>OV884045.1:16300017-21100017 GCA_930367265.1 Catocala fraxini
TGTTATTAGGTGTCCAATAACTTGGGTGTAGAATGTGTGACACTATGTGTGTTTTTTAAGACGATTTAGTATATAGCCTGTGTCGCGGGGGACTTGATATTCAAACAACGAACACAATAGACGTTACAAAAAATACAAAAGTTTTTTATTTTTTTATTCGAGTTGGGATCGAACCTTCAACTCTCGGCGTAATGGACCACTTAACCATTACGCCTATATTTACTGTTTCTGAGTTTCTGGCCGCATGACACCAAGATTTGTGTCATTTTTAGTTAGTTGATCTAATACTCTATGTTCTTTTTATTTCGTTGCATGTACATCTGTACTTATTTTATGAATACTGTGGATATTATATTAGTACCTCAGTCAAACATGATGACGAAAATAATTATATTTACTGCATATAAATTCAGTTTTCTACTTTATTTGGCGTGCATACCTCGATGATTTGCTTATTTATTTCATTGGTAAGATAAGGCTTAAATTCGTATAAATAATCCGAGAATTCAACGAAAGCTTATAAGAAATGATTTGTATCAATACATTTGATTGATTATATTGATTTAAGTAGACATCAATCAAAATGATGAATCTTAAAAAAATTCATAAAAAAATTATATACTTAAATGATTCGTTGAGGAAATTACTATGAAATCGTTTGTGAACTGTGCAGCTTTTTCTACGTCTATTACATTTGCTTTTGCAGATTATAGCCGTCATATAATGCTACCAGTGTTCCCTCTAGAAAGGGAACTATCAATATAAAAACTTATTTCGAGATAGTTTACCTGTTTTACATCACTGTGCAACTATTCACGATTAAGTTTATACATACTAGCTATAATGCCCTTGAATTATATGGTTCCAGTATACTTATTGGTTCTATGAGTATTTATTTTCGATAATTCTATTTCAGAGTGGAGCAAAAAATAAGCGCGCAGCAAGGCTGTTACAACATCACCGAAGCCCAAGCTATCATGACTGAGCTGAAAAACATTCAAAAATCGCTCACGTCTGGTGAAAAGGAAAGAGCAGATCTTATGCAATCACTCGCCAAGTTAAAAGATGATTTGACGAGATTGCAACTTGGTGATGCATCCCCCGATCTCTCAACTCTATCCCTCCCCCAAGAAAAGCTCAGCACTGCATCTCAAACCGACTTATGTGCTGACTTAGTACCCATTGGTACAAGACTAGCGGAAATGGCGCGGGTTCGTCTACAATATGACGAAGCTAGAAAGAGGATACAGCAAATTCAACAACAGCTAGCTGATCTCGAAGACAAGGTCCAGCCAGGACAGGCAGAATCTGACAAGGATAGGTTACTTCTTTTCCAGGAAAAGGAACAGCTATTGAGAGAGTTGAGAAGTATAACTCCTAGAACGAGATCTAAACAAGAAATGAGTGATATCGAAATTGAATGTAAGAGATTAGAGCAAGACTTGAAAAACGCATTTGAAATGTCCAGCAAATGTATCACCGATCGTTTAAGGCTACATGAAGAAAAACAGCTACTGTTACAGCAATTAAAAGATGCCTTAACATCAATGACCACATTAGAAGGCCAACTGAAGACCTTATCTGCTAGCACACTATCCGTTTCCAGCAGTTCGAGTCTAGGGTCCCTTTCTACAGCAAGTAGTAAAGGGTCTCTAAGTTCTGGGATTAGTTTTACGGATATTTATGGAGGACCTCAAATCGCTACATCGTTCCAAGCTGACAAGCCTATCGATATGGTTGATTTACATCGAAGAGTTGAGAGGTAAGAGCATTATAAGATTTTTATTTTACCGCCAATGGATATTAACTTAGGATAATAAATGAATTCTGTTTGTACTCCCACGTCTGATTAGATGGCATTCATTTAGGATTGACCTAGTCGCATAGTATGCAAAGTGGGCAGATTTTATGTGCTGCGTTTGAACAATATGCTGCCAGGTTTATTAGCATCGCCATTAACTTACGTTGTTTTCAGTCTATCTTTATGAACAATAGATACTATCCACAATCAATATTGGTTATAAATTACGGCAAAACTACTTTATAGATTTTTTAATGAAATTTATTAGGGAAATAATTTGACGCAAATAAGGTAGTTTTTAAATGAGATTAATGGCGTAAAGCGCTCATCTATAATCTAATTCAAAACAATATTATTAACTTGTTAATCGTTGAAATGCAAGACATAATTGAAAGCCTATTGTGTCTAGCCGCCGGTGTGCCACTGCGACTCAATAGGTGAAATTGAATGTCACTTTGTATATTCCAACGTTGTGACAATTTATATGCAATGTCAAAATTTAACACTGTTAATTTTGACACGCTTGACAAAAATGTTCCCTAAAGGTGAATTAATTCACGAATAACACAGAGTTTTATTATTTCAACTTAATCTATCAAATAAGAGATCATCTATGTCACGCCATTTGACTTTAACAGGTTCATAAATTGACTGTCGATATCGACCTTTATAAGTTGTCTATGCCAAGACAATACGTGCTTTCTTGAACGTAAAACTTTCTCAATCCAAATATTTGCAAACGCCGCCTAAAAAGGAACAAGCTTGTACTGTCAGTGTGGTCTGGCACTTTCTCCTAGGATTACCGAATCATTACATTGCATATATTCAATGTTTGTTGTCCTATGTACACAACAGTTTAATGCCTCTCTCTACCACGATTGATCGAATAGATCCACATTCAATTCCTAGATCGCCTAATATAACGGATGTTATAATAATAATATCTGCTCTGTATTAAACTGTCCCTTCTGGGCACGGCTCTTTTCTCAGTGTGAGAAGGGTTAAGCCATAGTCCACCACGCTGGCTCAGTGCGGGCAGGAAGACTTCATATACCTTCGAGAACTTTTTGGAGAGCTCTCAGACATGCAGGTTCCCTCACGATGTTTTCCTTTATCGTTAAAGCGAGCGATCGTTAACTGTTTATTAAAATATTGGGTTTTACTGTTGAGGTATTCTTAATAATAATAATAATAATAATTTATTGGCACAGAAAGTAGGTACATAAAATATTGATGATAAAATTATTTTTGTTGTTCTTTGTACAATCTGCCTAACGTTAGGCATGCGAACATTAAAAATTAAAATTAAAATAATTGTAAAACAAAAATGCAATAAAAAACATACTGCGGACAAATACAATTTGAATAAATGATAACAAGTATTATTTGTATTATATAAGAGAGATGCGGCATGAAAGTGGATATAGTGACAAGAATAGAAAAGGGTATGTTAAGCTGGTTTGGGCATGTAGAAAGAATGGACGAGGAAAGACTGACTAAGAAAGTTTATAAGGCTTGTGTGAATGGAACAGTCGCAAGAGGAAGACCTAGGCGAACGTTTCTTGATCAGATCGGAGGCGTTCTGGACAAAGGCCAGGTTAAGAGCACCTTGAACCGACGGGCGTATATGAGGAATGTGATGAAAGTGAATGAAGCCAGAGAAGTTTGTCAGGATCGTAGCAAATGGAAATCCGTAGTCTCTGCCTACCTCTCTGGGAAACAGGCGTGAATCTATGTATATGTATGTATAAGTATTATTAAAATATAAAATTAAGTATATATAAATAGTTCTTAATAGTCATACGGAGTCTGTTAATGTACTCTGTAGATAAACTTGCTTACTGTTACGTGACTTGGAATATAAAGGGAAATGTATGTGTAATTAGACCTCTGCCTAACCTTTTGAGGACATGCCTTCTATGTGTGTTTGTCTGCTGACATGACGTACACCCAGTTCAATTTAGAACTTATACATTTTTGTTATTGAATCTATACGTAACTAAATTATGCTCGCGGTTTCGCTCGTGTAAAACTAGGTTAGTGTAGTAACAGTACCTTTTTCTGGATTTAAGGTACCCCATGTCCTTTTCTCTACTCCTGACAACGTGTGTGCGAAATTTCATAGTGTTCGATCGTTTAAGGCGTGAAAACATGAGAAATAAACTAAGATTCGCATTGATAATAATATTTCGGATAACTTTAAGCCAAAATAATGTTCTGTTCAGTCAATCAATATAATTAAGGATATATTCCTCACCAGGTTACTCCGCGGCACGAGCTACAACGCTGACAGCGTAACTCCAGGCGCGAGCAGTTCTCCTTCACAGCCATCGTTATCACCAAGAAGTAGTCTATCTTCAGCTAGCCCGCCGCCGCCGCCTCCGTCTTACAACCAGGTAAGAACTAACCAATTTCTGTTATTTACATACATAGGTATATAAACTCACGCTCATTGCGAACAAGAATGAGCAGAGGCTGCAGTATTCCATTTGTTTTAATTCTGTCTATTTGTTTCAAGCACATTTCTTGTCTTAGCTACTCGGGTTAGGGCAGGCCCAACCCTGGCCTGCCGCTGATGTTGTATCAGGTTCCAACGGCCCACCCGTCAAGGCGAATTGACGGTGCACAGGGGGGTTTTAGTCGGTATGCCGGCCGTGTTGTAGGCCGGTGAGCCCGACATAACCGTCCCACAACCCCAAGTGGGGCGGTATGCATAAGGCGCATTTCCCCCCTCAAAAAAAAAAAAAAAAAAAAAAAGGCCCAACCCTGGCCTATCCCAAAAAATGTATTTGATCTGCTCTGAAGAAGTTTCCTAGGTCTTGCTCTTCCAACTGTCGCTATTTATATTTTCATACTTTATATACAATCTCACCCTAAATGTACAATTTGTGTAGCGTATATAACAGTGGCTTCTGGAAAACAGATTTATGACAGTTGGAAAGACCCGTGGAACGTAGAACTGTCTTTAAATTATTGGTGCTAATCGCTTCCGGATAATGATAAACTTACTTAACACAGAACACATTTTTTATGTTTTCTGATTAGAATTAGAAGTAAAATCGATTATGTTCCTTAGCCTATTTCTCTTCCATGATCTCACTAAAGCATATTGGCTTGTTGGTGCTGGATTTAATATAATAAACTATTTTATAATAGGTCTTGCTAGCGACTTCGCCAAGGATCCTATGTATTAGTGCTAAGTTTCATCCAATTAAGTTCTACAGTTTGGGCGTGACTTGGTAACAACGAAAAACTTTACAAAATTTCATATTTATAATATTAGTAGGATTTTTGATCAGGCATTTTGGTGAGGTAAGACAGGCTTTGTATATGAAGTTTTCACCATTTCCGTTCATGAATGTAAGGGAGCAAGTCTATCTGCTATCTTTGTATTACTTGGTGAAAAACAGAGATAAAATGGCACTTGCTTTGAGAAACTCGTCTCAACTATTATATGGGACTCAAGTCCCTGTCTTTGTTTACTATCAGGTTAGCCGTATGTTTGTATTCAGTTCCTAAGTACCAACATCTTGTAAACATACAATTTATCCGTACCTATCAGAGAGGAAACCGTATATCATTAATTATATACGTGATTATAAACACTTACGCTGTTATATTATCCGTATAACTTAGCAATAATGTCCACTAATCGTGACTAAGCTTTTGTATTTATTATGAAACAAGCTTTTTTGTCTGTGGAATTACTTTAAACAGTACTTTTTCTTGATAATAGGTACTCTATGTCATTTTCTGTAACCTGACAACTTGTATGCGAAATTTGACGATGATCGGTCGTGTAATTAAGGCGTGAAAGCGTTTTAAACAAAGTCACATTTGCATTTATAATATTAGTTAGGATATTAGTTAAATGAAGTGTTGCTAATTTTATAACAAAGGGCGTAAGGATCGGGTATACTAAACTAAACAAATTTGTCGCTTACGCCCCAAAGATGAAGGCTCCCAAAAAGGGTAATCTCTTGTAGGCTTGCCTATACTGATAGATTTGTCTCTTATGATTATTACTAGATATGATTACAAAACTATTATTTAAATTTGTCTAAAAGGTAATAACAATAACTATACCCAACATCTTCATTAAATAATTTGACATAAATAATTAAAGAGCAAATTGATTTTTTAAAAATTAATTCCATTACTGTTAACACAGATCGCATGTCGCGTCTAATGTCCGGACTTCATTATATTAGGCAACATGTTGCTCAACATAATGTTGGCTAGCAGTCGCGAAGCCTCAATGTCTTTTCATACATTATCAGATTAATGCAAAACATAGTATGCCCTGCGGCTATCCCCGTCACTTTAAGTTTGACTTTCACTTTAGCAGCGGGTCAGATGGACGGATAACTTGCGCTGTTTGTTTTTAAATACAGTAGATTTGGACAGTTTAAGCCGTGTGGGTATTGCCCATTTTTTATATACCTACATTTTGACTTGTGGGATTTCCATTGACGTTCATGGTACAGAAGGTCAGATTTTGACGAGAAGATAGGTATCTCCGAAGCAAAAGATCGAAAAATCTTACGTATGCCCACGATAAGGTATACCGGGATAAGAATATTCCTTTGTTATTCCAGGTCATGATCTACCTATGTGCTAAGTTGCGTCGCAATCCGTTCAACGGTTACGCGTGATTAAGTAACAAATAATAATAATAACATTCTACCACATACACACAACACCATCTAGCCCAAACTAAGCAGAGCTTGTACTATGGGTACTAGACAATGGATAAACATACATACATATATACTTTTTTTTGTAAATACATACATAATATACATAGAAACACCCAGACCAAGACAAACATTCATGTTCATGCACACAAATGTTTGACTTGTGCGGGAATTGAACTCGCGACCTCAGGCGTGGCAGTCGGTTATATTAACCACTACGCCACCGAAGCCGAATATTTAAACATCAATAAAAGTTCTAATATTCGTTAAATCCGATAGACACGTACCTGTGTAAAATTGAATGAAGAGGTCTAAAAAGCTCTCTACATTAGGCAGTACCAGCCGACATGTACTCTGTCAGTTTTGTTTCAACCAAGATGATTTGTATATCTATCAATAAAGTTACTATGGTTAAGTTGGGTTGTCGCATTGGTACTGTAGAAAATGTATTAAATTCATGCAATCTTGATTGTTTTCCAATTATGTCTGGTATTACAGATTACGTGTAAAGTGTGTTCTTTATTTGAAATGCATGTTTTTTTTCTAGGTGGAGAGACAAAGGCGGCAACAGAGAGAATTGGAGGAGAAGCTAGCAGAAATGAGAATAGGTGTCGCCACTGGACTCAACGAAGTTAGCGGGCTTGCTACAAGTAAGTTTCTCCTCCGTTTTACTTTATATAGTTAAAAGTAAAGTAAGTTTGGGACCCGGATTATGCTGTATATTTTTAATCATTCTTGGTTTACAAGCATAAATCTCTGTCATTCCTAAGTTTAGTAAAACATGGTATTTACGTTCTAGTATGGCTTATTTTTTAGAGAAAAGCGTCTTGAACGATGCTTAGCAGACAACTCGCCTGACTCTATGGGAATCAAGTTAAGCTTATGAAATATTTGTGTGTATATGTTGTACCCAGTACCTAACTCTTAAACAATCTCTTTATTTACAATCAGTTGCAGCTATTGATTATGCGTTTGATGTAATATATTTATATGTTCAGTTCCAGTACAACTACAAGGGCCTGGTCGGCCTAGCGAGCCTCTGTCACCAATATCCGAGACACCCCCACCGCCATCGCCAAGAACACCCTCTTCTAGTGGTCAGTATATTTACTGCTTTTAAATGTCATCCATTTCCAGGTATAATTCAAACATGACATTAAATTTTTGAGTGATTCGCCAAAGCAAACGGTATGTTCGCCCTTGCCACTGCGGCGAGCGTTGTGGGTGAGATCCTCTTAGTAACAGTTGTTCCGTGTTGGGGACACCCTTAACACTGTTGTTTGTAGGATCCCCGCGACACAGGATTTATTACTTGTTAGAAGATAGCATCTTCTCTCTCTTAGCCTTTTATTATTCCCAAGTCACTTGAGGTCGGCTTTTCTAGTCTAACCGGATTTTGACTGGATATCAGTTTTTACACGGAGCGGCTGCCACCTGACCTCCGCAACCCGAAGGCTAACGATACCCTAAGGCTAGACTATTGTCAGGATATTAGAGGGTACTGACTTTCCCAATAACGACTGCCATAGATGTTCATGGCAGCCGAGACCAACGGCTTAACGTGCTTGCCGAGGCACGGAGCAGGCGATAATTGTCAACCAATACGCACATAATTTCGAAAAGTTATATAATTTCCGAAAGTCAGAGGTGCGCGACGTGGGTTTGAACCCGAGACCCTCTGCATTGCAGTCTGTTGGTCTCCCCACTGAGTTATCGCTGCTATACTTGTTAGAAGATAGCCTATTATAAAAAATCACCATATCGTTAAACATTTTGTAGATTCGCCATAGCGAACTAACTCCCATTTTCAGATTAACCAATTGTCAATGTATTTTACTCTAGTACGTTTAACAAATATTTAATACTATTTGTTCGTTATTTCAGGCACGAACACTAGATCAGTGTCAGCGGCAGTGAGTGACGAGTCGGTAGCGGGAGACTCGGGCGTGTTCGAGGCGGCGCAGGCCGCTAATGACCCCAACAACGCTGGTAAGCACCACTTTTTACTTTACTCTGCATATTACAGGGGTCACTAATTACATCGTTCATATATTTCATGTTATTAGAAAATGTTACTGAAAAGGTTTTAAGTTATAGGATGAAATATATGCTTTAAGAAATCTTAATAGCAACCCCGAGTTAGAAAGTTGGCGGTGATAGACACCCCCGTGCCTTGGAAAGTACGTAAAGCCCGTTGGTCCTGCGCCTGAACTCGCTCCGATCGTGTCTGATTATGCGTCGGATCATGAGGGTTAGGGAACAAAGAGTGCACTCGTGTTTGCGCACATACTTGTGCACTGTAGTATCTCCTGCGCAGATTGGCCGTTGTAACCGAAATTCGGTCTGGAGGACATTAAATTGGGAAGTTATCGGACGAAATATTTTGTTTTTAGTTTATAATAGCGATGAATATGTTTAAACGTAGTGTATTTATGTATAAATATACAAGTCCCGAGTATTTTAGTTACTACACCGATGAATAGCATTTTAAAAATCACTTATATAAATATTGAGTAATTTATTCCTGATGGGGTATGCCTATACCCCAAGTAATTATTTGTGGTATAAGCATACCCCGTTTGCTTTTACTTTGATTATGTATTATTGTTGAATTTGTAAATTCATATTTTAAATATTAATTATACAATTGTATTTGTATTATAGTAGGTTATTTCGTATATATATAATTTTTTAAAAGTTTTAATTTTGATTTTGTATATTACAGTGAACAGTGCACAAATTGAGATCAAATTGCGCTACTGTCCGGACGAGAGCGTGTTGGAGATCGGAATCGTGCGTGCGCGCAACCTACACGCCTTGTTCATCGATATTGGCACTGAAGTGTGAGTACACTATACTTATTAATTTACATTTTATTATTATTTTTAAATAAGCCATTTTTAGGCAGTTATAGCCTAGTGTGAAATCTTTGGACTGCCACGCAAAGGTCTATTATCTGTGACTTTTTGAAGGAAGACTTTTATATGTATTTGAATTAGTTAATTATCACTTGCTTTTACGATGAACGGAAACGACGTAAGAAAATTGCTAATTTAGGAGTTCTACATAATGTTCTCGAAGATGTCTGAAGTCCGCCAACTTGCACTGGGTCGGTGGACTATGGCCTAACCCTTCTCATATTGAGAAAAAACCCGAGCCCGGCAGTATGGCAGTTTAATACAGGGCTGATATTATTTACCATATTACTGGAGATTTCATACGCGTGGAATATTACTAAAAAAAATTAAAATAAATGTATTCTAAGTAACTTCTCATAACATTAGCTATCTGCCGGTGAGAGACTCGTCAAAATCGGTCCAGCGGTTTCAGAGATTAGCCGAAACAAACAGACATACAAACATTTAATAATTTATTTTTTGATATACTTACTTTTATATGTCAAAATGTATTATTTGATATTACAAACAGACACTTTGATTAGATTGATTTGTGTAGATAGCGTGTTGCATTGTACAAGTGTAGTAACGCGTGTGTGTGTGTGTGTGTGCGCAGCGGCGTGCGGTGCGCGCTGGTGGTGGGCGGCGGGCGGGGCGCGGCGTGGGCGGGCGAGGCGGCGGCGTGGCGCGGCGGCGCGCTCGTGTGGCGCCACGTGCGGCGCGCGCCGCTGCCCGACGCGCGCCACCTGCGCGCCGCCACGCTGCAGGTCAACCTCGTCGCCGCGCCCACCCACGAGTGCCTCGTTAGTATTTTATCTTTACTATATTTTATTATTTTTGTATAACTTTCAGCCTATAAATACAGTTACAGCGTTAATAGCTAAATATGGACAATTACAAATTTTCACATGTACATAATTACCTCCACATAAATACCACCATCTACTATTGTGCTCAAACAACTTTGTGCATCAAAATATATGTGCGGCTAGCATTGAATTGACATATTGTCGAAATATTAATTTATAACAGAATACGAAATATGATAACGAATTTCATGCTCTATGATAATATTATCTAGAAATACATTTTTAATGGTCTTTAAAAATGTTTTGTCATTTAACAAAAACAAAGGCCAATGGGCATTTTGTTCGGACGTTTGAGCCACGGCGTACGCGAACCAAATATGGCAGACTATGCAGAGAATTGTCTTTGAAACACAATAGTATAGGCCGCACTCTTGCAGAATATAGGAGAATTAAAAAATCAGTAGAGTAGTAAAACTTTAACATTTACATGGGTAATATTGAACAAACAAAAATATAAATAATAATAATAAATAATATATATAATAATACAATATTTTATAAACAAAAAAAGGAAAATATAAATAATAATAAAACAAAAATAAATAATAAAATATAAATAATAATATATATACATAAGAACTATAAACATTAAAATTTGAACTTAAACATTTACATTCTGATGGGCGACATATAAAAAGCGTTTGATGTAATGACAATTATTTAATATATTCAATATTAAATAAATTTTTTCCCCCCGGCTGATATAAACAAAATAACTTTACGGAATGAAAGAGCTGGTTAATAAGATTTATTTAAAATACATTTGATTTTTGTACGCAATCTTTCATATACAACTGGGTCAAATATACCCAATGACCTTTAAATTATCAATTATTGTCTTAAATATTACAAAATCAATTTAAATCTTAACCATAAAATGTAAATTTTATATATATCCAATAACAAATTCGTATTGATACCTCTATTCTTAATTACAAATCTAAATTCACTATCACTGTTTCTCATTTGTAAATATAAAAAATGATCAAGAAATGGTCACTCACAAATTCTAAAAATACAACATTATTTATTTATCACATCAACATCTGTCTTATTTATTACATTTCAATAGGATATCCACACAATAACAATATGTATCTATTTCAATAGCAAACCACAAATCCTTTAATATATATAAATAATACAATACCAAGAATAACATATGTATTTTAAGTCATTATAATACACTTTTTAAATGTATCTTTAATGATGACAACTAGCCAAATTCGAGTATTCGGCTTCAAGTCTTGAGTGCCATGTGATTACCCCACGGGCGAGAGCGATTACCCTCTGAAAATATACATGTTTACCCCACTGACTCTGAGTTTACATCAAGTACTTAAAATTATGTTTTTTATAGGGTTGTGCGCAAGTCAGCTTGGCCGACTTTGAACCAGACTCAGTGTCACAGAAGTGGTACAATATACTCAGTTTCCGGTGTATGAGGAGGGATGAAAGCTCTGACGAAAGCACAGTTATATCGTCGCAGACTTCAACTCTCACGAGGAATAGAGGTAAGAATCAATGCAGACTTACTTATTCAATTCATTCTGAGTTTACCCCAAATACTTACAAATTCACAAAATTAACAGATTTTTTATTTTAATTTTATTAGATTATTTACAATTGTTTTTACAATATTAACTTATTATATTATTATTCTTTGATAAATGAATTCAACTTTCACGTTCTTAAGTGTTACTTTATGATCTAAATGAATTAATGTATTTAATATTATATGAATTGGTTTACGATACAATAAAATACTGTTTTTTATAAAGTTGGGTTTGTAAACTATTGGTTGAATTATCAATAAGTTTTAATAAAACCAACTTATCTACAAGCATTATTCATTGTATGTATGTCAATAATTTATGTATTTGTATGAAAATAATACCTAATTTTTTATTGTCATTATTTTTATTGTGTCTGTTGAATTTTAATTAATTTTGTTGAATGATCAAATAAAATACTTGACGTTTTTGAATTAAGTATTCAGATAATATTGTCTTCTATTTACGCGAATATTATTCATTGAAATTAAACTGCTATATACGGATTTTGTCGCGTTGTTTATTTGACACTTTATTACAAAATTTTGAAAATTGTTACACTACTACTACTATTAAACTTTACTAATTTTAAGCTAATTAAATTATTATTAAACTATTTAGATTTAATTTATTTTTACACTTTCCCCGACGTTTCGGTTGCTTTTCAGTAGCCATTCTCCCCGTGACCATGGCTGCTGAAAAGCAACCGAAACGTCGGGGAAAGTGTAAAAATAAATTAAATCTAAATAGTTTAATAATAATTTAATTAGCTTAAGTGTCAAATAAACAACGCGACAAAATCCGTATATAGCAGTTTAATTTCAATTAAGTATTCAGCTTTACAAATATTGTTATATTTTGTAGGTCCAGAAAGTATGACAGGCGCAGAATGCAACGTGGATTGCGGTGACAATTCAGCATCGGAAGACGAAGAGTCCAGAGAGCCACTTAATCAGGTAAATATTTGAACACATACTACCAACTTTTTTTTGTATAAATCGTCCCCATTTTGATTTATAATTACATAAAAATTTTTTGCCAACAACTGCAAACTGCTGCTTTGTTTAACCTCTTTTCGTGTTTAAAGACGATTACATTTTAATTAAATAATACCTTCTTAGTTCTGGGAGCCTGCCACAATCTCTTTAAGCATGCGCCATCATTGCATGAATGAGACAAAAGCTATACACTGATTAATGCGCTAGCACACTCTCGCACATGCATTACTTTTAGAGATGGAAGTAAAGTTCTTACGGTATTTATTAAGACAAAGATTGTTTTGTCACACAGATAGTGGAGGAGGACTCGTTCGAAGACTACATTCCTGAGGAGGACATTGCCTTGGAGGAGGAGTTCTTGCATCCCACCACCGCTGAAAAGGAAACGAATACAGAGTGCAACTTCTGTCCGGAAGGCGCGAGGCAACTGCATAGAAGGTACGCCTCGATATGAGCAAAATTACTTCACTATGTAAGGGTTTCTGGTTCTAGATATTATTGGTTAAAACTGGTCTTACTTTTATGGTTTATACAAATGGTTTTATATTAAGAATAATGCAGTAAATGGTAGTATCGGGGTAAAGGTAATTTTTATAGTTGTTAATATTGTAAAAGTAATTGTAATTAAAATCTGTTAATTTAAGTATTAAATTGTATTATTATGGGTGTTTAACAAACTATAACGTGAATATTACTGTCTATATTAATCATTTTATCCATCGAGGCGTATACAACGCCTCGATATGAGCAAAACGCCTTCGTTTCTACTAACAAAATGGTGATGGAATACTGAGTATTGCTAATTTTCTCCCAGATATATGAAGTTGAGGCGACCGGCGGCCGATGGGCGGCCTAACGAGGCTCGTCTCGAGAAATAATATACCCCTACGTTATTTGTGTACATAGTCTTGTATATAGGTATGTTTACATTGTGTCCCAATGTCGGAAATTTATCGCTTTTTGTGAGGCATTTTGAAAATAAAGAGTGATATACTCAATAGCAATAGCAACTGTCAAATTGACAAGAGCTTTTAATGTAATAGAAACATATGATTCAGGTGTTATAAGAGTAAAAAATTATATATATTTTTTCATAAATAGAACGTATTATAAATTAAAATTATCAGATTTCGTTACAAAAGTTGAATCATTGTTTTCGTTACACAAGCAATAAAGTATATATGTATTTTAAATGTTTTGTGTGTGTCAGTTTGTTTATATATAGTTTAATTATTACTATTGGGTATGTCGCTGGCATGAATTGATTTGTATAATAATAGACGAATGAAATAAATACACAGTGTGATGTGCATGAACGCATGAACCGTGGCACAATGTGGATGTATCTAAATATTTATATTGTTTGTTTTATTCTGTTTTAGTCACGTTTATAGTTATAAATAAACCATCAATAATATTAAAACAAAGCAAAAATTATTAAAAAAGCAACTTAAAGGAAACTATAAATTGGAAAAATTTCGCACTCTTAGTAAAATTGGTAAAATTTGGATGTTAGGCAATTTAAATTCTAAAAGTGTGTTTAGTTACAGTTAAAATTGCCTAACTTCCAAATTTCAAGTTAACTCTGTGTCTTATTAAAAGAAACGATTTAGCAAACATGGCTTTTCAATGAAATCTATTCATAAACATTTTTGCGGCACTTACATAATTTACCCTCTCAACCAATATAAACAAGTTATCAAACATACGAAAATACAAAAAAGCTATTCAAACAAAAGAAGACGATCATAACCAAATTTATGTTTTAAATGGTCTGGTTAAGCTCGGATGCCGGCGTACTAGCGTTGTTGTTGCAAAAAATAATGACTAATTAAATTAATTTAAAAAAATAACTTATGTTTTAAAATAATTAATTATATTATTATCTTATAAACATTATAAATGTGACTAAGACACTATCATACTAATACTATTACAAATGTTCACAATAAAACAATGTAATAAATGTGTTTATAGAAAAAGTGAACAAGCGAACGCTTTGTCGGAGCCGTTGGCCACCATCAAGCGCTCGCAGACGTTCTCGCCACAACCGCAGAGCTTCGCCAAAGCACAGTATATATGCAGGTACATCATACTTTATTTTATTACTAGAGTTTACGATATAGGTCATGTAAATTTGTGTCCCTTGGAAATAGTACTTTTTCTGGATAAAAGTTCCATTTCTGTAGCTCTGACAACGTGTATGCGAAATTTCATGATGATCGGTCGAGTAGTTAAGCCGTGAAAGCGTAACAAACAAACGAACTCATATTTCACATTGCTTCTTTAGGATAGCTAAAAGTGATAGTGTTGCACAAATCCCCGCCTTATGGTATGCGGTTACTGGGAAGCTACGCTAACCGCTTATCATTAGGAGAGTAGTAAGCAGTAAACCAGCGTACTGTATTGGCGATTCTACAGAAATATTGTTCCATAATTATTTTGAAATTTCAATGGTATTTATTTTGTTATAGACTGAACCGTTCGGAGTCGGATTCATCAATGGCGGCGTACCGTCGTGTGACGTCACAGCCGCCGCCCTCTGGCATACCATTCGACAGGAGCGTGCGCGAGCGCAGGTCGCTTAGGTATGTACTACATGATGAATTTTCAAAAAGATTTACTTTACGATTTATGGGTGTCAATTTATATGCGTGATTTGTCGATTCATAAATTAAATATTTGTTGAGTGTGAGGAAGTATATAAATAAATTGTTAAAAAATGATGTGCTCGTCCTGTTTGTATAATTTTTCTCTTTAAAGTGTCTTTGTTAGCTTGCTTTTGGATACACTTTGTTTTATCAATAGATGTTTCCTTTAGGGATGTTTTTAGAAAAAGATATATGTAGTTTAGAGGATCTTCAAATTATAT
This sequence comes from Catocala fraxini, assembly GCA_930367265.1. Classification (NCBI taxonomy): domain Eukaryota; kingdom Metazoa; phylum Arthropoda; class Insecta; order Lepidoptera; family Erebidae; genus Catocala; species Catocala fraxini. Next base: position 16,315,705 of record OV884045.1, read on the forward strand.
CCTAAATCGTATAACCGATACTAGTGTTTGAAAAATGTAATGGTAGTGAACGAAACAAATTGGTAGAATTGTAGCAAATAGTAAGCAGTACTCTGTGTTTAATCCAAAAAGTCATGGGAGAAAAAGAGAGCGGAGAGGGGCCAGGGGAGTGAGGGGAGAAGGAGACGGGTAAGGGGGAGAGGGAGAGGGAGCATTCCCTCTCTCTACGACTATTTCAATGTATGATATAGCGTTCCCCTACATCAACCATTAGGTTATAATAATGGGAGCCGCTGTACCTTCCAGTGTCCGAGAGCACCTTCCAGGACCAATAATAGACAGGTCTTGTCCCCAAATCTCGATTTTTCCAACCTAATTCCAGAGATCCGGTTCTCGTAAGCGAAGTGGCACTACCTATTCTCCAGATAGGTACCGGAGCAATGAAGCCGCTCACCATCCGCAACTCTGGGAGTTGCTAACGAAAACCTCACTGCAGCTGATGTAGAAGCCGTCTCCCATATCTCTAGTATGGTACTGGAGCTGTATAAGGCACGTTCACTTCCCGACGTACATCCATATGCCTACAAGCCGGGTGTGGTCCGAGTCATCTAGCTATGACTCTTACTTGGTGAGCAGGCAAGCACCCGAGATGCGTTGTGGCAGCGAAACCACGCCGCCACTTCGCTAGAGACAACTCCGTGCCTCGCGCGACCGACTGGTTCGCACTAGCCACGCATTAGTCCCACGCTCGAACGTCACGTGCTTGTCGAGTAAGTCGTCCTCTGCAGCTAACCACATAGCCCCTGCGAGTCCAAGCTCAATGCCAGGCACCGCGCACTCTAGCTTACTGACCCCGCAGTACTCTGGTCCTAAGGGGGAGACCCGTAATTCTCCCCCCGAAACCCTATCTACTTGGGTCCTGAATAGAAGGAGCAAGAAATGTAGTATAATATGATATTGTGTCACTTAGATGGGGCCGGTCGTGCGGCGCCGCGAGCGCGCAGGGCGCGGGCGCGGGCGGCGCGGCGCGGCGCGCGGGCTGGCGGCGCGCGCGCACGTCGCTGGACCTGGCGCTCGACCTGCGCGCGCAGCACGCGCGCCTGCACGACCTGCGCACCGAGATCGCCAACCTCTCGCACTTGAAGAAGAGGTACTACGACACACTCATTCTGACTATTTTGTAAAAACCCTTTTTTTGTAAATTGACCGTGATAGTCTATTAACAATGATGTAACAGTAATGCATTTCATATCGTGGTTTGATTCATCTGTTTCAATATTACAGGTGATTAAATCGACATTCTGTTTAAAAAACTGCAAGTATTTTATACAAAATGTACTTTATACAGAATGCTTAATAACGTAATGAGTGCACCACCCTAAATAAAGATACTGGTTGGTCTATAAAATATTGAATACTATTTACAGAGTGGTGTATAAAGTCTTGAATACTATATACAAGTTGGTGTATAAAGTACTGAACACTATATACAGGATGGTGTACAAAGTATCTAATACATTATACAAAATGCCGATTTAAAGTTATAAAGTGTAAAAAAATAACAAATGCAATATTATCGCAGACTGGAAGAGGCGTGCACGCGCGGCGACCCCGCCGTGGCGGCGTGGGTGGCGGAGGACGACACGCTGCGGCGCCTGGTGGGCAGCAGCGCGGCGGGCGCCGGCGCCAGCACGCCCGAGGGCGAGCGCGCCGCCAGACTGCTGGCCCGCACGGCGCGCAACATCTACCGCCTGCGCAAGTCACGCCAGGGCGGACGGAAGCCCGACCTCGTCACCTTCAAGTGAGTACTTGCCTCTATAACTGTACATACCTCTATACCTGCACAGATCATTCCCCGCTCTATACCGGTATATACCTCTATACCTGTATAAATCATTCCCCGCTGGCGCCGACGCATTAAACAGCTGATTTGTTGCTGTATTTTAGTAAAATGTGCTTCTTTATATTTTTTATAAAATGGATGGTTTGTGCACTATGTTAAGATTCACAATCTGGAAAATTGCGTATAAATATGTGATTTTACCTGAAGAAAATTCCAACGATTTTAACTCAGAATCTAAATCAACTATTTCAGTTTTCGGAACGCTGTCCCTTACACCCAACATATAGCTGTAATTAAAAAAAATATTTTGTATAATATATCTCAGATATTAAATTTCCAGTATACGAGAAAGCAAGACCCGATTTTTAACTTCTATAAATATATTTCTCCCAAAAATATATCTAACAATATCCTCTCTCCAACAGGGAAAAGATGGCCTTTTTCACTCGCACCAAATCAACCATCCCTGTCTTACCTGGTGAGGAAGGAGACGACATCCTCTCCGAAGACGACTGGGAGGACGAGCTCGAGGAACGACGGACTCCGGACGGACGCTCCTCGAAGACCTCGTATGAACTCCGGCGTGATGGTCAGAGTACCGTGGTGGAGTGCAAGAACCCCTGCTTGGAAGAACCCAAGGATGACACTAAGACTGATGAGGTGAGGTATGAGATTGTGGTTGATAGAGTACTCGGTGTACAGGTTTGAAAGGGGAGTCGTTAAGAACGGTTGGTTTTGATGACGTTAGTTGGGTATTGTTGCGCGGGAGTTCAGATCTCGGTATTTTAAAATGTAAATTGAAGAGTAAATACCGTAAAGCAGTAACTATGTAATATCAAAATTTTATTTGAACATGTATTCTGATTTTGAATGTGTATGTAGATCGTTATTACAGTTTATTGTTGCTTGAAAAGTTTGTAATTTATGTGTGTTGATATTAAACTCAAGTGTGTATGGCTATCTTGAAACGCGCACATTACTTCAATTTCAAATTGCTTCATTCATATTTTTGCCGAAACATCGACATCACAACTCCCGCGCAACAGTTATTAAATTCAACTAAATTCATCAAGAAAATGTAAAAATATCAACCGATTCAAAACCGCTCTAAGTATGGCCTATGGCAAAATATGGCACCATAAAAATTGCAAAAAATATAAAACATAATTTACTGTGATCATATTGCCTATTGAGATTTTCTGGTTTGAAGACTGAAGCTAAAACTTATAGAATATTGGTTATATTATATATATATATATCTCCGGACTCTAAGATATGTACGTATGTGTGCAAGTAGAGTGCCATAAAGATTACATTGATCTTATTCATTATACCAGTTTTATGTATCGTATTGTATGTACAAATATAAGAACAAAGTTTTGGTTGAATCTCCTGGCTATAAGTGTAAAAAAATATGTATATCCCGTCCATTACATTTGTTATATAACTATTATAAACGTGAATTTAAAAACTGTTACATAAAATAACTGTTACAAAAATAACTGTTATTTACAGAAGTTATGATTCAAATATATAAATTGTGCTTATAGTTCAGGAGAATAAATATTGTGCCTTTTAAATTATTGGTGCCTGATGTTAAAGCCTGCGAATGTGCCATATATGGCATGCCAGACGGGGGTAAATAGGTACAAAGTAGTTGTATGACGAGTCACAAAATATATGCCAAACATATTTTTTTATTGTAATTAGAACATAATGTGGGGTTACGGTCACTTTGTAAATAAAAATACGTAAAATTTCGGACCCACCGACTAAGTTCATTTGTAGATAAAATAAAAAATAATAAACTAATAATTTTTGCAAAATATATTTTTTGCAATTTCAAAGTATTGCAAATGTTATAATTGTTTGCAATACTTTGAAAATGCAATTAAAATTAAGAACATTGCAATCTTGTTTTTAATTTTTGCAAAAGTTATATCTGATTAGGGTTCTCCACCGAATATATAGAACTTGAAAGGCCAAAAAGAAAGCTTTGTACATAAGGCTTTAGTTATGTGGAGTACTTGCCCTATGTAATGTTTCAAACTGACCTAGAAAATATCCATTTAATCCTATTACAAATATAATTTAAAATAATAAACTTGTGTTCACAAATATTTAAATACATCTACACGTGCCTAAAGATACAATATGAGTAAATAATTTTCTAGGTTATAATTTCTGACAAGGAATATACCTGGGCACATTGACGTTTTGAACGTGCAATATTTAACGTAATGTCAATAGTAATAATTCCATACGTGTTACGTCTACAGATCTGAGTATGTACTGAACATTTTGTCTCACTCATTTTCGTATATTAAAACTTTACTTATAAACGTACAAAACACGTTTCAGGGTCACAAACCCTTAAATACTCCTTTCTATCTATTTGACTCTCAAATTCATAAGCAAAGGATTAATGAAAGCGTTTATAAATAAAGAGATTATTATTTTGTCAACAAAAATGTATTGACATTTTAATAAATTGCATTTTTTTGACTAATTATAAATAAAAAATGTTTGGTTTTTTAAATATGTCGATATATTTTTGTATACAACAATTATATGTAAACATTATTTGTACATTTTGTACATATCATATTTAATATTATTATTCTAGTTTAATAAATCTGTGTAAATAATCTGAATAAAAATACGATTAATGAAAGAATTTGCATATCTGAATTTTGACTTTATGACTATTATTATTATCTAATTAATTATTTAGCAATATTAGTCCATGTTAAGTATTTTTATAACAAGAATACAATAGTCTCTTAGTTGTAATCTTTACGTAATGTTACATTTTTGTAAAAAATGTATATTTTCATTATAATTATTTACTTGGAGTTTTTATACATAGTGTAATTGTTACTGAGGTGAATTTGGATTTGCCAAATTAATATAAGCCTTGTTTTAATTCTTCCATTAAAATAAAGGGGTCATTATATTTTGTAAAAATGCCAATACAATTCATACAAATGAAAATAAAAATTATAAATTAATATTTTATTGTTTGATTTTATTAATGCTTTCCTCTATTGCGTAAAACATTGTTATAAATTATGGTATAGATGCCATTACACCAATCGAAGTATTTTTTATTGCGAAGAAGCAAAACATAGAGCACAGAATACTGCACGCCGAGGTTATTCTAGAGCCGAGAGTGATGGACGTGGTGCTGGATGGTGTTTAGTTGCTATTAACCATACAACATAATTGAAAACCTATTGTGTCTGGCCGCCGGTGTGCTGCTGTCACTCGATAAGTTAACGACTGTTGCCTTCTGAGTGCCGAGTGCGAATTTGTTTTACGTAAACGCAATCGACATGTTTATGACGTTCGGTGCTCCGATTGGCTCGCTCCAAGCTCTTAACCAATCAGAGAGCCAAACGCGGTAACCGTTTCTATCGCGTTAACGTAAAAACAATTCGCACTCGGCACCCTGATATCTTATGGACGACACTAATCTTGGAAGTAAACTAAAATGGATATATGGTCTAGTAAATAGACGTAGTTGTTAAGAATTTAGAAGGCAAACCGGCAAAGGCGGTGAGCAGTTACCATATCCCATAATGAAGAAAAGTGTCTGTGTGTTGCCAACGCAAAGAGATCAGCAGGAGACGCTGACAATACAGCGCTTCCTGTGTTAAGAGTAGTTATCCCTATTCTCACTAAATAGGACACAAGGTTGTTTTACATTATGGTTCTTGCAACTCACGAAGGCGAGCGGGCTTTACTTGTGGTAAACGCCTAGTTGAACGTGTACATGCACAGTGAGGTAGTGTGCGTGTTTGACAGAGCGGTCAGTTGCGAGCGACACTTACACACACACATACGTATACACGTTTTCCACAAATAAAGTCCGCTCGCCTTCGTGAGTTGCAAGAACTGTACATGAGACCTAACAATCTGTTGGCGAAATGTAAATACATATGGAATAGAAGAGAATAGTTTATTTACAAAAAATATAGGTAATACATAATTGGTGTTAAATAAATTTATATGAATCCTTGTACATTTTGCCATTATGACATGCAAATCTTAATGTTACAATAAATAACCAACATAATAATATTATGTTGGTTATTTATTGTTATTCGATAGCAGACTTTTTAATTGATAATTCTATTTGATTAATATAAAATTGATATTTTAATATTAATAATTTATCAATAAAAAGTTGTAAAATGTTTCTTAAATATATATTGTGTGTACATATGTATTACACGTGGTTAGATAGATATAAATTAATATGTTATTATATTATTATTTATAGATAGATCGCTCATCTTGCATAATTCTAAATGTCTAACATTTTTCCATCATCAAAAACCTAACATTACCGAAAAAACAAACGGTCAGCACTAAGCATAAACACAAAAATTTACTACTATTGGACAACACAGTTAATATCGTAATTTATAAAACTCTGACATTGGTTATTGTGCATCCTCATTAAATTTACTTTAAACAATCTATTTGACAGTATAATTATAACTTAATCATTTCCATCCGCGTAGATTATAGATTTTAAAAGCAATAATAGGTATATGTAAAAATATTAATAATTTTATCAAAAATTCCAAAATAATCTTAATTTATTTTAGCTGGAACCACGGGTTTTGTGGATTACATTTATGTTCACGTCACACGTTTGTAAACGTCTTCTCTCATTGCTTGCTGTCCAACGTTTATTTACAAACGTGTTACATATAGACAACTCTTTGCGATATTGTCGAAGCAAGTGTTTTGACAGTTGTTATTGTTATTTTAATAGACAACTCCCGCACAAATAATTCCGTTGTCGCTGGGGACTTTACAAATATTCAAACAACGGACACAAAGAATATCCAGACTCGGAACAACCATTTGCGGATTACACCAATTTTTGTCCCGTGTGGGATTCGAACCCACAACACTCGGCGCTTTGGCAGTGGCGAGGCAAACACTTAAACGACTGGGCCAATTGTTCAGTCAACCGTGTATTTTGTAATGATTTTTATGAAATACTTTAAATAATTAAAATAAAAAATATTTCCAGAAACTTGTAAAATAGCTCATTATGCATTAAATTATAAGTTGCACGCAATGTTTAGTCATCCCACCCGATCCTATCAAAAGATACATCGTCGACAACCAATCAAACATTTACATAGCACACCTATTACAATGTTGTCAGTACCGAGTCGATTACTGTATACTATCGCTACTATGGTAAAGCTGTTAATCTTATAGGGTACCTACGTAATAGGGTTGTCAGTACCTACCATCAACAGTAGGTACATATAATTAGTTTATGTAGGATAGCCATTATGCCTACTAAGGAGTCAGGACTGTTAATAAAAGGTGTTGTATTAAAATCTGTCTGGATATTGTAGTATCCTATTGCGTCGGTAAATATGAGACTATATCGCTATAACAATAGAAGTATAAGGTCTCTAGGTCGATTTTGGGTCGGGCAAAGCGCTACAAGATTTTTGTAAAGAAATTTTTAGTAGCCGAACATAGGCTGGAACTGTGGCCGGTGGATGACAATAAATTAGACCTCTGTTACATGGTACATTAAGCCAAAAGGCAAACCCGCTTGTGCTTTTGTCACTTAACAATCAACATCAAATTTTATTATTTTACAATCGTATTCACTTCTTTACTGAATAAATTCCATTGAACTCTATCTATAAATCTGTGTTTAAGATATATACATACACTCAGTGTGTTTTTTATTATATATCTACTGTATATACTTAAGTAAAAGTAGCAAAAGCTACTAGTGCCATATGAACCCAACTTCTTCGATGCCCAGGGCTTTGTACCTCGGCTCTACTCGCGCTTGAGCAAAACAAAACAGTTTAAAATGCTCACATCAAATCGAGATAATCTAGAAGCAGAATTTTATTATATAAAAAGATATCTGCTGTTTATTCAGCTACAATTTCAGTTAGCTATAACCGGCACTGCATACACTACCAAAACAATGTTCTATTTTTAAAACACCGTATTTAAAAATTAATCTTAATTAATATAAAAATAAAATGGCTGACCATAGACCAATCTGCCAAATCGTAGACCGATGGTGGTCCTAACATTACGTATTACCGACATGTTTTTATGTACATAACCTAGTTTTATTGGCGCGGGTAATTTTGTATCTGTTATTTAACAGACGTCATCAGTCGTTCGATACCGGCTAGTTAAGATCATTATCTGACATTGGTGTATGGATTTGTCCGTTCAGTATTGCACGAGTGCTTTAAAATTATCTAAATATAAATAGCTCTGTTATATTTGAAAAGTTGTTTTATTACAATGTATGATATTTCATTTCATATTTTTAGTTTGCAGTATGTCTAATCTCTAGCACATCTCTGATAATGTCGATTAAAATCTTTGTTATAAGTAAGGTGCGATGAAATATATATTTTTGTATTATTTTATAACAATTAACCATAGTTTTTTTTTTCACGTAATTTCTGGGTATATTGTGGGTAACCGTTGGACTGCCACGCAGAGGTCTCAAATTCGATCCCAAGGCGCGCTTCTCCGACTTTGCAAAGTTGTGTGGGTATTAATATTTAATTATCACTCGCTTTAACGGTGTTAAACGGTGTAATGTTCTCGAAGATATGTGAAGTCTGCCAACCTGTACCATGTCAACGTGGTAGACTATGGCCTAACCCTTCTCATACTGAAAAGAGACCCGTGATCAGCACTGGGACGGTATAATAAAGTGCTGATATTATTAAGACAATGGTCATAATCGCGTTAGTAAATTTTAAAGTTAATTGATATCTATAAATTTATTATTACTTTTTAATAATTACCGGTACGTTTAAGATCCATTGTCTAATGTTTTATTATTCTTAAGTACGGTTATTGATTGATTATATTCTGATAACACAAATGTGACAATCAAAATAAATTCTCTAAATTAAGTAAATATATTTTATGTTACCTATATTAATCAAATTAATGTATAATTGAGATGTGACCTAAATCGCATTACGACAGAAAACAATCGTGTAGGTTTCTCCGCCAACTGCCTCATTCACATTTGTCTTATACATATTATATTCTTTTCTAGAAATAAAAGACATTTTGTTTTTATTTTTTAGTCAAACTTAAGTCCATTATTTGCATGTGTCTATACCATATTATTACAGCTTTCTAGAATGCAATGCTTCAATAAATGGACAGCAGCACTTCCAAGACTAATCAATTTGCGAGTTTGACTACACTAACACCGAGTCTCTGATGCAAACTAATACAAAAAAAAGTTTATCAGACAGTCAAACACATGCAAATTGTTGAGATTGGCTGAAAAATCGTTGGACTGCCATACAGAGGTCTTCTGTTCGATCCTGATTTTACCTCCTCTGATTTTACGAAGATATGTGCGTATGTTTTGTTCTTGTCTCACAATGCTGCACCGTTAAGGCGAGCAACAATTAAATAAATAACTAATTTAGTTAATTATTACCCACAATAAGGAAAATATTGTGAGGACTCCTGCATACCTATGAGAAAAATATTGATAAAAAACATTTGACAAGAGTTTAATTTTAGAACGTCTTTGATTTGCCATCTCAAAACCGGGTGTAAATCATTAATATACGTAGGTACTTTATAAAAATCATATAATTTAGGAAAGCCATTTAAATGAAGACCAACTTGAATCTAAGTATAAATTAACTGATAAAAGGGCGAGATTTGAGATCACAAATCACAATAAAAAGGGAAATTAATAATAGTGTAGCAGAAACAACATCAGAAAGTAATAGTGCGTCGGTACGTAAGGGCGTAAGAACGCACGCGAGGGCTCAATCTTACAATCGCGACTTACCATCGCTTAGATTACACTTGAAAATAACGACCTCTTAATACACACGCGGCGTTATGGTGCGCCATTTTGTTTTAAAATATTTCTATGAGCCTATTCAGTACACAAGTTTACTGTGAAGTATAGTGTAAGAGTAAGTCCAATGGAGCGGCATAGTCATATAATTGACAAAGCTCCTTAAATAAAGAATAAAAAAAAAAACATTTATTTTCAATTGTATCTGGCAACAATTCACAGGTTAATTATGGTGTAAATAAAAAGTCTAGCATAAAAGCATTGAGGTAATAAGTACGTAGTACGACCATAAGTAATAGATACAAGGATACCGTGTTTGTGTGCAGTGTGTGACGGTACATTAATAATTTAAATTGTGGATAAAGTGACGGTGATATTGTCTTACGTTCACGCGAATGTAATAAATTGAAATTAAACTACTTTATACGAATTCTAACGCGTTGTTTATTTTTTAAAACAGTAATCTACACTAATATTATAAAGCGTTTGTTTTTTTGATTGGTTGATCGCGCTAATCTCAGGAACTACAGGTTCGAATTGAATAAAATATTGTAGTGTGGGATAGCCCATTTATCGAGGAAGGCTATAAGCTATATAACATCACGCGATGACCTATTGGTCATCAATGAAATGAAATGAATGAAAATGAGCGGGGTCAATGAAAAATATTCCAAAACGGGGTAAAATCTCTTATGTGATGCAGGCGACGTTGCGCGGATCAGCTAGTATTACATAAACTATAATAATAATAATAATGATTTATTTTTCTCACCACAATACATATTTACATTACATTAAAATTAGGTGTTACATAAGTTTCATGTTGCATAAGTACTGTGGGAGACTGGTGCCTAAACTAGACGGCAAGTCTGTATTTCAGGACACCAGGTCCCCACCCCTTGGACAATGTTACATTTCTAAGTAGAATTATGTACACATACACTTAATAAATGCGGTAGTTTAGGTTTTACATATCATTTGTTTATTCTAATGTTAGTATGGTTAGTTTTGGTGTGTTGTATGTGCGCGTGTAGGTGTGCTTGGGTGCGCATGCATGTGTGTGTGTGTGTGTGTGTGTGTGTGTGTGTGTGTGTGTGTGTATGTGTGTGTGTGTGTGTGTGTGTGTGTGTGTGTGTGTGTGTGTGTGTGTGTGTGTGTGTGTGTGTGTGTGTGTGTGTGTGTGTGTGTGTATGAGTGTGCGTGTGTGTGTGTGTGTGTGTGTTTGAGTTGTGTGTATATAGTGCTGGAATTAGACAAGTTACACCTGTACCGATAGTATGTTTTCCGTGTCCTCGTAGTTTAAGTCCTGTAGCCAACTGATTACCTTCATTTTACACTTGATTTTGGTGAGATGGTATACTGAAAGCGTCTTATTAATGTTATTGTAAAGACGGCCACCTAGGTGACAAAAGAATCGATTTGAGAACATTGTGCGTTGGTTATAATGTCGACTGACGGGGTTAAATCTTCTTTTATTACGCGACATTTCCGGGTTAAAGCTAAATAGTCCATGCTGTTTTAGTACTGTTTGCAAAACAAACAGTTGGCGTACTGTCAGGACTCTGGCCTCTTTATATAAGAGTTCAGTTGGATATCGGAACGGTCGGCTATAAGATACTTTTAATATGGCTCTTTGCGTACGTTCGAGTTCTAAGACTGTGTATTTCGGAGCACCACCCCAAGACGTGATGCAGTATACTAGTAAAGACTGTACAAGAGCATAGTAGACTGATTTTCTCAAGCGTTCATCTGCTATATGTCGCAAGGTCTTAAAAACATATATTAATTTACGCAATCTATTACTGAGCGTACTAATATGCTCCTGAAATCTTAGCGTGTTATCTATGATTACACCTAGGTATTTTATATTATCTGTACGGTGAATGTGATTGCAAGTACATGAGTTCTTAAATATATACATAGTTCTTCGTTGCAACTATAAACTACTATTGTAAACATTGTTACTAATTACTGTTTACTTCTATGCCGTATAAAGTAATTTAATTTCAAAGTGAGGGTGGATGAAGATTGTTTAGCTGCAAACGGAGCCATGACATTGTCGAACCAGCTTGTGACTACGGCCGGTGTAACCTGGTCGAAAGGTCAAGCACCTAAAGGTAAACATTATGCATGAGAGTTTCCATACTCGTTACGAATTATATAAAACTTACAACGTGAAAGTTGCAGACTCTGAGCCGCTATTGGGAATTCTCTGACATAAAACCCAATAATATTTTGTTACACCTGGCAATCGAGCCTCGGATCTCATGCACAGTACATTCACTACCATAGTTTCCAGTTTTTTTTATTTGGTCATCATAATGACCTCACTCCGCCTGATGGTAAGCAGTCGTGTGGTCTAAGAGCAGTGGTCTTCACACTGTCCATATAGCAGCCGAGGCGATGTTCAGGTCTCTACTTTAACGGCCTAAGAAGATTAATGAAGGTTTTTCACGCCCCGCTTAAAGGACCCAGGATTGAAGGAAGAAGGAAATACGTGCCTTGGCAGATAATTACATGCCTTGATCATTTGGCAGAGGTATGAGGACCCAAACTTAGTCGTCTTCTATTCGACTCTACCGTGGAAGGATGACATCTGAGCCCAGCACAAGTTGTTCTGGTTAAACAGGAATCTTCTCTTCTAGATTTTGCCCGCGATTTCGCTCGTGTAAATGTACGTTATTTTAGGTTAGATTAGTAACAGTACTTTTTTCTGGATGAAAGGTGCCCTATGTTTTTTTCTGTTCCCTTGACAAAGTGCATGCAAAATTTCATGATTTTCGGTCAAGTAGTTAATGCTTGAAAGCGTAACAATCAAATAAACAAACTCACATTCGCATTTATAATATAAGTAGGGATGACTACGTGGTTATATAGCACCAATTAACTTATTTAACAAGCTACTATTATCTAGGCAATTTTACGCAAACCGCTTACTTATTAAGTTGTATTAAACAAATATAACTTTAATTGAAGTACATCTAGGATACAGACTGTGATTAACAGATTAATTGCTCCTTGTGGTTTCACCTACTTGTACGATTACTACTTCGCCCCCGTGGTTTGTAGCGTAATGTTATATAGGTCATATCTTTCCTCAAGAATTGAGTTGTCAAATACAAAAAGACTTTCAAAGCTTATGTTTTGGGATCAGAGGATTCTGAAGTGGCGCTAGCGTAATAATTAAGATATTGGTCTTGCGATCGAAAGGCTGTGGGATTGAGTCCCACACATTACACTTACGACGTTAACGTATTTGTAGGCCCAAATAGATTTTACATTTAAAATCTTTATACAAATATAAGGATTTTAAATGTGAATTCTATATATCATTATCATTTCATTTGTATATTCAAAAATTAATCAAATTAGTGTACCTACGAATTATGAAATTAGCTATGCTGAGATGGTAGAAAGCGAATTTGACTACCTACTGTTAAAATAATATTAGTAGTTTATATATTTTTAAATAATATTAATAATAATATTATAAATGAGCGATAGCTCAGTGGGGAGACCAACAGACTGCAATGCAGAGGGTCTCGGGTTCGAACCCATGTCGCGCACCTCTGACTTACGAAAGTTATATGACTTTTCGAAATTATGTGCGTATTGATTGACAATTATCGCCTGCTCCGTGCCTCGGAGAGCACGTTAAGCCGTTGGTCCCGGCTGCCATGAACATCTATGGCAGTCGTTATTGGGAAAGTCAGTACCCTCTAATATCCTGACACTGGTCTAGCCTTAGGGTATCGCTAGCCTTCGGGTTGCGGAGGTCAGTTGGCAGCCGCTCCGTGTAAAAACTGATATCCAGTCAAATCCGGTTAGACCAGAAAAGCCGACCCCAAGTGACTTGGGAATAATAAAGGCTAAGAGAGAAGATAAATACAAACGACCACTAACTGCAAGCATTAGAAACCTATAATATATTAATTTTAAAGCCCTACATACTACATATATTTACACCGGGAAACATGCATAAAAGCACATAATAATATTCTTCTTCCTTTTGGCATTAAAGTGCGTAATACTAATAATTATGTCCTCTATGTTCAATATAACTGTAGAAGTTGCAAAAAATTCGTTTTATATTAATAATAACTACACGTTAAACGTAAGAGCATTATAGTTTGTGCCTACATCTATTTGTTTATAAACTTTTTTATTGACACAAAAATACAAGTAGGTACATAGTTACATAGTTAGTATACACCCGGACAAGCTTAATTGCTAGCAGTAATCCTGAATCACTTGGTTTGATGAACGCTTCAGATAAAACTATGTATTTAACTATGAATGTCGCTATTATTCCTACCACGATGACATCTTGAAGCAATTTGCGTCGCAGTAAAGAATATAATTGTATCCCGTAATTTGCCTTCTTCTATCTAGAAGCTAGACTAACTAGCGCTTTGATTCCGTGTCTTAAGATTGCGCTCATGTTTGTGAACGAGGGTAACGATTTACAAGTAAAATTAAGTTTAGAAAAAATTGTCATTCTGTTGGGGAATTTTTAAGCCAATATGTGTACGTAAATGGTTCATGGATTCATCTCTAATTATGTGGGTACAAAAATATTTGAGGATATGCTACCATTTGCCTCCTCGCTCCCGGCCGTAGTTCAGTCTAAGATCCGGAGTGAGAGGTCGTGAAACCCCTGTCGCCTCCTTTTGTGAGAAAGTAATTTCCATCAAGGAGGCGGTGGAGCGGGTGAGGGAGCGCTTACACCTTCTCCCCAACCGCAGACCCGGGCGCCGGAGGGTGCGCAACGACCTCCAGCCACTCTGAGGTTTGACCTGGGTGTGGTGGGCTTCGTCGGCCTGCCCGCCGATCAGCACCAGGTCTGAGAGGGGCCATGCGTGTACCCACGCGCGCCTCTGTGTCGAGTCCGTCTCCCCTCTAGGGGAGGGGAGGGGAGGAGGACAGTAGGGTTTGTGAGTGAGAAGTGCCAATGGGTAGTTTCTCTTCGCGTAGTGGCCTGCCGTTTCATACGGCGCGGCGGGCCGAAACCTCGGCGGGGTCACGACCGCATGTGCAAGTGATTCGCCTGGCCCCGTCGATAATGGTTTTGTCGAGGCACACCGTGGTAGGTTTATTATCTTTTCAACATCTTTCTTTTACCCCGGTGAGTCCGACATAGTAACCGCGGTAACTTATACCCCATAAGTGAATGCATTCCCCCACTAAAAAAAAAAGTATAACCATCTCGTCATTAGTAATAACAAATGTATAACCGTCTTTTATTTTCCATTGTGCTACAGATCCAGAACAGCAGCGTACCCGGTGTTTCAAATTAAGGTAAGCGCGATATTTATTTTTTGGTTTACCAACAATTGTTACACTTATATTTTTACTAAATTTTTTATTATTGTTACCTAATGCATCAACAAATTATCGGCAAAATAGTTTTATGTGGCGGGCAGGCAAGACCCTTAATATAATGTATAAAGCGCATGACGTTGATATTTTCAACACAAAACAGGCGACAGTGATGCGGTTGCTTAGCCAAGATTTTTTCCAAAATTAATATAAGTGTTATGTATAATTAATTTTAAGCTATTTCTAATATTGTGTTCCACATTTTTTATATGTACTATACATATACTAGCTTATAGGTGAGGACCTATTAATGCCTGTATGCTACATAATATTATTGTATAAAAATAGTGATAATGCTGTTGGTCGTCCATGAAAATTAAATATATAAATATATACATATTCAAAAATACTTGCTATATACTATCTGATCGCTGATCGATCGAAACTAAAAACGGATAGATAAGAAACAATGATTTTTTACCTTGAAAACTGAAAACCTTAAAATTCACCTTGTTTCTCCCTACTCAGTTTTACTTGCATGTCATGACTGAGCACACCAAAGCACACTAAAGACATTAGTGCTATTATATATCATAAAGTATTCCATAATAACATTTAAATAAGGCAATCAAGGCTTATTCGCTTAGATAGCTTGGTAATATCATCAAATTTCGCTTGATGGCCAAGTCTATCTTTACCTCAAATCTTAAGACTAGCAATTGTGCATTTGCCTACGCCCATGGCATTTTTTTATTGTTTCTGGTGGCAGATGAGCCAGTTTCCCTCTTGATTGTAAGCGATAAGCACTGCTCATAGACATGGCTGTTTTGCTTATATATATTATATTATATGTAATAACCGTAGAGATTCTAAGGAAACAACCAGTTCCTTGACTACCGTATACCACATAGGCTGCTTACAAGAAATTTACGGCCACTCTTTTAAATCGCCAATTAACTATAATTTCAGTATTTTACATGTTATTGTGTTGCAGTAATTATACCATATATTACTATGTGAATCTAAAAATAATAACAGTAATTACTTAATAATAGCAAGGAAATGAAATAATTTGGGTTCAGTAGTAGAGAATTACATTCCCAGTCATGTAAGCCTATTTATGCTAAAATGTTATAAATAATAAACACTGGTTAAAAAAATCAGTAAGATGGTTTCTTCCTGCTTCAGATTTTAACCAATTATTCGTAGCGGCGATAGCTTAGAGGCTGCCTCAAAACTGCCTCCGTGACGCAGCGGTAATGAATACGACTGCTTTGCATGAGGTCTCGGGTTCGAATCCCGAGTCGGACCAACAAAAAGTTATTGGGTATTTCTGTTAAGAAATCTCAATACGAGCCCGGATTTAGTAAGTTGGCGGTATTAGACACCACCGTGCCTCGGAAAGCACGTAAAGCTGTTGGTCCTGCGCCTGATCTCTTTCTGGTCGTGTCGGATTAACCACCCCATCGGATCATGAGGGGTAGGAAACAGAGAGTGCACTTGTGTTTGCGCACATAGATACTTGTGTACTTTAGTATCTCCTGCGTAGATGGCCAGTCTCCGTTAACATTGGCCGCCGTGGCCGAAATTCCGTCTGGAGGACATTATAGCTTAGTGGGTGACCGTTGAACAGCGACACAGAGCTCTCGCGTTAGATCCCGAGGCCGCGACTTTGACATTTCGAAGCTATGTGCGTATTAAATATTTAATAATTGCTCGTTTTAACGGTGAAACGTCGTGAGGAAGCGGTATGTTTGAGAGTTCTCCATAACTTTCTCGAAGATATTTAAAGTCTGCCAACCCATACTGGGCCAGCATGATGCTCTATAGCCTAACACTTCTCACATTGAGAAGAGGCCCGTGCCCAGCAGTGGAACAGTTTAATACAGGGCTGATATTATTCATCGCACGTTAATTTATCGAGTAGTTTGTACGGAGCGGTCTATCGGTTGTAAGGCACACGCACACATCCGGTGCGCAGGACACGCTTCGTCTAACCCAGATTATGGTGTAAAAGAATTTTATTTCGCTCCACCGCCGCCACTGCGGGCGTGTAACTAATTAGAAATTTTCGACCACTTACAGCCACATTTATGCGTAAGAGAATACCATTAATCATAGCTTAAGTTTTGTTGTGTGCCCTGTTACCATGCTGATTTTTTTATAGGAACAGTGCGGCGAATCCATTCATCCAAAACTTAAGTGCTTTGCACTTGTCGGTGTAGCAATCTCCATCTTTCTCTTTCCAATGCCATCTCATTCAGTTCCTTATAAGTTTCAACTTTCACAACTTCTTTTAGTTGATCGGTGTACCTTCTTCTTGGTCTTCCTCTCTTCCTTCTTGCTTCTATCTTCCCTTCCATTATGTTTGTGATAAAATTATCATGGAGAATTAGGTGTCCTATCATTTTACCCCTTCTGTACTCTGTGTTTCAAAATTTCAAGTTTTTCATCTACTCATGTCAATATTTCTGTATTAGTAACTTTTTCTGTTCAGGGCATTTTCTCCATTCGACGCCAGCACCACATCTCAAAAGCTTCCAACCTTTTCCGGTCTCTCTGTCTTAAGGTCCACGTTTCACAAGCGTATAGGGCAATGCTCCAGATATAAGACTTACTTAGTTTTTTCCATATATCTTTACTAATTTTTGAAGTGAATAGATGTTTTTTTTTGTGTAAGGTCTGCTTTGCAATCGCTATTCTAATTTTTAAGTCATCTGATGGTCTTGTATCTTTGTCTTAGAGTTATGGTTTTAGTGGTTTTAAAATCAGAAGGCAGTTCATCTGTGTCATATATAATTTTGGTCATATTTAAAAATTCGTTCTTGATTTAATTATTACTTTCCTTTATGAACTCTATGAACATATGATCGTTTCCTGCTGCTTTCCCGAGTTGAAGTTCCTGCAAAGCTTTGTCAAATTCGGATCTAATTATTTTGGGTCTTAATCTATCTAAGTTTACTTTTGCTTCATTTTCTAAATTATTTTCATCCAAACCTTCCCCATCATATAATTTTTCAATGTACATTTTCCATCTATTTACAATTATTTTATTGTCTATAAGAATTTTACCATTTTCATCTTGTATCACAGTACTTTTTCTTCTTATTGATTTATCTTAGCTATTTATGAGACTGCACGCTATATCTATTCGTCCTTTACTTATAAAATGTTGTATATCTTAGCATATTTTATTAAAGTAACTTTCTTAGAATCTTTCAGAGAATATCGTTTACAAAATATCGTTCATGTAATTTCATGGCGCAGGTTTGGTCATATTTAGGGGTCTTATAGTAAAATCCATAAATAGGATAGATACCAAAAATCAAATAAAATTTGGTCGTTGCCTTAAAAGTTTTACTATTTCGCCGATACATTTTTTTCTTTTTATAGACAAAACTATATTTTGCCGGCGGCTTCGCTCGAATTAATGTAGATTTTGTCAATTAATTTGTATTCGTCGGGAACAGTACTTTTTTGTGCATGAAGGGTACCTTATGTCCTTTTCTGCACAGGGGTACAGAAAAGGTGTATGCAAAAAGTTTTTGATTTCACACCAATCATACTTTTATATTATTAATTTAATAGCCTACTATTACTGAGTGAAACTTAAACCTAACTATGAAAAAGTCACCTTCACACGCAACTTAGTAGATGAATTGTGGAACCACAGGTCAATTACTGGACTACATCGATTACTTTTAGTTTCACAGTACCTAAATATTACCACATTACCTTAAAAGTCATGGGGCGTACCTACACCGATTTGGACACAATTTTCCTTTTTTAAATAGCGTAGTTGATGTACTGCAACTACTCGCAACTACTCGCAAGCAGTGATAGCTCAGTGGGGAGACCAACAGACTGCAATGCAGAAGATCTCGGGTTCGAACCCACGTCGCACACCTCAGACTTTCGGAAGTTATATGACTTTTCGAAATTATGTGCGTATTTATTAACAATTATCGCCTGCTCCGTGCCTCGGAGAGCACGTTAAGCCGTCGGTCCCGGCTGCCATGAACATCTATGGCAGTCATTATTGGGAAGTCAGTACTCTCTAATATCCTGACACTGGTCTAGCCTTAGGGTATCGTTAGCCTTCGGGTTGCGGAGGTCAGGTGGCAGCCGCTCCGTGTAAAAACTGATATCCAGTCAAATCTGGTTAGACCAGAAAAGCCGACCCCAAGTTACTTGGGAATAATAAAGGCTAGGGAGAAGAGAAGAGTTGATGTACTGTACTAGCGACCTACCCGGCTTCGCAGGGGTAGTACAAACCTTAAAAAATTATACACCTAAACCTTCCTTATGAATCACTATAGAGTGATCCTATTGGTGAAAACGGCATGAAAATCCGTTCAGTCGTTTTTGAGTTTTTTTTTATAATAATATTCTATCACATACACACAACACCATCTAGCCCAAACTAAGCAGAGCTTGTACTATGGGTACTAGACAATGGATAAACATACATATATACCTTTTTTTTTGTAAATACATACATATTATACATAGTAACGCCCAGACCAAGACAAACATACATGAAAATTCAAAATTCAAAATAAATTTATTCAGATTAGGTTACAAGGTAACACTTATGAATGTCAAAGTTACACTATTTTTTTTTGCGAATTTACATTTACTGCCACGTTCAGCAAAGCAAGGGTGTAGAGCTCATGAGAAGAATGGGCAAGAAACGCATGGTCACTCTTTTTAATCGCCAAGTTTTTGTTTACAAATCATAAGAATCATGTTCATGCACACAAATGTTTGACTTGTGCGGGAATCGAACCCGCGACCTCAGGCGATTCAGTCGGTTACACTAACCACTACGGCATCGAGGTCGTCAAAAGTTTATCACGAACTGACAGATAGACACTACGGGGGACTTTGTTATATAGTATGTTGATAAACTTTTTGATAATAAATTATCCTAGTATAATACTGGGTACTGAATACATACATATTGTTTATACATACACGAAATTTGTACATTTGTAAAAAAGTATCCACGGTTTTTTGAACGTTTTGCTAACATGTCTAGGCACCAAAATAACCCCTAATAAAATAATAAAATAAAATAATAAATTATTTAAAAGAAATTGGTATTGTAAGATATCTAATAAGATGTGCAACAGGGGACCAACCACTACTTGAGATTTGACAAACCACAGATTCTCCCTAAAGAACATCGATTCCTACCAAGGATGCTTTGCGAGGCTATTGAAATAAAAAAACATCCTAATTTTAATAGAGATGATGGTTGGAATGTACCACCAGCTTGGGATCCAGTAATACAAATTGTCACACCCAAGAAGAAGCAAACCACAGCTAGACTTCATGATACTTTGAGCTCATTCTGCGTAAATAGAAACACCAATGATTAAATTATGTTCGGGTACTTTGAAATAACTACACTGGAACATTGAGACAACTACCATCTTAGTCTCCCCGTGACCATGGCTGCTGAAAAGCAACCGAAACGTCGGGGAAAGTGTAAAATTAAATGAAATCTAAATAGTTTTAATAATAATTTAATTAGCTTAAAAATTAGTAAAGTTTAATAGTAGTAGTAGTGTAACAATTTTCAAAATTATGTAGTAAAGTGTCAAATAAACAACGCAATAAAAGCCGTATATAGTAGTTTAATTTCAATGAATAATATTCGCGTAAACAGAAGACAATATTATCTAATAAGGTTCCCCAAACCATTAAACAATTGCCATTACATCAATTTAAAAATAAATTGTTCAATTTACTTTTAGTAAAATGTTATTATAGTACAAAATAATACCTAGAAGATAAGTAAAATTTATATCTATACGCATTATTTAAGTAAACGTTATGTATATTAACATTTTAATATATAAACCATTCGTACGCTCTAAGGACATGTGATTTTTTTCTACTGTGTATCAACTACAATGTACCATGTTCCGAGCAAATAAATGTTTTGAATTGAATTGAAAGTCTCACGCCTGTATTTTTGAAGAGGTAGGCGAAGGTGTATTATACGCCCATTTCACTAGGTTTTAGGTCCCACGTACAAAGGTCCTTAAATCCTAGCTCATATTATAAATGCGAATGTGAGTTTGTTTTTTACGCTTTCACTCCTTAACTACTGAACCGATCATCATGATATTTCGCATACACGTTGTCAGGGGAACAGAAAGGAGATTGGGTAGTATCCATCCTGAAAAAGCACTTTTACTAATTTAACGTAACCTACATTTACGCAAGTGATGCCGCGGGCAAAATCTAGTCTTAAATAAAGGTCTTACGAATAAGAGCGCAAGCGTATTGCCATCTACCGGGCTCCGTGCTTATACTAAGAATTCTAGAGAAAACTCATTAAGATTTTACCCGAACCGGGAGGCGAATCCCAGACCTCATGAACAGCATTCGCATTTACTATATTTGTGTGCGGTGTGTTAACGAGTCAGTATAATGAAAACGGTTTTAATATAGCAAATTGGCTTTTATCCGTGGGTTCATCCCTATGGTTTTAAGGAAAATATTCACAGAAACCGTGTATTTTGCTGAAAAATTTATTTTATTTATTAATCGTCATACAAAACACACGTCGATGTATTGCTGTTTGAAATAAACAAGAAACACCTTTTCAAATTTATAATATTACTAGTATTTGCCCGCGGCTTCGCTCCGGCGCAGTACTTTATTTTGGATGGACCCTACCCTATGTCTTTTACCCTATATGTACCCCTAACATCGTGTATGCAACATTTCATGATGATCAGCCGAGTAGTTAAGTAGTGAAAGCGTAACAAAAAACAAACAAACATACTCATATTCGCATTTATAATATTAGTTAGGGTGAGCAGCGATAGCTCAGTGGGGAGACCAACAGACTGCAATGCAGAGGGTCTCGGGTTCGAACCCACGTCGCGCATCTCTGACTTTCGTTATATGACTTTTCGAAATGATGTGCGTATTGATTGACAATTATCGCCAGTTCCGTGCCTCGGAGAGCACGTTAAGCCGTCGGTCCCGGCTGTCATGAACATCCATGGCAGTTGTTATTGGGAGAGTGTCGACACAAAAGATCCCACTGGGTCGAAGTGTCGCCGGTCTCCACTGACTGGCCCCCACATTAGATAGATAGGGTTAAGATTTTTACTTGGGAAATAAAAATTACGCAATCATTGAATTTAAAGCACAAAAATAGACTTCACGTTTTACTTAGTTTTGAATAATTTCACTGCGATGTGGTCCAACTCTCCACAATGTGCTCTATTCAAGTCACAAACTTACAGCGATTCCGCTGAATCTTATAACGTGCACCATACATATGCGTGACCAGTGCGTCACGCGCGGCTTACTCCGGAAGTGGCCGGGGGTGAGGGCGGGGCAGGCACCATGGGCAAGAGGGGTGTAATGGTGTGGCCGAACTTAGGTGGAATTATGGAAATTTCGTAACATTAACGGTTCGGTCAGGTGTAGGGCATTGCTATGATTGTTATGCTGCTTTTGATTTGATGTACATATGTATGTAGTTAATTTTATGTTAGGTGGGTGTATTTCAAGATCTATGTTTGATAGAGCTGGTCTAGCAATAGACGATTATCAATTAATAATTTGAATTCTAACGGCCTCCGTAGCGCAGCGGAAGTGAATGCGACTGCTGTGCATGAAGTCTGGGGTTCGAATCCCGGGTAGAGCTAGCAAGAAGTTATTGAGTTTTCTAGTAAGAAATCTTAATAGCAGCCCGGAGTTAGGAAGTTGGTGGTGTTAGTCACCCCCGTGCCTCGGAAAGCACGTAAAGCCGTTGGTCCTTCGCCTGATCTCTCTCCAGTCTTCTCAAATTACTGTCCTATCGGATTATGAGAGTAAGGGAACAGAGACTGCACCTGTATTTGCGCACACATTTGTGCACTATAATATCACCTGCGCAGATGGTCAGTCTACGTTAAGATTGGCCATCGTGACCGAAATTCGGTCTGAAGGACATTATTATTATTAATAATTCGAATTATTCGAATGTAAAAACTTTAACATACCCAAATGATGGTAACTTCGAAAAATATTCGAATAAGCTAATATGTAATCGAATAATTATTCGATTACGTATTAGCCCTACGCAAATACGAATGCGATACTGCCATTCGGTTACATGGACGTAGAAATTTTAAGCAATTAAGTTAAAAATGAAGTTCAGCACTATTGTCTAGTATATCTTATATCCTCGAAGACATCATTAAATAAAGTTTCGAATATTCGATTATGATTCGAGTTACGGATTTGTAGAAATGGATGAAAGTGAAATTTCTCCTAATATTCTATGTACAGAAATAAAAAACATTGATATACAAAAGAGAACTTTTTAAAGGTTTACATTTTACTAGTCACTTAAACACTGACAGTTAAATTTCTAACATTTAAAAAGACCATAAAGTTAATATTTATTTATGGTATGACCGTTCTATTTTCTGTTTGGTATTCAAATCATTTCAGTAGTTACTTTCTTAAATTTTATTTACAAGGCGAACATTTGTTGAGTAACTAAGTGGGTTTCTTACTAATATTATAAATGTGAAAGTTTGTTTCTTTTTTAATTACACGTGAACTGCTGAACAACTTTAGATGAAACTTGGCTAACAGAATTAACGCAAAAAAGTGGCAGATAGAATCTAGTAGTTCATCGGAATTCAAGACTACAGTCAGAGATTTGGACTGATTATACAAATGCGTGTAATATTTCGGTGTGATTATATTTCGGAGTCGTGAAAGTACAGATAAGATAAACCATTATGATTCAAGTTCGATTCCACACCCGGCACTTACTATCCGGAGTTATGGACAATACAGCCACAGTAAAGTTAATTATCCATCGCTTATACGGTGTACGGAAACATCGTGAGATAACTGGCATGTCTAAAGGTTCTCCGTAATGTTCTCAAAATATATCGCGCTCTTAATAAAACAGAGACTTATCTCAGTATTTTGGATTAAACAAATTTGAACTCTATTGCAATGATTTAACACAAACATAATATTAGAATTTAGCATATACAATCAGAGTCCAAATTGCCTTACTTTTAAATTTCGAGTTAAGTCGGTCGCTGTTTTATTAAGAGTGCGATATGAAGTCTGCCAACTTGCATTGGGTCACCGTGGTGAGTTATGGTCTAATCATTCTCATTCCTAGAAGAGGAGGTCTCTGCCCAGCAGTCGAATAGTAATAATTGCGGCTGATATTATTATTTTGCAATACAAAAATGTCCATGAACAGTAGTTCGCACCAAAATCGCAAATAAAATATAAAGATACAATAAAAATATAAACTGTATAAAATAGATACGAATTTATAACTAATAAATTGTCCCTTGTCCAATTATAAGGTCTTGAGAACTAAACATAAAGACGGGTACAGACTTATGAAATGTAACATGCAATGTAAGAATTTGCCGTCCGTCCACATTGTCACAATGTACCATGCAATGTAACAGAACTCCCATAGTGTGGACGCCTTGCGCGCACGAACCGTGCAGACTACGCGCACGAACAGAGTATTTCAATAAGTGCGCGCCGCGATCCACCATTTGTCGGTATTTTCGCCGAACACAAAGGAGCGCGCAGTGTGTACAGAGCGCCAATGTGGACGAGTTGTGTGTGTCTGTACTGCGCAACGCGGGCGAAAAATGGAAGAAGAAGACACAGCAACAGCTACGCGCGCATGCCGGAAACAGATGCGAGTAGGTATATTCTCGGTTCGTGCGCGCGCTGCGTCCACACTTATGAAATGCTCCTTTCATGTTACATTGCATGTAACGTTATAGCAGTCTGTACCCGCCTTTATGAGGTGACGGTGGCTGCGTAAGATTTCTGCTCCGTGATCTGTTCTGAGATAAGCTTATCTTAAGAGCTTTGTTATAACAGTTAGCAAAGCGAATAACGTTCACTAACAATTCTAGCTACGTTTTCAATTGAATATCACAAATTAGTACTTAATAAACGGATTTTGTGGATCGAGCCAATTGGTAATTGGAAATATATTGAAATTAAACTACTATGTACGGATTTTATCGCGTTGTTTATTTGACACTTTATTACATAATTTTAAAAATTGTTTCCCTACTACTACTACTACTAAACTTTACTAATTTTTAAGCTAAATAAATTATTATTCAAACCCAAACCCAAACTTATTAAAGATGCCAATACACTACCTCAATTCAACAAAAAAATTAGATCTTATTTAATTCATAACTGCTACTATACACTGACAGAATACCTAGAGCACAAGATAAAACTCGATGACACACAGAAAGACAAACAAATTAACATGACGATCTGCAACACAGTAACGCTTTAGTTTATTTACTTAATACAGAATATATTATATTATAATAAAATAGACATGTAAAAATTTTATAATATAATTTAGATGTACTCATAATTTAAAAAATTGTAACTACTAGCAAAAGTACATTTATTATTATTAGAAAATTGCAATGCTTGTAGAAGGCGCTGAGTTGTAAGCACTGTACGTATATTTAAGATCTTTATGTATACACTTAGTACGCAATAAACGCTTTGACTTTGACTTATTAATAATAGATATTATATAAATAAATGATAATGTTAATAGCTTTAATAACAATTTAATTAGCTTAAAAATTAGTAAAGTTTAATAGTAGTAGTAGTGTAACAATGTTCAAAATTATGTAATAAAGTGTCAAATAAACAACGCGATAGAATCCGTATATAATAGTTTAATTTCAATGAATAATATTCGCGTAAACAGAAGACAATATTATGGAAATATATTCTTAAGTCTGTTTGCTTTTGGAAACCTTATGGCTTGTCGAGGCAAATGTTTGAGCTTCTAATAGCCAATTATGATGTTTCAGCTGCCGGGTCAGGCAAAATGTTATTGGGTTTTCTGCTAGGAATTTTTCTCTAGCAAAGCGGCGTCTGCAAAGTAATATAGATGACAATAGGCTTGCTCTGTTACGTAGGGCCTGAAAATATATCTGGTGAAATATTAATTTAAAGTATCTCCTTTGAGATATGTCGGTTTATGTTAATAGTAAGGTAGAACATAAATTTACGGTGATATTCAATGGTCATCGGACTTGTATAAGAGCCTATTTGATGTGGGACCTATTCCTAATACACGTACGTAATATAGCTAAAAGGTGTTCTAAGACCACCATATATTTATTAACCCAACTAGTCTTTTAGGAACGCCTTGTTAGTACATTGGCGTCGGAATCTCCGATCTCTAGCTAGGACCTCTGATAGAATCAAAAATTTGTCCTGATTGCTAGCTTAGAGTTAGGATATTGGCAATATTTCATGCTTCTTCGCTTGATCTCTTTCTTATCATGTCGGATTGCCCTCTGATCTATTACGACAGCAAGAAAACAAAGATTTTATTTTACGTATTTTTAGTATCATGCGATCCAAAGATACACTTCTTGGATCTGATTACTAGATATGTAACCTTTAGTGATGCAGCGGCACACCGGCGGCCAGACCCAAAGGGTCTTTAATTATGACTGGCATCCCAAGACTGGATAGGTTAAACAGTCTTACAACTTTAAGGATTATTTCCTAACGACCTCCTATAATAGTAAGCATACAGTTACCAGTAACAGGTGACTATAAACATGTTTAATGCTGTAACGGTGATAAAGCTACGTCGCAGTGACACGTCGCGACAATGCCCTAGTCACACAATAGTCCCATGTGTCATGCGCGAGCGCTGGCGGAATGACAATGTAGCGGCGCGGATTGGTGGCGCCGAAAGGTGGAGTCATAGTTACTGCGTTTAAAGTTATGTTTGTGCGTACAACATACCTCTTTTTCTGGCTATTTTTTTTACATGGTGTTACCAACAGCCTTCTTAATTTGCTTCTTTCAATTCGCCTTATCCTTAAAGTCTTCTTCAGAAGCATTGCATGTCTGAAAAGCTAATCAATTAAAGCTAGGTACTGCATGTAAAGAAATTATGAAAAAGGTTATAGAACAATTTAATTACAATTAATAAATAGGGATAGAACTCACTATTTTGATAAATAATTAAGACCCATGGCATCAGATATTGCGTTAAAGAACATTGACGACCCTTTGTCGAGAGTTCACTAGTAAAATATGTAAAGCTTCACGAATGCATTGTGGTTTAAATGCTCCCTGTAGGTCCGATTCCCAAATGGAACAAAAATTTGTGTAATCTACAAATAGTTGTTTGGAATTGAGGTGTTCTTTGTCTAATGCGTTAAGTTGTTTATTTTCATAAAAGTGGAAAGTAATATGTTTCGTCTGAGCTATGCGCTATATGAAAAGTATTGCGGAGGTGAAGGTGCTGAATCGCTAGCACTCCTACCGTACCTGAAACCACAGTCCGGTAGGAAATCTCACGCAAATCTCATTTTCATTCCTCCCACCGTCTGAAGGCGGCTGTTATCTATAAAGCTCGCTATTGTATGGTTATTGGGCATTACTTGCCTTGTCGAATTAGCTGGAACTACTGTCCAGTACAAACGCCGTGTCTGTATCGTACCGGCTTTATTTTATATCTATGGATCAATTGAGTTTTTGTGTTGTTGGCTGTGTTTTGGATAAAAAGGCAGTTTGTTGGGCTTTTCAACGAAGCAGAAAATTAGTGGCGGTAGATATGTCTTTGTTTAACATAGAGCAGCTTTAGTGGTGAATTACTTATCCTGCAAAATAAAAACATGTAGCAAGAAAACAGGAGACTTATTATTCGTTCTGTTTTTAATAAAACTATATATATTAAACAAAAAAAAAAATTATAAAAGAGAAACGCTTAATTGAATCTTATTATAAAACCGTATTGAGACTCTCAATAGTCAATATAGACAGGAGTTGTTTTTAAAATAAATATTACGAAAATATTGGGATTACATATTGAAGGGACTGTAGTTCAATGGATAGGTAATTAAACTTAGGAATGAATTCTCTTGGGTTTGTATCCCATTCATAGCCAGTAGCGCTATAAACGTGAATCCGCAATACAAGAATAATTGCTTAGCTGATGGAACAAGAATAATAATAATTTGTAAAATACATTGGTAGTAAGACTTAAAATAGATGCCTGTATTTCTGTGTGTTCCGGCATTATGTAAAAACTACTAAACAGACTTTGCTTTGAAGTTATTGGTTTTCTTATTGCCCACTACCACCACGGGTTCACCAGTACGACTAATTCTAAATTGTAAGTATAATTACGAAATACGCACAGCGGGATCTTTACTTACGTATCTACACACATCAAAAAAGTCTGCGTTCACTTGGAAAAGTCGAGATATATTTTCTTGTGTGAAGGTATTATCAATTAATGCATTATTTATTGCTTTAACATTTAAAACACATCATTTAAATGTAGAAAACATAAAATCTTCTTTTGTTTTTTTATATAAAAACGAGGTGAATGATAAATGATAGGTGCAATAATCTTAGTCTGTCAGTCTCTGACTGACATCACTGCAACTCTTATAAAGCATTGACAGCGCCCGATCATATACCCAGTGTTGCAAGCGTCTATAGACTACGATCACTACTTACCATCAGGCGGATTGTATGCTTTTGACAAACAGTTCGTCTGCTGGGAATTATACTACCAAGGTGACAATTGACAGTTTAAGTGTTTTCACGGTTGGTCTTGTTTTTGTGTCATTTGATATAATCTTTTCAAATATAACCTTTTAGGAGACTGTTCCACTGCCACGCAGAGGTCTCGAGTTCGATCCCAAGGAGATATCTGTCTTTTTGAAGTTGTATGTATATTCAATAGTTAATTATTGCTTGTTTTAACGGAGAAGGAAATCGTCGTGAGGAAACCAGCATGTCTGTGAGTTCTCCATAATGTACTTGAAGATTTGTGAAGTCTGCCAACAAGTGGGTCAGCGTGGTAGATTATGGCCTCACCCTTCTCACACTGAGAAGAAACTCCTGCCCAGCAGTGGGACAGTTTGTATACAGGGATGATATTGGCTGCACGGATGGCGTAGTGGTGTAAGTAGTCGCCTCGCCATTGCGCCGAGTGTTGGAGTTCGAATCCCACACGGGACAAAGATTTGCGTGATCCTCAATTGGTTGTTTTGAGTCTGCGTGTCTTTTGTGTCCATTGTTTGAATGTTTGTGAAGTCCCCCGCGACAAAGGATTTATTACTAATGTCTTTTTAAAGAAATATTCTTATTTCAAATATCATACATTATAGTGTAATGTCTATATCTCCAAAAGTTTATTACACCTGTATTTAGCAGCCAAAAATATCAACGTATATTATAGCAAATTGTTCCTACCAACAATACATCTTCTTCTCCCTAGCCTTTATTATTCCCAAGTCACTTGGGGTCGGCTTTTCTGGTTTAACCGGATTTGACTGGATATCAGTTTTTACACGGAGCGACTGCCACCTGAGCTCCGCAACCCGAAGGCTAACGATATGCTGAGGCTAGACCAGTGTCAGGAAATATCCTGACACTGGTCTAGCCTCAGCAGTGCCCTATAATAATAGGGCACTGACTTTCCCAATAACGACTGCCATAGATGTTCATGGCAGCTGGGACCGACGGCTTAACGTGATCGCCGAAGCATGGAGCAGGTGATAATTGTCAATCAATACGCACATAATTTCGAAAAGTCATATAACTCCCGAGAGTTAGAGGTGCGCGACGTGGGTTCGAACCCGAGACCCTCTGCATTGCAGTCTGTTGGTCTCTCCACTGAGCTATCGCCGCTGCTACTACTAACAATACATACCGTTCCTTAACCATATCTATATAAATGTAGCCCACACATCGCAATGAAAAATTCTCTTGAAGAAACAGAAATTACATTTCTCAGTACAGTAAACATTAAACCAAGTATTACTTTTGCTGTAGTTTTTGTTAGTAAATCGTATAGCGGTTGTGTTTTCTTATATTCTTGCTAGTACGGTCTGAAAGTATGCAGGCAACTCGGTCAGTAAGAACGTCCATTCGTGATAAAATTACAAAGAAATAGTAAATGAAATTGAAATGTTTATTGAGGGAAATGGTGGCCTATTTTCTTGAAATGCCTTTAATATGTGATTCTTCTGATTGACGAAAGACGTTTGAAGTAATGTTAACTTTGTGTAGGAAGTATTGAATAACCGTGCATTTGGAATTGTTGGTTTTAAAGATGTCTCACGCGCTACCTACAATTTATGTGCGCGGAAAACTTCACAAATATTAATTAATGTCCTCCAGACCGAACTCCAGTCACGGCGGCCAATCTTAATGGAGACTGGCCTTCTGCGCAGGAGATATTATAGTACACTCTTTACTCCCTAATTCTCAAGATACCATGGAATGGCAATCCGACACAGAGAGAGATCAGGCGCAGCACCAACGGCATTACTTGGCTTTCCGAAGTACGGACCTTCTAACACCGACAACTTAACTCTGGGCTGGTATTGAGATTTTTTAACAGAAAACCGCAATTACTTTTTGTTGGCCTAACCCAGGATTTGAACCCGAGACCCTATGCACAGCAGTCGCATTCACTACCGCTGCGCCAATGAGGCAGTTAACGATAAAACAACGAAAATAAAGAGCACCCAGACTCGGAACAACTATTTGAGTGTTACACAAAGTCTTATACATTTTTTTTGTTGCCATTTTTGGCATACAAGTAAGTAGTCGACCTGATCTCCATCAGGTGGACCACTTGATGAGTGGTAACCGCTGTTCATGGACTTCAGGGTGTACTGGCTTGAATTAACTACACGCAAATACTTTGCGTCTATTAATAAGTTAACGGTTGATGGCAGGAGAATCCTTTGTGTTCTCACAAATAATTGTTTTGTCAAGTGTGGAATTCGAGACTGGCCCCTTGGGTTGGCCATCTGTGCAGTCAAAACTTATAGTCAAGTGTGGAATTCGAGACTGGCCCCTTGGGTTGGCCATCTGTGCAGTCAAAACTTATAGTCAAGTGTGGAATTCGAGACTGGCCCCTTGGGTTGGCCATCTGTGCAGTCAAAACTTATAGTCAAGTGTGGAATTCGAGACTGGCCCCTTGGGTTGGCCATCTGTGCAGTCAAAACTTATATTATAACATCCTTATGTAAACTATCCTAACTAATATTATAAATGCGAGTGTGAGTTTGTTTATTTGTTTGTAATGCTATCACACCTTAACTACTTGCATACACATTGTCAGGGGTACAGAAATGGTGAAGTACTTTTCATCCAGAAAAATATTGTTACCGAGTGAAACCGCGGGCAAAAGCTAGTGAATAATAAAATAAAGAATTAGGTAGTCGTTTAAGTGAACCGGTTTTTAATCATTGATATATTGGACCTCGACTTATCAATTACATTCTTAAAGTATTTTTTTTGCAAAAGAGGATTATGATTCCTCGTTAGAGAAAAATGCTTCGTGTGACAAAGAGATGGTCTTTGCTGATGAAAAAATATAAGGTTTCAACTCTAATTACCAACGCAATTTAACTTTAAAACAACACAAATATGTGGTATGTGGTAAACTAGAATGCCTAACTGATCCGATTACATTATTTTAATAAAGTTTCTTTATTTAATCGAAATGCGTTTCTTACTCTACCCGTGGCAAAGAAAAAAAGTAAGTATGTAAAAGTAAAAAAAAGATAGCTAAACAATCTTTGGGTTCCTAAAAGTAGGTTAGGTTAGTAAAAGTACTTTAAATATATATATATGTATATCCTATGTTACCTACACGGTGATAATAAAGCTTTCAAATGATGAAAAAATTTAAGAATCTGTTTAGCATATCTTTCCTCTTTATAATACAAGTATAGATATAGATTACGAAACAGTAATTTTTGTACACACCGTCAACCCAAATCTTAGAGCTTTTGGGTAATTTCTTAATCGGTTGAGCTAGGAATACTTACAGGATACGGTCGCTAGGAGGGAACCGAGTCCTGTCTGCCATCACTGCGACTGTGAGGAGGACACGGCGCAGCACACGCTCGAGCAATGTCCTGCTTGGGCGGTGCAGCGTCGTGAACTCATTGAGGTTGTGGGTGAAGGTCTCTCGCTGCCGGCCGTGATTAAAGCCATGGTCGACAGCGAGAGGAAGTGGGCAGCGGTCGCCTCCTTCTGCGAGGACGTCATCTCGCAGAAGGAGGCGGCGGAGCGGATCCGTGAAGAAAGTATCCTTGCGGATCCGAGCCGTCGCCGCGCTTTGGCGTGCCTAATGCAATCTCCCGCCCGCCTGCCATTGAGTCGGTCCGACGCCCTATGTAGTGCCGGGGCGTCGCCGAGGAGTTGTAGATTACTGAGTCGGTTGCTGAGGTAGTAACTTTTGCCAGCGGCCCATCCACTATAAAAGGCAGCGAACGTGCACACCGTGGGGTTTTGGTCCGTAGGCCCGAAGAACAGGAGAGCAGGACATAGCCCTCTCACCTCCCCTTGTGGGGAGAGGGTATGCAAAAGGCGCATTGCCCCACGTAAAAAAAAAAAGGAATAAACATACAGGATAAATAAATAATTAAAAATAAAATAATTGCTGTCGGTTGAGTAAGGAACTAAAATAGGTTGAGTTCGAAAAAAAAGCAGCGTAGGATGAAACGTCATCGGATGACGCCGGAATACCCCATTTATGCACTACGTACAATTTTAGGGTTCAAACCAAACACTAAGAATGGTGCATGAATGCGTTAGCCACACCAAATGAGTAGTCAACACAATAACTTAGCAGCAGTTTTGATAGGTTTCTGACCGCACGGGACAAGTATTTGTGTGATATAATCAGACTCAAAAATAAATACGTTTTTGTGTCTGAGTGTAAATTGTATAATAATAATAATATTCTACCACATACACACAACACCATCTAGCCCAAACTAAGCAGAGCTTGTACTATGGGTACTAGACAATGTATAAACATACATATATCCTTCTTTTTGTAAATACATACATATTATACATAGTAACACCCAGACCAAGACAAACATCCATGTTCATCAAATATTTGACTTGTGCGGGAAGCGAACCCACGACCTCAGTCGTGGCAGTCGGTTACACTAACCACTACACCATCGTGGCCGACTTATTAGTGTAAAGTGTATTTGTGTGATCCAATCAGACGCAAAAATATATTTATTTTTTAGTTTATGATATTCGTTAATTATATACTTGTAGACAAGGCTTGATCTCTAGTGAAGGAGTTGCCTTTTTAAATAACTTACTAAATAAAATAACAGTTCTATTTAGTTTCTATGCAAACCTAGTTGTACTAAACTGTACCGAAATTCCTCAACAAGTTAAACTTGACATCGTTATATTCACGGAACATGAACATAACACACAAATATTAATTCATAGAAATAATAATAAAGCTGTAATGCCGGTTCTTCAGACATACTATGAAATAATATTCAACATTTGAAAAAAATTATATAAATTTGTGAACTGGTGAGTATTATTAAAAAATTAAAATCTTTATTAATATTATAAAGCTGAAGAGTTTGTTTCTTTGGTTGAACGAGCTAATTTCAGGAAATATGGTTCGAATAAAAAATCTTTTAGTGTTGGATAGCCCATTTATCTAGAAAGGCTATAAGCTATATAAAATCATGCTATGACCAATAGCAGCGGAGCATCAATGAAAAATGTTGCCAAAACGGGGCAAACTCTCTTATGTGACGCAGAAGAAGTTGCGCGAGTCAGCTAATGATTAAATAAGAGTTTTAATCTTAAAATGTCAAGATATGTGATATTTCTTCCAATGAATAAAATAAGGCTGCAAGGATGCCGTAATGGTTTCGATGGTAACCTCGCCATTGCGCCAAGGGTTTTAGGTTATAAGACTACATGGAACAAAAAATGTGTGATGCACAAATTGTTGATCCAAATCTGGATGTTCTGTATGTAAGTATATAAGTCCCCCGCGACATAGGATGTATTGTAAGAGCGGCAGTTGTCTTTAAAAAACATTGTTGAGAGATCCCAAAATGAATTACTTACATACATATATACCTTGTATCCCCGTAAGGGTAGGCAAACGTGTATTACGTAGCTACATTTCATAAGCTTTGGTTTTAAGTTCCTCTTAAAAGGGATTAAATATAATGACCATCAAAAATACTAATTGCACAGCAAATATTGCACAGCATAACAATCACCTATACGCCTCAAATCACTACATTCCGTCTCGGAAGGGACTTAGTTTGATCTCTAAATATATTCTGCTGTGCAATTAGTATATTTGGTAAGCATATTTTGCTGTGCAATTAGTATTTTTGGTAAAAGCATATTTTGCTATGCAACTAGTATTTTTTTGCTGTGCAGTTAAATACCTCCTACCCCTCTTAAAAGGAAGCGAACCTGTTCACGTTTTTTACGGACAGTTCCAGAATCCGTTCCTTGCAATTTCTGGACAGAAGCATCAATTACACTTTGCATGTACAGCCTGAAAATAGTTTTAAATGCCACCGGCAGCTAGACAATAGGTTTTCTAATTATGTTTGGTATTCCAATTCTAGACAGTGTTATGCATTTTTCAGCTTGTTAACATTTTTAAAATTGATATAAGTCAGTGAAGTAGAGTGTATAATTAATAAGTTAAAGGATAAAACGATAAAAGTTTTAATCTTGTTATGTGATTTCTAAGGAATTCTATTTGAAGAATGTGAAATGTCTCCCAATGGATCTTTGTTTGATTAAAATACGAAACAGAAAACGAAATGATTCGTAAGAATAGAACTATTTATGTGTCACAAAAAATTCAGTTACGTGCTGGCAACAATCTTTAACTTTTAACATACAATAAAACTGCCGCCGCCATAAAAAATCATAAATATAATAAAACTACTAAATACATCGATTTTTATCAGCATGACTTTAAAAACCTCTATTTACGATTAAAAACATGACATGAACATATACCCTTTTATTCGTCAACTCTTGTGTTCATTTCCAACGTAAAGCGGTGTAATTATTTACGTACCAGTGGTGCCTTTAGAACGGAACAACAAAAGCCTATATTTGTATTGTAATCCCGAAAAGTGATTAATCAAGCATCGGTAAAGAAAATCAGTATAATGGAATAAGGTTGTATCGTCGAA
The DNA here is from genome assembly GCA_930367265.1 of Catocala fraxini. Taxonomy (NCBI): domain Eukaryota; kingdom Metazoa; phylum Arthropoda; class Insecta; order Lepidoptera; family Erebidae; genus Catocala; species Catocala fraxini. The sequence continues at coordinate 16,350,767 of OV884045.1, forward strand.
ATAATCCGAGTAATTTGACGATAGATGTGTTGGTACCAACTGTTTGTGGTGGTTACCATGGCGTAACGTCATTAATTTTGTTTCAAAGCCATTGATTTTTCAAAGTTAATTGTATCGTAGCACATTGATAGTCTTTGTTTAATTGACTTGGTACCAAGATTGATTAAGAAATAGGCAAATGGCAAATGTGAATCGGTCAATCAGAGTAGGAAGACGTAGGCGAATGTTCTCTAATCGTATCGGAAAAATGTCTTTATCCTATATTGCGTCAGTCTTCAGCGGGTCCAAAATCTGCATCTGCAATGTAAACTCAATTCGTATTGATTTGTACCTTAAGTTGACCAAATACAAGACAGCTTGAAGGCAGCAGTCGCTTTTATGTAAGCAACGCTTCGACTAATCTGTCCTTGGCACCTCAAAGTTTATGGTCGAATTCAGCTGACGGCGACGAAAATGAGCTATTAGACTAAGTCAGAGGTGAGTCACAGTTACACTTCAAAAGCTAATATTATAAGATTCTGTGTAGTTGTTAGCAAACGTCTCTGATTGCCAAACTCAAACTTTGTCCTGCTATTTGTCGTATAGAAACTAAATCTATTTGGTATAGGCACAGCAAGATCCTCGTTTAATATATTGAATCATAGCAATAATCGGTTTCAATTATGGCAGACATTCCAAGTCTTAAAAAGTTAAATGTGGCGTTTCTCTTAAACTTGAGCTGGGCAGCTCTCAGACTGACAAAGTGTCTCCGCCTTATAGGAGATTGCACCGATCGCTTGTTTAATATACTTAAGGGATTACGGCAGCTGTACCCTTTAAGAAGGTGCTGTATTATGAGTAAGAGACAAGTATCCTTTTTCTTTCTTGCTGGCAGAATGATAACTTCGTTTTGAAGGATCGTTAGAGTAATACTTCTCATGTTACAAAAGTCTATAACCAACTGTAACCGCCTACTAACAGGTGGATGTGCCTGTATGATGCCACGCAAGAATCTACCTAGTTAGGTTGTAGTACCAGCTAGTAACAAAAATTTTCTTGTACCATATCTCTCTTAAAATCTCATTCATTTCATATCTAAAGTCGACATAGCAACAATCACTTCACCGCGCTCACCGAGCCGTGGAATCATCACCGAATACAAAAATTCATATTTAAATACATAGAAAAATAATCAAACGAGTAAGGCACCATGTCGTACAATGGTCTGTCACGGTGCTCACACAGACAAACAGACGGACCGTGTAATGATCGTAGTGATTACAGCCGCACGGTACACTGGGCAGGATACTACAACTTAATAGTGTTGATTTTATTAACAAAATGTTGTATTTTGAGTTGTATATGTTACGGCTAATAGCCGAAGTACGGCTACACCTAGTTTTAGCCGGCTAAGCTCAAAAGTAACCTAACATAACCTAACCGCATGTGGCCGGCTGCACCTAGTTGTAGCCGGCTAATCTTAAGTTTATGTTCACACCACCTTTAGCCGTAACATATATATGGAAGAGCTAGCTAAAGTCTGTTTATGTTTGCATGTGTTGTGTATCAGGGAAGTGCTATCGGGTTTTTCTATTAGAGGATCATGTCTGAGACTTCTCCATGACGTTTTCGAAGATGTGTGAAATGAAGCAATCCGCACTAAACCAGTAAAACTTTATCCTAATTCTTTGCATGCTGAAAAGAGAAAATAAATAGAGTTGATACTATATTATTATATGGTAGTGAAGAGCCTCGATGGTGCAGTTGTCAATGCGTCTGCTGTGCATGGGGTCTCGGGTTCGAACCCACGTCACGCACCTCTGACTTTCGGAAGTTATATGACTTTTCGAAATTATGTGCTTATTGATTGACAATTATCGCCTGCTCCGTGCCTCGGAGAGCGCGTTAAGCCATCGGTCCCGGCTGCCATGAACATCTATGGCAGTCGTTATTGGGAGAGTATCGACACAAAAGATCCCACTGTGTCGAAGTGTCGCCGGTCTGCACTGACTGGCCCCCACATAAGATACATACATACATGGGGTCTCAGGTTCGAATCCCGGGTCGAGTCAACAAAAACTTATTAAGTTTTTCCGTCGAGGAAGTCAGTAGTGTTGTGTACCCCCGTGCCTCGAAAAACATGTTAGTCGTGCGTTCTCTCTGCTCGTGTCGGATTGCCGTCCCATCGAATTATGAGAGTTAGGCAATAGAGAATGCACATGTGTTTGCACACTTGTACAATATACTCGTAGTATCACCTACGCAGTTGGTTGGTCTCTTAGACCCCATTAAGATAATGAGATACAATTTTAAATGTAAGTACAAACTTACATTTAAAATTGTATCTTACACCCTTACAATAATAAAATACTTTGTATTTCTATACTATTAACGTTAGTTTTAAAACAGGGCGTTTAATTCTACAGCCGGTAAACCGGTATGAAACTGAACTTAATTACAAATTATCGATTGAACTAATTATCTCTGTATTATAATCTTAAAACCAACATAAAATTAACAAGCTATTGACAGTACGAGCCAGTTTAAAGAACTAAGATAAATAATTATATCTTTAACCTTTGCTAAAGGAGAATTTCGTACTTGAGATAATTATGGAGCCTGTTGTGCCACTGGCCCAAGATAAAATGAAGGAATATAATAATTTTGTTAACTCAAACATTTTTATAAAACACTTAGGGTTATCTAAAATGTGTACCGTTTTGATATCGAACTGACAAAACTCGGCACACTAGCAGTGGCCACTGAGTAATCTGCACATTAATTACCCAATAAATTTTAATGTATTGGGTAATTAATGTGTAGTACAGTAAATACTGAAATTCTGTCTGAAAAATTACTAACACATAAAGACAGATAAAGACTAGAGTTTGCCCGAGACTTCGCTTGCATTAACCTAGATTTTGTCAAATAGTAATTTATTCCTAAATGAAAGGAACCCTGTTTTCTATTCTATCGTCTGACAACGTGTATGCAAAATTTAATGATGATCGATGGAGTAGTTGTAGGCATGTAAGCGTTACAAATAAACAAACAAGCTCACATTCACATTTATAATATTAGTATTTTTTTTATACAATATAAGCTGGCAAACAAGCATACGGCCCACCTGATGGTCAGTGGTCACCGTAGTCTATGGGCGCCTGCAATACCAGAGGCATCACTTGCGCGTTGCCGACCCTTTAGGAAAAAAAGGAAGTGGGAAGGAGAAGGAGCGGGAAGGGGCAAAGAGGGTGATTGGGATTGTTCTCGTAGGTATATTACCCCTTTACTGCTCTATGACATACACATTAAGTATTCATTTAGATTACATCTTTACGTATTTAAAGAAGACAACGCACTAGGAATAAATCCTGTGTCGCGAGAGACTTTACAAACATTTAAACAACAGACACAAAGAACACCCAGACTCGGAACAACCATTTGTGAATCACACAAAGTTTTGCCCCGTGTGGGATCCGAACTCATAAAACTCGGCGCAGGGGCAGTGACGAGACGACCACTTAATCCACTATACCATCTGTGCAGTTACGGAGTAACTTTTATGAATATCAAAATACACAGGACAGTGAGTTTACTAAGTTACTGAAGCTACATTTAGGTTAGTTGTTAATCTAACGTTATCTATACTAATATTAATATTAATATTATATAAAAGTTTGTTTGGTTGAACGCGCTAATCTCAGGAACTACTGGTACGAACGGAAAATTATTTTAGTGTTGGGTAGCCCATTTATCGAGAAAGGCTATAGCATATATAACACCACGCTACGACCAATAGAAGCGGAGCATCAATGGAAAATTTTGCAATAAACGGGGAAAATTTTCTTATGTGAAACAGACAAAGTTGCGCGGGTCAGCTAGTGTATTATATGTGATTAATAACACATGGACCCTATTAAAATAGATCTTTGAAACGAGATTCTATAGAACACAATTCACCCAATTAGTGCCAACCCATCGCCTTTTCATAACGCCATATGAAACAAAAAAGCTGTACATAATTGTTTCCGCTGTATCCCCCGTATTGTGGCAGCTCCCCGCAGTAAAGGATCTACGCTAGAGCACGCGCTGCAACAGCTGCGCACGCGCACCTGTCGTGCGCATCTCTATCGACGATCGTCTCTATTTAGAGTCACTTTGTAATTAAAGTACAAATTGTGTGTTATTTTTAATTAAATTTTGTCCGCTGTTTCGCTTGCGTAAATGTAGGTTAGGTTATGTTAGTAACAGTTCTTTTTCTGGATCAAATGTACCCTATGTCCTTTCTATTCTCCTGACGGCTTGTATGCGAAATTTTATGATGATCGATCAAGTAGTTAAGATGTGAAAGCGTAACAAACAAATTAAATCATATTCGAATTTATAATATTAGGTTAGTCGGCTATTCCTCGTATGGGAATGATTTGGATTCTTTCTACTAATCCCATCAAGCAGAACACAGACAGGCTGGTGACTGGACTATTGATGGACGCCGAGGTCTCGAGGCGTACCTTTTGATCTTTACGTTAAGTTATGTGCGTATTTATTAGGTAATTATAGCTACCTTTTACTCTTAAAAAACTCATCCCATAGAAACCTGCGTATGTGAGAGTACTCTATATTGTTCTCATTGATATGTATGTGTCTGCCAAGCCTGACTGAGCTAGCATGGTTGCCTTATTCTACTGAGAATATACCTGAACCCAGCAGTGGAAAAGTGTTTATAAACAGGTCAAAATAACTTCCCATCCAGTCGACTGAAATATGGTTCCGAAAGGTATTTAATTATCTGATTCTGTAGTTGCTCACTATTAGTAATCTAAGATTGTAATTGTTAGATTAGCGACTTCGCTTGTGTAAATGTGGGTTTCATCAATGTTTTGTACGTCGAGAACAGCACTTTTTTTCGAATGAAGGGTACGGTGTCCTTGTCTGTACCTCTGACAACGTGTATGCGAAATGTCATGATGATCGGTCGAGTCGTTAATGAAAGCGTGCAGCGATAGCTCAGTGGGGAGACCAACAGACTGCAATGCAGAACCCACGTCGCGCACCTCTGACTTTCGGAAGTTATATGACTTTTCGAAATTATGTGCGTATTGATTGAAAATTATCGCCTGCTCCGTGCCTCGGAGAGCACGTTAAGCCGTCGGTCCCAGCTGCCGTGAACATCTATGTAATGGCAGTCGTTATTGGGAGAGTGTCGACACAAAAGATCCCACTGGGTCGAAGTGTCGCCGGTCTGCAATGACTGGCCCCCACATAAGATAAGATAAGATAATGAAAGCGTAACAAATAAATAAATTCACATTCGTATTTATAATATTAGTTAGGAATAAATCTTTAGAGATTAAAAGTCTGTAAATTCAAAAGATTTATAAAAAAGCAATTAAAAATGGGATTAAATGACAACCAAAAAAAACTAATTGCGCAGCAAAATATGCTTACTAAAATATATCATAACGAGCACCTATACGCCTCAAATCACTGCATTCCGTCTCAAAGGGTTAGGTTATGTTAGGTTCCTTCATAAACCCACCCAAAAATAGGAGCCCCGCCAAGCGGGGCTCCGTCGACATATTTTGATCTCTTTAAATATAATGCGGTTTTAATTTTGGTGATCATTTACTATTTTTGACTGTTATATTTTACTATATCTGGTGATAAGTTCAATATAAGCCATTAAAAATCAGTAGATACGATATTACACTTCAGAACTCTGTCTGTCTGTATGTTTGTTCTTTAAAATCGCTGGAATTGCTAGACAAATTTTCAATCAAAATTATACTAATGTCAGGGTGCTACTTTAACTTAAAAACTAAGGTATCGTATATAGAGAACTCGCAAAACGCCTGATCAGAAGGCTGGTCTTTTGTTGACCCAAAGAATCAGCATTTCCATTCAACGTGGCAATGCTGCCAGTTTTCTAGGCATGCCTGCGGTACTGACGAATTCTACGACGCCTAAGCTAGTTTTGTAAATATTTAGTATTATAATCATTAGTATTTTTATAATTACTTTGTCTTTGTTAATACGTGTGTGTATATATATCAGATTAATTCATAAAGTAATATAATATTAAAAATCAGGCATGTTTCATCTTAATCAGTGGTATAGTTCCTATCTATTTGTATATCTTATGTTGACCTATTAATACAGGAGAAACCACGAAGCACAGTTAGTAAAAAGAATAAATATTACTACCTGATTACAAGACCTGCATATTTTCTATAGCTTTCTATCGTTCAATTAGCGTTAATAGCTGACCATTATCAATTTTCTACAAGAGTAAGTCCGCTTATATAAACATTAGCCCGGTTTGTTTACACTATGTATGTTACCAAGCGGTTGGAGTAGTTACACGGTCGATTCATCCAACGCGGCATCGATTGGATTGTAAACTTTTATTCGAATAATGTGTTACTTAAGTTGAACAAATTTTTATGACCGGCTTCGCTGCTCGGGTATTTTGGTGTGAAGTAGGCTTTACGGAATTTGGTTCGACTTTATTAATATAATAGATATGCTCGCGGCTTCGCTGGCGTAAATGAAGGTTGGGTTAGATAAGTAATAGTACCTATTTCTGGATAAAAGGTAGCTTATCTCCTTCTCTATACCCCTGGCAACATGTGTGCGAAATATCATAATGATCGGTAACGTAATAAACAAGTAAACTCACATTCACATTTATAGTATCAGTTATCTTATCTTATGTGGGAGCCAGTCAGTGCAGACCGGCGACACTTCGACCCAGTGGGATCTTTTGAGTCGACACTCTCCCAATAACGAATGCCATACATGTTCATGACAGCCGGGACCGACGACTTAACGTGCTCTCCGAGGCACGGAGCAGGCGATAATTGTCAATCAATACTCACATAATTTTGAAAAGTCATATAACTTCCGAAAGTCAGAGGTGCGCGACGTGGGTTCGAACCCGATACCCACTGCATTGCAGTCTGTTGGTCTCCCCACTGAGTTATCGCTGCTCTAGTATTAGTTAAGATTTGGGTATTTGTTGGTGTGTACGCCTAATGGCATTTGGTTTCACGCTATTTATATATGTACATATATAGTTTTGTGTCTGTATCAGCGCAAGAGTAGGCACCGGTGTTGAAATTGAAAATACTTCATTCGGATTAAATTAGAACACCAGTATTTTTTTTTTTTTTTTTTTATACCACATACACACAACACCATCTAGCCCAAACTAAGCAGAGCTTGTACTATGGGTTTTAGACAATGGATAAATATACATATATACTTTTTTTTTGTACATCCATACATATTATACATAGAAACACCCAGACCAAGACAAACAGCCATGTTCATGCACACAAATGTTTGACTTGTGCGGGAATCGAACCCGTGACCTCAGGCGTGGCAGTCGGTTACACTAACCACTACGCCATTGAGGCCGACAATATGCAAAGGTCACGCGATACCATGTGACCTTGAGGTCAGAGGTCTTTTCGAGGGTATATCGACTATGCTGAGTCGAATGGCGTTGACCGCGAGTCTCTAGCTCTTACGGTTCTTGAGTTGAAAGTTGTATAACAAACAGACGGACGGACAAAGCCGCAGTATACGAGTTTTTTCCAACTCTTAAAATAAACTGCCGTCGTGGCGCAGCGGTAGTAAAAGCAACTGCTGTGCCTGAGAAATATCGAGTTCGATACTCGGGTTGCGCAAAGTTAAGTTTTTTTTTAAGAAATTTTTGCAATAGCACGGATTCTGGAAACGGAATAACTTCTAAGTAGCAGTAAAAGTAGACTATGCGAAAATATAGGCTCGGCATCTATTACTTGGGACTTAAAATCATAGCAGGCTAAATGTAAATGTCTGCTTACCTCTCGGGGTTGAAGGCGCCAGACTATACAGGGTGTCCAGTAATTAACGGATAACCTTGAAATGTCTAATAGTAGAACTGACGGCCATTCAAAAAAAAATATAAAAAAAATACTATCGTAACTACTACCTGATGAGATATGATATTTTTTAATTACCATTTTGAATGAAAGTAATGAATGAATTCCATCGGTTTTTTGTTGTTTTATTATTAAACACTAATTATGCTAATAGATAGATAGTCAAAAGTATGACTAGATATAGCACTTTTTTTCCTGAACGTCCCTCGTTTCTGCTATAAGACATTTCTAGGTTATCTATTAATTATCGGACATTCTGTATAACAAGGTACATACATGACCCTGTTGACCAGCTAAACCGAATTATAGTTTACAATTTAATCTAAATAGGCATCGAATACGCAACACTTAGACCAATGGCTGACAATATAACCATATGAACCACTAAACTAATCAAGTGATCAAACATTTTGATTATAAGTTTAACATCATTATTTCTCGAAAAAAAAACAATAAGCTTTCAGTTACATGAGGAAACTTAACAATTATTTTAAACAGAACATATCACTAAATATCCGTTAACAAACACTTGTAAAACTATATTATTTCATCATATATAAAGGATAAACACAAAAAAATATATAGAAAGTATTCAGCATTATAGGTACTGTATTTACAAACAATATCAACAATATCTTCTAGACCGAATTTCGGTCACAGCGGCCAATCTTAACGAAGACTGACCATCTGCGCAGGAGATATTATAGTGCACAAGCGTGTGCGCAAACACAAGTGCACTCTCTGTTCCCTAACTCTCATGATCCGATGGGACTGTACCCGACATGACCGGGAGAGAGTTCAGGCGCAGGACCAACGGCTTCACGTGCTTTCCGGGGCACGGAGGTGTCTAACACCGGCAACTTCCTAACTTCGGGCTGCTATTGAGATTTGTTATCAGATAAACCCTATAACTTTTTTATGGCCCGACCCGGGATTCGAACCCGAGGCCTCATGCACAGCAATCGCATTCACAACCGCTGCGCCACGGAGGCAGTCAACAATATCAATATATAAAACCAATAATCGTATTTATGACGTCACTAAAACTATCATCTAATGATTCCAGTAATTACTCTACTTCACCGTTCTAAGTAGAACAAGACCACACGCATGCGCACTATCACGAATAGGATTTTATAGTACGGTTCTAAAACTAGTTCCGTATGCTTGCCATACATAGCCATGTGTAGATCGTGATCTATCGTGGATCCTCGTTTTTATGCCCCAGCTCACTTAAACCAGGTTTCTCAATGGTAAACCAACAATTAATTTTGGTATCAAACGCATTGGCTTATTGAATTAGCCAATGATATCAGCGTATAAGTTATAAGTTCGTCACGTCGATTTTTGTAATCAATTTGCAGTAATTAAAGAACATAATTATATAAAATGTAGAATATTTTCACCAAAATAAACTTAATTTATGTTAAGTTGGTATCACGTGATCGTAAACGGTTTTGATCAACTAAATTTAGATAATCAAAACCGTTTGTAACACGTTTTTTGATTTACAAACGTGTGACGTCACTTGACTAACTCTACTCCATATTGCGGGAGCAAGCAATTTGGTACTAATAATTATATTGAAATAAAAAAACATATTATTGTTTCCTAAGGCTTAGGAAACGAGAATTGAAGATCACGATGCAACGCTGGCGTGATGATATGCTAGCAGCCGTAGCAATATAAGAAGTCCATACGCCAAAGTAACCGCTTCCCATCAAGCGGGCTATATCCTTTTGTGCCACAAGCTTTTGCCCGCCCGCGTAAAAGTAGATTACTTAGGCGTACTTAGGCAAACTTTAAAAAAAAATCAGCTTATGTTACTCGGTGATAACATAGCTTCCTAACAATAAATTAATTTTTAAAGTCGGTTAAATAGTTTTTGTTGTAATATCATACAGACATAAAATCAAATTTTTCCTTCTTATAATATTAGTATAGATGATGATCTGACTTTCAGAAGTTATATGACTTTTCGAAATTATGTGCGTATTGATTGACAATTATCGCCTGCTCCGTGCCTCGGAGAGCACGTTAAGCCGTCGGTCCCGGCTGCCATGAACATCTATGGCAATCGTTATTGGGAGAGTGTCGACACAAAAGATCCCACTGGGTCGAAGTGTCGCAGGTCTGCACTGACTGGCCTCCACATAAGATACATACATACATAGATATAGATTTAAGCAAGCATATGCCTGATGATAGGTGGTCACCCGAGTCTACAGTCGCTTCTTATATCAAGGGATTAGACTAGCTTATTGCCGACTCTAGGGAGAGAGTATTTACGATAAGAAGAAAAGAAACAAATGAAAGGTAGGATTATGAGCACGTGCGACCAGCTATCGCCACTAAAAAGATTCCATTTGATTTTCGCCATTTTGGCGTTGACAGCAGCGGCGAGTATAATTGGAACTACTTAGTTAATTAGTGATAAAGAAAATTTTACTTTTGATATCGATAAGAAAATATTCAGTGCTTTTTATATTCAGACTATCAATAAAAGTGAACTAGGTGGCACGAAGAATATCAGTTTCTCATCTGGTGCTAGAAACCAGAAAAATATTTATTAAAGCCCAAATTTATGACACGACCGATATTTCATACAACAAAATTCAATAAGTAAGAGTTGTGATGTTGGATGATAAGCATGTTTTTAGAATTTAAGATGCTTAAATCATGCTTATCCGTAAACATTTACAAACAACAGTCTTTTGCAAAATGTCTAATAATTTATATTGGGTTTAATACGGGATAGCCAGTCCAGCGTTTATACATATATTACACGAAAGTGGTCACAAATTAGATAAATACAGAAAGCCGGCATAAGACAATCAGCGAAAACAGACTAGACAAGATCTAGCGTTATCTGATCAAGTCTATTAAATATCGATTCGTTTCGATCGATCTGTATTGAGCACACTTGAACTCAAATCACGAAAAAAAACATAATAAATCTTTATTCATTTCGGTCACAAAGTAACACTTATGAACGTCAAGGTTACATGAATTAAACCATACTATGGATTTACATATAACTTTAGCCACGTTCAGCAAAATGAGGGCGTAAAACCAACGAGAAAACGGGCAAGAATTTCACGTCCAGTCTTTTTATTTGCTTATTGTACAATACTTCTTGTTTTACATTTTATATCTGTAAGGAGCTGCAATCATTATACTATGCCTGTAGGTACACATACATCTGATTTCGAGAGTTGGATTAAGGATATCTGTCTTTTTGTACCTTTCTATATGCATCGCCACTATAAAGAAACATATGACAAACATTACTTTGATTTATAAAATAATCTGAATCCTTATATCGTTAAAGTTATTTCGGTTCACTAAGTTCGTCTATAAGTCAACAATAAATCCTCAATTTATTAGCATTACAACTTCATTCCGAAGAATTCATTTTTATATTTAAATAAACGGAATAATTAGGTCGTAGCTTATAAATCCATATTAGAAGCGAAATCTTTCAAATAATAATTATAAAACACACAAAAACTTTTGCGAATATAATAGATTTTATGTTTCACACTATAAAATTACATAATAACTCACAGAAAACAGGTGTTTTGTCTAATAAATACAAATATTTGGTTACGACCAATATATTAAGAAATCTTTTATTAAAATCTCTAAAATAACCAATAATTTAGGTATAACGAACAGCTAGTTCAGATAAATATGCAAAGAATATGCAATTTACATGGAATATCCTGATTACAATTTGTTTATATGAATTTTAATATAGTTATAATTTTATTTTGCAAATGATACATATTATTTATTTATAATAGCTTTTCGTTATGTTTAATTTGTATTAGTTTATGTTCATCCGTATCAATTTGGACATGGTATTTAGCTTAAGCTATGTATTATGGAGCTAAAATAATAGCATACCAACAGAAAAGACTAGACTTGGAATAATTAATTATAAATAAATATTAGACTCAGAAAATAGGAATGTTAACATTATATAAAATATAATTATTTGCATATGCATATTATTTTGATGTTAATATATTCATATAGTTATGAATGAAAACTTAAATGGTAAACGTATTTTATAGTTGCTATGTTTTAACGAAACTCAGTGATGAAGAACGCTTGGCACCAATCCCGAAGTCCTGGATTGGATTCCCAAATTAGCTAATGTAATTGAAATTTTTGGTTAGGAAGTACTCAGTAACAATCTAAAGACAGAGAGAATGGAAGACTTTAACAAAAATATTGCGTTATTTCAAATAAAGATAATTATATAAAATCAAATAAAGATATTTATTTTTTAATACCCTATCAAACATATTTATATAAGATAGGTGCGTTTAATATCTGGAAGTAGGGGTGAATGGGGTCAAAAAGAATAACGTACGAAACTATTATGTGACAGATTTTAATGTAAGCTTACGTAGGATATACTTAGTAAAATACTGCGCCTAAATTTAGTATATCATAATCGTAAACTCATTTTTCAAAAAATTGTAAAGCACAAAGTTTTCTTTTGAATCCTATTTAATGCGTACAACATCGAAGTAGTAGTTAATTACCGACTATTTCTCTGCTCTGTGAGTGATACTCAAAGGTCTCAAATGCTCTTTTGAAATTAATATAGATCTCAATCACCTGCTTCCGTTGATTTAGATACTCAATAATATCATTAGAAGACTGTAGCCATACTCCTACCTTGTCTAAAACCGTGTTGAGTAGATATTGTTTTTCCAAACATATACTTATTTTTCCTACAATATACTTTTCAACAATTTTATTTATTACTGAAAGTATAGCTATCGGCTTATAGTTCGTGTAATCTGTGTGTGCACCTTGCTTAAACGTAGGTCTTATCAGTGCAGTTTTTAATTGTTCCGAATATTGTCCTTTTTCTACACACAAATTGATAAATAAGGCTTCAATACAGGACTTAATTGAGACCTTACATACTTTATTTCTTATACCCTTATAAAAGTAGGTAGTTACATACTACTTACTATTACTTAAGCATGCCTATCCTAGGTAGACGACCGTAGTCTAGTCCTATATTACGTGATATTTCTAACACATAGCTGGTTGGGTTTTCGATTTTGTGTAAACGTACTTTCTATAATCCATGAAGTCATTTAGGATAATTTTCCACAATATCATGATTCGTGAATATAAAAGGGCGGGCAGCGACGTTTGAAGAGCTACTAACGGACCCGATAGACGATGTCCTAGCTAAATGTTAGCTTACAACCCTATCGCAGCGCCACCTACTGGGTCCAATTGTATATTTATATATAAATAAATAATAATAATATAATTTATATATAGCCAACTCAAAAAAAGCAGCGGTGGCCTAGTGGGACACCATTGGAATGCCTTGCAGAGGTCTCGAGTCCGATCCCATGGCACGCATCTCTGACTTTTCGAAGTTATACAGTGCGTAGGTGTTAAATAATTATCGCTCGCTTTAACGGTGAAGGAAAACATCGTGAGGAAACCTGCATGTCGGAGAGTTTTCCATAATGTTCTCGAAGATATATTATGTAAAGTCTGCCGACCCGCACTGGGCCAGGGTGGTGGACTATGGCTTAACCCTTCTCACACTGAGAAGAGGCCCGTGTCCAGCAGTGGACAGTTTAATACAGGGCTGCTATTATTATATATTATATATAAAAAAACTCTGTGTAAATCTTTCTTTATGTCTAGAAACCAGATCACTGATGACATGATGCTGTCTATTTCTTGCTAACATGTTGTTATTTAAATGTCTTCTTCTATCATTTACACTTATTTGTTTTGCTATCTGTGAAACTTTTAATTGGCCTTCTTTTTTCGTATTTAATCTGTCTATGATACTAATTTAGCTGTAAGTTTTCCTATAATTATGTGTAAATAAAATAAATTATATCAATCCTGTATTAAACTGTCTCACTGCTGGGCAAGGGTCTCTTCTCAGTGTGCGGCGTAGTGGCCTATGGCCTAATCCTTTTCTGGCCCAATGCGGGTTGGCAGACTTCACATATCTTTGAGAACATTATGGAGAACTCTCAGACATGCAGGTTTCTTCACGATGTTTTCCTTCACCGTTAAAGCAAACGATAATTAAGTATTTAATACGCACGTAACTTTGAAAGATCAGAGATGTGTATCTTGGGATCGAACTCAAGAACTCTGCGTCGCAGTTCAATGGTCTCCCACGAGGCTATCGCTGCTCCAAACTAAACTTAAAGTATAACAAGTGAGAATCGGCAATGAATTGCCTTAAATCTTAGAGTTCGAAAAAATGGTTCAAGTAATATGCAAAGGTCACGTGATACCACATGGTCAGAGGACAAAGGTCATACTCATTTCGGAGTATATCGACTATGCTGAGTCGAATGGCGTTGACCACGGGTCTCTAGCTCTTACGGTTCTTGAGTTGAAAGTTGTATAACAGACGGACGGACGGACAAAGCTGTTGTATGAGAGTATTTTCGAACTTTAAAAACTAAACTCCTGTGCAGTTGAAAATATTTAAATTCTTGTCTCTATTATCACGATGTGTCACGACAGTAGTAGGTGTTTAGCGCTCAAAACATCCACTATCAATATTATTGATCGATTTATTAGTTTATTATAATCTGACTTATAAATGTCAAGTGTGAGCGATGGAGTGAATGACACATTTAATATATGCATGGCTCTGACGTCAGATACAACTATATGTGCTACTATTTATTGAATAGAAGGTCTTAAGATCGATATCCGGATGGTGGAAAGTGAAATTTGGTATTTTTGTCTAGAAATTCTTGATGCAGCATGGAGTCTGACATTTATCTGGTAGACGGTAATATAGTTAACCCCAATTACATGGCACCTTTGCTTTTGGCAAAAAAGGGGTGCAATACGCCTTTGCCTGCCTCTTCGAGAATACATGATACTATGTATGTATGTTTTTAACATGTTTTTATTAAACCTTTCTTGTGTTTAAATTATTCATTGTCTTGTCAGTCCTGGGGTTCGTTTGCTAGGTCTGGTCGTGTTTTTGGATCTTTCTGCCAAGAAATTCTTAAAAGTAGAACGAGGATTGATACTGTGCCCTTTTTAAAAGAGTCGCCGTAAGTTTATTGCCGGTATCTTCTCATAGGCTTAACCCTTTGTGTGAACTTAGCAACTAACCTAAATGTAGCTTCAGTATCTTAATAAACTCACTAACTTCGACCGGAAGCTTAGCCTTCCTGATTGCAGGGTCAATGTTGTATCCGTTGGACTATATAAGAAAAGAAAGATCAAAAATATTTATTTTTTTATATTAAAAAGTAAATATATAATGATAATGAAGGTCTTCCTTCCAGACTGAATTTTAGTCACGGCGGCCAAGCTTAACCTCCGTAACTGGCCATCTGCGCAGGAGATTTTATTGTGCACAAGTGAAACACAAGTGCACTCTCTGTTCCTTAATACTCATAATCTGATGGGACGGTAATCCAGCACAACCGAAATCAGATTAGGCGCAGGACTAAAGGCTTTACGTATCTTACGCGGCGAGAGTGTGTGTGACACCGCCAACGTCCTGACTCCGGGCTGCTACTGAAATTTTTCTATTCGTTGGCTTCACCCAGAATTTGAACCCTAGACCTCATGCACAGCTGTCATATACACTACCGCTGCGCCACCGAGGCAGTTGAGATAAATACATTATATACAAAGTTATTAATGTACTAAGCTTATGTCATAATATTAAGTATGAGCAGTGTTATTAATTGTATTACTAATCGTTACCCGCGGCTTTGCTCGCTCGGAAAAGTATGTTTTTCTCGATGAAAGGTACGCTATGTTCTTTTCTGTACCTCTGACAACGTGAATGTGAAATTTCATAATGATCGGTCGAGTAGTTAAGGCGTGAAAGCGTAACAGACAAACAAACTCACATTTGCATTTATAATGTTTAGTTAGGATTGGGTTATTAATATATTAACAATTATTTCCAAAAACTTAATTTCTTAACTAATAAACTTCTTAATACAATTTGAAAGTTAAGTCGCGTTTGTGGTAACAAATATTCTCGAGTAAGTGAATTATAGTGTCATTAACCATTTGAAAGTCTCTATTGTGTAGTCAAAGTAACACTTATTTACTTTAATTAATTAATGTAAGTCTTTGTAATTAAAGTTTAACTGATTAATATAAGTTAAAGTGATGTCTAACGGATTCTTTTTGTTTAAAAGTTAATGATAGTCGTAACTTATGTAAGTTTTATACCGCTTAATAGAGAATTATTTATTTTGCGATGTTTTAACATTGGCTCGGTGGCGCAGCGGTAGTGAATGTGAATGTTGTGCATGAAGGTTCGATTCCCAAGTTGGACAAAGTATTATTGGGTTTTTCTGGTAAGTAATTCTCAGTAGTTGTACGGAGTCTGATCGGCGTCTCGAGAACAGAACTTTTCTGCATGTCCTTTTCTGAATCCCTGACAACGTGTATGCAAAATTTTATGATGATCGATGATCGATCAAGTAGTTAAGACTGCGCCGAGCGAAATGTGCCAAAACAGGCGGTCACAGTTACGTTAATTAAATAAACAATTTTTGTTTAATACAAATATAAAATACACATTTACCATAACAATGAACGTGTTTACAATTTTCCGTGTAAAAAATTTAAAATAATTAATATTTTCGCCTACAAAATTACGTAAATTTGCATGCAAAAACGTAAGCTTGCGTTACGTGATTTTTAGATTATAACAGTAGAAATCTATCCTATTTTACAGCTTAAACGAAACATAAATAGTTATATTACAATTTGTCCGTCCCAAATATTTAAGTTATTGGTTGACAATAAAGATACATATTTATCAAAAAAGCACTTCAAATCCTTCATACAATTTTACTATGGCGGCGGCGCGCTGATTTGAATTTCGAGCTTTGTTATTCAGTCCAACCGCGTCTTACGCTCGGCGCAGTCTTAAGGTGTGAAAGCGTAACAAACAAACTCACTTTTGCATTTATAATATTAAATTGGGATGTCTACAATTTTTTACATTTATGTGCTAATATAGAAGGATCCTTGCTTAGACTTGTGCGTCTGCACCTTGAAGCTACTAACCAAGGCGTCACAAAACAATCCCTTCAATAAGCATCGTGGCAACTAACAACGCTAAACTATGTCGTGATTACCATTCTTACAGCCAACTAAATATGGTCACACAATACAAGCCACTAATCCTGACACTTATTATTGACAGATTGAAGTTATATCCCGCGGTGGCACCCACTATAAATTATGTGCCGACTAGATACGCTACCGACCTGTCATTAGACAAGGACAGTAATTTATCCTATGTAGACATGACAGCTGGATCTTAATGTTATTCTTAGTTACACGAAACATGTTTTGAGAAACATGTAACAAAAATGCGTACACAAAATATGTCTTTCTTTGGTATATATCTACATCACGTTTCTTTTGTAAGAACTGTCACTTTTGGGTTTGTGTCTGTATCGTGTGGTACTTTACAAACTTTGATAACATCGATAGGAAGAGCACACAGACTCGACGGAATATTTTGTGGATCATATTTTTTATTTCGTGTATTTATTGAATCCTTTTCGTATTAGCAGAAATCTGACCGATAGCTTTAATTATTGCACTATTTATTTAGATAAAATACATTAAGAATACATGTTTTTTTTACTAGCTATGCTTCAGTTAATAGGGTACGAGCTGAAGTCTACTGGGCATATTGCCAAACTCCGTATGGCTAATAATTTTATATAAAGAAAAGCAACCCTAACGCTTACACATTCACGCCTACGAACACGTTGCCAGGAGTACAGAAAAGGACATGAAGTACCTTTCATCCAGGAAAACCAGAAAAGGTACTATCCCCGAGCAAAACTGCGAGCAAAAGATTTCTTTTTTCATTTATTCATTATCAATCTGCAATAGTGTTCTAATGTTTATACTTAAAATAACACAATTCTAATTGGTACAAAATTTCAAAAAAATCCAAAGGTAATAATTTGGCAAGATCATTTTCTGACCCGTAACACGTATAGTTATTCTTATACCTATTTCGGGCAACAGTCCCTCACAGATGGTTTGGTTCTATTTATATTAGATTAAGCCATAATATACTGTACAAACATTTGTGATGGGAAAATTAATAAATTATTAATAATATATAGTTTAGTGTTATAAATTTAAATGACATCAAATGAATCTAACTATATCAAATTTATTGATATCCAGTAAGTGGTTTGGTTATAGACCGTACCATAACCCTAAATATATATATGAATACTAAGCTATAAACACTGCCCCAAAACTGGTTCGGTAATTTTTACCTAACGCAGAGGCACAAACTGACTAAAATTAATTCTAATGGTTTTAACTACATTCTAGTTTTTAACGAGCCTTAATAATTACAAACTCTTACTTCGACTGACTTGATGATCGAACCTTAAATGCCACAATTGGCAATCAACTCACGTTTTCTTTTGGCCAGAATGCAGAACAAATATGTTTATATTTAAAATAACCAAGAGCAGAATATATTTATTTGTCTGTCACAATAAGACGTAGGTACATATATAATCCCAAAACGTAATTAAAAAAAATGAATTGTTTTTGGCATACATCTTTTATGTGTAATGTTTTTGTTGAATGTTTTGTATAAACAAGTTTAATTTATACAATGTTAGAACATAACAGGTGGGGCCTCTATTCTCAGAATTACGAATGTCTAGTGCAGGGTAATGTTTTGTTTTAGTTAGCAGCTTGTCTTTCCAAGTGGTTAACAGCTTCTAAATAGACTTAGGAAACGTATCCATACTACGTGACCCATTTTTACAATTTTTACGCACCTCCACCACGTGTTACGGTGACCACCCGAAGCATAGGTATGCCAATACCATTCATTCTCTAGCTTTCACATAGTAATTTATAAACATGGTCTTAAATGTAGCAGCGCTCTGCGTGTTCAATATAATAACGCGTTCAGGATTCTGGCTGGGCTGCCACGCTATTGCAGCGCTTCGAGGATGTTTGCGGCGGTAAAGATAGACAGTTTCCATGCCATTTTCCGCAAACGGTGTGCTTCCCTGCTACGCAGAACGCGTGGTAGCTCACACAGCATGTTGAGCAATAATAATGATATTGACTATGTGACGAAAACCCAAGCTCCTGTGATCAGGCGTGATAATTTGAAGAGCCCCTGTCACCTAGTATGGGTACGTTCCCTTAGCTACAAACACAGACTTACACCAATATAAAATCAGAATTAGTAGGAAGGGATGTATTGTATCGATACTTTATCAAATGTATCAGTTTTTACGATTACATACCTACCTACCGGGATATCTTCGATGGAATAGGTAGGGGTGTATAACATCTGCAGGATAAATGCGCGAGTGATCCCTGCACCCCGGCCATAGATTGTGAGAAGGAACACCGTGGTAGGTTTTGTCGGTTTTACTGGGATGTCTCCATCTTTTGCCGGGTGAATCCGACTTAACTTCTTCGTCTGCCCCCGTGGAGTGGTACACCCACATTTGCCTAACTTTGTTTTTAAGTCTCATGTTATGACATAGGACTTAAAAACAAAGTTACGTCCTATTGGGGGCGAGTCTATTGCCTTTAGCTGGGTACAATTCGAGACTCCATGCAGCTACTGAAATTTCTTGACCAAAAATCTAATAAATTTAGCCCGATGTCTTATGTGTAAATTTTCGGACCCCACTGAGGATATTTTAATAGAATATTCCTCGCATAGCAAAGCAAGCAAGGCTTTCAATGTATAACGACGATTTACATTTTTACGAAAATTCTGACGTTTGCATATGGATTATTAGTCGTTGAAGACAACTGATTTTCTCGACAACAATATTGTAACTTCTCGCTATAAAAATGGAGTTTTAACGACAGTGTAAACACATAGATATAAATAAGTAGGTATATATACTCAGAAATAATAGAATCACCACACATTTCTTTAACCGCCTCTTTAGAAGATCTCAGTTTCACGCCCAAAGATAAAATACAATACTTTAACATCTTCAAAAGCTTATTATAACTGCCTATGTTAACCAAGTAAATAAATAATTGCTATTTGGTTCTAGACCAACTTTGATGGCCACTGGATTAACAAAGCACAAAATCATATTATTTCATATTGAACTGTTACATGTTGTGTAATAATGACTACATTTTTATACATTTTAAATTAGTTAAAACAGGCTATTTTATTTCATCCATACAATGTGCAGTGTTACAAAGTTTACCGGCGTGCTCGATAGATGGCGTTGTGCCGGGAGGCTAAATCGCGCTACGGTTTTGTACCCACTGCCATTAAAATATACAGAGTCAGTACTATTAGTTATTGTTACTACTTAACAAAGAAATATAATTTTTTGAAGTCCAGCGTAAAAGGCGCTGCGATAAGTAAACTTTATCTTATACTAAGTTTGCCTGCGTCGTCGCTCGCGTAAATACAGGTTAGGTTAGGTTACTTGGTGGTTCCTGAGGGTGGGAGATTGGGGTAATTATTCTCCCACCCGCACTCTTCCGCGTAGAGGCGGCGTCTCTGGTGCACCCAGACGCCGCCGCCAGTGTTGGTGCCCGCGAGGCGTGGGCAGTCGCTGGGTGGGCCTCTGATGTTGTATCAGGTTCCAACGGCCCACCCGTCAAGGCGAATTGACGGTGCACAGGGGGGTTTTAGTCTCGGTATGCCGGCTGTGTTGTAGGCCGGTGAGCCCGACATAACCGTCCCACCACCCCAAGTGGGGCGGTATGCATAAGGAGCATTTCCCCCCTCAAAAAAAAAAAAGATTAGTTGGTGGTTCTGTCTATGGTTCGGCGTGAGAGATCGTGGAACGCCGTCGCCTGCTTTTGTGAGGAAGTAATTTCCATCAAGGAGGCGGCGGAACGGGCGAGGGAGCGCTTAAACCCTCTCCCTAACCGCAAAACCGGGTGCCGAAGGGCGCGAGATGACCTCCAGCCACCCTGAGGTTTGATCTGGGGGTGGTGGGCTGCGTGGGCCCGCTCGCCACCCGATCAGCACCAGGTCCGAGAGGCGGCGTGCGTGTTCCCACGTGCGCCTCTGTATCGTGTCTCTGTTCCTCCCAGGGGGACGGTGGAGGAAGCATTTTTGTGTAGTGGCCTGCTGTTTTACACGGTGGGCCGAAGAAAAGAAAGAAAGAAGATTTTTTTAATTCTGAGCAGTAGTTCCTGAGATCAGCGCGTTCAAACAAACAAACTCTTCAACTTTATAATATTAGTATGGATTAGATTTTTGTAGCCTATATGTTATTCTGATGCATAAACAATAATTCTGCAAAGTTTCGTCAAAATCCGTTTAGTAGGTTTTGCGTTAAAGGGTAACAAACATCCATCCATCCTTACAAACATTCATATTTATAATATTAGTAGGATAGGATATGCAATCAGATTCAGCGGTAGTGCAGTGGGTACTGTATGTGACTGCTATGCATAAGGTCTCAGGTTTGATTCTCAGTAGCACCATGGGGTTTCGAACTGTGTTCAATAAACGTATTATAACCGTAACCGGAACCTAAAGCCATACTTACTCTACCATTTGGAGGATACAGAATAGATAATAAACAGATGCATACATACCTATGTAGGATAAGCAGCGATAGCTCAGTGGGGAGTCCAACAGACTGCAATGCAGAGGGTCTCGGGTTCGAACCAACGTTGCGCACCTCCGACTTTCGGAAGTTATATGACTTTTTGGAATTATGTACGTATTGATTGACAATTATCGCCTGCTCTGTGCCTCGGAGAGCACGTTAAGCCGTCGGTCCCGGCTGCCATGAATATCTATGGCAGTCGTTAGAGTCGAGAGTGTCGATACAAAATATCCCACTGGGTCGAAGTGTCGCCTGTCTGCACTGACTGGCCCCCACATAAGATACATGTATCTATTTTAGACTAATAACGAGTAGGGCAATTTCTTTATGAAAACTACTTGATTTTAATTCGATTTAAATTTCTAGAGCGTTTAACTTGGCTTAGTATGTTTATGAGATACAATAAATTGAAGTTAGAAACGCATTTTGTGTAAGCTGTAGTTTGGCCAAACGTACCGTGCTTTACAAACTTCGTTCGTAAAGCCGATGATCGCGTTTTTTTATACGACTAATAAGGCTGATAGTCCTGTAGAACTATTAGCTTTATTGGTCGAATATACCTACATATAGAAATGGGTTGTAACCCGTTTATCAACGCATTCAAAACCAGGAGTACTACTATAACAGCGGATATAGACGTCTTCGTCAATGGTTTAGAGAAATTCAAAAAGAAACTGTATGATCAGTTAAGGATTAGTTCTTACAGATGTTTATAGTTCCTATTTCATATATTTTGCATTATGTTCTGTTTTTATTTAGAATTTATTTTTGTTAAATATCTGTGATTACTTTTAAATTTTTTTTATTAGCTTTAATTTTTAATTTAACTGTGTTTTGTTGAATTTGTATTTATATTCGTGTCAATTTACCACACTGTTTAAATTCTTATTAATTTTTTTATTGTCGTCAAATTAAAATGATTATGTACTCACGACGTGTTCTCCTGTAATTGAAGAAGTAGAAATTATCAAACAATTTTTTTTAAATTATTGCCTGTATTGTGTATCCTTTGTTGGGAGTTCCTTAAAAATAAATAAATAAATAACAATTGCAGCTTTATTTTGGTTAACAGCTTTATTCTTGCTCAAATCTGGGGCCAACCGAATGTGTCAGTAGCTCAACCCTAAAATATAATCGTGGGCCTTATCTTGAGTTCCTTGATAGGTCTGCAGAGCTTTAAGTTGTCGCTGTTCTGCTATTATGGCGATTGCTTTCTGTTTTTATTGTGGTTGTACATTAACTTTTTTTCCGAAGGTCGTTACTCGTGAGACATCCAGGTTACACCCAGTGTCAATAGATGTTTTCATCGGTCGGGACGTATGTTATTTGTGAATCTTTATAACATAAAGCTATCCCTAGAAAACAGTCCTTTTTAGGATGGACTCTTATCTTCCTGTACCCACGACAACGTATATGTAAAATTTTTTAGTAGTCTTCATTACTCCTCGGGAACAGTACTTTTCTGGATGAAACCCTATGATGGTACTCTATATCCTTTTCTATACCCATGATAACGTGTATGCGAAATTTTATAATGATCGGTCGAGTTGTTAAGATTTGAAAGCGTAACAAACAAACTCACATTCGCATGTATAATATTAGTTACGATAATCCTGATGTTGACAAGACCATGTAAGACCATGTGTCTTGTCATCCTATTATTTGCACCGATAGGACAGTGGTAAGTGTGCAATGAGCTGATCCATTAATAGTTGTGCCAAATCTGGATATTCTTTATGTGACATTAAACAACTTAATGTTTGTCAAGTCTCTTGCAACATATGTTATCACTAGTGCAGATCCTAATAATATTATCTATAAATTAAAGAAAGAAAGATAAGAAAATTATTTATTATGGTACACCCAAAACATGAACATTTGAGTAGTAGAGCCTCGCTGATTTCAGCATGAATGGGCCGGCTCGACCGGGGAAGTACTACCCTCTCACAGAATATCGACGTAAAATAGCAGTATTCCTACTATTGTGTTTCGTTCGGTGAGTGAGAGTGCCGGAGGCCCAATCACCCTCTTTCCCCATTCTACTTCCTTTCCTAAAGGGTCGGCAACGCGCAAGTGATGCCTCTGGTGTTGCAGGCGTCCATAGGCTACAGTGACCACTTACAATCAGGTGGGCCGTATGGTTGTTTGCCACCTTAGACGTATAAAAAAAAAAGAAAAATGAACAAATAATGATAAAGAAAAAGGAAGACAATAATAGAAAATAGATAAATTTTAATAAAAGCAAACAAATACTAACACTATGATACGAATAATTTAATTTCTACTCACTGGCAACACCACACCTTCCGCTTTACTAACGGAAACTGACTGCCTCCATTCTAAGTCAGTCTCCATTCAAATGGATGGATAGATGGATGGGTGTTTGTTATTCTATCACGCAAAAACAACTGAACCGATTGCGATGAAACTTGGTATGTAGATAGCTAGAGACTTAGGTTAACACATAGGTATAGGCATTTTATCCATATCGCCATCGGGACTTACGCGGGAGAGCCGCGGTGCGCAGCTAGTACTTTAAAATCCGTTACTCGACTTTTTAGAATCGTTTTATTATATACATATATAGAAAGAAAATTTTTGTTATTACTAACTCTGAACAGGAAAGCCCACGCAATAATCTACAAAGTATAATTTAAATAGTAGACGAGGTAATTCTACGATTAAATTAGACTTTAGCTATTTATATGGCCGAAGTTTGCATCGGCTCTTAAGGTCAAGGTTCTATAAGTTCACACGAAGATCTAACATCCACAAAAAACTGGCTAGATTTTTTATTTTCTTAATCTAGATTAGAAAAATACAGTGCTCCATCCATCCATCATTGTTAGAAGAAAAAAAAGGCTCAGATAATAATAACAGTATGGCTACCTATTCCAGTTATTGATCTTTATCTAAAGTGCAGAATTTGAACTAAGATGTATTTCGAGAAGGTATTGTAACTATCAAGATGTATGACCTACTGAATATTATTATTGAACTATGCACTCTAGAAGGCTGTATAGCGTCCATGCTACTATGTTTATTGTTTGCCATTGTTTTTTAGTGCCGGACAGGTGCGCAGGCGCAGCGCGCATGCGCCAGTCTCTAGCTAACGTGCGCAGGAGACGGACGCGCGCCGTTCCGTCCGACCAATCACGTGAACGTATTTAAAATTTTCTTTTTCGAGTGTTCGTTTGTGTGTGTTGTATACATTTTGGGATTTGTATTTTGTGTGTGTGTTAGTGTGTGTGGTATTGCCATTTTTCTGGATATTCCGTTTGGCTGTTTCGTATGTAATTTTGGATTATTTTCGGTGAGTATTTGAGGCTGGTTTTAATTAGGTGTGCTTTATCGTTATGGCTATGTCACGAATGTTATTGAATATATGTAATACGGTTGTTAAATTTCATTTATTTGATCATAAAGCGAGCGTTCTTGTGTAAAGGTTGTCTATTATAAGGAAAATATTTTTTTCCTTCGTTATAATTACTGGTAATTACCGTTGTAGCCATGAAAGGCTTGCTTAGTTATTTTTATTATGACTGGTATTGTCCTTGCGATAATAAGTGTTGTTGCTAACCTATTCTTCTAGATAAATAATGTGAGGTTTTCTATCTGTTTCTTAATCTAATAACCGAAATTAATAACCTATCTGTTTGATCTTGGCTATCTGTGATTGGTTGATTCTGGATAAAGGTGTCAAATTTTGATTTATATTTCGAATATCGTCATTACGTTTCGAGTTGAGATGCTATTGTTGATCTGGCTATCTTAATATAGTATGCGGGTTCGAAACCGGGTAGGGTGAAATTGTGTGAGTGTTTCTGTCAAGTTATTGTATGTAGTACATAGGTAAGAAACACCAGTTTAATACTAATTGGTACAGTCTTCATTTGAGAGACTTAAATATAGTCAGATTAATTGTAAGTCGTTACACCTCTTACCAACTCTTTATATAGAGTAGCAAGGTGTTATAAATATTTGTAGTCTGTTGTTATTTTTGACATAAAATTCCAATATCATTAGCATGACATTGCAACTAGTCGTGGATGTCCACGACTAGTTGCACGTAGAAAGTCTCTCTTCCATATTTCTCAGTTTAGGACAAATTATGGTAAAAATGCTTTTATTAGAAGAGGATGTCGGTTTTATAATGAATTAATGGCTAATGATAGTACTAACCTAATTGATGTATTTCACCTTTCTCTCCCAGAATTTAAAAGAAATGTTTCGAATAACTTGGCTATTAGATTTTCATAGACTATATTCTCGTTGAGGGAATATGTATGTTGTGTATAATATGGTTTTTTAAAATATTATGTATATTTTGTATATGGTTCTTTAGGTTCTCTTCTTTTCTTACTATAGCCTATATGTACTTTATTACTATCTGTGGAAAATGCTGCTGGATTATGTACTATATGTTGTAAACTTTATAAAATCTATTGCATCCGTTATTCCCCCTAATAAATAAACAAATAAAAAAATGACGTGGGATTCGAACCCCGACCACACAACGACAGTTGCACATGCGCAACTTTACAGTATTAGACTTACCAAGAAATAACTAAAAGGTTTTATATGTAGGTACCTAGATTCATTGTTTTAATTGGCGCATGCGTTATATGAGTACACTAATAAGATACATATGCATTGAAATTCGTATCTATTTTGTTTCATTTATACTAGTCTATACTAATATTATGAAGAGGAAAAATTTGATATTTTGTGTAATATAATATTCTATCACATACACACAACACCATCTAGCCCAAACTAAGCAGAGCTTGTACTATGGGTACTAGACAATGGATAAACATACATATATACTTTTGTTTTTGTGAATACATATATATTATACATATAAACACCCAGACCAAGTCAAACATCCATGTTCATGCACACAAATGTTTGACTTGTGCGGTAATCGAACCCTCCACCTCAGGAGTGGAAGTCGGTTACACTAACCATTACGCCATCGAGGCTGAGTATGTTTGTTTGCAACGATTTAAGCCAAAACTAATTAACAGATTTTAAAATTTTTTCACTTATGTCACATATTATCACACATTTTCCGTCCCCCACCTATATCCCCGAACGATTTAGCAGAGGTAAATCACACCCACTTTTTTGAGTAGTAGAGCCTCGCTCATTTCAGCATGAATGGGTCGGCTCAACTGGGAAGGACTACCCTCTCACAGAATATCGACGTGAAATACCAGTATTCCTACTGTTGTGTTTCGTTCGGTGATTGAGAGTGCTGGAGGCCCAATCACCCTCTTTCCCCCTTCGTGTTTTTTCTCCTTCCCACTTCCTTTCCTAAAGGGTCGGCAATGCGCAAATGATGCCTCCGGTGTTGCAGGCGTCCATAGGCTACGGTGACCACTTACCGTCAGGTGGGCCGTATGTCTGTTTGAGTTCCATACTCCGTGACGATACTTATAATTTCTTGCCAATATATCCCAATAATACTTTGCCTATCCCGGGAACCAAACCTGAGACCTCAAGCACAGCACTCCCAATCACTACTGCTGTGCAAACATTATAACTATATCAGTGTAGCAGTTAAGGAGTTAAAGCATAACAAATACACAAATAGTTTAGTATTTATAATAATACAATGAATATAACTCAAGGATAAAACAGTTGATCAAAGTTCAGAACGTAAACAATATTTACTACGATGTAAATCTGCTATTGTTATACTCGCCTAACTATCTACTAGGAGTAATGTACTGCTAGGCATTTCTAGCAACTTTGTAGTTTTGTAGATTCCTTTTTAAAATAGTTACTTTTGATTCTTATACTTTAAAAATACTCGGCCTTAGATTAATTGACATGTCGCGGGAGACTTAACAAACATTCAAACAACGGACGCAAAGAACACCCAGGCTCGTAACAACCATTTGTGAACCACACAAATTTATGTCCCGTGCGGGGTTCGAACCCTTGCGTTAATAGCAGTAGCGAGGCGACTGTTTAAACTGCTAGCCATTCTTGGAGTTTAACTGTCTAAAACTTTATTACATTTATATATTGATCTTATTCGATTTTCATATATAAAAGAGATATAATCACAACATATTATAAAACATAGCCGCCGCAGCGTCTTTCTGTCTGTTCGCGATAAACTCAAAAACTACTGAATGGATTTTCTTGCGGTTTTCACCAATAGACAGAGTGATTCATGACGAAGGTTTAGGTGTATAATTTGTTAAGGTTTTGTACTACCCGTGCGAAGCCGGGGCGGGTCGCTAGTATTATATAGGTATATACATATTATAATATCAGCGATAGCCTAGTGGGATACTGTTGGACTGGACGAAGGTCTCGAGTTCGATCCCAAGGCGCGCATCTTTGACTTTGCGAAGTAATGTGCGTATTAAATAGTTAATTATCGCTTGCTTTAACAGTGAAGAAAAACATCGTGAGGAAACCTGCATGCCTTATAGTTCTTCATAATGTTCTCGATGATGTGTGAAGTCTGCCAACCCGCACTGGGCCAGCGTGGTAGACTATGGCCTAACCCTTCTCACCCTGAGAAGAGGACCGTGCCCAGCAGTGGGACAGTTTAATACAAGGCTGATATTATTATTATTATTATTATTATTATTAAAAGACAAGTCTAGCACTAATAAATCCTGTGCCGCCGTAGACGTTACAAACATTCAAACAACGGACACAAAGAACACCCAGGCTCGGAACAACAATTTGTGGATGTCACAAATTGTTATCCCGTGTGGGGATCGAACCCACAATCCGAGCAGTGGTGAGGTAACCTCATAACGCTATCCGTGCAGTAAAATACATTTTTAAGTTAAGCCTAAATAATTCGCTAGGCAGTCTAAATAACTACTCGTCACCTAATTTAAATGTATAACCAATTAAGACGTCATCCGTCGTAGTTAATTACTAGAAGCACATGTTTATTTACACTTTAATCGCCTAAACACAGCCATGCCTAGGGTGAGTAACTGCTGTTTATCTAGGAGCAAACAGTAGGGCTGTCACTTCTATATGTTAGACTTGT
Organism: Catocala fraxini; assembly: GCA_930367265.1. Classification (NCBI taxonomy): domain Eukaryota; kingdom Metazoa; phylum Arthropoda; class Insecta; order Lepidoptera; family Erebidae; genus Catocala; species Catocala fraxini. Next base: position 16,379,323 of record OV884045.1, read on the forward strand.
CGAGTTTTGGGTCAACCGATATATGAATTGGGGTCTGGAAATATGATGTCTTCTCAACCAATTTTTGGTCATGGCAGCCAATCTTAACGGATACCGACCATCTGCATGGATGACATAGTGGTATTGTACTGCCAGTAGTACTGCTGGTGCGCCAAGTATTGTGTGTTCAAATCCTATACGAAGCAAAAATTTGTGTGATTCACAAATGGTTGTTCCGAGATTGGATATTCTTTGTGTCCGTTATACGAATGTTTGTGAAGTCCTCCGCGACTCAGGCGCTATTCTTAGTACGGCAGTTTTTAAAGCAATTAAAAAACTGCACTTGCAATATGAGTACCTAGGTGTGTGTGTCTCTATTCCCTCATTTTTATAGTCCGATGGGACGGCAATCCCAGATGATCGGAGAGAGATCAGGCGCAGAACCACTAGCTTTACGTACTTTCCGAAACGATTACGTGAAAGAGAAAAGCTATCTTTCTGTCTCTGGATTGCTATTGGATATTTCTTGACAGTTACGTTTGAATGACCCGACTCAGGATTCGGACCTGAGACTTCATATACACTAGGGCAACAAGGCAGTCTCGTTAATAATATTCTTTATCTCCTATTTTACTTTCTATAGCACAGCGGTATGGAAAGCGACTGCTTTGCATGAGGATTTGGATTCGATTCTCAACTTCTGCACTGTCATTAGGTTTGCCTATCAAGATAAGTATTATAATTATAAGTACGGAGTTAGAAAGTTGGCGGTGTTTCATTCCCAGATTGTCAAATTGCTTGCAAATCTTGACTATGAGAGTGTGAAGACTATAAAGTGCACTCAGTATATATTTTAAAACTTTTCTATGACGTGGGATTTGAAAATTTTTGTAGTTTATGTAGTCACTTCGCAACTTAGCACCCGCTGAGTGTTGAGGTTCGATCCCACACGGGATAAAAAAAATTGTGAATTATAAATTATTGTCCCAACCTTGGTGGTTTTGAGTCCGTTGTTTGAATGTTTGTAGAGTCCTCGCAATACAGAATTTAATGTAAGCCAAGAAGTAGTATTAAAAAAATATATATATTATTTTTATGTAAGCAATTATTTTTAAGCAGCGATAGCCTAGTGGGAAACCGTTGGACTGCCACGCAGAGGTCTCGAGTTCGAACCCAAGGCGCGCATCTCTGACTTTTCAAAGTTATATGCGTATTAAATAGTCAATTATCGGTGCTTTAACGATGAAGTAAAACATCGTGAGGAAACCTGCATTTCATAATGTTCTCAGGGCTTATATTATTATTATGATTTTATTATTTTTATTTTATGTATCCCAAATTCATTCACTTCTGGGTAGGAACCCACTCGATGAAATAGTCCTGAAATTGAACTGTATTTTAAAGTTATACAACATAGGCAGCCCTAGTCATAAGCGGTAGGTCCCGGTTAGTCAAGTCTAAGCAAAGATTACCGGTGCCTTAACGAGTAGGTGAGCTGATCAAACGGCAACCGCGCCTTCTTCAGTCCAGCTTGATGAGCTTGCTTGACAGCAGGTAAACATTGTACTAGATTAGTGTTGCCATACAAAAAATACATCAATAATATTCATTATGAAGAGGCGTGTATCTATACAGGGCGTTGTACTATGATGGCTTTCATTTAATTTAACGATCGATCGAATTCATAACACTCGGCTCGGTGGTGGTGAGGTGGCCACTTAAGCAATTCATGCCGCCTTCCATGCAGTCTTTACTATCAATTAAATAGCTTAACTTAAAATAGCTTAACATATTTTATTTTTTTTAAGTGGTGGAATTCATGACGCGTACCCTTCCGCAGGGGCGGGCGCCGTATGAAACGGCAGGCCACTACACGAACAGACCTACCCAAAGGCACTGACTCACTTTAAACCCTACTGTGTATATTTTTAATGTTGTTTATAAAATAACGACACTGGAACATTGAGACAACTACCATCTTAGTCTCCCCGTGACCATGGCTGCTGAAAAGCAACCGAAACGTTCGGGGAAAGTGTAAAAGTAAAAATAAATTAAATCTAAATAGTTTAATAATAATTTAATTAGCTTAAAAAATAAAATTTGTAAAGTTTAATAGTAGTAGTAGTGAAACAATTTTCAAAATTTTGTAATAAAGTGTCAAATAAACAACGCGATAAAATCCGTATATAGCAGTTTAATTTCAATGAATAATATTCGCGTAAATAGAAGACAATATTATAATATTTAGTTTATAATATAGGTTATTATGTGGTAAAAATATCGAAAAATTGTATGCCTGTAAAACAAAACATATTATACATACCTACATATTTATCCTAGGTGTCTTGTGAATCCAGTTGCGCAGGCGCATATACAACTGACAGCAATGTAATTAAAACGAAAGTAGCGCAATGGTTAAGACAACGGACTTACGGGTCGGGGAGGTCGTGGGTTTGATCCCGAACTATTACATAACTGACGTGTATTCATTTCTAACATAAACATTTAGCTTAGATGAAGGGCTTGATAGAAATAATTGTAATATGTGGCATATTGCTACAGGATTCATTAAAAGTCTTATTGTTTTAGGTTTACGCGAATGTTAGACATTGTAATTTCTTTTTTAGTTTTAACTAGTTCAGCCTGCAGCTTCGTTCTCGTAAAAGTAAGTTAGGTGAGGCTATGTTAGTACCAGTCCTTTTTTTAAATAATATAGAGCCTATGTTACTCGGTGATAATATAGTTTTCTAATGGTGAAAGCAATTTTAAAATCGGTTGAGTAGTTTTGAGTTAAATTCTTAAAAACAATCAATCAAACTAGCAAACAAAAAATTATATCTTTCCTCTTTGTAATATGTATAAGTATAGATGAGATAACTCCAGCACTCGGAATAACTCCTGTGTCTCAGGGTATTTTACAAATTTCAGAGAACGGACACAAAGAGCATATGGGCTCGAAACAACCATTTGTAGATCACACAATTGTTTTTTCCGTGAGGAATCCAAATACACGACGTAGTGTCGTTGGCGAACTTTTAATTATTTATGAATGATATAAACAATATATGTATAATAAAACATATCCGAGTTATATAATAAAAAGGATGACTGCACACATGGCATAGTGTTTTAAGTGGTCGTCGCGCCACTAACACTGCTCCGTGGGTTGGGGGTTTGATGCCTATGCGGGACAAAAAATGTATTTGAATTGACTTCATAAAAATGTAAAATAAAACAACATAAATTAAGAGGCAGGCAGAGGTGTATCAGATTCATATTTCGTAAAGTATGGTATTATTTTAAATCATACCTCATAGAAGGCGAGCCTTTTGTAGTCTATCTGATTGTCGTGTTCTGTCGTGGGTTCGAATCCTACACATTGACCGCGAACCCACTCCTAGCACAAGCATATAATCTTAGGTAGAGGAGTAAATAAGAATACTAATTATTTGTAACCCTAATTAACAGTCTTCTTCCTAGCCTTCATTATTCCCAAGTCACTTGGGCTCAGCTTTTCTAGTCTTACCGAATTTGACTGGTTATCAGTTTTTACACGGAGCGGCTGTCACCTGACCTCCGCAACCCGAAGGCTAACGGTACCCTAAGGCTAGATCAGTGTCAGGATATTATAGGGCACTAACTTCCCAATAACGACTGCCATAGATGTTCATGGCAGCCGGGACTGACGGCTTAACGTGCTCTCCGAGGCACGGAGCTGGCGATAATTGTCAATCAATACGCACATAATTTCGAAAAGTCTTGTAACTTCCGAAAGTCAGAGGTGCGCGTCGTGGGTTTGAACCACAGACCGTCTGCATCATTTAAAAAAAAGGCAGGGTTTTCTCTAGGCTTAACTTCTCAGCCTAGCTATACTGTATAAATGCGATTGTGAGTTTGTTTGTAACGCTTTCACGCCTTAACTACTTGACCGATTATCATGAAATTTGCATACACATTATTAGGGTTACAGAAAAGGACATACGATATCTTTCATCCGAAAAAAAGTACGGTTTCTAACCTAAACAAATTTTAAGCGAGCGAACATGCCTACAAAATCTAGTACCTATAATTACGAGTATAATAAAAGTAACTATTTCTGAAATGCAAATTAAGTGCACCGTTTATTTCACACACCATGTTAATATAATTATAATGCAGTAAACCCAGACTATGAATAATTATCTGTAGATAAAAGAGGAACGTGGCCTGTTAATGCGATCTGATTAGGCAGTTTTTATATTAGTCCGATGGTGATTACCATAGTCTGTTATACGCAGGTTGCATATTCGTAAACGAAGAGATTGAAAAGAAATGTTAGAGACGGCTATATGAGCCTCAGGTACTAGTTTAATTTTTCAGGTGAAACTCCGTAAATGTGTTAGAGCTGGTGTTTCGATCCGCTAGCCGGTTCGTTCGTACAGTAACCAAATAATACAACTTCCACTTTAAATTTGCAATAAAACACAGGCTGTTTAGGACACCACATAACCTTTTTGTGGAATATATTTTAGCATTATATATATATATATATATTTATATGTATATAAAGCAGTAAATAATATTTGATATTCATTATCGCTCGCAAATCGATCGATCGAAAGAAAACATTGTGAGGAAACGTACATATCTTTGAGTTCTACACAATGTTCTCGAAGATATGTGAAGTCAGCCAACTCGAACTGGGCCAGCGTGGTGGCCTATAGCCTACCCTTCTCACACTGAGAAAAGGCTCGTGTCCAGCAGTGGGGCAGTTTAATACATGGCTGTTATTATTAATAATAGTCAATATTAAAAGATACCGACGTGATGCAATGTGTTAATTTACTTTAAGATATAGGAATTAAAATATTTTTGGTTACGTTATTTTTTATAGTAGTCTTATTAGTCATCAAATAAACTTTAAATTGTTTTAAATAGGGATAATTTACCTAGACTCTCATCACAGTAACGTATATCTCACTATCTATCTTTGTTGAACCTGTATAGCCTAGCTCATCAGTAGGGACCACACCGAGTTTTGACACTCGTGATGTCCCGGGGAAAGTTGGAATCCGCGACAAATTTATTCAGAAGTATATAAATAGGAGTTGGTAATATAAGTACCACAACTTTAAAGATTTATGAATACACCACACATGTTTATAGCTACTACAAAAAGGCTGTTCAGTTTTTCTTCGTCGTTTGAAATTACATATTAATGCATTCAAGTACCTATCAATCGGTTTTCCAAACACAAGATATATCAATCAACTTCAAGGTGAAGAAAATATAGTGAGAAAACGTAGGGGCATTAGAAATTCTAATAGTACATGTATTGCCCTGAGAATGTCGACGATAGCGCCACCTGCCAGCCGCAGATTGAACTATAGTTCAACGCTGCCAACACTGTGCTACAGATTATAATCAATGACAAACGTTAGTGTTTTCCGCATGCTTTTTCACAGATAGAAGACTGAGATTGGGTTCTCCATTATGGCGGTGAATTGATTTCAAAACGGATGGCGTTGTGGTTTGAGTGGTCGCCTCGCCACTGCCTCTACGCTGAGTGTCGTGGGTTCAAAGCCCAGACGGGACAAAATGTGTGATCTACAAATAGTTGTTTCGTGTCTGGGAGTTATTTGTGTCCGTTTTTTTAATGTTTATAAAGTTCCCCGGGACAGATGTATTATGCCTAGTGTGGGATTGTCTATTAAAGGAGTTTTCTAAGTTAGGCAGAATCACAACCATTATTTTGTGAGCAATGTGATAGGCTCCACGTAACAGGGGCAAGTATAGTCTGCTATTTTTAAATACTATAATGTCACTGAAAATTTTCTGTCATAATCGTACCTAGATCTTAAGACTGCGCCGAGCGTAAGACAGGTAATGACAGAGCTCGTGCGGTGCATATTCAAATCGGCGCGCGGCCGTTATAGTAAAATTGTATGCAGGATTTGAAGTACTTTTTTGATAAATGTGTATCTTTATTGTCAACCAATATTCTAATATTCGCGTAAATAGAAGACAATATTATGTAAACCAATAACTTAAATATTTGGGACGGACAAATTGTAATTTAACTATTTATGTTTCGTTTAAGTTGTAAAATAGGAGAGATTTCTACTGTTATAATCTAATAATCACGTAACACGAGCTTACGTTTTTGCATTTTTCGTGCAAAATTACGTAATTTTGTAGGCAAAAATATTAATTATTTAAAGTTTATTACACGGAGTAATATAAACACATTCATTGTTACTGTAAATGTATATTTTATATTTATATTGAACAAAAAGTGTTGATATTTTTCACTTAACTGTGACCGCCTGTTTTGGCACATTTCGCTCGGCGCAGTCTTAAGGATAGCAAATAAATTAAATGCAATCCTTTGCCTAGTCGTTTGAGCTTGTCGAAGCGTAAGTTATTTTATGTAAAAAAAATATATGTTAATAAAACGTTATTAATCCTAACAATATATCTTAAGACTAGACTTTACCCGTGGCTTCGCACGCATAATGTAAATTTTGTTTATAGTCTTTATCCATCGGTGACAGTACTTGTGAGTTGTTAAGGTGTGAGAGCGTAACAAACAAACAAACAGAATTAGGATTACTTTGATCAATTGTTAGTGGTATATTTGACTGCACGAATGACACTTGTTGCTACCGCACTAAGTATTATGGATTCAAAGTTCATACGAGACAATTATTTGCATGATGCATAAATATTGTGTAGTGTGCTTCGTATCCGTTAGTTTGTAACGTCACCCACGACATAAGGCTTGATGCCTAAAGCAGGAGTTATCGTTTAGAGGACAAAGGATAGAATATGGCATTAAGAAAGAAAGAAAGAAAACATGTTTATTTCGTACAGAGCACGTACAATTAGTTGAAACAAAATAAAAAACAAAAAAATATTTTTACATATTAAAACAAAATGCGCCCTCGCCGAAAAGACTCGCCACCTCACCATTAGCTGGGCACCCAAATTGAGTTTATAATCGAACACAAATTAGAACTAAATATTTGGTAATCCTTCCCTGTTTGACATGTAAGTTCCTCTGCTTACCTACTTAATCCATGAATTGCGGATGATCTTGTGAAACATTGAAACAACGGACATAAAGAACACCCAGACTTAGAGCATCGTGTGAGGGAATCGAACCCACAAACTCGGCGCGTCATAACAGTTAAATGACCACATTAACCGTTGCGTCATCCATGCAGAATATATTCTTAAAACATAATATATTTGAGGCGTTGCTTTAATACTCAGTTTTGGTTTTAATTTTGGACTGATACCAAAAATGGTACCAATCGATTTGGTGAACAATGGTATAAGGCACACTTTCGAATTCTCAAATCTTATACTATTTTCGTCGAATTAGGTAAAAAGTGACGAATCAGAACAAAATGAGCATAATTTATGGTATTGGAGTTAAATCACTAATGGCATAAGTTACACATTGAATCGCACCTCATATATATAATATAAAATACATATATTGTCTATTGTGATGAAATATAGACATCGAGTCTTTAAGGATATCGGTATCGATATAATAAAAAAGTATCGATATCATGTTTCAATATGTTGAAGCAAATTATCAAGATCATATTACGATGATATTTTAGAAATAAAATGTGTGGCAACTATAAAGAGATCTCGACTTAAAAATAGAAGTAGATTATACAGTTTTTTATCTATACTAATATTATAAAGCTGAAGAGTTTGTTCGGTTGAACGCGCCAATCTCAGAAACTACTGGTTCGAATTGAAAAATTATTTTGGTATAGGATAGCGCATTTATCGAGGAAGGCTATAGGGGCATCACGCTACGACCAATAGGAGCGCAGCATCAATGAAAAATGTTGCAAAATCTGGAACAATTCTCTTATGTGAAGCAGACGAATATTTTTTTATTTTTTATATTCTAATAGGCTTGCATTTGACCGCGATCTCACCTGATCTTAAGTGAAGATGCAGTCGACGATGGAGCACGCTTGCCTAGAAGATACCTATTCATTCGCGACTTGAAGACACCCAGATTGTACTCGTCGGGAAACACTGACTTAGGTAGCGAATTCCACTCCTTAGCGGTACGCATTATAAAAGTGTTGCGCGGGTCAGATAGTTTAATATATTGGGTCTTAATCACGTTAATAGATACTTAAAGTTTACAGGTTTTGCTTGTAGGTACTAACCTAACCTATTACCATAAAATAAAACCCTTTTGACAGAAAGGTCGGATAATAAATAAGTATTTACAACTATAAATACTTGTATCGGATTATGAGTTAGGGAACAGAGAGTGCACTTGTGTTTGCACACACACTTGTGTATTATAATATCGCGTGCGCAGTTCGCCAGTCTCCGTTAAGATTGACCATATTTTTTTAACAAGCTAATGGCCAGTCTCACCACTAACAAGTAAAAGTTATTCGAAAGATAAATCGCATGCTGTCTGTCTCTTGTTAGGTTAAATAAGAGAGAAAGCGAGACTTTTATCCTATAGATAAAAGCTATTTGGAGGTGGTGGGACAAGCCCTAAGACTCGTCTGATATTGTATTAAGTATGTGTATAAATCGCGACAGTTAACATTTTATTTTGTTTAACGTATCAATTTGCCTGCACGGATGGCGTAGTGGCTTACGTGGTCGTCTCGCTACAGTTACTACGTTGACTGTTACAGGCTCGAATCCCACACGGGACAAAAAAGTGTGTAAGTCGCAAATCTTACGTACCACGAAATAGGGGACAAGCTTATTGTCTAGCGGGCAAATTTGCAGACACAATGTTGACCCAATTACATGCTGCACGACCCTGAAACCAGGATCACTAGATCACATATTAACTTATGCGTAAATTAATACCCACAAGGCAATTGCATATTATACAGGGTGTGGCGTAAATAATGGATAACCCTGAAACTGTCGACTGGCCAGATTATCATCTATACATTTATATCACCATATGCCCATGGATGACCAAAATATTGATATTTTTGATATTTTAAATTAAAATCGTACTTACTCATCCAATTTCTACAATTAGCGACATTTACTCGTTCTGTTTTTTCATGTCACTCCTGAATACTGTATCATCAGACCAGTATCAAGTTTTTTTGTTACAATCTGAGACAACTTCATATTGATTAAATTTAACATGTTTTCTAAGGAATTATGCATTTTTGGGACCCTGTATCGAAAAAAAGATGTCCATGGGCATATGGTGATATAAGTGGGGTAAATGATAGATGAAATCTGGCCAGTCGACAGTTTCAGGGTTATCCATTATTTACGCCACGACCTGTATAATATTGTCTTACATTTGCGAGAATGTAATACATTGAAATTAAACAACTTTATATGGCTTTTGTCGCGTAGTTTATTTTAAAACGGTTGCATATAGTACATTATCGATACCTCGTCCTATTTCGATTCGTTAAACAAAACATATCGGTATTCGAATTGTCAGTCTGTGAATAAGGTCTACGTGATCTCATTGTATTAAAGTAGTGACGTGCCACATCGTTAGGTATCGAGTTGATTGTTTAGCCGGAGGTATATCGTAAACAACCCACGTTAATAACAAATTCTAAATTTATATCCTAATCGACTGCCAATACGATAAAATATATAAAAATATTGTATTGCAATATGCAAATTTTGCGCAGTGTAGGCGAGGAACGATTGTCACAGTGATATGTTCCACGCCAAATGTTTTATCAAATGCTCATTCACAAGCTATTTATGTTTGTGAATGGAATCATTGACTTGTCAAATGATTGGCCAAATATTGGACGTGTGGGATGATTGAATGAATAATGTCACGCGAGTTTTTTTATTCTAACGGTGATGAGTATAGCAAATCTTGTGATTGGAGAAGTATGATATCTGATCTGAGGTACCGCTTCCTATAGCTTATAATAGTGACTATCTCCCCATTGTGTTTATATGGTCCTATAGCGTAAGATTGCACTTATTTCTCATACGATACTGATGTCCTGGATTTGATTTCAGGTTCGAGTTAAATGTTCGTGCATCTTATTGTTGTGTGTGTGTGTGTGTGTGTGGCTGGCGAAACATGGGTGTAATAAGATTTATTTCAGTGTAGGCAGAGATACACCTCTTTTCTTCTGCCTGATTTTGAATCAAACCCCTCACCTCACGATTACAAACTTATTTGTGCATGTTAAAAATCTGTTAGTATCACATTAAAGTGTATACAGCTGTGATGTTATATCACTGCATTTTAATTAATATATGTATATATGCTGTCCCCCGCTGTTTTACCCATGTTTATGATTACTGCTTTGCTCTCGTGGCTCATAGCGTGATGTTATATAGCCTACGTTTTAGAGTTTATCGATTACAAACGAGTTCTTTTATAATATCATAAAAAAGGATTAACGATAATAATAATTATGTTCTCCAGACCTAGTTTCGTTCACGGCAGCCAATCTTAACGCAGACGGACTATCAGTGAAGGAGATATAATAGTGTACATGTGTTTCCGCAAACGCAAGTGCACTCTCTGTTTCTTAAGTCTTATAATCTCATGGGACGGTAATCCGACACGGTTTGAGCGATCTTAAGCGCAGGACCAACGGATTTACGTGCTTTTCTATGCACGAGGGGTGCAAAACAGACAATTTCCTGAGGCTTCTTCTCCAGGCTGCAGATTGCAAATTTATTTACGGGATATAAGTTCACGTTGGTCTGACTTGGGCTTCAAACCTAAGACCACACGCATAGTAGTTGCAGTCCTTTGTATACTACCATAGAATATCGGATCTTTATAATCTGTCCAACTGTTAGATTAGGGCCTGTAAAAGATTAGGCACTCCATTTTACTGACCCAGTACGGGTTGATAGATTTCACACATCTTTTTTTTCAGGCAAGCAATAATTTTAATTTTTCTACCACAATCGATGCAAGCCGGTCGAAACGTCGGGCAATCAATAGGTATTAATTACCTTTTAAATACTTCATCGCGAGTAAGACCCGTTACTTAGTATTATTTTAAGAGCAGCGATAGCTCAGTGGGGAGACCAACAGACTGCAATGCAGAGGGTCTCGGGTTCGAACCCACGTCGCGCACCTCTGACTTTCGGAAGTTATATGACTTTTCGAAATTATGTGCGTATTGATTGACGATTATCGCCTGCTCTGTGCCTCGGAGAGCACGTTAAGGCGTCGGTCCCGGCTGCCATGAATATTTATGGCAGTCGTTATTGGGAGAGTGTCGACACAAAAGATCCCAATGGGTCGAAGTGTCGCCGGTCTGCACTGACTGGCCTCCACATATGATACATACATACTTAGTATTATTTTAAGTATGTGTACAAATCGCGAAAGTCTAATAACCAAACATTTTTGTTAGCTGGACCCGGGATTAAAACCCAAGACCTCGTGCACAGCAGTAGTATTCACTGCGCCACGGAGGGACATAAAGTATTACAGCACTAGTTAAGTCATGGTACAATCTCAAATCTGAAGTTATTGGTGTTAATAGGCTTTGATCGGACTATAAATAATGAAACATGGCTAGTTCTGCACGCGGCGGTAACTCATATCTCTCTTTGTCAATACAGCTACTAATTATCCTTAGTCATTGAATGGTAGAGCATAAACTAACTAAGACTATTATGACGGCCTCGATGGCGTAGTGGTTGGTGTAACCGACTGCCACGCCTGAGGTCGCGGCTTCGATTCCCGCACAAGTCAAACATTTGTGTGCATGAACATGGATGTTTGTCTTGGTCTGGGTGTTTCTATGTATAATATGGATGTATTTACAAAAAAAAAGTATATATGTATGTTTATCCATTGTCTAGTACCCATAGTACAAGCTCTGCTTAGTTTGGGCTAGATCGTGTTGTGTGTATGTGGTAGATTATTATTATTATTATTATTACAATGTACATTGAATAATTCATTACGATTCTTGAACAGTAGCCCAATGAATAGGGGATTTGATTTGTGATTGAACGGGTTTGATCTCCTTATGTTATACTAGCTTTTGCCCGTGGCTTAACTTGCGTAAAAGTAGGTTATATTAGGTTATGTTAGCAACAGTTCTTACCCTGGGGTTTTACCTGGGGGTGGTGGGCTTCGTGGGCCTGCCCACCACCTGATCAGTACTAGGTCCGAGAGGCGGCGTGCGTATTCCCACGCGCGCATCAGTGTCGTTTTGTGTTCGTCCGTACAAGGGGACAGTAGAGGGACTCTTTTTATAGTGTAGTGGCCTGCTGTTTCATACGGCGGGCCGAAACCTCAGCCGGGTCGCAATTGCATGAGAAAGTGATTCGCGCGGCCTCGTCGACTCTGGTTATGTCGAGGAACACCGTGGTAGGTTTAGTCGGTATTACCGTGATATCTTTTTCCCGGTGATTCCGACATAACCTCTCCGTCGCCCCGCGGAGAGCTGCGCAAGGCATTGCCCCAAGTAAAAAAAAGAAATATAACAGTAGGTACTTCTATTTTTATATAATACTAACTTTTGCCCGGACTTCGTCCGCGTGGAATAGTACTACACCCCTTTAACCCCCTTCGGGGTAGAATTTTCAAAAATCCTCTCTTAGTGCTTCCCTACACTCTCCAAGGAACATACATTCAAAATTTCAGCTTCTTGCGTTCAGTAGTTTCGGCTGTGCGTTGTCTGTCAGTCACTCAGTAACGGAAGAGTTTTATATATACAGATAATAGAGTCTACGTTACTCGGTGATAATATAGTTTGGTGAAAGAATTTTTATAATCAGTTGAGTAGTGCTTGAGTTACAAACAAACGAAAAATCTAATCTTTTCTTTTTATAATATTAGTATAGATATAGACAAGCATGTAACTCGAATACTAGTTACTTTTAAACCAAATTCATAGCTTTTCTTAAAGACTTCTCTTGCACTAAGAATAAATCTTGTGTTGCTACTTTACGAACATATAAATAGCAAAGCAAAGCAAAAAGCAAAACAAAGATCACTCAGACTCATGACAACCATTTGAGATCACAATTTTTTTAGTCTTGTGTGAGATTCGAACCCAAAACACTTGGCGTAGTGTCAGTGGCGAGGCGATTAATTAAACCACTACGACACCCGTGATGGCAAAAGTATCTCTTGGCAAAATAATAATACTAATAATTATTTATTTAGTAAAAAACATATGTTTCCGAACCTAAATGAGTCTGCCCACTACCTCGTCTCAAAAAATATTCTTTGTAAGGTAATTTATAAGACTATGCCCACTAGACTGTTCCGTCACCGACCAGCAGTTCCAATAGCAGGGCGTATCTTGTTGCTTCTCGTGTCTGATACGTTCCTAGCACGGTCATGGTATGAGACGGTGTAGTGGGCAGACTCCTTTACTCCAAACTATTTACAAAAGCACAGTACTTGTTTTACACTCACATTTTATAATTATAATTTTAGGGCCAACGTAATAGAGGACTGTTGCCCTCTATCGAGCTCAGTTCCAGTCTCCGTGTACCTACATATTGTCAATTTCTTGTCAGTAAAACTTACTAAGCAGCGATAGCCTAATGGAAAACCGTTGGACTGCCATGCAGAGGTTTCGAGTTCGAACCCAAGGCGCGCATCTTTGACTTTTGAAGTTATATGCGTATTAAATAGTTAATTATCGATTGTTTTAACGGCGAAGGAAAACATCGTGAGGAAATCTGCATCTCTGAGTTCTCCATAATGTTCTCGAAGATATGTCAAGTCTGCCAACCTGCACTAGGCCAGCATGGTGGACTATGGTCTTACCCTTCTCACACTGAGAAGAGGTCCGTGCCCAGCAGTGGGATAGTTTAATACAAGGCTGATATTACATAAAACCCAGCCATCTCATTCATCACCGGTGTACCACCTATATATGTTCGAAATAGGTATACACCGCCTTCAAAGCCCTATAAAGTAGTTTAATGTCTTTGTTTCGTGATAATAAAACGAAACAGACAGATATCTAAAGCAATTTAGCTTCTGACTAGCGACCTGCCGCGGTTTCGCACGGCGAGTAACAAATTAAACACTTAAACCTGCCTCATGAATCACTCTGTCTATTGGTGAAAGCCGCATGAAAATGTGTTCAGTAGTATTTGAGTTTATCGCGAATAGACAGGCAAACGTGGCGGGTGACTTTTTTTATAATGCTAAACTCTGCTATTGGTAATGTATTGTTTCTTTCAATTTCAAACAGGTTACTCGTTTCGTTTCGCTTTTAATATTTTTTGTAAACGGGAGTCAAAGGTTTAAGCTGAAAACCAGCGCTTGGTAATTCTCCGGGATCCAAGCATAAGCTGACACTTAAACCTTTTGATTTCGGTATTATAGTTTATTCTGTAATTAATACAAAATTGCTGTAATACTGAAATCAATAAACTTCTATTCTATTCTATTCTATTCTATAATATGTAGTGAAGTTAGTTAATTTTCGAGTAATCGCCAGCTGTTGTGAATTTTGGGCTCGCTCCAAGAATAACTGCTATATTAATTAGCATAGTAATTGCACCTGATTGCAACCTTGTCCTTATACTTTGATGATAACATTTTAAGATTCCTTAGTTGGTATATGTACATACGCAACAATCATAATTTACGACTTAATGAATATTAACAAACCTAAATACTTATAAGTAAAACAAAATGAAATGGCACAAAATATAGGACAGTAAATTGAAAAATATACATAAATAGTAAATTAAAAAATAGAAATAATTGATTGACAATTATCGCCTGCTCCGTGCCTCGGAGAGCACGTTAAGCCGTCGGTCCCGGCTGCCATGAACATCTATGGCAGTCGTTATTGGGAAAGTCAGTACCCTCTAATATCCTCACACTGGTCTAGCCTTAGGGTATCGTTAGCCTTCGGGTTGCGGAGGTCAGGTGGTAGCCGCTCCGTGTAAAAACTGATATCCAGTCAAATCCGGTTAGACCAGAAAAGCCGACCCCCAAGTGACTTGGGAATAATAAAGGCTAAGAGAGAAGAAGAAGTAAATAAAAAAATTGCTGGTTTAGGCAGCGTCGTAAAATTCCGCAGCATGTCGACCGGGAAGTTTGCCAGAAGACTGCCAGCATTGCCACGTTGAATGGTACATTAGATAGAATATATCACTGTGGGTTACGAGATCTCGGTACATAACTTACGCGCGAAAACCGGATCGGACAGTTTTGACTGTCCTCTCTTCTGTGACAAATTCTGAATAATTTAAAGTTAGTAAGTTGGCGGTGATGCACACTGCTACTGCGCCTGATCTCTCTTTAATTGGATTATGAGATTGAGGAAATAGATAGTGTACTTGTGTTTGCGCATACATTTGGGTGGGATTTAACGCTGTGACCGAAAAACGATATGATAGAGGTTTGAATAGGAGTATTTATTTATATTGACCATATTATATATTATTATTTTCTTATACATATTTTTCTATATTTTTAAAACTGTCGCACGTAGGATTTTCAAACATTTAAACAACAGTCAGTAATTTATTGCGACCTATCGTAAAAGTTTACGAGACGGTTATGATAGGAATAAATTCACAACGTGTGTTTTTTATATATACCGCGACGGAAGATGTTCCGTTCCCATCTAACGGTTTTATGCCTGGGTTAGGTCGTCTGTCGGGCCACTGTCGGATGGATGTATCACGCTGCGTTTTCTTGTCTGACGAGAAAATCACTACAACCTCGCTGTCAATTATCAGTATACCAGACTATAAATATGATCTACATACTTAGACCCACGTCTTTATATACACGAAGGGTTAGTAAGAGGTCTGTTAATTTTTTATTTTCAACTATATACTTTAGATCTTATGAAATAGGGATCGAGTTGATGTCTATATGACTCATTTGAGGCACGACTGCTGACCATCAGGCGGCGAGTAGTCATTTTAACCGGCTATATTAAATAAAATATTTGCTTGATAGATTTTGATAAAATTTGGCATACCAAAAATCTATCTCTAATCTAATCTTTTTTTGTGAGTTAGTAGAACCACGCTGATTTCAGCATGAATGGGCCGGCTCGACCGGGAAAGACTCTCACAGAATATCGACGTAAAATAGCAGTTTTCCTACTGTTGTGTTTCGTTCGTTGAGTGAGAGTGCGGAAGGCCCAATCACCCTCTTTCCTCTTTACCGTTCCTTCTCCTTCCCATTTCCTTTTTCTCTTCTTCCTTTCTTAAAGAGTATGCAACGCTCAAGTGATGCCCTTGGTGTTGCAGGCGTCCATATGCTACGGTGACCACTTACCATCAGGTGGCCTATATGCTTGCTTGCCACCTTAGATGTATAAAAAAAAACTACATATATTCTAGACATAACACATAGTACTTTTTATCCCTGTTATAGCAAGTTTATTATATTAGAACCCGAAATACGCGAATCTTTTCAATCTTATCTTCTTATTGAAGCAGAGATAGTAATAACGACTACTGTGCATGAGACCTTAAACTCCCAGGTCGAGAAAAGTGCTATGGGTTTTTACGTTAATAGATTCTTAACAGTAGCACTTGGAGTATAAAAGTGTGCTCGGCAAACGGCAGTAGAGCTATACGGCAATCGCTCCCTATTACGTGAAACTAAACTCATTGCTGGCGAAATGTGAATGTAATACATCTCTCCTATATATGCGTAGTACTGTATATGTATGGCGTGGCGCAGCGGTAGTGAATGCGACTACTGTGCATGAGGTCCGGGTTCGAATCCCGGGTCGGGCCAACAAAAAGTAATTGGGGTTTTCTGTTAAGAAATTTCAATAGCAGCCCGGAGTTAAGAAGTTGGCGATGTTAGACACACCCGTGCCTCGGAAAGCACGTAAAGCTGTTGGTCCTGCGCCTGATCTCTCTCCGGTCGTGTGAAATACTGTCTCATCGGATCATGAGAGTTAGGGAACAGATAGTGCACTTGTGTTTGCGCACACGCTTGTGCACTATAATATCTTCTGCGCAGATGGCCAGTCTCCGTTAAGACTGGCGCCGTACCCGAAACTTGCTCTGGAGGATATTATTATGTACTGCAGGGATGTTGCGAATATTCGCATCCGCCTCCGCATCCGCAATTGCGGAGCTTCCACATTGATTTAGAAATCTGCAACCGCATCCGCATCCGCAATAAAAAAGTGCTAAATCCGCAACGCGGATGTTAATGCGGATCCAGATATAGCGTAGGTTACAATAGGAAAGAAATCAGTTGTTCAGTAATACGTGCTTAATTTATGAACCTTTGCAAAACAGGCTTGAATCTGCGAAGGCGGTGATATTAGATACTTTTTATTAAATAAGATGAACAATTTTCATGAACATCCGTATCTGCAATTGTGGAGCTTCCGCATCGATTTAGCCATCCGCATCCGTATACGCAACCGCGGATGTGAGATTTTAAATAGCCGTATCCGCATCCGCATCCGCGGATGTCAATAAATCTGCACACATCCCAGTAATATGTAGGTATGTCTAGAAAATATGGTTTATAACACATCGGTGCGCAAGTCTACCGCTGTTACATCGCGGTGTATTGTGTATATGCATTTAAAATTACTTAATCCATACAAGATGGCTACGCCTTACAAATCGGCAATGCTAATCAATATATAATGACACAATGTTATTGGCTCTGTATCGAATGTTTACGTAATGATCTGACGTTCTCAGTCATTATTGCGTTTCGTAATCGCCGATAGATTGTTTATTGTTCCGCGGTGTATGATTGCGTTTGTAGTTGAAATAATTGTCGAGATGTATAACAATTATTTGGTTAAATGTTTTAAACTATAAATGTAAGTGATGTTAGTGTTTGCATCAGTAGCGATTCCTGTATTGCACAGATCTTTACAATTATTCTATCAACGGATATCTAGAACAACTAAACTTGGAACAGCTGTCTGTGGATTGCATAATTTTTTGCCCCGTTTGAGGATCGAACTTACCATATTCGGTGTAGTGCAATAGTGAGGCATCCATTTAACAGTATCTGTGTAATCAAAGTATTGTAAATCGGCACGGATCTTTTGATGACAATTTTTTTTTTTTTAAGAATTATTTAAATTAACTCGCTTTCTTTTAGTTTTCCTATGTCGCGGCAAAGATTGACAATTAACGCCTGCTCCGTGCCTCGGAGAGCACGTTAAGCCATCGGTCCCGGCTGCCATGAACATCTATGGCAGTCGTTATTGGGAAAGTCAGTACCCTCTAATATCCTGACACTGGTCTAGCCTTAGGGTATCGTTAGCCTTCGGGTTGCAGAGGTCAGGTGGCATCCGCTCCGTGTAAAAACTGATATCCAGCCAAATCCGGTTAGACCAGAAAAGCCGACCCCAAGTGACTTGGGAATAATAAAGGCTAAGGGAGAAGAAGATCTCGTGGCAAAGAAGTCCTCATATTCATATAGACTAGAGTTATTAATTCTAATATAATTAAAAATAAAAGACTGTTAAAAGTAAAGACACAAAATTTCGATAATATAATATTTCCTTTGTTACAATACGAAGGTAAGATTGAGAAAGAAGGGAAAATAAGAACATGTTGCTTTTGGCCATTTTGAGTGTTGCCTTATATTACGTAAGAAAATTAAACGTGTTCAGACAGCCCTTAAATTGAACAAGTGTTTTAAGAGAACATTAAATTTCAACCAATCAATATTATATTTGGAAATTTTACACATTTTTATTAAGTGTAATAAAGTTAATAAAAAACAACAATAAAATCGACACGCGTTGATGTCTTTTACATGTAAGTAATTTTCTTTCTGCCATTACATATTATTATTTTCATGATACGACTGTATGTAGGTTTACAACCATAAATTAAACCACTTAACGTTAAGCCAAATAAAACATGAAGGTTTTACTTGGGTACATAAAACTTTATGAGTTTTTTTTTCTTAGAAGTAGGCCAATTTACTTCGTATGGGCCCAGCGTTGGGCAAACTTCTTGAGTACTGGTTTGTCTCATTACACGGTTGGAAACAAGACCCGAAACGTTCTTGTACAATTTGGGAATTCCGCTGTCGGTTGGTTGCTACCACACAAGTTTGAGTTATCTATGTAAAGTGAGTCGTACACTGGTGAAGCGATACTATAAATTTCGTACTAATACGACATTAATATATATTATAGCCATTGTATTTGAGAAACTACAAGAACATATTGGTCAATCATACAAATAGTATTCACTAATATATTCTTGTGGTTTCTATGTGGAAATGCTAATAAAATTAGATGCAAAGTTATATTTGTTAATTTATGACTTCATGCGCCTCTAAAACAACGCAACTAACGGATACGAATATAATAAATATAGAATATATAATATATTAATGATATGTTTTGCCGCAATAAAGGTCACAATTTAATCTATACAAATATTAAAAAGCTGAAGAGGTTATTTGTTTGTTTAGTTGAAAGCGCTAAGGAAACAGGAAAACAGGAACTACTAGTTTGAATTAGATAACCTATTTATCAAGGAAGGTAATAGATTATATAACATCATGCTACGACCCACGCGGGCAGCGCAGTAACAATAAACGCAGATGAAACCGCTGGCACAGCTGGTAATAAAATATGGAACGGTATTGTCGATAGTGGTGCAATAAATACGTTCATATGACTGTGATTATTTTAACCATCAATGTCTTATCTTAGTTAGACACGAATTATGTGATATGTCAATGGCTATAGCTCTAGCTATCCTATTTAATCTTTCACACGGGACAACACTGATAATTCTTTGACAGACAAATCTTACACTTTGCTCTGCCCAGAATTTTAACTATAGAGCTCATGCACGGCAATCGCATACACTACTACAGCACCACCGAGCCATAAAAGTAATGCTATCAAATATAGTTTATAGCTTAGCTTAGTGTACGCGAGTAGGCTAAGTAGTGTCATTGTAGCGCGTGAGTGGGGGGTACGAAGTGCGGCGCGGGGTGAGGGAGCGGGTGACGGCGTTGTGCGCGTGCGCAGAATGTTAATGCGCCCGCGCACCGTGCTCTATGACTTGATATGACTGTTTGTGATTTTATTGTAGGCTTTTGTATGACTACCTGGTAATCTGTGTATGTATGAGTTGTTGATTGTTTAAGTGTTGAAGGTTTTTTATTATTAATTACTATTGACGTGTATAGTGTTATATTTATTTAGCTAATTCGTTTTGGTTATGCTTATTTAATATCACGACTGGGCGCCGAAAGGCTGAGCAGAACTATATTTCAAATATATTTTCTTAAGATTTTATAAAGAGCTCTTTCTCTTGCCATTTATCTGGTTAAAGATTTAATTTTTATAAAGTAATTTACATTTCATTTAGATAAGAACACTTTTACACTTTATATACACTAGTAATTAAACTACGACATTCAGGCATTAGAATACGATATTTAGGCATACATTTATCTAATAAAGATAACCAAAAATAAACTATGCAACTCGTGTATTGAACTTCAGACTTCACGATCGGCAACCGAAAATAAAACCGATTCATAATAAATCCTGTCATAATAATGCCTGTGGCACATGTTGACTCTAGTACAAGCACCCCTTATATATCACCTTTACCATGTAACCTAAGCTTGATATCCATTTGTACCAATTTAAGTTGAATAAATTATTACA
The DNA here is from genome assembly GCA_930367265.1 of Catocala fraxini. NCBI lineage: Eukaryota > Metazoa > Arthropoda > Insecta > Lepidoptera > Erebidae > Catocala > Catocala fraxini. The sequence goes on from OV884045.1 coordinate 16,399,896, forward strand.
ATAATTGCAGAAAAATGAATATGCGAGGAAGCGATACAGCGACCACAATAACTACTGCGCCATCGTGTACTATAATGGTCAATATCCTCGGCGAAGGTTCCTCGGTGTGTTCGGAAGGCAACACTTTCCGTCACATGGTAATTATGTAAGTACTTGTGTATGCACGCGGCGTCAAGCGCGTCTGGTATGGTGCCAGTATAAAAAATAATCAATTCATTAATTGTGTTTAGATTTTCAAGTAGCTACCATTTTTATTAGCATAACATCACGCACATATCTCCGAGGGTAGGTACAGATGTGTCATGCTTATATTTTAAAGGTCCAGATTCTATTTGATTAATGACAAATCCCCTTTTTTAAAAGCCACAATTCGGTCCCTATATAATTGCAGAGCAAAGCAATCAAGCAAAGACAAATTTTGAAACAACAGACACAAATAACAATTATTCATCGAGTCGAGTAGTTACAGCATGAATGCGCAACAAACAAACAAACAAACAAACTCAAATACACATTTATAACTAATTAAAGCTATTATCTTCACTTATGAATACACTTTTTTTTTTTGGGAAACTATCTGATCTTCTCTCTTAGCCTTTATTATTCCCGAGTCACTTGGGGTCGGTTTTTCTAGTCTAACCGGATTTGACTGGATACTGATACTGGATACTCGCGGTCAACGCCATTCGACTTAGCATAGTCGATATACCTCCGAAATGACTATGACCTTTGACCTTTGACCTCAAGGTCACGTGATACCATCTTTCAACTCAAGAACCGTAAGAGCTAGAGACTCGCGGTTAACGCTATCCGATTCAGCATAGTCGATATATCCCCGAAATGACTATGACCATTGACCTCTGACCTCAAGGTCACGTGATACCATTTTTCGAACTCTAAGATTTACGGCAATTCATGGCCGTTTCTCACTTGTTTTATAGAAAACTTTCACAGTAGGCGTATATGCTGTGTCGCGGGGGACTTAACAAACATTCAAACAACGGACACAAAGAATACCCAGACACGGAACAACTATTTATGAAGCACACTTCGACACTCGGCGCAGGGACAGTGGCGTCGCGACCATTTTAATCACTAAGGTAGTGATTAAAATGGTCCACTCAGTCCACTCCACTCAGTCTATCGGGGGTTTATACAACTTATTATACCTATGATTATGTTATTATTATATTATTATGTCTGCCTCGATGGCGTAGTGGTTAGTTTAACCGACTGCCACGCCTGAGGTCGCAGGTTCGATTCCCGCACAAGTCAAAGTCAAAGTTATCTTGGTCTGGGTGTTTCTATGTATAATATGTATGTATTTACAAAAAAAGAAATATATATGTATGTAGGTATATCTATTGTCTAGTACCCATAGTACAAGCTCTGCTTAGTTTGGGCTAGATGGTGTTGTGTGTATGTGATAGAATATTATTATTATAATTTATTTTATAACTAGATTCAGCCCGCGGCTTCGCTCGCGTAAATGTATGTTAGATTAGTGACTGTACTTTTTTCTGGATGAAAGGTACCCTACGTCCTTTTCTGTTCCCCTGACAACTCGTATGCGAAATAGCGAAATGATCGGTCGAGTAGTAAAGGCAAGTGAAAGCGTAACAAACAAACAAACAAAGAAAGTCACTTTTCCGTTTATAATTAAGACTGCGCCGAGCGAAATGTGCCAAAACAGGCGGTCACAGTTAAGTTAATAAAATCAACACTTTTTAATTAATACAAATATAAAATATATATTTACCATAACAATGAATGTGTTTACAATTACTCCGTGTAATAAACTTTAAATAATTTATATTTTCGCCTACAAAATTACGTAAATTTGCACAAAAATGTAAGCTCGTGTTACGTGACTTTTAGATTATAACAGTAGAAATCTATCCTATTTTACAGCTTAAACGAAACATAAGTAGTTATACTACAATTTGTCCGTCCCAAATATTTAAGTTATTGGTTGACAATAAAGATACATATTTATCAAAAAAGCACTTCAAATCCTCCATACAATTTTACTATGGCGGCCGCGCGCCGATTTGAATATGCGCCGCACGAGCTCTGTCATTATCTGTCTTACGCTCGGCGCAGTCTTAAGTTAGGATTTTATAATGTAGAAAGGAAAAAGACAATCTATGAAGTTGAATTAAAACCTGCTCTTTGCTAACTGAACTATACATGGTCTCACGTCAGGGAATGCACCAAAATTTCTAAAACGTTTCTTATTAACTATTTATATTACTTATAGGGGTAGAGTAGTTACTCTACCTACTTCTACATATAAAAAGCGCGATACATGTCCGTTAGTCGATACAATCGACACACGCACACGATAACTGTCCAACAAACACTGATATTATTGAATTTACTCATTTGAATACTTGACACTTATGTGACATAGTGTCGAGTAGAATGATGAGCATGTTAGACAACACGCCGACCCAAAAAGGTCAACTTTTATTATAAGAAAAGACAACTCTCGCACTAGGAATACCATCCTCTGTCGTGGGGACTACAAAAATTAAAGTAACGGACATAAAGAACACCCAGACTCGGAACAACTATTTGTAGATCACACAAATTTTGTCCCGTGTGAGATTCGAACCCGTTGTGAGTGTTGTACTCCGCGTAGTGGCAGAGGTGAGGCGATCAATTAAACCACTACGCCATCCGTGCAGTGAAAGTAAAAGTTAAATTAAAGGAGGAATAAATTAATTATTCTTAAGACACAAAATTTTCCGCAGGGATACAGAATTTGCACAGATAGGTTGGCCGTAGTTATTATTTAAGAACTGTGCATAATCCAAGTAGCATATATTAAAAGCATTTTACGGCAGTGCACGGTGTGCCCGTTGTTAAGTAAATCTTAACAGAAACTACAAGATTTGTAATTTTAGGAATATGTAGTAAATAATATATTAATTGCCTTGATAGTCCTGTGAAAAAAGATTTCTGCTTTTTGCTTACGTTTGCGTGTAATTGTGAGGTCGGAATCTTTCAATTGTCAGGTTTGCCAAAATGCTATTAGAATTTTCTGTTACGAAATTCTCTGTATCAACATAGATTCTAAAAATCTTGGCGCTACGTAACACTTGGAGATCAAATTAAATTCGTTACGTACGGACATTGTAAGGCTTGGCGTTTTTGCATCACGGATTCTAAGATATCTTATCTTTCTAAGATATGATATCTACGTAACTTGGAGATCCAATCAAGTTCGGTACATAGGAACAGCGCAATGATCGGCATTTTTTCCGTCAGTGTGTAGTGTGTGAAGCGAGTAACGTATAAGAAAGTAATGTAGCAGTGACGGGTGTCGCCGTCGGCAGATACTTAGTTGTACAAACGTAAAATTGTATGAAATATTCAGTGTACTCGCCAGCTTTCCATTTTGGTCTAACGTTGTCGCATGGCTTTGTCGGCTTCGATGGCGTAGTGGTTAGTGTAACCGACTGCCACGCCTGAGGTCACGGGTTCGATTCCCACACAAGTCAAACATTTGTGTGCATGAATATGGATGTTTGTCTTGGTCTGGGTGTTTCTATGTATAATATGGATGTATTTACAAAAAAAAGCATATATGTATGTTTATCCATTGTCTAGTACCCATAGTACAAGCTCTGCTTAGTTTGGGCTAGATGGTGTTGTGTGTATGTGGTAGAATATTATATTATAGAATATTATATTATATTATGGCGTTTTTGCTGTGTTACGTTTTTTGTATGTTCTAATTTTCTTTTTACTTCTTTCTGTCTGTAACTTTGCTTCAATATCTCCTACTGGATCGCATACCGGGATGAAAAGTGTATCCTATGTAATATTGTCTTCTGTGTACGCGAATATTATTTATTGAAATTAAACTACTATATACGGATTTTATCGCGTTGTTTATTTGACACTATATTACATAATTTAGAAACTACTACTATAAAATTACTAATTTTTAAGCTAATTAAGTCATTCAAGCTATTAAAACTATTTATATTTAAGTTTACACTTTCCCCGACGTTTCGATTGCTTTTCAGCAGCCATGTTCACTCCCCTAATAGTTTTAATAGCTTTAATAATTTAATTAGCTTAAAAATTAGTAAAGTTTAATAGTAGTAGTTTCTAAATTATGTAATAAAGTGTCAAATAAACAACGCAGTAAAATCCGTATATAGTAGTTTAATTTCAATGTATCCTATGTGTTAATTTTGGGCATCGTCCATTTTTGAGCCAACTTGTATCCAAATCCGTCCAACGGTTTGCGTCTTAAAGCTTTTTCCACCAGTGCATTCAAAGTAAATCTAGATTAAATAGGAGATAGATTAATTTCCCTTGAGGCACCTAAAATGTACTTACCGTGTTGACACTATGCCGCCGTATTATTGAAATCTAAGGTACAATGCTCGAAATATTTAGTTATTAGTCTGCTAACTTAAGTCTTGTTCAGTCCAGCCTTCTAACTAGTATCATAAAGTCGAAACTGAGTTTGTTTGTTTGTTACGCAATTACACCTTAGGCACTCGACCGATCGTCATGAAATTTCGCATACACGTTGTCAGGGGTACAGAAAAGGATATAGAGTACGGTTCATCCAGAAAAAAGTATTATTTCCGAAAGAGCAAAGCTTCGAGCAAAAGCTAGTACACTTATAATTCCGTAAAGTAATATCTACGATTATCTTTGGAAACAGCTGGTACTTATGCTATACAATCTTACTCCATAACATAACATCTAATAATCGAAAACATCGTGTTAGCTTGATACCACTGCCTGTCAAAACGGTATTCCTACCAGCCCATCATAAACAGAATAAAGACCTTCTATTAACTCAATTGGGAAAAGACCGACCCAAAACAGCACAGCTAATGAATAACCATAAAATTATACCTTCTCAGAACATTAATTGAAACTTTACAACCATAGAACATTGTGTAGCAAGTTCTGCGGTTTAAACTTACAAAGATAATTATAGACTACGCATTTCGCTTACCATTTACTCAAAGATCGACATTTAGACAACGGTGTTTTTAAAACAATTGCACTACATGGCGTAGTGGTTTAAGTGGTCGCATCGCCACTGATACTACGCCGAGTGTTGTGGGTTCCAATCCCACATGGGACAAAAGCTTGTGTGATCTACAAATGGTTTTTCCGAGTCTGGATATCCTTTGTGTTCGTTGTTTGAATGTTTGTAAAGGCCTCCGCGACGCAGGAAATAAGTCTCGTACGGAAGACATTACAAAATAAAATATATAAAATGAAAACCGATCTCAACTGGACAAGTATAATAAAATGAGAACATCATCAATGTAGTCGAAGTCAACCAAATACGTATTATTAAGGGTAACTCAAAAACTACTGGTCACATCTTGATCAAATTCAAATGGGACCGCATGGGAAGCACCAGCTTTCAAGTAAAAGACGAAGCATTCAAATTGGTTTGCTTTGAAAATGGTCTTAAACAACACACATAAAACATTTTTTGTCGAATGAGAACCTCTACCTTTTTTGAAGGCGGTTAATAACAATTACTTTTTCTAAGTAAGGGCATTGCTATCTTATCTTATCTTACGTGGGGGCCAGTCAGTGCAGACCGGCGTTACTTCGACCCAGTGGGATCTTTTGTGTCGACACTCTCTCAATAACGACTGCCATAGATGTTCATGGCAGCCGGGACCGACGGCTTAACGTGCTCTCCGAGGCACGGAGCAGACGATAATTTGTCAATCAATACGCACATCAATTCAAAAAGTCAAATAACTTCCGAAAGTCAGACGTGCGCGACGTGGGTTTGAAACCGAGACCCTCTGCATTACAGTCTGTTGGTCTCCCCACTGAGCTATCGCTGCTCAAGGGCATTGCTAAATTGCTAAGGAGGTTGGTAGTGGGCGGGTGAGTCATTAAGTGAAAGTTGGTACAACTTTCTTCTCAACTCAACGGTAATTGTTAAGTATTGTTTGTTAACCGTGTGTAATTAATTTTTAATCCGTAATTAATTTGTACGCTTTGCTTAATGTTTGGCCTTTTGTTAATTGTTTTTGCAAGCGGTGGATTTGTTCGGTAGATTCTTTTGTTGTTGAAATGTAAAATGGAATTAATTTGTATATTTATCTTTTCTGCCTAGTTGGTTGTATGGCGTGTGAGAGTTGTAACTGTTGTATGGATGTGCAGTCCTATCTATACTAATATTATAAAGCTGAAGAGTTTGTTTGTTTGTTAGTTTGAACGAGCTAATCTCAGGAACTACTGGTCCGAATTGAAAAAATATTTTAGTGTTGGATAGCCCATTTATCGAGGAAGTCAATAGGCCATTTAACATCACGTTACTACCAACAGGAGCGGATCAGCAATGATAAATGTTGCAATAACGGGGATAATTCTCTTATGTGAAGCAGATGCGCGGGTCAGCTAGTGTTTAATACCCGGGTCGAGTAAGGGTTATTAGCAGCGATAGCTCAGTGGGGAGACCAACAGACTGCAATGCAGAGGGTCTCGGTTTCGAATCCACGTCGCGCACCTCTGACTTTCGGAAGTTATTTGACTTTTTGAAATGATGTGCGTATTGATTGACAATTATCGCCTGCTCCGTGCCTTGGAGAGCACGTTAAGCCGTCGGTCCCTGCTGCCATGAACATCTATGGCAGTCGTTATTGGGAGAGTGTCGACACAAAAGATCCCACTGGGTCGAAGTGTCGCCGGTCTGCATTGACTGGCCCCCACAAAAAGATAATAATAATAATAGTAAGGGTTATTAAGATAATCATTCTAGATTTTTTTTAAACAACGGTTTGTTTGGTTGTTACTTAACCTGCTGAGTTGAGGATGTGGTGTGAAACTATAAACCGAAGGATTTGGTTTTACTATCATACTCACTCGTAGTCATAGGAGCACCTGTGGCATAATTTTTAGCTTCTGTCTACGGTCTATCGTGTAGTCTCAGATGTGCCGGCAATTCTAAATTCTTTAATTTCACCAGCTAGCTAAGGTTAGGGATCTAATTTCATATGTCAGGCACATTGCATGTCTTTGTGCTGCAATTGAAAATATTAAAAAATACTTTATGATTAGACAGGTTATATTTTCGGCTAGTTCGGCTTAAGGATAGAATAGTATTGCATAATGCCAAAAATGAAGGAAATGTGTATAAAACATTAAAATAGTTACAAATTAAACAGATTATTTACGAGTACAGCAGTAGATGTGAGTTACTTAAATATTTGAATGCTTCTTAAGTCTGTCTAATGTTCGTTCGCCGACAAAGCAAAATATTTTAGCTAAACGGCCTGAACAAATGTTACCGGAGACCGCTCTATAGGCTCGTCCCGTACGTAATGATGTAGAACTTAAAACAGCTGCCAACATTTTAGACACCTCTGCCAACACTTTCGTGAATATACAAGCGTGAGTCAACGAATATAAGTATAATGCCATAATAACTGTACCTCAGGACATAACAGGGGGGTCTATTCAGGCAACACATGCCGTCAATTACAACCAGAAGTCTTTACAACTCGCAGCAATCGAAATTCCGAACCGACAAAAGGCACCATAATACATCCCTCAAGGAGCAATCTTTCTATTGAACACACAATATGTTAAAAAATACCGCAACTTTCGTAAGGTTTCGAAGTTTCTTCCGCCCACAGCGAATTATTCCGTCAGCTTAACCGCCACAATCAATTCTTGTTGTATAATAATTGCTTGAAAAATTTACATTCGCCGCGAGCGTTCGGCGTCTTTCATCGCACGTTAAAATGTATGTGTGTTAACGATAAATTCTGGGTTTCCGAAAGCATGGGGAAGCCGCCGGCGAGTCGTGGGTGAGTCGGTTCTTCGGGCTACGAAAGTACCTAGTCAATAGAATTACTTCTTTGTAGACGTGTCAATTTAATCTCGATGTAAAATGTTTCTGCCTATATGGATATCTCAAGTTTATATAAAGTAAAGTAAAGAAAAAATTATTTTTCAAAGTATATGTAGGTACACGATCTAGGACAAATATTAGAACACAGAAAACAAAACAAAAAAAAGTACATATATCATGAAAAATGAGGTTACCACTCAGGTTTATTGTTGGTTTGCGGTTGATATCTCAAACCAACCCTGATATTATTTGGTAACCCCAATATAAATTTAAAAATGACAATCATCCTAACTAGTAATATTATAAATGCGAATGTGACTTTGTTCGTTTGTTGGTTACGCTTACACGCTGTAACTACTCAACCGATCATCGTGAAATTGCGCGTCAGAAAGAATACGTAGTTACGGTACAGAAAAGTATTGTCTTAGAGCGAGCAAATCCGCAGTAAAAATCCAGTTTTATTATATAGCTGGTCGTTTTGTAAAGTGGTTTTAAGTTAGAACGCTGTTCGTCATTAATACGTAACACAAGAAGTTACTTATCAAGACAAACATGTGAAATAATAAATTTCACATTGAACCATCAATCATAATTCACACAGTAGGACTATAAAAAGCTATAAATCGACAATTAGTATCGCCCACATGAACAATAAAACATAGTGAACCAAACAAAAAATTACCTAAGCATACTATTATGCAGTAAAAGTCATTCACAGTTTGTTTATATTGGCTAAGTGATTTGCTTGTGGCACCATAATATCGGTCTCCATGCAAATATACTACGTTCTCGTAGTATGCAACAGCTTTTATTATTACGGCAGGCATATCAAGGGATCCTCCCCTTGATCTTTCTAAGTTAATAATAAAACCAATAATGGCAAAATCACAATAAAAGTGCCAATAGCAGAGGCCATGGCGTTGACACATTTATACAAATTTTAATTGTAAAGTATTCTACCGTAGCAGGCGTAGTTAAAGTACTAGTAATTCGAAACATTATAATCCTAACTTAAGACTGCGCCAAGCGTAAGACAGATAATGACAGAGCTCGTGCGGCGCATATTCAAATCGGCGCGCGGCCGCCATAGTCAAATTGTATGGAGGATTTGAAGTGCTTTTTTGATAAATATGTATCTTTATTGTCAACCAATAACTTAAATATTTGGGACGGACAAATTGTAATATAACTATTTATGTTTCGTTTAAGCTGTAAAATAGGATAGATTTCTACTGTTATAATCTAAAAATCACGTAACACGAGCTTACGTTTTTGCATTTTTCGTACAACTTTACGTAATTTTGTAGGCGAAAATATTAACTAATTTAAGTTTTTTACACGGAGTAATTGTAAACACATTCATTGTTATGGTAAATGTATATTTTATAATATTGTCTTCTATTTACGCGAATATTATTCATTGAAATTAAACTGCTATATACGGATTTTATCGCGTTGTTTATTTGACACTTTATTAATATAATGTAATAAAGTGTCAAATAAACAACGCGATAAAATCCGTATATAGCAGTTTAATTTCAATGTATATTTTATATTTGTATTAAACTAAAAGTGTTGATTTTATCAACTTAACTGTGACCGCCTGTTTTGGCTGTTTTCGCTCGGCACAGTCTTAATATTATATATGCCAGTACGAGATTGTTTGTCACGCTTTCACGCCGTAACTGCTCGACCGATCGTCATGAAATTTCGGATACACATTGTCAGGGGTACAGAACAGGACTTAGGATACCTTTTATGTACAAAAAAGCACTGTTACTAGCCTAACCTAACATTTACAAGGGAAGCCGCGGGCAAAATCTAAACAGTATAAATTCAGTTAGAATGAAAGTTGTCAAAACTATAGCTTCGTGAACAGTTGCACACAGTATTATGATCGCCTCTATAAAATTAAGATAATTGAATGGCGATAAAGGAGTGGCCCCAAGCCTCTTGCAGGTACCTTTTGCCTGAACCTAGCATCACTAAACTTACTTACTAATAAACTTTGACGTTCATATGTGTTACTTTATGACCAAAATGAATAAAATATTGTTTATTTTGACTATTATATAACAAAAAAGCACTTCAATTCCTCCATACAATTTTACTATGGCGGCCGTGCGCCAATTTGAATATGCGCCGCACGAGCCCTGTCATTATCTGTCTTACGCTCGGCGCAGTCTTAAAACACAATGTGATCGGTTAGTAAAAACATTGTAGTTTTTGTAAACAGATTAATTGTTGTTGCTAGTATTAGCCTTCATTATTGGAACTAAATATAATATAATTATACACAAATATAAATGTTTTATAAAAACATATCGTTGTAGGCATGAAACTAACCGTAATTTTTTTATTAATCTTTGTCGGAGGTCAGTAGGCCACAACATGGCGCAGTAAGGCCTATTTCAGACGAGAGAATAATAACAGGGATGAGGTGTTTTATTTTAATACCAATTTGGTCCTTATTCGTAAAGGAATATGGTAGAGAATTGGGTATAGTAAAACGATCGCATGTGACTTTGACTTAAGGAAAAAACCTGTGAAATGTGAAGTTATTTCTCGCCAACATTTTTAAAAATGTGGGGTATGTAGTCGTATATTTATTATGTACAAAATGAAACGGAATATTTTTGTTGTATTTTAGAGTTGTATAGTATATTTTAAGAGTAATATACATCTAAAAAGTTAATCGAAATTAATGAATAGGTTATCGAATGTATCTTTGACATTAGTAAGTGACTATGCCATTCTGTAAAATTGTTTGTTTTTCTACCTTAGCCTTTATTATTCCCAAGTCACTTGGGGTCGGCTTTTCTAGTCTAACCGGATTTGACTGGATATCAGTTTTTACACGGAGCGGCTGCCACCTGACCTCCGCAACCCGAAGGCTAACGATATCCTAAGGCTAGACCAGTGTCAGGATATTAGAGGGTACTGACTTTCCCACTAACGACTGCCATAGATGTTCATGGCAGCCGGGACCGACGGCTTAACGTGCTCTCCGAGGCACGGAGCAGGCGATAATTGTCAATCAATACGCACATAATTTCGAAAAGTCATATAACTTCCGAAAGTCAGAGGTGCGCGACGTGGGTACGAACCCGAGACCCTCTGCATTGCAGTACGTTGGTCTCCCCACTGAGCTATCGCTGCTTGCACTGAACTATGCCATTCTGTAAAATGTCACTATAAAACTTACTTCTGCATCTTAACTAATATTATAAATGCGAACGTGAGTTTGTTTGTTTGTGTGTTTGTTTGTTAACCTATCACGTCTTAAGTCTTGACCGATCATCATGAAATTTTGCAATTACGTTATCAGGGGTACAGAAAAGGAAATATCTTTTCTTTCATCCAGAGTACTGTTAACAAGGTAAACTTATTTATTGACATAACCTATATTACCACGAGCGTAGCTGTGAGCAAAACATAGTCCACAATAAAAACATTTTTATAATAACCATGGTAGCAGACAATTAGTATGGTAAATGTATGTGATAAGTATTTAATTAAACGTAAGTACGTATTTATTAAATTAGTTGTTATATCTGTTGTAATGCCCAAGTTGTCCCTGTAGGTTCATCATGAAAGACTTGATGGACCCAAATACTGATATAATTGCCTTGGTTATACATTGGGCAGGAAATATTCAAAATAATTATTGTACCATCGACTCGAGAAGAAGTTGTTGTTACATTGACATAATTATGTAGTTCGAGATAAAAAGTAAGGATAACACAGATGGTTTTATGTAACTATAAAATCATATATATCTCTCCTATATCCACGAGAGGTTATGCTAAGGAGTTTTGTACACTAACATTGCGACAGCTATCGTTTTAAGAGCCTCTGGCACCATTGTCAGCCTCGATGGCGTAGTGGTTAGTGTAACCGACTGCCACGCCTGAGGTCGCGCGGGTTCGATTTCCGCACAAGTCAAACATTTGTGTGCATGAACATGGATATTTGTCTTGGCCTGGGTGTTTCTATATATAATATGTACGTATTTACAAAAAAAAATGTATGTAAGTATGTTGATCCATTGTCTAGAACCCATAGTACAAGCTCTGCTTAGTTTGGGCTAGATGGTGTTGTGTATATGTGATAGAATATTATTATTATTATTGCAGACTCCATGCATCTACTAAACATTTCTTGTTAGAGAAAACCAATGACAGTTTACCTCACCCGGTTTTCAAACCCGAGACTCAAAGCACAGCAGTCGTATTTACAACCGCTGCGCCACCGAGGCAAGTAACTATTACTTGACGAGACTGATCATGCGCATTAAATAATGGTCGTTTCGCACGAACCTGTACGCGAGAATTGTGTCAAACTACACTATTTAAAAATAATTATTATCTAGGTGTCTTATCGCACATCTGCTTTTCCAGATTATGATTTGTGCGAATCAACATAGTGTCGATTCGAACAGTTCGTGCGAAACAACCAATAAGCCATTAAAGAAAGAGGTATTAAAACGACATTAGTGTATTTTAATGGGCGCTTCGGAATAACAAATAGTACATATGCTATTAGAAATTCATATAAATATTGTAATCAGTTAAATATGTATTTATTAGTTAGGATCTTATCATAGACTTTGGTAATGCTATTAAATATTAGAAATGTTAAAGCTTGTAAATATGTTTGGTTATTCTTTGTTACACAATTACTCGTCAACTATCGTACTGGTTTAGATAAAACTTAGCACACATGTACAAAAAATATCTAGACTCGGAACAACTATTTGTGGTTCACACAAATTGTTGTCTCGTATGGGATTTGAACCAACAATAGGTACTCTAACTAACTGCCTCCGTGGCGCAGCATTAGTGAATGCGACTGCTGTGCATTTTTCTGTTAAGAAATCTGAATAGCAGCCCGGAGTTAGGAAGTTGGCGGTGTTAGACACCCCCGTGCCTCGGAAAGCACGTGAAGCCGTTGGTCCTACGCCTGATCTCTCTCCGGTCGTGTCGGATTATCCGTCCCATCGGATCATGAGAGTGAGGGAACAGAGAGTGCACTTGAGTTCACTCACACGCTTGTGCACTATAATATTATCTCTTGCGCAGATGGCCAGTCTCCGTTAAGATTGGCCGCCCTGACCGAAATTCGGTATGGAGGACATTATTATTAGGTACTCAGCGTAGTGGCAATGGCGAGGTGCCTATTAAACCACTACGCCATCCGTGCAGAACGTTGTTTATTAAACTCAATATTCGCTTGATATTATGAACGAACCTTAATCGCAGTCCATACGTTATCGGTATTACGTGTGCGCTATCGCTTCTGCGAGATCTCGATTGCACTTGCGTGGCGATCGCTCGATACAATCCGAGCCACAACGCCGCTGGTCAGCTGACCTCTCGCTTAAAGTAACGTTCCTACCGGCAGAAAGCGAATTTTCGAGAGCATTCGACTTCTGTTTTAATATGTAAAAGTTCCCTTACACCAAATTTCTGCGGCCAATTAACCTATTGAGAGCGAGACACCGGCGGCCGGAGACAAAAGGATTTAATAAAATCTAGCATTACAAGAATTGATCTTGAGTAGTAGAGCCTCGCTGATTTCAGCATAAATGGGTCGGCTCGAACGGGGAAGGACTACCCTCTCACAGAATATCGACGTGAAAAAGCAGTATTCCTACTGTTGTGTTTCGTTCGGTGAGTAAGAGTGCCGGAGGCCCAATCACCCTCTTTCTCCCTTCCCGCTCTTTCTCCTTCCCATTCTTTCTCCTTCCCACTGCCTTCCTTTGTCTTCTTCTTTTTCTAAAAGGTTGGCAACGCGCAAGTGATGCCTCTAGTGTTGCAGGCGTCCATAGGCTACGGTGACCACATACCATCAGGTGGGCCTATGCTTGTTTGCCACCTATCAATTACTTTTTATATACTCCTAGTATATAAAAATAAATTGTTAGGTCAATTACTTTAAAATAACTCATTATATAACTTTCAATTGTGATGATGCCACCCGTAACAGGCAATATAGCGTAAACGCTTTAAAGGATGTAGTGCTGGCAACAGTTCAGTAGTCATTTTTGCTTCTTGCACAGACATCAGCTTCTCTTTTGCAATCTTTGCGACATCCTTATTCTTATTATTTATTACCTCATAGTTAAGCTTGAATTAACCCAATAGAGTTTTTTTATACACCTCAGGTGTCAGACAAGCATACGGCCCACCTGATGGTAAGTGGTCACCGTAGCCTATGGACGCCTGCAACACTAGAGACAACACTTGCGCGTTGCCAGTTCTTTAGAAAAGGAAGAAGAGAAAAAGTAGGTGGGAAAGAGAAGGAGCAGAAAGGGGGAATGAGAGTGATTGGGCCTCCGGCACTCTCACTCACCGAACGAAACACAACAGAAGGAATACTGTTATTTCACGTCGATATTCTGTAAGAGGGTTATCCCTCCCCGGTCGAGCCGGCCCATTCATGCTGAAATCAGCGAGGCTCTACTTCTCAAACCTTATTTTATAACCTTATTTTTGCTCTAAAAGTACAATATATTTTACAATGTGGTTTATATCGGAACCGAACCTTAAGCCCACGTTTGGTCAGTTACAATGTATTGTTAAAAGTCGATCACTTTGATTATTACGTTTCGTTTTTCGCTTTGCGTGTTTACTTTATTAGCACTGCAATAGTAAAGTTGGTTTATTGGTAGATTTTTTTTGTATTAATAGGCAAAGTTATACGTATAAAATAATGTACAAATAGAAAAAGTTTCGCTTGTTTTGCGACGTTTAGAAATTAGTATCACAAAGTATAGACAGACTTGATTGCGCAATCAATAGATTACACGAACCGTTTTTATGTGAGACTAGATTTTGCCCGCGGCTTCGCTCGTGTCAATATAGGTAATGTCAATGCTTCGGAGGGTACGTAAAAAGTCGGTCCTGGTTGTTGTCAAATTGACAGCAGTCGTTAAGCCATGTTAAGCCATGTCAGAGGCCTACGGGTGGCTTGAACAACTCTTGACAACAGGTTGGCCACTAACCACACGAAAAGAAAGAAGGTAATGTCAATGAATATCTGTCCCGCGGGAATTTTACTTTTTTCCTGGATGAAGGTACCTACGTCCTTGTCTATGTGCCTGATAACGTGGATGCGAAGTTTCATGATGACCGGTCGAGCAATTAAGGTGAGAAAGCGAACAATCAAAGAAACTCACTTTTGCATTTATAATATTAGTAAGGATTTGAATCTATATGAAATAAAAGTACAGTTATTAAAAGTGTATTTTGTAATAAGGGATGATTGATAAATAAAGATGTATACTTCTTAGATATATTTTTATTTCTAAGTTATAACGAGTACCTACTTGCTAATGTTAGTAATGTTTTTAATTAATCTTTTACTAGATTAGTAAGAGGTCGCCAGCTATGTCTAAGTCTCACGTAATACCCCGGTAAGGCTCTTAACGTATACTAGACAGTACCAGACTTCATGCCGCTATAAAATAAATCGTGATAGAAAATCCTAATAACACTTTGTCCGACCCGCGAGTTGATCGAGACTTCATGCACAGCAGTTGCATTCACTCCCACTGCGCCATCGAGTCAGTCTATCTATCATAATTTTAAATTTATAATCTTTTCCCTTAGCCTTTTTATTATTCCCAAGTCACTTGGGGTCGGCTTTTCTAGTCTAACCGGATTTGACTGGATATCAGTTTTTACACGGAGCGGCTGCCACCTGACCTCCGCAACCTAAAGGTTAACGATACCCTAAGGCTAGACCAGTGTCAGGATATTAGAGGGTACTGACTTTCCCAATAACGACTGCCATACATGTTCATGGCAGCCGGGACCGACGGCTTAACATGCTCTCCGAGGCATAGAGCAGGCGATAATTGTCAATCAATACGCACATCATTTCGAAAAATCATATAACTTCCGAAAGTAAGAGGTGCGTGACGTGGGTTCGAACTCGAGACCCTCTGCATTGCAGTCTGATGGTCTCCCCACTGAGCTATCGCTGCTTAAATTTATAATATTAGTAAGAAAAGACTTCAAAAATAATACACACGTTATAACTATATCATTTACTCATTAAATAAAACTGCTGCTAACGGATTCTTATATCTGACTCACAACAGATTTCATAAAAACTGATTTTAATTCAAAACCACAATACAGTAATAAAACAGATATAATGAATAAGTCATAATTGTAGCTACTAACTCATAATAAACTACTGTTTAGACCTATTGTTCACTGATGCGTAACATTCTATACTAATAATATTCTATTATATTCTAACACATACACACAACACCATCTAGCCCAAACTAAGCAGAGCTTGTACTATGGGTACTAGACAATGGATAAACATACATATGTATATACGTATTTTTTTGTATATACATGTATGTATGTATCTTATATGGGGGCCAGTCAGTGCAGACCGGCGACACTTCGACCCAGTGGGATCTTTTGTGTCGACACTCTCCCAATAACGACTGTCATAGATGTTCATGGCAGCCGGGACCGACGGCTTAACGTGCTCTCCGAGGCACGGAGCAGGCGATAATTGTCAATCAATACGCACATAATTTCGAAAAGTAACTTCCGAAAGTCAGAGGTGCGCGACGTGGGTTCGAACCCGAGATCCTCTGCATTGCAGTCTGTTGGTCTCCCCACTGAGCTATCGCTGCTTATCGTATATACATACTTATTATACATAGAAAATCCCAGACCAATACAAACATCCATGTTCATGCACACAAATGTTTGACTTGTGCGGGAATCGAACTCGCGACCTCACGCGTGGCAGTCGGTTACACTAACCACTACACCATCGAGGCCGTCAATATAAATTTAATAATATTATAAATCTGAAGAGCTTGTTTGTTTGTTTGGTTGAACGCGCTAATCTCAGGAAATACTGGTTCGAATTGAAAAATTATTTTAGTATTTGATAGCCTATTTATCGAGGAAGGCTATACAGTGTGACTGGTTAAACATTGTACATACTTAAGGACATAATAATTTATGGTCAGACATAACGTATAAATAAAATTAAATAAAAATCTGTGTAATCTGTAAAGAAAACCTTTATGAAAATTTGCATGAAATATCCATAAAATGTAGACACTGCGCGGGTCGCACACAGCTGACACAGCTGTGGAGCGCGCCGCGCTACCGAGGCTAATGACCTTTGATAAGAAAAGGACGGGCGGGGGTGCAAATTCGGGAGAGTTCAGGGTGCGGTAGCAAGGGAAATATTTTCTTTTTATAATATTAGTATAGTCTAGCTGCCTGCTCTTGGCTTCGTACACAAGCTATGCCATTAAAACATATCCTTTATTATAAAGGTATAATGATCCTTTATATTAGGGAGCGTTGGCTTATTGCCCACATGCCCACTATTGAGGATGCAATTT
The DNA here is from genome assembly GCA_930367265.1 of Catocala fraxini. Lineage (NCBI taxonomy): Eukaryota > Metazoa > Arthropoda > Insecta > Lepidoptera > Erebidae > Catocala > Catocala fraxini. The sequence goes on from OV884045.1 coordinate 16,417,154, forward strand.
GCAAATGGGCCCGCAGAATGCATACTCAAAAGTGGGCATAAGAACGACGTCGTCGAGTTAGGCTAAGGTAACTTTGTGCGCGTTGATCTAGACACATTCTTTCACAGGTAACGATTGCCACACAAAAGCTCTAGACTGGGACTGTTAGCGAAATATATTACCCAATAGCACAGTATAGGTTAAGAAAAAAATAAAAATATTTACGTAATTATTTTTAGAACCGCTTCTCTGTTGTTATGTACACCCTAAGAGGCATACAAAATACTGTTACTTACTTATTATTATATTAAAAAACATGACGACGTTGTGCTTTTAAATAAATAAATAAAACCGCTTCAGTAGTTTCGGAGATTACCTCTTACATACAAATACATTGTATCTCTTTATAATTTAAGTATAGATAACTTTACTATAAAATTGATCTTGCTCGCTCTGTTTTATTAGATACAATGATTTAATAGTGCTACGCTCCAGTGAGTTGAGATGTTAATTTGTCTTAATTATATATTAAAAATGGCTATGTAGTTGTTCAATTAGTTTTGTATAAAATTGGTTCAGCATGTTGTAAAACAGAGATGCAAGTTTTTGTAATATTTCATGTAGTTTTCTTTTAAAGTACTTGTAAGTTACGGGGTACTGCAGGGATGCTATAGCAGGTAAGCAGATGCCTCATCATTGCCACTCCGCTGAATTTTGTGGATTGGATCCCACACGGGACAAAAAATGTGTGTTGTAGCCGTTGTTGGAAAGTTCGTAAACTCCCCGCAGCACATACATTGTTTCTAATGCGAGCAATACATTAAAAGTATACATCATAAAATTAAAGAATAATTTATGATGTATGTGATTGGTTTGTGCAATTATTGATCTCTTTGATAATCAAGATGAACTCTGCAATGATTTTATTAATTATTTTATATCACTTATTTATGTGACACAAATCGATCGGAATAAATACTTAATTGGTGTGATTACAATTGCTATAAAGGATGTTTGATAATTGCAGGATATGCAAACTAAATAGATATCTATTATTGTTTGTACAGCTACGATGATTGCTTCCTGTATTAGGACTAATTCTATATACTACGGCTTCTTCTAGAGTACGCTAATAACATCATTCAGAGCTCCTAAAAACATAGTTTAATAGAGCAATTCTGGCTTAACTACCTCCGTGGCGCAGTGGTAGTGTATGCAATTGCTGTGCATGAGGTCTCGGGTTCGAATCCCGGGTCGGGCCGACAAAAAGTTATAGTGTTTTTCTGTAAAAAAATCACAATAGCAGCGCGGAGTTAGGAAGTTGGCGGTGTTAAACACCCCTGTGCCTCGGAAAGCAAGTAAAGCCGTTGGTCCTGCGCCTGATTTTCTCTCCGGTCGTGTCGGATTGCCGTCCCATCGGATCATGAGAGTTAGGGAACAGAGAGTGCACTTGTGTTTGCGCACACACTTGTGCACTATACTATCTCCTGCGTAATTGGTCAGTCTCTGTTAAGACTGGCCGCCGTGGCCGAAATTCGGTCTGGAGGACATTATTATCTGGCTCGACTGAGGAAGTATTACACGACCTTTTGTCGTATTCTCTCTATAAGTTATTATACTAGTACACTCTCTTATAAGCAACTAGCTTAAGAGTATCAACATAATTGCTGCATTTAGCTGGATGGGCAAGAGTTGTGGACATACTCAATCATCCTTGCTCCATCCCATCACTTTCTCGCCTGAGAATAAGCTACTCGCGTGTTATATCTGGCACTGCGAGCGATTATAAGCTTTTGTAAGGTCGCTTAACATTAGGCGGTAATGCTTATTTGCTACTATAATTGTATTAAAACAAGAAGGGTTTTTTAACTTAAACGGAGCTGTATTGTTACTAGACCAGTGATGTATTTTTCTTTTATGCAGGAAACGCGTAAGACTCTTGGTAGCCGTTACAAGGAGCAGAAAAAGATAGCTTTATAATTTTAAACATCATATTATATTTAAGAAACGTATAAATATACTATTGACACCCGAATTCTAATTAATATTATAAATGCGAAAGTAAGTTCGTTTGTTTGTTTGTGTGTTTGTTACGCCTTAACTACTCGATCGATCATAATGAAATTTCGCATACACTTTGTCAAGGGTACTTTCATCCAGAAAAAAAAATACCGTTACTGAGCGAAGCTGCGGGCAAAAGTTAGTAAGGCCAAAGGCTTTTTTACCTAATAACCTATGAAATAGTATATTGTATTGAAGTCTGCTTTCATTAAGGAACTCTAAAAACAGTTATTTCTTACCACCGTTTAATGTCAGTTAGTGACAATTTGTTTTAGCATACACAATGGATGATTGGACTTAATTAATTATTACTATTATAAATGTCTTGTAAGGATGAAGGCAAGGGCAATCAGTTATTGTGCACGTAATACATATAATATAAGCACTAGATTTTGCCCGCGGCTTTACTCAAGTTAGTTCATAGTGCACCATGTTCCAATGCTGGTTGGCAAACTTCACATATCTTCAAAAACATTATGGAGAACTCTCAGACATGCTGGTTTCCTCGCGATCTTTTCCTTAACCGTTAAAACGAGCGATAATTAAGTATTTAATACGCATAAACTTTGAAAAGTCAGAGATGCGCGACACAGGATCATTAGTCATTTATTCAATACAAAAATAATGTTGTGTAGAATTTAAACTTACTAAATGTGCACATATACAAGTAATATTAAAAACATATAATTAACTCAAAATGGAATACAATATAAATAATATATTATTATAGGAGTAATATGGAATTTCACTAACCTGTTGTATGCCAGAATACCAGACATAATAGAAAAAGCATTGTGTCTCGCGCAGATCCACGTTCCGGCATACCAGAGGCTAATTAGCATTATTTTATGTCATCAGTTAAATTAATTATTAATGTCAGCATGGATTGCAGCGCTCATAGCCAGTTGCACTCATTGATCGGTAAACAATTAGCGAGGTTAAGCAACGTTGGGTGCGGTCAGTCTTTAGATGGGTAACCGCTTAGTGGTATTTCAACTGAGCGTCTGCGTGCTTTGGAGGGCACGTAAAAAGTCGGTCCCGGTTGTTATCAAATTGACAGCAGTCGTTAAACCATGTCAGAGGCCTACGGGCGGCTTGAACATCTCTTGACAACAGGTTGGCCACTAACCACACGAAAAGAAGAAGAAGCATGGATATATAAAAGAAAATGATTAATGTTAATTATGATAAAACCAAGATAAACATTAAATTTAAACTTCTGCGTGGCAGTCCAACGGTCTCCATACGATCTCACTAGTATATCGCTACTATTACATCGTAAATAAAAAATATAATAAATATAAAACCTGGGATGTCTACTGATCCATCCAAAAAATGTATCCTAATCCTAACTAATACTTAAAATGGGAATGTGAGTTTGTTTTTGCGGCTTAAACGCCCTTACTACTCAACCGATCGTAATGAAATTTTGGATACGCGTTGTCAGGCGTACAGAAAAGGTCATAGACACATTTCATCCAGAAAAAAATACTATTACTAACCTTACCTAACCTTATTTACATTTTGAATTTAAACTATGTAACTCGCTGCATATCAAAATTAATACTAAATCTAAATACTGTTGTGTCAATTTCCATAACTGAACACTGTCAGCCAAAATACAGGCTCTTGCATAGCTTGGTAAACAGTCTTAGAACTTCTGTTAGTGTCTATCAACAATGTATCCACTGTAAAAGTATTTATTAAAGTGCCAAAAAAATTTTTTTTATTTATTTACCATCTGGTCACCAAACTTAAGACCTCACGACCACGACGTCCATCCATACAATACGCTATGAAATTAATATCCAAAACACACCACACGCTTAAATTTTTATTTTTAATTCAGATGACATATGAATGCGAAACTTAATACTCATGAAATACTAAAATATCTATTTAAATGATGTTATAAAATAGCTGTAATAAATCCTTCCGTTGGAGGTCATAGTTATGTTGACCTCTGTGACCCCTGAGTCATAGCTACCGACTCACATTGTTGCGAGTTCAAACCTTTTTACATTTAAATGTGACTCCGAGATAAATGGAAGACAAATTGTCGGGAGTTTAGATACGTATGGACAATTTAGAGTTGTCTTTTATGTTATGTTAGATGTTTAGTTTTATAATTTGTTGGTTTTATAATAATAATGTCCTCCAGACCGAATTTTGGAGCGGACCAATTTTAACGGAGACTGGCCATCTTCGCAGAAGATATTAAAGTGCACAAGTGTTTGCGTAAACACGAGTGCAATCCCTGTTCCCTAACTCTCACGATCCGCTGGGACGGCAATCCGACACAACCGGTTCTCTCCGGTTGTTGATAGATATCAGGCGCAGAATCAACGGCTTTACGTGCTTTCCTAGGCACAGAAACGGTTCCTGAAATTGGGACCTCACGATTGGTCACAAATAACTTTATAGCAAGTAAATTGATTATTTTAAGTCAGTTTTTTTATTGGACTGTAAATATTATCTGCGACCTAAATTTAAAAAATGACTTTTTTTTGCAATATTTTGTGTCAGTCGTAAGCTGTAAGCAGACAACTAATTTACAATGGTATGTTATGTGATTTATTTTATACTAGATTTTGCGCGCGGCTCCCTCCGCGTGGTAGCTACTACGTTAATAAAAGTAGCCTATGTCCTTTCCCAGGTTTTAAACTACCTCTGTATCAAATTTCATCTAAATCGGTTAAGTGGTTTAGCCGTGAATAGGTAATAGATAGACAGATAGACAGACAAAGTTACTTTAGAAATTGATAATATTAGATATATTATAATATAGTCTGAAAGTGGTGCCCATAGATGAGAAGGTGAAAGGAAATCGTTTGGCTTGAAATGGACATGTTATGCGAAGAGATGATACGTATGTAGGTAAGCAAGTGATGGATATGAGGGTAGAGGGACGAAAAGGGAGAGGAAGGCCAAGGAAAAGATGGATGGACTGTGTGAGGATGGATATGAAAGGATATATATATTTTACGCGAATGTTATACACTGAAATTAAACAACGTTATACAGATATCGTACTGTTGTTTATTTTAAAACACTTTTATTACATAATTTTAATACTCTAACACGACTATTATTGAACTTTACTGAATTTAAGTTATTTAAATTAATTAAATCTATTTATGTATATTTATTTGTAATTATAATTATATTATATTATATATTATGTAATTGTATCTAATTATGTGCGTATTGATTGATAATTATCGCCTGCTCCGTGCCTCGGAGAGCACGTTAAGCCGTCGGTCCCGGCTGCCATAAACATCTATGGCAGTCGTTATTGAGAGAGTATCGACACAAAAGATCCCACTGGGTCGAAGTGTCGCCGGTCTGCACTGACTGGCCCTCACATGAGATAAGATAAGATATGTATATTTAAGTTTAATTTTAATTAATTAATTTAAATAGTCTAACCCAAGAAGCAGTAAAACACAGCTAGACCTCATGATACTTTGAGCTCATTCTGCGTAAATAGAAACACCAAAGATTAATGTACGGGTACTTTGAAATAAATATGAACACTTCAGAACATTGCGACAACTACCATCTTAGTCTCCCCGTGACCATGGCTGCTGTAAAGCTATCGAAACGTCGGGGAAAAGTATAAACTTAAATATAAATAGTTTTAATTAATTTAAATAGCTTAATTTGATACTTTGAGCTCATTCTGCGTAAATAGAAACACCAATGATGAAATTATGTTCGGGTACTTTGAAATAACTACACTGGAACATTGAGACAACTACCATCTTAGTCTCCCCGTGACCATGGCTGCTGAAAAGCAACCGAAACGTCGGGGAAAGTGTAAAGTTAAATTAAATCGAAATAGTTTTAATAGTTTTAATAATAATTCAATTAGCTTAAAAATTAGTAAAGTTTAATAGTAGTAGTAGTGTAACAGTTTTCAAAATTATGTAATTAAGTGTCAAATAAACAACGCGATAAAATCCGTATATAGTAGTTTAATTTCAAAGCTTAATTTGTAGTAAAGTTGAATAATAGTGGTGTTAGAGTATTAAAATTATGTAATAAAAGTGTTTAAAATAAATAACGCGACAAAATCCGTACAAAGTAGTTTAATTTCCAGATACTTTATTTATTGAAAAGCAACGGCACACCAGCATTCAGACACAATATTTTTGTTAATTATTTGGCACGTAAATCTTTCTTTGAGAATAACTAGAATTTCAAACATAGCTCCTAACTTAGCCAAGATATGTTTAAAGTAAATAAGTTTCGTTACACAAGACAATATAACAAACAGATTTCTATATTAGGAACCTTGTCTACAAAGTTTACCATCAGAAGGGAACGTTCCTAATAAGGATCTATGACAAACAAGCTGTGAGTGCAAGCGCAGGCGCAGGCGCAGGTGCTACTGAGGGCGTTAATAGCCCAGCGATGACGTCACGCATTGGGTAACAATACTATGAGTATTAAAGTGGATGGAAGTAGGGTTACCACGAGTTTATTGATAAAAACGGGATAATCTTCGGTTTTATGACAAAACTTGTTTTTTATATAGGTTGATTGCCTAGTGGGGTGTTATATGATACATACGAAGTCCCCCGTCTATTGCCCTGTGGGTATAGGTATATTATTGACTGCACGATTAGCGTAGTGGTTTAAGAAGTCGTCTCGTCACTGCCACTGCGCTGAGTATTGTGGGTTCAATTCACACACGAGATAAAAAATTGCGTGGTCAACAAGTACTTGTTCCCAGTCTGGGTGCTTTTTCCGTACGCGATTTGAATGCCTTGTTTCGCGACACAGGATTTATTCCTAGTGCGGATTTGTTTGTTATCTGTTTTAGGTCCCACTTAGGGGTCGGCCTAGGGCAGCAAGCCAATTGCCATCTACGTGATAGTTTTAGACTGCGTGTTTCCACTAAGAATTTCTTTACAAATAATCTGGTATCGAACCCAAGACTGCACAACAGTTGTATTCACTACCGCTGAACTAAATCATGGTGACTGGATTCTAGCTTTATATATGATAGTCCGATAATCCTGCACACTTATTGCAAGTGAAATACTATAAAACGGTATTAGTAATAATATTGGGCCAGTTCGATTTTATTTATATCCATGTCCGTTGTTTTAATGTCTGTAAAAACGCCCACGACACAGGATTTTTTAGCTGTCTTCATTAATATGCGATTAAAGCGAACTAAATAAAAATTTATATGTTTAATAAATTGCTATAATAACGCAATTTTCGATTCTGAATGCGATAAATTATGAAGTATAATTAATTGATTTTTTAAATGGAATTGATTGTTGATATAGTGCAAAATGGGGTTTGGGGCTATTTAACGTATCGAGGTTATTACTACTGATTTTGAAAGAAAAAGGAAGTGGGAAGGAGAAGGAGCAGGAAGGGGGAAAGAGGTTGATTGGGGCTCCGGCACTCTCTCTTGTATAATGATAATTAATGATGACTGACTCGGTGGCGCGGCGGTAGTGTATGCAACAGCTGTGTGAAGTCTATGGTTCGATTTCCTGACAAGAAATTAGCAGTAGCAACCGGTGTTAGGCAGTTGGCAGTGTTATACATCCCCGTGCCTCAGAAGGCACGTAAAGCTGTTGATCTTGCGCCTGATCTCTCTCCAGTTGTGTCGGATTGCCGTCCAATCGGATTCTGAGAACAGAGAGTGCAACTGCCGTTGCGCACAAACTTGTTTATACATATATCTCCTGCGCAGATGGCCAGTCTTCATTATGATTGGCTGCCGTGACCGGGAGGAGGACCGAAGGACCAGTAACTCCTCGTTTCTCCTTTTTCTACTTGTCTCCTTCACGTAGGTTACAATAACTTCTTATCATAAGGCGTCTCCTACTTGTCTCTTACACATAGTCTTCGATAACTTCTTATCGTAAGGCGTCTTCTACTCGTCTTCTTCACATAGACTCCAGCAACTGATACGTGGTGCAGAGCTGACGTAGGAATGTTTCATAATATTTTGACGGAACCAAATAGCGTAACGCGTAAGCTCTGTTCAAATTCATTTTGGATGTATTAAAATAGTTTGATATGTGTGTAGCAATATGATCAGGATACGATTGAACTGATATAGGCTATGCGATTACTGTTACACAGAACAAAATATTATTATGTATGAATTAATTTACTAATAATATGAATGCAAATGTGTGTTTGTTGGTTGATATTTATTTTACGTAGCAACGGTTCATCATGATTTTTTGTATAGAGATAGCTTACGGAGTGACACGTATGTTACATTATATCTCCAAAAAATGCACGGCTTCTATAGGTACGTTATTTTTCTTAAAACCATGGTAGTACACCCGCTTGTGTTGGCTAAGTTAGTAAGTGTATAATGCATCAGTAAATACTTACTTACTTTTCTATTTATGAAATTACGAGTATATAGGTGCTAATTTTTATAGTTATAACTGATATATACGTTCAAGGATTTTTTAAAGTTTCTGTAGACGTTTATAATTGACCTCGTAAAAAAACACTGCATAATCTTTTAGTTTATACGTTAACACATTAAAACTTTATAAACATTCGCATTTTACTAAAATTTATGCGAAAGGTGGAATTAATAGCATCTTTTACATTTATTATTTAATTACACGCTTATAATTTATTTATTAAGTATTTAAAATGGCTGCCAGTGTGAAATATATTGTGTTTTATAACGTTTTACATATATATTCCAGTTGTTAATGATAATGAAGTGTATTTTTTAATAGAATAAATATTATGCATTTAAGGTTACTGTGCACTATGCCGTATCATAATATTGACGCTGTATGAATGTCGTAGGTACGAAGAGAACATCTAACGCTTACTTAAATGGAATAAAATATCCCAATTATGAATTTAATATTGGTCTGGTTATTGTCATGATATGTTACGGTGTTGGACGGTGGAAGCTATAAAGCAGGTTGTCTTTTAAAAAACTGTATCAATAGTATAAATTTGTTAGCATACAGGTATCGACAGTCATAGTATGCTATGGTTTAGTGGGTTAAAGTCCCAAGAATTAATTTATTAAATAATATCTTCTAGAAAACATGATTATGCGGCTACTGGGTAAAGTCAATAGGTACGCATAATTAATTCTTGTTGTGTTAGATAAAAATAGTCTATAAATTATCCAGTTTTCGAACAGAATAAAATTAAAACTAGCTAAGAGTCTCGAAATAATTAACATCATCCTTCAACTTCAACTACTTCTCGGCTAATTAATGTCGTAAATCCAGCGGAGGAACACTGACTCCCAAGATACAGGTTATTACCAAGTTTGGGAGACAGGAGTCCTATACACATAAAAGTGCATTGCAAATAGCTCTTAAATAATCATGTCATACCATTATGTACAATCTGTAATTTTTAAAGAGAAATAAATTATTTATTATTATTGTTACGTGCTGAGTTCGACGGATACGAATGCAAACAATATTACCGACTAAAACACGTTTTATTCAAACAAACAATTAAATTTAAACACAATAAACCACGTATTACTGAATATACTTCACTTTTCCACTGTAACTAGCTTTAAACTCCGTAGTATTTTCGCTTCTGTTCGCTTCGATGAACACGTGATCGCTTACGATTGTAAACTGACTCGGCGGTGCGCGTGCGCTCTATTTATAAGCGGGTAAAGCGTTTCTAGAGTTTTTTAGTAACGCTATACCCAGTATAAAACAGTACGATAATTCGAGAAAGTGCCAGCGTACTCTATACCCTTTGTGTACCTCACACTACGTAGTACCGTAAGATGTCAATAGATGGCGGTGTAATAAATTATTAGACGGAACTGCCGAGTCTTTCCCACAATGCCGAGAGATGTCACTGGGCGTAACATTATTATTACTAAAAGTGGCCACAGCAAAAAAGAGATCTAAAAATAAAATTTGTTACTTGATTAATGTAAAAACGGTTAATCTCCGATTATTTGTGAGCATAAATGTTTTATGCTCATCCATATGATATTATAATATTAGCCATGATTATAATCCGTCCCAAGTCAGAGTCGCAGTGGCATACCGGCGGCTAGATAGATACAATAGGTTTTTAATTATATCTAGCATTCCAACAACTGAGAGATAAAAGGGATCCCATAGTCCATCAAGTTGGCTAGTGTAAGTGCGAGTTACCAACTTCTGAAATATTCCGTTCATTATGGAGAAGCTAAAATATACTAATTTCCTCACTACGTTTTCTTTTACTGTTCATCCAAATATTATTATAAGCCTATTTACTTATCTTACTAGAGATGAAAGGAAACCCTTTCTCTTTTCGGTTTGCTTCTCTAATAAACTGACATTCATCTTTCTCTCACTTACTCCTGCGCATGTAACATCAACAAAAGAATAATCATATCAGGGGCTATGTATTGATATTTTTTATAATGGCACCTTTTCAAATCATTTCTGTGTCGTGGGAGACTTTACAAACATTCAAACAATGAACGTAAAGAACACCCGGAACCGCCATAACTATTTGTGGATCACACAATTTTTTATCCCGTGTGGGTATCGAAACCACAATATTCGGCGCGTCGGTAGTCCCGAGGCAACCTCGTAAACAAACCTCGTAAAATTATAGACTAATTAGCTATATAATATATATATATAAAAGGCTAATTAGCAGACGAAAAAATTTGTGGCTTGCCTATTAATCTTAGTGTTATACTGTTAAAATATTAGCGGTTTTGTGTGAAGGATGGATAGTCGAGTTTAGGCTAATTTATCTTTGTTTTAATTAGTAATTAAATTTCTATGTTTTATTTATTTGTATACTTGAAATAAAGTGTTACTTTGTGATCTAAATGAATAAATATATTTTGAATTGATTTGATTTAAATAAATAATATTATTTAATTAGACTACTTTATATTATACATACTATATAATTAAATCAAATACATAATGCTGTTGCGTGCATCAAATTTGTGCAACCAAAAATCAGGACGTATCCAATTTTTCAAGGAATCATAGTCCCTCTACCGTTGTATGATTTTATTTTTATCTAAGTGGGGTCGTGTGAATCTCAGTGTTTGTGAACAAACAGTAGAAGCGATGCTTAATTAGCTCATTAACCCCTCAAGCCTTGAGCGTTTGAGGGCTTAAGCCATTATGAGCTGGGGTTTACCTGAGACTTTTTATTGACACAAGGAATTTTTATAAAGGCTCGCATAATATGATGTGATGTTGGCTTTGTATATCTGTAGTTCTACTTTGCCACGTATTACTGAGTATTAGAATTATCTATCGGGGAAAGTGTAAAATTAAACCAAAGTAGTTTTTATAATTTATATAACTTAAATAGAAGTAAACGGTAACTAGTAAAGTATACAAATAAAGTAATAATAGTGTTTTATATAATAATAATAATAATAATAATAATAATAATAATATTTATTTATTAACATAGAAAATATGATATATCCTTACACTACATCGTACATATTACATCAACAGTATTAAAGCATACCTGCCTTAAATAAATTAAGCTTAAAATAAAATTTATTCTTAACTATGTTAATTAATTATAGTGTATACAAAATAAATGAAGTTCAAAAGGTTATGTTTAAGCCTGCCTGAACTAGGATTATATTATATTATTATATTAACTTTTGGTTTGTTGTAACTTTGGGTTCCATTCTGGTTGCGAATTCATGCTTGCGCAGATTGTTGTGGATTCAGTAGATTTACTTAACATAACATTGTCATATTGATCCTGGACTTTTTTTTACTTGTCACAATTTAATTTCAGGACTTTAATTAGAATTTTATTAATCGGGATTGTGTTAATTACGTACATACACATTATATTGCTGGCGTATAGCTGAAGGTGTAGGCAATGGTGTATTACTTACACATAAGTACATACAGGTATATTGACAAGGTCAGTTATGTTTTAGGTCCAAAGTAATAGAGGCCGAGCTTTTTGACATCTGCTGTAGTCGGGAACGTACTATTTATAAACAAGGTTATATATTAAGACTGCGCCGAGCGAAATGTGCCAAAACAGGCGGTCACAGTTGAGTGAATAAAATCAACACTTTTTGTTTAATACAAATATAAAATATACATTTACCATAACAATGAATGTGTTTACAATTACTCCGTGTAAAAAACTTATATTAATTAATATTTTTGCCTACAAAATTACGTAAATTTGCACGAAAAATGCAAAAACGTAAGCTCGTGTTACGTGATTTTTAGATAACAGTAGAAACCTATCCTATTTTACAGCTTAAACGAAACATAAATAGTTATATTACAATTTGTCCGTCCCAAATATTTAAGATACATATTTATAAAAAGAGCACTTCAAATCCTTCATACATTTTTACGATGGCGGCCGCGCGCTAATTTGAATTTCGAGCTCTGTCATTCAGTCCAACCGCGTCTTACGCTCGGTGCAGTCTTAAGAATTCCATAATTAAAAGAATCATATCACTTCCCCAACATTTTGCACATAATCATAAACTCAAACTTACTTCCAAATTTGAGCTCCGTTATTACACTATAGTAATTGCAGCAACTATATACTATATTATATTACTTGAATATAAAAAATATTTTAAATATGCTCAACAGAGAATTTAAGTGTGCCCGCAGTTGTTAATATTTTATTATTTATGTTCAAACAATAAGTACAATTCTTGTTCTTCAAAAATACATATCTTATCTTATGTGGGGGCCAGTCAGAGCAGACCGGTGATACTTCGACCCAGTGGGATCTTTTGTGTCAACACTCTCCCAATAATGACTGCCATAGATGATCATGGCAGCCGGGACCGACGGCTTAACGTGCTCTCCGAGGCACGGAGCAGGCGATAATTGTCAATCAATAAGCACATAATTTCGAAAAGTCATATAACTTCCGAAAGTCAGAGGTGCGTGACGTGGGTTCGAACCCGAGACCCTCTGCATTGAAAAATACATATGCTGCTCCATAAATAATGTCACTTCAAATCATCATCATCTCGTCGCGCACCTCTGACTTTCGGAATTTATATGACTTTTCGAAATTATGTGCGTATTGATTGACAATTATCGCCTGCTCCATGCCTCAGAGAACACGTTAAACCGTCGGTCCCAGCTGCCATGAACAGCTATGGTAGTCGTTATTGGGAGAGTGTCGACACAAAAGATCCCACTGGGTCGAAGTGTCGCCGGTCTGCACTGACTGGCCCCCACATACATAGATCATCATCTCAGCAGAAAGACGTCCACTGCTGGACATTGATTTCTTCCAAGCCAAGGACATAGGCCACTCCACACAGACCAATCTTAGGCTACCCGCATTTCAATTCAATTCAGGTACTATTGTAATTTCAATTCACCACTACCCTAAATAACTATTTTCAAAGATAGTTAACACCTAAAGCTTCCCATAACCATACACACCGTAAAAACTAAACCGCTAAAATCCGTAAAAAAATAGTTTAACTTTAACATTCTATAAGTGTTTAAACAAGTTTCTAAAGTGACACATAGAAATGTAACCATAAATCATAAACGTGACCTTAGAATCACCACAGCTATTAATTAACTAGCTAACTCGCGCAACTTTGTCTGCGGCACATAAGAGAATTTTACCCGTTCGCAACATTTTCCATCGATGCTTCGCTGCTATTGGTCGTAGCGTGATGTTATATAGCCTATAGCCTTCCTCAATAAATGGGCTATCCAACACTAAAAGAACTATTCAATTCGAACCACTAGTTTCTGAGATTAGCGCATTCAACCAAACAAACAAACAAACTCTTCAGCTTTATAATATTAGTATAGGTAGATTGAATAAAAACAAAGAAATCGAGAGGTGTGCTGTTAAAGTATCGAAGTAATATATTATAAGCCTTTAAAACGTTTTTTATAATGACGGCCATCAATAAATTTAATAGGGATTTGCAAATGTAATGAACTTTCTTGTTGCGTGGGAGAGTTTTATTGGCTATTGTTGTCAGGTGTATATGTTTTGCACGCCGTTCTGTCTGTAAAACTTGAAGTAAAAAGTATGTAATTAAATACTACAGGAAGAAATATATCATGTTCTGTACCCGCGATGTCACTTTAGGGAGACTCTCGCCTTACATTTGGCTCTATGTAGAGCTGCTTATTAAAGAAGTCTAAGCTCATCTTGCCATTTTTATTTAAGACTAGCTGTGCCCGCGTCTTAAGTTGTACGAAGATATCACTATTCAATATATCTCAATAACTTTATCTATTATATCAATAGGCTCGTGTCCTATTATGTGTGACCTAGAAGCATAATAACATAAACTTAATTTTGGACTATGGCCTAACACTTCTTACACAAAGAGACTTTTCACTTTTATCTGCGTTTAAAATAGTTAATTACTTCTGCTTGCTTTAACGGCGCGCGGCGCAGTAAAACATCGTGGGGAAACCTGCATATCTGAGAGTTCTGCGTTTAGTTCTTGAAGGCATGTGAAGTCTGCCAACTCGCACTGGGCCAGCGTGGTGGACTATGGCCTAACCCTTCTGTCACTGAGAAGAGACCCGTGCCCAGAAGTGGAACAGTTTATAAATTGTCCCAATTGTCTTCTGGGCACGGGCCTCTTATATATATATATACTAGATTGGATACTGTGATTGACTCTCATAGCACAGGAATTGCCTAGTATGGGGGTCATAGATCAATTAATACCTACCTGTAAATTTATTAAGTGTAGCAAGCACTATTGCATCATATTTTTTATTAAACCTTATAATGACAAAATAAACTAGATTATGCTCGCGGCTTCGAGTAAATGTAGGTGTGGTTAGGTTAGTAAAATTACTTTTTCCTGGATGAAATGTTATCTATTACTGTTCAACGTTCTTATACTGTTGAGAACGTGTAATTTTCATGATAATCGATCGAGTAGGTCTGGCGTAAAAGCGTAACAAACAAACAAACTCACATTTGTATTTATAATATTAGTTAGGATTGTGGCTGTATTGCAGAGATCTACTACAACTGATATAAGCGTGAGACTGTTTGTAAGTCCTACATATCCTACATAACTATTTTGTAACGCTAAACCGCGTCACAAACTAAATGGTTTAAGTTAATATAAGTGAGCTCTATATAAGGGATTTAAATTGGAAGTGATTTGATATTATCCTTGCTCCATTTAAGGTCAAACCGAACATTATATTTTGATTTATTATTATAATTTCTTCAGTGACTGTGTATCTCGAAGGGTTTCCTGTAAAAAAGAAAATTAAAATGTCGGAGTCTTAAATATTATCGAGTGAATTAGGTTATTTTTGTTAATACTGTGTACAGGGCAAACATTTAAGCAATTAACGTGGTGCCACTAAGAAATAAAAATTAATAAGTATAGCATCTTTTTCAACCTGGGATTCGCATCCAGGACATCGTGGCCGTCGTTGATAGCGCAAATTTATGCCACAGAACCATAGATTCACACACAGTTTGTTTGATAATTGTGGCAAGCCTGGCTGATCGATGCTTGACAAAAAAGATTGCGCTGATCAGGTATTGTTAGATCGAATCCAAGACCTCATGATCAGTCAACGTAGTCTTCCGGTATGAACGAAACAGTCACTGCGATATATTTATAAAATAAATCAGTATTTCACTTCCAAGACCACCATTTTAAATCCTTATAAATAACATAACCACAAAAGATGGATTGCATTTTCGACATAATCTCTTTTGAAATCTGTGGTGTTACCATAATAGAGAATAAATAACTCAAGAATGGAATGATATCATCATAAAATAAATTAAAAATTAATCCGTCAAACATGTCACGGATAATACTAATGAAGACATATATATACTATAATGCGATTGGATAATGCTACATATGGTGCAGGATTATTATTGGCTAGGCGTTTTGGAAGATTAAATATTTAATCTTTATTACTTGTGAGAACAGAGCCGTATTTCGACTGTTCGGGCCTCTGTTTTATTTGATAGATACAATATAGTCCCACTGTTGCGTTCGCTAAGACGTAGGCAGACCTCTGTATACCTACAATATTCGCGAAATTAGGATTAATATATCTGTATTACATAATAATTTCGCGAATATTGTTACAAGGTGCCACATAATAGCAAATCAAGCAGCCTTGCGAAAGAGCTTTGGATTGCCACGCAGACTTCTCGAGATCGATCCCAAGGCACGCGTCTCTGAATTTTCGAAGTTATTTGCGTATTAAATTGTAAATTGTCGCTCGCTTTACCGGCGAAGGAAAACATCGTGAGGAAACCTGCATATCTGAGAGTTCTGCATATAGTTCTTGAAGGTGTGTAAAGTCTGCCATCCGGCATTGGGCCAGCATGGTGGACTATGGCCTAACCGTTCTGACACAGGGGAGGGACCCGTGGCCAGCAGTGGGACAGTTTACAGGGCTGGTATTATTATAATAGCCAGTTTATTGCAGTTTATTGGGCATATTTCCAAACTCCGTACTATGACTAAGAAGACGAGAAAGAAGTGTTATTTGATTGGTTGTTAATGACATTTATTATATAAGTAGAATTTATTTAGTACGGTATATAGTACGGAGGTAAAACAAAAAAACAAAGCTTGATTGAAGTGCTAAAATAATATTGCAGCTAAATATGTAATCACTTGAAATAATAATGTGTAGTGAAACTTGATCTACGAGTTAATAACGAATCAATATTTGATTATATTTGTATAACGCCGCTTTGCTTCTTAAAAAAATAGCCATCCATGTTTTAAAAGTATATTGGAATACGATATATAAACCATATCCAGCTATGAGTGCTTGGATCGATAAACAAATAAAACGGTAAACTCAAATAAAATGAGTACTTTAAAATCTTCTGCCTTATTAAATGTCAGGTCGTTAGTACAGCCCTTAGATATGCAGCTGAACATTAAATAAAACAACAGTATTTTATGATTAAACGTTGGCTTATTATTGTTCTATAGTAATTAATTATGATTAAAATAACTGTCATAAAACTGTTACTGCAGTAGAATATGAGAATTATCATTATTGTGTATGATGGAACAATTCAAAATCTTACAAATGTTTATCTACTTATATCGCTTACTAGGTATACATAAAGTTTATTACAGATGAGACAGTTCTTCACACGCAGAAGACACTTTAAGGGCTACAATTATTTTTTGTGTGTTTTTATTGTCGGCCTCTGAATGTCTTGAAAACTCTACGCGGATTATGGGTGAGTGCAAAAAGCTACCAACCCGTCATTGTGATCGTGATCCCCGCACGTGGCAAAAAATAGTGATCCACAAATAGTGCTACCGAGTCTGTGCTTTTTGTGTCCGTTAATTGATTTTAAAAAGTTTCCCTCGACACATGTAATACGCTCTCTCCGGAACTAAGAACTTTAGTGTACCAGACATAAGTTAGATCCTTTAGGTAAATGGACTATCTAACTTACGCGGAGGCGCTCATAGCCAGTTGCACTCACTGATCGATAAACGATTAGCGAGGTTAAGCAACGTTGGGTGCGGTCAGTCTATAGATGGGTGACTGTTTAGTGGTATTTCATCTGAGCGTCACCGTGCTTCGGAGGACACGTAAAAAGTCGGTCCCGGTTGTTGTCAAATTGACAGCAGTCGTTAAGCCATGTCAGAGGCCTACGGGCGGCTTGAACAACTCTTGAAAACAGGTTGGCCACTAACCACACGAAAAGAAAAGAAGAAGAGGAGACTTACCATATAGCGGCTTCTTTGTCTGGAGACGGTCAAAGTGTTATTGTCTGTCAGAAAATTCTTAGTAGGTAGCATGGAGTCCTAGTATCATCAATCAATCTCCAAGTAAATATAATATTATATAACGGGTCTTAATAGTGTAGGTAAATATTTAAAGATAGGTATAAATACCTATTTATTGGTGGCTTGAGTCGAGCCTGAGCTCATACCATTTAAACCGTGACCACGATCGAAGCAAGTCATTCGAAACGAAACAAATAGATGTTAATACTTTTAAATATTTACCAACGCGATTAAGACCCGTTACCTAATATGTATTATGCAATTAACAGCCGTTATCGAACATTCTTCTTGATTATTTATTTTATTTTTATACTCTTTATTTCTATATTATAGAGCAGCGATAGCTCAGTGGGGAGACCAATAGACTGCAATGCAGAGGGTCTCGGGTTCGAACCCACGTCGCGCACCTCTGACTTTCGGAAGTTATATGACTTTTCGAAATTATGTGCGTATTGATTGACAATTATCGCCTGCTCCGTGCCTCGGAGAGCACGTTAAGCCGTTGGTCCCGGCTGCCATAAACATCTATGGCAGTCGTAATTGGGAAAGTCAGTACCCTCTAATATCCTGACACTGGTCTAGCCTTAGGGTATCGTTAGCTTTCGGGTTGCGGAGGTCAGGTGGCAGCCGCTCCGTGTAAAAACTGATATCCAGTCAAATCCGGTTAGACCAGAAAAGCCGACCCCAAGTGACTTGGGAATAATAAAGGCTAAGAGAGAAGAAGACTCTTTATTTCTATCTTTGCAATAAATTTTTCATTTTTAAATATATATAAATATATATATTTAAAAATATAAAATGTATGATACCCCACCGGCATCGGGAACAGGGTCCAAGCTGCCGGTGGTTAGGATTCCAGAGACAGGAACCTCCTCACAATGCGTGCTGTATCTAATAACACTGCCTTCTGCATCAAACCCCTGATCCGAGCACCTAACGCGAGCCTCTTTAGATGGTGATCGAGGCTCTTGGCAATTAGACCATTGACAGATATGACTATCGGCACAATGATTGCCGAACCTACATCCCACATCTCGACAACCTCGCGAGCTAACCTTTTCAGCTTTCGCGAGATTGCCGTCATGCGGGATGGTGACATCGATAATCAATGCACGGCGCTCTGATCGATCTATCACCACAATGTCATGTTTGTTGGCCACAACAGTCCTGTCCGTGATGATAGTTCGATCCCAGTACAATGTGACATGACCATTTTTGAGAACTGATTCAGCTATATATCTGTAGTACGGCACTTCAACATCTACAAGTTTGTATTTCAGACAAGTTGCTGGTGAATGATCCTGGCTACTTGGTTATGTCTGTGCAAGTACTCGCCGTTAGCGAGACGGTAACAACCGAAAACTATAGCCTGAGGGACTCACCAGGTAGGTGGCACGGCTGACAAATGTCGACCGTACCATCTCTCAAGATATATCTCCGGTAGTTATTCGTCTTGATAACTTCGTCCGCAATAGAATTATTTTTATTATTATTATTTTTTAAAATTTTCATTTTATATTTTTCTTCTTTTTTTTAAATAAAAAAAAAAAGAATAGTCGCACATTGTATTAGGTGTATAAATCGCAAAAGTCTAAAATATTTTTTACTCCCAAATAATACTATTCAGTGGTGTGAAAATATTTACCATAATTATTTTGGCGATTATATATTATTATAGGCGCTAAGTATATTATCGGGACCACAATTTCTGTAAATATACTAAAAGCGAAGACAAATATTACAGTTAGACACTACTAGACTTCGTTTTCTTTTTTTTTACGTGTACGTTTGTTTTTTTACAATGCATTCCCATTGTTGACACATACCCCTCCGTGGGGGCGGGCGGAGGGGTTATGTCGGACTCACCGGGGTAAAAGAAAGATGTTGAAATGATAATGGACCTCCCGGAATACCGACTAAACCTACCAAGGTGTTCCTCGACAAAACCACTATCGACGGGGTCGCGCGAATCACTTGCACATGCAGGTGCGACCCCGCCGAGGTTTCGGCCCGCCGTATGAAACGGCAGGCCACTACATGATAAGACCTACCCTATGGTCACTTCACTTATTCCCTACTGCTTACTGCTTTTTAATTAACACTGCGACTCACATTGAACAGAAAGGGCTCCATGTATAAATGTGTATTCTATATTATATATAATAATATATGAAATAATAGTATATGTAATTAATTAACGTATTATAATGTAGTAATTCATATAGGTATATAATAATGTATATAAGTTTTATTTTTATTATTATCAATTTATAAATACATTTATTACTGTTACACACAAATTTTGTATTATAATAGTTTTGATTGTGTGTTGCAATGCTTCATTAAAATAAAATATTTGATTCTTTCTTTCTTTCCTATTGTCGTCTTTTGGGCATAATGGCTGACTATGTGCTCCTATTGAGAAGCACCTGACAGAAAACATAAATAGACATAATATCTTTCGAATATTTGACCTACTGTCTAACAGAAGCTGCTTTTGATATCTAAAATCTCTTTTGATCGATAAGTACGAGTGCCGAAAGCTAACATATACCTGTCTTCCATTGTTTTCCTTTTATCCTATGTTATTCCTCTCTCTTAATACAACTACTATACTGCGCCCGACAGGCATAATTGATACATAGCTTTAAGTTTACCATCTAATAAAGCAATATTATAGAAAGCAATAAAAATTTGAATTAAAATAAATTCTTTATTTCAAATAAACAATCATATAATTAAATAATTAACACAATATATACACAAATGATTTACATTAAATTTTAACTAATAAAAACAACAAGATTAAAAACCGTCTTAGTTTTTTCCGCGTCGTCGTCAATTGGCAACATGCCCAGAAGATTGGCAGCATTGCTACGTTGAAGCGAAGCGAACTGAAATTGAGTATTATCTCTGGTATAATAAGCCATAGACTAAGGTAACCTTTTACCCTTTGGCAGTCTTTTGTTCAATAAAGCAGATGTAATAAAAATTACAACAGATAAAATATATTTTCACCTATCGTATATAATAGATGCCCTCACCTAAATACACTCCAGTCAATCTATGGCCACACATCATACTATCGACGTATTTAAAAATAAACTCGACATCAAAAAACCAATTCATTAATGTACAAGTATTAACATTTTTATTGATCACACATTTATTTACTTAAATAGTTAATACAAGGTGTGCCTGGACGAGTATGCCACCCGCTGGTAACTAAAGAGCTATTTTTCGAATAGATAGATCAATCTGGTTTAAAATTCAATTAGTAATGGTAGAATTATGTTTGCTACTATGCGTTCTCTTATCTTTATTAAGTGACGGACATTCTGAATAGTCGTTACAAGATGGCGATTGCTTTTGGCGGCAATATTATACGCGTGTCGGTTTTAAAATAGTATTAGTTACACAATTATTCATTTATAAACGTCTGTATATGTTTTTAAAGGCGAATAGATACATATATCCCCGAAGAGATATAAGCAGATGTTTACATTTTGCTAGCTGTGATTGCTGGTTGCACGTTATTTTACGTAGGGCTGCCAATCAGAAAAATACCTTTAACATTTTGCCTTATCTAATCATTTACCCCGAAGCTTCACGATAGGCCAAAAGCAAAATCGTAAACTTCTGCCATTTAATGAAATGCAAGATGCGTTTAAACCATTATTTACTAGTAACTTTAATAGTACGTTGTATTCAGAAAACCTGTTTGATTAGTCATCCCTAACATCGAAATTGTGTAAGTTTCCGAAAGTCTAATCAACGACTTGTCAGACGACTACTATCTGAAAAGGGTCACGTTGGACAGGCTTCTCTAGTTTTAAATAATTTAGTAACGACGTGAGTCATTGATGTAGAAGGCGATTGCTCGGAACAGCATTACATAATTTGAACGTTTATATCTCTGAAATCCTCACCGATATCTTCGTCCCTTTGTTCGATACCGTTAGGTCTTTTAATTAAATATCATAATTGTATTAAACAATAAATAGTCATTAGGCTAAACAATATAAAAGGAAATATAAAAATGGAACTTTGTACGTTTTCACGGCTAACCCGGATTAAAATTGGCGTAGAGACTGCTTGAACTCTAAAGCGAGACTTTGGCATCTAAAAATATACGTGTACGGATGACAGCTAGTTAGCAATAAATCTTTTATCACATAGTTTTTTTCTAGTTGGCAATAACAAAAATATATAAAAAATTATTCATCGATTATATTATCTATGAATGAATTGAAACTCAATGATGTATTTAAAAACCTTTTTATTATGGTGTCGTTAATTTTAAATTTGCATAAGTGAGTTAGGATGACAAATGGCATGTGTTTATATTATGGTAATTAAACCTGAAGATAATGTTAATTGATCGTTTTCTATTAATTTATTGACAAGCTGATGAGGTCACTAATGAATAGTTTTAGCTTGACAAGCTTACATATAAAATATTCAATATATCATATAATACTTTTCTGATGTTGCCACGTGAGTTAAATAATGTTGTGATTCGAAGTACAAGGTTTTTTGGACAACGATAATACAATATAGCCACCTTTACGTAATGTTTTAAGTATTTTAAAAACTATCTACATGTTTACGGTGTAGCCTGTAACTTGGAGGCTTAAGTCTGCTTAGATAATTTGGCTATATGCCAAGTTCGACGAAAAATATATTGTAAGGTAATGGAAGAAAAACTACTCTATAAATATTATTGTACCAAATCAGAGAGGCCAGGTAAATCGTGGTACCGTTAGCCTGGCCTTTCTCCAGAACATCTACTAGAGACGTCCAACAATAAGACGAATGGTATGACATTGAATGACGTAAAAATACGTCGAACAGAGCAAAGAAAGTACCGCAGTAAAATAATACATGTTTATACAACGTTCTGGACGGCAACTGATGCAAAAACCATACGATGAGCACCACGTTCCTTACAAAACGAATACGATATACCCATGACGTATGAGACCGACAGCTATATGTGCCTTCAATACATACGACAAGGCACATAAAAAAGAAAAACCAATAAGTTCTTTCGTCCCCTCCTATACTGATATACTGAGTATTATCTCCGTTGCTTGTTAAGTAATAAAATCAATAACACTTTACCAAGATAGACCACATAATTGTTAGACGATCACAATATTGGACAAGCGAGGCAATTAAACAAGATGTTCAACAGAAACGACACAATTATCTGTTTCATAATAACCCATACTCAAAAACATTACTTGTATGCAGTGAGTTAAGACCACTTAACTGTTAGAGATTTACGGTTTTAGTGTTATGGGTGTTGGTATGTAAGTGTCTATCTAGTAACCACTTAAGATAAATTAGAATTGCTTGATCAATATGGATATTTATGACGACAGGTAACAGATGGCTCCACATAAAGACATATTGCAGTAGAAATTTAGAAATCAGAGAAATGCTCTTATAGCCTTTCTGAAAAAGATCCACTTTAAAGAAGATCCATTTGGTCCGTGATATGGATAAAATAAATGCTTTCCTACACGTATCCTGGTGAACGGCATAGCTTTTGCTAATTGAAGAATGGAAAATATTATGTTGCACTTTAAGAACTCCAGGAAGCATACCATGCATACATTTGAGAACAGCCTTGACACATGATAATACATAGCTAACAAACATAAATCAGAAATCAAATCTTGAATCTTGTATAAATAATCTTATAAAGATCTAGACAGCAGACAAGAAACCCTGTGTTGTGCATCTGCATAAGTAAGGTTTCAGAAATTTATTAAGATGGAGGAGATGGAGGATGGTGGAGTCCAGCTAGCTTTGTAACCAGAATATTGGTTTTTTGTGCTAGTAACCTTCTATATTTGATGTTAGAGAATTATACCCTGGTGCGAATGTCCATAACCTATTACCGTTTAAGACAATACGGTTTTTTCTACTGTTTTGATTTTGTTTAGAGTAGAGACGGTTCTGGACTTGAACTTGTAGCACTAGTCCGAATTATATGATTTTCATACTATATAAATACGATATCTGGCCAGAATTTAGCATACACTGGGTTACCAATCGTAACAAAACTAAGAGAGTAGTACATAAAAGTTTAAACAGCAAATTAGAAATAATATTGCGCCATAGCAGCGTGGCATAACTATGTAGAACACAAGCAGAGCCGCGTGAACTTCTAGTACGTGATAAAAGTACTATATGACTCGATATTTTTAAAGCTTTCTTGTGTAACAGTTACAAATACACAAATGATTGTTAATAGACCACTTTTCTGTCAACCACACTAATTCTTTGAACAATTACGAACGCGTGTAAAAGGCTTTACTCTTTCTAGTAGGGTACCGTATCATTCACCGTATATTTAGCCTGTATACATATTAATATCGACCTTATAACGATACGTGAAGGTCTATAATAGATTGATGGAGAATGCAGGAGTAATAAGTAAAATTGTCATCATGACTAAGTATAAGAGACTGATACCATCTTGGTGTAAAGTGGAATGCATACTAGACATTTTAGTCGTCTTTAATTTTGAATTTATATTATCGATCTATTGGATAGTTAGTCAGTCATTCTATTTATTGGTATATAATGGATATTTATATTAGACAAAATTAGGCCCGGGGCTTTCCCTCGAGAACAGTACTTTTTTCTGGGTGAAAGGTAACTACCCTATGTTCTTTGTAACCCTGAAAACGTGTATATTAAATTCCATGATGATCAGTCAAGTTGTTAACGCATTAAAATATTGCAAATAAATAATCAAACAAACTCATATTCATTATTTTGTTGTGCAACTTAATTATATTTGCCATCTTGTAACTAAATTCATAAACATTATTGCTTTTTATACGAAGGTGTCTTGATAAAATTGTCAAATTAGCCATATCAACAGTTGTATTTATTATTTGTTTGGCCTCGATGGCGTAGTGGTTAGTGTAACCGACTGCCACGCCTGAGGTCGCAGGTTCGATTCCCTCACAAGTCAAACATTTGTGTGCATGAACATGGATGTTTGTCTTGGTCTGGGTGTTTCTATGTATAATATGTACATGTTAATAATAGTTTTAATAATCATTCAATATAATTCATAGTAGTGAAAGCAACAATCATAATTTACAACTTAACTAATATTAACAAAACTATGTACATGTTTACACAAAAAAATTGTATATATTTATGTTTATCCATTGTCTAGTACCCGTAGTACAAGCTCTGCTTAGATTGGGTTAGATGTGTTGTGTGTATGTGGTAGAATATTATTATTATTCGATTTACATTTTGCGTTACGTATCGTGTTGTACACAACTGATCTCAAATGTCAGTTGATAATTATAAATTATTGTCGGAGGATATTGATAGAAGTGCCATGCCAAACTTGCTGACTAGACTGCTTGAATACCGAAAATCTGATTTAAAATGATGCCACTTTTTTTTAACAACAGGCTTTTCCAGTGGATTCGTTCAGGAACAGTCCTTTTTGTCTAGATGAAAGTGCTTTTTTGTACCCCTGATAATGTGTATGTGAAATTGCATGATGATCGTTCGAGTAGTTAATGCGTAAAAGCGTAATAAAAAAGCTCACATTTGCATCTATACTAATATTATAAAGCTGAAGAATTTGTTTGTTTGTTTGTTTGGTTGAACGCGCTAATTTCGGGAACTACAAGTACGAATTGAAAAAATATTTTTGTGTTGTATAGCCAATTTATCGAGGAAGGCTATACGCTATATAATATAACGTTACAACCAATAGGAGCGGAGCATCAATGAAAAATGTTGCAAAAACGGAGAAAATTCTCTTATGTGAAGCAGACGAAGTTGCGCGGGTTAGCTAGTTTATAATATTAGTTAGAATTAATAGTAATTTATATTACGAATTGCTAGTATCCTTGTTGATCACGCATGGTACGCTAATATACTTGTGTTAGGAGGGGGTTCACGCCGATAGTACAATTAACGATCTTCGATTTCAATTCCTCTCAATTGCAAATCCGATGCTTTACCCATTGGGCTAGATACACTTTTATCATTTAACTTTAAGAGCAGCGATAGCTCAGTGGGGAGACCAACAGACTGCAATGCAGAGGGTTACGGGTTCGAACCCACGTCGCGCACCTCTGACTTTCGGAAGTTATATGACTTTTCGAAATTATATGCATATTGATTGACAATTATCGCCTGCTCCGTGCCTCGGAGAGCACGTTAAGTCGTCGGTCCCGGCTGCCATGAACATCTATGGCAGTCGTTATCGGGAGAGTGTCGACACAAAAGATCCCACTGGGTCGAAGTGTCGCCGGTCTGCACTGACTGGCCTCCACATAAGATACATCATTTAACTTTAAGCTATACTCAAATGGCGACTAAATAGTGAAGTATATAAGCTCCTTAACGGCTACTTGACACGAGTTGACAGCGCAACAAATTTGAAGCGCGTGTGTAAACATCGTGAATCGCCTTGGGTACTGTTATGGACTGGACACTTGAAGGTGCTACGATATCATGCTGGAGACGACTTGTGCTTCTCTTTATGGTTTGTTAAATAGTTGGCCGAGTATTAAAGTCCTTGAGTTATGATAATACCTGTTCGTCTTTTAAACTTAGGTGATGTACCTTTTGGCTGTGACTACGTACGCGTGGTGTTTGAAAGTAGGTAGCTTTTTAGGCCGGGTATCGAGGCGAAGCATGCACCAGGTTTTGAGTTAGACCTTCAGCAATACGAGTGTGAAAACCGTATTCAATTTCGTGCAGTATTGATGTGCGTCCAAATATACAACACAGACACGATAATACTAAAATAATTATTGTTTTGGCTTCTGTAACTCTTATAAGGACGAATTAATTAAATAATATTAATATTTATTGAATATATCCTATGTACAGACATCGACTAGTTACCTTTTTACTATACATATGTAATGTCCTCCAGATCGAATTTCGGTCACGGCGGCCAGTCTTAACGGAGACTGGCCATCTGCGCAGGAGATATTATAGTACACAAGTGTGTGCGCAAACACAAGTGCACTCTCTGTTCCCTAACTCTCATGATCCGATGGGACGGCAATCCGACACGACTGGAGAGAGATCAGGCGCAGGACCAACGGCTTTACGTGCTTTCCGAGACACGGGGGTGTCTAACACCGCCAACTTCCTAACTCCGGGCTGCTATTGAGATTTCTTTACAGAAAAACCCAATAACTTTTTGTTGGCCCGACCCGGGATTCGAACCCGAGACCTCATGCATAGCAGTCGCATTCACTACCGCTGCGCCACGGAGGTAGTTACTATACGTATAAGTAGTAATCAACGTATGATCATATAATTGCCTTAGAATTAAATTTGAATATTTGTATTAACAAAATTATTTATAAGTGAGCGTATGTCGATTCAATTTGCTCTACTGTCCAGAACACTAGTTCAATATACGATACTTCTTCTGTTTACCCTTCGTATGCTATTATATCATATTTTTGAGGGTACACGATAAATGTCAATTAATTTTCTGTTAAGTAATAAATCCAGGGCTTTGATACGCTAATGGATCATTACTACAACGGTCAATGTCAAGAACATTATCACTACAGTATAACTACTTATTAATTTACTTTATTGGGGCACAAAAGAGTTACACATTAAATGTAATGCAAACATTTTATATATGTAAAGAAAAGAGTTAATGTGTAACCCACACAAATGTCCGCGAAATAATAATATAACATTCTACCACAGACACACAACACCATCTAGCCCAAACTAAGCAGAGCTTGTACTATGGGTTTTAGACAATGCATAAACATACATAGATACTTTTTTTTTTTGTAAATACTTACATATTATACATAGAAACACCCAGACTAAGACATGTTCATGCACACAAATGTTTGACTTGTGCGGGAATCGAACCCGCGACCTCAGGCGTGGCAGTCAGTTACACTAACCACTACGCCATCGAGGCCGACAAAGGAATAAAATAAAATAAAGTCGCGCGATAATTGAGAAAGGGCAAATCTAGCAATAATTATTTTAACAATTCAACAGCTTATTTACGAAATTTTGAATACGGGAGTGCAAATATATCTAAGTCTATAAGGTGTGTGTATACGTCTCAACAAGGCGACGAAGAAGCGCCCGTGTGCCAGCGTTGGTTCTACACTTTGCATTGTGACTTACAACTATTACTAATCAGTATATTAATACAATACCAATGGCGCAGCGGCGGTGAATGCGACTGCCGTGCATGAAGTCTCCGATATGATTGCAGAGTCAGACATAGTCTCTACCTGTCTAGAAATTCTCAGTAGAAGGACGGTTTACTTGCACAGTTCAAGACTATCCCTTGGTCTAGAACTGTATAGATGACGATGCGCTTACTCCCTGTTACGTGTAATCTAAAGACATAGCTGGCAAAAAAATTGGATTTAATACAATCTGTCTAGCAATTTGGTAAATAGGCGAAAGAGTGAATGTTTTCAATACCACGGTATATCCATAATATGTACCCTGATATGTATAATAATAGGTAGATTAAAATTTACTATTAGAAAATACATCAATTACATAGCATCAATATTAGTAATGTTTTAAACATACAATCAAAAGTCGATTTGACGTCCATATCATGACAATCAAAGTTTACCATTAATTTACCATTAAAATTCTATTTTTCATCGAAAAATTGCCATCAGACATAAGTTCTTGGTCTGATGGACGTACCGGTCGATATTAAACGAAAATAGAACGAATAATTTATGAGCCTTTTACTAAATGTAGTTGAAAACAGGTCAGCCTAATGCGATGCGGCTTTCTGATAGATTTGTTTGTGGTATGGAAAGTTTTCTGAAGAAAATAGCAATAGTTTAACTTTACAAAATAACATATATCCCTGGAAGTATAGGCAGGTGAGTATTACGCAGACATGTCACCAGCTAGATTCTTTGAACTACGTGATAGGGAGCGTTATTGCTGTCTACCTGGCTTATTTACAAACACCCTGCTGTTGCCGTACTCTGTAGATTTTTGTAAAGATTTTCTTAGTTGCAGCACCGATTTTGGAATTTTGCCTGGTATACGTCAATAGAATTGTGCCTTATTACAGAGAATCTAAGATCATGGCTGACGAAATGTGGGCACTATCCATATCTACCTATCTCTACGGATATGAGCTCAAACCTATGTATGTGTACTATGCACATATGTATTAAAAAATCGAATTTTGGGGCGAATGTTTTTAAAAATACTTATTACGATGACGCGGATTGCGTGAACGTTTTGGCATGCAATTGTATTTCTGTAGGCTTTTGTTTAGCATTGGTGGAGGTTTTGTAAGATTAATTCCTGTGCCTTCTCCCCTTTGGAGATATAGACAAGATACTATGTATATAGACTCGAAAATATGCTGCTTTATATAATCCATTTGAATGAAATTGCGGCCAAACTATAATCCATAGTCAGTTCTCACGAACGAAGTCGTGGACCAGGTCTAGTAATCGTTAAATTTCAAGAACCTTAGTCCTATCGATGGACTTGGCCCGGATCATCATAATATATCGTCCACTCAGCGTAATATCCACTTAACCCTCAACTCTTAATTGTGCCACGCAATAAACATTTTACGTTATAGAGATGCGGCTGTAAATGGTTAAAACGGCCATATTAATTTGTGGTAAGTGTATTATGGTACTGGAACATAAAATTCAACGGCTTCATTGGTTACTATGTAAGATATAATATCATAAATGTTGTTTATTTACATTCATACAACCCGGTGCTTTTTATTTGGTTTTGTGAGATAAGGTGCGAATCAACTGCACCGATCCCGGGGTCCGCGATTAGGTATTAATTTATTGTTATTAAAATGGGCCAATACAGAAATCAGGATGATTTAATCATTGCTAAAGTATCTTCTTAGGAAAGCTTTACTATGTATAATCATCAGTTATACTTATAAGTTAATTAAGTCATAATTTGTTTTAAGTTTCGCATTAAGTATATTAGTTAGTAGTATTATTAAGAGGAGAAGAGCAGCGATAGCTCAGTGGGGAGACCAACAGACTGCAATGCAGAAGGTCTCGGGTTCGAAACCACGTCGCGCACCTCTGACTTTCGGAAGTTATATGACTTTTCGAAATTATGTGCGTATTGATTGACAATTATCGCCTGCTCTGTGCCTCGGAGAGCACGTTAAGCCGTTGGTCCCGGCTGCCATGAACATCTGTGGCAGTCGTTATTGGGAAAGTCAGTACCCTCTAATATCCTGACACTGGTCTAGCCTTAGGGTATCGTTAGCCTTCGGGTTGCGGAGGTCAGGTGACAGCCGCTCCGTGTAAAAACTGATATCCAGTCAAATCCGGTTAGACCAGAAAAGCCGACTCCAAGTGACATGGGAATAATAAAGGCTAAGAGAGAAGAAGAAGTATTAGTAAGAGGAGATCCAAACGAAAGATATTCTGCAGTAACATTTATAAGATTACAGTTTGCTTAATCCTCATCATTGCTTTGAGATTAAACAAATTTGTACTGATTGTTAAAGCATTGTTTCCTATTGACGACATTATGGCTTGTGCATGACGGGTTATAACTAAGTTTAGGCTTGCATGTATACTCTTACACTTAGATATGTAGCAGAGACCATGAACAATTGCTATGCAGTTTGTAGATCAGTTATCATTGTCCTTGTACATACCAGCTATAGTAGTGTGTGATACCTCTGGAATTGTAAACAACATTGAACCGCGGTTACTATATACGATGAGATCGGGTATACACATGATCACCACCATGGTCTTGCAAAAAGATAGACCGAAAGCTTAATGACTGTCAGTGACTTACATAAGAGGTTATGTCTTGACATTTT
This sequence comes from Catocala fraxini, assembly GCA_930367265.1. Lineage (NCBI taxonomy): Eukaryota > Metazoa > Arthropoda > Insecta > Lepidoptera > Erebidae > Catocala > Catocala fraxini. The sequence continues at coordinate 16,447,816 of OV884045.1, forward strand.
TATATTACAGCAGGAGATTTCCAACAGCCCTGCGCATAATTTTATTCGAATAAAGTTGTGTACAACGCGGTTCAATATGTCAAGATCGGAGTGCATATACTTATGTAGTCTAGTCAACACAATCAAAAACAATTAAACACATCGCTAGAGCCTAATCATTAAGAAATAACCTAAATAAAATTTTACCTGTACGCAAAAGTCCCGTGTCTGGGACTGTCACAGTTAGTAGGTACCTTAACTTAGTGACCGAGTGTACGGGTGTCCCACATATCGCCACGCCTGTCCATCGGCCGTGACCAACACATTCGATACAAATGCACCTCCATTTTATAAACGTTATATAATCTATATCAACTTGACACCTGTATACGCCAACTGTTTCTAGATTTCTAGTACCTAATGCAATTCTAACATTATGGTTCATTATTATTTTTAGTTTATGTTCGTCGTATTTGAGTATCGATAGCATAGATGAGACCACGGGCTCAATCAAAACGCTTCGATTTCTTGTTGAGTTTTCTTAACCACAGCATACGCTCCGACTGCGATTTCAAATAATATGGTTACCACTGTGGAGTAACTTGGTCTGATGTCCCACTAATACAAGGGGAGGGTCCCTTGATAAGGCTGGGTGATCGTGCCAGGCCGCGGCCTGACGGTTGATGTCGGGCACTTGTATAATTAGTAACTCGCTGTATAAACTTCGCTTGCGCGATTCAGAATTGTAAAGCGCCATCTCTCGACACAATAATATAAGTCGTAACTGCCTACTTCGTCTGTGCACAACGCACAATTTTATTCCGTGTAAGGATCGAATCCAAAACACAAGACAAATGACAGTTGACGGTTCCGTCAAGAGTCCGTCAAGAGAAAACCACTTTTACTACTATGACCGCGCAAAAAATAAAAATAAATGCATTTAGTTGGAATGGAAATCTTAACCGCAAGGGCAATGTTTTATTAAATAAGACGATACTTTAACCATTTAAATAAGATAAACTAAATAAAGACATTTCAACTTAAAATTATTTTACAAATAGTCACGAAACTGTTTTAATTAATATTCTAAATAAACATATATTATGTCTAATAGATTCTATTAGTCAAATCTTAATTAGAGAGTGGCGGAAACGGCGGCGGCGGCGGATACGCATTCTGCCGGCATGTTGGCGAGCACGTCGGCTAGTGACTGACATGCGAATAAAATATATCGATTTAATATTCATTACATCAACGTTTATAGTCGCCATCGCTGGTGGTATAAGATCTCTTTGCTATTGTGAGGTCTTGTGCCATACTTATTGTTTTTTTATACATGACATGTGTAGCCGCGTCAGTCGAGGCAAATGTGCAAGTAATACTTAGTTCACTTGCGTCTGTAGCTAGGTAGGCATGCTAGGTATTATATAATATATATATATATATATATATATATATATATATATATATATATATATATATATCCCGCTGGCATGATAAAAGTTTTGCAGGCGCATTCCTCAAAAACTAATAATTATTTTAAAATAAAACCATGGTATTTTAAAGGTACTAATACACCGCTAAACGGTGACATATACTATTGATCTGAAAACCTTCAAACAGCAGCGGGTCCTGCTAGGTAATAATTTAAGATTTCACTGTAGCAATTAAGGTACTATTTTTTACTTATACGATTGGAAAGTACTAAATACCACGCACGTAAAATTTTTGCTGTCAATCGAATTAAACGTAGGGTCCTGCTGGGTATACAGACATGTACTAAAGTGGCACTTCATACATATCGCAAGGCATTGCGTGAAAATAACGGCATGTACAAAATCGACGCTTCTCTTGTCGCAAAATAAAGTGCCTAACATAGCACGTAGCGGTATGCAGTTTATGACGTAGTTGCATACAAGTGAGGCATAATGCTGTAACGAGGTTTGTTACTTACGCTATGGAAAATGCACGGAAAATAGACTTTTTACGGCTTTATAGCCGAGACGTACGGTTGTTTTAGGTAGCTGCGGCAAAATTGTTTTAAAGCAGTATGTTGTAACGACTAAGTTTTGTAAATTATATCGAATATATATAGGTATACGATATAATGGTATGAGTATAGGTTTTTTTTTATACAACTAAGGTGGCAAACAAGCATACGGCCCACCTGATGGTAAGTGGTCACCGTAGCCTATGGACGCCTGCAATGCCAGAGGCATCACTTGCGCGTTGCCGACCCTTTAGCAAAGGAGGAAGTGGGAAGGAGATGGATCGGGAAGGGGGAAAAAGGGTAATTGGGCCTCCGAGCTCCGGTACTCTCGCACACCGAACGATACACAACAGTAGGAATACTGCTATTTCACGTCGATATTCTGTGAGAGGGTAGTCCTTCCCCGGTCGAGCCGATGCCGAAATCAGCGAAAAACTAATACTCAAAAAAAAAAATTGGTTTAGTTAGATTAGTAACAGTACTCATTTCTCTATAGACTGCACGGATGGCGTAGCGGTTTAACTGGTCGCCTCGCTGCTGCCACTGCGCCGAAAGTTTGGGGTTTGAATCCCACACGAGACAAAAATTTGTATGATCCACAAATGGTTGTTCCGAGTCTGGGTGTTCTTTGTGTCCGTTGTTTGAATGTTTGTAAAGCTCCCCGCGACACAGGAATTATTCCAAGAGCGTTTTCTTTTAATAAAAGTACGTTTTCTGGTTGAAAGATACCCTATATCCTTTTCTGTGTTTCTGACAACGCGTATGCGAAATTTTATAATGATCAGTCGAGTAGTTAAGGCGTGAAAACGTAACAGTAAACAAACTAACTCGTATTCGCATTTATAATATTAAGTACCATTATAGTTAGGATAAGTTTGGCTGTGTAAGAAATTTAATAAGCCACATATTTCCTCTGCCAATCTTAGTACGTATACTATTGTTGTAGTATGCTATACTACGAATGTAAGTTAGCTGTAGCCCAGTATATAAGGCATTGGATCCATGATTTTGAGGTTATTGGTTAGCACCTCATGCATTGTTCTCATAATATAAGCATTTATGACAAGTAAACAACATAATAACAGTAGCTACGGTCCATAAAATTCCAAAGTCTTGAAACACAGCTAAATTTGTGATGTACTTCTACGTCTATCTCTTAATAAAGGTAAAAGACAAAGACGAAGACATTTATTGCTTAAACTGTGTAGGTACATGAAATGTGTTCTTAAAATTAGATTTCGTTTCAACAGTCTACCCTGTCGGGCATTGCAATAGTATAAATTAAAAGTAAATTTTAGCAGTATGGACATCTTCTTCTCTCTTAGCCTTTATTATTCCCAAGTCACTTGGGGTCGGCTTTTCTGGTCTAACCGGATTTGACTGGATATCAGTTTTTACACGGAGCGGCTGCCACCTGATCTTCGCAACCCGAAGGCTAACGATACCCTAAGGCTAGACCAGTGTGAGAATATTAGAGGGTACTGACTTTCCCAATAACGACTGCCATAGATGTTCATGGCAGCCGGGACCGACGGCTTAACGTGCTCTCCAAGGCACGGAGCAGGCGATAATTGTCAATCAATACGCACATAATTTCGAAAAGTCATATAACTCCCGAAAGTCAGAGGTGCGCGACGTGGGTTCGAACCCGAGACCCTCTGCATTGCAGTCTGTTGGTCTCCCCACTGAGCTATCGCTGCTCTTTTTTAGCAGTATGGACATAATAACAAAAATATAAAATTTTACAAAACTGTGGTATTTTCCATTGGATCACTTGAAAGCAAAATACGTTTGCATATCGTAGAATACAAATTTGATTAACCATTTTTTTAAGACACATTTCAACAATTTGCCTTCAAATTTTTTTATATCTACAGGTTGATGGTTGAATACCCTAATCGCTGTTAGATATATTTGTATAATATAATAAATAATACCAGCCCTGTATTAAACTGTCCCACTGCTGGGCACGGGCCTCTTCTCAGTGTGACAAGGGTTAGGCCATCGCCCACCACGCTGGCCTAGTGCGGGTTGGCAGACTTCACATATCTTTGAGAACATTATTGAGAACTCTTAGACATGCAGGTTTCCTCACGATGTTTTTCTTCACCGTTAAAGCAAGCGATAATTAACTATTTAAAACGCACATAAATTCGAAAAGTGAGAGATGCGCGCCTTTGGATCGAACTCGAGATGTTTGTATAATGTTACTTAATTTATTAAATATTTTTGTTATCTTTTTCAGGTAAGAGGACCGAAGGGTAACTATAAGGTGTTATAGAATAAGCTTCAAAATGTTGTACTAAGTAACTATAGTATCTCCGTCTAAATCTGTGCTAATTTCAAATTTTTTGTTATCACTGTGTTTTATATTGTATACTGGTAAACAGTTCAGCTGTGAGCAATTGAAACAAAAAAATATCGATGCAGTATAAAAATAGAATCGCGCATTCGAATATTAATTGACTGCAATATATTCAAATTTACAAATCGAATATTCGAATCATACCTACATAAAATGCAATCCCTTCATCATTTAAGGACTCGAATTGCGAACAGTATATTCATTGCATCGCGTTCGAAATACAGTGGACCCCAATCAGCCTCTGTCTAATCCGGCGCCCCCTGTAATCCGACATGTCTATCACTGTACATAAAATTTATTTCAGCAAATTTTCACTAATGTAATGCATGATTGAACAGGTTGTAACCTGCGCCTGTATGCGCCACCACTTTTGCACTTGACGTGCTGTACTTCAAATAGAATCTTATCACTTTGATGTGTAATTTGTGGCATACAAGGTACTCCTTTTTTAGTAATTCTGGCTTATAGAGGGTCAATGGCAGTACTTTATAATCTGACATATTCGATAGTCCGACTACGCCCTGCAAAACGTATGTTTACTGTATATCGATTGTTATTCGAATACATAAATTAATCAAGATATTCGAATAATTCTATTGTTTATTTGATAATCTAGGCTATGTACGCCTGGGAAAAACCATGTGTAGATCTCACATCACAACATTTTATTTAGACATGATGTATTTTCAAACATACCTAAACGTAATTTTAGAAGACTCTTTACTATAGACGGGTTGAGGCGAGAATTGTACCAAACTTCTTTTTCTTCTGTTCGTGTTAGTGGCCAACCTGTTGCCAAGAGTTGTTCAAGCCGCCCGTAGGCCTCTGACATTGCTTAACAACTGCTGTCAATTTGACAACAACCGGGACCGACTTTTTACGTGCCCTCCGAAGCACGGAGACGCTAGATGAAATATCACTAAGCGCTCACCCATCTATAGACTGACCGCACCCAACGTTGCTTAACCTCGCTAATCGTTTATCGATCAGTGAGTGCAACTGGCTATGAGCGCCAATCAATTGCCGTCCATCGGTCACAATTAAAAATGCCGTGCCGCTACTGAGAATTTTCTAAAAGAAAGCCAATAATACCCCGACTCGGGAATGGCAATTGAGACCATTGCATCCAGCAAGCCCATTCACTACCACGGAATATCGAAGGCAGTTCTGCACCGAGTATAGTCAGATAGTATGTACCAATCCTAAAGTAAGATTCTCAGATTAGATTCACATTTTATATGCTTGTAAACAGTCGGATAATTATTATTGGTGTTCAATTTATCCAAGGAGGTCTTCAATGAGATGCACATAGTGATGAGGCGAACGGATTAAATACATTTGTACGTGTTTTATGTACTTGCCGATCGGAATAGATAGTTTAATAGTATAAATATTTGAAGTAAAGAGCTGTAACACAATAACAACTTATAAAATTGCATACTTACATAATTACACGATATTTTTAGAATATCGCCTGCACTAGGCTTAGATCCTGAGTCACGGGGGAATTTACAAACATTCAAACACGGGGCACAAAAAAAACAGATTCGCAACAACTATCGCTGGAACACAAAATGTCTGTCCTGTGTGATGATTGAACCCGGCGCAGTGGCATAGGAAAGTCGATCTCTATTACCACTAAGCTATTCGTGCAGTATTACATTCTTCAAGTGTTATATCTTCCAAAGAGTCTCCTATTACGTGTGACCAAAAACATTGGCGAAAAGTGCGTGCAATACGCCTCTGTCTACGTCTTTAGGAATATAGACGTAAGACCACATATATATGGATATATTTATTTTAGCTGCAAGATACTAAGAACCCTATGAATATATTCAATGGTTCTCATGGGTTTGCAATTTAAACATATAATCAAGGAGACTCTTCTCGTTGGACCCGTGGTTTAGTTTGTAGCCGAGTATATGGTGACAGATTCGATTTTCGAGTGCTGGACTCGAGAATCGAATCTGTCACCATGAGTTATAGCAAGATAGCATATATGCATAGTTATGCCCGAGCACCTATGAGTCAGTCTCGATCATTCTCAATAACATACCAGGATCTATACTTCACAGTCACTACGTAACTGTAAAGTTCAACAAGTCAGAATATATCAAGCGGCTAGTTACCATAGAGTGCTATTACGCAAATATGGTATTTACATAACGAAGTCGATTACTGGTACTTTACGTTGGATGGAGAATCTTCATGTGTAAACATGTATGACCTATCTTAGGATTACGTATGTTAATGATGAAGGGTTGCCTGCGACAGTGTTCACACACTGCAACTGCAGTGCAACGTGCAACTGCACTGCAACCGCACACAGGCGGCAGTGCGAATGCGACTGCTGTTCATGGTCTTGGGTGCCATTCCCGGGTCGGTATATCTTTGGGTTTTTCTTTTAGAAAATTCTTTGTAGCAGTATGGAGTTTGGAATTGTGGCCGGTAGATAAGGTCGCCTCTCACATTGGACCTTAAACCATATCTGGCGAAATACGGATGTAATTCCTGTCTATCTAACCAGTCATAGTCCACTGGGGATAAACATAGGTGTTAGACTACGTACGCAAATTGGGGACGGCTCCACCCATCTTAAAAAATTAAGACGAAACAATTTCTTATTTTTGTTCTGCGTAGTTTTTGTATTTTTTTATTGTTGTAACATTGCAATTAATACTTTTGCTGACAGTACGTCGTCGTTAGGCGGGAAATTAAAATATTACGTCGAAGGACGGGGTACTTCTTTCAATGAGCATTGGCAGTACGTCGCCAGACGACAATTTTTATTAGAAGTTATATGAAAAATAATATCTACTGTCATATTGTAAGCAATGTCGCATTTCTTACTGTCGTAATATGATTATGGCCGGTGCCATTTTGTGAACTACAACGTGTTTACGTCGCTCAAACAGAAAATAAATTTTGTAAAACTGATATTTTGTGTTTATTTGAATTATAAAATCATCATTATTATGTTTTTATAATAATTTGAAATTTTATATCTACAGAGATTATATTGTTATTTAAGAAGTGCTATAAACACAACCTTACATAATAAACAGTTCATAGTCAGTTCTAGAATAAAATCGATGCCAGTATGTCGCGCTATGACGTAAAGTGGCGTCGGTAATGACAGTAAATAATAACAATGCTTGAAAGTACAATTAGGTCGTGTTTTTAATTCATTATAAAATGTGGATACCGCCAAATAGATAAGCTATTATTATTAATAAATTAATGCAATAATATTTTTGGGATAGTCGCGTTGTTGATGCAGCATGTTTCCGTCTGATCTTGAAAGCCTGTGTACGGATTCACAGCCACAATGTGCTGTTGTGCTATTATAGTTAAACATTCTCAAAAGCAGCACGGAGTCTGGAAACGTTCCTGATAGAATGTCATAGGCTCGTTCCTATTATGTAGGATTTAAGAATATTGCTAGTGAAATGTGGTTAGTATATACATTCTATCCCTTTTATGAGAAAGGCCAGGCTAAAGGTACCTACTCAAAAATACAAGCGTTCATGATAAATGAAATCAGTACGAATAAAGCAAGCAAAGGAATCTTTACTGTATCCTCATTCAAAGAAGTGATAGCCTAGTGGATGACCGTTCGATTGTCACGCAGAGGTTTCAACTTCGATCTTAAAGCACGCATTTCTACTTATCAGAGTTATGTGCGTATTAAAAAGTGAATCACAGCTTGCTTTACTGGTGAAGGAAATATAAATTTTTTATAGAAATTATTTTTTATAGGAAAACACGAAACTTTATGTGAAGTCTGCCAACCAGCACTGGACCAGCGTGCTCGATTATGGCTTGACCCTTCTCGCACTGAGTAGAAGCCCGTCTCCAGCAGTGGGACAGTTTAAGACAAGGCTGATATTATTAAGCTTATTCCACTTAAATAGTAATACCAAGATTAAACATTGTTCGGGTATTTTAAAACTACTTTATGCTTGAAGATTGGTATGAACTCCACATTAGTCTCCCCATAACTGCTAAAAATACTGGATAATTTAAAATGTTGCGATAGAAATAAATCATAATAAGATACTAGTATGTCTGCCTCGATGGCGTAATGGTTAGTGTAACCGACTGCCACTCCTGAGGTCGCGGGTTCGATTTCCTAACAAGTCAAACTTTTGTGTGCGTGAACATGAATGTTTGTCTTGGTCTGGGTGTTTATATGTATAATTCTTCTCTCTTAGCCTTTATTATTCCCAAGTCACTTGGGCTTTTCTGGTCTAAACGGATTTGACTGGATATCAGTTTTTACACGGAGCGGCTGCCACCTGACCTCCGCAACCCGAAGGCTAACGATACTCTAAGGCTAGACCAGTGTCAGGATATTAGAGGGTACTGACTTTCCCAATAACGACTGCCATAGATGTTCATGGCAACCGGGACCAAAGGCTTAACGTGCTCTCCGAGGCACGGAGCAGGCGATAATTGTCAATCAATACGCACATAATTTCGAAAAGTCATATAACTTCCGAAAGTCAGAGGTGCGCGACGTGGGTTCGAACCCGAGACCCTCTGCATTGCAGTCTGTTGGTCTCCCCACTGAGCTATCACTGTTTATATGTATAATATGTATGTATTTACAAAAAAAAGTATATATATATGTTTATCCATTGTCTAGTACCCATAGTACAAGCTCTGCTTAGTTTGGGCTAGATTGTGTAGTGTGTATGTGATAAAATATTATATTATATTATATTATATTATTATTATATTATTATATAATATAGCATATATGTAGTTTATTTCAAAAATAATCATGCGCCAACGTTACAAATAAAAACCATAGACCTTGGCTAATCTTACTCCAAATAGGCGTGAGTCCATATACGTATGAATCATAACCTATTCCGATACGAAGACCAAGCGTTCTTTACCCATTTAGCACATTAATAAAAGGCACAAGATCATTCTTCATGCCTCTACTGCCCCGCTCAACAACTTCCAATAAACGCAACAAGATTCAAATTAAATATGTCTCTTTATACTATCATGCTTACTATCTACCACATAAGCTGTTGAAGCAATTTTGTAAATAGTTCCCTTTCGCAATAACTCCATAAGCTTTACTTTATAGACAACAACCTTTGAGGATTTAGCAAATGTAAATGTTTTTCTATCTATGCTTAGAATCGCGTGTAAATAAGGCACATTGAATTATAAATACTAGTTGAGAGCTGAGATGAGCGGAGCGTAAATGAAAGATCCTAGAGGATATTTGCTACTTCTTAGCACATTTCCTTTTAGCAGTATTTTCTCCTTTTCCGAAATGGAAGCATAGTACTCACCTAAAACGCCTTAAAATTATATTAATAAGCTAACCAAATCCATTCTAATCTCTTGTTCAACTCTCGGACTTCAAGGATCACGCACAATGTTTCTTTCATTGTATCGTTTTAGGTTTAAGACTAGACAACTGCTTAGTAATCACTAAATGATACATAACTCTGTCAGGAGACACTCATCAATAGATGTCGTCACTGATATACTACTGTCAATCCTCAAAACTTCAATCACTGCTAAACATTAGCTAACTGCTAGAAAACGGTCCACATTACGCAGCTTGTGTCACCTTAATCACCAATAATAAAACTCGTCTGAATATTCTGTTTCTGAATACGTATATACATAATCTTACGCCTGTATCTTCAAAGGGGTATATAGGTTAACAACACCTACATTTTGCCAATTACAGTTTTAGATCCCATGTAATAGGCGAGTATAGCTTCCAGGCATTGCTCGAAACTCCGTTGTACTATTGAGAATTTCTTGACAGTAAGGCCCACTTGGTTCTCCTAAGAATTGAAGCAGACAGCATAACAGAAGCATTTATTGCCAAAACAGTCTAAATACATAGCCTGCTCACTGACAACATCATCATCTCAGCCAAAAGACGTATACTGCTGGACATAGGCCTCATCCAAGGTTTTCCATGCAGACCGGTCTTGGGCCTCCCGCATACAACCGCATCCCTCTACCCTTAACAGATCATCGGTCTACCTTGTGGAGGGTCTAGGGCGTCTGCCGGTGCGTGTTCGCCACTCCATAACCTTTCTGCCCCAACGGCCATCGCTTCTGCGCACTATGTGCCCTGCCCATTCCCACTTCAGGACTATCCGGAGAGCTATGTCGGCAACTTTAGTTTTCCTGTGGATCTCTTCGTTTCTAATGCAGTGCCGCAGGTCAACCCCGAGCACAGCTCTCTCCATCACTCTCTAAATGACCTCACATCAACATCACACAGCGACAAAACGCGATATGACTCCATGGATAGTGGTTTAGGTAATCGCCTCGCCACCTTGCTTAGTGTTTCGGTTTCGATCCCCACACGGGACAAAAATTTGTCTGATCCACAAAAGTTGTTCTGAGATTGGGTGTTCTTTGTGTCTGTTGTTTGAATGTTTGTAAACGTCCCCCGCGACACAGAAAATATTCTTAGTGCGAAAGTTGTCATATTTTAAAATCACTGAGAGATGTAGCCATGTTCACCTTCACGGGATTAAAACTTGTGTTATTGTAGATAGAATTCTATATAAGAAGCCTCGACATATGTAAAAAAACCTAGAATAATTTTACTTTGATAAAAATATGTCAAAACGCTACGCTATGCTCTCCGCTAATCCAAACACCCATCCTTTGAAGTGCAATGATACATGTCGCATTATTAGGCAGATCTACCCACATGCCCGCTGCAGGCGTTAGTCATGCATTTTATTCAATAACAGAATACCGTTGGCTAAGATAACACAAAGTTGTACGCTACCGGTGCGTTTCTATCATCGTTTTTAAGACGTTGACACACTATGCGGTGCGATAACGCTTGTAACCGTACTTGTACTTTCCGCACTTAGACGTTGACTGTTGACTCACAGCCGGAAAATTGATTTCCGGCTGTGAGTTCTGGCCTTTATGGATAAGGACGCGTTTGGAACTGAGAATGCATTTCGCTATTTTACATGTGTTTAACTATTTTTACTGTCTTCATAATAGTTAGTCGCTTGGAAACTAGTCTAAGTATTTGGCGCAAATTGGATTATACTTAAATCAAATCAAATCTATTTATTGCGGGCATAGGTAAAAACGGTGTACATATAAAAACACAGGTTTCAGTATGTCCTGCGGTTAAGCATACAACATTTATAAATTTAAACAACGATATAACGAAAAACATGAGCAGCGATAGCTCAGTGGGGAGACCAACAGACTGCAATGCAGAGGATCTCGGGTTCGAACCCACGTCGCGCACCTCTGACTTTCGGAAGTTATATGACTTTTCGAAATTATGTGCGTATTGATTGACAATTATCGCCTGCTCCGTGCCTCGGAGAGCACGTTATGCCGTCGGTCCCGGCTGCCATGAACATCTATGGCAGTCGTTATTGGGAGAGTGTCGACACAAAAGATCCCACTGGGTCGAAGTGTCGCCGGTCTGCACTGACTGGCCCCCACATAAGATACATACATACATAACGAAAAACATGCGTATTTTACATAAGAGTCTAATAGTGCAATAGGCATTTGATTGATTGATTACCTTAAATAAAATACTCGAACTCGGAAATGACCTGACTAATTGGGGCAGCCAGCCTCTTTTTATGGTTTCACGTAATGTTACTCTGAAACGGATTTTACTTAATACTTTTACTTTTAGTTCAGGCTTTCTTTTAGTTTCTCTGCAGACCTATACCTACACGCGCCAAAACGATGCCATGAGCGTAAACGATTTTAATTGTTCTCCATTAGATTTCCATTAAGACAGAAAATATTAGATATTGCACGCGGCTTCGCTCGCACAAAATAAATGTAGTTTAGATAGATTAGTAACATAACTTTTTTCTGTATGAAAGGTACCCTATGTCCTTTTTTGTTCCCCTGACAACGTATGCGCAAAATTATATGATGATCGGTCAAGTAATTAAGGTGTAAAAGCGTAACAAACACACTCACATTCGCATTTATAATATTAGTTAAAGTCTTAGTCCATAGTGTAGTTTGGATATGACCTAAAGTAATTGAAGAGTGCAACATAGTATTTTTACTACCCACGTCGTGAAGTGGGTCAATAGTACTTGGAATGTGTACAATAATTACGTATTTACATTAAATTCTATATTTATTACGCACGCTTCATAATTATAGGTACTGCAGGGCGGGTACAGAACTACATAATAAGTTGTTAAGGCTGGGAAGGTTGAATCAGCTAGATAGAAGAACCTGTCGTTATAATTTTGGGACGGTATGGAAGAGCCAGCTCGTCCGGAAATTTACTCATTATTGTTCTCTAACAATGAATTGTGATTAAAATAACTAACCATTGACTGATACTCTAGTAAAAAATGAGGAATTTCCTTTTGTGCACACACAATAAAAATAATTCCAAATTAAAAAAAAAATCTGTATCATAACAAATCAATTCAAAATCTGAAAATGTTTATTGGCTTATATGCCGTTGACCGTACCATTCTTATGTGTTATTTAGCGTCCGAGTAGGCGGCGTTCGTGTTCCACGCACGCCTCTCGATGTCGGAAAGGGGACTAGGTCCCCCCACTTTGTTGTCGGGGAACAGGTCCCCCAATTATGTGTATAAAGTTTTGTGGGACCCGCCACGTCCATCGGCGGGTCAAACCTTTGGCGGGGTCGCGATTCGAATGCGAGAGGGATCCGCGCGACCACGCCATAAAGGTGTGAGGAACACCGCGGTGGTTTTAGTTGGTTCAGCCCAAACATATGGGCTGGATCCCGACATATCCCCATCGCCCGCCCCAAAACCGGCGATGGAGAATGTGATTTGCATATTACCCCGCGTTAAAAAAAAAAATGTGTTATCTAGCTTAAGAGGAATAACAGTATAGAAAAGGGTATGTTAAGCTGGTTTGGGCATGTAGAAAGAATGGACGAGGAAAGACTGACTTAGAAAGTTTATAAGGCTAGTGTGAATGGAACAGTCGCAAGAGGAAGACCTAGGCGAACGTTTCTTGATCAGATCGGAGGCGTTCTGGACAAAGGCCAGGTTAAGAGCACCCTGTACCGACGGGCGTGTATGAGGAATGTGATGAAAGTGAATGAAGCCAGAGAAGTGTGTCTGGATTGTAGCAAATGGAAATCCGTAGTCTCTGCCTACCCCTCTGGGAAACAGGCGTGAATCTATGTATGTATGTATGTTTTGTTGGATAAATAAGAGTTTTACAGTAAAAACATGTAGTTGCTACTACAGTCTTTCAGAATGAGTTAATGAAGTTAAATTACTACGTACGAATTCGACCTATTTATTTAAAAGACACTACTTTTAAATATAATACACTATTAGCTTTTGTCTATGGTTTTGTAGCGACTAAATCCACAGGCAAAAGCTTTAGGGAACAGTATTTTATCTTGATGATGATTTTTTCCCTGGATGAATGGTATTCTGTCCTTTTTAACACGCTTTTATTAGCTTGATATGTATCTATGAACCTATGTAACGGAATATTTGAACGTTATTTTCACCCCTTTCAAACCGACGGATTGATTTGAAACTGCACACTTATCGAGGACCGATGACAACACAATATTTTAGAAAAGAAGAAAAAAAATGTATATTTAAAAAAAGCGTGGGGTGCTTTCTAAGATATTTTGATAACCCTTACCCCACGCATAAAATATTAAATTATTTTCTACCTTTTGAAGCGTGTTTTTTAGTTTTTTTGAACTATTATTTATCTTTACCACTGACAACGTGTATTCGAATATCGTGGTAATCGGTTGAGTAGTCAAAGCGTGAAAACGTAACAAACAAACAAACTCACATTCACATTTAGTTAGATTCGTAATATTAGTTAGATTTTAAATCAACTCCTGACGTATTGGCTATTTTAAGCAGCCATGGTCACAGAGAAACTAAGATGGTGGTCGTCTTATGCTGCTTTTAAAATAAAGTCCGATAAAATACGTGTATAGCAGTTAAATTAAACATTCGCCTGAACATAAAACAATATAAGTAAACTTAGTTGAACAAAAACTATTGAATAAATATTTATTCAACGTGTAGGCGTCATAAATTATATTCACTCTACACGACGTTAGTTCAAACTTAGCCTTAATTAGTAACACTATAATAAAAAATACTTAACATCCTTGAGAGCTTATTCTAAAATTAGTTTTTAGTTGGAAACGGCATCCAACATCGACTAACAATAGTTTTAATGAGCGCGATTTTTTTGTGGCTGCGCGTAAATTCATACACGCACATCTTACGTCAAGGATGAATAGAATGATTCACGAATTCTTTAGAATATACCTATGACGAATAAAGAAATTAGTAGATTAAACAGGCTGCTAAAATTGTGGTAAAATCTGAGTTTTCGCTTTCCGATAGGATTGAGATTGGATGAGATTCTAATTTTAAATGAGACATTTATTATACTTTATCGATATTTGTAGTATGTGAGACAGGCTCTATATGAATTAAAAAAAATGTTGTCTCTCAGTTTGTCAATCAAATGATTCATTATTAACATAATCATCATAAATCTCCTCAAGTGGCAGCAGCCTTGTAGCTAAGATAATAAACTTGCTTTGGACCCTCCACACGCAGTGTGAAGGAATTCAGCCTTACTTATAAAAATATCACTAACTAATACTTGGCTACCTCTCAAAAAATAGTTCTCTAGTTCTTGATCAATGATTAACCATGCATTGACGCATACCCCTTCGCAGGGGAGGGCGAAGGGGTTATGTCGGACTCACCGGGGTAAAAGAAAGATGTTGAAAGGATAATGGACCTCCCGGAATACCGACTAAACCTACCACGGTGTTCCTTGACAAAACCGCT
This sequence comes from Catocala fraxini, assembly GCA_930367265.1. Lineage (NCBI taxonomy): Eukaryota > Metazoa > Arthropoda > Insecta > Lepidoptera > Erebidae > Catocala > Catocala fraxini. Next base: position 16,462,988 of record OV884045.1, read on the forward strand.
ATTGACGGGGCCGTGCGAATCACTTGCATATGCGGTCGCGACCCCGCCGAGATTTCGCTCACTACACTCACTACACGAAGAGACCTACCCTTTGGCACTTTTCACTTATAAAACTCTACTGTTCCCTCCTAGAGGGGAGACGGACTCGACACAGAGGCGCGCGTGGGAACACGTACGCCACCTCTTGGACCTGGTGCTGATCGGATGGCGGGCAGGCCCACAAAGCCCACCACCCCCAGGTCAAACCTTAGGGTGGCTGGAGGTCATCTCACGCCCTCCAGCACCCGGCTCTGCAGTTGGGAAGAGGGTTTACGCGCTCTCCCTCCCACTCCGCCGCTTCCTTGATAGAAATTACTTCCTCACAGAAGGAGGCGACGGCGTTCCACGACCTCTCACTCCGGACCATAGACTGAACTATGGCTGGGAGTGAGAGGGCAACCAATCCGACTGCCGCGATCAACTCACGGCGCTGCGATGCCCAGGCGGGGCAATCCGCCAAAGTGTGCAATGCCGTGTCCACAACAACGTCGCGGCAGTCGCAGCAGTGGTGACAACCGGGTGTCTCTTGCTGGTCTATATGACACAGGAACTGGTCAAAACAATCGTGGCCAGTCATTACCTGTGTCAGCCGGAAGGTGAGGGCGCCATGCCACCTCTCCAGCCACTCCTCAAACACGGGACTTCCGCCACGATCGTGGCGTGCCCGGCACTGGGAAGCACAAGTCACTCCTTCCACTTCTCCACTGGGACCTGGCGGAGCACGGACCTTGCCGCCTCGACAGCGGAAAGAACAGGTCCTTCGCCCCGATCTAGCGCCTCCTGGCACGAACGATAGAGCAACGCCAAAAGCGCCGCTTCCAGGTCCCATGGCATCGTTCCGGCGAGGAAGCTCGCGGCCTTGAACGAGATCGTGCGGTAATCTCTAATCAACCTGACGGCCATGGCGCGCAGTATGCCATTGGTACTTAACTATTATTAAGCTACCAGTCAACGTCAAGATTATAGTTTTTTTTTTAAATTAAACTGCTATATACGGATTTTATCGCGTTGTTTATTTGACACTTTATTACAAAATTTTGGAAATTTTTACACTCCTAAGTACTACTATTAAACTTTACTAATTTTTAAGCTAATTAAATTATTATTAAACTATTTAGATTTAATTTATTTTTACACTTTCCCCGACGTTTCGGTTGCTTTTCAGCAGCCATGGTCACGGGGAGACTAAGATGGCAGTTGTCTCAATGTTCCAGTGTAGTTATTTCAAAGTACCCGAACATAATTTAATCATTGGTGTTTCTATTTACGCAGAATGAGCTCAAAGTATCATGAAGTCTAGCTGTGGTTTGCTTCTTCTTGGGTTTGACTATTTTTATTACTGGATCCCAAGCTGGTGGTACATTCCAACCATCTTCTCTATTAAAATTAGGATGTTTTTTGATTTCAATAGCCTCGCGAAGCATCCTTGGTAGGAATCGGTGTTCTTTAGCGAGAATCTGTGGTTTGTCAAATCTCAGGTAGTGGTTGGTCCCCTGTTGCACATGTTCACACACAGCAGACTTCAACGAGCGTCGGTGTTTTACATCAGCTATGTGTTCTTTTATGCGGGTGCCTATGTTTCTCTTGGTTTGACCAATGTATGAGAGTCCGCAGTCACAATCTATTTTATAGACCCCTGCATCTTGTAAAGGTAGTTGGCACTTGACGGATGGTAAAAATTGACTTATCTTCGTTGGCGGCTTGAAGTATGTGTTGATTGAAGCTCGCTTCAAGATGTAGCCAATCTTGTTAGTGACACCCCTTACATAAGGCAGTATAGCAGGCTGGCGCTCGACTGTGGCTGGCTTTTCTCGGGATCTGTGACAGCGGCGCGGCTGTTGGAGCTTGTTGTCTTGCAGTACTTGCTTGACATGTTGAAGCTCGGCGTCCAGGTGTTTCTTGTCACAGATCCCATGGGCTCTCTGAAACAAAGACATTCCCACGGTAGCTAACTGTTTAGGATGGTGGTGAGATTCACCGTTTAAGTACCTATTTGTACCACCATCCTAAACAGTTAGCTACCGTGGGAATGTCTTTGTTTCAGAGAGCCCATGGGATCTGTGACAAGAAACACCTGGACGCCGAGCTTCAACATGTCAAGCAAGTACTGCAAGACAACAAGCTCCAACAGCCGCGCCGCTGTCACAGATCCCGAGAAAAGCCAGCCACAGTCGAGCGCCAGCCTGCTATACTGCCTTATGTAAGGGGTGTCACTGACAAGATTGGCTACATCTTGAAGCGAGCTTCAATCAACACATACTTCAAGCCGCTAACGAAGATAAGTCAATTTTTACCATCCGTCAAGTGCCAACTACCTTTACAAGATGCAGGGGTCTATAAAATAGATTGTGACTGCGGACTCTCATACATTGGTCAAACCAAGAGAAACATAGGCACCCGCATAAAAGAACACATAGCTGATGTAAAACACCGACGCTCGTTGAAGTCTGCTGTGTGTGAACATGTGCAACAGGGGACCAACCACTACCTGAGATTTGACAAACCACAGATTCTCGCTAAAGAACACCGATTCCTACCAAGGATGCTTCGCGAGGCTATTGAAATCAAAAAACATCCTAATTTTAATAGAGAAGATGGTTGGAATGTACCACCAGCTTGGGATCCAGTAATAAAAATAGTCAAACCCAAGAAGAAGCAAACCACAGCTAGACTTCATGATACTTTGAGCTCATTCTGCGTAAATAGAAACACCAATGATTAAATTATGTTCGGGTACTTTGAAATAACTACACTGGAACATTGAGACAACTGCCATCTTAGTCTCCCCGTGACCATGGCTGCTGAAAAGCAACCGAAACGTCGGGGAAAGTGTAAAAATAAAAATAAATTAAATCTAAATAGTTTAATAATAATTTAATTAGCTTAAAAATTAGTAAAGTTTAATAGTAGTACTTAGTAGTGTAAAAATTTCCAAAATTTTGTAATAAAGTGTCAAATAAACAACGCGATAAAATCCGTATATAGCAGTTTAATTTCAATGAATAATATTCGCGTAAATAGAAGACAATATTATTATAGTTTTTTTAAGTAGACGCTAATTAGTACTTAATTTCCTCTTCATTTTTTGAGGTTTGTTTATTAGTATAGCTGTATATTGTCATACTCTGTTTTGAATACGAAGTCCCTTTTGACACTTCATAGCACGTAACTCTACACATTTCATTGAAGTTGCTCAAATACTATTTGAAAATTTTGAATGTATAGAAAACATGGTATAATTGTTTCACAAACATATGCCACTATTTATTTTTATTAATGTCGACCTTAAGTAATTTAAACATTTAAATAAAATAACCACTAAGCACAATATCACGGTTATGCTCTATGGTATTTTTTTACTTTTAATCATAGTGACGCGACAATATAAATGGGTGAAAATCGAACCAATTCGAGCAAAAAAAACATTATAGTACGTATCTCGATGAAAAGCTTGAAGCTTGTCCTTCATTATCTGAAAACCTAACATACATAGTTGTGAAATATGAGTACGATACTTCACTGCCTACCCTATTGGGAATACAAGCGGTTATTCTGTTGATGGTTGCGTTATAAAAAAGAGTACGTATATGCATTACAATGTATCTTTCCACGGCACATAACATAACATCAATTACTTAACACGATTACTTGGATCATTTCGCTAATTAATACCATAGCTGCAGTACAATCCTACAAATCGATGGGTCACGGGTTCAGTTCTCGTGTGATTTAAAACAATTAACGATTCGTTCCCTTTAGAAACGCGTTGAACAACGGAACTGGGAACGCGTATGCACGCAATACTAAAATTGTTTTGTTGTGTGATTGATTTTAGGAGATTGGTTTATGTATCTTGGTGTATGTGTAACTGCCTCCATGATGACATGGACTCGATTACCGTGACACGCAATTTGATATTGAGTTAATAGTCAAGAAATAAAATTCTCAGTAACTGCATACAATCGAGAACTATGTATGGCAGAAGGCCCACCTCTTATTACATGAGACTAAATTACTACAACAGTTGCCGAAATATAGATTTAATACTCTTCAGTCTGTACTAGACTGAAGGACAGAACCTTTAGGAATATAGCAGTATAAATGTCTTTGTATATAATTTTTTTTTGTTTTTATAATATATTCTATTACATACACACAACACCATCTAGCCCAAACTAAGCAGAGCTTGTACTATAGGTACTAGAAAATGGATAAAAATACATATTATTATATGTATGTATCTTATGTGGGGGCCAGTTAGTGCAGACCGGCGACATTTCGACCCAGTGGGATCTTTTGTGTCGACACTCTCCCGATAACGACTGCCATAGATGTTCATGGCAGCCGGGACCGACGGCTTAACGTGCTCTCCGAGGCACGGAGCAGGCGATAATTGTTAATCAATATGTACATAATTTCGAAAAGTCATATAACTTCCGAAAGTCAGAGGTGCGCGACGTGGGTTCGAACCCGTGACCCTCTGCATTGCAGTCTGTTGGTCTCCCCACTGAGCTATCGCTGCTCCAATTATATTATTATAATTGTATACTTTTCTTTTGTAAATACATACATATTATACATAGATACACCCAAACCAATACAAACATCCATGTTCATGCACACATCTGTATGACTTGGGTCTTGCTCTAAATCCCGTATCATAAAATAATATACACATATATTATATGTGTATATTATCTAATGATTATTGGATTGTAGTGGTTTAAGAGGTCGCCTCGCCATTGCCACTGCGCCGAGTGTTGTGGGTTCGAATCCCACACGGGACAAAACTTTGTGTGATCCACAAATAGTTGTACTGGGTGTTTTAGAGTCCGTTGTTTAAATGTTTGTAAAGACCCCGCACCATAAGAATTACTCATAGGGCGAAAGTAGCCCTTAAAAAAAAGGAAAAAAAGACTATCACCTATAGCTCCAATTCTGCTGTTGTCAACATATTAACAAAAACGTAAGGCTACTATTTATAAGGAAAAGGCAACCATAAGTTGTCTATAGTTTATATATCACTTATTTATATTCGTGTTATGTAAAAATAGACTGTGGGAAAGCGTTACTTCTTTTGATAAGCATAGGTAGAAAGATAATAAAAATAGCTGTGTATGTATATGTTATGTAATTTGTGTTAAAGCGCCAATCTTCATAACGGAATGTGGTTTACTGACTTTTATTGCGGTTTTTAGCTAATATAACGTAAGAGTTTTAATGTTTATAACCTTAGATTAACATGACCTGTTTTGGCTTCTCTTTTAGTATGATTCATGTTCTTACACTGGTGATGCACGACTGTTTAAAGAATTATGTGATTCGAAATAGTAATGCCGCTTTCGAATGTCGATTAATTATTGTTACTGATTATTATTCGAATGGAAATCGACTAATTGAATTACTATTTGTTGACACATTGATAAGATTGGGATCCCGTATAACGTGGCCGAAACAGATGAGAATTTTATTTAGTACTAAGTTTTACTCGCGGCTTTGCGCGCGCTTTTTTATATAATATATATCCTATGTTACTCGGTGATAATGTAGCTTACTAATGGTGAAAGAATTTATTAAATCGCTTGAATTATTTCTGTGTTAAACCCTTACATACATACAAACAAATAAAAAGACCAGGCTTTCCTCTTTATAATATTAGTATAGATATTCATTCGAGTTTCCTATCTTTTAGCACAACTTGTGAGTCTCTATTTCTTAGCAGAAAAATAATCTGTTTATGAAAGAAGTGTCACTACCTTGATATGAATAATAATAATATCGCTTTCAAAAACATAATGGTCCTAATCTAATGCTTAAATTCCTTCAGTTTAAAATTAGTTACCAAATAATAAAAGCCAACGAAATTTCGACTTTGTGTTTATAATACTAGGTTTGAATTTACTCTGTACAAAGGCCAGTAAACTGTCAATCCGTCTGTCCACATTGAACATGGAATACCACTCTTGTCCGTCATTACAATGCAAATTAATTTCTGTAGGGTTGTTACTCTACAGTTCACAAAATGTCAGCTTTGTAAGTCCTCTTTTTGTGACATGTTACATAATGAAAAGATATATAAATATGAAATAGATATAGTCTTACGTTTACGATAATGTTATACATTAGATTAAGACTTAGTCTCCCCGTGACTATATCTGCTGAAAAGCAACTGAAACATCGGAGAATATGTAAATCTAAATCCTATCTGACATTGTAAATGCGAATGTGAGTATGTTTGTTTGTTTTACGTTGCTTAATATCAATATGGAAAATATAAAAGAATACTTTATTAAAAACAGTGAAAGTTTTAGAAAATTTTAACTTTTAAATGATTTTACTTATAGAAAATGTCGGTATGTGTCTTTCATATCCAATTACTAAAAAAAATATTTTATGATATAGTATTTGTACGAGTGGTACAGGCACCTTCAAGTGCATTATTATCAGGCCAAAGAAGAAAATTTTATGAAGCGTCAAATAAATAACTGCCTACCTAAAAAGGAATATAAATAAAATAAAAAAGCCTTTCCTCATTACCCTTAATTACCATTATATATAGCAGCGATAGCTCAGTGGGGACACCAACAGACTGCAATGCAGAGGGTCTCGGGTTCGAACCCACGTCGCGCACCTCTGACTTTCGGAAGTTATATAACTTTTCGAAATTATGTGCGTATTGATTGACAATTATCGCCTGCTCCATGCCTCGGAGAGCACGCTAAGCCGTCGGTCCCGGCTGCCATGAACATCTATGGCAGTCGTTATTGGGAAAGTCAGTACCCTCTAATATCCTGACACTGGTCTAGCCTAAGGGTATCGTTAGCCTTCGGGTTGCGGAGGTCAGGTGGCAGCCGCTCCGTGTAAAAACTGATATCCAGTCAAATCCGGTTAGACTAAAAATGCCGACCCCAAGTGACTTGGGAATAATAAAGGCTAAGGGAGAAGAAAGACCCTTAATTACCATTATAATGTGTATATTGGTTCTAAGTCTTTTAATCTCCTTATTTCTACGTTAGTATGTTTATGTTTTACTTTGGGCTTATATGCCCCTCCTCGGGTCGGAAGGCCTACTCCAGTTTCTTCCATTTATCCCTATCATTGCAATTTCCTGCCAGTCATTTATGTATCTGTCTCTGTATCTGTTAAATTGTCAGCCCATATTGTTTTCGGTCATCCTACTCTTCTCTTTCCTTTTGGCCCTTTCCACTCTGTAGTTTCGGCTGTCCACCTACCGTGTTATATACCTTTTTTTTTAACTGAAAAAGGAATATACTTATAACAAAATACCTAAATAATAAAGCTACAAGTATCATAAAGGGACTATAATCATATTTATATTTATTCGCCGGTATTCGGTAAAAATATTCGACACTAAACTTATTTCTAGAGGCCTTGCCTTTTTATTTCTTCATTGTTCATTGTTAAATGACAGATTCACGATATCCTTTGACCATAGTGATTATATTCGTTTTTATCTTGTATCACGCCATTTGTATTAACAACATTTTAGCAAATAAATGTGTTGTATTTTTAAAATATGTAAAGTCGCTGTTGTATTTATTAAATAAATAAATCTCCATATAGTCACCCAAACGATGTCAATAATTATTGTATATAATATATATGTAAAAGAGATATAATATTAAAAACTTAGTTTGATAGATAGCGGCGTCAAGAAAAATGTGTATCTTGGGCCATTCACACCGCTCCAACCACTGCGGTGCGAATGGTCCCATTCAGAAATAGTACATGGGCGAGTCGCACCGCGGTTCGAATAACTCGCGGTGCGAAACGACTAAAAACCTTATACTTTATATAATAGTTGTAATTTTTCACGATGCAGGTTGTATGTTGGTGCACTTCTCCAGGATGTATGCACGGACAACAGTTACTTGCACAGACAACCCGTACGATTAACTAGCTCATGGAGCCCGCGCGAGTAGTATGCGTGCGTCGCGTACAATAACCTAAGTGCAGATATGACATCACTTCATATTATAATAAAACAAAGTCCTCGGTGTATGAGGAATATGATGAAAGTGAATGAAGCTAGAGAAGTGTGTCAGGATCGTAGCAAATGGAAATCCGTAGTCTCTGCCTACCCCTCTGGGAAACAGGCGTGAATCTATGTATGTATGTATGTACAAAATCCTCAACCGCATCTGTCTGTTCGCATTAAGCTCAAAATCTACTAAACGGTTTTTCATGCGGTTTTCAACAAAAGACAGTGACTCATGAGGAAGATTTAGGTGTATAATTTGTTAAGGTTTTGTACTACCCGTGCGAAGCCGACGGATCGCTAGTTTTGTATAAATATAGGCATGTATACATATTATTTTTATACAACTAAGGTGGCAAACAAGCTTACGCCCCACCTGATGGTAAGTGGTCACCGTAGCCTATGGACGCCTGCAACACCAGAGGCATCATTTGCGCGTTGCCGACCGTTTAGGAAAAAAAGGAAGTGGGAAAGAGAACGAGCGGGAAGGGGGAAAGAAGGTGATTGGGCCTCCGGCACTCTCACTCACCAAACGAAACACAACAGTAGGAATACTGCTATTTCACGTCGATATTCTGTGAGAAGGTAGTACTTTCCCGGTCGAGCCGGCCCATTCATGCTGAAATCAGCGAGTCTCTACTAATCAAAAATCTAAAAGTGCTTAACAATAGTAGGTTAAAGTTTCAAAATTATATAATAATAGTGTTTTATATCATTGTGAAAAAAAAAACATTTCATCAAATGAAAATGAATTAAAAGTAGCAATCATTTCCATGCTTATCGAGAACATTATGGAGAACTCTCAGACATGCAGGTTTCCTCACGATGTTTTCCTTCACCGTTAGCGAGCGATAATTAACTATTTAATACGTACATAACTGCGAAAAGTCAGTCCATCGGTTTCCAACTAAGCTATCGCTATTTAAAACTAAATTATACCATAAGATAATACTGAGCTCGCTCGTTGTAAATATAATTTGTTATTTTGAATAATACCGGCTGTTTTATGCGAAGTTTATTCCCTATAATTTATAGTTAATTTATATCAGCTTCTCTTTAATGATAATAATGATATATAGTAATTAATTATCTCAAGCGTCTTAATACAGTGTATAGTTTAAGGCTTTTTATAGCCTAATAAAAATTCTTTTTCGCGTAACATTAATGACTCCTATAAAATAATATAACCAAGTAAAAATAAACGTTCTTTCTGCATATAAAATTTTATAAAAATAAAACATCGAAAAATAACTGACCATATTATTGAGAAAAAAGGTGTCAGTCTAATAAAACTTTATGGCGACCCTACGGTAGCTTGTTATGGCGACCGGAAGTCGGGGAGGGGGAGCGGAAGTGACGTAGTATGCGCGCGCGCTCAACCGCGCAGCCCCGCACCGATGCCGCGATTATTTTTATCAATTTATCATTCTGTAACGGTTTTTAGGACTTTTTAATAACTTGTTCTTGTTTTTTTTATCTAATGTCTGTCGTGTAACGCTTGTGAATGTTTTATAATGATCTTTAATTACTTTATTAAACGGAATTTAATAAGAATACTGTTCGAATTCCGGTTAAAGAAGACGGTTTCCCATGGATATTATATGCAGAATAGTAATTTTTGAGCATGCTTGTAACGATACACATCTTTTGACATGCTAAAATTAGAAACTTATATCTGAATCACATCACTAGAGAGTGTGAGATTTGATATACTTAACGTTTATATTGGGAAAGTATGCAGAAAACTAAAACTTATAACAAGTTCGATCGCTTAGATCATCTCTAGGACTTTATTATGAGTTTTCACTATTAAGAAGGTAAAGTTATTTAAGAGAAAATAGTTCAATTATTGCTCTTTAATGTTGTAATGATTTCGTTTGAAAACGTTTTCGAATCAAATCAGTGACATTTTGCAGAAAGATTACACTTGAGGAGTTGAAACTACGGGTTGATGGTCTCGAAGTACCGCATTGCACTTAGTCGTCGTTTTGACAAATTCATCGACGATTCCGATGTTTTCCGATGTTAGATTTTAGAAATCGAATAATCTTAAAACAATAATTATCGATTTGCTACACAATAATTAAGATACTAAACTAAGTAAGTGACTGGACTTCACCACACAGGGAATCCTAGTTTGGGATTTAGTGACATTGTTATTGTAGAATTGTTTTTTTTATTCAACAAAGGTGGCAAACAGGCACACGTCTTACCTGATGGAAAGTGGTCACCGTAGCTTATAAACTCCTGCAACACCAGAGGCATCACTTGCGCGTTGCCGACCTTTTAGGAAAGGAATTGGAAAGGAGAAGGAGCGGGAGGGGAGAAACAGGGTGATTGACAATCACCGAACGAAACACAACAGTAGGAATACTGCTATTTCACGTCGATATTCAAAACAATTTAAACTATGTAATTTTGTGTTTAGATATTGTAACTTTTTACACAAATAAAGAGTATTATTATTTATGAATGGATATGCTGACGATGATGATTGCATACTCCTCGGCAGTTGGGTTCATCTTTTCCATCTGGAAACGTTTCCATCTAGCACGGTACGGTGTTAATTGAAAGGGTTGTGAAAGTAACCGACGAGAAAATATGGGATGCACAAACGAGATTTCGAAAGGGTATGGGATGTACGGATCAGGTCTTTTCCTTACGGTGCATAGCCGAGAGAGTTTTGGCCAAAGGTCAAAAGGTCTATTGCGCATTCGTGGATCTGGAAAAGGCTTATGATAAAGTGGTGAGGAATGAACTTTGGTCGGTATTGTCCATGTATGGAGTGAATAGCACCCTCACGCGAGCTCTGTAATCTCTTTATGATGATTCCAGAGCTTGTGTTAGGATAAATGGGACCTACACAGAATGGTTTAGCATCGAAAAAGGTGTTAGACAAGGATGTGTAGCGTCACCTTGGCTGTTTAACCTATACATGGACAATTGTTTAAAAGATTTAAAAGATTGTGAATGGGGATTAAGAATGAATGAGTTACTTGTCAAATGTCTTCTTTATGCCGATGACCAAGTAATACTTGCGTCATCGGCAGAAGAGTTGCAGGCGATGGTAACTATTATGCATGGTGCTTTTGAGAGTAAAGGAATGAAAATAAATGTAAGCAAGACGAAAGTAATGGTATTTGAAAAGGAAGAGTGCGTGACGATGTGTAATATTATGATTGATGGAGAAAAAGTGGAGCAAGTGAAAGAGTTTGTATATTTGGGTACTTTGTTTACAAGGGATGGTAAACATGAGGGAGATATTGAAAGGAGAACGATTGCGGGAAACAAAGTGAATGGAGCTCTACGCGCTTTTATGAACAGTCGAAATGTTTCCGAAAAGGCACGTTTGGCTGTTCATAGAGGACTATTAGTGCCCACACTTATGTATGGAAGTGAAAGTTGGGTATGGCAAAAAAAACATGAGAGCAGAATAAATGCTGTAGAAATGAGAGCGCTGAGAAATATATGTGGTGTGACTCTGAAAGATAGAATAAGGAATAGTGTGATTAGAGAGAGATGCGGCATGAAAGTTGATATAGTGACAAGAATAGAAAAGGGTATGTTAAGCTGGTTTGGGCATGTAGAAAGAATGGACGAGGAAAGACTGACTAAGAAAGTTTATAAGGCTAGTGTGAATGGAACAGTCGCAAGAGGAAGACCTAGGCGAACGTTTCTTGATCAGATCGGAGGCGTTCTGGACAAAGGCCAGGTTAAGAGCACCTTGAACCGACGGGCGTGTATGAGGAATGGGATGAAAGTGAATGAAGCCAGAGAAGTGTGTCAGGATCGTAGCAAATCGTAGATCGTAGCAAATGGAAATCCGTAGTCTCTGCCTACCCCTCTGGGAAACAGGCGTGAATTTATGTATGTATGTATGTACGGTACGCTTTCAAAGATCACTTCTCCCATATACGTGCAGATTCTGAAATAAATTAGCTGTTGTGGTGTTTTCCGAGCACTATTTATTTATTTATTAGTTTAATAAGTACGGTTACAGGCAATTGCCTGTTACCGTACTTATTAAACTCCATTACCCTTATTTTCGAAGGAATAAGCAGCAGTATCGGATTTGTCTTGATTCTTTTTATTGTTGTCATTATTTTATATCCTCATGTTTAGTTAGTATTATTTAATACTAATTACAACAATAAAATAATTACAGCAATAAAAAGAATCAAGACAAATCCGATCATACATCTTTCTTACAAAACTTTATTGCCTATTTATCCACAAAGAGATCAATAGCTGGGTCTAAACGAAAGGTATCGTTAACCGCAGTAATTATGCGTGATGCGATTTGGATCTGGCAACAGTACGGCATGTTGGATCAGAAAATTTGTGCTTTCGGCTGCGACGGTAGTTGTTGATGATATAGAGCTGATAGTAATGATTTATCCTTTTTCAAATAATATTTACTATCACGGTACGCAGTAGGCGCCTAGCTTAAACTAAGTGAGGTAGAGAGCATGCACTCTTAAGTTGTATTACGAACTAGTTGAGTTGTCTACTTAGTACAAATATTAACAACATGGCGTATATAATCTCTTCATAAGCTCTTAGAGAAACATGCGGTGTATGATTATTATTACAGTTAAAATTGATCGATTGAATGGCTATAGCGGAGGTAAGATACGATTAATGTAACATAGAATATTCCTATAAAGATATACGTAGGCTCATGCCTGATTATTTTCGAAGGGATAAGCAGCAGTATTTTAAAGGAATATTTCATTAGCTATGTTTTAGATCTTTCCTTATTTTTATCTTTGAATGACTATTGTTCCGTACCAGGAACAATTCCTTTATATCAAAGAATTTTATAAACATTGAAACAACGAACACATACAACTTTTATCTTTGAAAAAGACTTCTACTGCACTAGGAATAAATCCTGTGTCGCAGATTATATTACAAATGTTTAAACAACGAACCCAAAGAACACACAGAACATAATTATTTATATGTATTGAGTGTATTCAAACTCATTACACTCGGCGCAGTGGCAGTTGCGAGAGGACCACTTAATCCACTACGTCCTATCCGTCAATCGTGTACATTTACAGGCATTTTCTGTTACAGAAGATATTCTTAAAAATATCCACAGCAATTTGCCTGACTCGGGAATCGAACCATGGCACCAGAATTAGCTGCAAACATAAAAGCAAACTTAACACATAGTACCAAAAATCACTTTATATATGAAAGTAATTTTATGGGTTCGAGTCCGTACGCCCCTTCACTTTTACCCTTAGGTTAGCAAGTTATAGTTTCGCCCCTTAACTCAGAGCCCTTATTAAGGGGAGAACCAAGATAAAATAAGATATATTATTTTTAGCGAACCCTTTCGCCCCTTAGTCAAATCTTTACTGTTTAATAGTAAAAAAGGACGTTAACTGTTCCTAAATTTTTTGCCTTTGTTCCACCAAAAATACTAATTGCACAGCAAAATATGCCTACAAAAATATTTTAAAGAGATCAAACTAAGTCGACAGAGCCCCGCTCGGCGAGGCTCCTATTTTTGGGTGGGTTTAAGAAGGAACCTAACATAACCTAACCCTTACTTTTTTGATCTTATAATAACGAGCGAAAAGGTACTAGAATTATTTGGAGCGAAACGCGACAAATACCTACTAGGGGGCGAACCTTTAGGGACGAACGGGCTCGTAACCAATTTTATATCGCTCGGAACCGAAAGTTACTTATGTGTGTAATGTATATAGTTAATATACATTTATTCTTGTTAACTCGAAGTAATTTGATAAGTCCATGTTTTCGAAAGAAATTTTAATAATATGTAAAATTTTACATTAAATTTAAGTGAAACTTGTTTACAATCTACAAATTATGTTTACATTATACTTCTGGCGCGTCTATAGGCCTTTAACTGTCATTTTCAGTTTCGTTTAAATTGGATCAATATCGTAAAGTTTGTTGTTTATTCGTATCGGTAATTCCCTTCATGATAAAAGGAATTCTTTTATCTTACATTAATGATATTATAATTGCAAATGAGAGCGTCTATATTTAAATAAAATCGCGGCAAAAGCGTAGTTTACACATACGATAACAGGCAGATATTAGTTAGTTATACATAAAAGTAGTTTAATATAATAATAATGTTTATAATATTAGCCCTGTTTAAAAATTAAATAAACCTCGCTATTGCCACAACGCTGAGTGTTATGAGTTTGATTTCCACACAGGACAAAAATTGTGTGATCCAAAATATCTGTTCTTAGTCATCAAGCAAGCTCCGAACGATCAAGGCATGGAATTCTCTGCCAAGATACGTGTTTCCTTCTTCCTTCAATCCTGGATAAGAAGCACCTTCTGCAGCCGTCAAAGTAGGGACTTCAACATCGCCTCAGCTGCTATGAGGATGGTGTGGAGGCCACTGCTCTTAGACCACATGATCGCTTACCATTAGGCGGAGTGTGGTCATTTTGACGAGCAAAAAAAAAGTCTGGGGTTTCTTTGTGTCCATAGTTTGAATGTTTCTAAAGTTCACCGCGACACAGGATATAATTCGAATGCGGGAAGTGTATTAAAAAAATATTGCAAGGAATATTGTTCCTCTGCGGGGTACGGGTTTCCTCTAGTTGTAAGAGGCTTCAGCCCATAGCCCACTCATGCTTGCAGACTTCACATATCTTTAAGACCATTATGTAGAACTCTTAGACGTGTAGGTTTATTCACCATGTTGTCATTCGTCTTTAAAAGGTGCAATATTTAACATTTTTATTTTAAACGCACATGTCTTCGAAAACTTAGTGAAGGTGCCTTAGGATTGAACTTGAGACCTTTGGGTTGCATTTTAATATTCTTTTTCTAATCTTTAGCTGCTATTTTTATCAGTATAATATAATATATATCATGTTGCAATCTCAGAAAATATAATTTACGATTATAGTTAACGACAGTAGCAACCTCGTTAATCTTAACTTCACAATTAAAACAATACGATTATAAATCATTTCTTATCTGTGGCATCTATATACAGACCTCTATTATCGGCTTTCTCTTGACACAGAGCCTGCAGGTCTAATCGTAGAGGTCCCGTAATGCCTTCGGGACCTTAAGGTATAATGGTGGAATAACTGTAAATGCTTTTATGAAGTGCTAATTTTGCTTAAAGGTGTTATTTTGTAATGAATGGTGCAGTGGTTTAGGAAGTAATTTTACTAGTACCTTAAATTAGTGTGTATTGCAACTACTGAGGCGAAAAATTTTACATTGTCTATAGTAAAAATTAGTATGGCAATATTTGGTATTAATGTCAAATTTTAAGGTTGGCAGTACGACGTAATTCACGTCATTTGATCAAATTCGCGCATATTAATTGTGCTGTTTTTATTAATATATTTTATTATATAATTTACCAGTACCTAGTAGTGCAGATTTGATTAGTAACAAAACTAGCGGCACACTATTCCAATAGTGAGTGATGTTTTTAGATAGCGTAATAAAAAAATATATTTATTTATCAGTGTAACACTGCGTCAAAATAGAACCTAAGTTACATTTACGCACACCTGTAGTTCATTGATATAATTACACTAGACACAAGTTACAAATCTATTTCATGCAATAAATAACAGCCGAGCACTGTCTCTTATAATAAAGGTCCTATCCTAGTTTAAGAGACAGGGTTTCAAGATAATTGTATACAGATTTCTGCTTTAACGGATCTTCAACATTATTATATTAATCCTTTTATTGTAACTCCTATATCATATAATACATATAATATGTATCTATGTATAATGTGTATCTGTAACTTTTTGAATCAATAAAGATTATTATTATTATTATTATTATTAAAATCGATGATTAGCGCACATTAAAATATATATCCTATTATTTTGTCCCACGTGTGCTTCGGCACCACAACACTCGGCGAAGAGGCATAAACCATTAACCCGTGCTGTCTTTGTTCATCCTTTCTTTACTGTAGGCAACGACTTAGTTGTGACTTAATAATTATTCTCCAATATTAAAGGGACTGTCATGTCCATGAATAGTGGTTACCACTGCCTCGTCTGCCATCAAAGGAAATGACACATGTTCCGTTTTAAAGTGTTGCTCGTGTCAAAAAAAAAATTCTTAAAATATGGTTTTAGCTCTTATAATTTTATTGATGCCACCGTGGCGCAGCGGTAGTGAGTGCGACTGCTGTGCATGAGGTCTCGGGTTCGAATCCCGGGTCGGGCCAATAAAAAGATATTTGGTTTTTCTGTTAAGAATTCTCAATACGAGCCCGGAGTTAGGAAGTTGGCGGTGTTAGACACCCCCGTGCCTCGGAAAGCACGTAAAGCCCTTGGTCTTGCGCCTGATCTCTCTCCGGTCGTGTCGGATTATCCGTCCCATTGGATCATGAGAGTTAGGGAACAGAGAGTGCACTTGTGTTTGCGCACATACTTGTGCACTATAATATCTCCTGCGCAGATGGCCAATCACCGTTAAGATTGGCCGGCATGACCGAAATTCGATCTGGAGGACATTATTATTAATTTTAATGATGCAGTAGTCTAGACATCCGCATTTAAAAGGAGACATTAGTTTAATGTTAAGTGAACTAATTGATTTGTAGAAGGATTAGTATAAGTATACAACTCTGAATGAAATTATGTAGTTTTAAGCCTCGTATCCAATAGGCAAGAATTGACGCACAACACGTGACTCTCAAAAAGATCAGCAACGTTGCACAACAATGCGCGACGTTGCCAGCTGTTGCGCAACATAACGCGTGGCTTGTTGTTTGTTGCCGTGCAATATGTAGTTGAGCATCAAATCTTGTCAAGTGGAGACGCGCAGAAATGTCTGTAGTGTGGTGTAATGAAACTGTGCTGTAATCAACACTAGTTCCTCTGGCGACATGTTGCCAACGAGTGGTCATGCCTGGACAGACAACGTTGCTAAACCAAGTTCCGCGTTGCAGTGAGCAACAATGTTGTGCAACATGTCGCGCATCAAATGTTGCCTAGTGGATACGAGGCTTTAGTTTATCATATTGGAATTTTGTTTAAATTGGAGAAGTATTTGCTATCTACAGAAAACCGCAGCTATATAACCTTGTATTGTATTCTTGCCACCAGGTTTATAAACAAGATATTGTGCTGTTAACGGGCAACCAATAAACTTTGTCCCCAATTTGCTGGCAACACAGTAACAATGTTTTTAAATTTTCGCATATCACAAATTGTAAATAATACCAGTGTTACAAGCGTACATATTATATAGGTTATAGTAACCTGTTCCTGCCAGACTCAGGCTTGGTTGTCACCTTAATAGTATAAAAAAAAATATTAAAGTTAGGCTTACCTTTAATATCAAACAAATAAATACGACTGTGTTTTCAGTCCCATTATGTACCTAAGTAAGCAAATATATACAGACATTCGTAAGGCAATGGTTTCAAACGCTGGGTTAAATAAATTGGTAATTACTTGACCTGATTTTAGCAGTTAGGGAATTCTTATTAATAAGTCAGACTCTAATAATGCACCTCGTAGATGGCTTGCATACTGTAACGTGGTATCTAAAATAACTTACCAAATATGGGTGAAAACATCTCTGCTTAGCTTATATTTTAGGAAATATAGGTACACGTTTTTCCGCGGTTTCACCCGCGTAAGTCCCGTTCCCGTGTGAATATCGGGTTTCACCCCTTTCACCCCCTTCGGGGTGTAATTTCCAAAAATCCTCTCTTAGTGCTCCCCTACACTCTCCAAGGACCATACATGCCAAATTTCAGCTTCTTGCGTTCAATAGTTTCGGCTGTGCGTTGTCTGTCAGTCACTCAGTAACGGAAGAGTTCTATATATATATATACATATATAGATAAATTCATTTAGCTAGACGTAAAATCTTATTTAGCTCATTTTTTTTAAGAATTGTCTCGCACTAACAATAATTCCTGTATTGCGGGGACTTTACAAACATTCAAATAACGGACATAAAGAACACCCAGACTCGGAACAGCAATTTGTGGGTCACACAAAGTTTGTCTCGTGTGGGATTCGAAGCTTCGGCGCATCGGCAGTGGCGAACGGGTTAATTTAACCACTACGCAATTCGAGCAGTCAGACGTAAAATCTGCATCGGAACTACAGTCAAGACGGCATTACAAGACACAATAGGTACCATCTTTTCATTAAATACATCCACAATGCGCATGACATCAACATCGTTACAATATTGCAATAACTCAGTCAACGCACAATAGCGGCGCACACAATAAAATTATATGTATGACGTCATACACATGTATTATGAAAAAACATCTACTTTTTTTTAATAATGTGTGAAAACATGATTAACTTTATCTTGCCT
Organism: Catocala fraxini; assembly: GCA_930367265.1. NCBI lineage: Eukaryota > Metazoa > Arthropoda > Insecta > Lepidoptera > Erebidae > Catocala > Catocala fraxini. The sequence goes on from OV884045.1 coordinate 16,481,361, forward strand.
GCGGTTTCGCTCGCGTAAATGTAGGTTCGGTTACGTAACTAACATTTCTTTTTCTGGATGATGTGTACCCTGTATCCTTTTCTGTATCTCTGATAACGTGTATGCGAAATTGCATGTTAATCGGTAGAGTAGTTAAGGCATGAAAGCGTAACAAACAAACAAACTCACATTCTCATTTATAATACTAGTAAGGAAGTAAGGAAAATTATGATTAACTAGATTTTGCCCGTAGCTTCGCTCGCTTAAATGTAGGTTATGTTTGACTTATAACAGTACTTTTACTTACTTTCTTTTACTTAAAAAAAATCCTTTTGTTACTGTATGTCCTTTTCTCTACCTCTGACAACGTCTTTGCGAAATTCCATGTTAATCGGTAGAGTAGTTATGGCGTAAAAGCGTAACACACCAAGAAACTCACATTCGCATTTATAATATTTCTAAGGATATATAAACATGATACAAATAGAATAACTTACATTAGAAGAGAATAGACAAGATGTCCTCATTTTCCACTCAAATCTATTCAACATTAGAAAACCACGCATGTAGCAATCATATTACATAGTATGGTCTCTGGTCACCAACAATAGGAGTCTTGCTCAAACTATTCCATTCAAATAGTTCGCAGTCGACTGACCCGCCTATGGTGGCCACTCACCGAAACCGTGTGGCAATCTCTATACCCGTAAACAGTAATAAAACGTTGGTCTATAGTTAGACCCTAACTAATATATTATGAATGCGAATGTGAGTTTGTTCGTTATGCTTTCACGCCTTAATTACTCGACACTTCTATCTACACGCGTTGCCACACCATGTCTTTTTCTGTAAAAAATATATGGAGTATCGTTTATCCAGAAAACAGTACCGTTACTTACCTTATTTTTACCTGTTGGAATGCATTGACGTATAACCCTCAGCGGGGGGCGGGCGGAGGGGTTATGTCGGACTAACCGGGGGAACAATATCCCAGTAATGCCGACTAAACCTACCACGGTGTTCCTCGACATAACCAGAGTAGGCGGAGCCGCGCTACTCACTCTCACACGCAATCGCGACTCCGCCGTGGTTTCGGCTTGCCGTATGAAACGGCAGGCCACTAGACGATATTACCCTACCCTTTTTCACTAACAAATTTTATCCCTACTGTCCCTTTGCGGGGCGACGACGACAAAAAGATACTACATACACAACACGCACGCCATCTCGCGGACCTAGTGCTGATCGGGTGGTGGGCAGGCCCTCGAAACCCACAATCCCCAGGTAAAATCTCATGATGGCTGCAGGTCGTTGTTTATTTTAAAACACTTTTATTACATAATTTTGAAACACTATTATTGTTACACTTTACTACTATTTAGCAATTTAAATTATTAAACTATATACATTTAAATTTACACTTTTTTCGACGTTTCTGTTACTTTTTAGTAGCCACGCTATGCAGAGGGTCTTGGGTTCGAACCCACGTCGCGCACCTCTGACTATCGAAAGTTATATATGACTTTTCGAAATTATGTGCGTATTGATTGACAATTATCGCCTGCTCCGTGCCTCGGAGAGCACGTTAAACCGTCGGTCCCGGCTGCCATGAACATCTATGGCAGTCGTTATTGGGAAAGTCAGTACCCTCTAATATCCTGACACTGGTCTAGCCTTAGGGTATCGTTAGCCTTCGGGTTGCGGAGGTCAGGTGGCAGCCGCTCCGTGTAAAAACTGATATCCAATCAAATCCGATTAGACTAGAAAAGCCGACCCCAAGTCACTTGGGAATAATAAAGGCTAAGGGAGAAGAAGTATGTGATGTTTTTTAATACTGATAAAAAGGCTGTCCTTATATAAGTAGGTATTCAAAATCGTATGTAGTTTTTGGGTAGATAAAAGATTTCTGGTGATGGTTTTATTTTCTCGTGTGTTTATGAAGATCGGTTTATTACAATTTATTTGTAACTTGGCACGACTGTGATGTATTATTTAATACTAGAGTTTTACCGCGTCTTCGCTCGCGTTAATGTACAGTTTATCAATCAATTTCTATCACTCCTAAACAGTCCTTTTTTCAGAATGAAAGATTATTTTTGGCTACGTGTATATATAATTCTTATGGCAGTCGTTATTAGGAGAGCGTCGACACAAAAGATCCCACTGGGTCGAAGTGTTGCCGGTCTGCACTGACTGGCCCCCACATAAGATAAGACATAGTAGCCACGCTCCCGTAAAAACAATTGCTGAAAAGGAATCGAAACGTCGGGGAAAACGTAAACATTGCCAGTCAAGAAAATTTCGGAAGCAGAACAGTACACTGTGCTTGATAGACGCCTTCAAATACGTGGGACCTAAAATCATCACTGACGAAATGTGGTCTGATACACCTTTATCTACCCTTTCGAGGATATGAGCGTGATGCACTCACTCCTATACCAAACATCTATAATTACGTATAGACTAGTTATGAAATTCACGATCAATAATGAAAGCTTATATTAAAGTAGTAATATAAAGAGGAAAGGTTTGATTTTTTGTTTGTCTGTAAGGGTTTAACTCAAAAACTACTTCACCAATTTTAAAAATTCTTTCCCCATTAGAAAACTATATTATCACCGAGTAACATAGACTGTATTTTATTTAAAAAAAAGTACTGTTACTAACATAATCTAACCTACTTTTACGCGAGCTAAGCCTTTTGTTTTTTACGCAACGAGTTTGCTTATCAAGCATACGGCTCACCTGATGGTAAGTGGTCACCGTAGCCTATGGACGCCTGCAACGCCAGAGGCATCACTTGTGCGTTGCCGACCCTTTAGGAAAGGAAGTGGGAAGGAGAAGGAGCGGGAAGGGGGACAGAGGGTGATTGGGCCTCCGGCACTCTCACTCACTGGGCGAAACACAACAGTAGGAAGACTGCTATTTTACGTCGATATATTAAAGTAAATTTATTACTTGTATGTGTCAATCATAAACACATGGTACCGTTCACATGGTTCTTGTTATACCGTCATTATCGATCGTCGACGACGCCTATGTTTTTATACCTAGGTTCACTTCCCGTTTGATACATGTTTGTGAAGCGTCAACTAGTTTTTACTTGGAAAGCCGTAGTTAATTTATTTTCAATTAGACTGCCCTTTCTTATCGGTTGTGTGGTTATTAATCGAGCTTGTCTTCTAAGTAAGCTTAATGGTGTTGATTGTGGCGCAGTGGTAGTAAGTGCGACTATTTTGTTGAGCCTCAGGTTTGTTGCCCGGGTTGGGTTAAAATGTTTTTCAGTTTTTATGTCACGAAATTCTCAGCAGGCATCAAGTCTGGCAATCTGCCTGGTATATAATCACAGCTTCGGTCTTTATTATGTAGAACTTCAAACGCAACTAGAGATATGTGCATGTAATATGAGTGAAAGTTTTACCGATGGTTTTATGACAATAGAAGTACCAGTAGAATAGAGGAAGACCGTTGAACAGCTTCGCAGAGGTCTCTAATTCGATCAGAAGGCTCTCTGCCTTTTCGAAGTTATGTGCGTAAAGCGAACTAACTACAAAGTGTTAGAGATGTGCGCCTTGGGATCGAACTCGAGACCTCTGCATGGCACTTCAACTGTCTCCTACTAAATTATAATCGAAAATATACCCCTTAATTTATATACTTAGTATATTAGTAAACGAATATTCACATAACAATTTTGAAGTGCCTTTCCTTCAAACTGTCCCCACCTTTTTGTGATGACATTTGACCTAATTTATAGAACCTCATACATAACGGAGGTTCTATAGCATGTTGACACTATCCCCTATACAAGTGGTTTATAGATAAAGGTATAAAGGTCCCTGTATGACGTCATGGGATTAGGGGCGAGGACGAAATGGGGTCGTGAACTATATACAAAGCTTAACAGCCTTTGTCAAATTACCTTCAACGACAGGAGTTGTTTATACCGAGCACAGGTTTTGTATGATATATTTTTTTGGTTTTATTTGTAAATTCTTTGATTATTAACATAAGGTTCTTTTATTTTCTTCTTCTCTAATAGAAAGTTACAGTTTAGTTTCTAGAATTAGGACAATAAAACCTGAGTCGCGGGAATTTTTATGAATAATTATGGGATGGGTAAAGACCTATCCCATAATTATTCATAAAAATTGTTTTCGCTTCTGTATTTCTCACAAAGGTGAGAAATACAGAAGCGAAAACAATTTTTGTTAGTCTGTCTGAATGTTAGTACGCGCACCACACAAAACTACTGCACGAAATTGAATGCGGTTTTCATAGTTATATTGCTAGAGTTTTAACTTAAAATGCACTGCATGTTCCATATAATTACGCCTCTTAATAGATGATTAGATTTTTCTAAGATGCAAAGAAAGAAAAATTTAGATAGGTTCTTACTTCCAAATTCCATTAGTACAGACGGCCAAGAAAGTGGTGTACCAAATTTTCACAAAAGTTTCTGTGAGGCCTAATTATCGTTAAGGTTGACTTTGCTAACTTGACTCATGGCATGACGTAAATATAATACATGATACAAAGAGCAATGGTTACTGTCATAATATTATTGCAAGGGTAAATCGACCGTGTTGTTTCATGACGTTCAAATGAACGTCAACCGTCGGGTAGAGACCACATTTTTGGCCAATGTACCAAGTCGCAGGCATAAGCTAGTAAAACAAATGAAAATTGCACCGAGAGACGTTTACTTCAATAAAATAATTTTACATAGCTTTTTTGGATATATACAATAAAGGCAAAATAGCTCGCCTATTTATTCTATATGCGGCAAAAAGGCTCATTCAACTTATAAGAGGATGTGACTAAGTTACTAAACATATTATATATGTTACGGCTAATACCCGAAGTGCGGCTACACCTAGTTTTAGCCGGCTACAACTCAGAAGTAACCTAACATAACCTAACCGCATATGGCCGGCTGCACCTAGTTGTAGCCGGCTAAAACTAGGTGTAGCCGCACTTCGGCTATTAGCCGCAACATATATATGTACATTCTTAGACATACTTGATCGTATCATTTAATTTGGTTATTTTAAGTGTTTGGTGTCGTTTATGTTGACTTGAAAATTGGTTTAGATTAGTTATTAGTGTCTATGTATATTTATTTGAACGTTTACTAGAAATTTGGCTTACAAAAATAAAAGTAGATATTTTTAGTAACGCCTCCAGCTAGAATGATTGTTTTGATTGGGTTCAGGTCTGAAGTGATATGGGTGGAATCTGAAACCTCGAATGGGCTACCGCCACTTATTGTAATCCTAATTAATATTTTAACTAAATGCGAATATGAGTTTGTTTATTACACTTTTACGCCTAACTTCTTGACATTATGATGATTCTTGATATCATGGAATTATATATATGTTACGGCTAATAGCCGAAGTACGGCTACACCTAGTTTTAGCCGGCTAATCTTAAGTTTATGTTCACACCCACCTTTAGCCGTAACATATACACGTAGTCAAAAATAATCTTTCATTCTGAAAAATGGACTGTTCTGGAGTGATAGAAATTTATTGATAAAATGTACATTAACGCGAGCGAAGACGCGGTGAAAATCTAGTATTAAATAAAACATCACAGTCGTGCAAAGTTACAAATAAATTGTAATAAACCGATCTTCATAAACACACGAGAAAATAAAACCATCACCAGAAATCTTTTATCTACCCAAAAACTACATACGATTTTGAATACCTACTTATATAAGGACAGCCTTTTTATCAGTATTAAAAAACATCACATACAACAACACAAAAACGTCCGGAAAACTTCACCCTCTTTTTAAGAAATTGGATAAAACGTTAAAATTGAAGTAAGAATAGTTGTCCGAGACACAACTGTGAGGGAATGATATTTTAATTGCCATGACAGTATCGTCGCAGCCGACATTCCTCAAGGCATAAAGAATGCTAGACTCGTGGGAGAACGAAAGTGTGTGGCATTAAAACAATCTTTAGTAATTAAAATCGTTTTTCTATATTTATATCATGAAGAAATAACATTGTTCGTTTGTTCGTTTCTGGAACTATTGAAATAAATATAAAAAAATGTTTGACTTCTAAACGAGCAATATTATATTTTGTTCGTTTCTGGAACTATTGAAGTAAATATAAAAAAATGTTTGACTTCTAAACGAGCAATATTATATTTTGTTCGTTTCTGGAACTATTGAAGTGAGTATAAAAAAATGTTTGACTTCTAAACGAGCAATATTATATTTTGTTCGTTTCTGGAACTATTGAAGTAAATATAAAAAAATGTTTGACTTCTAAACGAGCAATATTATATTTTGTTCGTTTCTGGAACTATTGAAGTGAGTATAAAAAAATGTTTGACTTCTAAACGAGCAATATTATATTTTGTTCGTTTCTGGAACTATTGAAGTAAATATAAAAAAATTTTTGACTTCTAAACGAGCAATATTATATTTTGTTCGTTTCTGGCACTATTGAAGTAAATATAAAAAAATGTTTGACTTCTAAACGAGCAATATTATATTAGTCTTCTAAGTCTTTTACTTCAATAAGATGCGATTACTGGGGCTACACATTGGGCAGGACATATTTAAAATAATTGTACCATCGACTCGAGAAGAAGAAGACTTCAATAAGACCAGCTCAAAAAAACAATTGAATGCATTGGGCATTCCAAATATAATATAATTTGTCTGCCTCGATGGCGTAGTGGATAGTGTAACCGACTGCCACGCCTGAGGTCGCGGGTTCGATTCCCGCACAAGTCAAACATTTGTGTGCATGGACATGGATGTTTTTCTTGGTCTGGGTGTTTCTATGTATAATATGTAGGTATTTACAAAAAAATGTATATATGTAAATATGTATGTTTATCCATTGTCTAGTACCCATAGTACAAGCTCTGCTTAGTTTGGGCTAGATGGTATTGTGTGTATGTGATAGAATATTATATTATTATAATAGGGTACTTGACTTACATGTTTTTATTATTTGATTCAAATGGTAAGACTACCCAAACTCTAAAAATACAAATAAAATTTTTTGAAAGCTACTCTGCAATAAATAAGAATCAAGAGTTTTAAATCTGATAATAAGGGATTAACCTTTTTCATTTTTCTGTCATAGAAAAGTGATGCGCGATACAAACTGTGACGTCGTCACCGTCATTTAAACACAGCTGTCTAAGGGAAATAGCGAGATATACTTTACCTTATCTCCAAATTAAAAATGTTAATCACTCCCTCATTTTGTAACCAATTTGAAACGGATTGCAAAAAAAATTTCTTTTGAATGCTATGTAAAGTAATGTACAAAATCTAACATTTACCTACCCTATTCTTTGGATAGCCATATGGAAAATATTGACGTGTATTCTATAATATGGCTGGCCAGTATAGTGCAGCACACACATTGCAACGAAAATGATGTTCGTTTAGAAGCCTTTAAGAGAAATCTTTCAGTTACATCGTTTGTGTTTTAATCTATCTATATATATATAAAACTCTTCCGTTAATGAGTGACTGACAGACAACGTACAGCCGAAACTACTGAACGCAAGAAGCTGAAATTTGGCATGTATGTTCCTTGGAGAGTGTAGGGGAGCACTAAGAGAGAATTTTTGGAAATTCCACCCCGAAGGGGGTGAAAGGGGTGAAACCCGATATTCACACGGGAACGGGACTTACGCGGGTGAAACCGCGGGAAAACTACTAGTAATACTATATGAGTCGAAGCTAAATTGAAGATATATTAATTCCGTACGATCTGCTTTTATGGATAATGTTAGCAGTTATTACATGTATACATAATCTCACGATTGTATGTATGTTAGTGGCTAGGCAGGGATGAATAATTACACACACATATCTTCAGTAGTTCCGAATAATAGTTAGCGAGCCTATTGTTCTGTAAATCGCCGTCCTCGTTTGGGTGATTTTCTTACAAGATCATCGATAACACATTTCTTAAAATAAATTTAACTATCGCCCGCTTTGGAGGGAAACATCGTGAGGAAATCTGCATGTCTGAGAGTTCTCCATAATGTTCTCGAAGATATGTGAAGTCTGCCAACCCGCACATGGCTAGCGTGGTAAATGCTATGGCATAAGCCTTCTCACACAGAGAAGACGCCCATGCCCAGCAGTGGGACAGTTTAATACAGGGCTGATATTATTATTCCTTTAAATCGAACCATATGTACGAAAATATAGAAATCGAGAGTTTTAGTTATGTAAGTATTACTTCAGCAAGGTGATATAACAAAGACTCTTTGGTTTCATGCTCAGCCTTAGAAAACAGAAGTAAATAAAAATAATAATAAACACAATTATTGTGAGAATTCTCGGTTCTCGCGGTTTTCATGGCCACGTTGCGGTAAGGTCATAATGTTCCTCCAATCATCAGGTGCACGCACCGTGGAGATGGGAGCCGTATCTGATACCAGGTAGATATGCCGCAGTACATTTTATTGTGTAAGACTGTGGTTGCCATTGGATGTCCATATACAACATGTTAACCAAACAGATGTTAGTTAATATCTCAGTAGCTACCAAACTGAATTTTACAATAGAGAACGTATTATGGGTATACTTCTGACCTGTTCAGTTAAGGGGAGGGCGGTCTACAGCGGGGTACTTAGGTCTTCATCACGCCTGCCGGGGCTGCAGGATGAATGCGCGAACGATCCCTGCGCCCCGGCCATAGACCGTTTGAGGAACACCGTGGTGGGTTTAGTCGGTAGAATCCGGGACTTTCTATCTTTCCCCGGGTGAGCCCGACATAACCCCTCCGACTCCCCCCGCGGAGGGGTATGCGTTACAGCATTCTTACTCACGTAGTGAATAGCTTTTAGGGAAATCTTGCGCTATTTCGAGCTCTTTTCAAATAAGACGACAAATATGAGGCAATTTTATTTTTTTAAATAATTATTTCAAACCATAAATATGAATTACCACGTGAAAACTAGAGAGGGAGGATGGGTTTTGGCACATACTATTGGCGGTCACCGAGAGAGGGAGGGGCATAAAGAATCAAAAGAAACTAGATACTATTAAACTTTACTAATTTTTAAGCTAATTAAATTATTAAAACTATTTATATTTAAGTTTACACTTTCCCCGACGTTTCGGTTGCTTTTCAGCAGCCATGGTCACGGGGAGACTAAGATGGTAGTTGTCCCAATGTTCCAGTGTCGTTATATCACAGATAATTTTTTTTTTTCATTGAGACATTGCGTCTCCGTATTGTTGCGCATGTACAGTCTGTCAGTCAGTACGGATTGCATCCCGCCCCCGCCCCCTGTCACCAAAGAGACCTAAAACTTTATAACTGCGACGCCACTCGCGCAATGTTCAGACCGGCCATCATACAGTGCGCGATATATAAGACGGGTGAGAACTTCGCGTTAGTAGTTATTTTACAAGCGTCATTTTAATTCTAGTCCCACGTTTTTTATTTCAAATACCGTGGTCTTACACCTTAAATCTTTATTGAAAAGCCAAGAGCAAAACTTCCACCGGATAACAGCTGTTATACACAAAAAGAATTATGCATAATCGGGGATATTGGAAGCCGCAAAAATCAGAGCGGAAGCGGCAGTTGCTTGCAGATGTCGTGGCCGCACCGCACCGCCATATTGCTCGACAATCATCATGCGCATGAACCGTGGTAGGAGCTCTCATTGTATATTTTATTTTAGGTTATTGCATTTTTATGTACGAGTGGTAACCTTGACGTTATGTACAAAGCCGGCGAACAAATTCTACTACGTGTAACAAAATTATGTGGTCCTCTTTAAGTATCAAACATAATTAGAGAAAATACTCATTTGAATATCTCCGAGAGAGTTAGCAGCTGCGTATTACAACCACATTTAGTCGGCTATAGTTTAAGATCGTCATATAAACGACCAAATTTTTTCAAAGACACGGCGTCCTCGGTGGCGTATTGGTTACTGTAACCGACTGCCACGCCTGAGGTCGCGGGTTCGATTCCCGCACAAGTCAAACATTTTGTGTGCGTGAACATGGATGTTTGCCTTGGTCTAGTTGTTTCTATTTATATGTATGTATTTACAATATTAAGTATATATGTATGTTTATCCATTGTCTAGTACCCATAGTTTGGTATAGTATGGTGTTGTGTGTATGTAATAGAATATTATTATTATTATTTATAATTTCTGTATCGTGGGGATGTATCTTACATAGATTCACGCATGTTTCAAAGAGGGGTAGGCAGAGACTACGGATTTCCATTTGCTACGATTGATTTGATTTTGCGGGATGTATCTACAAGGAACAAATATCAAACAACCGACACAAAGAATTCCTAGACTCAAAACAACTACTTTTGGATTACACAAATGTTTGTCCCGTGTGGGGATCGAACCCACAACACTTGACACGGCGGCAGTGGCGAGGCGACAATTTAAATTATTAAGCTATCCGTGCAGTCGGCTATGTTTTTAAATCCAGGAAGGGGAACCTTTGTTAGCATATTTCCATTTGCCTGACACGTGATTCGAAGAAATCACGGTCGTAGGCAACCGTAAGTACAACATTATGCCACGGCACTAACGATTAGTTACATTTGCATATATTAAATTATTAAAAAAATACCAAAATTTTACAGAAATGTTTTTAAATTCCATTAGTTATATCAACATATTTATTTACTTAGGTATTCTATCACAACAGATGCTCGTAAGATCGGTAAAGTCGAAAACACACGGCCGTTATTAAATTGTAATTACGTTTAGGTAGATGATTGACTGCGCGGATAGCGCATTTGTTAAAGTAGTCCTTTTGCCAGATCTCTTGGCAGTGGCAAGAGAATCACTTTTAGATAATGATATACTTATTATACTCTGAGAGTTTTAGGTTCGATCCACATACGGGAAAAAACACGTTGTTCCACGGTTGTTTTGGATATGGGTTTCTATTGTGCTCAATTCTGTAATATTTGTAAAAACCCTTGCGCTAAGAAGTATTGCTTCTAGTGGCACAACCTTCCTTCATAAAGAAAACCCTTTGCCATGCCCCAAACATATGTCGTATCAAACTCAATTCTTACCAAACGTACTGCATTTCTTTCCACTTCACAGCGTTGTCTAATCCACACGTCATTCAAATAACAATCAACATTAAACAGACAACATATTAATCCTAAACAATGACAGTTCACACAATTGTTAACGGCCTTACAGATAGAGCCTCTAATAAAAACGCCTCAACATAAATCAAAAATCCATAAGCTTAAACAATATAACGTATAGAGGTGCGCGTGCGTCGATCACAATTCACTAGGACATTGACCCCGACTAATATGGTTAACGACTCATGAATGGGTTAGTGATACCATGTTTGTATGGTTTACGCATGTACCTGTTAAATGCTATGAACGCTTGTACAGCAGAGGTATCACTTGCACATTGCCAGTCCTGCAAAAAAGGAGTTCTACTGATAGCAAGGATTATACACAGTTAGGGCTTATAGTAAAATAAAAAATATCACCTTTTCTTTGTTCTAGAAATCTTATTATCGAATCTCATAGCCATACAATACAATGTTATGAACTTTCCATCTTCTTTAGATTGAAGGCACTACCATTATCAGACTTCTCGATTTGAGTTGGGATCCTACTTCTCTCGTTATTTTATTATATACTGTAGACCTATTTAACAAGGGTGACGCATAATGGTCACCAATCTAGATTAAACTTTATATGTTAGAGATAAAAAATAAGTAAAATATATTAAGATCATATTCAGTATAATTTAACTATGCTTTCGTGTGATCTCGGTGTTGATGGTTCGCGACTGGAGTAGTTCAAGTGCACACCATATATTTGTGGTCAACTTACAACTTACTATGTGTTTTTGATGCGTTTTTTGTTTGGCTACGTTTATAGGTAAGCAGTCGCGTGTGACTAACGTAAGTTTTATGACCAGTGAGTGTGTGGTAGTTACTGCTTTTGTCAAGTAGCCTAAGGTATCGTAGGCTATATACTTATAAAGCAACTTGTGACCAAAAATTGTCGTGTTGTTTCGGGGGCAATCCTTTTGGATATCGTAGGTGGTGTAATCATCGTAGAACTGTATAGAACAGTTTTTATAATGTAATGTTCTATATATAGCTATAGATAAGATAGCATAATAGCAGCGATAGCCTAGTGCGAGGTTGTTAGACTGCCACGCAGGGGTCTCGAGTTCGATCCCAAGGCATCTCTGACTTTTCGAAGTTATGTGCTTATTAAATAGTTAATTATCGCTTGCTTTAACGATGAAGGAAAACTTCGTGAGCAAACCTACATGTCTGTGACCTCGACATAATGTTCTCAAAGATATGTGAAGTCTGCCAACCCGCACTGGGCCAGCGTGGTGGACTATGGCCTAACCCTTCTCACACTGAGAAGAGACCCGTGCCCAGCAGTGACTAAAATACTAATAAAATAATTACATATACTTGTTCATAAATACCAGCAGCTTGGTTCTTGATAGTCAGGCTGTCTGCCGACATAGGCCTCCTCTAGTTACTTCCATACACTTCGGTCTTGAGCTAGTTTTCTCCAATTTGGTGGTAGATCATCCTCCCACCTTTTGTGTTGTCTACCTTTCTGAGGTACCATCCTGTTATGGTATTTGTCCATTTATCTATTGTTGTTTTCATCATATGTCCGATTCACCTTCATTTCAGTTTCTTAATCATACTTACAGAGTCGTCTTTACTTTTGTTATTTTTCTTATTTTTGTAAGAATGGTTAATGGTAAGCAAATAATTGGTCTAGGTCTGGGTGTACTTTATTGACTTACCTGGATAAACCAAATAATTGACGTTAGCAGGCTCTTCCATACATTCAATACAACATAAGCTAAATGTATGAGAGTGAATCACTCCACAAGTACCTGCCATATGACACATATTCTCCTCTTATTTATTACCTTTTTGAACTCCCTTTGAAATAGCCATAATTAATTCTGACTACATATGTTTACACAAAGGTATTGTGCGAAATACATATTATTATCTCGTTGAATGCAACGCAAATGCTCAGACTATGGCTAAAAGAGTGAGTAATCTCATGACAGCTGTATGAGACTTGTATTGATTTTATGCAAATACTGTTGTATGTAAAACCGTTTTATTTTTATCATGTAAATAGTTGTTATTTTATGACTGACTGTTAACTTATTGAGTTGCAGTGGCACACGTCTAGCAGCCAGACACAATAGGTTTTTTAATTATGTTTGACATACCATCAATTGACAGGTTAAGACTTCACTCCCCCGGCAATTATTGGAATGCCAGACATGGCGTATTGTTTGCCTCAGTATTGCTACTGCGCCGAGTTTTGTAGGTTCGATCCCTAAACGGCTAAGTGTAGCTCATTATTAGTCACTAAATAACAGCAATAAAAAATAATTCAAGTTAAGTTGTCTTTGCGATCATGTATAGTGTGAAGAAACATTTCCAATCAAGGATCTGTTAGTTTTAACGCAGCCGAGTCAGTGTTAGACTCCTCATAAATAATCGTTTTGCATTTAATATATGTATATATCATACATATCAGCAAAGATAGCCTATTGGGGTACCGTTGGATTGCCACGCCAAGGTCTCGATTTCGATCACAAGGCGCGCACCTTTCATTACCTTATTATCAGTGAAAGAATTATAATTATTATTATTATTTGTTTCTCTTTTATATTATATATATTATTATATATTTCCGTAATACGTTAGGAAAATACCCGGCCCTTTGGGAGGCGCTTACACGGAGACATGGGTCCAACATGAAGAGGCCCTTCGAGAGTTTTAATCAATGTGGGATGGAACGCCTACTGCGTCACCAGCCGCAGCAGGCGTAAACTATTGCTACGTATGGATTCTAATATATGGGCTATGGGTACGGGTATTTGATGGACTGGTATATTGGTAACTATGGATGACAAAAAGGCGTCTGCCCTGAATACTCTAATAGGATCAATCGAATGGGCAGACGGTGACTCGCCAACTCACTGGATGGGCCCCCTGAATAGCCACGATAGGCATACAAGCCAGCAGCAGAGGGCGAACACCGGTGTGAGCGGCTAGGAGTATCGAGCGGTGCGGCGCCGGGTTCACCATCACGGGTCTCGTAACAACGGAGACCCGGAGCGAGTATCCCTTAGTTACGCCCTTGAAAATGACACTTCCACTCCCAAGCATGTAGCTATAGCGGTCTCCCTCTGACCTGCCGACCAAGGCAAGCCAGAGTTGAGAGTCCAACGGGCGCTCTTGAAGTTCCACCCCAGCCAATCAGTAACGGCAAGCCGGGGACGAGGCCCTAACCGACTCTGAGGCATTCAGGACCGCAGTGTCGCCACTCACATTCAGCTCGCCACGAGCTGTCCTGCGGTTTGTGCGCTTTCATTTAACCTGGTGAAACATTTTTTTATATCACTAGGCGTAGGTGGTAATTTAAAAGCTAGTGTACTTATTATTATTATTATCCTTGGTAGCGCAGCATCAGTGAATGTGACTGCTGTACATAGGATTTCGGATTCGATTTCAGGGTGAAATAAACTGTTATATGTCAAGCAATTTTAGATTTCTTGTCAAAATATTATCTCATCATCATAATACTATTTCCCCTTTCAAGGATATAAGCATGATACTACGTATCTATATTGGAAGGTCTATTATAAAATGTTTCTACCTTCCCCCTCCAATAATACTAAAAGCTTGTAGCATTGTTCGCCCACCACAACAGTTCAAAGAGTTTGAACTCGTATTGATCGCTGTCAGCGCCTTCAACTGATGCCCTTTCAGTCTTTATTGAAATATTTATTACTTCGACCGAATAATTGAATTCTACGAACCATATACTACTCACTGGGCTAGATACTTGATACTTATGTCATCGGAAATATTGGTAATGATATATTGCTATTATCGTATTATGTAATACAAGTTGTTGGTGGGCTTGTGGTATATGTTTATTGTTGATTGTGAAGTCCCAAGTTCTAAGGCCAAGTTTTAAGGCTAGGAAAAGATTGTTTAGATTATGCTCTGTAATTTATTTTGTTTAGAAACCGGTTTTGGCCGGTGTGAATTTTTTTTGCTGGTTGTCGCCCCGTGTATGGTACTGTCATCAATAAATGGCAAAAAACTTGTGCATAACTAACTATTGTGTTATACCTAAATGTAGCTTGCGATATGTGGGAGTTTACACCACCCTGTAGGGTATTAAGTATATAACACATAATGGTGGTGCTCTATATTTTTGCTGAAGTTCCCTTTAAGAAGATTTTGACTTCTTATATAAACTGAGTTTGCGTTAGATCACAATTTCAGCAGATGTCATATAGCGGTGTCTCAGTGGTGCAGTGGTAGTAAGTACAAAAGCTATGCACCAGATTCAATTCCCAGGTAGCATAATTTGTTATTGGGTTTTTCTGACAAGAAATACTCAGTAGCAGCACGAAATCTGGAGCTGTGTCCAATAAACGGCAAGTTCTGTAATCTTATAGTGACCATCTGCGCCACAACACCTACATATACAGGGTGTCTCAGAATATGTGAATCAAATTGTAACCGGAGATACTTTAGTTAAGGACCTTTAGAAAGAACTAAAAAAATATATTACCTTTGTGTAAAAATAAAAAACACTAAGCTTTTAAAAAAGTACGACTTTTCCAGACTTTCAACTACAGGTGCTACGTATATGGCAAATTATTTTTTTCAGGTTCATTATTTGTGAAGGATTCATTCGTCAAACTACAAACGATTTTTTTTTACTCTTTTGAAAGTTAGTTTTTTTTATTTTTACACAAATTTCATTATTTTTCTATTTTTTTATTTAGCGCATTTGAAAGGTCCTCACCTTAGGAATCACCCGTTACAAATTGATTCACATAATCTAGGACAACCTGTATACTGAGTCATTTTAAAGTCTTTACTGAAATAGTTATGCTCACAATCAGACTACAACTTGAAGTCAAAACCAGCTTTTCCCATTAACTTATAAGTATTTTATCCAAACATTCCACAGACCTTTTTACGTAATCTATTCGGAGAAACATTTTTCTTTAAAAATTGTTTTAACTGCTTCTGTGACGCAGCGGTAGTGAATGCGATTGCTATGCATGAAGTTTCTAGTTCGATTTTAAAGTTGGGATAAGTCTTATTGAGTTTTATTGAGTAACACGGAGTCTGGAACTGTGCCTGACGGCAACGTGCTCTGTGTTGTGTGGGACTTAAAACTATGTTCAAAGAAATGTGATTGTTTGCTACATCTTAAGCCTGCCCCACGAGAATATAGTCCTAAGATATGTATGTATTAATTGGCCTGTTTAGGCCCTGGTTGATACGGTCTGACATCATGATACACTTGATAGTAAACCGTTTCCAATGATCGTTATCATTTAATGAAAGGAATAGGAGAGCTATATATAGAAGCCTTCAGAATTCAGCGGGAGAATACGGTAACAGTGGTAGATATGTGAGCTTGTGAAGTTATTTGGATATCAGGATTGGAAGTCCGTATTCCAACATTCGGCGTACGGGTACTGGTGAGGCGATTTCTTGCCAATAAATTTCAGTTGGCGTTTTTTTCACCCGCATTGAGACTAAGGGCTTCATAAACAGTAAAAACAAAGTCAATAACTTTTATTCCCATAAAAATGTCTTGCACACAATATTTTGGTCATAAGACATAAAATAAATAAAAAAATACAATATAAGAAATGCCTATTCAAGAAGAAGAGATTTCATGACATGAAGAAGGCAAACAACACACAGCCACTCTTTTCTATCTCCAATTGTTTACCATATGATCGTTAGCAATGAAAATCAATTTATTTAGGTACTTCAGTATTTTAAATTTATAACTGTGTTATCGAATTTGTAGATTACAAAAGTGAATAGAAGTATTAAAGAATTTCGGCGAACTATTAAGGGGACGCATATGACGTGATTTAATTTAAACATGTGGTTCTGTACGTTATTATTCTTTGACCGCATATTTAATAATTCCATTATCGAACGTGATCTCTGGAACAAAAAGCCACATTAACTTAAACTATTTAATACCGGAAAAGCCTTACTTATCAGCGCATGCGTAGGGTTGTATCTATCTCTTTTTAACATGAGAGAAGGAAATCGACAAAGAAAGAGATAAATAAATAGTAGGCGCTTTAATATTAAGTTGCCGCTTCGTATGCAGAAAATCGGTAGCGTTGTGATTTTCATACTAACTATTTCATTAATATTTTTTGAATGGCCAATTCGAGTTCAACACTTTTTTTTCCATGAATTGTTGCTTGTATATAGGCCACTAATGTCTAAAATTAAAACCATCTACCATCAGGTAATTATGGCGAATTGTAACAATGAATACGGGCAGACACTAAGCGATGTAACATACAAACAAATTGTTTAAAAAGCTACTGATATTTATTGTTAGTAATACATGTAATTAAAAATAATATATTTAGTTTATTCTCGAAATATAACCATTGTATTTTGTACAAAACCCATGAAATTTTACGAAGAACATAAACGGCAATTTCAGGCTTAAAGTTAAAGAACTAATACAAAAGGCCTACAGTAATAAGTCCTCCAGACTGAATTTCGGTCACGACAGCCAGTCCTAACGGAGACTAGCCATCTGCGCAGGAGATATTATAGTGCACAAGTATGTGCGCAAACACAAGTGCACTCTCTGTTCCCTAACTCTCATGATCCGATGGGATAGTAATCCGACACGACCGGAGAGAGATCAGGCGCAGGATCAACGGCTTTACGTGCTTTCCGAGGCATGGCATCTCTGTTTATAAATTGTCCCATTCCCGGGTATAGGACTTGTCTCAGTATGAGAAGGATTAGGCCAAAACCGACAATAGAATTATAGTGACAACTCGTGCCAAATATTTTGACTGTTCTGAACATGAGTCGGATCACCGCGGAGTAACAAAGTTCATGTGTTAGCAAGTAAGAGAATGGGATACTGCGCATCGAGTTGCACACTTCAGAGTGCTGGAGTGACGTGCGTGACTTCGTCTGCTTCACATAAGAGAATTTACCCCACTGTTGCAACATTTTTTATTGATGTTCCGCTCCTATTGGTTGTACCAGTAATTACTGAGATTAGCGCGTTCAACTAAACAAACAATCAAACAAACAAACTCTTCAGCTTTATAATATTAGTATAGATTGCCTACTCTACAACGTGCTATTTGATTTAGGTGGTTAAGTATTTATTATAAACATATATTATACTAGCGTTTGCTCACGGCATCGTTCGCGTAAAAGTAGGTTAGGTTATATTAGTAACAGTACCTATAATATAGGCTATGTTACTCAGTGATATTATAGCTTTGTAATGAAGCCAGAATTTTTAAAATCAGTCGATTTTTTTTTGGCTTCAATTCTTACAAACAATAAATAAAATCTTTCTTTTTATAATATTAGTGATATTAAATATGTCAAATCTATTCATAAACTGGCCCTCTGCTAGATTTGTCTCTTGTCAGTATGAAATTGGCAAAGTAGAGACCTCAACATCACCTCAGCTGCTATGAGGATGGTATGTAGGCTACTGCTCTTAAACCACATGACTGCTTACCATCAGGCGGAGTGTGGTCGTTTTGACGTGCAACATAAAAATATTGATTATGTCATATTCCACCACGCTGGCCAAGTGCTGGTAGGCTTATAAAATTGTGTGATGTCTGCCAACCCACACTGGGCCAGGGCCAGGGCCCTTTATATTGTGTTACGTCGCCGTTAAAGCGAGTGATAATTAACTCGCAGATAAATTCGGAAAGTCAGAGATACCTTGGGACGGAACTCGATCGAGTGATCATTTGGTCATTACCAATTCTGTGTTCTTTGTGTCTAAATTATCCCTAGTGCAGGACTTGTCATATTAAGAAAAGAAAAAGTATTCACTGCGTGATGTAGCCAAGTCCCCTTTCAAGACAAAGGTGTTAAGGTGTGAAATTAAAGACCAAAAATTGTGTTATATATAAAATGGAATTCTATATGAATGAAGCCTCAAGTAAAAGAAACTTTAAATAATAATTGTACTTTAATATCACAACTTAATAAAAGATATTTGAAAGACTGGCTCGGTGGCCGCGCATATGACAGCTATAGATGAGGTCTCGTATTCAAAGACTACTTTAGTGGCGCAGAGACTACGACTGAGCGTGAGATATACTACACTCAGGTAGGACATAGTGTTATTGTGTTTTTCTGTAAAGACCTACCGAAATAGCAGCACAGAAACTGAAACTATACATGGTAGACTGCAATAAGCCGTATTATGTGACACCTAATACCATGGTGCCCAAAAAATTACCAGAATAAAACCCCTACCTTCTATTTCGGAGGTACAGGTATCAGACTATGTATATGTATATGAGAAAACAAAATAAAATATAATAATAATAATAATAATAATAATATTCTACCACATACACACAACACCATCTAGCTCAAACTAAGCAGAGCTTGTGCTATGGGTATTAGACAATGGATAAACATACATATATATACTTTTTTTTTTGTAAATACATACATATTATACATAGAAACACCCAGACCAAGACAAACATCCATGTTCATGCACACAAATGTTTGACTTGTGCGGGAATCGAACCCGCGACCTCAGGCGTGGCAGTCGGTTACACTAACCACTACGCCATCGAGGCCGACTATTGCAAAAGATATGGTCTTTCTCCATTTACTGGTTGATTTCTCAGTTAGAAAATAGACAAGTCTTTTTTGTTAGAAGACAACAACTCCCGCTCTTGGACTAATACCTGTGTCACGGAGAACTTTACAAACATTCAAACAACAAACATAAAGAACACCCAGACTCGGAACAACTATTTATGGATCACACAAATTTTTGAACCGCGATCGAACCCACACCACACGGTGCAGTGGCAATAGCGAGACAACCACTTAAACCACTAAGCCATCCGTGTAACTTGTAAAGCTTGGCAACCCTAGAAGCAAGGTATGATAAGCTGTCTACGTGTAGTATTCGTTTTTTTGTTTGAATCTCGATCAGCATGGACGGGGCCGGGCAATACGATAATGTACCAGTCCAGATATAACGGTGCGGGGCCATTCTCATATTATATCTTTTATAGCCCAAGTGTATTTATATATACATGTAACTACGCCAATATATCTTTAAAGGGGTAATTAGAGGTCTATCACAACATTACCACAGCTATAGGACGTCAAGTGACATCCTGCCCGCTACTATGTTTTTTTAAAGACTTCTGTCACGCTAGGAATAATTCTTGTGTTGCGGGCACTTTACAAACATTCAAACAACAGACATCTAGACTCGAAACAATTATTGGATGACACAAATATTTGTCTCGTGTGGGGATCGAACTGACAATACTCGGCGCAGTGACAGTTGCGAGGTGGCCATTGAAACTACAACGCCCTCCGTGTAGTTAATACTAAAATGCTCCCATTGTATTGATGATTGAACCTTAATTGGCTCGACGACTATTTCGCCCAAGAGCTCACTATCCACCAGATTTTTACTATTGCTAAGAATTTCCTAACAGCAAAATCCAAAAACACTTTACCAAACCGGAACTTAATACTGGGACCTCATGATCCCACCCAAAGTCACACAAAGAAGGCAGTCACACAACAACCTTCATCTTAATTTAACTTTAAGTTTGTTTACACGTTAGTTTTTGTCCTTAAAGTGGTAAGTCGTGATCCAAATATAGTTCCCGTCAGGATAGTCTAAAAATAGTAACTAGACAACTAGGTCCACAGCTTACTAGACCTAGTTCCCATTGACTACTTTTTACGCACTTCATATGTATACCAAAGGAGATACTGGCAGTTATAAATATCGAAAAATTTATATTCAAAACTATTTAGCTCGGATTTAACTGATATTAATGATGTACCATATATTATATAGGTGGTATATTATGTGTTATATGAGACTCCCTTAGGTGGATTTATCGTCACTTTGCTGTAGTTTTCCAATTGTTTCTGGTATAGGGTTTACTGGTGTCTATACGCTAATTTAAATGTAAGGCTGGTTATCTATATTAACCTATAATGTTATATTAGGTATATATTGACATTTTTCATAGAATATGCGCCAAAAATTAACTGTCCGTAGGTAAATCGCTTCGTTTCTTGAAAGAAGAAGCGAGCCCTAGTAAGTATCGTCAATACATTCAAATACAACTGTGCACATCACTAAGAAGAAGACGATCCAAAACCATACTAGTTTTTTTTAAGAAAAGTACATAAAAGTATAATACATTTTAATACTTAAGACTGCGCCGAGCGTAAGACAAATAATGACAGCTCGTACGGCGCATATTCAAATCGGCGCGCGGCCGCCATAGTAAAATTGTATGGAGGATTTGAAGTGCTTTTTTGATAAATATGTATCTTTATTGTCAACCAATAACTTAAATATTTGGGACGGACAAATTGTAATATGTTTCGTTTAAGCTGTAAAATAGGATAGATTTCTACTGTTATAATCTAAAAATCACGTAACACGAGCTTACGTTTTTGCATTTTTCGTGCAAATTTACGTAATTTTGTAGGCGAAAATATTAATGATTTTAAGTTTTTTACACAAAGTAATTGTTAACACATTCATTGTTATGATAAATGTATATTTTATATTTGTATTAAACAAAAAGTGTTGATTTTATTCACTTAACTGTGACCGCCTGTTTTGGCACATTTCGCTCGGCGCAGTCTTAACTAAAACTCCGGCTGTTTTAAACATATTTACGTATAAAAACCGTTACATGTTTAAGATAAATAAAAACAAGAAGCTCAATTTTAGTGGAAAGGGAAGCTTGTCTGACTGCAGGCTAAAACATTGATTATAATAATTTCAAATATAACTCTGTCTATACTTCGTAAGTGCTAATCGATGGCGTTTCGCTGGCGGCTACGGCGATACTTGTAATTTGCCCTATCTGTAATTTAACCACCTGCTTAGCGTAGCTAAATGTCACAAAGATTTTAATGATTATAATAATTATAGTCTTATAAAGAAGACGACGTCGAAGGTCTTATGCAGATGGCGGGATAGCGGTGATCTTGGACGACTTTGAGATGCTAAGTTGTTGGGATCTAGTGATCTTCAGCCAGTCAGCTTTTCAAAGACATATGAGTACGTCAAGTATAGTTTTTGAATAAATTTGCAAACATTCGTCGTTTATAAAATTTTTGCACAGTTCTAATTTCTGGATAAAAGGTCTCCGTGGTCCTTTTCTGTACCCCTAACTACGATCTTGCGAAACTTCACGATGATCGGTCGAGTAGTAAAGGCGTGAAAGCGTAACAAAGAAACAAACAAACATTCACATTTTTAATATTAGATAGGCTTAGGATACTGAATTAAAACCTATTTATTTAGAATGCGACTCATTTAGGTTACAAAGAACACACTAATAAACGACAAAGTTTATTGATTACTGTAGTTACTTCTATATAATTTGTTATGTTTACAATTTATGACAAAGGCATGCCTATGAGAAGATACCTGCAAAAAACACACGGCCCCACTTTTAAATTAACATTATACCTTGTAAGTAAACGCGGCAATTCGTTTTACTAATTTTACACATAAATTCGCGAACAAGATTAGTACATCCCAAAGAGTCTTGTATCTATACACAGTATATACCTTAAAACCAGTCTAACAACAACAAACACTGCACTAAACATAAAAATGGCAATAATTTTTTGCAACGCCAATTTCGTACAACCCGTTTTCTGATAAAAAGTTACAGAATAAGACCACATCAGGTTCCCATAGAACAAGTGTCTACCGGATAATGATCGGCACTTGTCGTAGATAAAAATAACAAAAAAATAACGCAACGGGTCCTCTGGAAACATGGTATATGATCTATGACTTTATCTGGCTTCGATTTGAGATACGCATCCACAATATGCAATGAATGATGTGAAATTAATATCAATTAACGTATATTAATGTTGTTGATTTTTATCTTGTAACTTGGTCCAGTGGACAGTTTTCATTAGTTACGCTGTGTGGCAGATTGGTACCTGGGACCAGGTACAATTCTGGCATTGCATTGGTTGTACAGTCGCCCAAAAATGTGGTCTACGGTCTTAAACGTCGTGGAACAACAAGATTAATTTTCCCTTGCAATAATGTTATGACAGTGATCATTGGTCCCTTATTATGTATAATAATAATAATAATAATATCACACACAGCACCATCTAGCCCAAACTAAGCAGAGCTTGTACTATGGATAAACACACATATATACTTTTCTTTTGTAAATACATACATTTTATACATAGAAACACCCAGACCAAGACAAACATCCATGTTCATGCACACAAATGTTTGACTTGTGCGGGAATCGAACCCGCGACCTCAGGCGAAGCAGTCGGTTACACTAACCACTACGCCATCGAGGCCGACAAAATATAATTATATGTAGGTCATGCCATGTGTCAGGTAAGAAAAGTCAACCTTAGCGATAATTAGATCCCACAGTAACTTTTGTCAAAACTTCGGTCCGGTAGACCACTTTCTTGGCCGAAGGTTTTAAGTAGCAGCAATGAATATACGTTGTACGTTTATATTTTTAGTAATAAGTTCTGTTTGTATTTATATTCCACACACATGTGAGTTTATCTATACTATAATAATCTATACTAATATCTTAAATAGGAAAGATTGGATTTTAGATTTTTGTTTGTGATGAATTAACTCTAAACTAATCCGATTAAAAAAAATCTTTTACCATTAAAAAACTAATACAAATTAATAAAATACTGTTAATAACATAACCTAACCTATTTTTATGGAAGCGAAGCCACGGGCGAAAGCTAGTTTAGAAATAAATGTCTGGAAATATAGCGCGATTCATTACATGGTACCAAAACCAGAGAGTAGACTAGTTGAGCCTCGCTAATTTTCAGCATGAATGGGCCGGCTCGACTGGGGAAGGACTACTCTCTCACAGAATATCGACGTGAAATAGCAGTATTCCTAGTGTTGTGTTTCGTTCGGTGAGTGAGAGTACCGAAAGCCCAATCACCCTCTTTCCCCCTTGCCGCTCCTTCTCCTTCCCACTTCCTTTCCTAAAGGGTGGGCAACGCGCTAGTGATGCCTCTGGTGTTGCAGCCGTCTATAGGCTACGGTGACCACTTACCATCAGGTGGGCCGTATGCTAGTTTGCCACCTTTGTTGGATAAAAAAGAAACGAAGCTAGCGTAGTGTTTTTAATACCTATACCTCTGCTTGTGCCTATTCTTCATAGACATAGAGACGTGAGTCTAAGGTACACAAAAACTTATAAAGACCTACAAGCACTACCATATAACCCTGAACCATTTTCCCACAAATAATCTAGACTCGACCTACACGTTACAGAAAATTTACGACCAAAGTTTAACATAACCGTAAATCACATAATCCAAGGGCTAAATTCTAGACCAATATAAAAATATGAAGCAGAATTTATTGAATTAAGATATAAAACTGTCTATATATGTAGTTATGACCTTAATAGGATCTTATATAATGTATTTAGTTCATATAAAGCTATTAACGGTGCCTGTATATAGCGTAGCTTAAATGTTTAATAGTGTTGATTCCGTTTTGTTAATTCTATTTCAAATAACGCTGCCTTCTATAGATTTAGGTACCTATATATTTGAATTAGGTGTGCACCTTAAATCTTATATATTTGATATATTCATTGGAGCGCACGTATGGTGTAGTCGTTTATGTGGTCGCCTTACTACTGCTACTGCGCTGAATGTTGAGAGTTTGATACCCACACGTGTCAAAAATGTGTGGGTTTCACATATAGTTGTTTTGAGTACTAAATGTTCTTTGTGTCCGTCGTTTGAATATTTAATAATAATAATAATATTCTATCACATACACACAACACCATCTAGCCACTAACACATAAATTATTCCTGGTACCCTTTTAAAACAAAAAGATTAACTTTTAGCTATGATTTGGATTTCGTAGAATAGCAATGTGTTGCGATTGTTACATCACACACTTTCACATTACTTTTTAAACATAAGTTAAACATAAACGAGATGGGTGTAAAAACCCAGGATTCAACCTCTTCGTCATGAAAAGAAATGACCCCTATATCTCGGAGGTATTTTGACCCACAGGACCCATATTCAAACTCGACCGAGGTATGATCCCAAGGCGTCTGCCCACCAAGTTATAATTCAATGTTTTCCATGTAAAATATGTGACCCCCCATATCTCGGAGGTGTTCGAGCCACAGGGCCCATATTCAAATTCGACCGATGTATAACCCTAAGGTGTCTGCACACCAAGGTACAAGTCAATTGGTCCAGTGGTTTCGGAGTTACGTCTGTGAGTAACACCAATCTATCATGAACACACAGACCCACATAGTGTTTTCATTAACCTCTTCGAAGAAGACTCGGAGGTTAATAATTAAATAGATTATTTATTGTTTGTATCGCTGTTCACTGACAACACTGCCTTGACTTTGAAGGAGGCAGTCGGTTTCCGTATAGTTAAGCGAAGGTGTTGTGTTGCCAGTGAGCAGAAATGAAATGATTCTTAAAATTAATTTATTTTAATTTCCCTGGTTTTATTTTTTGTTTGCCTTTTGTGTGCCAAAATAAATAAATTTCTTTATTTTCTTTTCTTTCTTTCTCCGTAGATATCCTTACCCCGGTTCACCAAACAGCTATTCACTTAGCCCAGATTTATTAGATATTGTATATAGCTATACTCCTGTATCTATCGTAGCCAGTGCCTTGGCGTGCGTCAGTGCATCTTTTGCAACTGAAAACACGCAGCATCATCAATGTCAAAAAAGATATAACTGTTTTGTTCCATGGTTACCCGTCCCGTAAGTTTGCACTGACGTTTAAAGCCAATCTGCGTTTTATTCTCGGAATAATATGCTCAAAGTGAGACTTTATATTTATGTAAGGGTCAATATATAATAATATTAGCCTTGTATTAAAGAATCTCACTGCTGGGTACGAGCCTTTTCTCAGTGTGAGAAGGGTTAAGCCATAACCTACCACGCCGGCCCAGCGCGGGTTGGCAGTCGTCACTAATTATCGAGAACATTATAGAGAACTCTCCGACATGCAGGTTTCCTCACGATGTTTTCCTTCACCGTTAAAGCAAGCGATAATTAACTAATAATACGCATATAATTTCGAAATGTCAGAGATACATACCTTAGGATCGAACTCGAGACCTAAGGTCCAACGGTCTCCCTTAGGCTATCGCTGCTACAAGGGTCTTTGTATCTATCATAAAATTGTCCTTACGACTAAAAGCTTGATTTGACAAGCTACAGCACACTTTCTGATGTGCAAATGAGACAAAAAATATGACAGTGATTAGTAATACAGCTACTATAGATTTTTTACTTCACGATAACCGTGAAAATATTTTTCTACACTTATTTTAGTAACGATTCGTGACAAAATGTGCAGCACGTTCAGAGTTTTAGCGACAAAAACTATTTCACACTAAATAGTTTTACTTTTTTACGAGTTCTAGAGAATAAATTATTTTAGTTTGGCGTACAATGTTGCCATGTTGAGGTGCGGTATAAGTATGACATCAACTTGAGCGTTTTTACGTTTTTACTGCCTATGGTGACTGTCAAGCCAGGGGGCCACTACCACTGATGTGTTCCCTTGTCATTGCAGAAGCAATAGGTAGGCAATAATCAAACTGCTACCTACCGTCGGAAAACGAACGAAAAGATAGGAAGGTGGAGTGAACAGTAACAGCTGTCCTGGCAAAGCGCAAATCTAACCGGTGATTGAAGTTGACATAATGGTGGTAACAACTAATTTGAGGATCGCGGAAAGAAGGGAAGGCCAATTATTACATGATCCTTCCATAAGTGATAGGAAAAGGACGACGGAGTACCAATATCGCGGATCTGATAGTATATGCCGCGTCGATGTCACAAGCAGCCCTTCTCAGCTCGCGCATGTAAAACCCAGTGCACGCGAGGAGCTTGCGCATTTTATTTGTGCCAGCAGCTTTTGTATTTTATTTTTGGGAGTAGCTTGCGCATGTAGCCTGCACAAGTATTTGACACATGTAGCCTGCTAAATCGAAGCGAGTATCTTGCACATATATTCCGTGCGAGAAGTTTGCGTATGTAATCCACGCGAGGTGCTTGCGCATGTGGGACGCACGAGTAGCTTGCACACGTAGCCTGCGCGAGTAGCTTCCGCATGTAACCCACGTCATCTACTTACTTAGTATATCGGCTCTATTCGAGTTTCAACATATTTTCTAGGTAAAATGCAGTTATTTATATTATAATTATACCTAAAGTGTTAATTAACGCTCCCATGAATCTAACATTACATCTTGTAGGAATAACATGTTTTTAAAGCAACAGTGAAGGTTAATTATTAGTTTACGTGTATGTAAATTTATTTATAATTTTATTTTCTTTTTCAGGTAAGTCGAATGCAATGGATGTGGTCTTAATAGTATAAGTTTAAGACAGCGGAATAAAGTTGAAGCCGGTGATTTACTGAGTAAGTAATTACGATATTTAAATGTATGATTGATAATAGCGGGATATTTGCTTAAATATAATGTTTTGTTAAAACTGAAACAGTGGAATTTGGCAAGAAGATCGTAGTTGTATTTGGCAGTGAACAGAGTCAGGGGCAGGCAAGGTTTAAATAGTGCTATTTTTCTGCAGGCAATTAAAATTTCAAGAATAAAGCCTTGTTTATGAACCTTTTACAGTAAAGTAAGTGAAATCTATATTATTTCATCTTTGCTCTACAATGTTACTAAAGGATGAACTTACGAATATACACCACGGTCATACTAGTAGGTACTCTAGTCTGCTAGTTCTCCTATTTGAAAACAGATAACCACACCGCGCTAGGAATAAAATTTACATACTTTTTAGAAGACAACTCTCGCACTAGGAATAAATGCTGTTCAGTGGAACAGTCTCAGTGGATCGCACAAATTTTTCTTCCAAGTCCATCAGACCCACAACACTCCGCGCGGTGGAAGTGGCCAAGCGACCACTTAAACCACCATCCATGCAGTTAAAAAGTACTTGATAAAATAGTAGGTATAACTCTAAATCATACATAAAGGAGTTGCCCATAAGCATCCATATACAATACCATACCACATTACTTTCAAATGCCTGCTGTATGTCAATTATGAGTTAACAAAGTAAGTAAGGAATTATTTGATATATCTAAACACTATTGTAAATTTTATATAACGGATTTAAAAGTCACAAATGATATTTTAATACAACCTCTTATGGTATGTTTGAATTTGATAATTGTATAGTATAACACTAATTAATCTTATATAATTATGTATATTTACAAACGTATTAACAAAGACAAAGTAATTATAAAAATATTATAATATTAGTATTATAATATTTTTATAATTAAACCAGTTCTGTAAATATTCAGATATTTACAGAACTGGTTTAGGCGTCGTAGAATTCGTCAGTATTGCTGTCAATTGTTAGTGTGCCCAGGAGACTGGCAGCATTGCCGCGTTGAATAACTACGTTTAAAGTTTTACTAAGCACAGCATCGTACTCGCATTTTGCATCAACAACTCTGTATATAATCAAAATTATTTTTGTATTTCCATGACATTACACAGGATGGAAGGATGTCCCCCATAACACAGGAATTTCCTAGCTCGGGGGACATTGCTCACATTGTATACCTCAGATGTACCCGACTAATTGCATTTATTTAAATATGATAATGTATACAGCTCTGAACCCTTTTTTTGCTAATAAACTATTATTATTATTATTATAATGGCAATACTGGCAGTCTCTTGGGCACAGCTTTGGGCCAAGAAAAGACTAGCCTTCAGATCAAGCCAATCGTTGATCAAGTTTTAGCGATCTATCAATATAATTGGAAATAAACAATTCAACAAACTCACACTCACACACACACGCACACACACCCACACTCACACACACACACACGTACACACACACACACACACACACACACATCCATACACACACAAACACACACACACACACAAATATAAATACACATAAATACATACAAAGTTTAAAACAGAGACTAATTTTATTTACTAATTAACCTACAAGAACCGTTTTGTTAAGTCCTTAGTTCAACAAAGTTTGTAACATAATTTCGGACGAATGGATGACCCTGATAACACAGGATTTACCTAGCTTCGGGGTCATTATTCATATAAACGAACAATGGAACTATGTAACTACAAAATATTTTTATTTTATACTGTGTCAGATATCATGTATTGTTTTGGCAAATAAATTTTATTATTATTGTTATTATTATTAATTAAAATGTAAAATATCATTAAATAATTACAAATCAAAGTAAAAAAATGCAGGATATTGTTCACGATCTTAAAAAAAACAAAAATTCATGTATTAAACACTAATACTTCATTGCAAAATATTTCGAAAATATAAAGTTAAACACTTGTAACACTAGACCGGTTAGAACAATCACTTATGTTACAAAACAAATGATTAGTTTCAACACAAATAAACCACAAAATAGCTGCGAAACATGTGAGGTGACTCGGCTAATAGTTTTGTCATTGGAAGGTGACATCGATATATCCTTTCCCATCACTCGTCGCGTAGCAACGACGTGTAGCTATGTATGATGCAAGAACGTGGTTATATTCGTTGATACAGAGTATTTTAATACAGTAACACAACTTTAAAAATGTAGTTGTAAAGATTTGAATAACATGACCACGATTGAGTTTGTACATGACACGCAAGTACATGCGCAAGTTACTCGCGTGGGGTACATGTGAAGGTTAATCATTTGGGTTAGCTGCACGGTTGGTTCGCTTTGGTCGATTACATGGTGCTTACAACCTGGGTAAGTCGTGTATAACGACAAATAAAGCTTGCGGCAAATACTATACGAAGAAAGTTAGAAGCGGTTAATAAAAAGAGATGGCATTGGACTCGATTACATAGGTATTACTCCATGTAATCTGATTCAAGTAAGTGAAATTTGTAGTACGGTTAGTACATATAAAACATTTAAACGTCGGTCGTCGAGCCCCGGCTGGCCAGGCACGATCACCTAGCCTATTTCGAGGTACCGCCAGGCACAATCACCTTTGTGCTGAAGGGACATTACACCACGTCCACCATAGGTGCTTTGAAAGCTTTTGTATAGAAATTATACCTGATGACTGAAAAATCTATCTTGAGGCAAACGCCCAACTAGCTGCCAAAAAGCTGGCATCCTCTGTAAGGTGAGGCAGTATTTCATGCCAGAACATTTGCTTAATTTATACCAAGCGTGGAGTACTGTTCTCACCTCTGGGATGGCACTGCAAAATCTCAGCTGGAGGCTTTGGAGTCAATTGAGCGGAAGGCCAGGACACTTATCGGAGCTTGGAGCATCGTCGTAGGGTTGCCAGTCTTTCGGTATTCTATCGTATACATTTCGGAGAGTGGGCAGAGGAACTGCATAATTTGATTTCTCATTTTCCCAACAATTAGACCAGCAACACAAGTACGTGGTGGATACACCACATTAACGCACGAAGCGCTTTGCTTTCACTTTTATAATGCGTACCGCCAAGGAGTGGAACTCGCTACCTATGTCTGTGTTTCCCGATAAGTACAATTTGGGTGTCTTCAAGTCGCGAGTGTATAGGTATCTTCTAGGCAAGCGTGCTCCTTCGTCGACTGCATCGTCACTTTATGACAGGTGAGATCGCGGTCAAACGACAGAACAGATAAAATAAAAAAAAACTAGAAACCTTATATTCTCTGATGTTTCTGAAATTTAGTCGCGCATGATGGCCCACAGATATCGTTACATAATTTTACTGCATAGATGGCGCATTAATTTATTTTTGGTTTAGTCACTGTACCGCGCTAAATGCAGCAAAGAACTAAAACATGGCTTAGGATGCAATTCAGAAGATCCCTTATGAAACATTGGTATTGAAATTTGTGCTTAAAACTATGCTATATTACTAAACAGCTAATATATATGTAAATAATAATACAGAATAACAATTTACATTATTTAACAACATAACATCTTTACGCCAAAAGCAGTTTCAAGTGTTTGACACAATTTAGTATGGAGATTTTATGAGCTTCGTTGTGTTTACAACAATATGTTAAATACTTATCGTACCGATGATATGCCTTATTGTTACGAGGATACAGCTAATTGTAATAACATTGATTAGCTATGAATTAAGTACGTTATTTATTATGTTACTAGATTCTATGCACTTTTATGAAAAATATTACATTTAATATCATTTTAAAAGCGGATCTAAGTCCTACTAAGTCTAAGTACTTTTGCCACAGAAAAAGTTTGCGCTCATGCGATGGAAAGGTAAATACCTACTTAACAAAAAATTTGTATTTTCCAGCTGTGTTAAAGTATCATGCAATACGTAGCAAGCTTATTACAGTTTACAAGCATAGTTCAAGACGTTGTGCGGCTGCTGAAAATAACTTAACAAGAAAACCCAAGATTTTTTTGTTTCGAAACCGAGACCTCATGCACATCAGTATGCCACGAATCAAACAAAAGCAGCAGTTTCTATTAGAATAGATAGATTTATAGGCATTGTAACCACAAACACATTTGAATTACTGCAATTCTTTACTCTGTGGCACTATAGCTACTGCCAGCGTGTGAATTAGTTTTGGTAAAAAAAAAACTGTTTAGCTAGTCGCAAATAGAATTGATGATTTTCTTCAATGGCTTTGTATATAGCCAGCGGTTGTCAAAAGAACTAACCACCGCGTTCAGAATGTTAATTTCGTTTCTGAATAAGTCTGTAGAATATTTTATGCCATTTTGTTTGGCGTGCTACGTATATCTTGCTGTATGTTTTTGGCTAACATAATTATTCAAATATTATGATTCTGCATGCAAAAGCAGATGAACATTTTGTCATTATTATCTTTTTTAAATAAATGCGAATGTAAGTTTGTTTGTTTGTTTCTCTTTCAAGCCTTAACTACTATAAGCCGATTATCATGAAATTTTGTATACACATTGTTAGGGGTACATAAAAAGACAGCGTACCTTTCATCCAGAAAAAGGACTCTTACTAACCCAACCTAACCTACATTTATATGAAATTTATAAATTCTGTTTACCCTTTTTTCTTTTAGCGCTAAACCGTGAAGTCATGCAGGTAATATGACTAAATAAATAATTCAAAGTCATGCAAGTAATTTCCGAATAGAATTTTAATATTCAATGCAATAGTTGTAATGGTTGAAATATATCGCTGTAGGATTGGCGTGACGGCATGAATTGTAAAATTCCAATCATTTTAGGTTAATTATAGGTTGTTAGAGCTGCCTTGAAATCATTTTTGAAACGAACAATAAACTAACCTAGTATCATAAACACGTACGTGTCTGAAAAAGACAGAATTAATCTTAAACAATATTATAAATACGAATGTGAGTTTGTTTTATACGCTTTCATGCATTAACTACTTGACCGCTCATCATGAATTTTCCAACCACTTTGACAGGGGCACAAAAATTATATAATTTTTTGGCTCGACAGACAACAAGTACTATTCCAAATGTACTTATAGCAATTTATTATTGACAAAATCTTGTTTATCGCGAACGAAGCCTCGGTAAAAATCTTATAATATAATAAAGCAATAACTTATGACTGCTTTATCTTTCCTGTGGCGAATAACGAGATACCAGGTTCAATTCCTAGGTTCAATGAAGTGTTATAGGGTTCTTCTGTTACAAAATTCTTAGTACTGCACGGCGCGGCGGCGTCTGGAAATAATGTCCGCTGAACGTTATTGGCCAGCCTACATTTACACAGCACTTAAAGCAAAATTTTGGTGTAAAATATCTCTGCTTACCCCTTAGGAGATATAAAAAGTGAATCTATGTATGAATGGATAGGAATATAGGCCACTCTTTACATTGGCAAGATATTTCAAAGAAAACGTGGTGGACTGTTGCCGTATCCGTCTCATACTGAGAAGAGCCCCCCGTGCTTAGCTCAGACAGCTAACTAATAGGTCGATATTAAATAATATAATTTTAAAGAAAGAAAGTTCTCGAAATTGATTTGAGAATAAGATAAAGCATAAGAATGCTTTATTTTATTGTCGAATCAATTTACATAAGAATGCAAGGACGGCAATTAATAAATAGGTTCTAGTTTTATATAACCGATGACCTATGTTCTACGACCTACCAAATATGGCTCAAATATATCTCTACCTGCTCCTCCCAAACACACAGCCATGAGGTATATACTATATTTATATTCATACAATATTTATAACATTATAAACATTAAGTAACTCCGTCAGCTACAACAAAGACCTACCGTCCGATGAATATGCATGAATGTCTGAACACATACATACACATAGAAGTCTAATTAAACTACCATACAAACAGCGACCTTGTCAGGCCTATTCTGTGGACAAACAATCAAACAGACAGACGATGGGAATGAGCTCCCATTTGTCACGGTGACACAATACACTATACAGTTGATTATACGAATATTCAATGGGAAATACAACCTTCACGTTTTCTAGAAAAGGTTTGTTGAAATTTGGATGTAGGATTATTTTATTTATCTAGTTTTAGTAGATTTGATAGTTGTCTCATCTTAGGCTCAATATATAATTATAGTTGGACGTTTTTCGCAGCTTGGGCAAAGTGGTATTAGATATTTTTTCGTCCATGATATGGAGAAATCTTTAATTATATTTTAATTTTTTTTGGTTCACGTCCGCAACATTAGACTTTAATAGGCTCAAATTCAATAGAGTGTGAGTCTATGAAGTCTAATGTATATTTATGGAATTAGGTCACACGTAATAACGTGTGACACAAATCCATACCTGGAGAAATGTGGATGTAATACAATTCTGCCTAACTCTTCGGAAATTTGGAGACTAATTGCCTGCTTTATGTCATGTCCTCCTCGAAATGGCTTTATTCAAAGCAAAAAAAAATGTTGTTGTTTTTTTTTTATAATAATTTCTTTTTTCATTAATATATAAATTAATTGACGTGCCTAAGAAGTGTTAACATATTTTATATAAAAAAGAATATTTCTGTCTTTGAATTTCACTATATGTATGTGGAACGGTCATAGTTAGTAGTCAAATAATAGTGCAGTTATTGAAAAGATATGGCAGAACTGAACCTCCAATTAAACCTGGGTTTTCAAGCAGCTCCACTATCCAGCCCAGATGCCTCTACCCTACATAATACAACTAACAACCAACAACCATAACGCCAAATAATCATCTGTAGTGTTACTGCAGTGTACAATGATTCCAGGCTTCCTAAAAAGGTGCTGTACTGTGAGCAGAAGACAGGGAATATATGTCCTTTACACTGACAGCATAACAATTCCTATCTTCGAAAGTTTGTCACCTTTTTAAGATATGCAAATAACCCCCTGGTAAACCAAGCATTCATAAGTTCCTTACCGTTTACCACGAGATGGAGATGATATGCAAAAAAAATTTACCGAAGACATTCTCAGTGCTCCTGTTGTAAATTTACTTACAGAAAATCTTAAATTTTGTCCTATCCGAGAACAAAATTTGTAAAATCACAAAATAATATATATATATTTCGAAAATTAGATATTTCGAAATGAGTAGACGCACGATCAGCCTATGTTAATATATATTTCTCATAGTTGTCAATTCACGACCATGTTCAACATAGATTGTAAATTATATTTCGAAAATATTTATAGACTTTAACTAGAAATAGCTCACGAATTACAAACAGAAGCCATTTCTAATATTTATAATCTGAATTGCTAATACATTTTGTATTAGATACATTGATATTTATTTTTGTACGGTATTCAGCGAGGCACGTGTATTAATTAGAGCTACTAACTTTAACTTTTAATATTGGTAATACGAAGACATACTTATACGTATGTAGAGCAGCGATAGCTCAGTGGGGAGCCCAACAGACTGCAATGCAGAGGGTCTCAGGTTCGAACCCACGTCGCGCACCTCTGACTTTCGGAAGTTATATGACTTTTCGAAATTATGTGCGTATTGATTGACAATTATCGCCTGCTCCGTGCCTCGGAGAGCACGTTAAGCCGTCAGTCACGGCTGCCATGAACATCTATGGCAGTCGTTATTGGGAGAGTGTCGACACAAAAGATCCCACTGGGTCGAAGTGTCGCCGGTCTGCACTGACTGGCTCCCACATAAGATAAGATAAGATACTATACGTATGTAACCAGCGATAGCCTAGTTGGAGACCTTTGGACTGTCATGCAGAGGTCTCGAGTTCGATCCTCTCCGACTTTTCAAAGTTAAATGCGTATTAAATAGTTAACTGACGACTCGATGGCGTAGTGGTTAGTGTAACCGACTGCTACGCCTGAGGTCGCGGGTTCGATTCCCGCACAAGTCAAACATTTGTGTGCATGAACATGGATGTTTGTCTTGGTCTCGGTGTTTCTATGTATAATATGTATGTATTTACAAAAAAAAAAGTATATATGTATGTTTATCCACTGTCAAGTACCCATAGTACAAGCTCTGCTTAGTTTGGGCTAAATGGTGTTGTAGGTATATGAAAAAAAAAAAAAAACTATCGCTCGCTTTAACAGTGAAGGAAAACACCGTGAGGAAACCTGCATGTATGAGAGTTCTCCATAATGTTCTCGAAGATATGTGAAGTCTGCCAATCCACACTGGGCCAGCGTTTTCTACTGTGGCTTAACCCTTCGCAGACTGAGAAGAGGCCCGTGCCCAGCAGTGGGACAGTTTAGTACAGGACTGATATTATTATACTTATACGATGGCAAACAGATAAATACTTGACTTATACTATAACGAAGGTTATAGGATGGGATTGTTATACTTAAGTATTGCAATAATAAAGGCATCACTCGCGCGCTGTATTGCCAGTATAAAGGACAAATATTACTAGTCTTCTGATAGCATACTACCAGCCTTAGATTCCTGGCAGTTCTACTAAGCGTAGTAATAACACTAAAGTCTTCGACAGAAATTTTCTGTAGAGTTGGGGTACTTTTACAGTCGTCTGTAGCGAGAAGCACAGAGTGATCTTATTTTATATTTAACTTTCGTACTAGGAATAATTCCTGTGTCGCGGGGACTTTGCACACATTTAAACTACAATAATATAATAATAATAATAATAATAATATAATAATAATAATAATAATATTCTATCACACAAAGTTTTGCTTCGTGTGGGATTCGAACCCACAACACTCA
Source organism: Catocala fraxini (assembly GCA_930367265.1). NCBI lineage: Eukaryota > Metazoa > Arthropoda > Insecta > Lepidoptera > Erebidae > Catocala > Catocala fraxini. Next base: position 16,517,673 of record OV884045.1, read on the forward strand.
GCGCAGTGACAGTGGCGAGGCTACCACTCAAACCACTTCGCCATACTTGCAGGCATCATAAAGATTGTAATATAATGTCAAAGTTATTTGCCTGTTATCTAGCAGCCCTATTCTATCTACGTAATAAATAACAACTATTTATTGTCATACTCTCATTACATGTATTGGCAATGCGCACTATAATAAATTATGAGTGCTTATGCCTAGTAGGTATGAACGTTTAACATGTATATAAAATCAATAATCCTTACTTATATTATAAATTAGATTTGCATGTGGTATCGCTCGAATAAATGTAGGTTACATAGGTTATATAAGTACCAGTGCTTTTCTCTGGATGAAAGGTACCCTATGTTTTATCTGCATCCCTGGCAATGTGTATGCAAAATTTCATGATGATCAGTCGAGTAGTTAAGGCGTGAAAGCGTAATAAACAAACAAACTTACATTCGCATTTATAATGTAAGGATTCAAAAGTAACTCTGTCTGTTTGTTACCTCTTCATGGCTAAACCACTCTACCGATTTGGATGAAATTAGGTACACACATAGGACTACTTACTTTTTATTTATGTAGGTTCCACGCGTGCGGAGGCGTGCGCAAATACTACTAATATATACGTTATATACTATGTTGATATCTTTATAACTTTACTGCCACATTGTACTACGCTAGTTTTATCTTGAGCGATAAGCAGGACTGTTAAGCACACAAATATGAGAAGCTATATACGGATTTTATCGCGTTGTTTATTTGACACTTTATTACAAAATTTTGAAAATTGTTTCACTACTACTACTATTAAACTTTACTAATTTTTAAGCTAATTAAATTATTATTAAACTATTTAGATTTAATTTATTTTTACTTTTACACTTTCCCCGACGTTTCGGTTGCTTTTCAGCAGCCATGGTCACGGGGAGACTCATTCTCATTCTCAATCCGTATATAGCAGTTTAATTTCAATGAATAATATTCGCGTAAATAGAAGACAATATTATGAGAAGCTATGTTTAGGTGTATGATTAGCGGGTATCTCCTGGTGTATTAAGCTGATCATAAGGTATTTATTTCTGGTTTAAACCTCATTTGAAGTCTCAGTATGAGCTAGACGTGTTTATGGTGGATGTCAATGGTTTCACCCTATATTACATAAAACAAAAATATACATAGCTGACAAATGTTGTGTATAATACTTCTATTTTTTTTAACTTGATGGAATGCATTGACGCATACATCTCCACGATAAAGAAGAACGGAGAGGCTTCGTCGGGGTCACCCGGGAAAGATGGAACGTCCCGGGTACTACCGACTAATCCTGCCGCGGTGTGCCAATTGTTTGCCTTGAATTGTGGGTGGGTTGTTAGAACCGGAATTACTTCAGCGACCCACCCAGCAGTGTAATGCACTTTAGTCTAACCCTTCCAATATGTATAGGTGTAAGTCTATTCATGTAAGCCCTACGTAATAGGGCGCAAGTTGATTATCGGCTAAAGAACCAATTAAAAATAAGTAGGTACTACCATAGTTTTGGAACATTCTAGCTTGGAAGGTGCCGTGCCGTCTGTAAATTCCTACGTCTAACGTCTATCTAAGGGGAATTTTTTTATAACAGAATCCATCCTTTCTTTACTATAAATGGATTTCCTTTAAAAGTCACTTTTCTTCACACAAACAGTAGAATAATTCACACATTTTCTATTTTGCTGTTAATACAATTAATTAGTTGGTGTTATCTTGGTGGACATCTGAATAGGAGTCCGTAGACGGCTAGTTACTGAGAATCTTAAGTAATGTTAGTTTGTCTTATAGTTGTGCTCAAATTCTAATCATCTAATATTATAAATGCGAATGTGAGTTTGTTTGTTTGTTACGCTTTCACACCTTAACTGCTCCATCCATCGTGATGAAATTTCGCATACACTTTGTCAGCGGTACAGAAAAAGTACTGATCCCGATATAACCTACATTTACGCAAGTAAAGCTGTGGACAAAATATAGTTGTATAGTGTTTACAGTAGTGAGGTGACCCCTCATAGCATTGAACTATCCGTGCTCTCAATACCTATCTCTTCCTTTATATAAATGATGCGGTACTACGATTAACACACAAAAATAACAACCAATCTTTAGAGAATACGTTAAATAGTTTGGTACATAACAATATGTGTTCCCACGTCGTATCGTGTAGGTGTGAACTCATATGTAGATAGTATCGCTTCTATAATTGCTTATACCAATGTTTCAACAATGAACCTCTGTTGCTTCAAATTAGTAAGTCTGGCTGATTAAACGGTGGAAAGAGGGATTGATGACTGTTCGTTACATGTTACGTGTTTGTTTTAGAAACGTAAACTCAACTCGAGTTAAGGAAATAATGTGTGACTTGCTGCAGAAATTTCATTATGATCGGAGTTAATTAAGGCGTGTCAGCATAACAAACAAATTCACATTCGCATTTATAATATTAGTTAGGATATCAAGCCTGTTCGTTAACTGTCCCGCAGCTAGGCACAGGTCTCTTCTCAGTAGGAGAAGGGTTAGGCCACAATACAACACGTTAGCTTAATGCGAGTTTGCAGACTTCACACATCTTCGAAAACATAAAATATCCAGGTTACCTTAGCAAGTCGGAGGTACGTGCTTCGAAATCGAAGGCCTCTGCGTGGCAGTCAAATGGTGTCCTATTATATACGCTGCTCAACGCAAACATACAACGGCAAAAACAATTCATTCCAGTTCCAGACTACATGCCGCTATCTAGAATTTCTAGACTGAAAAACCCAATAGCACTTTTTTGGTCGAACCAGTAAATTTTAGAGTAGTAGAGCCTCGCTGATTTCAGCATGAATGGGCCGGCTCGTCCGGGGAAGGACTACCCTCTCACAGAATATCGACTTGAAATAGCAGTATTACTACTGTCGTGTTTCGTTCGGTGAGTGAGGGTGCCGGAGGCCCAATCACACTCTTTCCCCCTTCGCACTCTTTCTCCTTCCCACTTCCTTTCCTAAAGGGTCGGCAACGCGCAAGTGATGCTTCTGGTGTTGCAAGCGTCCATAGGCTACGGTGACCACTTATCATCAGGTGGGCCGTAGGCTTGTTTGCCACATTAGTTGTATAAAAAAAAAAGTAATCCAACTTGAAACCTTATGCACAGCAGTCGTATTCACTACTGCTGTAGCTCTGAAGCAGTGTCCATGTGCGACCATCTCAGTAGCGTCTCAATACAGTATTCATATTTTAGTTAAAACCATGCTCAATGTGTCATGAGAGATATATATAGATCTTATGTGGGGGCCAGTCAGTGCAGACCGGCGACACTTCGACCCAGTGGAATCTTTTGTGTCGACACTCTCCTAATAACGACTGCCATAGATGTTCATGGCAGCCGGGACCGACGGCTTAACGTGCTCTCCGAGGCACGGAGCAGGCGATAATTGTCAATCAATACGCACATAATTTCGAAAAGTCATATAACTTCCGAAAGTCATAGGTGCGCGACGTGGGTTCGAACCCGAGACCCTCTGCATTGCAGTCTGTTGGTCTCCCCACTGAGCTATCGCTGCTCTATATAGATATTTATACTATGTTCATCTTTGACTAGCCTACCAATCAGTAAATGCAAATCCTAACCAATATTATAAATATGAGTTTGTTTGTTACGCTTTCACGTCTTATCTACTCGACCGATCATCATGAAATTTGGCATCGACGTAGTCAGAAAAACAAAAAAAATCAGGGTATCTTTTACCCAAAAAAGTAATGTTAGTAACCTGTGCAGGATTCTTTGTGTTCAATGTGTATGTATTGTAGAGGGTGTTTTATACATCTGACGAATGACGAATTAAATGCAGATAGCGAAGTGACGATTTTATTGAGAGACCACTGACTTGTACAAGGTTGTGACAAAGAATGGTTAACATTTATTATATATAATAATATAATATCAGCCCTGTATTAAACTGTCCCACTGCTGGGCACGGGCCTCTTCTCAGTGTGAGAAGGGTTAGGCCATTGTCCACCACGCTGGCCCAGTGCGGGTTGGCAGACTTCACATATCTTCGAGAACATTATGGAGAACTCTCAGACATGCAGGTTTTCTCACGATGTTTTCCTTCACCGTTAAAGCGAGCGATAATTAACTATTTAATACGCACATAACTTCGAAAAGTCAGAAATGCGCGCCTCGGGATCGAACTCGAGACCTCTGCGTGGCAGTCCATCGGTTGCCCACGAAGCTATCGCTACTTCGTTTATTATACATTTATTAAACAGCATTACAATTATTAAATTTAAATATTAAAATTATTACGAGATAGTCGGTTACAACAGTGTACATTTCTTCTATGAAAAGTATGTTGGTACAATGTTCGATTTTAGTTCTAATTTCTGAAAAGTAGATGAGTGACTCTTACGATGATGTAATGTCTGAGTAATGGTGGTAGGCACAAACCTAACATTCATTTACAAGATTTCTATAGATACTTCTCTGCCTAGCCTACTAATCAGTAAATGCAAATTCCTATCAATTATAAGTAATACTTATGCAAAGATAACTAACAAGATCACGATATAAACGCAACAGTTAGTTGTATTGCTAAGTATTTCCTGACGAATGCGCGTACAACACTTTACTCTATCACGATGTCGGTTACTTCATTTACTGGTATCATAGCATGGCGTGCAGACACGGCTCACAATTAACTTGGGATGCGTTTACACCGACGTGTAATAAAACAACTAAAGTATTTGAAGCATTCGGCGCGAGCGCACGACTTATTGGGGGACGCGTAGTTTAGGTTAACCTAGTTAAAAACCAATATCGAAACCTAGCGTCGATACTGGTTTTTTGTATTAAAATGTTCAATGACATATAATGTGTCCTTTTTAACATATAGACGGCAATAAGCTCGCAACCTATTACCATAAGCAGCGAAATGTACGTGAGATACAACCTCGATACACTACAGGAATATAATTGTAAGAAAGAATTATAAATGTGAAAAGTGTATACTTTCTCAATCTGTTCTGTGTTTACTGTTATTTTTGTGTGAAAAGGTCAAGCTATAGGAGTAAATTTTATATGCAATATATTTTTTTAAGTCACCGACGTAGTTCAGAAGTGTAGCAGGCTGAAGTGGCAGTGGGCTGGTCACATCTGTCGCAGAACCGATGATCGTTGGAACAGACGGGTTCTCGAGTGGAGACCACGACTCGGCAAGCGTAGTGTAGGACGCCCTCCGGCCAGATGGACCGATGACCTGAAAAAGGTGGCTGGAGGTGACTGGATGGCGAAAACGGGAGATCGGGCCTTGTGGCGCACCCTGGGGGAGGCTTATGTCCAGCAGTGGACTGCAATAGGCTGAAATGATGATATTTTTTTAAAGAAATATGCATAATAAAAGAGTTATAACATAGCTAGATCATCGCTGAAACCTGGTGTTTCGCTTAAACTGCAATAGCCCTGAAGATGCTGAAGACCGCTTTGATACACCCTTCGACTGTATTCTTGCGGTACGTAGGCTTTCCAGGTCCTTTAAGAAGACCCTTATCTTAAGCTAGCAGTACAAAAACTCTCTTTTTTGAAAGTTTAGCAACACACAAGAGGATTCTGTTAAGTTGCAAGGGGCCGAAGATTACGGTACCAGGTTAAGTCATTATTTGTAACATAAAAATGCAAGTTTCTGTCATAGAGCATTCTACATATATGTAAACATACTGTTTTATAAAAACATTTCCCATGTCTGTCGCTCGTTGCGTACGCTAAAGTATTTCTAAAGCTGTTAATATTCATAATGTGCATCGTTATCAGAATACTTAGAGATTATTTGGCTGTATTATTCGTGCAAATGTGTACTTAATAGCAATATTATTCAAGAATCCTAAGTAATACTATTCAGAAAGTGTATGTTTCGCACTCGGTTGGTGCCCCTTTAGCATGATGATTTTACTGACACTGTAATTTACGTACTTACGCAAGCCAGGGATTATTTTAAAATCTTTTACGATGTATACAATTCTGACAAATTGTACTTTTTCCTACTATGCCTTAGGCCAATTAAACAACTGCGTAAGGTGTACATGTAATAAATACTATAAGAGCCTTTCATTCCATTCAATTATCACTTTTAGATCACGCATTTGTACTAAAATCATTGTTTGTCTTATGACATTATCAAATTTTATAAGTCTATTATTTGTATTTATCAATAATCATTTTTTATTAGTAATACTATTTTGTACTTAGTTTGGTATTGTCAAAATATTGTATAAGATTAATTTGTACTCGAGGAGTTAATACTTGATAAATAAATACGCCAAATTAGATATTTTTATTATAATTACTCATTCTATTAATTCAAATTATTCCCGTAAACATAAGGAATCAAATCATTTGAGCTAGTTTGCTTTAAGCTTCAAGTAGTCCAACATAAAACCGTATCTATTTAGATGGTTCTCTGCAATTAGATTTCCGGATTTTACCATACATTAAAAAAAGGTTCTCCGTTCTTCTCGGTGTGAGGTGCATCCATTGAGTTTATAGTATACAATAGCATGCGCGCGCAATAATAACAGCTATGCCGTGTGATGTCCGCGCTTGCGTCACATATATGCTTATTCGATGATTTGTGCCTTAGAAACTTTCACGTATATTATAGTTTATATTCACGCAATATTTTTATATTACGTCGCTTTCGGAAGTTAGTTCTGCTTTCATTTTGAAAAGATGGATATACGGATATTGGTAAAATACTAATGTTTTACCTGTCCATAGATGGCTACGTATCATTGAACATCAGAAATATGATTTAATATTAAATCAAGTTAATTATTTGTTTAGAAATGATACAGTGCATCATGTATTGTATCATAGTTGTGATGTAACTATGTGAAATTAGTCAATCAGCGTGTTATAGGTGCTGGAGACAGAAATATTGGAAAAATTGAACCATGATTTGAAGAAGATGATTAGAGATAGACTAGATGTCGGATTCGCAAGAACCGTTGATGGCCAGTAACACTTATAGTCAGGCCAGCCTTTTATCCCTTTAAGTTAGCGTTGATTTATCTTCGCTTGTGTATTTTTTTGTCCTCGATAACAGTACTTTTTCTGGGTGAAAGCTACCCTATCTCCTTTTCTGTACTCCTGACAAGGTGTATGCAAAATTTCATGATGATCGGTCGAGTAGTTAAGGCGTGAAAGCATAACAAACAAACTCACATTCACATTTATAATATTAGTAAGGATTTATTCTTCCTGCGTCTACTAGCTACTCATATTGAATAACAGTTTATTCTCGAAACTACTTAGCGAATTGAGTAACTATTTATCTTCTTTGTTTTTGTTTGAAACAATAATAATACACCTGTGTGATATTATTTTTATCATCTTCTCACGACTTTAAACTTTAGCGTCTGTTAACTTGCATGAACATCTTTTATAATTTACATGTAAAAGCGGATTCTCATAGGTACCGTATATAGCAAAATGTATTAATAGAAGTGATGCTTATTTACATTATTTTATTTATAAATTTATTGTTTGATTTCGGATTTGTTTATATTGTAAATATAATATAATATTTTTATTGATTGTAATACTTATGTTTGTAGTCTATTATGATAAATTTTATGATTATTGTTTCACTTTCGTGGCTCGAAGCGTAGCCTTACTGCTTATGTTACTTCTGGATAAAATATCCTTCTAAATAACGCCAGTAGTTTTTGAATTTATTCATAACAAACAAAAATACAATCATACAAAAACCTTTCCTCCTCATAATATTAGTATAGATTATATTCATAGTCAAAAGAGCCGTTGAATAAAAAGGATAAAATTTTGAAAAATGAGCGCTTGTTAAAATACAAAGTTCATGAAGTTTGACTATGATTTATATATGCAATTTTACCATAATAGTTTCGTCTTCACGTGTACTGTAAATTAGTAGCATTCGACTTTTAACCATTTCAATACACGTGATTGGAGCTTTCTATTTCCGTTTAGAAGTTTAGTAATATCGGTATTCAGCTATTTATTTGCGTAGACAATTAATAATACATCATAAAATTTTCTGTTAATTTAATTATAACTTATTCATAAAAAGGTATAAACTAACTTCGTAAACGATTATAGATGGGTAGCTCAGTGATAGATGTTAAATTTTAACTAAGGTGATGGCATGCAATATTTAGTGGTTAGACTATCAAAGATACATCAGGAAACAGAGTTACAAAGAGTTTACTGATATACATATCTCCGGAATTTATGGTCCAATACCAATATTTATAACATTTGAAAATGTCCCCTTTATAAAAGAAATTTAGGCTGTTTTATAAAGATCGAAGATCCGAGATAACTAACATAAATAAAATTAAGAATGGTTTCCCCTTTTTTAAATTGTTCAAAATTACTAGTCATTGACTAATCAATGACTAGTAATTTTGAACAATTTAAAAAAGTCCTAAGACTTCTTACACAGTTTTTAACCTCAAAGTTGACGGTATCTTGTCACATCTGTGACATTCATCATTGTTACATTGTGACTCAAATTAGTGTATTATTTTCTCAATTGAGTATTCGGCCACCATTTACTCACGTCGTCTTCATCCAATCAGCTAAACCATTGAATTGGATACTTGACAGACAGTTCGCACAGTTCACGATGATAGTCGGACGTCGCGCGCATTAATGTGCGCAGGCGCAACGTGCGCTTACGTCACTGCGCGGGAGCATGCCCCGGTGAGCAATGCGAAAGCGATAATGCCGTAATTGTATGTATGTGGGTAAATAGTAATGAAGATTATGTATGTGCTTATGAATTATTATGCGTTGAATTATTATTGAGTAGGTTGAATCGTATAATGTAATAATAGACATGACGGCGTTTTAGGAAGGTAATGATTGTCTGATCAATTAATCAATTTATTTATTGTGAACATAGGTACAATAATATAAAGGTGTTACAATTGTGAGAAAGTATCTTTATCTTTCACTTGTAGGTATGCAATTGTTAAGTCAATGACAAAGAATCTTAAAATTACTACAATAGCAAAGTATATTTATAGATCGCTATTTCTTGCCTTTTTTGGTAAACAAACAAACTCAGTTAAGCTGCTTTAAGATTATATTCGTTCTTTAAATAGAAAAGACAAAGAAGAAAGATAACACTTAAAAATAGGTTTATATTTATTGTCTAAGCAGCGATAGCTCAGTGGGGAGACCAACAGCTTGCAATGCAGAGGGTCTCGGGTTCGAACCACGTCGCGCACCTCTGACTTTCGGAAGTTATACAACTTTTCGAAATGATGTGCGTATTGATTGACAATTATCGCCTGCTCCGTGCCTCGGAGAGCACGTTAAGCCGTCGGTCCCGGCTGCCATGAACATCTATGGCAGTCGTTATTGGGAAAGTCAGTACCCTCTAATATCCTGACACTGGTCTAGCCTTAGGGTATCGTTAGCCTTCGGGTTGCGGAGGTCAGGTGGCAGCCGCTCCGTGTAAAAACTGATATCCAGTCAAATCCGGTTAGACCAGAAAAGCCGACCCCAAGTGACTTGGGAATAATAAAGGCTAAGAGAGAAGAAAAAGATTTGTTGTCTCTTACTACCAGTACCTACGCTATATTCTGTTTACTACATAAGACAAGTTAGAAATATGGAGTAGAATGTAACATTGTAGAAGATGTGTATCATATTTTGATGGATCGCGTTCGGAACGAGGCAGCAAGAAAAGAATTTGTTAAAAAATACAACATTAAATGATCTACCTCATGATCGGTAAATGTAATGACATTCTAGCTTTTCCGTTATCAGAGGAAGCCGAGATGTTAATAAAATTAGTAAATCTTTGTATAAAACGTAGAAGGTGATTGATACTAAGTGTCTCGAGGGTGACATAATCATTGTGATTAAACCCTCTACAAAGAATAAAGAAAAAAAAAAGTTAGAAATATGGAGTATACATCTAATGCTTTTACATGACCTGTAATCTAAATGGCTTGATTGATTAAGAGACTTAGAGAGAGAGATTAGGTTTGTCGAACTTCCTTTACGAGGGAGATCATATTTTAGCGTTATTCCCAAGTGTTTTTGCAGTTAGGTTGATTTGTTGATTCAACAATTTAAGTTGTGTATGCGTTTTTCCGTATTAGTTGCCGGCTTCTAAAGAACATTTCCGTCACCATTGTTATAAGCATCTTTATTAGGAGTCAAAGTTTGGCCTATGTAAATTATGTAATATGTATTAGTGATAGTTAAGATAACACAATCAATCATTACCTTTACGTCACCAAAACCACTTAAATTTATCTTCATAATAAAAGTATTCATCAAAATATCCATTTGCTTTCTTGAATAATTAGATAAGTACATTAAATATTAATTTAAATTTATGCTAAAGACACTGTACCAGCAAGTGATTCATTGTTGATATTCGACTTCTTAAGTGATAAAACAAAAACAAATATGTGAATATTACTCATCTTAAAGTGATGAAATTCTTCGCAGGAGAGAAGGATTGTTCAAATTGTGTGTCAACCGATGTTTGACTTGTAGCTTTGACCCTTTTGCCCTATATAATTTGGCTGTCGTGTTCCTTTTGGATTGTCTTGTCCATCATATTTTTTTACGTTTATGCAAAATAACTTTATTTAGAATCAACAGCAACCAAGTAATTGTGGATAAATTAAATTGATATATAAGTACCTACATTTTATTTATATGTAAGTCTTTTATTGCAGTTTATTAAAATCGGGACCGCGGTTGCTGAAAAGCAGGCGGTACGTAGGGGAAACTTTAATTAGTTTAAAGGTTGTTATTCAAATAAATCGCGATAAAATCTGCATACAGTAGTTTAATTTCAATGGTAGTTCCCCACCTTTTTAAAAGTTACCGCTGTGACCGACGATTGTCTATGGACAAAGAAATAAAAATAATCACAGCTACTTATTATTCTTTGTTAACCCCAACATTGTTAACAACAGGTAAACGGTTGGTGATCGAACTCATAACCTCTTATATAGGTGATCACTTTGTGCATCCCTGACTGCAATTCCCAATTCGAATACCTACATTATTGGTCATTGATGTCAATTGTCACAGTACTCACAACTCGATAAAACAAGTGATATATGACCAATCTATTTACTTATTCAAAGACGGCTCTGCCGAAATCTCATCGCGATGTATTCCAAGAAGGTAGTATAGGGATTCCATTGATCAGCGCGCATGGGAACCGTTTTAAATTTAAATATTCATATCATTACGTTGAAGGGACATGAGTGTAAGCTGAATGGATACATTTATTTAAATGATATTGTAACACGCAGATGTCTCGAATTCGAGTCCAAGGCGCGTATCTCTGTCTTTTTGAAGTTACATGCGTATTAAATAGTTAATTATCGCTTGCTTTAACGGTGAAGGAAAACATCGTGAGGAAACCTGCATGTCTGAGAGTTCTTCATAATTTTCTCGAAGATATGTGAAGTCTGCCAACCCGCACTAGGCCAGCATGGTGGACTATGGCCTAACTCTGAGAAGAGTTAGAGTTAGAGTTAGTGTCCCAGCAGTGGGACAGTTTTAATACAGGGTTGATATTACATAATGTTACTAACCATACATTCCATATTGTTTTATATACATTTATATGTAAATAGAGGTTTATTATACCTTCAATATTTTATTTCATAGGGGACAGCATATAGCCTTTGGTATTTAATGCCTTTTGTCATCTAGTTCACATTTTTAGACTCTATGCTGAGATACTGAGAATTTCTTAACAGAAAAACACTATTTGTTCAACCCGGGAACCGAATTCGAGACCAGATAGAAAGGAACTGCTCTTATAAGCTGCATTCAAATTTGTATCGATATCATATAGAATCGTTTCGCTTACTCAATTATCAATTAAACAGCCTTACTTATAAAGTAATCTCAAATATTTAAGAGGTAGCTAAGTATTAACTAACGACTAATCAGAAAAATATCTTTAAACATTACTCAACGTTCAGTGTTAGTTGCATAAAAGTTAAGAAACAGCGGCAGGCCATTCAAAGGTTAATCATTGATCAAGAATTTAAGAGCTAATCAGTTGAGAGGTAGCTAAGTATAACTTATCCATATTTTTATAAGTATAGCAGGAATCTATAAAGAAAACACTCGTAATCTTTATGACTTATATAAAGTATGCAACACAAATCATGTCGACTGGTAATTGTCCGTCAAATATTCAACAGTGTTTACTCAAAGGTTGTGATCGATACATTAATGGCTGCGCTCCTAATGGTAGTAGTATCGACGTGTGGTGTTTATTTTTGTATCACGGCTTAATGTGACGACTTTTTGGAGGTTTAAATCGTATTAATTTATATCCTGTTTATGACCGGTTAAGAGGACTCTGAGTTTGATTCTAGGACTGGGCAAGGTGTGTATGGTTTTCTGATAGAATGTTCTGTAAGCAGGATGTAGTTTGGAAATGTGCAGACTTTTTTGCATGACATGCAAAAAGTGGTGTTTCAATTAGCTTTGCCTAGTTATAAAAATATTATCAGTCCGGCAGCTCTTGTTTCAGATCCCACGTAAAACGGGGCAGCCGTCTACTAGGCACAGTTTCAGACTTCATGCTGATACTGAGAACTTCTTAAGATTAAAACCCAACAACAATTTGCCCGGCACGGAAGAATAATCCAAGACTTCATGCACAGCAGACACATTTGCTACTGCTGTACAACTGAGGTGAATCGCGGATTCTAATTTACATAAACCTTTCTATGTTTTGTAAGTTTGAACCCGTCAATGTATTCATTCTTTATTAATACCAGTGGTTGTCAATGGTCAATTAAATTTAGTTCCGTTTTTCATATAAACATTAACTATACCAAATCTTAAATTACTCCGGCCGTGCAAGATGCTTAAAAAATAGTTTAAAGTTATCTCTTGTCGTAAATAGATCCACTTATAAGAACCCTTCTTTACGCCTAGCAATCCTAACTAGTAATATTATAAATGCGAATGTCAGTTTGTTTGTACGCTTACACGCCTTAACTACTCGACCGATCATCATGAAATTTCGCATACATGTTGTCAGGGCAACAGAAAAGGACATAGGGTACCTTTCATCCAGAAACAAGTACTGTTACTACTGTTACTATCCTAACCTACATTTATGCGAGCGAAACCGCGGGCTAAATCTAGTTTATATACAGGCTGATTGGTAAAAGACTGGACATATTGAAGGAAGGCATTCAGTACTCGATTCTGGATCCGAATATTAAAAAAAAATAGGTAGTTATTTAAAATCTGACCTAGTTATCCAATAAAAATTTAATGTACGGACACTTTTGCGCATATACCAAAGCTAAATAAAACCGCCACCCCGCCCCCCGCTTCCGCACCCTGCACTCTCCCGAATATGCATATTTACATCCCCACCCGTCCTTTTCGTATTAAAGGTCATTAGCCTCGGTAGCAGCTGTGTGCGACGCGCATAGTGTCCACATTTTGTGGATATTTCATACAAATTTTCATAAAGGTTTTCTTTGTAGGTTACACAGTTTTTTTATACGCTACGTCTGGCCGTAAATTATCATGTCCTTAAGTATGTACAATGTTTAACCAGTCACACTGTATAAGTAAATCCACTTAAAAGATCTTTCTATACTCCTAGCTTAGAAATCCTAACGAATATATTTTTTTAAATATTAGTATTAGTATATCAAATCTACATTAACGCGAGCAAAGCTGCAGGCAAAATCCAGTCACATATAAACTTTGTCGCATCTCATAGTTGGAGCAAAAATAATATTAACCTAAGAAATAATAAAACTTACACCGTTATCGCCAATTGTGAGAAACTGCTATTTTCCTATTAACAATCGTTAGGTTACCGAACCCGACACCTCTTGAGATGATATTATTATGAGCAGTACTTGTTGACCGCATACATATGTACGCGCAATAAGTGCTTTATTGATATAAGTAAATGCTTATTTAGTATTCTACATACCTAGCTGTGATACCTAGCTATACTAATATAGTGAAGGTGAATATCTCTGGAACCACCAGTCGGATTTATGTATTTATTTTATTCACCAAAAGTTATATACAAAAGTTATTTTACACATAATACAATTTATAGAATTAAAACTAATTGCATAACTAATAATAGATGAATACAGTACGTATTTCAATGTTTGATAATTGCGAATGTGAATTGTCGAATGTCTTTGTTACACTTTCACGTCTTATCTACTCGACCGTGTATAATGTAAATTTCTATACACGTTGTCAGGGGTATAAAATGACATAGACTACCTTTCATCAAAGACTACTGTTGTCGGTGGATAGAACCGACATTTACCTATTAACCGAAATCTAGTATTCTATAGACAATTACGAAACTAGAAACAAAGAACATCCAGACTCGGTACTATCATATGCGAATCATATAATTTTTTGCCCGTGTGGGATTCGAACTAACAATACTCGGCGTAACGATAGCGCCGACACGACCATTTACACCGATACGCCATCCGTGCATTTATCTATATTGTATTGATATGAGTAAAATCCTATTCTCAATATCTATCTATAATTTACTATATATAAACATAAATTATCACTCACTCACATAGAGAAATAGAAGTCATACAAGGGGGAGAAAATAAATAATATATAATAATAAAGTAAATATAGCGTCGTATAGAGTATCGTTCAAAAGGCCCGGTAAAAATGCCTGACCTTCGGAAGGTCAGTTCTTGGTGGTGGTACCCCATCGGATTTCGGAAACGGTGATATCTACGGGAGTTGTTCTCAAACAAAATCTTCCTAAAACCCTGGGAACTTTTAGGGGGTGCGGAAAAACACATGGCTTCCATACAAAAAACATGACTACCATACAAAATTTGGCCTCTGATATATCCGAAACAGTTAAAGATAGGCGGGGTGTGTTCAAACAAATGTAATAGAGATAGATGAGATCATTTTCAAGGTCACCGGGAACTTACTTTTTTTTCTATTTTCAATTCCCACCAACCACGCGAAATACTAGTTAATACTATAAAGCTGAAAAGTTTGTATTTTGAACGAGCAAATCTCTAGAACTATCTGTCGAACGTTAAATATTATTTTTGCATTTGATAGTTCTAGCCCAAGAGCCCACGATAGTCAGACCTTCGTTATTTTATAAAAGGTGAAAGCTTTTCTGTGCATGTCCCCAACACAGGTAAGAAAGATCAGCGAGTATGGACTTTGGACTGTGTAAAAAATTGAGCTTTATACTTTAACAAATTTTAGGTACTATTTGATACACCTTCACTACCTGTTACCTGCCCAAGTAACCATAATCCAAATTCCATACTCGCTGATCGTTCTTACCTGTGTTGGGGACATGGACAGAAAAACTTTCACCTTTTATAAAATAACGAAGGTCTGGCCATCGTGGACTCTTGCTCCATTTGATTCTTTAGGAAAGTCAATATATTATCACGCTACGAGCTGCAGGAGCGGTTCAGTAACCAGACCAGACAGCTAGTTTGGTATATCTGTATTGAAATGTATACAGATTTCATGCGGTATAAATATACGATCACATTTTTCTTTCTTAGTTTCTCGGTGATAATGGCTGATGGAAACCGATCGAAACGTCGGAGAAAGTGTTATTGCTATAAGAAGTTGTACAATATATAAACTGTTGTTAAACTCTATCTTGTAAAAAGTCTCGAGTTCGATTCCCGGAGTAGGAAAAGCATTATTGGGTCTTCTGGCATGAAATTCTCAATAGCAATATTGAGCCTGGAACTGTACTCGGTAGACGACAATAGCCTCGCCATCTGTTATGTGTATCTTAAAACGATAGTTTGGCTGGCAAAACGTAGGTATGATACAACTCTGCCTACGCGTTCGGGTTATATGCTTGAGATTATGTATGTAATTATAGTTTTATTTCAATGTACAACATTTAATTTGGATTTCGCAGAATACCAGTGTTGCAATTGAACAATCGCATCGGCTGAGCAATGTCAAAATTTTGGCACTGATGGGACACACACTTTCAAATTACTTTTTAAACTTAAGTTAAACATTACTGACTAATACTAGCCTTGACTTTGAATGAAGGCAGTCAGCTTCCGTTTAGTTAAGACTGCGCCGAGCGAAATATGCCAAAACAGGCGGTCTCAGTTAAGTAAATTAAATCAACACTTTTTGTTTAATACAAATATAAAATAAACGTTTACCATAACAATGAATGTGTTTACAATTACTCCGTGTAAAATCTTAAAATAATTAATATTTAAGCCTACAGAATTACGTAAGTTTGCACGAAAAATGCAAAAACGTAAACTCGGGTTACGTGATTTTTAGATTATAACAGTAGAAATCTATCATATTTTACAGCTTAAACGAAACATAAATAGTCATATTACAATTTGTCCGTTCCAAATATTTAAGTTATGGGTTGACAATAAAGATACATATTTATTAAAAAAGTACTTCAAATCCTCCATACAATTTTACTATGGCGGCCGCGCGCCGATTTGAATATCGAGCTCTGTCATTCAGTCCAACCGCGTCTTACGCTCGGCGCAGTCTTAAGCGGAAGGTGTGATGTTGCCAGTGAGCAGAAATGAAATGAAATGATTCTTATTATAGTAATATACAATATATATTAGTATTTGTTTTTATATTTCTAGTTTTTATTATTGCTTTGCATTTTTCTTTTTTCTTTTTGTTCGTGTAACGGGCGTGCCCTTTTGTGTGCCAAAAAAAATCATTTTTCTTTCTTACTTTTATTTACGTAAACGTAACGATACTAAGTAAATTCTTAACATTCTTAAGTTGCGTATACGTGATGTTACGATATTAGTGCTCTAGTACGTCTACTGTCCCTTCAGGATCAAGAGGTGTCTATGAATATTGCCCGTAAAGTACGTTTTACAATTAAGAGAATATGCGGCTATCAAAACATTGAAAGAAAAGATTGTTAACAGATTTATTGTCGTCGCGCTGGGCTCCAACGAAAACACAATGTGTGAAAGAGATAACTACAGTTCGAACTCATTTTAACTCTGAAATCATTGTTTTGTACTCCCCTTGTTGGCCGTGCAATGAGATCAATACATAAAAGACGTGTTTTTAAGTCAATTATGGTATATTGAACAAGACGTGACACAATGACCGCGGAGCAAGTTTGATGGAGACCGTGTCTTTACCCGATACGGTTAGATCGCGAATTAAATTAATGACGCGGTAGTACTGCGCTGCGTGAGTTTACTGACGCCGCTAATTGTATGGACGGTGCACCGTACATTCCTATCACCCTATCAAAAACTAAACCGTTATTTTAAATAAATTATATGAGAAGGATTTGGCCTATGTACTATGTTTATAATTATCTTATTAGTTTTGTGTATTTTATTTGTGTAGCTTGTCGTCTGAAAACAACAATATAACTGACTGATATTCGTGATAGACATCTATGGAGTAATCGACAACTTAGTAACAAAACTATTACTATAATAACGTGCAGCTCCGAATTTACAGTTTAAAATAAAGTTAGTTGTGCTATCCTACTTAATATTGTAAATGCGAATGTGAGTTTGTTTGTTTGTTACGCTTTAACGCCTTAACTACTAATCGATTATCATGAAATTTCGCATCAGTACACGTTGTCAGGGGTAAATAAAAGGACATAGAGTACCTTTAATCCAGAAGAAAAGTAGTATCTCTGAGTGATATAAATTTACCATAACCTACCAATTAAAATCTACCATAACGCGAGCAAAGCCACGATCAAAATCTAGTAAAATTATAGATACGAATGTGAGTTTGTTTGTTACACTTTCAAACCTTAACTACTCGACCGATCATCATGAAATGCATACATGTTGTCAGGTGTAAAGAAAAGATATAGGCTTACTTTTCATCCAGAAAAAGTATGATTCCTGATAGAAATATATTCACAAAATCTACACTAATGCGAGGGAAGTCGCGCGTAAAACCTAGTTCTCATATATTGTGGACATTTTACGACTAACAAGTACGATGGTTGTACGTAACGGCAATTTTCGCAGCAGTAAATATATATAAGCAGTGAAAACACATCGTTTTGTGTACTATTTTATGTTCCATTGATGTTTGTGCAGTGAAAGGCTTTTGTTAGAGGAGATGGAAATCTTGTAAGAATAGTCAGTTTCTGCGGTGCCCATTTGTTTTGAAGGAGGGGATGGATAACATGATCGTTCGTAAGTACTAGTTTATTTGTAAATATATGATAATATGTAAACTATATTTTGCTTCCTGCATCGCTAACGTTAATTTGTCAAAAAATTTCTTTCCCTCGGGATCAGTACTATTTTCTGGATGGGTAGGTAATAATAATAATATATTAAAATAGTTTATTTGTCACCAAACCCGAGATACACATAGGAACATAGTTTACAAAGTTGCAATATAAACATACATACATATGTACATAGATTCACGCCTGTTTCCCAGAGGGGTAGGCAGAGACTACGGATTTCCATTTGCTACGATCCTGACACTAATATTAGTTAGGAAAGATCCGACAAGTGGCAAGTAAATATGAAAAAGTAAAAGACTGATGATACCGTTTCTTTCTTTTCGACCATTTTTAATTCAATTTCGATACGCTCGGAAAAGCAAGATATCTTTTTTTTTTTGGACCCAGGAAATTCTTTCATGGATACCCTCCCCCCCCCCGGGGGGGGGCAGGGTGGTTATGTGGGACTCTCCGCCCCTGAAGGGGGTCGGTATACACACTAAAAACCTGGGCTGAGCAGTCCCTCCACCGACGGAGTGGGGTGGGATGGGGTCGCGTTAGCAATCACCATCCCGCCCCGGCGGTTGGCCCGGCTGATGGTGACAGGGCCTCAGCACCTGTGGAGGGAAGGCCTTGCTCACCAAGGCCATCCCCCAGACGTATGGGGCCGTGCAAGCTGGTAGAGAGTCCCCCGACTCTGTACCAGTGACCCCACTATACAGGAGCGAGAAGGCAGGCAAATCGCCTCCTTCTCGGTCCCGTCCGTCTGCGCCGGAGAGGGTCAGCGAGGAGATTGTTCTCCCTGACCCTCTCCGAAAGCAAGAGACCAATGCCAACAGAAGCTAACAAATCTATGGCAGGCCCAATGGTAAGTACTTGTACACTTATCATCAGGCCTGCAGTAGTTTTGTTATTGTGCATGAGAGTTTGAATTCTGAGTCGGTCAAGGTGTAATTGAATTTTTCTATCAAGAAATGCCATACATTGTAGTCTGGAACTGTCCCGGTAAATTATTCAAATGTTTGTGCCGAATCTGGTTGTTCTTTGTGTCCGTTGTGTGAATGTTTGTAAACTCCCCCGTGACACAGGAATTACACATAGTGTGGGAGTTGTCTTTTTTAAATAACAAATAAAAATAAATCGTGTGACTATGTATGTAAAATTGGTTTAGATTTTATCAAGAGTAATAACGTCAGCGGGAACTGTAATTGGCAGCTTTTGTAATTAATGTTTTCTGACGGAAATCATGAACTAATTTATCCGGATATGTCATGGTAGCAAAAAATTACCAGTCAATGAAGTCAAGCAACGTTAACTAGGTTAGTACTTTGACAGGTGATCGACGTTGGTGCAATATGGCGTTAATATGCATAATTGTAGTTAATCCGAACGAATATTATAAATGCGAATGTGAGTTTGTTTGTTTGTTACCTTTTCTCGCCTTCACTTTTTGTCCGACCATCATGAAATTTCGTATACATGTCGTCAGGGGTACGGAAAAGCCCGTAAGGTGCTCATCAAGAAAAAATGTACCTACTGTTCTCGAAGGATACAAAATTGACAAAATCTACATTTATGCGAGCAAAACCGAGGGCAAAATCTATGTCTATGAGGGTATTCAATATAAATGCTTAGTTTTATAGCTGTTGTGAATATAATAAAACGAAATTAACCAAGGCTCAGTTAAATACATAAAGAAAGTGATGCTGAATTTGTCAACCAATAAAGACAAAAAGATGTTTGTTAGCGCTTATCTCAGAAACTGTAACGCCGATAAGTACCTTTTTAGGGTATTCTGTTCATTGTAGAAGGATAAAGGATATATACCATCACGGTACAAGCTATTTAGAGCGGCCCAGTAATAACAAACTTGGGTGTAACTGCAGGGAAAAGTTAAGCATATGTGTTTTAATAAACTATACATTTTTTTTTTACAACTAAGGTGGCGAACAAGCATACGGCCCACCTGATGGTAAGTGGTCACCGTAGCTTATGGACGCCTGCAATACCAGAAGCATCACTTGCGCGTTGATGACCCTTTAGGAAAAAAAGGAAGTGGGAAGGAGAAGGAGCGGGAAGGAAAGAGGGTGATTGGACCTCCGGCACTCTCACTCGCCAAACGAAACACAACAGTAGGAACACTGCTGTTTCACGTCGATATTCTGTAAGAGGGTAGTACTTCCCCGGTCGAGCCGGCCTTAAACATTATTTTTATCCAGTAATAAGCTTATGAATTCAAGTCGTTGTATCTACACTTATGCGAGTCAGGTCATTCTTCTCTGTTGTCCTCAATGGATCAATAGCGAGCGCTATGCTTTAGTGCATTTGCAACATTTATAGCCCTAACTTGCATCATAACTTAGTGTAAAATGGAATATTACTAGGTAATAATTATAACATATTCCTCGACGTGGGAGGTACTTAAGACTTCTCCACTACACCACGTCACGATGACGTCAACGTGAAACGCGCGATGCCGCGGTGCGGCATGTTGACGTGACGTGCAATATTTTCGTTACTGTGTCGTAAAAACGCGCGCAAAATAATAATCATAATACATTTTTATTCAATCTATATATATAAAACTCTGCCGTTACTGAGTGACTGACAGACAACGCACAGCCGAAACTACTGAACGCAAGAAGCTGAAATTTGGCATGTATGTTCTTTGAAGAGTGTAGGGGAGCACTAAGAGAGGATTTTTGGAAATTCTACCCTGAAGGGGGTGAAAGGGGTGAAACCGGATATTCACACGGGAACGGGACTTACGCGGGTGAAACTGCGGGAAAACTATTATAAAAGTCTTTACAAAACACATTACAGGCTACTTATTGTATTAAATTCACATTAAAACTATGTTTCATCTAAAGGAAAACATTTATAATTTAAATACTGCACATAAAGAATACTTGTTTATGAAGTCTGTTTTCATACTGAAAAATAATGTAACAACGCTACATTTTTCACTCACGAACCTGTGAATTAGCAGTCTCTTTCTATCAATAAATTTGAATTAATAATTTCTGACATCTCTTTTGCATTTATTCGCTAAGACAATGAAACATCAACAGAGCGAGCACATAGGACCACGTGCCGCTTCCCACGCGTCGTTCCGCAGCGACGTTGCCGTACCGGGGAGGTGCCTCATTAGTCCGTTGCGTTGCGTCGTCGCAACGGATCAGCGCATTGTATGCCACACCTGCACTGCGACGCACGACGTCGCAGCGCAAAGGGGCGACGCATAGAGTTAATTTCAGTCTTCATTCCGCAATGGATCGGAACACTGTCTATCGTCGCACGTCGCACCGGAACTCCGACAGCGCAGCGCATCACCCACCCCCTCGCTTCGTCTCTCGTCTATCAATCCGTTGAAACGTCTCGTGCGACGACGCAACGCAATAATGTAGCATGTCACAAAAATATATGGAAAATGACGCAGCGTCGATGCTACGACGACGCACGACGTCACAGCGCAGGTGTGGCATACAATGCGATGATCCGGTGCGACGACGCAACGCAACACACAAATGAGGCACCTCCCTCGTCACTTCAACATGCCGCGCCACGACACCTCATCGTTTCACGTCGCCGAAATCGTGACGTGGTGTTATGGACAAGCTCTTATTGATGTAATAGATGCTATTACTTGTTGCAGGTATTGATCACGTATAGATTGCTAGTTTGTATGATTTCGTAATCTTGCCAACCAACAACGCCGCCGACGAACGTGTGGGGGCCATCGATTTGCATGAATGTGTCCATATTCACAATAGCTTTTCCACCAATTTCTTGTGATGAATATTAAATCATCTGTTAATAGTTCTAATATATAATTGGGAGGGACGTCTAAGTAGTCGCCATGCGAATACAGTCAGTAACCTAAGTCGATACACACTTGTGATATTAGGACTGCTTCTATCTTTCAAAGATATAACTATATTTAGGTTTTTATAGCAGTATTAGTTAAAAGATAGTTCGAATAATCACAGTTTTGAATACATAATAATACTTAAACAAAATTGTTAAATGTGCTAGTATTTATGTCTGACTGTATCATTGAACTAAGTATTGTGAGATCCTGTTAAAGAACAAATATTGATATCATTCATAGATAGTGACGCAGCGGTAGTCAATACGGTCGTTGAAGTCTCGATTCTGAGGTCAGTCAAAGTGTCATTAGGATTACTGTCAAGTAATTCTTAGTAACAGCACAGAGTCTAGAAAACGACAACAGACTCACCCTATAATGTGAGACCTACACTTTTATCTGGCGAAATGTGTGTCCAATTCACCTCTACCTACCTCTCCAGGGATAAAAAGGGAACAGAGTCAATAAGCATGAGACTATGTATTTTATATATCTACTATAAGGTGGGACCTAAAATTGTTGCTGCCGAAATTTGAGTGTAATTCACCTATTCTACCCTTCAAAGATAAAGTGTCTATAATTCTAAAACGTATTTGACGTTATGTTTAGTTGTATTAACACTGGTAGTTTGTACAATTTATTGCAATATCTACTTTAGCTAGATATATTTAAGTTCCAATTTCAAATGCAAGCTATTGTATCTGCGTATGCGCTGATGCGTAAACGCATCTCGCGACTACATCACCGTTTTTCGCAACGATTCATGTTATAGTCGGGTAGCACTAAATACAATGTTGGATATAAAAATCGGTTTCCACGTTGGATTTTGTAACTAATTACTGTGGTTTGCCAGACATGACATAGCAAACATCGTTTATACATCGTGTTGCATGATTTAAATAAAACTAGATTTAAGCCGCGGTTTTGTTTGCGTAAATGTAGGTTAGATTATGTTAATAACAATACTTTTGTCTGGATTAAAGGACCCTATGTCTTTTTTTGTATCCTTGACAACATGTGTGTGTATGCGAAATTCCATGATGATCGGTCGAGTAGTTAAAGCGTGAAAGCGTAACAAACAAACGAAGTCTCATATTTATAATATTAGTCAAGAGTAGGATGTAACGAGTATTAACGTGAGCTATGTATTTGACTGCATGGATAGTGTATTGATTAAGGTGGTCACCTCGTTACTGGCACAGCGCGAGTGTTCTGGGTTCGATGACAAGGGGCAAAAATTTGTGTGTCGCCAAATAGGTGTTCCGAGTCTTGTTGTTAATTGTGTCCGTTGTTTGAATGGTTGTTAAGTTACCCACGACACAGGAATTACTTTTAAGTCCCGCACTTAAAATTCCTGTGTCGCAGGTAACAGACGTCTTTTTAAAAAAAGGAATGAGTAAAGAAATTGCTAATTTGAATACCATACTGATCATAAAACATGCGCCTGCTTCTCTACGCTCTAAATCTTTATTTTATTTTATTTTATTTATTAAAGATCTTCGACCAGCTCAGCGATAGCTCAGTGGGGAGACCAACAGACTGCAATGCAGAAGGTCTCGAGTTCGAACCCACGTCGCGCACCTCTGACTTTCGGAAGTTATATGACTTTTCGAAATTATGTGCGTATTGATTGACAACTATCGCCTGCTCCGTGCCTCGGAGAGCACGTTAAGCCGTTGGTCCCGGCTGCCATGAACATCTATGGCAGTCGTTATTGGGAAAGTCAGTACTCTCTAATATCCTGACACTGGTCTAGCCTTAGGGTATCGTTAGCCTTCGGGTTGCGGAGGTCAGGTGGCAGCCGCTCCGTGTAAAAACTGATATCCAGTCAAATCCGGTTAGACCAGAAAAAAAAGCCGACCCCAAGTGACTTGGGAATAATAAAGGCTAAGAGAGAGAGAAGAAGAAAGATCTTCGACCAAGAATATACACATAATTGCAGAAACATATAAAGATAAGTTTTGTATAGTCTACTCCTTCAGTTACAGGAGACCACAACCAGCACATACATACATATAACAACAAATATTACACAATTTTCTTTTAAATTTAAAATCAATTAATTAAAATGAGCTACACATTAGGAATGTCTTAACAAGAGAAATCTATACTAATATTATAAAGCTAAAGAGTTTGTTTGTTTGTTTAGTTAAACGCGCTAATCTCAGGAACTACTGGTCCGAATTAAAAAATCTTTTAGTATTAGAAAGCCCATTTATCGAGGAAGGCTATAGGCATAACATCACGCTACGCCTAATAGGAGCGGAGCATCAATGAAAAATGTTGCAATACGGGGAAAATTATCTTATGTGAAGCAGACGAAGTTGCGCGGGTCAGTATACAATAAAATAAAGAGTGATTTAATTTCGTACTCCATAAACACATCTTTGTCTACTCATGATAGTTTATTACATAACGTTTATACATCAACCCTTGCTGCCACCCGTCCGTTCCGCCACCGTATCACGAGTGTTTCGCAAGTTTGTCACGGCCTGTCGTCATGTGGGACGATTAGCAACATTTCCGCCTATTGTTGCCACCAGAGCCCGCTTACATTACTTCCGTACAAATTACCTTTACCATTTTATTGTGAAGTGGGTAACGCTGTCATAGTTGTCCAGCAAAGAGCATTATCCAGCGTTTTTATTCTTTACACATACATTAAAAATGAACAACAAATGTTAAATAATATATTTGCGTAGCCTTTATTAAAAACTGTCCCCAGAATCGTCAGTGTTAGTTAAGATGCTCAACGCATTCCTGACTGACATTTTATTTTATCGCTAGGGTTAACAACGTGTTTGTGATAGCCTCCCATATTGGAAACGATCATAAGCTACGTTCACTGCTTATCATCAGGTGGGCTGTATGCTAACGTGTAACGTTGTAGTACAAAAGGGTGTTATTTCATAACATAGCATCTAACACAAGTATATTTTCAAGACAACAGCCGAGCTAGGTTTAATTTCTGTGTCGAGAGCAATTTTACAAACATCAAAACAACAAACACAAAGAACACCCAGACTCTGAACAATTTGTGTGGGGGTAAAACTCACATCACTCGGCATAATGGCAGTGGTGACGCGGCCACTTAAACCATTACACCATCAGTGCAGTAAAATATGACACAACAATGACGGTCTACTGTCTTTTATAGGTTCACAGGCTCGATTCGCCTACAAATATCCTTACTAACAAGTGAGAACCGCCAATGAATTGCTGTAAATCTTAAGAGTTCGAAAAAATGGTTCATGTAATATGCAAAGGTCACGTGATACCACGTGACGTTGAGGTCAGATGTCAAAGGTCATAGTCATTTCGGAGTATATCGACTATGCTGAGTCGAATAGCGTTGACCACGAGTCTCTAGCTCTTACGGTTCTTGAGTTGAAAGTTGTATAACAGACAGACGGACGGACGGACGGCCAGACAAAGCTGTTGTATAAGAATTCTTTCGAACTCTAAAAAGGAAAGACCAAGGTAAGGATCTCACAATTGCAGATAAGCTGATGCCACAGAACCAATGGCATATTCTAGATTTAAGTATAATTCTTACCTACGCTTCTAAACACGCAAGCGCAATGTAAGTCGTTATATCCAACTGTCGCCGTCACTTTGCACAGAGAAAGTAAAATGAGTAGAAAATAACTGTTACTGCACAAAGAATTTCCTTCACAACAACACACCGTATATAATTGGAAAACTCGTACGTAAACGATACAGCGTTTATTACTTGACACTTGTAAACGTCTTTCTTACGAAGTCTTTAGTTAGAACTAGCTTTTGCCCGTGACGTCGTCTGCATGGACTTTTTTGCGTGAATCATGCATTTTCTTAACTCCGGTGCTATTGATAAGATTATCTCATCTAATCAATAGAAACGAAGCCGCAGGCAAAAATTTGTTTAAGCTATATCTGTAGCTTAGACTAAATTTTGCCTGCGGCTTCGATTGCATAAAAGTAGGGTATGTCACTTTTTTTATCCTTCGGAAACGGTACTTATTCTGGATGAATGGTATCTAAATACTATTCTGTACGTAACAACATGCATGCGAAATTTCATGTTGATTGGTCAAGTAGTTAAGGCGTGAAAGCGTAACAAACAAACTAACTAACTCATATTCGCTTTATTAATATTAGTAAGGATTTTACCCATAATGCTGCACAGATGTCGCAGTAATTTTGCCTCGCAACAACGGCGAGTGCTGTGGGTTCGATTCCCATCTTCTCCCTAGCCTTTATTATTCCCAAATCACTTGGGGTCGGCTTTTCTAGTCTAACCAGATTTGACTGGATATCAGTTTTTACACGGAGCGGCAGCCACTTGACCTCCGCAACCCGAAGGCTAACGATACCCTAAGGCAAGACCAGTGTCAGGATATTAGAGGGTACTGACTTTCCCAATAGCGACTGCCATAGACGTTTACGGCAGCCGGGACCGACGGCTTAACGTGCTCTCCGAGGCACGGAGCAGGCGATAATTGTCAATCAATACGCACATAATTTCGAAAAGTCATATAACTTCCGAAAGTCAGAGGTGCGCGACGTGGGTTCGAACCCGAGACCCTCTGCATTGCAGTCTGTTGGTTTACCCACTGAGCTATCGCTGCCCATACGGGGACAAAATTGTGTGATCTGCAAATAGTTGTTTTGATTTTGGGTCCGTTGCTCTAATGTTTGTAGAGTCCCTCACGACACAGTAATTATTGATAGACCAGAAGCTATCCTTAACCTTTTGAACGCCACGCCATAACGGCACCTCCATGTTCTGTACGCCAAGCCCGAAAATCGATATATTATATATTGTTTTTTATGATCAAATATTTCAATAACTAATAACAATTTTGTTTGCTGTATACAATTAAGTAATAATTTGGGATTCAATTTTTAAGTTGTATCACTAAAACATAGAAAACTAATGATTTAATATGTTTATTTTGTATTTTTCTGTGAACCGACAAAAAACAGTTTTGTCGAGTATAGACGACGTTAGCGTTCAAAAGGTTAAAAAAGAAATTAAGATAATCACTTACTACCGACGACCTCGACCTACTACTTCAAAAACAAATACTAGGCATATATCAACAAGAGTTTAGCTTCTAAAAGTATCTTTAGGATGTCTTGGCAGCCATTGAAGCATCAATGTCGTATTGACACTCAATAGAACTATGAGAATTACCTGACACGTTTGCGAGACTCGGTTCTGTGAAAGACTTGCGCTAAGCCTACTTTAAATTCATTCAGCGTCAAACAATGCTGGTGTGTTTCCTGCCTTAGCTACAGCTAACCCATTGTTCGTTCATTTTAGGGTCATGACACATGGTTTTTAGGAAACTACGGAAGGTTATAGGTATAAAATTATGATGGTTTTATTGCGTAATTTTCTTTACGACGCTCTATGTTTTTTGTCATGCTGTGCCCGATAAGTGAACAAAATATGTACGATAATTGCATGTGTGCTACAATATTTCTTCATATTTGTATAGAGTTATAAGACATATATCTACATATACGTGTACGACATGTATTAGTAGTTAAATTAACATTGTAAAACATAATGTCAGACGCAACGCTGCTATTGATCGTTTCTTGATAGGAAAATCAACTCAAAAAATAATATTAATAGACACTGTCCGACCATGGTAAATGTCTGGAGGTAACACTGCCATAACAGGTAAAATATGTGTTCTTGACAAAGTCGGGCACAAATTTTACCTGTAAAGTCTTCATATCCAATACTATGCGAACATATAAAACATGTTAATTTAATACTACTAGAACATGTAAAAAAATTATATTTGACACTGCAAATAGGTTTATGTATTTAATAGTGCCCAAAATAGTAAAATCTATGACTATGACACTGCCCGAACAGGTAAAACTAGCCGTCTTAACATTGCCCAAATAGGTCAAAATCACGAGACTTCTCGGCAGGTGACACAGTAAAATAATATGTAATAATAAATATAAATTTACAATAGTTCTGATGTTGAGTCAAATTCAAATATTTTATTTCCACAAAATAATTTCAAAAAACTATTATTTAGGCCAGTAAAATATTCAATAATGTAAAAACCTCAAAATAAAACTTTATCTTTAACCTTTCAAGTTGCAGTAATACTTTGACAGCCACTCACAATTATATTAAAATGTAATTTTGAATTATGTCTGGCAATCCAAGACTTGACTGGTTAATTTTCAAATATTTTTAAAACCAGCGAATTAAATAAGCAAGGACCTATACTATACACTGTCATACAAAACCTCTTGTAAAATTTGCAAGTATTACAATGTAAATATTTCCCAATCTTGCTGCATCTAATAACGTTGACCCATTCGCCTAACTAGAGCCTAGTCCACAAGGCCCTAAATAACACATACTTTTGTTACGAATGCCTTACTTTCCACATTTCTGACCCTAGTAAAACGAAACAATGGCTCTCAAGTATTCAGCGCGCAGTTGTTCGGTAAACGAAAGGCTTTTCTAACGTTTTTGATTGATACATCTGTATTGTTTACAGCCTTCTTACATGCCTTCACGCTATGACCCTAACATGTAGAGAAAACTGACATTGGTGTCAAGTCTATTGTTTAAAACTTTGCTGCATCTCTGTTTAATAGAGGTCGTAGAAAAGGGAGGTGGGATTTTAGATTGCATTTTTGCCTGTATTGTTGCGAAGAGTAGCATGTCTCAAATTTAACTATCATGGGGTCCGAGCGCTCGTATTTTGTACAGGGAGATCGCAAAACGCCTGATCGACGTTTCACGTGATCAGAAGGCTGGTCTTTTCTTAGCCCAAAGAATCAGCATTGCCATTCAACGTGGCAATGCTGCCAGTCTTCTGGGCACGTTACCAGTTGACAGCGATGCTGAAAAATTCTACGATGCCTAAACCATTTTTGTAAATATTTAGTATTATAATTATTTGTGTTTTTGTAATTATGTTATCTTTATTAATACGTTTGTAAATATAGGTATATTAGATTATTTCGTTTTAAAATTTATTATGTAAATATATTGTAAATAAAATTATAAACTATTGACAGCTATGTAACGCTTAGACGTTACTTACTTAGGTATATATGAGGCGTAGTAATTGCTTTATATAGTAGGCATTAAAATTCCGTGTCTGTACTTAAAATACCATAATATAAATATCCAATAGTTCCATGTCCGATTTGAGAATCCATCACGACCGCTGAAGCGCAATTTCTAATGGCACCAGATTAAAATATAACTACTCTTAAATAAAAAAGATCACAACTAGACGTGACTCTACATTGACTTATGCGTATCCTCGAAATAAGAGCAGCGATAGCTCAGTGGGGAGACCAACAGACTGCAATGTAGAGGGTCTCGGGATCGAACCCACGTCGCGCACCTCTGACTTTCGGAAGTTATATGACTTTTCGAAATTATGTGCGTATTGATTGACAATTATTGCCTGCTCCGTGCCTCGGAGAGCACGTTAAGCCGTCGGTCCCGGCTGCCATGAACATCTATGGCAGTCGTTATTGGGAGAGTGTCGACACAAAAGATCCCACTGGGTCGAAGTGTCGCCGGTCTGCACTGACTGGCCCCAAGATAAGATAAGATAAGATCCTCGAAACAGGAGCTGAGGTGGATATTACCCACATTTCGAGAGTTTTGTTTAGGTTTCGGCTAATACGGAACCAGATTATTGCTGTTAGTCAAATTTTACAACAGAATAATCCAATAACTCTTTACCTGAGAATCAAACCCGTCAAAATCAGCTCAAAACTTATTTATATTTAACAAAGCAGTTGCTTGTTTTAAAAAGACAACTACCACACTAGAAATAATTTCTAAATCGCCGAGGACTTTACGAACATTCAAACAACGGACACAAAAACACCTAAACTCGGACACAACTATTTGTGGATCACACGCTTTTTGTCACGTTTAGGGACCAAACGGATAACAGTGGCAAGACGACTACTGAAAGTACTACGCTAACTATTCAGTCAAATAAAATACCTAATATAATTTGCCAAGATTTGAATATTAATTACAAAACGTTGACAGAAGTAGGTCATCACTTAGAGTCCCTTCTCCATGCCCTCGGTACTTCACGACAGTTTTTGCCAACACAATTTATTCATGATATTTATCACTATAAATCTAAGATAAATTAACATTTCGCAACAATCTAGGTTTCGTTCGACAGGCCGGTTGTTTTAATCAAATTGTATGTAGCCTGCACCACAATCTTCTGTGATCTAAGATCCAAGTCTATTAGGTGCTAAATGCATATTTATGCATTCAATTTTCATTAAGGACCTGTCATTGTTTATAGCTTGTGTGTGCAGGTATAGTAACTGGTTATATCCAAGACGTTTTAGGTAGATTAGTCACTAGACATTGCAAGGAGTACGTTCGTATATGATTAAAGAACTTTTGCGACGGATAAAATAATGGTGGAAATTTTACATGACGATTTTCCTGTTCAAAATGATATTTAGGCAATTTGATTATTTTCCTATATTCATTATTGTTTGGCATTAATAAATTTTTTTATCAATATTTTTCATATCTGCCCTTACCGGATCCAGAAATCAACTCTAGGCCTTATAACTGCCCTCAGCAATAAGCACAAGCTTATGCCACGTGACGTTGATTACGCATAAAGAATATCAAACTTTATCCTATAACAAAATGACAAATATGAACAAACTATAGACTTTTGTTTGCCTGAATCTAAATTCATAACATCCCATACAAAATAAGCCGTCGGTACATATAACACCGATCGCATAAATCTTTACATCTACATACATATTAAACATCTACTAATCACGTAGCCCAATTTTTTCTCAGTATCAAACCAACCGAGGAACAACACTAACATAATATGAATCTCAATGAATTCACACAGTTGTCTCATAATTCATGAGAGAGCGTTAAATAATAAATATATTCATTGCAACGTATCCGGCTTCTAATGGATTTATCGCAGCCACATTAGAATGAGACCGTTTTAATTATCAATCGAAATTTTTAGAAGTGATACGTATGTGAGTTTTGAAATGTGATAGTCCATTATTAGGGATAACCGTTAAGATGAAGAAGAAGGCCATTATCAGGGAAAACGTCCTAAAGGTAAAATAATATTGTAGTTGTCTATGGGTGTTACAGAAAATAGCATAATTCAACATAATCCTTTCTTTGAAATCGCCATAAAAATCGTTTGAAAAATAAGGCAAGCAAATGATAGTTAATATTTGGGTATTAGGAGACGTAGATGCGTGACGTAGGACATCTGGCTAACTCTCTCGCGCACCGTTCTATTTAAATTGCGATTACATCCCAACGTGGATCGATGCATTTATTGTTATTGCCTTTATCTGTCATATGACCCCTACTATTAAATATAAAAGATTCTTATCTATCTTGGATAACGTAACTATTTGAGTAAAATAAATACTAATATTGATCTACTTTAAATTATTTATTACCTATACGACACGCCAGCACACGTTCTCTAACAAAATAATACTATCACTCATTGACATGATCGAAACATAACTACTGGGCGTATACAACTAGGGATATGGAGAAGATTTCATCCAAATAATCTTGTGTTGCCTGATTACCCAATAACAGTTTGATCAACAAGGTTTATGAACTCAGAACCTTATGACCGACGCTAACGTCACTAAGCCAAGGTATCATAAAGTAGACAGCTTATTTCAAACGATTGTACACGCTAAAGCAAAATTCAACAAACAGATTGTAATATATTTGGCCATAATCATAATTTCTTACAATAATTATCGGCTATGGGTGTAAATGGCGATAAATTTTATGTGCAACGCATTTGATTATCTGATAATTCAGCAAAATTGCTATATAAAGTGCCAACGATACGTTTAACATAATCTGTGTGAGTGAATTTCCGTGTTGAGTTCATTGATATAGAAAAGTCTCAAAATGTATAGATTCTTGCAAATGTGTTACATTAAAAAGTCATAGATCTAAATGACACAATAATAAAAAGAAACATTTTATTGCACCTGAGGTCTACGCTCTTCCTCGGGCTACTTTTCCTTTGAACGGAGGAGTATTAGTACTCGTACTTGCCAATGTATGCTTGTGAATCCTCACAAGCATACATTGCAAGGGAACCTGCTTATTACCAGGCGAGCCCTCTGGTTCTTTGCCACTTACCTGATTTTCGTAAACAGTGGCTTAGTTAAGTATCCTTATTATGTTTCACCGAGAAAATACAGCCATATCCTTGAACGGCGGCCACAGGCTCGTATGTCATCAAAAGCAATTAAAAAATAAACCATCCTGATTGTTAATTGTAATGTATCTAACTAAGCTACGACAAGTCCGAATCCAGTGAAACTTTATTTACTTATGTATTCGAAGTTCCTTAAAATAAATAGTTATTTTCAAGCAAAATTATCCATAGCAAGCTATAAAGCTATTTACGAAATAGCACGCTCACTTTTTAGAAATGCTTTGGAATTGTGTATATTGCATTTACTTTACATCATCATTTACTAATCTATTAAAAATGCTGTGGTTATTGCATTAATTACTAACAAGGAAAATGTACTATTTAAGTTTATGCAATGTAATAAGGTTTTATTTTTCCTAATAAAGTAAAACAAAATCACAGCAGATCGCGGCTAGGCAACAGCAAGTAGCTTACAACAGAAACCATTATGAGAAAACGTAATTAATTTAGTTGTAAATTGAAGTAGCAGTTAATGTTTTATTAACTGCGTAGGCGTAGTAGAGATATGCCGAAAGCAAAACATCGGCACGTCTACGTTACCGCGGACGACCAAGGGTCTTACCTGGAGTAACCACTAACAACGAAAAGATCTGCAGTATCTTTCTGCTCATTATACATTAAAGATATCACTTTCATCGTATTTGTTCCTTAACAAAAAGATGCCAATAATTTCGGTATCGATAGAGAACTAAAATTCAAACAACATAAAGAACCTCCAGACTCGGCACAACTATTTATGGCACACAAATTTGGGATTGGAACCCACAACATTCGGCGACTTATACCAGTATGCCATCCATACGGTATCTTGTGCAGTACTAGTGCAAGATAATTCGTAAAATCACGCAACGTAAGCAGTTTCCTTTATCTACGTGTATCCATTATCTATCGTACCACAATCATGTCATATTAAAAGATCGAATGCCAATTATACTACTCATTTCTATTTTTATATATTCGTTAATCCGTTAAGCGTTTGGCTACTGTTTTAATCTAATATAAAACAAATTGAAACACTAGTCCTTGCTTGTTATTCATTAAGTTACACCTAAAACTATTAAATCTAGTTAGTGATCATTATGCAAAATTAATGTATAATTTTATTCAGAGTTGAATTTTAAATGGATGTAACGAAATGCGGTTGATTTTTTTAGTTTTGGTTTCGGCGGATACCAAATTTCGCATGTAGGTACACACGGCTACACATCAAGTTAGACACTCTATATACGCATAACTACGGTACATACAAATAAAGAATTGTCAGAAAGGGACAGTGCATAGTGGAGTCGATGTAATGGTAAGGATAGAGCGTAACAAAAGTAGAACTCACTCTCTAGCACGATTCGCAGCGTTCATCTTCTAATAGTCCAAACAGTCTAGATTGATGTGTCGCTGTGTGTACTCAGATATTTTAAATAGAATTTCTTTGCCCCTGTCGGGCAGTGTTATATTTTCCTGTTATGAAAATTCGCACTAGCAGCAGGTCTGGAACTGTGGCTAGGAATTGCAATAGGCTCGCCCCTATTAGATGCGACCTAAAATCATGGCTAGCGAAATGTGGGTGTACAACTCTTAGAAGATATAAGTCTAGAACCTATGTATTTAAGTACTTACCTGGAACTTTAAATACGAAAGTGTCTATCGAATGTGTTTCCATCTATTGATATATGTATGTAAAGTTTTTTAATAAACTTACCATAACCGAAAATTAAGTTAACTACATTTACTTTTAAATAATATTTTAATATAAACCAATAATGTTGTCGGTATCTGGCGCAGCTGCTATTCTAAATATCAGTTTATGTACGGCATCCTAACTAATATTATAAATGTGAATGTGAGTTTGTTTGTAACGCTTTGACACCTTATCTACTCGACTAATCATCATGAAATTCGCACACGCTGTCAGGGGCACAGAAAAAGACAAAAGGTAACCTACATTATCGCGAGCAAAGCCTTGTGTAAAATCTAGTATTTAATATAATTCGTTTATTAATTATCATGTGATACTTCTAAGCTAGCGTTAAAATTACAAGGCACTCGAAATTCCGCTCGAAATCCTCTTGCCAAGCTTAACATTGGTTGTTTAAGTATACATCATCAACATCGGCTTAGCTGTGAAATAAATCCCTAAATATGTCACGATATGTGACTCGATACTATATATTTTATTATGATATATAATGCAAATTAATATTGACGAAAACCGACATTCTTTACGGCGTTGACTGTTATGACATTTATGGGGATAGTAAAACACTTCCTCCATTTTATGATAAAAGTTAATAAATCTGGTTCAGAAAGCTGTTAAAGTCGTGTGATTTAGCAAGGTATACAATTTATTTGAAAAATACACGTATAATGTTGTAACGTATAATTATTTTCTATTTTATATCTGTATTTCTCACTCATGACTCAATATATATTTAAATAATTCTACTATGGCATATAATGTTTCGTAAGTATATCAACAATTGGAATACAAACATATTATCTATACCTACATATTATAAAGAGAAAATAGATTTTTTGTTTGTTTGTAAGGATTTAAGTTAAAAATATGAAAACCGATTTTGAAAATTCTTTCACTATTAGAGAGTTATATTATCGCCGGTATTAGGCTACATTTATTTTTTATAAATTTACTGTTTCTCACCTAACCTACTTTTACCGGAGCAAAGCCGCGAGCAAAAGCTAGTAAAAATAAAATAATTGCAAGCTACATTATAAATGTTATTTGTTTTTATAAAGTTCGGCTAAAGGTTAACTTAATAGTAACAATAAACTAGTGCTGTCCCAAATAAATCTCTGCCGAAACCAGATACCATATTTTAAGCCAAGACTCGAAAGGCGTGAGTACTTGTTCGGTCTCGGTGATCTCAGTGGGATCTTAATTAATTCGGACAGGCGTCCATTCATGTGAATGTGGTCAGTAGTTAAGTATCAATGCGCTTTTAATATCATGAAGTGTAGTGTGGAGAGAACATTTAAAGAGATATATTACGTTTACTGAGTGAGAAAAATCTGTGTGAAGTAACATTGATACCAATGAAATATTAATATTTATAGTCAAATTATAAATACGAAAGTAACTTTGTTTAATTTGTAATACTAAAATGAAGTGATCATACATTTCATTAATCTAGATTAATGAAATGTGATATGGACATAACGTAAGCAAGAAGAATCCCCAATCACCCTCTTTTCCCCTTCCCGCTCCTTCTCCTTCCCATTTCCTTTTATTCCTACAGGGTCGGCAACGCGCAAGTGATGCCTCTGGTGTTGCAGGCGTCTATAGGCTACGGTGACCACATACCATCAGGTGGGCCGCATGCTTGTATGCCACCTTAGTAGTATAAAAAAAAATTTGATACTTTCATAGAAATTTATTTGTGTATGCTTGTCAATAGCATCCATATTTACTACTTACTATGCTTACATTGTAACTATGGCCTCAAATATTAATCTGTAAGCTATCCAATAAATTAAATAAATAAATACGACATGGTGTATCTTATAGAAAAGTAAACTGCAACGTCTTGAATACATATGTAAGAAGTACTAGTACCATGCGAATAAATGTTATTAAATTATATAATAATAATAATAATATTCTACCACATACACACAACACCATCTAGCCCAAACTAAGCAGAGCTTGTACTATGGGGTCTAGACAATGGATAAACATACATATATTCGTTTTTTTTGTAAATACATTGTAAATACATACATATTATACATAGAAACACCCAGACCAAGACAAACATCCATGTTCATGCACACAAATGTTTGACTTGTGCGGGAATCGAACCCGCGACCTCGGGCGTGGCAGTCGGTTATACTAACCACTACGCCATCGAGGCCGACAATTATTTATTATGCTTGTTTTCAAAATAATTATACTCGTCGTTAGATCTTGGATGTAAGAAAATAATATTAAATAAAATCTTTGTTAGTTAATTAATGCCCACGCATATGACTATAAGAAACTGTTGAGCCATAAAATTAAGAATAATTTTAATATCTATTGCGATCATGAAGATCGTATAACATAAATATGTATGAAAAGATAATAAAACGATGCAAAAGTGTGATGTTTTCAGAGATTTAACATGCAATTTTACTATCACGGACCTTTAATTTAATTATGCATGTATACACCCGTCGGACTGTCAGACAGAAGCTAAAATATAAGTTTCAGAAATATAATAACTTAACATTTGAATTAACAACTTCTCAACATGTCTAATAAATATTTATTCTTGAATGCCTATTGGACAGGTTGTTTCAATAAAACGCAGTCTCCACACTAGTTAGCCGTCGACTTATAGACAACTAAAGTAATATTTGATAGGAAATTCATTTAAATTCATTCATATCGATTAACGCTGTGTCATTAGTTGGATTTTAATGTCGACAGAGCTTAGAGCAATCAGCTACTAGATTTAAAGATGACTCACATGTACGACTCTCCTTGGTAATAATATCTGGCCTTTTTATCTGTTCCACTGATAAGTACGAACCTTTTCTCACTATGACAAGGGTTTGAACTATATACCTCCACAATGGCCTGATGTGTGTTGGAAGACTTCAAAAATCTTCGAGTACTCATATAGATCTATGGCACTCTAAGTGTTGCACACGTCAAAAGATTACGGTAACTGCTTACTAACTAACTACTAGGCAGGTCAGATTCTGTTTGCAAAATAAAATTAGCACATCTCGTATTGATTAATAATGTAATATTTATCACATACACACAACACCATCTAGCCCAAACTAAGCAGAGCTTGTACTACGGGTACTAGACAATGAATAAACATACATATATATATTATTTTTTGTGAATACGTTCATATTATACACAGAAACACTCAGACCAAAACAAACATCCATGTTCATGCACACAAATGTTTGACTTGTGCGGGAATCGAGCCCGCGACCTCAGGCGTGGCAGTCGGTTACACTAACCACTACGCTATCGAGGCCATCAAATCTAGATGAAACTAGTAGAAATCGTATGTTATTATATACCGTGTGGCAAAACAATTGGCAAACTACTGCATACTCAATATATGAAATACAATTAAAATATATACATACATAGCCCTACGCTTACATGCTCGAAGGATGGGTGTACTCTTTTATATTATACGCACATTACATCAAGAATGGTTTTAGCTCCCATATAATGAAAGCGAGTCTATTCCCGTCCACCAAGCACATTTCTAGACTCCGCGCTTCTACTGAAAAGTTCTTCACATAAACAACTCGATGCCCACTTTTCACGACCAGAAAATGGCACAGTACCTATGCGAATTCACTAACGCTGCTCCACTGAGGCAAATTAAAATGTGACAAATATTGAGCGCTCGCGAACAACCAGCACGTGTGAGTCAGTCCGTTCGATATCAACTACAAGTATTAATAATGTTTAGATAATGAATATGTGTTTAAACTATTTGCACTTAATAAACAGTAATACGCAATGCGCAAGCGAAGGGTTATGTAGGTTTCATTTTATGGACAGGGCAAGGCGCAAGAACTAAGTCACCTAATTTCCAAATTTTATGACTGTCTCATTGCTCCAGTGGCATAAACATGAGCGAATATGTTTCTAGATTATCAGGTACGTTAGAAATGGTGTTAAGTTTTTTAAAACATTTCCATTGCTGCTTTGACTTTTTGAATTAGCTTAAAAATTAGTAAAGTTTAATAGTAGTAGCAGTATAACAATTTTCAAAATTTTGTAATAAAGTGCCAGCTGTATATTTTTGGGAACAAATAAATTTATTATTATTATTATATTATTACTACGGAGTCTATATAAAGCTCTAACAAATGATATTATATACAGAAATAAAGCAGATATACTTTATACGTATTTTTTAACACTTTTATTACATAATGTTGAACCCTAACACTACTGTTATTGAAATTTATTACAATTGAAATTAATAAATTGTAATAAATTTCAATTTATTATAATTTATATTTATATTTAAGTTTACACTTTGGCCCGACGTTTCAGTTATTTTACAGCAGCCATGTTCACGGGGAGACTAAGATGGTAGTTAGTTGGAGAGCAGCGATAGCTCAGTGCGAGACCAACAGATTGCAATGCAGAGGGTCTCGGGTTCGAACCCATGTTGCGCACCTCTGACTTTCGGAAGTTATATGACTTTTAGAAATTATGTGCGTATTGATTGACAAGCCTGCTCCGTGCCTCGGAGAGCACGTTAAGCCGTCGGTCCCGGCTGCCATGAACATCTATGGCAGTCGTTATTGGGAGAATGTCGACACAAAAGATCCCACTGGGTCGAAGTCTCGCCGGTCTGCACTAACTGGCCCCAAGATAAGATAAGATGGTAGTTGTCTCAATGTTCTGAAGTGTAGTTATTTCAAGGTACCTGAAGTAAAATAAACAACGCGACAAAATCCGTATAAAGCAGTTTAATTTTAATGTATAACATTCGCGTAAACGTAAAACAATAATTATGATATAAAGCGGATATGTTAGAGCACGAATAGTGATGACTCAGAAACGTCACAATTAAGACGTTTTTCTATTGTTCTCTAAACAAAATCGGTTCAACTAAATTGCCTTTCGATTTAGATTTCTTGGGACCTAAAACCCTAGCTTGCGGAATGTGTGTGTACCTATAGGTACCTAGGGTAGGCATTGGTGTATAATACCCGCATTTCGGGGATAAAGACGTGAGTATTACTACATTTTTTTTACTACATACATACATCAAGTCAACCACAGGACAGGCTTGCCCAGTCTGGGCCAGTGAATTCTATGTGTACTCTTTTGGTAATAAATAATAATTATTTTATTTTATACTATTAAACAAAGTCCCCCGCCGCGTCTGTTTGTTCGCAATAAACACAGAAACTACTGAACGGATTTTCATGCGGATTTTACCAATAGACAGAGTGATTTATGAGGAAAGTTTAGGTCTATAATTTGTTAAGGTTTTGTACTTCACGTGCGAAGCCGGGCGGGTCGATAGTGTATGTATTTTAATTAAGTTACGCTTTTCAGTTGGATGTATTAAAATAATTTCAACACAAAGTTGGAAGGGTTTGTGAACATAATTTCACAATTTATTCGCACAAATCCGACATAAATCGGTTAATCTGATAACATTTCAGATATCAGTATTGCACCTTCACTATTAAGTGTCCATAAAACTGAATAACTGAAGCCAATTAGATTTTATTAGAAAATAATCGTAGCCAATCAAATGTTTAATTTTCAACGATTTATTAGATTGATCAACGCTCGTCTAGATTATGGTTTTAATGTTTAAAAGGGTATAAACAGAGACGATTACAATTTCTTTTCAAGCCATCAAAAGCACACTCCCTGACGGCTGTGCATAACTTCATTATTGTGGAGAGACTACGAAGGATACAATGTCGATTTTCGTACTAGGGATATTCCTAGTGAACATCCATTCGAAATAATAGGGTAGATAAGTTTTTTTTTATTTAAGTTAAATAGTTACATTTTCCAAACAGCGAAATACAAAAAAGGAATATATCTATCTACTCAAAAATAAATAAGATACAAGCATTTCAAATCTGATAGTACACGTAATAATTGGCAAATGACAAAAAAGATGCACGATAGAAATTATGATGTATCTTATCTTATTTTATGTGGGGCCAGTCACTCAGACCGGCGACACTTCGACCCAGTGGGATCTTTTGTGTCGACACTCTCCCAATAACGACTGCCATAGATGTTTATGGCAGCCGGGACCGACGGCTTAACGTGCTCTCCGAGGCACGGAGCAGGCGATAATTGTCAATCAATACGCACATCATTTCGAAAAGTTTTTCGGCCTTTTTAGCCTAGTTGTTTGTCGGCCTCGATGGCGTAGTGGTTAGTGTAACCGACTGCCACGCCTGAGGTCGCGGGTTCGATCCCCGCACAAGTCAAACATTTGTGTGCATGAACATGGATGTTTGTCTTGGTCTGGGTGTTTCTATGTATAATATGTATGTATTTACAAAAAAAAAAAGTATATATGTATGTTTATCCATTGTCTAGTACCCATAGTACAAGCTCTGCTTAGTTTGGGCTAGATGGTGTTGTGTGTATGTGGTAGAATATTATATTATATTATAAGTCATATAACTTCCGAAAGTCAGAGGTGCGCGACGTGGGTTCGAACCTGAGACCCTCTGCATTGCAGTCTGTCGCTCTCCCCACTGAGCTATCGCTGCTCCAATTATGACGTAACCGCCTCCTAAACGCAGCTGTCTAAAGGAGATAGCGATATAACCCCATTACAATCCTACTATTTCTTATATCCAAATTTGATATATAAATAACTCCCTTATGTTATAACCAATATTGATACTATTTGCACAACAATATTATTTTGATTTTTATTTGCTCTTGTGTGTAGAATGATGCACAAAAGCAAACAGGTCACAACTACTCTATTATCAATTGCAATTTTTTGGCCCAGGATACGATTCTACAATGCTTAGTTTATTGGCAGTGCTGAGACGATAATTTGACCATTGGACTGCGAGGCCTGTGTTAGTTAAGGTGGTCAAGATTTATACATAGGGTACTTAGATTTTGTTCCCGTAGGATTCATAAGGGCTAAGTGTTATAATATTTTAGTATAAACTGTCACACAGTTGGACACGGGCCTCTTCTCAGAGTGAGATATTTAGGCCATAGTCTATGGCGGTTGCCTATTGCGGGTCGGCAGACTTCACATATCTTTGAGAACATTATTGAGAATTCTTATACATGCAGGTTTTCTCACAACATTATCCTTCACCATTAAAGCAAGCGATATTTAACTATTTAATATGGTCATTATTTCGAAAAGTCAGAGGTGCTTGTCTTGGGATCGAACTCGAGACCTCTGCGTGGCAGTCTAACGATCTTTCACTAGGCAATCGCTGTTTTCTTCTTTTAGTCGTATAAACTATTTTTAATCCATATATCATCATCATTACGTTTGTAATAGTAATAAAGCTTATTTCATGAAAATTATCTTGGTTACCTCGGTATCAATATCAATAATTTAAATTGTTGTTTGTAATATATATGTACATATATCGAAACCCTTGCAAATTGTAACCACGAAGGTGTATGCTATTTAGTTTAGTTAAAGTGTATATAAAGAATATAGCATAAATCGAAATATTATAATTAGTTGTATCGTTTTTGAATTAATTAATTACGTCTGAATTTCGACCACAGGCCGACCACTAGTTAAAATGAATAGACATTACTTCGTTAAAATTCTTGCCATTACACGTAACAAAATTAACCAACCGATATTACGTTACGTTAGTTTTCTTACAGTAAATGCTTACATATTTACCATTCTTGACGAGTATCGTTTCTCAGTAGCATATACGCTAGGAAAAATTAAAATAGTTTCTGTTCACTTCGCCACCCTGTGCGTCTGCACGGATGGCCTAGCGAGCAAGCGGTCATCTTGCAGTAGCTTCCGTGCCGAATGTTGTGAGTTCAATCTCCATGCCAGACAAAAAATTGTGTGACGTACAAGTACTTGTACTGGGTCTGGATGTACTTTGTGCCCATTAACTGTATGTTTATAAAGCTTGCACACACAGGCCTTGATCCCTCCTAATTCTAGAAATGCCTTTTTATTTAAGGGGTTTAAACAGTATGGATAGGTGCCTTTGTAATGAACTGGCAGCGGACAGTTAAAAACATAGTGATTTGGCAATCCAAGAGAAAGACCTGTATCCAGCAACGAGACCTATCCAAAAGCTTTCTTTCCGTTTTTTAATAAAGACAACTCTCGCACTAGGTATAATTGCCGTGTCGCAGGCAACTTTACAAACATTCAAACAGCGGACATAAAGAACACTCCGGCTCGAAACAACTATTTATGGATAACATAAATGTTACTCCAGCATGGAGATTGAATTCATCGCACTTTAGCCCAATGACAGTGGGGAAGTGACTACTAAAACTATAACGCCATCTGTACTGTGTTTATATAATATCAGTCCTGTATTTAACTGTCCCACTTCTCAGTGTGAGAAAGGTTAGGCTAGTTCACTACGCTGACCTAGAGCGGATTGGCAGAATTCACATACCCTCGAGAACATCATGGAGAACTCTCGGACATGCAGGTTTCCTACTAACTATATAATACGCACATAACTTCAAAAAGTCAGAGTAGCGCGCCTTGGGATCGAACTGGAGACCTCTGTATGGCAGTCCAACGGTATCTCACTAGGCATAGCAATGCTTATCAAATAATAGGTAATTAATTGTTTGCCACCTTAATTTTATAAATAAAATAAGATATATTAAATACTACTATATAGTGAGGACCCTTAAACGGTGCGTTGAACACGTACGCTATCTTTTTTAAAGTCTCAGTATGTGCAGTTCCCGGTATAATGCACAAAAACCAAATTAGCGATACATTGGCTAGTGATACTTAAACAGCGGATTATTTAAATGAACGTAATTAATGCGAGTTCATTGGTTTACAGGTGCTTCGTGCTTTTAAGGCAGGTTGTAACTGGTTTGTAATATCGGGACGACGGAAACTTAATTGTATAAGTAACATTGTTTGGTTTATATATAGCTTTCTATAAATAAATCCGTTTATATGCATTCACGCTTGTACACGTACTTGCCGAAGGGGCAAACTGAGGTGTATTAGCTATGTGATTACCGTCTACCGATCGTTTCTTTAAACTAAGACTCCTTGCTACTCCTGAGAATTTCGTAAAACACGTCTAATAAGACTTTGACCTATTCAAAATCGCACCCGAAACTTCATGTACGTACAGCTGTCACATTGATTATCGCGACGACAACCAGGCAGTCTATTACTGTTGCATATATGTGCAAAAAGTAGGAGGTGCGTATCACATGGTCGAACTTTGCGTGGCAATCCAATAATCTCCTCAGGCTAAAACTGCTTAGTAGTTATATTAGAAAAGCAATGCAAATGTCATTTTTAATTTCAAT
The DNA here is from genome assembly GCA_930367265.1 of Catocala fraxini. Taxonomy (NCBI): domain Eukaryota; kingdom Metazoa; phylum Arthropoda; class Insecta; order Lepidoptera; family Erebidae; genus Catocala; species Catocala fraxini. Next base: position 16,561,089 of record OV884045.1, read on the forward strand.
ATTGTAAGCGGCTGTAGATATTATATTTCATATTCATTTTTCAAGATAGAATGATCCTAAGGTAGAATGGGATTTATAAACTTGGAACCAGATAATCCAATTAATCCAATAACCAAGGTTTGAGTCGTTTTCTTGAGGTCACAAGTTCAAACCCTGCTCCACAGATTGTTTTTTACCGCATTTATAGTTTACAGCTGTTTATCTAACCTAATCCTAACGTAATATTATGAATCCGAATGTGAGTCTGTTCGTTTGTGATGCTTTCACGCCTTAAATATTCGACCGATCATCATGAAATTTCGCATACACGTTGTCAGGGGTACAGAAAAGGACATAAGGTATCCTTCATCCAGAAAAATACTGCTACTAATTTAACCTAGCCTACATTTATGCGACTGAAGCCGCGAGCAAAATTTAGTAAATAAAATAAAATGGAATACACAACTCAAGGTTTCAAAAGTTTTAATTAATTAAATATGTAACGCTGAAGTGGGCAACTACCTTAATTACTTTCTCAATCATCTTCATCAATGGTTATTTCGTCAACATCAAAGATGCCGACGGATTAAAATTCAACCGTTTTTACGTTGTCAATCTTTACACAGTACCGATGTTGCCATTCTGTATAATGTATATTTAACAGCCTTAATATGCTTAAACAGCCTTTAAAATTTTATATATTTGTTCTTTTATACAATGGACGACAACAGTATAGATCGGCAGACTGGCTAAGTTCATGCGTGAACCGTTACAGAATTTTTAAATTTGTATTTTGCTTGAGAACTAATTTAGTTAAGGCTAGATATACCTAACCTATGTTCTATAGCAATTATTTTAGCTATTTCAAGAGCATCTGCTAATAACATAATAGTTAGTAACAAAGAAAAATAAATTGGTTATGATATAATGATATTATAATTGTGTAAAAGTGTTACTTTGTGACCTAAATAAATAAATTATTTATTTATTTAGGTCACAAAGTAACACTTATGAACGTCAATGATGTTGAATTATTAAGTTACTGAAGTTAGTGAAGTCCTGAAAGGTTTTTGAACGTAGCTAACGCAAGAGCCACTTTTTTAAATCAATATTTAATTATAATATCACTGTTATAATATTTACAAACGTACGTATACCGCCTCTATAATTAAAAGCCTCCTTATTTAAGTTTAGCTATTTCCAAATAAAACTATTCTAAACCGCAAATACCACACTATTACACGTTCATTTTCTACGTAAACCATTTCGTGTTTGGCATTACTTAAAATACTATGGTCACAGTAGTTCGGCGTCAAAAAAGCGCATTGCGGCAGTAGGGGTCATAGTATCGTTATATTCGTTCCTAGTATACGTAATCACTAGACGGAAAGCATATCATTATAGTTTATTCCTTTATAATTGAGAAATTATAGTACAGACTTTTATTACTTATATGCGGAAGAAAAAGTATTGGCTGTTTAGTAATGTCATTGTCTGTGATGATTAAAAAGTTATTCGAGTTTGACAGGTGGTGGAAATTGGCGGGATTTTTATATTTTTCATATTATTATATTGAGTTGTGTTTGTATCTTTTTCTTACAACGAATGATGTGGATTATGTTATTCCTGTATGTACCTTAATCAATATTTTTGTGAATATATTCCTTATTTCGAAAGCCAAAAACAGCTTAAATAAAGAAAGTAGGTATATTTTACAAAATACCCATACGATAGCAACTTGTGAATGTATTATACAAATGTGTATTTTCCAAAACAGTCTGTTGAGTTATAGTGATTGAAGTATAATAATAAATATATTGTGTCGAAATATACACGAATATAAAATTCTATGTAATTAGCCTATAATTGAATTAGAACTTCTATATATATTAAACTGCTTATAAGTGCATGATAACTTAACTTTTCTCTATGATGCAAAGGAAAATTCCAATATAAAGCAAACATTTTCAGACAGCTAAAAAGCTAGGTTGTTTTGTTACTGATTGAACTACCTACATTCAGGTCGTTGACCCCTGAGGGCGGCTGAATGCATCCTTTCTATAATCATATAGTTATGGATTTTATAAATTTCTGATACGACGTTCATTTGCTTCATGAACGTGACTTTTTACCCATGTATTAAATCCCAGCTTCCCAAGTAATGCTACTAATATTATAAATGTGAAAGTTTGTGAGGATGGATGGATGGTGTTTGTTACTCTTTCACGGAAAAACTACTGAACCGATTGCAATTAAAAACAATTTAAACAAAATTGTTTTGTAAATTGTATCCACGAGTTATTACATATTGTAGATACAATTTAGGCCCTATGACAGCCTCCGTGGCACAGCGGTAGTGAATGCGACTGCTGTGCATGAGATCCCGGGTACGAATCCCGAGTCGGGCCAACAATAAGTTATTGGGTTTTTCAGTTAATAAATCTCAATAGCAGCCCAGAGTTAGGAAGTTGGCGGTGTAAGACATCCCCGCGCCTCGGAAAGCACGTAAAGTCGTTGGCCCTACGCCTGATCTCTCTCCGGTCATGTCGGATTACCGTCCCATCAGGTCATAAGAGTTCCCTAACTCTCAGAGTCTCTGTTCCCTAACAGAGAATGCATTTGTGTTTGCGCACACACTTGTGCACTATAATATCTTCTGCGTAGTTGGCCAGTCTCCGTTATGACTGGCCGCCGTGGCCGAAATCGGTCTGGAGGACATTATTATTATTATAGGCCCCACAAACATGAACCACATGTTTCTAATTAGACACAAGCTTTATCAATCAAACACATCTGTACCGAGTCTTCAATCATGCCCTCATACCTAAGACATATCAAGTAAATGTAGGCTTGACATTACGCCACATAACAGCAAAATACAATTAGGAAAAGCAATGAACACTCAAACAAATATGTATATTAAAATAGATAATTTACGTTTTTGGAAAAGCAATCCTTTAATTTGTCTAATGGTTAGTTTCAGTCTCGAAATCATTAAACACGAAGTCGCCATCAATACTCAATATAATTCCAGTCGGTACATTTCACGGCAGACCGATGGTGTTTCTATTTAAAGCAAGACTGTAGGTACTTATTACAACACAATAGTGGCCATAAATCAATGGCCGGCCACCACCATTATTGACAAATTGGGCAATTAGCTCGTAAATCGAAACCTTTTTTTACCTCAAATCTGTGGTTTTGGAATCGATTTTAAGCTTACTAATCACTGACGATATTATAGTTATAATATCGGGCTTGATTTAAATTGTTCCACTTATGTGTAGTCAGAATTATCCTCAGAATAAGAAATCACATTTGAACTTAATTGACCGAAACCTAGTTGGTAGATTACACACTTGCTTAAATAATGACATTTAAAGAATGTTTTATATTGACCCACTGGGAACAGGCCTCTTCTCAGTGTGAAAAGGGTTAGGCCATAGTCCACCACGCTGGCTCATTGCGGGTTGGCAAACTTCACATATCTTCAAGAACATTATGTAGAACTCTCAGACATGCAGGTCTTCCCACAATGCCTTCCTTCACTGTTAAAGCAAGCGATAATTAACTATTTAATCCGCACATAACTTCGAAAAGCCATAGGAACAGCAGATAGTCATAAGTAGCTCACCTTGGGATCGAACCCGAAACTTCTGCGTGGCTGTCTAACGGTTCTCATTAGGCTATCGCTGCTATGGAAATAAAAAAATAAAGTATAGTGCATTCGTATAACCTTGTCTTCTATTTATTTATTCCTCACGCCTATTTTCCTAAGGGGTGAGCAGTGACTGTGGATTCTCACTTGCTATGAATAAGATATAATATGTCTCTTGCTTTATTCACTTTCATTATATTTTTCATACATATTCATCAGTTTAAGGAACCTACCCTTAACTCATCTAACCAGTCTATGTAAGCAATTTTGTTTAGTGTTCGAAAAACTCTTATGCAACAGCTTTGTCCGTCCGTCCGTCCGTCCGTCTGTTATACAACTTTCAACTCAAGAACCGTAAGAGCTAGAGACTCACGGTCAACGCCATTCAACTCAGCATAGTCGATATACCACGAAATGACTATGACCTTTGACCTCTGACCTCAAGGACACGTGATACCATCTTTCGACTAAAGAACCGTAAGAGCTAGAGACTCGCGATTAACGCCATTCGATTAAACATAGTCAATATACCTCCGAAATGACTATGACCTTTGATCTCTGACCTCAAGGTCACGTGATACCATTTTTTCGAACTCTAAGATTTACGGCAATTCATGGCCGTTTCTCACTTTTTATCAATTATATTTGTTCGCCGTCTATGGCAAAACATGTTGATACTCAACCTACCTATTCAACTGTTACCTATAGGATACATTTCCTGTAAACTATACATGTTCGATGCAAATAAATATATCTTTATATTTATCTTTAATAATGCGAATATTATAGCGCAAGACTTAAAATTACGTGGCCATTTTTAAAATGTTTGTAATGCTACCAAATTTAAAAAATTCAAAAGCCTTGCTTGCTCATGACACTAGCTATGGTTTCAATATAACGTATGATACTAACTAATATTATAAATGCGAATGTAAGTTTGTCTGTTAGCCGTTTACGCCTTAACTACTTGACAGATAATCATGAAATTTCGCATACACGTTGTCAGAAGTAATGAAAGGGACATAGGGTACCTTTCATCCGGAAAATAAGTACTGTACCGAAGGGATAGAAATATATTGATAAAATCTAGATTGAAGCTAGCCAACAGCCAAGCTGCGGGAAATATCTAGTATTTAATAAAATTGTCCTTTAGCACATTAATATATTATACAATATATTATGACTACGACTCTGGGCTGGGCATATTATCAGCTGGGCATATTTACAGCTGATACTAACAGTTTGACATAAACTCGGATTAGAAGTTAATAAGGTTTCATCATAAGTTGATATTCATAACCACCATTTCCATATTTTATCTACAATTATTTGTTGGTAGCTGTTGCCGCATCTTCGTTTTAAAGTTCACTCGGGTCTGTCTCCTACATTATTTCAAATTTTATTAAAATCCGTTTCATTGTTTGGGTGCTTCTGTAACACAAACAACCACACATTAAAATTAAACTACTTTTATACAGATTAACCGCGTTGTTTATTTTAAAACTATTATTCTGCTACTGTTAATCTTTACTAAGTACTGTTTAAACTATTTAAATTATCACAAGTATTTAGATTTAATTTCATACTTTCCCGACATTTCGGTAGCTTTTCAGCCGCCAGGTCACGGAGAGACTAAGGCGGTTGCCTAAATGCCTTGAAATGTAGTTATTTCTAAATACCCAAACATATTATAATTATTGGTGTTTCTATTTACACAAAATGAGCTTAATATATGAAGACAATATTGTTCCTTTTATTACTATACTAGTAGTTTTCCTGCGGTTTCACCCGCGTAAGTCCCGTTCCCGTGTGAATATCAGGTTTCACCCCTTTCACCCCCTTCTGGTTGGATTTTCCAAAAATCATCTCTTAGTGCTCCCCTACACTCTCCAAGGAACATACATGCCAAATTTCAGCTTCTTGCGTTCAGTAGTTTCGGCTGTGCGTTGTCTGTCAGTCACTCAGTAACGGAAGAGTTTTATATATATAGATTTCTACGATTTTGTAACATTAGACATTAGCTCAGTGGACTACTGGATAGCATAGTCAAGAGTTTTGCAGTCAGAACTTACACACCTGTTTCTAAAGCAATACGCATATTCAAACGTTAATTATTATCGATCGTTATAACAATAATTGCAATCTGCATGTTTAAACATTTTTCCAGGATGTTCTCGAAAGTATGTCTGTCAGCCTGTTCTAGGTATTACGGGATTCTTAGAACGATTGGCAATATCCCGTAATCCTACGCGGATCTAGTACCGTTTTACTAATTTCTTGTTTCCGGGGCATGACAGGAATTTTCTTATGCTTTCCCACGATATTTGTATTCGCTATTCAACCGAGTATTAACCATATAGTTAATATGGGTGTTATTTGTGTTGTCTAAATGTTTGTAAAGTCCTCCGCGATACAGGAATTCCTAGTGTGGAAATTATCTTTTAATTAATATACACTACATTCTCAAATATATTTGAGCACGAATTTGAGTACATATCTCTCACATAGCCCCGGCTCCTATATTCAGAAAGGAGTCGTAGTCTTAGCTACGGACAGTCAAATTTAGACATATTTTTAGTAGAATATGTGTCAAAATTATTTGCCCGTAGGTAATCCAACTCGTTTCTAGAATAAAAGAACCAGGTGTAAGCCAATTATTACAACGACGCCATTGAGTTCAAAATTAATAATTACATACCATTGCACTTAAAAGTGTCGTATTGAGTGAGTTGGCGAGCATGCAACTCGTGTTATTATCTTAATTTTTATTTGTCATCCGCTTTATGTAATGTCCCACTGCTGGGCAAAAGCCTCTCCCTTGGACTTCCAAATCAATCTGTTGGTGGATATCCCTTGCCAGTCTCTATTCAATGCGTCTAGGTCGTCCCATCATCTCCGTTTAGGTCTGCCCCGTTGCCGTCGACTGTCTTGTGGCACCCAATTGGTGACGATTGGTGCCCACCTCTCCCAAGGTCTCTCTCAAGACCCACTTTTTATTTAACCAAAGTTTATTTACCTTAGTTATAATAAAATAGTAAAAGGAGCATAAATATTAACAATAGTGTAACAAACACTTATATGCAAACACATCGCACTCTTAATAAAACAGCGACTTAACTCGAAATTTGGAAGTAAGGCAATTTGAACTCTAATTGTATATGTTAAATTCTAATATTATATTTGTGTTAAATCTTTGCAATAGAGTTCAAATTTGTTTAATCCAAAATACTGAGATAAGTCTCTGTTTTATTAAGGGTGCGACATGCGTAGATCAACATTTAGCATTACAGGTTGACAGTTGTTTCAAAATATTTACTTGAGATGTTGCCTCAGGCACGTACTACATAATAATTCAATGGTTACGTTTAAGTGCGCACAGTGGACCCGCGGTAAACCCCCTGTCTAATCTGGCGCCCCCTGTAATCCGACATATCTATCACTGCACATAACATTTCTTTCGGTAAATCTTCACTAATATAATGCATGGTTGTAACTTGTACGCGCCACCACTATTGTGCTCGACGTGTTGAAGTTCAAATAGAATCTTATCACTTTGATTTGTAATTTGTAAAATACAAAGGTACTCATTCAAAAAATTCCGACCCATAGTGCGTTTGTGGTAGTACTCTATAATCTGACAAATTCGGTAGGCCGAGACCGTCCTATAAAACGTTTGTCGTAGTACCGGAGGTTCACTGTAGTTGGCCATGATGGCGATAACGCCTTCAGCTATGCTGATGATAACTACCGCTCTGCAATGGCGTGACCGTAGTATAATTTATATGAAAATAGTTTCCTCTTTAAATATCCTTTAATATTATCGCTAGGTGAAAACTGCGTGATAGTTCATTCCAGAGCTAGCTAGCTTGTAAGCACGATGAATATTCCTCATAGTTATTGAGTATATATGAAATCATTATACTTAGTCTATTATATCGCCGTAACCTAAATACCCATACAGCATAAAAGTAAAATCAAAATCACCATCTATTCAACGGACGCTACAATAGTTTAGTACCATAGCTTCGATTAGGACAATCCCAATCAATCATGCTGTTCACTACATAATTAATACCTTCAGGAATAACCCCCCACCACCAATTTGTCTGCCTTACCGTGAATACAGGCCTTATCAGTCCATCATGGAAATAGGGGTAGAAATAATCAATATTTTTCTGCCCCACCCATGGGGCGCATGCGTCGTGGTATTCACCTGGTGGTGGTGGTATCACCCCACAAGGTGGTTACTACCTTGGTATTAACCCATAGCTCATTCTAGTATGGATAGTCAGGAAGGCAAGTTGTTCGCAATGTTTGGCAGAAAATGGACTCCCTGGTGTTATATACCACCATGTAAGTACTGTTAGGTAACTGCTTACGTTAGTTTTTATTATTATTATCTTTATTTCTATATTATTTTTAATGTTTTGATCAATTAATTTAATCCTCCACGCAATTAAATATTGACTTTAATTTATTTAATGACGTTTTTATTTAGTATGCAGAGGATACAGTTATGTATTGCGCCATTTTCTATTTTTAATCTATGTGCGTCCATTTTGATTAAACTCATGCGCTCTTCGAACTTTCGAACGTTTCGAGTTAGAACGACGCAATTCAAATAAAATGGCGGACTTTAACATAAAATATTATGAGTGATTTACTTATTAATTTATAGATATGAACACTGAAATATTTTATTTATTTTTGATTTTGTTATACAATTACCAATTAATAAAATGCTAATTATTAAACTTTCGAAAACATAAAAAGATAGTCGGGTGTAAATACCGTTATACCCCGCACATTTTTGTTTATGTTTTATATGATAAGCAAAAATGTGCAGCTTCTGGAGTAAATGTTTTAACAGTTGTCAATCATTTTCACAGAACAACACGCAAGCCTGGCCATGGAAAGCGGTAAGATGCGTTTTTAACATCGTTTTCACTGCAATGAATTTGCGACACGACTATACTTTTAATATTTTGTTAAACGTAAAACAGAATTTTACTCAATCAAAGGCTTGTATTTTTATTTAAATGATTCTTTTCTTTTAAGTTTTAAATGCACACAATTTTATTTTTTTGTACATTTTACCTACACATTTTTGTACATTTTTACCTACACATATTTGTACATATAATTTGAATAAAAGAACTCCACAAACACGCTTTTTGTTTTAGCATCAACAATCACGCGTTTAAGGGTGGTTACAATAAAGCTATTATAGCCGATTTTTTATAGTTTTGAATAGCAACCCTTGCGTCGAAGTGGGTTAACCTTTTAGGGTTGGTCACCCTTTTATAGGGGTAGATAAATATAATTATAGTGGCTTATCAAACATCGTTATTCTGGGGTTCATGTTTTTACGAATTGAAATAGTTCTGTTTTGACTTTAGTTGAAAATGTTTAATTTACTAATTATTATTTGATTATTCGGTAATGAGGTGGTGGTTCTCAAATTATGTTTATTTAAGCAATCTGTTGTGATGTCTAAGTAAAACTAACTTGGTTTAAAGTGTAATCTGATTTACACTATCACCAATCCTTTGAATTAATTTATGTAACTTAATCTCAATTTTATGAGCACTTTACTTGATAATACAGTTTTAATCGATGATACAGTATTAGTCGATAACATAGTGTTAAATTAACATTAATTTTAATAGTTTGTGATCACAATTTATATAGTTCACTTAGGAAATTGGTTTCAAATATCGTAAAACAGAAATCGCAATTAAAATCTTGTTGGCTTTTCATATTTGAGTCATTCCCATATTCCCAAGTCCATAAAAGATTAGCAATATTTACGTAAACTGTAATTTGCTTAATGGGTGTCTACAATATCATGAGGCTATTACTTCTAGTACTACATTCTAGCAGTATGTTTATATAAGTCGATATAAAATCACGTAGTCTCCTTTGCTTTTTTCTGGTAAACTGGTAAGAGGTAAACACAAACCAATATTGGTTATAATATCCACACAGGAACTATATTTCGTTTTTAGTTCGATACATTAATACAAGATGTAGCAAGTAGTAATTACCACTTAGGATACAGCAGGAACATAAAATATGTATGATTTTTATTTAAACGATTTTCTATAAAGTGCAGGTTTTCTTAAACATACTATTTCAGATTTAAGCGGAGGTCTTCTCCACTATGTCCCGAGCTACTTCTTTTAGTTAGTTCGTTGTTGGTTAAGCGTAACGAAAGTTCTTGAAGTTTTTATTGATTAAAATGGATGTGAAAGCCTCAGTTAGCTTTTTGCAATTTTACAATACATTTTATGCCTTTGGTTATAAGGATGTATATCGTTCTTACCTACATATATAACTCGATATATGTAGCCGACTTAACAATAAAGTCTATTTAAATTGATGATTTTTCCATTATTACAGTACATGTAGTTTAGTTCATAACTAAAGAATAATAAGTAAAGCAACTTTAGGTCATAAACTAGATAAAAAGTTAATTCAATGTTTAGCTACTTATGACATCGGCTATGCCTCCACACATTTAAAATAACAGCAATAAAACTACTTTTATATTACGTCCACAATACATTCGAATTAATATTTAAGTACTCTTAAAATTTTTACGACTCACGAACAAAGCAAATGTGGATCTGTAGAAAAGTTATGCTTCAAAAGTTAATTTATTATATTGTGGGTGGGCGCGTGCCACACGGGAGGTATTTTATATTTATGGCACTTTTGATTTACGTCATATTCGAGATTTCGTGTAGTGTGACTCGGTCATAGCGTGATTATGCCGCTAGAGTTTTAAAAATATGTAGCTATATAATTAGGTGGACGATAATTGGGGTTTACACCTTACTATTCTAATTACCTCGTGGTTATTTTTTAGAATAGTTTAAATTGATTTGAATTTGTTATAATTTTATGTTACTGGTAACTTAATTTATCTGTTTAAATACTTAATTATGTCCGAACCGTTGCACAAATTTTGATCAAATTTGGGAAGAAGATAGCTTAAACCGCATAGAAGGATACACATTTTAAAGATGTGCATTCTGTGTCGCTAATAGCAGCTAGTCCCTAAACAAGTGACTAATATACAGTCAAAATACAATACTGTTATAATTACATGAAAAAAATAAAAAAAATCAAGCTTTGAAATTGATTCGCGTTGACAAATTTGAAATCATCTGCAAGCCTTATTACCGATGATTGTCTCTTAACGCAAATAGTTTAACCATGGTCCGAATGGACTTTGTAAATGGTTGACATACATATTATGGCAAATCTATTTAGATATTTCAAAAGGGTAGCTAGAGGTGCTGCATCAGACCTACATTTTGCCATTTACGTTTTAGATTAAATTTAATAGTAGATTTTATATATGTTTACTGAATATATACTGCTGTTGTTACTGATAATTTTCTAACAGAAAACTCATACCAAATGTTAAGAAAACATCTCGAAACCTTGTCTTTAAAATTGGCCGTAAGTAAAAGCGCACAATTATGCTATGATTTTTCGTCACATCTTTAGTAAGTAACTTTCCTTCGCTTAGGAAATATACAACCGATAGGCAAGATATTTTTTATCTATGTCAAGAGTATCATAGATTAAAGACAATTAATTCTTATTTATAAACTTATCGCACGCTATCTCATTCACTTTTAGCATGCATTGCAACCTCCCAGCATAAAATGATCTCACATTGCCAATTGTACTTTCAACATTGGATCAAGTTAATTTGGTTTGATAGATCTTGTTATTTGGTCACTAAATCGCCAGTATAAGATGGTCCTTCAAATTGCAAGGTTTAGTTGAAGTTTGAAACATATTAGTTCGTTTTGTGGTTCTTTCAAACTGCTTGTTGTCATAAGTAGGGCAGATTGAAAGATTACAAAATGGATATTATTAGGTGACAAAAATGTCTGACATTGATTTGTTTCTCGTAAAAATGTAAAGTTAATTTATTTATATAATTCTATCTAAATAAGGAGTTTTATAGTTTACAAACGGTTTTATTAAATTACTTGACTTGCACAGTTTTTGGGTTTTTGGGTATTCTAGTTTTTATGTCATATTAAATGAAGGTTCCATTTTAGGTGTTTTAATCAAATATTTAAGTACCTAAAGTTATGTTACAGAGATGAAGCGAGGATACTAATGCGAAATTTGTATTCGTTTCTTAATATTATAAAAATGTAACGTCGATCTTTTGAGATATTTTGACAATTAAATGAGTTTGACTTTTTAACCGAAACAATTGTTTTTAACTGACTTCAAAAAGGAGGAGGTTCTCAATTCTGTTGTTTTTATGTTTGTTACCTCAGAACTCATTTACCTATAATAAAATAAAATTACTTTTTTGTTTATGTGAGTGATGATACCCTTTCCGTTTGGTCCCAATTAAATTTCAAGAAAAAGGGTGTGTATAGCTCTGACGTCGGATTGTTTGCTAAATTATTAGTATTAATGTTAATGCACCACGCACGCATGCTCTCTTGAAACTCTTTATGATTTTCGAAGACTGTCAAAGTAGAGATGGCGTCATTTCAAGTATAGAAGGCTCTGCTCGTAGGCTACACGACTATTGACTATCAGACGGAGTGCAGTTATTTTAGCAGGCAATAATTAAAAGAATACTGTTTTTATAATTTTTCTTCTTTTTTCCGTCTTCTTAATATCCAACACAGCAGCAATTTATATCAATTTGATTTATATATTTAAAAAAGTAAGAAGGTTCTTCAAGAAGAGAGTCGAGTTCCTATAATTTTGATGACGTACGAAGTCTGCCAAATTGTTTTTGGTCAGGGTGGAAGAGTATAGTCTTACCGCTATTCTGAGGTCTACTTTCTATCGTAGGAGCCCAAGGCCCTTGTGGTACGGTAAGACAATATATTTGACAGATCTCATATTTATTAAATGTCATAATACGAATCTTGATTTATAAGCTTTAATGCTTCTATTTTATGCAACGAGCAGTCTTAAAAGCATAACTTTAGTTCAAATATATATTAATATGAAATCTCCCAGAATTTAGTGGCGACATAAAACCGTTTACACGGTCCGATTATAATCGAGAACTCGCTACTGCGGTTACGCAATCTAAATGAAACTCGATACCGATACCCACGTTGAGGGCACACCGACGACTTTTGATCGCGCAGTAATTCGGTTTCTGATAATATGAACAACTTGAAGGCGTCTTGATAAAGGCAAATTTTTCGATTAAATGTGTGTCCACTGTTAGAACAGCCACCGTCCAATAATGTTTGTTAATTAACAACCAATAGATGATTAAAAAAAACCTCTGGTTCAATGAAAAGATTTTAATTCAGTCTTTAAATAATAAATATCAGCATTGTATGTAACTGTTTGACTATTATTATCCACATCAAGTTGTCGAGTCTGTTATTATTAATATAACCGCTTATGGACCAATAATCTACTTAAACAACTTTTATGATATATTAATTATATATTGAGCCATCTAAAATACCAGTTTATTCCAGCATGTACCTAATAACAATATACCTATATATAATATCATTACGCTTAAGACTTTTCAAAGGTCTGATTACGTCTTTATTATACAGATCTGAGTCTATAGTTGTTAAGCCGGCACTATTTCAAACTGTATTAATAATATTCCTAATAAATTAAATTCGGTCCATCTGTATCTGCCTTGAAAACTGATACCTACTTACTGTTACCAATAACTGAGCAGCGATAGCTCAGTGGGGAGACCAACAGACTGCAATGCAGAGGGTCTCGGGTTCGAACCCTCGTCGCGCACCTCTGACTTTCGGAAGTTATATAACTTTTCGAAATTATGTGCGTATTGATTGTCAATTATCGCCTGCTCCGTGCCTCGGCGAGCTCGTTAAGCCGTCGGTCCCGACTGCCATGACTATCTATGGCAGTCGTTATTGGAAGAGTGTCGTTTCAAAAGATCCCACTGGGTCGAGGTGTCGCCAGTCTACACTGACTGGCCCCCACATAAGATACATACATACTGTTACCAAAATCGATAGGAGTATTAACTCACTTACGCTAATGACACAATGATAAAGCTACAATCACAAAGCAACACAAAAGACACTATTTAGTTGCCGGCGATCGCCCGTGTACATAAGCGTTTATCAACATAGAATCGAGCAGAATCGGGTAATGAGCGTGTGGCCGACGACTCTAAACCCTATTTATCGCCGGTCTTTCGCAAACTCTATTAATTAGTTTAATGTTGATGAAAAAAAGTGCAGTATTTCTAAATTGCACGTGGCACAACGTCGTGTAGTGGTAGCAAACAAAAACCAAAAACAAAAAATCATATATTATTCAAAGATACAAATTGGCATATTTTTATAAGAGATAATTAATTTACTGCACGACGGTGTAGTGGTTTAAGTGGTCGCCTTCGCCACTGCCATTGCGCCAAGTGTTGTGGGTTTAAATCCCAAACGGAACAAAACTTTGTGTGATTCTCAAACGGCTGCTCCGAGTCTGGGTGTTCTTTCGCCCGTTGTTTGAATGTTTGTAAAGTCCCCCGCGACACAGGAGTCTAGTTCCTAGTGCTCGCGTTGTCTTTTTAAAAGTTAAAAGTAAAAGAACATAATTATGTATTTTATTTAAAAGCCTCAATTGGTATGTTTCTATAAAGAGATAATTAATTATTATTTTATAAGTTTGATATTATTATTGGTCCTCGTAATTAGTATTAATTAAATATGGCGTCTATGCGACAGCGTATAAATTAATTATCACCGTATTAATTAACTCATAACTCCCATTGTAATTATTATTAGCATGTTATTAATTAACGTATAAGTAGAATACTTCATAGAACTAGTAAGCTACCTGTTTAAGCATATTTCATACCTGCCTACTTATGGACTGAGATCCCAGACCTGCCTAACCTTCGTCATTTTTAAAGTAAACATGTTTTATGTACTGTACTCCAGACCAAATTAAAGCAGCGATAGCTCGGTGGGGAGACCAACAAACTGCAATGCAGAGGGTCTCGGGTTCGAACCCACGTCGCGCACATCTGACTTTCGGAAGTTATATGACTTTTAGAAATTATGTGCGTATTGATTGACAATTATCGCCTGCTCCGTGCCTCGGAGAGCACGTTAAGCCGTCGGTCCTGGCTGCCATGAACTGTTGGTCTCCCCACTGAGCTATCGCTGCTCAGTGAGTGCTTATTGGATCTTACTCCATTATAAATCTTGCCTCGATTGGGTACTGGGTAAACAACTTACCCTCTCAACCAATCCAGTTATCAATAATACAAAAAGCTATTCAAACAAAAGTAGACTATCATAACAAAATGTACGTTTTAAATAGTCTGGTTAAGCTCAGTCAGGTCAGCTTCTAGCATTAGACCATATACAGAAAGAAAGCAGGTAGCCTGGGCCAATCTACCAACGCTTATCGGAACCGGTCTGCGGCGCAGGTAGCGGGAGCTGATTTTCTATACAATGTGTCAAACCACGCCGAACGTGACCGAACATCTCCGACAGCTTCCGACACCGCTTATCGGTACTGATTTGGCACTTTGTTGCCTTAGAGATTAATTTGCTGACGCTACTGAAGTGATTAGATCGCCAGTATGTAGGTTATACCCTTACTAGCTAGAGGATACTGACGAATATTGCTCAAGGATTCAAATGAGACGTAATGTGTCACAGTTTTTAGTAGAAACTGGTTCACAGAATGCAGGGTAAGGTATGATAAATAGATAACTTAGTAGACCTTTGGTTTCTGTAAGTTAATAAGCGTTGTAATCGTGCGTAATGGTTTCTGGGTATAGTACGCTTAGTATTGCTGTGGATGTAGTACAAAAAGTAACCGTAAAATGGGACTTAGCGTATTAAAGACTTAAATATATTTTAGAAGGCAATACGGGCATAAAAACATTTAAATAAAAAGTTTGTAACTGTTGCTGTCGCACTGAAAATATCAATATGCGAAAGAGAGATTAGATGGATAATATATAAAAAATAAAAGACAGTTTCTCGTATTCTGATATATATATACATTAGACGGCTTAAAATATTAATTTTCCGTTAAAAATTCGATAGTACATACCTATATATATTTTATTTTATTAGGCAGCTGGTGGAATATATTATATAGATATATAATTATTTATATTCAACCAACTACCTTGGCCAAAGGAGTTCAATGCAACTGCTATGTTTAAGGTCTAGGGTGAAACAACTATGTCGGGCAGTATTATCATATTTTCAGTTAACATATCTCAGATGTAGCACGGAGTCTGAAACTGTGCCCAGTATATAGCTAAGACTACGCTGGGGCTCTAATCATACCAGCCAAAAGCTTACACCTTCGGAATACAATACCAAATATGTATTTTACCAGTCGTGCCTGCTTAGCCAAACCTGTCACCGTTAGTTAGACAGGTTGCTGAAACTTAATAATAAATGTCCTAGGAAAAGTTTCGTCTTAGTTAAGTCAGGTCTGTCGGAACGCCGACAAAACCCGGTCAAATACTAGTTCTTAATAAATACTTTGGACCCATGGCACACACTTGAAAACTCAATCTAACTGTCATAAGGTCCTAACTATAAAGACGTTTATTGATTTTATAGACCTCTAAAGTGACGCAAACCAATCAATCCTAGTAGATCTAATCTTTAAATCGGAAAATCTTTCATTAATCATAGTTTCCTACCGACTAGTGAGCGGCGATATGGTTTATTTGATTTATAAAATGGATACAGTAAATTTATACATATTTTGAAGGATTGCGATGACTAAATCGAAGAAAACCAAGAAATTGAGTGCATTTATTAATTTTCTGGAAGATTAGCTGACCTTTTTTTGATTTTGTGAATGAAAACGCAGTTTGTCCGTAGGAGTCTTCTTGTGAACTTGGTTGTTGGAAAACAACCACAATATCGACAAAAATAAAAGTTTAAATTGTTTAATTATGGATCTCTAACGATAATAAATTGTTGACAAATTGATAGCTCAGAAATATAACTCCACAGAAGTGAATTTGTCATATATACGTAGGTGTGCATAGCACATACATTACATAAATAACAATTTAAAAAAGAAATTATATCAATCATATAATAAAACTTTAAAAAATTATATGGTATTTTAATTGCGTAAATAGGCATTGTAAAGTTGTTTAATTTTAAATGTTTTGCCTCAGTGATGCAGCGGTAATGAAAACGACTGCTATGTCTGAGGTGGGGTTTTAGGTCCCTGAGCTACGTGTTATTAGATTTTTCTATCAAAAATTCTCAGTAGCACACTGAGTCTAGAAATGTGCCTAATAAAGGACAAAAAGCAGCGATAGCTCAGTGGAGAGACCAACAGACTGCAATGCAGTGGGTCTCGGGTTCGAACCCACGTCGCACACCTCCGACTTTCGGAAGTTATACGACTTTCCGAAATTATGTGCGTATTGATTGACAATTATCGCCTGCTCCGTGCCTCGAAGAGCACGTTAAGCCGTCGGTCGCGGCTGCCATGAACATCTATGGCAGTCGTTATTGGGAAAGTCAGTACCCTCTAATATCCTGACACTGGTATAGCCTTAGAGTATCGTTAGCCTGCGGGTTGCGGAGGTCAGGTGGCAGCCGCTCCGTGTAAAAACTGATATCCAGTCAAATCCGGTTAGACTAGAAAAGCCGACCCCAAGTGACTTGGGAATAATAATGGCTAAGGGAGAAGGAAGACTCACTATTATGATAGCTGTCAAAATATGGGTGTAATACAACTCTGGCTACCCTATTGAGAATATAAGCGTAAAATGATGTATGTAATTGTATATTATGTATTTTATTTGCTTTTAATAGCATGTATGCAAAGATAAATAACAGGTTTGCTGGAATCTTAACACTTTTTCTTGTTGTCCACAGATTACTGTTGACAGAGTAAACGAAAATGTCTCCGTGACCGTGCCGAGTGAATCGAGGTAAGTCAAGTTGAAAATAAACAATGACGATACAAATTCGATGTTACTAAGTAATTGGAACAAGCTATAATGGGGTCAAGCATGGCGATAGAATGCTGGCTTTTATAGTAAACCAGCTAAGTTCGGCCACGCTTCGGTGTGGCTATCTAATATTTATTATTAGGATAGGAAAGAAAAGTAATCTATTTCCCGTATTCGAGGTCGCTTTCACTATAGGGTCACTACACAAACATATTTCCGCCACCGTCACCCTGGGAGGGACAAAGACACGATACAGAGGCGCTCGTGGGAACACGCACGCCGCCTCTCGGACCTGGTGCTGATTGGGTGGCGAGCAGGCCCACTCAGCCCACCACCCCCAGGTCAAACCTCAGGGTGGCTGGAGGTCACCTCGCGCCCTCCGGCGCACATACATACTTGTACACTTTAATATCTCCTGCGCTGATGTTCAACCTCCGTTAAGTGTGGCCGCAGTGACCATCATTCGGTCTGAAGAGCATTTTGTTTATTGAAGAGCTTTATTTATTTCACTTTTCTGAGCGAGTAAATATAAATAAAACATTATATCATCAAAAATATTGCAAAACACTTTAGCTGTGTTCTTAGATTTAAGCCAAAGATACTGTCTTAGTTAAAGTTAAGCTCACTGATTGACATGCCGATAATTATTACGCAGCTTTTAGTTACGCATGTATAATTATGCATGATTATTATCGTTTCAAAATACGTTATGGTGACAGCATCCTTGGATAAATGGCGAAAGTAAAAGTGTATACGCAGGTGGCAATTGATAAGTGTCAAGTTCGATTCTAATCAAGCACAATGTTTTTTACAAACTTCGTCCACGTGAATATAAAATGATTTAAAAAAAATTGTTTATTAATCCGGGATATGTGTCTATCTGGGTGCTACACGATCTTTAATACCGCTTCTAATAATTACGTTTAACATTATATTTACATATGTTAATTCATAAGCCTAAAATGTAAGATCTGTTGGCGTCCCATACAATAAAAAAAAGAAATTACTAACATCCAAATATATTCAACAAACCAAAAACAAACTATCACATTTGAAACGGTTTGATTTTTCTGTTAATGTTGCAATTTCAATACCTGTTTATTTCTTAAGGTTCAAATGACGTAAAACGCATTACCATATTATAAGCAACAATCCATTTAATATATACATCACATACTGTTATTGAGAATAACCTAATAGAAAACCGAATAAGTCTTTTACCTAGTCCAAGAATCGTATCTGGAGTTGCGTATGCGCCGATACCTAGGTACACTACGGTACACAGAAGGTGTTTATATAACTTATAGCTTTTTGGCGTATATAAGGAATATTGTAAAAGTGAATGAAGCTAGAGAAGTGTGTCAGGATCGTAGCAAATGGAAATCCGTAGTCTCTGCCTACCCCCCTGGGAAACAGGCGTGAATCTACTTAATGTATGTATAGCTTCTTGCCTGTGGTTTCACTCGCGTAAAAGTAGGTAAGGCTAGGTTCGGTGTAACGGTACTTTTTTAAAATATAATATAGCCTATGTTACTTGGCGATAATAGAGCTTTCTAATGGTGAAATAATTTTTAAATAAGGTTATGTCGTTTTTGAGTTAAATCCTTACAAACAAACAAAAATCAAATCGTTCCTTCTTGTAATATTAGTATAGATATTATATTATATTATGGTTATTAATATAGCTTATTTCTTGAATCGATGTTTATTCTGCAACTTTGTATTATACAAACAATGTCTTGTAGATTTTCAAATATTTTATACCTAATATCGAGTTATGCGTCGTATCTTTCCCTAAACCTTTATTAAAGTAATTTATATGGGTTGAAGATGACACGTTTATGGACTACGGCCGATAAAGATTTAGTTTCCACCGAAAGCACTAAATTTCAAATGATAATACCTGTATTGATCTTTTATTTTTGCAGCAAAGGGTTACTCAAATTAATATCTTAAAAGTGAAAGATAAAAATATACTTGAATTTCATGTTTCCAAGAATTATAAAGTATATAGAATTTACGGAATTTATGATACCTACTTGCCTTCTTAATAATAATACATGGAATTTAAAAGTAAACTTTAAAAAAATATACAGATATTTTCAATTTGTAAAGTAGGAGAAATTTTCTATTTGTATTTAATTGCAAATTTAAAAGGCCGGCACCGCATTTGTGTCTCCTCTGGTCTTGCGGGTGTCCATGGGCGGCGGTAATCGCTTACCATCAGGCGATTGGTCTGCTAGTTTGCCACCTATACCATAAAAAAGCATGGTTAAGGCCCCACGTAATAGTACTGCTGTTTACCGGGAACAGTTCCAGACATCGTGCCGCCCCCTATAACGTGGAATTTAAAAACATAGTTTTCGAAAGCGGGTGTCAAACATCTCTGCTTATACCGTCGAGAATACAACCGTAAGACTATGTAGGTATCGTTAAATTAAACCACCACAACAACAACGATAGCATATTAGGGTCGAGAGCGTACCAATCTGTTGGGAGAGGCGCCACTTACGCGCGCCGTTCACACTCTAAACCTTATACAGACACTAGCTGCACCTGCGGTTTCACCCGCGTTTACGGTTACTGCGCCACCCCCGTGGGTCATAGCGTGATGTTATATAGCCTTAAGCCTTCTTCTTTAAATAGGCAATCTAAGATCAAAATAATTTTTCAATTCGATCCAGTAGTTTCTGAAATTAGCGCGTTCAACCTGACAAAGAAAAAACAAACTTTTCAGCTTTATAATATTAGTATAGGTATTCTGTTGCGCTCTGAGTGAATTCACAAAAGTGCAGGCTCTTTTCTTCTCCCTTTGCCTTTATTATTCCCAAGTCACTTTGGGTCGGCTTTTCTAGTCTAACCGGATTTGACTGGATATCAGTTTTTACACGGAGCGGCTGCCACCTGACCTCCGCAACTCGAAGGCTAACGATATCCTAAGGCTAGTCCAGTGTCAGGATATTAGAGGGTACTGACTTTCCCAATAACGACTGTCATAGATGTTCATGGCAACCGGGACCGACGGCTTAACGTGCTCTCCGAGGCACGGAGCAGGCGATAATTGTCAATCAATACGCACATAATTTCGAAAAGTCATATAACTTCCGAAAGTCTGAGGTGCGCGACGTGGGTTCGAATTCGAGACCCTCTGCATTGCAGTCTGTTGCTCTCCCCACTGAGCTATCGCTGCTTAAGTATATATAGTATATAAGTACTGTTATACAATATTCATTATATAATATTACTTATAGATAACATCGCTACACTATTGTATTAGACTAGTCCTATGATGATAGTTGTATTGAATAAATAAATAAATATTGGTTATTTATCGCTTCAACAGTGAAGAAAATTGCATGTCTGATAGTTCTCAGTTTTCAGAGTTCTCACACTGGGCCAGCGTGGTGAACTATAGCCTAGACATTCTCACACTAAGAAGAGGCCTAAGCAGTATTGGGACAATTTGTATACAGACCTGATATATATTATTAACAACTACGTAAAATTCTAACAGTAAAACTGCCGTTAATAAACAAAAGAGAAACAGACAAAAGGGTTTCATATCTAGATCAAGTCGCACAATGGTCCAACTGTTTATTTATATAAACAGTGGTCAAGTGCAACGCGGTGCGAGTTGGGGCAGGGCGGTGTGGGCAAAAACTTGCTCGGCAGCCCACTGGGTTGTCTACAGCATGTTGTAGTTATGTTTATAAAAAAATGTTTGTGTTATTTTATTCACTAATGACCGCCGTTACGTTTGTTATTATGCATTATTTTATGTTCACGCATGGATAGCATTGAAAAGGTAGGCAGAGTTGGATCATAGTGGTTATATTTTTTGGGTCACACATAATACAAACCTATTGTAATATAATTATATTGGCCACAGGTAAATGTAAATTCATAGTAAAGTGTAGTTAGTGTACAGTTGCCGTTCATATGTGTTATTTTGTGACCTATATGAATTTTGATATTGTCATTGCCAGACTTTTTGTGGCTATTTAAGAATGACTCAATATATTAGACAGGTACAAGGCAATTTTCTCTACCTGGAAATCGAACGGCACGTCATGGTCGTCCAAAAACATGAACCTATTCAGTAATAAAAGTTATGCGATGGCATCAATAAACTCTTTAATTATATCTAAGTAATATTTTACTATACAACACTAAATTAAAAGTTTAATATGCACGGATGACGGTTGTCGTTGCGCCAAGCCAAGTATTGTGTGTTCTAATCCCACACAAGACAATTATTTGTGTGATGTATAAATGGTTGTTCTAAGTCTGAACAAACCTTGTGATCGTTAAATGTATATCTATTAAGTCACAGGACTTGGTCCCCAGTAGGTACAGGAGTTGCCGAAACCAAAAAATAATATTTAGAGTCAAAGTAAAAAATCTATATTGTCATAAAAATCACCCTTTTTCGCCCTCCCCACTCCTTCTCCTTCCCACTTCCTATTTCCTTTCCTAAAGGGTCGGCAACGCGCAAGTGATGCCTCTAGTGCTGCAGGCGTCCATAGGCTACAGTGACCACTTACCATCAGTTGGGCCGTATGCTTGTTTGCCAACTACGATGTATAAAAAAAAATGACTTTACATTTCTTGGACACGTCA
The DNA here is from genome assembly GCA_930367265.1 of Catocala fraxini. Taxonomy (NCBI): domain Eukaryota; kingdom Metazoa; phylum Arthropoda; class Insecta; order Lepidoptera; family Erebidae; genus Catocala; species Catocala fraxini. The sequence continues at coordinate 16,583,303 of OV884045.1, forward strand.
GTTTAAAATCCAGAAAAAAGTAATGTTCCATAGGGATAGAAATTTATTGACATTAACCTACAATAACGCGAGCGAAGCTTCGAAAAAATCTAGTATTAACTTAACTAATACAAATAATACCAAACATCCTATATCCATCTGATTGAGAGGTCGTCACGACACGTGAACTGCTCAGGCAAGCAAATTACATGGCATGTTATTAACCAGCGTCGGTTAAAATAGTAGCTCTTTCATCTTTGCGGTCGCACAATTGGTACATAGATTAAAGTTTTTGTTGTGCTTGTAAATCTTGCAATAACTTCGTACATTTACAATGTTTTTGTGCCCGTAACCATTTTATACATTTATACGTATAATTTAGGTACCTTGTTGGTCAAACTGCTTTGGATTCCAGGGACCTAGTCCTTAAATCTCAAACTGAGCAACAAAAAGTTATCAGGTAAAACAATTCTTTGTAGCAGCTCCGTGTAAAGAATTTGGGTATGTTTCACCCTTGTGCCTCGGGTGTTACCGTTCGTCATGCGCCCGATCTCTTTCTGGCCATGTTGGATTGCCATTTATCAGTATAAAAATATAAAAGTGAGAGGATAGAGGGCGCACTTGGGGTTGCCCACACACTTTTGCACTATAATATCTACTGCGCAAATGGCTAGCCCTGTTGGATGCTATTAGGAATGGAACAGCAGGCTTAGTTTCCATGGTCTTCTATTATATGCAAGGTATGCGCACGTACAGTTTTCTTTTGTCTAAGACCGTCTCGATAAAATAAAATATATATAGTATGTCTTTTGGGTATGTTGCCAGACTCTATTGCAGCTGAGAATTTCGCAACAGAAAAACAACACTTCACATATTCTATCGGCAGCAAACGTAATTTTAAATTTATCCCAACGTACCATCCGTTGAGATAAAAAAGTGGTTGGTACCCCTCCGAGAAATAGACGTAACCATATTATCCGCCTGAGGTCGATGTTAAGGACAGCACTAACGTCACAGGAAAATGGCTGCAACGTTATCGATTGTAAGAATAAAGCTATTTATTTATTTAGGCGTATTTACAGGGTAAACACAGATATTATTCGATCGATAGAATAAACAAACAATCGATAATCCCGCAAATACCTACTATTCCCAACAAACCGATCACCTTGGATAGAAGACATTACTTTTATACAGTTAGCAAGCCGCGGTATGAATCAATGAGACCAATTAAATAAATACCGACTAATGGTACGTTAATTAGTGATTAATTGCACTGTCAAACAAATTACAGTAAGCATGGCTGTTCAGTATACTTTTGTATTCAACTTCTAAAGAGAATAAATTGCTGCTTGCAAATAGATTTAATCTAAAGGTTTTCTTTTATTATAGTTTCAGAGCACAGAATGTTCCACGCTTTTGCTACTAGAGATGCAAGTAATAATAATATTCGTGCCGATTGACGAACGGCGTCGAGCGCAGACAGCCGTCAGTTCGATAATATAAGTGTAATTTTTGTATCGCGTGTGTAGTTGTCTCTGACATGCTTGAATTCGCTTGGATTGTAGGGAATAAACAAGCAAATTGTCTTTAGTAGCAATCTAGCGTTATGTATCGTTTACGGATCCTAAAGTACTTTTTGTAAATAGTAGCGCTAATGGTTTGAATAACGGGTCCGACAGTTGCAATTTTTTTTTACTTGCTCTTTTTATAGTTTGGATTCAGTAATAGTGAGCTGTAAAGACATTACAACAACAAATTAAAAATATACAAATGGCCAGTCTCAAAACAATGTACGAATCTTACTTTTAAATCGCTTTAAACTGGAGTTTATGTGATGATGCGTCTATAGTCTCGAGCTGTTCTTTCTTTATTTTCTTTCTTTTAAAAAGACAACTCCCACGCTAAAAATAATTCCTGTGTCGCGGGGACTTTACAAACATGCAAACAACGGACACAAAGAATACCCAGACTCGGAACAACCATTTGTGGATCACATACATTTTTGTCCCGTTTGGGATTCGAACCCACAAAACTCGGCGTAGTGGCAACGGTGAGGCGACCACTTAAACCTTTACGCTATCCGTGCAGTGTTTCGAGTCGAGCTTCTTTTATCGATGTATTCTATGGCATAAGTATCGCACTGTTAGATAGAATTAAAAGCATAGGTTGCATATTAGTCAACCCAACTTCTTGCTGAAAACTTTCTGTAACATCTGTCATTTGAAAGTACCAAAATAATGACTTATATTTAGTAAGAGATGTTTGCTGTAATTTTATTATCTATTTTATTTTTATTATATATAATTTATCCCACTGTAACTATTATTTATTCAATAACTTTGTAGAATGAAAGGCAAGATAATTACGACGACTTTTTCTGATTTCAAGAAAGTTAGTGAATTGTTGCTGTTTACAAAGTTTACTTAGCCAAGCATTAAAGAGTTTATTCTTAAAGAAAGAACAAGCAAACATACAGTATTATTTTTACAATATTAGAGGTATGTATGTTATTATAAACAGGCCCGTTTTGTTAGATACTATCAAGATAAAAATCTTTGGCTTGATTCACACTTATCTATATGTTAAGCAATAACTTTGTACCCGTTTTTACGAAAATTGCGAGGACGGAGGAGTATAAAATTTGGCACAGTTAAAGTTTATAAGGAGGGGCAAATCCTAATATTTATATAAAATATGCATTAGAAATACATTAAATTAATAAAAAACACTACACGCACACAACCATGCATTTGACACACGCAGTCGAAGCGCGTAACTATGGTTACATACATCAATATAATGACATATATCAGCAATATCTTAAAAGCAAACTTTGGTAAAATTTTGAGCTCTCGTCGACCGTTAGGCTAAATTCTCGTCGCACGCTTGCCAATTTAGGGTCCCCTAAAATGGAAAAAGAAATGAAAAGATGTTTATTACAGCGCTTTACAAATTAGAAAAACTTATCAAACTGTAACACTTTATATAAATAATTTATTTGCGAAGCACTGGCAGAATATAACAGGAATACTTCTGTGGTCTTGACAATAGGCAAGTTTGTATCGTAAAGTGAACAAAATATGAATGTATCGTAAAGTAAACAAAAAAATGAATAATAATATGACTCCACCTAAAATCTCGGATCATCTCGGATATATTAAATAAATAAGTTTTCATAGTAACAAACACTCAAACGGCCTGATTAATTGATTGGAAGCGTTTGCAAATAAGTGCGTTATAGTCCAGTAAAAAAAGAAGTCACTGGTTTGCCATCGTAAAAGACAAACGTTACTGGTACTTATAGCATAGCGTTCTTTGAAGGAGGCTGGAAACCCCACTTACCGTAGGAACAACAGAATATGATCTTCTGTAGAATGAAAGTATTTCTTCACTCAAACTGTGTGAATAAGCTTAAGTGGCGATCCCAATGCGCTCTACCTCTCAAAAAAACTATCGTTTACTAACTTTTTGTGGCTGATAACCTAAGAAATTGTGACGAACACCTCCCTTTACTCATTATTTTACAAATAACCAATAAGTGCTTTCTTATTTTCCCGATCAATTACATACATTGTCAAGATAAGTACTGTTCCATGCTATTCGTTAACAGCAATATTAAGTGCACAAAATTGTGGCAGCTGTCCTGTACCGGTTTTATAAATAGTTTGAACATAATTGATCTAGTTATCGACACCTGCTACCGGTGATCTACTATAACCAGTTAAAACCTTTATTTACAGACTAGCTTCCGTACACGGCTTTTCCTGGTTTTGTGTTTATCTCGTAAAAGTCCCGCCTTGACTCCGTCCGGGTTGAAAGTAATATAACCTACTAGTTTTTCCCGTTTTTAATGTTTAATGTAGGTTGTGTCAATAAACCATACCGCAGGAACAGTACTTTTTTCTGGGTGAAAGGTACCCTATATCCTTTTATGTATCACTGACAACGTGTATGCGAAATTGCATGATGATCGGTCGAGTAGTTAAGGCGTAAAATAAACAAAGAATTCGAATTTGTATTTCTAATATTAGTTATGATGATGCCCATGGAATAGTTTACCTTTGAAATAGTGAGAGAAAGAAGTTTACCTGCAGTGATATATCAGCTCACTGAAGCCAAAAGCATCCCGAAATAGTTATGACGTCCATCCTAAAAAATACAATATGTCAGTCAAATAACCTAAAATACGGAGTACTGCACGCCGCGCCACTACTAGAGACGAAAGTAATAATAATATTCGAGAGACGAACGGCGTCGAGCGCAGCCAGCCGTCAGTTCGACAATATAAGTGTCATATTTGTATCGCCTGTGTAGTTGTCACTGACAAGCTTGGATTGTATGCAATATTTTCATAAATTAACTGCACGGATGGCATAGTGGTTTAAGTGGTCGCTTCGCCGCTGCCACTGCGCCAAGTAATGTGGGTCCGAAACAAACTAGGGAAAAAAAATTATGTGTTCCACAAATAGTTGTTCCGAGTCTGGATGTTCTTTGTGTCCGAATTTTTGTAAAGTCCACCGCGACACAGGAATTATAATATCCTAGTATTGTCTATTTTAAGCAAAAAAAAATGACAAGCATGTTATCTCTAGTAGGAAGCTACTGCATTCCGTACTCTATGCAAAAAACCTTCTATAGTGTATCGGTATGGAATCGCTGTGGCACATCGGCGACCAGACACAACAAGATTTCAATTATGTTTGGCATTCCAACAATTTACGGTTTAAACATTTGAATTTTGATATGATTCGAATGAATTTGGTGATTATTAATCAGTATTTTAGCAATGGGTATGTAAAGTAATGTATTGTCATAATTATGTATATGATATAGTCACGCCTAAATCGTCGAAGGAGTAGACTATACTATACCCATATTTTGGCAGCTATGTTGGCACTACGTAATAAAGGGCTGGCCTCATATTGGGTACACGTTGCTAAGACTGAAAAAAAATAATTCTAAATTCTAAATTAATTTATTCAGATTAGGTTACAAGGTAACACTTATGAATGTCAAATATTGAAAAAAATAGTGACAATTGCCTTTCAGAAAATCCTAACCTTTTTCTCGACTCTAGAATCAAACTCAAGATCTTAGCGCCATCCAAGCGCCCGTAACCGTATACGTAAACTTAAGTCACGGTACGAACGTGTTTTTTAATAACCTACTAAATACAAATGAACTCCAAAATTAGCACTTAGGTACTTACTTTTAAATTTGTGATCAATAAATATAAATTTAATTTAAAAGGCACTAAAAATAATCTCTAATAAAATGTTGAATGTATTTGTATTATTCATAATGCAACGTTTTAACGATGCAGTAACAAATGGGGGCGAGGTGAGATATTATTTGCCATCGTAAATATTGATAAATAGGGATAATTACCGACTGATTTAAGACTATAATTTACAATAATAATTATAGCTTTAGCAACTGGATATAAAATCTGGTTACACTATAACCAGGTTATAACAACTTTACAATGTAGGTATTTTTTAAAAAGGGACATTGTGTTGGGTTCAGAAGAAAAGGGTGAATCGCAAAGATTCACCCTTTTCTTCTGAACCCAACACAATGTTTTTTAGAATATTTGTTCGCTGTCCGATAATTTCGGAATCACGTAAAAAGCACTGAATGTATAGTGATACAGTTTTTCCAGACATAATAAAGAAGCAAAGTCAATATTTCAAAGCAAATTACAATGTTACGATAAAAAAGTCGTATCTTGGAACTTGTATGATCCCTCATCCGAATGTTGATCAATTCGCTGATAACAATTCGAATATTCGAAACCTAACTTGGTAATGACACAAAAGATTTATAGATCGTGGTTGATCGATCAGTCGTGATGGCGATGTTTTCATACGCCGTGTTGGTCAATAAAAGCGCCTCAGATGACAATGATGATCTTTTTTATATCCTTAACCTAATATTTCCATAGTACATGCGTCCATGACCACGAAGAAAAAGTTATGTGATACGCAAATAGTTGTTCCCAGTCTAGATTTTCTTTTTCGCCATTGTTTATATGTTTGTTAATTCCCCCGCGACACAGGAATAATTCCTAGTGCGGTAGATGTTTTAAAAATATCGAATGTTTAACGATAATCGTCCCATCACTGTACGCTATTTGATGAGCCGGCAACATATGTGTCATTTCTGGTACTGCAATTGCCTGTAGGCTACATTACCTGCCTACCATTAAATGAGCTGTATTTTGGATGTGTATGTTGTACGGCCTTTGCCACCATCGTAATATAAAAAATCTGGTATAGATTTATACATACGTCACGATTGGTAGTTAGACAAATGCTGACACATAAAGTATCTACGCAATCCATTAAACCTAGTCATTCACTTTTTCAATCAGTAGAATTATTTACGATATGTGTTGCATACAACACTTTTCTTTTCATTTGACATAATCATCATCGCGTTCGTCATCATGCCATTTGTAGGAAATAAATCACTTCAGAACGTGCTTTAGTGATAAGTGGAGCGATTAGCGTGTATCGTTTTTGAGAAGAGCGATTTTATACGTTACAAAGATGCTGTTCTACAATATTTTTGTATATGTACACATAGACTCACGCCTGCGTATTCTTGAAGAGGTTGATAGTATTTTAATATCCAGATGTCCTGTAGTGTAGAAGTAATGTCCTCCAAGCCGAATTTCGGTCATGGTAAGCAATTTTGACGGAGACAGGCCTATTGTGCAGGAGCTATTATAATGCACAAACGTGAACACAATTATAAGTCAACCCTCTTTTTTTCACTCTTACAATCCGATGGGACGGCAATCTGACTCAATCAGAAAGAGATCAGGCGCAAGACTAAAGGCTTTATGTGGTTTCTCAGACAAGGTATTGCTATTAATAATGAAGTCTAGTCGTCAATGTGTGTATCATTCACACGTTGCAAACTACAATAAGGTACCTACAGGTTTCCTTGCCAACACAAGTAGAAGTCACCTTATCGACAGCATAGTGTCTACACATAATCTCATGGCTAATATACCCGATAAGGTGTATTAAATCCTTATTTTACCAGCTATTGTTTTAAGTCCTACTTTATGGTTACCAGGCACAGTTCTAGACTCTCAGAATCAACATCAAATTTCGATACATAGCTCGATCCCCGGGAGTCAACGAATGTGTTATTGGAATTTTCTCTCTAGAAATTTTAAGTAAAAAGGGTTCCTGACAGTTTTAAGATAAAAGCGGTACCGAGTAATAAGTAAGTACATTATTTATATATGTACATAATTTCTATCAGAAATTAATAGTAAATAATTCTACTAAATCCTTATTATTTCATACCCTTTATATTATTCAGTAATTATTGTTTATAAGTTTTAAATTTGTACAGTCAGTAATATATGGTATAATGGCTGCAACACCTTGATATGGGTTGTAAAATACTGAAATTATATTTAAATGGCGATTTAAAAGAGTGGCCATGAGTTTCTTGCAGGTTTCTTCTCATAGGCTCAACCCTTTGCCTGAACCTAGTAACTAACCTAAATGTAGCTTCAATAACTTAGTAAACTCACTAACCTATAAATTTTGACGTTCATAAGTGTTACTTTGTGACCTAAATGATTAAATGATTTTGACTCTGACTTTGACTAGAGCCCAAGACTTTATACACAGTAGAAGTACACTACTGCTGTGCCAACGAAGCAGTCAATCTTCTTCTGGATACCCTTTTCCAGAAATCCTTATAAATCCTAATCGCAGGAACATAGCACAAACCTCTAATATAATTAATAGAAAAATGTAAGTACGCTCAACATCCCGCTGTAAGCTCTACCAGTCTCAATGCACACCTTTACTCGTTCACCACACGCGAACATATTTTAGCACTTTCAGTAACTCTTTAATACGGTTCCGTGTTACAAAATATAAATGGATTGATAACATGAGTACTGTTCGTTCCTAGTAGCAATAATTTTCGTATATTGCACTATTTATGCTATTTATAGCATGGCTTTTCCAAATTATTTCCTTAATTCTAAACGTCATTTAAATACTTCCTTTAAAAAAAGTAAGATAGAATGCCAGTTATGTGAAAGACTTGTAAAAAGATATTGATTGTTGATGCATTTGTAATAAAAGTTATTGTTAAATTGCATGTAAATGGCGGAAGGCCTTTGAGTCATAAGTTCGGTAGCTTAGCGGGTATGTAAGAGGTCTTAGATTTATTCAGGCAAAATATTATTGGGTTTATCTCTCTAACTAAATTCTTAGTAGCAGTACATAATCTGGAATTAGATCTGGTAAACTACAATAGGCTTGTCACGTGGGACCTAATACTAGATGGTGATAAGTAGGTGTCATGCATGTTTGCCCTCCCCTTTGGTGTATGACATGGGGTTATATATGTCAAATTTAACGTTGCTGGTGTAGTGATTTTAGTGGTCAACTCATCATTATCAACGCATAAAGCTTTGCTCATTCAATTCCCATACATGTATTATTCTGCCGTAATAAGAAAAAAAGTCGTATACGACATTTATTTTTGAAATTACGAGTTTTACCTATTTGGAATCAGTAAAAAAAGACGCACCTGCCGGTATAAGTAGAAAGAAAGAAAGAAAGCATGTTTATTTCGTATAGAGCACACACAATTAGTTATAACAAACAAAATAAATAAAAAAAATTAAACTTATTAAAAAAAAAATGTGTATGCCCTCGCTGAAAAGGGTCACCACCTCAGCATTAGCTGGGCACCCAAATTGAGTGCACCAGCGCTGGTTTTCATTTGGTCACCCGGTACAATTGATGCACGGACGGAGGCAAATGCTTAACTTTATAACAAAAATAGTACAATAAATGTGGTTCTGCTACATACATACACAAGAAAAACGTATATATTAAATTAAGTAGTACTTAAAAAAAGAGTATTTTTATGGCCGTCGCGTATTTTTTCCTTATGACTGACGTCAGTATTTATGTCCGCTGTTGCAACGTTTAAGTAATTTTGCCTCGATAAACCATATAAATAATATTTGTGATTTAAAGTATAACTAACATATATTGAAATTAATAGTACAACCAATTTTAGAGATCTAAAGTAAAATATGTATAGCGCATAATGTCGTGCACCCTTTTATACTCAAACAAAACAAAGGATAATTATGTCTTTTTAAACGGAAACATAGATCTCCGTATTCGCCTTAAATCCAGAGCTATTAGTGAACACGCCAACATAATTAAGAGTGGTTTATTATTATTGACAGGCTACTAAATTATCGATAGGAAACACATGTCAGCTGAGAGCTGCGCCTTATATTATACGGTGCGCGAGCGCAGGCCCCGGCGCCGTTATACAGATTATATTCAGAAGGAAAAATATATAGCAGACATTTTTAGTGTGTATATATCATTTTAAATGTAATAAACTTGCCGGGGTTTAAAATTAATAATTAGTTATTGTAGGGTAAATTATTTTTTTAATAATAAGATATGATATTGAAAACGATGTTTCTAGTCTTCTGGCATAGTCGTGAACGCATATTCTTATATGATTATTTATTTATTTTTACGTTCATTACTTATACATAAACTGGATTTTATTTTAATAGCTCGTATATATAGCAGTATATCTACTGTATTACTTAAAACTGTAATACAGGAGATATACTGTATTATATTTTTAGAGTAGTAGAGCCCCGCTGATTTCAGCACGAATGAGCCCGCTCGACCGGGGAAGGACTACCGTCTCACAGAATATCGACGTGAAATAGCAGTTTTCCTACTATTGGTTTCGTTCGGTGAGTGAGAGTGCCGGAGGCCCAAACACCCTCTTTCCCCTTTCCCGTTCCTTCTCCTTCCCACTTCCTTGTATTCCTAAAGGGTCGGCAACGCGCACGTGATACCTCTGGTGTTGCAGGCGTCCATAGGCTACGTTGACCACTTACCATCAGGTGGGCCGTATGTTTGAGTGCCATCACTGTAGTATAAAAAAAAATCCTGAACCGGCTATCAAAGTAATACTTCACTTCAAACGTAGTAATAGTATAGTCACCAATTTTATGTTAATCAATGTTTATTTTCTGTTTCACGGGGAATGTCTTTTAATAAAAACGATAACGTCAACGAACTGCTTAAATAAAATAAATATATTTATTGCAATTCAATAAATATTTCCTTACTTCCATAACTATAACAGTGTTATATTTTATTCAAGTACCCGCCGCACTTAGAATTCTGTTTATTACCTGCACAGTGACATGCTGCCTTTAATAAGTGCAGTAAGTTTGTGGAAATAAATATACAGTCAATTTATTTCTAAGAGCTTAGATTGCGGCGCGGTCCACTACAAAGTCAGGCCGGTAGCCGACACGACTGGCTCAAGGATGTGTATGACTAAACCGTTACGATCTATGAGATAACTAGCTATCCCCCGCGGTTTCACCCACGTTTATGATTACCTCTCTGTTCCTGTGGCTCGTAGCGTGTTATATAGCATATGACTTCTGGATAAAGTAGCTTTCTAATGGTAAACAACTATTGAAATCGATTTAGTACTGTTTGAATTTAGCGATTATAAACAAATCTTAATGATCCGGCTCCCGACATGATTATCCAGCACCCGATGTCATTGGAAGCAACCTTCACGGAGCAGATTAACAGCAGTAACCATTGCCATCATCTTCACTCCTCTCACACAGCACCTCTCCAGTTGAGCAGTAATCAAGTCGCAGCCAGCTAGCATCTTCGGCCTCGACAGCAACGAACAACGAACAACGAACGCGCAGCCTGGTCTTCCCTACGGCCTCACCAGCGTCAAGGCTCAACCCATTGCACACACAACCCACGCAAGCAGGGCACTTCACTCGCCGTCAACGCAGCAGCTAGCCACTACGCAGCAACTACGCAGCATCAACCCCGACTCACTGTGGGGCGGGGCACACGCACCGCTCACCGCACTTCGACCCGACTCACTGAGGTCTAGTGGCATACAGTTCCGACTTACTCGAACCAGCGGCATCCTTCACTGGCACTAGCAACGCTCTTCAGCAGCATCGACAGCTGTCTCATCAACCTGATCGACCTTCGGTCCTGGGGAGGAATACTGTGGCAACTCCGCACAAACGAAAAAGTGCCGCCTACATTTAACAGATGGCGATACAATAGCGCTTAACATGACGTCATACAATTCTGAATCGCACAAGTAACATTTATACAGCGACTCAGGATGTATACAAGCTCCCGATATCAACCGTCGGGCCGCGGCCCGCCAGGCACGATCAACCAGCCTGGTCAGAGGATCCTCCCTTTGTGTTGGAGGGACATCATAGCCTGTTCCTCCACAATATTGACATAGATCTCTTCTATGATCTATATCTTATCTATGATCTATAATAAACGGTCCAGCTTGCGTTTAAGTAAATCTTCTATTAAGCTCCAAGCCCGACTTTTGTTGGTGCCAGGAGTACCGCTGCAACCTCTGATTTCGATCGCATGAATATCAGCTAGGGACTTTTAACTCAGTATAAATACTACCTTTGCATCGAGAAATGTAGAGGTCTCGAGTTCGATCTCTGGCACGCATCCCCCACTTTTGGAAGTTTTGTACGTATTAAATAGTTCATTATGGCACCCTAACTTTTGCTCGCCACTTCGTTCGGGATCAGTACTTTTTCAGAATAAATGGTATTCTTTCCTGTACCCCTCATAACGTATGTACCTATATGCAAAACATCGTGATGATCGGCCGAGTATTTAACCCGTGAAAGTGTAGATAACAAAGAAACTTATATTAGGATTAGGATATTAGCGCTGAAAGCAAATAATGTGAGTAAACCTACATGTCTGAAAATTCTCCATAATTTTCTCGAAAATGTGTGAATTCCGCCAACACGGTACGTCAGCGTGGTGGACTATACCGAAATTTAAATCAATTGCTAAACTATTGCGTTTTGCTTTGAACGCTGCGTCAACCGCGTGATACGTGTGTCATCTTGAGCGACCCGTCATACGCACCGTATGAAACATAAACCGAGAGCTTTAAACCTAACGAGTCATTTAAACTTATAGCTAAGTTTATACATTAGTCTCCTGACATTAGCAGTGAAACACAGGATATGTGATACCGCTGCTATAAGGTAATTACAAGTAACGGTACTAGCACTACTTTCATTACGGCGTCAATATCTGATTGGAAATTACGCACAGGATGTACATAAATAAATAATATATATACTTATTACTCGGTCCCGTTTTGATGTTAACAGTGTAAGGAGTCGTGACTAGAGTGTTTAACTGCGTAACTAAAGTATTTAACTGCGTAATGAGTAAATATGAGGGCAATAGTTCTGAATTTCCGTAAGCATGAAAGAAATATGTGGAAGACACAGACGTAGAAATTTAAGAACAGCAGTTTAAGTAGCATTGGAAGTAGTAGAGCCTCGCTGATTTCAGCATGATTGGGCCGGCTCGACCGGAGAAGGATTACCCTCTCACAGAATATCCACGTGAAATAGCAGTGTTCCTACTGTTGTGTTTTGTTTGGTGAGTGAGAGTGCTGGCGGCCCAATCACGCTCTTTCCCCCTTCCCGCTCCTTCTCCTTCCAACTTCATTTTTTTTTCTAAGGCGTCGTCAACGTGCAAATGATGCCTCTGGTATTGCAGGCGTAGGCTACGGTGACCAATTACCATCAGGTGGGCCGTATGCTTGTTTGCCACCTTATTTGTATAAAAAATAAAAAGCTCCCAATCTATTTATTACTAGATTTTACCCGCGGCGTCGCTTGCGTAAATGTAGGTTATGTTAGGTTAGTAACTGTAGGTGCCTGTCGCTTCACACGGTGGCCGTGGGCCGAAAACTTAGCGGGGTCACGATTGCATGTGAAAATGATTCGCGTGGCCTCGTCGACTCTGGTTATGTTTCAGAACACTGTGGTACGTTTAGACGGTATGACCATGTCGCCATCTTTCCCCGGGTCAGTTCGTTATAACCTCTCCATCGCCCACGGAGACGTCCGCGTATTGACGCGGTTATGTTAGTAACAGTATTTTTTCCTGGATGAAAACCTACCCTAGGTTTCCCTAACAACGTGTATACGAAATTTCACGATGATCGGTAGATTAGTTAAGACGTGAAAGGGTCACAAACAAACAAACTTACATTCGCATTTATAATATGAGTTAGGATTAGGATTTGAACTGAATGAATATGTTTCAAATTTTTGTAAAGAATACTTTAAATCGGAAAGATTCTCCATAAACAAATTTGGTATATAGTTATTTAATTAAATCATATTGATTTTATGTTGTCCCAACCCAGATAAATATACGCATTATGGAAAAACGTTTCAGTACAGCTTTTAGTTTTATGACTCAATTTTATAGCGGTTGTAATAAATTTATTATTTTATTAGTTTTAACTTTGTTACAATTTATATTGTAAATGAATTGAGTACTTTTCAAAGCCTTTTATATAATTTCATTGTTGCGGGGACATACATTCAAGCAACGGGGACAAAGAATACCAAACTCGAAACAATAAATTTTTAAATTAACTTATTCCGCACTAAAAATCCTGAAAGTGCTAAAATATGATCGCGTGTTTTGAACGACCAACGGCGTGCATTGAAACTGGAAGACCTTACAGCGGAGCGATCAGCTTACTTATTATTTTATTTTAAGATATCACTCGCTCTTACATTGTTTCCTGTGGTGCGGAGAACTTTACAAACATTAAAAAAACGGACTCAAAAACACCCAGTTTCAGAACAACAGTTTGTGGATCACACAAATTCTTGTTCCAAGTGGAGATCGAACCCACAACACCTGGCGCAGTACTAAGGGGCAAGGCGACCACTTAAACCACTGCGCCATACGTGCAGTCATTGCGGGCAGTGTGATTGGTCGAGTAGTTAACAAAGAAACAAACTAACATTCATATATTTTATTTATAATATTAGTTAGGGTCCACATTCTCACTCACACCAGTATATACCTACCAAGTAAGTATCTGTTTCGAATGTTGGATTGTAAGTTACCAAACACCAAATATTACACATTCCAAGAGCCTCTGAAATTCGCATCTGTCGTTTTAAAAATAGACCAGTACACATAAAAAAATTTAAACATCTGACCTAAATGTTACTTGTAGGCAGATGATAGCGTTGTAGTGAATGCCGGAATGCCAAAAACAGAAGGCTTTTTTATACAAACAATTTCTTCAGAAGTTTCGTATAATGTCAGCTTCTGATGAACTCATACAAGTTTGGAAATGTATGTCTAAATATATATTGCTCGAGAACAGTACTTTTTTTCTGGATGAAAGGTGACCCATGTTCTTTTTTGTACTCCTAACAATAGGTAAGCAAAATTTCATGATGATCGGTTAAGGAGTTTAGGCGTGAGAGCGTATCAAACAAACTAACTCATATTCGCAATTATAATTTTAGTTAGGACTAGACTTCTGTCCGTAGCTTCGCGCGCTAGAACGCCACGGGAACACATACCGGTATAAAAGGTAGGTATCCTTCCCTAGGATACCATCTATGTCCTCGCCATATTTCATTAATATCGGTTCAGTAGTTTAGCAGTGAAAACGTAACAAACAGACAGAGCTACATTAGCATTTGTTTTATTAATATTATCGCTATGTCTTTGACCTGGTTTCTGACTAATCAACGACGTCTCAAAACTCATGTCAATGTTTGATAAGCTGTTGATAAATTAGTCTCGGATACGGATCCCGGGTTGAGCAAAATGTTAAAACCGATCCAGAGATAAGTGTGCCACTTATCTTATTTCGGGGGCCAGTCAGTGTAGACCGGCGATTCTTCGACCCAGTGGGATCTTTTGTGTCGGCCCCGAGATCTATCCCTGAGCTATCTCCCTATGAATGTACTGCATCAGTCGCAGCGTACCTACACTTCAGAGAGAGAAGCCTGAAGTCTTCAGGGTTCGGATATGCCAATCCCATCAGACCCATCCTTAGTCCAGCCAACACGTGACATTCACACAGTAGGTGTTACATGAACTCGTCCTGTTCACCACAGGCTCTGCAGATCAAATTGTTTGCCAATCTGCCAGTGTGCCACTACTGTGGATGAGACATTTACTAATGCTGTGTCACCGAGATAATAGGCAGGTCTATATAGAATAATAATTTTAGCCGAAATAGCTCATTTGGGAGAGCGTCGCGTTGGACTGAAGATCTAAAGGTCCCCGGTACAATCCCTGGTTTCGGCAGGCGTCACTTTTTTACTTAATACCTACCACGCTCTTAATTTTAATGTATTCTTAATTAATATACAACCATTATTTTTAAAATATAAAGTAATTTAATAATAATTACTGCAGTAGCCACACGCTACGTTTATTAACTGTATTTAAAAATAGCTGCAGTGTGTATAATTATTTTCACATCCCTTTCACGCCATAGTGCTGTATTTCACATCCAAAACTGAACCCTATTTCTATTGGGATAAGGCTATAATTACAAAAATATAATGAGTTTAGTATTTGTTTTAAATCTAGTTTTCATGCGATAGATAAAAATTTGTGACGTGTAATAAATCAGCAATCACGACATATTGTAATTTGAAAGGATTTTATCGCGTGTTAAGTCTGAAACTATATTTTTAAATTATAGTCGGGCTTATGACTATGTGGCAATGATTGCTTCTAATAGTCCATTATACTTTAAATATCATATTCGATATTACCTAGCTTTTATAATATAACTGGTTTTTGCTCACGGCTTTGCTCGCGTAAAAAAAGGTTAGGTTAGAAACAGTGCTTTTTGTATAAATTATAGCCTATGTTACTCTGTGATAATATAGCTTTCTAATGGTGAAAGAATTGTTCAAATCGGTTGTATATTTTTTGAGTTTAATCCTTACAAACAAACAAACAAGAAATCAAACCTTTCCTCTTTATAATATTAGTATAGGTAACAATATCAGCACTATATATAATCTGTCCCACTGTTAGACACGGGCCCCTTCTCAGTGAGAGATGGGTTAGGCCATAGTCCACCACGCTGGCCTAGTGCGGGTTGGCAGATTTCCCATATCTTTTAAAACATTAAAGGCTTGTTATACCACCTCCAAATAGCATTTATCTATAAGATAAAAGTCTCGCCGTCTCTCTTCTTTAACCTAATGAGTGAGACAGCATGCGATTTACACGAAGGATAAATCGCAAAAATGACTCTAACATTTACTCTCAGATATGAAGGATTTATCATTATGTTTTCCCTTCACTATTAAAGTGAGCGATAATTAATTAGTACGCAAATCACTTTGAAAAGTCAGAGTTGCGTTGAATGCCTTGGAATCGTACTCCTACTTTAATTTGTACCGGGTAGTCCACTAGGCTATCGCTCCTTTCGTTATGTTAAACACACTTTTCCCGACCGCTATGATATGTCCTTCTTCAAACGAGGTTTAAAGAGAGTTCTTCTTTCACGGTAGGCAGCGGCTTTGCTGTGTCCTGACATTGCTGAAGTCCATGAGCAGCGGTTACCACTTTCCATCAGGTGGACCACTTGCTCGTCTGCCACTGAAGGCAATAAAAAAAAAACACACACATAACATGCACAATCCTAAATTAATATCAAAATGCGAATGTGACTTTGTTTGTTTGTAAGCAACGCCTTAACTACTCGACCGATCATCGTTAAATTTTACATAAAAGTGGGTGTATTGTACATAATATCTTGAAAATTTTTGGCAGAAATACACATTCGCTCTTTACCCAAGATAGATAGACAAATATCCGCAATATTAGAACTTGATCCGTAGGGTACGGATTCTAGAGGATAAATAAACCAGGGTGACGGGCGTTCTTGGTACCAGAAAATCTAGGCGATATTATATATATTTATAATACTATGAGTAGTAGAGCCTTGCTGATTTCAGCATGAATGGGCCGACCCGACCGGGGAAAGACTACCCTCTCACAGAATATCGACGTGAAATAGCAGTATTTCATCCAGAAAAAAGTACTGTTACTAACTTACATTTATGCGACCAATGGCGCGAGCAAGAAATAGTAATCTATAATACAATTTGTTATTCTTCTCGTGAATATATTGTTTATATTAAGGCAGAAGTAAAACATTTTTGAATGTTCACTCAGAAAATTTTCTTTTACTCATAATTGATATACCAGAGCACGATTTATTACATTTGCAGGTCAGTATCATTAATTTATGCCAGCGATAGCTCAGTGCAGAGGGTCTCGGGTTCGAACCCACGTCGCGCACCTCTGACTTTCGGAAGTTATATGACTTTTCGAAATTATGTGCGTATTGATTGACAATTATCGCCTGCTTCGTGCCTCAGAGAGCACGTTAAGTCGTCGGTACCGGCTGCCATGAACATCTATGGCAGTCGTTATTGGGAGAGTGTCGACACAAAAGATCCCATTGGGTCGAAGTGGCGCCGGTCTGCACTGACTGGCCCCCATATAAGATACATACATACATCATTAATTTAGTTGTTTAATTAAATCTCGGACGTTTCCGGACAATATCTGACAAGCCATCAGCACTCTCTAGAGATAATTAAAATCAGCTAATCTAACTATTGAGAAATTTGCTGCATTAAAATTCTTCAAATCACATTCTTATTATTAAAATAGTTTGCAGTAATGAAGCTATGTCTTTTCATAAGATCTTGGGTTGGAGGCTCTACAATAATTAACTTAAATATGATCACGTCTCATAGAAACCCGCTGTAGCTATAATCAGTTTTTCTTTCATGTCTTATTTGATAAACACAAACTCGTAGTAAAATCATTAAGTTACTGGTATCCGACTATATTCGTTCTTAAAACAAAAAGAAAGACAATACAAAGACATGCCTCTATGTTTTGTCTCTAGTTATTAATACGCCATATTAACTAAATAAGACAAATAAGTAAATAGTATCCTAACTTAATATTATCGTATACCGTATATATTGTCGAAGGTACAGAAAAGAACATAGGGTGCCTTGCATCCAGAAAAAAATACTGTTACTAATGTAACCTAACCTCGATTTACGTGACTGAAGCCGCGGGCAGAATCTAGTAGTGTATATACAGCTACAGAGTCTATTTTAGAGGTATAAAACTATTATACAACAGCTTTATCCGTCTGTCTGTTATACAATTTTCAACTCAAGACCCGTAAGAGCTAGAGACTCGCGGTCAACGCCATTCTACTCAGCATAGTCGATAAATCCCCGAAATTACTATGACCTTTGACCTCTGACCTCAAGGTCACGTGATATAATTTTCTCGAACTCTACGATTTACAGCAATTCATTGCCGATTCTCACTTGTTTTACACATGAGTGAGTACAACTAGTTTCAAAAGAGTAAAGTCCACTCATGTGTACTAAGGGTGTATTTTAATAATGTATAAGGTCCTGGGAACTTTTAACGGTTATTTTTAATTATATGTATACTGCTTCGATACGATAGACTACAAACATAAGCCTCTTGATTGGTCATTGGGCATATGTTTGTAGACTATCGTGAGGTTCCATATTTGACACTCGAGTCAGGCAAAGTGGTATTTATGTTTAGGCTGCCTGTCTATAGAAGCGGAGCGAGGCTGCGGAGCGAAGAAAGTGAGAAATATTAAACAATAGGATTGCATCTTGCAGCGAAGCGGAGATTTGTTGCGGGATGTGTTAGAATTCTCCGTGGATGGCGATTGGGGTTTACTGCTGCGGTATTTTATTTGGGGTTTGACGCATTGACAGCCGACGGGCATGAGCCAGGTCCGTAGCTGGGGTTATAAATGGGGTTGAAACACGTAGACTGATTCAACTGAGAATATATTTTAGATTTTTAAGCCTTCTTATATCCCGTTTATTGTTCATGCAAGTAACGCTAGCACTAATGTGTACAATAATCGTTTACACCAATCAGCAATAAGTAAATAACATTGTACAATTTTACGAGGAATTCTTGAGCGTGTGTGCGTGCGGCACGACGACTATAAATAATACCGCGTATAAAATCAGAAAGCAACTTCGCGCGTCGCTTAGTCTGTAGATTGGTTTCGTCGTGGCTAGACGTATGATGCTCCATTCGATCGCATTCGCGCGTCGCTTGGTTCCGACGCGGCTAGAAAAATAATGCTCCGTTCGATTCCAGGTTCTTTATAAACTTATATGTTGCTTGTGCGTATATACATACGCCACAGGGTCTTATAATATTACAGCTGGTAGAATATGTGTTAACTGTGTCCCTATAATACAAGCCTGAATCTGTGAATGTATATACATATTATGTGTAATTAAGGGACAGAAGTGCTTTACACGATTTCTACGTTCGGACTGAGTGGTAAAATTTACCTATCTATCAAGAAATTCTTAGTACATGGAAACGAGATACGTGTGGCCTAAATATGGGTCACGAAATATGAGTGTCACATACCTCAGGCCCCTTTCGTATAAACAGCCACAATGCTGTGACATAATGTCATGTATAATTTTACAAACTCTCACAACTCCAAAACATTTATTACCACAAAAAAGAAACGACAAATGTTACCATAAAAATAAATTAAATAAATCACTACTATTTTTTTAAGGCAACACTGTTAGTCAGGGGTGAAATGGACGGTTGACCTATAAATTCACCCCTGGGCATTTAGAAAGGGGGTGGGTTGGGAGGTCAGTTTCCTGTGATTTTGAACACGCAACCTCTTTTTAATGTTTATGTATAATCGGTGATAAAAGGCCAGAATGGTTAATGAACTAGGCAAAGGTCTATCATTAAACTGCCTTAGTTTATTGTGTATTTCTATAGCGGTGTAGTTAATGTTAATGTCGAGAATAAAATTTAGACCTCTTTGTCTATATCAACAACACACATATAATATATCATTTCCTAGGTTTAAGGGAGCTTAGTAAACTTTAACAAAGCTGTCCAGTGATATTTGTCTGTTAAACGATTTCTTTTATTGAAGAAAACGTTCGACGTTTAGTTGTTTGGCTATGTTTTAATGATTATTCAAGTTTTGGTGTATTTAAGTTTTATCCTTAATTTAGTACCATGAATGTAAAATTGAGTTTAATAATTTGTTATGAATTCACGCCTTAATGTCTTGACCGATTATCATGAAATTTCGCATACACTGAGTCAGGGGCACATAAAAGGATATAGGTACCAATTTTCTTCCAGAAAAAAAGAGGCCACCGGCAAAAACTGGTACCTAATTTATATTCAGTCATACATGTACAAACTTGTACGAGTATATCAGAAGCTGGCATTATACGAAACTTCTGGAGAAATTGTTTGTGTAAAAAGCATTCTGTTATTGGCCTTTCACCCAGAAAATATATCTACTGTTTCCGAACAAGCGAAATTTGCTTTAAATTGCAATAATTAAACTGTAATAATACCTTGATTTTTGGATTTTAAAAGTGAATATTTTATTATAAAACCTCCTTTAGCTAGATTACTTACCATTAAAACAATATAGGATCACACAAAACCTCCTTCTATATTGATATCGAACTTATACCAACGGTGCACTGCCATAGTCATTACGTAAACTCCTGTGCCATTCTAAACCTTTTATATAATACCCTTTATTTACTATATGTCTATAATCTATTGATACCCCTTCAACTCCATGCGTTTGCCCACACAACCCTTGACAGCATGACGTGAACAAAAACTTTTAGATATATCAAAGCAAAGCCTTGAATAAACATTAGGAAGGTGATTTACGGTGTTTTTTACTAGTCATTGTACGGTTGCTATGCCAACCAAGTTGACAACATAACAACACACTTATAAACTACCCTGCTAGAGAAATATCGACTTTATTTGTAGGAAATACGGTAAGCTTTTGAATGATGAGCGGTGGTCAAAAAAATTATTGCTGCCTATTTATAACAATGAGTGTAAGGAATTATTTAGAGACTGATAAAAGATAACTTGTGGTGAAATGTGGGACAGGTTTCATTCGGTTTAAGGACATTCTGGTATCTTCTATTACGATAATAATAACATTGTTACCAATTATAATTCTCTCATAATTAAATAATAATATGAGACGTATTTATAAACAGTGCCGGGGCTAGAGTTTTAATCAGGACCTTTGCAGTATTCCAGACTTTGTTTTTATACTCTGGGAACTTTATAGAGTAGTTACTCTAATGTAATGAAGGTTTTGTCTCGATAAATGCCGTTTCGGATGAAGCAAACGATGAATAACTATTTATTTTACACATATCTCTAGAGCTCCAGACATCTGGATGACTATCCCTATTAGGCTATTGCTGATCTATCTATCTACATACATACACGCTCTCATATCCCTAAAGGAGTGAGCAGAGGTTTTCTACACGCTCACTTGTTAGAAGCGAAATGTGGGCGTAGTAAGCTTATGCATCATGGTTTTAAGTAACATAAACTAATCCTGTAACCGGTGACTTTTGAGCACATTTTCCAGACGGGCCACTTCTAAAAATTGCTGCTCCGAACCTGATCCAAAAACAAACTATATCTTTCTAACTTTACAACAATCGCACGCACACTTTATCTGATTTAGCTGATCGCCATTGACCAACGAGGCACTCAATCTATTTACTAAATGCACAAGGCTGATACGTTATAAAAACACTTTTAAGCCTACCAAAACAAAAATAAGTTAGGTTGTCAGCGGCATTCAACGCAATCATTAGTCATTGTACACAATAGCCGGCCACACAATGGATTGAGCGGCTAATGTGATGCTATGACGCATCCGACCAACGACATTTCATTGGGGTGCATTAGGTACTATTTTTAGTTATATAACACTTTATATAATGAGACTCATTATATAAAGTGTAGCGCATTAAGTAATTCTGATTAATTGAATGCTTCGATGACGCAGAAGAAGTGAATGCATCTATGCATGAGATTTTAGGTTATATTTCTAGATCAGACAAAGTGTTATCAAGTTTCTGTCGAAGAATTCATTGTAGTAGCATGGAGATTGAAAGTGTTTCTGGTAGATGTTATTAGGCTCCCCTATTACGTGGCAAATGTGGATGTTCCACACCTCTGCTTACCTGTTTGCGGATATAAAGGCGTATCTTTTTTACTCAGCAATAGAACCAAAGGGTATTCGGTTGCGCTTTTCTGTAAAGTGCACTTGCCAAACGTTCTGCTTTAAGTTTAGGCAGAGTTTTCAAGTTTAATATCAGCAATAGCTTAGTTAAGAAACCACTGCACTGCCATGCAGAGATTTCGAGCACGATACGAAGACAGACACATCTGACTTTTCAAAATTGACGTGTATACATAATATATAAATCATATTTAAATTTACTGTGAAGGCGAAAGAAAATATCTTGGGAAACCTGCACGTTTGAGAGTTTTCAATAACGTCCTCTGATATGTATCAAGTCTGTCAATCCACACTGGACCAGCGTGATATGGCTTAACCTTTTTCAAATTGAGCAGCGAGAGACAGAGAGTCCGATCCCAGTTGTTCATAGAACACTGCAAATATAATTATTATTAATTTAATCCTGTCTTAAGTAGATTTGCCCAGCAGAGATACAGTTTATAGACAAGCGATATTATATTTACTCAGCAAAAATAATTAACAAGACACCAAATGAATAACAGAAGCCATTCAAATGAGGCTTAATTTGACACTAATCACAGTTCTAACACTCATACATATTTATGTGAGAAACACATAAATTATAATGATAAGTAGCCGAGTTAGTTCGCGACGTGAATACTTAACTAGAAGCACCGGCGTTGTACCAGTTAACACCTTGATTTTACAAGCGCGGTAATGTTTTACATAATATTGTGACTATTCAAAAATAAATCATTCGAAATACTTCTTTATGTCTCGAATTAAGATAAATAAATAATGGTTCGATTCCAAGGCGCGCATTTTTGACTTTTCGGAGTTATGTGCGTATTAAATAGTTAATAATCGCTTGCTTTAACGGTGAAGGAATACATCGTGATAAAACCTGCAAGTCTAAGAGTTCTCAATAATGTTCTCAAAGATATGTGAAGTCTGCCAACCCGCACTGGGCCAGCGTGGTGGACTATGGCCTAACCCTTCTCACACTGAGAAGAGGCCCATGCCCAGCATTGGGACAGTTTAATACAGGGCTGATATTATTATATTATGTTTTACTGTCAGAAAAATGGAGTACAACGTGTTTAACTTATTCTATGTTTTAGAGTTAGCACAATACTTACTAATACTGATCCTCAAGAGCAGCGATAGCTCAGTGGGGAGACCAACAGACTGCAATGCAGAGGGTCTCGGGTTCGAACCCACGTCGCGCACCTCTGACTTTCGCAAGTTATATGACTTTTCGAAATTATGTGCGTATTGATTGACAATTATCGCCTGCTCCGTGCCTCGGAGAGCACGTTAAGCCGTCGGTCCCGGCTGCCATGAACATTTATGGCAGTCGTTATTGGGAGAGTGTCGACACAAAAGATCCCACTGGGTCGAAGTGTCGCCGGTCTGCACTGACTGGCCCCCAGATAGGATAAGTATCGACTAAAATGTGCTGATCTTAGTGAAAATAATGTAAATGCATTTATATTGTCGCGGTTTTCCATTGTACAGGGGCTATGATATGTGACGCTGAAATATGACCACAACTTTCTGATTCACGTTGTATATCTATTATAATTGATGTATCATTTCTATACAAATATAATATGTTTAGAATGACGATGATGATGACGATGATCGATGATCATAATATTAGTTGGGATTTTTTATTTATTATCTGTGAACATCTTGTTTTAATGTTTATATTTTTGTTACAGATATTGAAAACGACTAGAAGAAACTACTTATGAGGTAAATACATTTAATTTAATAAAACACTTCTTCTCTCCTAGCCTTTATTATTCCCAAGTCATTTGGGGTCGGCTTTTCTGGTCTAACCGGATTTGACTGGATATCAGTTTTTACACGGAGCGGCTGCCACCTGACCTCCGCAACCCGAAAGCTAACGATACCCTAAGGCTAGACCAGTGTCAGGGTATTAGAGGGTACTGACTGTCCCAATAACGACTGCCATAGATGTTCATGGCAGCCGGGACCAACGGCTTTACATGCTCTCCGAGGCACGGAGCAGGCGATAATTGTCAATATTTCATCCATCTGTTTAATTTTATGTTAATGTATTTAGAGCTTTTTATTTAATTATTATTGCAAGATATGGTTGCCTGTAAGTGAATGACCACAAGGCATGTCTATTAATTATTATTTAAATGTAACTAATGTCATTTGTTGGCGATCTAAATAAATAATTAAAGATAAATAGCTAAGGAATGTGATGAAAGTGAATGAAGCCAGAGAAGTGTATCAGGATCGTAGCAAATGGAAATACGTAGTTTCTGACTACCCCTCTGGGAAACAGGCGTGAATCTATGTATGTATGCCCGTGCCTCGGAGAGCACGTTAAGCCGTCGGTCCCGGCTGCCATGAACATCTATGGCAGTCGTTATTGGGAGAGTGTCGACACAAAAGATCCCACTGGGTCGAAGTGTCGCCGGTCTGCACTGACTGGCCCCCACATAAGATACATACATGTATGTATGTAGCTTTAGGAAAGATTATCAAATTCCTTGCAGTTTAAATTGATTTATAGGTTCATCGACTACCTTGTTCTTTTGCGTATGTTTTCATGCGATTGTGAAGTCCCTAATTCGATTCCCGTATCGCACAAAGTGGTAATATGATCTGTTAGCAAATTCTCAGTAACAATACTGCATCTAGCAATGTACCTAGTTAAAAGACGGCAATAGGTCCACTCCCTATTACATAGAACCTAAAAATATCTTTTAATTGCACCTAATCCTTATAAATAATATAAATTCGAAAGTAACTCTGTCTGTTACCACTTCACGGCTGAACCGCTCAACCGATTTGGATGAAATTTGGTACAGAGATAGTTTAAAACCTGAGAAAGGATATACTTTTTATAGATGTAGGATCCACGCAGGCGTAGAAGCTAGTATACTTCATAGCAGTAATGTTTCCCCCATAACGGACGCAACCGCAGCTTAAACTGATACCATTCACGTCAATTACTAACCACAAGGTCTATCACAAACGATAAGTCTCACGAAATGATGTCGTTCCAATTGTGAAGAGCGGTTGATACGGAAATTTGCGGTTTTCCACCGTATAACCGTAACTGATTACCGAAACTGTCACTGTGACGGTTTTTTGTAAGATTACTATCAAAAGTTACGGTAGTTATGGCAGCTGAAATTGTGTATGACTAGCTTTACACGCGGCTTATCACGCTTGAAACGGCATTTAAAACAAACACATCCTACTGTCCTAGACTTAGTAATATTATAAATGTGAAAGTTTGTGAGGATGGATGGATGTTTGTAACTCTTTCACGCAAGAACTACTGAACAGATTTTGATGAAACTTTACAGTATTATTGTTTATACATCAGAATAACATATAAGCTACTAATAATCTATCTACATTAACGCAAGCAAAGCCGCGGGCAAAATCTAGTTTTGAATATTTTGGCATAATGTAAAACAAATAGAATTAGAGAATTTCAATAAATTGTAATACTATTGCAATGTTCACGTATTAACCAAACAAGAAGTAATTTATAAGAAGACAGAAGAAAGAAGAATTGGAGAGAAGAGAACGATCGCATTGAGCCTTGGCACTGGGAGAATTCACAGGAGTTATGTTAATACCCGTGAATTTCCTGATGCCTCAGCTCATTGTGGTCACTTTCAACAGATACAGAAGACAGAAGAGTTTGACAGAAGACTAGATGACCTCCAATATCCCTCGCACCTTTAAATTGTTATTTGTGTTCTGTGCATGTTATTTTTAAAGTTGTTAGTGGATTTATTATTAAAGTACTATAATGTGAGGGACCAGAAGAGATAATATTTCGTAATTACACTTATGAACTATTTTTAGGCATTTCAATAAATCACTAGATTTGTTTAGAGAAATGATTAAATTGTGTTATTATATTAACATCGTCCGTAATTTGATCAAGTTAGTAAGAGATCATCAATGATCATCATGATCTAAATAGAGATTTGATCACAATCAAATCTCTGTTTCTATCATATCTTTCTATGATATTTAAAATACTAGGTTTTGCCCGTGGCTTGATTCGCATTACACGCATTACATTTTTTTTCTGGATGAAAAGTACTCTATGTTCTTTTCTGCAGCCCCGACAACGTGTATGCGAAATTTCGTGACGATCAGTCGAGTAGCTACGGTATGAAAGCGTAACTAACGAACTCACATTCACATTTATAATATTAGTCTGGATAAAATGAATCTCACGGGCTAAAAGCTTACAAATGATGAGCTAATAAGCGCGACAGTCTGTGTGATCGTGTGTAAGGCATTACATCCGCATAGATCGACTTCCACACATTGTCTTCCGATACGACTACTAGATTCCACACGACGCAAGTTAGAAAAGAACCGCGATTTTTAAGGTTATAAAAATCTGAATTATAAATGATTTTAATTAATCTAAATAGCTTAAATTGTAGTAAAGTTCAATAAAAGTAGTTTTATAGTACAAAATTATGTGATAATATTGTTTTAAAATATAAACAAAGCGACAAAATTCGTATAAAGTAATTTAATTTCAATGTATAACATTCGCGCAAACGTAAGACAATATTAGGTTATAAAGGACATCAGGCAATCTCCAAATAAAGTTGGTCTAAAAAAAATTGCGCGGCCAGACCTAGGATTACTTCCAATAACTAGTTCATATTAAGACCTACAAAAAATATATCAACTTAACCCTGTAACTGCTTTTTCTGAGTAGTTATTCAGTTTAGAAATAACACACATAATGCATTTAAAAAAAAGTAATCCGAGTACGAAAACTATGGGGTCGTACAGGGAATGGGGTCGTACAGGGGATGGGGTCGTGTTGGGAATAGGGTCGTACTGGGAATGAGGTCGTACTGGAAATGGGGTCGTGCTGGGAATAGTGTAGTACTAGGAACGGGGTCGTACTGGGAATGACCTCATGATTCCTTCATATTCAATTTTATTTTACTTGTCTGAAATCTTAGTTACAGCGTTAAATCCATAGTATTCCTAGGTCTGGCCGCGCAATTTTTATATTTTTTGGACCAGATTGCCTGATGTCCTTTTTATACATACATACATACATACATAGATTCACGCCTGTTTCCCAGAGGGGTAGGCAGAGACTACGGATTTCCATTTGCTACGATCCTGACACACTTCTCTGGCTTTTTATACATATACAAAAGATGCAAGATGAGATGCTAATCACGCATATGACTTGATATAAGCAGTTTCTGTGCACAAGAGGCGTCTGCAATACTAGAGGCATTTATTGTAGAGTAGATTTTACCCGCGCCTTCGCTTGGGAGCAGTACTTTTTCTGGATGAACCCTATGTCCTTTTCTATGCTACAGACAACGCGTATGCGAAATTTCATTATGACCAGTCGAGTAATTATGGCTTAAAAGCTTAAGGAAAAATAAACGAACTAATATTAGCATTTATAATAATAGTTAGCATTGCATTAAATTGCAATATTTTTACGGGAGGCATGTTAATTTTTACATTGCAGTGTTTCGCTCTAGAATAGGGCTAATAAAGGCACATACTCTGTATTTTTATAGCGTCTTAATACTACTTGCACTATACTCAGATCTCAACTACACCTGCACAACCACACGCCGCCATGAAAATTTTGTTTGCCGCGAAGATTTTGAAAATATTATATAAACTTTTTTACAGGTAGCTTATGTAATTTTCTGTACCCCTGATTGATGATTGATATTCATGATGATCGGTTGAGTAATTAAGGCGTGAAAGCGTAATAATAAATATAATATAATATCAATAAATCATTTATTTGTCAGAATATGAGTACACAAATGATGATAAAAATACATGGTAGTTCTGTCCATGTTCTGCTATTATCTGGCATACAAATGATTTTCAGATAACAGTTAAAGAATTTATCTGATACATTCTTAATTTCTGTTGGCATTATTATTTTAAAGAAATATATTTGTATTTTTTTATATTATTAATTTAACAAATTAGTTTAACAATTAAATATAACAGTATTAGATAATGTCATCAAACAAAGAAGCCAGCTCACATTCGCATTTATAATATTAGTTACGAATATAATATCGTTTCTCGTCAAGACATAACCGCTACCGCTTATCCATCGCACCTCACACACAACAGTTATTCACGAAGATGTTACCCTATTCAACGATAATCGCTGGGCGGCTTGTAATCCATATGTAACAGATGATCTAACGTTACTGCTAACGGTATGTTATTGTCTGGTTTTTGTGCTGACGATACCAGCCATTGACTTGCATTCATTCATTTATTTTAGAAGACTAATATCTGTAGTCAATTCGAATCTTCGGGCCGAAGGACAAAAACATTCAATGAAGTTTCGGATTTCTTGCTTTCAAAATGATTTTACTCCTGTGTTGGAACTACATCATAAGAGAGTTTTTGTGCTTCATTATTTGCATTATGAACTTGCTATTATTCATTTATTTTAGAAGACTAACACTTGTAGTCGATCCGAATCTTCGGACCGAACGTAAAAATCTTGGAATGAAGTTTCCTAAGATTTCTTTCTTTCAAAATGAGTTTACTCCGTTGTTGGAACTACCTCATAAGAGGGTTTTTATGATGTCGTTACTAGCTATTATTTGCGTTATGAACTTGCTATTATTAATTTATTTTAGAATGTAATACCTGTAGTCTATCCAAATCCTCGGGCCGAATGACAAAACCTTACAATGATGTTTCCTTGGATTTATTTCTTTCTTAATACTGTTGCTTCATTGTTGAAACTTCATCATGAGAGGGCTTTTGTGCTGACTATACCAGCCATTTTTTGCGTTATGAGCTTGTTATTATTCATTTATTTTAGAAGCCTAATATCTGTAGTCAATCCGAACCTTCGGGTCGAACGAAAAAAACAGACAGATTTCCTCGGATGGTTTTCAATCAAAATTAATTTACTCCGTTGTTGGAACTACTTCATGGACGGGTTTAGGACAATCAAGAGGTTAAGTACCAATCATCATCTCAGCCGAAAGACGTTATTGCTGGACATAGGCCACCCCCAAGGATTTCCACACAGGCTGGTATTGGACCACCCGCATACAAACGCTGCCCGCAACCTTTACAAGTACCGATATTTAGGATAAATTTCGGCATAAGTTTACATTTCAAGGTAGGTAGTGGTTTCGGAAAGGCAACGACGTGTCAAAATCAAGCTCATGTCAAGTGATGATGTGATTGGCTATTGCTAAATTAGTCAGACAATACTAACTGTTGACATGCGTTGTAACCGTCTGTTAACAACTTTTTGAGTTGATCATATAAATCAAAAGTTGATTGCTCACTAAAATCTGAGATGTCACTTAAACGGGAACAGCCAGACTCAGGCAATAGAGCTAAAAATCCTTGTGTTGTATTCATGCACTGAATAGAATTTCTAGGCTCCCTAAAAATGCGCTGTGTCGTCAGAAGGAATCCTATAATGCTTGTTCCTTGCTCAAGCAGGATAGCGTTTCTGAGAAGGGTTAAAAACGCGTCAATGATAAAACACACCTAGTATTACAGGCGTCCAAGAGCTAAGGTAACACCTGTATATTAGGTGACCTGTATGGTTTGCTTGTGAATCCTGAGATCCCTTAAAAGGAATACAACACTTGGTTATGTATGTGGCGCAGCGATAGTGAGTACGACTGCTGTGCATGAGGTCCCGGGTTCGAATCGCGGGTCGGGCTAACAATAAAAGTTATTGGGTTTTTCTGTTAAGAAATTTCAATAGCAGCCCGGAGTTAGGAAGTTAGCGGTGTTAGACACGCCTGTGCCTCGGAAAGCACGTAAAGCCGTTGGTTCTGCGCTTGATCTCTCTCCGGCTCGTGCGGTGCATATACAAATAGGCGCGCGGCCGCCATAGTAAAATTATATGGAGGATTTTAACTGCCTTTTTTGATAAATATGTATCTTTATTGTCAACCAATAACTTACATATTTGGGACGGATAAATTGTAATATAACTATTTATGTTTCGTCTAAGCTGTAAAATAGGATAGATTTCTACTGTTAAAATTACGTAATTTTGTAGACGAAAATATTAATTATTTTAAGTTTTTACAAGGAGTAATTGTAAACACATTCATTGTTATGGTAAATGTATATTTTATATTTGTATTAAACAAAGAGTGTTGATTTTATTCACTTAACTATGACCGCCTGTTTTGGCACATTTCACTCGGCGCTGTCTTAAGGAACAGAGAGTGCCCTTGTGTTTGCGCACATACTTGTGCACTATAATATCTCCTGCGCACATCGCCAGTCTCCGTTAAGATCGGCCGCCGTAACCAAAATTCGGTCTGGAGAACATTATTATTATTATTCAGCTACAATCTTATTTAGGTTTGGTGGTCTCGTCGAGACACTTCAAAAAATTTGAAGTGGCGGTAGTCCATTAGCTGAGGCATTGGACTTATCATTAAGTAAGGGGCTCGGAGCAACTATTTGTTGGCCCCGAGCCATTCGTAGGACTCTCAGAGAGTACCGTCAAAGAAGCTATGAATGCACATGGCAATGATAAACATAGGCTGGAGTAGATGGCCCTTAGGGGTCTGGAACACTCCAAGAAATTCATTGCAAACAGAGCCACGGGCTTCACTCGGATGTTCTGCGGGTACAACAAGGGCTAAATACGCCTGCTCACAGGAGCGTTCACTGGCCATTTTGGCACCAAAGACTTCCTGTGCAGATTAGGTTTGGAAAACAATTTGATCTGCAGAGCCTGTGGTGAACAGAACGAGTCCATATCACACCTACTGTGTGAATGTGACGCGTTGGCTGGACTAAGGATGGGTCTGATGGGATTGGCATATCCGAACCCTGAAGACTTCAGGCTTCTCCCTCTGAAGTGTACGCTGCGACTGATGCAGTACATTCATAGGGAGATAGCTCAGGGATAGATCTCGGGGCCGACACAAAAGATCCCACTGGGTCGAAGTGTCGCCGGTCTACACTGATTGGCCCCCGAAATAAGAATAAGATATCATTAAGGGATTGTGAATGATTTTCGCCGCTTGCATTATCGATGTGACCTCACTCCGTAATACAAGCAGTTAGATTACCTTAAGAAGTTCATAAGAATACTAATATCTATTAAAGCTGCTGGTATTGAATATTTTTCAAAGAAATAGCTCAGTAACTTATCCTTATAAGAACGTACCTTATGCATCACTTCTTATAAATATGAATCTCTACGCGAATATAAATTCATATAATAAACCAGGCGGCTAGACAAGGAAAGAAAAATACATGTGGCTAAGGAAAGAATAGGATAGAACAAAACAACAGCACAGCAATAAACTTTGACTACAATATAGGGAAGTGAAATGACGTATCGATGTCTACGAAAAACACATGTCATCAACCGGTCGATATGAGGCGGGGCCGTGAAGCGAGCGATAATTCCTTAAGCGATTTGTCGCTAGCAAAGGTTTTAAAGGCAGATGAATAAATCAAAAATACGTTTATACTTTTACATCCTATTTATATGATAAATGTTTGAGAAATTTTTTGGTTGTTTGTAATTTAATTTCTCATAAAGCGTTAAACGGGCTTTAATGCAAATTGTCTAGATTAACATATATAACACTTTTAATCCCAATGCGATCCTGTGAGTTTTATGTAAGTGAAGCCGCATACACAAACTAGTCACAGATTAATGTGCAAATGAAAGTGAAAAGAAAGTATATTAAACAGAATTTAATTACAACCTCAATGCTTAATGGCGAATAGTGAGGCTAAGATAAATATATGATAGTCATTATTAACGCGAAACCCTCTTTAAATCGAAATTGATCTATTGTCAATGTTACTAGTCTCGCCGACTCTATGGCCCCACTGGCCAACTTTTTGTCCACGATCACCAGACGGATGGGAGTGGGTTTAGTACACAATGCTGTGACTTCCTCATATCTGCCATCAGACGCTTAACTACAGTTGTAATAAGCCGAGATAAGGGCTTAATGACGATATAATGATATTCGCTGGGAACCTCGATATATCGATAAAAAGAAAGCACGTTATTCACTTCACTAAATGGAAACATTTTTTGGGAAATGATAATGCACGGTTACATTGAGTGGTCACTATGCATTGCCGAGTTTTGCGGCTTCGATTCCTAAACAGAACAAGATTTTTTGTGTTCTATGAATAGTTGTTGCGAGTGTAGGTGTAATCAGTGTTTTTATTTTTTATTTTATAGGCGGCAAGCGAACCGTTGGATCGCCTGATGGTAAGCGATTACCACCGCCCATGGACACCCGCAACACCAGAGGAGTCGCAAGTGTATTGCCAGCCTTTTAAATTTCTTCCTCCTCCCCAGAATGGGAAAGGGAGTTGGGCCTCCGGTACCCTCACTCACTCGACGAAACACAACGCAAGCGCTATTTCACGCCGGTTTTCTGTGAGGCCGTGGTATCACTCCGGTCGAGCCGGCCCATTCGTGCTGAAGCATGTCTCTCCCACGGATAGGTAGATTTCCATGAATAATAATAAACGTTTATTTCATCTCCACAAATTATATTATGTTATACAGTATTGCAGCGATAGCCTAGTGGGAAACTGTTGGACTGCCACGCAGAGGTTTTAGTTTCGAAACCAATCTCTGATTTTGCGAAGTTATGTGCGTATTAAATAGTTAATCATTGCTTGCTTTAACGGTGAAGGAAAACATCGTGAGGAAACCTGCATGTCTGAGAGTTCTCCATAATGTTCTCCATAATTAGTAACGACTGCCAACCCGCGCTGGGCTGGCGTGGTAGACTATGGCCTAACCCTTCTCACATTGCGAAAAGGCTCGTGCCCAGCAATGAGATTCTTTAATACAAGGCTAATATTATTACATATTGACCCTTACATAAATATAAAGTCTCACGTTGAGCATATTAAATCGAACGCAGATCGTTAGATTGGCTTTAAACGTAAGCGCAAACTTACGGGACAGGTAACCATGGAATAAAACAGTTATACCTTTTTTGACATTGATGATGCTGCGTGTTTTCAGTAGCAATTGACGCACGCCAAGGCACTGGCTCCGATAGATACAGGAGTATGTGAAGTCTGCAACCTGCATTGTGCCAGCGTGGTGGACTATAGCCTAACCCTGCTCACACTGAGAAGAGGCCCGTGTCCAGTGGGACAGTTTAATACAGGGCTGATATTATACAGTATACAGTTGACAAGAAAAATTGACAGAAAATTCGTAATTTGTGGGAGATCTGGAGTCTAAACTAAGCTGAGGCCTGTTCTGTCTCCAGGCCATTTCTTAACATTGTATAGATTGTCAACATGTTAAAAGCGTACATGAGTGTTGCGAATGAGTAAACGGGACTGAATGTTTGTAAAGTCTCCCGCGACACAGGAATTATACCTAGTACGAGAGTTTTCTTAAAAAGCAAGCAAACAGACTTGTCATACTGAGGAGAGGCTCGTGCCCAGCAGTGGGACAGTTTGTATACAGGGCTGATATTATTAAACAAGCTTACTATAAAACAGTTAATTTACTGGTTAGTTGAGTCACAGGCAT
This sequence comes from Catocala fraxini, assembly GCA_930367265.1. Taxonomy (NCBI): domain Eukaryota; kingdom Metazoa; phylum Arthropoda; class Insecta; order Lepidoptera; family Erebidae; genus Catocala; species Catocala fraxini. The sequence goes on from OV884045.1 coordinate 16,616,913, forward strand.
TGCTTTGTGCGAGTGTGTACACTCTCGAATTAACGAATCAGTAAATTAGCTTTTTATACTAATCAGGAGGTGAATAGTTTTACGTCTTATCATCAGATAAGACGTAACTCTCATGATCTGATGGGACGGCATTCCGACACGACCGGAGAGCGACCAGGCGCAGTATGTTAGTTGAGAATCTATGGGGATTTGAACCCGAGACCTCAGGTACAGCAGTCGTCTTCACTACCATCAGGTGCTTTGTAAAGTTCCTTGTGATACAGAAACCGATCGTAGTGCTTGGAAAGCTACTGGGAGTTCTCTATCAAAAATATTTAAAGTAGAAATTAAACTACTATGTTTGTATTTTGAGTTGCGGCGGCACACCGACGGCCAGAGACTATAGGTTTTTAATTATGTTCGGCATTCCAAAAACTAACAATTTAAGCAGATTTGTCGCGGTTTATTTCAAACTACAGTTTTAGATATTTTTAGAACTATTTAAATTTACAAATTTACGATATTTCGGTTGCTTTTTGGCAGCCCTTTTCATGACCATGGCTGCTAGAAAGCAACCGAAACGACAGAGAAAGTGTAAACTTATATCTAGTTTAATTTCAATGTGTAACATTCGCACAAACGTAAAAGAATATTATTAAAACAAAGTTTTCATTACGAACTTATTATAACCCATATTTTCAAGCTTTAATTCGTTACCTGGTTTTCCATCACTTCACCCAACGCCCACACAGCGTTGAACACAAAACTATGCCATCCACTTAAAAGCCTTAGGGTAAAACATAAAAAGCACTCAATTAGTCAAGTCGTTAGTTCAAATCGATCCGGTTTCCTAGAACACCGCTACAATTTGGCTCGTGCGGCCAATCATACACAATCGCCACGAATTATAAAGTTTCCAAGAAACGGTGGGATTACCAACAGAAGGCGGCTTGGAAATCGATTACTTTAAAAATAAAAAATGCCTATTAGCTACTCAGTTTGTTGTGGTGCGGATTAGTGGCGTCGCGTCAGTGAACGCGACTGCTGTGCATGAGATCCCAGGATCGAATTTCGGGTCCAACCAATAAGTATTTATTGGGTTTTTCTGACAGGAAACTGTCAGTAGCAAAGTGTAAAGTGTAAAAATAAATTAAATCTAAATAGTTTAATAATAATTTAATTAGCTTAAAAATTAGTAAAGTTTAATAGTAGTAGTAGAGTAACAATTTTCAAAATTTTGTAATAAAGTGTCAAATAAACAACGCGATAAAATCCGTATATAGCAGTTTAATTTCAATGAATAATATTCGCGTAAATAGAAGACAATATTATGTCAGTAGCAGCCCGAAATTAGGTATTTGGTGGTGCTGTACACTCCTGTGCCTCGATAAGCCGTTTTGCCTGCGATTGTGTCGGATTGCCGTTTCATGAGATTATGAGAGTTAGGAAACAGAGAGTGCACTTGTGTTTGCGCACACGCTTGTACACTATATTATCTCCTGCACAGATGGCCAGTCTTCGTTAAGAATGGCCGCTGACCAAAAGAGAAACCCGTTTCCCGTGAAAGAGAAACAAATAATATTTTGACGACTCGATGGCGTAGTGGTTAGTGTAACTGACTGCCACGCCTGAGGTCGCGGGTTCGATTCCTCTCAGGGTCTTGACGTCCGTGTCTATTAAGGAGCCAGTTGAAAACCAGCGTCGGGCACATATGCCCGGCAATATTGCTGAACTGGCCTCCTATTTTTGTACGGACGACGGGCGTGTACATTTATTATTAAGTAGTATAGTTTAATTTTTTTTTTTTCCTACATTGTTTATATCATGTCCTTCGTCTGTTATGAAATAAACGTCTTTATTATTATTATTATTATTATTATTATTATTATTATATTCCCGCACAAGTCAAACATTTGTGTGCATGAACATGGATGTTTGTCTTGGTCTGGGTGTTTCTATGTATAATATGTATGTATTTACAAAAAAAAAGTATATACGTATGTTTATCCATTGTCTAGTACCCATAGTACAAGCTTTGCTTAGTTTGGGCTAGATGGTGTTGTGTGTATGTGGTAGAATATTATTATTATTATTATTTATATTATTTGTTTCTCTTTCACGGGTATTTTGTTATTGCGTTAGGGAAAACTCGGTTCTTTGTGATTTAAAAACAGAAGATATGAAAAGAATTTTAATTCATAGATGTGCTTTAAGTCGCAAAAAAGTGTCTACTCTAAGAAGAGTAGGCACCACACATTATATTTACATGATAGAGAACGATAGAGTACAATTTTCAATACGAGTGAGCGTGATAATACTATGTATATATACTATATACTTAACAAACTAAAATTGTAAAATGTATTGCCTTTCACAAACTTCCATTAAAAAGGCAGTCCCAATTATTAGTTTGTCAAAACCATATTAAATATACATATAAACACAGCCCCATTAATTTTATAAGTATACAGATAAATAGATAATATTTATTTATAAGCAAAGCATTAAGCCTTTTGGGCCGATTTTTCCAACGTCAGATCATATTATTCTAAAGGGATTTTTCCATCGTCAGATGACTAAAATAGATATATAATATGTCAATCCGTTATGTTTATTTCTAAGGTAAAATTTATCTGACGGTTGAAAAATCCGCTGATAATCTAAATAAATTTATGAGGCAATATTTTTACTGTGATATGTGGCTGCATTGATTCCAACTATAAGGCCGGCTAGCTGAAAAACATTTGTATACGTGCAAACTTGTAAAGTATAAACATGCGTTTCATAATATGGCAGTTATTGCAATACATTGCAGTTAAAATAAAGCCCGTTTAGAAGCCTTTAGGCATGTTTTGGAGATTACCCTCTAATATAAAAAAGGTAGTCAGCCGACACACGTTTTACCTTATTTCTAAGAAATTGCAGGCTGTGTTTAACACCGGATGCATCTGCTATCGGCTACCGATCCTCTCAATAGTGCGTTTATCCTGCAGATTATAAAATCATAATATTTTCTTTGTTTACAATACTTATTTATTTTCAATATGACACACAGGTGGTAAGTCTGGCAAACAAATATGCGATCTTAATTTTCTCGATGACATTGTCACATGATGGTTCATGCTTACTTCAGCTCAGCTTCAGCAGAAATGAATTTACTTACTTCGCTGGCTCAGCGACCCAAAGTGGATCGTGGCCTCCTACTTTAAAATACCTCATTCTTTCCTATTTAGTGCCAAGTCAGACCAATCGGGCACTTTAATCTCTTTCAGGTCTCACGTTCCGCGACACTCGACTTTTTGCAAATGTCATGATATGACACTACAAAATCCCATACATTTTATCATACCGTCTATAACCGTACTACCATATTGCATATATTTTTAATTTTTTGATACATCAATTACGTCCACAGACTTTGACGCCTAGGGGCGGAAATGGCTCAGTCTACGCCTTACGGCGCGGCGGCGATGTGAATGTTTTGTTTTGGTGCATAAGCACTGCGTATGTGTGTGTTGAAAAATGACTATATAAGAGTTTACTGTGTCGCCTACGAACGAATGAAGCCGCGTAATGCGACACGAGATCACGTGGTTCCAAGAAATGTTATGGAAAAGCTACGGCTATCGACGGTTTGCCAAATTACATGAAATAAAGTTGGCCGCCCGTAGCCGTACTGTTATGTAACGATATACCGAGATAACGTCGAAAGGCGGTCTGTCCCCGAAAGTGTTAACTCTTTCGTCTTTCCAGCGATATGTTGGTCGACCCATCGGACAACGCCCAGAAATTAAAAATGTACGAAATAAAATTGCATTCATAAGCTGGCTTCTCTCCACGGACGCGCCCGAAAATCCAATGGAACGCATACCGGGTTGAAAGTTTCATAAGTGTTAAACAACCACACGGTCTGTCTGTTTGCTAAGTTTCATTCAAATCTGTTGAACGTGTGACATATGATAGAGAAACAAACATTCAAATATCTACACAATATTTTACATTTATGATTGTACTAGATTTAGGCAGCGGTTTCACTCGCATTATTATAGATCTTGACAATAAACTCCTATCTCTCGGGATCAGCAATTTTTATTAAAGATGAATATACGGTACTATGTGTCCTTTTATATAGTCCTGACATATACTTGCCAATACACATTGTATGCAAAATTTCATGATGATCGGACGAGATGTTAAGGTGTGGAAGCGTAACAAACAGCTCATTTATAATATTAGTTAGGATTAATAGAATCAGTAGGTTTTTACGCAGAAACAGAGTGAGGAAACGTCTCCAGCACGTTGACCAGGGTGAATTCAACACCATAGAGTCGGAGCAACGCTCTCTGTCGTGCCGGGACATCGCCCGCATATATACCATCTCTGCATTAGGTCTTGCTGGGTGGGTCGCTGATGTAGTTTCAATTCCAGCGACCCACCAACCATATAAAACAGCGAGTTGGCGCTCCGTGGTGGTTTTAGTCGGTAGGCCCAAAGTCTCTGCACAGCTCGACAAAACCCTCTCGCCTCGGCGAAGGGTATGCATCCGGAACATTTCCCCACGTAAAAAAGGTGTTTTCATCAGCATGGTTAGTAAATTCTAGCTCCTCAGCTCGCAACACAGTTCCGTTGAGCTTCCTTCCCCCGCTCTGCTCACTAGCTTCGCTTTGACGGACACGCAGCCTAACCCTTAATAAACAAAGTCCAATTTTCGTAATTGATTAATATACAAGTGGCGTTCTAATTTCGTGTATCGTATTTCGGGAGGCTACAACGACATTTGACATTGTTATAGGAATTATGTGTAGGTAGCTATATAATTTTCTATAGTCATTTGATCAAATTGGAAGTAGTGGAAAACTAAGCCAATGATGGTGCATGGACAAGGATGAATGCGGTAGGCGAGGTATGCTGGAGTCGTCGCCTGCATTTATTGCCTGCGCTGGGCACTGCTGGGTAGGTCGTCGATGTAGTTTCAGTTCCAGCGACCTATTCACGCCAGCGAGTTGTTACACCGTGGAAAGTTTAGACGGTAGTACCCGGGACATTCTAACATTCCCCGAGTGAGCCCGACATAACCTCTCTGCTACCATTTTCCCGTGGAGAGGTAAAAAAGAGACGACGTCTGCCAGTATCGTAACAAGTTCAAATCTCTAAGAAAACGGGGTTACATTAAATGAAAATAATTACTTATTACTGGACAGCAGCGATAGCTCAGTAGGGAGACCAACAGACTGCAATCCAGAGGGTCTCGGGTTCGAACCTACATCGCGCACCTCTGACTTTCGGCAGTGATATGACTTTTCGGAATTATGTGCGTATTGATTGACAATTATCGCCTGCTCCGTGCCTCGGAGAGCATGTTAAGCTGTCGGTACCGGCTGCCATGAACATCTATGGCAGTCGTTATTGGGAAAGTCAGTACCTTCTAATATCCTGACACTGGTCTAGCCTTAGGGTATTGTTAGCCTTCGAGTTGCGGAGGTCAGGTGGGAGCCGCTCCGTCTAAAAACTGATAACCAGTCAAATCCGGTTAGACTAGAAAAGCTGACCACAATTGACTTGGGAATAATAAAGGCTAGGAGAGAAGAGAAGAATTACTTGACTGCCCGGATAGCGTAATGCTTTAAGTGGTCGCCTCGACACTGCCTCTATGCCAAGTGTTGTGGGTTCGAATCCAATACGGGACAAAAATTAGTGTATTCCACAAACGATTGTTCCAAGTCTGGGTGTTCTTTGTGTCCGTTGTTTAAATGTTTGTAAAGTCCTCCGCAACACAGGAATTATTCTTAGTGCGGGTTTTATACGGTAAATGTAGGTTAGGTTAGATTAGTAACTGTGTTCCCCCCCCGGGGGAGGAGGTATCCATAAAGGATTATCCTGGGTCAAAAAAAAAAAAAAAAAAGATTAGTAACAGTGTCGCGACCGCATGTGCAAGAGATTCGCGCGGCCCCGTCGATAGCGGTTTTGTCGACGAACATCGTGGTAGGTTTAGTCGATATGCCGGGAGGCACATTATTCTTATTCCATCTTTCTATTTTACCCCGGCGAGTCCGACATAACTCCTCCACCCGCCCCCGCGAAGGGGTATACGTCAAAGCATTAAGACAGGTAAAAAAAAAAAATTGTAGCAGTATTTTCTTCTGGATGAAAGGTATATCCTTTTTTGTATACCTGACAATGTGTATGCGAAATTTCATTATGATCGGTTGAGTAGTTAAGGCGTAACAAGCAAACAAACAAACTCACATTCGCATTTATAATATTAGATAGGACTCGTTAGACAGTTATGCCATTTACAAGTTATTTACATAATTGCAAGAAAACTATATTTCTTACAAAGTAACTAAAATGTGTAACTAAGATAAATTGCTAGCCGACTTGTTCAACTGTGTGTCTGCTATAATTCCGTCTGTCCTTGCGTGCGCCGGCACAAGCTCCTGTTATTACGCGGCGAGCAAGGGCTGCCGATAATTTGCGTACTAGTGTTGTCAGAGTATCGATATTTTAAGGAAGATAAATATTTTATATTTATCGAGAAGTTTATTGTAGCATTTAGGTACATCTAATATTTTAGTTTTACTTAGCTCTGTTCCTGTTACGTCAAAATATATATTGATATTAATTAAATAACGTTAACATAAGTTCTAAAAGTTTATTCTATGCTTGAAATGTATGTTTACCTAATATATTGTATATCGTATTCAAGCCACATTTTTATTTATTTAAAAATAGAATTGATTTACAATAGTTGCTCCAGTTGAAAAGGTATTGAAATAGTTGGTCAATTATTTTTATCTATACTTAAGCGTTTATTTTATCGATATCATCCCCGCCCTGCTGTGTATAATCACTACGGGCGTCGGGAACTCACTACGCCGCAGTCCACTTACTATTCTAATTTGTTGTAATTCATCTAATAAAGGCATATTATCCAATAACAACATATTTGTGTATGTAAAAGAAATTATTTACTTGTGTGTTCTGTAAGTTGTATATATTTTACTCTTCAAGGAATACTTGGAGGGCTGCCATTAAATCGTCGCGTCGGTCAAGTGTGGCGCCACTGTCTGCGCCACTGACTATTTTCTACTATTAAAGGTTCACTTTTTGCTCACTTTAGGGTTGTGATTATTTCTCTCTACATACATATTTGGCGGCCTCAATGGCGTAGTGGTAAGTGTAACCTACTCTACCACGCCTGAGGTCGCGAGTTCGATTCCCGCTCAAGTCAAACATTTGTGTGCATGAACATGAATGTTTGTCTTGGTCTAGGTGATTCTATCTATAATATGTATGTATGTATGTTTATCCATTGTCTAGTACCCATAGTATAAGCTCTGCTTAGTTTGTGTATGTTGTATGTATGTGATAGAATATTATTATTATATTATAATCCTAACTAATATTTTAAATGCCTAGTTTTTTTTGTTTGTTTGTTTCGTTTTGACGCCTTAACTTCTCGACCGAACATCATGCCTATTCGCATATACGGTAAAGAGAAGGATGTAGGGTATCTTTCATCATTCATTTGAGGGTATAATTATGGTCATTTATTTCACATACACAACTATCATAACAGGATATTCCTAATGCGGTAGTGCTTACCTATTATGTAGATAAATTATAATATCAGCCCTGTATGTAAACTGTCGCACTGCTGGGTACGGGCCTCTTCTAAGTATGAAAAGGTTTAGGCTATAGTTCACAACGCTGACCCAGTGTGGGTTGGCAGACTTCACACATCTTCGCGAACAACTCTCAGATTTGCAGGTTTCCTCTCGACGTTATCCTTCACCGTTAAATCAAGCGGTAATTAATTATTTAATACGGAGATAACTATGAAAAGTCTGAGCCCTTGAGACCTCTGCGAGGCAGTACAGCGGTCTTTCTCTAGACCAGAGGTTTCCAGACGTTTTTTCTCATAGACCACTTTCAAAATGTAGCAGGTTTCGGTGGACTCCCTGTAGCTACATTTCTACCATATTCTTTGGATTCGTATTTATATTGGTGACGAAGCAAACAAGAGTTTAAAATTTTCGGGACTGACCCTGCCACGGTAGGCGGGCTAACGGCGGGCTAACCTTTTTTTTTTGACTACTGGTACTGAATATGGAATATGCAAGTTTTTAGAAATAACAGTCGCTGAGCTTCTTAATATATTATCTGCCTACAGTGATAGGTGAAGTCAAGTCAACATTACAGTTCTTCACTATCGAAAGCAAATAAATTTTCATGGATCCCCGCTTACGAAATGTGGGCTCCCATTTTTTTGTCACGCCTACATAGACCTCCGTCGAGTCTTCCGTGGACCCCTGGGGGTCCATCTGGACCACTTTGGGAATTAATGCTCCAGGCTATCGGTGTTACACGTAATACCCTACGAATTCCAAACATCAATAATAATAATAATAATAATAAACGAATAATTTAATAGTAATTGTTCTCGTCTTGCCAATGGAGAGTATTTGCATATACACAACCAAGTAGCTAGGATTGTCCATCAGCAACTTGCCTTGAAGTATGACCTTGTGGAATCTGAAGTGCCGTATTACAGGTATGTGCCCGATCCAGTTCTCGAAAATGGTCGTGCTACTTTGTACTGGGATCGGTCTATCATCACTAATAGGAAAATTGTGGCGAACAAGCCAAATATTGTGCTGATAGACCGATTGGAGCGCTGAGCAATAATCATCGATGTTACCATTCCGCATGACGAGAATCTCGTGAAAGAAAAGAAAAAGAGTTGAAATACTTGGACCTAGCTCACGAGATTGTCGACATGTGGCGTGTGGACTCGGGGATCATTGTGCCGATAGTCATTACAGTCAATGGTTTAATATCTAACAGCCTCGACCACCACCTGCAGAGGCTCGCGTTAGATGGCTGGATCAAGTCCTTGATGCAAAAGGCAGTACTACTCGACACGGCGCGTATTGTGAGGAGATTCCTCTCTCTGGGGCCCTAACCACCGGCAGCTTTGACTCTGTTCTCGATGTCGGTGGGTAATTTCAGTTTTTATATTTTAAATATGTATAGTGTATATCTTATATTTATATTTAAAAATGTAAATATTAGAAAAAAAAAATAGTAATAATAATTTCTTTATTGATACCAAATTGATGACAATACATACAACTTCTTAACCTATAATACAATAACTGGATGTATAAAATATTCAATGAACCCTAACGTCTAAACTAGGCCGAGCCTGTAGACGTTAGTTTCGTTCAATGAACTTAAATATTACGTGGGACGTGGAAAATAGCTGGTGTGATGGATGAATTACATCTCTGCACGCCCCCTCTGGGATCTATTGGCGTACGTCTATGCATATACTAAGATTTGCTTGATTATATGCTTGATTATATGTATAATGCCTTGGAATATAGTATATATTATATATATACTATATTCCAAGGCATTATACGGGTCAAACATCTTAGCGCAATTGAAATAATTCTGCTAAGCAAGCATGCCATTACGGGCGTCTGAACGTGTCAGCTTTTACGCTTTTTGTGACGCAATTAACGCTTAATAGCGTTAAACTAGGATAAGCAGAGCTTACCACTCTATTTATATAATTTATGTTATTAAGTTGGTTTTTATGAATAATATCAGCCCTGTATTAAACTGTCCCACTGCTCGGTACGGGCCTCTTCTCAGTGTGAGAAGGGTTAGGCCATAGTCCACCACGCTGGCCCAGTGCGGGTTGGCAGACTTCACATATCTTTGAGAACATTATTGAGAACTCTTAGACATGCAGGTTTCCTCACGATGTTTTCCGTCACCGTTAAAGCAAGCGATAATTAACTATTTAATACGCACACACAGCGACACATCAACCTAGACTGTTTGGATTTTGAACTGTTAGAAGTTGAACGCTGCGAATCGTGCGGTACGGGGGACGCGGCGCTCTATCCTTACATCGACACCACTATGCACCGTCCCTTTCCAACAATTCTCTGTTTTGTATCTAGCATAGTTATGCGTATATAGTGTCTAACTTGATGTGTAGCCGTGTGTACATAATTTCGAAAAGTCAGAGATCAGTCTCAGTCTTGGGTTCGAACTCGAGACCTCTGCGTGGCAGTCCAACGGTTTCCCACTAGGCTATCGCTGGTTTTTTATGTAACCACTTGGTTTTACGCGGCTTTGCTCGCGTAAATGCAGGTTAGGTTAGGTTAGTAACAGTACTTTTTCTGGAGGAATTTTACCCTATGTCCAGTTCTATACCTCTGACAACGTGTACGTGAAACTTTATGATGATTCGTCAAGTAGTTAAGGCGTGAATGCGTAACAAACAAACTTACATTCGCATTCTGTTTCTAAGAGATTGAAGATTGTCATAACCTTACCTTAACGTATTAACGCAAGCGAAGCCGCGGTCAAAATCTAGTTTTAAATAATTCTGTAACATCGAAATATATTTTGTCGTAGTTTCACACCTCTATATCTACGTAATTGTGAGAATGCCTATTTTTTATTAATTTTTTTATTGCCCTTGGTGGCAGACGAGCACGTGGTCCACCTGATGGAAAGTGGTAACCGCTGCTCATGGACTTCAGCAATGTCAGGACACAGCAAAGCCACTGCCTACCGTAAATCTTTTTTAGTAAATCATGGTTGTGGTTCACCTCTGTTTCACTTTTAAAGAATGATATGTTAATTGTTTATCAACACGTGAAATACGTATTGACTACGCTTAAAAAGCGACAGGTTTATTACATTCATTTTAGATATTTCGATGTGAACGTAGTGACTGTCAAAATATACTGACAACCAAGTTCAAAACAATTTGTTTATTTCGGTCACAAGGTAAATACTTATGAACGTACAAGTTTATTGAGTAATGTATTTAGGTAATGGATACTTTGAAAGATTTTGTTGTATAAAGTTTAGCAGTATCGATAAAATTCTTCTAAGAGGTCCAAGTAATTGCAACCCAAAAGGCTGGTAACAAACCAAAAAGAAATAAAGGTTGAATTTTCTTCGCCATCGAAATCCAATACCTACCAAAACAGAATATGCCCGTCGATTTAAGCACCCCGTAAGAAAATATTTAACATAAAAACACCGTCGGGCGTGTTGGCGCCCCTAATGGGGTTGAAAAACAGGGGTGGCTGGCGGAAACCCCTAATGGTGGCCTGACACGAACCACCCATATTACCACCACGCCATACCTGTGTATGTTCCTAGAATTATATGGACTATATAGGATTTTTATCCGACTACCCTCGTATTATTTTTATTTTAAGCTGTTTGGACACGACATTCGTGATTTAGGATAGAGAAATACGTTTATAGTTCTCATTTTAATAATTCTATGCTTGTGTATGAGCTACGGTTTTTGTTATTTTTTGCTTATAAATATTTCGTGGATATCTTTGAACTTAGGAAAAAGTGTGATACACCAACCAAACGTCATTAAGACATTACATCAAATAGAATTTATAAGTATTTAATTGATATTTAAAAGTTTTGTGGAAATTTCGAGTATTGCTAATACCATATTGAGACGCTGCAGTACACCGGTGGCCAGACGCAGTAGGTTTTTAATTATGCCTCGCTTTCCAAAAATTGATACGTTTAATATCTTGAAATTTATTTGCAAGAGATAATCCAACTAATAACATACTTAGGTGTTGAAGTTTGTAGATGTTTGAGTGTTTGATACATAAGCACGCGTACCATTGAATGAAACTTGGCACTCACAGCATAGCAGCGATCATGTCGGTTCGTCTATAGAAAAGACGCGGACGAAGCCAAAGAAAAACGTATTATTAGATATTAAGCAATACAAACCACACGAAACTTATCGTGTTTCACGAACATCCCTATTTAAACCTGCCTATTATAAATGTTATTTCGCAACGAAAATTCCAATAGACGGCCATTTTGAAAATGCATTCATTAATCGCCATTTTGGTTTGTTGCGAGCGGTACTCACCCGTATGCTAGTTGGCATGCCACCCCTGCTACGCGTGCCAGGCGGTGCTGGCACCGAAATTGTGCAAACTTATGCAACAGTTTATGTGTTCAGTTAGGAAAACTTCGCGAAGTCGTTACAATGTTGATAGCCTGTATTTTACTTGGCAACCTCGTACCTGTAGGTACCAACTGAAATACCTTTGCTGAATTTTATTGCTTTTTATACAAAAAGGGTTTTGTTTTCTACTGGGCGTGTTGATTTTACGCTTATTTGTTGAAAAGATTTTCGTCTATGCAGTGCGATAAATGGAGTTTATTATTACTTTTTGGTTTTATACATAGGTACTATATATTTATTTAAGCTTTCATTTAACAGGGATAAAATTTATAATTATTTTAAATATTGTTGCTTGCACTTGTAGAATAAAAACTACATGATGTACGCAAGAATGAAATTATCATAAATAATATTTGGCAGAAATAAATTGTAGGTTTTAATTAATAGGTATATTGATTGATATTATTATAAATTAAATATATGTTTTTTATAGTAGTGTCGGCGTTAAGGCACTTAGTGCGTACCACGGATACGTGTCATCGGTGCTCTCATATGGTCTTTTGTTGTGGGGTAATTCGGTTGAGATTGAAAAAGCATTACTGGTCCAAAGGAAATGCCTGAGAGCGATATGTGGAGCCTGGTCTACAGACAGTTGTAAGCCACTATTTACAAAGTTCCATATCCTACCACAGGTTTGCATGTACATTAGGGAATTATGTGTCTTCGTCAAACTGGATCCATAATATTTTAGCAAATTTTCTGACAAGGACCCACCTTGTGAGAAAATTTGCTAAAATTTTATTTTAATTATTAGAAATTCTAGAAATAAATTTATGCTTCTCCGACCTAGGTGCCGTTTGGGAAGAATATCTATGTGAAGGCCATAAATGTATATAATAAGTTACCAGATAAATTCAAAGAATTACAGCTTATTATGTTTAAGAGAAAACTTACAGTGTGGCTTGCAGAAAAATGCTTCTATACTTTAAAGGATTTTATGACATAAATAAAATGATGTAATTAATTAATGTTGAAATTCCTTAATATCACTGAGATTGCAACACAATAATTGACTTCTAAATTTGTTTTCATTAGACATTCCTGTACAATTACCTAATTTGTTACAATAATTATTCACGGTATAAATTTTGACATTAATTAACTGAATAACTAAATACAAATCAATATAATATATAAACCAATATGATGATCAACATATTTTGTACAATATCTGTCTATAACTATGACATATTTACGCACCGTGCATTGTTATGGTAGAATGTGATAGGACCACAATTACCTTACCACCACTATGTAACCACATTTCTTGCGAGTAGGACAGTTTTTAATAGGGTTGTTAATAATAACCTACATACCATAACATAACATAATTTCTTTATTACTGAACTGGACATTGCCAAACGAACTCAAAACTTACCATTAATAGCCACGAAGTATTTTACTTATGGATGGTTTATTTTAATATATCATATTTGTCCAACAGTTGATCAAAATGGAGGGGTCATCATCAGACTACAGCGATGAAGAAGTGGGGGTCCTGGCGAGGGGTCAGAAGCTTTGGGTCCGTGGAGTCAGATCTCATACTACATGCGCGGACATCGTGCGTGCTTTACAGGATGCGCCTGAAGGTAATCATGAATTTTATATAGGACTAGCTATCTCCTGCGGTTTCACCCGCGTTTATAAATACTGCTTCTCTTCTGTGACTTTAGCGCGATGCTATAGTATGTATGATGAGAATTTCTATTATTTAAAAAGGGCAACTAGGAATCATTCCTGTTTCGCGAGGATCTTAACGAACATTCAAACAGCGGACATAAAAACATCCAGCCCTGGAACACACAAATTTTTGTCCCGTGTAGGATTCGAACCCACAATACTCAGCGTAGTGACAGTAGCGTTACGACTATTGACGATGACGACGATCCGTGTTGTCAAGTTAGTTAGTTGAACGTGTGTCTGCACTTATCCTTACAAATTGGCCATTGTGCTGACGCAAAGTGTTCGACTACTCATACCACCCGAGGTCCACAATAAACGGCCTACCTAATGCAAAAAGCATGTTTCGAATTAGACTGCTATTTTCAGAGATTGCCTTTTACGTCCAAACTTACTTCATAATATTAGTATATAGTTCCATTCATGAAGTGGTCGCACGAATTTGGGTTGTTCGGGCAAATTAGGTCAGCCGTGCCTTATTGTCCGAATTGCATGCGACCAAAGGTTGGGCTGGGCCATAGCAGTATCATGTTTATACTTTTTGCGTGTTGGGTTCAGGAATGAAAAATGTAAAGGTTTGTGACAAAGATCAGATTGCATATCAAATTCAATCAGAAACTTATGTTTTGTAGTTTGTAACACTCTGTATCCATGTAGGTAGGTACAGTACCACCTATATTTCGATAACTATGGTTATAGGTACAGTACCTATAACCATACCTATATGTATATAATATTATCGTTTTTCATCCACTATTAAATAATCTATGGTGATAGGTAGGTTTTTTTTAAGTCGGTTTCGATATTTATTTTCTTATTTTGATCATAGCTGGAGGAGCGCCAAGCGAACATGGGGAATGGGTGCTGGCGGAAAGATGGCGAGGAGTTGAACGACCACTGCCTCCAGATGTACCTGTGCTGCATGTCCTGGCTGCGTGGGGAGACGCCAGACACGAGGTACTTATCTAAACTTGTTGGAACTATTAGGTAATGTGGTAACCGTAAGACCTACGTGAAGAGAAAATGAAGCAAGTTAAGTATGCCCAGATTTTGGCTAGTAAATCTCTGTCTACCCGGCCTGTCGGAAATAGGTGGATGTTTTACTAGTGATATCGGTTGATATATATGCTGGGTGTAACGTACGGTGTATATACTACATGTTCCCTTTAATTAAGTTTGAATATGTAGGTAGGTACTCTATTTAGTTAAATATTATATGTAGAAGCGATTCAAAAGAAAATGGATGCATGTAGTTTTTTAATTCTACCTTCTCTTGTTGTAGTTCAGTCATTAATCCGAATTGCATTGTTTTAAGTATTCGTACTGACATTGCATATTAGAACTATTCTTAATATATTGTTACTGGCTCTGTAGCCATTCTTATAGGCATTATTACCGGCGGCATACAGGCGTTATTGGCGGCGAAATTATATTACCTATGTGCCAATTTAATTAAAATTACAGCAGTGCTTAAAATAATAACACTAGCTCGTACTTTATAGAAAAGCTGATAACTTGTCTGCTCTTTGGAGATAATGTCAAGGTCATTGATTGTACACACGCGTTTTTATCTACATACCAAATTGGTGTTTATTCCAGGTCCGTTTAGCACTAAGGCGTGTTTCTAGTGGCGGAGAAGACGATTCTGGTCGTGACAGTGACGGAGGCAGTCGAGGAGGCGCTCGAAGACGTCGACGGAAGGGTGTGAGGGCCGCCACGCCTCCTCCAAGAGCCAGGAGTGAAGATCCAGCAGCCAGACTAGTGTCGGTTATACAACATCAAAGCAGAACTATCCACCAGCAGCTTGATAAGCTAAGGTGGGTTAATAATAATTGCCGTTTTCGCAATACCATCCTAGTTAATAATTAAAGGCAGTAGAATATTTGGAGGAAAGCCAGATCTATTTTTACAGGGTCAAATTACAGTAGATGCTCCGTGCAAATAACTATCGACTCCCAAAATTCATTTTGCACAAAGTACTGTTATTTAGAAATGTCGTGTTATTTCAAAGTAGGTTTTCAGTTACTTTGCTGATACCAATTATTTCGATGATCAAAAACTTAGGAATTCTCAGCTTCTGTTTGAACTTGAGTTGAGTTAACTTGAGTTATAGACATAGTTCCCAATAAACTTTACTCATTTAAACCGAAATGATAAACATGACAAATCTATCACTTTATTAAATAAAAGCAATAGTAATTAACCGAATTATTTTTTTGGTCACAGGGAGCAAGAGAAACTTATCGATCAACTGGAAGACCAAACTCACAAAAATCGAATGGAGAAGCACGGCACCAACTATCTTCTGGAGTCATACCTGCGCGACCTCGGTAGGTGCAGTGAGGTCAATGACAGCCAGGCGGGCAACAGCGACAGCGGAGTAGGCGTAGGCAGCGGCACCCCACCGAGAAGACATACCAAACACAAATCCAGGAGAGAAAGACACCTCATGAGAGAACATTACTTCACGAAAGAACTCACAGACATATGTCAAGTCAACTCGGAAAGGCTAATGCAGGCACAAAACGACACAGACTCTGAAGCGTCCGCTGATGAACTCTCGAGGATACGAGAAGAAATCGAAATGCTGGAGAAACTAGCTATCATCAATAAAAGGCTACATCGCGAAGAAGAACTAGTAGTCAGATTAACGTCTAAAGTCAAACGTTATATGGATGAAAATAAGGCCAATAGCTGCGAAAATGTATCTCAAGTTCGCATGCTGCTGGACAAAATCGAACAAGAGCTGATGAGTACGGCTCAGGAGATGCAGGATAACGCTGCAGAGATGGAAAAAGCGGATAGAGAAATAGAGAGCAGAATGAAATTACTAGATGAACTCACTCTAGAATTAGAAGAGGAGGAATTGCAGAATACAGTTCTAGAGAGGCAACTGAACGAAGCTTCAAGTCGCCAACCAATTCTGTTACAAGATAGTTACGTACCTGTTTTAGACCAAACAAACTTGAATCAAACATTTAGTTACGGGGGCCCAGGCTACGCGTTGGACACGCTGGTATGACATAGGATTAAAATTGGAGTTATTGTCCCAAAGATGTTATTTGAAATTACCATAATCTAAGCTATAGGACTAAGATGTTTTTGGAATATCCAATTTCGCTGGAGATGCCACGAGCCAAATAGATCTCGATGTTGATTCTCGATATCTATTTCGAAAGAGAGGAAGATATGCCATCACAAAACGAAGAAAGAAGCTAAAACATCGAAAGATATGAATGCAATGATCATTACGGATGACGAGTATAACGTTCTCAATTTTACCTGCTTTAAAGTTTAGGTTATGTATTTAGATATATTTAGATTATTTTCAACGTTATTTACACACATGTATCTGATATTTTAATCGCATATAAGGTAATACACAGTGGTGCTAAGACTTACCTAACGTAACCCAAATTATAACATTTTAATAAGTTTACAGTTATGTTTTTGTATGTATACTCTGTGATTATATATTTTTACAGTAAGTCACCCAAAATGCAGGTTGCAAGATGTTAATAAAATATGGAAATACATTTAGACATTTTTCCTTAATTATTATTTAACCCTTAAACTAAAATTGTAAATGTTAATATTAAATAATTATACATATAAATTAATTCGAATACCAAAAATCTATCAAGACCACCAATCACAGCTCACTATAATAATTAAGCCTAGTCAATATCAATTTTCTATGCCGTCTGTGGTAATATAAGTCAAATTTTAAAATGGCGACTGTACTTGATCATCAAAACAAAAATAAACAATTTCTTTGAAATAATTTATTCGTGAGACTTGACTTTTGTCATCATTTATTTGTGACTTTTGACTAATAAATATCCTAACTCCTTCCTCATACTTGATAACCGTTTCAATCCTGAGCTACTTACATTATATGTAGAAGCATTATTATCCATTACATAGATAGGTGACTATGTAAAGTTCTTACAAGTCGCTCACTTCCTTTTTAGTCACAAATGGATCCTGTTTTTTTAATCAATAACGCTTTTCGACAGGTGCCTTTAGAGACGACGGACGTTAAATATTCAACGCAATAAAAGGACAAATCTGTCAAGTCGTAGAATACTAGACATAATTAAATGGCTATTGTGTATAGCCACCGCTTCGCTGCTGCGACTCAATTAGTTTATGATAGTCAACAACCCTTCAATCAGTTTGCCTAGATTAGGCGATCTCAGCCCTAAAGCAAAACGTAGAGCTGGACGAAAATATTTTATGTCACAGGTGCTATAGGGACATCGTGTTTTTGCAGTGAGACTGAAATGTTACGCGCCATTTTATGTGGACATCTATAGTTAAAATAGTCACAATAATTATATCACTATATTGTCTACTACATTGTCTAATCTGACTGCACTTTGGAAAATTATCGCCAAGACGGTCATTCTGTTAGATCTCATTATGCACATTACATATCAAAAATTGCCGACCCAATATTTACACTCAGAATATAGAGTAAACCGGAAATCTCCTTAGATACCTAGTATTTCTTTGCCGCGAACTGTATCCATAAACAAAAAGTGCGTTACCCCTCTGCCTTCATTACAACCTCTGCTTAATATTGCTAGCTCAAAGATGGTTAACAACTTTTGAGGTAAATTAAGCACTTTTGAAACATATTCTATGAAAAATATTTTAAAATTAAACTGTCAATGAGTGGGTAACAATATATAAAAAGACTCGTTTTTATATATTGTTACCCATTCTAAGTAGACACTGCGCTGTTTTCGATCCATAACCCACCTGTTTTCTTTGCAAGATATTCAATACCCGGTTCGTATATCCAGAACAGATTCGTTTAAGCTACGGACATTAGCATTTTTACATATTTTTCATACAATATATGCCAGAAATTAACTGTAATTAGATAAACCGACTCATTCCTGAATA
This sequence comes from Catocala fraxini, assembly GCA_930367265.1. NCBI lineage: Eukaryota > Metazoa > Arthropoda > Insecta > Lepidoptera > Erebidae > Catocala > Catocala fraxini. The sequence continues at coordinate 16,635,532 of OV884045.1, forward strand.
TAAGAACCGGACCTAAATGAACTTACTCATATCAGTGACTTACTTACTTGTGCAGCATGTATCTTATAATGAACTTAGTTACTGAGTTTCTTGCAGGTTTATTCTCATATCATCTCACCATTCATCTACCCTTTGCCTGAACCTAGTTACTTCAGTAACTTAGTAAACTCACTAACCTATATATTCTGACGTTCATAAGTGTTACTTTGTGACCTAAATGAATAAATGATTTTTGACTTTGACTTGCTTTTACTCACGCACTAGCTCGTAGCTAGATCGTCAAATACAAAAAGCTAATCAATTCCATACACGTATTAGTTTTCAATCCCATATGGCACGTGTTTGTAGTTTTATTATTGGGCGTAAATTGATTTGTTTGATGCCAAGATGTTTTTCATAAAACGTCATAGAGCTGCGGCAATCCTTTTTTTAAATTTTTCGCAATTAGCATTTCAAATTACTGGTATTCTTGTTAACCTCTCCAGCTAGAATGCTTGTAATAGGAATGGTTTCACGTCAGTAGTGCAATGGGTGGGAATCGAACCCGCGACCTCTCGATCGCAAGTCCAATACCTTATCCATTGGGCTGCCGCCGCTTCTATTCTGCAGTCATGACTTGTAAGAACTGTACGTTAGACTATTATAATTTTAAAACATTCTATACAAGCAATACATGTTATAAACCATCCAAAAAGTTTAGACTTTATCTTCGTGTAACATTGATGTAAATACTTGTACATACTAATAAAAATATACAACGATTAGTATTTTGTTTTATTGATATTTTTGTTTACCTTACTAAGTATTCATTCGGAAGAAGCAGATAGAATACTCTGCCCTTATCAGAGACGATTTGAACACAGGCCACGTAAATTTACTAATCCCGCACATACAATAAATGCAATATGAGATGGCACTACGGCTTAAGGTTTCACTATATATGCAACGGACGTAAATAGAAAGCCATATATTAAGTGACATCGCAAGTCGTTTTCAAACCTTTCATAGACCCCTATCAAGGCTATAACCTGGATCAGTCATCGCTACTTTTTGAGACCATATTCTCACAACTAAGATATTCATTATAGTCTTGACAAAGGACTTAAAGTCCTCTTTGATACTATATAAAATACTATATATTTCTATAATAAACATTGCAATTCCAGAAGCCTAGGTACCTCATTGCTTAAAAATAAAACAAATAACTATTAAACCAAATACTTTATTGAATATATTGAAAAAATATTAAAATGCGAACACCACTTATTCATTTGCCTTGGCCAGTGTTCAGAAAACAAAGATATCATTATGTTGCTAAAATAATGTGTTAAAGCACGTATAACTAGAGGGCGTTAGTTATACAGCGCTATCTAGCTAAAAACAAGTGAACCATTTAAAGTTAGAACCAGTTGTCAATGCCGTGTACTAGATGGCGTTAGTGTCGTAATTTAACTCTCAAGAAAATGGCGACTTCTACTATTACGTGAAATTTATTGATTATTATTAATATATTTTAGCAACAGTATGGATATGCATTTGTTTACCTGAACACTGGCCGTGGCTAGTCTTTGAATGCACGATAAGGGGAACGGTGATTCACAGGATCGTCATAAACAGATGATGATGAATGAGGACGGTTAAAGGAGTCTTCACCACTGTTAATGACGTCACCGCCGTGCATGACGTCATCGCTGCTGAGATCCTGGAGGCGCTCGTGGCTTACTCTGTGTCCATCGCCACCTGGAAATATAAATTTTTATATTTAATAATTTGCCATAATCTATATTATTATATTATATATTATAATAAACATTATAAAGAGGAAAGATTTGATATTTTATTTGTTTGTAAGGGTTTAAATCCAAAACCGTTCAACTGATTTGAAATAATTCTTTCACCTTTAGAAAGCTTATCACCGAGTAACATGGGCTATACTTTTTTTAAATGTACTACTGTTAATTGAATTTTTAATAAACATTATACGGATTTTATCGCGTTGTAATTTTTTTATAAAATACCTTCATACAAAATGTTGAAACTTTTAAACTACTATTGTTAAAGATAGCTCAGTGGGAAGACCAACAGACGACTGCAATGCAGGTGGTCTCGGGTTCGAACCCAGGTCGCGCACCTATGACTTTCGGAAGTTATACGACTTTTCGATATTATGTGCGTATTTATTGACATTTATCGCCTGCTCCGTGCCTCGGAGAGCACGTTAAGCCGTCGGTCCTGGCTGCAATGAACATCTGTGGCAGTCGTTATTGGCAGAGTGTCGACACAAAAGATCCCACTGGGTCGAAGTGTCGCCGGTCTGCACTGACTGGCCTCCACATAAGATAAGCTAAGATACTGTTTACTTAAATTTAAGCTATTTAAATTATACAACTATTTAGATTTAATTTTACACTTTCCCGACGATTCGATTGCTTGTCAGCAACCATCGTTAAAAAATAAACAACGCGATAAAATCAGTATAAAGTTTGTTTAATTTCAATGTATAATATTTGCGTAAACGTAAGACAATATTATACTATTATTACAGTTCTTGCAACTCACGAAGGCGAGCGGGCTTTATGTGTACATGCACAGTGCGGTAGTGTGCGTGTTTGACAGAGCGGTCAGTTGCGAGCGAGAATTACACACACACATACATAGCCCGCTCGCCTTCGTGAGTTGCAAGAACTACAACACAACTACTTTTATGCGAATGAAGCCGCTAACAAAAGCTATGACTGCACGGATGGTGTAGCGGTTTAAGTTCTCGCTACTGCTGCGGCGCTAAGTGTTGTGGGTTCGATCACCACACGGGACAAAAAATAGTGTGATTCACAAATAGTCGTACCGAGTCTGGGTGTTCTTTGTGTCTGTTATTTGAATGTTTGTACAGAACCCCGCGAGACAGGCATTATTCCTAGTGTGTGGGAGATGTCTTTGCACATGCCGCAATTTGCAGCATTTGCCCTTAAGAGCATTTTTTTTAATACATTTTGCTGTTGTTGTTTACATAAATATCGCAAATTTTCTTCTAAATTTAAATAAACGACAAGTACATACATACATAGATTCACGCTTGTTTCCCAGAGGGATAGGCAGAGATTACGGATTTCCATTTGCTACGATCCTGACACACTTCTCTGGCTTCATTCACTTTCATAACATTCCTCATAAAGGCTCGCCGGTTTAAGGTGCTCTTAATCTGGCCTTTATCCAGAACGTCTCCGATCTGATCAAGAAACGTTCGCCTAGGTCTTCCCCTTGTGGCTTTTCCATTCACGTCAACGTCAAGAGTGAACATATATTACAATAAAGTTTACATTAAACTTTTGTTACTCGGCAATCTAATTTTAACCTATTAAGTCGCAGCGACACACCGGTGGCCAGAAACAACAGATTTTCAATTATGTCTAGTATTCTAATACTTGACAGACTAACATATTTTATTGCGAGTATTTCTAATGTCTAAAATCAGTGTGACAGAGGCATTTGCGTAGAGACACCAGTGGTACAATAGTATGGTATCTCTATACTGATAATATGTTACCTACCTTACCGTGAGTTTGTTTGTTACGCTTTCACGCCTTAACAACTCGACCGATCATCATGAAATTTCGCATACACGTTGTCAGGGGTACAGAAAAGGACATAAAGTGCCTTTCATCCAGAAAAAAGTATTATTCCTGAATTCCTCTTGGGCATATAATGTAGAGTATATAATGATTGAGCTTCTAGCCAGTTTGTAAATCAAGACTGTTAAATTTAAATTCATAAATAAATTAATAAACTAAATGTAACTTTGACTTCATTAGTTAATGACCTATATATGGCGGCCTCGATGGCGTAGTGGTTAGTGTAACCGACTGCCACGCCTGAGGTCGCGGGTCGATTCCCGCACAAGTCAAACATTTGTGTGCATGAACATGTATGTTTGTCTTGGTCTGGGTGTTTCTATGTATAATATGTATGTATTTAGAAAAAAATATGTATATATGTATGTTTATCCTTTGTTTAGTACCATAGTACAAGCTCTGCTTAGTTTGGGCTAGATGCTGTTGTGTGTATGTGATAGAATATTATTATTATTATATAAATAAACGATTATATAAAATTATACGTTAGACACTGGGCTACATGGGTTCATACAATTATGTTTTTAAATATACACATTTCAAAACATATCTTTGTTAGAGGTTCTTGGTTAGCGCGATAAGTAGCTGAACAATAAATTAATAAAATAATGATGTATTAATTTAACATATTTACATCTACATTGAGTAGTTATAATTTTAATTAGGTTGTTTTTAATATTAGGTCTATAATAACTTGAGAATGATCATTTCAACATCACGCACATGATTATTAACTTATATTGCAAACCGTACACGATAAAATGTATTCTATTATGTAAGCTTCATAGTTTACAATTTGCTTTGAAAACAGCGCAGTGCATTATCTATATCTGTACTAATATTATAAAGAGGAATGATTAGATTTTTTTATTGTAAGGATATAACTTTAAAACTAACTTACCGATTCATACATTGTTTTACCAGAAAGCTATATAATCACCGAGTAACATAGGCCACCTTTTATTTTAAAAAGTCCTGTTTCTAACATAACCTAACCTACTATTAAGCGAGCGAAACCGCGGGGTGAAGCTAGTTTTCTTATAAAGTTATTAATATTAAACTTGATAATGTACTCTACTGTTGACAAGCCACCGTCTAAATTAAGATTGAAAGACTTCCGGTAAGTTGTGTTATTTCAATTGGACGTTTCCGTTATACATTAATAGAATCAATAAATACATCTTTTATATTCATATAAATAAAATGAACTAGCTTTATCCTTGGGTTACACTCACTTTATAATTACTGGTCCGATCTGGCTCGTAGCGTGATGTTATATAACCTACAAGCTGACCCGACAGACGTTGGCCTTTCTAAGACGAACTGTCAAGATCGCGAGGTTATAATAGTTGTTTTAAACTTTTCTTTCCGTCAAAACCTTTTACAATGTAATGAAAAACTTAAAAATTAAGATGAATGAAATCGGTAAATTCGTTCTCAAGTTATGGCGTGACAAACAGGGATTCATTTATATATATATACATAATAATATATATACAAAATAATATATATACATAATAATATATATACATAATAATATTATAAACGCGAAAGTTTGTATGGATGTTTGTTACTCTTTCACGCAAAAACTACTGGACCGATTGCGATAAAACTTGGTATGTAGATAGCTGGAGACCTGGATTCATACATAGGCTATTTTATCCCGATATTCCCACGGGAACAGGACTTACGCGAGTGAAACCGCGGGGGAAAACTAGTATCTATATATATATATATATATATAAAACTCTTCCGTTACTGAGTGACTGACAGACAACGCACAGCCGAAACTACTGAACGCAAGAAGCTGAATTTGGCATGTATGTTCCTTGGAGAGTGTAGGGGAGCAAAGGGGTGAAAACCGATATTCACACGGGAACGGGACTTACGCGGTTGAAACCGCGGGAAAACTTCTAGTACATATATAAAATTATATATATAGATAGATAACCATCCTGAAGACTCGGAAAGTATCAATATTCAATGCAAAAATAATTGTGCTAAGCCATGGTAGTTCAGAAGATTAGGTAGATCGAACAAAAAAATAACCAACTTCACTCTTTTATTATATTATGGGAAGATTACAATTTCTTTATACAGCTAATCAGTCGGCGTTGTGAACATCATCACTGAGGGTCCGTCAGGCGTTTCATCACTTCCAGATTCACTTCCTTCTACGTCAGCCATTGTGGTATCTTTATGGGTTTCTGGCTCAATGACCAATATTGGCAAATCGACTACATCCGCAGCATACGCCCATTTTCTATAGATGACCTTTGCCAGATCCTTAGTAGAATTCCAAGGCGGTACATATGTTCCAAGGATGTTTTTTCTAGAACTCGTCGTCACATATGGGATTTCTACAGTAGCTGTAACTACTCGTCTCGTGGCCTTCTCGTTAAAAAGTTCACCAGCTTTCTTAGCCTCCAGTGCCGCAGATAAGAAAGTTTGCCATCTCGGGCGATAGTAGTAACTTACCACGTCACCCCACTGCTTGCAAGCGTAGTCAGAAATCTCGCCTTTCGGGCCCCACAGTGTGATCTGGTTTTTAGCGTTCATCTCGTAAAGGTAGCGCTCATCTTCAGTAGTTCCTAAGTTTCTAGCACTGTCGAACCATTTGGATGCTAGGAAATAATCACTTTCGCTTAATATTGATGACATATCGTCCAATGCACTAAGGAATCTGTTGATGGAATTCTCAAAGACGAATGTGTTTGTGGATCTGTCACTGACAACGTTCACGTAAAGTTGTTCCGCTCTGTACTGTAAAGCTTGACGAGTAACATCTACAACGTCGTATCGGTACCCATCCGTATCACATAGTGTGTCGTTAGCAAAAACCAGCTTCCTAAAAGCTTGGAACAAGTCATAGCTCTTGTACCAGGCCCAAGGTTTTATTCTAAAGCTGGGTCTCCTTGTCACAACGTATTTTCCTCTGATTCTGTTCAAGCCGTTGAAACTGTAAACGCTTTTGAGCAAATACTTCCATGCTTCAGCGGTTTCTTTACACCCGTGTCTCCTTTCAGCGTAATCGGCGATCCAGGCTTTGAGATCCTGCACTGGCGATTTGCGCCACCCGGATTCCAACATCAGATCATATACCACGTAATTCTGATTGATACCTTCCGGAGTAAGACCAGTACCAATCATTGTGCTGTTGACTCGAGATCTAACTTCATAAACGTCTCTATTGATGGTCACCATGTTACCAAACATACCTAAAGTACCGCCGAAGTTATGCAACATGCACCAAATAAAAGGTTGTCCAAAGTACATCCTGTAAAGATCGTATTGAGGCCACTGTTCAGACTGTAGGTCTAATACAAGCATTCTACCATTAGGCACTGCAGTTAAAAAGGCCTGCACTCTATTCAGCGGCCAGATTAGAGGATCGTGAACAAACATCCAATTTTGGATTAGCCAAACAGCATCCTTTTCGAATTCAAACAGAGTGGAGAATATTGCTTGAGCCGTATCACGGACGAAAGGTGTAGAAAATTCCGATAGTGTAACTTCATTGAAAGGATCTGCTGTGTATATGTAGCCAGTGGTTGTGTTAAGTTCATTTAAAAACATTTTCCCGAGGGCTTTAAATAGGGGATCACTTGGGTCAACGAAGAGACCACAACAGTACTCGCTATCAAATCCATTCCACTGGCTTACATTATGAAACGTGCTATTGAGATACACTCTAGAAAACGCAACCGGGACGTGGCCATTAAACGCAGGTAACACGTGAACGATGCCTAAATTCACCAGCATATCGGTCACAAAACTTTGTATTTGTGTTTGTAAATCAAGCCACGATGGTGGTAGGGGTCCTCCCCAACCACGAACGTTTCCCATTCGGAGCCAGGATAAAAACGCCGGTCCGACGAAATGCTGGTCGATTTCTTCTTGTGTCATACCAATCTTTCGGTAAATCCGTGACCAGGCGGCTTCCTGAGCGACAGGTGCCAGTACCAGGTTGATACCGTTTAATGCCATCCATTCTACGTGTTTTCTCCATGCATGGAAATCCCACCAAACGAAGCTATACGATACGGTGCACACATTCTGATAATACCTAAATCTGTCATTAGCTATCACGGTTTCGTTCACATAAGGAAGGTCGTCAGGAATTCGGACATTTCGTGTCTGCCACTCGACTTGACTCTTGCAGTACTTCTTCAGGTAGTAATTGAAGCCCCAGACAGCCGCTACGCCTGTACTTGCTTTTATATACAACTTTCCATCAAGTATACTTAAAGAGAAAATGTCCTTATGATTTTTGAACAATTGATGATCGACTTCAACGATGACTCGCTCTTTATTCAAAAATCTGGTTATTATATCTAACGCTGAACGTTTTTGAATTGAAGCTGGCTGCTTTGTCTGTAGTTTTATTGGATCTAAGTATTCGAGATTAAGAGCGGACGTAAGTGTTAATCCCGTAAGGAGAACTAGTGCTAAGGACCGGCACATAGTGAAACCGACGGCGTACTAACGCGCTTGGCTATTGTATAATATTTATTGGTGCGTGTAGCAGTTACAGTTGTAATATGGTCAGTTCGATAATCGCCATAGTTCCGTAAGCATAATTATTTATATAACTGAATTTATAACAGCAGTACGTAATTATAGTACTAATATTTACAATGTTTACTTTTTTCATGAGTGTTTTACTAATCTTTAAGTAATAATACAATAGTTATGTTTATTTATTAATATATTTCACGTGATGAACTTCTATTTTATTTTTCTGGGAACAATATACTTTATTCCTGGATGAAAGGAACCTTATAGCCTTTTTTGTACCCCTTACAACTTGTACACGAAAGCGTAACAAACAAACAATACTCACATTTGCATTTAAAATATTAGTTAGGATAATTATAATACTTTTCTATAAAGGCGTAAAACACTACATAACTGCATTATTTGCAAAGTTTGTAGTCACAGCGCAATAATTCATATCTGCGGACGCGATTTTATGAATATTAAATGCTTCTGTGCAAAATAATTAAATATAACATCATAATTTCATAATTTATGAGCCATAGAAAATTCGCAGAAAAACCTTGAGAATCACGAAAGATGTATGAAGTATTTTAAATAAATATATTTAAAAACTCAGATCACCTAATTAAGGATGCTTAAAGGTGATCATTTTCACATTCAAACACAATTAAGGCTGTTTGAATGTGAAAATGATCAAATGGTTGATTTTATTTGCATTATATCTGTTTGTTTGTACTTTACGCAAAAGCTAGAGAACGGCTTTTGATGTAGTTTCTCAGGCTTATAAAGCTTAATTAAATCTAAATTCAGCACGATTTATGGCAGGCTTACTATGCAAGGGAAATATCGTCATTTCATGAAACACATTCATTCCGAAATTTGTCCTGAATTTCGGTATGTAAACTCTTAAAGTTGGCCGAACAGCAAAGTTATGTCATTTTTAAAGAAAGAAATCCGAGTAAATTTTGTAAATTTTTGTGGTTCGGCCCAAAGTTTCGAAGAAGACATCTTACTAATATAATTACCAAAATATAAATAAGAATTTAAACTATTCAGCACTAAAATAAAATAACTAACAAATATACTTTTGAAAATATTTATACTTATATACATATCAGACTTTTTGTAAAATTGGTAACATCTAACTTTGACAGCGACATTCAATGAAGTTTAAATTGACCCTTGCCTTATGTCATTTGATAAGGCAAGAACATGTAACATACAAACATACAATCTTATCGGCAAAGTTTACAAACTTGTGTGCTGACTTCGCCTGTCTTGATATCTTTATCATACAAGTTATTTTGATTACGTAGTGTACATATAAATGCTTAGTTCATGTTGTTAGATAAGTTTGATCATGAGGTCCCGAGTTTGACTGCTGGGCCGAGTATAATGTGTTGTTTTTTTTGCCAGTTTTTTTTAGCTCTATCGCGATAGAATAGTCGATAATAGAGGCCATGTTTGCAGGCCACCTGACAGAGGGCCACTTTGTCAGGTGGCCTGCAAACATGGCCGGCGAAAGGTGGATACAATCTCACACCTCTGCCTGCCCTTTTAACGTATTTAGGCGTGGTTCTATATAACAAAAACGTGGAGTTCGGTGGACTTTAATGTGTAATTGATAAATACCTACAACGTTTAAATATTGCCAACATTTTGAATCATGTACTTGTAATCCGACACACATTGTCACACATTCACTTTCATCACATTCCTCATACACGCTGGCCGGTTTAAGGTGCTCCTAACTTGGCCTTTGTCCAGAACGTCTCTGATCTGATCGAGAAATGTTTGCCTAGGTCTTCCTCTTGCGACGATTCCATAAAATCAATGTATTATACTTAACTAGCCCCGGTATTTAATGTGTATGAGACTGTCGGATGAACTGTTTGAGGTCAATATACCGAAATGTTGTTATATTTAAGATGGACATATCACTGGGGTCTCGCAATTTAGATAATTACGTTCCTTTCGTATCGCGATAGTGACACAAATATCCAAAACAGTAATTACAGTCGTCTAATTATTAGTTTCAAACATAGAATGTTGATATATTTAAAACTAGATTTTGCCCAAGACTTGCGTCGCTCGGGAACAATACTTTTTTATAGATAAAAGGTTCCTTATATCCTTTTCTGTACCCCTGAGAACATATATGCAAAATTTCATGATGATTAATAGAGTAATTACGGCATGTAAGCATAACCTAACATTTATGATATTAGTTAGGATTATTAAATTCAGATCGATCATTACTACTCTGTAACGCGACCGCTCATCACTGCTACGTAAGCAGTGTAGTCGCGCAACATCAGTAGTCCAGTATAAAAATGACTATCCGAAACTTCAGACTGAACAAAAAAACAAGGACATTACTACAGCTTTCTTGCTTTCAAAATAACGTTACTCCGTTATTTAAACGGCTTCATGCTTGAAGAAGGTCGAACAACGGGGTAACGTTATTTTTATTGTAATGTTTCAGATAGACATTTTCATGGTCGACTACTGATGTTGCGCGACGATACTGCTTTCGGAGCAGTACTAAGCGGTCGGGTTACGAGAATCAAAGGGTTACGTACCTAAATTCAGGACGAATTTCGGAATAAATGTGTTTCGAAGATTCGGTACAAACAGTCGGCCCGAAACTTCGGCATTTACATGTCATGATAAGCTTACAGATCACGTCGGGTCGCTTCATTTAAAATACTTCATAAATTTTACTTTAAATTTCAATAGAGTTTGCTTAATTCTCTGAAACTAACTATATAGGTACTTACTAGTGGAAAACCGTTGGACTACCACGCAGAGATCTCGAGTTCGATTCCAAGGTACGCATCTCTGACTTTTCGAAATTATTTGCCTATTAAATAGTTAATTATCGCTAGCTTTAACGGTGAAGGAAAACATCGTGATGAAACCTGCATGTTTAAGAGTTCTACATAATGTTCTCGAAGGTATGTGAAGTCTGCCAACCCGCACTGGACCAGCGTGGTGGACTAAAGCCTAACCCTTCTCGCACTGAGAAGAGGCCCGTGCTCAGCAGTGGGACAGTTTCAATACAGGCCTGACATTATTATATTATTTAGGATTAATATGAAAGGAGTACTCCATGTTTATTCATGTAAAAATGTATTCAACGTCAATATTGGTTTATGCATAAACGTGTAAATAATAATAATATTCTACCACATACACACAACACCATCTAGCCCAAACTAAGCAGAGCTTGTACTATGGGTACTAGACAATGGATAAACATACATATATACATTTTCTTTTTTGTAAATACATACATATTATACATAGAAACACCCAGCCCAAGACAAAAAACCATGTAAATGTTACATAAATAATCCTAACTAATATTATAAATGCAAATGTGACTTTGTTTGCTTGTTTGTTATACCTTCACCGCTTAACTACTTGCCCATCATAAAATTTCGCATACCTACATGTTGTCAGGGGAAAAAAGATATGTAGAAAAGGACATAGGGTACCTTTTATCTAGAAAAAGTGCTGTATGTAGAAAATTGATAAACCTATATTTAAACGAGCGAAACCGCGGGCAAAATATAGTCCGCCATTAAAACCTGATCGAACTAATATTATAAATGTGAATGTTTGTAAAAATGTTTGCATATTTGTCACTTTAACAACGCATACACCGTTAAACAGCTCTGGCAATAAAAATAATATAATTAAATATGGCACATTTAATTTACATTACATTTTTATCCCTGTTTTATCTTCCCATGGAATACTAATAGATGACGATAAAAGATGATGTTGTCTAAAAACGTCACCACTTTTTCGCCACCTCGGTGGTACGGAAAAATAAATAAATAAATATTTTAGAATCAAACAAGGTAGCGCCATGGAGTGATCTTTTCCTATAACTTGCCTCTGACCGTCACTGCTACAGGCCACGGTAGCGGAGCAGAAATTCTAAACGTGGACAGCTAGTACAATTAAAAATCCACGTCTTATTGCATAAGCTATTATGAAAAACCAACACTGCTATACACACACAAACAAATACACATAAACACACACAGACACACACACACGCATGCTGTTTATTATTAATTTCTATTTTGTTTACTTGTGTAGTCTTTTTTTTTATTGCCCGTCTACTTTCTTTTCTGTTACGTGAAGAGTGGGGTCTCCTAACACAAGTATTTTTGTTAATTAAAAGGAGTACCTACCTCAATTAATGTATTGTGAACTAGCTCGTAATTAAATGAAAATAAACTATTTAAAATGTATTTCTATTACTATTATTTTTAAAGTTGACATTCATACGCCTTCTCAGGCAGATTTTGGTGATACTAATTTAACCTTTTTGTTATCATGTGATACCCAAAATGAATTGAATGAATAAATGATTTATGATTTATAAAACAAGTGAGAATCGGCAATGAATTGCCGTAAATCATAGAGTTCGAAAAAATGGTTCAAGTAATATGCAAAGGTCACGTGATACTACGCGACCTCGGGTCAGATGTCAAAGGTCGTAGTCATTTCGGGGGTATGTCGACTATGCTGAGTCGAATGAAGTGGTCAGCGAGTCTCTAGCTCTTACGGTTCTTGAGTTGAAAGTTGTATAACAGACAGACGGACGGACGAACTCTAAAAATAACACTAAGGTGATACGCTTATAACCTCAATTTGACTCATAACCGGTGCTATATAAAGTGTAAGTGAGCGTTGTGTTGTTGTTGTTGTTGCTGTAGCGAGTGGTTGTCGTAGTGGTATAAGTCACGCAGTCAAACCGCTAAACCGGTTTTGCGGGTAATGTATTTAGTTTTAAGTATATTTGTGAAAAAAAAAAATAAAAAAAAAATAAAAAAAAATAAAAAAAAATGTACTTAAAATGTAAAAAATAAATGTAAGTGTTGTGGATTCAAATCCCATATGGTACAAAAATTTGTGTGATCGACAAATGGTTGCTCCTAGTCTGGATGTTCTTTGTGTTCGTTATTTAAATGTTTGTAAAATCCTCCGTGATACAGGAATTAAAGGTAATGCTATCGGCAAATCTTAAAAAAAAAAAAATAACGATCTGTTATGGCGCCAACCGTATACCGTCTTCCGCGACTCAGGCATTTTACCTAGTTATCTTTTTAAAAAGGAAAAAAGATAAGATACCCTCATAACTCAATTGGATAATTGCCAGAAACCGGTGCTATAAAATCAATTTTGCCCACTCACCCCCGCTTGTGGGTCGCGCTCGCGGTCGTCCCCCGCGTCTCTCGGCGCTGCTGCCGCGTCACCTGTGGCTGTCGAGCTACCACCACGACGCTCTTCACCTTCCACCAGCGTCAGGAACCGAGATAGTTCGTCCTCATCACAAATGCGCAGCGGAGTCTTCGGGCCCACGATCGCGATTGACACGTTCTGTGGAACATAAATGTTAATTAGTTAACTTTACTGTTGATGCTTGCGATCAACCATAAGGAGTTTGATTCCCACGCCGAGGTAGAATGTGATCGTACCTAATAATACGAGCGTGAGTATGGACTCAATCTATACAAAATTGAATAAAGCTGCAGATTGTATTGTTGTTTGAAAATGCCTATGTCTGCAAAATCTCTGGGTAAGTGTAGTAGATTTGTAGCCAGCCAGTTTTCGAAAAAGCCGGGTCATCTTTATCTTGCGTGACAGAATCTTCAGTCTATTCAATAGAATAGTAATTGGAATTATACTACTATATACGGATTTTATCGCGTTGTTTATTTTATATTTTATGTTTATTTAGCCATGGCTGCTGAAAAGCAACCGAAACGTCGGGGAAAGTGTAAACTTAAATATAAATAGTTTTAATAATTTAATTAGCTTAATAATTAGTAAAGTTTAATAGTATCTAGTAGTAGTGTAACAGTTTCTAAATTATGTAATAAAGTGTAAAATAAACAACGCGATAAAATCCGTATATAGTAGTTTAATATCAATGAATAACATTCGCGTTAACAGAAGACAATATTATACAATAGTAATATTTAGATAAGTCAATTTTTTTTAACTTCATTTGTGTAATTATTTATGTAAGGGGAGACAGCATTAGAACATAAGTATTTGGGATAATAATGTCCCCCAGACAGCATTTCGGTCATGGTGGCCAATCTTAACGAAGACTGGCCATTTGCGCAGGCGATATTATAATGTACAAGCGTGTGCGCAAACACAAGTGCACGATGGGACGGTACTCTGACACGACCGGAGAGATATCAGGCGCAGAACCAACGGCTTTACGTGCTTTCCGAGGCACGGGGGTGTCAAACACCGCCAACTTCCTAACTCCGGGCTGGTATAGATTTCTTGATAGAATAACCCAATAACTTTTTTTGGCGACTCGGGATTCGAACCCGAGACCTCATGCGCAGCAGTCGCATTTACTACCGCTGCGCCACGGAGGCAGTGTCTTCCTAATACAGCCAACATGAACAGGGCTTACGCATGTCTCCCCGAACACTGCACACAACAACAGTAATGACACTGACATTAGCTGTATGAACTCTCTCCATACCCTACATTACAACACCTTTCGAAAATAAAGATTAACCAGTTTCTTAATTTTACTTGCCTTAGTGTTAAGATCTACTTCATTAGGCAGTGTATCTCTCAACGCACGGAGTCCATGCGCGACGAGATCCTGGAGATCACAGTCCATAAACGTAGTGAGATGCTTCTCAAGGTATGTGCGAGCTGACTGCGAACGAGCACCAATAGCCATCGCACGGCAGTCGAAGAAGTTGGCCGATGGGCAAGTCTGGTAGATGTGAGGGCCTTGGTCCTGTACATTACAAGAAATAAATTTAAGTTGTTATTTAGCGGAGTGCTGATTTAACCAGTTGCAATATTGAAAGACAAAAGACCACAAAATAACACAGATATCCGGAAAAAGTACTTAAAATTTTATTGAAATGTCTATTAATTCTAATGACATGATAAGAGTTGCGGGAAGTGGTTTGATGCGTTTGGCCCAAGACCGGTATGTGTGGAAAACCTTGGGGGAGGCCTTTGTCCAGCAGTGGACGTCTTTCATATGAGATGATGACCCATTCATTTTCTTATAGGCTATTAACCAATGACATAAGTGTTTATCCATGCTTGTCTTACAGTATCTTGCATGCGATCATGGAACACAACTCAGTGCAATGCACTGGGTCAATGTACAAATAGACATGCATCCATCTCAGATAAATACTAATTACATTGCCTTTTGATTTTCCGCGATATTATATTTTACATTTTAAGAAAACTTAGCTATTAAAGTAATAAATATAACAATATAAAACGGAAGGCCAATTACAAGTTTTCACTTATAGATACTTATATGACTAAAAATAATCAAAGATATTATCTTATATACATAGTTTTACTAAGCCTGTATACACCATACTGAAATTTTGAAGGTAATTAAATCAGCAACCTGTATAACTGAATAGTATGGTCAAAAGATCACTCGGTATACAATGCCTGATTTATCTTATGTAGCAGAAGCATGCAGATTATTCAAATCCATTTAAATAATACTTTAACTGCATATTATATTGTCATTTAAATAACTCTTGATTCGAAACACCCATTTAAATTTAGCAGTAGCAGAATCGCAAATAAATAAATAAATAAATAAATCTATATTTAAGTTTTAAGTTCTTACTTTTTTATAAGTCAACAAGGCTGTACTAAACAATGCCTAAGGGAATAGTCTGGCCCTGGCCTTGCAAATTAATAGGGTGCAATAGGTTTGCTCTAAATATAAACAATACAGTTTACATCCATCAATATAGCATGTAAGTACCTAGTAGAAGTTTGCTACTATAAACTTATATTGAAACTTGGAACCAATCCAAGCATTGACAGTATTAGACCCAATAAAAAAATATATCACATTGTATTCCTTATTCTTTTCAGTCTCAGACTTTCATGTTTGGCTTCATTATGACAACATCCCTGCTAATAGGGCTGATTGCTAATTGCAATGACCTTGTAAAAGGTCTTGGGTTGTTACAGAAACTTAATAAAAAGGCAAAGGTAGATTTTAAATCTGAAATATTATGTGGATTCTTAAAGAATAAATACTAACATCATAACCAGCAACAAGTAGTCCAACACCCAGCGGTCTCTTATCATATCTCTGTGTGCAGATCTGCATCTTGTTGCCGACCAATCCAATAAGTCTACCAACTGGCATTGGTGCATCATGAGCATATTGATGGTTTAAGCACTCTGTTCGCATAAAGCGGCTGGAATTTAAGAAACAGCAATATTAAATAAATTGTCAGAACATAATTATATTAAAATGATCTTTCCATTATCCATAGATTACTAATATAATGCATAAGAACATAAAATCTCCCTTAGTAGTATTGAATGTGACTCCTGTTTCTGAGATCTCAGGATCCAGTGTTATTCAATTATGTGCATTGAGTCTGGGATTTTGCTTGGTAGAAAACAATAGGCTCCTCATATTACATAGGACATAACTAAAGCAGCAGAGCAGCAGATAGACTCGAGAAATCCAGAAAAAGCATTGTGCCTGGGGTTCAGAAGAGTTACCTCTGACTTTAATCAGGATTGATATTATTATAATCTTTATTAATTCAAAAGTTACAGATACACATTATGCTTATAGGTAAATGCTAGAGAAGTTACAATAAAAAGGATT
This sequence comes from Catocala fraxini, assembly GCA_930367265.1. Classification (NCBI taxonomy): domain Eukaryota; kingdom Metazoa; phylum Arthropoda; class Insecta; order Lepidoptera; family Erebidae; genus Catocala; species Catocala fraxini. Next base: position 16,652,335 of record OV884045.1, read on the forward strand.
AACATAACATTAGTATTATTATTAGAATGTATGAGGTACTGTGACCAGAATGCGTGAATGCTAAATTTTTAATTTATATTATATTATTAAATAGTGTAATTTGCGCAAGTCGTTCTATTTGATGTAAATAAATAAATAAATAACAATTTTAAAGATTCATTATAGCAGAAATATGTATACAAATCTTGAAACCCTGTCTCTTAAACTAGGATAGGACCTGTATTATAAGAGAAATATGACTCACCTTAACATCCTAGCATCAGCAGTCAATCCAGAGATAGAAATGCCAATGTGTTCATCAATAGGAATAACTTTCTTCTGATAAGCCGACAGTTCACTGACTGCCCTCTTCAGAGCAATAAGTACTGCAAACTGTTTGTTTTTCAAGCCGACTGTTGCCGATCCGAGCTTGACAGCCTCCATAGCATACTCCACTTGGTGAAGACGGCCCTGAGGACTCCATACTGTGACATCGCTGTCATACTGATTCCTGAACTGTAAAGCACAAAGTATTAAGGTTAGGAGTGGTACATATTGGTTTTATATACTAGACTGCTGGAATGCCAAACATAATAAACCTGCTGAGTCTCGGCAGCACACTGGTGGCCAGACACAATAGGTTTTCAATTTTAACTGGTATGCCAAGCATTGACAGGTTAAAAAAGAATTGTATCCAGCTTCTGGGGGACCTCTGTAGCTTAAGACGTTAGTCATATGTTTTCTAATAATCATTGCAGTAAATCTGATAGTTATTTCTTTCCTCAGGTTAATTACTTGATTTACTATACTATATTACTAAGAGCAGCGATATCTCAGTGGGGAGACTAACAGACTGCAATGCAAAGAGTCTCGGGTTCGAACCCACGTCACGCACCTCTGACTTTCGAAAGTTATGACTTTTCGAAATTATGTGCATATTGATTGACAATTATCGCCTGCTCCGTGCCTCGGAGAGCACGTTAAGCCGTCGGTCCCGGCTGCCATGAACGTCTATGGCAGTCGTTATTGGGAGAGTGTCGACACAAAAGATCCCACTGGGTCGAAGTGTCGCCGGTCTGCACTGACTGGCCCCCACACAAGATACATACTCATAATGTAAGTACGCTATATTCTGCATAATTTGTACTATAATAAAATTATATAGTATCCTACCATATCCACGAAACAAAACCTTGCTATTTTCTTACACAAAGAATATTTTTATACTTACATGAAAATATGAGTTTATACTTTACGCGTGATACGAGTACATGTAAACTAGTCTTTAGGACTGTGGAAAGTACTTAAAGAAAGTTAAATTTTACAAGTTAGGTTATAATATGAATTTACAAGTAAAATTGAAAATATAAGCAATTACAACATTTGTATCATTAAATATTGTTGTTAAATTTATTAATAACATGTGAGTCCAAGTAATTATTTGAATTCACTATCAAAATTACAGAGTAACGTTCCGGTAATGACAAGGCATAATCGAAAAATAACAAACTGTTTCGTGCACAATAAACATAGTTTAAGTTTCTGAGTAAACTTCAATTATTCTTACCATTTTTATTTATCTTTTAAACGAAATTTCACAGAGAAATATTCACTTTATTTGAGATTTGTAGTAAACCAAAGCCGCAAGCGACGATGACTATCAAATTGTCAAAAAACAAAATGTCATCGATCTGTCAAAAGAAGAATGTTGCCATAAGTAAATATGATTATTACAAAAACTAAAATTATTGTTGTGTATGTAATTTAAAACATTTATTATTTTATCTCGTTAGAGGTTCGAGAATTAAACGCAATGTCAAATGACATGATTATTACTTTACATTACCAAGCATGTAACTTGCGTTTTTGCGTGCAGGCCGGTAGGAAGTGAACTTTGTTTTACAGCTACAAATTGGTTTCCTATAACCGGATGATTGGACAGATTCACTCTCGGACTCAGGAGGTTAAGCCGCTGACTGTAGCTTGGTTTATAACACAGTCATTGATTGATTCTGTTAACTGTATACTGTATTGTACGGTAGTAATGTACTTATAAAGACAAAGGATAATCGACGTATTATACTATTTATATTTAACCTACCATGCAGATACTTTACCATACGATAGGTACAATAGCGTGATTTCATTGTCTTAATTTTTTGTAAGGCATCTCCTGCTGTAGTTGTAATTCCTGTGTCGCAGGGGACTTTACAAACATTCAAACAACGGACACAAAAAACACACGGACTCTGAACAACCATTCGTGGATCACAAAAAGTTTGAACTCACAACATTTAGCACAGTGGCAGTGGCGAGGCAAACTTAAACCACTACGCCGTGCGCCGCGCACGTCGTCGCCGTCCGTATCCGTGCAGTCAAATAATTGCTGATTATGACAAATAAGGCCGCAACGTAAGTTTTTTAAATGCAATAAGGCATTTGCGCATGTTTAATTTTGTACGTTATTTCACGCATCGAATAGAAATCAAAGGAAGCCTTTTTGTGCAAACAGTATAAATCTTGCACAAACACTTTCAAACACGTAATTTAAAATGTAACTTTATAAATTGCTTTGTGTCAGTTGTATCAATATTTGTAGTGTTACTCCTCGCGGCTTAGAGGTTTAGCTCGGTAGGTATGAGTAAAATTGTAGATTAGTTATCAACCCAGATATATGTACATATTATGTCTATTAAAATATGTATTACGTTTACTATAGAAAACATAATATAAACATATACCTATTATATTATAACATAATAATTGAAGGATTTGGCAATTGATCGAGAAATATAGAAATTGCTACCACAACAAATGCCTTACACATCTTAATTTATCTTATCTTATCTTGGGGCCAGTCAGTGCAGACCGGTGACACTTCGACCCAGTGGGATCTTTTGTGTTGGCCCCAAGATCTATCCTTTAGCTATCTCTTTATGAATGTACTGCATCAGCCGCAGCGTACACATAAATGGATTAATAAGTGTCTTAATATTTTTTACAATATCTGCCCTGTATATAAGCTGTAAGTAAAGTGTACTGAACACTTCGTTGTGTGAAAAGGGTTAGGCGATAGTCCACCACGCTGGCCTAGTGCGGGTTGACTTCACATATCTTTGATAACATTATGGAGAATCCTTAGACATGCAGGTCGCCTCACGATGTCTTTTTTTATGGCATAGGAAGCAAACGGGCTGTCGGATCGCCTGATGGTAAGCGATTACCGCCGCCCATGGACACCCGCAACACCAGAGGATTTACAAGTGCATTGCCGGCCTTTTAAAAAGGAGTAGATATGCTCTTTTCGTGAAGGTTTTTAGGGCGTATTTGTCAGAAAAATATAAAAATACTAAAAACGTATTTTGAAAATTATGGGCATTTTAAAAAGTCTACACTCTGTGATGGCCTTTTCACTCCTGTTCCTACAGATATTTACTCTTTTTGACGTCGACTTCTGAGACAGTCTGTATATATATATCTAGGTAAAAGGCACATAACTACGAAAAGTCAGAGGTATTAAGGCACCCGCCTTAAGACTTACGAAATGTAACATGCAAAGTAACACGCAATGAAAAAATTTGCCGTCCACATAGTGTTAAATTGATCATGAAGGATGCCTTGCGCGCACGAACAGAGCATTTCAATACGTGCGAGCCGCGATCTACCATTTGTCGGATTTTTCGCCGAACACAAAGGGGCGCGCTGTGTGCACGGAGTGCCAGTGTGGACGGGTTATGTGTGTCTGTACTGCTAACGCGCGCGAAAAATGGAGGAAGAAGACACAGCAACAGCTACGCTCGCATGCCTGAAACAGATGCGAGTAGGTACATGCTCGGTTCGTGCGCGCGCTGCGTCCACACTTATGAAATGCTCCTTTCTTGTTACATTGCATGTTACGTGACAGCAGTCTGTACCCGCCTTAAGGCTCGAACTCAAGATCTCTGTCTGGCAGTCCAAAGCGACGGCCACTCATTCCTTGCCTATATTGCAAATAGATAAAACCTCTTTATAATGCTACTCCATGCGACTGGTAAAAAACGTTAGAAACTTTTTATTTCATGTGTACGTGAGAAGCCTTGCCGTGTGTCTCGTTGAATTCATTGTGTTTGTATCCTGACTAATGGCCACTGTGAGCCATGACAACTCGGTTACTTGCAGTGAATAACAAAAATAAATCTGTTATGATTTATGATTTAAAATAAAAAATCAGACTATTATAATGACTAAGAAAGAGTAAGATATACCCTTATGTTTACGTGCGGTCTTGATTTTATTCATGCGTCCGTCGCACAGTGGGTCGAAACTGCTATATGAGGGACATCAAATTTTGATTAAAGAAATTCCATTAAAAAAAAATACCTATCGAAAGATCTCGTCATTACGATGAATAATTGTCATTATATGTTTTTCTCTAAAACTGATAGTTTGCCGGGAAAAATATTTTCAATTTTTGTTGTATGGAATGAAACAAAAACTGCAGAAATTTAGCCAAATCTTGACAGGACTTGCTTTAAAACTACTTTAGTGTTATTCTTTGGCTTGTTGGCTACAATTCTACACTATCAGCGCGAACAGATAGTTGCCCCTTTAAGAGTTATGAGGTTCGGTAAAATGAATAAAAAGATAAGTGAAAAGTACTTTTTTATCTATAATAATAATAATAAACTTTATTTCTCTCATCACAAAGGTTCATGTGCATCTTACAGTAGATAAACAATAAATACGTGGTAATAAAGATCCTTTGTGAGAGACTGGAGTCCGTACTAGGGAGTCGCCTGTGTGACGGATCACCAGGCCCCCACCCAGGACTCGTAGGTGTATTTTCCTATTAATAATATCATAGATAAAATAATTGTATTACATTAAATACTTATAATTAAGTAATAATAATCCTATGTCCCTCATATAGCAGTTTCGACCCACTGTGCGCGTCGCGTCGCCGCGTCGTGCAAAGTTACTTTCTGAGGGTTTCTGTAACTAAATTCTTATCAATAGTTTAGAAATAGGTATGAGCAGTAAACAGGCATACTTTCAATAGAACGTAGGGCCTAAAAGCATATCTAACAACATGTGGTTGTAATATTGACTTGACATATTTTAATTTTATTATTATTGTTCGGTTTAAAGATCTTTATTTCTCAATAAAACACATACATGTCACTTACATTAGAACATAATAGATTTTAAAGTTAATTTACATTAATACAAAACCCGATGTAGGTATTTAGAAATAAATAGTCCGAAATAGATTGTTTGACATAATTCTTAATTGACTTGTACCACAATAACATTGCCTGACATTTATTATTTTTAATGGAGTTAGAGGTATTTAAGTAATTAATTTTCCATGTTTATTAGTAGTGTACAATCATTGAAGACAAAATACCTATAAAATTACGTGCCTTCAGGCGGATTATGGAGAGACCAATTTATTTGTATGTCATCTGAATTACTCATTTTCGCAATAAACGAGTTTAAGTTTTGAGTTTGATAGTGTACAATATTTAGGCATATTAAGCGCCTATAAGCGTTTATGTAGGTATGTTTTGTTCTTCATGACCATACAACTGTTTCTATTGATTGATTCATAATCTACTAAGATTTTGCCCCCGGCTTCGCTCATATAAATGTAGGTTAGATTAGTAATTTTACCTTTTCTTTATGAAAGGTACCCTATGTTCTTTTCTGTTCCCCTGACAACGAGTATGCGAAATTTCATGATGATGGGTCGAGTAGTTAAGGCGTGAAAGCATGCCTAACAAACAAACAGACTCACATTAGTTTTTATAATATAACGTTACGTGTATATACTTTATATGCTGCTACCGTACCATACCTAAATATGCTACGTTTATATTATTTAAAAAAGTAAATGCATGTTGCTTTTCAAGGTGACTACACTCCACCTGATGAAAAGCCACGAGCAGAGCCCTCCACATTACGTCCTCACATGAAGTGATGCTGCAGTCTCTACTTTGAAGGCCTACCTTCAAAGTAGGTAAGTAGGAGGTATTTTCACGCCCGCTTGAGAACCCAGGATCGAAAGAAGCTGATATAACCCTCACAGCCTCGGTTTTATACGGATAGTCTATAAACTTGCCTGAGAGTTCTTTAACTTGAAGGAAGGAAGGAAAGATTTTGCAAGCGACTTACCGGTGCTTAAAACTTGCTTTTCACCGTGCACCGTTAGACATATAATAATAATAATGTCCTCCAGACCGAATTTCGGTCACGGTGGTCAATCTTAACGGAGACTGGGCATTTGCGTAGGTGATATTATAGTGCACAAGTATGTGCGCAAACACAAGTCAATCCAACATATCAGAATCCAGAGATCAAGCGCAAGCTTTTTTTGCAAGGCACGGGATTGTCAAGCACTGCCAACTACTTAGCTCCGGGCTGGTATTGAGATTTCCTAACAGAAAAACCCGGTTGGCCGGTGCCGAGATTCGATCCCGTGATTCCCGCATTCACTACCGCTGCGCTATGGAGGTAGTCATAGACATATTCAAGGGATGGCGAAGTAGCTTAGGGGGTCGGTTCAAATCTCAAACGAGACATAAATGTGTGTGATCCACAAATGAATGTTCCGAGTTTCACGCGAAGCGTCGATTAGACGTCTTGCGAAATCTTTTTGAGAAGTACGAGGAATCTTTATTATTTCATTTAAAATGAACAATGCAAATAGTGGAAATATGCATCCACGTAGATAGTTCATCAGGTGATAATGTTTTAAATCAAATGTAACTTTACTCAGATACCTTTAATACTTGTAACATAAAGTTACTGTTTCATAATTACAAGAGCTTTTAAAATATTAACTCTTAATTGGTATTTTATTTAAATTGTTGAAAGCTTTAGCAAACATATTCGATGGTTTCCTATTTGCAAGTATTTAATTGCTAATGAATTATTTATTATAATAAGTTAATTAGTTGTCAAAAAGTCTTTTCTTCTTATAATTATATATAAATAGTGGTATTCTGATGTTTCTGTAGTGGACTTAAGAAAGATCAGGTACTACCATCAATTGCTGCATTGTTTTTACATACGCGATAACGTGATAGCGCGATACAATGTACAGTTTTGTATCGTTCTCGCACTTACCTACATGCACTTTTATGTACTTATACCTAAAAGGTACCCTTTTTTTTACGTAGGTGAATGCTTTGGCGCATACCTCTCCGCGGGGCGACGAAGAGCTTATGTCGGGCTCACCGGGGAAAAGATACGCCGGTAATACCGACTAAAACTACTACGGTGTTCCTCGACATAACCATAGACGGCGAGGCCGCGCGAATCGCTTTCCCATGCAATCGCGACCCCGCTGTGGTTTCGGCCCGCCGCGTGAAACGGTAGGCCACTTCCCAAAAAATATTTCCTCCACCGTCCCCCTTGGACAAAGACACGACACAGAGGCGCACGTGGGAACACGCACGCCGCCTTTCGGACCTGGTGCTGATCGGGTGGCGAGCAGGCCCACGCAGCACACCACCCCCAGGTCAAACCTCCGGGTAACCTAAAAAGTATCCTATCCTATAAAAAAATGTGGTAAATTATTTCGTTTAAGCGAAATAAATACATAATTATAGACATTAACGTTTTAAGTCTTTCTTTCGTATTTATGAGTGTACTAGATTTTACCCACGGCTTCGCTCGCGTCAATCCAGATTTTGTCAATAGATTTCTGTCAATTGGGCACGGTTCTCTTTTTATGGATGAAAAGCGCTCTATGTTCTTTTCTGTAGTTATTGTATATTCTGTGTATATTCTAGTGTATAAGTATACACTAAACACAGAATATACACTAACTTGCTAAGTAGCAATGGTAGATTGCAGTACATTACAAAAACTAAAACATTTCTGTTTAAGCGCGGGCACGCTTTGAATCTGTCTGTCGCCTCTATTTCAAGGATGATAAAGTTATCTTTGACATCATTGCCAAATTACTCGAGAAACTTATTCAACAATACGAAAACCAATAGTAATCTCGTATATCGTTTCCCTCCAATTTGCGTTTCGTTTCACCGAACTTCACTTATCTGGTTTTTTGTCGGAAACCACTTAGCTACGTAACTTTGATTGATGGTTATTTTAGCTTTATGCGTTTACTGGAACGTTAAATGTTGACTGTTTGTTTTATGTATCTGTCTATCGTGTTTTGTTTTTGTGTATACTGAGTTTGCGTACACCTCACAAATATTAGAGATCACAAATTTTGAGGTCATGCCTCAAAATTTTCAAAATGTTTAAAGATTTTGGAGACTCTTTGTGGTTGCAGGAAGATTTAATCGAAATATCTAATTGGACTAAAATAAATAAACTTCCAATAAATTTAAACTATTGTAAACATATAAAATTTCATCGCAAACGAATTTTTTTACAAAATTCTTACACCATTGATAACATCCTGCTCGATGAAGTTGATCAGATTAGGGACCTCGGAGTGGTTATTGACTCCAAATTTGCCTTTATACCGCATATTAATAATATTGTCACCAATTTAATTTTTAAGTTAATTTGGCGTGGCGACACCAAGTTAATTTGGCGTAACCGCAAATCTTTTAAAAAAAAACTTGCACTTGTTACAATTTATAATGCTCTTGTGCGGACTGTATTGGAATATTGCTGTAGTGCTTGGAATCCTCACTACCAGTGTCACATTGACCAAATTGAAAGAGTTTAAAAACGATTTCTGTTTTTCTTAACAGTTAATGCTAAAAAATTACAATCTCTTCGTACTTATAATGAAAGACTAAATTTTCAAGATTAATTCTTTAGAGGATCGTCGGTGGGTTGCAGATCAAATAATTATGTTTAAAATTTTAACTGGTAATCTCGACTGTCCACTATTATTAGAAAAAAATCACTTTACTGTACCACATCGTGGCCAAAGATTACACAATTTCCTTCCATTTGCCTCGAAGTTCTTTAAAACAAATATTGGATTTGATAGTATGATTCCCAGATAATGTCGTGAACACAACCGTCTGTTTAAACATAAAAAGGTTGACATTCATGCCAAATGGTTTTCAAAAAAGAATTGTACAGTTTTAAAGTCAACCAGTAAGTGACGATTCTTTTGTTTTCGTTTATGTAAACTACTACTACTAAAGGGTCGGCAACGCGCAAGTGATGCCTCTGGTGTTGCAGGCGTCTATAGGCTACGGTGACCACTTACTCACTTATAATTTAGTTGCATTTTCTTTTTTTACATTTATGTATTTTGTGTAGCCAGTAGCCGAGTGTTATACTCAGTAAATGTTTTGTGTGCTTAGCATTGGATTTACATTTTGTAAAAGTTTTTGTTAACATTAATTGTAAGTTCACGTAAATGATGTGAAATCTGTTGGTAAACAATGTATTAAATAAATAAATACATAGTATAAGAAGGAATATACGACTCGGGATATCTCTTTGTAGATGACACAATTATTATTCCCGTATGAGGATCGAACTCACACAGCGCGATAGCAGTGGCCAGGTGTCCTCTTAAACCACTGCACTTTACGTGCATTTACTTTCTTTAATAGTGGGCGTATCAATCGCCGCGCAGCGGGCACATTGCCAGACTTCGTGCTATTTCTGGTTCTTGAAAAACCTGAATTTATGAACACTTTTTGCAACTCGAGAACCAAATTTGAGACGTCATGACCTGTACGATACATTACGGTACATTCACTACCGACGTGCTACAGATACATTTGGACAAATCTAGATTTGGATAAATCTAGGCAATCTCAAATAACAATTGAATACATACCTAACCTCGAAACTTAAACATATTATTTTTTATTGAAATTAAACTGCTATATACGGATTTTATCGCGTTGCTTATTTGACACTTTATTACAAAATTTTGAAAATTGTTACACTTCTACTACTATTAAACTTTACTAATTTTTAAGCTAATTAAATTATTATTAAACTATTTAGATTTAATTTATTTTTACACTTAAAAACATAAACTTAAACATATTAATTTGCATCAAATTATTGTTACCAAGAACACATTCAATTAATCCGTAAGCTTATCAACTGTCATCAATTACCGTTAGAGTCTCCATAGTATTTAACAATCTTACACAATTATCCAACCAGGTATCGAATTCCGACCGCCAGGCGCCGGCGACCACTAACAATAACTTATAATTATGAGCTCCCTGATTGTAGTTTAGGACACTATTGAAACACGATATTTTCTTAAGGCTGTTTGCATACAAGGCGATATTTTGTTGCATATACGATAACGAGCGGTGCAGTACTAACCATATCTACTGATGTACCCTATGTATGTTGTATAAAATTAGAATTAATCCTTATAAACAAGAACTGTTTACGTTATGAAAATATATTTATTTCGAAATTAGCTAAATATGCCGAGGAAATATTTAATCTAAATAAGACTTCTCGTGATCAGATGGTTGGTGGTTATTTCGCGGACAGAATAAGCACTGCCAGTCGATTGTGATGTGGAGGAATTCTATGTCACCTATTAGTGGTTTTTAATTTTAGGTATGCTTTTTCTTTTTTATTTCTATTATATAATTTTAGGTATATGTTTAAAGAATTGTGTAAATTGACAATATTTATATATTAAGTACCTACATATCGTTTATAAAAAACCAAGAATAACTTATGTTCCTCAAATCAATAAATCATTCATTCATTTATTCATCGTATCGGAAATCTAGCAGCACAGGTACAGATAGTAGAGCGTCGCTGATTTCAGCATGAATGGGCCGGCTCGACCAAGGAAGGACTACCCTCTCACAGAATATCGACGAAAAATAGCAGTATTCCTACTGATGTGTTTCGTTCGGTGAGTGAGAGTGCCGGAGGCCCAATCACCCTCTTGCCCCCTTCCCGCTCCTTCTCCTTCCCACTTCCTTTTACTACTAAAGGGTCGGGAACGCGCAAGTGATGCCTCTGGTGTTGCAGGCGTCTATAGGCTAGGGTGACCACTTACCATCAGGTGGGAGCCGTATGCTTGTTTGCCACCTAAGAATTATGAAAAAAAAGATGCGTTTCGCTCGTTGATCCTTTCCCTTCCTCCGTTTTCCTATTTCCTTCTACTCGTCTTCATAGCCTGACCATGTACATGCTTGGCACCTATATGGTTCATAGTAGATATCGGCTTGGTTGTGTTTCTTTGATATTGCTACCGTAATGCAAGAACTTATAATCTTATGGTACACAAGTTGCTTAGTCTGTAAAATGCCTAATATCAGTAATATTGTCTTTGAATATAAGATAAACGTGGGTGGACGTCAAAAATATTGATATATGAATTATAATACTAGTGGACTATAGGACTTAGTTTGACTTTTATTATTATACTACCTTTTGACCGCGGCTTCGCCTTTCTCCCCCCGAAAAATTAAATAGTAAAAAGTATCTTACATGTGTGTTAATACGGGATATGTTTTATCTTTATGCCAAATTTCACCCAGTTTCGACAGTTTACTTACAGTGAAATAGTAAAGTGGGTTCTGAACAGTCAATATCTTTACTGCAATGCATGGCTGCAATATAAAGGTTGGCAATATGGTCTTAATATAATACAAAATAGAATAATTATTCATTCGAACTTACATCATAACTATAGAATACATATTTTATTTTATTTTAGAATATATATGTATATATATATATATATAAATTGCATATAGCTATCCAAATTATATTTGTTATGGCCGATGTACACAATGGTTTTAGAGCTGGCCGGGTTATAGATAATATTATTTTCACATATTGAATAAAAATATACCGTTTAGAAGCCTTGTAGCGGGCATCCAAACATCTTTATAAACTTTTGCATTTATACTACTAGAATTTCTTTACGGTCTTGCCCGTAAATCTCATAAGAAACAAAGTATAAGAAATATCCCTTATGTTAACCACCACATAGATAGTCTGCGTGCCAAGTTTCATCCAAACAGTTTGAAGGACTTACACATTCGAGCACTGTCTGTTTGTCTCTCCACTGAGCAGCGATAGCTCAGTGGGGAAACCAACAGAATGCAATGCAGAGGGTCTCGGGTTCGAACCCACGTCGCGCACCTCTGACTTTCGTAACTTATATGACTTTTCGAAATTATGTGTGTATTGACAATTATCGCCTGCTCTGTGCCTCGGAGAGCACGTTAAGCCGTCGGTCCCGGCTGCCATGAACATCTATGGCAGTCGTTATTGGGAGAGTGTCGACACAAAAGATCCCACTGGGTCGAAGTGTCGCCGGTCTGCACTGACTGGCCCCCACATAAGATACATACATACATACACATTCGAGTAACAAACATTTGACTGCACGTATGGCGTAATGGTTTAAATGATCGCCTCGCTATTGCCACTGCGTCGCGTTTTGTAGGTTCGATCCCCACACGGAACAAAAATTTCTGATCAACAAATAATTGTCCCGAGTCTGAGAGTTCTTTGTGTCTATTGTTTGAATGTTTGTAAAGACTTACAACGCAGAAATTATACCTAGGGAGAAAGTAGTATTTTTTAAATTAAAATAATGATCAAATAAACATCTTTACAAGCTTTCACATTTATAATATTAGTTGGACGAATACTGGACTACAATTTATGTTCTTTAATATAGCTAGCACGAATTGACATAATATGAAATCGGGTCTCATGTCTCGAATTCGTAATAACGTTAATACAGACTTGTATGTCGAAGAGGTAACAAGATTTTTAATATAATGTCCTCCAAACCGTATTTCGGTCGGGCGGCCAACTTTTAACAAAGACTAGCCATCTCGGTGTGTGCACAAACACAAGTGTACTCTCTATTCCTGAACTCTTATAATCCTATGGCAAATAGACATGAATAGAGAGAGATCAGGATTTTTATGACATCTAAATTGATCCGGTTATGTTAAAGTCACACGTTGTAGGCCATCTTGCTGCTGTTTATTTATTACTTTTCACGACAATTCGAACCTAGGCTTGACGATTTTATCACTATCACTGCATATTATAAAATAAAATCCGCCGCCGCGTCTGTCTGTCGGTCTGTTTGCCATAAACATAAAAACTACTGATCGAATTTTCATGCGGTTTTCACCAATAGACAGAGTGATTCATAAGGAAGGTTTAGGTGAAGAATTTGTTAAGGTTACCCGTGCGTAGCCGGGGCGGGCCGCTAGAGTACAAATGTATTTCATAGGAGTAAACCAAAATCCTTGATGGCGTAGTGGTTAGTGTAACCGACTGCCACGCCTGACGTCGCGGGTTCGATTCCCGCACAAGTCAAACATTTTGTGTGCATGAACATGGATGTTTGTCTTGGTCTGGATGTTTCTATGTATAATACGTATGTATTTACAAAAAAAAAGTATATAAGTATGTTTATCCATTGTCTAGTACCCATAGTATAAGTTCTGCTTAGTTTGGGCTAGATGGTGTTGTGTGTATGTGATAGAATATTATTATACTATTATTATAAAATACAATATTACTGTTTTACAATTTCTTTTGTCATCTGTAAGATCTTTTGTTAATGGCACCTTCCCACAAGCTTTTCTGTAGCATAGGCGTAAAATAAACGTATGCTGTAGACGCCACAATAACGCACCACACACTACGTGGATCAGGCCTTTGTCGTAAAATTGTCGCTTGTGGGTAAAATCGTAACTGCATGCCGTCTCTCTGAGAAAACACTATTGTTTACATAATTACCTATGGAGAAAGAATGCAAGCAATGCAATGAAGACAAGTATGAATGGAGTTTTATATAATAATACAAGTATTAATGAATCTGTTAGGAGTGGAAGACCTAGATGAATGATGTCAAAGTAAAGCCTTTTTCAAAAAAGGCTACGTTATGGTGACTATTATTAATACAGTAAAGGAAAAAGATGTATTTTAGAAGTCATTGAGAGTCGAAGAGGAAAAATGATGAAATACTTGATGTGACATGACAGATTTATAAAGACCATCTTAAAAGGAAAAATACAAGGAAGAAGAGAAAAAGGTAGACCAAAGAGAAGTTACAAAGATTAGGTAAAGGGAAAAGCGATAGTTACATCGTACCAAGACGTCAAAGTAATGACAGAGAACAGAGAGACATTGAAGAAGATCCACCGTCAAGAGCAAGGCAAATTGATTGCTTTAACGATGACCGTGCAATGAAAAATGAATTACAGTAAGGTTTAGATGAAATAGCAGGCAACATAAACCGATAATCACGCATGTAAAGTCATGGGAATGCAATGACAGTTATATCAGTAGCATAGCAAGTGGAACCAATAGCTCTCCCTTGCACGATATGCTGAATATCCAACTAAATAAAGGTGATAAATTACATTCGGTATGAAGTATTATTTCAAGGGTTATATGTAAGAGTGACGCAGGGGAAAGTCAACGCGACGTGGGTTGTCCATCCACAATGGAGCTGGATTCGTGCCAAAAGCATGACTAATTGATGCCATAAGTATTGCTGAGTATTTCAGTATTACTCAATAGAAAATTTTGTTCACGTTTTAGGGTTTATCCCATGATTCGTAGGAGAAATTACAAAGTTTTTTCCTGCCATAAAAATGCTTATAACACATTCCACATAAATAACCTAACTCTCTGCCAAAATGCACGTCAATGTGTTGCTTTGTTGCTGCGTCTAAGAGAACAAAGCAACAAACACAATATATTCTATATTCTACCACATACACAACACCGTCTAGCCCAAACTAAGCAGAGCTTGTACTATGGGTACTAGACAATGGATAAACATACTTATATACTTTTTTTTGTAAATACATACATATTATACATAGAAACACCCAGACCAAGACAAACATCCATGTTCATGCACACAAATGTTTGACTTGTGCGGGAATCGAACCCGCGACATCAGGCGTGGCAGTCGGTTACACTAACCACTACTCCATTGAGGTCGTCAAATACAATTATACAATATCCCATTCATAACACAAATCTGCATGCCACTTTACCTAAATGACACAGAAACGCATACAGGAATAAAAACTAGATATCATACGTGTTTATCCAAAACATGGAAATCCGTAGTCTCTGCCTACCCCTCTGGGAAATAGGCGTGAATCTATGCATGTATGTATATGGTCTATTTGTGTGTCAAGTTTCATTAAAATGTGTTTAACAATTACTGCGTGTTTGGGTAATAAATATCTTCACAATTTTTACATTTATTTAATTATATTGTTGACTAGATTTTGCCTGCGGCATCGCTCGCGTAATGGAAGATAAGTTGCATAGTTTAGGTTAACAACAGTATTTTTTTTCTGGATGAAAGGTACCCTATGTCCTATTCTGTATCCCTCACAACGTGTATGCGAAATTTCGTGATGATCGGTTAAGTAGTTAAGACATAAAAGCGTAACAAACAAACAAACTCACATTCGCATTTATAATATTAGTTAGGATTATATTGTTGATTTTTGTCTGCAATGTTATCTCAACTAATATTACAAACGCGAATGTGAGTATTTATTTGCTTGTTACGATTTCACGTCTTAACTACTTGACCGATCATCATGAAATTTCGCATAGACGTGGTCAGGGGAACAGAAAAGGCCATAGAGTACCGATTATCCAGAAAAATACTGTCACTATGGGACATAATGGGACAGAACGTGGAATAATAAATAGTGAGATCGACATTATATAGGTAGTTGTTTCGTGTCTGGACGTTCTTTGAATCGTTGTTTGAATGTTTGTTCAGTACATAAATATTCCTATTGTGGTTTAATGGTAGAGTTCACTATTAAAACAAAAGGAATCAATCTACAGATACAAGTTTGCTATCTCTAACGAGGTAGGCAGGGGCGTAGTACATTCATTTTGATAGATATGTTGTAGGTCTTACGTACTATGGTGTGTGACATGTTAGCAGAGAGATGCCATTAAGAGCTTCCTAACAATTATCCAATAACCCTTTACTGAATCCGGAACTCGAAGACCAGTATGCCATGACCCGGTCACAAACATACGCCACTGGACTTACGAAGCCGCTTATTCCTTTTATAAAATCTGAAAGACAGACGTGCCGCTACACTAAGATGTCCCAAAAAATTGAGTAAGCACACGAATTCAAATTGAGTGCAGCAATTGGATTATTTTGATGGCTGATTTTGTTTGAGAAACGACTTTATGATGTGTGTTTAGGATTCAATTTATGTTTAGTCAGTCAAAATAAAATTGTTAATTTGTTCGTTAATGCCTTTTTACGGATTTTTTTTTATCCTACGAAAGTGGCAAACCTTTGTACCAGATGGTAAGTGGTCACCGTAGCCTATGGACGCCTGCAACACCAGAGGCATCACTTGCGCGTTGCCAACCCTGTAAAAACCTTTTAACACCCTTTTTGAAGAACCCCATACTGTAGTCTTGTGAGATTAATGTTTACATTTCTAGACATTGATGCAAAGCAACGTGAGATACATTATAGTGCAGTTGAAATTATAACTGGTTTAAAAGTTGTAAACATAATGCAATAAATTCTATATATTCTATAGATACTTATTATAAACCTATATCCAATTTGTCGATTATACTCTTTGTTACATTGATTGCAAAAATCTTTGTATCTTGAGTACTATACGATTGTCGATTATTTCGAATCTTTATGCAAATCGATATATTCGAAACATTGATCAATATTCTAGTAAAAAAATACTTCTTTATTTGATGTAACGATTGCGTTTTCATATTTAATTGTCATACTATATAGCCTTCATATTATGACATCAATATTTTGATAAAGTGTAAGATATACACCTGGTTACCCAGAATATTGTTGCCACATACTCGTACATATTAAATAGTTAATTATCGCTCGCTTTCACAGTAAAGGAAAAAATTAATGGTCAAGATTCGAATGCATTCAACTTGGATGTCGATTAATTATAGCCATACGCAAAACGAATGAAGATATCACATATTTTTTTACGGACATAAAGGCATTTAAATAATGGGTGAACAATCTGAAAATACAATTCATCATCGCACATCAATGAACCTACCAATCGATCGTGCCATCATCAAATCAAGTTTCAAATATTCGATTAAGACTCGAATTATAATTATTTAATCAATGATATCGAATAGATTAACATTCAAAATTCGAATAACCGAATTAGTTACTCCGCATTTGCTCGTCGCTAATCTTGTAAACGTACAAGTAAAAACGTGTACAAAAAATATTGTTAAATTTTAAAATATCCTGCTGGGAAATATTTGTTTCAAATTAGCCGCAATGCAGACAGTATCAATATTTTAAAATTCGTATATAAATTTCGCTATCAACAAAGTCAGAAATAGAATTTCTAAATAACATTAGTTTTATTTATATTATTTTTGTTCGTCAAAAATGGCACACGCGTATTTTATCGGTCGTAGCGTTTCATAATAATATTATACAGCGTGTAACAGGAAGGTGTGGTCATACTTAAGTGTCATATAATACAACCTGTACAATGGAAAACTGTGACAAATAAATCCTTATATATTATCTTCACTAAGTCATATACATTTCTTTTTACCAACATATCAATATCAAACAGTCTATTCAATACAAGAAGACTAAAAGCTGTCTCAAGTCAGCTCCATAAACCCGAAAATGACCAGACGCAATTTTGTAACTCAATTAATGACCTTGTTTTGATATTTTAACAATAAATAAATAAAATATTTTTATGCTCCTGGGTTTACGTACTTAGGTTTTTTATCAGATGTACATTAAGGTCCTAAAATATGACCACACCTTTCTGTTACACGTAGTATATACAAAAATGCACAGTGACATACGTAGATTCACGCCTTTACATTTCTGATGTAGGCAGAAGTCTGTTATTGGGTTCCTAGGTCGGCTCGTTTCTAGGGGTCTGGTTTGGATCTGGTCTGGATCTGGTTATTCTGTCAAGAAAGTCTTGACAACTGCACAATGTCTTGAACTGTGTCCGGCAAACGACAACAACTCTTTTAGGTAGAACTTTAAAAACTATAGTTGGCGATATTTTAATAGATATATTACAACTCTACCCACCTCTATATACATGTGTATGTAGAGGCGTAACTAGCTTTTGGCTCCACCCGCGTGGTACCTACATCAATAAAAAGTAGTCTCTACAAAAAGTTTTAAACTGTATCTGTGCCAAATTTCATCTAAATCGGTTTAGTGGTTCAGCCATGAAAAGGTAACAGACCGACAGACAGAGTTACTTTCAAATTCATTATTGTTAGTTAGAATTACAACTGCCTTCGTTGCGCAGCGGTAGTGAATGCGACTGCAGTACATAAGGTCTCGCGTTCGAATCCCGGTTTGGGGCAACAAAAAGTTATTCGGTTTTTGTGTTAAGAAATCTCAATAGCAGCCCGCAGATGGTGGTGTTAGACAACCCTGTGCCTCGGAAAGCACGTAAAGCCGTCCTGCGTCTGATCTCTGTCCGGTCGTGTCGCATTGCCGTCCAGTCTCTATTAAGGTTGGCCGCCGTGACCGAAATTCGGTCTGGTTTGGCCTGGAGGTCATTATTATTATTATGTGTAATTGTAAATGCTTAAGAAATGTTTATCTTACATGTCCTTTTTGAACCCGGGACACTCAATAAAAAGCGTAGGAGCCATTATGCCATTGCAACAATACTATTCTAGGAATTCTCAGTGTCTGCCCTTCAAAACACCATAATTCAGCATCTACGAAAATAAGTTTATATTTTATTTGACTGAAAACATAGCGCCATAAAAGCAGCGATTTAAATATCCTGCACATAGGACAGATAGACAATGTGAGCTTATAATAATAACAGACCTGTTTTAAACTGTCCCACTGCTGTGCACGAGCCTCTTCTCAATGTGAGAAGGGTAAGGCCATTGTCCACCATGCTAGCCCAGTGTAAATTGGCAGACTTCACATATCTTCGAAAACATTATGGAGAACTCTTAGACATGCAGGTCTCCTCACAATGTTTTTTTCACCGTTAAAGCAACAGATAATTAATTAATAAAACGCACATGAGATTTCTTTAATTTAAATTATCAGTATCTACAAATTTATATATAGACCATCACTGGCATCGTTGTACGTCGAAAATTATGCTTGTCAATTTTGTACGTAAATTGACATTTGCATCAGAGTAAGGTTCAATTAATACAATGATGGCGTGTTTCCTTCAATTCCCGCTCAAAATTAATAATCAATCTAATAATATGTGTCAATAGATGGTATGTTTTGATTTTTGAGCTATAGCTGTTCGGATGGCGAAGTGTTTTAGTTAGACTATTAATCTCCACACCACCTCTCCACGACTACGCTGAGTGTTGAGTTTTAATTTCATGCAAAATAAAAAAGGCTGTCTGTAAGTCAGTCTCTATTAACAACAAAGGTGACACTGCATTATATGTCTATTATATTATTTTTGTTTATATGTAATTTCTATGGCATATTAGGTTTAGGTTAGGACTAATGTACATAGGTTTTGATGTCATAAATAAATCCTAACTAATATTATAAATACGAGCATGATTTTGTTTGTTACGCTTTCACGCTATAACTACTCGACCGATCATCATGAATTTTCGCACACACGTTGTCAGGAGAATAGAAATGGTAATAGTACCCTTCATCCAGAAAAAGTTACTTTAGTAATCTAACCTACATTTACGCAAGCAAAGCCGCGGGTAAAATTCAGTAAATAATTAAATAGATCGTAAAATCGTGTGTTCAATCGGCATTGAGCCTTGTAACATTAACAGAGGTCTTAACGTGATGACCAATCACCGGGCCATACATGCAGATAAACCGTTCAAAACCTCTTTTTCTACGGCCCACCCATCCAAAATCAGTGGGCGTTGGAAGTTGCAGCTTGTATTATATAGTATACGTTATAGCTGACTCACTGTTTACCATGCTTAATAATATTAAGATTTAATATTATAAGCAACTAGCTCACCCGCGCTACTTCGTCTGCTTCACATAAGAGAATTTTCCCCGTTTTTGCAACATTTTTCATTGATGCTCTGCTCATATTGGTCGTAGCGTGATGTTATATAACCTATAGCCTTCCTCGATAAATGGGCTATCCAACACTAAAAGAATTTTTCAATTCAAACCAGTAATTTTATTGAAATTAAACTGCTATATACGGATTTTATCGCGTTGTTTATTTGACACTTTATTACAAAATTTTAAAAATTTTACACTACTACTACTATTAAACTTTACTAATTTTTAAGCTAATTAAATTATTATTAAACTATTTAGATTTAATTTATTTTTACACTTTCCCCGACGTTTCGGTTGCTTTTCAGCAGCCATGGTCACTGCACTGCACACATGGTCACACAGTAATTTTATTTGTCGGCCTCGATGGCGTAGTGTTTATTGTAACCGACTGCCACGCCTGAGGTCGCGGGTTCGATTCCCGCACAAGTCAAACATTTGTGTGCATGAACATAAATGTTTGTCTTGGTCTGGGTGTTTCTATGTATAATAAGTATGTATTTAAAATATTTACATAAAAAAAGTATATGTATGTTTATCCATTGTCTAGTACCCATAGTACAAGCTCTGCTTAGTTTGGGCTAGATGGTGTTGTGTGTATGTGATAGAATATTATTATTATTATTATTCCTGAGATTAGCGCGTTCAACCAACCAAACAAATAAACAAACAAACAAACTCCGTCTCTACTCTCCATGACAGCCCGGTGCAAAAAAGATGTCTTTTATAAAAACGCAGCGCTCTCTAATTTATATTTTTTGTACATACTTACAATTCCGATTCCCGCACAAGTCAAACATTTGTGTGCATCAAAATGGATGTTTGTCTTGGTCTGGGTGTTTCTATGTATAATATGTATGTATGTATTTACAAAAAAAAACAGTATATATGTATGTCTATCCATTGTCTAGTACTCAAAGTACAAGCTCTGCTTAGTTTGGGCTAGATGGTGTTGTGTGTATGTGGTAGAATATTATTATTATTATTATACGGATTTTATCGCGTTGTAATTTTTTTATAAAATACCTTTATTACAAAATGTTAAAACTTTTAAACTACTATTGTTAAAGATAGATCAGTGGGAAGACCAACAGCCGACTGCAATGCAGGTGATCTCGGGTTCGAACGATTTACGATTTTACACTCGATAGGGTTTCAAAGCTGTATTACATCCACGAAATGAGTTAAGCCCCATGTAATAGCGGGGAACTCATTCTGCCGGGCATAGCTCCCGTCCCAACTCATTGATACTAAAAATGTATAATACTTCTTCTCCCTTAGCCTTTATTATTCCCAAGTCACTTGGGGTCGGCTTTTCTAGTCTAACCGGATTTGACTGGATATCAGTTTTTACACGGAGCGGCTACCACCTGACCCCCGCAACACGAAGGCTAACGATAACCTAAGGCTAGACCACAGTAGTTAGGATATAAGAGGGTGCTGACTTTCCCAATAACGACTGCCATAGATGTTCATAGCAGCCGGGACCAACGGCTTAACGTGGTCTCCGAGGCACGGAGCAGGCGATAATTGTCAATCAATACGCACATATTTTCGAAAAGTTATATAACTTCCGAAAGTCAGAGGTGCGCGACGTGGGTTCGAATCCGAGACCCTCTGCATTGCAGTCTATTGGTTTCCCCACTGAGCTATCGCTGCTCAGTGGGAGACCAATAGAGTCATATTATAGATTGTATCTATAATATGACAGCGACTCGGTCATGTTGAGTGGCAATGCTTATTCTTCCCGCGAAATAAAGACCAGCCCTCGGGTCACGGGAAGTGTCAATCAACCTTTTAGTCATATTGAGATAGATGTCCAATGTAAAATGTACGCACTACAAGTTCCTTGAAACAATATGCATATTACACACAACATGGGATACACAATCGTCTCTTAATTGCAAATTGAGCTGAGGCCGAGAGAGTGTTCAGGTACAGACACTTCAATATTCTCTATACGAAGCGAAGTTATATTTAGTACTAGCTGTGCCCGCGGTCTCACCCGCGTCAGTGGTATTTGTGGTTACTGCGCCGCTCCCGTGAGCCGTAGCGTGATGTTATATAGCCTATGTCCATCCCAGGGTCTCAGGCTATCTCCATTCCAAATTTCATCAAAATCGGTTCAGCGGGTTAAGCGTGAAAAGGTAACAGACAGACAGAGTTACTTTCGCATTCAAATATTAGTAAGGATTAGTTTCTGCCCACGACATCACCCGTGTGAATCTTACAGAAGGATTACCGGGATGATAAGTATCTCGTATGTTAATCCAGGATATTTTCTATCTGAGTGCCAAGTTCCATGCAAATCCGTTTAGCGGTTTACGCGTAATTGTGTAACAAACATGCATAAAAACAAACTTTTACCTTACTCTTACCTTGCCTTTACTTCAACCAGCGGTAATGGGCAGGACACACAACACTTTGCGATACCAGTAAATAGTTACTCAGGTTCATAATAAAAACAAAAACAATGATGAGGAAGGATGGATGACAGTAGAAATTAGAAAGGAAAGCCAAAATATAGAAATATGGGACGGATGGCCAAATCGAATGACGTGCAAGAAATATTAAAATTTATAATTTTGAATCAACACCGCATTTTGTGGGTCCGAATCCCACAAGTGACATTTTTGTGATCCACAAACAATTGTACTGAGTCTGCGTGTACTTATTCTCTGTGAATTCTATGTTTGCAAAGTCACCCGTGACACAATATTTCATAACCAGAGTGGGAGTTGTATAACATAAGCAAAAAATTTTTTTTGAATGTCACTCTATGGCACTACTTACTTCTGTGAGGAAGTGATTTCCATCAAGGAGGTGGAGCGGGAGAGGCAGCGCGAGGGGAAGTGAGCTTAAACCCTCTTCCCAACCGCAGAGCCGGGCGCCGGATGGCTCGAGACGACCT
The DNA here is from genome assembly GCA_930367265.1 of Catocala fraxini. Lineage (NCBI taxonomy): Eukaryota > Metazoa > Arthropoda > Insecta > Lepidoptera > Erebidae > Catocala > Catocala fraxini. The sequence goes on from OV884045.1 coordinate 16,675,209, forward strand.
CCACCGTGGTAGTTTAGTCGGTATTCCGGGAGGTCCATTTAACACTTTAGATCAGGATATTCGGTTGCATGCTTTCAAGTCCTGATATTACAATAATAATATCCTCCAGACCGATTTCGGCCACGGCACCCAGTCTTAACGGAGACTGGCCACTTACTCAGGAGATATTATAGTGCACAAGTGTGTGCGCAAACACAAGTGCACTCTCTGTTCCCTAACTCTTATGATCCGTTGGGACGGTAATCAGACACGACCGGAAAGAGATCAGACGCAGGACCAACGGCTTTACGTGCTTTTCGAGGCACGGGGGTGTCTTACACCGCCAACTTCTTAACTCCGGGCTGCTATTGAGATTTCTTAACTGAAAAACTCAATAACTGTTTGTTGGCCCGACCCGGGATTCGAACCCGAGACCTCATGCACAGCAATCGCATTCATTACCGCTGCGCCACGGAATCCTGATATTATATATATATAAATATAGTATATCCTTGTGATGCATGAGGCAAACAACCGGCACAAAGAAAGTCTATGTGACACTGAGCATTATCTCTGGCAGTCAAATAAAATGTCAGCAAATCAAAACTTTTATACCGTTGTTTTAAGATACGATAAAATATTTAATACTACTATAAATATTTTAGTTTATTGTTGATTTTATTTCACAGATCTCACAAATCTTGGTCAAGGTTAAAATATTAGCTCTTATAGTATTTGATACATTTCATGGCAAATACAACATAAAATCTTCAACTATATTGTATTTGCACCTAAGTAAAATGGAAGATGTACAATTATGGCCACAAAAATATATACATATACAGTCTGGCAACTGAATCCTCAAAGGTATTGGCAGAGAAGTATCTCCCACATTTTGCCAGTAACGATTATTATACGATATTGGACCTACGTGTTAGAAATTTAGCCTTTATCTACCGAGAACAGCTCTACCTTTTTCTTCCTCTCCTTATCCCATTATTTGGGGTCGGGTCTCCTCACTTTCCTGCGCCAAGTCAAACGATCTTGGGTTGTCGTTTCGTGCAACTGGGCTTTCTTGAGGTCTCTTTCAATGGAGCTCCACCACTTCAACGGTGGGCGGCCTCTCCGTCGGTTTTGTTCTTGGAGGCTTAAACCGAGAACAGCTCTACCATTAGGAATAAATACTGTGTCGCCAGAGACTTTACGAACATTCAAACTACGGATACAAAGAATACCCAGACTCGGAACAATCATTTGTGGATCACAGATTTTTTTATCTTGTGTGGGCACACTGGTGGTGAGTACCAAATCCTTGCCATCTGTGTAAGCCTAATCCTAACTAATATTATACATGTGAACATAAGTTTGTTTATTTGTTTGTTACGCTTTTACAGCTTAACTACTCAACAGATCATCATGCAATTTTATATACACATTGTCAGGAGTGCAGAAAAGGACGTGGAGTACCTTTTCTCAAGAAAAAAAACACACAATCTAACCTTCATTTACGTGGGCGAATTCGTGCGCAAAATCTAGTTCATATATAAAAGCAAATCCTTAAGTTTATGTTCTAATATCTAGTATTGTCTATTAGCAATGCTCAGGTTACATCCAATTAGGTTCAGTACATGCACTAAGAGCGGATCCATGGCACTAATGAGAGGACTCATTAGTGCAATGGATTGGATTCATAGTCGAGACCTTTCGATCATCATGTCATACAATGAACGATTGTCGTTTTGAATTAGCTTTTAATTAGATAGAGTACCTTGAGTCAAAAGCAGCAATAGCCTAGTGGGAGAGTGTTGGACTGGCACGCAAAGGTCTAGAGTTCGATCCCAAGATGCGCTCTTAAATTTCTGACATTTCGATGTTATATGTGTATTATAGTTAATTATCGTCCTCTTTACTGATAAAGGAAAACATAGAAATCTGCATGTTTGAGAGTTCTCCATATTGTTCTGGAAGATATGTGAAGTCTGCCAATCCGCACTGGGCCAGCGTGGTACACTATGCCTTACCTTTCTCACACTGAGAAGAGGCCCCTGCCCAGCAGTGGAACAGTTTAACAATGGGCTGATATTAGATTGCAGCTGCTTTGCAGAAGGTCCCAGGTTTACATGAATCGGGATACCTTTTTTAGATGTTTTTGTCAGTGGCAGCCCGGAACGTTTAGATTGTTTTATGCACAATATTCGAATGCAAGTTGAAGTTTTCCGAATATATTTGACCAATGTTTATTGTTATTATTCAAATATTATTAACAATACTATACACAGGCGTCAATACCATATAGAGGATATATATTGTGCTGCTGTTCTCGGGTTTGATTACCGGGCCAGACAAAGTTGTTTTGGACTTTTCTGTCGAGAAATTCTCAGAAGCAGCACAGAGCCTGAAACTGTGTCTAGAAGTTGGCGACAGGCTTGAGCCCTATTACGTCATACCTTAAACATAATTGGCGAATGTAGGTGTAAAACACTTTTGCCTACACCTTTGTGGATCTTTCTCTTTCTTTCTTTCTTTTCGTGTGGTTAGTGGCCAACCTGTTGTCAAGAGTTGTTCAAGCTACCCGTAGGCCTCTGACATGGCTTAACGACTGCTGTCAATGACGCTTGCGTTCTTTCGTCGAGTGAGTGAGGGTACGGAGGCCCAAACCCCCTACCCCTTCCTAGCAAATTTAAAAGGCTGGCAACGCACTTGTGATTCCTCTGGTGTTGCGGGTGGCCATGGGCGGCGGTAATCGCTTACCATCAGGCGACCCGTCTGCTCGTATGCCTCCTATACCATAAAAAAAGCGGTCTTGGGCCAACCGCATCCACCCGCAGTACATTTTACGTATTGGTAATACAAAATCAATCAACAGTTATTGGATTAAAATAATTAAAATTAAACATTAGTCAAATACATAATATTGTCTTCTATTTACGCGAATATTATTCATTGAAATTAAACTGCTATATACGGATTTTATCGCGTTGTTTATTTAACACTTTATTACAAAATTTTGAAAATTTTTTTTACACTACTAATTACTTCTATTAAACTTTACTAATTTTTAAGCTAATTAAATTATTATTAAACTATTTAGACTTAATTTTTTTTTTTTTTTTTTTTTACACTTTCCCCGACGTTTCGGTTGCTTTTCAGCAGCCATGGTCACGGGGAGACTTATACATTATATATATACATACATAGTCAAATACATTCGAATTAATTAATTATGAATATCACAAATATTGTGCATACATTAACAAATATGCAATTATATTCAATTAGATTTCTCCTGCGGCTTCACTTGCGTAAATGTAGGTAAGGTTAGAAACAGCACTTTTTCTGGCTAAATGGTAGCATATAGCCTTTTCTGTTTCCCTGAAAATGAGTATGCGAAATATCATGATGATCGATCGAGTAGTTAACGCGTGGAAGCGTAACAAACAAAGTCACATTCGCATTTATAAATAATAATATGTTTATTTGCAGAAAAGGTTTTTGTTTCACTTTGATTACACTATATCCATAATAAAGCTAACTAACTGCCTCCGTGGCGCAGCGGTAGTGAATGCGACTGCTGTGCATGAGGTCTCGGGTTCGAATCCCGGGTCGGGCCAACAAAAAGCTATTGGGTTTTTCTGTAAAGAAATCTCAATAGCAGCCCGGAGTTAGGAAGTTGGCGGTGTTAGACACCTCCGTGCCTCGGAAAGCACGTAAAGCCGTTGGTCCTGCGCCTGATCTCTCTCTGGTCGTGTCGGATTGCCGTCCCATCGGGTCATGAGAGTTAGGGAACAGAGAGTGCACTTATGTTTGCGCACACACTTGTGCACTATAATATCTCCTGCGCAGATGGCCAGTCTCTGTTAAGACTGGCCGCCGTGGCCGAAATTCGGTCTGGAGGACATTATCCATAATAAAGACAATTTTATTAAATTATTAGTGTTATGTTGAACTCTGGTACCCATGGTAAGATTAACTTGATTATAATATGGCTTATGTTTAACTTATAACCAGATATAGTAAAATATAACAGTCAAAAATAATAAATGTTCGCCAAAATTAAAACCGCATTATATTTAAAGAGATCAAAATAAGTCGACGGAGCCCCGCTTAGCGGGGCTCCTATTTTAGGGTGGGTTTAAGAAGGAACCTAATATAACCTAACCCTTCGAGACGGAATGCAGTGATTTGAGGCGTATAGGTGCTCGTTATGATATATTTTAGTAAGCATATTTTGCTGCGCAATTATTATTTTTGGTGGTCATTATATTTAATCCCTTATAATATTAGTTAGAATTGAATGTAGAATTGCGGATTGATAATTATATTTATATGTATCTTGATTGTAGCTTGCCTCCGCTTAACCCTTTCCGGATAATCAAGCGTGATAATATATGACTGCCTTGGTGACGTATTGGTAGTGTAGGCAACTGCTTTGCGTGAGTGACGGCATGTCTCGCTTTCGATTCCAGGTCCAAGATTCCCTGATTCCCAAGATTCCAACAAAATTTATGTAACTGCACTGATTCTAGATGTGTACTTAGTAAACACCAATAGGCTTATCCTCTATTACTGTAAACCTACATTTGTGTGTAATAAACACTGCTTAGCTCTTTAGGGATATAGGCGTGATATCAAGTATGTATGTAAGTATCTTATTTTATAATAATAATATTATTATAGATACATTAAAATGGTACTTTAAGCGTTTTATATAAGGTAGCATTTACTATGCAAGTTATTCCGTCCATACTTGTATACCACAGCAAAAATATACATATATCTAATTACATCTCCTTAAAAAAGAATAAGCGTCACCCAACTATCAAGAATGTTACATATTTTCTACTCTTAATAAATACCTACGTCAAAATATCTTAAATCACTTCACTACGCAACTGTACGTATACCATAGGACATTATCTTATAAACAAAGAGTTATGTGTGCAACAGTACTCCCATCCCACGTCCCATGGTTTGAGTCGTAGCCAAGTGACGTCACGCCTGGTAGCCACCACATAAAATGCTACGCGCCGCTGCTACGGCCACCAAAACCGTAGAGCGTTCGTCCGACGTAGACGCGCTACGCAACGGCCGCGTAAACTTCATTCGAACTTCGAATTTTAGTGTATTTCGGGTATGTGTCTTTTTATTTATTAGTGTATATTAGTTTGTACTGTGTAAAGTGGTTATTTTATAATCAAGTAGGTACATAAAAAATATCTAAGTTGGTATTTGCAGAATAATTTTGCAGAAAAGGGTTCTTAAAAATAATATAATTTTTATATGTTGTCAAGAAATTACAATTTTTAGGTAAACAAAGAACCACTTATTGAAATAAATTCAGAAATGTAGAATACCCCGTTTATAAACTTTAAATTACATAATGAATTTCAAAATATTAATTAGTGAATTAATTGAAATGATAAACAGTTAGGGATATACGAAATAGATTATTATAAAATATTAGGAAAGCAAATTTGAAATATTTACTTCGTCATCGAAATTAAATAATAAAATAACTGATAACTATTATAAATTAGTTAACTACGTCAAAGGTCATATTAGAGATTATTAAATATATTATTGCGTCATCAAATTATTATATACTTAGATGGTCTCCTGGACTTATAAAATTAAATATCATGATTTAGTGAGAGCGTGTTAAATAAATTCATTATAATAATGTGTTATTGATAAGGCACTATAAGTTTATGAAAAATAAATACACAATAATATGAGATATTAATTTTACATTCGGTATTAAATTAAAATAATTTAAAATAACATAATTATCTGTCGCCTCTGTAACATTACACAGGTAAGTAATTATACTTAACTGTTTCAATACATTTAATACGACAAAAACCAATTAACAAATATTATTTTAAACAAATATCTAATAAAATAATTTATAAGTATATAATGTATTTATTAATATTTAATATCAATAACCTTTTATACAGTTTTTAGCTTAAATACCTATATAATATTTTAATAATTGATTAAGTAATTATTTAAACTTTCAAAAAGACAAAATATTTCAAAGCGATAAGAGGTCTATAGTATTGACTAATATACCACACAGTACTTGGTATTAAAAATAGCTCACCATTAAAACTAAATTACAATGCAGTCAACCTGCACATTTTCAATACAATTATTGCTCACTCATGTCATGAACGTTTAAAGACAATGAAATAGTAATTATTAAAAGTGTTAGATTTAGTTTAAACTTTAACATTTTAATAAATTGTTGCGGCCTGCATACGGCTACGTATACGGTTAACAAACTTGCTATCTGAAGACAAATTTTCGCATAAATACAGTTTAAAATAGAGTTCCGATCTTGGCTAAGAAATATCAAATGTAAACTAAAATGCAATTCATGTTCCGTGACTACATCGAATCTATTCTGAACAGTTTTTATTAAGAGAAGTGGTCTTTTAGTTCCTTGTAACAAAAGTAAGATAACACTAAAACATACCTAGTAAGTAATATATAGGTACAATTAATTGTTATAATTATTTATCATTGAAAGATTATAATTACTGATGTTACGCACATTTTTTTGTTGCTACAATATGGAGCTCAGCCTTGTCTTTAAATATCTGATGTTGTTTGCACACCTCTGTGCGTCGCCGTCGCAGTTAACAAGCAGTTAACATAACTGTTCTTTAGTGTAGTGATACAATTTTATATAAACACATTATTTGTGACATCTCTTTAATTATTAATAATTAATATTAAAATGAGTTTAAAATGAGGAATAAATACAAATCTGATTATACCAAATTTGTGATTATAATTAACATTATTTATATTACAAGTTGATCATTTTTTAAACAATATATACGTATTTATATTAATAAATAAATGTCTATAAAACTTGCACCGCGCGTAAAGTAAGTAGGTTGGTAGTAATCACAAGTCTAATACGAAGTTGAAGTATAAATATAATTTATTAATATATTCTCTAATATATTGTTAATTAATATAAAACCTTATTGATTTAGTAATGCATCATCGACTAGGATAATATGTATAGGAAATAAAAATATGCCTCAAATAAATAGTAAAATTATGTTAAATAAAATGCCATAAGATCTATCGTCGATGAAAGAAAATTAATTCTGTTTGCAATCCCTTATGATTCCACTTGTGACACTTGGCTAATAAAATTTGTCTATCTGAACTTGCTCAACGATTATCATTAAATTTAGAATATCAGTTCTAAAAACGAGTGTTCTTTACAGATATATGGCACTAAACTCTATTCTATTTCCTATACATATGACCTTTAATGCCGTCGGGTTAACAGTAAACCAGCTAATCTGACATTTTGGCAGTTCAATTGAAAGTTATATCACAACCTTCAAATGCACTGAGAGTTGTATTGTGAGTAATTACAGTGTGGTATCGAGATTCAGTCGTATTAATATCACTGCATGTTAGAGTATGGCCCTTCTCGCACTGAGAAGAGGCCCGTGTCCAGCAGCGGGACATTTTTATACAGGACTGATATTCTTATATATGTTAGAAAATACAACCGACCATCTTGGAATGTACAGTTTCAGTTAATATTTGTTTATTATATGCACACAGAATCATACACTAGGAAATCTAGCGTCTTTAAAAGTAAGGTTTTAACTACACAAGGAGAGCAGCGATAGCTCAGTGGGGAGACCAACAGACTGCAATGCAGAGGGTCTCGAGCTCGAACCCACGTCGCGCACCTCTAACTTTTGGAAGTTATATGACTTTTCGAAATTATGTACGTATTGATTGACAATTATCGCCTTCTCCGTGCCTCGGAGAGCACGATTTAAATTCTATAAAAAAACTTCTTATTAGTCTGTCAATTGCTGATATTTCAGACATAATTGAAAAACAACTGTGTCCTATTGCCGGTGCAGCGAGCCGAGGCATTTCAAAACGTATAATAGTACATAAATTAGAACAAAATTAATAAAATATATAATATGTCCGTTTTTAGTATTTATTTGCCAATGTTTAAGGTTTAATCTCACATGTTTGTCTTTGTCACGTAATACTTAATCAAGAGCTAAGCAGACGCCTATCACACTCGTTCAGCCTCAAACTAATATTTATTACCTTCAAACACATATTTCTTGACGTGATCCAAATATCGTCACATATTTTTCCATTAAAAATAAAATATTTGTTGGGTTGTAAGATATCTCGTGATAGTTTCTTTTAATCTATTAAGTATAGCAAATATATATAATAACAAAAATACGGGTTTTGTCTGAAACAGTTTTAATATCATACAACAATAATTTCTTAATAAATAATATAGTACATAATTTTATTTAGGTACCTACTTATTGTTAGTAAATTGAATTACATTTAACTATTATTTATTTCGCTGTATTGTTGTCCAAGATATCTCCATTGCAAGTTAACTTTAACATAAACTTCAATGTAATTAATCTAATCTAAAAAAAGGAATCTTAAATTTTTGATTCTCGTTTTATCATTTCGTTTAACTATTAAGACTGCGCCGAGCGAAATGTGCCAAAACAGGCGGTCACAGTTAAATGAATAAAATCAACACTTTTTGTTTAATACAAATATAAAATATACATTTACCATAACAATGAATGTGTTTACAATTATTCCGTGTAAAAACTTAAAATAATTAATATTTTCACCTGCAAAATTGCGTAAATTTGCACGAAAAATGCAAAAACGTAAGCTTGTGTTACGTGATTTTTGGATTATAATAGTAGAAATCTATCCTATTTTACAGCTTGAACGAGACATAAATAGTTATATTACAATTTGTCCGTCCCAAATATTTAAGTTATTGGTTAACAATAAAGATACATATTTATCAAAAAAAGCACTTCAAATCCTCCATAGAATTTTACTATGGCGGCCGCGCGCCGAATTGAATATGCGCCACACGAGCTCTGTCATTATCTGTCTTACGCTCGGTGCAGTCTTAATATAACCTTTGATATATTTATTTCCACGCATTTTTGTTATAAACACATCTAATAAACTTATACTCCGCCTGAGGATACCCAGTCTTATAATTATTTAATATAATATTAGACAACGGTCTTAATCACGATTAAGTATATAAAGGTGAGTATGAGTAGTAGAGTCTCGCTGATTTCAGCAAGAATGGGCCGGCTCGACCGGGGAGGGACTACCCTCTCACAGAATGTCGACGTGAAATACACTAGTATTTCACGTCGATATTCTCCCGAAACACAACAGTAAGAATACTGATTCCTACTGTTGTGTTTCGTTCGGTGAGTGAGAGTGCCGGAGGCCCAATCACCCTCTTTCCCCCTTTCCCGCTCCTTCTCCTTCCCACTTCCTTTTATTCCTAAAGGGTCGGCAACGCGCAAGTGATGCCCCTGGTGTTGCAGGCTAGTCTATAGACTAGCATGCAACACCACAGTTAAGACCAGAGTTAAGTGGTCACCGTAGCTTATAAGCTACGGTCACCACTTACCGGTGGGCCGTATGCTTGTCTGCCACCATAATGGTAAAAAATATATTTAGAAATACCTATTGATTGCCTGGCGTTTTGAGCGACTTGCACTGATCGTGACCACGGTTTTGTCTAATATTTCTTTCTGTATATTTTCTCTTAAAAAGACAAAGTCCGCACTAGGCGTAATACCTGTGACGTGGGGGACTTTACAAATATTCAAACAACGGACACAAAGAACGCCTAGACTCGGAACAACCATTTGCGGTTAACCCATTTTTTTGTCCCGTGTGGGATTCAAACTGACAGCACTCGGCGCAGTAATAGCGGCGAGGCGACCGCTTAAACCACTACGCTATCCGTGCAGTCCATATGTTGTCTAATATTATATTTAGTATGTGTACAAACCTTTATAATTATTTGTCGTTAAATAATTATATTATATGCAGCGATAGCTCAGTGGGGAGACCAACAGACTGCAATGCAGAGGGTCTCGGGTTCGAACCCACGTCGCGCACCTCTGACTTTCGGGAGTTATATGACTTTTCGAAATTATGTGCGTATTGATTGACAATTATCGCCTGCTCCGTGCCTCGGAGAGCACGTTAAGCCGTCGGTCCCGGCTGCCATGAACATCTATGGCAGTCGTTATTGGAAAAGTCAGTACCCTCTAATATTCTGACACTGGTCTAGCCTTAGGGTATCGTAAGCCTTCGGGTTGCGGAGGTCAGGTGGCAGCCGCTCCGTGTAAAAACTGATATCCAGTCAAATCCGGTTAGACCAGAAAAGCCGACCCCAAGTGACTTGGGAATAATAAAGGCTAAGAGAGAAGAAGAAATAATTATATTATAAAACATTGCATCTGGTTTAAAGGACTCAAAGCATAATATTATAGGTTAAAAGCCTATTACTAATAAATTATACTAATGAGCTGATCGAACAATAACAGAGTATTATGTGGCTATGCCCCGAGATCCCACCGTTTGAATTCAACGTCCAGCTTTTATGATTAATATGCATTGCAAGTTGGAGAGCACTACCAGTTTTAGCGAGATACACGACTGTTGGATTTAGTATGTTTCACTAACATCAATTTTAATATCCAATATATTACACTATGTGAAAGTTTGTGAAGATTTTTGATTGTTTGTTCATAAAACTTAGCACGCAAATGGACCGTGTTCACAAATCTGTAAGAAACTAGTAATTATAAAACACTTGATTAATTTATATAAATATAAATTAATATTTGTATGTTTGTCCTATCTGCTTTCCTAAAGCATTGCTAGGATTGTGATAAAACTGTGGTAGAGTACTCTGAGGACACTCGCGAGAGTTTTTCCCCCGAACAATCTATATCAAATACACTGTTTTACTTTACGTGGCATTGTAACGCATGTTGGGCACAGCTAGTACAATATAAATACGCATAATAGCGGTGGTCTTGTAGAGAGAACGTTGGTTGACCACGCAAACATAATATTTAGTTTTAACTCACAGTTTTCAAAGTTATTTGTGTATTAAATGATTAATTATTTTCGCTCGCTTTAACGGTGAAAGAAAACATCGTCGATCATCTGCGTTTTCCAGACTTCTTTATAATGTTTGAAAATAATAAAGTCTGCAATTTCGCACTGGGTCATCCTTGTACATGTTATTGTAGCCTTCGTGCCTCAGAGAGCACGTTAAGCCGTCGGTCCCGGCTGCCATGAACATCTATGGCAGCCGTTATTGGGAGAGTGTCGACACAAAAGATCCCACTGGGTCGAAGTGTCGCCGGTCTGCACTGACTGGCACCCACATAAGATACATACATACATACTGTAGCCTTTTCCTTCTCATATAGCGAGAATGTGCTCGTGTCGGCAGTAGGGCTTCTAAACAAGGCCGACATTATAATTTTTGTATGCACCTTTTTCAAATTAAAGTCAAAGTCAAAAATCATTTATTCATTTAGGTCACAAAGTAACACTTATGAACGTCAAAATATATAGGTTAGTGAGTTTACTAAGTTACTGAAGCTACATTTAGGTTAGTTGCTAGGTTCAGGCGAAGGGAAAGAAACCTGCAAGAAACTCACGGCCACTCTTTTAAATCGCCAATTAAATATAATTTCTGTATTTTACAACTCATATTAACAAGGTGTTGCAGCCACTCTACTATATGCTACTGACTTTAAAAAAACTAAAGATAATAACTTAACAATTTTATAGAGAATTAATAATTTGGGTCTAGTTATATTTTTCAATATAAATCTAAAATAGACAGTGGGATGGCATGATGGCGCATACACTTACACTTTATGACAATGCAAAGGCAATGCGTGACTAAATGCAGTTGTCGATTTATATTTTGCAATAATAATCAAAATGAGAAACAGGATACTTTATCTTCCTATGCCCTATCTAGTGGGGTACAGCCACTATAAAATTTATTCATTTATTCATTTATTACATTATATATTTTATAATTAGCAGCGGCTTAATACTAAGCTCGAGCCTGTATCGTGGTAACCACACGTTATACATTAGTCCCTTAAGCATATATTTATACAGATATCGGTTTAATAAGGAATAAAATATATAAATTAACAACAATAAAAATCTATCAAAGTAACGTTCTAGTGAAATGGAAATATTAACATAAAAATTTGGAAACAAAATCAATAATTATAAAGCAGTATGCTAGATTACATTACTTTTGGAGAAGTAAGGCATGTAATCCTAGACCTATTCGCCTTCAAAAGATCGATATATAGAGACCAGACTGCAGACTTCTTAATTAGGACGTACTGACAGCAGTAGTAAAGCAGATAGTTACATTTGAATGATATTGAAATACAGTTGTGCACAACGTCAAAAAGTCATCATTCATTTATTTAAAACACAAAGTAACACTTATGAACGTCAAAGTTTATTGGTTAGATAGTTTACTGAATTACCATATACGTTAGTTGCTAAGTTCAAGTAAAGAGTCGGGAATATATATCTATAAAAAGACTCTTGCAAGAAACCTACTGCGAATCTTAGAAATGGGCATTCAATTAATAATTTCAGTATTTTACATTTCATATGCTCTTGTAGAATATATTACAGACTATAGGTATAAAAAAAAAATCAACTACTTGCATAGTAAAACGCAGCACACGCTCTTATATATAACTAAACATTACAAACTAAACATTCGAAACGTATTGTACACTTCCTTAATCAACAGCAACCAATATACTTGTTCCTTGAGGTAGCAGCACAGCGACACTTCGTCAAATGGACGAACCATTTGACAAACCCCTTTTTTAATCTCCAGTAGTTATAGCAAACGTTTGTAGGCTACAATATCTGATTATCGACAAGCGAGCCATATTTGCCAACTAAGTAGATATAACAAAATTTATTCAACCAAATTCAAACAACATTCATACACAACCAGAATTTTAAATGCCTGCATTACTCAATGAAACAAGGACACTCTGACTGGATCTTTGCCAAAGTTAAAATACAATTGAAATAAAATTTCCAAGGCTTTCAACGATAAGTAGTGAGTTATCTTACTTTGGATGTTTCAGTGACATTTGTCTTAATTTTTAGTTTTATTTATTGCTTTTACGATCGATCTATTATTGTGTGACTGAGTACATCTTACAATCATAATATGGAATGTTAAGAAAATACTGCTTCTATTTGCATTTTATATAGTCAAATCTCGTACTATAGATACGTTAAAAGCATAAAAACTACCGACATAAAAAACACTTAGACCCGGAACAAAGGGTAACAAAGATTTGTGAAGTCCACAAATCTTTGACTTCTACCCGACTAGTCTATTGGCAGTGGCGTATCAATTAAACCATGACAGGATCTGTGTAATTAGGGCTTTGAAAAATAATACCACTCTAAATTACGAGTGAGGATGTGGTCTGTTAAGTCGTCTGTTAAATCTGCAAAGATCTTGCTGTCGCAGAGTTCCTTCTATCTAAGATATGAATACATAATTATGTTCGTGTAGCGTCGTGTCGTGTCGCGTCGCATCATTTCGTTTCGATGCAGTTCTACTAAGTACAATCGTACCTTTACAAGTAAACGGTAAGTTACCTCGTAATTCGTTTTGGCTCGCAGTTTTGCTTGCATAGTAATAATTACACAAGATTTTGACCGCCACTTTGTTCGCCTTATTATAGATTTTGTCAATAAATTTATATTTTTATAGGATATTACTTTTTTTCTGGTGGAAAGGTAACCTATATCTGTTTGTACCCCTGACAACGTGCATGCGAAATTTCATGATGATCGGTCGAGTAGTCAATGCGTGAAAGCGTAACAAATTGACGAACAAACTAACTCAAGTTTTCAAGGAAATTTCTAATTATAAAATAATTGTTAGTATAGATTCAATAACGCCAGAAATACCGCCTACATACAAACGAATGTTACTACTTATTCTGATTATGTATATTAATATATAGAGATTATAATATAGTATTAATTTTAATTATGCTTATCTTTCTGGTTAGTACGCGTCTTGTTACTTTTTTGCGTAGGCACTTGTCTATTGTATCTTTGAAACACCATTTTAACCTTATCAAAATATCAGTCCTGTCTTCCCTCTGTTGAGCACGGACCTCTTCTTAGAATACGAAGACTTTGGTCATGGGCTACATTAGCCCAAATCATGGAGATTATTATGGAGAAGTCTCAGTTACGACGTTTCCTTAAATATATGTGTAATGTGTGTGTAATGATGTATAAGTGAGCGATATATAATAAATCAGTAATAACATCAAATACCTACGTGAAGACTTGCAAGTGAGAGATTTGTTTTAAATATATGGTTGTATTTGATAAAATACAACCTATAAACAGTTCTGCCAACAACGTGACTTTTAAAATTAACAAATGCAGTAATTCAATATTTATGGCACCAAGCACTCCACATGATGTGCTAAAAATTATAAAATCTTTAAAAAATTGTAACAGTGTAGGTTACGATGAAGTGTCAACAAAGATAGTCAAATATGTTGCTGATATTATCTGTGTTCACTTAAGTTATATTATAAACATATGTATTTCAACAGGCACATACCCAGATAAGTTAAAAATTTCTATAATTAAACCTTTGTTTAAAAAAAACGACAAGGAATCAATGAGCTGTTATAGACCAATTGCCCTTATGCCTATATTTTCAAAAATTATTGAAAAATATATTTATGAACACATTTATAATTTTCTAGAACGACATAATATATTAACGCATGAGCAGAAAGGTTTTAGAAAAAATAAAACTATAAATATGGCCATTTTTGATTTTTTAAAGAATATTATGAATAAAGTTGAAGAGTACCAATATGTGCAATTTACTGTGACATGACCCAGGCCTTTGATTATGTTAGTCATGACATATTACTTAATAAACTAGAAGCCTATGGTATTAGGGGCAATGTACTCAAACTAATGGAATCGTATTTAAAAAATAGAACACAGTACACAGAAATCAGCAGAATAAATACAATCAAAAAATGTGAGGAAATTTTCAATTCCCATGAGCGTAAAGTTCTGTTCGGTGTGCCACAGGGCAGTGTATTAGGGCCGCTGCTTTTTATTATTTACATCAATGATTTACCGCTAATGACTAATAATCCAATAACACTTTTTGCCGACGATAGTTCAGTTACTGTAGATTCGAAAGGAAATGCTTCACATGAGGATGAAATTAATAATACTATCCAATCATTAATACAGTGGATGAATAATAATAACCTCAAGATTAATATAGCAAAAACAAAAATAATGTATTTCAGTCAACGCATAGCTACTCCAAATTTTAAAATAAACTATCAGGGAACACCACTAAGTACCGTTGATACGACAAAATTTCTAGGTATAACTATTGACAAAAATATAAACTGGAAGTCACACACAGAGGAACTCACAAAAAGAATAAGTTCCTCCGCATATGCTCTGTACAAACTATCAGCTGTAATCAATACTGATGCCCTCATTACAGCTTACCATGGCATAGTTCATTCCATCTTAAGATTCGGAGTCATATTTTGGGGAAACTCAACCAACAAAGAAATTGTTTTTAAGTCTCAAAAGAGATGCATTAGGGCAATGTTTGGCCTTAAAATTACTGACAGCTGCAAACAATGTTTTATTAAATTCAAAATACTTACTTTACCCTCCCTGTTTATATATGAGGTAGCAGTTTTTGTAAAAACCAACCCTACATTATTTAGTCACATTGCAGACATAAGCAGTCGCAGTCGTAGGCATAAAGACCAACTGTGCATTGTGCCATGCAACACTGCACTAATGCACAAAAGTGTATTTTGCCTGGCACCTGTCATTTACAACAAAGTACCTAAATCAATAAAGCAGCTTCCCTTAAATAGGTTTAGATTACAATTTAAAAGATTTCTTGTTGCCAAATGTTTTTATAATATTAATGAGTACTTGAACGATACCTGATTTTATGACGTTTTCAATTTAATTTGTATAAAATATTTTGTACGCCTGTACTAGGCAAAACATGTATGGGTCTTTCTTTTATTATTTTACATCTTATGTTGCACATTTTTTATTTGTAAACATACACCCATGTTTTAACAAAATAAATTATCTTATCTTATCTTATCTTATCTTATACTATTTTATTATAACCTTTTATCCGAAATGAAAGATAATTTCAATATCTATATGGTGATACCATATAAGCAAAAAGTCATAGTTCTAAATCTGACTGTTGTGTTCCAACACAGGATAAGTAATGATCTTAATACAGGAATACTTTGTTTATAAAAACATCTAGATTTCTAAAGTCACAAAAACGAGTGTAAAATTTGGCATCGTTTTAGGACAGTTCTGGCAAAGGATAAAATCCAGAAAGGTAAAATGAGATTGTTTAAACATGTGAAAATAATGAACAATAAAAGACTGACCAAGAAAGTATTTAAGTCGTAAAAGTGTCCTTAACGCTAATATCACTTAGTAACACGACTACTGTTAAAGCGAATGACAGTAACAAATATGATACGAGAGGTCGATGCCATCTTACTCCCTTCAAATTAGCCTATTTATGTTAAAAAAATGTGAATGTTTATTAAGATGTTTGTCACGCAAAAACCGTCAGACAGATTTGGATAATTCTTGGCATACAGATGGACTATGACCTGAAATAACATGTAAGATGCTATCTATCCTAACAATTCTCTTTTATAGGGTAGTAGTTATACTTAAATATTATATTTAAGTACTTTAGCGTGTAACCTTAAATATCACCCACGGTTCCTTCTATATTTATGGCTACTGTTCCGCTCTCGTGGTTCGTAGCGTGATGTTATATAGCTTATGTTACTTCTGAATCAAGTAGTTTTCAAATGGTGAAATAATTATACGAATCGGTTCAATAGTTTTTAAGTTTATTAATTACAAATCTTTTCTTTTCATAATCTCATATTAGTTATTCATAGATGGCGTTTTCCAAAAACGACGGTACTTTTTAAACGGGCGAAGCAGCAGTCAGTACCTAGTAATATATGTATACAGATAATAAAATCAGATCGTTTAGTACACTAAGAACAAAGTGAGAATTTACAACGCTACCTAAGTACTGGCAGACAGACTTCACACAACCTCAAAAACATTAGAGAACTCTTAGTCTCGGATTTTCACATTTAATACAATTTTAGTGCAATTGACTTTTAGTTCGTTGTAATTGTAGAATATAAACGTAATACAATAGAATTTTAAGTTAATTAAAATATTCATTACAACGCATATTTCTTGAGAAAGTTGGATTAAGATTCCACATTCTTTTACAGTACTGAATGCAAAGTAAATTAAAGGAGTACTGTCCCTATAAAGTATCTCAGACTTGTAAAGACTTTGAGCACATTCTGCGTAAATAGAAACACCAATGATTAAATTATGTTCGGGTACTTTGAAATAACTACACTGGAACATTGAGACAACTGCCATCTTAGTCTCCCCGTGACCATGCCTGCTGAAAAGCAACCGAAACGTCGGGAAAAGTGTAAAAAATAAAAAAAATAAAAAATCTAAATAGTTTAATAATAATTTAATTAGCTTAAAAATTAGTAAAGTTTAATAGTAGTAGTATTGTAACAATTTTCAAAATTTTGTTTTAAAGTGTCAAATAAACAACGCGATAAAATCCGTATATAGCAGTTTAATTTCAATGAATAATATTCGCGTAAATAGAAGACAATATTTGTAAAGACTGTTCACAAGATCAGAGCCAAAGCGAAATACGTTTTTCTTGTATTGACCTTGCAAATTTTCTCAGATTCTCGCAAAAACGTTGCGAGAATCCGCGATAGAAAATTTCAAATTATGACTTTATACTGTATCGGCATTGTGCAGCTTTGTGGCTCTTCTCGGATATGATTTTTATACTATTATTATGGTATAGTAAACCGCTGTACCGCGCCTTAGGTATGTGCGCGGCGAGACGGGGGGAATTGCCGTCAGCGTTGACGAATGACAGCGGCTTGTTAGCCTGCGTTCCCCACCTGCCTCGCCGCGCACATACCTAAGGCATGGTGCAGCGGTTTTGGTCAAACTATAAATAATTATATGGCAAACACTAGAATAGTCGCTTGCATTCTGCGTTCATTGGTCGCTGTTGACAGTACATTGTCTTTAGATAAGCCTTATTGACACAGGTAGTATATACAACTGCTGTTCACGCGGTCTCAGGTTCAAACCTCGGCTCGGGCAAAGTGTTATTAGGTTTTTATGACTAGAAATTCTCACTAGCTGGGATGTTTCGAATATTCGCATCCGCATCCGCAATTGTGGAGCTTCCGCATCGATTTTAACATCCGTATCAGTATACGAAAAGGCGGAAGTGATTTTTCAAAAATCTGTATCTGCATCCGCATCCGCGGATGTCAAAAATCTGCATCTGCAAGATCCCTGCTCACTAGCAGCACGAAGTCTAAAACTATATGCAGTAAAGGCAATAGGCTCGCCCTCTAATAGTACGAAGTCCTAGAACCTCCAGACAAAAGAATATATACATAAGTATTTTTCTACACATTACACATTTACTGTAGATAAATCAGATGTGCAAATATGACGTAGGTCATGCAGCTATGGGGTCTAAGTCTGTGATAAAAATTTGGGTGTAATATACCTCCAAATAGAGGCAAAGAGAAAGAGAGGAAGACTAAGAAGAAAGTGTACTGTAGATCAACTGAAAGAAAAAGCAAATGTAAAGACGTATCGAGAACTGAAGGATTTTGCATCGGACCGAGAAAGATGGAAATTGCTACGCCGATAAGTGTACAGCACTTAAATAGCCAGGCGCTCATAGCCAGTTGCACTCACTGATCGGTAAACGATTAGCGAGGTTGAGCAACGTTGGGTGCGGTCAGTTTATAGATGGGTGACCGCTTAGTGGTAATTCATCTAAGCGTCTCCGTGCTTCAGAGGGCACGTAAAAAGTCGGTCCCGGTTGTTGTCAAATTGACAGCAGTCGTTAAGCCATGTCAGAGGCCTACGGGCGGCTTGAACAACTCTTGACAACAGGTTGGCCACTAACCACACGAAAAGAAAAAGGCTTAAATATTGAATAGATAGCATATACCTCGAACTATTTTCAGTGATATAGGCGGCAAACAACGTATGTACATACATATGTATAATATATTGCGATTGGGAAATAATTGTGATAAAATCCTTTGACCCACATTCTGTGATCTTCATGAGTAGATAATGCGGCTAAGCTGACAACTGTCGCGATTCTTATATTGGTATCAAAGTTTATCTCCGGTTTTGATAACTCGCCCGTCATAATGGATTTACGAGACGAGCACTTGTGGAGTTATATCTGTCGAAGATAGTCGGGCTTCCTTATTATAAATTGTCTCAGTCCCCCGGACATATTTACAGTATGAGAAAGTGGGCCCTAGTCTACCACGCTAATCGACGGCATTTTGGCAATTTTTTTATATCTTTGAATATATTATAGAGAACTGTCATACTCAGACATGCAGGTTTCCACTGAATGTTTCCGTCATCGTTAAAATGAGCGATACATAATTAAATACGCATATAATTACTAAAAGTTATAGGTGCGTGCCGTGGGATCGAACTTGATACCCTTGCGTTACACTAACGGTCTACCAGTAGGCTATCTCTGCTGTTTCCGTCATCGTTAAAATGAGCGATACATAATTAAATACGCATATAATTACTAAAAGTTATAGGTGCGTGCCGTGGGATCGAACTTGATACCCTTGCGTTACACTAACGGTCTAATATGTAGGCTATCTCGGCTGTTGTTACTTGTCCCTAGCAAAATAATTTCATATTATTTATTAAACTTATATTTAATTATGCACAAGTAAAGGCAAAATAGTAAAATTGGGCGTTAATAATTGTTCTTTATTACTGCTATGTGGATCGACATCTAATTCGAAATCCTAACTAATTCCTGATTTGTCTATAACATATCTACTGCAATGATATATAGGTATAGTGCATAGGTCAAAATTGCATAGATCTTTGACCCGTATTTATACAGTTTCCGTGACATTGATATTCTAACTGCAGAAAGAGCAAAATAGAGATAAAAATCCTCGTATTTTGACGGTTTTAAACAATCAATCGCCAAAGTGGGTCAAGTTTTAGATTGGTCGATAGTATATGGACGAGCTTAATATTTTATGCTATGAGTATTATAATGACTTCGTTCTGGTTTCTGGTTGTGTTTAACCTGTTAATGCTAGAAATAATTGAAAACCTGGTAAATCTGGCTGCTGGTGTAAGTCTGCCACTCAATACGTTAATTGTATTATGTGATTAGTGATAGCAAATGCCATCGTTATGTATGTCCACAATACTGCTTAAAACTAGATAATTGTTTGTGTTCTGTTGTTGGACGGTAATATATTATTTACCTCAATTGCGTAACGGTAGTGAATGCGACTGTTATGCATAAGGTCCTCAGTTGAATACCTAATAATTCTCAGTTGATACATAAGGCACTAGCTACGTGGGATCTAACCATAAACCATATTATGGCAAAATGTGGTTGTAAGTCTTTGCCTAGCCAGAGATATAGGCGACAGACTATGCATGTAAATATTTTTATATTCAGACTGCGCCGAACGAAATGTGCCAAAGCAGGCGGTCACAGTTAAATGAATAAAATCAACACTTTTTGTTTAATACAAATATAAAATATACATTTACCATTATAACGAATGTGTTTACCGTTACTCCGAGTAAAAAACTTAAAATAATTAATATTTTCGCCTACAAAATTACGTATATTTGCATGCAATGCAATTTTACGTAAATTATATACCTAATATAGATAAGCTCGTGTTACGTGATTTTTAAAATATAACAGTAGAAATCTATCCTATTTAACAGCTTGAACGAAACATAAATAGTTATATTACAATTTGTCCGTCCCAAATATTTAAGTTATTGGTTGACAATAAAGATACATATTTATCAAAAAACGTCTTCAAATCCTCCATACAATTGTACTATGGCGGCCGCGCGCCGATTTAAATAAGCGCCGCACGTGCTCTGTCATTATCTGTCTTACGCCCGGCGCAGTCTTAAAAGCACATCGATGTCTTATCATGAGAAGATATCCATCGCTATTGGACGATTGCCGTCACGCGACTCAAAAGCACCAAAAGCGATGCGGCATTTGTCAACATAATCATAATCATTTATTTTTGTAAAACATAGGTACATAGTAAGATGGTAGGAATACAATTTGGTATCAGTATACCAAATTGTATTCCTACCAGTGTATATTTGCTAAAGTGGGCGCAAGAAATTGTCTTTACATCACATGTTATCACACACACGGAAGCCAGATCACACTAATGAGGGATCCACCCGACCCATAGTAAATTGCCCATTTTATGAACCATGTAATATTTTCTTTATTTTTACAGCTAAAGTATTGGGTCCAAATGAAACAAACAAATCCTCATTGTTTAAGAGAAAAGCCAGATAGTATTAGTACCTTTGCCGAACCTTTTGCCTAATATTAATTCTATAAAATTCTTTATTTGACTGTTACTATAGAAGAATATTTTAGGCAGCGATGGCTCAGTGGGGATACCAACAGACTGCAATGCAATGCTCGGGTTCGAACCCACGTCGCGCACCTCTGACTTTCTTAAGTTATATGACTTTTTGTAATTATGTGCATATTGATTGACAATTATCGCTTGCTCCGTGCCTCGGAGAGCACGTTAAGCCGTTGGTCCCGGCTGCCATGAACATCTATGGCAGTCGTTATTGGGAAAGTCAGTACCCTCTAATATCCTGACAATAGTCTAGCCTTAGGGTATCATGTCACATGTTAAGCAAGTATTGCAAGACAACAAGCTCCAACAGCCGCGCCGCTGTCACAGATCCCGAGAAAAGCCAGCCACAGTCGAGCGCCAGCCTGCTATACTGCCTTATGTAAGGGGTGTCACTGACAAGATTGGCTACATCTTGAAGCGAGCTTCAATCAACACATACTTCAAGCCGCCAACGAAGATAAGTAAATTTTTACCATCCATCAAGTGCCAACTACCTTTACAAGATGCAGGGGTCTATAAAATAGATTGTGACTGCGGACTCTCATACATTGGTCACACCAAGAGAAACATAGGTACCCGCATAAAAGAACACATAGCTGATGTAAAACACCAACGCTCGTTGAAGTCTGCTGTGTGTGTACATGTGCAACAGGGGACCAACCACTACATGAGATTTGACAAACCACAGATTCTCGCTAAAGAACACCGATTCCTACCAAGGATGCTTCGCGAGGCTATTGAAATCAAAAAATATCCTAATTTTAATAGAGAAGATGGTTGGAATGTACCACCAGCTTGGGATCCACTAATAAAAATAGTCAAACCCAAGAAGAAGCAAACCACAGCTAGACTTCATGATACTTTGAGCTCATTCTGCGTAAATAGAAACACCAATGTTCGGGTACTTTTAAAATAACTACACTGGAACAGTGAGACAACTACCATCTTAGTCTCCCCGTGACCATGGCTGCTGAAAAGCAACCGAAACGTCGGGGAAAGTGTAAAATTAAATTAAATCTAAATAGTTTTAATAGTTTTAATAACAATTCAATTAGCTTAAAAATTAGTAAAGTTTAATAGTAGTAGTAGTGTAACAGTTTTTCAAAATTATGTAATAAAGTGTCAAATAAACAACGCGATAAAATCCGTATATAGTAGTTTAATTTCAATGAATAATATTCGCGTAAACAGAAGATAATATTATGTATGTATTTACAAAATAAAAAGTATATATGTATGTTTATCCATTGTCTAGTACCCATAGTACAAGCTCTGCTTAGTTTGGGCTACATGGTGTTGCGTGTATGTGATAGAATATTATATTATTATCTTCTAAATGTCCCATTATAGGGTTTAAAATGTATTTTATTATATCTAACGGAGCTAGATACTAAATCGCACTAGCACGGCTGGGTCTTTGTGCCAATTCATTTAATGTTTGAAAGGTTCCTCGTGACAGGCCATTCCTAGTGCATGAATTGCCTTTAAAAATCTAGCTTCCTATTAGAGACGTTTGTAATATGTTATGTAATCCAAGTATATTAGTGACAACTGTATAAATGGAAACAAATATGGCACTTATACAAGGTTAAATGAAAAGTATGTACTAACTAGACTTTTCTCTCGGCTTCGCAAGGTTAGGTAAGATAAGTAACAGTTGTTTTTTCTGAATGGACGGTATCCTTTGGCGGTGGACAGGCGTGAAAGCGTAGTAAACAAACAAACTCATATTCAATGGGAACTGTCCATTACTGGCTTAGCGTGAACAGAATTCATATATAAAAACAATTATACGGTCGACGGTCGAAGTAGGTTGCTGCGCCCATATAATGACAATTATTTAGTTTTTTAGTTGGGCAAGATATCAAAACAATTTAAATCCACCAGCCCAGTTCCTAGATAACATTTTAGTAACATATGAATCAGAACAATGATAAAAAATAACATTAAAACAATGATTTTTATTTCAAATACCTTTATATAAGCCACCACAACAAACGAAACGAACAAAGGCCCGGTTAAGAGCACCTTGAACCGACGGGCGTGTATGAGGAATGTGATGAAAGTGAATGAAGCCAGAGAAGTGTGTCAGGATCGTAGCAAATGGAAATCCGTAGTCTCTGCCTACCCCTCTGGGAAACAGGCGTGAATCTATGTATGTATATGTAACAAACGAATTAGGTACACATAAAATCTCCGCTCCGCTTCAGTATGCAATCCTATTGGTTATTTCTCCGTTTCTTCGCTCCGCAGCCTCGCTTCGCTTCAATGGACAGGCAGCCTTATTATTGGCTTGCTGATAACGCTCTTAACTACTCAGGATCTTCTTGGCACTAGACTTTATCTGATATGATAGGCTTATCTTATTCTACCAATCCTGTATAATCTTTGATTGTAAGTCAATCACATTATCTTGTCCCTAGCTGTCAAAAACTATGCCAAGGATTTAGTTCAAACGATTCATATAATTTATAGAAGCCATCTTTGTTAAACTAGTTAGTTGTTTTCTAGGAAGGCAAATTAGAGGGTTCGAATTTGTTTTTATAGTAATAGATGGCTTATTATCCGTGAATCACTAAAGAGCCCAGTTGAAAACCAGTGTCAGGCTTTCGTTTGACACATGCTGAACTGGGCCCTATTTGACACTACTGTTACACACTTACTTTATATGTACTTAGTTATTTTTTTGGTTCCGTTTCACTTATTTTTGTACTGATTTCTTTCTACTTTTAACAAACTTCAAAAAGGAGGAGGTTCTCAATTCATATGTATGTTAATTTTTTTTTATTTGTGTTACCTTATATCTCTTTTCTAGGTGAACCGATTTCTATGATTCTTTTTTATTTGAAAGCTGGTGCTTTCCGGTTGGTTCATCATTCGTTTTCGATTTATCCTTGATAATGCGTATTTGGCTACATTGATGATGTTTTCATTTTTGGCAAGAACAAAATAAACAACTGTGTAGGATGGTTTGGAAGCCCTTCGTCGTGTTTTGAGGTAGCCCCATTCTAATTTGTTGATGTTCTGATGAAGATCTTCAGTTTTATACAACGGAATTCTTTGATAATTGACAGCAAATCTGCCGTGATTACTACAATCTCTACATATTATATGAATATGAATTGATTACACAATTCCAAATTGGTTATTAATAGCATTAGTATGAAGTAACGTGCAACTGTTAAACTCAACAAGGTATACACAAAAAAGCTAATAACATAATTATTTCTATAATACAACTTTTAATATGACGTTGAAGCCATTAGGCTCCGGAACCCCGGCATAAAACGTATATTTTAGTGCACTTTTTTGTTTTAGAATATTCTTTTTATAAGTCGGTTTTCTTTTTTGTTAAAATTTTATTTCTATACTTGTTGTTATGTGTTCGTATGTGACAAATAAATAACTTTTCTTTCTTTCTTTGTAAATTATAAAGAAACTTGTATTTGATTTTGATTACTAGATTTTGCTCATGGTTTCGCTCACGTAATTTTGCTAAGGTTTAACGCTACTTTTTAAATAAAATATAGCCTATGTAACTCGGTGATAATCATCAAATCAGTTGATTAGTTTTTGAGTTAAACCTTTACAAACAAAAAATCTAATCTTTCCTCTTTATAATATAAGTATAGACCATTAGGTTCAGCTCTTTATGGTAAAGATCTTATATACAGATATATACACAGTCTCAAGCTATTATTCCCGATGGGGTAGGTAGTCTAGTATTATACCCATATTTCGACAACCTAAATGTAGGTTTAACGTAATGGGGAGCTAGCCTTTTGGCGTGCCAGACTCCGTGTTGCTTCTAAAAGTTTCTTGAGAGAAAACCCCTATAATACTTTGTCTGATTAGGAAATTGAAAATAAAAGTTCATGTACAGCAGTCGAATTTATACAGCTGTGGTATTGAGGCAGAAAAATTATAGTTAAATCTTTAAAAGGATTAGCGCCAGCTTCTTTTTTTAATTTTAGTTAGAATTTGGGTAAAGCGTCACCAGTATTCTTGTTAACACCTTCATCTTAGCTCATATGCTTGTGCTAGGAATAAGTGCACGTCGTAATGCAATGGTTGAGGTTTGCTTGCACTTCCAATGTCTTATCCATTGGGCAGCTGCCACTCTTCTTACCTGTAGCTAATAGCTGCGTTACAGTTTTAATATTCTTGCAGCAATATCAAAGTTTATATTGTAATATTACCTTTTTCCAGATAAACCTTATTATTATTATATTATGAATACTATTATAGCAACTAGTTATACCCGGCCACGTTTCTTTGTGGCTCAAGCTTTATTTATATTTCTCTGTACCCGTTTGAACTTTGGAAAAAGTAAATAAAACACTTTTATGCAGACTATTGTATATATTGTAATATTGTATAAAATTTTCAAGTCAATCCTTCGTCTACCTTTCAAATTTTACGGACACAAACATACGGCAGGAGAATTCCAACTAATATTCAATATGTGAATATGAATTGGTTTGTTTGTTACACTTTCACGTCTTAAATACCTAACCGACCACCATGAGATTTCGCGAGAGTTTCTTGAAACAACTTATAACCTTCTAACCTTACTCACACATCAATTTGCTGTCTAAAGTCAGTATAAAAATGATCCCGACTCTGTCCCCTGTCATGTAGGCACTTGATATGTTGACTAACCTTCCAGTCAAATGTAAGATAAGATAAACATAAATGAAGAGATTCATAGTCTTAAGTTACGTTTGTGCAAAGACAGTTTAAGATAGAATTGTTTTTACTGTGTTGGTATGAATAACGGGTAATCAATCATCAATCAATTTGTTTATTGCGACCATGGGTACAATCTATATACCTTTATATAAAAATCTAGTGTCACGGTGTTTGTGGTCGTACTACTACGAATCTGCTCGATCGGATTTTTTTTTTATGTATATTTGGTAGGTTATTAAGGCCTATTCTCATAATAGGCCGTAAAGTATATTCTGCGTAAATAGAAACTTCTTCTCTCTTAGCCTTTATTATTCCCAAGTCACTTGGGTCGGCTTTTCTGGTCTAACCGGATTTGACTGGATATCAGTTTTTACACGGAGCGGCTGCCACCTGACCTCCGCAACCCGAAGGCTAACGATATCCTAAGGCTAGACCAGTGTCAGGGTATTAGAGGGTACTGACTTTCCCAATAACGACTGCCATAGATGTTCATGGCAGCCGGGACCAACGGCTTAACGTGCTCTCCGAGGCACGGAGCAGCGTAAATAAAACTAATAATAATAATAATAATAATAATAATAATAGTTTATTGTTGTTCCATAATCGTTACATAAGTATAGCATGAGGCAGCCCCATTAAGTTATTAACAATACTTGTGTTGGGGCTGACTCGCTACTTCCCCTGTAGTACATTTACATAATGGAGACTAATAAACTTAAATAATAAACAGGATACAAATTGAAAAACTAAAAATCTATAAAAATCTATAAAAAGGAGCAGCTCGATAGTGTATGAGTGTGTGTGTGTGTGTGTGTGTTTGTGTGTGTGTACGTGTGTGTGTATATGTTTGTGTGTGTTAGTGTACATATGTGTATGTGTGAGTATGTGTGCGTGCATGTTTGTGTATATAGTATGTGAGCGTGTGTGTGTATATTATGGATTCCATTTTAGCAAGGTCTGATCAAAATTTGTTCGATTTCCTCGTATGTTAACGTTTTTAACCAATCAGTAATGATCTTCTTGCATCTATGTTTAGACTCTGGATGAAATTTTAATTTTGAGTTTATTATATTGTAGATAAAGGCAGATTGGGCGCTATACTGACGCTCTGCAAAAGCCGTACGAACCCGAGAGGAGTGAGCCACAATATTATTGCGTCTTTTATCCTGGTCTGCAGGGATATATGGGGTAGATTTATGTAGGTATAAGGTTATGTTTAATAAATATAGCTGCCTAACTGTTAGTAAACCACACAAACTATATAGATTGCTAGTCGGATATCTGTATGGTTTAAAATACATAACTTTTAAAAGTGACCTCTGGGCTCTTTCGAGCTCGAGCAATTTAGTTTTGGTGGCACCTCCCCAAACCGGGATGCAGTATGTTATAACAGATTGTGCCAGCGCAATATAGATTCTACCAAGCAGGTCTGGAGGCATAACATAGCGAAGAGTCTTAAAGATCCATATGAATTTCCTGACCCGAGAGATATTAGTGTCAATCTGTGCATGCCACGATAAACGCTCGTCCATAATAATGCCTAGGTATCTTGTAGTAGTGACTCGTTGTAAGTCTTGACAACTTATGTTTAAGTCAGAAGACGTCATACTCTTAGGGATTACTATTTTAAAATCTGGGCCTGGTTTAGATTTTGCACTTGGGGAAAAGCAGATGTAGTTCGTTTTAGTAATGTTTACGGTTAGAAGATTAGCTTTTAACCAGTTCCCAATAATAGTTAGGCCACTTTCCGCATTTTGGCGCACAATTTCCCATGATTGCGCAGTGAACTAATGATTAAATTATGTTCGGGTACTTTGAAATAACTACACTGGAACATTGAGACTACTACCATCTTAGTCTCCCCGTGACCATGGCTGAAAAGCAACCGAAACGTCGGGGAAAGTGTAAACTTAAATATAAATAGTTTTAATAGTTTAATAATTTAATTACCTTAAAATTAGTAAACTTTAATAGTATCTAGTAGTAGTGTAACAGTTTCAAAATTATGTAATAAAGTGTAAAATAAATAACGCGATTAAAGCCGTATATAGTAGTTTAATTTTAATGAATAACATTCGCGTAAACAGAAGACAATATTATATATTTCATACCGCTAGGAGATTAGGGTGTCCCTATAGAATAAATTTATATGGCAGAACAACGTTTTTCCGGGTCAGGTAGTAATAATATGAAGGTGTTACAATTGTAAGTAAGTAATTTCATCTTTCACCTGTAGTTATGCAAATGTTAATACAATTAAAAAGTTTCTTATAATTATTAAAGTAGCATAAAATCGTATTCAAATTAGTAATGTTAGTAGAAAATTGTTTGTATTTAAAACTATCCATAATAGGGTTCACATTTAATCTCTGTGTTATAAGTGTTAAATATCCCTCGGGAACAGTACTTTTCCAGCAACTCTTTGACAACGTGTATGCATAATTTCACGATGATCGGTCGAGTAGTTAAAAAAGCAAAGAAACTTATATTCGCTTTTATAATATTAGTTACGATATCGGCACTGTAATTGGATAGTTTTTATAACGAGAATTGGATAAGACCGTCTACGACATTATATTCTACCACATACACACAACACCATCTAGCCCAAACTTAGCAGAGCTTGTACTATGGGTACTAGACAATGGATAAACATACATATATACTTTTTTTTGTAAATACATACATATTATACATAGAAACACCCAGACCAAGACAAACATCCATGTTCATGCACACGAATGTTTGACTTGTGCGGGAATCGAAGCCGCGACCTCAGGCGTGGCAGTCGGTTACACTAACCACAACGCCATGGAGGCCGACATTATTTACATCATCATTATGTACATCATAACTTTGCTTCTTCTAAAAGGAATTAGATGAATCGTAGCTTAGATTTTAGGTTTAAATCTAAGCTAGCTAGCTGTTAAAACCGTAACAAACTGATGTATAGATAAATAATGCATTATATTCGATCCCATCGTCGACCCAAGGTTAGAATAGATAGAAAATCTTTAAAATTTTTATAGATAGATATCAATTCACAACTAAATATCATTGATGGGCTAAATAGATGTGAATTGTATCTACATTTAGCCAGCTATGTATTTAGGGATGAGTCAAACTGGCTGACGTTTTGAGATCCTAATATAAACAATTGTTAATGACATGAAGCTTCAAGCGGAAACTAATTATTAACGTAATAATTAGTATCT
Source organism: Catocala fraxini (assembly GCA_930367265.1). Lineage (NCBI taxonomy): Eukaryota > Metazoa > Arthropoda > Insecta > Lepidoptera > Erebidae > Catocala > Catocala fraxini. The sequence goes on from OV884045.1 coordinate 16,704,637, forward strand.
CAGAATGTTCCCCTGGGTGAAGCCAATAAATGGTTAAATATAATTAATAAAACTCCTTTTTATCCCAGTTAATTAGCAGCCACCAAATATACAAGAATTTGGAGGTTTTCCCTTAATCCTTTGACTCCTGATTTTTCCTTCCAAGACAAAAGAAAAAGGCTTTATTAAGACACTCTAATTATTTTCTATTGTGATAATATTTATTAGAATCTTTATTTCATTTCTTTATACTAAAATGGCTTTGATTGAAAGGTCACTTTTGAGAAATAATAAAGATCTTCTTTAAAGTGGGAGCTTTTTAAAATTTACGGTTGATTGTTAATTTCTTTTTATCATTCAATCAGTTAACAAGTATAAATATTGCCTGATGGTAAGTTGTTACTGTAGCGTAAAGACGCTTCAAATACTAGATAACGATTACGTCATGTTGAACCTTAAATAAAGAAAAGCTTTACTGCAATCAAGAGAAAGCAAGCACTAGCCTGCTTTCTGATTAGACCGCTTTTATGCAATTTAGATTTAAATTATAAGCGCTTTGATAATTAATGTTTAAACACTTATTAATTTCAGGGTATAAGTTTGAGATTAAATTTACAATAAATTAATTGAACGTTCATGGGTTTAATCAAACTAGTTGGATATAGTTTAATTGAAAATATTAGCGTAAAATTATACCAAGTGATGGACGACGTAGTCTTTTGTATAAATAATATCCTAACTAACACTATAAATGCGAATTTGAGTTTCTTTATTTATTTTATATATTACGCTTTCACACCATAACTATTCGACTGATCATCATGCAATTTCGCATACACGTTTTACAGCTACAGAAAGGACATATGATACCTTTCATTGAGATAAAAGTACTGTTCCCGAGGGATATCACTTTATTGAGAAAAATTTAGACTAACGCGTGCAATGCCGCGGGCATAATCTAGTGTGGTATATAACATATTTACGGTTTAAATCTTAAATGAAATTGGGCACGTTTGTCGCATGCAGAAGATTGAGGACTAAAATTAGCATAGACTTGATCCTATTTGATGCTAATCGGCAACATTGTAGACCGAGGAGACGAATTAGAGGACTTATAGGAAGCGCGTAACAGAAAGACGTGGTAACCGCAAGGAAGGGCTTTGCCCTGCAATGAAACAATACAGGCTGGAATAAATAAATATAATATAGTTAAAAGCTAAATAAAGCTCTGCTGAACCAGCTGTTCTAAGCGAGAGCCCGTAAATGTTGGCAGTAAAACTGGAATACTTTATGTAAATCAAATGCGTCGCAAGTTTTTCAATTAGGAAGCCATTTTATTTGCGGTCATTACTGTAATACAAACATTTTTCACGTTCTAATAATATTGAAGTCGATGCATAAGTAACTATGCATAAATTCATATAAGATATCTATTAAACGTCGATGCGAATGTTAAACTTTGAAAATAAACTCAATCAAATATACCTTGGCGGTGCAAAATAAGGTAACGGGTTCTATTTCCTAGTCGACTAAACTTTTATTGCCTTTATTTGTTAAGAAATTCTCAGTAGAAGTACGAAGTCTGGGTGTGTGCTGGGTAAACGGCAATAGGCTCGCTCTTCAATACATGGTACATTAAGTCATTACTAGCGAAATGTCGGTATATTGCATCTCTGTTTAGTGTTTACCTCTATGGGGAGTATTGCCGTGAGACTATATGTATGTAATAATATCAGCCCTGTATATAAACCGTCCCACTGCTGGGCACGGGCCTCTTCTCGGCCATTGTCGGCCACGCTGGCCCAGTGCAGGTTGGCAGACTTCACATACCTTCGAGAACATTATGGAAAACTCTAAGACATGCTGGTTTCTTCACGATGTTTTCCTTCACCGTTAAAGCGAGCGATAATTAATTGTGTCCGTTGTTAGAATGTTTGTAAAGTCCTCTGGGACACAGAAATTACTCCTGGTGCGGTTGTCTTTTTTTAAAAGATGAATGAAATTAAAATTGATTTAATACGCACATAACTTTGAAAAGTCGAAGGTGGGATTGAAGTTTAGACCCTTGCGTGGTAGTTCAAGGGTTTTCCACTGAGTTATCGTATGTTTGTATGTATAATATATGTATGTAATGCAATGATATAGAAATGCAGACTTGATAAAATACGTGAATAGAACTTAGAACGCTTTTTTAAACATACATACGCAGACCTAGGTTTGCGATATTTAAGATAGGCAGTTAAAGTTTGTATGAAATAAAAGTTCAGTAAGCTAAAATTTCAAACATAAATACCTATTTGAATATACGGTGACTACACATAAATGCACGCTAAAGATTTATTATAGCAAACTTAATATGATTGGTTCCCATAATCTGAGTGAGTAAAACAATTCGCCAGTAAAGCTTTTTAATAAGTTTAAGTATCGGAATGGACATCATGCTAACTAGATCAATGGCCAGTTTTACTGTCAGAGCTTTATCGATTGAAATATTACGTTAAATGTTGATTGACATTTTCCGTTTACACTTTTGGCAAATTGTGAGATTAGGAGTTTAGGTTTCGATTTAGTCAGTGTCAATAGATTAGATAATATTCTCAGTTACAGAAAGGAATCTGGAAATATGTCTGTTAGACGAAAACATGCTCGCATTATATTTTTTTTTACAACGAAATTGGCAAACGTATGTCTAAAGATTATTTAAACGATTACCTTAATCTACGGACGAAAGATTATACTTACGTATTGCAGCCCGCCAAAATAAGAATTTATGTACCAATCCAAGTGATAAAATTGACTCTTCGCCGGCTCATAGAGCAGCATTTTCATAAATAACCTGGATTCGCTCTCTACCGCAAGAATACAACTGGATTAATCATTTTTTTATGCTATTGGTGGCCCACGACCCAGCTAAAAACTGCTCACTTAACTTTGTTTGAGAAACACAACCCAACCGCTATATCGTCGTTGATAGTTCAAACCGCGTTACTTAGATTGTCAAATACCGCGTACGTTCATTTCACAAATTTTACAGGAGGAAAAAATACTGATTTTTTAAATGATTTTCTTCTGAATTTGAAACGAAATGGAAATAAGAACATTTGTTACTTGACTAATTTTAAAAATCACTTTCAGTTCCTGTATCAGCACCTGCAAGCGCGACTACTCAATTTTGCCTTTTTTTGTGTAAACGCGGTAAAGACAATGTAAGTTACGCTGTATTGGCCTGTGAACAACGATATACCGTAAACTATATAATAAATAAGCAGATGGTCTGGCTAAGAGTAAAAAAATATTTTAAGAGGATTAGGGGAAAGGGGTACAAAAAGGAAAGGATGAGACCAAGGGGATGATTTGGTCTCCTGCGGCCTCTCTTAGCGAACAAAACGCAACAGCACGTATATACTATTTGATGTTGATATTCTGTGTGTATTACTCCGGTCGAATCGGCGCATTGATGCTGAAACCAGTACCTAAGGCTCAATCGAAATATGACACATCTACGCGAAATGTAACACATTTCTGCCTATCCTTTCGCGAGTACACAGCCATGACATTTTGTGTGTATCTATACTAATATTTAAAGAGGCAAGATTTGATTTTTTGTTTGTAAGAATTTAACTCGAAACTACTCGACCGATTTTTGATATTATTTCACCAATAGAAAACTCTATTATCACCGGGTAACATAGGCTATAGCATATATTTTCTTTAAATAAAGTAGACTTCATTTAAAACAAGTGAGAAACGGCCGGAGTTCGAAAAAATGGTATCACGTGATCTTGAGGTCAGAGGTCAAAGGTCATAGTCATTTTGGAGGTATATTGACTATGCTGAGTCAAATGGCGTTGACTGCAATTCTCCAGCTCTTACGGCTCTTGAGTTGAAATATGGTATCACGTGACCTTAGTCAGGTCAGTTAGGTCAGAGGTCAAAGGTCATAGTAATTCCGAGGTATATTATGTTGAGTCTCTAGCTCTTACGGTACTTGAGTTGAAAGTTGTATAACAGACAGACGGACGGACGGACGGACAAAGCTGTTGTATAAGAGTTTTTTCGAAGTCTAAAAAGTACTGTTTATAATATAACCGTATATAAATAAACTACTTATACGTGAGCAAAGCTGCGGGCAAAAGCCAGTGCAAAATATGTATCTAAAGCAAATCCATTTATAAAGGACGTCCTCTAATAATCGCATTCGTTGGAAGGTTTTCTAAAAGTTTTGATAAATGACTTTGTGAGCATGTTCTTAGAGGTCATGAGTTGCAAGTTGAGAACAATACATCATAACTATGTACTTTTATGTTGGCTTTATACAGACTGCAAAGAAAATTTTCCCATTTTGATGATAAGGCTTTAAAAATGTCTTGGTATGGAAGTAGTCCCACATCATGCCGATGGCACTGCTGACGTGTATCCACTACCATAAGAAGACAAGCTTATGTGTAGAAGTTACCATGAAACCAAGATTGATATTTAAAAACTACGACTAACTCTACAAACTCTTTTTAAAAACTCTTGCAGTGCTGATATTTTTATCGTTGATTAGCATACCTATGAAATAAATTTGTCAGATTTCCTGTGCGAAATCTGTCAAAATATTACATTTATTCTTTAAAGCAGGCTGTCCCCTGTGGTTTCATCCACTTTTATGATTAGTGTTCTGCGCTCGTAGCTCGTAGCAGGATTTTATATGGGCTGTATTACTTCTGAATAGAGTAACTTTCTAATTATACAATAATTTTAAAATCGGTTCGGTAATTTTAATATTAGATTATAATTAATATTTCTAATATTATATAGAAAATAATTATCTTTAATGCCTTTTATTTTGGGTTGTAGTAAAACATATCCTTTTTTTACAAGAGATCATGAGTTACGGGTAACCGCTTAACACTGCTGCTGTGGCAAGACCACATGTTACTTTACTTATATATACCTACTCTATCTGAAACTGAATATCTTTCTACAGAATCTCGGCCTTAGCTTTGCCATATATTAAAAACGCCTTTTATAATTAATCCAACCTCATATCAGCCGAACAGTAATCATATAAAGCCGATTTTACACGTTTTGCTGACGCATCAGGTTTCTTTGGTAAATAGAAAGTTGTTAAGTCATAAGGAACCTCATATTATGAGTGTAAGATTTTGGGCTATCAAGATTGTATCATAATCTTTGCCTTTATGTTTGACTGTACAGATGGCGTAGTGGTTTAAGTGGTAGCGCCACTGCTACTACCGAATATTGTGGGTTCGATCCTACACGGGACAAAAAATTGTGTGATTCATAAATGGCTTTTCCAAATTTAGGGTCTTCTTAGTGTCCGTTGTTTGAATGTTTTCAAAGTCTTTTGCGATGCAGGAGTTACGTACTCTGGATAAGAACTGAAACCAGAGTTTAGAGTAATAACAACATATAGTAAGAAACGATCATTAATAGCAAAAGACTTGCCCTCTTGGACCTAAAAATAGCCATCAAAATGACACCTGTGCCTGCCCTTTGAACAAATGTCAAGAATAACACTAAAATACGACTTAAGTCTGTGTTGGCGATATGCGAAATTGAACGCGTTTTAGTCGGAAATCTTAGTAGCAGTTTTTCTTAAGGTTTTTTCTTCAGGAAACATTAGAGATAATAAGAGCAATTTGTGAAACGGCTTTTCTTAGACAGTAATCGTTAGTTAGATCTGCTCTTTACTTCAGCCAGTTATTTTAGTACGTGTCAATGTGTCAGCAATTCTTTGGTAATATTTAATACTAAAGTGGTTTCTATTTTTGTCTACAAATAATAGATATCTAATATTAACACTGTTAATACCCTCTTCTTAGGGTAGATACTTTTACGTACAATCTTATTATGGTGATGGTTGTCGTCATTCTTGCTCAATCGCTTATCTTCTATCTTTTATATACATAAAAATCAATTGCTGTTCGTTTATCTCGCTAAAACTCGAGAACGGCTGGGCTGATTTAAGCTGATTATGGTTTTGAAATCTTTGTCGTAGTCCAGAGAAGGTTTAAACGGTGAGAAAATATAGGAAAATTCGTTAGAATAGGTGATACGAAGTACACCGGGTCATCTAGTTATAAATAATTATATAAAGACGATTAAAATTTGAAATGTTGATACAATATAATAATATGCAATAATCCTAAGTAATTATCGAAAATCGTAAGTTAATATTATAAATGTGAATATTTATTTCACGCTTTAACCATGTGACCGATCATCATGTTATTTCGGATATGCGGTAGGTGTACAGAAAACGACATAGAGTCTCTTTCATCCAGAAAAACGTAGTGTTTCTAAACTAATCAAATTTACATTTACGTGAGCAAAGCAGCGGGTAAAGTCTAGTCCTAACTAAATATAAATGTGAATAATATTGTCTTACGTGTACGCGAATGTTAGGTATAGCGGCGCTCATAGCCAGTTGCACTCACTGATCGGTAAACGATTAGTGACGTTAAGCAACGTTGGATGCGGTCAGTCTATAGATGGGTGACCGCTTAGTAGTATTTCATCTGAGCGTCTCCGTGCTTCGGAGGGCACGTAAAAAGTCGGTCCCGGTTGTTGTCAAACTGACAGCAGTCGTTAAGCCATGTCAGAGGCCTACGGAAGGCTTGAACAACTCTTGACCAAACAGGTTGGCCACTAACCACACGAAAAGAAAGAAGAAGATTGAAATTAAACTACTTTATAAGGACTCTGTTGGACTGGTTACTTAAAAAAAAATATTACAAAATTTCAACTATAACCCTACTATTATTGAACTTTACTACAATTTAAGTTATTTAAATTAATTAAAACTATTTATATTTAACTTTACACTTTTCCCCGACGTTTCGGTTGCTTTACAGCAGCCATGTTTACGGGGAGACTAAGATTGTAGTTGTCTAAATGTTTGAATTGTAGTTATTTCAAAGTACCCGAACATAATTTAATCAACATCAGCTAGTGTGTGAACACGTACAACTGCATTAATGATAAATAATGCTATCAAGAGCATCGTTCTATAAGCAAACATAAACATATACGTAAATATATAATGTTCTTGATTTCCTGGAATATTAATTTTGTAACTAGTTTACGAGTGACATCGATTGTAATATATCTGTCTGATGTAGATAACGAAATAATTGAAGCTTAAATTATACTGGCTCGTAAACTAACTATCGTTGTACCGATTACATACTAATAATGACTTGCAGGGTCTAGTATAGTACTGATAAAGTTACAGACAGTTACACGTGTGAATTAATTATTTCAAGGCTCCATCTTTTTTTTACATATTAAACAATTGACGTACTTGTTATTATTCCTTAACTGCTCGATCGATCTACATGAAATTTCATCATACATGTTGAGAACGGTACAGAAAAGAACATAAGGTACCTTTCATCCAGAAAAAGTACTGTTTTTAAGCACGTCAATCGCATAGCGTTCAACGCATGCCTCATAAAACAAGGCTTAAGACTACGTTAGGTTCAACTAAAATCACAAGAAATACATGTTTTACTGTACAAATAATGGTATGTAGAATAAGTATTTAGACAAATATGTAAGTCATAACGTGTGTCGTGAATAATCCCTCCGCAAACGGCTCACCTCAGGTGCCGCTTAAAGGTTAGCTCCGAGCAAAAGATGAAACTACCGTAACATTAAAACGAGAGAGATCTTCAATACATTGAATACCGAGAAATACACGGCTAGAAATACGGCTTAGTTCCACGAATAGTTTAAATCCTACTCATATTTTGAATGCAAAAGTTTGGGAAGATATTTGGCTGCTTGATACTTATTTGTATGTGAGCCGCGGTTGAATGGATTTAGATGAAAATTAACACATTCATGGACTAACACATTTCTATCCTGGATTAACACATGGGATTGTTTTTATTCCTGTATGCGTTTACGTAGGATTTAGTTGGGCAAAGACGCGGCGGGAATCAATCAAACAGTTATTTGACACTTAACCTGTTGTATGCCAGAATACCAGACATAATAGAAAAAGCATTGTGTCTCGCGCAGATCCACGTTCCGGCATACCAGAGGTTAAATAAACATATTTAAGTATATAATACTAGCGATAGCCCAGTCAGAGATCGTTGGAATGCCAAGCAGAAATCGCTAGTTCGCAAGTTATCATTTGGTTTAAGATGTAGGAAAACATATAGAGGAAAGTTGCATATCTGGTAGTTCTCCATCAAGTTGTCAAAGATATGTGAAGTTTGCCAACCTGCACTGGTCTAGCACTGGTTTATGACCTAAGCCTTTTTTACACTAAAAGGTGGCCCAGGCCTGTTGGACAGTTAGCATAAATGTAGGTTCGATTGTTTTTTTTTATTCAATAAAGGTTTAAATCATTCATACGGCCCACCTGATGGTAAGTGGTCACCGTAGCCTATAGACGCCTGCAACACCAGAGGCATCACTTGCGCGTTGCCGACCCTTTAGGAAAGGAAGTGGGAAGGAGAAGGAGCGGGAAAGGGGGAAAGAGAGTGATTGAGCCTCCAGCACTCTCACTCACTGAACGAAACACAACAATGGGAATACTGATATTTCACGTCGATATTCTGTGAGAGGGGGTAGTCCTTCCCCGGTCGAGCCGGCCCATTCATGCTGAAATCAGCGAGGCTGTACTACTCTGTGTTAGCTTAGTAACAGTACTGTTTTCTGGATGAAAAGTACCCTATGTCCTTTTTTGTACGCGGAATTTTATGATTATCTGTCGGGTAGTTAAGGCATTTAAGCGTAACAAACAAACATAATCACATTTGCATTTGCAATATTAGTTACGATTATGTATACGATTATTATGACAATGCTGTACAAAAATGTTCTAATGATGGGCGAACTGCTACCATGTAAAAGCATGTGTTTTAAGAGCTAGAGTGCTTCCACGTATAATAGCAGTTATGGCATAGCAGGTCATGCAACTACAAAATGTAATGCATATTTTAAAGGCAGCCTCGAAGGCGTACTGCCAGAGATTCTAATGCTGTGCTGTGATGAGTTCTTAGCTTTGATCTCCAGGCCCAGTGGTACTTTGGTTTACCTGTTAAGATACTCTCAGTTGCAGCACATAGTCTGGAACTGTGCCTGGTAGGCTGTAGTAAGTTTATCCATTATTACGTGGGAGCTAAATCTATAAATGGTGACGTGGGTGTATTAAACCTCCATTGACCCCTTAGAAGCAATAGGCGTGAGCCGATGTAGATAAATGAGTATTGGAATTGAAATATTATCTTCTATCATATAGCATGTAGCATAAAAATATTGACAGAGTATTCATTATAATATTACTGCAAACATGTCTCATAAATTCAATCACGAGTAAACGATAATTGATTACCTACTAATATTTAATGTTTCTGACTAAAGCTGTAATGTATTAAACTCTATGTATAAAATTGATACTTATCCTTTTTAAAATTTGTACCCATGTTCCCCAAAAAATAAATTAATCTTTCATTCATATCCATGCTGATATTGCTAAAGCTGAAAGATTTCTATATTTAGAAACATTTATCTTCAAAACAGTTTGAAAAAATGTATGGCGTTAAATAGCCTGTTGGATAAAATTGAAGGCGGTATAACATCACGCTAAGATTTAAACGGGCGAAGCAGTGACATTTATCATAATTAAGAGCTTTAACAATTATTCTAATAACACTATATTAGTGTACTGCACGTAAATCCTATGCTAGATATGTATCATTCTTCTTGGTAATCATGACCAATAATACCCATGACCAAAAATAATGGTTGGAATGTACCACCAGCTTGGGATCCAGTAATTCAAATAGTCAATCCCAAGAAGAAGCAAACCACAGCTAGACTTCATAATACTTTGAGCTCATTCTGCGTAAATAGAAACACCAATGATTAAATTATGTTCAGGCACTTTGAAATAACGACACTGGAACATTGAGACAACTACCACCTTAGTCTCCCCGTGACCATGGCTGCTGAAAAGCAACCAAAACGTCAGGGAAAGTGTAAACTTAAATATAAATAGTTTTAATAGTTTTAATAATTTAATTAGCTTAAAAATTTGTAAAGTTCATTAGTATCTAGTAGTAGTGTAACAGTTTCAAAATTATGTAATAAAGTGTAAAATAAACAACGCGATAAAATCCGTATACAGTAGTTTAATTTAAATGAATAACATTCGCGTAAACAGAAGACAATATTATGACCAATAACTTAATACAGAATTATATCATTTTCTATAAAAGATTTAGGGATAATTTTTGGGACGTATGGTCACGTAATATGAAGTTCTGGAGACATTATTAAAGAAAACGCACGAATATCTAGTAAACTAGTTCAATGAAGATAATCCGGTCAGTAAATTGCTAGGCTCAGAGTTAAAGGGAGGATCTAATCCACTGTTCACCACGGCACTTCACAGTCGTGCGTTGTTTAGTAGTCTTTCAAACGATGTACCATGCTATCTTACAGCAGTTCAGTACGTAATAGACTTTGATCGGGTAATGTGTAATTGACTATTATATATATACATTTTCAATAATGGCACTTTGTTTGAAACTGTACTCAATATACTAGTGCTCTATAAAGTGACACCTATAACCATAGGCCACATAACCACGTCCATAACCATGGAGCTAAAATCCTATTACACATCACACTCATTTTAGACTGAAAAAAAGTAAGGGTTCATCACAATACGATTGGCTGCGAGAAGCCTAAACTCATGTCTATGGTTAGTCACAACAAATTAAACCTTCATGGTCTTTTCATCGTATATACGTGCGCGTTATCAACATTTTCGCGCGTCACTATGGTTTGTTTAAAGTATATTAGACATATAGAAAGCAGCGATAGCTCAGTGGGGAGACCAACAGACTGCAATGCACAGGGTCTCGGGTTCGAATCCACGTCGCACACCTCTGACTTTCGGCAGTTATATGACTTTTCGAAATTATGTGCGTATTGATTGACAATTATCGCCTGCTCCGTGCCTCGGAGAGCACGTTTAGCCGTCGGTCCCGGCTGCCATGAACATCTATGGCAGTCGTTATTGGGAAAGTCATTACCCTCTAATATCCTGACACTGGTCTAGCCTTAGGGTATCGTTAGCCTTCGAATTGCGGAGGTCAGGTGGCAGCCACTCCGTGTAAAAACTAATATCCAGTCAAATCCGGTTAGACTAGAAAAGCCGACCCCAAGTGACTTGGGAATAATAAAGGCTAAGGGAGAAGAAGAGACAGATAGAAAGTCTTTATCCCGGTGGTGGCATAAGACAGGACAGGATATCTGACAGGACGACCAAGCAATTGACTTACAGTAATATTATAATATCAGCCCTGTATATAATTTGTCCCACTTCTGGACACGCACCTTTACTTAATTATGTTTTTATACTTTAAACTAGCTGACCCGCGCAACTTCGTTTGCTTCACATAAGTGAATTTGTCATTGATGCGCCGCTCCTATTGGTCGTAGCGTGATGTAATATAGCTTATAGCCTTCCTCAATAAATGGGCTATCAAACACTAAAATAATTTTTCAATTCGGACCTGTAGTTCTTGAGATTAGCGCGTTCAACCAAACAAAGAAACAAACTCTTCAGCTTTATAATATTAGTATAGATAAGACATTCTCACACTAGGAATTAATCCTGTGTCGTGGGGCACTTCAAACATCCCACACAAAGAACACCCGGACTCAGAACAACAATAACTGGAAAACAAAAAATTTCGTTTCGTTTGGGATTTGAACCCACAACACTCGCCGTAGTGGTAATGGCGAGGCGACCACTTAAGCCACTACGCCATCCGTGCAGCCGCCAAAAGTTCGTGAGAAGAGTTAGGCCGTCCACTACGCTGGCCCAGTGGGTGTTATCAGTCTTCACAGATATCATCATCATAAGTGATGCTTAGTGACAAAACTAATCAATGATTTTGTCTTTGACTTAACCTGGGCTATGCCAAAACGACTCTCATTAAGACAGCTGACGTCACATTATACATTTGTATAATACTTTCAATATTTACACAATCTATTCCATATAGGTACCTACAATATTCATAGAATCCATTAAAACTTAATAATTCAAACCCTTATTTAATCAGACACCAAGAATAAACTGCTCATTATAAAGACACGTGTATTTTATGTGTGTCATAGGATATAATAATTTTAATGTAGGAAACGAAAAAAACGAAAGGTGGGTAATTAAATATTAAATATAAATATGAGCCTTTAATTGTTCAGTATAAACCATATGCAAAAGTTAGATCTATTTATTTGAAGGGCTACGGAAAGGTTACTCATATAAAGGCGTAATGAAGAATACCTTGGACCAAAGAAATACGTGTGTCGTGAGGGCATTGACAAGCATTTAAAAAACGGATACAATGAACACATAGACTCGGAAAAACTATTATGAACCACACAACTTTTTTGCCCTGTGTGGTATCCGAACCGGCAACACTCAGCGAAGTTGCAGTAGCAAAGTGATTAATTTATCCACTGCGCCATCTTGAAATGTTATGTAATGTCCCCCAATGCAGGTATTATCCCCAGAGGGAGATATGTCTATTATAAGAAAATAAATAACTTATGGAGCATGTATGAAATGTATAATCTCAGATAAATTAAATGAACGCAAGTAAAAATTGACAATAGATATTCAAAATATATAAATTGTCTGTCGAATTTCGATCACAGGGTGAACATGGCGGCTATGAAATATAAAAAAAAAGGTTTAAAATGCAAAGAATAAATCATAAATGATGTCATATATAATATATTAGTATAATATAGGTCAAAGTTGTCCCCAATCTATAGCAAAAGTCATGCCAAATGTCATGGTAGATTTGCAGGAAATCATAAAAGACAGCTTGATAATATTTCATTACTGTAATAAAACTTAGAGACGAATAACACATAAATATTTTGCGAGACACATAAAATGTGAATTATTTGATTCCATTGAAATAATAGATAAAACTGTGGGATACCTAGATATATATACTCACGTCCGTATAACCCAGAAGGCAGGCAGAGGCGTAATGCACTCACACAGTCACACTTATGAAAGATTTCTCTTTAGGTATTACATAATTAGGGGCGAGTGGTAATAATATATTCGTATAATATAGTCGGTGAAACAATAATATTTGAAATATAAATACAAGGACCAAATATTATATGAAACATTTTCTGCGAAACGAAATTCTATGAAATTTCTATCTGCGAATGAAGGGAACATATTTTTCGTACTTATTTGTCATGCTACATACCTTCTCTATCTTTTAACCAGAAACCTATATAGTTAATTCTTAGCCTTTCTTTAGTTTCACTTTCACGTTGACGAACAGAATTAGGATAACCCCTACATACTTAGCGGTACGCTATAAAACTTGAAATCCTACTGCACTGTACATCATCCTCTGAGATGTATTGGAGCAGCATTTATGCGTGTTTATTGTTAGAAAATACTAATTTAGTTCAGCGAAGATGTACTGAATTACCTTTTCTATATACGCCGTCCGGTAGCCATACTTGTCATGTCGCATATATCTAGACAGTAGACACCGTGTCATTCAGAAAACGCCTAGAAACAAATGGCAGAGTCAGACAAGTTATCCTTCAAATCTTTTACTTACTGGGTAAAAACTACCAGTTTTGCTATCCTTATCCCGGTTTTTTATAAGAGCGTAATATTCCACCATATATTGCCTGTGCTTCTCATACCATTGCTCAACACGAGTGTATGGCAAGAGCTGGTTCTTCTACTCGAAATCATATTATTACTTTTCCTCGTATGTTAAATATTAGTTAGTATGTTGCAGTTTAACAATTAATTTAAGAGATTTTTTCATGTCAGAGGAGGCTGTTCCATCTCTCTTGACATCTTGACATGACTTTCACTTTTTCTTTATCTGATAAATGTATCTTCTACTTGGTCTATCTTCCTCTTCTTCATTCTATTTTTCGTTTAGAGGTGGTCTTTATAAAGTTGCCATGTCGTATCAAGTGTCCCAACATTTTTCTCTTCGATACTCCATGACTCCTAAAACACATTTTTATGTTATCCTTTGCGGTTAATTTGAAATATTATATCTTGGAATGCATTACTTTAGTACGCTTTGAAGTTAATCCAACTAATACAAGAACCTAACTCACTTTACCTGAAGCAAAATATCTATTTTAATACACAAACAATATCTAACAAGCGTATCGTATTGTATTACAAGATGGACGGCGACTCGGCTCGGGTAATACACAATATAAATGCAAGTCTTCAGCTACAAAGGCCCTCGCGGAAACTGAACTGCTAAGATAGGCGTTTGACTCTGAAACAATACGGTCAACTTATAACAGTATGTGTTGTTTTGATATTGGGTCACTCATTTAATAGCGATAGAAAGGTATATTGTTCTTTACAAAACAATGGAATATTTATGTAACAGATAAAGTATACATTTTCTGAGTGTGTTTCTGCTTCTGAAAGAAACTGAAACTCAACAGGATAATTAGCTGAACATTTAATATATTTGAAAAATATTACATCAATTAAAATCCTAATTAAGTCTCTGTCTTTTGAACTATGATTAATGCAAGTATCTTTTAACTATTACTGTTATAAAAAAATATTCAAATAATATAAAAATCTAAATCTCGCAAGTGGTTATCACATTTTTTTATCATTCCTGTTTCGCGGGAGACTTTACAAACATTCAAACAACAGACACAAAGAACATCCCGACTCGAAACAATTATTTGTGGATCACACAAATGTTTGTCTCGTGTGGGATTCGAACCCATAACACTCGGCGCAATGGCAGTAGCGAGGCATTTAAACCATCTACTATGCCATCCATGCATTCAATTAAATACAATAGTGATACTTTCATAATGTATCTTTCAAAGCTGTATATTTATATACATTCCTGACTAATCTTAAGTCGTCCATTTCACTGCCCACATGCGCAAACCATCTTGGTATTCCTTTCTTAGTAAGCAACAAGGCCTTTTAAGTAATTCAAGTAAAACTCTGTTTCGTTGCGGATGTTCTAGTTTGTATTCACGCTAAAAGTTTAAGCGGTAACATCCCTGAATGTGGTTTGTCTTATTTGCTATTAATTTGTGGCAGTTTCTAGTAACTGAGAATATAGTGCTATGTTATTTCGTGTACAACTTTGAAGGCAATCTTGTTATTAATCCTAACTAATATTATAAATGCGAATGTGAATTTGTTTGTTTGTTACGCTTTCACGCCGTAACTAGTCGATTGATCATAATGAAATGTCGCATACACGTTGTCCAGGGGTACAGAAAAGGACATAGCGTAGCTTTCATCCAGAAAAAAGTATTGTTCTCGAGGGTTAGAAATTTATTGTCAGAATCTACAATAACGCAAGCGGTGCCAAAACCTAGTTTATCATAAATTTTTTTTTATATCTCTAAGTTGGCAAGCATGCCTATGGCCCACCTGATAGTAAGTGGTCACCGTAGCCTATAGATGCCGCAACACCATAGGCATCACTTGCGCGTTGCCGACCCTTTAGGAGAAAAAGGAAGTGGAAAGGAGAAGGAGCGGGAAGGGGTAAACAGGCTGATTGGGGCTCCGGCACTCTTACTCACCGAACGAAACACAACAGTAGGAATACTGGTCTTTCACGTCGATATTCTGTGAGAGGGTAGTCCTTCCCCGGTCGAGCTGGCCCATTTATGCTGAAATCAGCAGGGCTCTACTCTCTCTACTACAATAAAATAGAGTTTATGATAGAATTGTAGTAGACGTTTACAGTTATGAAGGCATTGACAAAATAAATAAAAATATATGGTGTGAATATGACCTAAATCGTTCAAGTCGTTCAAAAGTTACACGATCACAAACATCCGAACCAACGATTATCTAATGTAATAAACATATACAAAATGATTTTGTCTCCAGATAATGGACGTTAAGGTCTTGCAATAACTTAGCCGAATAGGTATTATAAAGACGAATGTAAGTTTGTTACGCTTTAAGTACTTTACAACGCGACCGAAATTCTTGAAATTTTGCATACACTTTGTCGGGGGTACAGAAAAGAAGGGTAAATTTATTGACAAAATCTGCCTTAACGCGAGCAGTCGCGACAAAATCTAGCTATACCGTAAAGCGTAGCAATGCTTTATAATAATAATAATAATAATAATATTCTACCATATACACACAACACCATCTAGCCCAAACTAAGCAGAGCTTGTACTATGGGTACTAGACAATGGATAAACATACATATATACTTTTTTTTTTTTTGTAAATACATACATATTATACATAGAAACACCCAGACCAAGACAAACACCCATGTTCATGCTCACAAATGTTTGACTTGTGCGGGAATCGAACCCGCGACCTCAGGCGTGGCAGTCAGTTGCACTAACCACTACGCCATCGAGTCGTCAAACACTTAAGGACTTAAACTTTTAAGGATAAACAGTCGTTTCTCCCTAAAAGTTTAGGTTTTGAACTTCATAATATACATATAATATAATATTCTATCACATACACACAACTCCATCTAGCCCAAACTCAGCAGAGCTTGTACTATGGGTACTAGACAATGGATAAACATACATATATATAATTTTTTTTTGTAAATTCATATACAACATATCACAGATATAACGCACAACCTCAAACACCTCAATTACATTATTAAATCGTAATATAATCATTAAAATGTTTCTTTTACGTACTCAAATATTTAAATTTAACGAACTAGTTCTCTTTATTGTGCGCGGATAGTATGGGTATATTACAATAAATCTAACATTATTGCCTTTATTGCATCAAAAACCATATTGCCTTCAACTATGATACGTTTTCCTTTATTTCAGCTATTTAACAAATGGTTGACTATAATTTAAAATCGTTTTAATTATTTTAGGGATAAAAATTAACTATATTTAAAATTGCTGTAATTGATTCAGTAGCCGATTTTGAACAAACTACTTTCAGGATGTGCGTTTATTATGTTACATGTTGTATATTATACATAAAAACACCCAGACCAAGACAAACATCCATGTCCATGCATACAAATGTTTGACTTGTGCGGGAATTGAACCTGCGAGCGTGGCAGTCGGTTACGTCTGAGTACTGTAATAGCGATGTTGTAACAAAAAATAGCAGACGATAAAATTTGTGTTATAAAACACAATATTCTGTGGGTAGAACGAAATTTGACGCACGTGTAGTTTCGTCCCATATGTCTATGTCATCAGCTACGTGATATACCGCAACAAACAATTATTGTTACGTGTATATTTACTAGAATGTCTAAACCACTAACCATTTTTGTAGTCTTTTTTACTGGGTACTTGAGTTTAGCCGCAGACTCGCTCGCTAAAAGTAGATTAGGTTAGTTATAGTAATTTCTGAATGACAGGTACCCTATTTTCTATCCTGTTTCTAAAAAACCGTGTATGCGAAATTATATGATGATCGGTCAAGCAGTTAAGGCGTGAAAGCGCAATAAACAAACTCACATTCGACTTTATAAGATTAAGTAAGGATGTTGTTAGTACGTTCGTTGTAGCTACCTACTTGGTTCAGCGGTGTAAGCGCTAACATGCAAGCTTGTGGCTAAATTATAGCTTTATCTCTTAGGCTATAACGTGTGACACACATTTCGGCTACGAGAGCAATGCTGTCGGTTTCTTGCAAATGTTGTTTTCTTGTAAACAAAGCAAATTTCGGCTAAGAGAGCAAGGCTGTTGGTGGCCATAGGCGCGAAAGCTATCTAGATTTTGCGCTTTGGGACCATCGGCCAAATCACGCATAAATATTCGCAATGATATCTTTATACTTACAAACATCATAATAATGTTTTTGATAAAACTATTAAACGTGTCCATCAAGTTACAAAATATGTAATGCATCGTTATCTTTAATTAGCGTGGTTTTTGATAATTTCCCTGCAGAAAATGTGTAGTTAGCTTAATTGATAACACATCATATACTGCTAATTTAGTAAAATCATTTAGTAATCTATTATAAGCACAATCAGCAGATAGAGTTACTTCGTAAGCGATAGCTAGTCAAATTGATATTTACTTTCGATATAAGATAATGCCGATGTCATCATTATTTCGTATCCTACCAGAAGTAGATGAGAAACCTAATAATTAGAAGCTGTGTCCGCGATTTTAACTACGAGAACATTTTATCATTTAAGTATGCTAAACTAATGTTCACGAATCATATAAATGTGTTGATCTTGTTAAGCAAAACCTAAATGGTAGCTAATATTATCCTAATATCTGCAAACGACGTGGATTTTGTCATAGTAGAAATACGTTTGCACATAAAGACAAAAAGTCTGTTTACGATTATAGATGTAGATGAAACAAGACGTACATACATATATACAGGCATGAATACAACTCTGTCATACCAATATAGTAGAGTGTCATTACAACCTATATGTCTCCAGTTATTCTCTGGATACCGATATACAGGTAGATCTTCTCTCTCTTAGCCCTTATTATTCCCAAGTCACTTGGGGTCGGCTTTTCTAGTCTAACCGGGTTTGACTGGATATCAGTTTTTACACGGAGCGGCTGCCACCTGACCTCCGCAACCCGAAGGCTAACGATACCCTTAGGCTAGATCAGTGTCTGCCTTTCCCAATAACAACTGCCATAGATGTTCATGGCAGCCGGGACCGACGGCTTAAAGTGCTCTCCGAAGCACGGAGCAGGCGATAACTGTCAATTAATACGCACATAATTTCGAAAAGTCATATAACTTCCGAAAGTCAGAGGTGCGCGATGTGGGTTCGAACCCGAGACCCTCTGCATTGCAGTCTGTTGGTCTCCCCACTGAGCTATCGCTGCTATATACCGATATACAGGTAGATAATATATATAATACCCAAGAAGAAGTAGCTTGGCTGTCTGAAAGAAAGAAAAACCAATAATTTTATTTCTTCCACATTCTTATAAGATAATATGAACAGAAAATACAATCAATACAAAAGAACAAATAAGGTCCTGCGTCAGCTATGTTGCAGTATTACCACAATGCTGGTATTCTTGCAGAGCCTACATCGTATCGGTCCAATTAGAATGAAGTATAAATTTAAGTGGAGGTTCAACTGTCTCCTACATTTTATCAATGTTGTATTAGATCCTAATTTCACCATACGATACATAAGAATTGTTTAAGCTACATACATTATAGTAAAAAAAAAACATGTCAATGAATTCGCGAGAAAATTCTAGTCAACAGCCACAGTGCTTGTTCCTGTATCGCGGGGGACTTTACAAACATTCAAACAACGGACACAAAGAACACCCAGACTGGGAACGACCGTTTGTGGACCACACAAATTTTTGTCCTATATGGGATTCGAACCCACAACACTTGGCGTTGTGGCAGTGTCGAGGGGATAATTTAAACCACTACACCATCAGCGTACATCATCAATTACTTTCAATAAACTGTTTGTTTTACAGAAGCCATAATTACGTATCTATTAAACTATATCTAATCTAACTTACGACGTCTGTAAAGCCTTAATAGATCAAAATTTATTTTAGTTTATAACTGGCGTAACTTGTTAATGTTCGTTAGTCAAATTGTTATTTTAGGAACATTTTATTTGAGGCGAGAATCTTTTAATGCCTCTCGGAATACAAAACGACGATGCCAGAATTCCAAAAGTGTCGTCTAATTTAAATTAGAAAGTGCAAGTTTAGCTGATACACCGCCTGACCTTGGTCATATTAGCAAAAATAGATATTTTTAAATAAGTATTATGAAAGTAAATAATGTATGTATGATGTATGAGTAATATTTGCTTTAGAAGTGGACCAATTATAATTTTCCTTTTTTTTAGCTGATCGGTCCTTTGTATCAATCTAGCTAAGGGATTACAAGAGGCCCTAAGAAGCCATCTAGATGACAATTTTTTTTACCGAAAGCTTTCTGGTAATTTTGAAAGATTATCGCCTTCAAACAGGAGTTATCTGTTCTTTTTATTAGGGTTAATAAAAAAGGGCGATTTAAGCTAGAAAAAAAACTAGGCATCTATAAAAAAGCATTTTGCTGTACAAAATGTATGCTTACATATTTTAAAATAATTCTTGTTTCTCGTTGCACTATTGTAGAGGTAAAAGCTTTCGATGCCTGTATTCTATTGTTAGAATATAAAGACTCTTACAGCGCACTTGAAGTAACTTTGCTGACTCAACGAGCTATACATTAGACGAGTAACTGCATAGTAACTTTATTTCTGGCTAGCTCTCCGAGCTCATTTTTGTAATGACTGCTTCGCACCCATGGCTCGTAGCGTGATGTTATTAATTCTATATGATTCCACTATAAATCCGGTCTACCTAAAGATATAAGAATTTTTCAAATCTGTATTGTAGCGCCAGAGTGAAATATATATTGCGAATAATAATAATAATAATAATAATATTCTGTCACATACACACAACACCATCTAGCCCAAACTAAGCAGAGCTTGTACTATGGGTACTAGACAATGGATAAACATACATATATACTTTTTTTTTTGTAAATATATACATATTATACATAGAAACACCCAGACCAAGACAAACATCCATGTTCATGCACACAAATGTTTGACTAGTGCGGGAATCGAACCCACGACCTCAGGCGTGGCAGTCGGTTACACTAACCACTACGCCATCGAGCCGTCAATGAAATAGAGTACAATTTAGTATACTATTACAACAGGGTTCCTATTTTGTTTGATTAAAAACGCAGCGTACATACATATGCATATGGTTGTCAATACATTACAATATACCTTTATAATGTCCTCCAGGCTGTATTTCGGTCAGGGCGGCCAATCTTAACGGAGACTGGCCCTCTGCACAGAATATATTTTAGTGCAAAAATGTGTGCGCAAATACAAGTGCACTCTCTGTTCCCAAACTCTCATGATCCGATGGGACGGTAAACCCGACTGGAGAGAGATTTCTTAACAGAAAAGCCCAATAACTTTTTGTTGGCCCGACTCGGGATTCGAACTCGCGACCTCATGCACAGCAGTCGCATTCACTACCACTGCGCCATAGAGGCAGTTAAAATACCAATATCTTAAGAAATATGTATCTGATTCGCAGCAATCTTTATGAACATTCAAACAACCTACACAAAGAATCTCAAAAATGTTCGTCGCATACATAAGCACAAAGGATTTCACTTCTGAAGTTATTTTTTAAATTCTTGTTTATTAAAATCTTGAGTAATTTCTTCCCCATATTCAAAATCAAATTATGTCCCCGAATGGTGTCCAATTTAGCAGAACTGAAACGCTTATAAAGGAATATAATGTCACTTGATATTTCGCTTAAAAAGTGCCACTTAGGTACCAAACGAAAATATGTCGAGTTTCCTTTGAGCGGTGTGTGTTGAGCGTACCTGGAGGGACGGAATATGATCAAATACAGCATTCAGAATCTCCATAAGCTTTGACGTTTTGGTTATTATTTACATGCGAGTGAATGATAAAATAAAATAAATATGTTTTCTTTTTCAATTGCGTTCACGTGGGATAATGGAAGAATTCGACGTAATTTTATTTTCAGGATTTTATTTCGCCTAGAATTTTCTCCCGAATTTATTTGCATGTATTTTCTGTGTGATTTTCTTTTGTGTCATTTCCTATAATGTTAGCAGCTGTATAGCAGCGATAGCTCAGTGGGGAGACCAACAGATTGCAATGCAGAGGGTCTCGGGTTCGAACCCACGTCGCGCACCTCTGACTTTCGGAAGTTATATGACTTTTCGGAATTATGTGCGGATTGATTGACAATTATTGCCTGCTCCGTGCCGCGAGAGCACGTTAAGCCGTCGGTCCCGGCTGCCATGAACATCTATGGCAGTCGTTATTGGGAGAGTGTCGACACAAAAGATCTCACTGGGTCTTAGTGAGTAGAGTATAAGTCTGTACTGACTGGCCCACACATAAGATACATACTATAATGTTGCTTAAACAATTCTTATGTAGTAAGCAGCACGGAGTCAGTATCAAGTAAATGTTAGTCGGCCCTCTATGATATGGAAACCTAGCCTTTGGTGAAATTAAGATCTAATACAGCATTGATAACATGTAGATACAGATGAACCTCCACTTAAATTTTTGACCTCTTAAACGACTACGCCATTCATGCAGTCTTATACATAGTATGTATGTATGTGTATATATGTATGTTTATCCATTGTCTAGTACCCATAGTACAAGCTCTGCTTAGAAGATTGCTACTAAGTATGTACAATATTGCAACTGAGCAGCAATAGCGAGTCCCTAACACAAAATACATACATACATACATAGATTCACGCCTGTTTCCCAGAGGGGTATGCAGAGACTACGGATTTCCATTTGCTACGATCCTGACACACTTCTCTAGCTTCATTCACTTTCATCTCATTCCTCATACACGCCCGTCGGTTTAAGGTGCTCTTAACCTGGCCTTTGTCCAGAATGCCTCTGATCTGATCGAGAAACGTTCGCCAAGGTCTTCCTCTTGCGACTGATCCATTTACACTAGCCTTATAAACTTTCTTAGTCAGTCTTTCCTCGTCCATTCTTTCTACATGCCCAAACCAGCTTAACATACCCTTTTCTATTCTATAACATTAAATATATTTCTATATCCCTATATAAAGTACAATTGTTGCTTCAGAAGAAACTGTGGTAATTATTGTGATATCGGAGTCAATCTCTATACTGGAGACGTAATTATGAAAACTGACCAGTATAATTTATTTCCGTGTATAAATGAGCAAATAATCAACATTCCAGCCTCATCAAATTGCTGACAGACTTTGAAGTGAGTGCCGCGGGCATCCTTTCTTTTGTTGTTGTCAGAGACAAGGAAGAGGTGCCGGAACCGGATCGAACAGAAATTATATTACAAGTTAAAAATAAATAGTATAGAGCTGCTTTCTTGAATCCGTGGCATAAATATTAGCAGATATTTTCTTTGTAGCCGTTATTCAATGTTTGTATTGCCTCCCGCGTCAAAGGAATTATTTCTTGCAAGGGAGGTGCCTTGAAAAAAGAAGAAATATAATCTTTAGTCGATTTTCAAATGCCAGCAACGCATTGAAGTAGGTCACGACGTAAAAATCTGTCTTTTAGGGTAAAATATATGTATAATAATAATAATAATAATTTATTGCATAAAATAGGTACACTGTTTGAGACATATTCTTTGTTTTTGTAATATTAATATGTACAATATAATGTCGCAACCAGCATCCTTGCTAAGTTGTCATGGACAACTTGTTATAAAGATTCTAGTCCCAACCCCATTTGATTTAGCTTCTAGGTATTCAATTACACATGGTTAACAGAATAATTACATTATTTTATTCGCTAAATGTGACAAATTGATGTATGTATATACCAATGTTGTATGTTCAGCAAATAATCTTAAAGTTCTTCAATCAATCAATTAGCTGATCGCAATTCACTGCTTTACATACCTAAGCCTCTCCCATTTTAAGCCACGCTGTCAGGTCTTCACAGTTAAAAGAAAATATAACTGAAATTTAATGCTTCGGCATACATTTATATATGTATATGTAACTGAACTAACTGTCTAAGAAAGAATGCCTAAACATAGAAACGGTTGTTAAATTCTTCACCATTTCCCACAATATAATTTTATTAAATCAAATATAGTCATTTAAACATCAGCGAAGACGTAAATGGTCTAATTTTTGACCCTACTTTTTATTTGCTGCCAGGGTCGGTTACAATTTACTGGCACTCTAGTTAAGCCCTCCAGCTAAGGTAGCATGCTTCATAAGTTTTCACAATTGTGCAATGGACGGCTTTTGAACCCGTGTCATCTGCCAAGCCTTATAAATCACTCCTGCAATGCCGCAGCTTATAAATCACTCCTGCAATAAAATTCAAACCATGACCATGCGTTCCGGTCAACACCCTTCCCAGGTCTTCAAGAAATACGTGTCCTGATTTTATTTATAGTAATACAGCGATAATGCATGTGCCATTCCACTGATGATGTTTTCGCGTGTCCAGTGATTGGTGACCCCCGACACTCTCCACAGACAATTACATTAAGGAAATTCACTTGCAAATACTTTTGTCTACTCATCGTCATTTTCTTGCGAAGTTCATGTGTTAGACGTATAATTTAGATGCAACTGCGTACGTCTCTCCTTACTAATATTATAAATGCAAATGTGAGTTTTTTTGTTACGCTTTCACGCTTTAACTACTCGACCGATTATTATGAAATTCCGCATACACTTTGTCAGGGGTACAGAAAGGGATCCAGGAAAAATTACTGATTACAGAGGATAGAAATTTATTGAAAATCTACATTAACACGAGTAAAGCCGCGGATAAAATATAGTACTATTGTAAAATTATAAAAACTATGTTTGTTGATTAAATAATTTAAAAAGAACTTTGCTGTTGTTTTCCATGCTGGGTTGTCCAGGGTGTCGTGAGATTCAATTTTACACGGAACAATATTATTATTTAAGTAATTTATAATTTATTGTTTTAAGTCTAGGTGTAAGGTGCCTAGCACAGAACTTCATCCCAAGGTAGATGATTATCTTTAAAAATAATTATCAAAGAGTTTCTTCATCCAAAAGTATTTTTAGATTCAAAAATGACTTAATAGATAGATATAAAAATTTAAGTAGCTTTCATATTATTACGATCAGTAAGACTAGAGGTACATAATTATAACAAGCCAAGGAGGCGAGGATTGTGTCTTATCTAGCAGACAAGATGAAGATCTGGCTATATAAGCACCATTGAAATAAACAAGTGTGACTCAGACTTTCTCAAAGATGGTTCCGAAAATTAGACGACAGCATATAAAAAATTATTTGATAAGTTCATTGACGAAAGAATAAATTTACGTTTCTGCAATGTCGATGTGCTTATGAAACAGTATGCAAGTTTAGCGTCAATTTAATGAGTTAGCATAACTAAGTTTCGATATAAACAAATTCTGAATGTCTAACAGTTATTGTCTTCGGCGTTAACCCTTGACCCAAACACCTAACACGAGACCCTTGGTCACAAAGAACACTTGAATTCGGATGAACCATTTTTGGAAGACAGACATTTTTATTTCGTACTGGTATCGAACCCACAAGACATGGCGTAATCACCCAGTAGCTTGTGACCATTTAAACCACTACGCCAATCGTGCAGACAAATACACTTATGTATATATACTTATATTTTTAAAGTCAAACACTCTGGCCTTCTGGATGTCCAGACCACCCCATAAACATTTAATTTAATTTGTTGTAGAAAGCGTAAAAAACGTATAAAGTGTTTCTCACGAATGTAAACCAATAAAAGGGTCTTATGTCTTTATTTAGATGACTTTTACACCGCTCAGAAAGATCCCTCACTAACGTAAAGGAATCAGGAGAGGCTCTTGGGAGATAAGAAGATTTATTAGAACAAACTTGATATATTCAATATAGAGTTTTGGGATGGATAGACTAATAATAACTGTTGTAAGTACTGAGTATATACAAGGTAGATCATAGCTAGATTCCCTTTTAAACCTAAGTGTTTGCAGAAGCTTTGACTGCCTGGCGCAGTAGCAAGTCACCTCGCTTAAGTTTTATGGCTTTCATCCTCGCAGTGGACAAACAGCTGTGTGATTTAATTAATTAAGTGCAGCGATAGCTCAGCGGGGAGACCAACAGACTGCAAAGCAGAGGATCTCGGGTTTGAACCTACGTCGCGCACCTCTGACTTTCAAAATTTATATGACTTTCCGAAATTATAATAATTGACAATTATCGCCTGCTCCGTGCCTCGGAAAGCACGTTAAGCCGTCGATCCCGGCTGCCATGAACATCTATGGCAGTCGTTATTGGGAAAGTCAGTACCCTCTAATATCCTGACACTGGTCTAGCCTTAAGGTATCGTTAGCCTTCGGGTTGCGGCGGTCAGGTGGCAGCCGCTCCGTGTAAAAACTGATATCCAGTCAAACCCGATTAGACTAGAAAAGCCGACCACCTGTGACATACGAGATGCTTTACGTAGTACTGACACTGAATTCTTTTTTTAATAATCTACAACGTGCAAGTGATACTTGCAAACATCCAAAGGCGATGGGAACAGCTCACCACCAAGCGACTTGTATACTTATTTTGCATCTTAGTAGTACTTACAAAAACCTGTCAATATAAAGACTAAAATATAAAATAAAGCAAGCCTTAAGCATTAAATAAATATATTTTCTGTCATCTATTTATTCATTATCATCCTTAGATAAAGAATTTAGGCTGAGTTCTTTGCCACAAAACCTTAAATTGGTTCAAGTCGAAACAAGCTTCCCCTTTGCCAATAGTATTAAGGAAAATGGCATTGTCCGTACAATCTGTTTACAATAGGTGTCTTATTTTTACGGGTGTAAAATACCTGTAAACATAATTTATAGTTTAACTATTTTTATATACGCTATCCAATATGATAAAACATATAAGTAGGTATATGTATAGGTATATAACTAACATCTGTATATATTCGAAGACGTAGGCAGAGATGCAACATTCGCCAACCTTTTTTAGGTTCTATGTAATATCATATGAAGGTAGAGCCTATCATCGTTTACTGGACACCTTTAAGTCCTCGTGCGGCTACTAAGATTGTCTTCCAAGAAATCCCAGCAACACTTATTCCGACCTGGGCATCGAATGCGGCACCTCACCATTGCGCGCAAACCTATGCCACCGTTCTAACGAGTCAATAATAAAAATCAATAAAATAAAAAAGCTATTTAAATTAAAAAAGTACTCAAAAGAACTATTGGTACTAAAATTATTGTTTTTATAATTCTCTATCTACCCTCTAGATAAAACAGTCTGATAACGGAATAGTATCGGGTTCGGACACAGAAATGTTCAGCGTTTGCCAAAACACTAGGTCAATGTAACAAACATGCGATTTACAAAAGCCATTCACTTATTTTGGACTTAAGTCACTCTGAAGATACTATTGCAGAAATACAACTATGAACTCTGTATGATTCTGTTATTAATTTCGCAGTGATATGACAAGTTTTGATACCAAATGGTTTCATGTATGTCTTATGATCGTGTTACTTTAGAATTCTTACTTTGTTAACGAGTTCATTATTTTTATCAATAACTTTCGTTATTCAAGATCTAAAATACAAAAACTTTTTAAAGCCGCTAATAACCATATAATATTTAGGGGTTTCAAATCTGGTGAAGAACAAGTGGTAGTTGTCAAATAACAGAACAAAGACGCACGTACTTAAGAGTAGTTGTGACGTAACTGTTATTTGGGTTTAGGCGCGCGAGGGAGATAGCGTAATGTCCCACTAATTCTTCTGAAAATTCGTCGCCTTATAAAAAATTATAATCATTGCTACATTTTCCACCTAATTTTGATGTTGTTTCTAACTAAAAGGTTTCTTATGAATATATTTTTTTGTTTCTAAAATATCGTGTCTTAATTATAAAATGATAAACATAGGGAATTACCGTTTTGCTTGGCATCCTTTTCCATAGTATAAATTCTCTTTATATTATATTTCGTTTAGAAGTTCCTCCGTGATTGAGTAACAAGTATTCAAAGTTTTACATTAATAATATTAGAAGGCCATTTTCGTAATTTAAACTTCTTAAAAGCTTTGCTCTACTTTCGTAGTAAGAGTAGAGGCTCCAGTGGTAGCCTAATGATAGATACCAAGAATAATAGTAATTTGAAGCCCAAATTTATAGACAGCTTTAAAGAAAATAATATTTAGTGAAACCCACTTAAACTGGAAAAGAAGTAAGTTGGCCCTTCAGCTATTCACCGTATTCCCCCAAATTTCTTAACAGCAGCACATAGTTTCAAAAGGAGTATACATGTGAACTTATCTGACGAAATGTAGTTCCAATATACCTCTACCTTACTCTTCATAGACAGGCACAATTTATATATACGCAAGACAGCAGCGATAGCTCAGTGAGGAGACCAACAGACTGCAATGCAGAGGGTCTCGGGTTTGAACCCACGTCGCGCACATCTGACTTTCGGAAGTTATATGACTTTTCGAAATGATGTGCGTATTGATTGACAATTATCGCCTGCTCCGTGCCTCGGAGAGCACGTTAAGCCGTTGGTCCCGGCTGCCATGAACATCTATGGCAGTCGTTATTGGGAGAGTGTCGACACTAAAAATCCCACTGGGCCGAAGTGTCGCCGGTCTGCACTGACTGACCCCCACATAAAATAAAAAAAGATATATACGCAAACACACTATAAAACTATAAATCTGACCCGAACGACCTGCGCACTTATAAACGTGCCGACCTAATTCAGTTATAAACTTCTAAATGCGTTCAATTGAGCTTCTGTATTTTCTGTGTTGTGTATCAGACAGACCTCCCACTTAGGCGCCAAGTAGTCTGTTCTCACAACCTTGTAACATCATGGCTCCATTTATATCCTTGTAGTTGTGCTGATATGGTAATTAGGTAAAGTTATACAGGCTAATCTAGGAGAATTGATTGCGGGCTTTGACCTACGTGGGTTGTAAATGAGTCTAAATTGATGTCGCAATATTGTGGTTAGGTATTATTCAGCTTTTTTATTGGTGCTGTAAATGTTTAAGTAACTTAACGGTTTGAGACTGTATGCGTGGTACATTGGCTTGAGTGGTCGCCTCGCAAGTGAGGGGAGAGTTGTGGATTCGGGTAGAATACAAAAGAATGTGATTCAGAAATGTTGTTAAATCTGGATATTCCTTCTTTGAGTGTTTTAAAGGGTCTGTCATATAAGTGATCCCTAATATGTGAGCTGTATATGATATGGTTGATGTAGTTAGCTTTCTTAGTTGGTCTCGAGGTGGATTCGATCTCCGACTAGGGCAAATATTTGTATGATTCCCAAATAATTGTCCTGAATTTTGGTAAACGTGGTCAAAGTTAACTTTTACTTCATCACTTTAAGGATACAGAAGAAATGACTTGTAAGGAATAGACGACAGTATATTAACCAAGAAATTATACAATGTAAATGTGAATGAGATAGATCTGAGCAAACATTCTGCGATCAGATCAGGAAAGTTCCAGAAAAGGTCAAGTTAAGAGTGCGAAACCGACCAGCGTGCATTAAGAATTTAGTTAGTGTGACACATCATCATACAGCTATAATAGGTATATGCCAGCAACGATTTTAATCATATTGTGCCTTGACCGTACTTAGATTGCACCAAAATTGTCCACACTAAAAGAGTGAGCTCACTCATTAGGTAGACAATGATAGCGTACAATTTTAATATGAGTGAGTGCGTAACACTATATGTATAATTCAGAGGTCAAGATCACAATGCCATATATACATAGACTTCAGATTCCTAGATGACAACTTATTGTCCAGAAAGGTAGCCATATTTGAAGGTACTAGGGCGCATCTATGGTTAAAATCTTTATATAATCCTAGTAAAGCGAATTTCAAATTCGTAATCTATACCAATATTATAAAGCTGAAGAGTTTTTTTTTATTGGTTGAACGCGCTTATCTCAGGAGTTTCTGGTTGGAATTGAAAAATTATTTTAGTGTTGGATAGACCATTTATCGAGAAAGGCTATAGGTTATATATGCAACATCACGCTATGACCAATAGGAGCGGAGCATTCATGAAAAATGTTGCAAGAACGGGCAAAATTATCTTATGTGAAGCAGACGAAGTTGCGCGCGTCAGCTAGTTATAATATAATATCAAAAGAATTTTAATGCATTTCGTGGATGAGTTTAAATATAATATTCTATATTTTTGGTAGTTCTGGCTATTTTAGTAAGACAAGCAAGCCTCGGGCTTTTATATTAAGAAACCGCTGCTGAGTAAACATAAATATTATTTATATACGTAGGAGGTAGATTAATGATCTCAGTAAAATAATGGTTTCTTTCGAATATCATTATTATATGTTCAGCCGCCTCATATGTCTTTAGGGTTAGCTAACAAAATACAAGAAGTATACAGTAAGTCTATATGAAAATGACTATACGAAACTGCGGGCCAAACGAAAAAAATACAATTAAGACGTTTCGGATTTCTTTGTTTCAAAATTATATTTCTCCGTTGTTCGAATGGCTTCATGAAAGGATTTGAAACAATCTAGAGATAGCGTACCAAAAGCCAGGACGAAAATGGAAATAAAAGTGTTTTACTCAGCCCGAAGCTTCGGCATTTACGTTTCGTGGTAGGCCTGGCCTACAGGCTACAACTAAATCGATGGATAAGAAAGTGATTGATGTTCTATTCACCTTTATTCTCTGATTCCTGCTGCTTCCTTCCTCTGTAATGTGAAAAGGATTAAACCTTTATAATGACGTAGGTATCTTAAACAACTTATTTACATTATATTAAAACGAGTAGGAGACTTATTTACACACAAATGAGTTTAAAACTTTTGCAATTTATAAATATCTTGAGAATCTTCTAACTGTATAATATGCATGCCGTGGCAACCTTTAAGTAAGGTAGCACTAAACACTAGCTATAAGTACTAGCCATAAGAACATGTTACAGTGTATACCTTGTTGGTTGTCCGAATTAAATAAATTAATAAATTAATATCTGAACTATTATTATAAATTCGAATGTGATTTTGTTTGTTTGTTACGCTTTCACACCTCACCTACTAGACCGATGATCATGACGTTTCACATACTCGTTGTCAGGGTACAGAATACAGAATAGAATCTTCCGTCCAGAAAAAGTACTGTTTCCGAGGAATAGAAATTTATTGACAAATCTAGATTATGGCCGCGTGTAAAATTTAATATAGTAGTAATCTTTATAAATAAATAATGTCAGCCCTGTATTAAACTGTCCCACTGCTGGGCACGGGCCTCTTCCCAGTGTGAGAAGGGTTAGGCCATAGTCCACCACGCTGGCCTAGTGCGGGTTGGCAGACTTCACATACCTTTGAGAACATTATGTAGAACTCTCAGACATGCAGGTTTCCTCACGATGTTTTCCTTCACCGTTAAAGCGAGCGATAATTACTATTCCTTCAAAAATTTCTCAGTAGCACTATGGGATCTGGAACTTTGCCCAGTTGACGACAATAGGATTGCCTTTTATTACATGTGACACAAATACGTAACTGGCGAAATGTGGTGTTTGTTTGTTTGGTTGAATGCTCTAATCTCAGGAACTACGGGTTCGAATTGAAAACATATTTTAGTGTTGGATAGCCCATTTATCGAGGAAGGTTATAGACTATATAATATCACGCTACGAATAATAGGAGCGGAGCATCAATGAAAAATGCTGCAAAAATTTGGAAAATTCTCTTATGTGAAGCAGACGAAGTTGCGCGGGTCAGCTAGTGTATGTATATTAGAATAAATTTTAATTTTAATAAGTGTCTAAAGCTATATGTAATAAAATTAAATATATTATGATAAAAATATGTTTCAATTTCATACACAGACGGTACCACGGAAAACGGGAGCATATTTCTTTTACAAAGCAATGCATATGCAGTAACAGATAGTTTCATATAAAAGAAAGCTAAGGTCAGGGTCCTTTATATAAGCTGGAGATATCACAGTACAACTAATTTTCACAAATTCTAATGCACCATATAAACGTGTGTTTCATTGAAAGAAAAGCAAAGTGCAAACGCTTTACACAAGCCAAAGAATTTATGGTTAAAATGTTTTTCACGAATTCAAGTTCATCTGCACGTATATTATAAAATTGTGATTGGTGGAAGTCTGTACACACAGCGACACATCAACCTAGACTGTTTGGACTTTGAACTATTAGAAGTTGAACGCTGCGAATCGTGCGAGAGAGAGCGTTATATTTTTGTTACGCTCTATCCTTACCATTACATCGACATCACTATGCACAGTCCCTTTCCGATAATTCTCTATTTTGTATGTAGCGTAGTTATGCGTATATTGGGTGTCTAGCTTAATGTGTAGCTGTATGTACACATGTAGTTATGGAAAACTAGATTTAGCCCGCGGTTTTGCTCGCGTTACTCTAGACTTGTCAATCAAATTTTCCAGTTTAAGGTACTTTATGTACTATTTTTACTCCTGATGATCGAATTTGCGAAATTGTATGATGTTCAATCAAATAGCTAAAGCGTGAAAGCGATACAAACAAAAAAACTCACATTCGCATTTATAGCATTAGTTAGGATTAGGATTCATGTACCTCACATGAATCTTTCAAAGATCAAATTCAAAAAACAATTATTTTCAGATTTGTGTCTGTCTGCCCGTCTACTGCCTTGTACGCGAGTCATGCGTATTACTAGAGGTAACTAAAAATCGGGTACATGTTTCGAAATCGAGTATAACGTGTGTAGGTTAGCTTGAACATATGTACATGCAAAGCAAAAAAAATACATGTCATTAAAAAAAAACATACATAAAATTTAGAATT
The DNA here is from genome assembly GCA_930367265.1 of Catocala fraxini. NCBI lineage: Eukaryota > Metazoa > Arthropoda > Insecta > Lepidoptera > Erebidae > Catocala > Catocala fraxini. The sequence goes on from OV884045.1 coordinate 16,737,079, forward strand.
GGTCTAGCATACACAATATTGATAATATCTGATATTTTACAGCAATTATAGTCACTTTAATCGAAATTTATCACTACACTAGCTTTTGCCTTCGGCTTTACTCGCATAAAAGTAGGTTAGGTTATGTTAGAAAAGTACCTTTTTATCAATAAAATATAGCTTATGTTACTTGGTAACAATGCAGCTTTCTAATGGCGAAAGAATTTTAAAGTTGGTTGAGTAGTTTTTGAGTTAAATCCTTACAAATAAATAAACAAGACATCAAATCTTTTATCTTTATAATTAGTATAGATATAGATAACAATAATTACGAATGTTATTCATAAAATACTGTTACAAATTTATTTAATATTCAGCTATTTATGTCACTGACTCTACCTACTTCCAAATTCCTGTGTAAAAATAAGTACCTACTAATTTATCTCAACAGTATCGGTATTTAATAAAGCAGAGAGTATTACAATTTGAAGAAAAAGGCCAAGTGTGAGCCGGGCTCATGCACCGAGGATTAAGTAACAACACAATAGCGCTGGTCCAACTAATACTTAGCTACTTTTATTGTTTCTTAGTTTCTTCCCGTGGCTTAATATAATGCGGGACCGCATATCGGGATAAAAAGGCTTTATGTACACATATTTCACGAGCACAAAGTATACATGACCTTTATTTTTTTTAACATGGTGATACGCTCCTGATGCATTACCCCTTGCCACAAAGGGAGGCGAGAGGGCTATGTCGAGTTCTCCCGAGACTTCGGGCCTACCGACTAAAACCACCACGGTGTGCCATCTCACTGCTTTGTAAGATGGGTGGGTCGCTGGTACCAGAACTACATCAGCGAACCACCCAGCAGGGCCCAATGAAGAAAAGATACCTGGCACAAAGTACACCTGACCTTTCTTCGATCCTGGGTCCTTCAAGCAGGGCGTGAAAGCACCTCCTTCGCTCGTCAAAGTATAGACCTCGGCGTCACTTTACGTGAGGATGTAGTTTGGAGAGTTCTGCTCGTGGTCTTCACGACTGCTTACCATCAAGAGTGTAGTCATTTTGACAGGCAATAATAAAAAGCACCTAAGCTTAGAACAGTTATTTGTACTAGCGTTCGCCTAGTGCTCGAAATTCGACCAAAGTTTACCTGTAAGATATTGCTGATATATGTCATTATAATTATATTGATATATGATATGTAACCATAGTTACGCGCTTCGACTACATGTATCAAATGCATGGTTGTGTGCGTGTAGTGTTTTTTCATCAATTTAATGTATTTCTAAAGCATATTTTATAAAAATATTGCGATTTGCCCCTCCTTCTCCATATAAACTTTAAATGTGCCAAATTTCATACTACTCCGTCCGCGCAATTTTCGTAAAAAGGGGTACAAAGTTTTTGCTACAAGTATTTATATATAGATATCTTAAGTGTGGAATTTACGCAGTTCGATGGCAGCGGCTAAGCAACTGTGTGACATCTTTCTAGTCAAAGTCTATGTGCTATCCAGGAAGTCGTATACTTTTGTGCCAAATTCAGCCAAATCCGTGAAACGGTTTACGCGTGAATAAGCAACAAATATCCAAATATCTTTACGAACTTCCACATATGTATATTGACATATTAGATTTTGTCTGCGGTTTTGTTCGCGTAAATATAGATTTGGTTAGTAACAGTGCTTTTTCCGGGTGAAAGGTACCATATCGTTTTCTGTTCCCCTGACAACGTATATACAATATTTCATGATGATCGGTCGAGTAATTAAGGCGTTAAAGCGTAACAAACAAACTTACATTCACATTTATTATATTAGTTAGGAAGTAGGATTGTTCTACATTTGAATTAACGCTATAGTCACTCTATTTAGAAGCCGGTAACACCAGCTTTAAAATTGTGGTATTGTATTAGTTTATGTTTACGATAGAGAAAAACCTTGCCAGGAATAAAACGTATCTTGTATATAATATGTATCAAACTTTATTATTATTAAATAGAATATCTACAACTATAACACATATTCTGTAAAAATTTAACTAGTTATCTATTACGGTTCAAAAGATAGAGCCGTTTAAAGGCAAGAGAGACAGACGCATGAAGCACATTCTTTAACCTGTTAAGTCTTAGAAAACCAGACATAATTAAAAACCAATTGTGTCTGGCCGCCGGTGTGCCACTGCGACTCAATAGATTAATAAGGTCCCGTTAGCACCTTTTGGTACGGAACCCTAAAAACACACCTTTGACCTATCCATCAGGGAATTGAATTTAATTAAATATAACATTAAAAAGTTATTTTCCCCATAGCATTTTTATTAAATACCCTTTCAAAACGTTTACGCTACGGCTAAATATAAATTGCAGTATATATTTTTTCAGTTTTTAAATCTGTTATTTATAAGAATCACTATAATTATATGATGTTTTAATTAGGGCATAATGAGACACTTAATCTATTACGTGTAATTATAAATAATACATTGAAAGACATTGAACATTTCGTATCGATATTCTGTTTAAAAGACAACTCCCACGCTAGGAGTAATTGTTGTGTCTCGGAGGACTATACAAATAAGCAGGAAACGGACGGACGGACGGACACGAAGGACACTCAGATTCGAAACAACAATTTGTAGGAGACACAATTTTTTTTCCTGTGTGGGGATCGAACCCGCTGCACTAGGTCAGTAGCAGTAGCGATACGGCCACTTAAATCACTATACTACTTGGTAGCTTTGCAATGGTGGAAAATTATCAAAATCGGTTTAGTCATTTTAGGGGGTATCTTATCCTATGTGGGGGGGGGGACAGTCAGTGCAGACCGGCGACACTTCGACCCAGTGGGATCTTTTGTGTCAATACTCTCCCATACGGCTGCCATAGATGTTCATGGCAGCCGTTATAGTGAGTAAATCGATTACAAATAGACAAATCTTTTCTCTTTGTAACTTTGTAATATAACTAGTTGTTCACCTCAGTTTCACCCAAGTTTAAGATTACTGTACCGCTCACGTGGCTTGTAGCGTGACGATATACAACCCTATGTTACTTCTAGATGAAGTTGTTTCGTAATGGTGAAAGAATTATCAAAATCGGTTAAGTAGTTTTAGAGCTATTCCAGTACTAAAAAATCTTTTCTCTTTACAATATTTTAGTATTGAAAATAGGAATGTAATATACTGAAAACTGGAAGTAGTAGTTGGACATCTTACACGAGTCTTCACGCTATATTAACTACGCCCACCGAGGGTTAATAGGATACTGCACGCATAACTATATGTAGAAGTTACTACTTGTATAACTGAATCATTTAGTTGCAGCATAGACATGTGGCGACGTGGGCTTGTTTGAAACTAGCTACTGCACGCTACATCGTTCATATGTACTTTGGTTGTTCCATATTTTTGTCTTACCCCGGGTGAATTTTGAAAAATCGTGAAGGTAGTTTTCATGTTTGCCTACTTACATGCCAAAGTTAAAGTCTCCAGAAATAATATAACGCTAAGCCGTCGGTCCCGGCTGCCATGAACGTCTATGGCAGTCGTTATTGGGAAAGTCAGTACCCTCTAATATCCTGACACTGGTCTAGCCTTAGGGTATCGTTAGCCTTCGGGTTGCGGAGGTCAGGTGGCAGCCGCTCCGTGTAAAAACTGATATCCAGTCAAATCCGGTTAGACTAGAAAAGCCGACCCCAAGTGACTTGAGAATAATAAAGGCTAAGGGAGAAGAAGACAATGTATACAAGGCAGCTTTTCAGCACTTTTTTGCAGCGTAGTCGTTACGCCGAGTGTATCTCAACGGAACCAACATTTCTGTGATGCTCCAATGGTTGTTCTAAAGTGTGGTGCTGCTTGTGTCCGTTATTTAAATGTTTATAAAGTCAAATCATGCACAGTACGGTAACTGTCTTTAAAGAAGATAGCGAAAATACTCTTTATGACTTATCCCGCTGAAATGTTGGTAAATCCCGCTTTATTTCTTGTCTACTTCATAAATGGTAAAATGTAAAATATCCACTTTCTAGGTTTTTATGTTCAGGCTGGGCGTTGATGAGTCAGTCAGTGAGTGAGTCAGGCCTGCTTTTATATATTATAATCTCGATGTACCTATATAGTTTCATATCAAAGAAAATTACATCAAAGTTCGCATTAGTTGATTGTTAAACTATTAATTAGAAATCACTATTCGTAGACATTGATTGAGTATGAGATTTTGTATTAATAAAGATGACTTCGTTCCTCATTCGGTCATCGGCACACACATTTTCTTCCAGAAAATAGTCTGACGCCTCTATGTATTCACAGGTCCGCTGGCTTCATAGGTAGTACGACAGAATTCCTTAACTAATATAAATAATAACAATTTGAAAAACTTTGGATATGGAACTACTTTGGATAACCTAAATACTTTGCCTGGGATTAATAATCGATAAACCCACACTTATGGCGCAGGACCAAATAAAATATCAATATAACCATACAAGCGTAATGCAAGCATTTCTAAAACATTAATTATCTTAGACTACACGGCAGTAAACTCCCCGAGGATATCTCGTATAAACTAGATAAAAATGTAGTGTACGTCTTGCTCAGATTAATTAAAGAAATACAAGTTTAACTGTTTAATTGTTTGTTAGCACGTATACACCATTGCGAGGTGTACCTATGTAATTTATTTTTACAAAGAAAACTAGATCCGACACGCTACCTGAGACTTTATAATAAAATATTGTTAGGTATTTGTTTTAGGTAAAGTATATAGAGTTACCTATGCGTGCCTTTTTGGGGATATAGACGCAAGAGTATGCATGTATGTATTTATATAGAGAACTGCTTTACAGCGGTAGACAATGTGACTGCTATGTATAAGGTTGTTGTGAAGTAGAGCCTTGCTGATATCAGCATAAATAGGCCGGCTCGACCGGGTAAGGACTACTCTCTCACAGAATATCGACGTAAAATAGCAGTATTCCTACTGTTGTGTTTCGTTCGGTGAGTGAGAGTACCGGAGGCCCAATCACCTTCTTTCCCCCTTCCCGCTCCTTATCCTTCCCACTTCCTTTCCGAAAGGGTCGGCAACGCGTAAGTGATGCCTGTGGTGTTGCAGGCGTCCATAGGCTATGGTGACCACTTACCATCAGGTAGGCCGTATGCTTGTTTGCCACATAAGTAGTATAAAAAAAAGGGTTTTAAAGCTTTAATTCGCGGGCCAAGCAAAGTGTGCTATTAGGGTTTTCCTGCCTAAATATTCTTAGGAGCATCATGAAACCGGGTACCGTGCCCTGTAGAGGACAATAGGCTCGCCTCTTTTTACGTGGGAACTGAAATCGTAGCAGCGATAGCCTAGTGTGACACCGTTGGACTGCCACGCAGAGGTCTTGAGTTCAATCCCAAGACACGCATCTCTATCATTTCGAAGTTATGTGCGTATTAAATAATTTATTATTACTCGCTTTAACGGTGAAAGAAAATATCGGGAGGAAACCTGCATACCTGAGAGTTCTTCATATTGTTTTCGAAGATATGTGAATTCTGCCAACCCGTACTGGGCCAGCGTTGTGGACTATGGCTTCACCCTTGTCACTGAGAAGATGCCTGGGCCCAGCAGTGGGACAGTTTAATACAGAGTTGATATTATTATATAATCATAGTTGACGAAAAGTAATTATTATACACCGCTACCTACCCTTCGGCAATATACAAGCGTCAGAATATATATAAATTCAAAGAAGTTTTTCATTGTTAGTAACATTTTGATTACCTAAAACCGTGTCAACCATTCTAGCAGAAGAAATACCTAACAGAATAAATTCGTCTGGGATATTATATGGTTTCACGAGACAAATCCACCGCTTAATATAGGACATCTCTATGGACGGATAAAAGCAATATATACCTTCACAGTTTCTTTACTAAGTCTTGCCTACGGGGATATGAGAGGTGAAACATTTTTATAAGGAAATGCTGAAGATGTTTTTGATATATAAATGTTTAGTTGTATACAAAAATGTGTAAGATCTCGGTCTATTAATATCTGTTGGAAATATTCCGAAAGGTTAGGCAAAGGGTAACACATGGGTTTGTTAGTATTTAAAAATATTGACAAATACAGTTAATATATACATAATATACTATACATTGCTAAGACGTCTTATATTCAGCTTATTTCTATGTTTTAATTTATTATTTATTTACCTATATTTTGTTTTAATGATAATTATTTAAACTAAAAATATGACAATATAAGAATTTAATTATAATTAGCAGTGTAGCTCAGCTTGCGTTGACGGCATGTCATGTATTGCCATGAGACATCGATTCTACTTTCAATATAACTATACACTAAAATTGTTAAACCTATCGTTATCAAATTTATATTAAAACCTAGATATATAAAGTTTTTACATGCTGCAACATAATCATGAAAATCAGATTAACGAAAATCGAAGTTATAAGCAAACAAACAGGCAGAAAAACATTGTCTTATAATATCTGAATAGTACAGAAATGTAAGCAAAATATTATAGGACAAGAACAGTAATTGCCGTATCCCTAAATTCAAAATTGATTATCCTTGATTATCATCAAAAATCTCCAAATTCACAATTTTGTATTCTTTCCAGATCATCGGCAATCATGAGTTGTTCTCGGTGTGTGGCTTTGCTGGCAGCGCTATGGCTGGTCGTCGCTACTGCTACTCCAGTCAGGAGGTCCCCAGACCTCGAGGCTAGACGTCGAAGTGCTATCGACCGAAGTATGATCAGGTACGTCAACTTAACAAAGTACATAGCTATTTGTGGTTACTTATTTTCAGTCCAATTATACAAGGCCAAGGACAAATATTGGTAATTGGTCCAAAAATAACGATAACAACCTCACTGTTGCTCTAAATAGCTCTTTAGACATATAATAGAAATATAATGACGTCCGTCTAATATTTAGTGTTCCTATTTTATGATAATTACTTTTTCACAGATTCGGCAGATCCTACCCACCAGAACCCTCAGCCGCGGACCTTCGTGAAGCCTTCCAACGTCCCACACGCAGAGGCAACAGCTTCCTGCGTTTCGGTCGCTCCCAACCCTTAACCCTCTCTACTGACGACCTCGTCTCACTTTTGAAAGCCTATGAAGAAGACTACGATATTCCTGTCGCCAAGAAATCGGCCAGCTTCGTGCGGTTTGGCCGTGACCCCAGCTTTATCCGTTTCGGCCGGTCTGCCGATGACGAAAAGAGCGCTTACGAGCAGAACTCCGAGTTGGTCGTCAGCGGTTACCCTCAAAGGAAAAGCCGAGCGAGGGACCACTTCATCAGACTCGGTAGGGACAGCGAAGAGATCAACGAAAACGAATTTGAGGAAGATGAGGACAGCAGAAAGAAAAGGTCTACTGAAGCATGCCACGACTGCCAGTCGTAATTCATTGTTACGTTTACATCGCCGTTCTAACCGCCGTATGAGATTTTTAATGTAAACTAATCAGGTAGTGGATAATAGTTTAATATTTAATGACGCAGCGCCTCGGACATGGTCAGTTCTAGCCAAAACGTCGATGTAAAAACACGCGTCACATAATATAACTTTTATAGACTGCCTGTATTTTAACCTGTCAATTTTAAAACTGTAATGTGGAATAAATGGCCAGTGTGTATCTCATGCTAAGGTTTCCGTTACGTAAATTTCTCTATCCAAAAATTTAAACGGGCTAAACATTTCTAATGAGGCTAAACTATGTGGTGCATTGATGTTTTAAAAATTATAAAAATGAAATAAGTATTTATGATAGGTTTAATGTTTTAGAAATACAAATGAAATACTTACATTTATAAATTATTTTTACTAATATAATATGTACTGATTCTCATTTTAAAGCAGAAGCGCTTAGTGTGTATATTTTGATCTCAATCTTAGATTTATTACTTAAATAATTATATAATCTAAATGTAACTACTGCTACTCCTCATAACCATACTGACTTTTTGTTATTATAAAGAACTGAAAGTAAATCCTATATTTTGTTCATTTCTTTAAATTATTATTAAATGTAAATCAAATGAAGCTATACGTTTAAAGTGTTAACATCTGAAATATAGGCTGGGTGATTTTCAATTTCGGATGCTCACACTCATAAAAAATAGTTACATTTAAAACTAATAAATATGTATTAAAAATGTTAAATCGATGTTATAAATAGTATGTATTGAATTGTTGCAATACTAATAAAGCATTATTGTGTAATCATTGAATATTCATTCCATATTTTATTTAAAAAAATAAAATTGTCTTTACCAAAGAGGTTTTGATTACTTCTTAATCGACCTTGTTTCGGGAACAATTTCATTATATTCGGCAGATAGCTCTTTGTTAAAAGGGTGCATAATTGAGTTACTGAATAAGAAAATTACTTAAAAAATTTCAACAAACACCGCCGTGTTTTTATCTAATTAGCCTTTGTGATGGAAACAATAATTAAAGCGGAATAAAGGGGAAGATTCAGTTTAAAAATGGTATATTGTTGCTCGAGGCAAATTAAAAAATACTCTGATACAAACTACCTGAAGCTTATAAGTAGTAAAAAAAATATCTTCATTTATTATTTAAATTTAAAAGTGTATCTCTTTGTGAATTTCTGCACGGATGGCGTAGTGGTTTATATGGTGGTACACTTGGTACTACCACTGCGCCGCAGTTTGCAGCAATATGGGTTCGATTCCCACACGGGACAAACATTTGTCATCAAGAAATAGTTGTTCCGGGTCTACGTTGTTTTAATGTTTACAAAGTCCTCCGTGATACAGATATTATTATAATTGCAGGCTTTGACCAAATCATTTTTTTAACAGACAGTCTGCCAATAATACATTGGATTTAAATTCACATACCTATGTAGGTATGTGAATTTAAAGTCCAATGTTTATAAATATTAATAATTTATAGTCACATGACTACTATACGAAATTATTATTATTTATTATTAGCTTTCATTAAGTTCTCGTTTAATAGAAAGCGAGCCTGAAGCCGTCTACACAGTTCCAGTTGCCAAGCTTACGATCAATTCTTTACAGAAAAACCATATAACACAACCCGGGTATCAAACCCGAGACTTCAAGAACAGACATTGCTTTCACTACAGCTGCTTCATAAGCACTCAGCCTTCATTAGCATGCAATTTGAATCAGCAAATACTATAATCGCTAAAGAGTTAATGTCGTCTGCAATACGCCGCTTCGAAGACAGATATGCTTCGACACGTGTTTCGTTTATACACGTGGAGCTCTAATAAGACTCTATTACATAAAGCGTATACCTATCTAATGTTTTACACGTTCGAGTTGATAGTTGTTAGGTTTTGAAGTATGTATGTATGTATGTATGTATGTATGTATGTATCTTATCTGGGGGCCGTCAGTGCAGAGCGGCGACACTTCGACCCAGTGGGATTTTTGTGTCGACACTCTCCCAATAACGACTGCCATAGATGTTCATGGCAGCCCGGACCGACGGCTTAACGTGCTCTCCGAAGCACGGAGCAGGCGATAATTGTCAATCAATACGCACATAATTCCGAAAAGTCATATAACTTCCGAAAGTCAGAGGTGCGGATGATTTAGTAAATTACACGCACATAACTTTGAAATGTTAGAGTAGGTGCGTGCCTTGTGATCGAACTCGAGACCCCTATGTGGCAGACCAACGGTCTTGCAGACTGCAAGAATGGCGTAGTGGTTCAGGTAGTGACAAAGTTCCTTGTGGCGCTGGATTTATTACTAGAATAGAAATAGGCTTCACCAAATCAGAGAATCGAATGCGAAACATCGTGCACAGCAGTCGCATTTACTACTGGTGCGCCACCGAGAAAATTTTTTTGAGAAATTTGCAGGTGGCAGATAAGCTACTGGCAAACCTGATGGTAGATTCAAACCACCGCTATTCGAAATGGCTATGTTTTATTAGTCTCACAAAAACAATTACCAAGGAATTCCTGTATTATGAGGACTATACACAAACATTTATAAACGGACGTAAAGAACTTGGTACCTACTAACATTAGTAGGAAAGACTTATTTATATGTGGGTTTCGAACTCATAACACTTGGCGCAATGGCAGAGGCGACGCGACCACTTAAACCCTTAGAGTGATACCCCATTAGTGCGTTGCGTTGCGACGTCGCAGCGGGTCAACGCATTGTATGCCACACCTGCGTTGCGAGGACGCACGACGCCGCGACATCGTCGCAGCGCTAGAAGACGACGCACGTCCGCAGTCCGTAGATTACCTCAGTCAGTCTCCACAATGGATCGGAACAAACGTGTTCTACTGTTGCTTTTATTGCGCCACCGCCTAATCTGTTATAAAGTATTTAAATTATCAATTACAAAAGTAAGTGTAATTGTTAATTTGTAATTTAATTACTTTTGCCCATCTCTGAACTATAACATTTACTTAACTCACCAATTTTATTACAATAACACAAACAATACAATATACATGTAACTATAACATTTACTTAACTCACCAATTTTATTCTTTTTTATATAGTCAAATTCTTCGTAATCTGCAAATAAATATTAACACACTGCTAACAATTCGTTTGCCTTCCGGAATTTATCATGGTATGGAATTTTAATTATTGTAATTTAATAAATTTTGATGGTAGCCTCTAAAGCAGCAGCATGGTAAATAGGAGCATCCACTTACATGTACATAAATAATCCAGACAAGGCATGATTGTAGTCTGTAGTTTAATCTAACTGCCATATTTTACAATCAATGATTCGGGGCCCCTTGTAAGAAGAGACAAGCCTATTGCCGTGTACCGGGCGTAATGCCAGACTCCATGCGACTACTGAGTGAGAATTTCATGACAAAACGCTTTACTCAGCCCTGAAATCCAACCCACGACCATGCAAAGTCTTGTTGCATTCATTATCGTTGTGTAATTTGTCTATACGGCCCTTAAAAGATGGTACGTGGGACGTACCTACTAAGTAATATATAAGATATTCATTGCCATTCTTCGGGCACGATTTTAGACACAGTGCTGTTAGTAATAAGTTCTTGCAAAATATTGTCTTACGTTTACGCGAATGTTATACTTGCATTGAAATTAAACAAATTTATAGGTACGGATTTAATCGTGTTATTATTTTTTATAAAATACTAATATTACAAAATTTTGTGTAGTTGACTACACTTAGAACATTGAGACAACCACCATCTTAGTCTCCCCGTGAACATGGATGCTGAAAAGCAACCGAAGCGTCGGGGAAAGTGTAAAATTAAATCTAAATAGTTTGATAATTTAAATAGAAATAACAGTACCTAACTAGTAAAAGTGTTTATCAATAGCAGTTTAAATTTTCAAAATTATAGTGTTTCATAAAAAATTCACAACGCGATAAAATCCGTATAAATTAGTTTAATTTCAACTTCTTGCAAGTTAGAACCCAATAATATTTTACCCGACCCGGGAATCGAACCAGAAGACTTCATAATTTGTAATAACATCCAATACCACTGCGTCACTGAGGCATCCTACTAAACAATTTACTACGTATATTTTTTGATAAATATGAAATTCCCATAATAAATTAAATTTTAACCCACCCACTTAACCCACAACCCAAAATACATGTGTAGCCTAAGGCAGTTGGGACCATAGAAACTCATAAATTATGAAAAAGGTTTTATATAATTAATATAAGGTATTTGAGTCCTCATAAGAAAAAAACGCTCTCGCATAATAAAAAAGTAATATGGAATAAGCTACTGGTCATTATTAATTTTGTTTACATAAAAAGTAAAACATAATTCCAGTGTGATTTTGTTTGTGTGTTGGTTGTTCTTGAACAATTTTATTGGTTCTTAGTTACACACAACAGTTTCTTACTAAAACGATAAAATACAACAAACTAAAAGAATACTTATAACTAATTTTGGTCACTATACCATTACAAATCTTTAAATACGTTTGTATTCTAACTAATATTATAAATTCGAGTTACCCTGAAAACATGTTTGCAAAATTTGATGATGATCGGTCGATTAGTTTAGGCGTGAAAACGTAACAAACAAACTCACAGTCGCATTTATAATTATTAGTTAGGAAAATAGAGTGTGTATTTTATTATAATTAATAAGATACCGAATAACTCTGTGTGGCTCTTACAGAATTGTTTCTGTATTGTTAAGGAATTTATAGACTACAAAAAGTCATTGTAAAATATTATTGCACATCGGCTTGCAGGCTGAATACATTTGACATAAACTTTTTATTTTAGACCAACCTGTAATTTAAATGTATATTAAGTATTGATTTGATATGTGAAGGGGGCTGACGGTAAGGGCCAGAAGAAGGAATGAATTGAATAGGTGATTGGTCGCAAGAGTTCAGTTATTCTAGTACTTTACCACGATATTCTGTTAGAGGATGGTACTATCCCGGTCGGGTCAACCAATTCATGCTACTCTTCAACATTTCAATAAATGAGTAAGGTATCCGAATGTTAGAACGAATGAAAATATAGCTTTTATTTATTTATCTAAATATATAGCAGGTTAAATTGAGTGACTAATTAACTGATTTCGAAAAAGCCATACTGACTAAAATATGCGCATAGCACAAACCCCTGGATATAAACATTTTGGAATTGCAATATGGAATACTGAACTGGATAGGCAGCTGCATTTTGACACAGAGATTCCTTATACAATTTAAGCTAGAACTAAGAAAGGATATTTTAATATGGAATATCTACAGAGGTGAGAGAAGGGGTTCAAGGTTTGATATATCGATCAAGGCACAGCCAAAACTGCTGGGTCAGCCAGCTTGCAATTTTGCAGTATCATCCGCCATGAATTACCACTGCTAAAAATGATCTGCACTACAAACAATTCCTGTGTCGCCGAAGACTTGATAAAAATTCAAACATCGCGCACAAATAACACCCAGCCTCGGAGCAACTATTAATGGATCACACAAATGTTTTGCCCGTGTAGGGATCAAATCCACAACTCTTAGCGCAGCGGCAGTGACGAGGCGACTTAAATATTTTGATGCAAAGTAAACTTGTTACATCTACGAGGAACAAGAGGACATAAAATAAAATAATAACAATTAAAAAATTACAAAAAAGACAGCTTTGTCGCTATTTTGCATCTTTCTTCTAGCTTCATGTTTTAACTCTTGTTAATCTTTTCTCTTTTTTTATACTAGGATGTTTGACTAAGAAAACAAATACTGTACTGTACTGGATACTGTAGAATATAAAGGCGTTCCGTAGACGAGGGACAGCGGTGGGTCAGGCAATTTTACCGGTTTTATAAAACTCTTATGGCCGTTTTCACCAAGAGGCCCCTAGGCTCCACCTAAGTAGGTGTCTTTTAATTAAGCTATCGATCCCTTAATCGAATACTTACCTAAATTCAATTTCACTATACTAGGTATCACCTACGAAGAAGTTCCCAAAGTAAGTGACAGTAAACTTTTTCTAAAGTCACGCTTCTGACATCGATGTTTTATCGATAAGATGAAAATTTCTATATTTCTTTTTAAATGAATGGTATTAACAGTAGTATTATTAATATATTGAAAACAATATTTTTATACATATTTTGAACGTTATTCAGTTAAATTAACCCATTCGCTGTCCCGTGATAGACACAATAGAAAATCTATTGTTATGTATCATCTGGATTCATCGGACAGGGAACCTGTTAAAAAATTTTTTTTTTCGTCGCATGCCTATGTGCTGTTAGCCCCGTGTTTCTTCGCTTTTTTTGACAAATGAACGAGAAACCTTCTGTCATTTCTTAACATACGTCGTCGTGTGATTATTTGGAACTCTGATTCATGTCAATTAAAGCTAACATGTCTAAAAGATGCTCAATTTTTCTAATAAATTTAGAACACTCTGTTTAGATAACCCATATCTTATGAAAAAGTCGACATCGTCGTATTTATCGAAGTGGTTGACTCTTTCACGGTCTTTGGTCTTTTTACTATTTGCTGAATGTTCTCTAAAGTCTCAATAGCTTCTAGCCTCTCTATAAAGTGACCTAAATCATTTTCCATGATAGGAAACACTCGTATGTCGCGTATGGATAACAATATTCTGTTACCTAAGCATAAGAGTAGTTTAAGGAGCCAACAATCGGGCATTTAAATATAAGAGCTGCTTTAGAGACTTAAGTGATACCTGAATGTTGCTGAATGCTAAGGGATACTTATCCGTTGGTGAAAACGGGCATTAGCGTCCTCCTCGGTTTCACCCAAGTTTATGATTACTGCACTGCTTCCTTGGCTTGTAATGCAATGTTATGTAGCCTATGTTACTTCTGGATTAAGTAGTTTTCTAAGGGTGACAGAAATATTGAAATAGGCTCAGTAGTTTTTGAGTTTGTTAATTACAAACAGAACATTTCTAGATTTTGCCCGCGGCTATGCTGCGCTGCTGTAAGTTACGCCAACTATCTATCCGAACAGTACTTTTTCTGGATATTTCTCGATAAAAGGTATGTGGGCTTTTCCGTACCCCTAAAAACGAAATTTCATGACGATCGGTCGAGTAGCTAAGGCGTAAAAGCATTAAAAACAAACTCACATTCGCATTTATAATATTAGTTAGGATCAGCATGTAGATATGGAATGCAATGCAACAATGCATACGAAGGACAAGACCAAAGATTTTTTGGTGCTCCACCGAGGCTGCCGGACTCGGCCGGGCACCACTGCTGCCGTAGCGACCTAACTACGGACAGCCGCGGGCGGCTACGGACAGCACCGGACTATTTTGTCCGCTGGAAAAGCCCGTCGCGCGTCGTCTGCGAAACACCTAAAGGGTAACTAAGTTGTTACTCATCTAAGTGCATGTAACGCGATCTTTATCAGCAGAATGGTCCAATTAAACTGTTAAGTGCGTCGTAATACCGCCTTCTGTTTTATATTGTTGTCATGCGATGCTTATTTATCGGTTTTATGAGTTTCTCTGATAATGTTGTTTGTAATTTGTTTAACAAAGACCGTTGGGTGCAACCATCGTAATGTTGGGTGTGTTTGTAATTTGTTTATACCGTGGAGCTTCTTAGCTCCACGGTATAAACAAATTACAAACACACCCAACATTACGATGGTTGCACCCAACGGTCTTTGTTGGGTGTGTTTTTAAATCATACAGTGGACACTGCGAGTAGCATAGCCACATGACATGTGTAACATACATACCGTACCTATAATATTAATATCAGTCTTGTATTAACCTGTCCCATTGCTGCGCATGGGCCAATTCTCAGTGTAAGAAGGGTTAAGCTATAGTTTACCACGCTAGCCTAGCGTAGGTTGGCAGATTTCACATATCTTTGAGAACAATATGGAGAATTCTCAGACATGCAGGTTTCATCACGATGTTTCTTCACCGTTAGAGCAAGTGATAAGTTACTATTAAATAATAGCAGCGATAGCTCAGTGGGGAGACCAACAGACTGCAATGCAGAGGGTCTCGGGTTTGAACCTACGTCGCGCACCTCTGACTTTCGGAAGTTATATGACTTTTCGAAATTATGTGCGTATTGATTGACAATTATCGCCTGCTCCGTGCCTCGGAGAGTACGTTAAGCCGTCGGTCTCGGCTGCCATGAACATCTATGGCAGTCATTATTGGGAGAGTGTCAACACAAAAGATCCCACTGGGTCGAAGTGTCGCCGGTCTGCACTGACTGGCCCCCACATAAGATACATACATACTATTAAATACGCACATAATTTTGAAAAGTCAGAGATGTTTGCTTTGACTTCCAACTCGAGACCTCTGCGTCGCAGTCCAACAGTCTTCCATTAGGCTATCACTACTTCATACATACAATCTTACGCCTACAACCCTGAAGTGGTACGCAGATAATTATTATACGTATATTTCGCCATTTATGGTTTTAGGTCTTATAGTTAAGTTCCTCTAAATACGAAATACAAGGCGAGTCTTTTGTAAGCTACTAGACACAGCGACAGACTCCGACCTGCTGTATCAAAAGTAAAGATATATAGTAAAGTAAGGTATGCACGAGGCGTATGTATATATATATATATATATATATATATATATTATGTATATTCAAATAACTTAAATATTTGAATGATTCGAATGTATAGTCGATAATTGAACTTCGCTATGTCATAATGATTCGACATCTTTATCTCTTTAAAATAATAGGGGTTAAAGTGTGTAGTTGCCGTTGTATAGTAATAGATACTTTGAATTGACATAAAACCTTCATGGAGAGAGATTTTCGAGTGAAATTTTTTCACATGATACATACGAGATTCTTCTTTTAAAAAATGAGCAACATTCGATTTCCGACTTTCAATTGGTATTTTTATTCAGCTTAGATGGGAAAGATGGATACTTCGAAAATCCGAGTCATTTTTTAATACGAGTTCCGACGCGGAACTAACACGGCAGAAACGGCTCGCAATATCAACGCTGCGTTTGGAGAGGAGACTGCTAATGAACGCACCGTGCGTTTTTGGTTTAAACGCTTTCGTAATCGAAACTTCGACTTGAAGAACGAACTACGTGGAAGACCGCCCACACAGGTGAATAACGCTGAATTGAAGGAGATGGTGGAAGCCGATCCAAGTCAAACTACTCAGGAATTAGCGGCATGATTTAACGTTACCCTACCTACAATATTAGCTCACTTGCATCAAATCAATAAGATAAAAATATGAAAAATGGGTGCCTCATAATTTGACTGATCTGCAGAAAGAAATGCGTGTTGAAACTTGTGTTGCCTTGTTAAATCCGTACAGAAATGAAGGAATATTCGATCGAATTATGACATGTGACAAAAAGTGGATTCTTTATGATAACTGTAAGCGGAAAATGTAGTGGCTGACCCCAGGTCAAACGCCGCAACAGTGCCCAAAGCAAAGCTTACGAATAAAAAGGGAATGGTAACAGTTTGGTGGTCTCTTCATGGTGTTATTCACTATAGCTTTCTCAGGTCTGGTCAAGCAATAATAGCGGATGCCTGAATTCGACTGAGCCGAACGTCGAACAATGATGGTGAAACTGGCAGGAAACAGTCCCGACTCGTGAATCGATTTTTACCATTATTGCTCCATGATAACGCAAGACGCATTGCACGAGAAACCGTTGTAACTCTACAGGAGCTGTAGTTAGAAACCACACGTCATCCTCCATATTCGCCAGACCTTGCTCCAACGGATTACCATATTTTTTCTGATTTGGACACGTAGACGTGATAAAAAAATGTTTTCCCAGGAGGCAGTACAAAATGCTTTCAAACAGTTTGTTGAATCTAGATCCCCGGAGTTCTATCGTAAAGGCATAAATGAACTTCCGTTTAGATGGCAGCAATGTATAGATAATGAGGGTAAATATTTCGAATAAATAAATACGGTACATCTTAGAAAAAAACGAGTTTCAAACTTTCAGTACAAATCGGCAATTTCATACTTTAACCCCTAATATAAGCATAAGTTCACCCTCTCTACAAATTTTCCTTTAGCCAAACCATTGAAACTTTTACAAGCGGTTGATAATTATGACCCTTGTGTTATTGTTCTGTGCAAAAGACCTTTAATGTGCGTGAAATTTATACACAAATCCAAGTGGTTGGGTGTTTCGTGGTAAAATATGCGGTCGTATGTGCACATTAAATGAGCGGCCAGATTGTTTTCGAAATAAAATCTTTTACAATTCGGTCTCGCATTGTTTGTAATATACATAATATTATTGTATTGAAACTGCCTGTGCAGGTGTATCATTTATTTATTTCCATATTACTGTTAGTTTTTTATAGTTATGTATATTATACTGGGTATGGGTTAGAATGGAGTACTTATGTTTGTGAATTTCTCAGCGGTGCTATGATAAAGTATTATGTTAAAATAAAATTATATTTTTAGTTGCTGATAAGTCTATGTGCGTTTTTTAACTTAAAAAGTAGTTCAATGTAGTTCATATCAACTAATTTAACTATTAAACTAAACAGTAAGTATTTCTATAGTTCGTTTTAAAACACGAGCAAACTACCGGAGGTTTTGAAGTTTTCTTACAGGATATGTATAGCAACTAACCTAAATGTAAATTCGGTAATTTCAATAAACTCACTAACTCATTAACCTTTACGTTCATTGTTGTAACTTTGCGACCTAATTGAATAAATGATTTATACTTTGAGTAATGCATTGTATGATCAATATCTGTTTAGCAATTTAGACACGCAAACGTATCAAACAACTAATTTTCGAATTTTATTATAACTAAGGTTAGTTAGTATAGACGTATCACCATTGATAGAAATACTAAGGTACTCACTAAGTGTATAGACCTGTGACAAAAGCGCCTGTCATTCCTCGAAGCAGAACAGGAAACTCGGTGGGAAATGGAAAAGGATGTTTGTGTCTGCTACTAATAACTTGTATATTTTATTGTTTTCCATAGATTCGGTGTTTTGTAACTGCAGTTGTGTTTGAATTATTACTAAAACTACTTTTGATAATAGATACAAGATATTTTCACGTAAATATTACATTGAAATTAAATTACTATACGTATATTACGGCTGTTTATTTTTTAAATTGTATACTATTCAAAACTATTTTAGAACGTTCACTTTTAAATATACTATTTCCCCGATGTTTCGGTTGTTTTTCGGCAGACATGTTTACGGGTGAGACTATGATGGTGGTCGTCTCAATATAAATTGTAATAGGTAATGTTAGAAAATAGTAGTTTTATGTCAATAATAATTACCTACATATTAGACAACAATATTATTAACCCAAAAAGTTAGTAGCAACTACCTATAAATATTATTAATCAAAAGGACAAAAACAAAAGTTAATTGCTGTGTTTTATTTCATGGATATTAAAAATAGCGTAAATCTTCAGTAGGAGACGAGCAGATGTACTTAGTTAGGGATTAGGCTCAGAATTAAGCACATAAGATCCAGGATAGATCTTTACTCTGTAAAATCTAAATTACAACCTTTTAATTTTTGCAGCAGAAAATTAGAACTGGTTCTCGCATCGCATTTGACAAAGATAGTTCATTAGATGATCAAAGGCTTGTTGCTATCAAAACGTCATTTGTTAATGAACAAGCCGTATCTCACAATAGAGCATATTGTCTGTCTGTGACAAACTTTGTAATGGCGTAGGTATGACTACGGTAAAAGGTTATGTAAAGGTACCTATGTAAAGTATATAAACCTTGTTATTCAACTTTCCTGATAATCAAAAAGTAATATTATTTGTATATAGAGGTAAACTTTGTTGCTATGGAATTAATTTTAAATTATTTTACTAGGTATCGACAATACTTTTAATTATTCAAAGTCATAGTTATAAGTCTATGTTACAATTAACAATGTGTGGCCGTTATTGTTTGAACACAATTGAAAAAATGGTTTTAATGCTTACACGTAATTTCGTGTTTTAATCAATTCTGGTTATGTTACTTATTTTTAAATGCTCTATCGAGACAAAGATTAAAAGAAAATTGAAAAATATATTGTGTATATTTTCTCAGGATACGTTCCACTTAGTTATTATTTTAATATACCAAAGAGCTCCCTTTCAGGTTAAGCAAACTTATCTTATAAAAAAGAATTAAGTAAGAATGTATTTATCGCCTAGTATCATGTTATATTTTCATGACAATTATATTTAGTTAGAAGACAAAGGTGAAGCTCACTGCAAGTAACAATTTATGACAACGTTAGTTCACTGGAGCCAGCAAGTTAAGATTTATATCGGCTATCTTGTACTCTTGTAGTGAGGGGATCAAATGGTGAATTATATCGATAAAATTATCTCTACATTTGTATGTTTTCTTTTCTATGTGAAAATAGTGGTGGCTATATGTTATATCAAATAGTTTCGAGGCTATAATCTCTATAATAAAACTAATAAAAGTTTTTGTTATGGTAGTCTGTCAAAATGACTCTACTCCGCCTGATGGTAAGCAGTCGTGTATTCCACAAGTAGAGCCGTCCACACCTTTTTCTCATTACATCTGACGTGGTGCCGAGGTCTCTACTTTGACGGCTTAAGGAGGTACTTCTTCACGCCCCGCTTGAAGGAACCAGGATAGATGGCAGAAGGAATTACTTGTTTCGGCAGATAATGCCCAGTTCTATAAAATTAATGTAAAAGCTATGTTTATATGGACTATATTTTTGTTTGAAATAAATGATTTATTATTATTAATCGGTAATTAATTCGGCATCGGTTATAATTAATTTATATTTGATGTCTATATGTATATATATCTTAAAAATATATTTATGTCCAAATATGGTGTCCTTTTGTCTACCCCTTCGGGGACATACAATGATGTCATATATGTATGTAGATATATAAATCAAAGAGAAAATTATTGCTATAAGAATGTCATCTTAGAAGTTACATAGAAATATCGTTGCAAACATCGTTTACATAGTAGCAACGCGTCTCACATTAGTATTCCTTCAGCTGTTGGTAATATTACGTATACACGCATTCACACTTGTAACAAAATACCTAATATCTGTACACCAATTTTTTTACTAAACAAATCATGGCATTTTATATAACATTTAAAATTTAGAAAATGAGTTATAATTGGTGGTTGGAGAAAAATATTGTGATCACTTTGTTTTTTTGGTCGAATGTACTTAATTGATATTTACCTATTAAGTCGCAGCTACCAGTGTGGGTAGCCAGACACAACAGATTTTTAATTGTCTGGTATTGTAAGATATGTACAGTCACCTGTAATATTTCGAATTAAAATACTTAGTATCTGTACACCAATTTCTTTACTAAACAAAGCATGGGCAGTTTCTATTACATTTAAAATTTAGAAAATTAGTTATAATTGGTGGTTGGAGAAAATTATTGTGATAACTTCCTTTTTGTGCTCGTATGTATTTGATTGATATTAACCTATTGAGTCGCAGCTACCAGTGTGGGTAGCCAGATACAACAGATATTTATTTATGTCTGGTATTGTAAGACTATATGTACCATTAGGTGGGCCGTATGATTACTTGCCAATTTAGTTGTATAAAAAAAAAAAATACAAATAGAGACAAAGCAACAGTTTTAAAAATAATTGTCTGTGCTTTTATGGCTGTAATATATATATATTATATGTTAGATAACTATCTAAATATAAATATTAGAAACAATAGCCGGCAAAATTATATAAACAGTGACTTGTGGGATTAACAAAAAAGAGAAAAGAACCTCTGAAGTTATCACACAAATTAGTCGCATATGAAAAAGGACTCAAGTACCTATAAGTAATGAGACATGAAAATTTACGACAATTTTATGGAGAAGAACAAATTGGTAACGTTTTAGCATAAGAAGTGTTTTACAAAACATTTAGATCGAGACATCGACCTGATTTTTATGCTGATACTGGCAGCAATTCACGGAGCGCGGTAGATAGACAAAAAACAAAATCATCCAGAGACTCCCGACTCCCTCCAGAGAGCCGTTTAGGAGTTCACATCACATGTACATGATAATATATCTATAAAGATAAAATAATGTTTCGATTTTAATTTCGATACAATTGTTACTCAGGGATCGAACTTATTGCACTCCAACCATAAGTGTAGATAAAATGACCACACAAACGGTTTCTCCATCGCCATAATTTAACTATTACAATATGTGCTAACATTATAAAATAGTTAAACGGAAAAACAGTTTTTCTGACTCAGCAGATCTGTTTCTTGGCGCCCTTGGGAAATGCTTACATAGAGAATTAATGAGTATGGCAAATCGAGATTGTTCAGGAAATGTATACATACACATTTGGGGACACATATAGCCAGAAATAAAAATATAGCAACTAATTTATACAAAAAGTGGCAAGTATTTATGCTGATAGTATGTATGTATGTATCTTATGTGGGGGCCAGTCAGTGCAGACCGGCGACACTTCGACCCAGTGGGATCTTTTGTGTCGACACTCTCCCAATAACGACTGCCATAGATGTTCATGGCAGCCGGGACCGACGGCTTAATGTGCTCTCCGAGGCACGGAGCAGGCGATAATTGTCAATCAATACGCACATAATTTCGAAAAGTCTTATAACTTCCGAAAGTCTGTAGTGCGTGACGTGGGTTCGAACCCGAGACACTCTGCATTGCAGTCGGTTGTCCCCACTGAGCTATCGCTGCTTATGTTGATAGTAAGAGGTTATCCTAGTCGTCAAAGAGAAATCATTTTCTCGATGGGAGGCTACATCTTCTTAAAATATGTATGTTAAATTAAATAATTGAGAAATATATTGAAATAGAATTATGAAAAGAAACGGATAGGATCGAGACATATATGTTCCAAGGCGCAACCTAAAAGGTCCTTTATCTCAGTATGTGTTACATAATATTATATCAGTCTGCCGCAGTGCTTGTTTTTGCTTGCAGTATCAGAACACCGATGCGGAATTATATTCACCGGGTTTAATACATAACATTGTATACTATTACGCCTTTTTTTGTCGGCCTCGATGGCGTAGTGGTTAGTGTAACCGACTGCCACGCCTGCATGAACATGGATGTTTGTCTTGGTCTGGGTGTTTCTATGTATAATATGCAAATATTAAAAAAAAAAAATTTGTATGTTTATCCATTGTCTAGAACCCATAGTACAAGCTCTGCTTAGTTTGGACTAGATGGTGTTGTGTGTATGTGGTAGAGTATTATTATTATATTATTATTATTATTATTTCCTGTAAGAATGTGGTACTTTTTCTACTATCCTCTCACAGAATCAACGCAAGTATAGTCACAACGTTAATTTGTGTGTTTCATCTGGAATAAAATCTATTAAATTTTGGAAATACCTGCCGAGGCACGCGTTTCCGTTTTCTTCAATCCTGGGTCCTTCAAGCGGGCGTAAGAAACACCTACTCAGTCCGTCAAAGTAGACACCTCGCCATCATTTCACGTGAATATGTTGTGTGGAGGGCTCTGAACGTGGACTGCTGCGTACACGACGGCTTACTATCAAGCGGAGGGTAGTCAAAATAAAAGTTGAATTCTTGAGGCTCATACATCACACATTCATCTTAGTTTTAAATCCTTGTTATAGTAAACGATAATAGGTCACAACAACTACTTGCCAACACGCGGTCAGTATGCTTGTTTGCCCTTTTCCTCTACAAAAAGAACCAGTTGCCTACCTTCTCATCCATTCACCTGTTTCTTTTCTTCTACAAACTTCGACAAATCCTTACTGAACTACTATCCTACCTAAATGGTTCAATAATCTTCCAATTTGTTCATCGTTTTCTTCTTTGCGCACTCACCCTTATCCCAAATCCAAGTATTTAAAAAGCAATTTGTATTCATCAATCAGTGGGTCGGCGACGAAAGGCAACTATCGACCATTAAGAAACCATGACATACGACGAATCCTTGTGGAATGGATCAGAGAAGATTTGCTGACGAACGGTGTAATGTGGGCTGTTAAACATCCTAACTAATATTATAAATGCGAATGTGAGTTTGTTTGTTTGTTACACTTTCACGTCTTAATATTTTGTATATTTATATTTATAGTATATTTTGAATACGGAGGAATCAATAATAAAAAATCCAAAAATGTTTTGGTCATTTATTAAAGAGAACAAAAAAGGGTCCAGCTTGCTGCCCTCTACTATGTTTAATGAGGATAAATCCTTTAGCAGCAGCGAGAAAATTTGTGACGCTTTCGCAACATACTTTCAATCCAATTTTCTCCCAAATTCGAACCAAAATATTGTTGCTGATAATATTATAACCGCTGCTGGAACCTCAATAGCTATCAGTGACATAGAAATAGATGCAAAGTCTGTGTTCAAACACCTTAGCTCACTAGATCTCACTAAGGGCGCGGGTCCTGACAACATACCGCCGGTATTCATAATTAAATGTGCTACGGAATTAGTAAGGCCTCTAACAATAATTTTTACGCGTTCTGTTAAGGATGGAATTGTACCTGACATATGGAAGACCGCATTTATTACTCCAGTACATAAAAGTGGAAATAAAGAAAATATTAAAAATTACAGACCAATATCTAAATTATGTTTATTTGGTAAAACACTAGAACGTATAATTTTTGATCAATTATATAGCACTCTTTCTGCGGTCTTCATTCCGGAACAGCACGGTTTTATCAAAAATAGATCAACTACATCCAACCTGCTGTCCTTTATTGACTTTACTACTTCATGCATGGATAACGCTGGCCAAGTAGATTGTATCTTCACGGACTATACGAAATGTTTCGATCGAATTGACCATGTAATGCTCTTACAAAAGATACTAAACACAGGTGTCCATGGTAATTTGTACCGGTGGCTTACTTCGTATATTTATAACCGAACCCAGGCTGTTGCGTTAAATGGCATAGTATCTAAGTGGCATTTAGTCCCATCAGGAGTTCCTCAAGGGTCCGTACTCGGAACATTATTATTTAATATATTCATAAACGATATTCATATATGCTTTAAAAACTCGTCATTTTTGCTTTACGCTGACGATATGAAAATCTTTAAAAATATTAAGAGTGTCGAAGATAGTTATTTACTACAACAGGACCTAAATAGGCTAGAAATTTACTGCCAGATGAACAGCTTAGACCTAAATGTTTCTAAATGTCACTTGATTACATTCACCCGCAAAACAAATATAATAGCTCATAGGTACACATTAAAAAATAGTCAGCTAAAGCGAGTTGATTATATACGTGATCTAGGTGTAATACACGATTCGAAACTTACATATGAGAAACATATAGACACCGTAGTACAAAAGGCCAACAAGGCCATGGGGTTCTTAAAGAGGTCTTGCTCTCAATTCCCGAACACCAAAATTATTAAAATATTGTATTGTTCTTATGTTCGTAGCTCTCTAGAATACTGTTCACAAGTATGGAATCCACTGTACAATACATATATTTCCAGAATAGAATCAGTACAAAGAAACTTTACCAGATACCTTCAATACAAGTGTAAAACAGAAGATCCAAATTATGAATCGAGATGCAAAAGATTCCATCTATTGACACTCAAAGAGAGAAGGAATATAGCCGATATTTGTTTTCTTGTCAAGGTGGCTCAGTCATCCATTGATTCTCCGCATCTCCTCTCTAAAGTGCAACTGCGAGTTCCCACTAGATCTGTTAGGAATCCTCATCTTAAACTCAATGTGGCGCGTTGTAGCACAAATTATAGACAACACTCATTTTTCATAAGAGCCGCTAGCTACTATAATGGGTTGATCGACAACTCGGGATTTGATTTGTTTACAACTACACCAGCTGTCTTTAAGAAAGTAATGAACTCACATTGGTTCAATAACTGTACAAATTAAAGTAAGTAATTATTACTACCATTATAAGTAAGAAATTTTCTGTTATGTTACTGCTAAACAAGCTCTGTATATATTTATATGTGAAAACATGTAATTGGTAAATAGTTAAGTAATCTGTTTCTATGTTTTAGTCGATAATACTGTTTGTTTTCCTAATAAAATAAAAATAAAAAATAAAAAATTAACTACTCGACCGATTATCATGTAATTTCGCATACACGATGTCGGGCGAACAGAAAAGAACATATAAACAACATTACCTTTCATTCAGAAAAAAATACCGTTCCTGAGGGATAGACGTTTATTGATAGAATCTACATAAATGCGAGTGAAACCGCAGGCTATATATTATGATATATTACCCTATATTGAAGGGTTATTTTTACATAGAGTATCGGGCGTTGTTTCCTGCTTCATATAAAGGTATTTAATTTGCTTATTTGTATTGCGTGCTTCGGATATATTTTCAACAATAATGCCCATTGAGACTTACAGTGAGCCTAATAAGTTCCACGAAAGCGTATAAAGTGACGCCTCCAATAAAATAATTATTTCGCGATCACGCCACATTTATAACTACATAATTATAGAATATTAGCTTTTACCCGGAATGTCGTCCCAAGGAGTACAGTTCGACAGCGGCTTTATAATTATACTAGATTTTGTCCACAGCTTTGTTCGCGTAAATGTAGGTTAGGTTTGATTATGTTAGTAACAGAACTTCTTGCTGGATGAAAGGAAATGTCCTATTCTGTAACCCTGTTAACGTGTATGCGAAATTTCATGATGATCGGTTGAGTAGAAAAGGCGTATAAACGTAACAAACAAACAAACTCACATTCGCATTTATATATAGATAACGCGAGCAAAGCCGCGGGCAAAATCTAGTTTTAAATACATTTTAGTATGGTAATTTTGTAAGAACCTATTTTTCATATTTACCTATTTAATTTTGGTTGTTGTACCTAATTTTGAAAGAAAGAAAATCTTTGTTACTATTTACTTCGTCGTGTCTTCATTAGTTGTTACAAAAGATGTAAAATATTTATCTTACTAACTAAAAGTAGAATTGAAAACAAAGGATACTTGAAATAATAATCCTTTTCAGCTGTAAATTATGATATTTCTGACTGTAAAATAATGTTTTGGATTTATTTATGAAAGGGATTTTAGTTCGTAAATTTTCTAAATTTAAAAATTGATTGCCGTTGCAAATTCGAAAATGGCTCTAAACTAAACATTTTGTTTTTCATTTTGTCGCCTCGTTTCTGGGATGTTGAAGGAAAAAAAAACAGCCAATAAATTGGTATAATCGATATTGACAATTTTGTATAAGAATTACAACTTGGGATTACGAATTTTAGGTAGTACGAGATACCGCGTCATCTGGTCCTGTATCTTGTAATAATATATTTATTTATACGACCTTTATTATTTCCGGCCGATGTAGTTTTTTTTCTTCGTCTTCGTATTAATGACGTTGGCAATTGTTTTAAGACTGCGCCGAACGAAACGTGCCAAAACAGGCGGTCACAGTTAAGTAAAAAAATCAACACTTTTAATACAAATATAAAATATACATTTAGCATTACAATTAATGTGTTTACAATTACTCCGTGTAAAAAACTTGAAAGAATTAATATTTTCGCCTACAAAATTACGTGATTTTTAGATTATAACAGTAGAAATCTATCCTATTTTACAGCTTAAACGAAACATAAATAGTAATATTACAATTTGTCCGTCCCAAATATTAAAGTTATTGGTTGACAATAAAGATACATATTTATCAAAAAAGCACTTCAAATCCTCCATTCAATTTTACTATGGCGGCCGCGTGCCGATTTGAATATGCGCCGTACGAGCTCTGTCATTATCTGTCTTACGCTCGGCGCAGTCTTAAGCATTCTCATTATCTCTTGCATGCACAATGATTTGAAAATCTATCGAGACATTAACTTGCAAAGTGACTGCAATAAATTACAGGAAGATTTGAATCGCTTTACCAATTATTGTTCCGATAATAAATTACAACTAAACATATGTATGTATCTTATGTGGGTGCCAGTCAGTGCAGACCGGCGACACTTCGACCCAGTGGGATCTTTTGTGTCGACATTCCCAATAACGACTGCCATAGATGTTGACTGCGCGACGTGGGTTCGAACACGAAACCCTCTGCATTGCAGTCTGTTGGTCTCCCCACTGAGCTACAACTAAACATAAATAAATGTAAATCAATAATATTCACAAAAAAATTAACACATTTAATCAAACCTACACTCTGTGTAACAATACAGTTGCGAAAGTAATGTCGATTAGAATACAACTTGATTCTAAACTCCACCTAGATGTTCATGTTAATTGTATAGTAAATAAAGCTTTTCAAATATTTGGATCTGTCATGCGCACTTGTGTGTACCCTTTAAAAGGCCAGCCTCATTCTTGCTGCTCTACAAGTCACTAATTAGAATATGCCACTGTTGCATGGAATCCCTATTACACAAAATATATTGATTAAATTGAAGTAGTACAGCTTAAATATTTCCGTGCCGTCAATTATAGATGTATTCGCAAAAGAATGGCTGTCGTTTTAAGCTCACCAGTCGGCGCCAGATGCTCTCAGAAGTAAAGTGAAGAAGGTGGTAAAAATTGCCGGTTTCTATGGTGACTTTTGTATGTAAGTAACTATGTATAGAGTATGACGTCTAGAGACCCTACTATCAGCTAGAGTCTTGATGAACACAAGCGCGATATCCCTGATTCGGCCTTAAAAGTACAGCGAAGATACGAAGTTATTTTCGGTTTTCCCCTATTGGTAATGTAAGTATGAAAGTCTTTAGTAATTATACAATTATTTTAAGATTCATGAAATAATTTAATTTGCAATATACTATAATTATAATAAATAGCCTGGACCTTTGGACTGCCACCCAGAGATCTCTAGTTGGATTCCAAGGTACACATATCTGACCTTTCGAAGTCATGGGCGTGTTAAATAGTTAATAATCGCTCGCTTTAATGTTAAAGAGCAACTTTGTGAGAGAACCTGCATATCTGAGAGTTCTGCATAATGTTCTTGAAGATTTGTGAAGTCTGCCAACTTGCACTGGACCAGCAACCTTTAATACTAGGCACCCGTGCCCAGCAATACGACAGTTATAAACAAGGCTGATATTATTATATAATGACAATTTTTTAGTTTAATGTCAGCGAAGAGACCTTGGATAGTTTAGATTTAAGAGGACACACTGAAAAAATGCACTAACTTTCATCAAATAGTATAGGACTATGAGAAGACCAATTAATCTAGAATTTTGATATAGGTAAATTGATGTCTTTAACTAGAATTTCCTAGCTAAAAAACACGATATTGTGATTTTGGCTCGATCATAATTATTTTCGAAACTACCTCTGAAAAATTACTATTTTTGAAATTACAAGGACGTTATACTATCATTATGCTTAGGAATTACTCAAATATATTCGTAACATCAATATTAGTGATTTACTAGCTCATTATTTCCATAACTAAAACCAATCATTTTTAAATAATATTTTAAGTTTTTTTAACAATTTCTAAGCGTGCTCGATCTTTGCGGGCGCATCGCAATTTTAGACCTTATGACCGCTATTTAAGGATTGATACACAATGAGTTTCATTGGGGCGGATATGGGCGGAGCTATTCTAAACGATAATTTCCGCGGTGTCCTCTTACGAAGATTGTTATTCTTTACAAACCTTCAGACTGTTACTAAAAGGGCTTAATATCAACAACTCTTTTTTGTGTAATTAATATTTTAAAAATAGTTTATTATTTAGCAGTAAAATCTTATTCATGAAATCAAAATGCTTGGAAAAGATCGCTCGCAGCAATAAGGCTGATAACTGTACATTTTAAAATTATAAAGCGTGGTGATTCTTATATATATGTCTCACGCCATATCCCCGTAGGGGCTTAGGCAGAGATGTATTACATCTAGTAGTAATAGTTTATGCATACGAAGAGTTAATACTGCCCGTATGTGGCACAGTATGTTTTTTTTAGCTCCAAAAGCCTATAATAACCTACCGGAGGCATATAAACAATTCAATGTAAAACATTTTACGGCCTCGATGGCGTACTGGTTAGTGTAACCGACTGCCATGCCTGAGGTCGCGGGTTCGATTCCCGCACAAGTCAAACATTTGTGTGCATGAACATGGATGTTTGTCTTGGTCTGGGCGTTTCTATGTATAATAAGTATATATTTACAAAAAAAAAGTATGTATGTATGTTTATCCATTGTCTAGTACCCGTAGTATAAGCTCTGCTTAGTTTGGGCTAGATGGTGTTGTGTATGTGGTAGAATATCATCGGGCACGCCACGATTGTGGCGGTAAGTCCCGTGTTTGAGGAGTGGCTGGAGAGGCGGCATGGCGCCCTCACCTTCCGGCTGACACAGGTAATGACTGGCCACGGTTGTTTTGGCCAGTTCCTGTGTCGTATACGCCGGCAAGAGACGCCCGGTTGTCACCACTGCGGCGACTGCCGCGACGTTGTTGAGGACACGGCGCTGCACACTTTGGCGGTTTGCCCCGCCTGGGCATCGCAGCGCCGTGAGTTGATCGCGGCAGTCGGATTGGTTGCCCTCTCGCTCCCGGCCGTAGTTCAGTCTATGGTCCGGAGTGAGAGGTCGTGGAACGCCGTCGCCTCCTTCTGTGAGGAAGTTATTTCCATCAAGGAGGCGGCGGAGCGGGAGAGGGAGCGGTTAAACCCTCTCCCCAACCGCGGAGCCGGGCGCCGGAGGGCGCGGGACAACCTCCAGCCACCCTGAGGTTTGACCTGGGGGTGGCGGGCTTTGTGGGCCTGCCCGCCATCCTTTCAGCACCAGGTCCGAGAGGCGGCGTGCGTGTTCCCACGCGCGCCTCTGTTTCGAGTCCGTCTCCCCTCTAGTCTACCCTACCCTACCTACCCTACCCTACTGTCTAGTAGGGATTATTTGCGAAGTGCCTATAGGGTAGGTCTTATCGGGTAGTGGCCTGCCGTTTCATACGGCGGTCCGAAACCTCGGCGGGGTCGCGACCGCATGCGAAAGTGATTCGCACGGCCCCGTCGATAGTGGTTTTGTCGAGGAACACCGTGGTAGGTTTAGTCGGTATTCCGGGAGGTACTTTAACATCTTTACCATCTTTCTTTTACCCCGGCGAGTCCGACATAACCCCTCCGCCCGCCCCCGCGGAGGGGTATGCATCATGCATTCCCCCACGATAAAAAAAAATGTGGTAGTATATCATAGAAAATAATAAATAATGATTGTATGAAAAGTGCTACTACTCTGTTGAGGAATTTCTAAATGACACCTTTTGTTAATTATTTAAGTTATTCTTTAGTTTTGGTATTATAAATGTAATTTAGATGGAAAAATGCTTGGATTTGATTTGATTAAGGTATTTGTGTGTTTATGTCTCTATAATTTTAATTTTTGAACGCCGATTGTATTGGCAAACAAAAATGTACTATGCACTATACTTCCATTTGTTTTTGTAAGATATTTTTATAAACCTGTGCTTAACAATTAAAATATTTCGATAATATTAAAAAAAACTTTTTTTTTAAATATTATCGAAATATTTTAATTGAACTAGTGGGCGTTGTATCAACAAAGTAGTTAAATCATCGCACGTGTCAACCGTTGACCGTCTAAAAATCAACTTGTTAAATTTGTTAACTAGTAAATTAATTTAACCAAACAAGTTACTTACTTTTAAAAGAAACATAACTTCACTAGTTATCGACCACAGTCAAAATCCTCGCAGACATTTAACATTAACATTTAATATATTCTTTAATATATATACAAACTTTATCACAGTTTTGTTAACATTTAACGTGGTACGTCTCCTAAATTAGTTAGCGATGCATGAAGTTAAAAAAGACTTAACATGTTCAACGCGTTGCTATGTCAGTTGGCGTTAGTTGTCACGTTAACTAGTTAACGAATTCAACCAGTTTATTAACTAGTTGATGACAGAAAATTATTTTTAGCGTTACGTCACCGAATAAATGCGTGCAACCACCCACGCAAATTTCACCATCTATGGTAAGCATCACACGTAATGGAAAGCTTATTGCCGCGAACCGGTCATAGCTCCACACTTAGGATTGCTACTGAAAATTTCTTTACAGTCCTAAAAACATAATATTGTCTTCTGTTTACGCGAATATTATTCATTGAAATTAAACTTCTATATACAGATTTTATCGCGTTATTTATTTTACACTTTATTACAAAATTTTGTAATAACTATTCAAGCCGCCAACGAAGATAAGTCAATTTTTACCATCCGTCAAGTACCAACTACCTTTACAAGATGCAGGGGTCTATAAAATAGATTGTGACTGCGGACTCTCATACATTGGTCAAACCAAGAGAAGCATAGGCACCCGCATGAAAGAACACATAGCTGATGTTAAACACCAACGCTCGTTGAAGTCTGCTGTGTGTGAACATGTGCAACAGGGGACCAACTACTACCTGAGATTTGACAAACCACAGATTCTCGCTAAAGAACACCGATTCCTACCAAGGATGCTTCGCGAGGCTATTGAAATCAAAAAACATCCTAATTTTAATAGAGAAGATGGTTGGAATGTACCACCAGCTTGGGATCCAGTCATTCAAATAGTCAAACCCAAGAAGAAGCAAACCACAGCTAGACTTCATGATACTCTGAGCTCATTCTGCGTAAATAGAAACACCAATGATTAATTATGTTCGGGTACTTTGAAATAACGACACTGGAACATTGAGACAACTACCATCTTAGTCTCCCCGTGACCATGGCTGCTGAAAAGCAACCAAAACGTCGGGGAAAGTGTAAACCTAAATACAAATAAATAGTTTTAATAAATTAATTAGCTTAAAATTAGTAAAGTTCAATAGTATCTAGTAGTAGTGTGACAGTTTCAAAATTTTGTAATAAAGTGTAAAATAAATAACGCGCTAAAATCCGTATATAGAAGTTTAATTTCAAAGTCCTAAAAACAATCTCTACCCGTCCCGGGATTGGAATCTGAAACCTCATGCACAGCAGTTAATGCTACTGCTCCGCACTAACGTTGCGCCACTCAGGCAAATTTAAGAAGAAAATAACATGAGAAGAATCAGACAATACACTCATGGCTATTCATTTCAATCACCAACTGTTTACAACATAATATTATCTATACAAATATTATAAAAAAAGATTTGTAGTTTTTGTATTTAATAAACTCAAGAACTACTGCACCGATTGTAAAAATCCTTTCACCACAACCTACTTTACAAAGCTAAATATAGGCACATATTAATAGGGCGACCGGTGGTGGCGAGCGCGGCGAGAGCATCGCTTGCCGCTCACTCTGCATCGGACTGGCGTGCGGATAAGTGCGTTGTACTTAACTCGGTGTTTCACTTATATACCAGTGACCTGTACAACTACTATATCCAAAAGTAACATAGGTTCGATAATATCACTCCCGGGAGCAGAGCAGTAACCATAAATGTGGGTAACTAATATTATAAATGCGAATGTGAGTTCGTTTGTTTGTTTGTGACGCTTTCACGCCTTAACTACTCGACCGATCATTATGAAATGCCGCGTACACATTTTCCGGGGCACAGAAAAGGACATGATACCTTTAGTCCAGAAAAAAATTAAAAACCTATAATATTTTGCGCACGCGCCTTCGCATGCATAAATACAGTTAAGGTTTGATAAGAAATAGTATTTTTTTCTGGATGAAAGGTTCCCCTTTGTGTTTTATATACCGTTGACAACGTTTACGCAAAATTTCATGATGGTCGTTCGAGTACTTAAAGTGTAAAATCGTAAAATACAAAAAAACATATTCATTTTACGCATTTATAATATTAGTTAGGATGTCTATTTTCCTTTTCAATATATTTGATATACCCATTTCACCTTGGTTACCTTGCCATTGACATAACATGTATATTTTTAGTGCATACACCGTGGTGACATAATCTAATAACAGACAAGGCGACGTAGCGGTATTGTGTACGGAAACAGACTGGCACAGAGCCTCCATACAATGTCTGTGTTTCTCAAACTGTTGCTACAGACTATTTAGTCATTTAGGATAACTAAAATTATATAATTGTTCTTGCAAACACAGGAATAAACATGTTATAATTTACAAGTTAAATGGATAATTCAGTGGTAATAGGTGCATTTATATTTTTGGGATTGAAAAGTCCAACATTTTAGGATAGAACTGTAAATAAAAGCCTAATGTGATTGTAGAATATTGTGTAAGGTTCTTTTGTTTTGGTTTTAAAATACATAGTATTCAATCCGATTTATTATATTTATATATATTTATTTTATATTTATATATTGTCATAAGTTTTAAATCAATTTATTCGAGTAACACTTTTTATGTTCGCAACACCAATCGAGTTGGGATAAAATAATTAAATCGATTAAATCGAGGAATACTTTTTAACTTGGCAATACCAACGGAGTGGGGATCGAGAGCTCGGCGAGTTGACACGGCAGTTAGAGTTGGACGGTCGCGGCGAACGAACGTGTAACAGAGTGTGTAGTTATATTAGTATCAAAATACAGAGTGAACAATACGACGAGGAAGTTTTATTGATTACGGGGATTCGCCCCTCCTTCTCCATGTAAACTTTAATTCTGCCAAATTTCATACTCCTACGTCCGCGCTTTTTTCGTAAAATGGGGTACAAAGTTTTTGCTTCACGTATTAATATATAAATACCTATTTATTTTTATAACCACCATTGTTTTAAACACGTAACGGTATTAAATCCCAATTACTAGAAACGCTAATTAAATCGAAACTAATTATACAAACATAAATAGAGAGATATTTTTAAGAATCCAGCTGATACTATAACATTTAAGGTATCTCGACAATTTTTTTCGTACAAACACTAATTGTCTAATCCATTACAACTACTGATTCTTCGAAGCTTAATCATGGCTTGTCAATAAGTCAAGGCTCTAGCGACGGTAATTTAAGCGAATGCCTTGGCTTAGCAAAGATCGCATAGAACCTACTTTGCAGGTCAATCAAAGTAAAGGTCAAAAATCACTTATTCATTTAGGTCACAAAGTAACACTTATGAACGTCAAAATATTTATATGAACACAAGTTTGAGCACCATATTGTATATAATTAGCTTAAGGCGCACCGGACGCGGCGGTAGCTCTTATGTAAACTGCGTGGACATCACAATCTGGTTAGTTAGTTAATATACGGAGGTAAGCAGAACTGTGGAGTCTATGTATGAAACCTTTAATTGCTTGAAAGGCAAATTTTCGTGATAAAGACTGTTCAAAATAGTGCCGGTCTAGATTTATAAATATCACAACAGTAAAATGTGAACGTAAAATGCATTTCACTTCGCATTTGTTGTTTGTAACTAGAATGGAAGTCTATTTTGAACAGTTTTTATCCCGAGAATGAGCCATAAGAGTATTACGTTGTTTTAATTTTAAATTATTTACTATGGCCGCTATTTCACAATCTTGTAAGTAATCTTCTTCGAAGCGATTTCTGATTGTATGTGAACCTGATGTAATTTGGTACCATCTCTAAGACGGATAATGCAAAATTCTGGTACAGTAACTATTGAATTACTTTGAAGACAGAGATAAATGGTGGTCACCGTGTGGTACTGCCAATGCAGGTTTAACGCAACCCTCAACCTTATTGACGAAGTGTAAAACATAGAACACAAGATTTTTCCGCGGCGTAATTTTATATTTTGTAATTTTTTTTACTCTTTTAATATATATAGAGGCTTTTTCCTTACAAAGGAATGTCAGCCTCATCGTGCCTTAATCTTAATATATAATTACAATATCTATAGTACTTTTTTTTACACTAAAGACGAAGAGGTAAGCATTGCAGCAGCAACAATTCCATATAATAATTTAGCTTTTTGCGAGCCAGGCTCCGCCAATATGACTGTGAAAGCTCCCATGTCACTAATATTGATTAGGGATTAATCTTATAGCAGGAGCTCTATTTTCTAAAACAATATATAGAGGTCTGTGGTGCGGTGCAGTAGTATGGTGTGAAAAGCGAACCGACAACACGCGGCGCGTGACGCGGCGACACCAACAAGAAATCCACTACGTCAGTGCAGCCTTTACTGACAGGTTAATAAATAAACCATCACATTTAATTACAAAACAAAACTTAACTTAACATAAGTTTAAGTATTATGTTGTCTAATTTCAGATTAAGCATCTTATAATCAATGCCCTTGAGAATCAAACTTTAAAACATTAATAGTATTAGAACATAACTTTAATTTACTCCGAACACCCTCACCCTTTAGAAGCGAAAAGTTTTATAAACTTCGGTAAGAATAGGAGTAAATCGCATGAGAAAAGTTTGAGAATCCGACTAAATTTGATTATATTGACTGCGTAGAAAAAAGTTGATATTGAAATAAATATGTACTAAAAAAGCTACGAGCTAGCTTGTCCTACTTGGGTACATAAATTCACTTTTGTATGATCCCGAAGAGGTAGGGAGTTTTACATTCAAATTTCGTCAAATATCACTTCGCAAGCAATATAGGCATGCCTATCTGATTACGAGGCCATTTTCGACACTAAGATCGACTAATAAGAATGGGCTAATAGAGGATCCCTATAATATGTAACCCAACTTGGGAATCCAACCTACAATTAATTACAAACTTATACAGTGGAACCGACAAGGCATTGTCAATATTACATATTATATTTCGTGATTCCGTAACACTGCATAGACCGACTATGATCCCACGTAATATAGGCCAACCTGTTTCCCTCTTTAGGACACAGTTCTAAACTTCGTGCTACGAATTTCCTAACGGAAAAACCCTATTACACTTTAACCATGTCGGGAATCGGACCCAAAACCTCAAGATCGAGGTACACACAGCGACACATCAAGCTAGAATGTTTGGAATTTGAACTATTAGAAGTTGAACGCTGCGAATCGTGCGACAAATATTTACCGAACTTTAAAATAGTTTTTATGCAGGCAATAACGAAATTGTCAGTTACGTTATATTAGATTTATATTAAGAATTTACATACATACACAGTCTTACGCATAATATGCTAAAGCGTTATGCAGAAGTGTATAAAACCCATGGATTAGAGCTGACATTATTAGTAAAAAAAAAATATTTACTATTAGTATTAAATGCATATTAAATGATTTATACACATACTTAATATAAAAATACATAAAGGGTTTTGCTCGCGATTAAATATTTAAAGGTTTATTACCTTTATACCTATTGATTGCTCGACGTTTCGACCGACTTGCGTCGATCGTGGTCACGGGTTGACTGGTGTGAGCTCAGCGGTGCTTTCGTGAAGTGCGGCAAAGTCACCCTCACTTGGTCATTATTATTTATATTAGCACTGTCAGTATTTCGATACACAACACTAACGACGTCTACACACTGACGACCTAAGTCACTGCGACGACGCTTAGTACCTTAATCGCAAGTAAGATCCGTTATCTAGTACTATATTCTATATTAAGCAAATGCATATTTTTTGATGAGGAAATTCTCAATAATAGCCCTTCAATAAGAACTTAAACAGATCTGCCTACACTTCTCAGAACATAAATATATATGCAGCATAAAGAAAGAAATATAAAATGGAAGCGCCATTTTTACTCCCACAGGGTACAGACCTTGCCCACGATTAATCCTAATAATTTGTAAATTATACAAGTCACAGAAACAGAATAATATTCCGAAGTTCAACCATTCAACCTTTGCCTTTGAGTTATTTTTTGCGAAAAAACCTTTTGCTTTTGTCTTTTGATAAAGATTTTTTGTGAAAACATGATGAAAGTAACGTCAAAATTTGGAAGACCAAATTTTACGTCACGATTATGCGCAAAAGTTAGATATCCACTAAATACCTGGGTGTTTCTTTTGCTAAACTAACTATATAATTAATAATAATTATTATAAACGGTTAACTCTCGACCTTCTATCATTCCTTAAAATACATAATCGGCACGTTTATAGCGAGTAACTCTCTGTCATATGTACTGTACCTTTGTAGGCTAGCCGATAACTTTTTGGAGAAATACCTACCTATATTATCTGCAGCCTTTGTGGCATAGTGGCATTGAGTGCTTCTGCTATGCATAAGAACTCGGGTTATGTTCTCGGGTCAGATTTTTTTTTATAAGAATTTAAATAAATCTTTATGAAGATTAGGTAAACTCTCTTCCTATGGTTATATTTTTAGAAAGCTTTACGCAAATCTTTTAAGAATGCAATTAAAAGATTTGCGCAAAGCTTTATTGGTATGTAACCGTAGGAAAAGAGTATATATTTTGACAACAAAGAGCAAACAATGCTGCAATTTTGAAATACCATGAAAGTACTAAAGTATAGTATGTAAAAGTATAACAATAAAAGAACCGGGTCAGAGAAAGAAAATTGTTTGGTAGTGTTAATCTTTGCGGTAGAGGTATCTTATCTTATGTGGGGGCCAGTCAGTGCAGACCGGCGACACTTCGACCCAGTGGGATCTTTTGTGTCGACACTCTCCCAATAACGATTGCCATTACATAGATGTTCATGGCCGGCAGGACCGACGGCTTAAAGTACTCTCCGAGGCACGGAGCAGGCGATAATTGTCAATCAATACGCACATAATTTCGAAAAATCATATTATAACTTTCGAAAGTCAGAGGTGCGCGACGTGGGTTCGAACCCGAGACCCTCTGCATTGCAGTCTGTTGGTCTCCCCACTGACCTATCGCTGCTCTACAGTAGAGGTAACTCTATCTCTTTCCGACAAAATCCTTATGTATTATATAAGTATGAGTAAGTATATAGTAAGTAGTATTATATAAGTACTCGATGGCGTAGTGGTTAGTGTAACCGACTGCCACGCCTGAGGTCGCGGGTTCGATTCCCGCACAAGTCAAACATTTGTGTACATGAATATGGATGTTTGTCTTGGTCTGGGTGTTTCTATGTATAATATGTACGTATTTACAAAAAAAAGTATATATGTATGTTTATCCATTGTCTAGTACCCATAGTACAAGCTCTGCTTAGTTTGGGCTAGATGGTGTTGTGTGTATGTGATAGAATATTATTATTATTATTATAAACAAACTCACATTCATAATTATAATATTAGTTAGTATGTATGCTGAAGAGTTTGTTTGTTTATTGTTTGAACGCACATATATCTGGAACTACCAATCGGATTGGAAAAATCTTTTCCCACTTGATAATCCAACTCTTAATGAAGGTTATAGTCTATATAACTCAGCTACGACCTACGAGAGCGGAGCAGTAAACATAAAGGATAATGAAACCGCGAGGGACAGCTACTAAGCTATAAGTCGAAACTACAATGATTATTCTTTCTGCATTTGATAATCTAATTCTAAAGGTAGGTTATAAGCTGTATAACATCACGCTACGAACTATAGAAGCGGAGCAGTCATCATAAATGTTGGTTAAACTACGGAAGACAGCTAGTAGGTAACTCTAAACTACAATGTTTATAATACAGCGCCCTTCTAAATAATATGTGTAGCACAGCCTCGCTGATTTCAGCATGAATGGGCCGGCTCGACCGGGGCAGGACTACCCTCTCACAGAATATCGACGTGAAATAGCAGTATTCCTACTGTTGTGTTTCGTTCGGTGAGTGAGAGTGCTAGAGGCCCAATCACCCTCTTTCTCCCTTCCCGCTCCTTCTCCTTCCCACTTCCTTTCCTAAAGGGTCGGCAACGCGCAAGTGATGCCTCTGGTGTTGCAGGCATCCATAGGCTACGGTGACCACTTACCATCAGGTGGGCCATATGATTGGTTGCCACCTTAGTTGTATAAAAAAATTATTAAATCGACAGGTTATTACTTATTAATCCAGTGTACGTTATAGTTTCATAGAAGATGTTTTAGCCAGTGTTTCAGAACAATGCACTGACTCACACATGTTATTTAACTTTTCAAACTTAATTTGTGGTCCTTTCTGTGTACTCCAATAACTTACATACAGGTTGTCCCAGAATATGTGAATCAAATTGTAACGGGAGATTCCTTAGGCAAGGACCTATCAAATGTGCTAAAAAATATGGTCTTAGCGATAAAATAAAAAATCGAAGTTTTAAAAGTACGACTTTTTTCAGACTTTCTTTTTTTTTGCGCCATTATTATTTGTGATTGTTTCGTCAAAACTAAAACGATTTTTTTTAAACTGATGTACTTTTGGAACCTTTCATTATTTTAGTGTTTTTATTTGCACACAAAGTTCATAATAGATAAAAAAATTTATTTAGCACATTTGAAAGGACCTTACCTAAGGAATCTCCCGTTACAATTTGATTCACATATTCTGGGGCAACCCTGTATATCTTTGAGTGTAGGACCACTAACTAGGTCCTACAAACTAAATGATGACTATACGGGTGGCGAAGTGGTTTATATCGCCATTGCTACTGCACCAAGTGTTGTTGTGGGTTCGATTCCACGGGACTAACAAATATTTGTGTTTGCCATAAATAGTAGTTCTTTGTTTGAATGTTTGCAAATTCCCCTGCGACATAGGAAATATTACTAGTGCGGGTGTTGTATTTTTATGAGAAGAATAAATATGCGGCATCCAATTATAAAGAGGGTTTTGAAAAAGGCAAGGAGACTTGTACTCGATGTATTGTCTAGGTGGATCAGACCTATAAGGCCACTCACTACATATTATGTACGTAATGATTAAAATTAAAATAATCATAACCTCAATAAAGAAATGAAATCTAATTTCAAAAATGGAAACTAACTTACAAAAAAAGAATAAAATTATTTGATTAAAAACTATCACAAGGTCATATCGATATTAAAAATCTATAGAAAAGCCAGTCACTAGTCCCATATCGGTCATATTTTCGTATACACATGCGTGTACGTCAAAAATAAAAACAAACCAATAAATCTAGGTTTATATATCAATTAATAAATTATCCTGTCGTTTATGGCGATTCATACAACTTAAACAAGCGACCTATGGCGGACGGCGGACTTACATTAATGACATTAGCGTTGTGTAGTGATAGGACACAGTTGTCAGTATTGTCGATAAAAACATGTTGCTTTTTAATTATTAAATTAGCGATATTTTTGTGGAGCATCGTTGGTTTGCAGCACAGAGGTCTCGAGTTCTGTTCCACAGCATGCAATATTGTCTTTTTTAATTTATGTGCGGCAAAAGTTAATTGTCGCTAGCCTAACTGGTAAAAAAAAACATCATGAAGAATTTCTGAGAGTTCCCAACGATGTTTTCAAAGATTTGTCAGGCCTGCCAACTCGCACTGGGTCTACGTGATGCTATGGCCTAATGGCCTATGGAACTGTTAAGAATAAAAGGAACGGAGGTTATCATATTTAAAAAAATGCTATGTATATGATCAGCTCGCTGTACACATATATTTCATATAAATCTCATTAATTTATATCAAACATCATAGATATACCTAATACTGGTATTATATGCTGCGTTCGACAATTCTCCATTTACTATAGAAAACATAGAATGTTAGAAAATATATATTTCATATAGAGGATAATTATTGCAATTCTATAATTGTCTTCTAAATATAACTCCTCCTTGACGACCTCGATGGCGTGGTGGTTAGTGTAACCGACTGCCACGCCTGAGGTCGCGGGTTCGATTCTCGCACAAGTCAAACATTTGTGTGCATGAACATGGATGTTTGTCTTGGTCTGGGTGTTTCTATGTATAATATGTATGTATTTACAAAAAAGAAAGTATATATGTATGTCTATCCATTGTCTAGTATCCATAGTACAAGCTCTGCTTAGTTTTGGCTAGATGGTGTTGTGTGTATGTGGTAGAATATATATTATTATTATTATAACTTATCTGTAATGAGAGTAATAAATAATTTAAAATTGTTTTCCAACGATACGCAAAGAAGAAGAATGAGAGTAAGATAAATATCCTCTACTAAAAACCCCATGTTCTGCCCTATACTATAAATATTACAACACAAGGTTATTACACCCACGGCAAATGATGTAATCAATCCGCAGCGAAACACAATTTTTATATCATGTTGTATATTTTCATAACTAAAACATTGCGTTTTATTATTATAAACGTAATTTTTCTCATGTGTTACTCAGTATTATCTATACTAATATTATAAAGAGGAAAGATTAGATGTTTTGTTTGTTTATTTGTGTGGGTTTTAACTCAAAAACTACACAATCGATTTTAAAAATTCTTTTACCATTAGAAATCTATATTGTCACAGAGAAACATAGGCCTTATGTTCCATAAAAATATACAGTTACTAACATAACCTAACCTACTTTTACGCGAGCAAACCCGCTAGCAAAAGCTTTCTCTAACTATTATTTTAAATGCGAATGTGTGTTTGTTTGTTACGCTTTCATGCCTTAACTGCTGGACCGATCATCATGAAATTTCGGATATATGTCTTCTGGGGTTACAGAAGAGGACACAATCCAGAAAAAGTACTGTTAACGAGGGAAAGAAAATTTACAACCTACATTTTCGCGAGCGAAGCAGGAAAATCTAGTATTGTTAGAATAGCGAATAATTTGCTTTATCCGTTCGCGAAAAATACCGATTGGAGTGTGTCAGTTTGTTTGTTTAGTTTAAAACAAATCTAAAACTACGTTCCGTCGGCACTCATCGAGGTTAGAATATTGATGATTCAGTATTTACGTTCACGTTTCAATAAAAAAATGTTATTTTAAACATGCGGTAAGTACCTTCATTTGAGATATTTTATCATACATTTGCTATTTGGTTTGTAGTGAAAGATTAATATAATGTTATGTGTGTAATTATTTAGCAGCGTTTAAACATGATGGAACATGAAATAAGAATGTGAAAGGTGATCATAAATCTGTTACATTTTCACATAAATTTACTTTATTCTATAACAATTTGGATCAGTTTTATGGTAATATAAATTCATATTATTTTTAACTGGAGTTGGTATAGAATGGAATTCGGCTGTTATTTTAAAGACCTAGAATTGTTTAAATTTTGTTAAAATAGTAACTAACGTGATTTGTATTTATTTATGTTATTATTTTCTGTTGTACTAATGATTATATTGCCGGGCTAATGATTACATTGCTTTACCACAATAAGTTTCGAACCTAAAAGGGCGTCTCTAATGATGAGTAGACCGATTTATTACGATGGCCGGTGCCCGCGGCAGGCGTTCCACTAAGCTATTTATAGTTATAAAAAGTCACACAAATTGTGGATGAAAGGTACCCTATGTCCTTTTTTGTTCTCCTGGAAACGTGTATGCGAAATTTCATGATAATCGGTCGAGAGTGAAAGCGTAACAAACAAACTCACATTCGCATTTATAATATTAGTTAGGATAACTCGTTAGCACACGATTCATTCATCACTACAGTCAACGATTGAAAACTTTGAAACAATACCAATTCAATTAAACTATCGATATTGATTGGCTTCGCCCAACTCTGTCGGCAAACCCTCTTTGAAAATTCGATTAACGTGGTGTACACTTACAATATTGTCAGTCCAGTGTCCCGTTGGACTCGTATGGACTGCCATTCTGACGTAGTTCGGTGTGTGAATATGAATTAAAAATAAAACTTTCTGCTTAAATGGTAAGTGTTTGTGTACTTTATAATTGCTTGCAATTCTTTTTTGCCTTCCTTAGACATGTCTCACTAAATATTTATTGAGATAAAGTTTCCTAATTAACTTATTCTTTAATTAGATGATTAAAACCGTGACTGTTTTTCGACTGGTCTCCTGGCATAAGTTTGCTTTATACCTAGGGTCTGTAAAGGCAAACTTTAATTGGGTTTACTTATGCAATTTTTTGTAGAAGAAAGTTTTCATTCTCATTACTTGAAATCTTAAGCATAGTTGGATTTTTTTTATAAAGCACACTTCTGCCTACGCTTTCGGCAATATTGCACGCATGAATGTTATATATAAGAAAGTCATTGTACAACTTTTCCTTCTCTTAACATCGAAAGGATTATCTTTTAACAATACTAATAACTGAAACCATGATTAATATGAACTTATATAACTTCAGGCAAATCAATCTACCTCACATAACATAATTAACAATGACCTTGACCTAAACACCACTTCGCATATCCTGAGATCTTGAAATGAAGTTACTAGTTCTAGCACTACTCCCGATAGCCTCGGTACCTACAGCAGGGTAAACTTCTAAGAAGATTGCTGCTAAATCAGCTTGTGTGCTGTACCTAACAATATATTTGCATTACAATGAGCAAGGGTACCAGCTCTCCTAAAACGTGCATTCCCAGTAACGAGTAATCCATCAGATCCTAGCAATAATAACCCAACGACCTTTTAACCAGACCATCATTACACAAATGGCTGATCTGCTGATTAAAAGTTACACAACTTCAGAGACTCTGCAACACATTATTGGCTTATACAAATAGCTTAATAGACATAGCAAAAGAAAATTAAACAGGCATACATTACAAATAGATACAGTCTATCTTTCACGGCTACAGCTCAGTATAAAAATTTTAATCTCATGACCATATTTACACTGATATTACTAGCGTGAATCTTTGGAGATAGGAAGAGAGAAAGATTCTCGCTCTATGGATTATTACTAACTAGTATTGTTGTTAATCTTCAGCTCTAAGCTAATATGTTTGTGATAGGAGCGAGTTTGTGTTGGTAGTGCCTATTGTACTATCGGCATGAACTCATTGGATCTCTCAATTATTGCAACTCTGCTGGCTTCATGCTGCATTTTTAATTAATCTATACTAATATTAAA
Source organism: Catocala fraxini (assembly GCA_930367265.1). Classification (NCBI taxonomy): domain Eukaryota; kingdom Metazoa; phylum Arthropoda; class Insecta; order Lepidoptera; family Erebidae; genus Catocala; species Catocala fraxini. Next base: position 16,781,328 of record OV884045.1, read on the forward strand.
AAGAGGAAAGATTTGTTTATAATCGATAATCTCTGAAATTACTGAACTGATTTTAATAATTAAGTAAGTACTATGTAATCCATGTAGGTATAGATATCATGATCTCCCAAATGCTGCTTTACTATAATTTAATAATTATTTACTATCAAAAGGTTACTTCTCATGTCGTACGGTTTTACTGATGTTTTCAGACATCCAGCAAACCAACAAAACAATTAAGGTAAATTAATATACATACTTATGAAACAAATAGTTCCTTTAATATTGTGAATGAAAAATATATTACATAATATTGTCTTCTATTTACGCGAATATTATTCATTGAAATTAAACTGCTATATACGGATTTTATCGCGTTGTTTATTTGACACATTATTACAAAAATTGTTACACTACTACTACTATTAAACTTTACTAATTTTTAAGCTAATTAAATTATTATTAAACTATTTAGATTTAATTTATTTTTACACTTTCCCCGACGTTTCGGTTGCTTTTCAGCAGCCATGGTCACGGGGAGACTAAGATGGCAGTTGTCTCATTGTTCCAGTGTAGTTATTTCAAAGTACCCGAACATAATTTAATCATTGGTGTTTCTATTTACGCAGAATGAGCTCAAAGTATCATGAAGTCTAGCTGTGGTTTGCTTCTTCTTGGGTTTGACTATTTTTATTACTGGATCCCAAGCTGGTGGTACATTCCAACCATCTTCTCTATTAAAATTAGGATGTTTTTTGATTTCAATAGCCTCGCGAAGCATCCTTGGTAGGAATCGGTGTTCTTTAGCGAGAATCTGTGGTTTGTCAAATCTCAGGTAGTGGTTGGTCCTCTGTTGCACATGTTCACACACAGCAGACTTCAACGAGCGTTGGTGTTTTACATCAGCTATGTGTTCTTTTATGCGGGTGCCTATGTTTCTCTTGGTTTGACCAATGTATAAGAGTCCGCAGTCACAATCTATTTTATAGACCCCTGCATCTTGTAAAGGTAGTTGGCACTTGACGGATGGTAAAAATTGACTTATCTTCGTTGGCGGCTTGAAGTATGTGTTGATTGAAGCTCGCTTCAAGATGTAGCCAATCTTGTCAGTGACACCCCTTACATAAGGCAGTATGTAAATATATTACAATTGAAAGAGGCATCACAGGTTACGAGATGATGATTTCAGAGTTAGAATCAGCTAAGCTGTTATCTCTTTTGCACGTTGATATTTCAATCAGGCCTAGCGCGATAGCAATAGATCTGTAATAAAACTTTTCGTTAAACTTTTTGATGCACGTTTTCCCTCTTCTATAAATTTCTCTATGGAGAGATAGGCAGGTAGGTAAAAGCTAATCTGCCTAAATAATAAATTTGGCTCACCATGCATCGCATCGAATCGTTACCTAAGTCTTGAAGATTAAAAAAAACAGAACCGTATGACAAAGCCAACCAGGTCAAACGTAGATAAAATAAAACAATGCATTTTGTTATAAATTAGTTACTATGTCAATGTTGTGACATTATTAGCTTACATGTAAAAGCTTGCAAGGTGATTGAATTTAATGTTTTAATTAATAGAATAAATTTCATTACCTCTTTTCCCTAAGGACCCAGTTTAGTCCATTATTGTGCAATATTTCTGTCACCGAGTTATTTTACAAACGAATCTGATGAGTGCATATTTATTGCTATAGTAGTATATGCAAGTTAATTAATTATATAGGTAGATCGTTTTGATAAACTTTAACTAATATTATAAATGAGCGTGGGAATTTGTATGTATGTGACGCTTTCATGCCTTGTCTACTCGACTAATCATCGTGAAACTTCGCATACACGTTATCAGAGATACAGAAAAGGATATCGGGTACCTTTTATTCTGGAAAAGTACTGTGCCCAAGCAATAGAATTTTATTACCTAATATAGTTAGACTACATAAAGTCATAAAATTAGCATTTTCGTTTCACTGTTGTAGACATCCACACGCATTTTACTAAGCACCATTCTTACTAACTGGCATTCCATAAATCTTCTTCTACCTAGCCTTTATTATTCCCAAGTCACTTGGCTTGGCTGTTCTAGTCTAACCGGATTTAACTGGATATTAGTTTTTACACGGAGCGGCTGCCACCTGACCTCCGCAACCCGAAGGCAAACGATACCCTAAGGCTAGACCAGTGTCAGCATATTAGAGGGCACTGACTTCCCTTTATCTTCCGAAAGTCAGTGGTGCGCGACGTGGGTTCATATCCGAGACCCTCTGCATTGCAGTCTGTTGGTCTCCCCACTGAGCTATCGCTGCCGGCATGCCATAAATGTTAAATATATATAATATAAAGAGAATTTCTGAATCACTCACAGGCTAATTCCGGTATGAACTCTTGGACCTGGAAAGTGGAAATTGCGTACAGGTTGTTAATTGGCAACCAGAAAGTGTCATTGACGCTAATTTTTTATATCTATTTTATTAATAGAGACTTTAAATTTGTCATGTATGCAGGCAGTTATAGTCACTACTTACAAGTAATAAGTTAAATTATTTTTCCATTTTCATTCGGGATTTAGTGAAAACCACTTAAGATCTAACTCTTTGCGATGCAATAACCGCCATCCAATCGGGCGAAGACTGGTACAAAACTACTAAAATGTTGTGTTGAATGTAGAAATAGAAGGTATTATATTACTCTTTGAATAATATAGAAGTAAAAGTTGTATAGGAGTGTATAAAATATAGAAGTGACGTTAATGTAAAACAGATGAGGAAGAAATACATATAACAACCGAGTCCCAATAGCTCCCATACCGGTCATATTTGCGTCCATGTTTATGTCCTGTGTTTTAATTATCAAATGGTGTTTGGTCTGCAGGTCGTGGTGTTGTGTTAGATCTACACATCTAAGCCAAAGACTTAGAACAAAAGACTTTTATTGAGGTTCCTTGTTTAGTGCATTAAAGTTTAAAGAGCCAGGCTTACGCTAGCTTCCTACAACAGACGCCTCGCTGCTGGTATTCTATAAAATTCCAGAGTGTCACTGTTCCACACACATGCGATACATATGTATATGACTCTTTGACTGTACGGATGTTGTTGTAGTTTGAGTGATCGCCTTGCCAGTGCCACTATGCCAAGATTGAAGGTTCGAATTCCACGCGGGTCAAAAATGATACACAAATGTTAGTTGTCTGGATGTTATTTGTGTCCGTTGCTTGAATGCTTTTAAAGTCCCCGTGATAATTCCTAGTAAAAAGCTGCCTATACAAAAAAAGAAATCTATATATATAAAACTCTTCCGTTACTGAGTGACTGACAGACAACGCACAGCCGAAACTACTGAACGCAAGAAGCTGAAATTTGGCACGTATGTTCCTTGGAGAGTGTAGGGGAGCACCAAGCCAGGATTTTTGGACATTCCACTCTGAAGGGGGTGAAAGGGGTGAAACTCGATATTCACACGTGAACGAGACTTATGCGGGTGAAACCGTGGGAAAACTACTAGTTATTAAATAAAATAATAGCATCTAAACTAATATTATGTTTCTAGAGGTAATATAAGTTTGAATATACCAGGTTACACCAACCACTAATAAATAAAAGAAATAATGGTAGGTTGGCCCGAAAAAGTACGGTCACTTGCGGAAAACCGACGTAAGAGTAGATTATTACTATTGTCAGAGACATACTTGTAACAGTTCCAGAGGTTTACATACGCTAGGTAGATCTCCACTTCTATTCGACCCACCTTTTATTCTTTAACTTGACTACATGGATAGCACAGTGTTCAAGTGGTCGTCTCTCCAATGCCGTACGTCGCCCGTGTGTCGTCGGTTTGACGATATAATCGTATTATAATATCAGCCCAGAATAAAATCGCCTCACTGCTGGGCACAGGCGTTTTCTTTGACATACATCACACAAAAAATTTCGTGTTCCACAAATTTGTTCCGAGTGGGTGTTCTTCGTGTCTACTTTTTTAATATTTGTATAGTCGCCCGCGCACAGCAATTATTCCAAGTGCGGGAGTTGTCTCTTAATATAAAAAAGGACATAATTACATGTTGCCTACAGATTAGCGAGCTTGGGAAATAAAAGCTATAATGTGGTGTTTATGTCAGTATTACATAGTCATCCGTTCCACTACATTGCAACCAAGTGCATTACATCCTAATCGTTTATTTTAAATAGACGTAACCACCATTTTGGAGTTCAGCCCACTGCACATTTAGATCGTAAATCTCTCGATATTTATTACGTGGCCGCAAAATGTTGAACATGTAAACTACACAATGTATGACATGGAGTGTAAAATTAGATATCATTTGGTAACTGTTTATTTAGTTCATCATTTAGTTTCGTGTAGCAAGCGTTCTGAGATCGTTGCGCGACTGTTGCTAGATTAGGAGCTGTTGGCAAATTGTAATTAACCTGTTTTGGTTTCTGCCTCGTTGGTCAGTTAAATATTTGGGTCAGTGGGTTTTACTGTTAGGAAACTCTCAGTTACAGCATTTACTTTTTATTTATACCACTAAGGAGGTTAACAATTACCAACAAACCAACACTTACGGTTTGCCTAATGGTAAGCGTATGTATGTATGTATCTTATGTGGGGGCCAGTCTGTGCAGACCGGCGACACTTCGACCGAGTGGGATCTTTTGTGTCGACACTCTCCCAATAACGACTGCCGTAGATGTTCATGGCAGCCGGGACCGATGGCTTAACGTGCTCTCCGAGGCACAGAGCAGGCGATAATTGTCAGTCAATACGCACATAATTTCGAAAAGTCATATAACTTCCGAAAGTCAGAGGTGCGCGACGTGGGTTCGAACCCGAGACCCTCTGCATTGTAGTCTGTGGGTCTCCCCACTGAGCCATCGCTGCTCAGTATCTATAGTAAGCGTAACACAAGAGGTTAATCTTAAAACGTGTCCAGTAGACGGTAATAAGTTCGCGACTGCAAGCCTAACAGCTGACGCAATCATTATGTAATATGTCTCTGTTTTCCCCTTTCGATCTTCAAAGGGGCAAATAGAGGCATATTTGAATTCAGACATGGGTTTACATATGTATTATTTCGTTTTGTCTAGCAAGAGCGTTTCACAAATATTGCTAGTTTAGGAGCTGTTTACAAATTTATGTATTTAGCAGATATTAAATTTATTTTGCTAAAGTATCCTAAAAACTTACACTAGTTTACAAGTTTTAGTTGTAAATTTTCATTAACTATAGGTATTTTTATTAGTGCATGTAGTGTTTGCTTGTATTTGGATGTAACTTTTTGTCTCAAACCTCATGTGTATAATTATAATTGTGAAAATGTATTATTGTTTCTTTTGTCAGCAAATCAAAAAATAAATTAATAAATATCAAAGCAAGAAAGAAAGCTCTTTACGGTGTTGCACGTCTAGTACTGCCTCGTTAGTCCCGTTGTATAAATTTGCGCTTATGTTTGTGGGCGAACATGGGGTCCCAAGTTTTATTCTCAAACCAGCTAAATTTTCCTAGGCTTTTGTATAAGAATATTTGCAGCAGAACTACAGAGTTTAGAAATAACAAAGGGAGAGGGAGTCAGTGATGCAGAGATTTAACATAAATAAATATGACGTTGGGGATTTTATAAGGATTTTGTCAGAACCTTTATCGCCGGCAGCAAGGTGTATTTATGACATGGTATCTGCAGCACTGTATGCCTCTCCCTCATAGTAATAAGGCAAGCATATAATTAAATATAAGGAAAATGTAATTTAGGGTACGATGAGGCTGGCATACCTTTATAAGGTAAAAGCCTCTATTTAAACAGATTTAAAAAAAAAAAAAAACAACTTAGCTGCCGAAATTCTGTTCTAATACTCTTCTACCTATCACTTTGGTGATATAAAGATTTAAGTGTATATTCTGTTACGTAAAAGTAGTTGAGCCTTGCTGATTTCAGCATGGGCCGGCTCGACCACGGAAGGACTACCCTCTCACAGAATATTGACGTGAAAGAGCAATATTCCTACTGTTGTGTTTCGTTCGGTAGGTGGGAGTTCGGTAAGCCCACTTACCCTCTTTCCCCCTTCCCGCTCCTTCTCCATCCCACTTCCTTTCCTAAATGGGTCGGCAACGCGCAAGTGATGCCTCTAGTGTTGCAGGCATCCATAGGATACGATGACCACTTACCATCAGGTGGATCATATGCTTGTTTGCCACCTTAGTTGTTTAAAAATATATTTTTGCTCAATTGACAAACTCTACAGATAGTCTTTTCCTTTCACACTAAGGGCTTGTCCTACCGCCTCCAAATAGCATTTATCTATAAGATAAAAATCTCGTCATCTCTCTTCTTTAACCTAACAAGAGTAAGACAGCATGCGATTTATCTTTCGGATAACTTTTAGTTGTTAGGTGTGGGACCGACCCATAAGTCAAGTTAACGAACGATTAATACAAGAGCAACTGGTACCAATTACTATTAAAATGATAACGTCACGATTATTTGAGTATAACATGCGAGCGCACTTAAAATAACTCGACTCGATGGCGTAGTGGTTAGTGTAACCGACTGCCACGCCTGAGGTCGTGGGTTCGATTCCCGCACAAGTCAAACATTTGTGTGCATGAACATGGATGTTTGTCTTGGTCTGGGTGTTTCTATGTATAATATGTATGAATTTACAAAAAAAAAGTATATATGTATGTTTATCCATTGTCTAGTACCCATAGTACAAGCTCTGCTTAGTTTGGGCTAGATGGTGTTGTGTGTATGTGATAGAATATTATTATTATTATATTATTAACTGTTACTTAGGAATTGGCAACATAACAATTGGCTGTTATATTTGTTATTTTGTTATATTACGAACTACAAAGTAGGTGTAAGAGTAGTAGCCGCTTTCAGTGTTATAAAGTAGCTTTTAAAGATGTTTGATTGAGTGCTTGCTGGAATGTGCTCAATATTATTTTTTTAATATATCTCTCGCACTAGGATTAAGTTCTGTGTCGCGAGAAACTTTACTAACATTGAAACAACGAACACAAATAAGACTTGGAACACCTAAGTTTGGATCACACGATGTTATGTCTTTGATGATCATACTCACAACACGAGTAAAATGAAAAACAACTTGCTACGCGCTAAGGCGCATGGCGTCTTTTTAAACAAGACTTTTTAATCCAGATTGCCAATTTTATGGTCAAAGTTTTATAGCGATATTAAGGAGTAAGTTCGTAACTTTTCTTAAGCCTAGAATTCACTCAAACTGATAAGTATAAATCACTCTACAGAAGGCCACAAACAAAGCATCTTCTGGTGTTAAAGAAGTATCAATCTTTGCCCTTCCCGTAGTGAATATTCTTATGAATCTTTGCCTATTTTAATTAATCTTCTGTCATCATCTCAGCCGAAAGATCATCTCATCATCATCTCAGCTGATAGACATAAGCCTCACACAATGCTTTACTATTTGTTTCACTGCTACTAATATTGGTAAGGATTAAGTAACTGTACTGGTGGAGGTGTTTTACCCGCGGGCAATGAAATCGTCACGTCTCGACGCTTCAATCTTCTGTGCGTTCTCCAAAATTGACACATAATTGAATTAGTTACCAACATCGTAGCTTCTAGACTTGAATTTACATTTGAATAGTATTCAAATGTTAATGTTGCATAGTGTAACGCTGATATCTTCAAAACTGTAGTCAGACATGTATTACACCCACAGGTCGTTCTTGCAAAAATTGGTATATCTGGTGACTCGTAGTGTTGAGGCCTTGTCCCCCGTACAGTACAATGTATTGTTGATTGAATGTCTTCATAATTGTATGCATAAAGTTAAAGGGATTTGCGGTAAAGTACCACATACGTGGTTTGACTTTATAAGGTCTATGAAACATTTCCACGCTAGCTAGGCTGTTATTGGAGACTAGGTTTCTGTAATATTGTCTTAAGTTTACACGATTGATAAGTTACAATAAAACTACTTCTTCTTCTTCTTCTCTCTTAGCCTTTATTATTCCCAAGTCACTTGGGGTCGGCTTTTCTGGTCTAACCGGATTTGACTGGATATCAGTTTTTACACGGAGCGGCTGCCACCTGACCTCCGCAACCCGAAGGCTAACGATACCCTAAGGCTAGACCAGTGTCAGGATATTAGAGGGTACTGACTTTCCCAATAACGACTAATAATAATAAAACTACTTGTAGGGGTAAATATGGATAATATATGTAGTGAGAGGTACCAGCTACACATAAATGCATATCAATGGTATAAAGAAACTGTATGATTGCGGAGAGACGACAGCCGCGCGGGGCTATGATGTATTTACGCCTGAGTTTACACGAACTAATATTCCTACATCTTTATAAAGATTTTATCGCTCTTTAAATAGAGAATTATTACTACTTTCAACAATTTTAATATTATTTTAAACTATCTAAATTGACCCTTTTCCAAAATTTTAGGTAAATGCGTCTTTACGTGACACGTGAAAAAAGATATGTTTCTATACGGCCCGTGGCTTCCTTCGTGTGAATCCCATGCCAACGCAAACCGGAAAAAAATATAATAATAATAATATTCTTTCACATATACGCAACACCATCTAGCCCAAACTAAGCAGAGCTTGTACTATGGGTACTAGACAATGGATAAACATACATATATACTTTTTTTTTGTAAATACATACATATTATACATAGAAACACTCAGACCAAGACAAACATCCATGTTCATGCACACAAATGTTTGACTTGTGCGGGAATCGAACCCGCGACCTCAGGCGTGGCAGTCAGTTACACTAACCACTACGCCATCGAGTCGTCAAAAAGGCCGTGTTAATCCAGTACACTGTATCTGTGTGCCTAGTATCAGTTAACGTCGTGAGAAATAAACGTCTAAATATCTTTACGACCTTTTCCCAGTGAATAATCTTTTTTATACTTATTTTTGTGATGTATTAAAAAATATATATATATAGTTTTGATAATAATTTAATTAGCTTAAAAATTAATAAAGTTTAATAGTAGTAGTAGTGTAAAAATTTTCAAAATTTTGTAATAAAGTGTCAAATAAACAACGCGATAAAATCCGTATATAGCAGTTTAATTTCAATGAATAATATTCGCGTAAATAGAAGACAATATTATGTAAATAATATATATGTGAAGTCGGTGCGAATGGACCGGCTTGTCTAGGATTACACAATCTAAATGCATAGTCAATCCGCCTGACGACCTCCAACCACTCTGAAAGAAGCCTGCGGGCGGTGGACCCATGGGGCCGTCCATCGTCCGATCATCGCAGGTCCGAGTAGGCGGCGTTCGTGTTCCGCGCACGCCTCTCGATGTCGGAAGGGGGACTAGGTCCCCGCTTTGTCGTCGGGGACCAGGTCTCCCAATTGTGTGTGTTTTTATTGTGTTAGTGAATTTGTGTGTTGGTTGTATGGGACTCGTCACGTCCATCGGCGGGTCAAACCATTGACGGGGTCGCGATTTGAATGCGAGAGCGATCCACGCGGCCCCGCCATAAAGGTGTGAGGAACACTGCGGTGGTTTTAGTTGGTTTAGCCCAAATTTCCATCTTAGGGGCTGGATCCCGACATATCCCCATCGCCCGTCTCAAACCCAGCGATGGGGAACGAGCCTAACACATTTTACCGCGTCAAAAAAAAAAACGTATTCAATCCTTCTAACAGTAGAAATACTGTTGCCACTTTACGCCCAGTGAGTTAGTTCCGACGGCTCTCATACAAAGCTTTCACATTCGTTCTTTCATGTCATCTTTTATACCTTTATCACCATATATACCAGTATTATAAGCAGTCATAGGTTACAGTAACCACTTACCATCATAAACCATGTATTAAAATATAATCAAATTCGATCATCTATTTAAAACAATATCTTTCGTTATTTAATAATTGTAGCCGTTATTCAAGTTCTTAAAGATTTATATCATATAATTCTTATCATACAAAACTTTCACACCGTAACGACTTGACCGAACATCATAAAATTTCACATACATGTTGTCAGCAGTACAAAAAAGTAAATAGGGCACCTTTCATCCTGAAAAAAGTACTGTGCCCAAACGATAGTAAGTTATCGATAAAAATGAGATTAATGCGAGCGAAGCCGCGCGCATAAACTAGTTATACCTACTAAAATAAAAAAAATAAAAACAGGGATACTCCATATTTAAGTACATCTAAAGTAATATTAATCATGTATTTAAGTACCTATATACACACATACTAATATTTAGGTATATAAATATATACATATATTTAAGCTACATACATACATACATAATTGTATACTCATACTAGAAAATATATTAACAATGTTACAATTAAAACCATATAACACTATTTCCAATTCATAAATATCACTAAGTCATAGGCCTTAATTAACATTCACTATTTGTAAGCAAGCACCTATATCGACAATTTTTTCTATAACTACCCGCGTTTTCTGCAACTAAACATTTCTACACTTACCCTACCTATGAGCAGCGATGGCTCAGTGGGGAGACACAGACTGCAATGCAGATGGTCTCGGGTTCGAACCCACGTCGCGCACCTCTGACTTTCGAAAGTTATAAGACTTTTCGAAATGATGTGCGTATTGATTGACAATTATCGCCTGCTCCGTGCCTCGGAGAGCACGTTAAGCCGTCGGTCCCGGCTGCCATGAACATCTATGGCAGGCGTTATTGGGAGAGTGTCGACACAAAAGGTCCCACTGGGTCGAAGTGTCGCCGGTCTGCACTGACTGGCCACCACATAATACATACATACTTACCCTACCTTACTATAAACGTTGTCTGGTTATGTTATGTTATAAATTAAATTGTTAACTATTGTATTTTTCTCTGTAAGTGATTTATGTAATCTTTTGAGAAAAATAAATGTCTTAAACCGTATAAGCGTACTTCAATACATATTACTAGCGCGCATTAAAGACAGGTGCATATTAATTTAGCCACTTCTTGCGTATATATATCTCTGTCAGCCGATGGCTGTTAACGATTTTCGTCTTTGATCCAGACATTCGGGACGTGTATTTGTTTATATTTTAAAAACGTATGGCCCCAGATACTTGGCAGAAACTGCTTCTATAAATTATACCTGCATTTACATTTAATTATACTCTTCCATCGAACGTATAGGTTTAGATTTTAATCATGTAAGGCAAATGCATCACTATCTTTCGAGGTATCGATTAACGATTATCAATTAACTTATTGAGTCGCAGCGGCACACTGGCGGCCAGGTATTTTCAGAATAGACTGATTAAGAATTAAAATCATAATAAAAAGAATCGATTCGCGCACACACGGCTAGTATTACTACTTATTAAATTTCCTATTAACATAGTCTCATACTTTTATCCCCGATGAAGTTGACGCAACTGTATTACAGCGATATTTTGTCAATGTATAGGTTTAGATCTTACGTAATACGGGGCAAGCTTTACCCACTGGGTACATTAGCAGTCTCCATGCTGTTAATTAGAGTTATACAAAAAAACTGTTTGCCCGAGAGCACATTAACTTCAGCAGCGGGTACTACCGCTGCACCGAGGCAGTTAATTCGTAAACGTAACTAATATCAGAGTAGTAGAGCCTCGGATTTCAGCATGAATGGGCCGGCTCTACCGGGCAAGGACTACCCTCTCACAGAATATCGACGTGAAATAGCAGTATCTCTACTGTTGTGTTTCGTTCGGTGAGTGAGAGTGTCGGAGGCCCAATCACCCTCTTTCCCCATTCCCGCTCTTTCTCCTTCCTACTTCCTTTCCTAAAGGACAACGCGCAAGTTCAGTTGAGTTCCTCTGGTGTTGCAGGCGTCTATAGGCTACGGTGACCATTTACCATCAGGTGGGCCGTATGCTTGTTTGCCACCTCTGTTGTATATAAAAAAATATCATATATGCGAATGTTAGTTTGTTTGTTCGTTTTCGACCGATCATCATTAAATTTTGCGTACACGTTGTAAGGGAAATAGTAAAGGACATAGAGTACTTTTTATCCAGAAAAGAGTTCTGTTACTAATCTAACCTAAATTTACGCGAGCGGAACCGCGGGCACAATATAATGATTGTTAATTTCTTTTTTTATAGTATGTATGTATCTTATGTGGGGGCCAGTCAGTGCAAACCGGCGACACTTCGGCCAAGTGGGATCTTTTGTGCCGACACTCTCCTAATGACGACTGCCATAGATGTTCATGGCAGCCGAGATCAACGGCTTAACGTACTCTCCGAGGCACAGAGCAGGCGATAATTGACAATTAATACGCACATAATTTTGAAAAGTCATATAATTTCTGAAAGTCAGAGGTGCGTGACATGGGTTCGAATCCGAGACCCTCTGCGTTGCAGTCTGTTGGTCTCCCCACTGAGCTATCACTGCTATGTTACTAATCTAACCTAACCTACATTTACGCGAGCGGAGCCGCGGGCACAATATTTTTTTTTACAAATAGTAACTTTTATAAGTGGGAAAGATTTTGGAGGTGATTGGATGTATAGTTGTTTGGATGGTAATTACTCAATCACGGGTATACCATTAAACGAGTAATGAAGAATAGGCAAGCAGATATACCATGGCCTAGAATCCTAACTAATATTATAAATGCCAATGTGAGTTTGTTTGTAACACTTTCACACCTTAACTACTCGACCGATCATCATGAAATTTCGCAAACATGTTGTCAGGGGAACAGACAAGGAGAAAGGATACCTTTCATCCAGAAAAAATACTGTAATTAACCTTACCTAACAGACATTTACGTTAGCAAAGCCACGGGCAGAATCTAGTACAATATAAGATACGTATTATTCCGCTATGCGTTTGCTTGGGATTGAAGTAAGCTGCGGACAAAAACTAGTATTATAAAATTAAAAATGTTCGAATATGTTTAAATGTTTGTTTCTAAATTACACGAAAACAGCTGAATTGATTCGTATGAAATCTTGCACATAGATAAATCATGTCTTGTATTAGCGCATAAAATACTTTGTATTCCGGTATCGTGTCCCGTGGGATTTACGCGGTCAGAAGTAAGATGCAAATATTTATTGTCACATTCAAATGACTGTAATAATCTACAAGTTTAGAAATGTTTGATTATTTTCTGTAGCAATCGCGCATTGCTTAATATATGGTTATATTTAAAAGGTACATTTATATATTAATATATGGCCTAATCCATCTCCTACTGAGAAAAGGCCCGTGCCCAGTAGTAGGACAGCTTAATACAGGGCTGATATTATTATTTATATATATGTAGGTAAATAATTCAAACCTAATAACTGCTTCATGGGTTAGACGCCCACACAAATAAAATAAGTTACGAGCCTGTTCACCCCCTAGTAGGTATTGGTTAGGTTTCTTCTTAAATCCATCTAAAAATAGGAGCCCCGTGAAGCGGGGCTCCGTCGACTTAATTAAAGAGGCGAAAGTTAAGGGGCGTACGGGCTCGTAGCCATAAAATATGATCTATAACAATCTCTGCCAAATCTAGGTGTTCGAGATATTTGTGTAAATTTACCAGCGATACAATAATTAATCCTAATGTAGGAGTGGTCTACTATAGAGAATATAGGTAAGTCCTAGGTGACTTCATTGATCTTCGTCGTTCAAAATGCTTGTAAAATAAACTTAATACCTACAAGCTTAGTCAGCTTGTAAAATCAATAATTAAAAAGCACAATTGGACTATTTAAATATCGTAATTGATAATTTATCAGATATTTTCTCACAGAAAAATTTCTATTTTTTGAAATCGTGTTGCGTTGTTACATAATTCATAATATATCTGTACCAACTACTTCTCGCAGCATTACACCCATTATTTCCAAAACCAACAAATATTCATTCACAAATCCGACTCTTATTTAAAAATAGCATCAGATCGTATGAAGCTACTCACTCAATTTAGTTTGCTATCATCCGCGCTCTTTTGACTACGTTCGCGAACGAAACCGGATGAAAGAGCATAGTGAACGTGTAATAAAAAGTGTCTATAACAATTATTGACGTCATTTTATCGATTCGTAATTTAAACAGTAACTTCGCCGCGTTCCAATTGAGTCGACCGAATTTGAATTCCGAATTAGTGCGTGCGATTTTTGTAAAGTGACAGTGTATGATATTTAGTTCATTTTATTTTAAATTAAGAATAGATTACCGGTTAAAAAAGTGAAAATAAATACTGAGTTGCCATACTTATTACACAATATGTCGTACAAATGAGTGTTAATAATTTATGTTCGAACGTAACAATAATATCAAAATAGTTGAAACTTTTCTTTCTTGTTTAGTTAGATTCCAACTATAACATTAAAATATGAATAAATTGATAAAAATGTCTTCGTTATGAGTGTAAATTCGAATTTATGACACAACGACTCTACGAGTGAAAGAAAATGGGTTAAGTGACTTACGCGAAAAACTGAACATTTAACAAAATGAAAAGACGAAAAAAAGACAGTAAGGTCCGAGTTAGATTTAACATTACCAATGTGGTGAGTATAAGTTTTTTTTATGAACCATGCTAATTTGTATAGTGAATACTGTCAAAACAAAAGCATTCTCTGTATAGCGGTTCCTATGTACCTACTCGTATTTATATATTTAAAAGCAAAGCACACCTGAACCCAGAATAACTATCTGAGGATCATATAAGATGATCATATAAGAGACGTTTATTTTGTGTAAGTTTATAGTTATCAGATTATCTTGATTGTAAGCAATATGGTTCTTGAAAACGAACTTTTCTTGGTATTGCTTCTGCAATGCCTAGGAATTAGTGGTTAAAACTGCCTATTAGGCATCAAGTAGGCCTTGTGCCTATACGACAACCTAATTTACAAAAACACAAAAAAAAAAATCTAATACGAAATATATCTATCAGATATCTTTTCTTACATTATTGCTTCTTAAAAAAGACATTTATTGCAATTCCAGTATCGCGTGTTCATATTTATATTATCTTTATATATATATAAATCTTCTGTACGTGTGTTTGTAATTAAACTCCTCTTAAACGGCTGGACTGATTTTGATGAAATTTTTTGTGTGTGTTCAAGTGGATTCGAGAATGGTTTAGACTTGTATTCTTTTTCTTTATTTTTTTTTGAGTACTGCACTACTTATTTCGTGCAGCTAGTTATATAATTAGATAAATCAGCCATCATGAATTTCTCTTTAGTCATAAAAAACTTGACGAACGGACGGGAAGTAATCACTGCAAGGATGGCGTAGTGGTTTAACTGATGGCCTCGTCACTGCCACTGCACCGAGCATTCTAGGTTCAATCACACGGGACAAAAATTTTTACATTCCACAAATATTTGGTTTGAGCCTGGGTGTCCTTTGTGCCCGTTGTTTAAATGTTTGTGAAGTTACCAGCAACATAGGAATTATAGATTTTACAAAAAACCTTTTACAAAAATAAATCTCAATTTAAAATTAATAATTTATACTACATTCGTTTATTAAAATTATAATAATGTCCTCCAGACCTAATTTCGGTCATGGCAGCCAATCTTAACGGCGATTGGATATGTACACATAAAAAAAATCCCGCGCATTAACACTCAGACCATTCGTAATTGTTTACACCACTTTAGATTACGATCAAGGACATCCTGATTAGTACGCACCCTGATAACCAACGTGTCCGAGTTTGGAGCCGGCCTGGGAATTCCGAAAGGCAAAGAACTGCCACTAGAACCCTTCAGCAAGGCGGCAAATCGGTGTCTTTTGGGGCGGAATAACGATTGGAGCTCGAACGCCTTCAATCCCGTACCAAGGCTCTACGACAGCTTATTTGTACAAGACAGCTGTTATTGATGGCATTATCAGACCATTCAGGATAAATTATGGTATCCAATTCATGTTGGTCGATAATGCGCCGCTACATCGAGCTCAACGAGTGAGCGCTGCTCTCCAAGAGTACGAAATCACGCGGTTCTTAGACTGGCAGCTGCCGGCTCTCCAGACATAAACCAAATCAAGCATGCATGGGACGATCTCAAGTGAGCGGTTTGGAGTCGTCAGCCACCTTCAAGAACTCAGTCAGAGATCAAGGAAGCCGCCATTAAAAAATGGGACAGGTTACCACAAGAACTATTGGCCAACTTGATCTACAGCATGCCCAGAAAGATTTCTGCATGCGTTAAAGCCATGGGAGGAGTCATTTTGTATTAAATTTGTAAATAAAAGCATATACAATGAATAAAATTATTTACCTACTTTAATCAAATCTTGACATTTCTCTAAATTACAAATTTCAGAGATGGAAAACTATTTTTAAACAAAAAGATTAATAAGAATTTAAATGTTAAAGCAATAAATAATGCATTCATTTATTATATTTTGACACGAGAAAAATATCTCAACTTTTCCAAGTGAACGCGGTATCTTTCTGATTTGTGTACATTTGGAACAGTAATCTGTATACAATAACAAAAACTCTGCGTCTTAAACTGGGAATAACCTTTATCATAAGAGACAGCGTTTAAGATACAGGATAGAAAACGGTAAATTGTGTAATACACAAATAGTTTTACCGAGTGTGAATGTTCTTTGTCTCTGTTAACACATTGAATGTCATACCGGTAATAAATGACCGCAAACAATACATTTTCTATTGCGCCTGCCACATGTCAGGTAAAAATGTAATAATTTATTTCTTAATTTACAAGACACAAAACTCATGAACAATGCATACTAAGCCGCTGGCACCCGAACTAGGTAGTACCTGTATACCTAGTAGAACCGGCACAAGTGTTCAATGGACGGATTTGGCGCATAATGCCACATTCCCAAAATGACATATTGGAATTTCGCAAAATGTCATATTCTCAAATTGTCACATTCTGAAAACGCCATATCGTAAAATGTCACATTAGCAAAACGTCACATTAGCAAAATGCCATTTTCGCATAAAGTTAGCATAAAGTCAAATTCTCAAAATGTCACTTGTCACTTAAAAATAGCCATTTTCTAGGTTAAAAGCATACTTATTATAATTATTACAATTATATCTATTGTATTTATTTTCTCATCACAAAGGTACACAGTTTAGGAAATAAAAGATATTGATCGATTTGATTAAAATTACAATCTGCTGACCCCTGCGCAACTAAATCGTTAATCCCTGTGCAAAGAAATGGATTAAAACAGCTTTCAGGCAGCAACAAGAATGAGGATCATTTATCATTGACCTCGTTTCTATATAAAAATTTTGATAAATAAATTACTGGCCTTCATCTTTTTATTCCCCTGCTGGCTGCTTACCTTCTCTGCTCTAAATTCAAAATCTAAATAGACACCCTTCTGGGAACAGAAGAAACAAATAAATTCTTCTTCTTTTCTTCTTTTCGTGTGGTTAGTGGCCAACCTGTTGTCAAAAGTTGTTCAAACCGCCCGTAGGCCTCTGACATGGCTCAATTTGACAACAACCGGGACCGACTTTTTACGTGCTCTCCGAAGAAACAAATAAAGAACAAATAAATAATCTATAGCATATTATTATGATAATAGGCTTAAATAGCACTATGACACTAAGATTTAATATGTGAAAGTCATGTGGCCCTGGAAAGGCATCGGCCATCTGTATCGGTGTTATTTGTGCAATTGTAATTCTATAGGCCGTACATACCATGACATGTTTGTACAAAAATCGTTTACTCTTAGCATCTATTACCGTTTTCAGTCGACGTTGATGGAATAAGATGAATATCATGGATCCAAAACATTCAAATTCTCTACCCTCTCATTCACGTGCTACAATCAAAACAAGAATATGTAGCGATCTTCTATGTTGTTATAAAACGTGGCTGTGTCTGTTCATTTATAATAATGAATTTATATAATAAAGCTAAAGAGTTCGTTTGGCATTTTGTTTGAACGCGCTAATATCTAGATCAACGAGTCGGATCTAAAAATGTTTGCTTTTGATAGACCAATTCTTGAGGAAGGTTGTTAAGAAGCCTTCCTTAACAACCTTCCTCAATCTATGACATCACGCTACGAAGACAAAACCGTGAAGGAGTGTAGCTTTCCTCCGCGATTTTGTCTTCGTAGCGTGATCAACATCTTAGATGTTCATGGGTGATATCACTGGTCTTCGTAGTGTAAGGTAACCGCTTACCATCAAAAGAAACTTTAATTCCTTGGTTCCCCGAAAAGAGCCTATGACGGTATTTATACCCACATGAAGAGCTATTTCAAAAATTTCTACGAATCTAAAATACTTACTTTTTAAGAAAAAGCTTTTCTTAGTAAATTCATTGAAACAAGAAAATGTTTAAATAAATTACGTCGTTTTTATAAAAGTTTCCAAAAAGATAATATAAATTTATAATCAATATACGTCTCTACACGAAAGAAGTCGCGGGTGTAACTGGTAGTTAAATAAGACATATTAAAACAAACCGATGTACGCTGAAGATAATAAATCGTAGCCTACACACATATTCTTCTTAGAAATTCTTGTATTATTTGTTCGTATAACACTTCTTAGTTCTGCAGTTAACAATTCTAATTGCGGTGCTAAAACATTTGCACAGTCGGAATGGTGATTTAGTCGCGGAAATAGGTGCAGAATTTTATTTAGTTGAATTACTTTTGCGGTGATTAGTAAACGTGTTTCTTGGGCTTTAAGTGTTAATATTTTAGTGTAAATTTGATGGTTGTATTTTGTGTTAAAATGTTGTGATTTTGTGTAGCAGTATTGGCGATTTTGCGGAAAATTTGTTTTAGTATTCAGTAGGTATGGTATTCATTTGAAATCTATTTTGTTGAGGACCTAGTGGGAGACCGTTTCACTACCATGCAGAAAGACTATTTCAACATCAATCATCATCAAACCGCGCATCTCTGACTTTTCGAAATTATGTGCATATTAAATAGTTAATTATCGCTCGCTTTGACGGCGAAGGAAAATATCGTAAGGGAACCTACATGTCTGAGAGGTTTCCATAATGTTTTCGGAGATATGTGTAGTTTGCCAACCCGCATTGGGCCAGCGAGGTGGACTATGGCCTAACCCTTCTCACAGTGAGGAAAGGCCCGTGCCCAGCAGTGGGACAGTTTAATACAGGGCTTATATTATATTATTAATTTATATAATCATTACCACGGTGATACTACAAACATCAAAATTATGGATATAAAATTATGGACATTATTATGTCGTCATTTATTATAAAAAATGTATACTATTCAATAGTCTGTCGATGATCGCAACACGCATTTCCGAACCCCAAAAAGAAATATTTAAATAGAAAAATGAAGAGTTGCGGTTAACTAGTTCCATAGATTAATCAATTAATAAGTTTAAGCATCGCTGCCTGCGGTCATGATTGACTGGTCACTGAATACTGATCAAAAATTAAAAAACAGAGAGTTACATTGAGTGCACATTTAAATTTATGTCGCCAATTTGTTCCCGGGAAAGTAAGCCCGAACATATTAGACGTGTAATTCGTCCGAATTGAATAAGTGGCTATTATGCAAGTTATACATACACATATATATATAAAAGCAAAGGAAAACGGATACTATAGATTGTCATTTGCACCTATCTTGGCATAATTACGTCTCTGGCTTCGTTGACTGCCATTCCAATCTATATGCATTTACTGCGGAGAGTAGCACTCTTAACTTAGCCTTCCTCTGTCGATTATCTTATTCACATACACCTTATATACTTTCTTAGTTAATTTTTTATGATTCTGTCGGCCATTGCCGGCCGGCCCGCCATCCGATCAGCACCAGGTCCGAGAGGCGGCGTGCATGTTCCTACGCGCTCCTCTGTGTCGTGTGTCCGTCCCCCCTCAAGGGGATAGTAGGGTTTAAAATCAGAAGTGCCTAACGGGTAGTACTATTTGTGTAATGGCCTGCCGTTTGATACGGCGGGCCAAAACCTCGGCGGGGTCGCAATTGAATGTGAAAGTGTTTCGCGTGGACACGCCGATTGCGGTTATGTCGATATTAACGGGATGTCGCTCTATCCCTGAAGTGTATTAGACCAACATTTCAAAGACTTTCAGGTCCTACGTGAAAGCTATTCGCTGAGTATATTTCCAGACTAATTAGAATTTGCCGAAATATAATATTTATTTCCGTGGGAGAGCCACGCTTTGGCACGAATGAACCGGCTCGACCGGAGTGATACCACGGCCTCACAGAAAACCGGCGTAAAATAGCGCGAAAATTTAAAAGGCTGGCAACGCACTTGCGACTCCTCTGGTGTTGCGGGTGTCCATGGGCCGTGGTAATCGCTTATCATCAGGCGATCCATAAGTTCGTTTGCCGCCTAGAAAAAAAAAGTAATAAAAAGAAAACAGGGTGAACGTTAAAATTATTGTTCCCATGTTATATCCGGCAGGTATATTGCCAGACATTGGATTTTTATTTTAGTAAATTCAGAGTTGAATAGTGCTGAATTACTAAAATTTTATCCGTATAACCTCTTGCTTGACACGTACATCAAAGCCGAAACCTCACTATCGACTGCTAGCATAAACTTATAACACTGCACTAATAAGGCAGTAAAAAACGACAATATTTAGTAGCACTATTCTCAATTCTTCACTTAATAAACGGCCAAACTGTTAAGGAATGCAATATGTTTCCGGATTCTGTGTTTAGGATAGTTTGGACACTTCAGAGCTTCGATTTATAGTAATGTTCTAGCCAAGTTTATATTTAACAATACACAATACAGTGAGAAAATAGCTGAGCTGGATTTCACGAACCAAATGGCACGATCTTGTTTATACATGTGATGATACCAATTACCTTGACCTCAGCGCTCACTGTCAGTCCGCGTAGGGTAAAGGGAATTCTGCGATTACCAGCTCTAAACTATTCGCATGCCAAACTAACTAGTTATTAAATACTTACTGAAAAATAACAGTTAAATTTGGGGTGTCAATTTTAACCGACTATAAAATAGGAGGTTATGTTTAAATACATAACGTCTACTGCCTGGACACAGTTCTACATTTCGTACTCCTATTGAAAACTTCTTGGCAGGAAACCATTAATAGTTTGCCCAATATAGGAATCACTACTATTTATAGACAAAAGTGATTCCTGGGATGAGCAAACTGCTTCGCTCTTCTATAATAACTAAAGATATAAGCATAGGTATGTACATATATTTATTTATTTATTTATTTAGCACAACCACATCATATGTATTTCTACATTTATAGGAAACATTACATAGTATTGCATCTGATACATATGACAGTTACGGTATGCATAACATTGGCTATAATAAGGTAGTTACTTATTTTCTAACTTATAACGACTAGTCATTCAAATAACAACAAATAAATTCGAAATGTGTGGAGAATTAATCTAGGGAGAATAGTTTTAACAATTTAGTCTTATAATTATTGTAGGAATCGTTGAAGATGTCAATTTCGGTGTCGCGACTTTGTATACTATTGTACTGATCAAGAAGTCTATGTATTGGTGATTGCCGACCCAAGTTGGTTCTACAAAAAGACGTGTGAAAAATTTTTGAGATTTTACGCCGGGGATAAGAGTGAGGAATGGCTAAAGACACTTTATTTAATAGAAAGCTGCACTGTATATGATTATTGATCAATTTATGGAGGAAGCAAAGGTCAATGATACGTCTACGATTGTTTAGAGTGGTCATATTAAATTTACATAGTCGTTGATCGTATGGGTTTCTATGGGAAAACCCACTGCAAGAGTATGCAAGACTTCTGGTGAAGGCTCTCTGAATGCTTTCAATCCGTTGCGAACTAACAGCATAGTATGGTGACCAGACAATACTGGCGTATTCAAGATTGCTGCGGACTAGTGTGTTATACAGAAGCAATTTAGTATCAAGTTTCTTAAAGCCTACTGTATTTCTTCTCAGAAAGCCGAGCATTTGCGCAGCCTTTGTGGCAGTTTGGTCAATATGTGTTTTAAAGGTCAGCTTTGTATCAATGATAACGCCCAAATCACGAATTTCAGTGACTTCTTTTACATAAGTGCCGCCAATCAGGTACTTTGAGGCAAGTGGTTTTTTTTTGCGGGTATATTTAATGTAAAAACATTTATTGACGTTAAGCGTCATATAATTAGCGCTGCACCAACACAGAATTTCATTCAGGTCATCTTGGACTAGTTTGGAATCACTGGTTGTTTTAATTGAACGATACATTTTTAGGTCATCCGCGAATAGGGATATTTTGCAGTGTTTGATGCGAGAACTTATATCGTTAATAAATATAAGGAACAGCACTGGTCCTAAATGAGATCCCTGAGGCACGCCAGATACAGCAAGGTAAACTTGTGATTCAAATCCATTGATGGCTACTTTTTGAGATCTATCTTGCAAATAGGATTTAAACCAGCTGAGTAACGATCCGCCTACACCGTGAGCATTTAATTTTTTTAATAAAATTTCGTGATTCACCCTATCAAAAGCACTACTAAAATCTGTGTATATTGCATCTATCTGAGATCCGGCATCAACTTCCTGAGATAAATCGGAAACAAAGTCAACTAAGTTCGTTAAAACTGATCGACCACCTCTAAACCCATGCTGATGTTCAGTGAGACTATTATTGACTAATGCCACGATTGAAGGATAAAGTATGGATTCAAATAGTTTAGAAAAACACGAAAGTATGGATATGGGCCGGTAATTTTTAACATTAGCATGGTCCCCTTTCTTGAAGATGGGTAAAATACGTGCCTTTTTCCACTCGTTAGGAAATGTTCCCTCTGATAAGGAAGTGTTATAAATTAACATAAGGGGTAACGCAAGTGATCGTCCACACCGCTTAATGAAAATAGGAGGGATCATATCAGGTCCTGCACCTTTTAAGCCATCAAGTCTTTTTATGGCACACTGAATATTGGTTTCAGTAAATTGTAGTTTCGACATATGCTTGTTAGTGGAGGAAGTTACTGAATCTGACGAGGTAATGTTAGAAATGTTGGAGTACACGGAACGAAAATGAGTCGCAAATAGATTAGCTATGTCGTTTCCGTCCTGCGTTACTATATTGTCCATAAACATTTTAGCTGGTAGTGTTGAATGTCCACCGCGCTTGCTTTTAATGTAACTCCAAAAAGCTCTGGGGTTTGAAGATATATTAGACTCTAATGTATTTTTATAATTATTGTAACAAGAATCATACAGTTTATGGCAGCGATTACGTAGTAAGTGGAATTCAGTTTTATCTCGGGGATTACCATATATTCTAAATTTTTTACGAACTTTATTCTTCTCGTTTAAAAGTTTGATCAGTGCATTACTAAACCATGGAGGATAACGCGCCTTCTTAGCCTTCTTGAGTGGCACATGTGTGGAAATAATTTGTCTTAAAATTATGTAAAACTCGCTCACCATTTCATTAACGTCTTTACATTGATAGAAAACACTATGCCAGTCAATCCTATTTAAATCTTTAACAACAATCTTATAATCAGTCCCATAAAAGTTGTATCTATCCATAGGATTAGGAACTAAATACTTAATATTGCCATCATATGGTAAATTTACTATTAGACTAGGATGTATTTGGTAACTTTTACTTAAGGAACATAATGGCCTAGTTACATATGTATTTGATATATTGCTAATAACTAAATCCAAGAGACGATCGTCACTATTCTTAATACAATTAAATTGAGCTAAGTTGTTTGACAACATAAAATCTATGAGAGAGTATCCTAAATTTACATTATAATTAAATGGGGTTAGGTGTGTATAATTACTATCCGCGCGCCAATCAATAAAACCTAGATTGAAGTCCCCAGTAATGACGACGTCGTTACTGCTGTTATTGCTCATTACATTATCAATGGAATTTAATATTGTTAATAGTTGATTTAATTTTACCGGTGGTGGCAAGTAAACTGCACAAATAGTAAATTTTTTCATACTGTGATTTATAGGAACCTCAATTGATACCCACAAGTCCTCGATATCGTTAGTCTCCCAGTTTTGTACTCTTGCAGAGAAAAGGTCACGCGACACTGCAATCATAACCCCTCCGCCATCTTTTTTAGCGGTTTGTGAACAAATTCGATCCCTACGGTAAACAGTATATCTATTATCTATCAACTCAGAACTGCATATACTATCGTTCAACCATGTTTCTGTGAATACAATAATCTTATAGTTTGAGCTTAAAATATTCTTATATAAATCGTTAGTTTTAGTCCTTAGTCCTTGTACATTCTGATAATAAATATCAAGCATTTTTGTAACAAAATTCTAATACATTTACAATGAAACAACTAAGATAAGAGTTAATTAATAAGATTAAGACTATCTTCGCTTCTTATGTATATAGCCTGATGATTTACATCCTTACGCACATAAACGCGACCATTACGGACCCACACAAACTTGTATGAAAGTTCTTTAGCCTTTTGCCGTGCAGCAGCGTGTAAATACTTGTTGCTTGGGGTCAGATGTTCCGTAACGAAGACAGGGGATCGAGTGCCGCCAATGCCTAAGTGGTGAGTGCTAAGTTTGTGCTGAGGATGCTTCTTGTTGAAACTGGTTACAGCTGCCAATAGTGTATCGCGGACACGGGGGTTTCGCAGTTTGGCAACTATAGCGCGAGGTCTATCATTGTCTCTGGACAATTTAGCGACCCTGGTTACAAGGTGTATATCATCAGAAGTTAACGGATTTTCTACCGCTTTTGTTAGTTGGACTATAGTAGTGATAAGGTTTTCTGACCTGTTTTCTGGGACACCGTTGATTTCAATGTTGCATTGCCTCATATGCAGTTCGACCGAACAAAGCCGCCCTGTTAAGTCGTTGACAATTGTCTTGAGTTTTTCGTTGTCCTTCTTCAGTTCATTCATACAGGTATTTGTATCATCCAATCGATTCTTCATATCTTCATACTGTCTATTTAAAAATGCCATAGATTCCTGATAATCGGTAATCTTTTCATTAATATTTTTTAGCTCAGAAGTAACTAATTGCTTGATAGTCAATTTAATCGCTGTGGAGATTTCATCTTGCTGTATCGCGCGGAGTCTTTCTTCAGTGACGAAGCTGGGTAAGTTTTGGGGTGCCGGCAACGATGACTGCACCGATTCCGCCCGCGGAGTGATGTTGGCGCGGTCAATACTCGACATGGTAACTTCCGAATGAGAGCTTGAACCAGTGCCTGCGGTATTGTTTGGGCAATCAGAGTGAACTTGGCGAATTGGCGTGTTTACATTATCGGTTTTAGGCATTCGATTACAACATTCAGGGCATTTCCAATTACCTTTCCATTCAACACTCATTGAACGAAAACGCCTTTCAGTTATGTTGGCACATAATAAATCAAATGATGCACTGCAAGTGAGACATCGCAGACGATCCTTGCCTTTAATCGGCACTAAACACCCAGCGCAATTTATTATTGGCATTCTTTCGTCGAACGTTAGGATTATTATTTAAAAATATTATTATTTATCTTGCACTACGTTAATGGATATGAATTCTCTCAAGCTAAATTGGTATGTATGCGACAGTAATAAGGTGGACTTTCCAGTATAATTGCGGGCTCCGGTGCACGCTCGCTCGCCGCGCTTGCGGGGATGTCGTGCCCAAAAGGACGTAAGCGCCGTGGAAATCGCGGTGTTTACGCGTTGTAGCAAACACAAATGATTTAACACTTTTTTCACTTTAGCAGATAATGATAAATGTTGTTTATTGGATTATTGTCTATTTTAACACTGTATATTATATGTAATAAGTATATATAGTCTATTATAATTAAGGTACACTTGTTTGTTTTGATATAAACGTACTACAAACTCACTAAATGAATTTATTTTACGGAGCGGAACAAAAACACTTCTTACTGAAAAACACTTCTTACACTTCTTCTTACATATATATAGGTAGACATTGTTAGTCTGAAGTCTAATCTATAAGTTAATTAAGAAGATAGAAATAGATATACATATAGTGTAAAGAATGCAATAATTTGTATTGTGTTTTATCAAGAAAATACTTAATAACATATTAAGTAATTTTGTTAGCCTTTTCAAATATTATGCGTATATATGTATATGAAATTCGTTCATTTAAGATTTTGCTGATAAGCATAGCTTATATGATACGAAACACGCATGCAAATATCGACGCACGAATTCTGGCTTTTAGTATAAAATTTAACGGATGCGAGCCTCGCCTCTGATGATGATATCGGCAGATGTTGGATGCGGTAAGCTGAAGACAGGGCGCTATGGCGCTTATTAGGGGAAGGCTATGTCCAGCAGTAGACTATTATAGCCTGATGATGAGCCTTGCCTCGGACGTTTACTTTTGAAGCGTCACCCTATAGTTTAATTCAAATAACTCGCTTTATAAAAATGGCCGCCGCAAAACAGCCACCGACAATCGAATAGCTATCAATCTCTCCACTGAACACGATATTCTACACGCAGCGCTTATATTTAAGGTGAAAGGAATAGTATAATTCAAGTATTGTTCATAGTTTTAAAAATATTATTCGTGCCAAGTCAAGCACGCTAATCTCCATGTGCGTAAGTCCAATGATACTTTTCATGTCGGTATAAACTCTAAGCTATCTCAAAAGTCTATTGTGTTCATTGCTCTAATATATAATACTTCGCTAATACTTCGCGTAGTGGTTAGTGTAACCGACTGCCACGCCTGAGGTCGCGGGTTCGATTCCCGCACAAGTCAAACATTTGTGTGCATGAACATGGATGTTTGTCTTGGTCTGGGTGTTTCTATGTATAATATGTATGTATTTACAAAAAAAAGTATATATGTATGTTTATCCATTGTCTAGTACCCATAGTACAAGCTCTGCTTAGTTTGGGCTAGATGGTGTTGTGTGTATGTGGTAGAATATTATTATTATTATAGATATGCATATATTTCCATGCCATCTTCCGCACTAGAGTTCAAACCTCGATTCACTGAGGACTTTATAAGCATATTAATTATCAGATGCAAAGAACACCCAGACTTAGAATTATCATTTTGGTTCATACAAATAATTGTCACGTGTGGGATTTGGACCCTCAACATTAAGCTCGAAACGCGAAACTCGGTTCGAAAGTTTATATAAAAATAAAACTCTCTTCTTCGTTTTCAAATTGCTTGCGCGAAGCGACCAACAAATATTTCACATCACATGAATCACTCAGATTAGAAGTACTTATGTGAGACCACGATCGGAATGAATCACAGCCGTACATCGTACTATCTCAAAAGCTTATCCCGATCACAAGAGCAACATGTAACACACGTAGATTCTCAGAAAACCTTGGCTTGACTTGTACTCGTCATAAATTCGACGATAGTTTTTATGTGTGAGCGCCAAAAGGATGGCTCGTGAGTTTAATGAGCGTTATGTTTTACAAACTGTTGTACTTATAAGATATTTTTGGATGTACTGGAATGTGTCTCATATGTAAATATACGGTTCTCGTTACGCTTTTTTGAAGCGTTGTTTTTATAGATGACTAGCTTTTGCCCGCAGCTTTGCTCGCGTAAAAGTAGCTTTGGGATTAAAGCTATTTTATTATAACAAAAAAAATACAAAAAAAATGTTGTAAATATAGAAAACATGTTCTGGTTAAGGACACCCTAATCACCGAGCGGTATGAAATATGCTTTACGACCTCGTACTGTACCTCGTACTCTCTACCGAATAATATGCATAAAAAATTTATAAAATGCCGTTTCATCGGAGTGCGACCACGAACACCGTGACACAAGATTTTTATATATGGCACTTGATGGCCTTAGTATTCGTTTATAACCTTGGAGTTTAAAATTGTAATTTGCATGTAAGTATATTATAAGCAAGGAAAAGATATTACGCAAGACTTAAAATTACGACCTCGACTAAGTATGTCCTTGCAGTACCAGTTAATATATTCATCATCAATGCAGAGGATCTCGGGTTCGAACCACGTCGCGCACCTCTGACTTTCGAAAGTTATAAGACTTTTCGAAATGATGTGCGTATTGATTGACAATTATCGCCTGCTCCGTGCCTCGGAGAGCACGTTAAGCCGTCGGTCCCGACTGCCATGAACATCTATGGCAGTCGTTATTGGGAGAGTGTCGACACAAAAGATCCCACTGGGTCGAAGTGTCGCCGGTCTGCACTGACTGGCCTCCACATAAGATAAGATAATCTATTCATAGTTCTACAAAAGGGTTTAAAATTTCTGTATTTCGTATCTAAGGCGATGCTATGCGTCATCTATTGACTATGTATGCGTGTTTTTCAACCTGTTAATTGTTGGATTACCTGATATAATAAACAACCTATTGTAAGTGGCCACTGGTGTGCCGCTGCGACTCAGTACAGTAATAAAAGATGGCATTTTCTAGTACGTATATAAATTACCTATTATGTAATAATTTAAATGTTTGCAGATATGATCTGTAATATACTATAAAACATAATTAAAGTATTGAATCGCGTTGTTTATTTTAAAACACTTTTATTACATAATCTTGAAACTCTAACACTTCTATTAATGAACATTACTACAATTTGAGGTTTCAGTTGCTTTATAGCAGCCATGTTCACGGGGAGACTATGATGGTAGTTATCTCAATGTTCTGAAGTGTAGTTATTTCAAAGTACCCGAATATAATTTAATTTTTAGTGTTAAAGTATTTTAAAAGTCATAATATTGTAAGAGCTCGCTCACATTATTTGTAATTTCAAATAGTGTTGGACTTTTAATTTTAAGTGGCTCAATATCCTATCTTATTAACGTGTTCACACTCTCTTGAATCATCAAAAATGCTGTGTAATCATTCGATTTTTACTAGAATGTTGAAAAAATACATCTTCATCACAAACCATTTTGAAAAACTCTTAGATATGTTATGAATAAATTACTATCATTAACATTAGTTAGTTTATTTATCTTTACTTATCTTTACTTATCGTATTTAAAGTCATTGCCATATTTATATGGATAATCCAATAAGGTAATCCGAGTCTTGTTCTCGGTACTCTCAATCTATCTCACGGTTATAGTCGGCCAAGAAAATGGTCTACAAGATTTGACAAAAGTTTCTGTGAGGTCAAATTATCGCTAAGGCTGACTTTTCTAACTTGACACATGGCATAACATAAATATAATACGGAATAAAGAGAGCAACAGTCCCTCATAATATTACTACAAGGGGAAATCGAGCTTGTTGTTTCCTGCCGTTCAAATGAACCTCAACCGTTGACCACATTTTTGGCTGGCTGTACATTCCAACTGAGTACCTATATAATGAAATATTTCTTAAATCTAAATCACTCAATCCTCTGTAATTTATTTGCTAGCCCAAATTTTTCAACGTATTATATTTCTAACATAAATTGAAAGTATCATTACAGAAAATCTTTCAAAAATTGTTTACATTCACCTTCATAAATTGAAAAGTTGCTAGATTTGTAAGTTTATATAATACCGACGCAAAATGTAAAAGATTTACAGTACAATTTATACTAATATTATAAAGCTGAAGAGTTTGCTTGTTTGGTTGAACTGACTAATCTCAAGAACTACAGGTTCGAAATAAAAAATCTTTTAGTGCTGGATAGCCCATTTATCGAGGAAGATTATATAAGCTAAACATCATGCTACGGATACGCATACGTATCAATAGGAGCGGAGCATCAATAAAATGTTGCAAAAATGCGTAAAATTTTCTTATGTGATACAGACGAAGTTGCGCGTGTCAGCTAGTTTTGTTCTAAATTTTAAGTAGGTGTTCACTTTTCTACGATTTTATTTTCCATTATATGTTTTAAGAAACAATAAATTCTTGTCAATATGTTTTTTAGTTTAGAACTTCGATAATCATTCATTTGATTTTATTCATTTTGTTCATTCGAATTCGATGTCATTGCTATAATGTGATTTGCTTTGATGGCGAAATGGTAGTGAATGCGAGTATTATACTGGCTTTGATTCCTAGGTCGGACAAAGTGTCATTGAGGTATTCTGTCAATAATTTTTAGTAGCAGTATTGAGAGTATATCTATTTAGGACTATTGGACATCGTTCTAGGCATTACTGTGGCTTTCAAAAGCCTTGAAGCGTAACTGGCAAAAAAATTAATTACGGACGGTTTTTATGTTTAATTTTTTTAATTTAATTTAATTTTTCCTCCACTAGGAATAAATCCTGGGGCTTAACAAACATTCAAATAATGGACACATACAACATCCAGACTCGGAACGACCGTTTGTGAATCACACAATTTTTTTTATCCCGTCTGGGATTCGAACCCACAACACTCGGCGTGGTAGTAGTGAGGCAAGCACTTAAACCACTACGCCATCTGTGCAGTCAATTAATAAATTAATTAGCGTTTGGTGTAATAAAAAGAAACATCACTATTAAAACAGAGCGCGTTTTAATCGGTAGTTTTAAAATTTAAAAAATATTGTGATTTGCCACTGGTGTGCCACTGAGACTCAATAGATTAATTAATTAAATTTAAATAAAGCCACGTTATGTAAAAACCGCCAGCCCACATTTGGCTAGCGTAATGAGCCGTGAGCATGGCTTACATTTAATGATGGAATCCGTGACCTACAATGAGCAACTTCATAAGTAGGACAAGTCTTATAATAGATCATTTTAGCAATACTAGGGATAGATATTGCCCACAGCTCTTGTAAATGTAGATTAGGTTAGTAACAGTACTTTTTCCCGGATGACAGATACCCTTTGTTCTTTTCTGTTGCCCTGGCAACGTGTATGTGAAACTTCATGATGATCGGCCGAGCAGTTAAGGCGTGAAAGCGTAACAAACACACAAATAAACAAACAAACTTACATTCGCATTTATAATATTAGTAAGGTTTAGGATATTTAAAAGCCGTTATAATTTGTATTTTATTAAATAATATCAGGTCTGTATTAAACTGTCGCATTGCTTGGCATGGAATCTCTGACTTTCGGAAGTTATATAACTTTTCAAAATTATGTGCGTATTAATTGACAATTATCGCCTGCTCTGTGCCTCGGAGAGCTCGTTAAGCTGTTGGTCCCGGCTGCCATGAACATCTATGGCAGTCGTTATTGGGAAAATCAGTACCCTCTAATATCCTGACACTGGTCTAGCCTTAGGGTATCGTTAGCCTTCGGGTTGCGGAGGTCAGGTGGCAGCCGCTCCGTGTAAAAACTGATATCCAGTCAAATCCGGTTAGACCAAAAAAGCCTACCCCAAGTGACTTGGGAATAATAAGGGCTAAGGGAGAAGAATTGCTTGGCATTGCTTGGCCTTTTCTTAGTGTGAGAAGGGTTAGGCCATAGTCCACCACGCTGGCCCAGTGCGGGTTGGCAGACTTCACATATTTTTGACAACATTATGTAGAAGTTTCAGACATGGAGGTTTCCACACAATGTTTACATTTATAGTTACAGCGAGCGATAATTAACTATTTAATACACACATAACTTCGGAAGGTCAGAGATGCGCGCCTTGGCATCGAACTCGTGACCACTGCGTGGCAGTCCAACGGTCTCCCATAAGGCTATCGCTGCTTAGTATTTAATTTAAAAGAGATAAATACGAAAACTTTTAAGTATATACAATACAGAAAGGATCCTTACATCCAGAAAAAGCGAACAAAGCCGGGGGCAAACGCTAGTTATTTAAAATGATAGCACAAAGAAATCAACTCAAACTGCACAAATAAAACGAATACGAAGTCACGGACATTACTTAGTTTAATTTTCAATGATCCCAACATTCCGATGTAGAACGGAAGTCATAAAAGTCAGTTATGAGAGATTTTAATATGTAGAACAATACCTGGAGTTGGTAGAAACTTGGAACCATTAATAATTTTCCTAGAATCTTGTTGAAAGTTTCACGTAGGTATATGATTGTGATATCAGTTCTAGGTCATAGAATATAAGCTGGAATTCTCTCAATAATATAATTTCCCTTTATTGCTGAAGGTTTTTTGTTACATTATCTTAAAATTTAAGGGCACGGGGCAGATATATTAAACATGGGCGAATGCGATTGTTGTGTACAAGTTTTTGGGTTCGATTACTGGATTGACGAACGTTATTAAGAGGTTCTGACAGAAATAATACGGAATCTAGAACTTTTCCCGGTAGACGCCAATACGATCATAAATGTAATCTATACTTATATTATAAACCTGAAGAGTTTGTTTGTTTGGTTGAACGCGATAATCTCAGGAACTACTGGTTCGAATAGAAAAATTATTTTAGTGTTGGATAGCCTATTTATCGAGGAAGGCTATATAATATCACGCTAAGACCCACGGGGGTGCGGCAGTAATCATTAACGCGGGTGAAACCGTGGGCATAGCTAGTACAATTATAAATGTATTAATCAATGATGTATAATTATAATTATACTTCATAGTTTCATGAATATTTATTATATTTATTGATAATTATCAATGTATAATATATGAGCAGCGATAGCTCAGTGGGGAGACCAATAGACTGCTATGCAGAGGGTCTCGGGTTCGAACCCACGTCGCGCACCTCTGACTTTCGGAAGTTATATGACTTTTCGAAATTATGTGCGTATTGATTGACAATTATCGCCTGCTCCGTGCCTCGGAGAGCACGTTAAGCCGTTGGTCCCGGCTGCCATAAACATCTATGGCAGTCGTTATTGGGAAAGTCAGTACCCTCTAATATCCTGACACTGGTCTAGCCTTAGGGTATCGTTAGCCTTCGGGTTGCGGTGGTCAGGTGGCAGCCGCTCCGTGTAAAAACTGATATCCAGTCAAATCCGGTTAGACCAGAAAAGCCGACCCCAAGTGACTTGGGAATAATAAAGGCTAAGAGAGAGAGAGATAAATGCACATCTGTATTTCCATCATATTTTAGAAAAGAAAGAAACATTTAGGTTTTCTATAATTATACATCTGTGCTAACCCCGTAAGTGATATAGGCGTGAGTTATACGCACGTAAGTGGTATTTCTGTGAATCTTTTTATATAGACGTGAAAATATGTAAGTAAGTGTATGAGTTCTGCAAAGAGGCGATTAGAGAAATCTAAGTTATGTATTTTAATTAAAAAACTATAACCCGACTACGTAAAAAAGGGGTCTTATATAACCTATAGGTTTTAAATTTATATAGCATATGTCACCCGGGCCATTATAACGAATCTATTGACCCCGCATTCATTATAATCAGTTCAGTAGTTAAGGCGCTACGGTGGAACATACAAACATACATACCCAGACTGCTAAAATCATTACCCTTCCTTTTGGCTTCGCCGTAGTCGGGTAAAAAGGATTGGATAGCCCTGCCTTATATTACAGAGATATCTAGATGTATCTAGATACTTTGTTCAGGATGAAATGTATTCTATGTACTTTTCTGGCAACGTGTAGCTAAGACGTGAAAGCGTAACAAACAAACTTACATTCGTATTTATAATATTAGTTAGAATATACTTTAGAGCAGCGATAGCTCAGTGGGGAGACCAACAGACTGCAATGCAGAGGGTCTCGGGTTCGAACCCACGTCGCGCACCTCTGACTTACGGAAGTTATATGACTTTTCGAAATTATGTGCGTATTGATTGACAATTATCGCCTGCTCCGTGCCTCGGAGAGCACGTTACGCCGTCGGTCCCGGCTGCAATGAACATCTATGGCATTCGTTATTGGGAGAGTGTCGACACAAAAGATCCCACTGGGTCGAAGTGTCGCCGGTCTGCAGTGACTGGCCCATATACTGGCACTGGACTGGCATAAGATAAGATAAAATATACTAACCTGAGTACATATTATATGTGCTGTCCAAGACCAATATTATCCCTATTTCGAGTAGGAACCAATATCAGTATAATGATTCCTCGAAGTTTCTTCACCGTCCGCATCCGTGACAATTCAAGGCGACTATTCACGAGGGTACATATATTTTCATTATTACGGTTAATTGCAAATCTTCAAGCTTTTGTTGTAATTAAGTAAATTAATTGAAGTTTCTACCTACCATTACTATCCAATCTGTTTGGAGGAAATGAGTTTTGTCAAAGGTACTGCCGAGTTCGTTAAGAGAAAATGCGGGCAGCGAAATATTTATTTATGAGTTTTTTAACAGATCTATTGTTGTCTCAATGGGTTCGAACGAAATATCAATGAGTGAAAGAGATAACTTCACTATGTAAAATAGAAAAAATAGGATATGTCTATAATTATGTTTAAATTTGTATTAGAGTCTCTATTACGCAATAAAATAATATCTAAGTGTGTAATACTCCTTTGAATATTTCAATTTATTATTCGATATGAAGATTAGATTTATTCGATTTTTATCGATTATTGTCCATCGATAACGTTGTCATATCTGGGCCTCAAATATATAAAACTATATTTTGCCCGCGTAAAAGTAGTTTAGGTTATGTTAGCATCAGCACTTTTTAAAAATAAATTATAGCTTATGTTACTCAGTGATAATATAGATGTCTAATCGAAAAAGAATTTATAAAATAGGTTGAGTAGTTTTTGAGTTAAATCCTAACAGACAAAAAACCAAAAAATCAAATCATTCTTCTTTATAATATTAGATATATATATATTGCTGTCGCGCTGGGCCCTAACGAAATAGTAATGTGCGAAAGAAATAACTACAGTTCGGAACAAGTAAAATAGATAAAATCATCATCAATCGATATTCAATTAATTTTTTATAAACATTGAGAAGAATTTTGACAACGTCTATAGTTTTTATTTAATTTATTAGTTTTTTTAATCTGTCATGTCTAAGAATACCAGAAATAATTAAAAATATTTTGTTTCTGGCCACCGGTGATCCGCTGCTACTCAATAGATTATATTTGTTTTAGATTCCCTAAAAATAACAGTTTAATCGAGCGAACTTATTGTCATCTCTATTTATTCGTTTAGTAAAGCGGAAGCAGTGAACAAATCATTCTTAAAATTTCATTTATTGTTATCCAATGGAGACAAGTAAAAATCTTTCTAAAAAAGACAACTCCGGACAAAGACTAGGGATAATTCCTGTGTCGCGGTGGAATTTACAAACATTCAAACAACGGACACAAAGAACACCCAGGCTTGGAACAACCATTTGAGGATAACATAAATTTTTGTCCCGTGTAGGATTCGAACCCACTTAACACCACTTAAACCACTATGCCATCGTGCAGTCATTACTATACATACTTACATAAATACGTAGTATATTAGGAATTATTTGAACCAGAATTTCATAGTGACATGGACATACTATTCCCAAAATAATCACACAATATTTGTTTATCATTTAATACGTTTGTTCCACTATTGACGTTGGCATTGTAGGGTTAAGAACGGGTCGTCCTTTAGTCACCGTTTACTAGCGAAAGGGTTAACTCTATTTTGGTAATGTCATGGCGCTGGTTCTTCAGAGCTGATCTGTTTTAAGGTAAACCTAGTCTTAATATCTATAATGATATATATTTTAGGCATTTTATTTTTTAGTAAATACATTGTAGGATTTTATGAACAGTCGAAATGTATCCGAAAAGGCAAGTTTGGCTGTTTATAGAGGACTGTTAGTGCCCGCACTTATATATGGAAGTGAAAGTTGGGTATGGCAAAAGAAGCATGGGTTCAGAATAAATGCTGTACAAATGAGAGCGCTGAGAAGCATATGTGGTGACTTTGAAAGATAAAATGAGGAATAGTGTGATTAAAGAGAGATGCGCCATGAAAGTGGATATAGTGACAAGAATAGAAAAGGGTATGTTAAGCTGGTATGGGCATGTAGAAAGAATGGACGAGGAAAGACTGGCTAAGAAAGTTTATAAGGCTAGTGTGAATGAAACAGTCGCAAGATGAAGACCTAGGCGAACGTTTCTCGATCAGATCGTAGGCGTTCTGGACTAAGGCCAGGTTAAGAGCACCTTGAACTGACGGGCGTGTATGAGGAATGTGATGAATGTGAATGAAGCCAGAGAAGTGTGTCAGGATCGTAGCAAATGGCAATCCGTAGTCTCTGCCGACCCCTCTGGGAAACAGGCGTGAAGCTATGTATGTACGTATGTACGTTGTAGGACTACGCCTGATTCTTGGAGAGGGTAGATTCTATTAGGTTTCAATGTACCCTGATCGATTGCTTTGATTCCATAAAGACATAAGTGGTCTTGTCACAGCTACTGCCGTCAGAGTTGTGGATTTGATCCCCACACAACACAATAAATTGTGTGACACACAAATAATTGTTTCAAGTCTGTGTGCTTTTTGTGTTCGTTGTTTAAATGTCTGTATAGTTGCCTACGATACAGAAACTGTTCTAAGTGTAGGATTACAAAACTTTAGTGGCGCGTGATCATAAGGTGCCATGTCGGTTACTGTCATTGGCTTATTCAATTTAAAAAAAATTAATAGCAGTGTATACCAAGTAGACGACCATGTATGTATGTATCTTATGTAGGGGCCAGTCAGTGCAGACCGGCGACACTTCGACCCAGTGGGATCTTTTGTGTCGACACTCTCCCAATAACGACTGCCATAGATGTTCATTGCAGCCGGGACCGATGGCTTAACGTGCTCTCCGAGGTACGGAGCAGGCGATAATTGTCAATCAATACGCACATAATTTCGAAAAGTCATATAACTTCCGAAAGTCAGAGGTGCGCGACGTGGGTTCGAACCCGAGGCCCTCTGCATTGCAGTCTGTTGGTCTCCCCACTGAGCTACCGCTGCTCAGACGACCATAAGCTTGCCTTTTATTATAAACTAGCTTAAGCGTTCGGCTCCACCCGCGTGGTACCTACATCAATAAAAAATGTCCTTCCTCAGGTTTTGAACTATATCCGTACCAAATTTTATCTAAATCGGTTGAGCGGTTAAGCCGTGTAAAGGTAACAGACAGACAGACAGAGTTACTTTCGAATTTATAATATTAGTAAGGATATGTGATAAAAACATAACTGGCAGAAAGTGAGCTTAAAAACTGTAAGTCTATGTTAAAATAATAGCTACAACTAACACCCAAATACGACACAATTATCTGGCGATGATACAAATTATACTTCCATATGAGGAAGTTTGAACCAATAATACTCGACCCATTGGCATTAGCCATGTGACCTTTTAAACCAATGCAATACTGCCACTATATTTAATACTAGTAATATAATAATAATAATATTCTACCACATACACACAACACCATCTAGCCTAAACTAAGCAGAGCTTGTACTATGGGTACTAGACAATGGATAAACATACATATATACGTTGTTTTTGTAAATACATACATATTATACATAGAACACTCAGACCTAGACAAACATGCATGTTCATGCACATAAATGTTTGACTTGTGCGGGAATTGAACCCGCGACCTCAGGCGTGGCAGTCGGTTACACTAACCACCACGCCGTCGAGGCCGAAAAAATATATAATTAGTCTATCATATCTCAAGTTTTATTGATACTGAATAGCGGCTTGGTAAGTCATAGTTTACATTTATAATATTGATGCCTTCCGTTATTTATTTTAGTATAAATATATAGACAGGTAATGAATTTGAATGATTCAATAATAAGTAGAAGTACTAGATTTAATAGACCAACAGACTGCAATGCAGAGAGTCTCGGGTTCAAACCCACGTCGCGCACCTCTGACTTTCGGAAGTTATATGACTTTTCGAAATTATGTGCGTATTGATTGACAATTATCGCCTGCTCCGTGCCTCGGAGAGCACGTTGAGCCGTCGGTCCCGGCTGCCATGAACATCTATGGCAGTCGTTATTGAGAAAGTCAGTACCCTCTAATATCCTGACACTGGTCTAGCCTTAGGGCATCGTTAGCTTTCGGGTTGCGGAGGTCAGGTGGCAGCCGCTCCGTGTAAAAACTGATATCCAGTTAAATCTGGTTAGACTAGAAAAGCCGAACCCAAGTGACTTGGGAATAATAAAGGCTAAGGAGAAGAAGACTAGATTTAATAGTACTTAGTTAAAAATTAAATATTGACTAGTTTTTGCCCGCAGCTTTGCTTTACAACAGTAAGGTGCCCAATATTTTTAACGTTCCTCTGAGAAGGAATATGCGAAATTTTATTTCAGGCATGGAAGCGTAGCAAACGATCTCACATTTGCATTTATAATATTAGTAAGGACTTCCCGTTTGGCTCAGTGGCGTTGGTGCAGTGTCAATACCTGTATCGCAGGTAAATTTATAAACATTGAAACAACTGACTCAAAAACACCCAGACTAGGTACAACATTGTGTGGAACACCTAATGATTATCCCGTCTGGATATCGAACCCACGTTAATGATCGAACGAGATGTTCGGGCGTGAAATTGTAACAAACTCACATTTGCATTTATAATAAGTTAGGATGTGGAATAAACCTTTGACTAAGCGAAGTCGCAGATAAAACCTAGTCGTACAATATCAAAATAACGTACGCAAACGGATATTGCTGAAATAGTTAAAGCATCCCAGCCGATCAAAACAATTAACCTTATCATTATTAATACTTTAATTGGCAGATAAGCCAACATTCTAGTACTTATTAAAATAGGGCTTCAGACTAATCTAGGGCCACTAATTACTACAAGTACTATTAGTGTAGTTAAACTGAGTTGGACCTTTAAATTAATTAATAAGATATAATGTAATGATTTAAGTAACAATTGCCCTCTTGTGATTTAACCTGTCAATTGTTGGAATGAAGACTTAATTGAAAGCCTTTTGTGTCTTGGCCGCCGGTGTACTGCTGTGACATAATAGATTAAGGTAACATAGCTATACCAGTACCTGAGTATGCTGCTTTACAATGATTACTCCTAAAGTAGGTGATGACTTCTAAAAAGAAGAGAATTTTATCGGTCTATTGAATTTATAAGGACTAGTGGACCGATTCCAGTGCTTGAAATACGACTGTAATCTTAAGTAATAGTATAATACGAATGTGATTTTGTTTGTTATGCATTCACGCCGTAACTACTACACCGATCACCATGTAATTTTGCATTTCGCATCCTTAATAAAACAGAGACTTATTGAAATTAAACTGCTATATACGGATTTTATCGCGTTGTTTATTTGACACTTTATTACAAAATTTTGAAAATTGTTACACTACTACTACTATTAAACTTTTACTAATTTTTAAGCTAATTAAATTATTATTAAACTATTTAGATTTAATTCATTTTAATTCATTCATAAATTAATCAGTCTCCCCGTGACCATGGCTGCTGAAAAGCAACCGAAACGTCGGGGAAAGTGTAAAATAAAAATAAATTAAATCTAAATAGTTTAATAACAATTTAATTAGCTTAAAAATTAGTAAAAGTTTAATAGTAGTAGTAGTGTAACAATTTTCAAAATTTTGTAATAAAGTGTCAAATAAACAACGCGATAAAATCCGTATATAGCAGTTTAATTTCAATGAATAATATTCGCGTAAATAGAAGACAATATTACAGAGACTTATCTCAGTATTTTTGATTAAACAAATTTGAACTCTATTGAAAAGACTTAACACAAATATAATATTAGAATTCAACATATACAATTAGAGTTCAAATTGGCTTACTTTCAAATTTAGAGTTAAGTCGCTGTTTTATTAAGAATGCGATTTGTCGGCAGGGGTATACAAAAAGATATAGGGTACTTATCGTCCAGAAAATAACTGTTTCCGAAAAATAGACATTTAATGACAAAATATACATACCAATAATTACACATACTATTATTTCAAAAATACATATATCTACATAATAAGGCGACATAGTATTAAAAACGACTCTTGCACCGAAAATATAATAACCATAGTGAGGCTCCTCCTTTCAA
Source organism: Catocala fraxini (assembly GCA_930367265.1). Classification (NCBI taxonomy): domain Eukaryota; kingdom Metazoa; phylum Arthropoda; class Insecta; order Lepidoptera; family Erebidae; genus Catocala; species Catocala fraxini. The sequence continues at coordinate 16,821,134 of OV884045.1, forward strand.
TTTTTATTTCAACGTGCTCAAAGATCCACTTCAATAACCTAAATTTTCTTTCTAGACCGGGATGAATCGCGGCTCTCGTGAAGAGCTGCTGGGCAGTTCCACCGAGGCACTGCGGAACAGCCAGCATGACCTACGTCAGATCTACGAGAAAGCCCTCACCAAAGAAGAGAAGACCTTCCTGCTGCACGCTGACAGAGGAGATTATGTTACTGTTAAGAGGTAAGATGGCTACGGGCAAAAATCAGTTAATGCCGACTGCACTTTCGATTTTCGACCGGTTTTTTTATTGTAGGGACTGCCTCGGTGAAGTAGCGGTAGTGTAGGCAACTGCTATGAATAAGGTCTTGGGTCCCAGGTCGGAAAAAGTGTTATTGCGATTTTCTGGCAAGACATTTACTAAAACAGTACGGGATGTCTAAAACTGTGTTCGATAAATGGCAAAAGGTGTGCCCAAAATTACTTAAAACTAAATATATAATTACTTGATTTTGCCCACGGCTTCGCTCGTGATAAAGTAGATCTGGTCAACTAACTTGTATCTCTCGTAAACAGTACTTTTTCTGGATGAAAGGTACCTTTGTTCTTTTCTGCATCCCTGAAAACGTGTATGCGAAATTTCATGATGATCGTCCCGTTGTTAAAGCGTGAACGCGTAACAAACAAACTAACATTCGCATTTATAATATTAGTTAGGATAGTTGGTTCAATATATTGAAAGCCATGTAGTAAATACAAGAGAAAATTTATTGTTTACGATCATTTTGGATCGGCGCGGGATGGCGTTCAATGTATTTATTCACATTTGCCTACCTTTTCGGAGATATGATTGGCGTAAGATGAATTTAATTCACCTTTAAATTGAGTAGAGCCTCGCTGATTACAGCATAAATGGGCCGGCTCGACCGGGGAAGGACAACTCTCTCACAGAAAACTCTCACAGAATATCGACGTGGAATAACAGTATTGCTACTGTTGTGTTTCGTTCGGTGGGTGAGAGTGCCGGAGGCCCAATCACCCTCTTTCCCCCTTTCCGCTCCTTCTGCTTTCCACTTCCTTTCCTAAAGGGTCGGGAACGCGCAAGTGATGCCTCTGGTGTTGCAGGCGTCTATAGGCTACGGTGACCACTTACCATTAGGTGGGCCGTATGCTTGTTTGCCACATTAGTTGTATAAAAAAAAATGTATGTGTAAAGGAAAAAAATAGCCTATGGCCCGGCAAATAGTCTATATCTAGGGGACATATAAGGACATGGTCTGCCCAATGGTAAGAGGTCACCGTAGCTTATGATAGCTTGCAATTACCAGGGGTATTAATCTCACGTAAAATGATTAAAGATGGTATGAAATAAACTGTTGTGTGAAATTATTCTTTGAGTATAACAAATACTGGAGATCTGATTACAATACCCCTGTGAGTTAGTTTTAACTTTTTTATTTTGGTTAGCAGAATGATTTTAATATTACTGCACGAAATATTTCCAATATTAACTTTTTAGTTTGTAATCACAAAGATTTTTAATAAAAGTCTTATGCGAAACCTAAAATAAAATAATTTGAAGTTTTTTTTTTTTTAATATAGCACATTGCTAGCAGTTTGGGTTACAAAAGACTAGTATTCTTGATAACTCTTCCAGCTAAGCTCGATTGCATATACCTACATATGTGTAGTCTTGAGTTGCTTCTGACAGAGCGCTGATTGTTGGGGATTCGATGCCCGCACGGGACAAAAATTCTGTGAAAATTAATTATTTTCCAAGTATGGATGTTCTTTGTGTCCGTTAATTGAATATTTAATAATTCCTACGCAACTCACGAATTATAACAAAAAGTGCGGGCGCATATCATTTTCAATCTATTATTAATTACATCATTTTAAATAACGTCATGTTCTTAGTATTATTTAATTACCTAATACTTTACGTACAACTTAATAATTTGATTAGCACACATCGATATAATGTTATATAGTACATAAGTAGGCACTGATGTGTGCGTGCGATTGCCAGATTAGACTAGACTAGAACTTTCCTGCTAGCTGCTATTCAGAAGAGGCACAGAGTCTCGCAATGTGCTTGGTACATAGCAAAATACTTGCCTTTATTACGAGGGTAGTACTAAAAATATTTCTGGAGAAATGTGTTTGCAATACACTTTAGTCTACCCCTTCGAGAACGCCACTATTCCTATTATATTTCTCTTATTGAAAAAGACACAAACAACTGCCAGACTCGGAACAACCATTTGTGGATCACACAGTTTTGTCCCGTGTGGAATTCGAACTGACGACACTCGGCGCAGTGGTAATGGTGAGGCAATCACCTTAACCACTACGCCATCCGTGCAGTGGAGTATGTATACATCGAAAGAATTACACATCACCGACCTAAATTCCTTTAACACACGGCTTACATAGCAACAACAAGCCCATAATAAAATCAACTCGTAATTTTTACACCTGACCTCAAACAGCTAAACTCCAATCTGCAACACATTTAGGACGCACCTCGTGCTAGTCCGCTAAATAGGATTAGCAGACGGAACCTTCACTTGTAGGGATTCCTTCTAATCGACTGCTTATAGACTAGCCAAAACGGCTTTACTATCCTTCAATTTGAGTAGATTTATAACTCGATATGAATCGCCGTTTAATTGATATGAATACTGTTGTGACTAAAATCGATTCTTAATTTTGTATCGAATTATCTCGTGAGTCTATGGAAAGCTTTATATAGAACTAGAATATTGACTTTTAGAATACTAATTTAACTGTTTTTTGCTAACGTATTGTTTTTAACAGACTTCAAAAAAGGAGAAGGTTCTTAATTCGTTTGTATTTTATTTTTTATGTGTACCTCAGAATTTTTTCTAGGTGAACCGATTTTGTTTAAAGACAGATAACATGATATTTATCTCTTACAGAGGACTTAACAATTGTTGAAACAACGGGCGCAAAGGATGCCCAGTCTAGAATCGTTTATTTATATTATATTTCTTGTCCTACATATTAACTTTCAAAACTGTATTGAGAATGTTGCAGTGTAGAGGTGAAAGATCCGTCGAAACATATTTTTTTTATTATCACAATCATACTTTCCACCTATACCATACATCTACATAGTAACTCTTAAGTCAATGACGCCTCGCAAAAAAATGTCATCTGCCGGTGTACATATTCACACAACAAAAGCAGTTTTACTGCTATAACGCTGGTTTCGTGTGTAAGTATAGTACTTATTCAGGCGATAGCCATACATGCTAAGGAATAATAAGTGCAAGTATTTCCTATAACCTATGTAATAAGATGCGTTATGAACAGCTTTACCTGTTTTCAGAGACACGAGGGCGTGTAAAACCGTTAACTGCTTAACGCCCGGCTGCTCTCGAAAATTTCTCAATAATATGGTTAATAACTTTTTTGCCTGAAGAGGCATCATGACCAAGACCTCATACACGGCAGTCGCTTTTTTATCTTGCATCACCGAGGCAGTTTCATTTATAGTATCATTTTAATAGACTCCAAGGTAATTTCACACTACCACTATTAATTACAAAAAATACGATTCTTTGCCCACAGATTAATAGAACAATATGTCTCCCAATCCGACGTGTTGGACATCAACTGCGTGGATCCCTTGAACAGATCAGCGCTGATCGCCGCCATAGAGAACGAGAACATAGAGCTCATCAAGTTGCTGCTCCTATCTGGAATTAAAGTCAAGGTGAGTATTTCTTCCTTCTAAGTAACCTCTCCAACAACGCTAGGACACCGGCATCCGTGCTTAACCAGACTATTTAAAACGTAGATTTAGCTATGATAGTCTTTTGTTTGGAATGCTTTTTTGTATTTTCATATTGGACTTTAACTGGATGACTGGATGGAGACACGCCTCTTTCTTCAAAGAAGTAGGCAGAAGTATATTACTTCCACAGTTCGCCAGCACTGGTTTTAGATCCTATGGTTTAGGCGATGAATGTATTTTCATTTGTTGGGTGCAATACCAGACTCCATGTACATCCATAAATATTTTTCCAAGTATGGGAATTCGTTGTGTCCATTGTTTGAATGCTTGTAAAGTCCACCGCAACACAGGAATAATTCCTAAAGCAGAAGACGCGCTTTTAAATAAATACAGAAATATGAGGATATCTTTTCAGAAACGCCACTGACACAGACGTACATAAGATACATAACAATAGATCCACTGTTGCGTATTTCACGGGACATAGAAAGGGTTAAGTGTAATTGTTGAATTGAAGACGTGAGTTTAACCCTGCGTCACTGTCATCTTTGGATGGATTAGTTGATCACCCAAATTATTGTATGAAGATCAGAAAAAGAAATGCTACACAAAATATTATACTTTTACAATCACTAAATACAGAATCATCACTTTGGCTAATAGCAAAAGGATTTAAGTTGTAATTAATACTTATTCTCCCTTAGCCTTTATTATTCCCAAGTCACTTGGGGTCGGCTTTTTCTAGTCTAACCGGATTTGACTAGAAATCAGTTTTTACACGGAGCGGCTGCCACCTGACCTCCGCAACCCGAAGGCTAACGATACCCTAAGTCTAGACCAGTGTCAGGATATTAGAGGGTACTGACTTTCCCAATAACGACTGCCATAGATGTTCATGGCAGCCGGGACCGACGGCTTAACGTGCTCTCCGAGGCACGGAGCAGGCGATAATTGTCAATCAATACGCACATAATTTCGAAAAGTCATACAACTTCCGAAAGTCATAGGTGCGCGACGTGGGTTCGAACTCGAGACCCTCTGCATTGCAGTCTGTTAGTCTCCCCACTGAGCTATCGCTGCTTGTAATTAATACTGAATAATTTTAATAATTAGTTATTATATTTGTTAAAATACTATGAAAGCGAAGAGTATTTCTGTTTTGATAATTATTAATCCACATTAAACGCCCACACCGCGTTAACCCTGTGGCATAAATTACGATTAAGCGGAATTTTGACTCAACTATTGAATCTCGGGTAAATTAAATCGAACTTCCTATAACGATTCGTATGTAGCATGAAAATGAGTAGACGATTCCACCTGATAGCGATATGAGGGTGTCATATATCTCTGTCTATTGAAAATAAACCCATGACATAACAAATAAGACAGCATGCTATTACAATATTTAATGATTATGTTCTGTCAGCGTCGATATACTTTTAGATCATTGTCTTACGGCAACTATTACTTCTATAATTCCTCTCTCAGAAACATATTTCCGTTAAGCAAAATACCAAAGAACTCCCAAAGTAACTCTAGAAATCTAACCGCGAAAAAATCTATAATGAAAAAGAATACGGCGAAATAATACTCCGGCCCCGTGGGAAATCTTACCTGGCATAGTTTGCATGATCATATCGGCCGTATATATCCATAAGCAATAGTTTATCGTAAATGGTGACATTACCAAATGGAAATAATGGACAAGTTTTGGGCTAGAGGTGGTCAAATCGGAGTCACGAAGTTGAAGGGCAGGGTCAAAGTTACCAGCTCTTGTGTTATTGATTTATTTGACGTGAAAATATAACTACCTACATTGTTGTTACAAAAAAGAAACTTCTCCATAGTGTGAAAAATTTGTTATGCCATAGTGGATTGTCTATACTCTGTCCCAATAGAATTAATATTTTATGTAAACAATCGTTTCATGCCTAATTAAATATAAAGCCATTTAGAAAATTCAAACTGTCTTTGGAAAGTAGTTAATGAATACAATAAGCCGTATGAAAGTCCTTCTTTTGATAAATATCCATAAATTTATTTTATAGAAAATATTTTATGATAAAAGTCACTAAAAGTTGTTTACCTTTTTCTCAAATTCTATTAGGATAGACCATAAGTGATTCAATTGACATAGATACTATGAAATAACCTATGTAATTACGATTGCCTAACATTGTTATATTTTTGTGAGTCTTTAGTTAATATTAACGCTTCTAAATGACCTCATTAAAAAAAAACAAAATTGTTTTGGTCTTCAGATACCTATTTGAAAATTAAAATATAGTTATGATTTTTAATACATTAGGAATTATAATTATAGTAATGAATATTGAATATTAGGATAGTAGGTACACATATTTTGAACCACCTTTATTTATCTTGTATTAAAACGTATGGAATATAGATTACGTATCTTATCTTATCTTATATGGGGGCCAGTCAGTGCAGACCGGCGACACCCAGTGGGATCTTTTGTGTCGACACTCTCCCAATAACGACTGCCATAGACGTTCATGGCAGCCGGGACCGACGACTTAACGTGCTCTCCGAGGCACGGAGCAGGCGATAATTGTCAATCAATACGCACATAATTTCGAAAAGTCATATAACTTCCGAAAGTCAGAGGTACGCGACTTGGTTTCGAACCCGAGACCCTCTGCATTGCAGTCTGTTGGTCTCCCCACTGAGCTATCGCTACTATTATATCTACGTTAATGTCAAAACAGTAAATTATTAAAAAAATATATATCTTTGTTCAGAAAGACCAAAGGATTAAAGGCTTTCCAAGATACATGGTGTGCGACCCCGCAAGCTTTCTAACCTAAGGCTCAGGCTGCTGCTGGAATCGAACCTGAGGCCTAATAAATGCACAGCAGTCGCATAGTTATAAGTAACTAATTGCGCTTTAATAACTAAGTTACTTATATCCACGTCTCATAACTTCAGAATATCTAATCTAAGTGACCTGAGGCAACGTTCAGCGCAATATTTAGCCACTAGTAGACTAAAGTGAATGGAACAGTCTCAAGAGGAAGACCTAGGCGAACGTTTCTTGATCAGATCGGAGGCGTTCTGGACAAAGGCCAGTTTAAGAGCACCTTGAACCGACGGGCGTGTATGAGGAATGTGATGAAAGTGAATGAAGCCAGAGAAGTATGTCAGGATCGTAGCAAATGGAAATCCGTAGTCTCTGCCTACCCCTCTGGGAAACAGGCGTAAATCTATGTATGCATGTCTTGGCTGGCTATAATTAAGGCAGCACTATAGAATGTGTAAATATCATTTTAATGTATTAATTTCTGTGTATGTATCATTACAATGTTTTAGTGTATGCTTTATTGGTTTTCCTTAAATAAATAAATATCTGATTGCCGCTCCATCAGACTATGAGAGAGAGGGAATAGAGGTGCACATATTATTATTACACTAGAATATCTTCTGCGTATTTGGATAGTCACAGTAAGATTGATCGCTATTCTTTCTAAGACATTACCATTATTATATTGATATGTATACGCATTGGAGCTGTTTATAAACATGGCTGACCATGTTTAAATACAGCATTTCTGCTGGGCTCGGGTCTCTTCTTGGCGTGAGTAGGGTAAGGCAATCATCAACCACTCAGAACGAGTTGAAAGACTTCACAAATCTTTGAGTACATTAAAGAGAACTCTCAGTCACATAGATTTCATCACAAAATTTTCTTCTACGTTAAAGCAAGCTGTAATGAACTATTTATTATGCATATAACTTCGAACTTGAGACCTTCGCATAGCGTCTAACAGTCTCCCACTGGACTATCGGTAGGACATTCTTATTTATTATTATAATATTCTATCACATACACACAACACCATCTTGTCCAAACTAAGCAGAGCTTGTACTATGGGTACTAGACAACGGATAAACATACATATATACTTTTTTTTGTACATACATACATATTATACATAGAAACACCCAGACCAAGACAAACATTCATGTCCATGCACACATATGTTTGACTTGTGCGAGATTCGAATCCGCGACCTCAGGCAGTTGGTTGCACTAACCACTACGCCGTCGAGGCCACCCTTATTTATTATTATTATAAACCTACTTCTTAAATAGGTCAACTGTTTGAATATGACATGAGGCCATAGATCTTTATGTCGAAATTGAAGGTTCACGACCATTTTTATGATAATGGATCCTAAAAATAAAATGTCATTGAGCGGTTGATACTTACGCATATTTTGCTATTACGCTTAAGCGTGCAAATGCTTATAGTTATGATAAAGTGGGAAAATTGGGTCATGTGGCATAAGTTTTTGGTTACGTTTGGCTAATCGTGTAGTCCTAGGTTTGGCGATTTTGTCAGACTAATTTACAATTCAAAAAAATGAATGGTGACGTTACATTTTGGTTTAAATTATTAGTAGTCGTATTAACAGTTAAGCTAGAGTGCTGGTAGTGAGTTTAGTGGGATATGAACCCACGAACTCGCGATCACAAGGCCGATATTTTATCCATTGGGCTATATTAGTTGCAGCAGAGTTTCTGGAAATGTGTTCGATACATGGCACACGTATAGGTCCAAATAATAGACGCCTATTACGAGGTATGTGGGTATGTTATACCCCTGCTAAAGTCCTATAACGCTTTATCCAAAGCAGGATTCAAACCCGTGATCTTATTCACGGCAATTTCGTTCACTACGCTGCCCCATAGAGTCGCATTATCTATATAAATAAAACTCTTCCGTTACTGAGTGACTGACAGACAACGCACAGCCGAAACTTCTGAACGCAAGAAGCTGAAATTTGGCATGTATGTTCCTTGGAGAGTGTAGGGGAGCACTAAGAGGGGATTCTTGGAAATTCCACCCTGAACGGGGTGAAAGGGGTGAAATCCGATATTCACACGAAAACAGGACTTACGCGGGTGAAACCGCGGGAAAACAACTAGTTATATACCTATAAAAGTGTAAATATACATACATATAATATTATACATAAATTACAACAATTTCTTTGTGACCATGGCTATTAAAAGTAGTCTAAACTTCGGGAAAGAGTCATGTAAATAGTTTTCCATAATAAAAATTGAAATAGATAAAATCATAAGAAATATACCTCTCGATGGCGTAGTGGTGAGTGTAACTGACTACCACACCGAAGGTCACGGGTTCGATTCCTACACAAGTCAAACATTTGTGTGCATGAACATGGATGTTTGTCTTGGTCTGGGAGTTTCTATGATGTAAGATGATGTAAGAATTTACAAAAAATAAATTATTTATGTATGTTTATCCATTGTCTAGTTCCCATAGTACAAGCTCTGCTTAGTATGGGCTAGATGGTGTTGTGTGTATGTTATAGAATATTATTATTAATAATAATTCTTATCAAATTACTCCTTCAACACATACCTACAATGTAATAATTTTAAGCAATTTAAAATGTTAGTAAGCAGTGAACCAGTTTATATTAACTTACGAAATAAGAGGTTATATGCGAAGAACATAAGTTAATTTTACCAGCAGCTAACCTAACCGAGTTATGAAGGCAGGTTGCACGGTTAATTTTATTTCGAACAACGCGCTCTCGAGTTCACGGCGGTCATTTTATGATTTTCCTCTTACGTAATAAATTTATATTTACATTAGAAAATGTAGACGAAAAGCAGTAATAAGTTACATATTGGCGTTAGTTAATAAAGTGAAGATATGAAATGCATGCGTATAAAAACGTTATGAATATGAATGTGAAATATGCAGAAAGGAAGGAAAAAGAAGATCGATGGAGTGTGTAAGGTATGATATAAAACATATATAGGTACATATATATGTATAATAATATCAGCCCTGTATTACACTGTCCCACTGCTGGACACGGGCCTCTTCTCAGTGTAAAAAGGTCATAGCCACCAGCCACCACGCTGCCCTAGTGCGGGTTGGCAGACTTCACAGATCTTCGAGAACATTATGGAGAACTCTCAGACAAAGCAAGCGATAATTAACTATTTAATACGCATATAACTTCGCAAACTCAGAGATGCGCGCCTTGGAATCGAATTCGAGACCTGTGCGTGGCAGTTCAACGATTTCCCACTGGGATATCGCTACTATTCTATGGAACATGGTAAGTTCATTAGTTGAAATGAGTCAATTGGTCAATGTCAATGACACAGTCAATCAAGCGAACCCACTCCTAACAAAAGCAGTCTAGCTTAGTTTGAGATGACGAAACTAACAGTGGTATTCTGTTAGTAATTTTTAAAAAAGTAAAATTATGACTTCAAGGATATTTGGTAGAATAAGTCACACTGAGACTAAGACTTCAATGACACTGGGATCAAGATACAATAATTAATAAAAAGATAAATGTTTAATAGAGGTCGTATCACAAGATATATGACATCATTACATAAAGCAAATGACAAAAATACGACCCAGGCTCGGGACGGGACATTTCTGATTCTGACAACATTGATTTGTGTGCATTGCACACAAATCAATCATAAGTGGTCACAAATGGTTGTATTTTGACGTTGACTGTCTTTCTTTCTTTTCGTGTGGTTAGTGGCCAACCTGTTGTCAAGAGTTGTTTAAGGCCTCTGACATGGCTTAACGACTGCTGTCAATTTGACACCAACCGGGACCGACTTTTTACGAGCCCTCCGAAGATCGGAGACGCTCAGATGCAATACCACTAAGCGGTCACCAACAACGTTGCTTAACCTCGCTAATTGTTTACCGATCAGTGAGGGCAACTGGCTATGAACGCCTTACTTTACTTTGATTGTATAATGATATAAAACGTAATGAGATGAATGTATGAAAGTTATTGTTAGATACCACTGTAACCACTGAACCATTGAAAATGTTTTTTTACTGCACGGATTGCGTAGTGGTTTAAATGATCGCCTCACCACTGCGCCGAGTGTTGTGGGTTTGAATCATATACGGGACAAACTTTGTGTGATCCACAAATTATTGTTCTGAGTCTGGGCGTTTTTTGTATCTATCCGTTGTTTGAATGTTTGTAAAGTCCCCCGCGACACAGGTTTTATTCGCGGAAGTTTCCATTTACCAAAAAAATGTTCTTTTCTGCAAAGCTAAAATCTACAAATATTGAACGCTTAAATCTAATCACTGGTCTGGTTACAAGCAATACCAATCCGTTTTAGAGTCACCGCAGACAGTTTTACGATGCTAAAAACCCGAATGTTATTACTACACCTAAATCACTTCACGTCATCGTAGTGGAAATAGAACCAAACATACAACATTAAAAAGTTGAGATCGTAGAGGAGATTATCACCTTGAATGCTAAGAAATAAATAATGATCTTATACTGGATTTTGCCCATGGCTAAAATTTGTATTCCTCAGGAACAGTAAATTTTTTCTGGATGAAACGTACTCTATCTCTTTTTCTATACCCCTGACAACGTGTATGCGAAATTTCATGACGACCGGTCAAGTAGATAAAGCGTGAAAGCGTCACAAACAAACAAACTCACATTTGCATTTATAATATTAGTTAGAAAGTTAGGACTAGATTTTGCCCGCGGCTTCGCTCTTGTAAATGTAGATTACGTTAGTAGCAGTTCTTCTTTCTGGATAAAAGATACCCTATAACCTTTTCTGTACCCCCGACAACGTGTATGCGAAATTTTATGACGATCGGTCAAGTAGATTAGGCGTGTAAGCTTTACAAACATGCTCACATTCGCATTTATTTAGGTAGGATTATGATATTACATACGCCTATATTCCTGAATGGGTGGATTGTTCTGTATTGCACCCTCATTCTGTCACCAACATTGTGTTTAGTTCTCACGTAATAGGGGCCGAATTTATTGCCGCACATGGCTTGAGACCACGTGCTGCTACGGAAATTTCTTGACAGTAAACGCTAATAAAACTTTGAGCGTCGCAAGGATCAAACCCGAGACTTCATGCCCAGCAGTCACATTTTCTATGGTTGCGCTATTGTGGCAATATTTTATGTAGGCTAGCAAATCAGTATACGATTGCCATGATGATATATCGTTGTCGTAGCCTATGAATAACGAAGCGAAACACAAACTAAAAACTACTTCTAATGTTAAAGCAGTTTTACAATAATGGAGATAAGGTTTTGTAAAACTGTAATAACGCCAGAAAAATTAAATACCTTTCTTATTATAAAAAAAAGGAAAGTATAGTATTCTAGCCGTAGTCCCCATGTCACGGGAGACCTAATAAAAATGTATATCGCCATTACTAATAACACCTAGACTTCCACAAATTTATTTGCTGAGCCAATATTTTCCATTCAATTTGAGTATCACAATACTGCCTCGAGGCACACTGCTATGGACGTCATCCGTTCAGTCAATCTTTTAACATTGCGTAATATTTGCGTAAAGTATTATAATCTTTTAATTAATTATATAGAAAGAATGGACGAGGAAAGACTGACTAAGAAAGTTTATAAGGTTAGTGTGAATGGAACAGTCGCAAGAGGAAGACCTAGGCGAACGTTTCTTGATCAGATCGGAGGCGTTCTGGACAAAGGCCAGGTTAAGAGCACCTTGAGCCGACGGGCGTGTATGAGGAATGTGATGAAAGTGAATGAAGCCAGAGAAGTGTGTCAGGATCGTAGCAAATGGAAATCCGTAGTCTCTGCCTACCCCTCTGGGAAACAGGCGTGAATCTATGTAATGTAATGTAAAGTTAATTAATTATTTGGTTTTATTTTGGTTGCGATATAGATCACGTTCGACATGCTATCTGACGATCGGTTACTTATGGGATTTTAATTGATGTTTTATACTTTCTTGTTTGCGTATATTTAATTATAATGTTTCGATGTAAGCAAGCAGTGCAGAGAATAATAAATCTAGAATCAATTGTACCTATTTAAAGTAGTATAATTTTTCTTTTTACTTACATGCATAGACTGTAGTTACAGGTACACCAGTACGCGTATTGTGTTTTATGCCTAATACTCAGGCCGTCTCCATTTTTTTAATAAGTGTTCTATCTATCAACATTTCTGAAATTGTTTGCTTCTTTCTTCGTATTACAGATTAAATTCACTTACGTCATTTTCATACAAGCACTGACTTTACACATACATTGGTTGGCTTCCAGAACTATGGAGTCTCGGTAACTGGACAGTTATTATTTTCTCACATGTATGTATATACAAAAGGGTTTTAGAATAGAACTCCAAGAATTGCAAGCACATGTCTCTTATAATCATTAAGTAAGTTCTAATCGTAATCGTTAAGTACACACAAAAAGTGTCTTTCCTTTTTCTTAGACAATTAAAAAGGCAACAATTTTGAGTAATTTCCATGTCGGTGGCGTGTCAATCGTTCTGGTATAAACTATATATTATTATTATAATATTCGACCATTCTAATTGCGTTAGTAGTCGCCGAACAAAGCTCTGATATTGTGCAAGTGCTTGGGGTGCTTGGGCAAGAAGGGCATACCAACAAATGTGCCATTGTCTGCTCCAGCTCACCACAGTCACACTGAGCAAGGTCGGGGTCCCTGAACCCTGGATTCAGAGTGGCGCAGTATTGAATGTCGACAGCTGTGCTTCTGACTCGGATTCGAATCCCGAGTCAGGCAAAGTGTTATTGGGTTTGCCATCAAGAAAGGTTTTTTAACAACACCCAGTATATATAGCCAAGCGAGAGCAGTGATAGCTCAGTGGGGACACCAACAGACTGCAATGCAGAGGGTCTCGGGTTCGAACCCACGTCGCGCACCTCTGACTTACGGAAGTTATATAACTTTTCGAAATTATGTGCGTATTGAATGACAATTATCGCCTGCTCCGTGCCTCGGAGAGCACGTTAAGCCGTCGGTCCCGGCTGCCATGAACATCTATGGCAGTCGTTATTGGGAGAGTGTCGACACAAAAGATCCCACTGGGTCGAAGTGTCGCTGGTCTGCACTGACTGGCCCCCACATAAGATACAACTGTTCAAATGTGTTATTGTTTGGTAGGTATCGGAATCTGTATGTGTGAAATAACGCATAGTGCAACAGTTTGTAAGTACATATTATACATACTTTTATTGATATGATGTTTAATTGTAGCATTTTGCCACAAATTTATTTGTTTGTTTGTTACGTAATATTGTCTTCTGTTTACGCGAATGTTATTAATTGAAATTGAACTACTATATTCGGATTTTATCGCGTTGTTTATTTGACAATTTTTTACATAATTTAGAAACTACTACTATTAAACTTTACTAATTTTTAAGCTAATTAAATTATTAAAAGTATTTATATTTAAGTTTACACTTTCCCGGACGTTTCGGTTGCTTTTCAGCAGCGACTTCTCTGTTACGCTTTAACGCCTTAATTACTCATATGATTATCATGAAATTTCGCATCACGTTGTCAGGTGTACAAAACTTGTAATGCTACGGAAAGGTACTGTTCCTGAGAGCAAAATTTACTGACAAGAATTTACATTTAAGTGAGTTAAGCCGCGAGCGAAATCTAATCTATAATAATAATTGTGTATTTATAACATTTTCACTATACTGCACGGATGGCGTAGGCATTTAAGTGGCCACCGCCTCTGCCATTGCATCGAGTGTTGTGGGTTCGACCCCTACAAGTGACAAAAAATAGTGTGATCCACAAATAATTGTGTCGAGCCTGGATGTGCTTTGTGTCCGTTGTATATGTTTGTAAAGTCCCCCGCGTCACAGCAATTGTTTCTAGTGCATGAGTTGAAATGTTGTATTTATAGGATGTTAATTATATAATTATATGCATAAGATGGTGGTTAAAATGCTTATAGAGGACAATTTAAACTCATAAAGTGGAGCCTCGGTGCTAGCATAGTTACTGTTGAATAATTCACCTTTGCTTTAGAATATCATGCTTAAATAATTCATACTTATATAATAACTTCGAAAGCAACTCTGTTTGCTTATGACATTCTTTCAGCTGAACTGATAAAACGATTTTGATGGAATTTGGTGAAGTGATGCTTAAAATATGAATAATAACTTTTGTTTTAAAAATAGATCTATACCTACATATATTTTAGATCCTAAGTAATAGAGGTGAGCTTATTACCACCTAGGGGGAGATTTTCCAGATGCCGTATCGCTACTGAGAAGTTTCTAACAAAAACACCCAATATCACTTTGCCTAACTTAGAAATGCATAGACTTACAATATTTGCGCTATGGAAATGTATCATCTGAATGTTCTTTATGTCCTTTGGTTCAATGTTCGTAAAGTCTACGGTCTCCCGCGATACATTAAATATTTTCAGCGGGCGATAGAATTTAGAATGAAGACAGTAGTTTGAAGTATTTTTGGATTTTTCTGTCAAGTTATTCTAGAGAGTCTGGAATTATGCGTTAGACAGCAGTATGCAGGCCAGGGCCTCTGTTTTGTGAAACCTAAGATATCATTTAGTGCAAAGCGTTGATATAAAACTCCCTTTCAACCCTTTCAGGGATAGAGACGTAAGACTACAAATGTATTTTATTTTATTTAGTTTGCCAGCAGTAAATATTTAATATAATATAATATAATAAAAATATTTATTTTCTTCCACAAAGGTATCTTATGCATAAAATTACAAATGTACAATTTGTAGAAAACAGATCCTTTGTGGGAGACTGGTATCTGAACTAGGTTTCCTTGTCATACAGATTACCAGGCCCCCCTCAGTGTAAACTAACAATATGATGCCAAAATTCAGATTCATAGTGCGATGTGGAAATGACTTCATGGTAGAATAAAACTATTAAACAAAATAAAGATATACTAATACACTGAAGATGACATGATGTAATAATAATAATAATAATAATAATAATATTCTACCACATACACAACACCATCTAGCCCAAACTAAGCAGAGCTTGAACTATGGGTACTAGACAATGGATAAACATACATATATACTTTTCTTTTTGTAAATAGATACATATTATACATATAAACACCCAGACCAAGACAAACATTCATGTGTGTTTGATGTGAAACAATGAGACATGAAACAAAATGAAATTTCTAATACTTGTACCAGCTCTTATAATTTTTAATGTGACATGATACTGTGTGATTAATAATATACCTAGGTATATATAATTATGTCTAATGGAATAAAAGAAGCCAACCCTTTAATGCTTTTTTTTTTTCCCAGGATGCTCTGCTACACGCCATCAAAGAAGAGTACGTGGAGGCTGTGGAGCTTCTTCTGCAATGGGAAGAGGAACATCATGTGCCTGGAGAGCCTTACGTATGTATCAGTTTCAAATTTTGATAAAGGGTACCAATTTAATCACCTGCAATATTGCAACAAGTAAATCAGACAACAACAAATTACATATCCGATATTAGCGCTTTTTAATATAAAACTAGACTTTGCCTGCGGCTTCACTCGTGTAAATATAGGTTAGATTAGTAAGAATACATTTTGTGGATTAAAGGTATCTTATGTCCTTTTCTGAAGCCCTCACAACGAAACTTCATGATGATCGGTCGAGTATTTAAGGCGTGAAAGTGTGACAAACTAACTCACATTCGCATTTATAATATTAGTTAAGAAGTTAGGATAACACTTACTTGATCACTTTGAAACAACCCTTAAAGCAAATTTAAACGACAATTGATACAAAAGTTCAACATCTGTGTTTTGCCATTCGACATATAAATCGTATTTAGCTTTGCCAAACGCCATTTTGCTAGCTTTTGTTTTGTATAGACAGACCATATTATGATATGGTCTGTCTATCTGTCACAAAAGCTAATCAGAGATATTTTTTTAAGTGTGCAACCAAGTGTGGAAAGGGTTTAGCAAAATGGCGTTTGGCAAAGCTAAATACGATTTATATGTCGAATGGCAAAACACAGATGTTAAACTTTTGTATCAATTGTCGTTTAAATTTGCTTTGAGGTTATTTGTTATGACAATGAAAAATTTTTGTAGGATACTTAAGCGTGGGCCTAAATAGAAGTACCGTAGCTAAAGCGTCAAATTTAAAAAAGTTTTGTATAGAAAAAGATCCGAATTACTAAAAAGAGATTAAATCCATTGTGTTGTGGATAAAATTAGGAGTGGCGGCAGTCCAATGGATTGGAATCGAGCGATTGTAGTATCGAAGCTCACCCTTTGAACTATTGCCATAAACCTACTCCTAACATAAACATTCTAGTTTGGCTGGAGGAATTAACGAGAATACAAGCAATTTTAAAAAGCAGCGATAGCTCAGTGGGGAGACCAACAGACTGCAATGCAGAGGGTCTCGGGTTCGAACCCATGTCGCGCACCTCTGACTTTCGGAAGTAATATGACTGTTCGAAATTATGTGCGTATTGATTGACAATTATCGCCTGCTCCGTGCCTCGGAGAGCACGTTAAGCCGTCGGTCCCAGCTGCCATGAACATCTATGGCACTCGTTATTGGGAAAGTCAGTACCCTCTAATATCCTGACACTGGTCTAGCCTTAGGGTATCGTTAGCCTTCGGGTTGCGGAGGTCAGGTGGCAGCTGCTCCGTGTAAAAACTGATATTCAGTCAAATCCGGTTAGACCAGAAAACCCCAAGTGACTTGGGAATAATAAAGGCTAAGGGAGAAAACTAGCAATCTGTAAACAAAATAAATATAAATATTAAAATAGCACCAGAAATTCATGACCAATGGGAGTGGGTCATTCAGCTAACAGTTTCTAATCAGTTTATGAACATCCGAAGGTCCACTTGACAGTCAAGAGGTTATCAGCCAAATTAGGTTATTTAGTCTGGTCTAATTTAAAAAGGCAACACCCGCAGTAGGAATAATTCCTGTGTCGGGAGAGACTTTACAAACAATCAAACAACGGACATCCAGACTCGGAACAACCATTTGTGGACCACACAAATTTTTGTCCCGTGTGGGATTCGAACCCACAACACATGGCTTAGTAACAGTGGCGAGGCGACCACTTAAACCATTTCGCCAACCGTGCAGTTAATTTATATCTCAGATTTCTGTTATATAAACGTTAATACGCAAATAAAGTTCATTTGTTTGTTTAAAGCTTACTACGCAGTCAAAGGTACAACGTATTAGTTATAGATGTCTTAAACCACTCTCAAATTTCGTGCTGCTACAAAAAACTTCCGACATATAATCCAAATAATACTGAACAGTGTAATTAAACAGCAAATTTAATATCAACAACTTATATCCTTGCAGCAATAAAATCAATGCCACTTCTGTGTATGACGTCTCAGAATCGATACCTGGATTGAAAAAAGTTATTGGATTTTGACGTTAATATATTCTTCTTGCAGCATCGAGTCTGGATCTGAGCACTAGGTCCGCTTATTACGTGGTTCATCGTAAAATCGGTTACTATATTTTCGAACTCACAATTTTTATCTATAGCCAAAAGGCTGCAATCATAGTACATTGTAGCAATACGTTATGGCGACCAAGGCAGTCAAAGCGTCAGGGGCTAACGGTAACGAATGTGGTCTAAAACCATAGTTGGATCAATCTCAAAACCAGGTGACGAAAGTGTCACACTTGATTTATTTATCACAGAATTCACTTTTTACAGTTTTCTTTTATTAGTATAACTATTGTTTTGAGAATTGAACATTAATTTCAATAAATTATAGGCCGTATTTCATTATATTTTTTATTATTTGAAACTATACTCCGTGCCATGTGACAAGTTCTCCAAAATGTGAGCGTAAAATGCATTGTATATGGATTTCTTTTTAGATATTATGGATTATTTTTATTAAATAGACCCTTTAGACATGTATGCTATAATATTTTGTGCAATTTTGACGTGGTTACGTATTAATATATTTTAGAATTCTCAAGGTTGATCTCACCGGACATTTTCTTAACACTCCATGGACACTATAATTCCGAATATTTCTACCACATTTAACCATTTTACTAATGATGTGTATGGTAGACTTTATTTTTAATCGACAAAACATAAAACGTCAAAGTGAAAAATTAGTGTCAGTTATTAAAAGTGTTAGTGTATTGTTATTTAAAGTAATTGAACATTTTGTGGTAAAGTGGAAAGCTTATAAGCACTACTTCGTGGATTATTTAATTTAAGCAAAAAGTAAGTTTTTTTATGTACTTAACAGATTGTTAATATTATGTAAAAAATGGACGTTTTAGCATATTTCTACTTCATAATCACAAATTCGAAGCCATAATGGAAAACGGCCGAATGCTGTTTAAAAATCGCCGCTCCATGGTCTTCCACTCAATGGACAACCGATGAACATGGAGTTTAAAAAATGTCCATGGTTTGGAATTGTTTCTGCATCCAATTGATTTTATTTCGTTTTATTAACTTTAATTTCGAAATAAATCAAGTTTCACACTTTTATTTACTAATTATTTTTCGTTTAGATTATATTTCTTGTTTTTGTATTATTTTCAATACAAGTCAAAATCTTTGGTACTAAAAATACATTTATCGTTGGAGTGAAGCATAATAAGTTATGATCCTTTTTATGCTTCACTTCATGGATAAATGTCCACTCCACGTCACACTCCATGGACATGACTCGGTGGGCATTAAATTCTTTTTCTGTTACTATTAGGCTGTTTTAAGCTTGGTTATTTACTTAGAAATAATGAAAATAGGTAAGCTAACACATACAAGGTCAAATAAGTTAGAAATACAACAGTAGCTGATTTTCGTAATTTTATGCCAGAGTTTGGAGATTGACCCAGTTGTCAAAATATGGCTGTAATCCACCTTTGCCTAGCCCTTCAGTTATATAGGTCTGAACCCTAAAACGTCTTACTAATACAATTAAAGCGCTTACAATTACGCTAATTCACGAAACTCACCTTATTTATCCATTGTACAAGACAGCGTGTGAGTACTCGGTTCGCAAACAATTGAACAGAAATGCATTCAGCAATGCGGTTTGCACGTGAATGCACTACGTTTCGTGGAATTTCATGCAAAGAAGTCTAAAATATCTACGAAATTCTGTATATTATGTAAAATGCTTCAAGACATCCCACACTATGAAATAATTGCTGTGTCACAACTATATCGGTGCATTTATTAAGGATATCAACAGAGTAAAAACAAATATATCATTCTGTTTTGCTTCTATTTAAAAATACTTTAGACACAACGAAGACTTTACAAACATTCAAACATCGGATACAACACCTGCACTCGGGAAACAATTTTTCCTAGAAATATTTCTCCGTGTCGATTACGTGGCATAAGCATTAACGCATACGAACGACCGTGACGTTTTGGGTTTGATTCTCGTATATACAAAGCCTTCTAACAAAACCTGAAACAAAAAAAAACTTATCAATTCATACATGTACAATATAATATGTGAGTTTGAAACATATCAGGTGTATTCTATTTATCTACGAACAATTTAGTGTCATGTTTGGAAATCGAACCCCATTGGTAATGACCTCATAAATCATCTGAAAATAAAATGCCATCTTATAAAGTGAAAGAAGCAAGAAAAGTATATCGAGATCATTGTATGTAAATGGAAAACGAATGTACCTGCCTACCCTCAAGGGAAATGTTTATGTGTTGGTGGTGAATGTTGATAATACGCTATTGAATGTTGCTCGGAATGGGGTGTCTAGTTTGATTCCTTCGTCGGCAAGGGTTTTGGGTATTGGATCTTTCTGTCAAAAAATTCTTATTAGCAGCACAAAATCCAAAACTGTGAACCCGGTAAACGGCAATATGCTCTTTCTATTACATTGGAGGTACAATTATAGTTGGCACAATGAGAGTGTAATTAACCTCTGCTTACATCACACATATTTTTGACCCGTGTAGGGATCAAACCTACAATACTCGGCTCAGTGGTAGCGGGAGGCAACCACACAAATCACCATCCGTGCAGTTAATAAATTTCTATCTCTCGCGAACAGTACTTTTCCTGGAAAAATGTACGCTATGTCCTTTTCTGTTTAACTGATAACGTGTATGCGAAATTTCATGATAATCGGTCGAGTAGTTAAGGCGTGAAAGCGTAACAAACAAACAAACTCACATTCTCATTTATAATATTAGTTAAGATTTTATATCTGAAACCATAAATTAGATGCCGTAATTCAATTCACCTGTCCCTAAAGACCGATTTTAGACTACGTCGGCTTTTTAAACCGGCCATCAGACACGTAACTGTAGGCCTTGGAATAATCAAGTAGTTATGCCCTTTTACTCTAATTATGTTTTACGTATTAACATTGACCAAGAGACGTAAACACTGCAGTACTCAATCGATGAACGTATTAGTTCAAGTTTAAATGACGTTACAACCTTGGCTCTGTTTACGTACTATGTCTGTTTTATTACGAAACAGAACAGACAGAATTGGAAAGACATTTATAATGCGTACCGCACAGGAGTAGAACTCACTACCTACCTAAGTCTGTGTCTCCCGATGAGTACAATCTGGGTGTCTTCAAGTCGCGAGTGAATAGGTATCTTCTAGGCAAGCATGCTCTATCGTCGACTGCATCTTCACTTAACATCAGGTGAGATCGCAGTCAAACGCAAGCCTATTGCAATCCAAAAAAAATACAAAAAGACATTCGACGAGTGGTTATTATTGAGAAACCGCCTCGCTACTGCTCGGCTGTTGTAGGTTCAATTCTGACGCGAAACAATAATTTGTGTGATCAACAAAGTTGTGTCAGTTGTATGAATATTTGTACAGTCCCTAGCGTCACAGGAATTATATTTAGTGCGAAAGGTGTCTTAAAAAGGAATGGAAGAAAAATGGGCGGGATACATCTGCTCAAAAATGTCATACAAAATGTGCATATACCGATCTAATAGTATCAGCCCTGTATTAAACAAGTCCACTGCTGGGCACAGGCCTCTTCTCAGTGTGAGAAGGGTAAGGCTATGGTAGGTATTGGTCTGTGGACTATAGTCCACTACGCTGGCATGCGCCTGGCTGGATCTAAATGAATAAATATCGACAGATCTTTTTATAATTTTTTTTAACAGGACTTATATTCTTGTCAACCACTCCAGCTAAGATAGAATTTTTGTATTAGGAGTGGGATTACGTCAGTAGTAGGTGGTATTCGAACCCGCGACCTCTCGATCGCAAGTCCAATGCCTTATCAATTGGGCTACCATCGCTTAATATAAAGAAAGCCTGAATACACCAGTTACCACCACCAAAGAAGATAAACTAATTGATCATCATTCATATGAGCATCGACTATTTCATTTGAAAGACAACTTTACCATGTATATTTTTGTGTGTAGTCAGTCCTAATTTGTAGCTTTTTTCATATTATGCACTGATGTTAACATGGCTACCTCATAAGCAACGTGTACCACAACTCGACAAAACAAAGAAAGAAAGAAAAGAAAAGATTTATTTGGCACACACTTAAATCATGACAGGCAAAGTAAATAAAAAAATATTAAATAAGCAATTTAATAATATAAACTAGTAAGTAAGCAGTAACACTATAATAAGAAATTTATTATTTATGCTCACTGGCAACACCACATCTCCCGCTTGAGTATAACCTGCATTTCCAAGTTACTAGATATGGTTCTGAGCCGCATCAAGCAAGCTATGTGATTAAAGTGAAGTGTAACATATCTAGCTTCCAAGAACACTACTTAATATCAAATACCTAGAATTTATACGACCATGTTCGGTGTATCCCACGTTCACTCCAATTCGATGATAGAGTTCCTGCATGTTATGCTATATTTGCATGCCAATATTAGATTAAATTCCGGGATATTTATTGAAACGATACGATACGATTCTCTCTCATAGGTAGGCAGCTATAGATTATTGCGACAGACTGCATTAATAATCATTTATTTTAAAACTAAGTGTACATACATTAGGTGCGAAGAAAATTGATTTAAGTCAAAACAAGGACATTTATGTGTCCCACTGCAAAATATGTGCAGTTCAGAAATTGCCAGGCCTCCAACCCTAGACGCTGGTTTTCAACTGGACACCGAAGTGAATACGCGGTCGTCAGTTTTGTTTTTACAAATTAAATGCGTATTTGTATAGTTAAACATGTACAATATATAGGTATTTATGAATACATAATGTAAAACGTAAAGTAAATAAATAAATAAATCGTTTATTGGACACAAGAATTACATACATTGGTCTTAAGACTGCGCCGAGCGCAAGACAGATAATGACAGAGCTCGTGCGGAGCATAATCAAATCGGCGCGCGGCCGTCATAGTAAAATTGTATGGAGTATTTGAAGTGCTTTTTTGATAAATATGTATCTTTATTGTCAACCAATAACTAAACTATTTGGGACGGACAAATTGTAATATAACTATTTATGTTTCGTTTAAGCTGTAAAATAGGATATATTTCTACTGCTATAATCTAAAAATCACGTAACACGAGCTTACGTTTTTGCATTTTTCGTGCAAATTTACTTAATTTTGTAGACGAAAATATTAATTATTATAAGTTTTTAACACAGAGTAATTGTAAACATATTCATTGTTATAGTAAATGTATATTTTATATTTGTATTAAACAAAAAGTGTTGATTTTATTCACTTAACTGTGACCGCCTGTTTTGGCACATTTCGCTCGGCGCAGTCTTAAAGGTAAATACAAATCGTTAACAAGATTTTTTAGGATAGGTACTGAAACTGAAAAGAAACAAAAATACAAATAAAATTGATGTTCTACGTGCTATCATTCAACAATATTAAAATGAACATATGTATTTTTAATAATTACGTTATGGCTATCGAAAAATATATCTGTGTCTGGAATATCTTTAAGAAAATTATTTATGAGGTTAATCGCTCTAGCCGTGGGACTAACAACGGCTCGTGGAGAATACCATGATGGTGGTTACGCATCTTCCTCTCTCCTAATTTTCCACCACAACACTCGACACGGTGGCAATGACGAGACGAGTACTTAAGCCATTACGCCATCCCTGTGAAGTCACCCGTACAATCAATACTGGGATTAAGCTATAAAGATGATACATGTCGGCGTAGAAATCGCTTCACTAGTTAAAATATATTCGCAATATTATGATCCCAGTCAACGTTGTCGTTTTAAATAAAACTGAATGGCATTGTGTATATTGAATGAGTTTTTATCATCCGAGCACCATGTGGATATTGTATTTTAATATTGCATCTACCATTTTCTCATTGCGTTGGAGTATTGCTAACAAAAGGTAAGTTTTTGTTTATTGTGATCTAGCTGTTGCTGGTGCAAATCCCACCAGAGAGTTAACGTCGAAAGTGCAATGGTACTATCGACTGAAACAAGTTTTAACAAAATACTAGTACGGAATTGCCTGCGCTAGGATACGAAATCGTGACCAATAATCGAATGTTACGCATCCAATGTAAGCTACACCATACAGTTTTTATCGCAATTTATTTTTAAATAATAACATTGTATTTAAGTATATAAAAAGAAACTGATGAAATCCGTATAAAGTGGTTTATTTTTCATGGTAGCAAAGTTAAAGATACAACTCTTTACAGGATTAAAAATATTATTTTTTTGGCTAATTATAATAATAATAATAATATTCTACCACATACACATAACACCATCTAGCCCAAACTAAGCAGAGCTTGTACTATGGGTTTTAGACAATGGATAAACATACACATATACTTTTTTTTTGTAAATACATACATATTATACATAGAAACACCCAGACCAAGACAAACATCCATGTTCATGCACACAAATGTTTGATTTGTGCGGGAATCAAACCCGCGACCTCGGGCGTGGCAGTCGGTTACACTAACCACTACGCCATCGATCCGATAACTCTGTGAGTTAAAAACGACGTAATATTTAATAATAATAATTTTATTGAAAACCTTGTTACATTTTCACAATAATTGTCTAAAATAATTTAGACCTATTTTTCATTATTTTAAAACTATTTTCCAAAGTTTTGGTTGCTTTTTAGCAGCCATGGTCACGAGCAGCAGATGGTGGTTCCTTGAAGTGACACTGCAGTTTAATTTCAAAGTCTCTCTGTTCTTTTTTAGAGCTGGGAGTCTGTCGACCCTGCCTCGGCGACGTTCACTCCTGATATCACGCCTCTGATCCTGGCAGCTCACAGGAACCATTACGAAATCTTGAAGATACTGCTGGATAGAGGAGCTACGCTACCAGTGCCACACGACGTCAAGTAGGTACAGGAAACTTTCGTATTTCACGCGACAACAGTTCGGTACGTTTACTTTATTGCAGCAAATGGAATATTGAAAGGATAGTTATGCTCATTCGAATAAAATAACCGCCACTCTCGGTTGATGCACGCTGGTAAAATGTTGTAACAGAAACTATAGGTCCGATTGGAAAGGATTTCTAACAATCAATTGACGCCGATATTTTTTGGCGTGCCTGGTTCCGCAACCAATAGGAGTCTTTAGCCATGACCAGATTGACTTAAATCAGACAGCATCATCGCAACAGCGGGTTTAAGATCGCAAACTACTCTGATCAATCCGAAAACTTCGAGGAAATGACACCCGTATTAATATTATTTTCACGGTACCATTTTGGCTGTAACCTAAATAGGTTACGACCTAAATAGGTAACGACCTAAATAGGTAACGACCTAAATAGGTAACGACCTAAATAGGTTACGACCTAAATAGGTTACGACCAAAATGGTGCCGTTCTAACTAAATGCTCGGACTGCTTGGATAGCGTTGTGGTTTTAAGTATCACTACGCCGAGTGTTGTGGGTTCGAATCCCACATGGAACAAAAATTAGTGTGATTCTCAAATTGTTTTTTCCAATCCGGATGTTTTTTGTGTCCGTTGTTCAATTGTTTGTAAAGTACCCCGCGAGAAAGAAATAATTGTTAATAGCGCAAAAGGCGTCCCTTAAAGTATACCTATAGTGT
Organism: Catocala fraxini; assembly: GCA_930367265.1. Lineage (NCBI taxonomy): Eukaryota > Metazoa > Arthropoda > Insecta > Lepidoptera > Erebidae > Catocala > Catocala fraxini. The sequence continues at coordinate 16,846,787 of OV884045.1, forward strand.
CCTATGGTCAAATATAAAAAAAAATACTAACATAATTCTACAGAGCTTTGAGTACGTTAGACTCCTGCTAAAGATGGCCATAGTGTCATATTGGGAACTCCTCTGAATAGGGACAGCCACGACTTGGGACCTAAGTAACGACTACTTCGATTCAATATATAACTAAATTTGTTATAACCAGGTGTGGCTGCGATGAATGCGTGAAGTCCTCTCAAGAAGACTCTCTGAGACACTCTCAAGCTCGCATCAACGCGTACAGAGCCCTCTCATCTCCCTCTCTCATCGCCTTGTCTTCGGCTGATCCTCTACTGACAGCGTTTCAGTTATCCTGGGAATTGGGCAGGCTGAGTCGAATGGAAACAGAGTTCCGAGTGGAGTATAAGGTGAGATCACAGAGTAAAAGATTGCTGAGTTTGAAATCATATATGAGGAAAAGTTAACAATGAAATAGGGATCGACTTTAAGATCTGCACAAACCGTGTTATTTCTCCAGCTAAATCATTTTTCGTAAAATATGTTCAGTCTTTTAAAATGAGTCAAGCTTAGCTTACAAACATCTAAAAAGCTTTGTTGGTAAAATGTACTTAAGACTGTATATCTCTGTCTGTACCTATATCTCTTATAAGGTAAGATGAATTGTATCACACCTAAATTTTACCAGCTGCTTTTATAACCACGTTACAAACGGCGAACCTATTTGTCATTACTATATATATTGTCATCATCTTGTGAACACATTTTAAAACACCGTGCTGTTAAGGCAAATTAAATGGAATGGGTCTACTGTTTTAAAAACCTGTATCAAGAACAGGATTTTCAAACAGTAGACCCATTCAGGGATACAAATCTAAAGTCTCATGATCGACTTCACAATTAAGCTATAAGTCAAACGAGGCAGCGACATCTTTGTTTTACATAAATTCGTCAAACGTTGACCGTAAAAATATTATGACCAAAAAGGATAAAACTTTCTAACTAATATATTATAACTTCATAGATGAAATTATATTTTGTATTGAGTTGCTCGTAGAAAATGTATTTTACGACGTCACATACGTAACTTAGTTACGTTGACTAGCCTTTTTTATTGGAGGATGAAAAACTTTAACATTCTTTGATCATCCCTATAGAAAACGTTCTGAATGGCCTTACTAGGTACGTCCTTCATTCGCCAGAAATACCACTACTGATTTAAGATTCCGGTTTAGTTTTGTAGGTCAAATAAAGTACGAAGTTGTATATTTTATCGTCAAGATATAAATTTGGCTGTAAATGTCTCGAATTTGGAATTATGACTGTGGATAAAAAGCACTACTTCCTTTTTGAGGTGCCAGTAATATTTAAATATAAAGCTTATATATTATGTAGTAGTTGTTTGCCGCCTACAATACAAATGTAGCTAATTTGTAATCAATGACATAGTCATTTTTAAGATGGCCGCCTGAGGTGCGTGAATTTACGGATTATCACGCACGATTACGCACCAGTGCGCGGTGCGAAAATGATCGCCAGTAGAAACACAGGACACGCACGCACAGGACCTGGATCGTAAAATTACAGATTTTTAGGTAATACGTAATAGTGAATAAGTCTACTACCGTCTATTGTATGAGAAGTAGATGAAACCTGTTGCCGTAGTATATACACATCATAAAAAGTCTGCGTTCACTTGGCAAAGTTGAGATATTTTTTCTCATGTCAAAATATAATAAATGAATGCATTATTAATTGCTTTAACATTTAAAAACACACCATTTTAATATGAAAATATCTATTTACATTTATTTAATCTCTGTGAAAGTTGTAATTTAAAGAAATGCAAAGATTTGATTAAAGTAAATAATTTTATTCATTTTTATATACTATTTATTAACAAATTTAATATAAAATGACCGAGAAGATATTTTGTATTAAATTTGTAAATAACCTGGCTTGAACGCATGCGGCAATCCTCCCGGGTATGCTGTAGATCAAGTTGTCCAATAGTTCTTGTGGTAACCTGTCCCATTCTTGAATGGTGGCTTCCATGATCTCTGATAGAGTTCTTGGAGGTGGCTGACGACTCCAAACAGCTCGCTTGAGAGCGTCGCATGTATGCTCGATTGGGTTTAAGTCTGGAGGCTCGGTAGGCCAGTCTAACCGCGTGATTTTGTACTCCTGGAGAGCAGCGCTCACTCGTTGAGCTCGATGTGCCGGCGTTATCGTCGACCAACATGAATTAGTTACCATAATTTATCCTGAATGGTCTGATGATGCCATCAATAACAGATGTCTTGTACAAAATAGCTGTCATAGAGCCTTGGTACGGGATCAAAGGCGTTCGAGCTTCAATTATTATTCTACCCCAAAAGCATACCGATTTTCCGCCTTGCTGAACGGTTGTAGTGGTAGTTCTTTGCATTTTGGAATTACCAGGCCGTCTGCACACTCGGACACATCGGTTATAAGGGTGCGTACTAATCCGTGTTTCGTCAACGAAACACAATTACGCCAGACATCTTCTTCTTCGTCTTCATCGTTTTGACGCTACCTGAACCACTGCAATCTCGTGCATGCGTCGTTGTCGTTCCCGTATATTCAAAAGTGCTCGCCAGGATCTCCATGATCGTAATCAAAAGTAATGTTAACAATTACGAATAGTCTGAATGCTAATATCCAGTCCAGTAGCAGCTCGTAGCTCTAATCTCAGTTTGGTAGCGTTCATTATTGGATCACGGGCAGCAAGAAGTCTGATGTAGCGCTTCTGAACATCATTAAGGACAGCCGGGTGGCCACTACGAGGTCGATCAGCCAGGTTGCCCATGTTCCAGTACCTCTGCAGAGTAGTAACGACGCAGGTTTGAGAAACGGAGACTCTGGCTGCGATTGACCTTGTATAATATCCTTTATCACGCAATAACACTATTACACAAGACTACAGACAGTCCACTTGGCATTTTTCAAATGAACAATTTTAGAGAAATTGATTAAAACAGCTTTTAGGCAGAAACAAGAATAAGAATCATTTATCATTGATCTCGTTTTTATACAAAAAAAAACAAAAGAAGATATTATGTTTTCTACATTTAAATGTTGTATTCTTAAATCAAGAACACAAACATAATAATATATTTTTAAATATTTCAAGCAATTAAAAAATATCCCAACTTTTCCAAGTAAACGCGGCCGTTTTTTTATGTGTATATATCATGTAATATCAGTCTAAAAGCCTTGTTCAAAAAGTAAAAATAAAAGTTAAGCAATTGCCAACAATTACAGTATTTGTGCTGCTATTAAAGATCTTCTAACAGAAACACCAAACAGCACAATGCCTGGGCGGATAATCTTAGGTAATGTTTTTATTTTCACTGATAATTCTTCTAAAGATTATTTCAATATCACACCAGGCTCTTCGTCAACAATGCCAAGAATTTGCCACATCCCTCCTGGACCACACCCGTACCTCCAGGGAATTGGAAACCATGCTCAACTACAACCCGTGGGATGTGGACTGCTGGGAGCCAGGGGAGAGACAGACACTGGGAAGACTGAAACTCGCCATCAAGTATAAGCAGAAGATGGTAAGAGAACTTTGTATTACTTATTATGATCATGGTATATAACGTAAGTTCATTCCTAATGCTGCATTTAAAGTTTTATAGTTTCGTGAATAAGACTTACATTATAAATTCTAGCAGCGATAGCCTAGTGGGAAACCGTTAGACTGCCACGCAGAGGTCTCTTTAATTATCGCTCGCTTTAACGGTGAAGGAAAACATCGTGAGGAAACCTGCATGTCTAAGAGTTCTCCATAATGTTCTCGAAGATACGTGAAGTCTGCCAACCCGCACTGGGCCAGCGTGGTGGACTATGGCCTAACCCTTCATAGACAGAAAAGATACCCTTATCCAGCAGTGGGATAGTTTAATAAACAGGGCTGATATTATTATATATCACTTTCTAGATAAAACTCGTGGTGGACTATGGCCTAACCCTTCTCACAGTGAGAAGAGGTCCGTGCCTAGCAGTGGGACAGTTTAATACAGGGCTGATATTATTATTATTATATAAATTGTAAATCAGATTAGTTTTATTATTGTTTTAATTCAGAGAGCCATTTGGAAACGACAAGACCGCTGCGACAGATCCAGGCAAAGATATTGTACATGGTTCTTATATGGTACCTTTAGTTTTGGGCCTACCAAATACGAAACAAAAAAATAAGAAAGCTTATAAATGAGCAAGTTAAATATATTGGTAAATATTATGCATTTTCGGTATTCATTTTTTTACCAGATATAGAATCTTACATTTGTTAAAATTACGTAGACGTAGACGTAGACATTTGGCGGCCTAAGGATCTGAGTCTAATAAGTATACATATATGCGCTGGAACTAATAAGGCTTGTTTTATAAATATATCAAATATGGCCGCTTACTGGCAGATAGTTACCTATACTGCAACGCAGACTCTCTCGACTTCGATCCCAAGGCACGCATCTCTGACTTTTGAAGTTATGTACGTATTAAATAGTTAATTATCGCACGCTTTAACGTTGAAAAACAACATCGTGAGTGAAAATCCTCCATGTCTATGACTTCCATAATATTCTCGAAGATATGTGAAGTCTGCGAACGTGCACTGGGGCAGCGTGGTGGACTATGGCCTAACCCTTCATATACAGAAAAGATACCCTTATCCAGCAGTGGGATAGTTTAATAAACAGGGCTGATATTATTATATATCACTTTCTAGATAAAACTTCTATCTGGTAATCCATAGTCTATCTGAATGCTAAGTTGCATTTAAATTCGTTCAGTGACTTACGTGTGATTCAGATTACTCTGATGGTGATGTTTGTTAAAACATCCGAACATCTTGAAAACCTTCTAGATTTATATTAGATGGATGAAAATAAAGGTGACTTCAGAAGCTATACCTTCATCTCTATATTCATATCATAAGTTAATCCTACTCCACTTACTCTTAGATCTGCCACTGATTAACTCTTTGTGTATTCAGTAACTCCATTAAAACTTTATTCTCGCCAATTAATTGCACCTTTTCGACGTGAAGAAAATGCAAAGAAACTTTCACATTATATTTGTGCCAAAACCATTTGTTTGAACATTCTGATTAATCGTATGATTTATATATTACTAGATTCTGTCCGCGACTTCACTCGCGTTGATGTAGGTTAAGTAGATAAATTTCTTTCCCTCGGGAACGGAACTTTTATTCTGGACGAAAGGTACTCTATGTCCTTTTCGGTTTCCCTCAAATTCAAATTTCATGATGGTCAGTCGAGTAGTTTAGGCGTGAAAGCATAACGAACAAACAAACTTACATTCGCATTTATAATCTTTTTATTTTGTTCGTCAAAATTTCCGCCTGATGGTAAGCGATCATGTGGTACAAGAGCAGTGACCTCCACACCATCCTCGTAGCAGCTGAGGTGATGTTGAGGTCCCTACATTTTTCACGCCCCGCTTAAATGACCCAGGATTGAAGGAAGAAGGAAACACGTCCCTAGACAGAATTCCATGCCTTGATCGTCCGGCAAAAGTATGAAGACCCAAACTCGTTCGTGCGCGCTCTAATCGACTTAAACGTGTAAGAATATTAAGTTAAGATATTGTTTATTGTAAACAGTTTTATAATAATGAATATTCATGATATTACCTCTGTGCATGTGCGTAACGGTAGAGAATACAAATTCCTAAAAATGACATACATAAAACATCAACATGAAAAAGACGGACACAAAGACAACCAGGGAACAACAATATGAAAAGCCCAATTATTTTTGTCTCGTATAGGACTCGAAGTCACATTACTCGACGCTGGGGCAGTGACGAGGCGATCGCTTTTGTGCAAACTACAACTGTTGTGGTTGAAGTCTCCGGATTAATTTACATGTCGGTCAAAGTATGGCTGGGTTTTACTATCCAGTAATTACAATTCCGCCTGCTATAGTTTTAAATTCGACATAGTAGGCCTTAGTCTATTCTCTTCTACCGGACCCAATATACACATATCCAAACTCCGTCCTGCCACCAAGAATTACATAACAGAAAAACTAAATAGTATTTTGTCCGGATATTGAACTTAGAACTCATACACAGCAGTTGTATTCGTCACTATACAACAGAGACAGTCGTAAAATTGATATCTATAAATTACTACCACTACACATTACATTACATTATTACTATTCCGACTGCCACGCCTGAGATCGCGGGTTCGATTCCCGCACAAGTCAAACATCTGTGTGCATGAACATGGATGTTTGTCTTGGTCTGGGTGTTTATATTTACCTATAATCTCTATGAACTTACAAAAATATACATATATGTAAATTTATCCATTGTCTAGTACCCATAGTACAAGCTCTGCTTAGTTTGGGCTAGATGGTGTTGTGTTTATGTGATAGAATATTATTATTATTAAATTACCAAATCAAATATTTAATCAAAACTTTGTGTTTGATGCGTAGAAAGCCTGTTACCTGATTGGTCGGGATCAATCACTTAAATGGGTTGAGATTAGTATATCCTTTCACAGCATGCATCGTATCATACAGCTCTATTCTAATAGTGACGTATTACAGGACGGCAAATTGAGGCTATTAGACAACAGAAGGGTTAAAATAACCCTTTATAGACTCATCCTTGAATATCCGCGATGATGAGTATGGGTGACTGATTTGCCTATTTTGTTAGCTGTTGTGGCGTATGTATATACGCACAAACAACATATAAGTTTTTGAGGAACTTGGAATCGAACGAAGCATCATTCGTCTAGCCGTGCCTAAACCAAGCGATGTGCGAAGGCGATCGAACGGTGCATCATACGTCTAGCCGCGACGAATCCAATCTACAGACTAAGCGACACTCGAAGTTGGTTTCTGTTTTTATACGTGGCAGTATTTATAGTCGTCGCGCCGCACGCACACATGCTCAAGAATTCCTCGTAAAATTGTATACTGTTATTTATAGATCGCGCACTGTATGATGGCCGGTCTGAACATTGCGCGAGTGGCGTCGCAGTTGTAAGTTTTAGGTCTCTTTGGTGGCGGGGGCGGGATGCAATCCGTACTGACTGACAGACTGTACATGCGCAACAATTCGGCGACACTATGTTCAGTCCGGCCATCATAGATTGTGCGATCTGTACTTGTCGCTTATTGGTGTAAACGATTATTGTACACATTAGTGCTAGCGTTACTTGCATGAACACTAAATGGAATATAAGAAGGCTTAAAAATTGTAAATATATTCTCAGTTTAATCAGCCTACGTGTTTAAATATAACCCAGCTACGGACCTGGCTTATGCCTGCCGGCTGATATATAACCCTAGCGGTTACCAGCTACGGACCTGGCTCATGCCCGCCGGCTGATAACGCGTTAAACTGTGTATAGGTCCCAGGTTCTTGGCGCAGTGACTTGTTGCTATTCAACGTGGTATACTAACTGCCGCCGCGTCGACGCGAACACTCGAGTGTTGTGAGTTCAATTCCTAAACGGGACAAAAATTGATGTGTTCTACAAATAGTTGTTCCGAGTCTGCGTGTTCTTTATGTCCGTTGCTTAAGCATTTGTAAAGTCCGCGACACAGCTTATAACAGAAAAAGGCTAATGCATTTTCATAATATTTAACAAGGTAACGATTATCGGATATTTAAGCGTAGATATCTGAAAATCAAATTGACTTGATGGATGGCGTAGTAGTTAAAGAGGTCACCTCGCCACTATCACTGTACCGAGTGCTGTGGGTTTGATCCGTGACATACGATAGTGTGATTCACAAATGGTTGTTCCGAGTTTGGATATTCCTTATATCTATTTTTTGAATGTTTGTTAAGTCTCCCTTAACGCAGGAAATATTCGTAAAGCGGGCATTGTTTTCTTTTTAAATAGAAAAATAAATTGCGTTATTCAGTTGAGCGACTAAGATTTAAAAACAATAACAAAGAGAATTATTATGAATAAATTATTATAATTTATTACCTTTATGTTTGTTAATGAAAATAATATACATATATCTACTAATTTAGCGCACGTACCTGAGGAATATGAAAAAAGTTGTTAAAACAAATCCATTGTCTGCTTTGCTTATTTGAGTGTATTAGCGGTCGCCGAGCGCTCGAAATTCGACCAAAGTTTGCCTGTAAGATATTGCTGATATATGTCATTATATATTGATGTATGTATATATATATGATGTATGTCGACTGCGTGTGTCAAATGCATGGTTGTGTGCGTGTAGTACTTTTTTATTAATTTAATGTATTTCTAATGCACATTTTATAAAAATATTAGAATTCGCCCCTCCTTCTTCATATAAACTTTAACTGTGCCAAATTTCATACTCCTCCGTCCGCGCAATTTTCGTAAAAAGGGGTAGAAAGATTTTGTTTCACGTATTAATATATACATAGACTAGAAGTTTTCCCGCGGTTTGACCCGCGTAAGTCCCGTTCCCGTGTGAATATCGGGTTTCACTCCTTTCACCCCCTTCGGGGTGGAATTTCCAAAAATCCTCTCTTAGTGCTCCCCTACACTCTCCAAGGATCATATATGCCTAATTTCAGCTTCTTGCGTTCAGTAGTTTCGACCGTGCGTTGTCTGTCAGTCACTCAGTAACGGAAGAGTTTTATATATATAGATATCAACATTAAGTACATATATGCGTTGGGTAAATACTTGGAATAGTTTATATTTAACGCGAGCAAAGCTGTGAGTAAAAGCTATACCTAGAGTAATAAACCTGAGTAAATTCAAAGTTATCTTTGTTCTATTAGACTACAGGCGAAGGTCAATGGTACCACAAAATTTAGTAACTCGCAGTCACCTGCGAAATCTACATTAAGACGAACATTTATACCTTTTTTAAATCCCACATAATCGTATATTTTTTATGTCCACTTCGCAATATTCTGGGATACACAGCTCTTAACACACACGTGTACACAAATATATTATTATACATACTTATTGCTTGATATACCTACTTATTTTATGTCCATCAGAAGCATGTCTAGGGCATAGCGAACGTAGCGAGAATATTTTATGTCTTGTATCTTGTATCTTATGTGGGAGCCAGTCAATGCAGACCGGCGACACTTCGACCCAGTGGGATCTTTTGTGTCGACACTCTCCCAATAACGACTGCCATAGATGTTCATGGCAGCCGGGACCGACGGCTTAACGTGCTCTCCGAGGCACGGAGCAGGCGATAATTGTCAATCAATACGCACATAATTTCGAAAAGTCATATAACTTCTGAAGTCAGAGGTGCGCGACGTGGGTTCGAACTCGAGACCTTCTGCATTGCAGTCTGTTGGTCTCCCCACTGAGCTATCGCTGCTCTTTCTCTCTCTCTTTTTTTCTCTCTAATTTTCTTGTCTTAGTTCTGTTAGTCTAGACAAGTCGTGTTTTTGTTCCCCCACAAGGGGACAGTAGGGGAAGTGTCTGTCATGTAGTGGCCTGCCGTTTCACACGGCGAGCCGAAACCTTGGCGGGGTCGCGATTGCATGTGAAAGCGATTCGCGCGGTCCCGCCGTCAATGTTTATGTCGAGGAACACCGTGGTAGGTTTAGTCGGTGTTACCGGGGTATCTTTCCCTCGGTGAGCCCGACATAACATCGCCGTCGCCCCGCGGAGAGGTATGCGTCAAGGCATTCAAACACGTAAAAAAAAATCTAGACAATCTTGATATAATTTATATTTTTAAGCCGTAGATAATCTATGTAATTTATTTTACACATCTCGTTTTTCCTAATATATCCTATACCACAAGGGCCTTTGCAACCATTCAAATAACGAAACAAAGCACACCGATGGAACCATTCATCGCTCATATAATTTTCGTCCCGCATGGGATTTGAACCTGGCACCTGGCATACTCGCGAGACGACCACATAAACCACTAAACTCTTCGCACTCTATTCTTATATTACACTTAAGTGTAATCGAACTTATCAACTTTAAACCTCCAGGGTAGACTGAAAGTAATAAACCATAAATATTCTGTATCGAGAGTGTTGGTAAGCAAGCTGAGCTTTTGGACCTTATATGAAGATACTGTCACTGTTCCATTCACATCTTTCTTTGTCTTGTTTAAGTCTTTCTTAAGCCACATGACCCTAATGGATTAACACGACTTAGATAATCGTGACAGTTATAATTATGTATGTTAACTACTACCTCACTATAAGTAACTGATAATGATATGCGTTGCATATTTAAATTTCTGTTATTTTAATATACAATTTTTTTTTTGTTGCCGAGGTCTTGGCGAACAACGGTCACAAAGAACACTCAGACATGGAACTACTTTTGGTCGATTATACTAATTTCAAACTTGCAACACTCACAAATGACAATGACGAGGTGTATTAAGCTTTCCGTGCAGCCACATAAATGAAATAAAGTAGCTTTAAGCAGCTAATATCTACTGTTAGATAATTTATAATTTTTTAAATTAACATTAAAACTGTTTTGACCAAAAACTTAAATGTAATCATAATCTAAACATTAATGAAACATGAACAACATAAACTGAATATTGATCGTAAATTTATATTATATAAAGATAATAAAAAAAATAGTCTATTATTACAATTGACCCCAATTTGGCAGCCTTAATAAGCTTATTAGTTTAGCCACTTGTTATGGACCAAATGTTCGGCTCACGTGCCGTAATAAATAAAACCGACACAATAAAAACCTGCCTAATTAGACCACAATCTAAATAAGGGTTCGTGAATTTATAAATAAACATATTCCAACATGTCGATATCATAGAGGTACAAAGGATTTTTTTTAAAGACTACTGCCGCTCTAGGTTTATTTCCTGTATCGCGAGGACTTTACAAACATCCAAACAGACACAAAAAACACCCAGACTCAGAACAACTATTTGTGGATTACACAAATTTTTGTCCCGTGTGGGGATCGAACCCACAACACTCGACGCGGCAGCAGTGGCGACGCGGCCACCTAAACCACTAGGCCATACGTGCAGTTGATTTTTATTTCAATCAATCATTTACATTATCCAAAATCTTAAATACAAAGTATTTCTTATAAACTGTGATGTGAAGGGAACCGAAGCTAGATTGAAGAGATTCTTAAAATGTCTAGCTTAAGAATTCCAGACGAACTTCCATGAAGAATATAATAAAAATAAATGGAGCAAGAGAGAAATGCTAGGATCGTAGCTAGTGGAATTGCGTACTCTATACTTACCCCTCCGGTAAACAAGCGTGAGGCCATGTTTTAAACCAGAGGTTCCCAGACTTTTTTCTCATAGACCACTTTCAAAAGAAGCAGGTTCCGGTGGACCCTCTGCAGCTATATTTCTTGGCATTCGTATTTATATTGGTAAAGAATGATCATTTGCTAATATAATTTTTTTAAGAAATTCTCTACCTTAATATATAATAGGTTCGAGACCACTGGTACTGAAAATGGAATATGCAATTTTTTACAAGTATCAGTCACTGGACTTCTTAAAATATTATCTGCCTACAGTGATAGGTGAAGTCAAGCCAACATTATAGTTCTTCATTATCGAAAGCAAATAAATTTTCTTGGATCCCCGCTTACGAATTGTGGACCCCCATTTTTTTGTCACGCCAACGTAGTCCCTCGTTGAGTCTCCCGTGGACCCCTGGGGGTCCACCTGGACCACTTTGGGAACTAATGTTTTAAATTCACATTTAACATTATCGTTTCCAATCTTCGACAAATGACAGAAATAAGTTACACAGTACACATTGTTAAGTAATGGCTATTAAAGTGCAGCCATGCGAGTGATAGCAAGATATCACCAATATTTTCCATGGCTCTTCATAGCGATATTCAAACCAATTTTGAAGGAAACACACAAAAACGTTTTTTAAATGTTATGTGATATTGCGTATAAAATAACTTACACAATCAAACGCAGACATCCACCCTATTCAATTAAATTTCTACTTCCACGACTTCCACGAGAATTCGACTTAACCTTCTACAGAATCTATCGGTACACCATAAAAATTTACTAACTTATAATCTTACTATATAGCAATGTTTCCATTCCTTTGACATTAATATGACTGTAATGTTAAATTAGACATGTATTATAAAGATAACAAGAAAAAGGCCAAAAGATTAAATTCACACTTCTCTAAATCCTAATATTATAAATATGAATGTGAGTTTGTTTATAACGTTTTCACGCCTTAATTACTCGAGCGATCATCATGAAATTTTGCACACAAGTTGTCAGAGGTACAGAAAAGGTACCCTGTGTACCTTTTTTTTTTTTGTTTTCCGTCAGGAGAATGCCTTTACGCACCGTCCCCGCCCGGGCAGGGCGCGGGTGTGTGGAACTCGAGCCAGTGAGGCCGGCCCCATACCCACTAAACCCCTGACGACGTTCCCCACGTACCGGTGTCGGTGCCGCGGGATTCACGCTAGTATTCACCGCGACACCGACAGTTCTTGGCCCGCCACGTAGCGAGGCGAGCCCCAGCTGTTTGGGGGAGGACTAGATGGTACAGCCCTTACCTCCACTGAGGGGGGCGCGCGGGGAGCTTACGTACATATCATCAAGAAAAAGAAAAGTACCGTTGCTAACCTAACATAACTTACATTTACGCGAGTGAAGCCGCGGTAAAAATGTAACGGTTTATACTTGTCGTTATTGGAAAGAGATATGGATTAATGTGCGTTTGTAACAACCGAATAGGCATCAGTGAGGAATGTACATTGCTTGCCAGTTATTAAACAGTGTGACTCAGCAATGATAATCTGAATTATGTGTCCGCATGATATCGTTAACTACAGCTGAAATGCTATTGTCGTTTATGACGAGGTGTTTTGTGCTTGTTATAGAAATAATACAAGTACCTTTAATCTTAGCTTTGCCCGTATAATTGTTTTCCTTATGGGACTTGGTTTTTCGCAATCCTGTCACTGTAACACCTATGTAGCCAGGTTCAAAAGTGGTGACCGTAGGAAACACAGAGTTTTGACACGCGTGAAATCCTAAGAAAATGTAAACTGTCTTGGAACCAGCAACGGATTTAAATATAAGTATATAAGATAAGAGGAGTTGGAAAAAGAATTCCATAGCCCTCCTTGGCAAAGCGAGAGACGAAATAATAAATACTAGATTTTGTCCGCGGATTCGCTCGCGTTAATGTAGATTTTGTCAATAAATTTCAAAAAATCACTCGAACAGCATTTTTCCGGGATAAAACGTAGGACCTTTTCTGTACCCCTGACAACGTTTATGCAAAGTTTCATGTTGATCGCTGGTGAAGTTAAGGCGTGCAAGCGTAACAAACAAACTCACATTCACATTTATAATATTAGATTTATACAAGAAAACATAAGCACTATGTACACGAACATTAAAGGGCCTAAATTTACATCTTCATCACATGCAAAAATAGTATGTTGTAGATTATGATAAAACTTAAAACCTTATTTAATACCTATCAATGTTTATTTCGTTAATCAATAGAATCTTCTTTTTAATAGTCTACATAAAATATATAATAAGGGAACATTTCTGTGTATTTAAATTTGTTATGATTTTAGTTTCCTGCATTAAATTATTAAGTCTTTATAGTAAGTTACCAGGGTTTTCTATCAAAGACACACATTGTGCTAGCTACTTCCCTTAAAATCGATATAATTAGAAATACCTTTAATTTCGGGCAATTGTGATTAGCTATGTCTTTCAAATAATCATAATATTAAAAATGACAGATTTCGTTCTATAAACGACTAAGGAAGAGATAACTTTATACTCTGTTTATCAACTCGAGTTAGTGATACTTTGGAAGCAACAATTAATTCCGTCACGTTAAAGCCTAAACTAACTAAATTAAACTTTTTACTTTACGATAAACCTGTTACAGTATTTTTATACCGATAAAAGGAGAAACTGATTCAATGACTTTGACTGCACAGATACTGTAGTGATTCAGTGTTGAACAGCAGCGATAACTCAGTGGGGAGACAGACTGCAATGCAGAGAGGGTCTCGGGTTCGAACCCATGTCGCGCACCTCTGACTTTCGGAAGTTATATGATTTTTCGAAATTATGTGCGTATTGATTGACAATTATCGCCTGCTCCGTGTCTCGGAGAGTACGTTAAGCCGTCGGTCCCGGCTGCCATGAACATCTATAGCAGTCATTATTGGGAAGTCAGCGCCCTATAATATCCTGATACTGGTCTAGCCTTAGAGTATCGTTAGCGTTCGGGTTGCAGAGGTCAGGTGACAGCCGCTTTGTGTAAATACTGATATCCAGTCAAATCCGGTTAGACCAGAAAAGCCGACCCCAAGTGACTTGGGAATAATAAAGGCTAGGGAGAAGGGAAAGATGGCGTAGTGATTTAATTGGTCCTTTCGTCACTTCCTGTGCACCAGTGTTGTGGGTACGATTACCACACGAGACAAAAATTTGTAATCCACAAATAGTTGTTCCGAGTCTTGTGGACAGTCCCACAACTAACAAGTATAAGTTATCCGAAAGATAAATCGCATGCTGTCTCTCTCTTGCTGGGTTAAAGAAAAAACATGGCGAGACTTTTATCTATAGTAATATTATAAATTTTCGAATTCATCCCCTAGAATCCCTCGAATTCAACCTTTGAAACCTCAATCCACTCCAAATCGGTCTTTCAAAGACTGTATCAAGAAAATGTACAATCAATTCCGTCCGAATAATATAAATTACATACATAAATAGATTCACGTCTGTTTCCCAGAGGAGTAGGCAGAGACTACGGATTTCCATTTGCTACGATCCCGAGCCTGACACACTTCTCTGGCTTTTTCACTTTCACCACATTAATTTTGTAAAATAAATCGTTAAAAAAATATAGTAATTACTAGCTTTCCGCCCGCGGCTTTGCCCGCGTGAAAATCCAAATTTTCAAGTCACTAACTTCAACGGTGTAGAACTTTCATATAAAAATTATTCACCCCTTTCACCCCCTTCGGGGTGGAATTTCAAAAATCCTCTCTTAGTGCTCACCTACACTCTCCAAGGAACATACATGCCAAATTTCAGCTTCTTGCGTTCAGTAGTTTCGGCTGTGCGTTGTCTGTCAGTCACTCAGCAACGGAAGAGTTTTATATATACATATATGTAGATTGTGTTGTTTTACAAAACACGGGTTTGAAATTAGGACTTGAATTATTGTGTTACGGCGAGCAAGCATAAAAAATAGACAAACTCACATTCGCATTTACGATATTACTTAGTATTTAGGATGTGCGTCCTTAATCTATCCCATGCTATGTAAATACATACACATACAAATACATATTCTCGTAAAGCTATACATACATGGACAGCGTCTATACACAGACATATATGTAGTACATAGATCACACAAGACGAGCTCGAGTATCGTCACTCCTCGTTTTACTGGTTACCTAAGATGGGAGATGTGTTAGGGCGCGCACACAATATGCCAGTCTAAGCGTAAAGTATGGACGTTCGAACTGTACCTAATGTGTTGAACTGAGTACTTAGGAGCAGGTCATACTGGTGGTTTAAACTTTAAATCCTAATTTCCTAACTAATATTATAAATGCGAATGTGAGTTTCTTTGTCGTTTGTTACGCTTTTACGCCTTAATTACTCGACTGATTAATTATCATGAAATTTTGGATACACGTTTTCAGTGTTACAGAAAAGGACATAGGGTACCCTTGGGATGTCAAATCCAGAAAAAGTGCCGTTGCTAATGTAGTGAAAACTACGAAGTTTACCTAACCATTTTGAATCTAAATCTAACCTACATTTACGCGAGTGAAGCCGCAGGCACAATCTAGTACTATTAGAAATGCGAATATGAGTATATATATATATATATATATATATATATATATATATATATATATATATATATATATATATATATATAGATATTTCACAATATCCGAGTCATAAAATATGGCGATGTTCATAATTAAAATTTTGATCTATTAACAATTTTAAACGATAACGTAGGTACTCTACAAATACCCACTCATTACAACGAGAAATGTATTTACTGATCTATTTATATTAGTTCATTTTTCAGTTTTAAGATATCCATATCACAATGTTGTAGCCAATATCCAAAGTACGCTATCATAATAATGTGATATGTTTGTTACGTTTTCCCGCATAAATTACTCCACCATTCACCATGAAATTTCATCCTGATGATGATACCTTTCATCCAGAAAAAAATATAGAATAATTATATTTCATCTGATACACTTTTACTTTAGTCTATAGAAAATATTAAAAACATTTCGAAAATAAAATCGGAGATTAGGAAGACATTTAAAAAACTCAAAATATGATACTCATTTGCGACATAATTTTGACGATTGGAACAGGCTATGTAAACGCTAGTGCCGGGGCGTCGCCGAGGAGTTGTAGACTGCTGGGTGGGTCGCTGAGGTAGTAACTTTTGCCAACGGCCCATCCACTATAAAAGGCAGCGAGCGTGCACACCGTGGGGTTTTGGTCCGTAGGCCCGAATAACGGGAGAGCCGGACATAGCCCTCTCACCTCCCCTTGTGGCGAGAACCCTCTCGCATATGCATAAGGCGCATTTCCCAACGTAAAAAAAAGGCTATGTGAACGCTCTTAAGAACAAAACAGCGTGAATGGCGTAGTGATTTATGCGGTCATCCAGCCTGCTACTATGTATGTATGGTGACTGTTGTAGGCTCGAATTACAATACGAGACAAACAAATGTGATCCACATATGGTTTTTCCGAGTCTGGGTGTCAAAAAATATAGGAGTAACGTTTTGTAACGTAGTAGACTTTTAAAAACAGATTGTAAATGGATTAATAAAATTATATGTTGTAAGCTCGTGGCAAATAAAAATGCTAACCGGTCCGAAACATGTAGTAAGGTGTATATGACTCTTTAATTTATGCGGCAAAGAAGCATATGGCTGGCTTGGCGGTAATCTTATTAACTCATATTTTGCATATATTTAGAAGACCAATTACGTATAGTATTATCTATTAAAATAATTAGCTTCTACCAACGGCTTCATATGCGTAAATCTCTTGAAGGCATATTTGCATACCAGGGCAAAAATTTCATCAAATCCGTGTAACCGTTTATGTGTACTTGGAAAACAAGCATCCAGACATCTTTAGAAACATTTGCATGTATATTATTAATGCTGTGTACAGCACTGTGCGCACGTGTGATAATTTATACCTATTTGGTATGAAGGAAAGTTTGCACGTTTCGTACTTTAGACTGTATAAAAATACATAGTTATCTTCGTACAACTAGACTAACATTTCGTCAATGTGCGCTAAGATGGACTACTATAGAGTAATAAATAATACTAGAAAACATTTACACCAAATACACGTTACATTTTTCTTCGGAAAAGAAACCGTGATTTTCTTTTAACTTTAATACACAAAAAGTCTAATTCTTACATTAGTCTACGTTAGGTTAATGGCAGTCTCTGGCCTCTCTCTCCTAAGATGGTTACTGTTTCCTAATGAGTAAGAGGATGCTCATAATACGCCAAAGCATTATTTTATCATAATTGTCATTCGCTAGAAGAACTGATTTCTTCTTTTTTTATACCGCGATGGTAGCGAACCCTCATGTGGTCCGCCTGATGGTAAAAAGTTACCGTAGCCTATGGGTACTTGCAAGTTTAGAAGCGTTCATGAGACCGTTCATGACACCCTACTGTACGCGATCATTCAGGATAAACTCTCCAATATTTGAGGATAAACTCTCTGCCGGTGGTAAACAGTGCGATGGGAGAAAGTTATATCAACGATGAACACAATAGAAGGTTGTTTGGCTGTTTTTTCTGTAAGGTGAACTAAAGTTACTTTTCTAGAAGATCTGCTCCAATTTGAGCAAAATTCTAAGGCTTGTATTTAAATCGGACAAAAAACGCTTTTATAACCAGCAAAATATTCGATGCCAAATGAATACGCACTAAAAATAAATTGCAATATGATTCAAACTGTAAATATCATAAATACTTCTTATATTTAAATCTTAATTCCAACTAAGTGGTCTCAGCGTGACGGATGAGAAACGAATATATGTTAAAACAACAGGTGTTCCGTAATAACTCGGGAAATACCGCGAATAACTGTGCGTAATCAATATTATATATTAGTATCTATATTTTTAGCTGCAGAACTGTTCATAATCCTAACCAATATTATAAATGCGATTATGAGTTTATTTGTTACACTTTCACGCCTTAACTCCTCGAACGATCATCATGAAATTTCGCCTACACGTTGTCAGGGGAACAGAAAAGGATATAGAGTACTTTCATCCAGAAAAAAATATTGTGCTCGAGGGATGGAAGTTTGTTGACAAAATCTACAGTAACGCAAGCGAAGCCACGGGCAAAAACTAGTGATTTATACTACTGTATTCTTAATGTTTGGGATAGCCAGGTAAAAAAAGCAAGATGAATGTTCTAACCCAAAATGCGATTCAGAATCACACTTCACCTCAGTGTTGTCGATCGATACGATAAATATAATTTATATCTACTAATAGATATTAGAAAGAGAATAAATATATAGTATGTTTATTTCAACTTTCGATTAGTATCTGAAACTTTATCGAGAATTGGATTGGATCGAGAAGCACTCCGCGGTATACAAGATACCAATGTTGTCGGGGATGTTGACGTTAGTCAAACTCAATGGCAGCAAACCAAAATGGTGACGTACGAATGGCTCAATTTATATGCAGTCATAAAATATTAATTTTGATGCTAAAATTGTCAATGTTATATTTTTAAGGTTATGCAGGTACATTACCATAGGTAACATAGATATTCAAATTATTGATTAAAAACTATAAAACGCGTCATAATGATGCGTGTAAATGAAGCAAGAGATGCAAGTGGATGTCAAGGTTGAAGTCAAAGTCAAAAATTATTGATACATAGTCAAAGAATAACACTTATGCACGTCAGAGTCTGCTTTGGAAAAACAAGCGTAATTCTATGTACATTCATTGAAATTAAACTACTATATACGGATTTTATCGCGTTATTAATTTAAGACTTTATTACATAATTTTGAAAACTGTTACACTACTACTACTATTAAACTTTACTAATTTTTAAGCTAATTGAATTATTATTAAAACTATATAGATTTAATTTAATTTTACACTTTCCCCGACGTTTCGGTTGCTTTTCAGCAGCCATGGTCACGGGGAGACTAAGATGGCAGTTGTCTCAATGTTCCAGTGTAGTTATTTCAAAGTACCCGAACATAATTTAATCATTGGTGTTTCTATTTACGCAGAATGAGCTCAAGGTATCATGAAGTCTAGCTGTGGTTTGCTTCTTCTTGGGTTTGACTATTTTTATTACTGGATCCCAAGCTGGTGGTACATTCCAACCATCTTCTCTATTAAAATTAGGATGTTTTTTGATTTCAATAGCCTCGCGAAGCATCCTTGGTAGGAATCGGTGTTCTTTAGCGAGAATCTGTGGTTTGTCAAATCTCAGGTAGTGGTTGGTCCCCTGTTGCACATGTTCACACACAGCCGTAAAATCCGTATATAGTATTTTAATTTCAATGAATAATATTCGCGTAAACAGAAGACAATGCTATGGACATTTTCATTTCGTGACAGTTTTCCATTTCAAGTTCGGTTTCCCGAACTTAAGTAAAGATTGCATCTATCGGAAAGTGCGGGCAAAAGTTTAACGTTTATCGGCGCATGTTGTGTTCAAGTTTCATAACAAAACATTGTTGTTTTGATTGCTATTATGTTTAAAGTTTCTACTTTTATTTTCAAGTAAGTGAGCGCCTCGCTATTATCATCGAGTTGTGAGTATGATGCCGTCGAGGCAAACATGTACGTGATCTATATATAAAGATACCTATCTGAGTATTTAGGATCAATTACTTAACACAGATATAATATTCGAATATATAGTCACGAAACTTCCAAATTTCGAGTTCAGTCGTTATTTTATTAAGAGTGAATAGAAAATGGCATGTTAAGCTGGTTTGGACATGTTTAAAGAATGGACGAGGAAAGACTGGCTAAGAAAGTTTATAAGGCTAGTGTGAATGGAACAGTCGCAAGAGGAAGACCTAAGCGAACGTTTCTCGATCAGATCAAAGGCGTTATGAACAAAGGCCAGGTTAAGAGCGCCTTGAACCGACGGGCGTGTATGAGGAATGTAATGAAAGTGAATGAAGCCAGAGAAGTGTGTCAGGATCGTAGCAAATGGAAATCCGTAGTCTCTGCCTACCCCTGTGAGAAACAGGCATGAATCTATGTATGTATGTATGTATTTATTAAGAGTGCGACATTTCTTTGGGTTCGTACGCGCATTTTGTTTTTTTAAAAATGACTGGGCTCTAATTTATTGTTATATTATGTATTTATTTGAACTGGTATCCAACAAAAATTACAAATATTTTAGGTACCCAATCGAAGCGTCGCCATTGAGTGTACCATGAAACTATTTTGAATTTTTACATTATATTGTAAATGATGAAAAATAAATCTAGCCTTTTTTGGTAGCTTATCCGGCGATAGCTAATCCAGCGCACTAGTACTTAAGAGGTCAGTAGTAAAATGCCTCATAACACTACAGTAATACATCGTGCGGATTATTGTTTTGCCGTACTTGCATCTGATTTTTAAATTCTACCTGTCGTCGTTATACAATTTGCTCGAGCATGAAACTTTATCGTTGAACATTTCAATTCTTACTTTATGTAGTATGTATATTGGTAGTAATTTTCGCATTTTTGCTTGCTTGGTACGTCATTAAAAATTATGTTTTAATTAACAATTGTTTTAGTGTAGCTTTCTATTGATGAAATATTTTCTAGAGCCGGTTTAATAGTTTTAGAGTTACATTACTTAAACAAATAATTTTACTTATAATATATCAATAACATACTTTTCACAACTTGTGAAACTTGTTAAAAAAGATACCATTCCGAAATACAATTCAAATAAAAAGTATTTTAAAGCGTTACAATTGTTCCATTCGTTTGAGCTAATTGATTACTAGAGCGTAAATAAAATAAAATGCTACAAGCGCATTTGAAAAGCGAGCTTAATTTTTGCAGCGGAATTATTTTTGACGACATTCCTGACGCTCGGAATGTATTTATTTCTATTTAAAAATACAAGTGTACTCGGTGGTCGAAAATCAACAATGATCGTTATTGAAAATTTGAGGTAAACATATACCACATCAACAGAATCTAGGGATACTTTAATCCTAAATTATTTACGACTTTATGGTTTAAAATCTTTTTTTTTACTTAGTTGATTGCTTTGTCGCATACCTCTCCGCGGGGCGACGGAGAGGTTATGTCGTGCTCACCAGGAAAAAAATACCCCGGTAATACCGACTAAACCTACCACGGTGTTCCTCGATATAACTATAGACGGCGAGGCCGCGCGAATCGCTTTCACATGCTATGGCGACCCCGCCGTGGTTTCGACCCGCCGTATAAAACTGCAGGCCACTACACAAAAATACGTCCTCCACCGTCCCCCTGGGAAGGACATAGACACGATACAGAGGCGCACGTGGGAACACGCACGCCGCCTCTCGGATCTGGTGCTGATCAGGTGGCGAGCAGGCCCACGCAGCCCACCACCCCCAGGTTAAATCTTAGGGTGGCTGGAGGGCATCTCGCGCCCTCCGGCGCCCGATTCTGCGGTTGGAGAGAGGATTTAAGTGCTCCCTCCCTGCTCCGCCGCCTCCTTGATGGACATTATTTCTCACAAAAGGAGGCGACGGCCTTCCACGATCTCTCACTCCGGACCATAGACTAACTACTAACACATTTGCGTACAACTTGCTTGCATTGGAAACATATTTTCGAGAGTGTACAAATTGCATGCAGTTTTCACTTGCATACAAGTGGAGATGTTCAACGATTGAGTAGGCCATCATGGGTGCGTGCTCCTCAATAAAAAATATTATTTTCTCGTGCGCCTAACAGACATTATGTTTCGATAATTTGTACAGCGATAGATATTATGTGCGTACACGTCACTCGTTTGAAATTCGAAATGTGCAACTAACGACTGCGCGGTCACTTTAGAAGTCACTTAAATAAAAATATGTTTAAGTTTAAACTACCCCATACAAGTTGCAACTTTTATGCAGGTTTACAGTACAAGTTGTATGCAATTTGCATGCAAGTAACTTGCCTAATGGAATCGCGCCTTTATGTATAATATGAGAATACATTTGAATTCAATAATACTAGCGACCCGTCCCGGTTTCGCACGAGTAGTACAAAACCTTAACAAATTATACACTTGAGCCTACATCGTGAATCATTTTGTCTATTGGTGAAACCGCATGAAAATCCGTTCAGTAGTTTTGGAGTTAATCGCGAACATACAGACAGACGTGGCGGGGGATTTTGTTTTATAACATGTAGTGATACGTCATAATTATTTACAATTTCTTTGACAAATATATATACATAGTTATATATAAGTACGCAAATTATTACATAGACACATCTGTGTCCACTTCAATACAAAGTGCGAAAATAAATGCTCTTATAAATTTCTTATGCATGCACGCGCATTTCTGTAGGTATGTGTTTTGTGATACAGGTGTGCTATGTTATGGTACGGCACATGTAAGCAAACATACAAAAAATATATTTTAGTATCATTATAGAACATAAGAACCAAAACGGTTTGTTAATAGGTCGAAAAAAAAATTTGTAACTCACGCTCAAGCAGCAGACTAATTCATCAGCATTATTTTAAAGCCACAGAAATAAAATTCCAATATTGCCCAAATAATCTTATATATAAAATTCTTCTTACATATAAAATTCTCGTGTCACAATGTTAGTTACCATACTCCTCCGAAACGGCTTGACCGATTTTTATAAAATTTTATATGCATATTTAGTAGATCTGAGAATCGGCTACTATCTATTTTTCATAATTAGTGATAAAGTAAACATAAAAAAAAGAAAAATTACTTTTGACAGAACGAAGTCTGTCCGGGCAGCTAGTTATTATATATAATTTTAATCTCAAATCAACTTAATAAATTATATTCTGCGGAACTTATTCCACAATAAACTTTGGTAGCAATCACTTTCATCTTTGAAAATTTTAATGATTTTGCATCCCAATATAATATTTAGTATAAATCGCCTCCAGACCGAATTTCATTTGCGGCGGCCAATCTTGGCAGGAGATATTATACTGTACGGGTGTATGCACAAATAGTGCACTCTCTATCTCTCACCCTCAATTTGACATGACCGAAAGGAGATCATCAACGAGATTACCAGGGCAGAAATCCACTCAAACACAGACAAAAAGTTTTATCATAATCGGTCTAGCCGTTAGCAAAATAATCTTTTCTTTTCCCTTTGCCTTTATTATTCCCAAGTCACTTGGGGTCGGCTTTTCTAGTCTAACCGGATTTATCTGGATATCAGTTTTTACACGGAGCGGCTGCCACCTGACCTCCATAACCCGAAGGCTAACGATACCCTAAGGCTAGACCAGTGTCAGGATATTAGAGGGTACTGACTTTCCCAATAACGACTACCATAGATGTTCATGGCAGCCGGGACCGACGGCTTTACGTGCTCTTCGAGGCACAGAGCAGGCGATAATTGTCAATCGATACGCACATAATTTTGAAAAGTCATATAACTTCCGAAAGTCAGAGGTGCGAGACGTGGGTTCGAACCCGAGACCCTCTGCATTGCAGTCTGTTGGTCTGCCCACTGAGCTATCGCTGCTCGACTCACATCCTTACTAATATTATATATGCGAATGTGAGTTCGTTTGTTTGTTTGTTGGTTATACTTTCACGCCTTAACCACATGACACCTTAACACATGGCTGGCCATGTGTCTGCTGGCCTGTGGATACAGAATAGGACTTAGAGCACCTTTTATCCAGAAAAAAGTACTGTTACAAGCCTTTTTTTTTACTTGGGGGAATGCATTGACGCATACCCCTTCGCGGGGCGGGCAGAGGAGCTATGTCGGACTCACCGGGAGAAGTAGTTCCCGGTAATACCGACTAAACCTACCACGGTGTTCCTAGACATAACCTGAATCGGCGGGGCCGCGCGAAACACTCTCACACGCATTCGTGACCCCGCCGAGGTTTTGACCCGCCGTATAGAACGGTAGGCCACTACATGATAGTACCCTACCCTTTTTCACACATTAGTTTTATCCCTACTGTCCCCTTGTGGGGGAACGAAGACAAACAAGTGAGAAACGCCAATGAATTGCTGTAAATCTTAGAGTTCGAAAAACAATATATGCAAAGATCACGTGATACCTCGTGACGAGGTAATTTCGGGGGTATATCAACTATGCTGAGTCGAATGGCGTTGACCGCGAGTCTCTAGCACTTACGGTTCTTGAGTTAAAAGTTTTATAACAGACGGACGGACAAAGCTGTTGTATAAGAGTTATTTCGAACTCTAAAAGCCACAGAGACGCGCGTGGGAACTGTTACAAACCTTTTTTTTTTTTTTTTTTTTGTTACCCAGGAAAAATGCTTCATGCACTGCCCGCCGGCTAGGGGACGGCACCGGCGGGGGAGTGTGGGACTCCCAGCGAGACGCGCTGGTCTACCCACTAAAAAACCTGGGGTGTTCCCTCTCTCATCCAATAGGGGGGGCCAGTTGGGAGCTCTAGGAGGATTCATCCATAGCAGGCCCCCCCATGTGGGTGTGGGCCGGGTCAAACGGACCCGGCCACCTCTCGTCCCCAGGGGAGAGCCTGACCGCTCTCCCCTTTCGACGGTAGAAGGCGCGCGGGAACACCGCGCGCGCCCTCTCGGGGTTCCTAATTTACGGGTGGCAGGGTCCCCTCAGGCCTTGCCACCCGGAACCCTTAAGTGGGGGGCAGGAGAGCGACAAAAGCGCGTCTCCTGCGCCCTCTCCTCCGGCGGCGGACTTCCGGGGCGTAAGGATCATCCTCACGCCCCCGTTCCGCCGCCTCCTTCTGCGAGATGACAGTCTCGCAGAAGGACCTCATTGCGCCCCAGCACCTGTCGTCGCCGACCATCCTGGATACGACGGTCGGCAACGAGAGGCCGGGGAACTGTTACAAACCTAACCTAACCTACATTACGCGTGCAAAACTGCAGGCAAAATCTAGTTTATCATTTTGAAAGATAGAGGGAAATTAAATCGCGCACGTATAATATATCGACTTATATTGAATATACCACACGAATATACCACCTTGTAGTTCTACAAGAACATAATCTAATTCCCAATTTATCTCTTGTATAACAGCATCAGTATTCACGAAAACAAATTATTACAGTACAATAAGGCCGACATGATGCCTTCGACATTTGGATGTTAGAATATAATTAGGGCAATTTTCTCTCAGAAATTCTGATCGTAAATTGTTGTTTCAGTTCTACTTATTATTCATGTCTATATTTTTTATCATATGAATATTATAATTTAATAACAGTTAGCATTTCAACAACCTAAGATGTAAAAGTTAGTATAAGGTAATGATGTAGTCCTAACTTAATATTATAAATGCGAATGTGCGTTTGCTTGTTTGTATGTTACGCTTTCACGCCTTAATTACTCGACCCATCATTATGAAATTTCGCATATAAGTCGTTAGGGGTAGATAGCACCTTTTACCCAGGAAAATGGTTGCTGCTGTACTGCTCCTGAGGGATACCATTTTTTTAACAAAATCTATGCTAAATCTACTTTAACGTAAGCGAAGCCATGAGCAAATTCTCTATCCCATATTTTTTTTTTTTTTATTTTTTTTTTCTTCGTTAATTCTAGCAAGCATGCCAATGCAATGCATGCATACAAATTGATCAACTGAACACGATATATTGAACCATATCCCTATCCCTGTCACTGTTCCAGTCTCTGACCATACCCCTATTTTATCCCAGACCTATCCTTGTCCCAGTCCCTTTCTATTTTAAAGGAATACAGTTGCTATATTTTTACCCATATATCATAACAAAATCTCCTAACAGTGATCAATAAGTCTCTAAATTAGACGAGCGACGGAAATAACTAGATTTTCAACAAATATAAAATATCTATTTACTGTACAGTCACGTTCGTTGAGCACGTGATGCGATAGTTTATTTACATTTTCCTTTTATCTCTCATCTGTAGCCTAAACAAATGTACTTTGAATGATTCGATCACCGATGCTACCGTTTACTGCTTCAAGCTTTACTTTTGATTTAAAGATCAGACGCAATGAAGTCGATAAGCATTTTTTTCTGAAAGCGTTTTCTATTGTTTGAAAATAGTAGGTATCTAACATCCTTAGTAAGACATCCATAATATCTAGTCTGACTAGAGACTTGATTCCTTTATGGTTCGCCGTTGCTAAAATATCCACGCTCTCAATTAATATGATTTAAATTTACGTATTTCTTACATAGACTTACGCCAATATATCCCTAAGTTATAGACAGAATAGGTATAGGTAGACAGAAGCGTATTACTTCCACATTTCGTCAGTATGGTTTAGGACCCACCTAATAGCTATTGTTACTAATAATTTCTCGACATAACACTCAATAGCACTTTGTTCGATATGAATCTAAAAATACCGAGACTTCAACTACAGCAATCACATTCACCACCGCTGCGCCAGCGAGGGAGTTAAAACAAATAGCTTTTAAAAGTTTTATTAACCGCTTTAATAGTTTAAAAATAATAAAAAGGTACTTTTATTCGTTTTGTTTTTTAGAGTTCGAAAAACTCTTATACAACAGCTTTGTCCGTCCGTCTGTCTATTATACAACTTTCAACTCAAAAACTGTAAGAGCTAGAGACTCGCGGTCAACGCCATTTGACTCAGCATAGTCGATATTCCCCGAAATGACTATCACCTTTGATCTCAAGGTCACGTGGTATCACGTGACCTTTGCATATTACTTGAACCTTTTTTTCGAACTCCAAGATTTACGGTAATTCATTGCCGATTCTCACTTGTTTTTAAAGACATCTCCCGCACTAGCAATAATTTCTGTGTCGTGGGGGACTCTACAAATATTCAAATAATGGACACAAATAATACCCAGACCCGGAACAAACTTATGTGAATCACACAAAGATTTGTCCCGTGTGGGATTCGAACCCACAGCACTCGGTGCAGTGGTAGTGGCAAGCCACTAAACCACTACGCCATCCGTGTAGTCTTATTATTGTCTTTTACTTACAATGTACGTATAACATTCGCGTAAACGTAAAACAGTATAGTCAACAACAATTTTATTAACCTCTGAGTCTACTTCGAAGAGATTAATGAAAACATTATGTGGGTCTGTGTGTCTGTCTGTTAGTGACCGGCATAACTCCGGAACCACTGGACCGATTGACTTGTACCTTGGCTTGCATATACCTTGGGGTTATACCTCAGTCGAGTTTGAATATAGGCCTTGTGGGTCACAAGACCCCCGAGATATAGGTAACAAGGTCACATGTATTTTAAATTAAAAAATATTGACTTATAACTTAGTGTGCAGACACCTTGGGGACATACCTCGGTCGAGTTTAAATATGGGCCCTATGGGTCAAAAGACCCCCGAGTTATAGGGAGTCATTTCTTTTCATTACTTTTACATTTACGACGAAGAGGTTGAATCCTGGGTTTTTACACCCATCTCGTTTTTCTACCTGTAACATAATATTCTGATGGCGACATAACTTCTCTACACGACTGGCGTCTTATAAAGGAACAAAGAACTTTTAACTGTCAGCTGGTCATGTCTAGTTTCATATTTGAGTCTATTCTTCAACTAAGTGCGCCGCATAAAACGACAATTTAAATTTTCTCTATGTTGACACTTGCAATTTTGTCGCGGTAACTAAAATATTATGTATAGTAATATTATGAAGAGGAAAGATTTGAAATGTCGTTTGTTTGTTTCTTGTTTTGCTATTTTCATACAACTATTCTGGCAAACAAGCATACGGCCCATCTGATGGTAAGTGGTCACCGCAGCTTATGGACGCCTGCAACACCAGAAGCATTACTTGCACGTTGCCGACCCTTTAGGAAAGGAAGTGGGAAAGAGGAGTGGGAAAGGGGAAACAGGGTGATTGGGCCTCCGGTTTGTTTGTTAGGGTTTGACTGAATAACTACTTAGCCCACCGAAAATTCTTTCACTGTCAGAAAACTATATTATCAAAGAATAACAAAGCCCACATTCTATTTTTAAAAAAAGGAACTTAGCCTATGTGAGTAACACTCACATAGGCTAATCTAAGCTACTTTTACGCGACCGAAGCCGCACGCTAAAGCTAGTATAATATACTTATATAGTCACACTTGATATCTCCGAAGGCTTATATTACACTAACATTTCGTTAGCTTTCTTTTAGGTCACACTTAATAGGAGATTTATGGTGGTGCTAAAGATTTCCTTGCAGAAACCAAATCGTCTGACGCTAAAATCAAACTAATAATAATAATAATAATAATTTTTTTTTTCTTAACTTGGCTCAAAAATACAATAACAGCGTCACAAACACGATATTCGAACTCGAATTCGATCTGCTATCATAGTGTAACCGTGTGCCAAGAGAGCAACGCGGCCGTCGATGAAGATAAATTGACTACTATTAAGATGAAATGCGGGCAGACTTCATCTATACAAATCGCACCCTTAATAAAACAGAGACTTATCTCAGTATTTTGGATTAAACAAATTTGAACTCTATTACAAAGATTTAACACAAATATAATATAAGAATTTAACATATACAATTAGAGATCAAATTGCCTTACTTTCAAATTTCGAGTTGCTAATATTATTTGGTAATACTGGTGCTTACAGTCATCAGGCAAACAAATTTAATAAAATATTATTTATAATCAATCATAGATGAAATCTGTTTCCTTAGTTATGGAAATGGTACCAGGGGAACGAGATGATTATTTCAGAGATCTGATGAGTCCGAGTTGTAGTTATTTCTTTGGTACATTCATATTTCATTCGTGCCCGACGCGACAGCAATATAACAATTAATAGCATGTTTTATAGTATTTAGATTATATGCCATATTTTGTCTTAAGTAATAAATAATAATAATAATAATAATATTCTATCACATACATAAATACATATTATGTTTAGTTCGTAGCCCACCCCAACGTGCAACAGTTACTGGGAGCGATATGGTATGAGGGTCTACCCGGCTTCAAGAGAAAAAACATCGTTGGTCAATGTATACAGGTAAAAAGAATATAAGCTGTGTTTAAATAATAATACATATCGCACTCTTAACAAAACAGAGACTCATCTCAGTATTTTGGATTAAACAAATTTGAACTCTATTGCAATGATTTAACACAAACATAATATTAGAATTTAGCATATACAATTAGAGTCCAAATTGCCTTACTTTCAAATTTCGAGTTAAGTCGCTGTTTTATTAAGAGTGCGAATTATGTTATTAATATAAATACGCAGCAAACGCAGATGGTAGAGCACATGGGTTATGCAGTCGAATCAAATATAATACTTTTAAAGATGTGCATCCAATCCTCAAAAATAAGTATATTGATACAACGTAGATAGTTTTAGCAATTTGGACTGTAAATGACTACTATCTAGAATGCTTATGAAGTGGATCAATATTAGTAATGCAGCGAGTGGAATTTGAACCCACGATATCTAGATCACAACT
The DNA here is from genome assembly GCA_930367265.1 of Catocala fraxini. Classification (NCBI taxonomy): domain Eukaryota; kingdom Metazoa; phylum Arthropoda; class Insecta; order Lepidoptera; family Erebidae; genus Catocala; species Catocala fraxini. The sequence continues at coordinate 16,876,500 of OV884045.1, forward strand.
AAACCACAGTATCCAAATAGAAAAGGCATTAAACTTACAGTAATCAAAAGGAATCCTCCTGATGGCATGCATTTACTGTACGCTGACAGTCGCTTACCACACCAAAAGTAACGGATAGACATGCTAACCTTCATATATGAATTTGTTGTGCTTCATATATAAAAAAGATTCCTCTGGTACTTCCTGCTAACACCACAGCAATTAAAAACCCTTAGGAACAAAACACAAAGTTGTTACGATGTCATCCTGTGAGGGATAAGAATTGGTTGGGATGCTTTTGAGTATTTCATAGGTAGCAAGCAAAGTTCTTGTTGCACCACCATGTTAAATATGTTCTTTTTTTATTAAACAGTATTTTGTCACCAGGTCGCAAAACTTGGAGTAATGTTTCCAGTTTACTGCACTATATACATGTTGGCGCCAAACTCTGAATACGGCAGATTTATGAAGAAGCCTTTCGTCAAGTTCATCTGCCACAGCTCATCCTATATGTTGTTCCTTAGTAAGTATATATACCCCGTTTTACTTAACTATGGAACTATCTATGCGTATATTCAAATAAAAGCATAAATCATAACGTTCTATTATCAAATATATTACTGTTGAAATGTTTTCTCGGCCTCGTTGGCATAGTGATTAGTGTAACCGAAAATCAATATATAAAAATAATAATATCCTTTGTCATCCCAAGTATTGTACAATTTCTTCGAATTATGGCATATACCCATTTATGAATAATCGCGCATCTAATGCCACTAATTGATACATAATATGCTTATTCACAACCAATGGGAAAAACAGATTTCTACCGTAACAAAATTTTTTTGGCATCCTCATAATACAGGTTGTAGGGTAAAATATTTGCGCATTACAATATTTCCCCAACAGTGGGATAATAATTATATAATTTTTATAGTAAGAAAATAGAATTCAATCTAATCCAATTACTGACTGCTTCATATCCTTCTAGATAATGACTAGAGTTATTACGCACAAAACGTATTAGTACGCTGATAAACAATATAAGCCGTACAATTTTTTTTTATCTCTTTATTAAATTAGAAAACAATAATTTAACAGAAAAAAAAATAACATCATTGCCCATTCGCGCAAATATTTTGAAGAGTTATAAGGTCGTGGGTGGCACAAAAACACATTTTAATATCAGTGATATGCCTGTACTCTAGTCACTATACGATATATGTATGTATCTATCTATCTATCTTATGTGGGGCCAGTCAGTGCAGACGGCGACACTTCGACCCAGTGGGATCTTTTGTGTAGACACTCTCCCAATAACGACTGCCATAGATGTTCATGGCAGCCGGAACCGACGGCTTAACGTGCTCTCCGAGGCACGGAGCAGGCGATAATTGTCAATCAATACGCACATAATTTCGAAAAGTCATATAGCTTCCGAAAGTCAGAGGTGCGCGACGTGGGTTCGAACTCGAGACCCTCTGCATTGCAGTCTGTTGGTTTCCCCACTGAGCTATCGCTGCTCACGATATATGTAAATACAGAATAAAGTGGTTTTGTTATCAGACGATGCGCAAGAATGCTGGCTAATTTCTCACCAACTTGCCGAACCATTAGAGTCAACCAGTAATGGTTTCCGTTGACAAACTTACTTATATGCGTCGTAAAATATAATATTAGTTATGTATAAACAAGGCCAGACAGTGCGAAGATTTGAAAGAAAATAATAATATAATAATAATCATTGTTTATTAGTACATAAAAAAAAACACAATACAATAAAGGCACATGAATACAGCATGTTCTACATCGAGATCAAAAGTTGGTGAATAATTATCTAACACCTAAACTAGGTACGCAGGAGTTAGATTTTTTACTTAGGAGTTAGATTTTTTACGATTTCTACTGATAAATACAACCACGACATTTCAGAGATAGTTTATACTGTATCTTGACAGTGAAGAGTGAGTGTGACAATGTGTTTGGGTAAAAACTAGGCCAAGTATCCCGTTGGATGAAAGAACAGTTTAAAGACAATATTTTTATCATTCAAGGACAGCGTAAACGTCAAACTGCCTGCAATTTGTGCTTAAATACCTTGAAAAAGTATAAACCTTGTGTTTGGCCATGGATTTTACTTAAAAGAAAACCAGTACGTTGTTATTAATCTTGAGATTTAGGTGTCCATAACAATTTAGTTCTTGCCATCAGTTAGTAATTCTTGGTCGTCCATCATTTAGTACATCCAGTCGAAGACAACTTTTGACAATAAAGTTTTCCTTTCTCTGGAACTCTGGAAGTATTTAGTGCTTAGTAAAGCTTTTATAATTTTTTTGTTACTGATACGTATTGGTAACTGAAACGTATAAATTGAGTACGGGTAGTCTTCGCGCACTAACAGTGCCTATTTTGGGAGAAAATTACAAGTATAGAAAGTTATTAATTCATCAATGCGCTTGATTTAAATATGACTTTACGGATGGCGTAGTGGCTTAAGTAGTCGCCTTCCCACTGCCACTGCGCCAAGTTCACCAGGTTCGATTGCTACACAAGAAAAAATTGTTTGATAAAAAACATGTTGGGCTGAGTCTGAGTGTGCCTTGTTTGAATGTTTGTAAATTCCTCCATCACATAGGATTTAATCACAGAGCGACTTTTGTCAACTCTTACTCGAAACTAAACATGGTTCTTTTATGGCAGTTCAATTGCCCAAGATCATTGATTATAGAGTGCACAAATATTCTACAAAAAATATTTTTAAATTCTGTTTCTATTTATTACCTTTCTTGTAAAGACCCTCACAAGACAGGGATGGTTGATAGCTTCCAGTGGAGAAGATCTGTGTAAAGCTAAGAATACGTTATGTTTCTATTTTCATTCTGAATTCTTAAATACCCGACCTCGCACTATGTATGTATCTTATGTGGGGGCCAGTCAGTGCAGACCGGCGACACTTCGACCCAGTGGGATCTTTTGTGTCGACACTCTCCCAATAACGACTGCCATAGGTGTTCATGGGAGCCGGGACCGACGGCTTAACGTGCTCTCCGAGGCACGGAGCACGCGATAATTGTCAATCAATACGCACATAATTTCGAAAAGTTATATAACTTCCGAAAGTCAGAGGTGCGCGACGTGGGTTCGAACTCGAGACTCTCTGCTTTGCACTCTGTTGGTCTCTCCACTGAGCTATCGCTGCTCGACCTCGCACTAAATCTCACCCAATAGACTAGTCAATTAAATGAGATTTCACTTTTTAATAACACTCATTCACGTGAGTGGCATAAATCCGCCGCATTGAAGCTAATATTCAGTAATGGATGCTTTCAAACGAATATGAAATGGAAAAGTTAGGTCCGCACAACTTTTGTATCAAAACTAAAAATACAGCTCGTAAATTTAAAATGTCGTTGTGTTGTTTCTGGTTTAATTTAGATTTGATTTGCTTTTCGAACGGGTCGGTGATTCTCTGGGGATTATTCACTATCAAAATATTCCAAAAAGTTGATTAATGGCGTTCTTCCGTATGTTAGATATTGGTCTAGTCGGGCTGTTCCCGGTTGAATAAAAATCTGGTTTAAACAGGGAGTTAGCTGTGCTCTACTGGTTAAAACGCTTCGTAAATATCTAGTCAGAGGCTAGTTGAAATATATGAGCTAACAAGCGATCCGTCAACGCAAGTAGCCAAGTTTTACACCATTATACTCTTAGAAATCAACAGCGATTGCCTAATGGGAGACTTTGGATTGCGATGCGGAGATCTCGAATCCGATCCCTTGGCCTGCAGCTCTGACTTTAGCTGCGTATTAAGTAGCTAATTAACGCTCGCTTCATCGGTGAAGAATAACATACTGCTCTCAAAGATATGCGAAGTCTGTCAACCTGCACGAGGCCAGCGCCGAGAAGAGAAGAGGCTGGTTTCCAGCAGTAGTATAGTAACCATTTACAAAAGCTACACCACTTAGTGCCTAAACGTGTAGGAATAGCCGCGCAAGCCGGCCGTTAGGAAGACATACCAGTTAACAACTTTAAATAATCTGACGTTAGTAATAACGATATCTTTAGGTTAGGCACCTTAGAATGTCACTATTTCTATAGATTGTAGAGGTCTGACAGCAGTTTGTTTAGGGTTATATTTAAAAGGATCTAGTAGGATTAAAAAGTCAAACCCAATAAAATATACTGCGCGTATGACGTAGCGATTGAAGTGGCCCCCTGCCCACTGCCACTACGTCTAGTGTTGTTGGTACGATTTCCACGCGTGACATTTTGTGCGGTCCACAGATAGTTGTTCCGAGTCTGGGTGTTCTTTGTATTCATAAATTGAATGTAAAGTCACCTGTGTCTCAGTAACTACTCCTTGTGCGGGAGTTGTCTGTTTGGAAAAAAAAAACATCAGTTTCGCTAAAACTAGGACAAAATGTTTTCGCTGATATTGACTGACATATTACTAAAAACGTAAATATAAATCATGGTAACAAAATTTCTCAGTAATTCTACGTAAACCCGTCTACTTTGATGGACTAGTCTTGTTCTTTGATATCTATAAATAACTTCAAACAAAGAATACTGTAGAAACACATACATCGTAAATTAATAAAATGTTAATCTCTCATATGCCTTGTGGCAAGTAGGGCTGTTGTATGATGAACCAAATATATTTTTAAGTCAATCTTTTTTGTATTCATAAATTTATTTATTTATTTATTTATTTATTTATTTATTAGAAAATACATTTACAATATCTTTACAGACTACATTGTCCAAAACGAAATTGTAAGCTAAATTAAATAAGAAAAATAAAAACATTAAATCACAAAGTAGGGTTACTAATTACACTACACCTTTGTGCTGCCTCTGTGAATTTCCGCATGTTACAGTTATAAATGTCTATATCTAAAGAAATTAGATTAATGAGTTGTATGGCACGTGGTATGGGAGCGAATTTTAGCAGGTTTGTTCTTGCTACTGGTACTCTGAGTGTAGGAGGACGGCGACGTGCACCTATCATACCAGTGGGGGCACACAGCCGCAGCTCCGCCAGGACGGCGGGGTGATGCAGCTGTCCACGCAGCACACGCCATACATACGTGACCAACGAAACATCACGCCTCACGCTCAACCGCACGTACCCTACCATTCCAAATTAGAATTAAACGGGTATAAATAATGTTTAACTCAATGTGTTACACGTTATGTAAACATTACTTTACGAAATACTATCCGAAAACAGCCATATTATAGAATATACGTCTATAATTTTCACTATTGCTATTAAAAGTATTATGTTTGACATGGAAGAATACAAATGATTTTGAGCTGGGCTGATCTGGGTTATAGTTGTAATACTGCCCGTTTAAAAGCCTCCTCAGACATATATAAAGGACACAACTAAGTCCCAGGTCTGGTGCATTTGGAAAATTATGCTATCTATAGATAGTTATTCCGAATTCAGGTCTTGTTTCAATGTTTGTGTACTCTCCTCACAAACATTGAAACATTGGTTTAAAAGAACGTCTCCAGATAAACACAAGCAATATCTGTTAGTGTCTGTCAATGTCTTTTTTTAAATAGATAAACACATCCGATTTTTTACTTTATCTTCCTTCCAGCTCTTCTTTCTCTAGCGTCACAGCGTGCTGACTACCTAGTACTGGAGTGGTCAGGGATCACTTGGCTCCAGGACCTCGTGGACCATTGGAAGGAGCGTGAGCGAGGCTCCCTGCCCAGCATCATAGAGTTCAGCGTCATCATCTACATAGCAAGTAAATTTGCGTTTGTTGGCATGCTTATTTATATGGTGTACTTTTACAATATTTTTGTAAACTGTAAGATAATATTAACACTAGAAATTTTGAGATCTCAATCGATACTTGATGTTATTTTTATTGGTTTATCTACAAAACAATTCTCTAATGATTCTTGCATTTATTATTTCGGTAGAAGCAACGCACCTCTTGAACGATCTTATTATACTTCTACAGACAATCTTATTGAACGATTTGAACGGTCACTTAAAAGAAAGTTTTTAAATATTTTGCAGCATTAACATGTAGTGTGTCATAATCACACAAATCTTCACTTCAGCACAATCCTTAACAGCACTTTTGTGGGTGCAGATATTATACTGATGTGCATTTCGAGACTTTTAGTGTGATGTATGAGACATGTATCTTTATGACAATTGATATATATAGTCCCAGTATGCTTATTTTGATCATTTTCATCACGTAGTGTAAGCTGAAATTATGTAGTGTTTTCCGAGTGCAAAGACTTATTCTTCTTCGATCCAGCAGCTTAAAACTTTAACTAAACATTAGCGTAGCAAACAAGCTTGCCTAATGGTAAGTATTTACTGTAGCCTACACGGCACTACTAGAAAACTAAGAAATCGTACCACGCCAAAATAAAAAATAAAAAATTGTCCGCCTTTGGTATAAAATATATACTTTAAAGGGACTAGACATACCAGGCAAACCAATAAGTAAAAATTTTAGTGTTCTTTCGCCGAGTTCTCAATCCGAAATTAAGTACGCATAATGCCTGTACGTGTATGCTTCTTTCTAATTTATAACACTGCGTCAAGATGTGCCATATAACTTAGGAAGTGCCACTTAACTAATATTTTGATTGCAGGTCTTATATGGTCAGAAATAAGGTCTCTATGGACTGGTGGAATCACGGAGTACACAAGCGATTTATGGAATATTGTAGATTTTATAACAAACGCGTTCTACATCGCTTGGATTAGTCTACGATTCTCTTCGTGGTACATCGTGCAGGTATGAAATAGTTTAATAATTTTTTTAGGCTTGATGAGAATAATACGTCCACGTTATTTTTCAATCAATTTGTTACCAATTATTTTGAATCTACCACGTAAAATATTATAAATGTTTCGTTCTTTCTTGATTGTATATTTTAATTCGCTTTACAATAGAATGGTAAATGTTCTAAATAAATAGTATTTTTAAGTACTAATGTATGGTGTAACCTCCCTTTTTTATATGTCAGTTTTTACAGCTAACATATCCAAATAGTAATACTTAATTCTACTCGAATATAACATCCACGTATGTCGCAATGTTTCTTTTTTAGAGAGATTACAGTAGCGGCATGGATCCATGGTACCCTCGCGAGAGATGGGACTCTTATGATCCCATGCTCCTTTCCGAAGGAGCCTTCGCAGCCGGCATGATCTTCTCCTTCCTCAAATTGGTGCATATCTTCTCCATCAACCCTTACCTCGGACCACTCCAGGTGTCTTTAGGAAGAATGATCTTGGATATTCTAAAATTCTTCTTCGTGTACATGCTGGTGTTGTTTGCCTTCGGATGTGGTAAGTGCTCCAAATCGTATTTCTTCAATATTTTCTTACATCTGTTTTATTTACCCATGCTCTCAATATCTCCTCTTACTATTGCCCATATGTCGTTATTGGACGTCCATTTCACTTTAGAACATTTTTGTATACCACTGACTAGAGTACGATACACCTGATGTTGCCGAATCTGTCAACAAAGAATTAATGCACAATCAATACAAGTGCCTTCTCAATAAACCCTGTGAATACTACCTATCGCAGAATATAAAACAAAGCTTGAATACTTGAATTTTCAATACAGTGGATTTACGTAACAAAGCACCTGCTTTAGAAAATAAATACACGCTCTGATTTTGGTTAAGCGCGGTTTCTGATATGCATTATCAGTTTTAAATATTATTTTGTTTTTAATAATATTAATAATAATAATAATAAATTATTTATTGTAACAAAAAGTTATATACAATTAAAGTGTAAGCCCTGATTCCTAAACTAGCGTGAGCTATATAATGGCAATCAGTTCTTCCCCAAAAACAAATGATACTACAAATTTGTTACAAAAAACATTTGGAACAAACATAGTTTAGAACGTATTTGAACAATAGGTTTAATTAATTACGTTAATTTTGTGTATGCGTATGAGTGTATGTGTGAGTGTGTGTGTGTGTGTGTGTGGTGTGTGGTGTGTGGCGTTTACGTGCGTGAAATATTACTTCTTCACAAGCAATAAATTTTCTACATCATCGTAGCCAAAACTCTTAAACCATGTTTCAATAATGTTTTTAATTTGATAGTTTGATAAGTGTTTTGTTTTGTACACTAAATTAAGTTTATTGTATAATCTGGGTGCAATATTACTATATTGTTGTTGTGCAAAATTACTTTGAAACCTTGGGACTGGAAATTTGTCTATTCTTTTACCCGAAGGTTGAAAAAAAGTACAGTATGTTTGTTTATCCTATTTTTTAATGATTTTAGGCCTAAATCAACTGATGTGGTACTACGCTGAATTGGAGAAGAACAAATGCTACCACCTTCCTAATGGAATACCGGACTTTGATGGTCAAGAGCGAGCGTGCACTATATGGAGGCGATATGCTAAGTAAATTATCTATTACTAGAGAAACCGGATATTTAATGATTAAATGATTAGTTAAACATCTGAGATCAGAACATTATTTATTCATCACCTATTTTTGTATATTCAATCTCATGCTTAATTTAAAGTATATACAAATATTAAGTGCATTTAAATTATTCTAATGCGTATTCTTATTTTCAGCTTATTCGAAACATCACAATCCTTATTCTGGGCATCGTTTGGCCTTGTAGACTTGACGACCTTTGAACTGACCGGCATCAAAAGTTTCACCAGATTCTGGGCTCTCCTGACCTTCGGGTCTTATTCGGTGATCAATATCATCGTGCTGCTTAACATGCTCATCGCCATGATGTCTAACTCGTACCAGATTATATCTGTAAGTAATAAATATTAATTAACTTGCTTCTGAATATAACGTTATTTTAAGTAAATATTTTTTTTAATTATGTGTCTTTTGTTACGAGTCACTTATTAATACTGTACATTGTTAAATATATAACATAAATCAATTTCATTCATTCAACATCGGTCACCTTAAAATTTACTTCTTTGTCACAAAATATAATCGGTTGGCACATGAATACTTCTTAAACACGTCAGCTATGTCAAATGTTTGTTCTAGGCATCGGTTAACGTTTGAGATATGCGTACCTTATAGTTTATATATACGAAAATAAACTTCATAAAGACAAAACGTTCCTTCTTTATAATCAAGTTGTATCTATTTAAGGAACGAGCTGACACTGAATGGAAGTTTGCTCGCAGCAATCTTTGGATGTCTTACTTCGAAGACGGCGATACGGTTCCACCACCTTTCAATATCATTCCAACACCGAAGCACGTTTCTTGCTGGATCAAACAGTGCTTCACCAATAGAGATCGTGGATCTATTATCGTAAGAACGACTTTTTAATATGTGTTTTACCTAAACTGGTTCTAAAGTGGTTTAATCGGAGAAAAAGCGTCTAATAAAAATATAGAAGCAGGAAAAATGCATGTTATTTGACAGACTGAGGTCAATTTATGCCAAATATTAACTAATATTGTAAAGGAAATGTTGCTTAGCTCCGCACTATTAGAAAGGCTAACAAACATTTACAAATGTCTCACGACGACTGGCGACATCTTCCTTAGGTCTACCTTTCGGCATTTCAATACCCTAATTGTAAAATGTGCTAATATATATATCCAGAACAAATCTGAATTTCCTTGTTCAAGGAAAGTAATTTGGACTAGATATTTTCTTTTCAACTTCTGGTCTGTTTAGCGAAAGGTCATGAAATTGAAATATTTACGTATCACCAGAATAAATCCCGAGAAAAAGCTCGTCAAGAGCACGAAGCTGTGATGCGTGTGTTAGTCCGAAGATACGTCACAGCCGAACAGAGAGCCAGAGACGAGGTCGGCGTCACTGAGGATGACGTCATGGAGATCAGACAGGACATCTCCACGCTGCGGTACGAGCTGATAGACATACTACACAACAATGGTATGAAGACACCCAGGATCACTATGCAGGATGCTACTGGTAAGACCATTTTCAAGGGCTGTGATGAGATAAAGACTAACCGAACTTTCTTACAAGCCGAAAAGTCCGATTTACTTGCTAACATACTCGATTCAGAAAATTAATTACTTTATTATATTTAGATTTTGAAAAATAAAGAGAGAACACGACGGCTTTTACTTTATTGAATTTAATAAAACAGATCTGGAGTGCCTTATTCTGAAAGTTCAAAGTACGCTACTATATCCAATATAAAAAAATATCATGTTTATAAAGTTTTATTAAGAGCTTTTGTAGGAATTTATTTCATTTTAAAAGGGCAAAAGAATTTTTTTCGATAAGGGCGTTGTTTTATTTAGGGTTTTTAAACACGAATTGACCGACTTATTTCTAAATTCGATAGCTATTTGTCAACATTATAATATCACTGGAGAACTTTTTGATAAAATACCTAATTGGGTAAATGATTTTAAAGTTAGAAATTATAATCTAAGTTATGTTTTATAGGAATCCGTTCAGTAACCCGGAAATAAGGTGCTTGTGATCTGTCATGTAGTTTACGCGAAGGAAGTCGTGTTACAAAGTTAATTTTGACTGCACGGATGGCGTAGTGGTTTAAGTGGTCGCCTCGCCACTGCCACTGCGCCGAATATTGTGGGTTCGAATCCCACACGACACATAAGATTGTGTGATCCACAAATAGTTCTTCCGAGTCTGGATGTTCTTTGTGTCCGTCGTTTGAATGTTTGTAATGTTCCCCGCGACACAGGATTCATTCCTAGTGCGGCAGTTAACTTAAAAAACTAATTTTAAACGATTTTATTTTGTTACATATTATTGTCTTCTGTTTACGCGAATATTATTCATTGAAATTAAACTACTATATACGGATTTTATCGCTTTGTTTATGTGGTACATTCCAACCATATTATATAATAGAAAAGATGGTTGGAATCTACCACCAGCTTGGGATCCAGTAATTCAAGTAGTCAAACCCAAGAAGAAACAAACCACAGCTAGACTTCATGATACTCTGAGCTCATTCTGCGTAAATAGAAACACCAATGATTAAATTATGTTCGGGTACTTTGAAATAACGACACTGGAATATTGAGACAACTACCATCTTAGTCTCCCCGTGACCATGGATGCTGAATAGCAACCGAATCGTCGGGGAAAGTGTAAAATTAAATTAAATCTAAATAGTTTTAATAATAATTTAATTAGCTTAACAATTAGTAACGTTTAAGTAGTAGTAGTAGTGTAACAGTTTTCAAAATTATGTAATAAAGTGTCAAATAAACAACGCGATAAAATCCGTATATAGTAGTTTAATTTTAATTATTTTGTTACAGTTTCTGGCAAGAAAGGCAAAGTGATGGAGAGGCGGATTTTAAAAGACTTCCATATTGGAATAGTTGAGGGTATTATAAAAGACGTGATATCGACGGAGACCAAACCGAAAGATGTGTTCAGCCAGATAGCTAAGGCTATCGTTAGAAGAGGAAGTACTGACAGGTACTTAGTAACTACTTATAGTCTGTTTAACTGCCTCCGTGGCGCAGCGGTTGTGAATGCAACTGCTGTGCATGAGGTCTCGGGTTCGAATCTCGGGTCGGGCCAACAAAAGTTATTGTGTTTTTCTGTAAAAAAATCACAATAGCAGCCCGGAGTTAGGAAATTGGCGGTGTTAAACACCCTAGTGCCTCGGAAAGCTCGTAAAGCTGTTGGTCCTGCGCCTGATCTCTCCCCGGTCGTGTCGGATTGCCGTCCCATCGGATCATGAGAGTTAGGGAACAGAGAGTGCACTTGTGTTTGCGCACAAACTTGTGCACTATAATATCTCCTGCGCAGATGGCCAGTCTCTGTTAAGACTGGCCGCCGTGACCGAAATTCGGTCTGGAGGACATTATTTTTTATAGTCTGGAAAGTGTAGTTCTCAGTCTTAGCTACAGACAGCATTAAATTTTATAAGATTCTTGAGTATTTGATAGTCTCTGAACTTACATACTTCCCGCTTATGTATGCAGCTGATCATAAGGTCCAGGTCCAATTACCTGGTCGGATAAATTGTTATTGAGTATAACCATTCGAAAATTCTCAGTAACATCACGGAATCTGGAAATGTGTTCGGTACACGAGATAAAGCTCGTCTTCTATTATGGAATCTTTGGAATATCCAATGATTCATAACAAAAAGACGCTACCGTTGCGCGTCCGTGACCCCTATGGGGGAGGCAATAAAATTCGTGATTGGTCGCGAAAAAAGTACCAATGATTTTTTACTCTCCCGTAGGGGTCACGGACGCGCAACGACGTCAATGTCCATGACTCCACCGTAGGAGTCGGTCGTTGGACGTTTTAGAGGATAATATACATAGGTGGCAAAATGAGGGTATATTATACTAGCTTGTGCCCTGCCATACCTTCAGGCATATACATGTATCTTATGTGGGGGCCAGTCAGTGCAGACCGGCGACACTTCGACCTAGTGGGATCTTTTGTGTCGACACTCTCCCAATAACGACTGCCATAGATGTTCATGGCAGCCGGGACCAACGGTTTAACGTGCTCTCGGCACGGAGCAGGCGATAATTTTCAATCAATACGCACATAATTTCGAAAATTATATAACTTCCGAAAGTAAGAGGTGCGCGACGTGGATTCGAACCCTCTGCATTGCAGTCTGTTGGTCTCCCCACTGAGCTACCGCTGCTTTTCATGCATATACATACTAGTGCGTATTTATGGATGGACGAAAAATGTCGTAAATTTTCCATATCAGTAGATACTCTTCTTTAGTGAGGCAGTGAATGTTACTGCTTTGCAAGAGATTACGGGTTCGATTTCCTGGTTGGGCAAAGTGTTATTGGATTTCTGTCAAGTAACGCTCAATGGCAACACAGAGTATAGCAATGTGCCTGTTGGTTGGCAGTAGGCTACACCTAAAACCAGTCTTGGCGAAATGTGGATTTAATACATCTCTGCTTACCCCTTCGCGGACATAGATTTGCGATAGTGAACGTACGTACTTAACTCTTTTTACTAATCTATTTTACGTTTCAGTAAGAAACGCGATTGGAATGCCCTGGTCAGGACTAACACCCTACACAAAGATCCGATAGGCACATCAGCTGAAGCTGACACGAGACGCAGCAAGCAATCCCTGAGGGCACACATCCTGGACAACATCGTTACTAGGACCATTGACCCACAGAAGTTGTTAGGTAAGTAACCAAAAATAGCACTGTGCAATGACAAGCATTGAATAAAGCATTTGATGATATTGATTCTGTTGCTTCCAGTAAAATGGTTTATTGAAATGTGGTCTCTTACAGACGCAATAAGAGATATTCAACTTAAGAAAGCCCTTAATACTGGTTTACTTTTTGCAATATTTATGTAAAAGAGTTTTGGTAAAGTTAAAAGTTAAACATTAATTGATTACTTTTAGGGGTGGTGGTGGTTTTAAACGTTTATGATAGATAAAAGTTATAATACAGAATATTATTTTGATGCCAAAAATGAGAACATCATCAATGTAGCCGAAGTCAACCAAATACTTATTATTAAGAATAACTTGAAAACGAATGGTCAGATTCTGATTAAAATTAAATGAGACCAAATGGAGAGCAACAGCTTGCAAATAAAAAAAAATCATCGAAATAGGTTCACCTAGAAATATGTTACGAGGTAACACACATAAAAAAAAATTCTGTTGAAATGAGAACATCCTCCTTTTTTTGAAATCGATTAAATTTATAGAACTTTTTGGTGTTTTTTTACATTAGAGGTTTTAACCGAGTAAAAGTTTACCGTTAGCTACTAGAGTAATACGAATTGACCTTATAATTAATAATCGATTCTCTTTCAGAATACAACCCGTACCTCGCAGGCGTATCACCAACAACCAGGGTAGCTTACGCGAAGTTCATGAGAAGCAAGATCAAGTCGGATTTCCTAGAGAGGGAGAAGCATACACGAATGTCTGAGGGAGAGTTCAGCTTGGAAGATGAGGTATTCGAGACGCCGAAAAAGAGAGAGAGCTACAGGAGATGTAGTGGTAAGATATTTTCTCTTATCATTTTTAGCTGACTACAGTAAAGCTAGAGTTATAATTTTAAGAGTCTATATATTTATGTACGTTTGTATTTACTTAAGCTGAATGCCAGAAGCTTTCAATAGAAGGGAATAAGGGTGTTCTTCATGCCCGTTTTTTGAATGTATGTAAAATCCCTTGCGGCCCAGGAATTATTCCTAGTGTGGGAGCTGTCAATAAAAGCAAAAAGAAACTAAATAAACAGTAATATCTAAACCTAGCTGTCCTCCACGTTTATGAATTGGGAAATCAAAAATAAAAGTAAATGGTAAAATACCCTGCGATACAGAAATTGTTGTGGGAATTTAGGAAAATATAATTGGAAGAGGTGGTGAGATAGGTTTCACGTCTATATTCGTCAAATGTGGTTTAAGGTTCGTCGTAATAAAGAGCGAGCCCATTGTCATTTTCAAGGCACAATTCTAGATTCTGTGCTGCTACACAGAATTTATATTCTGCTCAACCCAGGAATCGACCCTGAGACCTTATGCACAGCTGTCATATTCACATTAAGACAACCAGTACATACTTGTACAAAAATGTTATTATTATAATAATTATATTTATATTTAAAAATTTAATTATTGGAAAAAAAGAGTTTTAAAGGGAATATTCTACCACATACACATAACACCATCTAGCCCAAACTAAGCAGAGCTTGTCCTATGGGTACTAGATAAGGGATAAACATATATATATACTTTTTTTGTTGTAAATACATACATATTATACATAGAAACACCCAGACCAAGACAAACATTCATGTTCATCATCATCCTCATCATCATTTCAGCCTATTGCAGTCCACTGCTGGACATAAGCCATGTGTTTCATGTTCATGCATACAAATATTTTAATAGTGCGGAAATCGAACCCGTGACCTCAGGCGTGGCAGTCGGTTACACTAACCACTACGCCATCGAGGTTGCCATTATTGATACTCAGGTGTTGAGATTGAGAGATGATTTCTCCGATACTACATGTCCAAATACCACTACAAACTTGAATACACTTATAACAAAAACATAAATATTTAACTGGTAAATTATACATACATACATGTACGGATCTACGGATTTCCATTTGCTACGATCCTGACATACTTCCCTGGCTTCATTCACTTTCATCACATTCCTCATACACGCTCGCCGGTTTAAGGTGCTTTTAACCTGGCCTTTGTCCAGAACGTCTCTGATCTGGTCAAGAAACGTTCGCCTAGGTCTGCCTCTTACGACTGTTCCATTCACACTAGCCTTATAAACAGTTTAAACTAAGTTGATTATGCAGTAAATCTAATTCACATAATCTGAAATAAGTCGGGTGTAACCTAAGCATATCGAGTTCAAATTATTGTATTTTTTAATTTCTGTCTATTTTAGTGTAAGGCAATTTAATGTTTATTAAATTGATTACACAAATAATATTTGGCACACTATTTCGCATACAGAGCATCGTACTTGAGTAACAGAAATATGGTTTAATATATTATAAAATAAAAGTGTTTTATGGATAATGTTATCAAAAAAGTTATTTTAAATTAAACATATTTTGAAAATAGAACCTGATCTCAATGAGGCATTGAACCTTGTTAAAGTTAACGTTAAACACATTTCTATAAAGCATATGCATCACCAATTTGTCAACATATAACCAAAATTACATTTAAAATAATAAAACATTTACATTTTTTTACTATACAAATACGATGTATGCATTGAACCTAATATGAAATGCATAGGTTTATACAAACACAATTCAATTATAAAAGCATCGAATTATTTACATAATCGATCCACCGATATTAATGTTTCAATCACTGTTGCTTGTGCCATTTGTACATAGTTTTTATACATATTATACATGCCTCCGTGGCGCAACTGTAGTGAATGCAACTGCTGTGCATGAGGTCTCGGGTTCGAATCTTCGGTCAGGCCAAGAAAAAGGTATTGAGTTTTTCTGTTAAGAAATCTAAATAGCAGCCCGGAGTTAGGAAGTTCGTTGTGTTAGACACCCCTGTGCCTCGGAAAGCACGTAAAGCCGTTGGTTCTGCGCCTGATCTCTCTCCGGTCGTGTCGAATTACCGTCCCATCGGATCATGAGAGTTAAGGAACAGAGAGTGCAATTGTGTTTGCGCACACACTTGTGCACTATAATATCTCCTGCGCAGATGGCCGGTCTCCGTTAAGAGAGTTCGGTCTGAAGGACATTATTATTATTAAACATAGTACTCGGTTATATTATACCCGAATGATACCGTAAAGCAAAGTCCACCGCTGACGCAGTATTCCGGGTTACTGATACAATTATAAAAAAAATGGATGACAATCAAAAGTGCTTGGCTATATTCTTAGATATAGCCAAGGCGTTTGATACTGTGTCAATCCCGCTCTTAATAACTAAGCTGGAACGTTTGGGTATACGGGATAAACAGCTAAAACTTTTCGAGGACTATCTTTCTGGGAGAACTCAATGTGTAAGGGTCGGTGATCAGGTCAGTAGCTCTCTTTATGTGAATTGTGGCGTTCCCCAGGGAAGCATACTTGGCCCGACTCTTTTCCTAGTTTATATAGACCAGTTATGTGGACTGTCTATCGAAAACACTCAGATAATTACCTTCGCTGATGACACGGTCTGTATATTCTGGGACAAGTGTTGGGACGACGTCTTCGTCAGGGCTCAGAAGGGATTTAACGAAATATCCCACTGGTTACATAAAAACCTTCTTAGTCTAAATGCCAGTAAGACAAAATTCTTAACCTTTTCGATACAAGACCGCACTCAACCACCAAAAGACAAATTCCATATTCAAGCTCACACCTGTCTGCTTCCACAAAGTCATGTCACATGTAGCTGCCCGTCCATTGAAAAAGTTAACGTTATCAAATACCTTGGGGTCCAAATAGATCACAATCTGTCCTTCGAGACGCATACAAAGACTTTGACAACGCGAATACGCAAATTAATAGCCATTTTTAAAAACCTGCGTCATGTATGCGAACCTAAACTAATTAAGCAAATATACCAAGCTCTCTGTGAATCTTTAATAACCTACTGCATTGACTCTTGGGGTGGCGCGTCAAAAACACACATTCTTGCAGTAGAAAGAGCCCAAAGAGCTATTTTGAAGGTAAGTCACTGTCGTCCTTATATGTACGCCACTGTAACTCTTTATCAGGAATGCAACGTGCTTACCGTAAGACAATTATTTATTTTCAGACTCCTCCTGCGATATCATGGTATGGTTGATGTAACTACAGTTGGTAAAGCTAAAACTAAGCGTCGTGATTACAAAGTCTTCAGTTCACACAAATTTAAAACCTTTTATACAAATAGATTCGCGTGTTTTCTGGGAGAATATCTGTACAACAAAGTAAACAAAATATTGGGAATACACAGGCTGAACTATCATAATCTTAGGAAATCACTTTATAAGTGGCTACACGCTTTAGATTACACTGCAACTGAAAACTTACTTGTTGTATTTAGTTAGTAAACACACACCCATAAATTAACACAAACACACACACCCGCATATACCCATATAAATATCCACGTACGCATACTCACACTCACTCACTACCACGTGCACAACCACAGACACACATTACATTCTCTCAAACACAGACATGCGGACACATGTAACATTGAATATCCATTACAGATGTTATTCTTAAAGGTAGGCCTTAGTAAAATCTATTTAATTTATACACTCGTTGATGTCGGACCAATGTTATTAGATATTTTGTCATTTGTTGCTTAGCTTTGTAGCAGGAAGAGACTCTGATGCTTATATTACAGGCTTTTAGCCTAGTTTAAGCATTGTTGTGTCAACCTGATTGTACCACTTTATACTCATGGATGTTAAGTACTCGTATGATATAAAAATTGTTAATTAAAACATAACTGTTATTGAACATCGTGATGTACCTTATAGAAAACATTGTTAAATGGGTTGCCAATAAATTATTATTATTATTATTATTATACAAGGAGTGTACCTATTCCACCTACATTTTACCAGCTATGGCTTCAGCACATTGCGCAGCGATAGCTCAGTGGGGAGACCAACAGACTGCAATGCAGAGGGTCTCGGGTTCGAACCCACGTCGCGCACCTCTGAGTTTCGGAAGTTATATGACTTTTCGAAATTATGTGCGTATTGATTGACAATTATCGCCTGCTCCGTGCCTCGGAGAGCACGTTAAGCGTCGGTCCCGGCTGCCATGAACATCTATGGCAGTCGTTATTGGGAAAGTCAGTACCCTCTAATATCCTGACACTGGTCTAGCCTTAGGGTATCGTTAGCCTTCGGGTTGCGGAGGTCAGGTGGCAGCCGCTCCGTGTAAAAACTGATATCCAGTCAAATCCGGTTAGACCAGAAAAGTCGACCCCAAGTGACTTGGGAATAATAAAGGCTAAGAGAGAAGAGAAGAATTTGATGCATTATCTATTCAATAAGTCACGCAATCAGATGTATTATTTTGTATCAATGCTCTGTAACTGTATTAAAGGATACACCAAAAAAATACTCTTTATATTTAATATTAGTATGCATAGGTTTCCATAGAGCTTAATATAAGTTTTATTATTCATCCATCCAAGTCGATTATCAAACCGCCCGAAATCCGCATTCTATTTAAAAAAATACTTCCATCTGTGCACCCTGTTTTCTATAAGTAAAAATTGGGATCAAAGTTAACGAGCGATTGATTTTTTACTTTGACGTAAGCAAAATTAACGCAATGTGCAATCAAAAAAATTGGAGTTTATTAGAACAAAAGAAACCGCAAGAACCTAAAAAGCAGCTTAATTCTAATTTTAAAACATTTTCGTTAAGTATCGAATATATAAAACATATTTTTGTACGAATCAAAAATAATTGCACGACATTTACTCGCCGACAACTCTTTTGTTCGTTATTTATTTTAAAACTAGCTGATCCGACAGTCGTTGTCCTGTCAATCTATACGAAAACATTTCACGTAATTAAATTCGATATCAAAACGGCAATAAATTCTTCCGTATAAAAATACAATTTAAATTTTTTTTCGACATTACCCGCAGATTTTTCGCAAATTTTTGTTCAAGTTCAGACAAACCTTGTCCTGACAATTACAAGCATTCTTAAATGATGCTCCATCATGCATGTGGCAATTGATTTTTATTTATACAGAAGATAGAAGTCAACTTCCGCCCTATCCATGATTCCTATGTTGCAAGAAACTTTACAATTGTTAAACAACGTACAGAAAGAACATCTAGACTTAGGGCAACTATTTATGGATTACAATACTTTCCCGCAAATTCAACACTCAGGACACTGGCAATCAAGGCGATCACATAAACGATTTCTTTATATTTCCATGATTAATAGACTTTGCGTTTCTATCCCTCACATATGACTGTGACATATGACACAGTAACAATAACTATAGATAAAACCACCACAAGTTTTAGAAGAAGACATACTATCATAAACTTTACTATAATATATCACAGCTGACTAAATAACTTATTTATTTACTGGAGGACACAAACTTAGGTAATTAGGTAGTTATTTTGAGCACATTCGTGCAACAATGGCTGATTGTGTTAACATGACAAAGCAGCCATGTTTCTTCCGGGAGATATTCTGAGGTCAGTTATTTGTAGCACAATACAAGTTACCTTAGACATAATACACGTTTCTTACCACGTGGGTTATTTCAGATAAAGAATGTTTTTGACCTCATATTTTCTTTTTGTATGTATATTTTTGTAATATGTGTTTTCTTGTATGAAGCTGGAACAAACAAATAAACATGAAGAAGGAAAATCTAGTTTCGGATTCCGAAACCCTTGATTAGTTGATCTGGGTTTTTGTGCAATAAGTTTAGTATAGGAAAGTCTGAGTAGGTAGCAATACAGAATCTGGAATGGTGAAAATGGTGAAAAAATCAACAGGCTCGCCCTCTAAAACATAGCCGTCGAAAGGATGTTAGTCCTGCCTACCCGTCATAATTATATAGGCGTAAATATACTAAGGCATTACACACACGTTTAGGCTGTAAACAATAATGCTAATATTATCTTCCACAGCCCGAACGTTCCGCAGCAGGACACCTATTCCTGAAACTTCTGACGACGAAGGACTAAATGACAACGAAATTCAAGTAGAAGCCGATATTGAAGACAAAGGTGAGATTATTGATCCAGGCCTCGGCAACTATTAACATCAATAGGAACATGTACAAAATGGCCCAAAAAGTGATGTCAAGCTCTCAAGTAGAGAAGAAATCAATTTTGAGGTACAAATATTTTCTGATACCTCTAATACTCTACCTCTGGACTTCACTTTATCACTATTTTTGAGACATGTATATCAATGAGAAACACGATGGAAAAAAAAGCCATAAAGATTGTGATGGCTTTGACTTGCTGGTTTGGACCTGAAATTTTTAAAGTGCATACTACAGATCCAAACTAAGACAGACAAAAGCATTCTTATCTTAAAGCGTTGGGTGTGGGTCCCATGGCATAGGTTTACGGCAAATTTTGCGTAGTTTGTTGATCTGACAGTGTTATTGGTTTTTCTGTTATGCCTTTCATAGTAGCAGCTCGAAGTCTGGAAACGTGCCCAGACAGCAGTAAATGAGACTGAAAACTTTGCTGCCGAAATGGAGCGTGATACTTCCTTGTCTACTGCGAGTATCAGTCTATGTATGTAAAGCTTCGTATTCGCATAGATTTCATGTTTGTTGTACTCTTTTCTCCTTCTTGTGGCGGAGTCCGCCATCTTGGAGTTTCGTTTTCTTCTTCCACCTCGCCTTTTTCTTGAAGTTTTCTTCAGAAGCATTACTCTACTAACCAATAAAATACAAAATATATTTAAAAACAACACAGTTCGCAACAATAATACATTTGCCCCGATTTCTAAACGCGGCTTTTGACTGTAGCCTCCGGTAAGAACTTTCCAAACCAGAATCCGAAAGAAAACAAATAAACACAGCGATAAACCATTTGATATTCGTTTAATTATTCCTGATTTAATTAGAGGAGGGTTATAATGCCCTTGTAAATCTTAAAACGGAATAAATCAGCTAATGAGGTAACATTTGTGAGGTTCTGGAATTAGATCTTACATTAATTATCAGCCCAAGGCGTTGGCTGAAAAGATTTCTTCGGTACTATATAAATTGCTTGGTCAGCTTCAATTAACTTTGAACGTAGAAATGTCTTTAATAAAGAATTCTGGTATATTTTTTAACTTACAACGCCTCTATATCTTCGAAAGATCAGACACGTCCATACTTATAACTGCACGGATGGCGTCGTGGTTTACGTGGTCGGATTCCCACACAGGACAAAAAAAAAGTGTGGTCCACTTAGAGTGTTGTTCTGAGATGTTTTGAGAGACTGGGTTATTTGTGTCCATTGTTTGAATGTTTGTAAAGTCCTCCGCCAGACAGCACTTATGGCTGATGCGTGAGAATGAGTTGGACTTTATGGGATTCTTCTTCAATTAGTAACTTTTAGACTTTTGTGTTGCATGCATTTGCATATATGAATATAATATATACTATTTATATAGCAAAGACAAAACAGTTCAATTACTTTTCTCCTCTTTAAAGTAAATTCATATATGTTTTCTTCATATTTCCAATAATGATTATGGTCAAATTTCGAACTCTGTGCGAAAGCTGGTACATAATAATGTATATATAATCAGTTAAAATATATCAGCGATCATTCATGCTTATTCGGTTTCAAGTAAATGTGATGTTTTAGTGCCCAAATATTTTCTTTTGTAATCTTACATCAGTAAATAATAAAATCCTTTTCAATCTCTTGTAATTCAAAGAAAATCTTTTTACAGGTTGTGTTATTTTCTACTTAACGGCTGATCACGAACGGCTGGCCGTGTGTTTTTATTCAGATAACTCATATACTGCAGCCGAATTGCCGTGGCCAACCTTTTGCCGCGACTATATTTCGACATAGTTGACGTGCCTGAAAGAAGTTACTAGAGTAGCCGTGCACGACTCAATAACCACTGCATGACTAGGCATTTGCTGTCGTATTTAGATGTCGTTTTGTTGTGGAACCCCTGTTATCAAAGGTAGCTTTGATAACAATTAACCAAAGACGGGTTAATTGTTTACCCCGTACCCTACTACCTACCCTACCCTACCCTACCCTACCAACATGTGTAGGTAATACAAAATATTCTTTCATGTTCCCATTACTCATTGTAAAAATAATAAAATGCATATTTTGTAATGCGTTGTGCGTGTATATGTATATTCCGAAACGAGTCTATTTACCTACGGACAATTAATTTTTGACAAAACATTTTTGACAGAAACCAATTATGTTGTCCATTCAGCCAAATCCGTCAAACCAATGACAGAATCAGAGGAAGCAAGATTTTAACAGAATATTTATATAACTTTTTGGTTACCAGGTTCAGAAGGTGGTTCAGAACAAACGCGTCCCTTAAAATCTTCATCTCAAGAGCCTTCAGAGCCCAGCACGCCAGTCTATGATCCCATCAACGGCACTCGACTAACCCCTCCAATCGAATTCACGACCACTGACCATGTCATCACCATAGAACCAGACACACCAACCAGAAACCTTTACATAACTGAAGAAGAGGATTCAAACCTTCAGAAACCGATCACTCCAACGCCAAGTATCAATTCTCAGTCAGAACAGATTCTGTCAGCTTCAAATTTGGAACAGGATCTTACCAGAATGGGTGAAACGCCAACAGTTACCGTTACTTCAGATTTGGCTGGAGACAGGTCACCTAGAAGCAGGTCTTCGCTTAGTACTCCAAGGTCTTCGCGAGTGAGTCCATCAGCATCGCCAAGCTATGGAAGAGATAAGGGAAAGTCAAAAGTTACTGGAAAAATTGTTTCTGGGTGGCTTTGAGACTGGAAAGTTTTGGAAATTGATCCAGTGCGTTTAAAACCAAGTACAGTTTTAAGTTGTTTTAAAGTATTAATAAAATAATGTTGGATAAGGGAACGTTACTGACAGCCTTTAGGCATAATATCAAGTATTTCTGTTCTACACGATTCTAATAATGCTGTCAGAAGGCAGGTAGTTTCAAAATAAATACTTACGAATTATAAAATCTTTCCTTAAACTTCGGCTGCTTACTACTTGTTTAAGATGCAATTTACTTCTAATAATATATAAATACTTAATAAAAAGATAACTCGATAAAGCTACAGAACGATATTTAATATGTGTGTTATAAGATGTAGTCCACATCAATGTGTGCATAACGCCGGTTCATAAGCTTTTACATCACATAACTATATGTGAGTTAGCGTGCACGCACTCATTGTAAAGTAAACTAAAAACACAGTTTATTTTGTATGTGTGTATGTCTTAAAATATTTACAATTATTGTTCGATATTTTCTTTATTATATATATTATTTAGTAGCTGCGCATATGACAGATATTATCATGTGGGCTGGATCTTTCGAGAACATTGACGTATTAGTGAGATGATGTATTGTTATTGATAGAGTAATAACTAGATTATATATCTTGATTATTATGGTTTCTCTAGATATAATCTTCTATAAAAAGATAAAGGCGACAATCCTCGTGGCCATGACCCACGAGTATTGCCGCCATCATTTTTTTATACACCACCACTTTGAAAATGCTAAGTTTTATATTTATTTTGCAAATTTTACTCTGTCGTCAGCCATTAATATAATAATTTACGACAAATTTTCGTTTTTAGTTAGTTCAAGTGTTCACACCTGCTAAAAGACTAACATACAAAAAAAAGCGGTCATATTCGAACTGTGAACTGATAATGATTGCCGTCATTCGTGTACTTTTATGTCATGTAATATTAATGATAGCATACAACAGCATTATAAATTTCAGCGTCTAAAATTGATTCAATTCATTGTATTAAAAAAATATATTATAAAGTAGTGAAGATTAAAAAGTTTATTTGGCACGTGTGCAAGATTTGATAATAATTTACGGCACACCCGTTTTCAGGTCACCCCGCGATTGGTAGCACAGATGTCAAAACTTTATTTTTGGATCCTTGTACCTAAATAGAACTACTTAGGCATTTGGTATGAACAACTACTCTATTTTTAATCTTAGCATTCGGTTATCTTCGGGCCACGAAGTAACCATGAACCATCCGTATTAAATTCCTTAAAAAGCGTCTAATAGAAAAACTCGCGTACTTTTTGTCCTAATGCTGACTCAGGTCAACGAAACAGTAAACTTAACTCGAATGCTAAGACCATAATATGTAATATGAGCTAATTAATTAATTTCAAGAACTCAGTTATTTTAAATTAGACTCGACTAAAGTTCATTAAAATCTAGGCATAGTCTTAAGTAGTACATTTAAAAATACTTTATATCGTCTGTGGCGCATCAGTAGTGAACGCCTGCACGTAAAACCATTAGACCTGCATTTTTTCTCTCTTCGATCATATCGGATTACCGTCCCATCGGTTCATGAGAGTTAGGCAACAGAGCGTGCACTTGTGTTTGCGCACACACTAGTGCAGTAATATCTCCTGCGCAGATGGCCAGTCTCCGCCGTGACCGAAATTCGGTCTAAAGGATTGTTGTAATAATAACCAAATATGGTAGAAAGATTGCATAGAATATATTTTATGAAAGAGATTTAGAACCAACGTGCCTCCACTTATTCTTGTTAACATTAACAAGTATTTTAATATACATTTAAATATTTATACGTGTGATAGATTAACTAAGTATATATTATGTAACAATGGAACTATTTTTGAATGTATATCTAGTCATAAAATGGCAGTATGTTTAAATTTGTCAGTCATTTCGTCCATATTGATTCAAGATTGTAAATTGATGTGTTCACAAATACTCGTACAGAGTCTGAATGTTCTATGCTTTATTTTTTAGAAAAAATCATGGTATAAAAGTTTAATATGCTAAACTTGATGGAAAATATATTTATTAGAATATATTACGCCTAACATTTATATTTTCGATAGATATTGTGGTGATTAGTTGAAATTCGCATTAATATTTTATATTATTATTAGTCATGTCAGTCATGTAATTCGACGTTATTACATTATTTTGAATTGAACACAACAGTGTCATTACTGTGCTCAGATTTTTACTAATACGGTGGCATTTACCCGGGCGAGCCGACTCCCCTTACTGTAAAATAATCCATTTTAATAAAATAATTGGGTAGACATGAACCCGCCACGCAACCCCAACAATTGCAATAGAAAACAGTTGACAATATCGAACTGCTGTGAATAGGGATACCCGTGTTAGATCCGGCTGTACTCCAACATACAGTACAGACCCGAACACAAAGAAAAAACAACATTCATTAATGACGACCGCTTCCATTCTGCCTATATACAAAAGAATTACGAAAAACACGTTATTAAAAAGGCAGTCTTGATTGACAATTATCGTCTGCTCCGTGCCTCGGAGAGCACGTTAAGCCGT
The DNA here is from genome assembly GCA_930367265.1 of Catocala fraxini. Taxonomy (NCBI): domain Eukaryota; kingdom Metazoa; phylum Arthropoda; class Insecta; order Lepidoptera; family Erebidae; genus Catocala; species Catocala fraxini. Next base: position 16,902,000 of record OV884045.1, read on the forward strand.
CGGTCCCGGCTGTCATGAACATCTATGGCAGTCATTATTGGGAAAGTCAGCACCATTTAATATCCTAACACTGGTCTAGCCTTAGGGTATCGTTAGCCTTTGGGTTGCGGAGGTCAGGTGGCAGCCGCTCCGTGTAAAAACTGAAACCCAGTCAAATCCGGTTAGATTAGAAAAGCCGACCCCAAGTGACTTGGAAATAATAAAGGCTAAGGCAGAAGCAAAACGTAATTAAAAAGGCAATTATATTTATGACTCACATACCGCCCACAAATCAAAATGCTGAAACCATTTTTCATCAAGTTAATAATACGAAAACAAATTGTCATGTGACCTCAACACCAAAGTAAAACAGTATTTAAATAAAGCCTACATACACGAAATAAGTTGCATTTCTTTTAGAAGCACACAAGTAATTCCGACGGAGAAGTATATATATATATATATATATATTAGACCTAACTAAATATATTGTACATCTTCTGTATTACAGAGTGTATATGTCCCACCCCAGTGCAATAAAGGCGAAAGTACCATGCCGTCGATTTTTTTATTGCAAATTCGAATACTGCATGTGAAGATACACAAGCTCAATTATTTTCGTTGTGTAGTAAAAAATGTTTTAGGAAAAAAAATTGTCGCCTCATAATAAATTTTATACTATTCAATCATAAAAGACTATAATCCTACTAATGTAGTTAAAATGTGGTGAAAATTCACTTAATCTTATGTTATGTCATTGTTTTACTAAATTAAAAGTACTTTCTATCATAAATATATCAGACTAAGCAGTTTTTTGCTCTCCTCGCATATTCTTCTTACGTCATTATTCCACTGGGGGTGCGTTGTGTACTGTGGTATCACGTAGTTATTTGTTGACATAGTCTTAAGCTTATATCTAGTTAATAAAAGAAATAAAAAGTTTGGTTTACGTTTGCCACTATTTTATTGCGACCACGACCTTTCCTTTGTACAAGGTAGGCAATGAAAGAACAAATAAATTCCTTCCTGGGTTTATTGGAGGAGCGAGCGATGGTTCTAATTGGTAATCATTATTATATTGGATTAATCGTAAAATACTGGAATCTTTCTTTTCGGGTGGTTAGTGGCCTGTTGCTGTAACGTTATATTTACCCAATTTGGCCCCATGTTGGGCGCCATTGTAACGTTATATTTAGTCACACGCTTTAGGGACGTGGTTGCCTAGAGAATCTATTTAGTGCAGATAATTAAAAGGATTACTATACAATTCAAAGATTTGTAATTCAGCTACATAGCTCAGTACAGAGAGAACAGTATTTTTATATAATAAATATCAACTATACGTTAACAAAAGAACAGGGCGTGGTTCTGGAAAAAGCTCGCCACGTGATCCAGCATAATGGACCACTTATCTTGCTTGGCAGCACAGCAGGAGCGGCTAAACCAGGTCGCGGTCGGCTTATATACGAGGCCGCGAGGGGGGAGGAAGAGGCGCTCCCACTCCAGCGCGAACGCAGCCGCTGAGCACGACCGGTCCGCGTGACATTGTCAAGAGTTCTTCAAGCCACCCATAGGCCTCTGACATGGTTTAACGACTGCTGTCAATTTAACAACAACCGGGACCAACTTTTTACGTGCCCTCCGAAGCATGGAGACGCTCTGATGAAATACCACTAAGCGGTCACCCATCTATAGACTGACCGCACCCAACGTTGCTTAACCTCGCTAATCGTTTACCGATCAGTGAGTGCAACTGGTTATGAGCGCCTACTGGAATACTCCTTGACTATGGTTGAACTAGAAATAAATCGTTGGAATTATGAAACGTTGGTAAGTCATAGTAAGAGGTATATTTTCGAAATATTACTCGGTCTGTCTGAACTTATATTTACGTGTTATCTGCTCCTAGCCTTGAATCCCGAGGTGGGCAAATCTTGTACCTATATTCGGTTTTCCTGTTGAGAATTTCATAGTAGCAACTAGCAGCACGAAGTCTGGCAATGTCACCACCAAACTACTTGTACAATTCTACTGTAACATAGGACTTATAAATCTTAGCTGGCAAAATGTATGTGTAACAGGTCTCCTATCCCAATGTAAAGGTTTAATACCTTCGAAGACTACCGTGATAGGTATAGATATTGGTTTAAAGACAATAGGTACTACCCATCGTCTTTAAACATCGATGTGGTTTTCTTAATTTTACATTATTTTCTATTAATATCACGCATACATCCTTGTGTTGCGATAGCCAAGTGGGAGACTGTTAAATTGATACGAAGAGGTCTCTAGTTCGATTCCAAGGCGCTGACCTTTCTAGGTTACCTCTGACATTTCTAGGTTATGTGCGTAAAAAATACGAAATTTTAGCTCGCTTCAACGGTGAAGGAAAATTTCGTTACCGACCTGCATGTCTAAGAGTTCCCATAATGCCCCCAAGATATGTGAAGTCAGTCCGCAGTGGGCCAGCGTGGTGGACTATGGCCTGACCCTTCTCACACTAAAAAGTGGCCCATGCCCAGCAGATCTGATATTATTATATATCGCGCTCACAGTGCAATAAAGACGTAAGTATAATTACTTCGATATTTTTATTGCAGATTTGAATAGTGCACGTAACGTGTGAGCTCACTGTTCTTGGTGTGGACATATTTTGTGCGATCAAAATATAGTGTGGGAACATCTATAATATAAATATTTGCCTACTCAATATTACCCTTCCACAAAGATTTTTCCAGGTTGTAATAATAGCTGATTGTTGACAAAACAAGACAAATACAAAAGATTTTACAAAAATATCGTCATATTTCTTACAAATTGTTTTCATACACGAATGCCTTTCTAATTCACTGTAATCGTTTCAAAACGTAAGTATGTATTAAAGAGAGGACGGCTTTTTAAAATATCAGGACAAAACTTTGCCATTTAGTTATTATGTCGAAATAATAGCTATTCAGCGGTTGTGCCGGCGAGTAATATGAAATGGAAAAGGGAAATTTATTTTCATTTTAATACTAATAATTTGATTCCCGTTTATAAACGTCTCACTGTTGGGCATCAGCATGTTAATATGGTCAACTACGCTGGCCCAGTGTGGGTTTAGAAGACATCAAATATTTTTACAAACATCATAAAAGACTCTCAGATAAGCAGGTCTTCTCACGATGTTTCACTTCACCGGTAAAACGATTATCTGTACTAATATTAAAATAGAAAAGGTTTGATTTGTTTGTTTGTAAGGATTTAAATCAAAAAATTATTCAATCGATTTAAAAAGAAATTATTAGAAAGCTGTATTATTACCGAGTAACAGGCTATATTTTATTTACCAAAAAAGTGCTGTTACTAACAGAAACTAACCTACTTTTAGGCGAGCGAATCCGCGGACAAAAGCTAATCTATATATATAAAAGAAAGTCGTGTTAGTTACACCACTTATAACTCAAGAACGGCAGAACAGATTCGGCTGAAAATTGGTAGGGAGGTAGCTTAGAGCCAGGAGATGGACATAGGATACTTTTTATCCCGTTCGACAGCGTTCCCGTGTGACTTGACATGAAACGTCAGTCACTATAAAACGTGGTATAACAAAAAAGAATCAGACTCGGAATAACAAAACGCAAATGACAGCTATGTAATTGACGTAAAATGACAGCTATGTATTGACGTATGGATGACAATTTGATATTTGTAAGAAATCAATATTAAAACTATTTCTATTAAATAAATAATTAACAAGTGGATTGAAGTGAAGTGAAGTTTAATTAATAATGCCGCGACCAAGACGATCGAATCTTTCCCGACAAAGCCGTAATGCAAGAAGAATACAAAATACTGCAAATGAAAGGACTGAAGAAGAACAAGAAATTGCACGTGAACAGCGCCGCGATAGTATGGCTCGACTTCGTGCTTCTCAATCACGAGAGCAAAGTGAAGCATTATGATTAAAAATTAATTATGAGAGTTACATTGCTTAATGATACATCTGCTGAAGATTTCTCGGAGCAATTGCTGACTATCGGTAATGGTCAAGTACCTGTCGATGAATCAAGCGGATTAATATCATTTCCAAATAATTTCTGTAATTTTGTCTCATCAAAAGACGAACTTATCAACAATGTATTTCCAAATATTATTTATAACTACAAGAATAATGAATGGTTAAGTGAGCGAGCAATTTTAGCGGCTAAGAATAAAGATGTAGATGACCTGAACTACATAATTCAAAATAAGATCATTGGAACAATGCATTCATTCAAATCTATTGACTGCGTCACAAATGAAGATGAAGCCACCAACTATCCAATTGAATTTTTAAACTCTTTGGACGTGCCTGGCTTACCACCGCACAATTTACGCCTAAAGGTTGGCTCCGTAGTAATCATGCTTCGAAACATAAACCAACCAAAACTGTGCAACGGTACGCGCTTGGTAGTTAGTAAATTGATGAACAATGTAATTTACGCTACCATAATGATAGGAAAATTCAAAGGTGAGGAAGTTCTCATCCCGAGGATCCCGATGATCCCAACCGATATGCCGTTTGAATTTAAAAGACTTCAATTTCCGATACGTCTTGCATTTGCCATGACCATCAACAAATCACAAGGCCAATCCTTAAAAGTTTGTGGTTTGAATCTAGAACATTCATGTTTTTCACATGGTCAATTATACGTGGCATGTTCACGGGTCGGAAGACCATCTGCGTTGTTTGTTTTTGCGCCTGACAATAAAACAAAAAATGTCGTGTATTTCAAGGTACTTAAGTGAAGAGCAACCTATGTACTAAAATACAGAAATAATGATGAATGATTAATGTAGTTATTTAATTTTTTTTTGTATTTTTTCCAAAAAAAAAGAAAACACAATCTGCTTATTTATTGCCATTAAGGCGGAACAAAGTTCGCCGGGTCAGCTAGTTAACTAATAAAATTAATACCAACCTAACTTTTTAAACTCAGAGGTGCTAATTAAAATATTGCTTTTTTAAACACAACACTGGGTTATGATTATTTTGGTAATGAATAAAGACTTAAAGAGATATCAGAACTCTGTTAAATCGTGTATCTCATTAAATATTTACCAATTATTAATACACTTGCCTTCTATTTCCTGCCTTATGATATGTAGTATAATGTGCCCTTTGTTACGGGAAGACGAGCAGGTTACGGACGAGCAATTCGGCTTTTTCGGCTAATCCAGGACTATCGACTATATGGTCTCCTCTTGGCTTTGGCGAGGGTAGATCGCTGGAATTGTAACTGCTTCAGCGATCTACCCAGCTCGTTAATACTTGGGTAGTCCATGAGTCCAGATGGAGCCCTGAGATATGATAATTCATATCTCAGGGCTCCCTCAGATGGATACTAATTAGTATTTTTCTTTGATCAATTCTACAGAAAAGGGCACATCAAATGACACCATGAGTGTTCCTGCTGATATACCAAAAAACTTTTTAAAGAAAGCAAGAATGTACTGCTGACATACCTACAGACTAATGATCTTTGTTGCTTACTCTGGCAACGATATGGTGAGTTATTTTGTAAACTTAAAATATCAAGTTCCAAACTTGAAGGCCGGCTTTATGGAGAGCATTTCACACTTTATTAAGTTATAATTATTTGCCAGCGTGAATGAAACTGTGAAAGGCTAGGGTAGGCTATGGTACAACCTACTTACCATCAGATTGATCGTAAATGTAATGCCATGTTAGTAAATAAAAATCTCTATATAGAATACCTAAGAAATCGCTTTTCTGTCATGTAACAGTGAAACCAAAGACCAGAGCCTGCAGCTTTAAATAGTTAGTGTTGTTTCAGAAAAAAATCCTCCTTTGACAAGGACGCACCCGCCAAAGGCTATTTCTCTTACCAATTTAGATCTCACTACGCTCGTCTGTCTATACACCCTGTAATCTTTTCTATTCTGTCTTTCGTATTTCATTTTATTTGATCGTGAAGTTTCTTTTTTTGCATTCTTTATTGCCACGAAGACCAACAACATAATTTTTCTTATAAAACAACAACAAAACAATTAAAAAGACAACCAAATAAATAGTTTGCAACCAAATATGCCATTGTGGCAACAAATGGTCTCCATTCGGTTTTGATGTTGCAATAATACTGACGTATTACCGCAACGCTGATTTTCAATGGAGACCATTGTTACGTACGGATGTCAAGCCAACTGCATATAATGTATAATTTTATTACATAAACAAAATATTTATTTTTTGTTTATTGTAATACAATAAACAAAAAAATAAGATTAAAAAATTAAGATTAATATTTATGAACATCGAACACTAAATCATAAGATAATTTTTACACTGTTCAAGAACAGATATATAGTTTTGAAACCAATTTTAAAATTAAACATAGAAATTTAATCATTCACAATTATAGCATCAGAAATTACTGCATACTTGCAATATTATTTACCGTTTAGAGATAAAAAATATTGCATAAAGATGAATCAAAATATATTGTACTGCATTATAAGAACATAAGTACTAAGTCCATGTGTCGGATATACAGAATATTGAACAATGTTTTCCTACATACACGTAGGTAAGCCTCGTAGTTATATCATAAGTATATAATAAATTATAAACGTCTTATTTTTCAGTAGATTTTATTGTAAACATGTTCAATACTTTGCATGTCTATCAGAAAGGCAAATTGTATAGTTAGATTTTAATGGCCAGCAAAACGTTATATATATACAATATTCGAAAACAGCCCACGAAACATATATTTTAATCATTATAATAATTATTATTAATGCTTCAGGAGCGATCAAGCAATAATTATAATTAAAATAATAATTAATAGATGTCGTACGACATTTGGAAATACGGCAATATTATTACAATTCTTAGTCAACATAAAAGACGGAATAACCAAAGATCATATTTAGTGACGTCACTAAATTGAAATAGGTATACTTGTCATGTCATTTTTAAATAAGTAATACTGTCTTACGACACTCAAGAGATTTTCAGCGAAGAATTATTCTTTACCGGTATAAATATATACCAAATCGTTCCCTACAACACCCATGGGATCTATGAATAAGGAAAGAAAAAGCACATCACTGTGATAATATTTATTCTCGTATTACAATTTGGTACAAAACGTATGACAATTTATTTAATTCTTACCATCAAACCTCCAAGCAACAGACATCGAAAATTAATTTAGCTTATCGTGCATATACTTAGGTACGACGTGACAATAATTATGACGTAATCCTTAAGATACAAATTATAACTTAACGTTCCCTAAAGTTGCTCACATTTCTTCATATTCCTAATGGTTTTAAGAAAATAAATGTTATTTTAGCTAAGCATTTGGTTAAACTTAAAAACTAGGACAAATAGCAAAAGCTTGGACGGGACCCAAATCTTTAATTTTCGAATTTGAATTCAAATTCGTAAGTACAGCCAACTTAAAGTGTTTGTTTCTGGCAATAATTATCTCGTTTTGGCACACTTCGCCAGAAATTACCCACACTAAATTCAACAATATTCATTGAAATTAAACTGCTATATACGGATTTTATCGCGTTGTTTATTTGACACTTTATTACAAAATTTTGAAAATTGTTACACCACTACTACTATTAAACTTTACTAATTAACTTTATAAAGACACTGGAACATTGAGACAACTGCCATCTTAGTCTCCCCGTGACCATGGCTGCTGAAAAGCAACCAAAACGTCGGGGAAAGTGTAAAAATAAATTAAATCTAAATAGTTTTATAATTTAATTAGCTTAAAAATTAGTAAAGTTTAATAGTAGTAGTAGTGTAACAATTTTCAAAATTTTGTTATAAAGTGTCAAATAAACAACGCGATAAAATCCGTATATAGCAGTTTAATTTCAATGAATAATATTCGCGTAAATAGAAGACAATATTATTTAATAATATTTTTAGTGATTTTAAACAGTTTTGAATTTGCAATGGTCACGATTATTGATAAAAAAGTAACATAAACGAAAGCAGAAGAATATAAATAAGGTGTTTGATAACAAGGGGCACTGAATCAATAAAGTGTTGTAAGACGATAGGGACTACTGCGTCTATCAGACATTCACATTAGTCATGAATTTGACGCTCTGAAACTACGCGGTGCTCACATTATGCAATAATACGATACTTTATTGATTTCAGTGGGTGTTAAATCATATATTTCATCAACTATTGGTAACATATTTTAGAAAATGTAATTAATCTAATTTAGGATGTAGATATTTTTGAACAAACAAAACTATTACAATTTTAACTTTAGTACATATATTTTTGTAATTAATTTAGATGTTATCGTATTTTTTTAATAGGCAACATAATCTCAATTTAAAGCAAAATATATGAAAACAGAGCTGTTCTAAATGAAATGCAAATTTTATTTACTAGACTTATTTTTGAATGTGGGATAATGTTATACTGTAAGTCAAAATTTAATTCGTAACAGGCATTAACGCGGTCTTGCGTTTTGTTTACCTTGGTGTGATTGACGTTTCGACCAGATTGCACTGGCTGTGGCTGACTTCCGCTACTATCAATACCTGTATAAAATACCATTTGAATGGAACATTTTAAAGTTGGTGAATTCAAATTTAAAAATTACAACCTTCATTAAATACACATACCTACACGTCATTTGGATTGATATACCAAAATTCAAGACACACAATGTGAAGTTGAAAGATCTTAACCGGTCGTATACCGCCGGCTCGCATACCAGCCGGCAGATTTGTACCCGTCGTAGGCCGGTGGCTCGCATGCGAGCCACCAAATTGGCGCCAAAACGCTTAAGCTTAAGCGAAGGCGGCGCGCGGCGTTTTGGCGGCAATTTGGTGGCTCGCATGCGAGCCACCAGCCTACGACGGGTACAAATCTGCCGGCTGGTATGCGAGCCGGCGGTATACGACCGGTTAATAAAATGTAAGGACACAAATTCTGTTTGACTAAACACATTTGATCTTAAAGGCACATTATAAAGTTGGTTTCAAATAAAATAAATGAATACCTGAATCAAAATGCTGCGCTCAATTTTTTGTGCGCTCATGCTCTGAAAACGGTTTTCATTTGATGATGGATATCTTGAATTTTATGCATATCGGTGCTGTTTTTTTACATTTTATTTATTTTAAAAACAACCAACCTAACACCGGTAATGCAGGACAAATTAATGACAAAATTAACATTTAAAAAGCTCAATTAATGCAGTACTACAGCCAACTGAGATAGAAATTGTGAGTATTTAAATAATTATCTAAGTCAAAGCAAGATTGAAACAATTTATATAAGAAAACTTGAGCCATATTTAACAGACGTGCCATGAAATAACAAACATTTTTACAAAAGAAAGAAAGAAAATGTAGAACATTAATTTGAAAATATGCTGACATTATAAATGTCGCAAAAACAATAAAAAATTTAGTTAACTAAAATTAATATACTTATAGAAATACATAATATAGGCAAACATAATCTGTTGTGAAGAGATTTTATCCAATAACGCCTATAATAACCTAACAGATATGCCATATCATTTTGAAAATACATTGTATTGTAATCGTATATTCAGACTTGTTTTTAGATGCATATACAGCATGTAACGGAAAGATGTGGTTATATTTTAGGGTAATGTATGTATATCTGAAAAATAATTCATGTGTCCTATTCCTATATTAAAATAAATATTTTAAACTGTTATGACAATTGCAAACGTTCTATTTATTTATTATTTAAACTTGCTTTAGTCATTTTCGGGTTGCCACTGAGCTGTATGTCTTGTAGGTACATACATACATACATAGATTCACGCCTGTTTCCCAGAGGGGTAGGCAGAGACTACGGATTTCCATTTGCTACGATCCTGACACACTTCTCTGGCTTCATTCACTTTCATCATTGTGTTGGTGGTCACAGGGCACAGGATGGATTCACCTTACATCCGTCAAGGGCTCTGCGGAGGTGGACAGTCTTGTAGGTATTGTCTACAATATGCTGATATTGATAAGTCGATAAAAAGAAAATGCTATACCTTAATGAACATAATGTATACGGATTTATTAGTCGCGGTTTTCCATTGTACAGGTGCTATATTATGTGACGCTTATATATGACCACAACTTTCTGCTACACGCTGTATATGCCGAATTATACTTTGAAAAGGAAAAAGAAGAAACTGGAAATGACTATAAAATATGACGTCACCCTTTCTTGTACACTTTGTATATTAATCATCAAATCGATGACATTGCTGTCAAAACCGCATTAATAGTACATAGGCAGTGAGCAACTAAAGCCAGCCTGTCTTGGGCTGTCGCTTGATGGTCTTGATGTCATCTAGTTTCTTCACTTGGCGTAGAGGCTCTGGTGAGGACGGAGGTATTAACTGCTCTGTGCTTGACGTTGATGACAGTCGCTTTGGAGGTGATGGCGGTGCGGCTGAGGTCTGAGGAAACAAATTAGAAAACCATATAAGTACTATCATGGTCTTACTCTGACGTCGAGACCATATATAGATAGACTAAGTGAGTAAGACAGAGATGTATAACGTTAATTTCGCCTATGGTTTTCGGTTCCACGTAATATCTAGCCTATAAACATTTACCAGGCACAGTTACAAATTTTTGTGAGAGAAATACCCAGTAACACCAAATCGAGATTCGATCCTCAGTTCCCAAGTATAGCAGATGCATACACTACCGCTGTACCTTTAAAGGCAAGACCGGATATAAAGAATTCGCTGATTACCAAATATTCACACAATGCCGCGCACATACATATTGAAGGATAGGTGCGTATATTAAAAAAGTTATGATGAGTTCTCATATAGCTTAACCGGTCGTATACCGCCGGCTTGCATACCAGCCGGCAGATTTGTACCCGTCGTAGGCCGGTGGCTCGCATGCGAGCCACCAAATTGGCGCCAAAACGCCGCGCGCCGCCTTCGCTTTAGCTTAAGCTAACGTAAAACCAATTTGGTGGCTCGCATGCGAGCCACCAAATTGGCGCCAAAACGCCGCGCGCCGCCTTCGCTTTAGCTTAAGCTAACGTAAAACCAATTTGGTGGCTCGCATGCGAGCCACCGGCCTACGACGGGTATAAATCTGCCGGCTGGTATGCGAGCCGGCGGTATACGACCGGTTAAACTAAAATGTATCACACTTTGATTTTAATTACACAGAGACATTTATGACAAATGATTATGTCGTAGAATTTCACTTGATTGAAATGATTTGATATCATTATCGGGCTCAGATGTAATATAACAAAGTAAATAGTTAACATGTGTATCAAATAAGTTCCATGTTCTACAAGCAAGCTAGTTACGTGCATTGTCTGTACCCGCCTTTCTCATAAATTTATAAACAGTACTGAGGGCGTGTATCCTATAAAACAAATAGTACCAAACATACAACATATAAAAAACATAATGAACAAACGAAGATCGCAAAGAACCGCTCGGTCGTGGGTATCATCCATATTCAAGGGCACTTTGTTGGTAAGTCCTGACATTAAAACGAGGAAAATAAATTAAACAAACAAGAGACAGTGGTGCGTTCTTTTTAGGCAGCCATTTTAATTGCCGGCATGCATGCCGCTCTTTCTAGAAAAAAAATATATAGACAGTCGCGTGGGGCGACCCCACAATGATGTCATAGCAATGATTCAAATGACTCGAATGCTTCAAAAATTAAGCAATTCTACATTTATTCGAATGACAATTAATCCGTTACCACTGGTTAATATTCGAATAGTGATCAACATCACGTTACAAAAATATGAATGGTGCAGCGTGCTAGCTTCTATAGATCAACTCCAGATCAGCTACCAAAGCATGAGACAAAGAGATTATTGATTCTCTGCTAACAGCTTAAAAGGAACTTCAAGAGCCTGTAAACTCTATTTACCGCAATCACACAGCATAACGTTGTTTGTCAGTGGTCTACTGTAGTATGGTGAAAGTTTCCTTTAACTGCACCGTTTTGAGCGGAATTTTAGGTTTAAACATCCCACCCGCTATGACATAACCTATTCAAAACCCTCGACCGGTCATTCACATCAGAGCGGCATCCACATAATCATATCTATACATCATAAATGTTTATCTTGAACAAAAATCATACCGATATCTTAGGCATATTTATATTTCGCAGCATAAGGTATATGTATAACCTTCTATGGTACCTCAGGGCATCGTCGACCAACCATCTACATCATCCGTATTAAAATAATACCTATACGAAACGATAGGACCATATAAAACAGATTACATAATGAAAAGATAATTGACCAAATATGTAAATCTGGCTTAGGACTGGTTTGTACTAACATTTCGTGATTTAAGTACTTTTTATATACTTTATTTCGTCTGTACTGAGGGTAGAAGAACTTAATAGGGCTCGCATCTGCGTCCATTCGTATTACCTACAATATAATATATTATACAAAGATGCGTCAGAAAAATTGCTAATTATGAATTTGTGTTTATTTTTTATGATTGTAGGAAGAACGGCAATAAACTGTAATATAAACAGGAAATATTGTCACAGTTAATGGTGAGAACCAGGCCAAATAATTATATTAATTTGTGTTAATTTCTCTGATTGCTTAATAACGTAGAGATAATAATGAAATACAATGATATGAATCACAGGTAGGTTTGGTCACATTTCATGACCGCACAGCACACGCAAATTTTCTACTAGAGACGTCTTGTTTCTCATATTCTAAACAAACCAATCAATCACTTCTTTACAGATGGTACAAAAATTAAAATGGCACTTATATTGTCGAACTAATGGTGTACTGATGTTAAAAAATACTTTCGTCTTTTATAAAAACGTGGCGTGAAGTATTTTTATGCTTTGTGTTGTGAAAAAGAAAAAGCCCACCAACTATGCTCCATTTTTAATATTTTTACACACGTACTGTTACTCTTAACGATCAAATACAAGGGAAAACAACTGTACGTAGTCACACCTAAGGCGAAAAAACATTCAATGTTTTTATATTTCTGTTTCAGCGGCCGATTTGAAAGGTAATTTCAATAACTACATAAAGTATGCTTCAATATCCAAAATATGTTTTAATTAAAATATTAAAACAATTTTATAACTAACATATTCATAAACAATTTATTTATGCTCGCTTAATAATGTCAGACGGTACATATTTTACCGTAACTAAAAGACCCTGCTGCGAGATTTCATTATATCAACAATATATTTTTAAACACAACAATTTACACGTATACGATATTACTTTATACTAATATATTTTCGAAAATAAGTTATGTCGGAACTTTTAGCTAATATTAGTAGTACTAGTTTAAGAAAAGACGATTTACCCAGATTGTTTGTAGCGTGCGTTAGAGTGCTTTTTAAGTCTTTAGTCTATGCCGAACTGTTTAATTAACTTTGTACGATATGTGGTCTTATATCTAATATATGTTTTGGATAAGATTGAGTATTAAAATCTTCGTTCTAATATAAAACACGTATGCTCGCACTTTAACAAAAATATAGTGCTATAATAGAATGATCGTGAGTACATAATGGCGAGCTAAAAATGCCACAAGAAGGTTAAAACTTACCACAAATTAATTTTAATAAGCACTGTCTGAAATATCTGAGAATAATAATTTATAATAAGCTAACAATTGAATTAAAAAGTGTATTTTATACAGGATTATTGACAGCAAGCCTGAAGACTCTCTTATTGAAGAGAAATCTCTACTCTATTGGCAATTTATAATTAACAATATAAAACTGTAATTGATAATAATATTATAGTAATCATAATTTATTTTGTACACTTAAAGGGCTTACAAAATCATCACATGTTAATAATGTTATCCATATTAAATAATGTTATGCTAATGTTTTTATTCGTCAATTTATATTTTTATTATACATATTTTAGCTGTTTTAGCACCGGGTGTATCTTTCGCTTCCATTACTTCGAGTGAATCACTGAACTTGTCTTTCCATATATGCTAGACAAAAAATGCTATCTACTTTTGACCAACATGACCATTGAACATGGAACATCAATGAAGCTCTCCTTACCTTCTAAAAGCTAGTTTAGGGGTTATCTGTAATCTAAGTTTTAAAAGGTATAAAGCGCTTCAGTTCCCAGTAGGGAATTGGCAAAAGAACTCTATCCTTTTCGTGACAGATGTTTATACGTTTAATGTTAAACTTACGGCAGTGGCAGCAGAAGTGGAAGGTTGTGGAGACGAAGGCCTGGAAGCAGGCGCGGGTGGTGCTGGTGCTACTTTAGGAGAAGTCGGCGGTTTGGCTTCAGGGGGTGACGGCGCGTGGACTGGCGGAGTACTGGGAGTCACCTCCATGGTAGGGGCAGCTGGAGCCTAAGGGTAAAAGAAATAAAATTTGATGTTATTATTTTAAAATATTAGTTTTGATTTTGAATCCAGGTCTTTTGGCAGTCTTATCCTAACGTAAAGGACATTCAAAATCCATATGATGCTTTAAATTTGATAAAATCGCTTTAGTTTGGTTAAAAATGTACTTTTTTATAGTTATAGTATACTATACTGATACTGGCACTCTATTAAACATAAATATATCAAGTGATAGCCTGGTGTAGGACACTGTTATACTGCCACGGCGAATAACCTTCCGAATTATCGTTCATTTCAACGGTAAAGAGAAATATTTTGACCATGTAAGTTCTTTCTAAAATGTGTCCGGTCAACCAATCTGAACTAAGCCAGCGTTGATATGGCAGTCCGAGGCCTGGAATGACAAACTATTGTGGCATGGTTGGTTCTTTATATATTCTAACGATATTTTCGCTCTAGTTTTAGTTTAAACGTGACTTACTTTAGGCTTCACAGGTGCAGGAGGCGGAGGTATGGCTCCTTCCGATGGTTTGATCTCCGGTGCAACAGGTCTTGCTACAGCTATGTCATCTGTTGGCTTAGACTCTGCTTCTTCTGACTTTTCTGATGGCTAAGAAAGCAAATTATTGATTTAGTCAATTATCTTTTTTATGTCAGTGTCTTTGAAAAGAACGCTTATATTAACGCTAATTTTGTGATGCCCATAATCCAAATATTTATGTTACTTCTTGGCATAGGAATTAAATGATTTTGATTTTAAGATATTTAAACGAATATTTCTTATTTACGTTACATAGATAGGTTAAGCTGTTAACGTGATAGCACTGCCAATATTGTTTGTTCTATCTTCAAACGGAACAAAATATTTGTTAAATACTCAACGATAAAGATATATTAATACTGCGAGATTTGTTCTTTTTTAATACTCAAATAGCAATTCTTTACCTGTTCATCAGTGCCTGATGCTGGAGGTCCCGGTGACTTTCTCTTAATGACCTTGGGTGGACTGGCCTCTCCCGGCACACGTTTTGCTTTTAGAGGGCTTGGATCTATAATAGCAAAGCAATATTTAATCGTGTCCCCAAATTGTCCCTTAAATTAGTTTGACGGGGGCGTGGGACGGGACTCACGCTACAACTGGCTGCTGTAGCAACGGTCCTGAATCAATAAAGATGATGTATGCCTATTACTTTTGAGGATGCATTGGTTTTGTAGCATAACCCTATACAGTTACCAGGTTGAGCAATGTTATTGAATTTAGCAATTAGAATATTTAAAATAGCAAAACGGCGTCTGGAAATATTGCTGTATTGGTTCTAAACTTAGATAGTAAAACAGTACAGTTGCAGATCAGAGTCTAGAATTTAATCAGGTTATCGACAGACTCGCATCTATTACGTAGCACCTAAAATCATTGCTGACAAAACGTATGTGGGTAGTACACCTCTACCTGTTCCTATGAGGATAAACGGTCATGAATGTACCACATTTGGGTATCAGGGAAAAGCTGAGCTTTAGTAGTTTTACCCGGTTGCGGTGATGTAGTCCCTTCACCGGTAGGTGTGGCTGCTCCAGGCTGAGGACTGGCAGGCCTAGGTTGTGGGCTGACGATCTTAGGCAACGGACTTGCTGCTCTAGACGTTGGGACTGGTGATGGCGCTCTAGACGGAGGCTGGATAAATTAAGTTTGTTTTACAGTTACAGTTTTATAAGCAGTTATATAATTATAAATTTTATAAGTCAGTATATTGTAATTTTTCTAGAAAGGTTATGTATACAAAAAATAAGCTGTTTAGAAATTTGTAAGCAGATAAGAGATAGGTAAATCTAGTTCCTTAAAATTTATTATCACATTGGTAATTGACAATCTACTGATATCAAATTGGTAATGTTTCGTTAGCCTTGCTTTTCTCATATAAATAAAATATAAGCAATAACCTTCAAATATTGTTATGAGGATACTGTTAGTGATAAAACTTTTAATCTTCCGCCACTGTGCGTTTTAATTCAACATTTCCATATATTCTCGCTTCTAAAGCAACGAGATTCAGTGCAAAAGCAATTAGAACTTTTTATTAGAATATTTAACAAGCTAGCAATAATTAAAGTAACACACACAATATTTTGTTAATCCTATTCAGCGAGTCTCATACTCGCTAAACAGGAGTACAAAACGAATAGAATGCTAACAAAATATTGTGTAGTTTTAATTTAACTTAGTTTCATATGACAATGGCGTGTTTATAATTTAGGTACTATATGTGTTGACTTTGCTTGTATTGTTGGTCAAAATTAGTTTGGAAATACAAACCATGAAACGTTATTTTAATTTTTTTAGTTTTTTTGGACTATGTAACGACCATACAAGCGATAGCCTAGTACGTAACAGTTGGACTGCCACGCAAAGGTATCCAGTTCGATCCTAAAGGCCTTTGACTTTTCGAAGTTAAGTGCTTATTCAATAATTAATTATCGCTCACTTTAACGGTGACGGAAAACATCGTGAGGAAACCTAAATATCTGAGTTTCTAATGTTCCCGAAGATGTGTGAAATCTGCCAACCCACACTGGGCCAGCGTGGTGGACTATGGACTAACTCTTCTCATATTGAGAAGACCGGGCCCGTACCCAGCAGTCGGACAGTATTAATAGGCCTGATATTATAGTATTATCATTATATACGTGACGACAGATAAGATAGCTTTTATATTTACATGCAATGGTGATGTCCTGGATTTGATTGCCAGATAGAACAAAGTTTTATTGTCAATAACAGCAAAGAGTCGGGTTATATGCATCGACGCCAATTACTATCACTGCACCATAACACAAATGCCCAATTCAAACTTTAAGACTGACACCATTCATTGAAAAATAAGATTCAAAGATCACTCCAGGCAATTTTATCTCAGAAAAGTGAACCAAAAACCTTTTATATGTTTGTTACATCGTTTTTTACATCATGTACTAACCTTAGCAGCAGCTGTGACTGGTGCTGGTGTAGGCGTGCTGGGTTTAGGTGAGACTGGCCTGCTGTGCGCACCGGCGGCTGTCAGCAATGCTCCTACTCCTGCTACCACTGTTTCTTCTGTTTTACGAACAAAAGTGAAAGTCACTTCATTCTATATCATAATAACATGCTTTTTTGAAGTAGGTTAGTTGACATATACGAATTAAAGCCCTGAGTCCTGAACTAGGTGAAAACCTGTTCTATAGTTCTTCTTCCATCCAATTTTGCTTATGCTGTCGGTAGATATATGCTATAGAACTTTTAACCAATATAATCAAACAAACAGCTACAGCAACAATATGTTTAGAACATGTGTATTGGTGTTAGTGTATGTGTGTGTGTGCGTGCATGCGTGCATGAATATTTGTGTTTGTGTAAGTGCATATATTCACAAACACGCGTACACGCGTCTTTGTGAATATATGAGAGGGTAAGTTACTTGGTAAACTAGGATTATGTTGGTTTGTTTACGTAATCTTTTATTTATTGGATTTCAGTGTAATTTAAATATAATTTGAAGACCATACAATATTTTTATTTTTATTTGATAATAAATCAGTCCATTAATCACTTAACCATGGGGTGCCATGAGTTTAACAAAACTAACTTTCTTACATATATGATGCCACACTCCATATTTGATACCACACTCCATATTTGATGCCACACTTCGAAAATGTAGGACGTCTGAATTCAATACTATTGGGAGCCCGATGGTTCAAAGAATTCAAAACAAATAAATGACGAATTAATAAAAAAAGAAGTTTCTGTCTAGTAAACCGATAATTATTTTCTTTCTACCTATGTGTACATATTTTACTCAACATCAGAAGGCTGTAAGTACATACTGATAAATAGATCAAGAGGACAATTTCCTCAGTAAAATGGTGGCTAACAGCAACTGTGTGTAACACTAACTTTCAGTAGCCTCAGCTAATAGCATTTATGGAAACTTTTAGTTGCCATACAAGCAGCGATTAAGAAACTATAATCAGTTGCTTTAACTTACGTTGTATCAGTTGTACACTCCTTTATGTGAAACTTCATCTTATTAGATACAAGACTAGTTGTCTCTATAGTTTCATCCACGTTTACGATTACTCCTCCGCTCCTGTAGCTCGTAGCGTTATATTAAACAAGTGAGAAACGGCCATGAATTGCCGTAAATCATAGAGTTCGAAAAAATGGTATCACGTGTCCTTGAGGTCAGAGGTCAAAGGTCATAGTTATTTCGGGGTATATCGACTATATATGAGTCGAATGGTATTAACCGCGAGTCTCTAGCTCTTATGGTCCTTGAGTTGAAAGATGGTATCACGTGACCTTCAGGTCAGAGGTCAAAAGTCATAGTCATTTCCGGAGTATATCGACTATGCTGAGTCGAATGGCGTTGACCGCGAGTCTCTAGCTCTTACGGTTCTGAGTTGAAATTTGTATAACAGACAGACGGACGGACAAAGCTGTTGTATAAAAGTTTTTTCGAACTCTAAAAGCTTATGCGACTTTTAGGTAAGGAGCTCTTTGGCAGTGAAATAATTATTAAAATCAGTACTGTAGTTTATGAGTTTATTCCTTTCTAGCTTTTGCTCGCGGTTTCGCTCACGTAAAAGTAGGTCATGTTAAGTTATGCTAATAATATTTTTTTTAAGTATAGTCGATGTTACTAGTTTATAATATAGCTTTCTAATAGAGAAATAATCTTTTAAATCGGTCAAGTTGTTTTTGATTGAAATCCTTACAAACAAACTAAAAATCTAATCTTTTCTCTATGTAATATCAGTATAGACAAACAAAAATACAAATCTTAACTTTTTATAATATCAGTTTATAAGATCCTAAAGTATCCGAAACAAACAGAGACTTCATAAAATTCGATCAATTTTCGGATATGAAAAATGTCCAATGAACTTTGTGAAATTCAAATACAAATATTTAACCCAAATTTATTACATTTCTTGTTTAAGAGCTTTCTAGTCGTTTAGCTATTTTTAACATTTTTATGGTTTAAAAGAGGCTTAGTTTACAGCAGATGCCATTTGGCCGTAAGATACTTGCAGGTATCTTCTCATAGGCTCCACCCTTTGCCACCAGCCTAAATTTAATTCACAACAATCTCATAAACTTTGATGTTCATAAGTGTTACTTTGTGACCTAAATGAACAAATGATTTTTGACTTCGACCTGATTTTGTACAGGACGCCAACGCTTGTGAAATTTATTCATTGACTCATCGCGGCAAGCGAGTTCGAGACAAATTAATGAAGCACAGCAAGGAGCAAAGTGAATTCTATTGAGCAAGTTTCGTGGCCCTTCGGAGTTCGGACTATATGAGTAGGTATTCGGAATAACTATACTTATATACCAGCGTGCAACGCCAAGAAAACCGATAAATAATATCTAAAAAGATTTTTTCAAGGCCTATTAAATTAAAGCTGTAAAAGGTTCAATTTTATGTAGGCCTTGAAAAAAACATTAAATGTCATGCCAGTTATAATTTACCTCGAACATTTTCTACATGCTAATGTTTTTACCCATAAAAATCAATGTTCGTGTCATCCACCCCAAATATAATATAAATTAATGTATTAAAAAAAAACATAATAAAATATTTTTATTTTCTTTCTCCCTTAGCCTTAAATATTCCCAAGTCACTTGGGGTCGGCTTTTCTGGTCTAATACCCTAAGGCTAGACCAGTGTCAGGATATTAGAGGGTACTGACTTTCCCAATAACGACTGCCATAGATGTTGATGGCAGCCGGGACCGACGGCTTAACGTGCTCTCCGAGGCACGGAGCAGGCGATAATTGTCAATCAATACGCACATAATTTCGAAAAGTCATATAACTGCCGAAAGTCAGATGTGCGCGACGTGGATTAGAACCCGAGACCCTCTGCATTGCAGTCTGTTGGTCTCCCCACTGAGCTATCGCTGCTTTTATTTTGTTTCATAAAATATTTTTATTATGTTTTATAAATACATGAATTTTTTATTTTTTTGTTTTGTCATTTTTATGAATTTATGTATATTTGTATTTCTTTTTGTTAATTATTTATGTTAGTAATCTAATGTTATTTTTTAATTATCATTATAATTTATGGGAATTGTTATTAGCATCCGTGCAGTCACTAAAGGGATCTAATTGAATACCAGCGCCAGGTTTCCTTAGCCTGGCATATGCTGAACTAGGTCCCATTTGGCAAATTTTATAATATTTTTTATTTTATCAAATAAATTAATTTTCTTTCTTTCTTTCTTTCTTTAAAATGCAATTTATATTATGCATTAGTGAAAGACGTAAATTTGCAGAGATCGTGTCATAATGTGGATTATAAGAGGTTGTGCAGCACTGCTGCAATATAACCGCATAAAATGTGCATACATGCAATATCGCATAGGTATTTTATGCAATAAAGATTCAGGCATACAAAGCTTGTGTAACTCCAAGAATCGTGCATGTAACTCCTGTACTTTCATCCCTACCTGGAATTGAAACAGGTGATCCGACGGTTTCCACTTGTTCACCGACTTCCGTGGATATATCCTTGATGAGTTCCAACAGAGTGTGTCCAGGACTCACAGGCATTTCAATAGGAGACGCGCCTCGGGAACCTTCTAAAAGCAAGAAGCATTAATATATCTATTACAAGTAAATTGAAATATATACATATATAAAGATAGTAAAAACTTTTGTCATGAACTAAAAAAGGCAGTGTCTTTTGACCAAGCTTGTATGAGTATGAGGCAGTGGTAAAGTCCATTAGATAAATACGGCGCGTAACTATAAAATATGGTCAGAGATTAAAACTAAAATTTAATAGTTTTATTAAAATTAAAAAATTTAATATAACTAATAGATTTAAACACAGAAAGAATATTTTGTGATCACTACTCTCTTTTCCTTAGCCTTTATTATTCCCAAGTCACTTGGGGTCGGCTTTTCTAGTCTAACCGGGTTTGACTAGATATCAGTTTTTACACGGAGCGGCTGCGACCTGACCTCCGCAACCCGAAGGCTAACGATACCCTAAGGCTAGACCAGTGTCAGGATATTAGAGGGTACTGACTTTCCCAATAACGACTGCCATAGATGTTTATGGCAGCCGGGACCGACGGCTTAACGTGCTCTCCGAGGCACAGAGCAGGCGATAATCGTCAATCAATACGCACATAATTTCGAAAAGTCATATGACTTTCAAAAGTCAGAGGTGCGCGACGTGGGTTAAAACCCGAGACCCTCTGCATTGCAGTCTGTTGATCTCCCCACAGAGCTATCACCACAAAAAAAAAAAGCTAAAGTATGTAAATGTAATCTTCTTGTTCGTGTCAATGGTTCTTCTTGTGTGAACTACATATTATTTAGTAATTAATATTACGTAATTAATACGTAATTGTAATTGCGTCAACTTGTCATAGTTAATGTGATGTCATCGTACAAATGAACTTAAAAATGCTGAAACAGCCAATTAACTGTAGACAATGAAATTAAACTGCTATATACGGATTTTACCGCGTTGTTTATTAGACACTTTATTTCAAAATTTTGAAAATTCATGATTGATTGATGATCTTAGTCTCCCCGTGACCATGGCTGCTGAAAAGCAACCGAAACGTCGGGGAAAGTGTAAAAATAAATTAAATCTAAATAGTTTAATAATAATTTAATTAGCTTAAAAATTAGTAAAGTTTAATAGTAGTAGTAGTGTAACAATTTTCAAAATTTTGTAAATAAGTGTCAAATAAACAACGCTATAAAATCCGTATATAGCAGTTTAATTTCAATGAATACTATTCGCGTAAATAGAAGACAATATTATGTAGACAATGAGTCTTAATAACATTTTCATCTGTAGTAAAAACGCAGCACACTATATTTCGTGTTCTGTTTATGACTGCGTTACAAAATATGATGTTTTTATACATTACCTGGCAGAGGTGAGCGCAGCACCAATTTTCTGGCCTCTTCCATAGCTCGTTGTAAGTTCTGCTGGTTCTTAAACGACTCGCGGCTACGGCACCGGCCTATTTGAGACCTGTGAGAAATGCACGTCTTAAAACATACATAAAACTTATTGTATCGCTTAATAGTTCGAATTATTCGAAACTTGAATCTAACCGGTAATTAAATATTCGAATGATTCGATTGATTGATTCTTTGATTAGGTATTAGTCTTACATAAATTTATGCGTTACTGCAAGAAGATTCACGGGATGAGAAACACATCGAACCGGCGGCGGCGATTATTTTTCAATTCCACTTGCAAGTCGTAGATGAACTCACTACACCACACAGAAGACAAGCTAGTGCTATAGTAAATATAAGTAGTAACATAATAAGTTATTAATATTTACTAATTCTACTTTTAAAAGAGAACTCCGGCACTAAGATGTCTTTCTGAGTCGCAGAGAACTTAAAAATCTTGCAAATAACTGATTCCTAGATTCGGGCATATTATTTTGTTAATCACACAATTCTTTGTCCCGTCTAGAGATTGAAGCCACAATATTCAGCGCAATGCCGAAACAACCACTTAAACGACTTTTCCTTCCGTGCAGTCAATACGGGCTATTGGACTGACTACGAATATAAACGCGTCATGAGTTTGTTCTTTTCTGTCTTTTCCCACGAACGGAACCATGGGTCCATTACACTACCTTGGTATTCAAATCATGACGACTAACAGATAACTAAATACCTAATACTAAAACAACATACCCAAACAATAATAATTAAATGTAATAAATATTCACTCATCGCCAATTAACTAAAATAACAAAAACAATTCAAAATTATTCATGAATTAAATTCAATATTCATGAATCAGGTATTTTATTTTACATCTATTATTTTGGCTTTCAATTAACATCAATAAAACAGAATATTCTGCTGTCTGATATTTATTGAAAAGACATATAACCTCGATGGCGTAGTGGTTAGTGTAACCGACTGCCACGCCTGAGGTCGCGGGTTGGACTGCCGCACAAGTCAAACATTTGTGTGCATGGACATGGATGTTTGTCTTGGTCTGGGTGTTTCTATCTATAATTTGTAAGTATTTACAAAAAAAAGTATATAAGTATGTTTATCCATTGTCTAGTACCCATAGTACAAGCTCTGCTTAGTTTGGGCTAGACGGTGTAGTGTGTATGTGGTAGAATAATACTGATTTATCGGCATTTTACCTTAATAACTGCAAAAGTTTGTGAAGCTGTTTGTTATTGAATCACACGTAAACCGATGAACGGATATATTCTATCTATGGGCCAAGTTTCATACAAATAATATAACCTGGAGTAACACACCACACAGGGTACCCTGTATTAATATTAATCAGCTTTATTCCCGTTGAGATTTGCACAAGCAAAGCCATAGGCATAAGCTAATATTATATAAAGAATACAGCGCGGCATTTGAAGTATTATCAGCATTTGCCAGACCAATGTCAGTATTAATAGCTACTATAACGATCGCTGTCAAAATTCGTTTTACGGGTTACGCGTGATTAAGTAACAAACATCCCATCATATTTTGTAATTTATAAAAATTATCTGTATTTATAATATTACTAGCGACCTGTTAATATTACTACAAAACCATAACAAATTATACTCCTAAACCATCCGGTCTGTTGGTGAAGACCGCATGAAAACCCGTTCAGTAGATTTTGAGTTTATCGCGAACAAACAGATAGACGCGGGGGGGGGTGTTTCTATTTATCGAATAGAACATGCCAGGCATATTTATCTCTGTAATTTGTAATAGGATTAGGAGGATTTGTAAATCGCGTAACCTACGGGACAAATTTTAAACGATTGGGAGGCCTACGGTACTTTATAATTCTTGAACTAGGCTAAGCAAAAAAACGTATAGCAAAATAATTTGAGTGAAATCTTTTGAAGCGACCCATCTCTTGTCGTCTTTCCTAAATCAGGCTCTGGATTCCTATTAGCTAAGTTTCAAATGAAGATCGTTATCGAATGAATGTGGCACTTTTTTTAAGTAACGATACCTACCTGGTATCCCTACTTAAATACCTACCTACTTGCTTTCCTCAAAAGGGGAGACGAGGAAGTTATGTCGGGCTTAACCTAACCTATTTTTCAAATCTCTACCTTCAATGGTGGTTGGGTCGCTGGAACTACATCTACGACCGACCTCGCAGAGCCCAATGCTGATTTTACGTCTGCGGCGGATTAAACCTAACCGACCCTATTCTATTAAACATAGTGTTATACTAAAGGTTATTAGTATCTAAAGTGCAACTTACGAAACTCCAGTTCCAGCCAGCGTCTGGTCCCACTTAGCATTGGTGGTGCTGGCGACCGCCAATTTAGCGATCCTCCTGAAGCGAGACAGGCCGTCTTCATCAGCCGGCTTTTCTTCGTCAAGAGCCACCGGGGCCACGTGGAAGTCCTTCATGAGACGACGTTCCCATACTTTCATACGCTTGCCGAGGACCACTGGATAAGAATACAATATTTACTTTAATACATGAAGGGAGAATTTTATACTCTTTTTATTCCTCTCAAACGTCCATGACTCCTACGGTGGAGTCATGAACGTTGAGTTCGTTGCGCGTCCGTGACCACTACGGGGGAGTCAATCACAACAACTTTTCTTGACTCCTCCGTAGGGGTCACGGACGCGCACGGAAGCATTTTTCTTTTGTATGAGTCATAGACATTCCAAAGGTAAGTAATAGTGTAGGTAAGGCATAGTGTACACTTGGAAGTATTAGACTGGGCATAGTTGAAGTTTATATGGAGAAAGGTCCAGAAATTTAAAAATAATAAATAATAACTACCGTTGAATTTCGACCTCTGGGTGATTAAATTGTTAATATAATCATTAATCATACACTAATAAACCTTCTAACATTGAAAAGAGTTCCGTGCCCAGCATTAATAATAATAATAATAATAATATTCTACCACATACACACAACACCATCTAGCCCAAACTAAGCAGAGCTTGTACTATGGGTTCTAGACAATGGATAAACATACATATATACTTTTTTTTTGTAAATACATACATATTATACATAGAAACACCCAGACTAAGACAAACATCCATGTTCATGCACACAAATGTTTGACTTGTGCGGGAATCGAACCCGCGACCTCAGGCGTGGCAGTCGGTTACACTAACCACTACGCCATCGAGGCCGGCATTGGGACAGCTTAATACAAGACTGATATTATATTATATTACTATTAACTGGTGGTGGACTATGACCTATCATAGTCCACCTCGCTGGCCCAGGGTGAGTTGATTTAACATATCTTTAGGAATATTATGGAGAACTCTCAAAAATATGCAGGATTTCTAACGATTTTAAAGCAAGCGATAACCTCAAGACCTCTGCGTGGTCTGCAACGGTGTCCCACTAGACTACATTCCATTTAAATACTTACTCTTCTCTTTCCTGTCAGTGAAGCTGACATCCATGCCGTTCCTCTCGAATACCTCGAGCAGTTCATATCTCATAGCTGACACATCTCCTTTCAGCTCGTTGATGTCATCTTCTGTGACCGGTTCATCATCCATCTTCCTGTGCATAGCAGACACGTAGCGCCACACCAAGGCGCGCATGACTGCTGTATAGCGCACATCATGTTCTTTTTCTTTCTGCTCCTATAAAAGAGAAAGGAGAAGTCAGTCAGTTGTCCTAAATTATCAAAAACAGAAAATATCATGTTATTATCGTGGAATAAAGCTACGAATCCGGTAAGTAACTAAACGACCTATCTTCGGATATAGATTATATAATATAATAATATTCTATCACATACACACAACACCATCTAGCCCAAACTAAGCAGAGCTTGTACTATGGGTGCTAGACAATGGATAAACATACATGTATACTTGTTTTTTTGTAAATACATGCCACGCTTAAGACTGCGCCGAGCGTAAGACAGATAATGACAGAGCTCGTACGGCGCATATTCAAATCGGCGCGCGGCCGCCATAGTAAAATTGAATAGAGGATTTGAAGTGCTTTTTTGATAAATATGTATTATGTATTAATAACTAAACTATTTAGAACGGACAAATTGTAATATAACTATTTATGTTTCGTTTAAGCTGTAAAATAGGATAGATTTCTACTGCTATAATCTAAAAATCAGGTAACACGAGCTTACGTTTTTGCATTTTTCGTGCAAATTTACTTAATTTTGTAGGCGAAAATATTAATTATTTTAAGTTTTTAACACAGAGTAATTGTAAACATATTCATTGTTATAGTAACAAAAATACAACAATACAAACTCACATTAACATTTTAAATTAGGATAGGTACAGATACTATAATACTACTAAACAAGCTGTGATTATATCGTTAAGCCTAATGTGTAATAATAATAATAATAATATTCTAACACATACACACAACACCATCTAGCCCAAACTAAGCAACAACATTGTGCAACCCATAAAACGTTATTTCGAGACTGAATAATATAATAATAATAATAATATTTTATCACATATACACAACAACATCTAGCCCAAACTAAGCAGAGCTTGTACTATGGGTACTAGACAATGGATAAACATACATATATATATTATTTTTTTTGTAAATACATACATATTATACATAGAAACACCCAGACTAAGACAAACATCCATGTTCATGCACACAAATGTTTGACTTGTGCGGAAATCGAACCCGCGACCTCAGGCGTGGCAGTCGGTTACACTTACCACTACGCCATCGAGGCCGCCATTATTATTATATTTACATTTTTTAATTTACAACACCATTTTAAATATTGACTGATGTCTGAAGTAGCTGTGTAGGCTATGCACCTACTTAAAACATACAATTATTGCATTATTTATTTATTATATGATATGATTTACTAATACAATATCTGCTTTTTAAAGAAAATCAACTCTCGCACTATGAATAAATCCTGTGTCGCTGAGATCTTTACAAACATTCAAATAACGGACATAAAGAACACCCACGCTCGTAACAACTATTTGTACACAATTTTTTGTGCAATGTGGGGATCGAGCCCACAATACTTGGCATAATGGTAATGGCGAGGCACCCACTTATATTTTGCCATCCATGCAGTTAAATCAATACTTATAGCGCACCGTATTACTAAAACCTTTACGTCATCTGTTCCACTTACTTTCGTCTTCATCTTCCTCAGTTTATCCTTCTTCCTTAGTCCAAGCATCTTCAGAAGCAGTTTGGGAGTAGGCAGGATGTTGAACGGAGGCGGCAGGGTAGCGCTTTCTTCGAAGTAGCTCATCCAAAGACGAGTGCGAGCAAACTTCCATTCAACGTCCGAATGTTCCTGTGACAGAATATATGGTATAGTAATCATTAGTATTGGAAAAATACTAACTAATATTATAAATGCGAATGTGATTTTGTTTGATACGCTTTCACACCTTAAGACTGCGCCGAGCGTAAGACAGATAATGACAGAGCTCGTGCAGCGCATATTCAAATCGGCGCGCGGTCGCCATAGTAAAATCGTATGGAGGATTTGAAGTGCTTTTTTGGTAAATATATATCTTCATTGTCAATCAATAACTTAAATATTTGGGACAGACAAATTGTAATATAACTATTTATGTTTGGGTTAAGCTGTAATATAGCATAGATTTCTACTGTCATAATCTAAAAATCACGTATGTATCTTATGTGGGGGCCAGTCAGTGTAGACCGGCAACACTTCAACCCAGTGGGATCTTTTGTGTCTACACTCTCCCAATAACGACTGCCATAGATGTTCATGGCAGCCGGGACCGAAGGCTTAACGTGCTCTCCGAAGCACGGAGCAGGCGATAATTGTCAATCATCTTTAATTAGATATTACAGACAATAATACGTAATAGAAAAAACATTAATTAGTCATGAAGTACTGGCTTCGCTCGCGTGAATCCGTAAAAACAAATAGATGGACAGATAGCCCATACAGCCTGCTAATATATTCCCTAAAATAATGGTACCGACTATCTGATTATTTAGCCGGTACTTACCTCGATCGTTGACGGTTGTTAATACATTGAATAATATTATCTATATATTAATACGTGAAGCAAAGACATTGTACCCATTTTTACGATAATTGCGCAGACGGAGGAGTATGAAATTTAGCACATTTAATGTTTATATGGAGTAGGAGTGTCGAATTCTAATATTTTTATAAAATATGCATAAGAAATACTTTAAATTAATGGAAAAACACTACACGCACACAACCATGCATTTGACACACGCAATCGAATTCATAGTATTTCGGCAATGTTCGTCTGACGTCGTACAATTCTTCGTAACTGTGGTTATATAATAATATACCTTATTTATATGTAATAGATAAAAAAGGAAATGAAGTAGCAAGCTTAGGAATACCGTTAATGAAACAGTATAGTTAAGTAAATAATAATTTGTTTGAAAAAGATAAGTAAATTAACCATTATACACTTAACGAAATCTAATTGAAACCTGATTATAAGGGTAAATTTAAAGACAATAAAAGCTTAATACCGATCAAACTTAAAATTTAAATCAATTATGGTCGAATTTTGACCACTAGGCGACCGCTAGTATCATTAGTTAGACAGTGGTAAGCAAAGACAAAAAGATATACAACAATAATTTCACAAGAATACACACAGCCGAAATAGCTCAGTTGGGAGAGCGTTAGACTGAAGATCTAAAGGTCCCCGGTTCAATCCCGGGTTTCGGCAGACCATGACTTTTTGATATTTTCTTCAATATTCTATCAACTTTAATTATTATACTGTACCTAAACAATATACTAGTAAAAATGTATGATAAAACATTTAAATATATTTTCAGCGCCTTACGGTTTCGCATAGCAACCAGTTACGCAAATGGATTCACCATTTATTTATTAGGTATCGATACCATAATTTATCAATAATAATATGTATTTGTATATTATTTTAAACTGCCTCGTTGGCACCGTGGCATAGTTGGCCGCTTAGGAGCGATCGCAGTCACGGATTCATTTACCGATTCGAAAAATAAATTCATAGCGGATTTTGAAATTGTGCCCGCTATACAACGGTAGTCTGACCACGAGCCAAATATTTCAGGCGATGTGAGAGTAAAATTAAGTACCTAGCTCTGCTTTCCCCTTCGGGGATGTATAAGTGTCACTCTATGTGTGTTGTATACCTTTGCTACGTTAGCAAAATCCAAAATGAGGATCTTTGGAATTTATCTATTGCCCTGATACACTACTATACGGGATGTAAGAAAACTCGTAGTGATTGGATTGAGCCCGTTATTCCAAGTTAAATTCGTGAAAATTTTCTAGAAAAGTTCTATATATATTTCAGAAATTTTACATTTCGTCGTCTGCATCGTAATCCTATTCCAACTAATATTATAAAGGCGAATGTGAGTTTGTTTGTTACTCTTTTCTTAAATTCTCGACCTAGCATCATGTAATTTCCGTGCATGTAGATCCCTCTGATAAAATGTTTGCATGTTGTCAGGGGTACAGAAAAGGGCAGAGCGTACCTTTCATCCAAAAACACGTAAGTGAAACCAAAAGCTAGTTATAGCATAATGCGTATATATACGATTATATTAAATAAAACTACCATATACTATTAAAAACAGCTATCAAATCAAATCTTATGTGCTGTAAACAGTTAACGAAATCAGCTATACCGTAGTTCGGTGCGCAGAGGTCATTCCCGTGCGGTCTTAATCTTGCGGTTTTATCATGAACTTGTTTTTGCCCGTTTAAATCACACGGGATCACATAAATAATAAATAAATGTATTATGAAAGGTAGACTATGACGTTCCCCAGGATACAATCTATGTCCTTACCAAATTTCATCAAATTGGGTTCAGAGCCAAGCCATGAAAGTGTAACAGACAGACAGCAACTTCCGCTTTTATAATATTAGTGGAGTGTACTTCGAGATATGCGAGATATGTAAGTATCTACGCATAGAAAGACGTTTCTTAAAGGTACATTGCCCCTTACATCCCATATAACATGTCAATGAAAGTGTGTACCTATTTTACGATGAATAGTACCTACACATAATTGTATCAATCTATCTATTGCGTGGCGAAACTACTAAGTTGAGTTATAAAAAGGCGGTGAGGCCCACTTTATTTTGCTTTTCATTCTACTGATATTATAAATGTGAAAGATTGTGAGTGTATGTTCGCCACTCAAAAACAAAACCAACAAAGTAGGTATGTCCTGGATAAACACATGTATTTTTTTTTATTTCTTCAACCAAGGTGGCATACATGCATACAGCCCACCTAATGGTAAGTAGTCACCGTATGGACGCCTGTAACACCAGAGGCATCACTTGCGCGTTGCTGACCTTTTAGGAAAGGATGCAGGAAGGAGAAGGAGCGGGAAGGGGGCAGAGGGTAATTGGGCCTCCGGCACTCTCACTCACCGAACGAAACACAACAGTAGGAATACTGATATTTCACGTCGATATTCTGTGAGAGGCTAGTCCTTTCCCGGTCGAGCCGGTACAGTCATGCTGAAATCAGCGAGGCTCTATATTCTAAGTTTAGTGACATTCACATTAGCAATACTATAGGTTTTAACCTAATTAAAAGATTACACTGAACAAGTGGTGTAGATTGGCTCGTCGATTTTTTCTAATTTATTTCGTTATGATTCTATTCTTCTTCTTTTCTTTTCGTGTGGTTAGTGGCCAACCTGTTGTCAAGAGTTGTTCAAGCCTAGGCCTCTGACATGGCTTAACGACTGCTGTCAATTTGACAACCACCGGGACCGACTTTTTACGTGCCCTCCGAAGCACGGAGACGCTCAGATGAAATACCACTAAGCAGTCACCCATCTATAGACTGACCGCACCCAACGTTGCTTAAACCTCGCTAATCGTTTACCGATCAGTGAGTGCAACTGGCTATGAGCGGATGATTCTATTTAAGTAAATACTAGTTTTATGATCTAGTGTATGCCGACGTAAAAAGTTCTTAGCTAATATTATAAATGCGAATGTGAGTTTGTTTGTTTGTTACACTTTCACGCCTTAACTACTTGACCGATCATAATGAAATTTTGCATACACTTTGTCAGGGATACAATAAAGGACCTTTCATCCAGAAGAGGGGTGTTCCCGAGGGATAGCTTATTAATAATAAACATATTTCCATAGTCATAAAGAATGAATAAGACTGCCTCAGTGGCGCAGCGGCAGTGAATGCTAATTCTATGCATCATTAGAAATCATATCTCAGGTAGTAAACATAGTTAGGATAGATTTTTTTTCATATATTTTTCTGAACGTCCTGCAATTCTACTTTAAGACATTTCAAGGTTATCCATTAATTACCGGACACCCTGTAGATGCGAAACTATACAGCGTGTAACAGAAAGATGTGGTCATATTTTAGGACCGTATTGTATCTCAAAAATAAGTCATGTGCCCTATCCCTATCCCCGGACCAAAACAAATTATTTTAAATTTTATGACAAATAATATAGACGCTGTATATGTATGTACATGGTCTTAAAAATAAACAGAACATTTTTTATTGTAAACGGAAGTCTTCTTGTTTATTGGAAGTTATCGTGTGTAATATATTTCAACTAGAAGTTGGTTACTTTAACCCTAAGTTGTTCACATGTGACGTGTTAAATATGAAAAAGGTAGAACTATGAGCCACGTGTTTACGGTGGATAGGATAGGATCACGAAAATGGGCCACAAATTTTTTGTCCATTTGTCCGTCTACACCTTTTTATTAGACTGCTCCATAGGAAGTAAGTTAAGGTTTTGAGCTGCAACGTCCCGCCGGCAACCCCAACACAATATTTTTTTTATTATGTCTGGATATTGGCGAATTAAGACATTATTTTCCGAGAAGGTCCTAAACACCGATGGCCTATATAAATCTAGAATTTTGACTTCAAACCTAATTTCCTGCATTGGTCACCAAACAATCCTGGGGTGTGTGGAAACCATCTGCAGCTACATTCTAGCAGTTAACATATTAATAAAGTTTTAAAAAGTGGCAATTATAAAATAGTAATTAGTATTTATTTTAAGTAGCAATTTCAGCTCAGCAGATTTTCAAAATCTAATATTTTTTCTGCTACCGCGTCTGAGCTCTGATAGAAATGTATTATATACATGCATAACAAATTTCTAATATATTTTTAAGACATCTGTCATACTAGAAAAAAATGATGTCACGAGGGATATTTGAACAGCGGACACAAAGAATACACAACAACAATTGTCGGACCGGACCCCCATTATGCGAAACACTGGCACTGGCGAGGTGACCATTTAAACCAATGCAATGCGCCAATCGCGCAGTGACACTTAAGTAATTGGTTTAAATTAAATTATTACTTACACAGTACATTTCAATAATCATCAACCATCACATTCACATTTCAATAATCAAGAATCATCAAATTGCATAAAAAAAGTATAATAATTTAATTTTTGTCATGTTTATTCTGTTAGTCAAGTGCTTTCTCTCCTTATAAGAACTAATATATAGCTTAGTCTGGATCTAGCAGACTTCATATATTTAAGAACTTTGTACTTAGCTACCTCTGAACTAAATTACTCCCATGTCCTTGATCCACAATTAACCTTGCAGTAACAGCCCGCCAATATTATTTAACTTATGATTCAACTAACACTCAACGTTGAGTAATATTAATGACTAGTAGTGTTCCCGCGGTTTTACCCGCGTAAGTCCCGTTCCCGTGTGAATATCGGGTTTCACCCCTTTCACGCCCTTCAGGGCGGAATTTCCAAAAATCCTCTCTTAGTGCTCCCCTACACTCTCCAAGGAACATACATGCCAAATTTCAGCTTCTTGCGTTCAGTAGTTTCGGCTGTGCGTTGTCTGTCAGTCACTCAGTAACGGAAGAGTTTTTTTATATAGGTATAGATAGTTAATACTTAGTTTTCTCATAAATATTTAAGATTGGTTTATAAGTTAGACTGGATATAAAGCGCTAGCAGATCCTTCACTAGTAATTAAAACAAAGGACACCTAATAAAATCCAATGAAAATAAGTTTAATGCCAAAAGTATAAGTAAAGTTTACCCTCTAATGCCAAAGTATTACCACACAAACCATTGAAGTTGTATTCTTAATATACGTGAGAAAACTATCAAGAACCCAGGTGACATTAAAAATAAACCAGTTTCTCGAGTCTTCCACAATGTATACGGAAGTTTCTCGAACAGTAAAGTCATCCTTATTAGTACGGGCTTAAGGGCTTTGTCTGATGAAGATTGTTAGTCTGAAGAAACAGACTACAGAATCTTCTTTAAATTTACACACATCTTTATTTCTTGTTAGTGTTTTATATTTTAAAATCAAACAACTTTATACGGATATTATCGCGTTGTTTATTTTTTATAAAACACTATTATTACATAATTTTGAAACTTTAAACTACTGTTGTTAAACACTTTTACTAGTTACTGTTTACTTCTATTTAAACTATTTAAATTATAAAACTATTTAGATTTAATTTAACACTTTCCTCGACGTTTCGGTTGCTTTTCAGCAGCCATGTTCACGAGGAGACTAAGATGGTGGTTATCTCAGTGTTCTAAGTGTAGTCATTTCAAAGTACCCGAACATAATTTAATAATTGGTGTTTCTATTTACGCAGAATGAGTTCAAATTATCATGAGTGTGAACACGTGCAACTTAACTGTTTATACCATAATAGATAACCATTAATAGATAACCAACCACTTTCTGTGATTTGAAAACCACAGGTACTCGCAAAAGAACACCGATTCATACCAACGACGCTTGACGAGGCTATTGAAATAAAAAAAAACTTCATAATTTCAATAGAGAAGATGGTTGGAATGTACCACTAGCTTGGGATCCAGTAATTCAAATAGTCAAAGCCAAGAAGAAGCAAAACACCATGAAGTCACCTCCATCAAAGTATCATGAAGCCAGACTTCATGATACTTTGAGCTCATTCTGCGTAAAAAGAAAACCAATTATTAAAATATGTTCGGATAGTTACTTTAAAATAACTACACTTCCAACATTGAGACAACCATCGTTATAGTCTCCCCATGAACATGGCTGCTAAAAAGCAACCGAAACGTCAGGGAAAGTGTAAAATTCAATCTAAATAGTTTTATTATTTAAATAGTTTAAATAGAAGTAAACAGTAACTAGTAAAAGTGTTTAACAACAGTAGTTTAAAGTTTCAAAATTATGAAATAATAGTGTTTTATAAAAATTAAACAACGCGATAATATCCGTATAAAGTTTGTTTAATTTCAATGTATAACATTCGCGTAAACGTAAGACAATAGTGTATTATATTATTAGATCCGTCAAGGCTTCACTCGCATGAATAAAGCAACCTATGTTATTCGTAGGCAGTGTAGCTTCTTTTATTGGAAATATAAATCGGTACAGTAGTTTTAGAGATTAAAGACTACATAACTACAAACAAACAAAAACGACTTTAAAAAATCAAGACTTAGTATTTGCGTGCATCGCATATATTAGGTTATTATTTACTATTTATTTTTAGACGTGGCATATATTGCTCCATTTAGGTACTAATAATTATAAGATATTTCATAATAAATATCCAGAAATAAAAATTAAACGTTCTCGGTTCGAATCAAAAATATATTTTCCGCTTTCTGTTAAACGAAAGAATGCTTATTTTTAATGTTGCCAGCGTTTTAACAGTTATTGTCTATATATATTAACCTATAAATTTAAAACAATTCTCTGGATGTATTACTTTTTCCACCTTTGATTTATTCAAAGATCGAAAAATTTCTGCTCTTAGACCTTTTATTCAAACTCCAACATAAATAAGATATAAACTCATTATGTGATACTCACATCAATCATGGCGTAAGAGTTGGACATCATAGCAATGAGCAGGTTCAAAAGGACGATGACGTTGATCACCGAGTATGAGCCGAACATGAGCAGGCCCCAGAACCGCGTGTAACTCTTGATGCCCGCCAGCTCGAAGTTCTCCAGACCAACCATGCCGAAAGACGCCCAAAACAGAGACTGAGACGCTTCGAAGACGCTGGTGAGAACATACTAGTAAGTATAAATTATTATTTACATCTTCCGCATTAAAAATATTTACAAACATTGAAACAATGGACACACACAAGAACAGCCAGATTTTGACAAACTTTGTGGTACACACAGGTGTGTGGCTCGAGGGCGATGGAAACCACAACATTCGATGTAGTGGCAGTGGCGAGTCCAACATTTAAACTTCTACGCCATCCGCAGTCAATATGGTGATTTTAGATATCGCAGATGGTTGTATGTATGCAAATAGAACGTTTATGGTTATACGTATGATATAGAAATGAATTAATACGGAATAAAGAACATAACACTGCATATTCCTCTTAAATACTCATAACTATTATGAACAAAATTGCTTAGTAATATAAAGGATCCAGATCCCAGATCAAAGATGTAGGTACTGAGACCGCTATGCTGAAGTGGAACTGGGCTGGACATGTCTGCTGCATGAAGCCCGATAGGTGGGCCAAACTATCGACCGAGTGGATACCGGATGGTGGCCGTAGGCGACGGGGCAGACGGGGAAGAAGATGGCGGGATGACATAGAAAAGTTTATGGAGAGGTGGCAAGACGTTGCTCAGGAGCGAGAGCAGTGGAGATTAAGAGGGGAGGCCTTTGCCCAGAAGTGAGACGCAAAAGCAGGCTGAGAAAAAAGAAGGTATGTCCACTATTAAAGGGTAGATACTGTGGGCGTCACAACTTTGTCAGCAGTTAAAGAGACTACCAATTTGTAGCAGTAATCTTTATAGCACTGGATCGGTATCATAGCTTATAAATAATTGTAGCATCTATCAAATATGCGTTATGCTCGAGCTAGATGTTGATTAGGTTTAAAATTGCATTAGATTACATTATCATCACCTTCCTGACAAACCAACCATCAGTCGAAGTCAGTCAAAAATTATATAGATTACAAAGTAATACTTGTGAATGTCAAAGTTAGTGAATGTGAAGTTACATTTAAATTAGTGGATGTTCTCAGACAAGGAATTAAACCCAAGGTAAGGTACCTGCAATAAACTCACGGCTACTCTTTATGATGTATTACAGCTTAGGTAATTTTTATTTTATGCGTTTATTAATAATTAAAGTTGTCGCTTTTTTGACACCACTATGTTTTACCTTATCTGTATCTGCCTACACAAATATCAGATACCAAACTAGAGCACCCGTGTCCAATTAATGGTGTATGTAACGCAATATGAGTGTTCTTATCGATAGTAGTTTTTGTTTTTTTGTCTCCAAACGCTCTGTAAAGTTCTATGAAAAATCGCCATCCGATTCAGTGACGGGCGCCGTGAAACCGGAACGTTCAGAAGGAAATTTATACCGGCTCAGTCAACAAATCTGATCATTCTAGTGAAACCCTGCAATTCAGCGGAGATGTTGATTGACTATTCAATACATTGATTCTGCAAA
Organism: Catocala fraxini; assembly: GCA_930367265.1. Taxonomy (NCBI): domain Eukaryota; kingdom Metazoa; phylum Arthropoda; class Insecta; order Lepidoptera; family Erebidae; genus Catocala; species Catocala fraxini. Next base: position 16,938,885 of record OV884045.1, read on the forward strand.
AATAGAAATGTGAAGCTTTTCATACGATGAATGGATGATGGACCGAAATTAACATTCGGTAATGCCAAGATTTGGAAATTGGCTAAAATATGGTTTCTTGTAGGTATCGACACTCAGTAAGATAAATACAGAACATACTTCCTTTAAAATGTTTACACCCAATACGCCTAAATATTAAATATACCTATTGTGTCAAAACATAACATTTACTGTAACGTATCTTGTAAACTTTAAGTAAAAAGCATGGATGTTTCATAAATTTGTATAATAATCCAAAAAGTTGTATACTTCTATTGTTTAATAACGAAGTAAATATAATATACTAACTTTTGCCCACGGTTCGTTCACGTAAATGTAGGTTAAGTTGACACCCTAATCACCTAGCGGTATAAAATATGCTTTACGACCTGTTCTCATACTTACCAAATATACATAAATGGTCGAGGCGTTTCGGAGCAGTGCGACCACAAACACAGTGACACAAGTTTTTTGTATATATAAATGTATACAATATTTTAGCACATAGGATGTAGACATTTTATTAGAACTTTGTTTCGTATACATATTTTACATTCCATACAAAATGAACCCTTGGTAATAGCGAAACTCTTCGCAGCATCTAAACTAATCTATCTTGCAAAATCTTAAGACTTGAATATAAAATGTCCTCTTATTGAAAGTCAGTTAAAAACCATATAGTAACTATTAATAAGTAAGTAACATTTACATTAACAATGCATGCCATTTTGGATATTAATAACCGTTGTCATGGCATCCGCTATTGATCAAATATTAAAACAAACACCACAAACAATTATTACGGAAATGAAACAAGAGTTCATGATTGAAAATCGGTAATCTGTCTCTGGGCATGGAATTAAGAAGTACTTATTAATGTTATGGTTTCCGATTTATTTGACACGCAAAAAGATTAATAACGTTGGTATTATCTAAGGGCAGATAGCCAGTCATAATAAAAGATGTCATAATAAAAAGCCTTGAAATAAACAGATCATGATTTCGGACACAATAGATTTATTTGCTCACTACAAACAATCATTTAACACGCAATTCTCATTAAAATGATCATTATAACGGTTTATAAAGAAGACACTCGTCACAATGAAAGCACTACACCACGCAATGCACTAAACGTACTTATCTATGAATGTCCATGACCACAAGAAAATAGGAAAACATATTTGGCGATTAAGAACCTTAATACCTTTACAAACAGCATATAATCCAATACATTTGTAATATATTTACGATATCGTCCTTTATTACGTCGTCCTAAAATCACGTTTGTTCTCTAGGTCTTTAGGTTGATATTTGAATTATAATTGTTTTCTAGTCTCTTGTAAATTATCGTCTGGTCTCTACGAATGAACAATTTGTTAAAACACAAACATAGCCGAAGAACTCCAACAATTACTAAGATAGCCACAATAACAAGTTACTTGCACAATAGCCATTTACAGTCTATATTTATCCACTGGGTTGAAAATACCGTCAGTATTTAAGAATATGACTCTATAAAGATGACTTTGATTAGCAGTATACTGAACAATAACATTAAGTGAGCGAGAATAGTTACAAGTAAGTTCTTTTAAATTTAATTTCGAACCACTTTTTCCTTTGTTAATAAGCATGGTAGTCCATTGTTTCACGTAGCGTCATGCAATCCACATCATCAATCTTCAAAGTATTCATTTTAACGTTGATATCTTCCTCCAACTGTATCTGTGTCTGCAACAAGTATCGCAGTGATGACGTAGCTTCATGAAGCATTTGCTGCAATTGTTCCGTACTAAAACGGAGCATTTCACACTCATACAACAATGCCTGCCCTGGGGGATCCTTCACTAATTCAGCTCCAGTTCTCTGGGCACGTTTTCCAAGCCGAGTGTGTGCCAAAGCTGTGTTCCCTTCCTTATCAGCCAACGCCTTTTGCAGTAGTAATATATTGTTCTGCATATCAGCAATTTTCTGAGTTGTATCACGATGCATGTCTTCAAGTTTTGCTTTAGATCGTTTGGTATCCTCGATTCGCTCGTGAAAAGCGTGGTTGCACTTCTTGTAGGCATTCCAAAGGTCATCAATAACCTGTTTTAAAATAATGTCCACGTACATTTTAATAGGGCGCGCGCTTGTCACTTCTCTCGCAGCCATTTGGATGTTTTTAGCAGAATAAGCGCTGTATTCATCAGCCGATATATTTGATGGATCAAGGTTGGAAAAGCCTTCGTATATAGAAAGACACAGATCAGTTGACTTGAGAGAAAGATTGCCTTTATCTAAATCAATGGCTGATTGCTTGTACTGTAGATCTCTGTCAATAAGGTAGCGCGTAGAACGTAATCTTCTCATTTGCTCGTTAAGCTGTTCCAACACTCGTCTCAAAAGACTTTGACCACCTAATATGCTGGTGACTTCTTGCTGCAGTGCATTTTCCACTTCATCGACGACTAAGTCAATTCCAAGTCGTCCATCTCTAAGCATTAGGCATTTGCGACAAATTGTCAGTGCATTAGCTTCGAGTGAAGATAGGCAGTCCAGAACCCTAATCTTGTATACACTGAGAGCTTCAAGTTCCAAGCATATTTCTTTACGTTGTATTTGAAGCTCGTTCTTGACGAACTCAATGTCTCCAATGCGTTCTTCGAGACGTCTGTCGGTGGTAGATTTTAGGACTTCAGCTCGTTCAGCGGTTTCTTCTCTTATACGTTGGGATTCTCCTATAACTCTGTCGGCTAGCTGCTGTTGGTCCACAGTATTCCTGCATCGCTGGTCGTTGCTCAGCTTCCATTCTGCGAGAGTGAACTTCGCAGTTCTCGGCGGCATGCATACTATAGCTTGCTCCGCTAGCCTAGTTGTAGCTATCGGAGCTCCAATCACATGTCGCACACCGAACTGTGCCTCGCACATCTTTATGAACTAAATAATTTCTAAATTAAAATCTCTACAAAACACTCCCAGTCGACCGATGTCAAATATAATGTCAAATATTGATAAAATTGTTTTGATTGCTATGGCGACGGCAATGAAGTTGAAAAAACAAAGTAGGTTGGAAGGTTTCTATTTCGGATTACTCTTTGTGATCAAACTCGTTCGACTGAATCATAACGTGTGCTTTCATGTGTTCTGATAACTTTATTTTAGTGATTCGTACCTACTACTTATATAATTATTATTATATACATCTATAGAGTACAAATATTATTTAGCGTATACAATTTTGTTTCTCACTGCACTACTTATGTAACTACCGAACCATGTTACATAAAATGTAACAAACATGTATAATTACCATGAGGACCTATTGATAATTAGATGCATGTGAAGTTTGCTGATAGAAAACTTACATTATGAGTTAAGATTTCGCATATGCTTTAAATGTTTATACCTGCCTAATATTTTTCAATCTTATTTACAGTCTAAACAAGGCTGCCTTAATGTATAAAAATGTGTTGTGATGCAATTTTAGTAAACTGCGGTGCGCATGCTCTTACCCTTTTGACAAAAAATTAAAGAGGCGTTGCAACACCATACACTTGATTACGTGATTGAAGGGTAGGCTGGGCAGCCAGTAGCAAAGAATTAGGAAGGTCCTCTAATAGCAAGCTTATATGTATATAATAGACCTCTGCTCCATGTCCGGTGACGGGGACCCAGGCTAATAATCTCTACTAGCGAATGCTCTTTAATGACAGACAATAAATTATTGATTCAAAAACCGGCCAATTGCAAGTCGTACTCGCACTCGAAGGATACCATCGTACAAGATATAAAACTATGTACTTTTTATTATTTGTAGCTATTGCGGCAATAGACACACAATGTGAAACTTTTAAGCTATAACGACTCATTAGATATAGCTGTTAGACAAAACGGACGGACACTAGAAGATTAGTAATAGGGCACCGATGACACCCTTCGGGTACAGCACCCTAAAAATGCGGTAACACTATGCACAAAAAACTGACTAACGATGTTCAACACTTAAGTACAAGAAAACTTAAAAAAATGTATACTTAAGTAGATACAAGCAGTACTTTTAGGATAAACGTCGCGTCCTTCCATTTGTCCGTCACAGACGCCTATTATTTAGTAATACGTAGACAAAACAGCAGTTATAAAAACATTCAATTTGACATTATATGTATAAAAAGTCTATCCTACGCTACTAATCAAATGGCTGACTGTTGATATAAAATACAGATGAAAGAAAAAAAATATTTTATCACCATCTTTAATGTACTCTTAGGTGAAATTACAAACAAGCATACTTTAAGACAATTGCGATTTGTTTACAGACTTAATATTGTTGTGTTAAAATTGCCAAAGTACCAACGTTTCTTATAATATATTGAACATACTTTATCACCTTGATCTAGCAGCTACCGACACACAAATCTTCTAGCAACTACTGCAATCCTGATCGGCACTGACTTCCCGAAACTCCTCCACTTCATACACGAGTCTCCCGCGTTGTCCCAGTCAGGTAGACCACCAGGCAACACGTAGCACTTGCGCTTCTCCAAGTCCGCGAAGTACCAGAGCAGTTGGTTAAGACCTAAGTGTTAGGGCGCGTTTATTTACCACGAGTTTTGTTCACCGCGCTGCGACCACATTGCCTTCACGTGGCAAGCACATGGCAGCCGCGCGGCGATCGCGTCATGACTGCGTGGTGACCACGTAGCGACCGCGTGGCGACCACGTGACAACCGCGTGTCTTAGCAAGCTACACAGAAATGATGTCTTGCTCTGGCGTGGTGTATAGTACGTGGATACTCAATACGAGCGCCAGCTCCTTTTTCATTTTTATAGCATACTATTTCACGTCATTCACGTATATTTGATTCGAAATAAGAAAGGCATAGCAGAATACTTGCACCAGGCCAGCGCCAGACACCATTTCTGTGTGGCTTGCGCCTTTAATACTACGCTTTTATATGATTTGATTAAGTGATGTTATAAAAGCATGTAACTCATGCGCAAGCAACTTCGTGCTCTCTGAAGCAGGCAGGGAGAGTCTATTCTCCCGCGGATGCAGAGGCATTCAAACGCTGCTGTGCAGTCAGGACAGCCATGACAGAGGATTATGTAACCGCTACGGCCGCGCGACTCTTTTACAGCGAATGGCGTTAGAAAAGGTTGCATATGTTATGTAAATAACGTATCATATCATGTCTACTGCGCTTAATATAATAATGAAAGGAAATTTGGGCTGTCAAGCGCGCCTGTGAGTTGCAGAAATTGCACCACTAATAGTCATTTGTATCAATAAGTGCATCATAAATAAAATTATTGTTTAATATAAATGCAAATATTTATAAAAAAGTATTGTCAAGATACTAAGGAAAATGCCTGCATCGCGGGGAATTTACAAAAAATTCAAAACTGGGCTCAAAGAACCGACTGCACGGATGTCGTAGTGGTTTAAGTGGTCGCCTCGCCACTGCCACTGTACCGATTGTTGTGGGTTCGAATCCCACACGGGACTAAAATTTGTGTGATCCACAAATGGTTGTTCCGAATCTGGTTATTAGTAATCGTAGTATTGCAAAAAACAAGTGAGAATCGGCAATGAATTGCCGTAAATCTTAGAGTTCGAAAAATGGTTCAAGTAATATGCAAAGCTCACGTGTTACCACGTAACCTTGAGGTCAGAGGTCAAAGGTCATAGTCATTTCAGGGGTATATCGACTATGCTGAGTCGAATGGCGTTAACCGCGAGTCTCTAGCTCATACGGTTCTTGAGTTGAAAGTTGTATCACAGACAGACAGACAGACGGACGGACGGACAAAGCTGTTGTATAAGAGTTTTGTCGAACTCAAAAAAGAGATCAGCAACCCAGCTTTGGAACAGCTATTTATGGATCAAACAAATGTACCATGTGGCGAGCGAACCCACTGTTAGTGTCGAAGCGATCATTTAATCCATTGCGACAACCAGCAACATCAAAGCAGTCAACTAAAATTTGTAGTAAAAATAATTATAAGACTCACCACAAGCAAAGGCGAAGAGCACCAAGCTGTATATGAAGAAGAACTTGACAATGTCGATGACCATGCGGCCCAGCGAGATCTGCAGCGGTCCCAAGTGAGGGTTGATGGAGAACAGATGCACCAGCTTTAAAGCACTGGTCAGAAAGATATTTCATTTAGTTAAACGCTGATAAAAATATCACATATGTTTTAAACCGCCCCACAGCTGGACACGGTCATATTCTCAGTTTGACGAATTAGGTCACCATGTTGGCTCAGTACAGGTTAACATTACAGCAGAGCATTTTATAATCACCTGTCACCCCAATAGTCACGAGGCTAAGAAATAATATTACAAAATATAAAATACTAATATGTTTCATACCAAATTCGTAATAAAGAAAAGTTGGTCTTGGAAAATTTTCTAATAATCATCTAAACAATTTTCTATCACTGGATTTCATTTTAAATCCTCAAGACTCACCACAAGCAAAGGCGAAGAGTACCAAGCTATATATGAAGAAGAATTTGACAATGTCGATGACCATGCGGCCCAGCGAGATCAGCAGCGGTCCCAAGTGAAGGTTGATGGAGAACAGATGCACCAGCTTTAATTACACTTGCAATATACACTTCTAGTCAAGAAAGATAGGATAGTACGTTTGAAACATGTATCAAATAACAATATTTTATTAATACCCAGACGAATTTAAAACGAGTGAACCAGATTAATCAGAGTACCTTAAATTTGTGTATAAAATCTATACTTGTGTATGTGGACTACACAAAAATTTATCTTGTACAGACAACAAACCGGTAATCTTTCCATAACCCTTGCAATAAAATACTAACCTGAATATATTTGCTGCAGCAAAAAGTCCCTCAGCAATCAGCTGTGGGTCAAACGCATCCCACTGTTCCCTGGGTATGAACTTGGTCTGAGGGTCCCTCCATATCTCCGTGGTCTGCTGGAAGTAAGCAGCGACCCTAAGCACCGCGACGGCCACATACAGAGAGTTCCTGGTAAAGTCTATGAAGTTCCACATGTTGCGAAGGTATGAGCGTATGCCTTCGATGTAGATCTCTTGCGTTTCTTCCCATATGAAGCCTGTAAGATAAATTATATGACACTAGCTTTTGCCCGCAGTTTCGCTCGCGTAAAAGAAGGTTAGGTTATGTTAGTAACAGTACTTTTTTAAATAAAATATAACTTATGTTACTCTGTTATATTATAGCTTTATAATGGTAAAAGGTTTATTTAAATCGGTTGAGTCGTTTTTGAGTTAAATCCTTACAAACAAATAAAAAATCTTTCCTCTTTATAATATTAGTATAGATGATTGATGAGCAGCGATAGCTCAGTGGGGAGACCAACAGACTGCAATGCAGAGGGTCTCGGGTTCGAACCCACGTCGCGCACCTCTGAATTTCAGAAGTTATATGACTTTTCGAAATTATGTGCGTATTGATTGACAATTATCGCCTGCTCTCTGCTTGCGTGCCTCGGAGAGCACGTTAAGCCGTCGGTCCCGGCTGCCATGAACATCTATGGCAGTCGTTATTGGGAGAGTGTCGACACAAAAGATCCCACTGGGTCGAAGTGTCGCCGGTCTGCACTGACTGGCCCCCACATAAGATACATACATACATAGATGATTATCTACCACCTTGGTGGCGCGTTGGTAGTAGACCCGACTGTTGTACATGTGATCTCAGGCTCAAATCCGGAGTCGGACAAAGTATTTTTGAGATTGTTTGTCAAGAAAATTCTTAGACCGGAGTATTGAACCACGTCTGGTAATTGACAATTGCCTTGCCTTTTATTTTGTGGAGCTAACAACTTTTTATTATAATACTGCCTACTTCTTCGGGGTAGTAGGCTTGAGATAATGTATATACAAAATATTTAAATAAAGTTAATCAGTCTTAGATCTTAGGCAAAAGAACCAATGTTTCGGTAGCTATGTATTTCCTTTTATTTTAATGATAACTAGCAATTTGTGTAAAACGTTACTGTGTAGTACTTGGTCTTGTTACCCCTTTCAACTAAACTTCAAAAGGGTTATTTTGGATGCTGTTCCAAAGAAACCTTTTTGTAAAAACAGAATTTAAATTGTTTATATAAGCTTTTGCGTATATGTACTAAATCAAACTTAACCGATTACCCTGTTTTAAGACTGCGCCGAGCGTAAGACAGATATAGACAGAGCTCGTGCGGCGCATATTCAATTCGGCGCGCGGCCGCCATAGTGAAATTGTATGGAGGATTTAAAGTGCTTTTTTGATAAATATGTATCTTTATTGTCAACCAATAACTTAAATATTTGGGACGGACAAATTATAATATAACTATTTATATTTCGTTTAAGCTGTAAAATAGGATAGATTTCTACTGTTATTATCTAAAAATCACGTAACACGAGCTTACGTTTTTGCATTTATCATGCAAATTTACGTAATTTTGTAGGTGAAAATATTAATTATTTAAAGTTTTTTACACGATGTAATTGTTAAAACATTCATTGTTATGGTAAATGAATATTTTATATTTGTATTAAACATAAAGTGTTGATTTTATTCACTGAACTATGACCGCCTGTTTTGGCATATTTCGCTCGGCGCAGTATTAAATCTGTCTTCAATAATACTTTTGTTAATCGTAATATATACAGTTCAAAATATTTATAGCTCCCTCATATTTAATAAGGATTATTATGGATGCTACCAAAGAAACCTTTGAGAGAACAGAATTAAAATTATTTGTATTTACTTTTGCGTATCATATAATGTACCAAATGAAATTTAACCAATTACCCAATTTTACATTTGCCTTCAATAATACTTTTGTTAATTATACTAAAAATAAACATTTCAAGGAGTAGGCAACAAAGCAAACTCTTTTACAAACCCATATCATACAAAAGGATTTCTTTAGAAGCAAATAAAGGCAGTCATTTTAATTAAGATCCGTTTTACTTGTTTATATTCTTTCTCAAAGAAACGTCGAGACTCTGAACGTAATAAAATGCTCTATTTTAATATTTCTTAGTAAATAATTTATTTAATGACGCCTTAGCGAAGATATTTCTTTAGCCACTTGTAGATAAAGAATATATGTTTATCTTTATTTCGATCGATAGAGATTAGATCGAGAGCAACAAAATCGATTCTCAATTAAATCGAGAATTGGAAGATTTATATTCGATTAATTGAAGATATATCACTTTTTTACCATCCAACCCACCTCTTACTTAATAACAGGAGAATCGATTGGATTCGACTCAGGTTTGCACGATAAGACGCAAACATAAACTCATACCGTAGGATCAACGAGGCAATACTCTTCTTTTATAACATTTTTATAAGACTTCTTTACAATTTACAATTCATAGAAATTTGTTGTTATGTATATTTCTTATGTATGTAATCTTACCGAGGACATAAACTACAACAACCAGCTCGAGATACGTGGGTCCGTTTCCTCTCTGCTTGAGGAGTTCCTTCTCCAGCTCTTTCACCATCCACTCGGGGCCAAACAGTTGTATCGCCTGGACCTCCGCTCTTTGTGACACCAGGATCAGAATCACTGAAGAGAAAAATATGGCCTTATATTCCTCACAGTCAAAAAAATATATATTACACATTTTTGACTGCCTCCGTGGCGCAGCGGTAGTGAACGCGACTGCTGTGCATGAGGTCTCGGGTTCGAATCCCGAGTCGGGCCAACAATAAGATATTGAGTTTTTCTGTTAAGAAATCTCAATACGAGCCCGGAGTTAGGAAGTTAGTGGTGTTATAGACACCCCCGTGCCTCGGAAAGCACGTAAAGCCGTTGGTCCTGCGCCTGATCTCTCTCCGGTCGTGTCGGATTATCCGTCCCATCGGATCATGAGAGTTAGGGAACAGAGAGTGCACTTGTATTTGCGCACATACTTGTGCACTATAATATCTTCTGCGCAGATGGCTAGTCTCTGTTAAGATTGGCCGCCATGACCGAAATTCGGTCTGGAGGACCTTATTTATTACATTATATTTTATTATATTACACTAATAATAATCCCACGACGCGTCGCAGAGACGAGGCAATCGCTTGCCTACTGCGCCAATCGTTCAGCCAATTAATAAAATAGTTATGAGAATTTCTCTTTTGGAATATTTATTAATATTTCTTGCTTTTACTTCAGATTTTGTACAACAAAATCTGATGTAGTACGATCTGTTTTGATTTATAAACTAAAGCTTATACATTTAGTAAACAAATTTTCACCCACGCGTCCCAACTTAAAATGCTTATTTTCGTGAAGCAGACTAAGATAGGATTAGTGGAACAACGACTGCAATCAAGTTCATTACGTTGTAAGGAATAATTAATGAAAATTAATTTAAAATTAAAATTGCATCTCTAGACTGAAAGCATAGCAACGTAAGCATTAAAAGAATACTTCTTTTAAATCTTACGTTTTCGTGCTTTAAAAGGTACGGCAATAAAGTTTCCACAGGAAAACGATATACAAAAGTAATATAGTAATTACTCTGAGGATTTTATCGTAATTTATTACTAAAAATGAGTTAATGTTTAAAAATAGCTAACATGGTATTTTATAAAATTGCTTGGCCTAGTATGAGTCCTTTGGACTGCCATGCAAAGGACTTGATTTCGATCGCAAGGCACGCACCTCTGCCTTTTCGAAGTTATGTGCGCATTAAATAGTTAATTATCGCTTTCTTTAACAGAGAGGACAACATCCTGAGGAAACCTGCATGTCACAAAGTTGTCCATATTTTTCTCAAAGATATGTGAAGTCTGCCAAACCGCTCTGGACCAGTATGGTTGACTATGTCCTAATCAATCTTAAACTGAGACTCTTCTCAGTGCCTGTGCCCAGCAGTAGGACAGTTCATATACAGAGCTGATATCATTATTAACTGCGGTAAAATCCCTTTTGCACTATTACTCCTCGCTGTTTTATTACCGGCCACTGACATCTCGCTGTGAATTGGACCTATAATTGCAGAGCAAACACCAAAAATACTTACGTAAAAAGAACAAATAACTGGAGGCATGAATCAAGAACTTCATAAATGGTTTCCTCATAAGCTTGCCGGTAGCACAGTTCGGAGCTATCATGTATAGTGTGCAGTAGAACGGGAAAAGCAGGGCGACGCGACAGATGATCATGATCTTCTCCATCGCGGTCTTCCGACGGAACCCTGGGACACCTTCGTACCAGATCGAGGCTAAGAGCTGTTGGATGTTGGGGTGAGCTACGAACTGAAACCAAAGAGTCATATGTTACAACTGCAGAACGCACTCCTAAGCTATTTGGGATGTGATAAAAAGCGTAGTCATATTTATGGGTAGAGCACAGATACCCTCTCACCTGTCTTTAATTTCTGACGTTATTTTGAGATTTTCATCTGTGACTTTTCAAAATACCTTTTAATTTTCCTTGGTTGAAACCATTATTTAGTTATTTAGTTTTATACTATTACTGATTAAAAGAAAACGTATATTTAAGATAACATATATTTACCGCATTAATAATGCATGCGAGTACTGTGCATGAGGTCTCGACTTCAATACCCGAGTCGAACAAAAATGTTATTGAGTTTTCCTGTCAATAAATTCTTTATAGTAGCAGAGAGACCAGTATCACCACCTTCTATAACGTGGGACCTAAACACTAAACTAGCGAAAGGTGAATGTTATGACTTGCTGGGTGCCTAGTTCGAGTTGTTTTTACGTTAACGCAATCGAAACGTTTACCGCGCTTGGCTCTCTGATTGGTTTAGAGCTTGGAGCGGGCCAATCGGAGCGCCAAACGTCATTCACGTGTCGATCGCGTTATTGTGAAACAAACTCGCAGTAAGCACGGTCTGCCTAAACATTTAAAAAAAAAATATTATTTAATCCTCTGCTTAAGATACATTACTCTTAATGCTATACACGGTATAACCTGACTTCTTTTCAGCAACTATACAATGAAAAAAATTACTCTCTTTTTTTAAAACATCACCTGTAATTATTGGAATGCCACACATCATTAAAAACCTATTGAGTCTGGCCGCCGGTGTGCCTCTACCAGTTAATACAATATAATAATAAACAAAACATACCTACCTTCTTTTGTTTAAAATCAATTGCCAGCTCCAATCTCGCCAGTTTCATATGATCTCCTTCGACGAAGGCCGGTTCATCGGGATCATGGTTCAGGATGATAGCCAGCTCTTGAGAGCTCCGCGACTGGTCTAGCAGATCCACAGCGAACAGTTGAGCTTGGCGGCGAAGTTCTAGGTATTCGGCTTTACTTTCCTGTTCACAGAGATTGTCAAATTAAAATAAATTGGTCACAAAGTAATACCTAGCAACGTAAAAGTTACACTAAACTTAATGATCCTCGATGGCGTAGTGGTTAGTGTAAACGACTGCCACGCCTGAGGTCGCGGGTTCGATTACCGCACAAGTCAAACATTTGTGTGCATGAACATGGATGTTTGCCTTGATCTTGGTGTTTCTATGTATAATAATATGTATGTACTTTCAAAAAAAGTATATAAGTATCATCCATTGTCTAGTACCCATAGTACAAGCTCTGCTTAGTTTGGGCTAGACGGTGTAGTGAGTATGCGATAGAAAAAAAAAATTTTTTAGTTACATTTACCTGTACTTGTGGTTTTAGACTCAATTGCATCAATTGCTATTGAGCAAAACAAAGACTTTTTTATATATCTCCCGCATTAGACATGATACCTGTATCGCGGTGGACTTTATAAACATTCTAACAACGGACACAAAGAACACCCCGACTCGGAACAACTATTTGTGTATCACACAAAGTTTTGTCCCGTGTGGTTTCTGACTTTTCTCGTTTCTGATTTTCATAGAAGTTAGTGTTTTCCCCCGGTTATTGAGGATGCCGGCGACTGGGACCGAAAGTAACTCGTACCGCGGTCTCAGTTGCCGGATCCATTTAATTTTAATATTTTTCTTCCGGCAACTGGGACCACCCATAAATAAATACAAAAATCTATTGTTCAAGCCAAATATAGTACAGTCAAACGAAAAAATGTTCAAAGTAATTATTAAAGAAAACTCCTTGTATCAAAAATATCATTTATATATACATATATATACAAATTAGTAAAGTTTAATAGAAGTAGTTTCTAAATTATATAAAAAATTGATAAATAAACAACGCGATAAATTTAGTAGTTTCATTTCAATGAATAACATTCACGTAAACAGAAGACAATATTATTGAATAGAATTATGTGATGTTGTTGGTTGGTGATCTTTTTTACGAGCGTTTGTGTCATTATTATAGCAATAATTTTTTAAATATTTTGATTGAAAGTTTTCATTTAAAATGCAAACTAATATAAATATTGAATCCAGGGTAAATATATGGCATAATTATGGGCTTAAGACTGCGCCGAACGAAATGTGTCAAAACAGGCGGTCACGGTTAAGTGAATAAAGTCAACATTTTTTGTTTAATACAAAAAACATATATATAAGTATGTATGTTTATCCATTGTCTAGAACCCATAGTACAAGCTCTGCTTAGTTTGGGCTAGATGGTGTTGTGTGTATGTGGTAGAATATTATTATTATTATTATACATTTACCATAACAATGAATAAGTTTACAATTACTCGCGTACAAAATTACGTAAATTTGCTCGTGTTACGTGATTTTTAGATTATAACAGTAGAAATCTATCCTATTTTACAGCTTAAACGAAACATAAATAGCTATATTACAATTTGTCCGTCCTAAATATTTAAGTTATTGGTTGACAATAAAAATACATATTTATCATAAAAGCACTTCAAATCCTCCATACAATTTTACTATGGCGGCCGCGCGCCGATTTGAATATGCGCCGCACGAGCTCTGTCATTATCTGTCTTACGCTCGGCGCAGTCTTAATATATTATTATCTTAAATTGCCGACGAAACTCAACTAAACTCTAAGAGTAAGTTATTTTTTAAATATTATATTATGTTATGTTATTGTGATTTACGATTTCGCTGTTAAGGAATCGCTATCTACGATTATGTCATAAGATTTATGATTTTATTTCAAAGGAATACTGTAAGTCGTTGAGTGAAACGATTTGAAGAAGAAGGGATCTTAAAAAGTCGGGTGGGAAGTGGAAGACCGCTTCCTACTAACCAAATTCAGCGAAGATGAATGGTGAATGCTTATGAATCAAAGGGTATCATACTGACGAGACCGTTGCGAACTGAGTGTGCTAATATTTGTGACCTCCATACATAGACGTCTCTTGAGCTGTATTAAGAACAATACAAAACAAAGTTGTTTCAAATAGGGGACGTGCTGGTTGACGATGTTAGAATTGAGGTTAAGTTGCAATCCTCTTTTCCTTGTGAAAAATAATAATTAAGCTATAACCTCAATTGTCATTATAATTGTAAAATATATTATTTGTAAGTAAAATGAATCTAAATACATAGTATGTAAAAACTAAACATGTTTTTTTATTATAGATAAGTATTGAAATATTTACGGAAAATTTAATAAAAGTTAACTTTCTGTATCATGTTTTGACATTGTTTTTTATAATGATATATCATTGTTATAAATAAAATAAAATTTTGTTTTTCTTAATTATAATGTGCATTATTTATTTATTTATTAAAATTAAAACAAAATGTGATTTTTTAATAATTAAACTAATTCTGATATAATAATTATTGTAAATAAAATTATTTAATTTTTAGTTTAATACCTAAAAACACAAAAGAAAAATTGTGTTATTTTATCTCTCTAGCGTAATAAATAGACAAAAATAACGTATATCTTTATTATTTGAAAATTTCAATAATAAAGAAACAAAAAGTGAGTGTAGAGGACCCCAGGATTTGAACCACCGTCATTATATTTAAGGGATAAAGCGAGGAGACTCGTTGACCGCTCTGCTATCGCAACCTGCGATAATATAGGCAAATTTAAGCATTAATTGTAAATGCTGACTAACAGAGACACTGTTGTTGAATATAAGGGATAGTAGTTATTATAGTTATATATACAAGAACCCGTTTTGTGTCGCCTTGCACACATGCGCATGAAGAACTGCACCTACTATCATTACTTTGAATAATGTTTCATTGTTTGCGTTAAAACATCACACACACAAAGATATTCGCTCGGCTCAGTATGCGAATGTGTATCTTGCGATGCTACTCGACTTTTGTCTTTGACCGTACGTGTACAAGAAAATAAATTGTATTATGGCCCATTTCGGTCGAAGGTCTTGTCCAACGATGGACGGAAAATTTATTGATTCGCACTATCTACAAATAACTCTTCCTCTCTTCGGTTCCGATTACACGCACGCAGTGTGCACTCTAACCTGACAATTGGTGGAATGCCAGACATAATTAAAATTATATCGTGGCTGACCGCCGGTGTGCCGTTACGACTCAAAAAGGTAATCCCGCTAAGAAATCTATATACCTATACCAGGCAACAACTTTTTACAATTGGGTCAGTACAAATGAACAATGGATTTTAAGTTGCCTTGTTTTGGCAACATTCATAGTTTAATTAAATATTTCTATGCCATTGTATAAGTTTTGCACTTTGTGTAATGGCTGCGGGCACTATTCAAAGTAATACAAACAATAAACAGTTTACACATAGAATAATATTCAGAACTGGAACATTTTTCTTCATATATGTACTTGCTGATCGCATAGTTAGAACTTAAGATGGATAACACATAAGACTTAGATACAGCAAAACCGAGAAACAAATATCCCACGTAGAAGCATGAATAGCTAAATTGGTAAAGAGACGATACGGCTTGTCGTTCAGTTTCAAGTCCTCCTACATGAATGGAAATGATAACAGGGCTAAAAATAAGTGATTCTAAAAAGTCCATCTTTCAGATTAGCAAAATATATTGGACACCTATTTTCTTTTTGAACAAAACAACGAAAATTACGAATATACAACGCATTAAAGATCGGGAGTCGACGTCACACTTCTGTAAAATTTGTATCGAACAGTGACGTAACACGAAATTTGAACGCGTTGTATCTTCGTTGTTATTAGTTTGTGGGACAAAAGAAAATATACGTGTCCAATATTTTTTGACAACCTAAAAGGTGGACTAAAATCTTTTTTAGTCATTATAACTATTGTGACCCTGTGTTATAATTTACATTCTACCTTAGAATAGGAAACGTTTATAAATATACCATACTATAAATCTTTAATATACTGAACACATTTTTCTTAAGTACAGTGCGAGGTGAAATCTCTGGTCATACTTAGCACTTAAATATACTATACTATCAAAATCAAAGTCAAAACAAGCTTTTACTTGTTCAGCAAATGCCAAATTTCTGAGTTCCCAAGACAGCTGGAAGGCAGTCAATATAGGGTCGGTAGACGATAAGGCGATGAGGGACGGTGATGCCAGCGCCCTGTACTCGTTGAGACGAGCCAGCGAATGACGTAGAGAGTCTTCTGTAGACTCGCGGATGCACTCCTCACAGCCACACCTTGGGAAAATGTACTCATTTATTCCGTATTCCGGGCACAAAACATGAATTTTAGACAGCAAATGCCAGCAACTGTTTTTCTGAACCGACGATTGAAACAGAGACCTAATAAAGCATTCACTGACGTTGTAGTATCGAGGCAAAGTTGAGAAAGGTATACGAACAACATGTCGACAACATACATATATACGAAATTTCATGATGATCGAGTAGTTAAGTCATGAAAGCGTAACAAACAAATTCACATTCGCATTTTTAAATAGTTAAGATTCTCTTTCTAGAAATATTACTCCTGCTTATAAAACGTTGCCTATTATTCAAAGTCATATAGTCATTTAGATTACTAAGTAACACCTATAAACGTCCAAGTTTATTGGTTGGAGTCAGATCTAAGTAACTGAACTTACATTTAATTAAAGTCTTTTGCCTCAATCCAGCAACGGCTTCGACCTGTTTTCTCTTCTTTCCTTAGAGAAGATAGATAGTTTTGGGTTGTATATCTAGGCTCCACTTACTTAACATCATGAGGGTCTGGTAACGTGGCTCCGCGGTCGAGCAGGATCTTGATGATCTCGTAGTTGTTCTTGTGTGCCGCCAACATCAGTGGTGTTATGTCCGGGGTGAACATGGCCGTGTTTGGGTCTACTTTCTGCCAACTCTGTATCAGACAGAAGAAGATGGTCAACACCTTGAGGTCGCGTAGTCTTATAGGTCATAGAGAACAATGTTTCTTATACATTTTAGGATTCAAAACCTCCTGTTTCTCAATTACATGACTGTATACGAACATACATAATCTTACGCCTTTATCCATAAAGAGATAGGCAGAGTTCTACTGTGCTAACATTTCTGGTCTACAACTGTACCAGGTACTGGAATAGGCTCGCTCCCTATCACTTAGAAATATAGCTGGCGAAATATCAGTGTATTGTATGGCTTCCGACTATATCCTCGGAAGGCAGAGATCTCTACCTTCGGAGGTATATAGTCTGAGACTATGAATGTAAAACTTCTTACGTAAGGTTCTGCCTCCTTATGGATAAGCTCTTCATGCTCCAAAAGCAGTTCCACCGCTTCCACGAACTCTGCGTTGATGGACTGCAGCAGAGCATCTTTGGTCTCCACACCCATTATGACCAGCAACTCCACCATCTCCAGATTCTCTCCATCTATAGCCAGGGTCAAAGCGCCACGGCCTAACGAGTCCACGCAGTTGATGTCTATATGTTTCTTCCGATGAGCTTTCTGGAGAAGCCTGGGGAAAATGAGATGATTTTTTTAATTATATTTTCGGTAGCGCAGCAGTTATGAATACAATTGAAGTCAACTATCTCAGAATCTACGCCTGAATCGGATATTGTTATTGGCTTTTCCTGTCCAGAAATTCTCAGTGGTCATACGTAGTCTGAACCGACCAAGACCATTGTTTGCAAAAGGCAAAGGTGGTACAATAAGTAATCAATTACAGCTCTCCTGCCTCTTCGTAAATCTCCCTATCTCCATATGTAGAGATTATGATTCAGGCGTCAGACTATAATATGTTGTTATAACATGGTCAGCACAGAGCTTGAGACTACAGATGATAATCGGCAGTTCTTCTTTTCGTGTGGTTAGTGGCCAAACGTGGTGTCAAGAGTTGTTCAAGCCAAGTAGGCCTCTGACATGGCTTAACGACTGCTGTCAATTTGACAACAACCAGGACCAACTTTTTACGTGCCCTACGAAGCACAGAGACGCTCAGATGAAATACCACTAAGCGGTCACCCATCTATAAACTGACCGCACCCAACGTTGCTTAACCTCGCTAATCGTTTACCGATCAGTGAGTGCAACTGGCTATGAGCAGTTAGTTTGCTCCATGCTACCTAAACCGAGGTATCTAAATCTGAGTTTGATACACTTCTTCTCCGACAATTTCAAGCAGGTTTTACTGCAATAGTATGTTTTGAATAGTCAGGCGCAAGTATACAGTAGCGCCGCGCGGCAGTCGTCTCCCCGCAACCATTTGCATAGGTCTTAGTTCAATTATGTATTTATTACATTTGGTGCAGGTAGCAGAGAATATATATAACCATATCTAAAAATGAAGCATTACATTTTAATATCCACAACAAGACTTCTGATATTTATTAACATAAAACTAAAATCCTGTCAGTTTTCAATTAAAGTCAGTTGCTAGATTGTTCTAAGAACAGATTTCACAGATAACCTTGCAGCTATTTGCAAGCAATTAAAAATGTCTACAATAATAATGACAAACTTTCTCCATTAAAGTTTGTCGACAGTGAACATTTTAAACCTATGCAAAAGAGAAATCCTAAAATCCCCACCTAATTAAAATTTTATAATCTTCTAAAACTATCAAAATATATAAAAATGGCTATCAATTTAAATTTACAAAACAATTGTTTTCTACTATGGTTTCATACAATGGAATTCTACAAAGTTAATACCAAAACAAGCCGATTTAATTCAATTTGCCGCCATTTCTGACGGCGCGTCGGAAGCCATTTTGAATTGAAATTGATTGCGTAAAAAGTTGTGAACTCTTGTCTATTGTTTTTATTTGCAAACCAAAACGTAAAATATTTACAACTTAATAGATAATGAATATAGGTATATTATTTCGTACCTATGTAAAAACGGAATAATTGAAATTAAAAGCACAGATATAAACTATGTAACTATGTAAACTTTCTAAACAACGAGAGCTAAGGATACCTATACTCGAAAAATGTATTTATTACTCTATTGGAAAGCTTTTCTATGCTTACGTAATATTGACAGTAGTCGTACTTTGATAGAACCCGAAACCTTACTAACTTAGTTACTAAGATACATGATCCTGGAGAATATCAACAAAAATGTCACTGACAAGACTGTTTATATTCTCAGTGACAGTCAAGCTGCTTTTAAGGCTCTGAACTCCTGTAGGGTGGACTCCAGACTGGTCCTGAACTGTGTTAAAACCCGTAACAAACTTGGCAGGAAAACACAGTCAGGCTGGTGTGGGTTCCGGGGCATGTATGTGTGCAGGGTAATGAGGAGGCTGATGAATTAGCCAGGAGGGGCTCGGAGCAACTATTTGTTGGCCCCGAGCCATTCGTAGGACTCTCAGAGAGTACCATCAAGGCAGCTATGAATGCACATGGAAATGATAAACATAGGCTATAGTGGATGGCCCTTAGGGGTCTGGAACACTCCAAGAAATTCATTGCAAACAGAGCCACGGGCTTCACCCGGAAGTTCTGCGGGTACAACAAGGGCCAAATACGCCTGCTCACAGGAGCGTTCACTGGCCATTTTGATACCAACGAGTTCCTGTGCAGGTTAGGTTTGGCAAACAATTTGATCTGCAGAGCCTGTGGTGAACAGGACGAGTCCATATCACATCTACTATGTGAATGTGACGCGTTGGCTGGACTAAGGATGGATCTGATGGGATTGGCATATCCGAACCCTGAAGACTTCAGGCTTACCCTCTGAACTGTATGCTGCGACTGATGCAGTACATTCACAGGAAGATAGCTCAGGGATAGATCTCGGGGCCGACACAAAAGATCCCACTGCGTCGAAGTGTCGCCGGTCTACGCTGATTGGCCTCCGAAATAAGATAAGATAAGATATACGATCCTGAGTATGTAATATTTATTTTATATTAAATCTAGCACTTACATGCCATCAAAATGCTTGGGTGAGTTCGCACACAACAGCCAAGTTGAAAAATATAGTAAAATTTCAAATAACTTATATTTTTGTTTACAACTCTGGAGTTCACGTTGGTAATGTGTGGGTTTCGAACCCACAACGTCTCGATCGCAAGTCAGCGAATAACGCGATGCATAATGTATTGCGATAGCTTAGTGTGAGACCGTTTGACTGCCACGCAGAGGTCTCGAGTTCGATCCCAAGGCGCGCATCCCTGATTTTTCGAAGTTATGTGTGTATTAAATAGTTAATTACTGCTTGCTTTCACGGTAAAGACGTTTGTGTAGTAAAGCCTCGCTGATTTCAGCATGAATGGGCCATCTCGGCCGGGGAAGGACTACCCTCTCGCAAAATATCGACGTAAAATAGCAGTATTCCCACTGTTGAGTTTCGTTTGGTGAATGAGAGTGCCGGAGGCCCAATCACCCTCTTTCCCCCTTCCCGCTCCTCCTCCATCCCACTTCCTTTTATTCCTAAAGGGTCGGCAACGCACAAGTGATGCCTCTGGTGTTGCAGGCGTCTATAGGCTACGGTGACCACTTACCATCAGGTGGGCCGTATGCTTGTTATTTGCCACATCAGTATTATACAAAAAAAAACGTCCTGAGAAAAACCTGCATGCGTAGAGCTCTCTAAATGCCTACCTGCACTTTGCCAGCGCGGCGGACTATAAACTTAACCTGACACTGGGAAAAGGCCCTAGCCCAGCAGTGGGACAGTTTAATACAGGGCTAATATTTATACATATTATGTATGGCGGATTATTATTATATATAGCTTTTAGTCACGGCTTCGCTTGCGTAAAAGAAGGTTAGCCTACGTTAGAAAGAGTAGTGGCTTTTTAAAAATAAAATATTTCACATGTTACTCAGTGATAATTTAGCTTTCCAATGATAAAAGAATTTTGAAATCGTTTGAGTAGTTTTTGAGTTAAATCATTACAAACAAACAAATAAACAAACAAAACTTCTTGTTTATAATATTAGTATAAATATAGATTGATTATTATTATATATTGCACTGTGCTAGTTTACATTTGAAAATATAAATCGTCTTTTACTTGAAATACATTTTGAATATAGACAATGTTTGAATAATATACCATGATAATAAAACCATGTCTCAAAGCTAGCATAAACAAAAGCTAACACTGTTATAAAAATCTTTAACTATGGTTAGAACCTTACGAAATTGTTTCAGACGTATATATATACGAAAGAAAACATCCGAACAGGATACGACTGCCATTCTTTTAAGTCAACGATTCCCTGTTTACATTAGCTTTTAAACATAATTGGACGTTAAGTGAATTTTCTTCTACAAACAATAAATATACGTAGATAAAATATTACTTTTTAAGTTCGTTAACAGAAATAGTCCTCTTGTTATAGCGAACCGGAGCCGGTCTTATTACCTTTTAATACCTATCGTGCTGAAAATAGTCAACAGCATTTTTAATATCTAGCTGGCTGGGTATTTAGTGCTGGTGTTAGCAGATACCTAGGCAATTTAGGCCACCTAGGTTATCTTATACTTATTAGTTTTTTAAGCATTTAATTTAAAAGATTCCTCTTGACTAAGCGCTTCGGTGACTCATTTTATTTCGTAAATATGCTATAGTTATCAATACTATACAAAAAAATAACAACAGCATTTTACTAAATGCATAAAAGCATAAACGGTACCAATTTCAAAAAAAAATTTTGAAATTGTTATCTGTTTATCTGTTATCTAATCTCTGAAACGGCTGGACCGATCTTGACGGAACTTTCACTGGCAGATAGCTGATGTTATAAGGAGGAAGAAAAATTGGAGTTCCGCGTAAAAAAAGAACTTCCACGCGGAGGAAGTCGCGGATAACAGCTAGCCTTGACATTATAAATGCGTATCTGAGTATGTTTATTTGTTTAACTCCTTGACGGGTCATCCTGAAATTTCGCACACACATTTTTAGGGATAGAGATAGAATATAGGATACCTTTCATCCAGAAAAAGTACTGTTGGCGAGCTGAAGCGCGGTTAAAAGTTCAATAGAATCATATTAAAGTTTACAAGTAGTAGTACCAGATAATCGTAATTTATATTAATACTCTTCTCAGGACCTATCTCTTGAAAAGTATAGACGTATGTATAAGTTAGTGCGGCGCAATGTGGGCGTAATACATTACACCCACATCATCATCATCATCATCTCAGCCAAAAGACGTCCACTGCTAGACATAGGCTTCCACCAAGGTTTTCCACACAGAACGGTCTTGGGCCACTCGAACCAACCGCTTCACACGGCGGCCACGCACCGGAACACGCAGCAGGGGTACGCCCCCCACAAGGTGGACCGATGAACTGTTAAGGGTCGCGGGAAGTGGTTGGACACACCCACATATTTCATTTAATATTCTTCCTTTTTAAAGAGCCATTTGGGTAACAATATACTACTATTCTTGTTAAGCCCTCCAGCTTAACTAGAATTCTTGTATTAGGAGGTCATGTCGGTAGTGCAATGGATAGGATTCAAACCCGCGAACCACCGATTACCAGGCCTGTACCTTATCCATTCCAATAACTTATCTAGGTACTGGAGGAACGTCGTCAGGGGTTTAGTGGGTATGAGGCCGGCTTCTCTGGCTCTAGTCCCACACACCCGCGCCCTACCCGGGCGCGTAAGGAGTGTAACAGCATTCCTCAGAGGTTAAAAAAAAATGGCATAACGACTGCTGTCAATTTGACAACAACCGGGACCGACTGTTTACGTGCCCTCCGAAGCACAGAGACACTCAGATGAAATACCATTATGCGATCACCCATCTATTTTTTTTTTTTTTTACATGGGGGAATGCATTACGCATACCCCTCCGCGGGGGCGGGCGGAGGGGTTATGTCGGACTCGCCGGGGTAAAATAAGATGTTAAGATGATAAAGTACCTCCCGGAATACCGACTAAACCTACCACGGTGTTCCTCGACAAAACCACTATCGACGGGGCCGCGCGAATCACTTTCGCATGCGGTCGCGACCCCGCCGAGATTTCGGCCCGCCGTATGAAACGGCAGGCCACTACACGAAAGACCTACCCTAAAGGCACTTCTACCACTCCCTACTGTCCCCCCTAGAGGGGAGACGGACTCAACACAGAGGCGCGCGTGGGAATACGCACGCCGCCTCTCGGAGCGGTCACCCATCTATAGACTGACCGCACCGAACGTTACTTAACCTCGCTAATCGTTTACCGATCAGTGAGTGCATCTAGCTATGAGCGCCTCTTATTCTAAAAATCCTCCTCTTATTTTATATTTCTAAAATAAATTGACCACACCTTTCTGCGACACTTAGTATACAATTCAAGACAGTTAATTTTTACAAAAATTCTTAATGATTAAAAGTTGTGATACTTTTTCGGTGATTAATTTACTTGGAAATAGTTTTAAACCTTTGAGAGTAATCCTGAGATCATTAATATTTTCGTAAATTTTTAATACTTCACAGGTTTCTTGATGACAAAGGATTTGGTACTAAGAGGATAATTTGAGATAACTTTAGCTAAAGTTAATTCTATAATTTAGAGACATATAGACTTACGCCTGCATATCGTTACATAGAATGCAATATAGAAGTGTGCTTCACCCACTAATCGCTAGTAATTTTTGTAGGTCATAAGGTCATCTAGACTGAATTTTGGGCATGGCGGCCAATCTTAGCAGAGGCTGGCCATCGGCGTAGGACATATTATTGTGCACAAGTCTGTGCGCAACCACAAGTGCACTCTCTGTTCGCTAACTCTCATAATCCAATAGTACGGTAAAGTGACACGACCAGAAAATGTTTAGGCGCAAGACCAACGACTTCACGTTTCGTGTTCACGTACTTGCTGAGGCACGGGGATAAATAAAACCGCAACATGCCTAACTCTAGGCTGCTACTCCAAATCACTTGTTAAAAATCCCAATAAATCGTTGTTGGCCCGACCCGGCATTCGAACCCGAGACCTCACGCACACGCTCCGCCATTGAGGCAGTCTAATGTCAAATATGTAACAAATAAGCCTTTTTTATCCTGCCTTTTTTATTATTTTATCAAACTTCAGAATCTAACCCTTAGACTTCGATCGGTTGCATACATAAGCGCAAAATTATGCAACGTATCTAAAGAAGCAATTATAAGCCTTGTTTCGGTGAACCCACATACACAACCTAGTGGCTAGGTATCGGCAATCTGTCAAATGGATTGCTAATAAACATGTGCTTTAATCTGTGCTAAGCCTGCAAATTAGTGATATGCACGATTCCATTCAAATACTCAGACTGCGCCGAGTGAAATGTGCCAAAACAGGCGGTCGCAGTTAAGCAAATAAAATTAACACTTTTTGTTTAATACAAATATAAAATATACATTTACCATAACAATTAATGTGTTTACAATTACTCCGTATAAAAAACTTAAAATAACTAATATTTTCGCCTACAAAATTACGTAAATTTGTAAAGAATGCAAAAAAGTAAGCTCGTGTTACGTGATTTTTAGATTATAACAGTAGAAATCTATCTTATTTTACAGCTTAAACGAAACATAAATAGTTATATTACAAATTGTCCTTCCCAGATATTTAAGTTATTGGTTGACAATAAAGATCCATATTTATTAAAAAAGCACTTCAAATCCTCCATACAATTTTACTATGGTGGCCGCGCGCCGATTTGAATATGCGCCGCACGTGCTCTGTCATTATCTGTCTTACGCTCGGCGCAGTCTTAAAGAGTAAATACCATCTTAAACCATTTAAATAAAATGTTATCAACCGATTAATGTGTTCAATATGCGAAATAGATAACTCTGTAGTGAAAACTACGATTGCGTGTTCAGAATGTTTATTTATTTGATCACTATCTGACCCGCGCAACTTCGTCTGCTTCATATAAGATAAGAAAATTTTCCCCATTTTTCCAACATTTTTCATTACTGCGCCGCTCCTTCTGGTCGTAGCGTGATGTTATATAGCCTATAGCCTTCCTTGATAAATGGGCTATCCAACACTAAAATAATTTTTCAATTCGAACCTGTAGTTCCTGAGATTAGCGCGTTCAAACAAACAAACTTTTCAGCTTTATGATATTAGGATAGATTACGAGAGTATTTATATTACAATATTAAGCATGTGTGAGCATACACATATACACATATAAACAGAAATATGTAGGACTAAGCAAAATATTAATTAAATAATAAGTAAGCACAATTGAGGTCGTAAGTACGTCTAAAATATTGAGGTGACATAATATATAATGTAGTTGCAATGTGCCTACAACTACATATGTATACTGAATATATCTCTGACATTGTCATCTTCTTTTCTTGTGTACTCTGTTTCCTCTATAGTTAAACCGTTTAATATATTTTTCGTTACCAATATAAGAAGGATTTTGGTTATATTTGAATGCTTTTATTTATTTCATTATTATTGTAAAATTTATTTACCAGATTTTTAAAATATCTTCATAACCTAGCGAATTTGGTCATTTTTGAAGCTTTTACTAGTCCTCATAATAAAATCAATTATGATAAATTCAGATCATTGAAACATAGTAATAACTATCTATAAAATATATCTTAAATATTATTCTACTTTAGTGTCATTATTCAGGGAGAAACAGAGAAACACGTTAGTATGGTCGAAACGCTTTTCGCATTTGCTCTTAACAATGCAACGTAACTATCGCGTAGTGCAAGTCTTTATTCGAATATCACTCGAATAAAATTATACGCACTTTTGTAGGGAACACATTAAAATATAGTGTCCTACATATGTATATAATAATAATATCTTCCAGACCGAATTTCGTCCACGGCGGCCAGTCTTAACGGAGACTGGCCAACTAAGCAGGAAATAATCTAGTGCACAAGTGTGTGTGCAAACATAAATGCACTCTCTGTTCCCTAACTCTCATGATCCGATGGGACGGTAATCCGACACGACCGGAGAGAGATCAGACGCAGAACGAACGGCGTTACGTGCTTTCCGAGGCACGAGGGTGTCTTACACCACCAACTTCCTAACTCCCGGCTGCTATTAAGATTTCTAAACTGAAAAATCCAATAACTGTTTGTTGGCCCGACCCGGGATTCGAACCCGAGACCTCATGCACAGCAGCATAAAACAACAATGTCAGCAAATGTATTATGTGGCAGGAGGCAGTTCGCACCCCGACGCGACCATATCCGATACTCGGTACATGATTGAGTTGTAAATGTAACCACTATGATGAATAATATAGATAATTTATTTATACATATATCCAAAGTAAAATATTCCCTAAACTACTAACATAAATAACGTGATAAACGCTTACCGTCTAACATTGCCCATGTCACCCCGTTCCACTGCTAGGAGATACTTCTTCTCCTCGAGGGTCAAAGGCTTCGGGAGTGTCGGCAGGTCCATTGGCTTCCGAACGCATTCTAGCTCCGGATCACCCTGTAAAATATCATTTTATAAAATACCTGGTTTGGTATACTAATTTTTGCCCGCGGTTTCCCACGCAAAAACTTGCTGGGATTAAAAAGTCGATTGTTATGTATTAGCCTAGGATTTGGTATACCTGTGTGCCGAGTTTCATTCAAATCAGCTAAACGGTTTACGTATAATTTAGTGTCAAACATCCAAACGTCTTCGTTCAATTGTCAAATAACTTTTCTTTTAAAATGTTTTTATCTTACTTCAACTAATCTAAGTGACAATTTAAAAAACCGTGTATAATTTGTGGATTTATTTCGTATTGATGTTACTTTTAGATGCACATAGATAATCGTCTTCATCATCTCAGCCGAAAGACGTCCGCTGCTGGACATTGGCCTACCCCAAGATTTTCCACACAGGCCGTTATTGGGCCATCCGCATCTAACCGTTACCCGCTACCCTTACCAGGCCATCGGTCCACCTAGAGCATTAGTTCCCAAAGTGGTCCAGATGGTCCCCCAGGGGTCCAGAGAAGACTCTATGGGGGTCAACGTTAACGCGACAAAAAAATGGGGTTCCACAATTCGTAAGCGAGGGTCCACGAAAATGTATTTGCTTTCGATAATGAAGAACTAAAATGGTGGCTTGACTTCACCTATCTCTGTAGGGATAATTTTTTAAGAAGCTCAGTGACTGTTACTTGTAAAAACTTGCATATTTCATATTCTGTATCAGTGGTCTCGAACCTACCGATGTTTCGGTACAGAATTTCTAAAAAAAAGAACAAAGAAGGTCAGCCCGCCCACCGTGGTAGGTTCAGTCCCGAGAATTTCAATAGCTGCAGGGGGTCCACCGGAACCTACTAAAGTTTGAAAGTGGTCTATGAGAAAAAAAGTCTGGGAACCTCTGACCTAGAGGAGAGCCTTCCCCTGCTGCACAAATTATAGTCAAATAAAATTTCACAATTGTCCTCTTGGTCAAACCCACGACACTAGATGTATTGATAGTGGATAGTCGACAACTTACACCACTATTCCGTCTTTGCAGTCAAACATTCAACTGTTCTAATCTAACAAAGCCAAATCATTTCAAGCAGAGATCACGCAATGATAAGTTGCTACCGTTTCATCGTCAACCTTGCCAATGTGGATGATCTTAGTTTAAGATATTCATTCATTACAGATAGCTACGTACTGACGGACCGAGGTATACATCGCAAAACTAAAATTCGTCTGGTTCGAGCTTTCGTGTTCTCCATTTTTTTGTATGGTGCTGAAACATGGTGCATCAAAAGCCGCGACAGCAATAAGATCTATGCTTTTGAGATGTGGTGTTGGCGGAGACTACTTTAGATACCATGGATCGCCATAAGGACAAATTAATCTATTTTACAAGAGCTCAACATCACAAATCGGCTTATCTGCGAAGAGCGGACCCTCAGTTTCTTTGGACATATCATGCGGTCACCTAAGCATTGTCTAGAGAAGCTCTTAATATTGGGTCAAGTTAACGGAAAACGCGCCAAAGGTAGAACACCAAAAAGATGGTCGGACGTTATAAAAAACGCATTAGGCGGCACCTTGCAGCAAGCAGTCCACGCAGCACTCAGCCGCTCTCATTGGAGGGACATCATTTGTGGTCGCGATCCTCAGAATTGAGCGAACGAGGAAGAAGATGACGTACTGACGGTGGCAGTAATAGCCAAGTGGGGAATCGTTGGTCTGCCACGCAGAGGTATCGAGTTCGATCCCAAGGCACACAACTCTGACCTTTCGAAATTATGTGCGTATTAAATAGTTAATTATATATTATTATATAAAACGAGGTTTTAAAGGTGAAGGAAAACATCATGAGGAAACCTGCATGTCTCAGAGCTCTATGTTACGTTCTCGAAGATATGAGAAGTCTACTAACCCGCACTGGACCCGCGTGATGGACTATAGCCAACCCCTTTATACAGAGAAGAGATCCGTGCCCAGCAGTGGGACAATTTATAAACAGGGATGATATAATTATATATGTACTCACGGCCTCCGGATCCTTCTTGTCAGACATGATGGCGGCTTACCCCGCGGGGTACTGGAGCGACGTCCGCCCCCTCTGGCAGACTATCTATCCTCAATCTAGAACAATAATAAATTGTTTTACGTTTGACAAATATAATTGAATAATTTTTTATGAATTATCAGGATCAAGATCGTACTTAATGAGAATCCCCTGGCTTTGCCTACTCGAGAAAAGAACATGAGTCATCTTAAGAAGGTACTGTCATTTCACTATTTGACAATTTTATTGTTTTGTTTAATGCAACTCTCCCTCTACGGATAATTCCTGTATCGCGAGGGGCTCTACAAACATTTAGACAACGAACACGAAGGAGACATCCATACTTAGAATAAATGTGTAGATCATACAATTGTTTACCCCGTGTAGGATTTAATTCCACAACACTACGCCGAGGCAGTGGCATTGGTGTCGCGTCGTCATAAATTATGAAATAATATTGTAAATTATTATGCCATCCGTTCAGTCAAAATAGGTTTTATTTTTTTATTTTTGATTCGTGATTGTAATTTTTTATCAACTTCTATTATTCTTATTAGCCCTTTCATCTCAGCTAAACTTTCATATATCTTTACGCAAACTTCAACTAAAACAGGTACACTAAATTCTAAAAATGCATGTAAATAATAACTTACTCGTTGAGACCTACGAGATTCCTCTTATCCAATACAAAAAGTAAGCACGTTATTAAAGTTTGATAAAAATCGTTGACGACAGTCAATAACCGAGTCCAAAATGTCAAAAGTATTAAACTGCTTCCGTGGCGCAGCGGTAGTGAATGCGACTGCTGTGCATGAGATCTCGAGTTCGAATCCCGGGTCGGGCCAGCAAAAAGTTATTAGGTTTTCTGCTAAGAATTTTCAATAGCAGCCCCGAGTTAGGAAGTTGGCGGTGTTAGACACACTGTGTCTCGGAAAGCACGTAAAGCCGTTGGTCTTGCGCCTGATCTCTCTCCGTTCGTGTTGGATTGCCGTCCCATCGGATCATAAGAGTTAGGCAATAGAGAGTGCACTTGTGTTTGCGCACACACTTGTGCACTATAATATTTCCTGCGCAGATGGCTAGTCTCCGTTAGGACTAGCCGCCGTTACTGAAAATTCGGTCTGGAGGACATTATTATTATTATTATTATACTCTTTATTTCTATTTTTGCAATACATATTCATTTTTAAATATACATATATAAAAATATACATTTAAAAATATAAAATGTATGGTACACCACCGGCATCGAGAACAGGGTCCAAGCTGTCGGTGGTTAGGATTCCAGAGACAGGAACCTCCTCACAATGCGTGCTGTATCTAATAGCACTGCCTTCTGCATCAAACCCCTGATCCAAGCACGTAATGCGAGCCTCTTTAGATGGTGATCGAGGCTCTTGGCAATTAGACCATTGACAGATATGACTATCGGCACAATAATTGCCGAATCTACATCCCACATGTCGACAACCTCGCGAGTTAAATCGAGATATTTAATTTGTTTATCCTTTTCAGCTTTCGCGAGATTGCCGTCATGCGGAATGGTGACATCGATAATCATTGCACGGCGCTCTGATCGATCTATTGGTCTGGGTCGAAGTATCGCCGGTATGCACTGAC
Organism: Catocala fraxini; assembly: GCA_930367265.1. NCBI lineage: Eukaryota > Metazoa > Arthropoda > Insecta > Lepidoptera > Erebidae > Catocala > Catocala fraxini. Next base: position 16,969,235 of record OV884045.1, read on the forward strand.
TGGCCCCCACATAAGATACATACATACATACATGAAAATGTTGAAATGGGTAAAATTCAAGTCCATGACCTCTATATCGTGAAACCAATGCCTAACACATTGGACTAATACTGCTTCACCCCTTTTAGTACAATGCCTTAACGCAATTTACCGACTGCGACATTGCGAGTCTTCACGTTAACCTGTAAATTCTTAGAATGCCAGAGATAATTGAAAATCTATTGTGTTAAGTCGCCACTGCAACTCAATAGGGTCAAAGTCTTTAGGTGAAAGAAATTATAATAGCGACACAAAAAAAATTCTTTAATTAAATTTGTTAGTTTAGTAGTACTTATAATTTTCAAGCTTCCTATAATTGAGGAACTATACACGCTAAGTACTTTATAATTGCTTTATAATATATATTATTGTATATTACTTTGTTGGAAATCCTTAAATAAATAAATAAAATCAAGGAATGTTTACCTTCGATGGCGATCTATGTAGTGGCAAGTAACTAACGAAATTTAGGTGATTTACACGATTGCGTAAGCCTTCAATGGTTGTATACATCATATAAATAAAATAAATCATTACGTTTATTAACTCTCAAAATTTTTGAAAACTGCTTTCGTAAAGACAGTTATTAATTAGCAAATAAAACGAGTAATTTACCTAAACCAAATAGTTACATAATATTTTATCGTATTTATATATTATTTTGATATTATTCCATTCAAACACGCTTTTCGCTAAAAGTTATACCTAGCTTAGCACGCAAATCTTTCAATACTTCTGAACACTCAACTGTACTTAGACTTCTGTATGATGTCACTAATAAACTCACTTCTGAGCTGGCATTGAAAGTAAAAGATATTCTACAGTAACAATGTATGTCGGCCTCGATGGCGTAGTGGTTAGTGTAACCGACTGCCACGCCTGAGGTCGCGGGTTCAATTCCCGAACAAGTCAAACATTTGCGTGCATGATCATGGATGTTTGTCTTGGTCTGGGTGTTTCTATGTATAATATAAAAGTATTTAAAAAATATATATAAGTATGTTTATCCATTGTCTAGTACCCATAGTACAAGCTCTGCTTATTTTGGGCTAGATGGTGTTGTGTGTATGTGGTAGAATATAATTATAATTATTTTACGATTTATTTTTAAAATATGCCACCCTATTTAATAATTCCTATATACCGAATTCAAAATGTATCATACTAACAGAATAAGAAGCACATATACTGGTTATAGCAGAAACATATCTCAGCTAATATATAGCAGATAATATATGTACATCTATAGTCACGCATTTCTCTACATTCGTCGTAAGGCCACGCGTGGAAGACCTACAAGCGTTGCCTACAAGTATACAGTTGATAATCTTCTTTACTTGTAAAACGACCATCACCCACTTACGCTGACATAACCTTAAGAGTAATTCGATTGATGCTTATCCGATGCTCAGTATCAGATGTAGATCAGCATTATCTAAGTTATAAGACCAATCAGCCAAACGACAACCAATATTGGAGCTAACGAAGTATCCCGTGACAAATGTTTAAGCTAATGTCTGTGGTCGATTGTTAGGTTATAATTTTAGTAGACCAACATCCAAACAACTAAATCACTATCAACATTGGATCCAACGAAGTATCATTCCGTGTCAAATGTTTTTCCGATTCCTAGCACAGCGGTAGTAAATACTTGATGAAGTCTTGAGTTCAACTCCTAGGTCAGTTAAGGTTCATTGTCCAGAAATTATCAGCATTAAAATTGGCACAATAGCAATTGTTTGTGGCCACCTACCTGCTACCAAAAGAGTGGAATTATAACCGCTATTCAGAGTCAGTCTTAAGGCATCGTGTAAGGAGGTTGTGTGCTGTTACAACCTAATCTACATACATAACCTCACGTCTATATCCTTGAAGAGATAAGCTGAGATGTTCTAAACCTAAATTTCGCCAGCCATTGTCCGTGCTTCTCCTCAGAATTTCTTTACAGAAAATCCAAATAGCATTTTGCTCTCTGAAAATCAATCTGAGCAGTCGTATTATATTATATTCATACTAACGCTGCCAACGGATAATATTTTAATAAGCTATTTATTTCGAAATGTTCAGTGTAAAAATTTTTGAAAAGTTTTGAACACCTACACAACACTCAGCGTAATTGCAGTGACGAGGCATTACTTAAAACCCGACATCCAAGCAGTAAATTGAATAAAATCGTAACTTTGGATAGAATATTAAACGTCACATTTAAAAACTAGTGGCACGGGCAGTCCTACCGTTACTTTTACTTCAAGCAAACATTAGAAGAACTATTTAGGGCGGCCTCGATGGCCTAGTCGTTAGTGTAACCGACTGCCACGTCTCAGGTCGCGGGTTCGATTACCGCACAAGTCAAACATTTGTGAGGACATGGATGTTTTGTCTTGGTCTAGGAGTTTTTATGTATAATATGTATGTATTTACAAAAACAAAAAGTATATATGTATGTTTATCCATTGTCTAGTACCCATAGTAGAAGCTCTGCTTAGTTTGGACTCAATGGTGTTGTGTGTATATGCTAGAATATTACTATATGTACCTAGAGTGTAAGAATCACAGAACATATTATGTAAGAATTAACAATTAACACAAATACTAAGACAAAACACATAAGATCTTTAGCTATAAAATTACCAATTATTTCCTCCATCAAGTTTCGTAGTATCTGTACAAAATGCAATTACGAGCCCGTTCGCCCCTCAAGGTTCGCCACATGGTAGGTATTTGTTAGGTTTCTTCTTAAAATCCACCCTAAAATCTCCGGCTCCGTCTTTCTATGAAAGCGGCAAAAGTCAAGGGGCATCCGGGCTGGTATTCATAACATATATTATTAATAATAAATATCAATCAACTCTTACAATTTGTATTTAAGATTATATCGCTTAGTGTCTGCCTGTATTCGTTGTTTCAAATTACCATAATAGCATGATGGTTGATGATTTTGTTTATTATAATTCGAACCTGAGATGATTTGAAGGAAGACAAACCATAGTGGCCTAATTACTATACATAAAAAACCATAGAGCTCGAATTGGCCGTTCAAAAAATATTTATGAAATAGTTAGTATGAAAACACAACGTGACCGATTACCTTCATACAAAGCGGCAACTCGATATTTAAATCCTTACTACATATAATATTAATTATTATATAAGTATATTAATTAAGAAAAGTTGTGACCCAAAATCCGTTAATCTACATAGTTATTAGATTCATATACATATTATATGTACAAGTCAGTTGAAGACAGCATAGTTAGATCTTCCGATCCCAGGACATTGTCGTAGGGCTGAAAAACAAATACACACACACACACACACACACACACACACGCACACACACGAACACACACACACACACACACGCTCACACACACACACACACACACACACACACACACACTCACACACACACTCACACTCACACACACACACACACACACACACACACACACACTGGGTGTGGGTGAGTGTGTGTGTGTTCTATGCATGTATCTGTAGGATAGTGTTTTGGTTTATAATTGAAAATATAAGGATAAATATCTAAACAAGAATAATAAATGCTTTAAGTTTTTAAAAAGTGACGCCCACACTGGTAATGATTCCTGTACCTTTCCTGTTACTTTTCCTTCAGTCTTTACCTCAACATTTACAAAATACCTCTTCGATACCCGTTTTTTAAATTCCAAGTGCTTTATTTACAACCAAAATAGTGGCGTATCTTAAGTGCGTAAAAGTACTAAGCGAATTTAAGCTTTGGAGAGTTATGTGCGCATTATTGTTTATTACATCGAACGTTTCTCGATCAGATAGGAGACGTTCTGGATAAAAACCTGGTTAAGAGCACCTTAAACCGACGAGCGTGTATGACGAATTTTATGAAAATGAATGAAGCCAGAGTTGTGTCAGGATCGTAGCAAATGGAAATCCGTAGTCTCTGCCTACCCCTTTAGGAAACAGGCGTGAATCTATGTATGTATTTTGTTTATTATTTATACCGGATATCTTTGAAGTTTCAAATATAAAAACAGATTTATTCTTGATGGGAATATGTTTTTAGGTAACCTATGTTTGTACATTATTGTATACCGGTTAAAGAAAACTTCTTTCGGTTATTACCATTTAAATTGAATGTGGGTTTGTCTGTTTGTTTATTTCATTTTACTTTCACGGGATAAGTACTCGACCGATCATCATTAAATTTCGTAAACACGATGTATGTAAAAATAACATATGGTACCTTTAATCCAGAAAAATACTGTTTACGAGGAAAAGCTAATAATGTCCTCCAGATCGAATTTCGGTCATGGCGGCCAATCTTAACGGAGACTAGTCATCTGCGCAGGAGATATTATAGTGCACAAGTATGTGCGCAAACACAAGTGCACTCTCTGTTCCCTAACTCTCATGATCCGATGGGGCGGATAATCCGACACGACCGGAGAGAGATCAGGCACAGGACCAACGGCTATACGTGCTTTCCGAGACACGGGGGTGTCTAACACCACCAACTTCCTAACTCCGGGCTCGTATTGAGATTTCTTAACAGAAAAACCCAATAAGTTATTGTTGGCCCGACCCGGGATTCGAACCCGAGACCACATGCACAGCAGTCGCGTTCACTACCGCTGCGCCAATAAAAGCCAGGAAAAGCTAATACTGTATATTCGTCGGATCGCTAGTTGTTTATTTACAAATATATTCTTTTAAATTCGATCTTAAACGTTTAGTGCTAAGCCTTAAGACTGCGCCGAGCGTAAGACAGATAATGACAGAGCTCGTACGGTGCATAATCAAATCGGCGCGCGGCCGCCATTGTCGGCCTCAATGGCGTAGTGGTTAGTGTAACCGACTGCCACGCCCGAGGTCGCGGGTTCGATTCCCGCACAAGTCAAACATTTGTGTGCATGAACATGGATGTTTGTCTTGGTCTGGGTGTTTCTATGTATAATATGTATATATTTACAAAAAAAAAAGTATATATGTATGTTTATCCATTGTCTAGAACCCATAGTACAAGCTCTGCTTAGTTTGGGCTAGATGGTGTTGTGTGTATGTGGTAGAATATATATAATATATATATAGAATATAGTAAAATTGTATGAAGTGCTTTTTTGATAAATATGTAACTTTAATGTCAACCAATAACTTGAATATTTGGGACGGTGAAATTGTAATATAACTATTTATGTTTCGTTTAAGCTGTAAAATAGGATAGATTTCTACTGTTATAATCTAAAAATCACGTAACGCGAGCTTACGCTTTTGCATTTTTCGTGCAAAACGTAATTTTGTAGGCGAAAATAGTAAATTATTTAAATTTTTTAATTAAGTAATTGTAAACACATTCATTGTAATGGTAAATGAATATTTTATACTCGTATTAAACAAAAAGTGTTGATTTTATTCACTTAACTGTGACCGCCTGTTTTGGCACATTTCGCTCGGCGCAGTCTTAAGACTGTCTTGTCTTAGTCTTCTTAAGACAAGAAGGAACCTTAGTGACCGGACACCAACACACTAGATTAACCTCAATTTTTAATAGGTATATAGTTAAACAACGTACGACTAAGGCTAATATGACGCTCTATTTAATTAGGCGTTAACGCTTGAGATCGAATATAAAAGAATATTTTTGTATATAAAACAATTTACGAATATACAGTACCATAGAACTCTCTCGCTCGTACTTTGAATCGCGAAGTGACTTTGATGAAAACTTCACTTTAATTTTAAACTTAAATTGTGTGAACTCTTAACGCATCCTTTCAGTCTTTCCTTTACGGCTGACTGCATTCTATATCATTGTCATTATGCGTTCAAGTGTTGTGGATGGATCCGTGCCGATTTGCCAAAAAATACATAAAATATGTAAGTTTTTTTTTATACTTCTAACTTCTACCTGATGGTAAGTGGTCACCGTAGCCTATAGACGCCTGCAACACCAGACCAGACAACACTTGTGCGTTGCCTTTTAGGAAAGGAAGTGCGAAGGACAAGAAAGAGAGTGTGTAGGGCAGAGACTACGGATTTCCATTTGCTACGATCCTGACACACTTCTCTGGCTTCATTCACTTTCATCACATTCCTCATACACGCCCGTCGGTTCAAGGTGCTCTTAACCTGGCCTTTGTCCAGAACGCCTCCGATCTGATCGAGAAACGTTCGCCTAGGTCTTCCTCTTGCGACTGTTCCATTCACACTAGCCTTATAAACTTTCTTAGTCAGTCTTTCCTCGTCCATTCTTTCTAATTGCCCAAACCAGCTTAACATACCCTTTTCTATTCTTGTCACTATATCCACTTTTATGCCGCATCTCTCTCTAATCACACTATTCCTTATTCTATCTTTCAGAGTCACACCACATATATTTCTCAGCGCTCTCATTCCTACAGCATTTATTCTGCTCTCATGCTTCTTTTGCCATACCCTACTTTCACTTCCATACATAAGTGTGGGCACTAATAGTCCTCTATGAACAGCCAAACGTGCCTTTTCGGATACATTTCGGCTGTTCATAAAAGCGCGTAGAGCTCCATTCACTTTGTTGCCAGCAATCGGTTTTAACAAAAAAAGTATATTCAAATTTGTCCAAATCCATAAAATTTTTGAGAGTTTATACCACAAGAGCAAGAACAGAATCAATATATGGAAGAGTGTATAGCGTCGCAAGAAAGCAACAGCCTAAAACAATTGAAGAAAAAAAGACATTTTTTTTACGATTTGAATTTTATTGTTGTGGGTGTAATATATTATGTAGGGTCTCCAATGTCCTTTTATTACACTTATTTTATAGCTTTACAAAACATACCCAATGAAGCTGTTATCACAAAACCAGGATAAAATCTCACTAACGTTGCTAAGTTGTATATAAGAACAAAGAGTTGTTTACAACAGCAGATGAGGTACATTCTAGAAATAGACGAGATCCTTTTAAATTGGTCCTAACTGACATACCGAGACTAACCAAATACAACAAAAGCTGCCTTGCTATGTGTGTGTGTATCTATAATAAACTACCGAATCACTTTAAGCAGCTGGACTTCGGATTTTTTAAGAAAAGGTTTTATCCTTGTCTAAGTTTATCCAACTTTTACGACGTAAATGAATTTTTGGATAAAAAAATGTAATGGTTTTGTAACCATAATTAAAATTTTGTACGCTATATTCTAGCACCACCAAATACCATGTTTTATGCAAATAAATTAATATTATTATTATTATTATAAGAACGCTAACAGGTTACCTTTAAACAACTAATTATCGTCAACTGGACTGGCTGTCCAACCAACCTTCACCTAATACCACATATCGGATTAACCCACAAATTAGTACAACTTACATTTTGTTTCCAGTCACATTATTTAGTTGTATGTCTTCTTTTTAATCACAAACACATGTAATACATATGTAATACGAAGATACACATATTATGTGTATCCCACATACTTATGTTTTAAATATGTAGTTTGAATTTGAATGAAAAGGGGCTACTGTCGTCTACCAAGCACAGTTCTAAATTTCTAGGGAGAATTTAGTAGATTAGTAGATTTTAAAAGACACCGCACGCGCTTTGAGTAATTCTAGTGTCACGGGCAAATTTACAAACATTCGAACCACAGACACAAATAATACCCAGAATTAGAACAATTATTGATTACACTATTTTTGTCCCATTTGGGGATCGAACCCACAACACACAGGTGCCTAAACCACTAAAATCACTACGCCAAACGTGCAGTTTTACAGTTAAATTAAATTTTGATTTTAAGTCACAAATTACATTTCTTTATTTAAAAGAACACAATGCCCGCACTAGGTATAAATCCTGTATCGCTGGGGACTCAACAAACATTCAACCAATGGACACAAGGAACACCCATACTCAAGACAACCATTTGTCGATCACACAAAGTTTTGTCCCGTGTGGAATTTGAACCCACAACACTCGGCGTAGTGGCAGATGTGAAGCGACTATTTAAACCACTAGGCCATAATGAAGCACAAAAATAATAAAAATAAATAATATATGTACTTACGAAGAAAACGATCGCCAAGGCTGACGCGACGCCACTCCTGCGCTTTGACAAACCCACCCGCTCTTATATATTACCCACCCCCCAAACGTCACCCCCTATGATCCAATTAGCGCGGTGTCACTCGGATGAACCCGGTTCGATGCCAGCGCGTGCTGTTTGTACACAACTGAAATGTTTCAAGGGCGAATGGCGCGTCTGGAATTAAATAAGTATGTACGTTAATACGTTTTACAGCTACAAAGTCAGAAGTATTGTTTCGTTGGTTCTGTTTGCTCTTACACACGGCCATTAAGCCAATGAAGTCACGGGATCGATTTAGCAACGTGCGATATCGAAAACAATATTGATCATTCAAATTGCAAGTAACAGGAATCATTCGAAACTAAAGATAAAAATTATTAGAAGATTTTATTCTTGAAATTGGTTGAGTATCTATTTGGTATCAGCCATACGCACATACATATACAAATATACTTAGCATCCTGATGTTAAATGAATGCTAAAATGTTTTAAATTTTTTATAATTTCTATGACCTAAAGTTATATAAACATTTAAGATTGAAGATCCTTACCGTTTGCCCCCGCATACGAGATGGGACTTAGTTTGATCTCTTTAACATATTTTAGTAAGCATATTTTGCTGTGCATTTAGTATTTTTGGTGGAACAAAGGCATTAAAATGAAGAACAGTTAAATACTACCCGTTTTATAGCTGAATAGCATGGCACTAAGTATTTTAACTTTAATTTAAATTTAACTATTTAAGTTATAATTATTTATAAACATAATTTTAACCTTCCATTATCTACAGCATCTTAATAGCATTTTTGAGAACAATATTTACAAGACATTTTCTTAGCTATACACGTTATATATTTATAACAAGTGCATGGTCTGTACATAGGAGATATTTAGGAAAATTAAATTAAATTTCTTTTGAGCTATAAAAAAGAAGTAAATATTTTTCTGTCTGTATATTTGTACGCGCATCATGCAAAAAGTACTGCACAAAATTGAATGCGGTTTTGATAGTTGCATTACTGGAGGAGTTAACATAAAATCTGGTTCATGTAAGTCATGGTAAGTCGTAGGCAAAAGCTTTTATTATTATAAGCTTTGTAAGTTCCATAAATATAAATTAAATCTTTAAAATGTTAGAGGTCGTAACAAAACAATGAAAATGATTTTATTTTAATACTTAATTCTGTTATGGCTTGTAAAACCAAGGTTTTCAAATGTCACGAAGTTTACGGGAAATTTATATGGATCTGAATATAAAACTAGGATACTTGATAGCTTTATTATTTGTTGGTTTTATGATGTTCCTATGAATGGTTGGATGCATTTTGTCTCGCATTCGCGATGGAATCAGTCATGTAAGTCCTGTGCATTTCAGACAATGGCAATAAAAGTGTTCAGGTGGAAATATTTAATGTTTAGTTTTGTAGATAGAACGTCGTTTTTAAATTTTGTCGAGGTTTCTATTCCAATAATATCTAATTCCTATACAGCGTGTAACAGAAAGCGTTAACTGCCTCCGTGGCGCAGCGGTAGTGAATGCGACTGCTGTGCATGAAGTCTCGGGTTTGAATCCCGGGTCGGGCCAACAAAAAGCTATTGGATTTTTCTGTAAAGAAATCTCAATAGCAGCCCGGAGTTAGGAAGTTGGCGGTGTTAGACACCCCTGTGCTTCGGAAAGCACGTAAAGCCGTTGGTCCTGCGCCTGATCTCTCTCCGGTCGTGTCGGATTGCCGTCCCATCGGATCATGAGAGTTAAGGAACAGAGAGTGCACTTGTGTTTGCGCACACACTTGTGCGCTATAATATCTCCTGCGCAGATGGCCAGTCTCTGTTAAGACTGGCCGCCGTGGCTGAAATTCGGTCTGGAGGACATTATTATTATTATTATTTTGTAACAGAAAGTTGTGGTCATATTTAAGCGTCACATAAATAAGCCCCTATACAATAAAAAACCGCAACAAATAAATCTATGTACATTTTTTTCTCTTAATATCGACTTATCAAAATTAGATTGTCTCCTAAGATACAGGTCTTTTGACCTAGTTTAGAAGACAGGGTTTAACAATTACATTTCCAAAACACTCGTTTGTTATTGAACTTTTTATTTACTAATGTACAAAACTGTTTTTTTTTTGTGATTTGTATTAGGTATTAGTGTAATTAACAATTTTTTATTATTATCAATATCAGTACAATCTAGTGGATTTCAACAGGTGCCTGGATGACCTGCGTGAACCTGAAAATGACCAAGCGCAATATTGATAGTGATGTTGATGTTAATGATGCGACATCATTAACATCAACATTGTTACGTTGTTTAAATAATAAATTTTTTATTAAATATCATAAATTCTTAACTAATATTATAAATGCGAAAGCGAGTTTGTTTGTTACGCTCTCACGCCTTATCATCGGGAAATTTCGCGCAACACGTAATCAGGATACAAAAAAAGACATAGGGTACCCTTCATCCAGAACCACGTAGAAAAAAAAGATAATAGAAGATCCAGAATAAAGTACTATTACTAACCTAACCTACATTTACGCGAGTCGAAATCGCGAGCAAATTCTAGTTCAAAATAATTTGTTTTAGGACACCTAGGTTATCTTTTATCCAGAAAAAAGTACTGTTACTATAACCTAACCTTACCATCACGCGAGCGAAAATCTAGTTCACAGTCATTTCTTTTAGGGTACCTAGTTTTCAGATACACATTACGGTCCTAAAATATGACCACACCTTTTTTTTACACGCTGTATACAAGGGTATTGCGTATGGTTTGGCTACCATACTGTATGGAAAAGCAGTATAAATATGACTACTTTTAAGCAGTTGTACCAACGGTGGTACTTTCCCGACCGATCCAGCTTATACATATCTAGTCATTACTTAATAATCGTCATGGACAAGTTTTTCTACTCAAAACAGACATAAACTTCTGGCCTTAAACATCGTTAATATTTTTAGTTTTTAAGGCATCTATACTAAAATGTTATAAAGCTGAAGAGTTTGTATGTTTGTTGGTTGAACGCGCTAATCTCAGGAACTATTGGTTCAAAGTAAAAAAATATATTTTAATGTTAGATAGCTCATTTACCGAGGAAGGCTATAGGCTATATAACATCACGCTACGACCAATAGGAGCGGGGCATCAATGAAAAATGTTGCAAAAACGGGGAAATTTCTCTTATGCGAAGCAGGGGGTCGACTGTGAAACGCGTTATACGCAATTGCGTACGTTCGTTCGTGCTTATTCTTACCATGAAACATCATTCGCGCCGACATTCGTCATGAATATCGTCGTATGACATTTGTACGTCCTAAAAAATCCGAAGTGTTTTCATGGTAGGTATATGCTTATTATTTCTTTCGTAATTCGTTTCGGCACGTCATTGCCTAAAAACATTTTCACGGTAGACCCGCTGACGAAGTAGCGCGGGTCAGCTAATTAGTGATAAATCCTGTGTCGCGGGGAACTTTACATACATTCAAACAACGGAGGCAAAGAATACACAGACCCGGAACTACAATTTGTGGATCGCAGTAATATTTGTTCTATGTAGAATCAAACCCACTACGTCCAGCGCAGTAGCGGCGGCGAGGCGACCATTTAAAAGCCACTACATACCTAACTATATGATAGCCAGTTGCACTTACTAATCGGTAAACAATTAGCGAAGTTAAACAACGTTGGGTGCAGTCAGTCTATAGATGGGTGACCGCTTAGTGGTATTTCATCTGAACGTCTCCGTGCTTCGGAGGGCACGTTAAAAGTCGCTCCCGGTTGTTGTCAAATTGACAGCAGTCGTTAAGCCATGTCAGAGGCCCACCCACGGCCAGCTTAAGACTGCGCCGAGCGAAATGTGCCAAAACAGGCGGTCACAGTTAAGTGAATAAAATCAACACTTTTTGTTTAATACAAATATAAAATATACATTTACCGTAACAATGAATGTTTTAAATTACTCCGTGTAAAAAACTTAAAATAATTAATATTTTCGCCTACAAAATTACGTAAATTTGCATGTAAAATGCAAAAACGTAATCTCGCGTTACGTGATTTTTAGTTTATAACAGTAGAAATCTATCCTATTTTACAGCTTAAACGAAACATAAATAGTTGTATTACAATTTGTCCGTCCCAAATATTTAAGTTACTGGTTGACATTAAAGATACATATTTATCAAAAAAGCACTTCAAATCCTCCATACAATTTTACTACGGTGGCCGCGCGCCGATTTTAATATGCGCCGCACGAGCTCTGTCATTATCTGTCTTACGCTTGGCGCAGTCTTGAACAACTCTTGACAACAGGTTGGCCACAGACCACACGAAAAGAAGAAAAGACGAAGACCATCCGTGCAGTCAATCAATAAACATACGGAATACTTTGTTTAATATCAGCCCTGTATTAAACTATCACACTGCTGGGCACGGGCCTCTTCTCAGTGTGAGAAGTGTTAGGCCATAGTCAACCACGATGGCCCAGTGCGCGTTAGCAGACGTTGCATATCTTCGAGAACATTATAGAGAACTCTCAGATATCCAGGTTTCCTTACGATGTTTTCCTTCACAGCTAAAGCGATCGATAGTTAAATTATTAACCGCGCTGAAAATCAGCACTCTATTGTGGGCCCCTGTGGAATACAAAACAGCAATATAGTTGAGTGTGTAAGATGTTGCAATTATTTTATTATTTTAATTATATAAATATAGAGTGATTATTTAATTTCTATAAATAATTACATAATAAAAAACATGTAAAGAATATGTTATTTCTATTTAAAGTGTATTTAAATCAAAATAAAATGTTATAAAACTAAACGTCACAGCCGGTAGTCAGAGGTGGGGCAGAGTGAAGTTGTTTACGATCGAGTATAAAAGAGGCGAGCGCCGGCGCTTTGGAGCCCTCTGCGCTCACCCACAGTCCGCGTAAAGTTGTAAAAGCCATCTGGAGGTAACAACTGAAAAACACAAAAAAATATCAAATATCGCAGCGTTCAGTTTTGTTCGAGATGCCGATCACAACGTTACTCTGCCCCCTGTCAGTGCTATCTGACTCTTGAGTACCTGGAATATTTCCGATAAGTATACTTTGTTAATTAAACATAAAATATTTGTTACAATATTGTGATTAAATTATTAAATTAAAATATGTTTTCTATATTGTATTTGAATTTTTACCGTTCCTGTTAAAATGTGTGTATTTTGATATTAAAAGGCTTGTCTAGCTACAATGTTGCATTTTTTTTATATTTTTTATAAACCTGCTTCTGACAAGTGCGTACCAATTTGTCACAGATTGAATGTACTTATAAGTTTGTTTTTTTTTTGTATTTATTTTAAGCTTTTTCTTTTGTACTGTGTGTATGTGGCAAAGAAATGTTTTTTTCTTTCTATATAATACGCACATAACAGAGATGCGCGCCCTGGGATTGAACTCAGACCTCTGCGGGGCCTTTCTAACTGTCTCCCACTAGGCGATCGCTGCTGTATACTTTGTATATAGATATGCAATTATTTATTTGGCGACCGGATTAAGTAAACACGTGTCGACAATCAATGCAATTCGGCGAAAACCACAAGCATCAAATAAATAGGCTGGCAATACTAATGCGATTGACTTGAGACACATAATCATCCTCCTTTTGGTATGTGGTCACCGTAGCCTATAGACGCCTGCAGTACCAGAGACATCACTTGCGCGTTGCCGACCCTTTAGGAAAGGAAGAAGAGAAAAAGGAAGTGGGAAGGAGAAGGAGCCGGAAGGGGGAAAGAAGGTGATTGGGCCTCCGGCACTCTCACTTACCGAACGAAATACAACAGTAGGAATACTGCTATTTCACGTCGATATTCTGTGAAAGGGTAGTCCTTACCCGGGCGAGCCCATTCATGCTGAAATCAGCGAGGCTCTACTACTCAAAAACTCTAATAAACTTTACTACTTAAATAAGTTTATCCACGTTTACTCACAAAGCAACTTAATACCAAATAATAAAAACACTAAGTACATGTATGTATGTAGTTAATGCGGCAGCTGTGCAAGAAGTCACTGGTTCGATGACGGGGTTGGACAGCGTTATCCAGTTTTTATGGATAAATATTTTTGAAGCAGGACGAAGTCTGAACTGTGTCCAGCAAAATACAATAGTACTCGTCCCTACTACGTAAAACAAAACAATAGCTAGCGAAATATGTGTTAAATTAATAGTAGATTCAAAATAAACGAAAAAACCTAATATTATAATAGAAAAAAGTATTTTAAACCGACTTCAAAAGTTGCACCGACTCCATTAATAACAATAATTTAATAATTCACAAGAACACGCAATTTTTTTTAACGTATTTTTGCAATTTAGTTTTAGAATATTATTTTTTGAAGTCTTTTCTCTTTTTGTTAAAGTTTTTGTTTATACAAGTCATAGGGAATCGAATCGAGGACACTTGATACGGCAAGATAACGTTATAAAGACCATCTTAGAAGGAACAATAAAAGAAAGAAGAGGAAGCGGTAGATCAAAGAGAATTTACATAGACCAAGTGAAGGGAAAGGTGAAAGTCATGACGTACCAAGAAGTCAAAGTAACGACTGATAATAGAGAGATATAGAAGAAGATCCACCGACAAGAGGAAAGTTCTTAATTGATTAATAATATTAATATAATATTTTATCACATACACACAACACCATCTAGCCTAAACTAAGCAGAGCTTGTACTATGAATACTAGACAATAGATAAACATACATATTATACATAGAAACACCCAGACCAAGACAAACATCCGTATCCATGCACACAAATGTTTGACTTGTGGGGGAATCGAACCCGCGATCTCAGGCGCGGTAGTCGGTTACACAAAACACTACGCCATCGAGGCCGCCTAATTGATTGACGTAGACAGAGTAACCTATAGATCAAACTACAGTGTAACTGGATATGAGATAGAAATACTTTTACGCAACGAAATGTAATATCCGATAATCCTCGTTCTATACGGCTATGACAGCTTAAAACACTACACTGCACTGTTATGTTTAATTAGAACTCAACTTTAAATTCTTTTGAAATCGCTATGTAATATACATACATACATGCATAGATTCACGCCTGTTTCCCAGAGGGGTAGGCAGAGACTACGGATTTCCATTTGCTACGATCCTGACACACTTCTCTGGCTTTATTCAATTTCATCACATTCCTCATACACGCTCGTCGGTTCAAGGTGCTCTTAACTTGGCCTTTGTCCAGAACGCCTCCGATCTGAACAAGAAACGTTCGCTTAGGTCTTCCTCTTGCGACTGTTCCATTCACACTAGCCTTATAAACTTTCTGAGTCAATCTTTCCTCGTCCACTCTTTCTACATGCCCAAACCAACTTAACATACCCTTTTCTATTCTTGTCACTATATCCACTTTCATGCCGCATCTCTCTCTAATCACACTATTCCTTATTCTATCTTTCAGAGTCACACCACATATATTTCTCAGTGCTCTCATTTCTACAGCATTTATTCTGCTCTCATGCTTCTTTTGCCATACCCAACTTTCACTTCCATACATAAGTGTGGGCACTAATATTTGCCAAAAAAGTCGAAATAAATCTTGGGGACGCCAATGTTTGACACCAGAATGTCAAAAGCAGCTTGGAGTTGCTTGGAGTCAACCGGTTACAGCGATAAGGACAGGACATGGCATCGCGTGTGTCTTTTACGCATTGAGTTTTTTTTATGACTACATTTCTAACGTGTGAAAGAGCTAGAACATGTGATTTGATCTATTGGTTCCTCTATCTACGTTGATTGAGTATGTCCACCTCTACCCTACATATCTATCCTCCTCATACAGGAGAGACACTATGTATGTTTTGGAAGTTATATTCCATCCATAAACGATTTTGTTTTATAACGATCTACTAAAACTCAAATGGTCACTTTATATGTCTAATAAAATCATGCATCATAATAAAATTCAAGGTTTCTTTAACCTCAGTATTGATATATTATATATATTTTCAGACAGCGGTAGAGTTAAGTGCTTTATTTTTCTGAGTAAGTAGGGAGGTATAATAATGTCCTTTCGACCGAATTCCGTCTCGCCGACAAATCTTAACGAAGACTGGCATCTTCGCAGGAGATAGATGTCAAAGTGCACGCGCAAACACAAGTGCACTCTCTGTTCCCTTACTCTCGTCTCTCATGATCCGATGGGGCGGTAATCCGACACGATCGGAGAGAGATCAGACGCAGGACCAATGGCTTAACGTGCATTCCGAGACACGAGGTCTCTAACATCGCCAACTTTCTAATTCCGGGCTGCTATTAAACCTTCTTAAAAGAAAACCTAATACCTATTATTTATTTCAGACCTCATACATAGCAGTCGTATTCACTACTGCTGCAATCCTAATCCTAACTAATATTATAAATGCGCATTTACATGGGGGGGGGGGGGGCACAGTTGGGAGCTCTAAAAGGATTCATCCATAGCGGGCCCCTCCCCATGTGGGTGCGGGCTGGGTCAAACGGACCCGACCACCTCTCGTCCCCAGGGGAGAGCCTCACCGCTCTCCCCTTTCGACGTTAGAAGGCGCGCGGATACACCGCGCGCGCCCTCTCGGGGTTCTTAATTTACGGGTGGCAGGGTCACCTGAAGCCTTGCCACCCGGAAACCTTAGGTGGGGGCAGGAGAGCGACTAAAGCGCGTCTACTGCGCCCTCTCCTCCGGAAGTACGGTTACCATCCTAACCTAACCTTACCTACATGAGCAGAGATAGCTCAGTGGGGAGACCAACAGACTGCAATGCAGAGGGTCACGGGTTCTCAACCCACGTCGCGCACCTCTGACTTACGGAAGTTATATGACTTTTCGAAATTATGTGTGTATTGATTGACAATTATCGCCTGCTCCGTGCCTCGGAGAGTACGTTAAGCCGTCGGTCCCGGCTGCCATGAACATCTATGGCAGTCGTTATTGGGAGAGTGTCGACACAAAAGATCCCACTGGGTCGAAGTGTCGCCGATCTGCACTGACTGGCCCCCACATAAGATACATTTACGCGAGCAAAGCCGCGGGCAAATTCTAGTGATAAAATAAATCACTCCTAAGTACGTACATGCGTGCCTACGTACAATGTATTGTTTTAAGCATAGTTTATAGCCTAATAGCTTGCCATGCAAGATACTAAATCGGGGCACACATGTACTATGGTGATGTTAATCAAGGGAGGAAGAGAAGTAGTATGAAGAGCGCCGGCTTTTGGAAAACTTCGAGGGTAATCATGGCTTATACCTACTTAGGTGCATAATCGCATTGTAGTACATTGCTATACGCTGCAACTTTAGTATATCCATTCAAGTATTAACTTCTACGCGATGCGTAAGTAATATAGGTACCGACGTCTGACCCCGCGGGCGAGTTGCAATTATATTGCTATAAACCGATTACTGAACGATTTTGATCGATGATGGTCTGTACCTACCTCTGCACTCACAGAGTCAGCACTCACAACACACAATCAGGTTGGTACTCTAAGTAACAAATTGACCCTCTTTGGTAATAATTAAATTAGGTACCTACTGGTCAGAGAAATGAAATGAAGCCGCAGCATCTGTCAATAATTTATAAAAGTTTTATGTAGTATTTTATAGTTCAATCAAATTTTAATTATGTTTCATGTTCATTTACGTGAATAATACGCACAATAACATATACAGTATTTATTTCCTTTTATAAATTTGTGAGCATATTTTAATTATAATTCGACAATGTTTAAAACATCGGAATTATTACGGCAAGTATTCACATTGCTATTTTGTACAATATTTATGCTTAATTACTTATGTGAGTTACGTTAACTGATTCACTTCAATTTATTCGAAAAACGCGGCGTAAATAATATAAAATTATTTGTTATTTTATCCCAAGTTGCTTGCTCTTGCCATACCTAAAACAAAAAATAAATTTATTCTCTATGATTTGATGCGAAAGTTGCCAGTATATTTTTGTGGTTTACCCAGAATATACATAAAATCTGTGTTTGCAATTCGCTGGAATATATCTACACAATAAAACGTGCTAAAAACACAGAAGATTTAAAAGATAAGAATGAATATATATAATAATATGTCTCATTTTCGTTTTATGTGTCTCCATGTATACATAAATAATACTTTTTAATTCAATATTATTGCTGCAGCTCTGAAGGAATTAATTTCATAAAAATTGGACAAAAGGCACGGATTAATTATGATTTTTTAATCTATCAGCAGTTATTTAAAATACATACATATATTCGCAGCAGAAAGACGTCCACTACTAGACATAGGCCTCTCCCAAGGTATTCCACACAGACCGGTTTTGGGCCACAGGCATCCAATCGCTTCCCGCAAATAAACAAAATCGAACAAACTATTTTAAAATTATGAAAATTACGTTTTGTCTTTGCGGTGTAGGTCCTTAACCGGTCGTATACCGCCGGCTCGCATACCAGCCGGCAGATTTGTACCCGTCGTAGGCCGGTGGCTCGCATGCGAGCCACCAAATTGGTTTTACGTTAGCTTAAGCTAAAGCGAAGGCGGCGCGCGGCGTTTTGGCGCCAATTTGGTGGCTCGCATGCGAGCCACCGGCCTACGACGGGTACAAATCTGCCGGCTGGTATGCGAGCCGGCGGTATACGACCGGTTAATATGTGTACACTGGATTATAATTAAAAATCTATTTTTAACGTTCTAATTCAACTGTATCACCATAATAATATTACTTTGAAGATTATTTTGGTTGTAACATTTCTAGTTGCAGTATAGGTACTTAAGTATATGACTCCAGCCTTAAGAGGCATAATATACCTAATATTACACTCGTCCTGCTCCCTCACTTGCACCTATCACAGAGTCCTGCATTCTATAGTATTTTCACATTTATTACTAGCCTTGAGCGGGTTGATAACACCAGTCTATCTATGTCAGCCACTAAGAGTCATATGAAAATGACATAAATGACTCAATAAATCTAATAGTAAAATGGCTAGATAACAATAACTTACAAATTAACTTAAATAAAACTAAAATAATGCACTTTAGCCAACGGATTAATAGTAAAAGTAACCTAAATATATTCTATGATGGTCAAACTATAGACGAGGTAGAAACAACAACATTTTTAGGGCTCCGAATAGACAAAAAACTTAATTGGAAATCCCATATTGAATTTTTGTGCAAGAAAATAAGTAAATCTGCTTATGCCTTACACACATTGTCATCTATAATAGGTGTGGAGGCATTATTAACAGCCTATTATGGTTTAGTGGAATCCCATCTACGCTATGGCGTCATATTTTGGGGCAACTCAACAGTAAAAGACACGGTGTTCAAGACTCAAAAGAGATGCGTAAGATCAATGTTTAAAATGAAACCTACTGACAGTTGCGTGCCGGTATTTAAAAAATACAAATTACTAACCTTGCCATGTTTATACATTCTGGAGATAGCGGTATTTGTGAAAACTAATCCGGATCGTTTCAAACGGTTAGATGACGTAGTCCCGCGTAATAGACGAGATAACAGCAGGGTATGTCTTCATAGTGCGGGAACAACATTTATGCGCAAAAGTGTCTTTTGTATGGCACCATTCATATTTAATAAATGCCCCAAAAGTTGGAGAGAACTGCCACCATTGCTTTTTAAGAAGACACTGCGTAAATTCTTACTTAACAAAGCCTACTACAGTGTTTTAGATTTTTTAAATGAAAGGAATTTTACTCTTCCTATTATTAATGTAGATAATATTAAGTAGACCTAATTTTGTTTTATTTTCAGTATTTTAATTTTTTTTTTTTTTTAGTTGAATGTGTATGACACTAATGTTTTTGCATGCCGATTGGTAAAATATGGCTGAACACTATAATATGTTTATCACCTTTTTTGTACCCATATTTGCAAAATAAATTATCTTTATCTTTATCTTTATCTTTAAGAACAAAATAGCCGATTCTGTTCGTTTCTTCTTTATGGCTCGCTTGCGTTTGCTTTTGCGTCGCTTTTGCATTGTCCTTTTGTTTTTGGTTACTATCAGGTGACTAGTTCCTCTTTCACAACTAGGAATCAGATAAAACCCTAACTAGTATTATAAATGCGAATGTGATTTTGTTTGTTTGTTACGCTTTTAAGCGTTAACTACTCGCCCGATCACGATAACATTTTGCATACACGATGTCAGGGGTACAGAAAAAGATATAGGGTACATTTCATCTAGAAAAAAGTAATGTTACTAATTTAACCTAACCTACAATTACTCGAGCGAAATCATGGGCAATATCTAGTATAAAATAAAACAATGAAAAGAGGTGTCCACTTTGAGTAGGTACTGTCCAAAATAAGTCGTAATAGTCGAAATTCAATAATATGCATTGTAAAATATTTTATCGTTGGTATGTTTTAGTCTCGGTAGCATTTTATAACTCCGACCAGAGGATGAAGAAAAACCTAATAAAATACTTTGCCTCAAAGAACTAAACCTACCACGGTGTTCCTCGACAAAACCACTATCGACGGGGCCGCGCGAATCACTTTCGCATGCGGTCGCGACCCCGCCGAGGTTTCGGCCCGCCGTATGAAACGGCAGGCCACTACACGAAAGACCTACCCTATTGGCACTTCTACACTCCCTACTGTCCCCCCTAGAGTGGAGACGGACTCGACATAGAGGCGCGCGTGGGAACACGCACGCCGCCTCTCGGACCTGGTGCTGAACGGATGGCGGGCAGGCCCACAAAGCCCGCCACCCCCAGGTCAAACCTCAGGGTGGCTGGAGGTCGTCTCGCGCCCTCCGGCGCCCGGCTCTGCGGTTGGGGAGAGGGTTCAAACGCTCCCTCTCCCGCTCCGCCGCCTCCTTGATGGAAATGACTTCCTCACAAAAGGAGGCGACGGCGTTCCACGACCTCTCACTCCGGACCATAGACTGAACTACGGCCGGGAGCGAGAGGGCAACCAATCCGATTGCCTCAAAAAACTAACCTAACCTAACCTAAACCGTAGTTACTAATGTATAATTAGATAAAGTATTCAATATATCTAAGCATTTCTAATTATATACTAAATTTTTATTTAGTAATGTTATTGTAATATAACTATTAGAATATTTATTTTACTTATATTTTAAGGCGTTCCTATAAAGTCTTGTCATCATATCTAATTTGTCGTATAATTAAAGCTATGCAGTAGTTTTCGAAGTTTGATTGAAGCTCTATGACAATGCAATCAATCAATTAAAAACCTTTTCACTTTGGGGAATACCTAGAATGTTATGTTTTTACCAGTACGCCAGATATAAATAAAAACTGGCAACATTTCTTAACAGCTGTCACTGTGACATTTCTATATCTTTGATTTTATTTATCTACGCATTTTCGTGAAAATAATAAAAAATAAACTTTGATTTGTCAGAAAAGTAAACAATAGTGAACTATAGACGGTTTTCTAGAATTGAAGACGTTTGTGAGTAAAGATAATTGTATTTTTTGTTACGTTTGTGGTTTATTAACATCGAACGTAAGTGAATGATTACCTTATCGTATTTGTTATTATAAATGTGATAATTTAAGTTTATTCTGTGCTTAGTGATAAGTAAATGGTAAAACAAAGTGACTGTGTTTACTGAGTTCGTAATACTGTGCCTATATTATAAAGAGACCTATACGGAGATGATCTTTTAAAAATGCTTATGACATCAGTAGTTAGTCACATCTTGATGTTGTATCGATAGCGGAGTCAGTTTATGATTTCCGATGATCCAGTCACGTTTTATGACTCTTCTGCTGAATTTATATAGTTCAGTTTATGCTATTTATATACCAGACCTGTTACACTGTATGCATGTAGAAAATTTAGTTGAATGAGGCAGTAAAGTAATGGACAAAGTATGCTATCTTGTTCATGAAATTCATGTAAAAAGATTATAACTTTGTCAAAGATTATTTTATACTTTTATAAAGTCTATTGTTAGTTTTATAATTTACCTAATACAAATTCTAGCAGGGTGATTAATTTTACAATAGAGAACCTAAAGAAACACTTTTTAAAATTTATTCATGTATTTCTTTTAGTATAATCATACTTATGTTGTTTAGTTATTTTAAATTCATACTATTGTATCTGTGCGGTTCTGAGTGTTGGCCTCGTAATTAAGTAAGTTGAGCAAGCCTAGTTCCATGTGATATATTATAATAATAATAATAATATAAGAGTATTAAGGGCAGACGCCGTTTTTTATCCATAGTTGCCAATTATCAAACACCCATCCACATAGCCCATATATATTAGAATCCATATCGCACTCTTAATAAAACAGCGACTTAACTCGAAATTTAAAAGTAAGGCAATTTGAACTCTATTTGTATATGTTAAATTGTAATATTATATTTGTGTTAAATCTTTGCAATCGAGTTCAAATTTGTTTTATCCAAAATACTGAGATAAGTCTCTGTTTTATTAAGGATGCGATATGTAACAATAGTCCTACACATGCTGTGACTAGTGCCGCTTTAGTGTTCCATCCCATCTTAGAATATTAAAACTCTCAAGTTTCCGTGTAAGTGTCCCAAAGGGCCAGGTATTTTCCTTATATAATATCTTAGAAAATACCTGTGATAAGAGAAAAATATAATAATAGTAATTTATTTTGCGTAATTTCTTTACAAATATTTTCACAATGATTATTTCACAACTATATAAGAATATGACAAGTACCATACTCTATGCTGCCACTAAAAGTTTCTCAATAGGAAATTTCAATTATTCGTTGTGTGCTCACCTCTGCTCCAACGAGACACCCATCTATTCGTTTTGTTAAGATATGGGCTATGGCTTCACTAGGGTCTGATAGGCACTGTATAGTTAAGTTATTCATAATGAGTTACTATAGCAAAAATATACATTGGTCCGCTGTTTGTCTTGATTGATAGCAGCTTTTGGTGGCTAAATACAATTATTACTGCCATTCAAGCACTTGATAGCCATCGGAATGGAATTTTTGTACCATCATCAGCATTTACCAGGCAGTTCAAAATATGATTCAGAAAATTAAAAACTCATTGTGTCTGGCCGCCCGTGTGCTGCTGTGACTCAAAAGGATAATTAAGGATAATACACACATTAGTTATTCTGTGTTGATAAATACACACCCAATAATAATATAAGGTAATGGTATTTACCATTATCAAGGTTTATAAAGGAAAATTGTACTTCAAATATATTATTATATATAATTATTTACTTAATGCTTATGTTTATTTATACATGGTTGGGTTAATTGTTTACAAGATTTGTCATTGAACAGTTTCATCTAATTTTATTTATTATTTCATAACCAAAATTCTGGAAATTCTCAGAATTTTTGAAATCCTCGTAACTACGTAGGATCAGAGCATTTAAATTTGGTACAGAGAGTAACTGTCTAATCAAAGTTAAATTAAAAATTATGTACAATAGTGTGACGTAACGTGACTCCTATTTAAATAAAGATACTAAGTATAAATTAGCGGTAACCATGGTTACTCCATTCCCAGTTTCTCATAAGCCAAAATTATAAATATATAGCGCTCCTTTATTATGCATTAAATTTTGATCAGGAAACCGGCCTAAGATTAGTGAAAGTATTTGCATTACGTCTGGCGTAATAGTGTCAAAGGCCTACATACCACCCTCATTTACTTTCATCTTGAGTCAGTAAATGCACAAGTTCGAATTATTGGCCCACTTATATCCTTATCCTAACTAATATTATAAATGCGATTGTGAGTTTGTTTGTAACGCTTTCACACATAAAGTACTCGACTGATCATCATAAAATTTCATTTTCACGTTGTCAGGGAAACAAAAGAAATATTTTTTTTTTTTACTTTTCATACAGAAGCAAGTGAGAAACGGCAATGAATTGCCGTAAATCTTAGAGTTCGAAAATATGGTTCAAGTAATATGCAAAGGTCACGTGATACCACGTGACCTTGAGGTCAGAGGTCAAAGGTCACAGTCATTTCGGGGGTATATCGACTATGCTGAGTCGAATGGCGTTGACCGCGAGTCTTTAGCTCTTACGGTTCTTGAGTTGAAAGTTGCATAACAGACGGACGGACAAAGCTGTTGTATAAGAGATTTTTCGAACTCTAAAAAGTACTGTTACTAACCTAATCTCATCTACATTTACGCGATCGAAGCTGCGGGCAAAATCTAGTTATTGTATAAGTGAGCATAGACTTCCGTTTACGTGCCCGAAGAAGTAAGAACATTCTATGCAATAAGGGGACTAATGGCATCTGGCAAAGATCCACACTCCGTACTGCCACTAAACATTTTAGGACAGAGTAACCCAAAACAACACTTTGTCTGACTTGACGCTAAGGCTCACACAGCAGCGCCATTAACAAATATTGAAATAAATAATTGGGAAGAAAGGATCGCGCCATGCAACCTCGGAGTGGCCGCCCCAACTAATACAATAGAAAGAAGAGGTTGACAATACCGAACTTCTCTGGATTCATACCCAACCTCTTGCTTCTTTTTCTTCTTTACTTCCACATCGTGGGATGCGGGTGTACTCCAACTTGTAGTATTCCGCTTCGAGCACAAAATATGCGTCGACACGTGTTTCGCCTCAGCGCGAGGTATCTTCAGAACCGTTTGCTCATTCGTTGCCAAAATACTGAATGTTGTAATACGCCCGGGTCCCATGACGTGGTGGACGTTTCCAATAGATTGCCGCCAAATAACTCTTAATTTGATTCAATATATATTTAATGTTAATTTTACCTATCTTTTTAGAGAGTACCGAGTAATGGGTCAAACCCTATCAGAGCCGGTGACGGAGAAGCAATCCTCGACATGTCAGGACTCCCGGTACCTCGTGGGGTCTTCCTGCATGCAGGGTTGGAGGGTGTCCATGGATGACTCACACACGCACATACTGTCCTTGCCCGAAGACCCTGGGACTGCATACTTTGCTGTATATGATGGCCATGGTGGTGAGTAGCATGAGTTTCTTCATCCTTTAAGACATTGAAAAGGCTTATAGCAGTATTTACATGTATAGTCTTTTTGATTTCATGGATGGCGTAGACCACAAAACCATTAAGTGGTTGCCTCGCCATTGTTATTGCGCCAAGTGTTGTGGGTTCGAATCCCATACAGGACAAAAATTTTGTGATCCACAAATGGTTGTTCCGAGTCGAGGTGTTCTTTGAATGATTGTGACCTCGCAACACAGTCATTATTCTTAGTGAAAGTGAAGCTGGTATAAAAAGAATTCTTCGCCTTAGCCCGAAAGCGTCAGCAGAGGTTTTTAGCATTTAGATTTCGCTATCGGTATGGTTTTAGGCCTCAAGTAACAGAGAGCGAGTGTATTGCTTTTCACCAGGTATATTTGCTTGCAGACATAGACTGCTGGTGTGAATTTCTTTACAAAAATATCTAATGACATTGGATCCCGGGAACTCTTTGATTTGAAAAAACACAACAGCCTCTTTTAAACAGCATCTGTATTTCTATTGCCGCTTAGTTCCAAACTCCGTGTTGTTACTGAGAATATATTGACTAAACAAACATGAACACGATAAACGATCGGTTAGTTCATTCGGGTCGACACATTATTCGGTACAGCAGTATTTGTGGAATGAAAAGCCAACCGGCATAAGTCGGCAGTTGCCAAGCCGAGTGATTATGTGCGGCAGCCGAGTGGTTTGTGATTCCCGAAAATTAATTTACATATATTTGATTTTACCGCCCGGCTGTGCCGATTAACGTCGGCCCGCTTATGTGTGAAGCAACCCTGATGCACAGATGTCTCATTTACTATCGATGCGCCACCGAGGTAATACATGCCTAGAAATGCATTCGAATTGAATTTA
Source organism: Catocala fraxini (assembly GCA_930367265.1). Classification (NCBI taxonomy): domain Eukaryota; kingdom Metazoa; phylum Arthropoda; class Insecta; order Lepidoptera; family Erebidae; genus Catocala; species Catocala fraxini. Next base: position 16,995,229 of record OV884045.1, read on the forward strand.
AATTTATCTCAACACTATAAGTGTTGTGCGTCCTTGACCAAGCAATGTAGGTATTGCCTTTAGTACTAGATACTTGTATTCGAACTTTATTCGAATACAAGTTAACCGCCTCCGTGGCGTAGTGGCAATACCTCCTGCGCAGAAGGCCAGTCTGCGTAAAAATTGGCCGCCGTGACCGAAATTCGGTCTGGAGGACATTATTATTGTGTGCAACACAACATAAAATCCTTAAATTGCTAGCAATATACTGATAATATGAAATCCAATAATATCGTATATGCGAATGTGAGTTGGTTTGTTTGTTACGCTTTCACGCCTTAACTACTCGACGAATCATCTTGAAATTTTGCATACACTTTGTCAGGGTTACAGAAAAGGACATAGGGTACATTTCATCCAGAAAAGAATACTGTTTCCGGGGGATAGAAAATTGGCATTACCTAAATTCGAAGCCGTTGGCAAAATTTAGTAAATTTTATATTATATGGATTGTAGCGGGCATTAGTTCTTGTGTAAATAAATAATTTATTTTAATTTGGTAATCCTTATCACTGTCCTCGTCTGATAAATTTAATCAACGCTATTATGATTTATAGTTCTAAAAACGCATTGATAATTTTTCTGCAGTATGCTTATATAATAATATTGTTGTAAGGCTGGTTATGCGACGTGTAACAAATACGTGTGGTCATATTAAGACTATATTATACTGCCTCGGTGGTACAGCATTAGTGAATGTAACTGCTGGTTCGTGTCACAGATAGAGCCAATAAAAAGTTACTGGGTTTTCTATCAAGAAATCCTATTTTCTAGACTACCGAGCAATGCGACTGTAGACTAGAAAATAAGAATCAATGGTGTTATTGGAAATGTTGTATTAGAAAATCTGATATATAAAATGTAAAAAGCAATATTACATAAAACTTTGGACTATAAATTAAACCGATTTGTTAAAAATGGTAACTTCAAAAGAGCAATTAGACAAAAATGTGAGATCACTAGATTTTGCCCGTGGCTTCGCTCGCGTTTATGTAGATGGATTTTTTAGCAGCCTATATGTTACTCTGATGTATAAACAATAATACTGAAAAGTTTCATCAAAATCCGTTCAGTAGTTTTTGCGTGAAAGAGCTACAAAGATCCATCCAGCAATTCTTCATCACAAACTTTCACATTTATAATATTAGTAGGATAATATATTTGTATATAAATATAATGTATGATAATTGTGACTATAAATATAATATACATGTAATCACAATTTGTAAACGCAACAACATAGTATTAGAAAAACGTGCATCACATATACATAATTTATCATTAATGATTTAAATCATTTTCAGGAGCCAACATAGCTGAGTATGCGGGCAAACATTTGCACAAATTCATAACAGCTCGTCCTGAGTATCATCTAGGCAACATAGAAGAGGCTTTAAAACAGGTAAGCTTTTAAAATAACGTCCCACTTGAATATCGCCTAAGGACTACCCAGAAGTAAGAGGCTTTAAAACAGGTAAGCTTTTAAAATAACGTCCCACTTGAATATCGCCTAAGGACTACCCAGAAGTGATACCTGTGCGCGGTTGTCACCGAATAATATCGAATGATTCGAAAATTGAACGAACACGCATTCGAATGTCGATTTATACGTTATCATTCGAATAACTATCGAATATTCGAATCACATTTTAGTGACCAATTGAAAACGTTCTAGATTTTTCGAAATATTTCGAAGTTTAATTGGCTTCTTTTCTTCTTTCTTTTCGTGTGGTTAGTGGCCAACCTGTTGTCAAGAGTTGTTCAAGCCGCCCGTAGGGCTCTGACATGGCTTAACAACTGCTGTCAATCTGACTACAACCGGGACCGACTTTTTACATGCCCTCCGAAGCACGGAGACGCTCAGATGAAATACCACTAAGCGGTCACCCATCTATAGACTGGCCGCACCCAACGGTGCTTAACCTTGCTAATCGTTTACCGATCAGTGAGTGCAACTGGCTGCTAGTTTAATCGGCAATTATATAATATGCATTTATGCCGATGTATGTGTTGCGTGTATACCAGATACAATCGCAAAATTCGAAATCCTAAACAATAATTATTGTAGTACCTACTAAACGTTATAGCTGCTGACATTAAGGGTCCATCTATTAAAAGGCGAATCTATCGCCATATACTAGACGCAGTTGTTACTAAGAATCGCTTGACAGACCAATCCAAAACACTTGGTTCGGCTTTGACACTAAACTCGGGGATGTCACGAGCAGCATCAGTTACGCAGCGCTCACCCTTACCTCACAAATCAGTTACGGTTGACTGGTTCAACACAACACGCAGATACAAACACAATAACTTATAGACACGTGCATACAATGAATGAGAATCCAATCGTCAATTACTACATTCTGCTTTTAATTATATTTAATATGATAGCCGGAGCGCTAGGGCTGCCACATTTATTTTGAACGAATAGGGTATATTTTCTTAGTATAAATAAGGGGTACCAAAAATAAAGTACAAGATCTGAAAATAGGGTATTATTTATTTTACCCTCCTTTTTGTTACCATATTTTTGTCGATACTAGTGACATCTAACAAATACTTATTATCAAGAAACGTCGCAACCGGATCTTTGCAATATACATATGTCTATATAAAGATAGGTAAACAATTGCTTTAAGTAAACAATTTAATAATATCTGTATAAGTTGATACATACATACACAGATTCACGCCTGTTTTCCAGAAGGGTAGGCAGGGACTACGGATTTCCTTTTGCTACGATCCTGACACACTTCTCTGGCTTCATTCACTTTCATCACATTCCTCATACACGCCCGTCGGTTCAAGGTGCTCTTAACCTGGCATTCGTCCAGAACAATCTGATCGAGAAATGTTCGCCTAGGTCTTCCTCTTGCGACTGTTCCACTCATATAAGTTGATATAGATAAAATAAAGAATTTTCACGTACTTTATTTTTTTACCCGAAATTACGTACAATATTGAAATTAAACTGCTATATACGGATTTTATCGCGTTGTTTATTTGACACTTTATTACAAAATTTTGAAAATTGTTACACTACTACTACTACTATTAAACTTTACTAATTTTTAAGCTAAATAAATTATTATTAAACTATTTAGTTTTAATTTATTTTTACACTTTCCCCGACGTTTCGGTTGCTTTTCAGCAGCCATGGTCACGGGGAGACTAAGATGGCAGTTGTCTCAATGTTCCAGTGTAGTTATTTCAAAGTACCCGAATTTTTAATTTTTTAACGTCGGGGAAAGTGTAAAAATAAATTAAATCTAAATAGTTTAATAATAATTTAATTAGCTTAAAAATTTGTAAAGTTTAATAGTAGTAGTAGTGTAACAATTTTCAAAATTTTGGAATAAAGTGTCAAATAAACAACGCGATAAAATCCGTATATAGCAGTTTAATTTCAATGAATACTATTCGCGTAAATAGAAGAGAATATTACGTACAATACTTTATTATAAAGTACGGTTGGCAACCCTAGCTCCGGCCCTAGCGTTTGATCAGGGTAGAGCGAAATTGTATTTTGGCGTTTGTAGACGCTGTCATTTCACGTAAATTCTACATCGACTTATATTAAACTTGCTCACCCGACAGACGCCGTCCTATCAATCTAAACAAAAATACATTTAAATTGAAAATCAAAACGCCAATATTGGTTTTTCTATAAAATGCTATTAAAATTGTCGATATTGCCCACGGATATTTTGCAAATTTTCTTTCATACAAACCTTGTCCTGACAATTACAAACACAACAAGAAACAGCCAAATCGGTCAAGCCGTTCGTAAGTGATGCTCCGTCATACATGTGGCAATTCATTTTTATTTATATAGGTATGGAGAAATTATAATTCCCAAATTTTAAATATTGCGCTTCAATTTCCCAATTTTGCCATGCGACTTCATGCTGCTACTAAGAATGTACTAACAAAAAAAAGCCAATAATAAATATATTGGAACCACGTCATCACCCCTGGATTATACCTTTTTTCTTACTATAAACTAGTGACCCGTTTTCCTTTCCTAATGAATCACTCTGTCTATTGGTAAAAACCGTATGAAAATCCGTTCAGTAGTTTTTGAGTTTATCACGAACAGACAGGTAGACGGACGCGGCGGGGGACTTAATTCTATATTATGTAGCGATAGTGTAGTCTACGTGTAGATATAGGGGACTTATAGTGCGAATGTAATAATAATATTCTATCACATACACACAACACCATCTAGCCCAAACTAAGCAGAGCTTGTACTATGGGTACTAGACAATAGATATACCTACATACATATATATATACTTTTTTTTGTTAATACATACTATATATTATACATAGAATCACCCAGACCAAGACAAACATCCATGTTCATGCACACAAATGTTTGATTTGAGCGGGAATCGAACCCGCGACTTCAGGCGTGGCAGTCGGTTACACTAACCACAACGCCATCGAGGCCGACAATATAGTATAGTAATACAATTACACAAATTACAAAATACAAAATATAGTAAAACAAAGTATTGTGTGTAATGAAGGCATTTAAAAAAATAAGACCGATTTTAAAAATTATTATATCCAGCATAACATAGTCTATATAACATCACGCTACTTGCCAAGGCAGCAGAGCAGTACTCATAAATGTAGGCAAAACTTTGGGGGACAGATAGTTAGTAAATACTAGTTTTTGCTGTCTTCGCTCATATGAAAGTTTAGGTTATGTTGGTAGCAGTGTGTCACCGCGAGATGACCTCCAGCCGCATGCGCGCCTCTGTGTCGAGTCCGTCTCCCCTCTAAGGGGGGGACAGTAGAGCTTGTAAGTGAGAAGTGCCAATGGGTAGGTCTCTTCGCGTAGTGGTCTGCCGTTGCATACGGCGGGCCGAAACCTCGACGGGGTCGCCACCGCATGTGCAAGTGATTCGCGCAGCCCCGTCGATAACGGTTTTGTCGACAAACACCGTGGTAAGTTTAGTCGGTATTCCGGGAGGGCCATTATCTTTTTAACATCTTTCTTTTACCCCAGTGAGTCCGACACAACCCCTCCGCCCATCTCCGCGGAAGAGTATGCGTTAATGCATCCCAACAAGGTAAAATAAAGAATAGGTAGCAGTGTGTCACCGAAGGACCTGTTGTTCCCGCTCTCGAGGCGGCAAGGTCCGAGCTCCGCCAGGTCCTGGTGGCGAATTGGAAGGAGCGACTTGTGCATCCCAGTGCCGGGCACGCCACGATTGTGGCGGTAAGTCCCGTGTTTGAGGAGTGGCTCGAGATGCAGCATGGCGCCCTCACCTTCCGGCTGACACAGGTAATGACTAGCCACGGTTGCTTAGGCCAGTTCCTGTGTCGCATAGGCCGGCAAGAGACGCCCGGTTGTCACCACTGCGGTGACTGCTGCGACGTTGTTGAGGACACGGCGCTGCACGTTTGCTGGCGGATTGCCCCGCCTAGACTTCGCAGCGCCATGAGTTGATCGTGGCAGTCGGTTGCCCTCTCGCTCCCGGCCGTAGTTCAGTCCATGGTCCGGAATGAGAGGTCGTGGAACGCCGTCGCTTCCTTCTGTGAGGAAGTCATTTCCATCAAGGAGGCGGCGGAGTGGTAGCGCTTAAACCCTCTCCCCAACCGTAGAGCCGGGCACCGGAGGACGCGATGTGACCTCCAGCCACCCTGTGGTTTGACCTGGGGATGGTGGGCTTCGTGGGTCAGCCTGCCACCCGATCAGCACCAGATCTGAGAGGTGGCGTGCGTGTCTGCGCCTCTGTGTCGTGTCCGTCTCCCCTCAAGGAGGGAGACCGTAGGGCTATTTAAAATTAAAGGGTAGGTCTCTTTGTGTACTGGCCTGCCGTTTTATACGGCGGGCCGAAACCTCGGCGGGGTCGCGACCACGTGTGAAAGTGAGCGCGAATCACTAGTGGTAGGTTTAGTCGGTATTACCGGGAGGTCTACTATCATCATTACCATCTTTCTTTTACCCCGGTGAGTCCGTCATAACCCCTCCGCCCACCCCCGCGTAGAGGTATGAGTTATTAGCCGACGAAATAAAAAAAGTAGCTGTTCTTTTTTTAATAACCTATGTTACTCGGTGATAATATACACTCGGCGTCACAAAAATCGCACCTTTTTAAAATTCAATATTAAAGTACTTTTTCTCAAACTTTGTCAATAGTGAGAATATGATTGTAGGATATCATTGGAAAGGTTATTAAATTGCCTTTTAGAAATTATAAAGCGCGAATGGTTATTTTTATGTTTTAATAATAAAAAAATCACAAACTTAGAAAATAATAAATTTAATAAAAAAACAAATTTAAAAAAATACAATTTCGTCCTTAAAATCTAGTGTTTCCGCCCCTAGCCTTGATGACAGCTTCCATCCTATCCTTCATGGACCTCATGAGAGTTACTACTCTCTCTTGAGGTATGTTATCCCATTCTTCGATCACGGCATCCTGGAGCTCTTGGAGAGTTGTGGGAGCAGGATTTCGTGCTCGTACATGCCTCTTTACATCATCCCAGAGGTGCTCGTTAGGGTTAAGGTCCGGGCTTCGTGCTGGCCACTGCATAACAGAAATCTCGACTTCTTCCAAGTAATCACGCACACTGGCCGCGGTGTGGCAACGGGCGTTATCATGCATTAGTATGAACCCATCGCCAACAAAACCAGCATACGGGACCACATGGTCTTGCAAGATCTCCGTTATGTACTGAGCAGCATTCAGCGAACCTTGCCCTCGACCACCGCCAGTCCGAGAGACGCACACAAGTTCCGTTTTCCCGTCCACGGATATCCCACCCCAGAACATACAGGAACCACCCCCGTATTCTGTTGTTTCTTCGATGCAAGCTTGAGCAAAGCGCTCTCCTTTTCTTCTGTAAACTCTTCTGCGTCTGTCATTACAGAAAAGACAAACTCTTGTCTCATCGGTAAACAGAACGGCTCTCCAATGGTCAAGCGTCCAAGTGACGTGCTCCTGAGCAAATTGTAGACGGTCTCTTCTGTGCTGCGTGGTCAATTTGGGACCTTTCGCAGGTCTGTGGGCAGTGATTTTCTTTTCTTTAAGTCTTCTTCTAATCGTAGAGACACTCACAGCCGTTCTACGAGCTAATCGGAGCTGCTGTTGCACCTCAACAGCATTACTGAAGCGGTTGCGCAACGATGTGGAGACAATGAAGCGGTAGTCTCTCTCTGATGTACAGCGTTTTCTTCCTGATCCACGTCTTCGGATAAAGCCACCAGTCTCTTGGAACCGTTGATACACTCGTCGAACAGAGAAACGACTCAGATTTAATTGTCGAGCAACATAAACCTGACGTACTCCTTCTTGCAATAGTGCAATGACTTGAGCGGCTTCTTCAGAGGTGGTGTCCATCTTCAGGTATTTTTTTCTTGAGTATGCTGTTCCGATGTGTACACTTTAAAGTCTGAGCAATGATTGACCCATTTTTTACCTGGACATGACCTTTTATACCCTATTCGGGTAGCTCAACTAGCGCTCTAATGGATGAGCATTTTTCACCATTATGTTAAATGTTCCCTAATAATAAATTTTATTTTGGTTTTTAATTCTACCGACTAATAATGTAAAGGTATTGAAATGCTCTTAAAAATGATATATTTTTTTATCCAGTAGAATCAATGCGCTAAATTTTGGGAGGTGTTTATTGAAAAAAACAAAAAGGTGCGATTTTTGTGACGCCGAGTGTAGCTTACTAATGATGAAAGAATTTAAAAAATCGGTGGTTTAGTTATCTGTATATTACTACGTGAAGTAAAAACTTTGTATCCCTTTTTACGAAAATTGCGCGGACGGAAAAGTATGAAATTTGGTACAGTTAAAGTTTGTAATGAGAAGGAGGGGCGAATCCTAATATTTATAAAAATATGCATTAGAAATACATTAAATTAATGAAAAAACATATATAATAACTACACGCACACAACGTTTGACACACGCAGTCGAAGCGTGTAACTATGGTTACATATATCAATATATAATGACATATCAGCAATATCTTACAGGCAAACTTGGTCGAATTTCGAGCAATAGGCGACCGCTGGTTCATTTAAATCGTTACAACAAACCAAACAAACAAAAAACGAAATCTTAGCCTTACCATGTTTATGTTTTCACCTTAAGACTGCGCCGAGCGTAAGACAGATAATGAACGAGATCGTGCGGCGCATATTCAAATCGGCGCGCGGCCGCCATAGTAAAATTGTATGGAGGATTTGAAGTGCTTTTCTAATAAATATGTATCTTTATTGTCAACCAATAACTTAAATATTTGGGACGGACAAATTGTAATATAACTATTTATGTTTCGTTTAAGCTGTAAAATAGGATAGATTTCTACTGTTATAATCTAAAAATCACGTAACACGAGCTTACGTATTTGCATTTTTCATGCGAATTTACGTAATTTTGTAGGCAAAAAATATTAATTATTTTAAGTTTTTTACACGGAGTAATTGTAATCACATTCATTGTTATGGTAAATGTATATTTTATATTTGTATTAAACAAAAGGTGTTGATTTTATTCACTTAACTGCGACCGCCTGTTTTGTCACATTTCGCTCGGCGCAGTCTTAAGCTACATAACATTACACGTACATTAGTAGAACCACGAGTAACATTTGGAATGTCGTGACTCTTAACATTATAGAGGTGTTATTAACGCGAGTGAAAATACAATTAAAATTCATGTTCGATTAGTATGTATTCTCGTTTCCAGCTAATTAACTTATGGCGTTTAATTATATACCGTCAGACGTTCTTTAAATAGCGTTGAATAGTTATTGTCAAGGGCATATTAGGTCAGTTTTCTGATCAATTTGCTGTTTTCCTTTACTGTGCGTACCTTTCTATTTTCAACTAGATGTTGCCTGCGGCTTCGCTTGCGTAAATGTAGGTTATGTCAGTTATCTATCGCTCGGGAAAAGTACTTTTTCTGGATGAAAAGTACCCTATGTCATTTTCTGTACCCTTGACAACGTGTAGGAAAAATATCATGGTGATTGGTCGAGTAGTTAAGAAGTGAAAGCGTAACAAACAAACTCACATGCGCATTTATAATATTAGTACTATATTACTTTAGATAACTCTTCTTACTTTTTTTTCGATTTTTATTTTGTTAATTTTTAACTGTCTTATGGAAAAATGCAGCGATAGCTCAGTGCGGAGACCAACAGACTGCAATGCAGAGGGTCTCAGGTACGAACCCACGTCGCACACCTCTGACTTTAGGAAGCTATATGACTTTTCGAAATTATGTGCGTATTGAATGACAATTATCGCCTGCTCCGTGCCTCGGAGAGCACGTTAAGCCGTCGGTCCTGGCTGCCATGAACATCTATGACAGTCGTTATTGGGAGAGTGTCGACACAAAAGATCCCACTGGGTCGAAGTGTCGACGGTCTGCACGGACTGGCCCCTACATAAGATAAGATAAGATAACTGTCTTATGGAGTAAAAAAGACTAGATCTCACTACACGGGGAATCTTAGTGTGGGTATAGTGATATAATCTGTGGAGTAATTTGTTTTGACACAATAAACATTTTTAGTATACGCATATGAGCCGTCTGATCGTCGCCGTCTTACGATGAGATTTCATACAAAAGGACATACAATTCAGCACGGTCGAAAGAGAGAATCGAATGATAATTGTTTCATGATAAGTGGAAAATATATATTTTTTACGTTCGTTTTCAATACCCTACCTGACCATGTAATTCTACTCGAGTTTTTCGAAATATCACGCCGATTGTGTATATTTTAGATTTAGTAGTTTTAATAGCTTTCACTTTATACTTAAGTTACATGATAATTTTATATTTTTTTGGAGATATGTAGGTACGGTCCTGCATTGAGTATTTTTAAACATTAAATTTCGCTTTATGAGTAACTGTTTGTGGTGAGAACCTTCACCATTTTAAACGTACTTCTTAAAGAAAGTAAAGAAAATACCAGGTGTAACCGTACCGAAAACTTTAATAGTAGAATCACACTATTATTTATAGTTAGAAATCATTGGAATTTGTTTAGATAATGTTTATATACCTATATTTTTCCGTAATCTCAATTTTTCTAGTAGTGTATTATAACAGGTAAAACAGTCTATTTTACTAGATAAAATCAAAAATACCACATACTTTAAAGGAGTAATGTAATTGAATTATCTGAGACTAGCTTTTGCGCACGGCTACGCCTGCATGGTACCTACATCAATAAAAAATAACCTATGTCATTCCCCAGGTTTTAACTGTACCAAATTTCATCAAAATCGGTTGAGTGGCTTAGCCGTGAAAAGGTTACAGACAGACAGACAGAGTTACTTTCGAATTTATAATATTAGTAAGGATATAAACAATTCGAAATCTGTGCACTTACCACGCGGTTCGTAGAGCTCATTCCCCATGCGGTCTTAATCTTGGGTTTTATTATGAACTAGATGTGCCCGCGGTTTTACCCGCGTTTATGATTACTGCGCCGGCCCCGTGAGTCGTAGCGTGATGATGATTATATAGCCTTCCTCGATAAATGAGCTAGCCAATACTAAAAGAATTTTTCAATTCGGGCCAGTAGTTCCTGAGATTAGCGCGTTCAAACAAACAAACAAACTCTTCAGCTTTATTAATATTAGTATAGATTTAAGTTCACATCGGATAAGTAACTATAGGAAAACTTAACAAATAATAATAATAATAATAGTATTCTACCACATACACACAACATCATCTAGCCCAAACTAAGCAGAGCTTGTACTATGGGTTCTAGACAATGGATAAACATACATAGATACTTTTTTTTTTGTAAATACATTCATATTATACATAGAAACACCCAGAGCAAGACAAACATCCATGTTCATGCACACAAATGTTTGACTTGCGCGGGAATCGAACCCGCGACCTCAGGCGTGGCAGTCAGTTACACTAACCACTACGCCATCGAGGCCGACAAATGTTTTCGATACGCTGTCCTTTACAACTTGTATGTATATATCAACATACTACTGCACAGATGGCGTAGTAGTCTAAGTGCTCGCGTCGCCACTGCCACTACGCCGACTGTTGTGGATTCGAATCTCACACAGGACAAAAATTTGTGTAATCCACAAATAGTTGTTGCGTGTCTGGATGTTCTTTATGCCCGTTGTTTGAATGTTTGTTAAGTTCCCCGCGATACAGGAACTATTCCAGGCGGGAGAAGTATTAAAAAAATACTTGTATAGGCAGACGATTTGTAAAATTTGTCGGTGCGCCTTTCTTCCTTTACAACTTGTGTCTATTTACAATAACAACTTGAGTTATTGTTTGAAATGGTGTACGAATCACAGTTTTATCAATAAATACATTATTTCTAGACTCGTCACTCAGTGATAGGTATTATTGTTGTAGTTCTTACTGGTATTCCCCTGAGAAATAACATGATTTATTTAAATGTTTATAATATTAATATCTTTCATAACACACTGAGATAATAATAATGTTCGCCAGTCCGAATTTCGGTCACGGCGGCCAATCTTAACGAAGACTGGCCATCTGCGCAGGAGATATTATAGTGCACAAGTGTGTGCGCAAACACAAGTGCACTCTTTGTTCCCTAACTCTAGTAATCCGATGGGACGGTATCCGACACGACCGGAGAGAGTTCAGGCGCAGGACCAACGGCTTTACGTGCTTTCCGAGGCACGGGTGTGTCTAACACCGCCAACTTCCAAGCTCCGGGCTGCTATTAAGATTTCTTAACTGAAAAACTATAACTTTTTGTTGGCTCGAACCGGGATTCGAACCCGAGACCTCATGAACAGCAGTCGCATTCACTACCGCTGCGCCACGAAGTCAGTAAAAGAAACACACTGAGATAACATAACATCCAATAGGTATGATGACGGCCTCGATGGCGTAGTGGTTAGTGTAACCGACTGCCACCCCTGAGGTCGCGGGTTCGATTCCCGCACAAGTCAAATATTTGTGTGCATGAACATGGATGTTTGTCTTGGTCTGGGTGTTTCTATGTATAATATGTATGTATTACAAAAAAAAATAAAAGTATATATGTATGTTTATCCATTGTCTAGTACCCATAGTACAAACTCTGCTTAGTTTGGGCTAGATGGTATTGTGTGTATGTGGTAGAATATTATATATTATTATTATATTGGTGATAATGTTAGTGTGTTCTGACCGGCTTTAAGTTCGATTCCAGTACCGATAATTCTGGTGTTAGATATTTGCCTGTTATCTTTTTACGTCCGATTTGCTGAATGGAGTTTAACCAAATCCTAACTAATATTATAAATGCGAATGTAAGTTTGTTACGATTTCAAGCCTTAACTACTCGACCGATCATCATGAAATTTCGCATACACGTTGTAAGGGGTACAGAAAAGATCATAGAGTAGGTAGGTACCTTGTCAATCGTCATTTTAAGGTGAAATTTGCAGACAAAGCTGAGTAATCATATCTGGCTGACTGAAGTCGGGGACTTACATAAAACCTACATCCAAAGATGTTTAGATTTTGCCCGCAGCTTCGATAGCTTAATGTAGAATTTGTCAATAAATTGCCATCCTGCAGGAACCGGACTTTATTTCTGGATGAAGGCTACAACTTAACTTCTCGACCGATTATCATGAAATTTCGCATACACGTTGTCAGGGGAACAGAAAAAGACAGGGTACCTTTTATCCAGAAAAGACTTCTGTTACTAATCCAACCGCTAACTTACATTTACGCGAGCGAAGTCGCGGGCAAAGTCGATTACATTAATAATACCTGAATTGTAAAAAGCAAGTGAGAATCGGCAATGAATTGCCGTAAATCTTAGAGTTGGAAAAATGGTTCAAGTAATATGCAAAGGTCACGTGATACCACATGACCTTGATCAGAGGTCAAAGGTCATAGACATTTCGGGGATATATCGACTATGCTGAGTCGAATGGCGTTGACCGTGAGTCTCTAGCTCTTACGGTTCTTGAGTTGAAGGTTGTATTACAGACAAACGGACGGACGGACAAAGCTGTTATATAAGAGATTTTCGAACTCTAAAAACCAATAGTTAATGTGGTCGCCTAGCCCATACCAATTCGTCGATTGTTACGCGGTGTTTTATTTCAATCTTCGTTAAGTCAACCGCAACACGGACAATCCAAGCCTTATATAAAAATAAGTTAGTCTAATAATGTATATCCTATTTAAATATAAATGTGCTTTATTATTCAAATATTTGAATATACTTATTTAATGTGGGGTCCATTATGGTATCATTTATAGTTTTTATAATTCACGGTGAATGTGACCTTACAATACATACATTTACATATTATTTCAATATCGCATGTTAGTCTGCGATTCATTTTCTTTTAATACTTCGCTACGCAACAACTTACACGTGACACTGGAAAAATAAACTTGGTAGGGTTGCCGCTATGTACACAACTCGCTTTGTCCCGCCGGTTCACTTGAGTTCGACTGCACGGATGGCTCAGTGGTTTAAGTGGTGGCCTCACCACTGCCACTACGCCAAGAGTTGTGGCTTCGAATCCCACACAGGGCAAAATTTTATGTGATGCACTAATTGTTGTTCCGAGTCTGGGTGTTCTTTGTGTCCGTCGTTTGAATGTTTGTAAAGTACCCCGCGACAGAGCAATTACTCCTAAAGAGCAGGATAAAAAAAAAAGATTCGCTTACTTACTTGTGAGCTAGGTCATTCAAACGTAGCCTATTTTATTAGGGGCTAGCTGTGCCCGCGATTTCACTCACGTTTATGGTTGCTGCCCGACCCCCGTGGGTCGTAGCGTGATGTTATATAGCCTATAGCCTTCCTCGATAAATGCCTATTTAATAATGTTAAGTTTGTTTGGTTGAACGCGCTAATCTAAGGAACTATAAGTTCGAATTGAAAAATTTATTGTTCGATAGCTTATTTATCGAGAAAGGTTATAGGCTATATAACATCACGCTACGACCAATAGGAGCGGAGCATCAATGAAAAATGTTGCAAAAATGGGCAAATTCTCTTATGTGAAGCAGAGGAAGTTGCGCGGGTCAGCTAATTAGTAATAAGTGTAATACACTGTTACTTAGCGCTTAAGGAACAGACGCGTGTGACTACATGAGTTAATTATTATTTGAAGAGTCTCTCACGCGACAAATATAAAAAAAATGCAGTATCACTGTCCAAAAAGCTGTCATGCAGCCAAATTAAATGACAACACACTTTTGTGTTATCTCTTGACTAAAATATATTTTTGAATGTTAAGTAGTCGTCTCGCCATTGGCACTGCGCCGAGTGTTATAGGTTCAAGCCTTACACCAAACTAAAATTGGAGTGATTAAAAATAGTTGTTCGGTGCCTGCGTGTTCATGTTTTCGTTATCTAAACGTTTGTGTGGTCCACGGCTACACAGGTTCTACTCCAAGTCCCTTATTTGGAGGACAACCTAAAAAAAGGGGAATCTAGGATAATTGCTCTCATTTTGCTTGATTTTCTTATCTTCCATCCAATCCGGTATCCAAAACACAGCAAAATTAATATCGATAACAAACGATTCGATCGATAACTATTTGTAATTAATGTCCACGATTATTTTTTGTATGTGGCAACCCTGCGGAGTGACGTCTGCATCGGGGCTGTTAACGTTAGTTCAAAAAATAAAATGTTTGCTTACTTAAATCACGGCGTTACGCTGAGTGCTATTTTATAGTTAACGTTTATTTTAACTAGAATAATAATAAACATATCACATGTACCGGATCTTCTCTGGCAATTGGAATTATTGTATCCGTCCATGGTTTTACCCGCGTGGCGTGACAATGAAAACTTATTTATGAAATGTCTGCTGCACTAGATATAATGCCTGTGTCGCGGCGGACAAACAACCTTTCAAACAACGGACACAAATACTCGGAACAACTACTTGTGGATGACACAATTTTTTGTACCGTGTGGGGATTGAACCCACAATACTCAGCGCAATAGTAGCGGCGAGGCGACCACTTCAACGACTGTACGTCATATATGCTCTCTATTTTTATTAATTTCAGCTCTAGTCTACTTACGACTGGCGTAAGTTTGCGATTGGTAGGTCTCGGATTCGGTTACAGTCGGGTAACGTGCTTTTAGATATTTTTGTGTAGAATACTGTAGTATGCGAATGTGTCCGGTAGGTAGGAATGAGGTTGAGCCTACTGCGTATAGGACGTTTAGGCGTAGCTGAGAAAATGTTGGTATAATCAATCTCTATCACTTCAAGGATATACCCATATAGCAACGTCAACAGCTCACAATAGATTAAGTTAGATTAATGGCTCGTAGCTCGTGTATCGTAGGTCAATCTACCTATAATGTCATCATCGATTCAGCAGTTTAGCTAAAAGACGTAAAAACGTACGGATAGCCGAAAGACCCCAGATATGTCCTTCTTCAAACGAGGTTTAAAGAGAGTTCTTCTTTCACGGTAGGCAGCGGCTTTGCTGTGTCCTGACATTGCTGAAGTCCATGAGCAGCGGTTACCACATTCCATCAGGTGGACCACTTGCTCGTCTGCCACCGATGGCAATAAATAAAAAAATTAAATAAATTGACGAACGTATTATAATATTACCATTATTTTCACTCATAATTATTTTGTATTCCTTATTTTTATAATATTGTCTTCTATTTACGCGAATATTATTCATTGAAATTAAACTGCTATATACGGATTTTATCGCGTTGTTTATTTGACACTTTATTTAAAAAAAAATCCTTATTTTTATTCTCATTCACTACAAAAGATTGGATATTTTTATATTCATAACATGTATGTTTTCTGTTGTTAAAGGGTTTCCTAGACATGGACCAGGCGATGATGGAAGAAGACATGTTGCTGAAGAAAGTGGCCGGCAGCACGGCGGTGGTGGTGCTTGTTAAAGACAACACGCTGTATTGCGCCAACGTCGGGGACTCACGCGCCGTCGCCAGCGTTCGGGGCGGAGTAAGGCTTATATTGTTATACTGAGCATAAGGGACGGCGCACAGTGGACTAAAAATCGGCTTCTATAGACTTAGGAATTTCAATTTACACGTGCCGGCTAGAGTAAGTATAGAGTTTTAAAAGATGTGCTAATGAAAATTTATAATCGTCAAAAACATTTCTTAGAACTCATAACACAACTAATCAACAAATTAACTTGCTTATCAGAAATAAGTGAATGTGGTCCATAGTTGACATTGTTGCGCGATATTGCAAATCATTTAATCACCTACTCAGACTTATTTGAAGACTAAATCAGTGTAATTACTTAATCACTTCTTTTCGGACTTATTAGAAGACTAAACAATTACATATTAGGTATATTGGTTGTATCCCAAATTTTAAAGCTCATTTTGTGTTGATAAATATCTAGCTCAAACATAATTGTCTAAGTGTGGGCGTACTATAAACCTCTGCCTACTCTTTCGAAGATATAGGGGTGATGATATTTTATGTGACGTGTTGTTAAAAGTCTGTGTTCCTGAATTTAAACACTAAAAGGAACAGTTTCATATGTAAAAATTAATATAAAAAAGGAGCAATTAAATAAAAAAAATCTGTATCCTTTTTTTTGGAATTTGAGAAAAAATCGTAAATAATTAGTACTATAACCACCTGTAAGGATGTTACGGGTTTCCTTACCATTTAAGAGATAATTAGATTTTTCATACTAGCTTCATACAAATTTTTCGTAAAAATATTATAATTACTTCGTTTTTGTGCAGAATTAACTCGGGTGTCATTTTTGTATATAGTATTAACTAATAGAAGCGATCGGCACTTGCAAATAGAAATCTCTAAGTCTATGAAAACCAATTTTCAGCCCACCGTGCGGCGTACCGTAAACTTTAGCAAGACGTCTTTCTGTAGGTAGTTATCTCGACGTAAACTTCTATAAATCATAAAAACACACAACTTAGATTTTATATTGATTAACATGATTATGCGGTACGCAATGGATTGCTACCAGCTTAGTACAACGCGCCGCTCGCGCCGGCGCGCGCAGCAAGCGTGAAGTGACGTCTGTGCCCCGAGCGCAGAAACAACTGATTAGCTTAAATCACGTCGATTTAATTACATTGCTGTATATAAACTAAAAATAACACATTCTACTAAAATAAAATCTAGTGCTTTTAGTTTTAATCAATAAAATGGTTGGTTTATGAATTATGTTATGATTCGCAGTCTGAAAAATAAAAATTTTAGAAAAATGCCAACTAATTTTAACTTAGAATAATGGTCTAAATCTACTATTTTAGTTTTCGGTACGCTGTCCCTTACACCCAGTATACATATCTTTATATATTTATGGTCTTACGAAGTGTCATGCTCCTCCAAAAGAGGGTCGTTGTTGACGGATATTTGCATAGGTTCTTAAAGAAGCTATGCAGTTCAATATAGTTCTAATTATTACATCTGCATTCCTACCAATGTAACTTCACCTAACATCTACACATATAAAGTCCACCACACGGCAACTCCTTACCACTCGCAGTGCGGCCAAACCAGCAAAATATATGGCGTGACAAAAAAAAAGTGTTCGTTTAGCATAATTATAATGGCTGTTTAGGTATCTGAGTGCTCTTTGTGTCCATGATTTTAAAGTTTATAAAGTACAGTAATACAGAAATTGTCTAGAGCTGAGAAGTATATATTATATATATATATATATACTATTATAAAGCTAAAGAATTTGTTTGTTTGTTTGATTGAACGCGCTAATCTTAGGAACTATTGGGTCCAAATGAAAAATTCTTTTAGCGTTGGACCAATAGGAGTGGAGCATCAATGAAAAATGTTGCTAAAACGGGGAATATTCTCTGATGTGAAGCAGACGAAGTATTATTAGTATAGTATTTTAATATAATCTAAAACTGTCTGTGTTGCAGCGATAGTGAATACGACTGCTATGTATGAGGTCTCAGTTCAGGACCTGGGTTAGACAAAGTGTTATTGGGTATTTCTGTCAATTAATTCTCAGCAACACGGAGTCTGAAACTGTGCCCGTTAGACCGCAATATGCTCGCCTCCTATTACGATTTACGCCAGTTTTAAAATCCTTACCGGAGTCATGTAATACTTCTATTAAAAATTTTCTTCTATGTGCACATACACCTTTTCCTACCCGTTCCTGGATTTCGGCATAAGACTAGTATTTATACTAACTTAAAACCATTTACAGCAGGTGGAGGTGCTGTCATACGACCACAAGCCCAATAATCAGGAGGAACTTCGCCGCATCACCGCTGGTGGTGGATGGGTGCAGCTGAACAGGGTCAACGGCAATCTGGCGCTGTCCCGAGCGCTCGGAGACTATGTCTTCAAGAGGAACTATAGGTTGTCGCCACAAGAGCAGATCGTTACAGGTAAGTGCCTTTAGAAGCAGACCAGCTAGCAGACTACTTGATGGTTATTGGTTACTACCGCTTATGGAGATCAGGAGTATGTATATACTGCCACGTCGCCGTTTACCGTGAATCTTGTTCTAATGAGGACACGTCAGTCGGAATACACCACAGCAGGCAGGTAACGCATGAGTCTCCACATAAGTTGAGAACTTTTCCAGCAGAAAAAGAACAACCCTGCCCACTGATTTTATTTATGTTAGGCTCAAATAACGAAAACGCTCATTGAACAGGAAAACATAGATTTTTTAGCCTGAGTCGAAAACATATGTAGTTTTTGTGCTTGTGCGGCAACACAGTTTTTTTTGGCATAATATATATGTAGTAACGTGGCATATAAGCATACGGCCTCTCTTACGTTGTTACTGTTGCTTATGAAGGCTTGCAGCACCAGGAGGATTATCTTATTATATAATTACTTAAGGATTGCTAAACATAAAAAATGGAGACGCTTAGAGCTCGAGAACCTGAGGAACAAAGATCACACTGGATCTTCGACCAAGGTCCACTATGATCTTTTCCTCGCCCTGGTGTCACTAATACAGCTAACAGTATATCGTCTTTGCAAGTAGCTCGGAAATTCTGGCCATAAGTAAAGTTGCGGTCTGCTGTAGGGCTGAAATGCTTTACCGGTTCGACTGCCATAGCGGCATCCCAGGTTTGAAGAACAATTCCGTTTTGCCTTACCTCTCATGGTAAACAATTTTTCTAAAAGAAAATATAACGTGGGATTCTTCGTGAAGAGCGTTCGGCAATAGCCTCTCCTCATGGAGGTACTGATGGCGTAGTAGTTTAAATGGTCGCCTCGCCATTGCCACTGCGCCGAACGGTTCGAACCCCCAAACATTTTATACCATGGGGTATACGGAATAAAAAAAAATGTGATACATAATCAGTTGTTCTTGGCTGGCGCCTTCCACAAATGGTGCTCGTCATACTTACGTGACCGCACATCAAAAGTAAAGGCTGCCTCAGAATGTATTCCGTTTTTGAATTGACCGTTACGCGCCAACCACAGATAGCAGGGGGAGGGGAGTGGTCTCGAACGTTCGGCGGACTAGTCTAGTTTAATAGCGATGAATCGTTTCTCGGGACCGTAGCGCGCATTTTGCGTGTGAGCATTTTATAAAAACAATGATTCGTACACTATTGTTCGACGTCTCTACAGGACACATTTTAATTAACGACTTTGAGAAATGTGCCAAGTGCGAATTTAATCAAGCAGTGGGTGCGCAAGTTTAACGAGACTGGGAACACAATGCCGGACAAATCAACTGGATGCAAAAGGACATAGAGAACGAGCATGAACGTCGACCGCGTTCGCGAGTCTGTTATGGACGACCCACGACAGTCACTGCGATTGTGCGCATCTTCGCTAAATTTGCACAAATCCATGGTTCATCGCATTACTGTAAAATAATTTTCCATAAATTACCTAAGTTTAAGAACTGCTCTTTAATTTAACAATAAATAAAACGAGTTTGAACTAACGCTTTTGTTTTTTTTTAATATCAAAATCGATAAACATTCCGAAACACCCATTAGTAGCCAGTGGATACGAATCGGATCCTTTTCCTAATTAATCTGGTGTTCCTCAAGGTTCCCATCTGGAACCTATATTTTTTAACATATTTAATGAACGACATCTCCTCATACTTTAGAAGCAGCAAACTTCAACCTTTAACCTTTACGCAGATGATCTTAAGTTAATGAGACCAATTAGAGAATTCATGACATAATTTTACTTCAAGACGATCTAAACAGATTGGTTTGCTAACCTTTTTGGTTGGTTTGACAAAAAAATGGTATTGAATGTAGACAAATGCTGTTATATTCGATTTACCCGTAACCGTAATACTGCATTGACGGGTGGTTATACAATATCTGACCAACGTATTCAAGAGGTTGAATGTGTTCGGGACCTTGGTGTTATCTATACTAATATTATAAAGCTGAAGAGTTTGTTTGTTTGTTTATTTGAACGCGCTAATCTCAGTAACTACTGGATCGAATTAAAAAAAGATTTCCGTGTTGGATAGCCCATTTATCGAGTAAGGTTATAGGCTATATAATATCACGCTACGACCCACGGGGGCGGCGCAGTAATGATAAACGCAGGAAACCGCGACAAACTAAATTTTAGGGAATATTATGATTATATAGTGTCTAAATCACTAAAAACTCTCAGTTTTATAACAATAAACACCAAGAACTTTAAAAACAAAATTATAATAATATTATTATAATATTCTATCACATACACACAACACCATCTAGCCCAAACTAAGCAGAGCTTGTACTATGGGTACTAGAAAATGGATAAACATACATATATACATTTTTTTTTGTAAATACCTACATATTATACATAGAAATACCCAGACCAAGACAAACATCCATGTTCATGCACACAAATGTTTGACTTGTGCGGGAATCGAACCCGCGACCTCAGGCGTGGCAGTCAGTTACA
Source organism: Catocala fraxini (assembly GCA_930367265.1). Lineage (NCBI taxonomy): Eukaryota > Metazoa > Arthropoda > Insecta > Lepidoptera > Erebidae > Catocala > Catocala fraxini. The sequence goes on from OV884045.1 coordinate 17,016,161, forward strand.
TTAACCACTAGGCCATCGAAGCCGCCTATTACTATTATAAGATTATACAAGAGTCTGGTCAGGTCTCTTTTTGAATACTGTTGTGTAGTATGGCATCCGCATTATGAAGTTCATTCTAATAAAATTGAACGCGTCAAAAGATTTATGTACCACTTGGCATATAAATATAACTTGTCAAAGAAGCTAACTAGTTACATAAACCGATTAAATCATTTTAATATATAATCACAAAAAACGAGGTGAAATTTTAAATTTATCATTTTTACACAAATTAGCCAACGGTAATATAAATTGTCCTCGTCTGGTACAGAAACTTAATATAACAATCACTCATAAACTTCCACGGCTGTCTAGATACTCCTTGTTTACACCTAAGCGATCCAAAACTAACCTGGGCTTTTTCTCTCTGTAAATAGGCTCCAAGCGGAATATAATTCTGTTAGTAAAAATAAGGATATTAATAAATTTAGTCTAAGTTTACCAACTTTTAAAAAGACAGTAATATCACTAAGCTGAGATACAGTGGTATAAAGATTTATTCTTTTATTATTTATATTATTACGTGAAGCAAAAACTTTGTACCCATATTTATGAAAATTGCGCGGACGGGGGAAGGTCTATGATATTTAGCACAGTTAAAGTTTATATGGAGAAGTAGTGGCGAATTCTAATATTTATATAAAATATGCATTAGAAATACGTTAAAATAGTGAAAAAACACTACACGCACACAGCCATGCATTTGACACATGCAGTCGAAGCGCGTAACTATGGTTACATATATCAATATATAATGACATTATCAGCAATATCATACAGGCAAACTTTGGTCGAATTTCGAGCACTTGGCGACCTAGGCTAGTAATTACTAATTTGACCTGCTTTCCACGACAACTTGTAATTAAGGCAGCACCAACACTTGTATACCACTGACTTTGTAACTTAGCTTGTAAGGTGTATTTTCTTGTTAGTTGTCCAAATAAATAAACACAAAAAAAAATATTATTATATATGGTTATATTTCACATTTTACGACCGATAATTTTATCACCCAAATTAATTGTGTGATGCACCTATGAAACACACGCCTTCATCCAAAGGCCATTTTGGAATATGCAGATGTAGGTCTGTTTATATGTGTTTGGGATATTCAATATTATAATTATTATATGTTTGCAGCGTACCCAGATGTACAAGTGCGGCAGTTGAACGATGATTGGGAGTTTATCGTGATAGCATGTGACGGCATCTGGGAAGTGTTGTCCAATGAGGTAGGTTTATGTATTCGATTTGTTCTATTTTTTTCTACAGTTCTCCTTTTAGAACTTGTTTGTATTAGGTGCATCTGCGTTCGCAAAAAATATTTGCCATTACCGTTGGTTGCGCTTCGAATACGGCTGATGGAAACTTTTACGAAGTAATGCAGGCGGCCTGCGGATACAGATCTCTAAGAGACTCTTTGAACTCTAAATATACAATTTTTAGGGATATACAGCGTTTAACTGAAATGTGTTGTCATAACGAATGTTCCCTATCCCCTAAGGATAAACTAAGGAAAAGTTATCAAAATTGCGCTTAGCCATTTTCGGATTCACAAATCACAGAGGTCACCCGAGTCAGCTGTTAGTGTTAAGTTTTAACAGGTTGCCTGTCCGATGAATCACATATGATACATAACAATAGATTTTCTATTGTGAACACGGGACAGCGAAAGGGTTAAGTATCGACAAGAATGTATAATATTGATGATGTTGTTTGTTTTATTTTATTGTTCACTAGCTATGCCCGCAGTTTCACTCGCGTTTATAGTTACTGCGCCCCCCCCCCCGTTGGTCGTAGTGTGATGTTATATTGCCTTCCTTGATAAAGCTAGGCTATCCAACACTAAAATATTTTTTCAATACCATCAAGTCGTTCCTTAGATTATCGCGTTCAACCAAACAAACAAACTCTTCAGCTTTATAATGTTAATATATTTTGTATAAATAATGTGTACGAATTTATTTATCGCGACTTCCCAATGTATATTATGTGATACTTATATATGACTACACCTTTCTGTTACAACCTGTGTACAATTGCCCAAAAATGTGGTCTACCACCCTACGGTTGAGGTTCATTTGAACGTCATGAAACAAAAAGGTCAATTTCCCCTCGCAAAATATTATGACAGTGACCATTGCACTAATCATGTATTATGTTTATGCCATGCCATGTGTCAAGTTAGAAAAGTCAACCTTAGCGATAATTAGATCTCACAGAAAGTTTTTCCAAAAGTGGTAGACCACTTTCTTGGCCGTCTGTACCTAAATCTTGAACAACCCAACAATATTAGTAGCATCGCTCCAGATTCTTGTAGGTACTAAGAGTAGGTTACGACAGGGGCCTCGGGAAAGGCTGTTAGATCTGCCAGTTTTTCGCACAGATATCTTTAAATACGCACCGGTAGTGCGTGCTGCTAGGATGTTGAATGTAGTTGCACAACGTCTTGATATATTTTGCTGTACGTTGGCAGAATTTGAGAGAGTGACGTTACAATATCTGTCACAAAGTGTATAGTTATTATTATAATGTATTAATGTCAACTATGTCGCGTTAGGTTTTCCTGTAATGACATATTATGTGATTCGTTTAATAAATAAATAATAATAAATGAAATGTATTTGTAGGAAGTGATATCGTTCTGCCGCGTGCGGCTGCTGAGCGGGTGGGAGCCGGCCGCCGTGTGCGAGGCGCTGATGCAACGCTGCCTCGCGCCCAACTGGGCCACCGGCGGCATAGGCTGCGACAATATGACCGTGCTGCTCATATGCCTCGCACCCTTCCCCAGAATCGACCCTGCAGTGAGTATTACCATCACAATCTTTATACTATCATCATTAATGATAACTGTTGGTATAATTATCTTCATTATAATAAATTCTGCTTTAAGACATAAGTGGCAAGTGCATAAAGCATAAATAATACCAGTCTAACTCGAGGCATAAGTCGCAAGTGATTCAAGGCCTAAATAATACCGAGGTCTAGTAAGTGCCTCGAGGCGTAAATATAACCGAAGCCTGTATCAAGGCATAAGTAGTACCTCAAGACGAAAATAATAGCCATTTTCGTGTCGAGGCATAAGTGGTGCCTGCCTCGAGCCATAAATAGACAATAAGGTCAACCGGGGCAATTGCGTCTTTGGGGCAATTGCGTCTTTGGGGCAATTGCGTCTTTGGGGCAATTGCGTCTTTGGGGTAATGGCGTTTATTTAAGATAATATAAAACCCACCCGAAATATAACAACTACTACCATCTGGTTCTAATATTTCCTACTAAATTTAATTTCACTTTATAAATTAAATTTCTGTTAAATTTATTTTGTGAATTGGCTACAAAGAGTGTGCGTTACCGCAGCAAAATGTTGTCCTTTAGAGAGTTGAAAGTATAACAAATAATTAATGCGTTAGAAATAAAAAATGGCAGCTTAAATTCGTCCCAAGCATCACGCAAGTATGGAATACCGTGAACAACTTTAGTGGAGAGAGCTAATTTGAAGCCAGGTACTGTAAAAGGTACGCGAGGTAGGCCTGCCGAAATAGACGCTGAAAATTAAAGAAGATTAGCTTCAGGTGTTCACACCATGGAGAAATATGGCTTTGGTCTCTCCTCGAATTTATTTATTTTTAATGTACTTAATGTTAAAACTCCTTGTTCTATATATTATTAGTACATATTGGCACAAAGAAAATTTAATTATGTGATTTTGAATAAAAAATGTTGATGTTGAACCTTGTTTTTTTAGACTTTGAGGTTTTCATATATTAACCTTACCCGCCGAGAAATGTTTAGAACATCTGGATTTTTCAAGGTAAATGCGTCTACGCAAACTTATTCGCTTTTGCCCAGGTGTTAAAAAATCGACTGTGACTTCTTGCCTATTTATTATTTTTTAATTTACTGTCATTTTTACGGAGTTGCGCCCAGGTTGAGGTAAATTATGTATAATTCATCCCAGAAAAGTAGCACATAATCATTTTATTTTATAAAGACGCATTTGCCTCAATATGGGAAAATTTGTCTAAAATTCCCCTTTTTAAAAACACATTAAATACTTTTTTCTTGAAAACTTGCGTAGGTAACTATTAATTGAAGTTTGCATACTAACAATAAATAAATATATTTATAATCAATAATTTTTCTAATAAGTCTCTGGTTTATTTGAAACAGGACTTTAAAAATGCGCTTGTTAAAAATATAACGCAATTGACCCGGTTGACCTTTCTGCAGTCTGCCTCGAGGCGTAAATGTTCAATGCCTCGAATACTACTCTGAGATTTTATATAAAATGTTGTAACAATTATCTCTTGAATAATGATTTTGGAATTACTTCTATTAAGCCGTTATGCATGGCCGCAATAGATGTGGCGTTAGTGACTTAAAGTGCGGTAGCATGTTTGCATGTGTTTATGTTGCTTTATATTCTATGGTATTTTTTACCTTTACAAATTAATCAGAATACTCATTAATTATCCCGTTTGTGCAGGATGGTATTATATGTTTTAATCGTTTCTTTAGCCGTCAAATTCTTTTGTATATTCGAATTAAACTCATCCCTGTATCGAAGAGGTCTTTTCCAAATCTAATTTATAATGAAGATATCTCTGTGCCAGACCTTTTAAACAGTTAAACGTCATACGACAATATAAAGGTCACATGATCTTAAGTATTTAATTATATTATGGTAAATTCCGCAGTGCAAGTGCATTGACCCGACGCTTCAGAACAAGTACTGGACTGGAATCTCTCCGTCACGGCGGTTCTCTTAACTTTAAGACCTCCCTGCCTACCCCCTTGCACAAGCTTTAATACTTCTAGTGTGTCTCCTTAACTGTGATCTGTGGAAACGATGTAACTTGGTTGATTTTTCGTCGCCTCACATTTGTCTTGTGAAATCTTGTTCTGGAAATGAAATGAAACTGCAATTTTTCTCAAAATGTTTGTTCTCTATTTTTTAACCACATGATTTGATTTTCAATCTATTCTATAGGGATCTACAACATCACTGAACTGAAAGAATCATCTGAAAATATTTTTTATATTATGGTATTAAAATGAACCAAGTTTTATCGTCGATATCTGTAATATGTTTCTGTGATGTTATGATTTTAAATTGTTAAGTATAATATGTAAACTTTGATTGACATCTTGTGAGACTGACTGTGTGCCATGGCCGATAATATATGAAATTAATGGTACCTGCAAGTTAACATTACTTAGGCCCGATCCACACTATTGTGCTGGTCTTAGACGCAGTCGCATCTACAATATGTTATACAACAAGACTTGTGCCCGTCTACCTATAATTACCAACCTTCACTACAGTTAAAAATTTGACGAGCACTATAGTGTGTATATAGGTGTTATGGGATATTAAGAGAGATAATAAAAATATGACATCGTAACACTGCTATTGTTATTTAGATATATCAACCAATGAAAACGTTTTTTTAATTTTAATAAAAAATTATGTGTGCGTGTGAGTTGTCGATTTTTAAACACCCATGTCAGTTGTAATTAGGATAAAGTACAATATTTTTCTCTTACTGTGCTATATAACCAACAAAGGTACTGGTTTTGCTTGTTAAAATTATGCTATACATTCATTCTATCATTTTTAATTTTAAAATTATGTTACATTATTGCAATAAATCATGAAGTATATTTTAGCCCGGTAACACTATGTCCATTTTTTGTTTATGACAACATTCTGTTCCATGTTGCCATACGCGTGTTGTAGTTTCATTTTTTAATTACGTAAAATGCTTTTAAAGGTTTTGTGTGTCTTTTTTGTGTTGTGTGTCGATTAATTTACCAATAATTGTTTGTCATAGCTATACCTATGTCCATTAAAAATAACTTTAATCATAGTAATGAGGTTTTTGTTGCCGAAATCTAAAACATATTTTATAAGGCGCATTATGCTATCTGTGCATGTAAAAAAGGTTAGATATTTTAATTATTGCATGAATTATTTATATGATTGCATGATATTATATTTTAATCTTCATTCATGTTTTCAGTTCGGTTTATTATTCATTTGTTCTCTTTGGAAAAATTATGCTTTATATTATGAAATAACGCTTATATTTATAAAACATGGACAATATTTCAAGCTTTTTTAATAGCTGTACTTTACCACTGAACTTATATTGCCCTTTAGAGTCAAGTCGAGATTGATATACAAACATCGTTCGTATTTTAGACGTTAAATTGGTAAAATTGAGATCAAAAGCGTCTGTTAAACATCTAGGATTTATTTGAATCTATCAAATAAGTCCTAAAGGTTTAACCTGTCTATTTTCTGTTTAATATTATAGCAGAAAACCAGTACGATGTAATGCCACTTGGCAATATTAACTAACGTTAAAAGAAATGTAAAAATGAACTTGCTCATCCCAATGTTTATGTTTATTGCTAGTGGCGCCTCTAGTGGCGTATTTATTTCGTCTAAGTGGTAAAGGCAGATTATCGCGTCATTTGCTACATCAATGAAATAATGCTTGAAATATTGTCACGTGGATATTATTTTTATAAAATTTATAGTTAACACTGCCGTTTGTTTGTGTCTCACTCTGTGTTTTGCCTAATAAACTTTTTGAAAAGCATGTGCCTATTCATTTTATAATTTATCTGCATGAAACCTTTTGTAATACAAAACGGTGGCATACAAGATTGACTTAATACAAAAGCACTGAAACACTCACGTATAGAACGTACAGCGATTTCGAATTACGACGGCCAAATGTCAATTAGGTACTGTTTCTGTTTACCAATTTTGTTAGATCTCATTACCAAAATCATTGTCAAAATCGGCAGTAAATTAGGTTTCCTGCAATAACTCTGCTGATAAAAATGCTAAATGACTCGGCCTAAGTGACGATGATATGAGATTAACTATTATTGTTTTACAAAATTGTATGGCTAACTTCATTTGAAATAGCATTACATGTGTACGTTCGCGTGTTGTGTTGAATTGATTACTTATACCCTAGTGTTTTGTGCCTTGTTTCTATTGGATAAAATATATATTGAAATTAAACTGCTATATACGGATTTTATCGCGTTGGAGACGAGAGAGAGAGTCTCCCCGTGACCATAGCTGCTAAAAAGCAACCGAAACGTCGGGGAAAGTGTAAAAATAAATTAAATCTAAATAGTTTAATAATAATTTAATTAGCTTAAAAATTTGTAAAGTTTAATAGTAGTAGTAGTGTAACAATTTTCAAAATTTTGTAGTAAAGTGTCAAATAAACAACGCGATAAAATCCGTATATAGCAGTTTAATTTCAATGAATAATATTCGCGTAAATAGAAGACAATATTACGTATATAGCAGTTTAATTTCAATGAATAATATTCGCGTAAATAGAAGACAATATTATGTAAAATATATATGTAGAAATACGCTACTCGTGAAGTTTTTTAATGGTTTAGTCTGTGCTTCATAAACACAAGGTGTTGAACGGACTTAAAATGAAACTGGCCTGATCAAACCGACTGTGTATTTGCTTACCGATTTGGTTTTGTCTTTCAATTAAGACGTATATACTTTGACATTGAGAATTCAATTAATTACATCTTCAAACAGAAGCGTGATGACAAGGATCCTTCTTCGCAATTAATGCGCCCACTAATGTTTTTCAGGGGTTTGGCTAAACTAAGTTCTTTTCACCCCATTTGGAGATCGCTATATTGATATCCTCGATTTCACACAAGTTGTCTTTATTGTATCTAATGGCCATTATAACGCTTATCAGCCATGCTGTCATTTACAGAGCAATGTATGATTTTAGATTAGAACAAGTTATATACAGGACAAACTACGTTAGTCAGACCATAAAGCTTAGTGAAACGCCAACATCTATGGTTTTGGTTTCTGAGCAGCAACCGTCAATGACAACTTTGATGTTCCAACCGTCCAGAAAGATGGCAATCTATTATTTTTTCTTTAGATTACTACAATTTGGGTTTCAAATTACGAGTATTCTTGTTAACCCCTCCAGCTAAGCTACAATGCTTGTGTTAGGAGTGGGTTCATGTCAGTAGCGCAATGGGTGGGATTCGAACCCGCGACCTCTCGACCGCAAGTCCAATGCCTTATCCATTGGGTTACCGCCACTTTGAAAAATGCCTGACTTCGATACATGCCAGGCCCTCTCAAAAACCTTAGCTATATCGATGACGAGTGTTCAACCAGCGAAGCAAGATCTGTTGGCATAATCCTTAATCATTTGGAAGATTAGGCTTTACTTGTCTAACAGTGCCTATCAAAGTCGGCATCAATAAAATTACAAAATGAAGTGTGCCTTCAAGTACTCAGAACTTTCGCAGAAATAGAGTAAGATTTGAATTGTGCGCAACATTGAAGTGTATTTTAGATCTATTTTGTGTTTAATCAATCATAATAATTTGTGTTTAATATTTTGTTTGGATCTTGTACTTTGACACTTTTCTTTTTAATGTACTACTGCTAAAGAATCAGTACCTTACCATCAGCTTTTACGAACATATTTTTATTCCTAGTATATTATTGCATGTGCGTGAGACTGCACATTACAAATGAGGTATACGGAACGATATAGATGATGATATTTATACTATATTTCGCACTTAAAACAGCGACTTAACTCGAAATTTGAAAGTAAGGCAATTTGAACTCTAATTGTATATGTTAAATTCTAATATTATGTTTGTGTTAAATCATTGCAATAGAGTTTAAATTTGTTTAATCCAAAATACTGAGATAAGTCTCTGTTTTATTAAGGATGCGATTTGTCTTATCTATCTGGTACATCTTTTTATCTAAATTAATATGGAAACTAGGCTGCATATCTATATTTCAAGACACTTTTTTTAAAGGTAATGTTCGGTAGGTATGTATCTGTATATTAAAGTTATAGTAGATTAGTTGTAGTTAATTTTAGCCTGTCAATATTTTAAAATGCTTTTGATAGCTCTTAACTATGCTAACATACACTAAATTTTATGGATGAGGGTTAAATAAAAATTGTTTATAATAATCTTTATAATGTAATGCAAAAATTATTTCTTTACAAACATTATGTACGCTGCATGTAGTGTTGTTAATTTTGTGTTAATGGTAGTAAATCCACTAAAAGAGAATAACAATTGTAGCTTCTGTATATTGTAACGGTTTTAATGGAAGTACTGTGTGATATTAAGCGCTTGGTTCCTTTATGCGTCGTAAGACGCATGCAGCAGACACTCACGTTGCAATTGATGCTGCATTCAACCCAATAACCAATTGCTTTATATGCAATAAGTATAGTAGTATATGTTATTAGCACAGTATGACGGGTAAATGAACCAAGCGCTTTAATCTTTTGGGCAATATAGAACAATGTAGACGTCATAGAATGGACGCTATTACTAAATTCGTAATTTTGGCTTTTCCAGGATACACCTTTACTCGTAGAGCAAGAGTTGAATAGCAAGTTCATGACCAAAATGGAGGACTTGCTGTACGTTGAAGATGAGGAAGAAGACCTAAAATGAAAATTCTTAATTTGTTAATTTAATTATAATGTAAATGTGTGTACATAAATAGGTTAGGCTAGTGATGTTAAACTCTGTTTTCAAGATTTTAAGGTTGGTATTCGTTTGCGGCAATTGTGTGTTATACGCGGTTTTATTGTTAATAGTATTTTATTAGAGACAAAGCAGATAAGCTGCTTTAATATCAGTTATCGACGAATACGGCAAGCGCATATGCCTTTATGGTCATGTAGCAAAATATTGCTATCAAACGTGAGGTCCTTATTAGGTTTTCTGTTAGGAAATCGTCAGTAGCACCAGTTCAAGGCTGCTGGTAAATGGTTGTGTAAATACCGGCTATGTCTGTACAGCTAGGGTGTATGCTTGTTTGTGTTTGTTAGCTAAGTCAATATAGCGTGGTTAAACCATTTCGATGCTGCGGGCGACTCTCTGCTTGGTTCAGGACTGCGCCGAGCGTAAGACAGATAATGACAGAGCTTGTACGGCAAATATACGAATCGGCGCGCGGCCTCCATAGTAAAATTGTATGGAGGATTCGAAGAGCTTTTTTGATAAATATTTATCTTTATTATCTACCAATAACTTAAATATTTGGGAGTGTCCCTCCCAAATATTTAAGTTGTAATATAACTATTTATGTTTCGTTTAAGCTGTAAAATAGGAAAGATTTCTACTATTATAATTTAAAACTCACGTAACACGAGCGTACGTTTTAGCATTTTTCGTGCATATTTACGTAATTTTGTAGGCGAAAATATTATTTAAAAAATTTTACACGGTGTAATTGTAAACATATTAATAATTGTTATGGTAAATGTATATTTTATATTTGTATAAAACAATAAGTGTTGATTTTATTCACTTATCTGTGACCGCCTGTTTTGACATATTGCGCAGTCTTAAGAGTCAAGTTCCAGCGTGAAGCTGCAATTGCTACGACTTCATATATAAAGCTTTGGTCGCCTTCCATATCATCCAGCTTTCGAAATTAGACTAAATCGTCGATGCTAAAAGTGTCTACGTAGGCGTATACGTCTATCTGCTTTGGCTCTAAGTAATGGTTTATTGAACATTTTTCAAGGTTATAGATAATGCGAATCGTTTAATGCTTAAATAGATTTTGAACAACCATTAACTTAAATTAACAAATAGAGCAATTTGTAATGGTGCCTCAAAACGATATGATAGAGATTTTTGAGTGTTTTGTCATCCAACGATTGTAGTTAGTACCTGGGCAAAAGGTCAACCACCTAATCTAGTTTTTCTAAACCGAATCGCTTTAGTGGGGACCAATAAAAGACGTTTTAATTACCATCCGACGTTTATTAATGTGTTGAAATATGTTATTATCTAAGAGCATCGAACACGTTGTATTCCTTCCAGAGAAGCTGTGCTGCTTGACGTATTCTATAGCATTAAAGCGTTGACAACTTCATTGGCGATACAAATATTACAATTATACTTTCGAACGTACGGTGCTGCCTACGCTCGGCGTCGTCCGTCAGGCGGCGCGCATAAGTGTAGGTGTTATGTTCCTTCAACACGACGGGAGGATCCGCCGACTAGGCTTGATGTTTGAGCTTGTTGAACTGTCGACGTGTGGGGGAACAGGGAGTGATGTCCCTCCAACAAAACAGGAGCGTCCTCCGACGGGCTGAATGTTTCTGCTTGGTGGGCCGCGGTGCGACAGTTGATATTGGGAAAATGGATATATATACTCGTACTGAGAACTTCGCTTGCGTGGTTTGGGATCTTACGGAGTAGTGTATTTGAGTACAACGCCATCTCGACCTGTAACTCTTTGAAGTAGCTACACATATACTTATAATTGTCTCTAGTTGAAGCGCAGCGTGCGGTATTCGATGCTCTGTGGTTATAATATAAGGTCTCCAATGTGTTTAATCTTCGTGGCCGGTCATCAATCCGCCATTTGATTGCATATTGGTAGGTTGCATATTCAAAATGGCGGATTGATGCGGATTGATGACCGGATGACCCAAAGTCATAAGTAATTATGAGTTATGAATTTGTCAACTTTGAGTTGGTAAAAATTATATTTGAAGTGGTTTATTAGGTACTATAGTGACAAAAATAACCTCAAATAAAGTGCCATGTGTGACACTTGTCTTATAATGTTGCTATTTAAAAAATAAGTGTGTTGCTGTTTTAAAATGTTGAGACATGCAATTTCTGTAATTTCTTGAACAATTTTATTTATACCTGTTTGAATTATGTTTGTATTTTCTTCTGTATTTTTATTATTTTATCACATTTATATAGTTTAATGTCGAACAATGTAATTTAATGAGAAAGGCATGATAACTACTCTGCCTTAGTTATGTGGCGGTAATTAATGTGACTGCTGTGGATGAGATCTCGGAATCGATTTCCCGGTTGGGTATAGTGTTTTTGAGATGTTTCTGTTTATACCGAAGATCTGACGCTAAAAAAATATTGAATTGTTGAGACAGCATGAACGTCGGTGCGAAAGCGGTTTCAATTTAGCGGTCATCTTATCCAATAGAGCATTTTGCTGAATTCGTTTTGTTAATTTTTATTGTATATCAATTCGAATCAATTAAGTATTTCTTTAATTTAAGTAATTAATTGACACGTGCCTTAACACTGATGTTATTGTTATATATTTACATTTTATATTAAAATAAACCAAGACTGGTTTGGTTGCAATTAATCATATAATTTCCAAAGTAATAACATTTTGAAAATACCTCTTTAGCTTTGCCAACTGATGCTTGAGGAGTGCTTAAGTAATGATCATCAGTATTAAGTTACGTGTTTAAATATTAAAATAGGTTTTATGTTAAATAATATAAAAAATATATTAAATAATGTATAGAAATATGTTTGTATATAATATAATCAACATTTTATTTGTCACACTAGCTTCAAATCCTGTGATAAAAAATGTAGCTTCTATTATTTCAAAACTTACATTTTACATCCAATTTAATATCATCGCATCATATAATGCGTTTATTTTTATTGTATTTTATTTATACTCGTTGCATTTCTTTTAAAGATTTTCGGCACCGTCCATGGTCTTCTTTATTTTTTAATCTAAGGTGCTGTAGACGTTATGACGTCATTGCCTTGTACATAAAGTTGTCTGTTCACATCGCATTATTGTAACTGGAACGCATAAGTTACACATAACGTGTATATAATTATGTACATTTTTTAGTAATTTTTTTCTAAACCTTGAGTTTTAATATATAGTGTAAATCATAATCCTGTAGTGTATGGTATAGGCCTTTGAAGCCACGGAATAATGAGGGCGAAGGATGTGGCATCCAGTTGCCACAATTCTGTGCAGGAATTATGAAGTTGACAAAATTTAACTACATTGCCATTTAATTATATTGTAAATTAAATTAAATTTACTTCTTTTTCGAACAGAGATCATAGACACATTATAACTACATCGGACACTTCTGACAGAATCCTATGGTGAATATAAATATTACAACGCTAGTGCTTAAACGTGAAATTATTTATGTTAAGAATTATTTACTTTTAGTCGATGTTTTTGTGATGCATATTACACGTTGTTTTGCTTTATAAAATTAACTATTTTCTTTAACGAATATAATTTATGTGTTGTAGTTTATATATTAAATTTATTAAACGGTGAATTGTTTTGTAATCAAGGAATTGTAGTTATTTACATAGATACAATCAGGATGATACATTGCACGTTATAAGGTAGATGTTATAAGATAAGAGAAATAGGGGTTAAAGTATGTTGAAAATAATTATTATATGAAGCCAGTTTTATACTCGCAGAAAGCCGGTTGTGTAGAAAGCATGCTGTATATTTTGTAGTTTATTTTCTAATAGGCGTTAGGTGACGCGATTTGTACGTGGCAAAGAGTTTTTATCTGCTATACAGCCGTCATAAGAAACATAGAGTAACATTTAAAAAAAGTTTTGGTAAATCATAAGTATTTACCAAAAACTTTTTTTAAATTTTACTCGGGCAGATTTATAATTTTTTACTGATTCCAAATAGGTAAAAATAACGTCGGATTTTTTTATATACGTACCTCTTTTTCCTTTATGACGGCAGTTTAATACTCGACGTTGACAATACAATCTCGTAACTTATTCACATATGTAATTCTGAATCTTAAATAAAACGTTATCGAGTTTAAAAACCCACTAGGTCGGACTACAGCTGATTAGAGTGTATTATGTTCGTTGGCGATTCTACGTCTAAGGCATTTTGTGTCTTACAAACGACTCCAATGGCATCGCCTTCCAACAAGGACACTTTTTATATCGCGAACTAAAGTCCAACACCTACTAATTAACAAGTGAGAATCGGCAATGAATTGCCGTAAATCTTAGAGCTCGAAAAAATGGTTCAATTAATATGCAAAGGTCACGTGACCTTGAGGTCAGAGGTCAAAGGTCATAGTCATTTCGGGGTATATCGACTATGCTGAGTCGAATGGCGTTGGCCGCGAGTCTCTAGCTCTTACGGTTCTTGAGTTGAAAGTTGTATAACAGACAGACGGACAAAGCTGTTATATAAGAGTTATTTCAAACTCCCGTCATATATTATTGTAGAAATAGAACAGTGAGTATCGATACACAATTACTCCCTTCCTCACAGGGTCTCCTTATTGTTGGATTAAAGGATTAAGTATTGCTATGGATATAAATTTATATACTTAGTAGGGGAAACCCGGTCAAAGTGAATACCTTAAGCTGTTTTTGATTATCGTTGTTTGGTTATTACTCAGAAAAATGAAACATTTATTTAAAATCAGTCTTTATTTAATGAACTCAGAGTATAATATAATATTTGCCATGAATATTAATTAAATTATAAATTATGAACCATTTTTGCAACAGAGGCTTACTATCCACTTTGCCCCGAACCCCGGGTACAGTGGATATGGTAATAGGGCAAAGCGAATAACAATATTATATGACGTGAAATTAAACTTACAAACAAAATAAACATTGAAAATTAGAAGAATATATTTAAAACAACATTTTTCTGTTACACGTCTAATGATTGCAGGTATCACAAACGTAATGATCACTGCTTTCGAAGGCTGAACACTATCTACTACATTGTATCCAGTTTTCCGTTGGCTGATCATCTTCTTCAATGTACATTTCACTACAGAAAATGCATCTGATATCATCAAATTTCTTTATCTTCTTCTTTTTATTGGCTTTTGCAGTCTTTTTCGTTTTTTTAGCAGCGGTTTTTGATTTAACAATATTTTACAGCTCTTATGATTTATAAACAAATACTTGGCGATTAAAAAGAGTGACCATGAGTTTTTAGCCCGTTCTTGTCATGAACCCTACCTACACCCTTGCTTTGCTGAACGTGGCAGTAAATGTAAATTCACAGAAAAAATTGGTGTAACTTTGACATTCATAAGTGTTACCTTGTAACCTAATCTAAATAAATTTATTTTGAGTTTGCTATATAATATCACGCTACGACCAATAGGAGCTGAGCATTAATAGAAAATGTTGCGAAGACGGGAAAATAATCTCATGTGACGAAATTGCGCGGGTCAGCTATTAAAGTATTAAAGCTCCTATGGTTTTAGGAGTAATTTGGT
This sequence comes from Catocala fraxini, assembly GCA_930367265.1. NCBI lineage: Eukaryota > Metazoa > Arthropoda > Insecta > Lepidoptera > Erebidae > Catocala > Catocala fraxini. Next base: position 17,031,328 of record OV884045.1, read on the forward strand.
AAAGTCTACATACAACACGATCCTTTGATATAGCCGCACTTTTCTGTTTATTGGCACTTGTAAATGTAACTGTTTGTTAGATACGTTATCATGGTAACCAGTTAAACTTTCTTAAGAATAATTGTGTCCTCGCGATAGCTTGAACCTTAGTGTAGAACATACCTTACTCTAAAAATAAGCGACGAACAACTAGATTTATATAAATAAACGGTTTGTAGGGTTCTTTTCTGATATTCATAAAGTTTGTATGTAGGTAAGTTAGTGAATAAACGATTTTATAGCAGTTGCGATTTGAAGTTTCTGAATTTCCAGCTTGTTTTGTCAGTTGATATTATAAATATCACATATTAAGTAAGTTATCAGCAATAATATTGTAGAATTTAGTATAAGAACCAGAACTGCCAGCCTTACGTCACGACAATTTTTTTTAATGACATCGGCCTGGCGCGTTTTGCATCTTAGTCTAGTAGGTTTTTATAATCAGGGAAATTATTCTTTAGTTATATTATGCGTAAGGGCTTATGACAACTATATCGTATCAAGCCCTTGCTATGAATGCGTCGAGTAAGAAACACCTGCTGTCTATTGGAACAGTATTCTCGATGTGCAATGTATAGATTCAGATCTGGGATGTTACACTATAGTGGGCAGACTCCTTAAGTATACAATGATGACGTACTTATTATTTCTTTATTAAAAAGAATTATAAGGACTACCTACCTTATAATTCGTTTTAGTTGTAATTAATATTTTTAATTTTGAAAATATGATGATCAAATGTGATCATAAATGACTAGTTAACTAAATAAACTAGGTTGCTTGAATTTGGAGTGAGTTCACGTCGTCAGTGCAATGGGTAGGATTCGAACCCACAACCTATTGGTTGCTAGTCCAATGTCTTATCCATTGAGTTACCGCCGCTTATTTAGTTTACCATGATTATAAAATATTTTCTCATAAATAAATAATAATAAAATTGTAGACGTTTAAAGAACTTGTCTTATTCTAGTACATATAACAATGAAATATGGGTATATTATATAAAAGAAAGAAAGAGCAGAAGTTGTGGCCATATTTAGGGCTCATAAACTCTAGTACTAAAATTGACCTTAAGAACCTACTTATATAGAAAGCAGACATAGTAATGTGAACTTGTGACCTTATTAATCTTGTTAATATTTCTATGGAACACCTATTACGTGAAAGTCTTAATTCGTCGCGATGACGCGACGCGGCGACGCAACGACCGATCTGATATTCATTATCTTGCCAGAAAAGCAATTTCAAATTTATTTATTTGCAGGAAACACGGTTGACATTGTTGTAATAAAATTGTCATATGATTATCAGGTTTCGCTTGCCTGGCAGCATGTAAATGTGAAACGGAACTTTAAAGTATTTAGTTCTACGACTCAAATCATTTACAAAAAAATATGTTTTCTTTAATTAATTATTAAACACATACATACCGCATCCGAAAATACTTGACGGCATGGCCAATGAAGGCCAAAAGACCATTGGCGAAGACCATATAAATTTCTGCTATGTATTACTTCTATGTACCCGTAAATATTATCAAAGTTAGCTGATTCACTTACTAATTTACCGAGCAATGCAACTTTCAAGAATTATGAATCAGCTGTGCTCCTGATTGTATTTTTATACAAAATTTATAATTAATAATTATTTAGCTTTGTTTCTGTGTAGGCGAAATATGTGACATATCTGGAATTGCACTAGTCGGTCGTAAGTAGTCTGGTGTGTACAGTACCTTATATTGAATTGTGAGATGTAATAAAGTTTTACATTTTTATTTCAGTGTTTTATTTGCCCAGCTTGTATTAACATTTATTGTAATTTTAAGTGGCTATAGTGGCCGACACGCCGGTATTACGTCTATGATGTTGGCGCTTGCAGCATAAGGATGTAATTCGAAAAAAAACATAAAATAACATAGTCGAATTGAGGATCTCGTCCTTTTTTTTAAGTCAGTTAAAATGTGGTATTAGATGACACGCAGTATTTATCACGAAAACCAACACCCAGAGTGTTAGTTCTCGTGACAAATTCTACTTGCCAAGGTCATATCGCATCCTTAATAAAACAGAGAATTATCTCAGTATTTTTGATTAAACAAATTTGAACTCTATTGAAAAGATTTAACACAAATATAATATTGGAATTTAACATATACAATTAGAGTTCAAATTGGCTTACTTTCAAATTTCGAGTTAAGTCGCTGTTTTATTAAGAGTGCGATATATACATACATAGATTCACACCTGTTTCCCAGAGGGATAGGCAGAGACTACGGATTTCCATTTACTACAATCCTGACACACTTCTCTGGCTTTATTCACTTTCATCACATTCCTCATACACGCTCGCCGGTTTAAGGTGCTCTTAACCTAGCCTTTGTCCAGAACGTTTCCGATCTGATCAAGAAACGTTTGCATAGGTTTTCCCTTGCGACTGTTCCATTGACACTAGCCTCACTTGTTAACTTTCTTTTAATATAATATATAGCTGTGCTCAACGGGTTTAGGTATTTTCTAACCTAAATTCTTTGAAAAGTATCCGTAATACGATAAACATAATAATAATATGACCGAGCAAACAAATTCTGCTAATATCTATATAATATAGGTATACATAAAAATCTCGTGTCACGGTGTTTGTGATCGCACTCCTCCGAAACGGCTCGTCCGAATTTTATGACATTGTTCATGTATATTTGGTAGGTATGAGAATATGTTGTAAGGTATATTTCATAACGCAAGGTGATTAGGGTGTCCCTGTCGAATGAATTTATATGGCAAGACAACGTTTGCCAAGTCAGCTAGTTGATTTATAAAATCACATGCAAATCACGCGTTCGATTGCCTCAGCCATTTTCTGATGACAATGCCGGTCTGTTTAGAATCAGCTAGTGACTAGGTACGTAATACTTTATTGAATTAGAAATCACGGTGCGATGTGTCGAATGTGATTATTGACAGCTTATGCAACTTTTACAATAATAACTCACAGTATGATGATCACATTTAATATATTTATTTTAATATATTTATATACCTACACCTATTTTTGCTTGAAGGCACTTTTATATTCTTTTACATGCATACAACACGATCTCTATATCGATGGAGACAATAGATAAACATACATATTATACATAGATATAATATGCATTTAATGTACGAAATGTATGGCGAGTTTCGCAACTATCAAGTAAAAGAATGATGAAATACAATTACATAATTAATTGTAGAAATAATAATTACTAAAGTACATCTTGATTAATTTACTTAATGCATTTAATAATGTCAATATCTAAGTCATAATACAAGATTATAAACTGGCAATAATAGTAGATCTTCGGTCAATAGCCTTGTTTTCCTGTTAAGTATAGTGTAACAATTGATATCATGGGCCAGTAGCAAAGGCCAGCATCCTAATTATAAATGATTATAAGATAAACCACTGGAAAGCAGTTTTAATTCAATTTGAGCGGTTAGAACTTAAAATTGTTCATTATAATCATTTTACGATAGTAACCTACAAAATATATATTTTTAGTAGATAGGTACCTAAATGCATTTGGTATATAGGTACTTATGTATGTAAACAGGGATTTTAACACCGATATTTAGGCACGATATTTCTATGTACACACGGCTACACATCAAGTTAGACACCCTATATACGCATAACTACGTTCCATACAAATTAGAGAATTGTCGGAAAGGGACAGTGCATAGTCCTGTAGACCCATCACGGTGCACTAGCCCGTGCGGCAACGCCCGTGGCCCGTTCAGCGTAAATGAGACCAAGTAACAAAAATATAACGTACTCTCTCGCACGATTCGCAGCGTTCAACTTCTAATAGTTCAAAGTCCAAACAGTCTAGGTTGATGTGTCGCTGTGTGTACCACGTCCTATATCAATAAGGTTTTGACGACTGATAATATAATAAAAAAAGCGTATCGGTGAGATTCCTACACGAAAATTTTATAACTTTTTTAGCAATGTCATGTCGGTATCTCCAAACCTTTAAAACTGCTAAGGTTTGATATATGAAGAGAGTCAGTGCCCATCAGTGAGATAAGGAAGAGGTGTCTCATTAGTGCGTTGCGTCGTCGTCGTTGATTTCAGTCTTCATTCCACAATGGATCGGAACACTGTCCGTCGTCGCACCGGCACGAAGCTCCGCCAGCGCAGCGCAGCACCCTGCCCCCTGGTTCGTCTCTTGTCTGTCGATCCGTTCAAACGTCACGTGCCAAGACGCAACGCATCATGTGTCATGTCACAAAAATATATGAAAAACAACGCAGCGTCGATGTTGCCACAATACAACGCAACGCAACGGACTAATGAGGCACCTCCCAAATTGCAAGCAGGACTGATATATTATACGAATATAAGGGCGTGATGACGTATTACACCGTAATATCATCCAATGATCCAACAATACGGCAATAAATAGCTATAGGTACAATCACGCTTTGCTGATGTAAACAACTATGATTTAAAACAATTCTAACATTAGATTAAATTATGAATTAAGACGTGATGACGCAATGTTACAATTAATCTGCAGAGACAAAACATTGTCTTACGTTTACGCGAATGTTGTTATTATTGAAATAAACAAGTTTATACAGATTTTATCGCGTTGTTTGTTATTTATAAAACACTATTATTACATAATTTTGAAACATTAAACTACTGTTGTTAAACACTTTTACTAGTTACTGTTTACTTCTATTGAAGCTATTTAAATTATAAAAACCATTTAGATTTAATTTTACATTTTCCCCGACGTTTCGGTTGCCCCATAAACATGGCTGTTGAAAAGCAGCAGCCATGTTTACGCGGAGAGGGTAGTGACAAGTTATGTACAACAAAATATTCATTAACATACTAGGACTTATTAACATGTAGCAGCGATAGCTCAGTGGGGAGACCAACAGACTGCAATGCAGAGGGTCTCGGGTTCGAACCCACGTCGCGCACCTCTGACTATCGGAAAATATATGACTTTTCGAAATTATGTGCGTATTGATTGACAATTATCGCCTGCTCCGTGCCTCGGAGAGCACGTTAAGCCGTTGGTCCCGGCTGCCATGAACATCTATGGCAGTCGTTATTGGGTAAGTCAGTACCCTCTAATATCCTGACACTGGTCTAGCCTTAGGGTATCGTTAACCTTCGGGTTGCGGAGGTCAGGTGGCAGCCGCTCCGTGTAAAAACTGATATCCAGTCAAATCCGGTTAGACTAGAAAAGCCGACCTCAAGTGACTTGGGAATAATAAAGGCTAAGAGAGAAGAAGACTAGGACTTATTAACATGACTGGTTTAAATCTGTGGTTTGATTCCTCATCTCGCTGGCAACTGGTATTGTAGCAAAAGAGGCGAGTGTACCTACTTACTTAATCTTACTTTGAACTTGAGGTCGAAATGGTTACGGTAAACAGCGGCTTTGCTGTGTCCTGACATTGCTGAAGTCCATGAGCAGCGGTTACCACTTCCCACCAGGTGGGCCACTCGCCCGATAGCTGCGAAAAAAAATAATTGAGAAATCATGGAGTCATCATGCAATTTTTTATCTAAGATGTTAAGGGCATGTTCCACCACCTCCAAATAGCATTTATCTATAAGATAAAACCCTCGCCATCTCTCTTCTTCAACCTAACAAGAGTGAAACAGCACGCGATTTATCCTTCGGTAACTTTTACTTGATAGTTGTGAAACTGGCCATAAGTTAAAAAATACAGCAATACATACATTTCCTGTCAAAGATTAATTTGTATAAATCTGAGGATTACTAGTATATATGGTATGTATTTCTATCATGTGACATCTGCGTGTATTACCAAAAAATACAATAATAAAAGCTGATTGGTTCTGTTTAGTGATGTGAATCAATTGAATATCGATATTTTTAATATTACTTTTACTTCGAAAATGGTTGAAAATACAAAATTACCTTACAATATTGAGTCAAAGAAAAAGAAAAAGTTTAGAATGATACTATAATTTCATATTTTTGTCACTTTAAATAATGCTTGCACACCTTTTGTGCCCAAATGTAGTAAAGATTATAAAAGCGACAATTGTTGATATACAAAAGTGTTAATTTATTTATGCCTTACTGTCAAATCTAGTAAATTCTTTTATTTATTCTTATATATATAATTTATGAAGAAGTCGTTTCTGCACTCGACTTTGTCTGTGTGAATCTCACAGGGACGTATTATTGGATTAAACAGTATCCTGGTTATATATCGCACCCCCAGTGGAATAAAGGCGTAAGAAGAATATACGAACTTCATACACGACAGAGCAAAAACTGTTTTATCTGATATATTTATTATAGAAAGTGCTTTTATAATCTATTGTTTAAATTAGCGAAACAAAGACATAACGTAGGATTAAGTGTATTTTTATCAAATGTTTTATGTGTTTTAATAGGTTTATAGTCTTTTATGATTGAAAAATATCAAACTTAATTATGGCGCTACAAATGGTTTTATGGTATAAATCCTTTATTTTTTGTCCAATTACAACGAAAATAATTGAGCTTGTGTATCTTGACTTGTACTATGCAAATCTGCAATTAAAAACTCGATGTAATTGTACTTACGCCTTTATTTCACTAGTAGGTTCGAAATTCAATCTATTTATGTGCCAAGTTTTGACATAATCCGTTAAACGGTTTACTCGTGTTTGAATAACGGATTGTTTGTTAATAACGGATGTTTGTATGACATAATCGCACACCGGGTGCAATAACGTCATAAGTAACGAATGACGTTTTTGAATTACATTAATGCACCGTATTTAGACGCATGTTTGACACACATGTTGTTTCTATGTATAATATGTATGTATTTACAAAAAAAAAGTATATATGTATGTTTATCCATTGTCTAGTACCCATAGTACAAGCTCTGCGTTAAAAAAAAGCATTTATGACGTTATTGCTCCCGGTGTACGATATAATAATAATAATAATAAGTTTATTGCTTCCAAATTTTTTACATTCGTTATACATGATTTACTGGACCCACACTAGGATTCCCTGTGTCGTGGGCACCAGAAAGATCACCCCAAGCAGTGTTACATTACAATTATGGAATCAATATGAGTAGGACTACTTTGCACTTACATTTCATGTGCTTGTTACACTCGCGTGCGCGTTCGTGTGTGTGTGTGTGTGTGTGCGTGTGTGTGTGTGTATGTGTGTGTGTGTGTGTGTGTGTGTGTGTGTGTGTGTATGTGTGTGTGTGTGTGTGTGTGTGTGTATGTGTGTGTGTGTGTGAGTGTGAGTGGGTGTGTGGGTGCGTGTGTGTGTGTGTGTGTGTTTATACATCTAAACTTTAACTAAATCAAATTTTAAATAAATAGTTTAACAGTATTGCTCAATAATATATAATTTTAAGTATCATCACATATTAACCTGTAGTATGTTCTCAGTTTCACTATAATTTTTTGATTTTAACCATTTACAAACTACAATTTTACAACTTGCCCTATTCATACATATTATTTTGTTATTAAATGCGTACAGTTGTGAGTAAAGATATGCTCCAAGAAATCTATAGCTCCTGTGAGCAAAAGATGAGCGCACTTTTGGTCTATCCCATTTGAGCGTTCTGTGTGTAAAGCGAGTTAAAGCTTTGGCGTTCTTATGGTAGGTATCTTAAAATGGTCGCCGTTATGAATAATTGCCTTACTCGAAGAAATTCACATTCGGAATATAGGAGATCAGTTGGGTAGCGCCAAGGTTTTCTAAAAGTTATCTTTAAGATAGCTCTCTGAGCTCTTTCAAGTCTGAGTAAAGTTGATTTGTGAGTGGATCCCCACGCAGTTGCACAATAGGTTAGAATAGACTGGCACAAACTCAAATAGACGACTTTCAGAACCTTAGCGTCAGCAACGCCTCGCAATTTTTTAAAAATATGGGAGAACTTTTTGATTCTCTTAGTTAGGGCGTCTATTTGGGCTGTCCAAGCCAACCGTTGGTCTATGATTACACCTAGGTATTTAATGGCCGGTACTTGTTCAAGAATAGAACATTGGCACGTCAGGTTATTAAGAATACTACACCCATTACAATGCAGTTTGATAACGATAGGTGTCCCGGGCGCAGAACGCTGAGTTACTCTAAAGGCAATATATTTAGTTTTATTAGCATTCAATGTAAGTAGGTTGTCGCGTAACCATTTATATATTACTTTAAGACCTGTCTGTGCCATACAAACAACCTCGTTCCAAGTCTTTGAATAAAAGACTATGGCCGTATCATCAGCAAACGTAAAAATACTGGCATTAGGTAAATTTTGGCCACAGAGGTCATTTATATAGACCAAAAAGAGAGCGTCGTATATTATAATAGGATTTCTAATTTATTTGACTAAGTCGATATTTAAGATTTAAGCGGCGGTAGCCCAATTAATAAGGTATTGGACTTGCGATCGAGAGATCCCGGGTTCAAATTGCACTACTGACCCCTACCCATTGCACTACTGACGTGAATCCACCCCTAATACAAGCATTCCAGCTTAGCTGGAGGGGTTAACATTAGTTATCTTATCTTATCTTATCTTATGTGGGGGCCAGTCAATGCAGACCGGCGACACTTCGACCCAGTAGGATCTTTTGTGTCGATACTCTCCCAATAACGACTGCCATAGATGTTCTTGGTAGTTGGGACCGACGGCTTAACGTGCTCTCCGAGGCATGGAGCAGGCGATAATTGTCAATCAATACGCACATAATTTCGAAAAGCCATATAACTTCCGAAAGTCAGAGATGCGCGACGTGGGTTCGAACCCAAGACCCTCTGCATTGCAGTCTGTTGGTCTCCCCACTGAGCTATCGCTGCTCTTATATTAGTTAACAAGAATACTAGTAATTTTAATTAAAATCAAACTGCAAGTAATTTCTATTAAAATTTAAAAATAAACGTCATTAATCATTTATTCATTTAAGTCAAGTAGTTAACAGTTATGGACGAGTTTAGTGAAGTTACTGAATTTACATTAAGGTCAGTTGCTAGGTTTGACCTGGGGGTGGTGGGCTTCGTGGCCTTGCCCACCACCCGTTCAGCACCAGGTCGGAGAGGCGGCGTGCGTGTTCCCACGTGCGCCTCTGTGTCGTGTCCATCTCCCCTCTTAGGGGGTAGTAGGGCTTTTAAGTGCGTAGTGCCTCAAAGGTAGGTCTTATCGTGTAGTGGTCTGCCGTTTCATACGACGGGCCAAAACCTCGGCGGGGTCGCGACCGCATGAGCAAGTGATTCGCGCGGCTCCGTCCATAGTGGTTTTATCGAGGAACACCGTGGTAGGTTTAGTCGGTATTCCGGGAAGTCCATTATCATTTCAACATCTTTCTATTACCCCGGTGAGTCCGACATAACCGGTCCGCCCGCCCCCGCGGAGGGGTAAGCGTCAAAGCATTCCCCCACGTAAATAAAAAAAGTTCCGTTGCTAGGTGCAGGCAAAGGCAGGTAAGGTTAAGAAGTTACCGTTACTAAAAGAAACATTTCAGTGTAATACGTTATTTAGGTACGCTCACATTTCGCCAGCAAAATTTTCCGAAGCGTATTAATCGAGCATTTCCAGACTTCGTACTACTAATAGAAATTCCCTAAAATAACTACAATTTAAGCCGTTCTTGCTAATTTCTTAATTCACGTTTGTCAACCCATACTAATAATATAAAGCTGAAGAGTTTGTTTGTTTGTTTGGTTGAACGCGCTAATCTCAGAAGTGTTGGATAGCCTATATAACATCACTCTACGACCAATAGGAGCGGAGCATCAATGAAAAATGCTGCAAATGCGGAGCCAATTCTCTTAAGTGAAGTGACGAATGTGACGAAAGTGACGATGACGAAGTTGTGCGGGTCTGCTGGTTAATAATAAATATTAAACAAATATCTATTGTAACAGGTATTTCTTTTGTATTTATATATAATATAACTAGGATCTAAACAAGTTCGATAACTATAAAATCATTTCTTAATCATGTAGTCACATCCCTAATTTTGCTTATGCATGCATTTTATATCAAGGTCAAACATGGACAAAGTTCAAACTGTTTATATTAAAAAGCGGATATTCACGTACCAAACATTTTTTGTACAGGTGGCAAAGAAGCAGACTGCTCGAATAATATGGTTAGTACCTAATGTTTAGGTACATATTGGAAGCTTGCAATCCTAACTAATATTAAAAATGCGAATGTGACTTTGTTTGTGCGTTTGTTACGCTTTCACGCCTTAACTATTCGACCGATCATCATGCAATTTCGCATACACGTTTTAGCGGTACAGAAAAGAAAATATGGTACCATTCATCCAGAAACAGGTACTGTTCCTGAGAATAAAAATAAACATCTAGTAGAGCCTCGCTGATTCAGCGGCTCGACCGGGGAAGGACTATCCTCTCACAGAATATCGACGTGAAATAGCAGTATTCCTACTGTTGTGTTTCGTTCGGTGAGTGAGAGTGGCGGGGACCCAATCACGCTCTTTAAAGAGATAGAGTACCTACAGCGCGAGCGTGAGTTACGATCAAACCTCCTTTTTCGATACAATTAATAATATATTTTATTTAATATAATAAGGTCATATGCTTCATTCCAGGCACTATCCATCAAGGAAGTTTGCACATCTGATGGATAAGCTGACTCAGTAAATTGCGATATATGTGGTGTCATTGAAGATGTGCAACATCTGTTGATGGATTGTGCCCGGTACGAGGATCGTAGAAGAATATTTTATAAAGATTTCCATATAAATAAGTATAATGTCGGGATATGTGTTAGCATACTTGCGGAGCCGAGATCAGAAATGGCGGGAATGTTTATTAAAATTCTTGACTTATAAAGCCATTCTGTCTTAAGACTGCGCCGAGCGAAATGTGCCAAAACAGACGGTCACAGTTAAGTGAATAAAATCAGCACTTTTCGTTTAATACATATATAAAATATTTACATTTACCATAACAATGAATGTGTTTACAATTACTCCGTGTAAAAACTTAAAATAATTAATATTGGTGCCTACAAAATTACGTATATTTGCACGTAAAATGCAAAAACTTAAGTTCGTGTTACGTGATTTTTAGATTATAACAGTAGAAATCTATCCTATTTTACAGCTTAAACGACACAAATAGTTATATTACAATTTGTCCGTCCCAAATATTTAAGTTATTGGTTGACAATAAAGATACATATTTATCAAAAAAGCACTTCAAATCTTCCATACAATTTTACTATGGCAGCCGCGCGCCGATTTGAATATGCGCCGCACCAGCTCTCTCATTATCTGTCTTACGCTCGGCGTAGTCTTAATATCTCTTCAGTCTTAAGGAGACTGACATTCCAGTGGGCAAAAAGTCTCTAAAAAATATATATATAATAAGGTTTTGTTTATACTAGAAGAGACGATTAGAGAAGTAGGTACCGTCATTCTACAGAACATTGGTGCCAAATACACTTATTTTAAGTTCCTATATGCTTCTTCCAACAGGACTTTAACTTAATTCTTGGTTATTGTTCTACTAGGCAAACAGTGTTGCCCATATTGTTCTGCTGCTCCTGGTTTGTGAAGAAACTGTCTAGTCACTATGAATCTGATGTTTGGACACACATCAGAAGTTTACGCGAATTTGATATCCGTGTAAAGAGTATTGATCTTAGATAGTTCTAAATAACAGCACGCGGCGTCTAGCAGGCTAGATTTATACGGTTTACAGTTACTAATGATAAACGTAAAATATATTGTCATAATTTACTTTGGCATAACTAAATTCAGCATAATGATTATTACGCATAACATTATTAGGCATAAATGTTTTGCCATATTGTTTATTGCCATAAATACTGTTGGCATAATAATAATGAAGCATAAATTTATAAAGCATAATGTTATAAACACATAATGAAATTTACACATAATGTTCTTTGGAATAAAAATAATAAATCTAACCTAACATTGACATAAAATTATTGGCTACGTACATCCAATTATGACTTTTTATATTTATGGCTCTTGCTTATTAGACGAATAAATATTATGCCTTAAAATTTATACAACTCCAAATTATCCCTACACAAATAAGACCACATGATAGTCATGCTAACCTTTGCATTATGCCAAAGTATTATTATGTCATAGTATTATTATGTTGATAAAATTTATACGAAAACGTAATGCCAAACAATATTATGTCTAAAATGTTATGCCAGGAGGGGGATGTGCGGTTTATACCGTGTGTTGACTTCTTAAAACAGACCTACCGAGATCAAGGTGCGATATTTTGCAGACCAGTTTGTGATATACAGGCATCGGCCAATGAATCAGTATATTATAATAAAGCTAAATACTTCATTCATCTATCGACTGACAGGTTAATTATTTATCAAAAAGAATTTCATAATTTGTTCCAAAATTAAGTAAATTACATCCAGCCAACGAAATTAACATATTGACTCGGTAAAAGTTTTTGCAATCTATCTATGCCTGCTGTATCTAAGTTTATGGTAGTTTTGGCAAAATTAAAAATTGTACTGAAGTGTATAACTTAATCGATTTCATTAATTCCAGGCCAATTTTGTAATCGATTTTGCATTTAATGTCTGTGCTAATCGCCAGTTAGAAAAGTTCCGAATTGATTGCGTTATAAATAATAAATATTTATTAAATACCATAATAGCTTACTATTTTTACTATAGAGCATAATCTTTAATCAGCACCTTTTGGACCCGACAGTATTTAAAAATGCGATTTATTAATAGTCACATGGTGACCACGTTTTTATTTTTAAATCAGATAATTTAAACCAATTTCCGAGCTGCCTATGTAGAAATTAAGACGCTGCTGAATGTGTACTTGGGTCGCAAAAAAGGCTCGGTCCGGGTCAGATAAGATAAATCTTCATCCCATCTGTCGTCGAAGTTATTAATTTATTAATGAACCCTTAACTTCGATAGCCTTAGGTAAGTTTACGTTGTCTGTAGAACACTTCCAATGCGCTAAATGTTAGGTTCAGTGTTTCATCCATTTTTAATGCTTATACAGTTCACCAAGACATAGAGTCATCCTCATCGCATGTGATTGGATAAAAAAAACAATAAGAAAAATTCTGATTGCTCCTATTTGACGACAAAATGCCAAAAATGGTTATAAATATTCATATTTTAGCTTAAATATGCCTAATTATTTCCCACTGAACTCTGAGTCACTGACGCTGTTGTTATGAATAAGATTAGCTATCAGTCAAATCGATCAAATTATAAACAGTTTAAGTTACATTATCAGTTGTGGAGTAAGCTGTAAGAATAAAGTGATGAAATCGAAACCATATTATGTGAACTCAGTATCGACTCGACTCGCACCGCGAAAGCGCGTCTTAGACGACAGCGTCACGTGTTCTGTATTTAAATTGGAAAAAGTTATCTGTTTTGAAAATGGCGTGCCCAATGAGGTGAGTTTTTATTTTAATGCTATCATAAAAATGTTTAAAGTTAATATTTTAAATGAAATATACCTTTTTATTAAGAGTTTAGATATAACCCAATTATTACAAGTTAATGTTTTGTTTTAACTTCCTGATGTTAATGACACAGCTTATCTTTAAATGATAATATTATGGTAAATTATTTTATTGCCCCTTTTTTATTACATGCTCTTTTATTAATCGACATTAATTACCTACTCCTTGCATATTATGATTTTACACACGTGTAGAGAGCTTGTATTACCTAAGATTATAGTATATTATAGCATTTTTATTTATCAGAAATATTTCTGCAGAAAACTAGTTACACGTAAAATTACTAGTGTTATTAAGAACCGTTATAATAATTCCACTTAACTTGAGAATAATGAGCAACTGTTTTGGCGGCAATGTGTTATTGTTGAATAAAAAATAACCTTTATGTTTCCACTGTCTTCGCAGACGGCTAACCTAACCTGTTAATTTACAAGGAGCGAGTCTTTGGCATTCGAAATGCCGGTAACCTAAAATGTGTTCAGCTGTCATCACTTTAATTTTTTAAACAAACTTTCTTAGATTGTTCTAAATTTAATTATTGACGTTTATGTCTATGACCGATGTTATATTTTATTTATGTGAATGTGAGCACATGTGCAACCACAAATCGTGAGATCCCAGTTTTGATGCCCAGTTCGGACATGACATAAATATGATTACAATCTTACTAACAAAAATAATTCTAACTAATATTATTAATGCGAGTGTGAGTTTGTTAGTTTGTTACGTTTTTACGTCTTAACTACTCGATCGATCATTATGAAAAACTTTCATCGCAGTATGCAATCCCGTCGAATCACTCGAGCGAAGCCGCGGGCAGAAATTATTATATAATAAATAAATATGTCGTAATATACTTATCGCATAATAACATCAATTATATTATGTTATTATAACTGCTTCGATGTATGACTTTGCGTTTATATCTATACTAATATTATAAAGCTTAAGAGTTTGTTTGTTTGTTTGGTTGAACGCGCTAATCTCAGGAACTACTGGTGCGAATTGAAAATTCCTTTAATGTTGGATAACCAATTTATCGAGGATGGCTATAGGATATAACATCACGCTACGACTCACGGCGCGGCGTAACCATAAACGCGAGTGAAACCGCGACCATAGCTAGTTACATATATGTGGCCGATCGTGAGGTGTCTGGTTATGATCCCGGATGTTGAGTGTTACCTATTGCATTTTCTGTTAAATAACTCTTAGTAGAAGGACGAAGTTTAAAACTAGATCTGGTAGACGGTAATTATGAAATCAATTAATAGATAGTCAAAATTTTAGTGCTGGGATGGCGTCTAAGTGGTCTCGTCGCCACTGCCTCTATGCCAAGTGTTGTGGGTTCGCATCCCACACGAGACGAAAATTTATGTGACCTACAAATGATTTTTCCAAGTTTAATATATTCGTCGAACTAATTTACTATTCTGGAGTGGCGGTCAAGCAACGGAAGACGCAGCAGGGTCAACAAGGTGGACCGTCGACCTGGTAAGGGTCGCGGGAAGCGGTTGGATGCGGTTGGCCCAAGACCGGCCTGTGTGGAAACCCTTGGGTGAGGCCTATGTCCAGCAGTCTTTCGGCTGAGATGATGATGTCAAACTTAAAGTGGCTAGCTGAATGTGTGTTTAATACAACTCAGTCTATGTTCCAGAGGCATACATGGCAATATATCTCTACTTCTATACTAATATTATAAAGCTGAAGAGTTTGTTTGTTTGTGTAGTTGAACGCGCTAATTTCAGGAACTACTAGTTCGAATTGAAAAATGATCGGGGAAGGTTATATGCTATATAACATTACGCTACGACCTATGAGAGCGGCGCCGTAATCATAAACGTGGGTGAAACCGCGGGCACAGCTAGTGAAAGTATATACGATAATAAACAATTTATAAAATTATTTTTTTTGTATGTTCCTGCTAATCTCTGAAACAGCTGGACCGATTTTGACGGGACTTTCACTGACAGATAGTTAATGTTATAAGGAGTAGCTAGGCTACTTATGATATTGAAAAATTCGGAACTGCGGAGAAAAGGCGGACGATGTCGCTGGTAACAGCTAGATTATAAGTTACGACTTTACGGCTATATCCTCGTAGGGGTAAGCAGACACCTACATTTAGTGGAATGTAATTTAGCTCCCATCTTATAGGGGGTCACTATTTACTGGCCATAGTTATTGACACCATACTGCTACTGAGAATATCATTACTGAAAATAATTTTCCCAAAACGGGTATCACACCCGAGTCTTCATGTTCCGTCGCTTTCACTACCATTGCGCCAGGGAAGCCATCTTACCAGTAATTCCTTATCCCTAGGGTCAATTACACAAGTGATAACCCTAATAACTAAAATCAATCAATTATATAATTCCAATTTCCTGAAAGATAATATTTGACACGACCCGGCAGTGGAACCTGAGAACTTACGTACAATTGATACGCTTAACTACCACTGAACAATTATAACTATGCAAGCTAATCTATACATAAATAATACATAAAAATAAATTAAATTAAAGTGTCTGTTTGTAACGTTAAAATAACAGCTTTTTACTAAACGCATATGAAAGTATATACGGTACCAACTTATATCAAAAAATCATTTTTTGTTTTTTTAACTTTCTGTTTGTCTGTTTGTTCTAGCTAATCTCTGAAACCTCTGGACCGATTTTGACGGGACTTTCACTAGCATATAGCTGATGTTATAAGGAGTGACTTAGGCTTGGATTTACTTTTCTTTAAGAAAAAGAAAAAAATAGATTTCATTTATTTTATCATTTCTGGGCGTGGTCTAGAGGTCTCAATTTGAGAAGGGTTAGGCTAGACCCAGTGCCAGTTGCAAGACTTCATATTTATGAGATCTATAATAATATTATAATAATATTCTACCACATACACACAACACCATCTAGCCCAAACTAAGCAGAGCTTGTACTATGGGTACTAGACAATGGATAAACATACATATATAATTTTTTTTTGTAAATTCATACATATTATACATAGAAACACCCAGACCAAGACAAACATCCATGTTCATGCACACAAATGTTTGACTTGTGCGGGAATCGAACCCGCGACCTCAGACGTGGCAGTCGGTTACACTAACCACTACGCCATCGAGGTCGTCCTAATATAATAATATAATAATAATAAGACCTGTAGGTCAAAGCGAGCGATGATTAGCTATTTAATACGCACATAACCTCGAAAGAGGCGTGCCCAGGGATCGAACTTGACACCTCGGCGTGGCAGTCCAACGGTTACTTGGGTAATAAATCTACGCATCGTTATTAATTGGCACTGTGCCAAGAAGGCTGGCAGCATTGCCACGTTGAATAGCTGCATGAGGTCTTGGGTTTGAATCCTAGATAGGGCCAAGAAAAAGTAATTGAGTTTCATCGACACAAAATTCGATTCTCAGTTGCAGCCCGGACTTAGGAAGCGTAACACACGCCCGTGCCCCGAAAAAGCATGTTAAGTCGTTGGTCCTACGCCTGATCTCTCTCTGATACACGGTTTGCCGTCCCATTAGAATATGAGAGGTAGGGAACAGTGAGTGCACTTGTGTTTGCGCAAACACTTGTGCACTATAATATCTCCTGCGCAGATAACCAGTCTCCATTAAGATTGTCCGCCGTGACCAAAAATCGGTCTAGAGGACATTATTATTATATCATATTAATAGAGTTCATTTTAACTCAATAAAGAAAGAAAGAAAAGAAAATATATTTATTTTGGTACAACATTCGAGATAACCATAAAGACATGAACACTAAGGAGATATATGGACACAAAAATAAAAATAAAATAAGATATTGACATATACCTACATAATGTAATAATAAATGAAAAGAAGGTATGAAAGCTCTTGTGGCCGTGCCAAAATAAGTACCCATATAGGTAAATATTAAATAAAGAAAGAAAAGAAAGAAATATTTTATTTTAATGAAGCATTGCAACACACAATCAAAACTATTATAATGCAAAATTTGTGTGTAACAGTCTTTCTTCTCTCTTAGCCTTTATTATTCTCAAGTCACTTGGGGTCGGCTTTTCTGGTCTAACCGGATTTGACTGGATATCAGTTTTTACACGGAGCGGCTTAAGTATATACATTATTATATACCTATATGAATTACTACATTATAATACGTTAATTAATTACATATACTATTATTTCATATATTATTATATATAATATAGAATACACATTTATACATGGAGCCCTTTCTGTTCAATGTGCGTCGCAGTGTTCATTAAAAAGAGATATTGCTCAGCATAATGCTGCACCGCTTGCAATACAGTGCTGATTTTCAGCAACACCTCAATAGTGATTATGAGCGTCTAATACAGTCCAAATTAATACCATTAAACTACAAAAAAAGTACAGAATTTTAATTATTACAGATAATAAGAAACATAGATTACAGCTAAATTAAATAAATATACATGTCAATTAATATTACCGAGCCAATCTTAACGTAGACTGGTAGTCTCCGTCAAGATTGGCCGCCGTGACCGAAAATCGGTCTGGAGGTCATTATTATTATTACATTCGAACATTGGGCCATATTTACCAAATATTTAAATAAGTAATTATGTTATTTATAACACCTGTTATTTAAACCCGCTATGTAAATTAATACGATGTACGTCATAAAAGAACAATAAATAATTTCCTATTCATTCAAATTAGGGCCAAAGACACACGCGTTAAGAGAGTTTTGTTTATTGATATAGGCTTAATAATTATGACTGGAGGCACCTAAGCAGACATTTTCTTACACCAGCAATCATAGGCATCCTAACTAATCGTATGGTTACTGCGATACAAGCCTCGAGTTTAGCGCGGAAGCCGCTGCCAATTATAAGAATGTGTAATGTAGTAAACAGATAAATAAATAATACCTATTATACATGTTAATGTGAGTTTGTTTGATACGTTCTTACGTCTTAACTACTCGACCGATCATCATGAATGTCATATACACATTGTCAAGGTTTAGAAAAGAAAACAGGGTACCTTTCATCCAGAAAACAAGTACCTACTGTGTCTGAGGGAATAAATTAATTGACAAAATATACATTTTGATTACACGAGTGAAGCCACGAGCAAAATCTAGTATAGTATAAAAGAAGTTTGTACCCCAGAATTGACTGGTCTCAGAATGTTAGGTTTTAGATTCGTTTTCTTCTTTTCGTGTGGTTAGTGGCCAACCTGTTGTCAAGAGTTGTTCAAGCCGCCCGTAAGCCTCTGACATGGCTAACGACTGCTGTCAATTTAACAACAACCGGGACCGACGTTTTACGTGCCCTCCGAAGCACGGAGACGCTCAAATGAAATACCACTAAGCGGTCACCCATCTATAGACTGACCGCACCCAACATTGCTTAACCTCGCTAATCGTTTACCGATCAGTGAGTGCAACTGGCTATGCGGTTTAGCTAAAACTACTAAAAATATTTCTAGGTCATCGCTGTTGAGGAACGATGTCGAATATTTGTTTTGTGTAGGGATCAAACGCACATCCCTTGGCGCAGTGTCAGCGGCCAGGCGACCACTGAAACCACTACGCCATCTTTGCAGTCTGCTTGTCGGTCCTTACCTTGTTCCATTTTCATGTAAAATCTATACTATCTATACTAATATTATTAAGCTGAAGTTTGTTTGTTTGTTTGTTTGAACGCGCTAATCTCAGGAACTACTAGGTCGAATTGAAAATTATTTTTGTGTTGGATAGCCTATTTATCGAAGAAGGCTATAGGCTATAAAACATCACGCTACGACCCACGGGGGCGGTGCAGTAACAATAAACGCGGGTGAAACCGCGGGCACATCTAGTAATATTATAAAGCTGAAAAGTTTGTTTGTTTGTTTGAACGCGCTTATCTCAGGAACTACTGGTTCGATATGAAAAATTCTTTCAGTTTTGGATATCCCATTTATCCATTTATCGAGGGAGGCTATAGGCTAACATCACGCTACGACCAATAGGAGCAGAGCAGCAATGAAAAATGTTGGCAAAACGGGGAAAATTCTCTTATACGAAGCAGAGAAATTGCGCGGGTCAGTTAGTAACATATATTTTTGCCGAGGATTCAATCTATCTTTAGATCAAATTTCATCAAAATCGATTCAGCAGTTTAGCCGTGAGAACGTGACAAATACAGTTACTTTCATACGGAAACGTAATGGCAATTTATGTTCTGTTTCTGTTAAAGATAAAAAGGTTTATTACGAACGTTTACCAGTAACCAGTTTTATGTCTTTAATATTCTTTTATAAACTCCTTATCAAAATTCATAAGCGTAAGGTTAACAAACTTGGTCGAACGCCGTTAGTGTAAGTTCTTACTTATATGATATCTATTAATATGAGAGAGAGGTATTATTTGTCTGTTTGTATATATAGGGTAATCTCTGCAACTACTGATCCGATTCTAAAAATTCTTTGTATCATAGAAAGCTGTACTATCCCTGAGATACAACGTTTTTTAAATTGGTTCGGATAACTCTATTTGAACATATTGTATGACGATTTATCCCCTGGTACATACGCTGCGCGCTGGTGGGAATGACGAGTGCGATTGCACTTTCATGTGAAGTAGCATATATCTTTGCCAAGAATTCAATTCAATTTCATCATCATTCAAGAATTCAATTAATCATTAGATGAAATTTCATCAAAATCGATTCAGCTGTTTAGTCGTGAGAACGTGACAAATACAGCTACTCCCATAGTACGGAAGTATAGTAAATCATTTACATAACTTTGATACGACAGGTTAAAGATTAAACATTTTATTAACGTCAGTTACCGGTAACTAGTATTACGCCCGTAATAACTTTTATTTTTAACTAGGTTTTGACCACGGCTTCACTCGGGATAAACTAAATTTTGTCAATAAATATCAACCCCTGGGGAACAAAACTTTTCTTCTATATGAACCCTATGCCCGTTTCTGCATCCTTGACAAAATTTCATTGATGATCGGTCGAGTAGTTAAGGCGTGAAACGTCAAACATCAATAGATAAACATTATGCATGATCGCCTTGAATTTGTCACGAATTATACATATATCTGTACTAATATGTATTATAAAGCTGAAGAATTTGTTTGTTTGTTTGAACGTGCTAATCTCAGGAACAACTGGTTCGAATTGAAAAATGATTTTAGTGTTGGATAGCCTATTTATTGAGGAAGGCTATAGGCTATTAAACATCACGCCACGGCCCACGGGGGCGACGCAGTAACGATAAACGCGGGCGAAACCGCGGGAACATCTAGTATAAAGATATTAATATAAATATAGTCAACGCCCATATGATCAATTCATCGCACTGTTCAATTCACACTATTAAACGAGTTTATTACAGAATGTAGATCATTTTTATTAGTTTATTGTATTCAACACAGGTGGCAAACGTTGGCATGGTCCACATGATAAGTAGCTTTCGTAGCCTATAAGCGCCTGCTATATCTGAAGTTCCTACCAATCAGTCCTGGCCTACCTTAGAGAAAGAGAAATAAAGATGGTTGAAAGGATAGGAATGTGAGTCTCGGAACTTCTTACTTTGGTATCGGGAAAAAGTTCGTAACAATATAATCCTTACTAATATACCGTACAAGGATGGCGTAGTGATTAAAGGTCACAGCACACATATCAACTCGGAAAGGGATCGTCACCATATCGCCTTTCACCTCGGCGTCAAACAGGCGTCAACCTAACGTAATCAAAGCGGATCAACAGCTCCGGTACGTCGACTCGGCTACGGCTAGGCGACGCCGCGCTCACTTAAATCATATTAATATGGATATTTTCTCATTTCTTCAATGAACCCTTTTTATTGTTATTTTTTGTTTGATATCTAACCTACAAATTCAATAAAATACGCGCGCAACACGACTGTTAGTTGTCTTGTGAATGTGTGACAGCACGTTCGGCAACAGTAGTGCATGGAGAGACGTAAGCGCCGTGACGA
This sequence comes from Catocala fraxini, assembly GCA_930367265.1. NCBI lineage: Eukaryota > Metazoa > Arthropoda > Insecta > Lepidoptera > Erebidae > Catocala > Catocala fraxini. The sequence goes on from OV884045.1 coordinate 17,052,891, forward strand.
CGAGCCGTAATCCCGGGGACGACGAGCCGTAATCGCGGGGACGACGAGCCGTAAGCGCGGGGACGACGAGCCGTAAGCGCGAGGACTGCAAGCTTGTCAATCGATTCCGATTAGTGTGCGTGGAGTAGGGAGTTTCATACAAAGCATACTGCACGGCTCGAGTTGATACAGTGACGATCCGATTCCGAGTTGATATGTGTGCTATGACCTTGAAGCGGTGGCCTCGTCGCTGCCACTGCCCCGAGTGCTGTGGGTTCGATCCCTACTCGGGACAAAAATTTTTGTCTTCCACAGATAGTTGTGCCGCGTCAGGGTGTTCATGGTGTCTATTGTAAAGTCGCCCGGGACACAGGAGTTATACCTAGTGCAGGCGGTCTCCTTAAAGTTGGAAGATGACTTTTACTAAAAAGAAAACGAAAGATTTTCTATTGTACTTATTACAGTTAAGGTTTTGTATATCTCTGGTCTCAGCGAGAAGCTATTTCTTTCTCGGTTTCGGTTTCGGCCAAGTCAAGAAAGTAGGTCTCGGACGACATTATTACTATGTCATATTTTATTATTATCAACTTTATTACCATTACATAATTATACTTGATAGTATTAGCATAAAATCGAGCAACACAGACAAACAAAAAAAAAAAAACGGCAATGCTGGTATATTGTTATTAAAAAAATATTTCGCAATGTTATATCAGAACTCGTTTGTGTGGGATTCAAGGCCGTAAGAAACGTCCTGACATCTAATATTTCGAATAATTGTGATATGTTATGCAATAGTATGTCAACTATCAATTATCTATTTCCTAACTAATATTGTAAATGCGAATGTGAGTTTGTTTGTTACGCTAACACGCCTTAAGACTGCGCCGAGCGTAAGACAGATAATGACAGAGCTCGTGCGGCGCATATTCAAATCGGCGCGCGGCTGCCATAGTAAAATTATATGGAGGATTTGAAGTGCTTTTTTGATAAATATGTATCTTTATGTCAACCAATAACTTAAATATTTGGGACGGACAAATTGTAATATAACTATTTATGTTTCGTCTAAGCTGTAAAATAGGATAGATTTCTACTGTTATAATCTAAAATCAAGTAACACGAGCTTACGTTTTTGCAAATTAAATATATAATGAAAATATTAATTAGTGTAAGTTTTTACACGGAGTAATTGTAAACACATTCATTGTTATGGTAAATGTATATTTTATATTTGTATTAACAAAAAGTGTTGATTTTATTCACTTTTTATTCACACAATGATCAAGATCCTACTTCTAAATGCCACGCATACGAAAACGCGGGCAAATGCTAGTAAAATATAATTATAATATTTATTGAAATGGAAGAGAGTTGCCAATTATTTGGTGACAGTATGAATGAGCCGGCTCACCTTGGGCAGTCACAACTTTTTAGAGGAATCGACATAATAGTGCATGTGCGTTTTTAAAAGACAACTCCCGCACTAGATTTAATGCCTGTGTCGCGGGGTACTTTACGAACATTTAAACACCGGACAACAATATTCACGAGGCACTTTCCAAATATATAAACGAAAAACTTGGCGATAAAAAAAAGTGGCCATGAGTTTCTTGCCCTTTCTTCTCATGAGCCCTACACCTTTGCTTTGCTGAACGTGGTAGTAAATGTAAATTCACAGGAAAAATTAGTGTAACTTTGACATTCATTTTGAATTTGAATTTATACGTATACCCAGACTAAGAATAATAGCTCAGTGGGGAGACCAACAGACTGCAATGCAGAGGGTCTCGGGTTCGAACCCACGTCGCGCACCTCTGACTTTCGGAAGTTATATGACTTTTCGAAATTATGTGCGTATTGATGGACAATTATCGCCTGCTCCGTGCTTCGGCGAGCACGTTAAGCCGTCGGTCCCGGCTGCCATGAACATCTATGGCAGTCGTTATTGGGAAGTCAGTGCCCTCTAATATCCTGACACTGGTCTAGCCTTAGGGTATCGTTAGCCTTCGGGCTGCGGAGGTCAGGTGGCAGCCGCTCCGTGTAAAAGCTGATATCCAGTCAAATCCGGTTAGACTAGAACAGCCGACCCCAAGTGACTTGGGAATAATAAAGGCTAAGGGAGAAAAAGACCCAGACTAAGAATAATTATCTGTGGATAACTTTTGTCCCGTGTAAGAAATCAACAGCACTGCCTTCATAAGTATTTTAGCTACCCTCCTTCCAAAGCGGCCATTTTAGTTTATAAGATAATATAGATAAGGTTTAATGAAGGTATTTATAATATGAACAATGAATAAATTTAAATTATGTTGGAGCTAATATGGCCGACAACATTGAGACGGCGTATCGGCCAGTAAGTTAAAGTTTCAGAGACCGACCTCTTCAAATTATTTCCTTTTACCCAATCTTTAATTTCTTTACACAAGGGACGGCAATGCATTAGTGGTTTTGTTGGTATTACAAGCGCTCACCATCAGGTTAACCGCATCAATCAAACAAACCGAATACTTGGCTAAAATACCTAATTAATATCCTTAGCTCCTGTAAGGCTGACTTTAATTATTTATTCGGGAATGAGGAAGACTCGGTATAATTTTATTGTGTAAATTTATAATATTAGTCATCATAGGCAGAATTAAGCAAAAAATTAATAATGTAAACATTTTATATGTAAAACAATTTAAAGTTGCGTCAGCGTAGTTGAACGTTGAGAAAAACAGCGGGGCACCTATTAATTATTTAGCTTACACATACCTACTTATTTTATAATAAGCAATAGCTTAGTTGAGAGTTCTCGAAATCCATCACAAAGCAGGCACCTCTGTGTTTTCGAAGTTAGCTGTATATTAAATAGCTCATTATATTATATTGAACGGTTTAAAACATCGTAAGGAAATTTGCATGTTTTCTTCTCCATAATATCCTCAAAGTAAAGGTAACTAACCCGCACTGAGATGGCGTGGTGGACTACAGCCTAATCATTTTTAAACTGAAAAGAGGACCTCCTTTCAGTATATATGCCGAGCAGTGTCATTTTATGTACAGGGCTGATATTATTATTATATTATTTATTATATATTAAGTATATGGAATCGTAGGTCTCAACGTAGTAAGGCATTTTTAGTAACAGCAAGGAGTCTGGAAATGTGCCCGTTAAGAGGTAATAGGCTCGCTCAAATTACGTAAGTCTTAGAAAGCATAGCTTGCTAATTGAGATGAAAACAAGTAAAATATATATAAAAACTGTAAATATTAAAAAGATAACTGGTAAACATAATTTTCTTCTAACTGCGTCATAATATGATGAAATATTCTAACAGTGTGACAACTAAGTCATACTATAAGAATTATGATATCCAATTATGATAAGGTTGGAATTTGTTCCGATTGTTTTATTTACGTTTCGGAATCCGGAACTAAATTGGCAAAACGAAATGCTGAATTCCATGTTCTTTTATGACTTTAAATGTTTCAATGTCACATAAGACACGTTTTTTCCCTGAAAATCATTCGAATATTACAAATATGACATAATATGTTTGTGAAGATGTTTTATCCCAGTATATGTACCTTAGAGATTTATGCGAGCGAAGCCGCTAGAAGAAGTTATTGTCGTACAATTGCCAATATAACTGCGTTCAATGGCAAGGACTTGTAGCAACAATAATACCTATGCGTGTATCTTTTACGGTATTAACGTTAATGCTCATGATTCATTTAAGCCATTTGTACCGCATGCTTTTTTCTGACTACTACTCGTTATGAAAGTTAAGGAATAACGGAGTCTTTACTCAAAACTGGGATTTTGTTCAAGACGGTTTAGTACCTCGGACCTTCAAAAAATCGTAGCGAAACAATTTAGTGATATATTTTGACAGAAGTAAATAAAAACTATACACTATAAAAGGCGCTGTGCATCATCATCCATAAGATAATCAGACGTGATAAGTCGACGAACCTATTCTTCGACTGCTTTTGCCCACCGTCATATACAAGCGAAGCTTTAGCAGTGCAGGAAATAACGTACATATATATAATAATATAATAATAATAATATTCTACCACATACACACAACACCATCTAGCCCAAACTAAGCAGAGCTTGTAGTATGGATACTAGACAATGGATAAACGTACATATATATATTTTTTTTTTGTAAATACATACATATTATACATAGAAACACCCAGACCAAGACAAACATCCAAGTTCATGCACACAAATGTTTGACTTGTGCAGGAATCGAACCCGCGACGTCAGGCGTGGCAATCGGTTATACTAACCACTACGCCATCGAAGCCGACTATAATTATTTCGAATGTATTTGAAAAAATGTTATAGGTACAGTTAAAATATGAGTTTTGGTTTTGCAATTAGTAACCGACATCCACACGAAACGTTCTGTCTGTTATAATATTTCTATAATGCATTGGAATTAAACAGAATTCAAAACTGACATTAATATCGACATACGTAACAACGTAAAAAGAGACGCTAAATATTTTTGCAATAAGTCAATATTTCGTAGAATAACGCCATGGGTGTGCTAAAAGCAATTAAAGCTCAACTCAGAACACAAATTGAAAATATATCATGTACTAATTTTATTTATTAGTTATTAAATCAATTTGAATATTGCAATATCATTCGAATAATGATCAGTGACAACGAATGATAACATTCGAATACGCGATAGTATAATTTCGAATCATTGCAACAATAGCAATATATTTTTGGATCAATCGTATATCGTCACTATCGACTCGTAAAGACTGATCTATAAATAGTAAAATTAGGCACAAAGATATGCAGCACGTATGATTATTACATAAATTTATATTTCCTTAAACATTTAAATATATTAATAATATAAGCTATATTTAGAATAACGTTTTTATTTTTATATAATTATTTTGTTATAAATTAATTAGACAATTTGCATACTATCATTATTAAAACGGCTAATTATGTCTAACACTTTTTAGTACCGTGTTTGACTGCTCTTTTTTGTGTCACTTCTGTATTACAGTTATTATCGATTTATCCAAGATTTATTATACGTAATTAAAAAACATTGAAATAAATATAAATTTATATTTAACACTTGACTAATATCAATTTAAGCAATTCTTTAGAACTAACTAATACAAACAATTTTATATAACAGAAATAATTAATACCTAATGGTAAAACCCTCTAATGGGTGTCATAGAGATCATCCGCATCACAGTCAACTGTGTGTGCCCAAAAGACTGGCAGCATTGCCACGTTGAATGGCAATGCTTCTTCTTTTCACGCAATCAAGACCAACTCTCTGGTTACGGGAAGCGTCGATCAGCCTTTTCGCTATTTCTTTATATAGAGCACGAGCACTGGGACCCCATGACCGTTTCGACCTAGCGTTTCGAGTATTTGGATATAATTTATTAAAAAAAGATATGTCCAAATACGAACAATTTATTATAGCCGAAGATACGATAAATTCTTTTTCTTTTAAGACAATTACTGCAGTTCTTCTAAATTGTGTCGCGGAGGACTTATAGAATTAAATAACGGAATAAAAAATTAAACAGCCTTTTTTTTTTTTTGTTTAGAGGCTTTTTTTACAGAGTAATATGTTAGCCCCATCGTGGCTTATTCTAAGATACTAACTTACTATTTCATAATAGGCAACAGAGGAAGTCGTTGTTGTAAATATATCTCAAATAGGTCTAACGCCACATTTGAAGTAGGGTCACTTAGGATATTAATGAAAAGTGCTACATCGTACACGTTTAGGTTATATTTGAACATGAACGAGTTCCTTTGGCGCTGATATTTGAAACAATCCATCAGTAAGTGTTGGACATCATCAAGGACTCCGCAAGTATCACAATTAGGCGTATCGACTTTTTTCATGAGATGTCCAAACTTTCTAGATGGATAGTGACCTGAGCGCAGCCTATGCGCTATAACAATAATATTTCTATTTAAATTACTATTAATAAACCAGGGTATTCTAGCAGGCTGATGTTGAATGGTTTTACCCTGACTTAAAACAACTCATAAATAGTTGTTATGTGTCAGGATGTTGTTTGTAGACATACTTAAATTTTTTTGCGGCAAGTGGCAAAGCGACCAGTTGCCCACCTATGCCACTCAAATTAATTAAAGTATTATCATTGTCGGTACTATGTCTATTAATATACATTTGTACCAGGTGGATGCTAAAAGTAATGGCTAGGCAAACCAGTCTTTAAAATGATTATTTCTTAATTTAATGCATTATAAAACTTTTACGTATGCAAGCTATCGCAGGAAAACTGATAAGTCGGGACCCATTAACATATAGACTGGCTTAAATCGTCGCAACTGTTTAAGTTGTTGTGAATATTCAAAAAAATTCACCTTAAACAATGAAATCTAGCAGCCCCCCTATTTTTTTTATCTCACTTATATTAGAACACTTGGACTAATGAGTCGAATCTAACGATACCTTAATTAAAGAAATCCATTGAGTGGTTTGGAAGATATGAGGGAATAAAGAATATTGCAAACAAAGATAGGCGCGATAAACATAACCTTTCCTTGCAGTCGGGTAAAAAGAAGGCGGGCTAGCGATTCCTTGCCCACAAGATCAGCATGAGTTACATATACTATCCTAGCATGGAATTTTTATATTCATATTTTTAAACTATATGATTGGTTACGCAAAAAATGCAAAATACAGAAGCATATTTCAATCTCTAGTAAGACCGTGAAAAGCTTAATTGATAAAGAGACGACCCGGCTTGTCAAAGTTCTGCTTCATGGATTTTATCTTTAACCTAAGATCATAGGAAATGCTTAAAAATAAATCAAATTGTACACTTACATATATAATAAAGAGAGAGTGATGATTTCGTAAGTGTGTGTGTGTATGTGGAGTGTCATCTACAGATTCACTAAACTTACTGAAAATACTTATTATATTTTAAAGGTGTGTGTAATGGATATAGACCATATGTTCTACCCGGGCGAATTCGGGACGCTAGTATACTACAGTAAAGAGCAGCGATAGCTCAGTGGGGAGACCAACATACTGCAATGCAGAGGGTCTCGGGTTCGAACCCACTTCGCGCACCTCTGACTTTCGGAAGTTATATGACTTTTCGAAATTATGTGCGTATTGATTGACAATTATCGCCTGCTCCGTGCCTCGGAGAGCACGTTAAGCCGTCGGTCCCGACTGCCATGAACATCTATGACAGTCGTTATTGGGAGAGTGTCGACACAAAAGATCCCACTGGGTCGAAGTCTCGCCGGTCTGCACTGACTGGCCCCCCACATAAGATAAGATACTACAGTAACCTTATCTTCAGATGAAGCTTACTCGATCGGCCTCGACAGGGCATTGGCAATGGCAATTTGATGTAGCAAGTTCCACTACAACCTAACATTATTTTGTGTTGCATCAAACAATACGATCGATTTATCTCGATACTCGCTAGTTGACATCCTGGCTATACTTCATTTTGTTTGTTTTATCATTATAAAACAAACAAAATGAAGTATAATTTTAACGCTAGATAACATTTTATCTAGCGGTAGAACGATACCATAAAACACTTGTATTTCAATTAATAATATAATATAATAATAATATTCTATCACATACACACAACACCATCTAGCCCAAACTAAGCAGAGCTTGTACTATGGGTACTAGACAATGGATAAACATACTTATATACTTCTTTTTTGTAAATACATATGTACATATTATACATAGAAACACCCAGACCAAGACAAACATCCATGTTCATGCACACAAATGTTTGACTTGTGCAGGAATCGAACCTGCGGCCTCAGGCGTGGCAGGCGGTTACACTAACCACTACGCCATCGAGGCCGACAGAGGCCAAATGATATATTAATATTATTTTATTTATAAACAGATTAATGAAAGGATGTTGCAGTCGTATAATTTACTAAATATATATTTAACAGATAAATATACAGAATAATGCACTTAAATTATAATAAAATTAAATAAATTATAATACTTGTACATTTTAATACTTAAATATCACAATGATATAAAAATAGGTGACACTGAATGCCTATTTAACATATTTTAATATACTTGGTAGATATCCACGTGTAATGCCAATAGCACAAAAAATATCAGTTCAGATGCCCAGCTCAGCCTAGCCATAACCTACTACGGAAGAGATATTAAGACTGCGCCGTGCGTAAGACAGATAATGATAGAGATCGTGCGGCGCATATTCAAATCGGCGCGCGGCCGCCATAGTATAATTGTATGGAGGGTTTGAAGTGCATTTTTGATAAATATGTATCTTTATTGTCAACCAATAACTTAAATATTTGGGACGGAAAAATTGTAATATAACTATTTATGTTTCGTTTAAGCTGTAAAATAGGATAGATTGCTACTGTTATAATCTAAAAATCACGTAACACGAGCTTACGTTTTTGCATTTTTCGTGCAAATTTACGTAATTTTGTAGGCAATAATATTAATTTATTTAAGTTGTTTACACGAAGTAATTGTAAACACATTCATTGTTATGGTAAATGTGTGTTTTATATTTGTTTTAAACAAAAAGTGTTGATTTTATTCATTTAACTGTAACCGCCTGTTTTGGCACATTTCGCTCGGCACAGTCTTAATAGATATACCCTTCATGAGACTTACTTAGATACACATAAGAACAGCTAGATGAGGGAAACAATACTTCGATTAGTTTTGTAAAAATGTCCCGAACTAGGAATAAATCCTGAGTTGCGGACTACAAACATTCAAACAACGGACGCAAGAAACACCCAGACTCGGAACAATTATTGGCACATCACACAAATTGTTGCCCCGCTTGGGGATCGAACTCATACAATTTGACGTAGTCTCAGTAGCCAGGCGACCACTTAAACTTCTACCAGTCGTGCAGTCAACGTCGATTTGTAGTCTAGTTAGCTGGACCGGCCCGACCTGGGAATTACTACCCTTTCAGGCAATATTCACGTACGGATGCGTTACGGCCGGTTCCCCTATAACTTACCCGGCCCCTTTTTTCTCCTATCCCCTTTCGTTGAAAACCAGGGTCAGGCTTTCGTCTGACGCATGCTGAACTGGGCCCTATTTTGACAGTGCTATAGACACTCACGTTATAAGTTTTTAATTTTTTGGTTTTGGTTGCGTGCCACTTAAATTTATTGGTGTATATACCTATTACTTTTTATGTGTTTGTAGTATGTGCCAAATAAAATTGATTTCTTTATTTTTCTTGCTTTTCATCGCCTCCTTTACATAGGCTACGATAACTGCTTATTAACAAGCAGTCGGTATGCTTTATTTTATAAAAATACTTGATCTGAAATCGCTATACGCACGCATTTTCATGCGAGTGCGTTTTCCGCGCCCTCTATCTACCATCTTGCCATCCAAATCTCTATACCTAGTTTGTGGCAAAAGTATGCCATAAACATTTTCAACAAAAGTTTTATTATAATAGCCGGTATTCACAAAATAATTAAATCTAAAGAATGTGGCATGCGGCTGCGAAGCGCGTGCTACAACTCTTGATGAACGAAATTACGAAACTTACACAACAGCACGTAATTTACTTAATTATAAGAAATGTAATATATTTCATTTTACAAGAACACTTTTACATTTACTTGCAATGTTTGTATGTTTGTTTAGGATAGTATAGTATGGGATTCTTCAAAAAGAGCGTTATAAGGTTTTTACATGGTCAGCAACGCGCAAGTAAAGCCTCTGGTATTGCAGGCGTCCATAGGCTACGGTGACCACTTACCATCAGGTGGGCCGTATGCTTGTTTGCCACTTTAGTAGCATAAAAAGTAATTAAAAAAGATTAAATTTGCAACTGAATATTGAACCAGATTTCGTAACCCGAATAGGCTAAAATTTGGTATTCATCCACAAACCTAATGACAATGCAATATCATGGTGAGCTGGACCTGATGTTGCTGCCAGGGCCACCTGCAGAATACCCAACGCCTTTCACCTAGTAGGGTTTCAAGTCCCACATAATAGGGGGCGAGCTTATTGTCTTTTGCCGGGCACTGTTCCAGACTCAGTACTGCAACTAAGAATTTCTTGGCAGAAGAACCCATTATATTTTGTGAACCAGGCAATTGAACCCGAGCCGTCTAACACAGCAGTCATATTCACTACCCCTACACCTCGAGGCAGACTTGAAACCGTCTTACATATAATTATTATTTATGACTAGCTTTTGCCGTGGCTCCGACCGCGTGGTACCTGCATCGAAAAGTAGCCTATGTCTTTCCCCAGATTTCAACAATATCGATACCAAATTTTATCTAAATTGGTTGAATGGTTTAGCCGTGAAAAGTAACAGACAGACAGAGTTACTTTTGAATTTATAATATTAGTAAGGAAGTAAGAATAGGTAGTACGGATTGAAACCTGATATCGTATTTTCAAAATACGTTAATCTTGACATTAAAGACGTTATTTTAAAATTTCTTCATGCTTAAATCTCGAAAAGAATTTATACTTCTCTTATCGCTTAAATATATAGTATATCCGACTTTGTATACAAACTGTCCCACTGCTGGACACAGGCCCCTTCCCAGTGTGAGAATGATTAGGCCATAGTCTACCACGCTGGCCCAGTGCGGGTTGGCAAACTTCACATATCTTTGACAACATCATGAAGAGCTCTCAAATACGCAGGTCTCCCCACGAAGTTGTCCTTCACCATTAAAGCGAGTGATAATTAAATATTAAATACGACTTTTCGAAGTCATATGCGACTTCGAAAAGTCGTGCCTTAAGATCGAACTCGAGACCTTTGCATGTCAGTCAAAGGATCTTCCCCTTGGACGTTTAATAAAAGTACATACTTTACCCGTGACATTTCGAAATTCAAAGAAATTGCGGTAAATACTTAGTAAAGCATTTCTCCGCAATTTCTTTGAATTTCTAAAATATTGTTAAATGTGTAAAATATGTAAAATATTATTTTGTCTTATTTATATTATATTATGCATCTATAGTTAGCTTATAATATCGTTTTAGGGTACCCTGTAAAGATATTATAAATGTGTTTAAATAAATAAATAAAATATATACAGCTTAAACTCTTTTATTGTAGCTTAATCTATAATTTAAATTCGTAGCCTTACACCTATCATTTCAATCATCTATTTTTGTGGTTAAGATTACAATTGATATGTCGGCCTTGGTTAATTCAAACCGTCTTTTGTGGTTTTATTCCTAAGAAGCTTACTAATAAATCTTTTAATTAAAACTCTTCCGATACAAACAACATGCAGAACTAGTTTGTGAGTCAAGTTTGTCCTCAAGTCGTTTATTACGTAATTAAAAATTGAGTTAACTGTTTCACTTCTATACATATAGCTTGGTGCTGAACATGCTCTAGAACGAGTATTCATTTTTGTATTTCTTACAAAAAATGAGGGTATGACTGCACGGATTTAAGTGGTCACCTCGCCACGACTGCCGCCCCAAGTGTTGTGAGTTCGATCCCCACACGGGACCAAAATATGTGTAATCATTACGCTTCCACGCCTTTACTACTAGAGTGACTGGTCATCATGAAATTTTACATACACTTTGTCAGGGGAACAGAAAAGGACATGGGCTACCTTTGATCCAGAAAAAGCTGCAATTAACCTATTTTTCTTCTTTTTTAACGTTTGGGAATGCTTTGACGCATACCCCTCCGCAAGGGCGGCGGAGGGGTTATGCCGGGCTCACCCGGGAAAAGATGGCGAAATCCCGGTCCTACTGAGTAAACTCTTTTTTTACGTGTGGGAATGCATTGACGCATACCCCTCCGCGGGGGCGAGCGGAGGGGTTATGTCGGACTCCCGGGGTAAAAGAGAAAGATGGAATAAGAATAATGTACCTCCCGGAATACCGACTAAACCTACCACGGTGTTCCTCTACAAAACCACTATCGACGGGGCCGCGCGAATCACTTGCACATGCGGTCGCGACCACTCTACTAACTAACCTAACCTAAACTACATAACTAGAGAGACGTGTTAATTGGTATTAGATTTTATGCTCTTACGCCATAATAATTACGGGTCAATAGTCTGTCCTACCTAGCAAAAACTTGTGTATTCAGATACACAAGTTTGATATTACGTATAATTTTTTTGTTTGGAGATGCAGTATAGGAATCGATGTATCGGTATCGATGGATCGAATTATCTAAGATGGCCGATATTTATCGCAAAAATAACAATTTCGAATGATTTTAAAACTGTTAGGTCGTCGCTTTGGTCGCCGCATTCGAATGTTGGTATTTTTTATCCACGGTTTTTCTGTATCATTAGCCATGCTCATGGCTTCATCTGACATGTGATGAGGATGACAGATTATTAAATACTTGATTTTGCCCGCAGTTTCGTTCGCGTAAATGTAGGTTAAATTAACAACAGTGTCTCCCCGTGACCATGGCTGCTGAAAAGCAACCGAAACGTCGGGGAAAGTGTAAAATTAAATTAAATCTAAATAGTTTTAATAATAACATAAGAAGCTTAAAAAAAAATTGTAAGGTTTAATAGTAGTAGAGTAACAATTTTTAAAATTATGTAATAAAGTGTCAAATAAACAACGCGATAAAATCTGTATTTGGTAGTTAAATTTCAATGAATAATATTCGCGTAAACAGAAGACAATTTTTTTATGCACAATGATGCAATTATGCATCATTGTGCATAAAAAAAAAACAGTGTTTTTTTTTTCCTGGATGAAAGGGTACCCAATGTCCTTTTCTGCGCCCCTGACAAAGTGTGTACAAAATTTCATGATGATCGGTTCAGTAGTTAAGGCGTGAAAGCGTAACAAACAAACAAACTCACATTCACATTTATAATATTAGTTAAGATTTAGTAAAATGTCTTGATTATGCGAATTTAAAGACTTCTACTGATATAGTCCTTTTATTGTATGCGATGTATCATAACGATCGGTTCAGCTATTCCTAAGATGACCATTGACCAGGCAACAACAAACAATGGCAAACTAACAAACAAAACGTCTAAAATGGTTCTTTATATCATTGTAGCGTGTAAAAGCACCTATTCATATTAATATTACAGATAGAAACTTCGATTATTCATATGTATAGAGTACTAGATTTTGCCCGCGCCTTCACTCGTGTAAATGTCCGTTAGGTTATGTTAGTAACAGTGATGTCCGCGAAGGAGGCGGCGGAACGGGAGAGGGAGCCGGTCTCTCTCCACCCAAACCGCAGGAGACGTCCAGGGCGCCACCGTAGAGCGCGCAGACCTCCAGGTACCCTAGAGGGTGGCCTGCGGGCGGTGGAAATGGGCAGCCTTGTCGCCTGAGCAGCACAGGCCCGAGAGAGGGGCATAGGCGTTCCGCACGCCCCCCTCAGTGTAGGGGAGGGCTGTACCATCTGGTCCTCCCGCAAACAACTGGGGCCCGCCTAGTCACGTGGCGGGCCAAGACCGTCGCGGTGAATGCTAGCGCGAATCCCGTGGCACCGACACTAGGTACTGGAGGTACGTCGTCAGGGGTCTAGTGGGTATGGGGCTGGCTTCTCTGGCTCGAGTCCCACACACCCGCGCCCTGCCCGGGCGCGGAAGGGGCGTAAAAGCATTACACTGAAGTTAAAAAAAAAAAAAATTAAATATTGTTAACAGTACTTTTTTCTGGATCAAAGATGCCCTATATCCTTTTTTGTTGCCCTAACAACGTATTTGCGAAATTTTATGAGGATCGGAAGACTGCGCCAAACGAAATGTGCCAAAATAGGCGGTCACAGTCAAGTGAATAAAATCAACACTTTTTGTTTAATACAAATATAAAATATACATTAACCATAACAATGAATGTGTTACAATCACATCGTGTAAAAAACTTCAAATAATTAATATTGGTGCCTACAAATTTACGTAAATTTGCATTGCATGCATGCAATGCATATGCAATTATAACAGTAGAAATCTATCCTATGTTACAGCTTAAACGCAAAAAGCATACTTGTGCACATGCTTTTAACAACATAAACACAATTAAATTGAAGTAGGCGTAACTTGGCGGAAGTTTTTATAATAAAATTATTGGGAACCAACCAGGCACCCTCGGATTGCCCACCCCAACTATTGCAATAGAAAAAGGTTGACAATATCGAACTCCGATATGGACAGCCACGACGTGGGACCCGGGCGTACTCCAACTTGCAGTAGTAGCAACGAATGTTCATTCGTTGCCCAGCGGTTTGACAACGTGCCTCGGTTCCTCCATTACCAATAATTTTATAAAAAGCAATTAATGTATTTGTTGATATGATGATATCACAAAACATATTATTATAATATGCATTATGATAATAATGTCCTCCAGACCGAATTTCGGTCACCACGGCCAATCTTAACGAAGACTGACCATCTGCGCAGAAGTATAGTTCACAAATATGTGCGCAAATACAAGTACACTCTCTGTTCTCTAACCCTCGTGATCCGATGGGACGGATAATCCGACTCGACTGGAGAGAGATCAGGCGCAGGACCAAAGGCTTTACGTGCTCTCGAGGCATGGAGGTGTCTATCATCGCCAACTTCCTAACTCCGGGCTCGTATTGTGATTTCTTAACAGAAAAACCCAATAACTTTTTGTTGGCCTGACCCGGAATTCAAACCCGAAACCTCATGCACAGTAGTCGCATTTACTACCGCTGCGCTACGGAGGCAGTTAAAATTATGATATCATGATATCAGACATTACATGACATTAGAGGGACAGCTGTTTCTCCACCCAAACCAGTCAACGCTCATGATAAAATGTAACCATTTTCTCTGATCCTTAGGAGCGGGATGGACCCGCAAGATGGCAGTCAGCTCGGCAACGAAGCTGGTATGTTGTACGGCGAATATCTGATGCTGGATAAGCTTCTATCCGCACAGAGAATGCTCAGCGCTGAGTCCTCGATACCAGTGCATGATGAGCACCTGTTCATTGTTACTCATCAAGGTACGTTAAGAATGATGTATTTTGTGTAATGTGTTATTACGACTTTATATCCTTGAAGAATTAGGTAGAATTAAGAACACCTGTACTTTTCTAAGGTTATGCTAAAACTGGGTGTAAGACATTTATTTATTTCTAGATTTTGTATGCGGCTTCGCTTGCATAAATGTAGGTTAGGTTAGGTTAGATAAAAGGTGGGGGCCCGCTATGGATAAATCCTTTTAGAGCTCCCAACTGGCCCCTCCCATTGAATGAGAGAGGGAACACCTCAGGTTTTTTAGTAGGTATACCAGCACTTCTGCTCTTCTGCTGGGAGTCCCACACACCCCCATTGGTGCCGTCCCCTAGCCGGCGGGCAGTGCATGAAGCATTTTTCCGGGGGAAAAAAAAAAAAAAATATAAATGGTACTCTATGTCCTTTTCTGTTCCTCCGACAACGTGTGTAGATGACAAACAAACGCACATGTAATATCGCATCGCATTTATAATATTAGTTAGGATTCCAATTACAAATACAGGTACATAGGATGTTAAATACTTATATGCCTACCCCTTCGAAATATACAGCCCAATGTATGTTTTATTCGGTGTTAGTATAGCTACCAAGTCCCATAATATAACTCCCGTATATTTTGTTATTAATATATTGAAATATAAAGACAAAGCACAAAAGTCAACAAACCATTCATCATTATGTAGTACTTATATTTACAAATGTACTAAAAAAGATAACATACACAACAACAAAAACACAAATAATTATAATACTAAATATTTACAAAAATGGTTTAGGCATCGTAGAATTCTTCAGCATCGTTGTCAACTGGTAACGTGCCCAGAAGACTGGCAGCATTGCCACGTTGAATGGCAATGCTGATTCTTTGGGCTAAGAATCATCATTCATTCATCATTTAGGTCACAAAGTAACACTTATGAAAGTCAAGGGGTTAATGAGTTTACTAAATTTACATTTATAATAGTTGCTAGATTCAGGCAAAAGGTTGAGCCTACGAGAAATTACCTGCATGAAATTCACGCTCTCAAAGAAAGGTGTTCTTTGTGTCCATTATCCGTTCACACGTAACAAACATTTCGCACTCTTAATAAAACAGCGACTTAACTCGAAATTTGAAAGTAAGGCAATTTGAACTCTAATTGTATATGTTAAATTCTAATATTATATTTGTGTTAAATCTTTGCAATAGAGCTCAAATTTGTTTAATCCAAAATACTGAGATAAGTCTCTGTTTTATTAAGGATGCGATTTGTGTGATCCATAAAGAGTTGTACTAAGTCTAGGTGTTCTATGAGTGTTTTTTCAATGTTTGTATTGTTTGACAAAATCCCTTGATTTCAATTCCCAGTGCAGCAGTCGCAACCGGAAAAAAAATGCTTGTTACAATAATAGCAAAGCGAAGCGATAAAAATAAATAATGTATATATTATTTCCAGCATACGAGCTCTGGTTCAAGCAGATAATCTTCGAGGTGGACTCCGTGAGATCGCTCCTGGATGTCGAAGGTCTGGACGAAAGCCACACCATGGAAATTCTCAAGAGACTCAACAGAGTTGTCCTCATATTAAAGGTAAGAATTTAAGCCGAAAAGGGGTAGTAAATAATATAGTATTTTTAATACAAACATTCGGAGGTCAATATATGTAGGTATTATGTATGTTGCTTCGAAGCGTCAATCTTTACATGTTTATGAAATAACGTAATGCCAAATTAAGGTTAAATAATTGAGTCAATATCGAAAATTTTGGTAAAGTGAAAACGCATAGTTAATTGAAACTTATGAATATGTCGAATTACCCAAAAAAAGTTATATCGCTTGGTAGTTTGGCGTCCATTTTTGTTTTATTTAATTACTAATAATTTAGCTAACTAAGTGATATCAAAATCACTATAACTGAGATAATAATGTTTGTAATAGAAGTGTTTAGATTCCAAACCGCAACTATTAAATAATTAATCGCAAAACCAATTTGTTATTCACTGGTTTATGCTGTTTTCATTTATTTCAGTATTGTTTTTATGGTATTTCAAACTAATTTTATATATATTTTTAGCCTTTCATTCCTCAACAGAATATTACGTACATGAACGTCTGCCTTATAAAGGATTTCATTTAACGACTAGATGTATGGATTAGAAAGCCTACCAAGTGTAAAAGTATCGTTAGTCATGCTTACTTTAATGCTGATTGACGTTTTTTTTTAAGTTTGCTACCGTAGTTTACTACAAAACCAAATAACTAATATTATAAATGCGAATGTGAATTTGTTTGTTTGATTGTCTGCTTATTTGTTTGTTACGCTTTCACGCCTCAAGTACTCGACCGATCATCATGAAATTTCGCATACATGTTGTCAGGGGCACAGGAAAGGAAATAGGGCACATCTTTCATCTAGAAAAATATACTGTTACTAATATAGTTAGTTAGTTGGACGTGTGTTATCCGCACTTAGCCCCACAATTGGGCCATTGTGCATAAACTGTTACTAATAAACACGCTAAATAAACAAGCAATAGCTCAGTGGGGAGACCAAAGCTAAACTTAATGAGAATGCTACGGGTCAGCATGGAATCGATAACCTTTTATGACACGTCCATCGCCATTGGGTTACCGCCATGTAATCTTAATCTTCATATTAATATCAATTTGACGTTTATTTAAATACATTATATGTATATGGATATAAATATCGATATTTATATCGAAGGCCTGAAAATATCGATGACCGATAATATCGACAGTTTCAATGCGATATTATCTATAATTCAGAACTTTCAAGTTAGTAGTAGAAGTGGGTAAATAAGAGGCAAATAATAAATATCGATGTACATATCGATATTTATATCGAACGCCTGAAAATATCGATGATTTGAACCTACTAATCCTACTATTTTCTGTGGAAAGAACTATTCTGAACGAAAGAACAAATACAAAGAACACCATAGACAAAAATCGATTATAAAATCTTAAATATAAGCAATGGTTACCAAATATTATTTTTAATATTTCGATATTGATATTTAATTTCTTGTCGATATGATATCGTATCGATGATGGTTATATATATAAAAGTAAAATAAAAATATCGATATTTTTGGGATCGATACTATCGATATTATCGAATATTCGATATATTGTTGCATCGCTATTCCCGCATAAGGTATCCCTACATCGCAAGGCAATAGATATATGCTATCCATTCAGTCAAAGGTTCGGTTATTATTAAACAATTTTTTAATCACAATTTTATTTTTTTCTGTTTATCTTATCTTCAAATCGTACACATAAATAAAACAGCTTCCTTTTTTTATACATTAAAGAATTATATTTAGTTTTTGCATAAAACCAAAATTCAAATAAAAAATATTTCGATAAGCATCTTATTTTCATATTATTTAACTATTAATGATATGAACCTGCATATTAAACAACGTGCGTATTTAACCAAAACCGGACTGATCAGATCTCAAATGTTATTACAATTGATAACATCTGATAATGACGATGACGTAGGTATCAATAACATCCTTGTCCTATAAAACTAGTTTTTACTTACTGAAACGTAGGAATGTTAAACTATATCTGGCCTACGATTTCAAACGCGTAGTGTATAATTATGTATATGTACATATATGTATATTACATACAGATTTGCAACTTTTCTCAATTCATAAATTTGCGGCGGCCGTACCATTGTCTCTTGCAGTGCCAGTAGTATTATATACCCATTGTCTCCGTGGCGCAGCGGTAGTGAATATGACTGCTGTGCATGAGGTCTCAGGTTCGAATCCCGGCTCGGGCCTAGAAAAAGTTATTGCGTTTTTCTGTTAAGAAATCTCAATAGCCCGGCTCCCAGCCCGGAGTAAGGAAGTTGGCGGTGTTAGACACCCCCTGCCTCCGAAAGCACGTAACGTCTTTGGTACTGCGCCTGATCTCTCTCCGGTCGTGTCTGATTACCGTCACATTGGATCATGAGAGTTAAGGAAAAGAGTGCAATTGTGTTTGCGCACACATTTGTGCACTATACCAACATCTCCTTCGGCCAGTCTTAACAGAGACTGGACGGAGACTGCGTAGACTGGAGGTGCTTTACGACATAACGAGCTCGCACTATACATATGATATTGCTGTCGCTTTCTCGTAAAAATCTATCTACACTTCTTATAAGAGATGGAAGTTCCTTCACAATAAATCAGACGCACTTCCGCCTGCTATAAGTATTGGTATTGATCGTTCAATACTGTTATAAGAGATGGAGCCGTCTCTTATAACAGTATTGAACGATCAATTGCCGTGTTTAATTAACATTTTTGTAAATTATAGCAGCGATAGCCTAGTGGGAAAACGTTGGACTGCCACGCAGAGGTTTCGGGTTCAAACCCAAGATGCGCATCTCTGACTTTACGAAGTTATGTGCGTATTAAATATTAATTATCGCTCGCTTTAACGGTGAAGGAAAACATCGTGAGGAAACCTGCATGTCTGAGAGTTCTCCATAATGTTCTCGAAGATATGTGAAGTCTGCTAACCCGCACTGGGCCAGCGTGGTGGACTATGGCCTAACCCTTCTCACGCTGAGATTATTATTAAATTTAGTAGCTAATACCCCCCACTACATGGTCCTTGAACCCTGGTGCGTAAAGTGTAATAAATATATTATTTGATATTTACGCACTAAGCGATACAAACTGAGCAGCGATAGCTCAGTGGGGAGACAAACAGACTGCAATGCAGAGGGTCTCGGGTTCGAACCCACGTCGCGTACCTCTGACTCTCGGAAGTTATATAACTTTTCGAAATTATGTGTGTATTGATTGACAATTATCGCCTGCTCCGTGCCTCGGAGAGCACGTTAAACATTGATGCGTAAATTTTTAATTTTATTTAGTTTGTATTTAATAATTGGATTTTTATATGGATTTTATCTTAAATAGTTATTATTATTATTATTAATCATGTGTACACCGTTGAACGCATTTCGATGAAACTGGACACATAGACCTCGTCCAGATACACTTTTATCCCAGACTAGACCCGCGGTGTCACCCGCGTTTATAGTTACTGCGCAGCCCCCGTGGGTCGTAGCGTGATGTTATACATATAGCCTAAACTTCGGAGCAACAGACAGCCCACTGTAGGGGATGTCTGACTGAAGAAGAATCTGCTGCCCATGTAATCCTGGAATGTGCGGGAGTAACAGCACAACGTAAGGAAATCCTCAACAACCCGAGGTCACTCCGCGAAGCCTGCGAAGACCCCAGGAACCTTCTGTGCTTCTGGGCGGAGTGGGGCTGGCTATCTCCATAACCGGCCGACTCTCACGCATAATGGACCAACTTGGAGTTCAAATGCGGAAAAGGGAGTCCAATTACAATTACATATAGCCTGCCTTCTTCGATAAATAGGCTATCCAACACTAAAATAATTTTTCAATTCGAACCAGTAGTTTCTGAGATTAGCGCATTCAACCAAACAAACTAACTCTTCAGCTTTATAATATTAGTACATATAGATATTCGTTCCTGCGTGATACATCCGAGTGAAGCCACGAACACAAACAAGTTTTGTATAACTCACTGAATATCACTATTGCTGATAGTAAATGGCCATGACCGTTGAAATACATTTTGAAATTGACTTTGTAGTATCAATGCGCTGGTTGGTGATGTTAATCGAAACTGACTGAACTGGAATTCAGCTTTTTAATTTTATATGATAGGTCTAAAAGTATAATAATAATATAATAATATTCTATCACATACACACAACACCATCTAGCCCAAACTAAGCAGAGCTTGTACTATGGGTACTAGACAATGGATAAACATAAATATATACTTTTTTTTTTTTTTTGTAAATACGTACATATTATACATAGAAACACCCAGACCAAGACAAACATCCATGTTCACGCACACAAATGTTTGACTTGTGCGGGAATCGAACCCGCGACCTTAGGCGTGGCAGTCGGTTACACTAACCACTACGCCATCGAGTCGTCGTATATGAATATAGTAGCAGCGATAGCTCAGTGGGTAGACCAACAGACTGCAATGCAGATGGTCTCGGGTTCGAACCCACGTCGCGCACCTCTGACTTTAGGAAGTTATATGACTTTTCGAAATTATGTGCGTATTGATTGTCAATTATCGCCTGCTCCGTGCCTCGGAGAGCACGTTAAGCCGTCGGTCCCGGCTGCCATGAACATCTATGACAGTCGTTATTGGGAAAGTCAGTACCCTCTAATATCCTGACACTGGTCTAGCCTTAGGGTATCGTTAGCTTTGGGTTGCGGTGGTCAGGTGGCAGTCGCTCCGTGTAAAAACTGATATCCAGTCAAATCCGGTTAGACCAAAAAAGCCGACCCCAAGTGACTTGGGAATAATAAAAGCTAAGAGATAATAATAATAATTATTATTATTTATTTATTTCTCTCTCACACAGAATGATTACAAAATCAGGTCTTAAACTAGGTTTTACATAATCGAGTAAGTGTAACTACGTTGGTTGGTATTCATAACATTTAAATAACATTTAAAAAGGTGAGATCTGTGTGAGAGACTAGTAGAGAGAAAACTGAATATATGTACATATGTAATAACAATCAGCTGACGAAGTATAACAGCAATTTTTACACTATGTAAGCATCATTGTTGTTGCGCGTAGAAAACAGCGCTAGTTGCATCATAATCATATGTAATTCGTTCATAAAATTGAATAACATACGTTACAACAATGTTTGTGTATAAAAATGTATACTCGGCGTGAGGTCAGGAGTCAGGGTCTTGCTATCTGGTGCTCTTACGCGCTGATGTAGGAATGTAAACATTCGTCGAGTGACGATGCAATAGCACTGGAATTACGTAGATAGTTATATATGTATATATGTATGCTCACGCTTATGTTCCCGAGGGGGGTAGGCAGAGATGTATAACACTTATGTTTTGCCAACTGCCTCCTTACCGCAGCGGTAGTGAATGCGACTGCTGAGCATAAGGTCTCGGGTTCGAATCCCAAGTCAGGCCAACAAAAAGTTATTGGGTTTTTCTGATATAATAAATAAATAATAATAATAATAATAATAATATTCTACCACATACACACAACACCATCTAGCCCAAACTAAGCAGAGCTTGTACTATGGGTACTAGACAATGGATAAACATACATATATACTTTTTTTTTGTAAATAAGGTCAGTTCGGGGAAGTCCGTCAGTGGGGCATCTCCGTCCTAGATTTGTTTGAACACTTTATTGTATAGCTACGGCTTTGAAAGTTTCGGTCGGTAAAACAGCATCTCATGCTACTTCAAACTTCAAATTTAGATGGCGCCACAAGCATCCTAACAGTAAAAAATACGTTCATAAATTTCTTACTGTCAAAGATGGTGAAATTGAAGTGAGACGTGTTATAAGTTTTAATAAAATTTACTGTGAATTAACTAGAATTTGTGTGTTTTGCTATGGTAAGTAGTTCTTTTATATTCTATTGCTACTATGTTTGCACGTTTTATTTTAAATACACGCATGTTTTCTGGATTACAAGTAGTTTTAAATGCCTAACCTTAAAATGTAATGTTGGGGGAAGGCCGTCTAATAGATTTGGGAAAGTCCGTCATATGACGATCTTTACCCATTCCAGTAGTCAAAAACCTTTGTCAGGATAATTTTCTACAAAATTTGCATTAAATATGAATCAATACCAAAACCAATGCTGGTTATAGGCGCAACTAATTCCACTCAATTACTCATTACTTTATGTGACTTATTTTCTTTAACAGAATTTTTTATTATTTTAGGTTCTAATCAATCACAAACAATGCCTCGTAATTATGTAAGAAAGTCGAACAAAGCATCCTATTCGCGCCAAAAATTGGAAGACGCCGTGCGAGCTGTCAGGAATGGTGATATGAGCGGCTATAAAGCTGCTCGGGTTTATAATATTCCTAGGATGTCCATCATGGATCATGTACACGGCAAGAGGGTAAAATCGAAGACACTCGGCAGGAATACTGCTCTTTCACAAGAAATTGAAAACAAGTTAGCATCTTATATTCATATTATGGAACGGAATGGGTTCGGTTTAAGTAGAGACGAGATTTTAGAAATTATTAGTAATTACGTCAATCAAAATAAAATCCCAACACCCTTCAAAAATGGTAAGCCAGGCAAGGATTGGTTCATTTCTTTTAAAGACCGTAATAACTTGTCTATAAAAAAGCCTCAAGCAGTTGAACATGCCCGAAAGAAAGCCGTTGACCCGTTTATAATTTACCCATACTTCGATTTACTTCAAGATACTTTAAGTGAACTGGGTCTTAGGAACACACCATCAGCTATATGGAATTTAGACGAAACCAGTTTTTCGAAGGATCCGTCGAAAACTAAAATAGTAGGCCGTAGGGGACACGCTGCCACAAGAACAGTTTCTAGTACAGGTAAAGATAATACTACTGTACTGTTAGCTGCCAATGCAAGCGGCCACAAAATTCCACCGCTTATTATATTTAAAGGTAAGAATGTTTGGGACCAGTGGACTTCACCGGAGGCATATCCTAATACAACATATGCTGCAACATCAAACGGATGGATGGAATCAGAAGTTTTTGAAAACTATTTCAAAAAATCTTTCATTCCTGCTATCGGTAAACAACGGCCTGTTTTATTAATATACGATGGTCACTCAACTCATGTTGGACTGAACATATTGGAAGAGGCTACAAAAGAAAACATAACAATCTTAAAACTACCTGCTCATACTAGCCATGTCTTACAGCCGTTAGACTTAGCTGTAATGAAATCATTTAAAGATCGCTGGGATTCATTATTAGTAAAATGGCAAAGAAGTCATATTGGAGTTCCATTGCCAAAAAGTGAGTTCGCGAGGCTGATTGGTGTTGTATGGGATCAAATAGACCCAGAAATAATTCGAAATGGATTTCGAAAAGCCGGTATCTATCCATTCAACAGAGGTGTCATTGAAGAAAACCAGTTCAATAATTTAAAATTAGCGCATTGGAAACAGACTTTGTTAAGGAAAAAAGAACCAAGCAGCTTACTGTCAATAGTTTTAGATTTTATTAATAGCAAATACTTTTCATGTATATTAAACAGCGAGGATAAGACCGACAAACATGAGATTTCCAGTTGTACCCTCCCAAGTAGCACTCACGATATACAAGAATGTGCAGTTTCATTTGAGGAACTGCTATTGAATAAAGTGAAACGGGGTGTTAGCACTAAAATAACGCGACAAAGAATTGCACCTGGGGCTGAAGTTATCACCCATATTGATGTCATAGAGCGTAAAAGACAAGAAAAAATAAAAGCTCAACCCGTAGCCCGTGCGTCAAAAGTTACATATCTGAGTAACATTGCGAGAAATGACAGTCAGATAAACCCATTTTGCATGAAAGACTTGGATGATATTCCTATTTGCCTACGTAGCAAAGAAAACCGGACTCCTGAACCTTCTGCCAGTTCTTCAGGTATAACATGTTTAGGTATTGTTTCTAGAAATTATAGTGAGTCGAAACCATTTATTGCAAATAAGCCATCTTGCCTCGGAAATGTTAAATCAAATAAAAATAAAATTAAAATATTATCAGACATAGTAATAAAAAATCCAGCAGAGTTCTTTATGAAACAGAAAAAAGAAGACTTTACTGGATCGGGACCTTCGGGAGTAACGAAACATACTAAGAAAGGTAAAGGGATTGGCAAAAAGAGCACTGGGAAAGAAAATGTGGAAAGCAAGCAAAACAAATTGCATTCAAAGTTTAGAAAATGTACACCAAAAAATAGGTCTTTATCATCAACTAGTTCTACTACTAGTGCCTCAGGATCGATTAGTATCCACAGTGACTCCGACGTACTGAATATTTCCTTTAGCAGTGATACCGAAACAAAGACTGATATACAAACGACTAATCGAAGAAAAATTGCTAGGGTATCTTCGACAGAAATCGATAAAACAAATCATATTTCTCGTGAATCTCCACCATCCCAACATCTTTACGGAGATACATTAACAGGTATTTATCATGTAAATGACCACGTTTTAGTACGATATTTTTCAAAAAACAAATGGACCTATTATGTAGGGATAATCGAAGATATTGTAATTGAAAATGAAGAGTCCTTTTACAAAGTTAATTATTATAAAACTATGAAAAAGCCAAATCTCTCTTTTAAGATGACCAAAAGAATGGATCGCGACAAAGTACCTGAAATTTTGATCGTGAAACACATCGAATTAATGATGGAACCAAAATTGAACGTTTATGTTTTGTGTGATAAATCTGATTCAGTTTATTTTGAATAAGTATTCTGATAATATTGTCTTCTGTTTACGCGAATGTTATTTATTGAAATTAAACTACTATATACGGATTTTATCGCGTTGTTTATTTATCACTGTATTACAAAATTTTGAAAATATTACTCTACTACTACTATTGATTTTATTTGACTAATTTATAAGCTAATAAAATTATTTAAACTATTAAATCTATTTATTTTTGGTTTACACTTTCCCCGACGTTTCGGGTGCTTTTCAGCAGCCATGGTCACGGGGAGACGGGGTTACCATGGCTGCTGAAAAGCACCCGAAACGTCGGGGAAAGTGTAAACCAAAAATAAATAGATTTAATAGTTTAAATAATTTTATTAGCTTATAAATTAGTCAAATAAAATCAATAGTAGTAGTAGAGTAATATTTTCAAAATTTTGTAATACAGTGATAAATAAACAACGCGATAAAATCCGTATATAGTAGTTTAATTTCAATAAGTATTCTGATTTTAAATTTATTGCAACCAAAGTGTAAGTGCAAGAATCAAAGAGTTCCTATTCTACAAGTCCTACTAGTTAAGTATGTCTTATTCGTAAGTTAATATTGTGAATAATAATAACAATAGCTGTGAGATACCGATACCGTGATTACTGTTTTAAGGTAAAAATATAAAGTTACTGTATGATTGATTTCTACAATTGGCGACTTTTCAATGTGCCTTTTCTTAGAAACACTTTATATTTTAATTAAGTACTTATTTGTTCTCTTTTCTGTGACTATACAATATTTAATAACCTTCTAAGTCGTAATTGGTGATATTTAATTTTTAAGCTTAATAATAATAAGAAAAGTAAAATATTTACTAATATTGTGTCATCTGATTTTAATTTTAGAAGATTTTTATTTTGTTAAAATTGATGTGTAATTGCGTCATCGAAAAATTAAAATTACCGATGTAAATGTTGATTTTGAAGATTTTTTTTAGTGACTAGTGGAAAATGCCTTTTTTGTTGATGTCTTTATTATATGATTATAATAAATATAAAACAAGTTGTTTTATTTCTTTAAATAATATGATAATATATATTTCATCCTACCATCAATATTCTGATCGGTTGTTACACATTGTTACATGTTTTGAACCCCTGGCTTGACAAATATGACGGAATTACCCCTTTCACGCATTTTGCTACAGTAGCTTTTGAACTATACCTTATTTGTATAACCTGAAAGCACAGACTCGATAAAAATCATTTGACGCCCGTATTTTTTTAGTCTAGTATCAAAAGACTTCTTTCTTCCATGTAAAACAACTTGATGACGGACTTACCCCAAAAAGTCGGGCAAGTCCGTCTACACGCCATATTTTAAAAAAACAATCATCATTTCATAATAGAATGCACTACGTTATTATTTAGTCATGCAATCTATGAAGAATTAAATTTCCAATAATATCAAATATACCACATTAAACTAAATTAAAAAACAAAAGGGTGGTGATCAATTTAATCAAGCTTAAAAATAAAGTATGCCGGTCTTCCCCGAACTGACCTTACATACATATTATACATAGAAACACCCAGACCGAGACAAACATCCATGTTCACGCACACAAATGTTTGACTTGTGCGGGAATCGAACCCGCGACCTTAGGCGTGGCAGTCGGTTACACTAACCACTACGCCATCGAGTCGTCGAGTCGAGTCGAGGAGTAAATAAATAAGAAATCTCAATAGCATCCCGGAGTTAGGAAGTTGGCGGTGTAAGACACCCTCGTGCCTCGGAAAGCCAGTAAAGCCGTTGGTTCTGCGCCTGATCTCTCTCCGGTCGTGTCGGATTACCGTCACATCGGATGATGAGATTTAGGGAACAAAGAGTGCAATTGTGTTTGCGCACACACTTGTGCACTATAATATGTCCTGCCAGTCTCCGTTCAGATTGGCTGCTGTGACCGAAATTCGATATGGAGCGCATTATTTATTAAACCCGGTTGCGGAAACATAAACAAAATGGTCACACTTATAGTCCAAGATGGATGCACACAGGAGCATACCAAATCCATACTAATATTATAAAGCTGAAGAGTTTGTTTGTTTGGTTGACCGCGATAATATCAGGAACTACTGGATCGAATTGAAAAATTATTTTATTGTTGGATAGCCTATTTATCGAGGAAGACTATAGGCTATATAACATCACGCTACGACCCCCGTGGGGGGCGCAGTAACCATAAACGCGGGTGAAACTGCGGGCGTAGCTAGTAATATTATAAATGCAAATGTGAGTTTCTCTTAATACACACAGCGGCTTCGTTAGCCGTAACGTTGATTTTGTCAATAAAATTCTTAGCCACGGGCACAGTAACTTTTTCTGAATGAAAGGTATGTCCTTTTCTGTACACCTGTCAACGTCTATGCAAAATTTCATGATGATCGGTCGAGTTGTAAAGGCGTGAAAGCGTAACAAACAAACAAACTCACATTTCCATTTATAATATTAGTGAAGATGATGAAAATTTGTAAAGAAATTTGAATGTTTGTTAAACGGTAAAATGTTGATCGAATTAAAGTGAAACTTGCCTCACAGATAGACCATATCCTTAATGAACATATAGGATTATTTTCCCACTATACTTACGATTCTGTAGGCTTGTGACCCTATCCGGCCTTTTAGGAGGCTTACACGGAGACACAAGTCCAACAAAAAGAGGCTCGTCAAAAGATTTAAAGTTAGATTGAACGAGACAACTGAGATTAAATTTTATTCTCTGTTATGTGGATTGAAAACCTACCGAGGTATTACTATGAATACATAGGTTACTAGCTGACTCGGAAAACGTTGTTCTGCCATATAAATTCATTCGATAGGGACACCCTTATCACCTAGCGGTATAAAATATACTTTACGACCTATTCTTATCTATATATTAATACGTGAAGCAAAAACATTGTATCTCTTTTTACGAAAATTGCGCTGACGGAGGAGCATGAAATTTGGCACACTTAAAGTTTATATGAAGAAGGAGGGGCGAATCCTAATATTTATATAAAATATGCATAAGAAATACATTCACTTAAGGAAAAAGCACTACACGCACACAACCATGCATTTGACACACGCAGTCGAAGCGCGTAACTATAGTTATATATATCAATATATAATGACATATATCAGCAATATCTTACAGGCAAACTTTGGTCGAATTTCGAGCACTAGGCGACCACAAGTACGTGATAAATATACATACAAAATTTCATAAAATCAGTCGAGCCGTTTTGGAGGAGATCGACCACAATTATCGTGACACGAGATTTATATATAGGGCTTTTTCTCAGTGTGAGAAGTGTTAAGCAATAGTCCACCACGCCGGCCTTTATCTTCGACAACATTGCGTAGAACTCTCAGACATGCAGGTTTCCTCAGGATGTTTTCCTTTACCATCTATATAGTTACCACAATAATAATACGGCTTAAACACAGGAAATAGAACCACTTTGTTAGCTTCCACGTGTAAAACCACATGATAGGTGCACACTGTGGTTATTCAATTATCGTCAAGCGTATCGTATGACAGCTTTCCTTCACACTTCCCTTCATTCACTTTCACTATTTTCAATGTAACGCGACATTAAATAGCCTCACGTATATACTTTGGCCTATGTTGGATATTTCTTAGAATGCGGTTGCCGTATTCTTGCTTGCAACGATAGCACCCCATCCTCCCCTTGTTGTCAATCCTGTAAAACCTTTAATTACTTGACTGGTAATGTGCTTTGGGCATATGAAGTTTATTTTTAGACATAACACGAACTAGGAAGAAATCCTGTATCGCGGGGAAATTGACAAACATTCAAACAACGGACACAAAGAATATTCAGACTCGGCACAATTATTGTGGATCTCACAAATATTTGTCCCGTGTGGGATCGAACCCACAACTCTCAACGCGATGGTAACGGCAAGGCAATCACTTAAACTACTTTATCATGCGTGCAGTCAAAGATTATACAGGGTGTAACAGAAAGGTGTGGTCACATTTTAGGACCGTAATGTATATCACGCAGCAATAGCTTAGTGAGAGACCGATGGCGATGGACTGCCCCGCAGTGGTCTCGAGTTCGATGCCACAGATCTTTGACTTTTCGAAGTCATATGCGTATTAAATAGTTAATTATCGCTCGCTATAACGGTGAAGGAACACATTGTGAGGAAACCAGCATGTCTAAGAGTTCTACATAATGTTCTCGAAGATTTGTTAAGTCTGCACACCCGCACTGGGCCAACGTGGTGGACTATAAACTAACCCTTCTCACACTGAGAAGCCCGTGCCCAGCAGTAAGACAGTTTAATACGGGGCTGGTTTTATATATGTATATGTGATAATTAACCTATTCTGCTACACGTTGTATTAACAAACCTTAACATTTATAAGTTTAGTCCAGGACCTCAACGAAGCCAGATAATATTAACTCATGAATTATTTAAATGTTGACTACGTATTTATTAAGTCATAAATTGATATCAAGTCGTCCTGGCGCCACGACGCGACGAGGCAAAATACTTAACAAAGTGACGCTGAGACTTCCTTAAGCACGCTTTGCATATACCACCATTTTTTAAAGTCAATTCTCGCCGTATGAATAAATAATGTGTCGCAGAGAACTTAACAAACATTTAAACATAAAAGATAAAGATCACCCACCGAGCTATTCGTGGAATACTTTAATTTGTGTCCAGTGTGGGGTTCAAACCCACAACACACGGCGTAGTGGCAGTGCTTAAGGCGACCAATAAAAATACTACGCCATCAGTGAAGTCGAAAAGTTTTGGACTCATAATACCTATAAGTTCAGTAGTAAGGATTTCATTCTTCTCTCTTAGCTTTTATTATTCCCAAGTCACTTGGGGTCGGCTTATATGGTCTAACCGGATTTGACTGGATATCAGTTTTTACACGGAGCGGCTGCCTCCTGACCTCCGCAACCCGAAGGCTAACGATGCCCTAAGGCTAGACCAGTGTCGGGATATTAGAGGGTACTGACTTTTCCAATAACGACTGCCATAGATGTTCATGTCAGCCGGGACCAACGGCTTAACGTGCTCTCCGAGGCACGGAGCAGGCGATAATTGTCAATCAATACGCACATAATTTCGAAAAGTCATATAACTTCCAAAGTCAGAGGTGCGCGACGTGGGTTCGAACCCGAGACCCTGTGCATTGCAGTCTGTTGGTCTCCCTACTTAGCTATCGCTGCTTCAGTAGTAAGAATTTCCAGGAAATAAAAATATTTTTGCTATAGTCACAGCCGATAAGTGCAATTATTAGGAAGTAGCTATTTCCCTGCGCCTTGCAAATTGCCAGACCTGTTCCTAGCGTTAAAGGCCAGGGAAATACTCGTCAAAGAATAACGCTTTTTTCCTGAGAAATATAGACCATATTTCTCCACCTGCACCACGGGAACGAAACTGTGCACAAAAGTTGATAATCATAATAATAATAAAATGACATCAGCCCTGACCCTGTCCTGTCCTTATTACCTGTCCCACTGCTGGGCACGGGCCTCTTCTCAGTATGAGAAGGGTTAGGCCATAGTCCACCATACTGCCCAACTGCGGACAGGCAGACTTTACATATCTTCGAGAACATTATGTAGAACTCGCAGACATGCAGGTTTCCTCACGATGTTTTCCTTCACCGTTAAAACGAGCGATAATTAATTAACTATTTAATACGCACATAACTTCGCAAAGTCAGAGATGCGCGCCTTGGCATCGAACTCGAGAGTCGAGACCTCTGCGTGGCCGTCTCACGGTCTCCCATTAGGCTATCGGTGCACAAAAGATAGTAGGTATTCAAATATTTATTTATACATAGATTCATGCCTGTTTCCCAGAGGGGTAGGCAGAGACTACGGATTTCCATTTGCTACGATCCTGACACACTTCTCTGGCTTCATTCACTTTCATCACATTCCTCATACACGCCCGTCGGTTCAAGGTGCTCTTAACCTGGCCTTTGTCCAGAACGCCTCCGATCTGATCAAGAAACGTTCGCCTAGGTCTTCCTCTTGCGACTGTTCCATTTACACTAGCCTTATAAACTTTCTTAGTCAGTCTTTCCTCGTCCATTCTTTCTACATGCCCAAACCAGCTTAACATACCCTTTTCTATTCTTGTCACTATATCCACTTTCATGCCGCATCTCTCTCTAATCACACTATTCCTTATTCTATCTTTCAGAGTCACACCACATATATTTCTCAGCGCTCTCATTTCTACAGCATTTATTCTGCTCTCATGCTTCTTTTGCCATACCCAACTTTCACTTCCATACATAAGTGGGCACTAATAGTCCTCTATGAACAGCCAAACGTGCCTTTTCGGAAACATTTCGACTGTTCTCAAATATTTATCGTTTTTGGAAACCTGTATTATTGTCAACATTTAAACTATAAGAATGATTACAAAACATATAAAATTGTATAATCAGTTCCGTAAACGACTAATAAAGATTTCAAAAGTGTGCATTATCTTTTTTGTAGTAGGTATTCTAGTCTCCAAACCAACTTAATATAACATTCGTAAAATTAGTATCACGTGTTTACAGTATGATTCTCCTCTCAAATTGAGGAAGGTTAAATTTCCACACTTTGCTATTACTGTAGACTATAGTCCGCAAAATATAGGATGGGTCCTGTGACATAATTATATCATCCGTATCACGCTCATCAAGTTCCGTATTACACGACGATATAAAATGTCAAAATACAATATCATATTTTATTGATAAAAGTGCATCAATAATGTCCTTTCTTGCGTCCTCTTAGTCTAAAGAAAAAATGCCGAGATTTTACTCCTTAAGATCACTCTCAGATATGGTTGCCAGGTTTCCTCCCAATGGTTTTTAACAGAAAGCCAATTCCCGTAATAAAAACTATTCATAATAGAGTTCCAATACAGTCTTATGTAAATTGAAATGCAATTCAAGATTACATTTGACGTTTATTTTAATTTACACTATAAATTATAGCTTGGGTCCTGTGACACTTATGCTCATATTGGATTATAAATTATCGATTAATGTAAAATTTAATATATCATAATAAATCAAACGAAAGGAACAGAAAACAAAGCATTTTTCTACACGTGATTTATATTAAAGTCAGACTAAAAATTGATTTTTATCACGCAGATTATATAAGGACTTAATTCTAAACAATTTTTATACAAGTATTGGCCTCAGAAATGCGTCCTGTAAAATTAAATTTCAGATATCAGCATTTCAATACGTGACATAGGGTTAATACTCGACTCTAAGTAAAATTTTCATGAACATATTAATAGCATTAAGCCGCAAATAAATCTTTAGGTTTTATAATTAGAACATCGTCCCGAATTAATTTTTTCTTTTTCTTTTAATTACTTTATTTCCATAAAAAAATAAAATGTGGTACATTTTTTACAAACTTGCCAAACTGTAAACACAGTTTGTTGGTGTCCTTCCATCCTTCCAGTAAAGCTGCTCTACAACGCATATGTAGGGATACCTCATTAATGCGTTGCGTTGCGCCGTCGCAGCGGATCAACGCATTTTATGCCACACCTGCGTTGCCACGACGCACGACGTCGCAGCGCAAGAGGACGACGCACGTCCTCAGTCCGTAGATTACCTCAGTCAGTCCACAATGGATCGGAACAAACGAGTTCTATTGTTGCTTTTATTGCGCCACCGCCGAAAGAAACGTAGAAACAATAAAAGATTGTGGATATCTCCCTTGATTGCGTTAAGAAATAGTGATGGTCAGTTTTTAGCAGTGGAACACTGTCCGTCGTCGCACCAGGGCTCCGACAACGCAGCGCATCATGGCGCTTGTCTCTCGCCTCTAGTAGTCCGACTGGAAGGGCAATCGAATTAATTCGAATTAATAATTTACTAAACGCAAATCTGGCTGCAGACATATTCTTTGATAATGTAAATCAAATGGCTTATGGCGGTGTGAATGTACTTGAATATAGAATGTATGTAAATAGGAATAGTTAGCGATTTTTATTATTATGTTGATATTTAAACCGAAAATCAGATCACAGACATAAAATTTAAAAAAAAAGTTTTTTTTTTTAAATTTTATGTCTGTATAACTTTGCTGTGTTTAACTTTAGGAAAACTAATACAGCATATAAGCGTTTTGGTTTAGCTGTAAGCTTATATTGTTTAATTGATAAAATCCCTAGAACCTTCTCACTATTCTGAAATTTTGATGTACTTACAAAATTCACTACTAGAGTCATAGATGACTTAAGCAAAATTTAAAATACAATTTTTGTAAACATGCTTATTTTTTACAGATTGAAAAATCTCTTTTACAACATCTTTGTCCGTCCGTCTGTCTGTTATACAACTTTCAACTCAAGAACCGTAAGAGCTAGAGACTCGCGGTCAACGCCATTCGACTCAGCATAGTCGATATACCCCCGAAATTACTATGATCTCAAGGTCACGTGGTATCACGTGACCTTTGCATATATTGTTTTTCGAACTCTAAGATTTACGGCAATTCATTGCCGTTTCTAACTTGTTTTGTTTGTTACACATCCACGCCTTAGCTACTAGTTTTATTAATGTTACCATTGGATGGAAGTTGTTGGTGAAAAAACATAGTTAGTATCACGCCTATATCCTCTAAGGGATAGGCAAAGTTAGGGCAAAGGGACTTCGCCAGGGATGGGAAAGCCCACGTAATACTTATAAGGGGCGAGCCCATTCTCGGTTATCATGCACAGTTCCGTAATCAGTACTACTAATATTGTCTTATATTTACGCGAATGTTATACATTGAAATTAAACACTTTATACGGATTTTGTCGTGTTGTTTATTACAAAACACATTTTATTACATAACTTTGAATCTCTAACACTACTTTTATTGGACTTTACTACAATGCTATTTAAATTAATTAAAACTTTTATATTTAAGTTTACACTTTGCCCCGACGTTTCGGTCGCTTTACAGCAGCCATGTTCACGGGGAGACTAAGATGGTAGTTGTCTCAATGTTCTGAAGTGTACCTAGTTATTTCAAAGTGCCCGAACATACTACTAAATTTTAAATATTGTAGGTATATTAACCGTGTACCTGGCACAATTCCAAAACCCATGCAGCTACTGAGACCCAATAACATTTTGCCCGATCCAGGAATTATACCAAAGACCTAATACCTAGCAGCCTCATACATTATCTGGTGCAAACCTGCGTGCTGCAGCACCGAACACACCGGTGTACATCTCTCGCCTGCATTACACCACTAAGGCGGAGGATATCGCGGAGTATGTACGCCAGAAGTCCAAATACATGCCAAGAATGCAGCTGCTGGAGTCACGTCGCAACGTCAACTTCAAGGCGTTCGTGGTGCGACTACCAACTTGCTTTCTTCATGTATTTATTTATTTTATTTATTTATTTATTTATTTAAACTTTATGCATAAAATTATACATCGGCGGACTTAATGCCAAGGGCATTCTCTACCAGTCAACCTTAGGGTGATGCAGAGATCAAATAAAGTAGGTGCATAAAGTAGCCTGATGGACACAATATATACATACCAATAAACATATTTAATACACTAAATAAAATATATACTCTAATAAACTAAATAAAATATATACTCACATTTATGAAGGAGGACTTTCGGCCGAAGGGTGTGGTGTTCCGTCGCTTCCGCGGACAAGTGCCACATGAACGCACAACAACAGAGTGCAAGTGAAGCGTTACTAACATAGTTAATAAGTTATATAAATACTAACACAAATTGTATGTATGTTAGTCTATAAGATATTTATCTATGCGTCTATGCCACGCGAAATAAAATCGTTATTATTATTATTGCTGCGTCACCGAGGCTGCTTGCTAGTTCTGACGCTATTTTCTATACAACGCAGAATGTTATATTGAATTAGCTATCATCTGCGGTTTCACCTATAGCTCCGCGTCCGTGGCTGGTCAAACGTTGTTATATAGCCTATATTATTACCGGATAAAGTAGCTTTCTAATGGTGAAAAAATGGTTAAAATCGGTTCAGTTGTTTCCGAGTTTATCGATAACAAAAACAAACAAATCATTCCGTTTTGTAATATTAGAATAGATTGCAAATTTAGAAGGCGTAATAGTTACGACATCAAATAAACGCTGATGTTGCAAAATACTTGGGTACTACATCATTACCTACATTTTGCCCGCGGCTTCGCTTGTGTAAATGTAGGTAAGGTTAGGTTAAGTTTGGTTAGTAACAGTAATCTTTTCTGGATGAAAGGTACCTATATATGTCTACGTCCGCTTAGTACCTACCTAACAGTTATTTTATTCTGGATGACAAATACCCTTTGTCCTTTTCTGTTCCCTTGATAACGTGTATGCGAAATTTCATGATGATCGGTCGAGCAAATAAGGCGTGAAAGCGTAACAAACAAACTTACATTCGCATTTATAATATTTTTTAGGTTTAAAAAGGCCTAATAACTACGACGTTAATCAAACGCTGTTGCAAATTCCGTCATTATTACATCATTATAATCATTACGTAGAAATATTTGTACAAGTGGGCATTTCTCGGAAGTAATACATATGAGGAAAATATGATGCGGATCATATCAACTATCATTGTCGTATATTATTTACCTGGATTGAAGTAAAGTGTACATACGCACTCTTAATGAGACAGGGACTTATCCGAGTGTTTTAGATTAAACAAATTTAAACTCTGTTGCAATTGGATTAGAATTTATAGTCACACAATTAGAGTTCAAATTGCCTAACCTCCAAATTTCGAGTTAAGTTGCTATTTTTATTAAAGTGCGATAATTTATAAGTTTATAATTTACTGCACGAATGGCGTACCTGGTGGTTTAAATGGGAACCTCGCCGCTAGGCTTCGCCAAATATTATGGGTTTGATCCCTACACAGGACAATAATTTGTGTGATCCACAAATAGTACCTAATTCCGAGTCTGGGTATTATTTCTGTCCGTTGTTTGTATATTTGTAAAGTCCTACGCGACACAGGATACGATTTTATATAGTGACGACACCTTATTATCTACTACTGCTACTATAGAGTACAGTGACAGTAGAGTGTATTATCTACTTCTAGTTAAAAAAAAAATTCTTATTTCCAGTTGCTGGTAGACCAGGTTATGATTCTGGAGACGATGACTCCCCTGGATTTCATGGACTTCCGTAACTATTTGCGACCGGCCTCCGGCTTCCAGAGTCTGCAGTTCCGATTGCTAGAAAACAAGGTTAGTACCAACGAAGATACCTTAATGCTACCTACCTATAGAGATCCCCTAATATCTTTAAAGCACTAGGAAAATATTTATACTAGTAGTACACAATAGGTTTAAAGTCTACTAAACCAATTCAAACAATTCTTTCAGTTAAAGTCAAACATTTGCGTGCAGAACATGGATGTTTGTCTTGGTCTGGGTGTTTGTTGTTGTTTGTATTTACAAAAAAAATATATATATGTATGTTTATCCATTGTCTAGTACCCATAGTACAAGCCCTGCTTAGTTTGGACTAGATGGTGTTGTGTATGTGGTCCACAATCGTGGCGGTAAGTCCCGTGTTTGAGGAGTGGCTGGAGAGGCGGCATGGCGCCCTCACCTTCCAGCTGACACAGGTAATGACTGGCCACGGTTGTTTTGGCCAGTTCCTGTGTCGTATACGCCGGCAAGAGACGCCCGGTTGTCACCACTGCGGCGACTGCCGCGACGTTGTAGAGGACACGGCGCTGCACACTTTGGCGGTTTGCCCCGCCTGGGCATCGCAGCGCCGTGAGTTGATCGCGGCAGTCGGATTGGTTGCCCTCTCGCTCCCGGCCGTAGTTCAGTCTATGGTCCGGAGTGAGAGGTCGTGGAACGCCGTCGCCTCCTTCTGTGAGGAAGTCATTTCCATCAAGGAAGCGGCGGAGCGGGAGAGAGAGCGTTTAAACCCTCTCCCCAACCGCAGAGCCGGACGCCGGAGGGCACGGGACGACCTCCAGCCACCCTGAGGTTTGACCTGGGGGTGGCGGGCTTTGTGGGCCTGCCCGCCATCCGTTCAGCACCAGGTCCGAGAGGCGGCGTGCGTGTTCCCACGCGCGCCTCTATGTCCGTCTCCCCTCTAGGGGGGACAGTAGGGATAATTGTGAGAAGTGCCTTTGGGTAGGTCTTTTGCGTAGTGGTCTGCCGTTTCATACGGCGGGCCGAAACCTCGGCGGGGTCGCGACCGCATGCGAAAGTGATTTGCGCGGCCCCGTCGATAGTGGTTTTGTCGAGGAACACAGTGGTAGGTTTAGTCGGTATTCCGGGAGGTACTTTATCTTTTCAACATCTTTATTTTACCCCGGCGAGTCCGACATAACCCCTCCGCCCGCCCCCGCGGAGGGGTATGAGTCAGGCATTACCCCACGTTAAAAAAAAAAATGTGGTAGAATATTATTATTAGTTATCGAAAGCTATAACAGTCTTGATTACCTTAACGATGATGTAATGACCAGAGATATCGGGGGTTGAAGCTTGTACTTAGTTGGCTGAAAATACCAGAAGCTATAGATTTTATTGACTTCGGTTTATGGATCAATTTTTATAATTTTAATAAGTATCAGAATGGAAATTATAACGCGCAAATCTAGGTTATGTCAATTTTTTATCCCTCAGGCACAATTTTATTTTCTGAGTGAAAGGTACCTTTAAGGTATATAAGGTATAAGGTATGTCCTTTTTGTACCCCTGACAACATGTAAGCTTAATTTCAAGATGATCAGTCGAGTGGTTAAGGCATGAAGTCGTTACAAACAAACAGCTCACATTCGCATTTATAATATTAGTTAGGATTATACGTTCTGAGTTGAACACTTGGCAAAGGCAAACCTGGCGATGTTGGGCTTCTATGCCTTATACTGCCGCTGGAAAATACTCCACAGACTCTTAACACAACTACTGCTAAGTGGAAGAACTATTTATACAATAACGGCTTTGACTCTCAATATATAAAACACTATGAATTTGACCTTGATATTGATACTCATCAAATGAATTTAATACAGAACCTATAATAGTTTTGTTGTTAACGCGACATATTACTAATAATTGAACTCTAAATTAAAATTTATATTGTGGCGATTCCGCACAGACGAAGAAGTTCCGCCTACATCTAACAGATAGCGCTAAATACGCTCAAATGACGTCACAATCCAGCATCACACAGGTGGAGTTTTCACAGCGACTAACTATATTTACAAGCTCCCGACATCAACCGTTAGGCCACGGTCCTCCCTTTGTGTTGGAGAGACATCACACCCTGTTCCTCCACAATATTACTTATTTTTTCGTGTATTACGGATGTTATCTAGTTGTTTATTTTTTTAAAACCCTATA
This sequence comes from Catocala fraxini, assembly GCA_930367265.1. Lineage (NCBI taxonomy): Eukaryota > Metazoa > Arthropoda > Insecta > Lepidoptera > Erebidae > Catocala > Catocala fraxini. Next base: position 17,091,605 of record OV884045.1, read on the forward strand.
AAGTATATCCATAATTTTGAAACTTTAAGCTATTATTGTTAAACACTTTTACTAGTTACTGTTTATTTCTATTTAAGCTATTAAAATTTTTTTTTTTCACGGGGAGACTTATATTTTAAATATTCGACTACACGGATGGCCTTGGGGTTTAAGTGGTCGCATCGCAATTACTAGGTACTAGGTACTACTCTCCGAGTGTTGTAGGTTTGATCCTCACAATGGACAAAAAATTGCGTAATTCCCAAATAGTTCTAACGAGTCGTGAGAGTTATTTGTGTCCGTCGTTTGAGTTTATATAGTCTCCTGTGACACAGGATTTATTTCTAATGCGGGAGTTTTCTCTTTAAGATAAGTTATAGATACCTAGTAATATATTTACTAAAGTGATAGGTCCCCATGGTAGTAGGATCTCTAAAAATTTTAAATAGCGCCGTGTTAACTGCATTTATCCTTTGCACTAGCAGTGCAACCATTCCTTACTGAAGCATCTACTTATGCATCAGTGGTATTTGCCCTTAAAGTCGTAGTACTGAAGCGTCTCTAGATGATTACTACTACCCGGATCGTACCATAGCGTAAATCTTAAAAAGTACATAGTGTTTCTAATTCGGCTATTTTCTTTACAGCTCGGTCTGAAGCAAGCGCTGCGCGTCAAATACAACCAGAGCTACCAGTCTGTGTTTGGAGACGACCCTGAAGCTATGGAATCTTTACAAAAGTAAGACTAATTGATCAGCACCTATCCTTAAGCCATGGCACTCGACAATTGGACGTAGGCCTCTCTAAAGTTTGCTACTAAGGCCGAACTTTGACTCTCCTTTTTAACTGCTGTCGTCAATGACCATCTCACTTAAAATGAAACATGCGCGCCGGATTTATCTACACGCTGTCTTCTTCTCCCTAGCTTTTATTATTCCCAAGTCACTTGGGGTCGGCTTTTCTAGTCTAACCGGATTTGACTGGATATCAGTTTTTACACGGAGCGGCTGCCACCTGACCTCCGCAACCCGAAGGCTAACGATACCCTAAGGCTAGACCAGTGTCATCATATTAGAGGGCACTGACTTCCTAATAACGACTACCATAGATGTTCATGGCAAATTTATCTACACGCTGTAGTGACCCTAATTTGGTTCCCTGCTCTGTGATCCTATTTTACGTTCCTAGTTACTTGTTCAGTTATATCAAATATTTAAGGTTCTCCAGACTGAATTTCCGTCAAACCGGCCAATCTTAAGACTGATCATCAGCAGGCTATATAATAGTGCACAAGTGTGTGCGCAAACTCAAGCGCACTCTCAATTACCTTACTCTCATAATCCGATGGGACGACCATCAGACACGATCGAAGAGAGATCAGGCGCAAGACCAACAGAATTACGTGCTCTCCGAAGCACAAAGGTGTGCTACATCGCCAATTTACTATAATTGAACTGCTATTAAAATATATTTAGAGCACAACACAAGGTTGCAATCGTCTATAGTGTACTAGACGAAGTAGTCCAGCATACTTTTTTTTTACGTGGGAGATTGGTGCTGGTGCATACCCTCTCGCCACAAGGGAAGGTGAGTGAATTGTGTTGGGCTCTCCTGAGACTTCGGACCTACCGACTTAAACCACCACGGTGTGTCAACTCGCTGCTTTGTGTGGTAGGTGGGTCGCTGGAGCTAAGAATATCCTAGGCTAATCCTAGTCTTTGCTCAAATTGAATTCATTAATCGTAGCTTCGGCAACCTCTCTTTTTCATGATTGGTTTCGTTTCTAATAGTTCTGATGATAAGCTTGTCTAAAACATAACAAATCTCCTAGTGTCATTGTAACATTTAAAATTGTATCTTTCAGATCTGAACAAGAGCCAGCTCTGCTAGCTCTGATAGAACGGTGGCTGGAGCGCACACCGGGACTCACCACGCACGGATTTAACTTCTGGGGCAAGTTCCAGGCCACAGTCGACAAGATGATCAAGGAAGACATTGATGCTGCTGCGGTGAGGATTCATTTTGATGTTCTTTCTTAATTTGACTAACGTTGCCATGTAGTGCCAGCTGCAGAATATTGGTTGATTTGTAATTAACATGTTGAGTAGCAGCGACACACGGGCGGCCAATAGATTATTAATCACGTCTGGCATTCCAAAACTTGACAGGTTAATATAATAATATTTTGACATTACGATACTTCATGATGCACAAGATTGTCGATAACTGCTCATAATCGCATCAATTTTAGTGGTATTTATATTGACTAGCGGTCGCCTAGTGGTCAAAATTCGACCTAATTGTTTTCTGTTTTTCTCTATTACATATATATAATGTATAGGTAACCATAGTTACAAAGAATTGTACGATGTCAGACGAACAATGTCGAAATACTACGAATGCGATTCGAGTGCGTGTGTCAAATGCATGGTTGTGTGCGTGTAGTGTTTTTTCATTAATTTAATGTATTTCTAATGCATATTTTATAAAAATATTAGGATTCGCCTCCTTCTCCATATAAACTTTAACTGTGCCAAATTTCATACTCCTCCGTCCGCGCAATTTTCGTAACAATTAATACGTGAAGCAAAAATTTTCGTACAAAGTTTTTGCTTCACGTATTAATATATTTATATTGATTATAATCACTAAATCTTTTCTCGTCAAGAAACAACTCGGAATTTATATCTTTTTTTATATTTGTTGTTCGAAGAATGGTCTTCGTTGGTCTTATAGCATATATTTGCATTTCTGCTTACTTGCGATCATATTATCTGGGTTTTTCCAAGTCAGGCCAGATCAACTATTATCAAGTCTTTTTTAGGAATTCCGATTAACAGATAGAAGTCAACACATATACATTAAATAAAGCCCAGATGTTGATAAGATGAATGTGAAAAACTTTTTCTCAATGTGTAAAAACTTTATAAAATATTGTTGAACATTCAAATATTTTAAATGCGTGAGTTTGTTTGTTCGTTTCGCTTTCACGCTTTGACTACTCGACCGATCATCAATTGCAATTTCATACTCGTTGACAGTGATACAGAAAAGAACCTTTCATTCAGAGGAAAAGGTACTAGTTCCGAGGTATAGAAATTTATTGACATATTCTACACTAGATGTGCCCGCGGTTTCACCCGCGTTTATGATTACTGCGCTGCCCGTGTTGGTCGTAGCGTGATATATAGCCTATAACCTTCCTCAATAAATAAGCTATCCAACAATAAAATAAATTTTCAATTCGAACCAGTAGTTTCTGAGATTAGCGCTTTCAACCCAACAAACAAACACGTCAGCTTAATAATATTAGTATAGACTAAATGTGCCCGCGGTTTCACCTGCGTTTATGATTACTGCGCCGCCCTCGTGGATCGTAGCGTGATGTCATATAGCCTATAACCTTTCTCGATAAATGAGCTATCCAAAAATAAAAATAAATTTAATTCGGACCCGTAGTTCCTGAGATTAGCGCATTCAACCAAACAAACAAACAAACAAACAAACAAACTGTTCAGCTTTATAATATTAGTAAGTATAGATAAACACGAGCGAAGCCGCGGGCAAAATCTATTACATTATAAGTTCATACTTTATTTATGTATCTTATGAGGGGACCGTCGGGAAAAGTGAAAATCTTAATACGAGTAGTTTCATATTGTAAATATGTAGTTTAATGGTACTAAAGTTTACTAATAATAGTAGTTTAATATTTTAAACGTAAGTTAAGAAAATGGCTACTGGATAAGTACTTTTATACAAAAGTTGAGTTTATGCAACATAAAACTAATGAATCTGATTATTTAAATTTTTTAATATAATGGTAATATAATCGATAGCGACGTTTTTTACAGATCGTTTAATAGTCTCACTGAGTATATACTTTTAGACAATTTTGTAACAAAGAAACATTTATTTGCACAGAATACAGGTGGTACTAGATATAACAATGGTGAATAGTTCAAGTTACATTCTGCCTGTATTAGGCATGCAAATACTAATAATTGAAGACAATTAATTAAAATTACTTAGCATATTTTTCATTATTATATTACCTCTTTCTCTCTTAGCCTTTATTATTCCCAAGTCACTTGGGGTCGGCTTTTCTGGTCTAACCAGATTTGACTGGATATCAGTTTTTACACGGAGCGGCTGCCACCTGACCTTCGCAACCCGAAGGCTAACGATACCCTAAGGCTAGACCAGTGTCAGGATATTAGAGGGTACTGACTTTCCCAATAACGACTGCCATAGATGTTCATGGCAGCCGGGACCGACGGCTTAACGTGCTCTCCGAGGCACGGAGCAGGCGATAATTGTCAATCAATACGCACATAATTTCGAAAAGTCATATAACTTCCGAAATTCAGAGGTGCGCGACGTGGGTTCGAACCCTAGACCCTCTGCATTGCAGTCTGTTGGTCTCACCACTGAGCTATCGCTGCTATATACTTTATTTAACTAACACTTTATATATGCCAGGAGGAACCACACGAGACAGTTCGTCGTCACCGCCTGCAGGACGCTGAGAATCGTCGTGAGATATACCGCTCTATATTTGACCCTGCAGTCCACGACGCACTCAGATCGAGGGGCGAAAGAAGGTAATACTAGCATTTCGATTCAAAACATTCAAACAACTCAATCACCAATCCATGGAACGTGATACCACAGTCATATGGTCTAAAACTAAACAGTCCAGTTGGTCTAGATAAATAGTTTTTATTGTCAATTGCATACATCTATGCGAAAGCTTAGTGGGAGACCGTTGGACTGTCACGGAGAGGTCTCTAGTTCGATCCCAAGACGCGCATCTCTGACTTTTTGAAGTTATGTGCGCATTAAATAGTTAATTATTGGTTGCTCTAACGGTGAAGGAAAGTATCGTGAGAAAACCTGCATGTTTGAGTGTCCCACACAATGTTCTCGAAGATATGTGAAGTCTGCCAACCCGCACTAGGCCAGCGTGGTGGACTAACGCCTAACCCTTCTCACAGTGAGAAGAAGCCCGTGCCCAGCAGTGAGACAGTTTATTACAGGGTTAATATTACTATAGATTTATGTAATACCGGAATTTAATGTAATACTCGATTAAACACGAAAAAGCATTAACAAATTGAATTCAATAGGCCTCCGTTTTACTCCTCTAGTTAGTATTTTGAACATCATTTCATCGTGGACAGGCACCTACGTGCAACATTTTAAGCTTTCTGGCTCATCAGTTTGTGTTATGACTTAATCAATATTCCAAACTTTTGCACTCCTAAAGGGGTAGCTTGCTAGTATAAGGAACACTAGTACAAAATTTAGAATTTTCGTCGCTGTCTTATTAAAAGAAAGATAGAACATTTTAAATCTCTAGAACTCAGCGTTTGGGTCGTGCGTTGATTATTTTGTCAGCCAGTCAATCAGTACGTCAGAGTATATTTTTATTAATTATTAAACGATTGCAGGTTGTCTCACAAGGCGCTGCAGGGCGCCATCATGATCACGTTCTATCGCGACGAGCCGCGCTTCTCTCAGCCACACCAACTACTCACGCTACTCATGGATATGGACTCCCTCATCACTAAGTGGCGATGTTAGTATACTATACCAAATAACTAGTCAAGATTGCCAGTTTTTGTCCCACTTGTCATCCCAATATATATCATTTTCCTAGACCGAATTTCGGTTACGGCGGCCAATCCTACTGGAGACTAACCATCTGCGCGGGAGATATTATAGTGCACTAGTACGCTCTATGTTCATTACCTTCCATAATATGGTAGGACGACAATCAGGCGCAGGGCCAACTGCTTGTAGCGTATGTAACACCGCCAACTTCCTAACTCCGAGCTGCAACTGAGAATTTCTAATCAGAAAAATCCAATAACGTTTTGTTGACAGCTCTTGCACAGCAGCACACAATTTACGTAGTAAATTATTATTGTCACCGTCGATTCAAGGGACACTCTAGCTCAATTGAGGTACCAGCTTGGCCCTCCCGTTTTATATAAACGTTTTATATTAGTTATTATATACAGGTTGTTCGGTAATTAATGGATAACCTTGAAATGTCACCGGACAACCTGTATATTACTTTGCCAAATAAAGCACAAATAAAATTAATAAAATTTGTATAAATAGTATCTTTAGTATTTACCAGGTAAGTTATTTGTGGTCCCCACAGGGCTTGAAATTTACCTTTATGTTTTGCATCTATGTATGTGGATGCTTTGTGTTATTTGTCGTATATTATTATAGAGACAGAAGTCTAAAGACTTCGGTTGTATTACGAAGCTAAGTTAGTTATTGAGACTTACCGATATTACTGCATATGACTGTCGGATTTTAGTTTAGTTTTTCAAAGGATTTCTTTTTGTTTTGCAGACAATCACGTTATAATGGTGCAACGTATGATCGGCTCGCAGAATCTCGGCACTGGCGGTTCCTCAGGATACCAGTACCTTAGGTCTACACTCAGGTAAGAACTTGAGCTTAAGTATTAGACAGTTTATAATGACTCTTACATACTCAAAATTTAATTGTATGACTTGTCAGCTTTGTCACTTAATCTTAAAGAAAAGTTGCTTCGTCAGGAATAACTTATGAGAGTTTATCTCTCTCAATTTGTTTCTAGATAAAGTCCTCATCTGCCTAACGTCGGACTCTTTTCAGAATCTTCAAACTAAGCACATTCATTTTAAAGCTATGGTCTGACTTCTGCTTCAGACTTTTCTTTTATCTTCGACTTTTATCGACAGACAGACATCGCCTTTCTTGCACCATGAAACTAAAAACCATGTGTCGCCCGACACAAGAAAGTGCCCCGAATTTTGAAGCAGTATAGTAAAAAATATGGCCAAAACTCAGGCTTAGAAGAATGTTTTGGTAATCACCCGAATAATTGTCTTGTGCAGTATTTGAACCTACACCACCTAGTAAGGCAGACACCAGCCCGCTGCATACGTATCTCCTTCTGAACCGTGTCCATAACATTTTTTAATACTCTCCAATAATTGATTTATTTTCTTTCTAGCGACCGTTACAAGGTGTTTTTGGATCTCTTCAATCTATCCACATTCTTGCTGCCGCGTTCTCTAATACCACCTCTAGATGATGGAATGAAAAAGAGCCTTAATTTAACCTGGGGCGACACGCGAGAAAATGGTGAAAACGGTCAGAACGGAGAAAATCGTCAAAATGGCATAGAAGCATCCTTATAGTCCAAAAGACTCTTAGATTGTAATTAACTATTGTTAATTTTTACTAAGATTTGATAATTTTAGAATCGAATTAATTGGTAGAATTTATTCTACTTATAATAATTATTATAGGAGAAATAAAGGCACATGGCCAGTAATCGTTAATAATAGACAAGTATTTGTAATAAAATGCAATATATAGGAACAACATTTTGTGATGTTTTGCTATCTAGCTTTTGAGTTTCTGTAGACTATCAGTGTTATGATCCTCTTCTCTATGGTGCTCAACAGAGCAAGGAACACCCTTGTCCATTTTATCAAATCTTGTCTCAGTGCAATTACACAGGCAATACAACTGCACGGAAGGTGAATTGTTTTTATACCCTTCTCTATGGTGAGCGGAGCACGGAACACTCTTTGTCCATTTTATAAAATCCAAGTGTCTCAGAGACAATTATTACTCAGGCAATACAACTGCACGGAAAGTGTAAGTGGTCACCTCACTTCTCTCACCTCACCACTGCCACTATGTCGATTGTGTGGGTGTGTCAGTCACTATGTGGGTTCGAATCCCACACGGGAAAAATATTTGTGTGATCCACAAATGATTGTTTCGAGTCTGGGTGTTCTGTGTCTGTTGTTTGAATGTTTGTTAAGTCCTCTGCGACACAAGATTAATTCCAAGAGCTCACTAACTACTTATACGTTAGATTAATTAAACTTAAACCTCTCGAAAAGTACATACAATTCAATATTATATTGGGTTTTCTGGCAATGATATCAATACTTAACCGTAAAGTAACAATCTAGTATCCCAGTGTTACTGCGATACTATTTTGTTACGTCATAATTCAGTAGATTATCAAATCCGTTGGAGCATATTTCTATATAATATATATATTTTTGTTATTAGGAGTATTCCTTCAATCCTCAGCTGAGTTTTTTATATTACTTAGATAAATACTTACCTAATTAAACAATTGTTTGGGTCAGTTTAATATCGCTGAAGCATGTCAGTTGACTTAGTAGTATCAGAAGTCGTGACTTAACCCTTTGTGTATTTAATAAAGTTCAGAGTTATATATGAAAACGATACCATGCTTTGCCAAATAATTACCATCTAGTAAAGTAAAAATTATTACTTACCATCCTATACTTTATTATTATATATTTTACCAATGTAATGGCCTTGAAATAAAAATATTCTAATTTACTATGCACGCCCAGTTGTGTATAATGCTTGGTGCCACTTTTAGAAATATTTATGTTAACAAGGAACAACTCGGTTGATTTGAAAACTACTTGGAAAATCCCGAACTATATACCCGGCTATAAGACCAACAATTTTATAGATAACATTGAAATCACTTCTCGCCGGAGTTTCTATAATATTTTTTATTAACGTACAATATTTAATCTGTCATTTGACAATGTTGCCAGCCTAAATTATAATTTGCTAATTGAACCATAGATCTGAAAATTTTAATAAACGGTATGATTATTATGTGTAATGATAGGCAATTATTATTGTTATTTTTAGTTCATAACTATTTTCAAATAAAATACAATGTTAATATATTAAGTTGCTTTTTATTCCAATATGTGTACGTATTTTCATCACTAAAGATGTATCTATAAATTAATAAATTATATGTTAACCAGATAAAGGAATTTAATTTTGTTTTTACAGGCATCGATCGACGACATGTCTTTGTATACATTTACGAAATCGCACCTAGTAGTAGAGTCAACGACAAAAGTAACTACACATTTCATATATTTTTATTAACAATATTTTATATATTAAAAATGTCTAATGCCTATTCTTCAGTAATAAAGTGTAATTAAATTGACAAACTTTTAAACAATTCTGCTGTAAAAAAAGGTTACAGTTTATCAAAATTTCACAAATATTTATCGACTTATATCGCTGACTATACGATCAATGTGCTAACTGAAATTTACACAAATATGACTATAAAGCGGTTGGTTAATTTATGCGTCAAACGGCGCACTAGACGCTTGCGGCAATCCAGTCCATTTGCCGCGTTACCGTCGCTTACGGCGACATTCGTCTCACGCTGCTATTGACGCTGCCTTCAACGCAAAAATCAAACGAACCAATTGCTTTATCACTACATATTATAAAACTAAATTCACCGCCGCGTCTGTCTATCTGTTCACGATAACTCAAAAACTATGCTGAACGGATTTTATGCGGTTTTCACCAATAGACAGAGTGATTCCTGAGGAAGGTTTAAGTGTATAATTTTTTAAAGGTTTTGTACTACTCGTGCGAAGCCGGGGCGGATCGCTAGTATGCAATCAACACATGAAGCATAAATGCACGGAACTAAATATTTTAATAGTTCTTGTTGCATTCATGTATATATCGACATGGCTTTTCAGAAACTTTTATGTATTGACATTTCCTCTATAGGCGCTTTTAGAAAACGTTGTTGGAATTTTTTGATACTTAAGTCATTCGCTGTTCCGTGATAGACACAATAGAAAATCCATTGTTATGTATCATATGTGATTCATCGGACAGGGAACCTGTTAAGATGTACCTTTAAATCTGGTTAACAATATGTCAGTTGTCCACAACCTCTAAAAGAATGATGTGGTCATATTATGCTGTTTCTATGGCGAGCGAGCAAAACCATCAATAACAATAATAAATGTAAAAAGCTTAATTTTGTTACGACCAACCTCTTAACAATTTCAATGCCATGTAGGAGAAACAATAGAAAATGTATTGTTTGCGATAATTTAGCGACTAGTGTTCAATGTGTTAAGATGTATACACGTAATCAACAAATTACAACGCAAATTCAACAGAGTCTGATATATTTATGGGAAAGTACAATCAGTAACATAATTAAGAATTAATTATTTTACCGTACAAAACAATGATAGTACTAAAATATCAATTATTCATAACAGTAGTTATTAGAGAAAACTTCATAACAAAGAAATAGTGACATTATAATTTTAATTCTCATAAAGAGTTTGTTTTGTGCAATTATGTCGCTAACCGTTCAATGTATTTACTGCGAATTTTTTTTAGCTTTAAATTTTTGAGCATGACCACTTCTTTCTTTTATTTTCATCTTTGTCATGAATAGTCTAAGCAGACAAAACATGAGGTTCCGTACTTTTATTCACTAAGAACTTGTACAAAACTTTATGCTTATAGACCTGGCCTGGAACCAAAATGGTGCTTGGAAAGTTACCATGATGGACAGCATCAGGGTACTTCTGGGTTTCAAGACAAAATGCACCATGTCTCCTGTACCCTACAGAGTCTTTTCCTACCAAAGCTGCTTCGCTGGGCAATGGAAGGAAGTTAGCTGTGTAGAACTGGACGCCAGGCTGGTCGCTGTATACTTCTAGCGTGCGACCTGATGGTGGATGGGTGACGCGAGATACGAAGGTCAGGTCCTGGAATGTACATTTATCGATTGTTATATTTTTTACCATATATGCAGCTGTAATTACCGGTAATTCCTAATGCGGTGTAGATTTATTACTACAGAGTTAAAAACAACAATTTAAGAATCGGCGTATCTTGGATTATTTTCCAGTCCTCTAAACAGCGGTAGACGACCTACTGTCGAATACACTCCTTGAAGTTTGAGTCGGAACCTAATATCCTGGCAGCAGACAATAGGGTAGATCACATACATTTTTTTATTATTTAAGGCAAATATTCACATTAAACAAAAAAAATTGAAATCTTCTAACAAATAAAAAATATACGATTATTTCATATCTTGTAGAAGGGGTATTGTAAAATGGCTGAAAAAGGATGTGTAGGTAATATAGATATAGTGTTATTGGGTACTTCCTTAGGAATTCTCATTAGCACAGAGTCAAGTAATAAGGGGACAGTAATAATCTACTTGGGATTTAAATCATGGCTCGCAACATGTGGTATAATACCCAGATGGAGACACCTACTCCTTGGAGGATGTACAGGCGGGTTCCACTGTACCCAATACTCGAGAAATTTTACGAATATGCAAGGTTATGAGTACGTACCTCCTTGCCGAGATTAACGCAGAAGTTGTCGTCAAACAAGTTGCCGGACATGTCACAGTCGGCCAAACGTTTTTCCTTCCTAAAGTCGAACGGAGTGCCTTTTACTGGAGTAAAGTTACCAGTAGGTATAGAATTGGCGTCTGTCTCTGTAATCCTGTAAGCAATAATTACAATAATTAAATACAAGATTTTAGCCGCAAATTCGCTTGCGTTCCCTCAGGCTCGTTGCTATCCCTCAGGAACAGTGCTTTTTTTCTAGATGAAAGGTACTCTATGTCCTTTTCTGTTCCCCTGACATCGTTAATGCGATGATCAATCAAGTAGTTAAGGCGTGGAAGCGTAATAAAAAAATCACATTCGCATTAAAAATATCAGTTAGGGATTCTGATTTCATGTGGGCATTATGTGTCAGGTAACAATTTAACGTCCAGAAAACCGACCATGTTCGTAGTAGATGCATCGATATATGATTCAAATCTTTGTCATATAATATATTAAGTCAGGATAGTCGGAACTTCTTGGTCGACAGCGAGAGGAAGTGGGTAGCGGTCGCATCCTTCTGTGAGGACGTCAACTCTCAGAAAGAGCTGGCGGAATGGATTCGTGAGGAAAGTATCCTGGCGGATTTGTGCCGCCGCCAGCGTAGTGAAGGCCGCGGGTGGCCCGCTGACCTTTGCGGTCTGCATTGGGCACTGCTGGTTGCTGATGTAGTTTCAGTTACCGCGACCCACCCACCATATATAGCAGCGAGTTGGCATACAGTGGTGATTTTGGTTTGGTTCTTAAAGTCTCAAGAGAGAGCCCGACATAACCCTCTCGTATACCTTTGTGACGAGGTGGTACATCAGGAGCATTTACCGTGGTTAAAATAAAGAAAGTCCACACTTACTTATCAGCGTTAATAACAACTATATGGTTGTACAACTCCTCAGAGCCGGCGTCGTGACCCGCCATATTGAAATAAGAATGGTTGGTTAAATTAACCACTGTTTTCTTGGTAGTGGTTGCTGTGAACTCCATGTGGAAACTGCCGTCGTCTGCCACCTCATACGATACGTTGGTGATGAGGTCCCCAGGGTACCCTTCCTCGCCGTCCTTCGACAAGTAACTGAAGATCACTTTGTTATTTTCCACTGTCGTTTCCCAGACCACCTGGAATTTGAGAAGGCATTTCCTTCAAAAATACTATGAAGCTGTGTTACATTATAGACTAGCAAGTCTACTACCAGCAAGTCATACTGCTCATAGGCACAAACTTTAGCTGCTAGCTGCTTTTTGTCTAATGCCGTCAGAAACCTCAACAACGATATTTTTAGAGATCTTTCATTTGGGGTCTTTCGAGTCTTCCGACACAGGTATTTTCGTACATAAAAGAAGGCCTCAAAATCGTTGTATTGATCATTTATTGATAAAGAAATAAAGTATTCTAGCATTTATTATTATTATATAGCTTATGCCAAAGCCCGAAACAACAGTTTTAGAACTTTGTCTGATTATTCTAGCATCACGCAAAACGGAGCCAACCCATTTCCATCGTTTAGTTTCTAATACCTCACATAATATCACGTCACGGCGGCAAATCTTAACGAAGGCTGGCCATTTGCGCAGGAGATACTTTAGTGCACAAGTGTGCGCGCAAACACAAGTGCCCTCTCTCTACCCTAACTCTCACAAGCCGAGGTGGGACGGCAATCCGACACAACCGGAGAGAGATCAGGCTCATGACCATCGGCTGCTTTTCGAGGCACGGGCTAATTCCCTAATTCCTGGTTGCTACTGAGAACTCCTTGTTAAAAAAGCCCTATAGCTCTTTGTTGGCCCGACCCGGGTTTTCGAACCCTAGACCTCATGGCCGGCAGTCGCTTTTCTTACCACTGCTTCACCGAGGCAAGTAGACGTTGAACTTAGAAGACGTATGTATAATACCTTATCAAAGCCAACCAGGCCGCCGTGCAGATGATGTTCCTTAGCAACATTCTTGGCGAGTCCATATGTTCGTCCATCTATCTCGAAGGTAGCAAAACCGATGCGGTTGGCACACCTGCCGACTGCAGCCCCAAGATAGGGAGTGTTCCTTGAAACGTAGCTGCTCAAATCGTCGAAGCCCAATACTACGTCTTTTGTAACACCGAACCTATCGGGCACCTGAAATAATAATGAAGCTCTCATAGCTAGTTGCACTCACTGATCGGTAAACGATTAGCGAAGTTAAGCAACGTTGGGTGCGGTCAGTCTATAGGTGGGTCACCGCTTAGTGGTATTTCATCTGAGCGTCTCCGTGCTTCAGAGGGCACGTAAAAAGTCGATCTCGGTTGTTGTCAAATTCAGCAATCGTTAAGCCATGTCAGAGGCCTACTTGTTAGGCTTACTAGGTTTGAACAACTCTTGACAACAGGTTGGCCACTAACCACACGAAAAGAAGAAGACCTGAATTAATTAAATTAACATATACATATATAGACTAGCTTTTGCCCGCGGCTTCACTTGCGTAAAAGTAGATTAGGTTATGTTAGTAATAGTATTTTTTTTTATGAAATATATATAGCCAACGTTACTCGCTAATAATATAGTTTTATAAGGTAAACGAATTTTTAAAATCGTTTACATAGTTTTTGAGTTAAATCCTTACAAACAAACAAAAGATCAAATCTTTCCTCTTTATAATATTAGTATAGGTTACCCCCCAGAGGTTTTAGGTTCGATCCCACAGTACGCACCTCTGACTATTTGAAGTTATGTGTATTATAGCTCGCTATATCGGTTAAGGCAAACATCGAGATAAAAGTATAATATGATGAAAGTTATCTATAGTGTTCTCAAAGGTGTGTGAAGTCTGCCAGCCCGCTCTAAGCGTGGCGGACTATGGCATAATCTTTCTCAAAATAAACTCGTGCTCAGCAATGAGACTGCTTAAAAAGGCCATAATACCAAACACCGTATTGCTACTTAAAAAAATTATGACATGAAAAGCCACTAACACTTTCCGACCCCAAAATCGAACACGAAAAGTATAACGATACTATTATTTCATATATAGCTTACCGAGTACAATTATTATACAAATAGAAGTACCGGGGATCGAAACCGCAACTCAGGTCATTAAAAGGTGACTAAAAACCACAGCGCTATCCCGGTTACTATCAACATGTTGATTATGACCAATATAACAAATAAATACATTTTTGTGTTGTACCTAACTGTGGTTTATTTTATTTATGACTAACTTTACGGCGTCGCCTACAAGAAAGCTATGTTAATGCATACGTACTTTGACTTTGAAAGGTTTGACCCGTCTGGGAATCGAACCCACAGAACTCGACGCGTTGGCAGGAACGAGGCGACCACTTAAATCGCCTACCGTGAAGTATTTCATGTCAATATTTACCTTTATAGCCTGGACAATGGCGCCGTAAGAGATAGCCGATAGTGAGAAACCATTCGACAATTTCCACGTAAACTTTTTCACCTGTTTCTCCTGGTGCACACCAAAATCTTCAACAGTTAACGCCACCATTTCTGGAAAAAATACAGATATACACGTCTATATCCTTGAAGACCTGATCATTGTGTAAATGGCCGACAAGCAATAACATCAAATAAAGCTACTTTTTGTAAGAAGGATAGTCTAGTATAACATTATAATATAATGTCCTCCAGACCGATTTTCGGTCACGGCGATCTTAACGGAGACTGACCATCTGCGCAGGAGTTATTATAATACACAAATGTGTGCGCAAACACAAGTACACTCTCTGTTCCCTAACTCTCATGATCCGATGAGACGGCAATCCAACACAGCCGGAGAGAGATCAGACACAAGATTAACGGCTTTACGTACTTTCCAAGTCACGGAGGTCACCACTCACTAGCACCGCCAATTTCCTAACTCCGGGCTGGTATTGAGATTTCTTAAGAGATATACCCATAACTTTTTGCTGGTCTGACCCAAGACCTCATGCATAGCACTCGAATTCACTACCACTACGCCACGGAGGCAGTTCATCATTCCCAACACTCATAGGGTAAAACGCAGGCGTTCATACTCATACAGTCTCGCGCCCATATTCCCAAAACCTTGGGCAAAGGTGCACACAGCAGCGATATCCCAGTGAGAGACCGATCCCAAGGCGCACATCTCTGCCTTTCCGAAGTTACGTGCGTATTAAGTATTAAAATATCGCTCGCTTAAAGGTAAAGGAAAACATCGTGAGGAAACCTGCATGAGTTCTGCATAATGTTCTTGAAGATACATATGTGAAGTCTAAAAACACGTTTTGGGCCAGCATGGTGGGCTATGGCCTAACCCTTCTCACACTGAGATGAGGCCCATGCCCAGTAGTGGGACGGTATAATACAGGACTAATATTATTATTGCCCAGCTATGATTTTAGGTGTTTTGCAATAGTGGGCAACCATATAGGAGTATACCGAACACTCATCCAAACTCCGTGCAGCTACTCAGAATTTTTACAAAGAATAACACTTTTCCTCATCCGGGAATCTAACTCAACCTCAGTATCAGGGAATGCGCCCTGCTCTTCAGTCGCAATTTTCTACTCCTAAATACTCCTATTAACTACCTACATGTCTAATAAGCAATCTAAAAGAAGAGTAGCGATAGCTCAGTGGGGAGACCAATAGACTGCAATGCAGAGGGTCTCGGGTTCGAACCCACGTTGCGCACCTCTGACTTTCGGAAGTTATATGACTTTTCGAAATTATGTGCGTATTGATTGACAATTATCGCCTGCTCCGTGCCTCGGAGAACACGTTAAGCCGTCGGTCCCGGCTGCCGTGAACGTCTATGGCAGTCGTTATTGGAAAAGTCAGTACCCTCTAATATGTCCCATGATAGACACAATAAAAAAAATCTATTGTTATGTATCATAATATGTGATTCATCGGACAGGGAACCTGTTAATATAGATTGCTTATTAGACATCTTCTTCTCCCTAGCCTTTATTATTCCCAAGTCACTTGGGGTCGGATTTTCTGGTCTAACCGGATTTGACTGGATATCAGTTTTTACACGGAGCGGCTGCCACCTGACCTCCGCAACCCGAAGGCTAACGATACCCTAAGGCTAGACCAGTGTCAGGATATTAGAGGGTACTGACTTTCCCAATAACGACTGCCATAGATGTTCATGGCAGCCGGGACCAACGGCTTAACGTGCTATCCGAGGCACGGAGCAGGCGATAATTGTCAATCAATACGCACATAATTTCGAAAAGTTATATAACTTCCGAAAGTCAGAGGTGCGCGACGTGGGTTCGAACCCGAGACCCTCTGCATTGCAGTCTGTTGGTCTCCCCACTGAGCTATCGCTGCTATTTTCTGTACCCCTGACAATGTGTAAACGAAATTTTATGATGATCGGTTGAGTAGTTAAGGCATTAAAGCGTAACAAACAAACACATTCGCATTTATAATATTGGTAAGGATTGTACAGTTTATTGAGAGACCCTTGGACTGCCACAAAGAGGTCTTTATGATTTATGATTATATATTTGCATGAAACATGGTAGTAAGTTGTTCACAATGATTGTAGAAATTCTTGAGTTTGAACTTAAGATCTCTGGCGGATCGAAATTTTAATAATGGCCATGGAATGACTGATGAGTTCTAATTAATTCTATGGATATGATATCTCAACTTAAAAATGTAAAATATTTTAATTCCAGACTTTATTTTATTATTACTAGCAAATTAAGCTACTACAAGTAGCGATTTTGTTATATTCTAGACTTTATTTTATTATTACTTCAAGCAAATTAAGCTTCTTGTAACCCTAGCGCATTTATGATAAGTAGCTGTCGCAATAAAATTGAGTCGACAAATAAACGTATGAGAATTCGTCAATGTTCTATAAAAACCTTGTTTTAAATATTACCTATTCATAATAATATCTTCACTTTATTTTGAGTTGCTATACACTTGACGGAACAGTTTATTTATCCATAACTGTCAATACAATGATAACAAAACCTAATCTTTTTTATTGGCTAAACAAGAATGAACATATGCCGGTTTCTAAATTTTAGTTTAGAACTAAATTCAAATAGGTAGGTATTGTTAACTAAATGTAGATTATTTTCGTATACCTACTCTTATATTATATTCTTACACAATTACATATAAGTTACACAGACTTTAACAAACACATCAAAAATGCGTTTTAAAACAACAAGATTATATGAAGTCGTTACTCTTTATCACCCAACTAACTATAAAGTGACACTCAATAACTGCAATTGATACTTATCTAACATACAATTACGTACACATTATCATGTATTTTAATAAATAACACTTACAGACATTTATTTGATAACAATATCACTCGTATATATATAAAATTATATTTTTTTAATCAGACACTTACCGATTGATAAATGATAACATCTACACACGACCGTACTTCACGACGCGCGTTTTGCGACTGCCCTGAACTTCGTCCACTCTGTTTATAAACCGCTCTGAATTTAGATACATAATAACGCAAACACTATTACATAGATCGCATCCTTAATAAAACAGAGACTTATCTCAGTATTTTGGATTAAACAAATTTGAACTCTATTGCAAAGATTTAACACAAATATAATATTACAATTTAACATATACAATTAGAGTTCAAATTGCCTTACTTTCAAATTTCGAGTTAAGTCGCTGTTTTATTAAGGATGCGAGATGTCAGGCGTAGATAACGCTGTTATTCTTATGTAAATATATTTATTTTTAATAGCCGTGTCTGTGGCGCAGCAGTTTTGAATGCTTCGCCGGTTCGATTCCCGGACGAAGTATGGGTTTTTCTGTCAATAAATATCAATAGTAGCACGAAGTAATGGACTCACTCTCTTTTACGTGAAAATTAAAACCATAGGTCAAAGAGTTCAGAGCATGGTTTAGAAGGGTACTAATTCAATCCGTCCAACACTTAATCGTTGTGTTTATTTTTTGTATTTATATCCAACATAATATACTGAAAATTAACCACGTCTGGGTCAATATTATTTTGGTAAATATGCAGATATGTGATATGAGAATGAAAATATGTTTCATACATAATGTGTATTCAGTCGATCGACAGATAAGTAGCTTATCGTGAGAGTTTGGAATCGAATTTCGGTTATAGTAATGCGGTTGTCATGTTAAAATGAAAATCAATATAAGAGATTAACAACATTTATTTTCTATTACAATAATTACAGATAATTAAATAACCGATATTATTCGGTGCTTACAAAATTATTTGTAAGTATTGTGCAAATTATTTATTATTAAATATAGTTTACTAAAATTGTAAACGTGAAAGTAACTGTATTAGTTTGTCATGTTTTCACGACTAAGTATGGAAATAGTTATAACCATGAGAAGATACATAATGCTATGTAAAAACCGCGAACAAAGTCGAGACGTAATTGCTAGTTGTATATATTTTCTTGACATATAGAAGGTGCCGATTCAAGCAGAAATATAAAAATCTGGAAACCGTTATTAGCAAAAACGGGCAAGCATTTGCCCAAAAAATATCAAAAAAAATTCTCACTCTGTATAACAACCGTGTAAATCTAAGACAATTTTGTACGTATTCAGATTTTAAGTAAGTTTTATTTATGAACTCGCGACTCGCTCTGATTTCGCACGGGTAGAACAAAACCTTAATAAATTATACACTTATACCTCCCTCATAAATCACTCTATCTATTAATGAAAACAGCATGAAAATCTGTTCAGTAGATTTTAAGATTATCGCGAACAGATAGACCGTCGTGGCGGGGGCCTTTATTTTATAATATATATGTATATGTAGTGATAGCGATGGTCGTTATTCTCTAATTACTGTTTCTTGACATCTAGTTCGCCAATTTCTTCAGCGATCCCGCAGATATTGCCATACATCGCTACTTTAACGTAACCATCGATGCCATAGCGAGGGCCCCATGAGTTCTTCACTATGTAGTAAGGAATGGCGCCTGTTTTATCGTATCCAATGATCGGCACCGCGTGGTATACGCTTTCGTCGTTCCGACTACGAACAAAAAGTTAAATTTAGTACGCTTGGAAATTTTAAGATTACTACCGCATTATTACAGATATTGAAATAATGGACACAGAACTCCAGACACGGGACAACTTTTTATATAACATTGGCTTTGCGCGCGGCTCCGCCGGCGTGGTACCTGCACCAAAGAAAAATAGCTTATGTCCTTTCCCAGGGTTTAAACTACCTCTGTATCACATTTCATCCAAATCGGTTGATTGGTTTAGCCATAAATAGGTAACAGACAGACAGAGTTACTTTCGAATTTATAATATTAGTAAGGAAGTAAGGATAAGGATATAGGGCACACAAATATGTGATCCACAAATAGGTGCACCGAGACAATTTTTTTGTCCAGTATTGAACCCGTAAAGTTTGGTACAGTGCCATAAGCAAGGCTACCATTCAAATCACTACCAGTTACCAAGTTACTTACCATTAACTACCATTACCATTACCACAGATAATTTAATACTATACCTACTAACCGGTACCAAGTTTTTGTCAACGTCAAGTTTTTCCTCGAAAAGCTTTTCACTGTGTATGCGATAGAGTACAGTTTGCGAAGGACTTACTAATATCTAAATAAAAGATGATTTTTAAAAATTCGTTCTCTTCAAATACGAATTCATAGATATTTATCTGCCTTTGGGCAGTAAACAAGCTTACTGCCTACCTAATCCAATAATAATAATGTTCTCCAGGCCGACTTTCGATCTTAACGGAGACTGGCCATGAATGCAGTAGATATTATAGTGAACAAGTATATGCACAAACACAAGTGCACACTGTTCCCTAACTTTCATGATCTGATGGGGCGGTAATCTGACACGGCCGGAAAGATATCAGGCGCAGGTCCAATGGTTTAACGTACTTTCCAAGGCACAGGGGTATTGGTAATTTCAATAGCACCCCGGAGTTAGGAAGTTGGAAAACTTCCTAACTCCGGGGTGCTATTGAAATTTCTTAACATGAAAACTTTTTGCTAACCCAACCAAGCAAATGCCAAGTTAAGGATATTCGGCCACTGTTACTACCTTTTGTTTTATCTTGGGGGAATGCTTTGACGCATACCAATTCGTGGAAAAGGGGAGCGAAGAGGTTATGTCAGGCTCACCCAGCCAGCAGTGCCCAACGCAGGCAAGGAATGCCTGCTGGCGACGTATCCTGGGTGACGCTCCGGCACGACCACTGTTACCACCTTAGCTAACAAGATGGCTAGTCGAAAAAAGGTCGCCACCGCAAAAATTACAGTGTTGGTATCAGTGCAGCCCAGAGTCGTTTATTTTCAATGTCATAAGATAACATGTTGCCATTTTAACTATAGATAACAACTAAATAGTGCTCTCACAGGAAATTGTGGTACTTATTGATAAGTATCCCTTGATATAAAACTAATATTAGATGTACCTACGTACTAGATAGGTACTTTGCTTCGTGGAGCTTGTAGGCTACTTCAGTAGCTAAGTAAATTGAAGAGCCAGTCTCCATTACGATAGGCCTCTGTGATCGAAATTCGGCCTGGAGGAAATTTTTTATTATGGGTAGTTTTGATGGCAATATGACCGATGTTCGTAGTCAAAACGCTATGAAGCATCAACAGTAAGAAACTACTTACACACAAGCCCTTCGTATAATCCCTCCAACGTAGTTGAACCAGTTTGCAGCGTTCACCACGGTTGTCACCGGCCCGTGATTTACAATCATGCTCAATATTTTATCTTCACTCACATTGCTACAAAAAAATACAAGAATTTTAATCTCATGTAGAGCTAGCAGTAGTGAATGTGACTGCAATGCATCAGGTGCCGGGTTTCTTACTCAGTACGAGAACGTAGTCAAAAGCTGTGCCCTTAGCTTTGCACCTATGTGGGGTCTAAGTCATTGCTGGTAAAATTTGTATGTGTTTTCCTTCTCCCTTTTCGGTGTTCTATGTGTAAGACGATGCATGCATATATTTCAAGCTACCCTTTGCTCACGGCTTCCCTCGGAACTGTTCTTATTTTCTGGATAAAAGGCACCCTTTTGCTTTTCTGTACCCCTGACAACGTGTACGCGAAATTTCATGATCATCGGTCGTGTAGTTAAGGCGTGGAAGCGTAACAGACAAACAATCAAAGAACACGTTGGCATTTAAAATCCTATATAGGATAGTTAGGATTCATACTAGTGATGTAATATTGTACGATAGTCGCACATGCATGCCCGAATTTAGATATTAAACATTCGTTTCAATATATTGAGAGCATTTACAGTCTGTCGCCTGTTTCCAGTGCTAACGCTAAGGTTCTTAAGACTGCGCCGAGTGAAATGTGCCAAAACAGGCGGTCACAGTTAAGTGAATAAAATCAACACTTTTTGTTTAATACAAATATAAAATATACATTTACCATAACAATGAATGTGTTTACAATTACGCCGTGTAAACAATTTAAAATAATATTTTCGTCTACAAAATTACGTAAATTTGCACGAAAAATGCAAAAACGTAAGCTCATGTTACGTGAGTTTTAGATTATAACAGACATCTATCCTATTTTACAGCTTAAACGAAACATAAATAGTTATATTACTATTTGTCCCTCCCAAATATTTAAGTTATTGGTTGACAATAAAGATACATATTTATCAAAAAAGCACTTCGAATCCTTCATACAATTTTACTACGGCGGCCGCGCGCCGATTTGAATATGCGCTACACGAGCTCTGTTATTATCTGTCTTACGCTCGGCGCAGTCTTAAATGTCGATAGCCTAGGGGGAAACCGACTGATATGCGGCGTTCTTGAGTCCGATCCCAAGGCACGTATCTCTGTCTTCGAAGTTATGTGCGTATCAAACAATTAATTATCTCTCGCTTTGTCGGTGACAGCAAACATAGTAAGGAAACCTGCATGTCTGCGAGTTCTCCATAATAATCTTGAAGATATGTGAAGTCTGCCAACCAATACTAGGCCAGCGTGGTGGACTATGGCCTAAACCTTATCACACTGAGAAGAGGCCCTTGCCCAGCAGTGGGACAGTTTAATACTGGGCTGATATTATCGTATTCGCTATTAAGCATCTAAAACTTACCAGTGGTATCGAAAACTTTTAAGTGTGAGGCCAGGATGTCCCAGTTGCACGTCACAACTGTGATTCTTCAGAGTTAGAGGATAGTCATCTGCACTAACGATGCCTAGTCCTTTACAAATGTATTGAAGTGCTTTCGCAACGTTGCCACCCCGACACTTATTATTGTAATCTGAACAATCCAAAAGTTCCTGTGGAAATAAATTACTAAGTATAAGGTCTTACGCAATGGTAATGTATGCGACTGTGGTCTTGGATTCGATTTCATTGTAAATGTTATTGGACTATCGATAATTATGCTGATTCTGGAACTGTGCTTACGGCAATAGTTCGTCTCATATAACATGACATTTTACGCAAAAGTTTTTGAAGTGAAATCTTATTTAGGCGCGTTGAGCACTTTTTGGGTGAACAAAAATCATCAAACGCGCGTCATCGTTACCGAACGCATTTAAAATTTAAAAATAATAATCTAATAGCTCGATGATACAATTCACAAGTTACTTAGTTTTCACTTCTATCGGCAGTCCCCAAAGACTGCCCCGCATGTTTTTTTTTTACGAAATATTCTTATATTATAGATCTATTTTCTAATTACCTAGCGTATACTGTCATCTCGTTAAGTTTTCACAGAACGTGTGACAGTATAAATCTGAGTAAAACAGCACAGAATTTATTACAAACTGAATTCTGACCGCAGATTCCTTGGCATAAATGTAGCTTATGTAAATTGTTTATCCTTTGGGATCAGTACATTTTCTGGATGACAAGTACCCTAGTCATTTTCTGTATCCCGAACAACGTGTATGCGAAACATGATAATCGCTCGAGTAATTAACATGTGGCTGGCATGTGACATTGACAAAATCTAGCGAAATACGAGAGAAGCCGCGGGCAAAATCTAGTATTGTATAAATGTAGGTGTGAATGAATAAAGTATTTTAGTAGTTATTGCGTACTTAAATTTACCCGCGGCTTTGCTTGCGTAAATGTAGGTTAGGTTAGATTAGTAACAGTACTTTTTTGAGTTCGAAAAAACTCTTATACAACAGCTTTGTCCGTCCGTCTGTCTGTTATACAACTTTCAACTCAAGAACCGTAAGAGCTAGAGACTCGCGGTCAACACCATTCGACTTAGCATAGTCGATATACTTCCGAAATGACTATAACCTTTGACCTCCGACCTCAAGGTCACGTGATACCAACTTTCAACTTAAAAACCGTAAGAGCTAGAGACTCGCGGTCAACACCATTCGACTCAGCATAGTCGATATACCCCTGAAATGACTATGACCTCAAGGACACGTGATACCATTTTTTCGAACTCTAAGATGTACGGCAATTCATGGCCGTTTCTTACTTGTTTCTGGATGAAAGGTACCCTATGTCCTTTTCTGTATGCCTGGCACGGTGTATGTAACATTTCATATGAATTGATCCAGTAGTTAAGCCGTGAAAGCATAAAAAACAAATTCACATTCGCATTTATAATATACATAGGTAAGTTAGAATTGTCTTGATAAAAACAACTAACGACTGATTTTACTACGTCAAAATGCCTCATTAATATTTTTACTTGAGTTTAATTAGACTCTGTCGTGTCTCGTGACGCCGGCTTTTCGGCCGATTGCAGTAGTGTAGACGTCCAGCCGAATTTAGGAAGGACAAATTCTAGTATAGGGAGTGCCGTCTATGAATTTCTTCATCTAACTGTCTGTTTAGTAACACGCCTCAGTAAACAATGTTTTTATACTTGCGAACATTAAATTCATAATTCATTTGCGGTCTCCATGGCGTAGTGGTTAGTATACCCGACTGCCACGCCTGAGGTCGCGGGTTTGATTCTCGCACAAGTCAAACATTTGTGTGCATGGACATGGTATCACGTTTGTCCTGGTCTGGGTGTTTCTATGTATTGTATGTGTGTATTTACAAAAAGAAAGTATACATGTATGTTTATCCATTGTCTAGTAGGTACTTATAGTACAAGCTCTGCTTAGTTTGGGCTAGATGGTGTTGTGTGTATGTGATAGAATATATAATATACCAATGCATCCTAGTCTACTCCACTCACACACACTTACACATCCTACTCTACCCAATATCGAATCCTCGATCGACATGCATAATTTGATTCCTCCTTCCCCATTCTACCATCGGACGACCAGACAATCAGGCCAGCGACACAGGTACATGGTGGATATACCACATTTAGGCACGATGCGATTTGCTTCCAATTTTATAATGCGTACCGCTAAGGATTGGAATTCGCTACCTAAGTCTGTGTTTCCCGATGAGTACAATCTGGGTGTCTTCAAGTCGCGAGTGAATAGGTATCTTCTAGGCAAGCGTGGTCCATCGTCGACTGGATCTTCACTTAAGATCAGGTGAGATCGCAGTCAAATGCTAAATATTCAATTAGAGAATAAAAAATAAAAAAAAATACATCTCATGCTAATCTAAGATGCAAGTCGAATCCCCGATTTATCTTCTATTCGTACCATAGTGTGATTTTTTTTTTGATAAATCTGACGAAATCTACGAATTTTTCGTATTGACTAACAAATGTATAGGCACTTATAAAACGCCCCTGGCGGAGACTATGGTAACTAAAGACAGCGAGTGTGAAATTACTTGTACTACTACAATAGGTACGTAGCAGACAACATTTCCTAAACTTCGAGGAGAACGCAGACCAATTAGTTGTATAGAGAAAATATTGATGTAGGTAGGTTTATAAGTTACCTGTACGCTTAAAGGTACGTGAGTTAAATTTGCTTTGGCACCCATCGTCTCCATAACTTCTATTACCGTTATGGCCCAGCAGCCGAGGCACAACCTTTGATTTATTACAGGTGATACATATCCATGTTCTCGCCTGAAATTGTCAACCAGCTGATTAGAACTGTGGCGACTCCGCACAGACGAAGTTTCGACGACATACAACAGATGGCGCTGTACACAGTAGGCGCTTATTATCACGCTCGCCATACAATCCTGAATCACGCAGGTAAAGTTTACACAGTGACTAAGTAAATACACAAGTTTTCGACATCAACAGTTACAACAGCCGCAGCCCACCAGGTATGAACCCAGACGGGTAGGAAGATCCTCCCTTTATGATAAAGGGTTATGACACCACGTTCCTCTACAGAACCAAAGATTATAATCTAGATAGACCTTCTGGTTGATATTCGGCACACAATGCCAACATGACATCGGCATTATAAATATAGTAGAGTAATGACGATAACGATCATACCTTCATTATTTTTTAAAACCTGAAAGTTTCTCTGTGTCCCTAATACAGGTAAAAACTATTCTCGACTATGAAGTTTGGATCATGGTTGCTTTGAAAGATAACCGGTAGCAAAGGTGTATAGGTGTAATCTCAAATTCGTTAAAATTTATATTTTATTTAGAATAATATTAGAAATCGCGTCGTCCATTGTCAGAGTACAGTTGCAAGCCCCTGTCAGACACCCTTAAGTTATAATCAATACTAATACTAGCTGTCCAGATAAAGGTTGCCTGAAAACACGAAAAAAACAATTTATGAAGATCGGTCCAGCCGTTTAGGAGGAGTTCAGTGACATACACACATCATTATATATATAAACATTATAAAGCTAAAGAGTTTGTTTGTTTGTTTGAACGCGCTAGTTTCAGGAACTACTGGTCCGAATTGAAAAATGCTTTTAGTGTTGGATAGCCTATTTATCGAAGAAGGCTATAGGCTATATAACATCACGGTTGCACCCACGGGGGCAGCGCAACAATAAACGCGGGTGAAACCGCGGGCACATCTAATGAATTATATTTATACTTTCGTCATAGTATAAAAGCTGAATTTTCTATATGTTACTTGAGGAACTATCAAAATATGTTTTCTCACTAATCAAACTGCTTCGATGGTTATTACACCTTGCCAAACACATTAAAAGTCTGGCGTCTTCAATATTATTAAGAGTTATATGCAACGTATACAATGTTGGAGGGATAAATAATGTTGTTGCCGCTCGGTTTTATGTAAATGTTCATCGATTCTTATACTGATAAATATTGCGAAATTTCGACGCTAGCAGTCTAGTACCTTCTAAAAATGCGCTATTACACCAATTTCTGCGAGCAAACCATATATGTACTATTTAAAACAATGCTCACCTGGAAAATCAAACTATGTACACACCAGAAAAAAATTGTTGGGTACTGACACACTGAAATGATCAATACTATCCCTGACGTAGGTCCATGAAGCTTAATTGGCAACGCGACGAAACGGTTTGTGGAGGTTTATAAATTATTTTCTTTTCACACATTGGAATTGAAATACGGCCTAGGTGTCGCAGCGGTAGAAAATGAAACTGTGCATGAGGTTTTTATACGATTTCCGTGTCGGGCAAAGTGTTGTCCCAACTACAACCTATTATTTTACCTACGACTACGACTTTGTTTTGATTCTAATTATTATTTAGTTTATATATTATCTTTATATATATTATTCTTCTATATTCTTCTATTAGTGTGTAGGTATGTCTCACCTCCTAAATGGCTGAACCAATTTTGTAAGTGGTTTCCTGGATAGGTTTGATTCAGAATTCATCGGGCAGAACAACGTCTCCTGGGTCTACTAGTAGTCAAAAACATTTATTGAAAATAATATAATGTAAAGTAAAATTAACGCCGGCCGTTGTAATCTGGTCGAAAAATCATTAAAACACTATGCAAGATCGCGTCAATACCCGTTACGCATAACTAAATATTATAAAACTAAGTCCCCCGCCACGTCTGTGCGCGATGAACTCAAAAACTTTTGAACGGATTTTCATGCGGTTTTTAACCAATTGACAGAGTGGTTCTTGAGGATGATTTAGGGGTATAATTTGTTAAGATTTTGTACTATCTGTGCAAAGCGGGGGCAGCTGGCTATTTATATGCATATATCATGAAACTCGAAAATTTTAAAGTTTTTTGGCAAATATTTATTAAAGTATGAATGGCACAGTGACAATAAACGCATCTATTCTGATTTTAGCTTAGTATTATTGCGCCTTTGCTATCACCACAGAAAAATAAACTGCTATTCTATAAAAGTAAATTTAAGATAGACAATAATTTAAATTCAGGTACATAACCTTACCAATCAAATTTATCAGGAACAGTCATATTCCAATACCGGCGTGGAGACGGCGACAGAAACTTGCCATTCATGTTTGACTTTTTGCAGTTAGTGACATTCAAAATCCTGCATTTTTTCTTATAGCCCCTCATCAACATCTTTTCAGCAAACTCCCCGGCCGCCATATCCGAAAACTGTGTCAGGCCGAACACTGTGTCTTCTTCCAAAGCATTCAATCTTGCTATTTCAACCAAAGAGGCCTATAACACAATTAATAAATTAACTTATGTGGTTCGATATTATGTCCCTATCACAGAGTGAGAATCTTCCGACCAAGCGACCGTTGATGGGAGGAAATTTTAGATATATAACACAGTATATATTGCAGTGTAAACTTTGCTTGCATGATTTAGGATTGGGTGGTGAAGTGTGAAATTGTGTATAGTGCCATCTATTGTCATTTGTTGTAGCTTATTAGTCTGTCTAAAGTGCTATATTTAAATTCGTACCTACACTAGAATGGTCGGTTTTAACGCAAAATTCTACGATTCTAGGATGTGGGCCATCAGTGTTTAGGGGCCGTAGATAGCCCTTCCTGGAAAATTGCCCTGAATAGGTACTTACGCGTATCCTCTCTTCTTGTTGACCACATTAAAATGAAGCCCTGGATAACTGTTTCGATGGCATCATACATGGTATACTACACTGCTTAGTGTGCACTTTGTAATAGTTCAAGTGGTTGGCCATGCCGCAACCAATAAACCGAGTGTTTGTTGGTTCGATTGCTGTACAGAACGAAATAAGAATATGTGATCCTCAAATATCAGTTCCGAGTTTGAGCGTCATATGTATCCCTTGAAATATTCGTGAAGTACCTGGCCTTGTAAACTTTTGCCTCCAGCAGAAGTTATCTTTTTTAGAAGAAATATGAAGAGAAACGAGGATTCATTAAACTGTGAATGGTTGAAATACCAGACATAATTGCAACCTATTGCGTCTGGCTGCAACTTATTTTATTCCTTTTTATAATAACTTTTGACTGTCGTGTTTTCAAATGTCTAGAAGTATTCGCTGCATCGCAGCAAATTATATAAACCTTTAAACAACTGACACAAAGAGCACCAAGACTCGGATACGATGTTTTTAGATCATACAATTTTTTGGCTGTCTTCGGATCGAATCTAAAGTTGGCGAGGGGACCACTCAAACTATTGCGACATCCGTGCAGGCAATATATAGTATAAAATATTTTGTTTAGTAGGTAAGCACTGACCTTAAAATTCTGCAGTCTTCGTTTATATTCATTGCCAAAATAACTCTTATTAAATTGCACCAAATAATTGTTGAATTTTATAACATCAAGCTTAACAGCTGTAGATTCTTCAAGCTTACTCGAATCTGACCACATTTTGACTAAAAATACTATATTAAATAGCATTATTAAAAACAGTATGAATGGTATACAAAGATTCCTATGCATGGTTCTGTTTTATCGTAAATAACATTCACTTGAAGTAACAGTCATAAACGTACTAAACAAAACCAGTCTATTTTCCTTAATAAGTTATCATAAACAGTCGTATTATTAGAGGCGGTAAAATGCATCGTTTTCCTATTGTGACAATGATGGTGTTTGTTTTAGTTAATTATTTACATACATAGTCTAGCCCTAAAAGGGGTTGGTGTGTTGCGGTTTGAAATGTATTTCATCCACATTTTGCTTGCTATGTTTTAGGTTCTAGGTAAAAGAATGAGAGCCTATTGCTGCATACCGGGCACAGTCCTAGAATCCATGCTGCTACTTAGAAGTTCTCGACATAAAACGTTATAACAGAGGTGTTATTTAATTGCATGAGGATGCACAATCGAAACAGCATTTATTCCCTTACCGGTTACATTTAAGAGTAACGAGTTTCATAGGTTTTACGTTTATAGTGTTGACAACAGATATGATGGGTTAATAGGTAGTAAATTACTGAAACAATTACATTCAAAGATTAACATAGAAAACCAGGGGTTGCATTTAAAAAATATGGACATTCCAATTATATATACACCGCCTATGATACCATTTGACCTCTTGTAGTGAGGTTAGAGTACGGCTTCCCGTCAGGTTATTGGACGGAGATGCTATATTAGACTTTAAGAAGTTTACGGAAGGGATTCGAATGCCCGCCGCATTAGTTAACTGTGTTAAAGGCTATGCAACAACAATTATACAGAATTATACCACAGAACTTAGAAATTTAGTGGTAACAGGATCTTTCAAAGTAGACCCTTATATACAGAATCCTTCAATTAGTATAAATTTTACAGAAAATAGTATAGAAATAGATAGGAACTTAACAAAAAATTTAGAAAAATTACAGTTGATCGTATGAATCTAGGGGAACGTAGGGTTATTGGGAACATATGTAAAGAATATAAGGATATATTTTATTGCGAGAATATTCCATTAACCTTCACCAATCAGGCTAAACATAGAATAAGAACAAAAAATGAGGACCCAATAAATATTAAAGCACATAGCATATCACTTGTTCAATCGAAAGAAATTAGGAACCAGGTAGATAAGAGGTTAAGGGATAACATTATCCAGGAATCACATTCTCCCTCGAGTGCTCCCGTACATCTCCTACCTAAAAAAATAGAATCGTCAACAAAAATGGAGATGGTAGTCGATTAAAGGCGGCTTACCGAAATCACTACCGATGATAAATATCCTTTGCTTAACATTAATGACTTATTTAACATGTTAGGCAAAATTACTTACTTTACAACGCTTAACATGGCTAGTGGGTACCATCAAATCGAGGTTCACGAGGAGGATAGAGCGAAAACAGCATTTAGTACACCCTCAGGACATAACGAATTTAACAGAATGCCTTTTGGGTTAAATACTGCAACCGCTACGTTTCAGCGAGCGATGGACAACGTCTTAAGAGGCCTTCAAGGCTCGCATTGCCTGATCTATCTCGATGACGTAAATATATTTTCAAAAAGCTTGCCAGAACATGTAGAAATTCTCAGAGCAGTTTTTGATCGCTTTCGAAAAACCAATTTAAAGATACAACTTCCTAAGTCGTATTTCTTAAGAAAGGAAGTACTCTACTTAGGCCATACTATTACTAGCGAGGGTTTGAAGCCTAAAAATAACAAAATTTGATGACGTTCTGAGGTACCCCTTACCAGAAATCACACAAATAAAAAGCTTTTTAAGACTTATAGGTTACTATAAGAAATTCATCAAAGATTTTGCAAAAATTACTAGACCATTGACAGCTGTCACAGATCCCGAGAAAAGCCAGCCACAGTCGAGCGCCAGCCTGCTATACTGCCTTATGTAAGGGGTGTCACTGACAAGATTGGCTACATCTTGAAGCGAGCTTCAATCAATACATACTTCAAGCCGCCAACGAAGATAAGTCAATTTTTACCATCCGTCAAGTGCCAACTACCTTTACAAGATGCAGGGGTCTATAAAATAGATTGTGACTGCGGACTCTCATACATTGGTGAAACCAAGAGAAACATAGGCACCCGCATAAAAGAACACATAGCTGATGTAAAACACCGACGCTCGTTGAAGTCTGCTGTGTGTGAACATGTGCAACAGGGGACCAACCACTACCTGAGATTTGAAAAACCACAGATTCTCGCTAAAGAACACCGATTCCTACCAAGGATGCTTAGCGAGGCTATTGAAATCAAAAAACATCCTATTTTTAATAGAGAAGATGGTTGGAATGTACCACCAGCTTGGGATCCAGTAATACAAATAGTCAAACCCAAGAAGAAGCAAACCACAGCTAGACTTCATGATACTTTGAACTCATTCTGAATAAATTATGTTCGGGTACTTTGAAATAACTACACTGGAACATTGAGACAACTACCATCTTAGTCTCCCCATGACCATGGCTGCTGAAAAGCAACCGAAACGTCGGGGAAAGTGTAAAATTAAATTAAATCTAAATAGTTTTAATAATAATTTAATTAGCTTAAAAATAAGTAAAGTTTAAAAGTAAATGTTGTGTAACAGTTTTAAAAATTATGTAATAAAGTGTCAAATAAACAACGCGATAAAATCCGTATATAGTAGTTTAATTTCAACCATTGACAGCTTGTTTAAAGAAAGGCCGTATAATAAAAATAATAACAATCCCTAGTACCATAAAATGTATGTGAACATTATCCTTATATAAAGATTAAAATAGATATCGGTATAGGGATAAAAAGTAGCAAAAACGTAAACACAAGTATTACACGGGTGGAAGCAGTGTCATTTGAATATAGTATTACATGTAAGTAGGTACTTAGTCAATTATTTATTTAACATTAAATAGAACTATTTGCGCTAATTACACTATTTAATCACAATCATTATATTATATACATTTAAAATATTAAATTTTATTTCCTACCTTTTATTCATCCGCAAAATTATCAACTTCTGGGTTAAAGTCCAAGAGAGCGTTGAGCTGCTTTAGTGACCGAGGTAGGTATGGGTGAGTTAAAGTGTGCAATAGTAGGTACGTCACGCTCGAACCACCAGCAATCGGTGCATTCTACCACAACAATACTTTTTAGGCACAAACAATCTACAGCACTTGTTGCAAAGACTCGGTGCCTTGATTTTTGCATGTTCCAACCTGATCATATGACTGCCTCGTTTCTAATGAGTTAAAACACAAACAACCCAACAAAAATGTTGTAGGGTACAGATAGTGGTAGTAACCATACAATTTCTTATAAATAAATCAAAGAAATGCTTTTTGGACATTATACAACATTTATTTTTGGTGGTCTAATATTATTATATATATATTTGACCACCAAAAATATGGCAGACGCGTAATTAACGTAATTAACTATGTGTGACTGAGTAAAATATTTATAATAGTAATATCAGCCCTGTATTAAACTGTCCCACTGTTAGGCATGGGCTTCTTCTCAGTGTGGGAAATGTTAGGCCATAGTCCACCACGCCGGCCCAGTGCGAGTTGGCAGACTTCACATTCGAGAACGTTATAGAAAACTCTAAGACATGCAGGTTTTCTCACGATGTTTTCCTTCAAAGTTAAAGCGAGTGATAATAAATTTGTTACGCTCATAACTTCGAAAAGTCGGAGATGTGTGCCTTGGGATCGAACTCGAGGCCTCTGCGTGGTTGTCCAGCGGTGTCCCACTAGGCTTTCGCGGCTATAAATTAATAAAGTATTACATATTTTAGTGATTTAAAAAATCAATGACTCTCTGTACGATGCAAGTTTGCCTCAGTTATATGTTTTTACGTAACACAGTCGATTTTTTCCACCGTCGTATCGCGTAATGTTGTAAAAACAACCGATATTGCAGTAGAGCGGTCTGGCCGACTTGAATGAAAACAATTTCTGGATTGGGAGGTGGAATTCCTATATTATCTTAAATTTCGTATTATATTACACTTTTACATGCACGTGCGTGAACTAGTGTATAAATATGCGCAACAATAACTTCATCGAGATTTCAATTTTTTTAATTTTATTAATCGGTTACCGTACGTTGTAGTATTTAGCCAACATCGACAATATTAGGTTGCTTTGCAGCAGTCACAGTCATGGAGAGACTGAACCGCGAATAACCCCTGATAAAATCTGTATACAGTAGTATAATTTTAATGTATAACATTCGCGTAAATGTTAGACAATAATAATTATAGGTATATCGATTTTAAGCACTTGGGTTGTTTGTTACAGCCTGCGGAATACAAGTCCGGTCAGAGGTCAAAGGTCATAGTTATTTCGGGGTATATCGACTCTGCTGAGTCGAATGGCGTTGACCGCGAGGCTCTAGCTCTTACGGTTATTGAGTTGAAAGTTGTATAACAGACGGATGGACGGACGGACGGACGGACAAAGCTGTTGTATAAGAGTATTTTCGAACTCTAAAAGTTGGGACAAATAAAATAAAAATAAAAACCGTTATAAAATGTTTATTGAATAGAAGTACTACGCACTTCAATCAAAAGGCTTGTAAAGTACAAATTATTATATAGATCACACTATCTAAATGTTTAAAGAGTCGACGACCATCTTGTTAAAATAATAATATTTTTGAATTTAACTGTTTAATAGAATAACTTGTGTGTAATAAATTGACTTGGTTACACAATATTTATGACATATTACTATAATTAGTTGGCACAATAATTTAATGCCAGTGTCAATAAAACTGACAAAATAATATCTATCTGAAGTCCATTTTTCTTACTTGACTTTAATTTGGTAAAACAATATGGCGTACTGGCAGAGATAAAGACAATAAGCATTATTCATAAAAACTATCTAACTAAAGGCTTAATACGAAGGATACTCAAAAAACCTACTTAGTATGTCTAATAAATTCATTGTAAAATACCTTTATACGTTAATTTTCTGTAAACTGTTTTGATACACAGCTTCGTTATTAGGCAAGTTAGCATTCTAATGCATTATTAGGAAAAAACTTTTTAGAATTTTACTTATAACGATGTTATAAACCTCTTGTAAGTTTTATGAATATGGCCGAATAAACGCATCTCAATTTATAGTATTTCTTATTTTGTCATCTCAATTTATTAGAGAACAAATACAGTCTGAAAACAGTAACTGAATGGTTTAATAATGAGTATTTAATTTACCAAATATGTCAAGTAAGAAGTATGGGATATAGGTATATACCACCACCATGTAGTAAAAATACTACGATATTAGTCTTATTACTAATTATTGCTTGTGTTAGGCGCACAAGACACTAATATAGACAAGACACGGTACTTTTAATGAGCATTTTTAAGGGTTAGGGCTTAGGCAATGCGAGTAT
Source organism: Catocala fraxini (assembly GCA_930367265.1). NCBI lineage: Eukaryota > Metazoa > Arthropoda > Insecta > Lepidoptera > Erebidae > Catocala > Catocala fraxini. The sequence continues at coordinate 17,125,895 of OV884045.1, forward strand.
TAGACGAACATTGAAATCTCGCCGGCTTATATCGACCAAAAATTTATTTTAGCTGGAAATTAGGCCTTCAATATATAGTTAGTAAACAGCGTAATTTTGTACTTATATATACATATACACAATAATGGGTATGTACTTTTTATTAAACACTAACCAAACCAGGCCACACTACGCTTTGACTGAGCATGATATTAGTTATGACAGCAGTCATTGCCGTTCCTATGGGAACTTCGGGATAAAAAGTATATAAAAACGCACTTAAATAAAAATACAACGTTGTGTAAAAATTACAAGACAATCTATCAAATAATTTTCGAGTTTTGAGGACACAAACATTCGGTAACTAAATTTTATATGAAGGTTACAATATAACCGCAGCACTTCTAAATTAATATAACGCTTATATGTCCGGTTCTTCTATTCAAGAAACGAGTCGTTTTACCTACGGGCAGTTAATTTTGACACATATTCTATGAAAAATATGTCAAAATTTATCAAAACCTATATATTCATCATATAAGGAATCGGCCCATTGACGCTGCGTCTTAACCCTTTCTGTCTCGTGATAGACACAATAGAAAATCTATTGTTATGTATTATACAATGCTATGTAGAATACGTGATGCATCGGACAGGGAACCTGTTCATTTTGTTCTAGCTATACTAGTCTTCTGTATTGCTTGCGCCTTGAAAATTCTAGAAGAATATTTAATATTTAGTCAACATACCTACATTATACTTATATACTAAATGTTACCTAATTTGGTACGTTAAATATATTTAAGGCACGTTTATCCCGTATATTTATAAAGCTTGTGATTCGAACAGTGATAACGTAAATATATAAACAATAACAGAAAAACGCATATTATGTTATACCAAATTAGATAATTATTATTTATTCATCGAATATAATATGGCAGCAGTATGTTGGTACTATTCACTTAAGCAAGCGCTAGCTAGCTATCACTAGCTGAGACGGCTAGCTAGCTTTCGGTAGCCGAGCCGGCTATCTAACTATCACTAGCTGAGTCGGCTAGCTAGCTATCGCTAGATGGATCGGCTAGCTATTACAGTTAAATAATAAAAGCCCTTTATAGATGGACAGGCAGAGACGTATAGTTAGTAATAGGATTCTGCCGACATCCTTTGTAACTTTGAAAAGATACATAGCTGCCTGTCAGTTAGACAATTAGGCTGCCACGTTTGCGCATACGCCGCTGGCGTATTATTATTATTCGAGTAATAATTATTATTATTCGAGTACTTAAACTAATCATTAATATTTTAATTCGGCATATCTCAGATTGGAGACTAAATTTGTGGCGATTAGAGATTGAGGCACATATCGATTTATCTGCAAGCAATGCGGCGAAGGTAATAATCGATATGTCTAGTACCAATAACCAATAATATTTATCGATTTGTTTATTATGTAAAACCGATATTAAACTGACTCATGAATTTATATCGATATAGGTATCGATAAATTTACGCCGCATTGCGTACGATTTACACAAATATAGACGCCCAAAAATAACTATGATAATTACCCTGCATTTGTATGGAATAAGGCACATCATAATAATATATAACATAATTAAACTTAAAATATTTGTTCGAACTTTCTCGTAAAATCTAAACGTTAAGTATTACTATATAAGGACCAGTTTCACAATCTCCTAGAAGTAGTTATCTGTAACATGAATGTCATGGCATCCCTTTTATTTAACCTAATAAGAGAAAGACAGCATGCGAGTTATATAACAAACAACTTTTTGAAACAGGCCACTAGTCTAATACTCGGTTTCTATTTTAAAACAATATTTTCAAATCCTAAATATATAAAAAATATAATTTAAAAATGACTCGTTTTTGTCTAATAGAAACCGGACATTAGACTGCATGTCATTCTGTCTATGTTTACTAATTTCACCAACAGATGGCGTTACATTATTTCTAAAAATAACATGCTTTTTTCCTCGTATACATATAATAAGTATTTATACGAATGTTTTATTGGCAATATGGCTTAAAATAAGGCAAGTTGTATACATATAATTAGTCATAATATAATCACAGTATCATATAACATATGTATATACAACGCGTAACGAGAGGCGGGTCGGGGTCTATAACATGTATTATATTTATGTATATTCTTGTATAAAGATGTGCAGTCAGCGTCATAAGTAGTAAATTTATATGTAACAGTATTTTATGTATAGTATTATAATTGTAATTAAAATAACAAACCTTTAACTATTACAGCTGTAAAAGTTTAGAAATGATCATTATTGTGTATGGTTAAGCTATTCAAAATCTCGATATTATTAATAGATGTATATGTCGTTGACTGTACATCAGTCGTGGACTATTATACCGAGCATGAGATTTTGTTAATAGACGTCAAAGTATAGCCACACAGCAATGAGACAGTTTAATACAGGGCTAATTATTATTTGCTTACACCGACATAAAGACATCGTCTTTAATATAACCTCACCTTCCATTACACGTAGTAGGTAACAAAACTGCTAAATATTATTAAAAAAAAATATATAAAAAATAACTTTTAAAACAACAGTATTTTACGTTTAAATGAATTCTGAGTATTATAACATTGTATTAAAGTTATTGGCAAGATTAAAATTAAGTAGTTCAGTACAATATAGTTTAAAAACTATTATTATTATTTATATACATATAATAAAAAAACAATAAAAATGAGAACTTGGTACTAAGGCAATTTTCCTACCGTCGCGTCGGCGAGTAAGCAAATAAGAAATTGAGCTAAAATTATTATGAAGTGGACTAAAATCTAGTATGAAGTCGACTAAATATATTATGAAGTCGACGAGTAACGAATAGCGAACCTTGGATTTGGGTCTAGACTGGTCCCGGAAGGTGCTTTGGAGCACTGGATAGTATGGTGGTGATATAGCGGCCCTATCTTTTACAACCACGCGATTGGCAAGGGGGAGACGCTATATCATTAACTTGGATTTATTCTTAGAACAGGTAAGCCCAATCACCTATTTGCGTATGCGTATATATGAACACAGATTGAGTATTTGAATTTTCAACATAATTATGCGATACAAGAAGGCAGTTTCTATTACATTACTTTATTTAATAGTGACGGCAGCTACTTCGTTCGCCAGTCCACATATATTCGTGCCGATGGCCAGGTTAATGTAGCCAGCGTTGCCGAACTCCTTACCCCAAGAGTTCTTCGCGATGTAGTATGGAACGTCGGCTGATAGATCGTATCCAACGAGTTGGACCGCATGATTCAGGTCTGCGGGTGCACCACTGTAATTCAGATAGTATGTTTTAATGTTTAATCAAACGGTTTCTCAGCATGATGTACCATACTCGTGAATGAAAATGCCTGTTGACAAAAGCAAGACTAACCAACGACTAATGGAGACCGCTTCAATTGAAAGTGAAATTTAATCTACGAAACATCGTGTGTCGTCCTCGCGAATGTTCCCGTGCATGATGCACTAATCAGATATGCTACACTAAGTAATTGAAGTGTAATAATAATATAAGCTTCTTTCTAAATAATATTTCCTTTTCTTTTGAGGACATAGAGGCGAGAGTGTATATATGTATGTAACAAACCTGCAATGGAACTGTATGACTCCACCGAGGTAATGTTGCCAAGTGAGAGCGTTGACTGCCACCGTAACCGGTCCATGCGTAGCCAAAGCCTGCAAGATTTTATCTTCTGAACCCACAAACCTGGAAGTGAAAAAGTTCATATTAAGATGATAATACAATCATGATTTTTCAATATATCTCTGTGTTCAATTCACAAATGGTTCTTGCCAATAGGTGCAAATCCTAATTTTTTCACTATATTATGATTATGAAATCATAATATAGTAAAAAAATTAGGATTTCATCATGACTGTTGGATTGCCACAGTGAGATTTCGAGTTTGGTGTAAAGGGATGCACCGCAAATCTTTCAAAGTTATGTGTGTATTAAATAGTTACCAATCTCTCGCTATAACGGGGAAGGAAAACATCGTGAGGAAGCCTGCATGTCTAAGAGTTCTGTGTAATATTTTTTTTAATGATTTAGGAGGCCAACGAACTGACGGATCACCCGATGGTAAGCGATTACCGCCGTCCATGGACACCCCTAACACCAGAGGAGTGACAAGTGCGTTACAGTCTTTTTAAATTTGTTCCTCCGCCCAGAAGAAGGAGAGAAGGCCTCCGGTACCCTCACTCACTCGACGAAACAAAACACAAGCGATATTTCATGCTGGTTTTCTGTGAGGTCGTGGTATCACTCCGGTCGAGCCCACCTATCCATGCCAAAGCGTGGCTCTATCTGCTCGAAGACATGTAAAGCTCGTCAACCCGCACTGGACCCGCGCGGTGGACTATCACCTAACGCTTCTTACATGTGAAGAAGCCTGTGGCTAGCAATGGGTCAGTTAACAGGGCTGATATTATACATATAGAATCAAAAATCAGTAGGTGGACACGGCTTTTTCACTAATTATACAAAAGTAAACATGAATTTATAAGTTTATATATTTTTTGTAGCTCACCTATTTAATATTCGGCCTCGATGACGTAGTGGATAGTGTAACCGACTGCCACGCCTGAGGTCGCGGGTTCGATTCCCGCTCAAGTCAAACATTTGTGTGCATGAACATGGATGTTTGACTTTGTCTGGGCGTTTCTATGTATAATATGTATGTATTTACAAAAAAAAATGTATATATGTATGTTTATCCATTGTCTAGAACCCATAGTACAAGCTCTGCTTAGTTTGGCCTAGATGGTGTTGTGTGTATGTGGTAGAATATTATTATTATTATTATTATTATATTAATGTGATAAACAGCTGTCAGTTAAGTTATTAGTCATTTTTTTCCTTTTAATCTGAAAACTAGGAAACCCGTGTTTTTTTTTTTTATATATGTTGACCAATAAATTACAATAACAATACCGTGGCTTAGAGTTAAGACCACTCGCTTAAACCACTAGGGTTTTTATGCGAGTGGGCGTTCATATGTTAAATAAATTAAAATTACAATGTATACTACGATAATTCACAATGACAATACGATATCGACAGTCTCAAGGAATTTGCAAACATTGAAAAAAGGACATAATAAACACTCGAGACTCGGAACAGATATGTATACATAAATGGATATCACAATTTTTTGTTCCGCATGGTGCTAAATCGCAAACACGAGCAAACTCAGCAAATGAAAAACCACAAGTTGAGTTCGGGTGAATGCTCGAACCAAATTTATTTTTATCCGAGCATTCACTCGACATTGGACGTCTTCTCGTGGTGTTAAATATTTTCCAATTCTACGCTAGCATAACATATTGTTTTATATCATACGATACATCTTTTTTTAGTAATTAGGTATAAAATTACTTGCACTTTTATTAAATTGCGAAATCATTTTTTACTATTTTGAATTTTCCTTAAGTATAGACAGCAAGCAATAATCAACTATAAATCATAAAAATTTAGTTCAAACTTACTCATCGCAAGTAAAAGACTCCACCTGAACTCCGGTGGCATTAATGTTTGCCTTACAAAGGCCGTTGACGAGACGGAGAGGGTATTCCTTCTCCTTCGCCACGGGCGTTTTGGTTATCAACAACCAATCCAGGAGTAAGCAGATATCCCCACCGGCGCAACCACTGTTACCAAGGCCTGCGCAGTCGATAACTTCCTGAAATTAGTATGTCATTTTTGTTATTATATTTATATTTTTGTTATTTTGTCTCATTCACGCTGAACGGGACGCGATGCTCTATGCTTACCATTACATCGACACCACTATGCACCGTCCCTTTTCGACAATTCTTTATTTTGTATGTAGCGTAGTTATGCGTATATAGGGTGTCTAACTTAATGTGTAGCCGTGTGTACTTATGTTATTAGAGAATAGAAATAAATTTAAATATTTTATTGCTATAAACATGACACAATCAAATTATATAAGATTTTTAAACAATTTTCATCATGTTTTACCAAAAGTCTGTCGTGCTCCATGTAACATAATCAATGATGAATGTTAAATTTCATAGCTGTAGAATTCAAAATAATCCCTGTTTGTAATTCAACAAACCCAAACAATAATGCTAAACGAAAACATACATATAAGGACTATAGACCCATAATGAAATTAAAATAATAATATTTTACCTATATATTAATTATCATACCACCGGAGTTGTTTTGGCCAAAAGCCCGCAATTCTAGCGAATTTTCCCAGTAATGGGTGAGGATAAAACCAAAAAAATATAAATAATAATAATAATATCAGCTCTGTATTAAACTAACCCACTGCTGGCCACGGCATTTGTCTCACTTAAAATAAATCATAAAATTAAATTCGTAACATAATAAATCATACTAAATTGAATAATTACATTTAATTTGAAATAAGTTAGTTAGGTCCGTATATCGGACTCGAAACCTAAGGATCTGTCATGTATTACGCCCACATTTCACCAGATATGGTCTGGTATGGTATGGTCAGTTCGTTGGTCCAACAAAATGGTCGCGGATATTGAAGATATTTTAAAAATGCTATTGTATCTTATATGTACCTGAACGCTAAGATTTTCCAGCTTGCCAGAGTTGATGGCTGCCATAGCTTCGATGGTGCAAACTGTGCTGAATGCCCAGCACGCGCCGCACAAACCTTGGTCCTTTACGGGGCCGATAACACCCTTGAGTCTCCTGGAAACCATGAAGAAAAACATTAATTTATCGTCCAAATTATGTCTTAACACAAAACGTTATCATCTGATTCAAAGTTTATTTTTTTAGTTAAGCGTAAGATGATGTCTAACGTTTGACATCGTTTTTTAGTAACCATCGCATATTAAAAATACGTAAAATGTTATCAGTATGGCGATTTGAAAAAGGAATTTTTAATGCATTCCAGTTTTATTATTATAAAGGCTTTTTGTCTGATTTTGAAATGACAACTCATGCAAATACAAATAAATTGGGAAAGATAAAGTTAGAGAAAGAAATTGTAACTCGATGAAAATGACCAGTCTATCACGCATCCATTTCTAACGCAATCTGAACTTTTTTAGTTACTGGATCCTTAATCTGCCTCCCTAGTTTCCCCCCTAACTTTTTATCGATTTATTCGACATAACTGGTAAAAGAATAATCGCGTGTTTTATTTCGACTGGCATATCCATATTTTTCCTTTAATTGTAGGTCTGCCATAAGCCCTTAATATTTTCCCTTATAACATATAATCTTAAAAGTTTTCTCGAACGCAACAGAAGCAGCGTGATTAATCGCATTTGTAATTATAAAAATCTTATGCGTGGATCGGCGGGTCGTAAGCAATGTGTATATTTCTGATTGGTTAGTCTTTAGGCACGGAATAGATAATAATATTACGTTGAGCAGGTGATTGCCCTGTACGATCAGACAGAGAGGGGCTACGCAACCAATGTGACACAAATATTGTATACTACCTTTTGCTCGCGGCTTCGCTCACGTAAAAGTAGGTTAGGTGATGTTCGTAAAAGTAAATTTTTTTAATTAAATATTTCTTGTTCCTATGATATTCAGTGACTATAACGCTTATTAGGGGACAAAGAATTTTTTAAATCAGTTGAGTATTTTTTGACTTAAATGCTTACAAACAGACAAAAATCAAATCTTTCCTCTTTATAATATTGGTATAGATTAGTTCTGCTCACGGCTTCGTCCACGTATAAACTAAAAGGACCGCATTTCAAGTAAAATTTATTCTATATGTTAATCCAGAACATGATCTTTCTATGTACCAAGTTTTATCTAAATCGCTTTAACGCTTTTACTAAATCGAATCGCAATTTGCATGTGACAGCGTTTGTCGGTACGCTCGTTTGTCGTTTGAAGTTTTAATTGTATTCAAAAATAAATTTAGAATACTGTAATGCTCGTCATGTTTAAAGCGCACCACACACAGACAGCGGACGCGATGCGGTACCGGTGGCGGAGCGGTACCGCAGGCAGATAATTTGTATTGATCGAATTAGTATGAAACATTAAACTTAAGTAGCCTCGCTGATTTCAGCATGAATGGGTCGGCTCGACCGGGGAAGGACTACCTCTCACAGAATATCGACGTGAAATACAAGTATTCTTTTTGTTGTGTTTCAATCGGTGAGTGAGAGTGCCGGAAGCCCAATCACCCTCTTTCCCCCTTGCCGCTCCTTCTCCTTCCCACTTCCTTTCCTAAAGGGTCGGCAACGCGCCGGTGATGCCTCTAGTGTTGCAGGCATCCATAGGCTACGGTGACCACTTACCATCAGGTGGGTAGTATGCTTGTTTCATAATAATTCGAACAATACAAAAAAACGCCACCGGTACCGCACCGCCTTCGCTGTTTGTGTGTGGTGGTCTTTAGTTTTAGTACATTGTACTACTTAACGCATTCTAGCAAAATTCAAGTTAAAGGAGAGGGCAAGGGAGTCTGCCAAAAGTTGTATGTATGTGTTGTGTTCTTTCGTGGGAGTACAGAGGATTAAATGTAGCTAAATCGTTCTTACGTAATAAAACTCCTGACTACGAACACAACGTATCGTCGCATCTCTCAGTTGCAGGGTAGCCGTGTTCAATTGTGTAAATTCTCCAAACGCATTTTGGAGGCGGCAGTTATTATTAAAATCATCTACAATAAATATAGTGATATGGCTACTATGGCAGTGATAATAAAGTTCGAGACGATTTTATAGAATACCACGTCAGTCTCGCTCACCGCAATCTTACCTTAAGTTAATTAGTATATAATCACCATAATTAAGATAATGAAATGCTTCGAAGACCAAAAACCTAATAATAACGAAAGCGACGCAACGTACCGATGCTTGTTCTTTTAAATAAATATTACTTTTGAAAGTTGCTATTTTTTAAATTGTCTATGATATTTAGGCAGACTTTGACCTCAATCAACAGCATACAACTAGATTTACAAGTATTATTGCCTTTTCGAATTCCAGCGCGAAAAAAATTGTGAAGATATGCATATAAGCTTATTGTGTTTTTCATTTTGGAGTCATTTATTATTAAATAATATGAAGAGAATCCTATATAATAATGATTATTATGAAACTTTGTGAAGACGTTTGGCGTTTGTCTCTAAACTAAAGGGATTTGGATGAAAGCGTATGTCACTCAATTAGGCGTAAAGCATTAAAGTGGTTTGGATGAAAGCGTTTATCACTCAATCCCGCGTAGAGCGCTAAAGGGATTTGGATGAAAGCGTTTGTCACCCAATCACGCGTGAACCGCTAAAGCAATCTATATATTAATACGTGAAGCAAAAACTTTGCACCCCTTTTTACGAAAATTGCGCTGACGGAGAAGTATGAATTTTGGCACAGTAAAAGTTTATATGGAGAAGGAGGGGCGAATTCTAATATTTATATAAAATATGCGTTAGACATACATTAAATTAATGGGAAAACACTATACGCACACAACCATGCATTTGATGTGTCAAGTAGTCGCAGTCGTATCGCGTTCGTAGTATTTCGGCATTGTTCGGCTGATGTAGTACTTTTCTCGTAATTATGGTTTCATATATCCATATATAATGACATATATCAGCAATATCTTACAGGCAACCTTTGGGCGGATTGAAATTATATATATTATAAAATATTTACGTATTTATATGTAATAAAGAAAAATCAATTATGGTCGAATTTCAATCACTACGCGGCCACTAGTTTGAATAAAACTTGCTGCATATTAGGTCATAATATAACACATAAGATACTTTAATTCCGGTGTAAAATTCCGTGAAATTGGGGTAGAATGTAGTACAAGATGAGTGGGATTAAAGATACAGTACCAACTACTGAGAAAGGGCTTTTTAAAGGTTGGTGTGAGCAATCCGAGCGTGCGTGGCGGGTTCTCTCTGCCCAATAATTTTATTACAATGGACTTCCACTATTCAATATAATAGTTTTGTTATTTAGTTTTCTTAAATAAACCGTAATAAATTCAACCAATTACAAAACAAACTTTTGTAAATTCTGTGGTTTTCCGTAGACATTAGACTTATGTTGCACACATATTATGTAATCGTTCTCTTTTATGCCACATAATAAAAACGTTCAGCCTACACATTAGATTTTATGCAAAAACCAATCTCGCTCTGATACTAAAAATAATAACGTTTCATAAAAACAAACTTGTTTCTTCATACGTTAGCTAATTATAATTGGAAACGCATAACTGATCTGGAATCCTCTTTCCAATAAATATGTAAAAAGACTAGATTATTCAGAAAAAGTTATTACGAACAGCACAATTTAAATGCCGACTTCCTAAATTGTCATATACGCAACTACTGTGCAAATACCAACTTTTGAACCTGGAATCTAGACGAAAATTACTTGCATCCACAATGTTGTACAGTTTATGTAACAATAGGTTTGACTGCCCCGAAATCACTAATCAATTAAGTTACATTGTACCTAGAACCGTATTGCGGAGAGAGGCGCGCGTGCCCCGGCTGTTCTACACTGCAAAGTGTAGAACCAACGCCCGCACACGGGCGCCTCTTCGTCGCCTTGTTGAGACGTATAACACACACCTTATAGACTTAGATATATTTGCACTCCCATATTCAAAATTTCGTAAACAAGCTGTTGAATTGTTAAAATAATTATTGCTAGATTTGCCTTTTCTCAATTAACGCGCGTCTTTATTTTATTTTATTCCTTTTTAAATATTATTTCGCGGACATTGGTGTGGGTTACACATTAACTCTTTTCTTTACATATATAAAATGTTTGCATTACATTTAATGTGTAACTGTTTTGTGTCCCAATACAGTAAATAAATAACTTAGAATTACACAAACATAATTTTAACTTACGAGGGTGCGTTTTTAAGTTCGCGGAATGGAATAGAAGGGGATGAAATAATATTACAAAATTATTTTTCCTTTTCAATATATTCACCTGAAACCCTAATACATTTCTCAGATCTATGAATTAACTTATGAATACCTTCATAAAAAAATGTTTTGTCTTTCTCTGAAAAATACGCCGAAACTGCATCCTTCACTTCTTCATCGGTTGAAAATTTCTTTCCTCGAAGCTCTTTTTTCAGATTTGGAAAGAGATAATAGTCGCTGGGAGCCAAGTCTGGGCTATAAGGTGGGTGATCAATGATATCGAAGCCCACCTTGTGCAAAGCAGCCAACGCAACTCGACTCTTGTGAACAGGAGCATTGTCGTGCAAGAGCAGGACACCTTTGGTCAATTTTCCTCTTCTTTTTTCTCTGATTGCCTCTTTTAACTGCTCTAAAATTGAAGCGTAGTGTTCTCCGGTTATGGAAACATCTTTTTCTTTGTAATCAACCAACAAAATTCCTTATGTGTCCCAAAAAACTGTCGCCATGAGCTTTCCCGCCGATTGCGACACCTTGAATTTCTTAGGAGGTGGTGTACCCTTTTTATGCCACTGCATGGAATCTTGTTTAGACTCAGGTTCATAGTGATGAACCCAAGTTTCATCCCCAGTAACAATTCGCTCCAAAAAACCATCCTTGTCTTCATTACACTGGCTCAAAAACGCACGCGAACACTCGACGCGCTTCTGTTTTTGAGGCGGTGTGAGCATTCTAGGCACCCATCTTGCACTGACTTTTGTCATGCCGAGATGATCATGGAGAACCTTGAAAATGGTCGTTTCAGATACACCAACCATCTCTGCGATTTGTTTTTTCTTCAAACGTGCATCCTCCAATATTAATTTTTCGATTTTTTCGATAAGATCTGGAGTGGTGACCTCAACAGACCGCCCAGGCCGGGAATCGTCTTCAATTGATTCCCTGCCTTGCTTAAAGAGGTTGTGCCACTTGTATACCATGGTTTTTCCTGGACAAGAGTCCCCGTATACAGATGACATCTCTTCCAAAATGGTTTGAACATTTTTTCCTTGCTTGGTAAGGAACTTTATAACGGCGCGGAACTCGATTTTCTCCATACTTCACAATTTCTTCCAGATTGAGTTGCTTGAGGGACGATAGTTCAAAGACTAATGACCTCATTATGATAATACTCGGTATATATACTAATTATTAGTTGCTAAACACGTTAGTGACTAAACAAGCACCCCCACCACCTTCCATACCCTCCATTCCGCGAACTTAAAAACGCACCCTCGTATGTATGAGTTCACTCCATTATTTTTTAATCGCACTATGCTCAAATGACTCGCGTTCAAACGAACATACAAACAGTCTCATTAGCTTTATAATATTTAATTATTTTATCGGCCTGCCTTGATTTCAAACTTACAGACTGTATAATATAAGCATGCATTCAGTAATAAGATTTCGACAATAGATTTATATGCCGCGGAAACTGCTTTTTTTTTTCTGGATAAATAGGATGTCCTTTTGTGTACAAATATCATGATGATCGGTCGAGTAGTTAAGGCGTGAAAGCTTAACAAACAAACTTACATCTGCATTTATAATATTAGTTAGGATTAGGATGAACTTTAATGATGTTTGCAATTCTATGAGTATATACGAATATCCATAAGGTGATATCCATGTGTCATCACAGCCCAGCCCTATCGTTCTAGAAGCTGCTAGAAAAATAAATGCTGGTCTCCTGTTGCTACGTGTGAAATACATAATTGTACTTTTATTGCACAAACTAGTTTTCGTTTCTATTTAAATTCTTAAGTTAGGTTCCAATTATTTAACCTGTCAATTTTTGGTATACCAGACATAATTACAACCGTATTGTTTCTGACCGCGGGTGTGCCGCTGCGTCTCAATACATTAAGTTTAATGTGTCTTACGGCGCAATAATTGTTTCTTTCTAGGTGATAAACAAGCATATCGTTATGACAGTAACCGGTTACCCTAACACTGTTAAAGGTTAGAGTTATAAGTAAAAATACTAAAATCGATTTTATTATCATTAAAGTTCCACTATCTGTACCATTTAAATCGATTAAAAATGGTAATAACTCATTAGTTAATTAAAATTAGTATAACGGATACTTATGTTTGTATATACATACATGTTATACATTTATAAAACGGCTAACATGTATATAAAAACGTATGTTCTCGCTTTACAAATTTTAATTATTATTTTATAATATACAAGTTCATAAAAAAATATTTTGCATTTTACTGCTTTATATCGGCAGATTTAAAATTTATATTTCAGTTCTGGTTTCTAAATTATAAGTTATAACTAATATACGTTGAACGTAATCAAACGCATTGTTTTTGTTAACTAGTTATGATGTAGGTACACAACACGCTGACCTTTAATGCAATCGAGAACTATGTATATTTGTACTTATGGTACTAATACTTGCAATGAGCGGGGGTCAAATCCACAACCTTTCAATCATAATTCCAATGCCTTATTCATTAGGCTACCGCTTTTTAAATTCGATTCTTTCTTTTATATTACGGTATAAAACAAACACAGAAAGAAAAAAAGAATTTATTGGACAAAAAAGAAAACAATATTAGCAAGGTAAATATGAAATAGTATTTTAATTTCACGGTACAACGCCATCTACTGATCTATGATACAACTATTGCTATTATAACTTAACCTTTTAAACCACGACACTGGTGACCAGAGACAATATATTTTTTAATTATGTCGCAATAATATTAACCTATTTCGTATTGACAGCTTTGGCTAAAACCTCCCACGTAATTATTATTCGATTTAGGTCCGATGCCTGTATCCAAGAAACGAGTCAGTTTACGGTCAGTTAAATTTCGTCATATATTTCATAGAATATGTTTTAAAAATTAACTGTCTGTAGGTACCTATAACGACGTACTTCTTGAATATAGGAACCGGATCTTATGTACTAAACTGGTTTGTTGATAACTATAATAATAATTAGTTCATTATACATTAGTCGAAAAGAAATTTTATCTTCTTTTTGGCTTGCATAATATAATAATAATAATAATAATAATATTCTATCACATACACACAACACCATCTAGCCCAAACTAAGCAGAGCTTGTACTATGGGTACTAAACAATGGATAAACATACAAATATACTTCTTTTTTTATCGTGGTCACTTATTATAAGTAAGGTCGAACGGGGTAATAACATATGCATTGGCCCCTTGTCTCTTCTCTCATATACGACAATACGTAGACTTACGGCTGTAATGTCCTGGAGAGGTAGGCATATGTCTATTACACATTATTCAACAGCAATTATTTCAGTTCTCACATAATTTAGGACAAGCTATTGTCTACTAAGCCCATTTTCATACTTTTGTTGCGATGGTTAATTACGTAGCAGAAAGATCTAATAACACTATACCTGATCCTCGAACCCAACCCGAGTCTTCATATATTCCGACGTAAGCGCAAATGCCACTGGACCATAGAGACTTTCAACTAGTGGAACTATAAGCTAAACAGAGGGTCAATTATCTTATAAATATAGATCTTCTTCTCCCTAGCCTTTATTATTCCCAAGTCACTTGGGGTCGGCTTTTCTAGTCTAACCGGATTTGACTGGATATCAGTTTTTACACGGAGCGGTTGCCACCTGACCTCCGCAACCCGAAGGCTAACGATACCCTAAACTTAGACCAGTGTCAGGATATTAGAGGGTACTGACTATCCCAATAACGACTGCCATAGATATTCATGGCAGCCGGGACCGACGGTTGAACGTGCTCTCCGAGGCACGGAGCAGGCGATAATTGTCAATCAATACGCACATAATTTCGAAAAGTCATATAGTTTCCGAAAGTCAGAGGTGCGCGACATGAGTTCGAACCCGAGAGACCCTCTGCATTGCAGTCTGTTGGTTTCCCCACTACTACAATACATCAGACAACAATTTTTTTTAAGACTGTCTCAATCTTTATTTATTTTATGTGTCGCGGGGGACTTTACTAACACTAAAACGGACTATTTATGCATAACATATTTTATTGTCCCGTGTGGGTATCAGACCTACAACACTCAGCCCAGTGGCAGTGGCGAGGTGACCACATAAACAGCTACGCCATCCGTGTTATTATACAGCGTGTCCTGTAATTAATAGATAACCTTGAAATGTCTTATAGTAGAACTGAAGAAAGTACAGTTTTTTATTTTTTTTATTTAGAATTTGCTTTTCATACTTTTGACTGTCTATCTATTAGTATAATTAGTGTTTAATAATAAAACAACAAAATACCGATGGAATTCATTCATTTACAGTCGTAGTGTAAAAACAAATTAAATATGGTATGTAAAAAAAAGTCATATCTCAGCTAGGTAGTAGTTAGGATAGATTAGTAGTATATAATTGGGGGTTCTGGATCACTTACTCTCGCTTCACTCGAGTAAGTGATCCAGAACTCCCCAATTATACACTACTATTTGAGACTATTTCGATCATCCATTCAATCATTCAGTCATTCTAGTCTTCTAATAAGTATGCATAAATTTATTATTAACACATGATCTGAATTGATCTATTCGACATTGAAATATTAAATCGATTTATCGGTAAATATTCACATATCATTTGTAATTGATGTGAACCGGACTATCAGTCAATTATTGTTATAAGTGTTATCATTCATTTATTATAATTACTTTGTACATATTTAATCTTTCAAACACATACTTATTCACAATATGATAACAGCTACTTATTCCTTTAACTAAGTATTCGTCATATGATCTAAACACTAAGATGCGATGCTGATATGTAATCGATTCAACATTGCAACCTGATGAGAATGGAATGCGTGCTCATCGCCGTGTACCGCTTCCTTATATAGAACAGCGGGTGTTTTATATTGTGCTATAATAAGTAGAAATAAAACGAAGTATTATTTCAATATGATTTTATTTCAAATATTAATATTATATTAATACATATTTTAAAAAGTAATATATATATATATATATTTTTAGAAGTTTATTATATTAGGTAATATATACTTAGCGAAGTGGTGCATAATTATATAGTCTTTGATTCGATATCATCCTGAATCTTGGTTATTAATTCTCTCGTGCTAGAATATATATCATCAAATAATAAGGTTTTTACGACGTGCTGAACACACACATCAGCTTCACAGGAACATATCGGCTGCTCGGTTTTTGGGAAGCTGTCTGCATCGTAAATTTCAATCTTGATTATTTTTGTCCCTCGCGTGATAGGTTTCTTTATGTATTGAAAAAAAGTTTGCTCTGTTTTCGATCTCTTGCGAGCAAGGCCGAGGGTTTTTTGTCCAGGTTTTTGTTGAATTGATGGTTGATCCACAGGTATAAAATTGAATAGTTCATCCGTGTCCTGAAAATAATTTGACTCCTAATAAAATACTTTCCAATACAAAAAGTGATTTGTTCTAGGTAGAATGTAGATGAATGTAAATGTAGGTACATATTTTATCAAATATGGTGTACGAAAACAATTTTCTCTCGAAAAATGCATTTAAATGTATATTACTAATAATAAAATTATAATAATTAATACGTAAACAAATAATTTCAAATCATTAATAATCAGGATTATGTCAAGATTATAATTATAAAAATAAGTCAAATTCGCAACATTAGATTCATTTTGACGCAAATGAGAATCCATAATATAAAAATTAGTATTTATCATTACAATTCATAATAATGTCAAGATATTAATATATTGAAATAAAATGTCACAATTATAATGGCATACAATATTATATGCTTAGGTTGGTCTCAGTCAAGTATGCTATAGTAACATTTACTGACTAAATACACTTTTCGTTGTAATAAGAAATGATGGCTATTCCATCTGCATTTTATGTGTAAAATTAAATATTCTTTTTTTATATATAAAATATAGCGATGCTGATGAATTATGAAAGTGTTTGTACAATATTAGATTTTTCAGTAATTGAATTGGATATTCAATAACGTTGTGTGCAACTTGATTTAATCACGTTGAACATCAAGTGAAGATATTAAAAGACAATAAAGTATTTAAAAAATAAATTGAACATTACTCACCGACATGTTATTACAATGTTTGCTCTCACCCGCTGTTTCAATTCAACTAATTTGCATTTATTTTTGTCCTGATAATTTATCCTTTATATATACCTTTTTTTTTTAATATTTCCAAAGTACATAAAGTTCAAATTAGCTACGAAATTATCTTTATTTTAAAACGTGACAATGTAATTCTATATTCGAGACAATACGGCGACATACTACCTCGGATTGCATGCCTAATATTAAAGACAATACTTACTTACCGAAACCGGCATAGCGACCGGTGTGAAACCTGCAAATTATGCGAGCCGGCTGCCATTCGTTCTCACCGTACTATGTAGGCACATCTCAAATCACCCATCGACAGTGTACGGATGTGTACAATGCATAGTCCTCTTAAAATACTCTTTTGTATCTATGCATCTTTAGACTGCCCCGGTGGTCCAGTGGTAGCGTAATGTTATGTTATGCATCTATAGAAAGAAGCAACAACAGCTCCTCCTCTATGCGTGTACGTTTGTATGTAACATGATGATAACAGTTATCATCCCATGTATAGCTATTCTTTTTCTAGCAATATCTAACAAACCGCTTAGTATGAAAATAATTATAGATATTATATGTATCGGTATATGTATGCATTACAAAGATTTTACGTAAAACATATAAACTTTTATACTAGCGTCCGCCCCCGACTTCGCCTGCATGAAATAAATATCAGGTTTTTATCAGTAATTTTATTTTATTGATTGACCAACAATTATTACATCAATACATAAGTTAAATACAGCACATAACATAGAATAGATGTACAAACACTACATGCTACATATATGTAATCAAACTGTATCCTGAAAAGTTTCATTTAAATCGGTCCATTACTTTTTGCATGATGCTCGAACAAACAAACTAATATTTACTTTTTACAATAATAAACTAAAAGAAATCTTTAGGAGGAGGCAAATCCAGGTGCAAATAATAGTATGTGATTGATTATTAATGCGAGTAAAATCTACATTACGCTGTTATTGAATGTTATTTTATATCTTGCGCTATCGAGACAAAGTTGAAATTGCATAATCTCAAATACGTTGTCGAGTATTTTTGCAGCCTAAACTATTTTCTTATTTGGTGGTAGAGTTGACAAAGCGTTTTATCCGTATACTCATTATTCCTTAAATGGAATTGTATGGTGCGGATTTGCCACTATTTAAGAGGGCACCTGCTGAAGCTGAATCACAACAAATCTTCAGTTGGAAGCAGTCACATCTGAACTTCAATCTACATATATTATCTGCACTACAAATTCTTCTAAAATGTGAGTATTTACTTTTTAATCGTTACTCAATATTTGTACTGTATATTTTTTAATTTATAATATTATTTTTTAATTTATAATATTAATCTCCCTTACCTCATTTGTTACCTAAACATTCAGTTGTTTTAGAGTTCGCCATTCGTTCTAAATTTATCAAATACTTTGATAATAAATTATATGAGTAAAAATTATTATTGATAATTTATCTTACTATTCAATCATTCAAGTATTACTATCATTCACTTATTTGATGACTCAATTAACTGTTTACTAATGTTAAAAGGAAGTAGTTTGTCTGCTTACTAATTTATTTAATTTTATTTTTTACAGGTCCAAGCATACTGCTGAACATCTTTTCCCTTCGGAAGACGAGTCGTCCGACGAGGTGCAGATGAAGGCCAAGCCCAAAGAAAGTAAGAAGCGCAAGCCGACATCAAGCTGCGGTTCGCAGCCGTCCACAAGCAAAAAGAACAAGCCCACTATTCATCCCATCACTCCTATCACGAAGTCGACAGCTCGTGACTTGTTCGGGGACGACAGCGACGACGACGAGCTTCAAGCGGTGGCTGAGAAGAAGGCTCCCCCGCTTTACTCCTATGTTACGAGGAGATTGGCCAACGGATTTTCTCGTCAAATGGATGAGGGAAAAAAAGGTGCGTTCTACATTGAGCTAAAGATTTATAAATGCGATGAAATAGAGCGAGTCCAACCCGTAAACAGGTGGCGCCACTCGATTATCACCGTCAAAGATAAAACTGACGATGATTCAGAATCTTGGCGCCACCTAAACGCATACATAACGAACGTCAGAAAGCAGTTTAAGAACTGCACTCCAACATTTATTAGCTCCTACCAATAATTACTTGTAATAAATTATTGGTAGTTAGGAACTCCTAATTATACTATAGATAAATATCATGTATTCTTTTATATTATATAGTAATAAAGAACTGCACTCCAACATTTATTAGCTCCTACCAATAATTACTTGTAATAAATTATTGGTAGTTAGGAACTCCTGATTATGCTAAAGATAAATATCATGTATTCTTTTATATTATATAGTAATGAATTATGTAATCATATATTAAAAATACTTATCACTTACACTAAAATAATTGTAGTCTTCTGTAAACGAATTATTATATTATTAATTAAATAAAAAGTGTAGTATGATGTTTGTTGTGTTTCTTTTGTTTCCAGTAACACAACCCAGCGATGACCCATCAGCAAGTTCTGATATAATTATTGATAATAATGATACATGTCAAATTGATATCCCCGGAAATGAATATAATATGAATGTTGATCAGCCTGACTATTTATCAAAGACTATTTATTGTGAGAAATGTAAAACTCATATCCTCGAACATAAATATAGTTACCATAAGAGAACGAATATCCATAAATCAAATTGTTTAATAAAGTCCAGGTTTAAAAATATTGATATTATTGCGACAGCATTCAAAAACAGAATTATGACCTATCGCTTAAATCCATCATCTGCAGAAAATGATTACCTCACTCCAGAGGCGTTCTTAGATGACAAGCGAAAAGATATTTTTAAAATTATTAAGTTATCCTTATTAACAAATACGTGCATTAAAGTTAACTTTGAGCTGTTTGCTTATTTTTTACTACCTAAATTAAATGAGCAGCAGCTTAAATCATTTAATACGAAGTATGAAATTATATACAATAGTACTGATTTTAATGAGATATATTTAAAATTAATAGAGACATTTAAAATAAAATTTACTGAATTCGAGCATTGCGAATCTGGATGGTCATTTGTTTCTATAAATCATTTGGAGATAAATATAAATAAATATTCCCCTATGCGGGGTGGTACTTATTTAGAACTACCTGATGTTATTAAAAATACAAAGAGTTGTTTAAATATACAAAATAATGATGAATACTGTTTTTTATGGAGCATAGTCGCCGCATTATTTCCAGCCAAAAATAATGTCTGCAGGACGAACTCCTATCCACATTTTAGTTCAATATTTAATTTACAAGGAATTTTATTTCCACCTTCACCAAGAGATATCAAGCTTTTTGAAAAGAATAATTCTGAGATAAGTATTAATATTTATGGATTGGATGAACGTTACACGGTAACTGGTCCTCTTTATATAACTAATAGTAAAAAAGATAAACACATTAACTTATTGTATTTTGAAAATAACAAGAAAGGTCATTATTGTTTGATCAAAAACCTTTTACGGCTAGTGCGACGACAAGTGTCGTGCCATAAAGGTCGAATATATTTATGTGAAACATGTTTACAATTTTTTACTTCTGAAACAAAGTATCATTCTCACAGTTGCTCTAAAATTTTAACCATACTACCTGACAAAAACAGTATTTTACAGTTTAAAAATTATGAACGAAAGCAAAAAATAAATTTTGTTATATATGCTGACTTTGAAAGTATATTATTGAACTATAACGAGAAACAGAATGATAAGAATACAGTAAAAAATAAATTACATCAACCATCTTGTTTTGCGTATTATGTATGTTGCTCGCATGATAGCAGTTTGAATAAATTTGTGACATACAGAGGATCTGATTGTGTGGAAGTATTTATTAAAAGATTGATAGAAGAGGCAAAGTTAATTCATAATATTTTAATAACAGAAAAGCCCATGAAACCTATGACGACCGAGCAAATTGATTATTATCGTAAAGCAACTACATGTCATATATGTAATTATTTATTATTTGATGATAAAGTTTGTGATCACGATCATATTACAGGCGAGTATAGAGGTGCAGCACATTCACATTGTAATTTAATATATAGAGTGTGTCCATTTATACCTGTTATATTCCATAATTTGGCTGGGTATGACTCTCATATATTCATAACAGAATTATCGAAATATGATGGTGAAATTAAAATTATTGCAAAAACTAAAGAAAAATATTTAACCATAACCAAAATAATAAATACTGCGAAAGGATGCAAACCAATACAAATTAAATTTATAGATTCATTTCAATTTCTTAGTTCAAGTCTTGATAATTTGAGTAAAAGTTTAACAGAGAACGATTTTATTAATCTATCGTCATATTTCCCAGATAAAAAGCAATTCGATTTAATACGAAGGAAAGGTATATTTCCATATGAATATATTTGTTCATGGCAGAAATACAATGAAACACAACTTCCTGCAAAGGATCATTTTTATAACACTTTACAATTGAAACATATATCTGATATCGAGTATCAACATGCTCAAAATGTTTGGAAATATTTTAACATTAATTCTCTTGGTGAATATACTGACTTATATTTAAAGTGTGATGTTTTATTATTATGTGATGTATTTGAAAATTTCAGAAAGATTTGTTTGCAACATTATAAACTCGATCCTGCTTATTACATAACATCACCTGGATTGAGTTGGGATGCTATGCTTCTTTACACAGGTGTTCGCTTAGAATTGATTAATGATTTAGAAATTTATAAAATGTTGGAAAAAGGAATACGTGGAGGGTTAGCTCAGTGCTCTCATCGATACGCCAAAGCTAATAACATTTATTTACCTCATTTCGATAATTCTAAACCATCGACATATTTAATGTATTTAGATTGTAATAATCTATATGGATATGCAATGACGAGAAAATTACCGATCTCAGAATTTACATTCATAACAAATGATGAAATCAAAGATTTTAATTTATTTGATATTCCTGATAATGCGGATTACGGCTACATTTTAGAAGTAGATATAGCGTATCCAGAACATTTACATAATTCACATAGCGATTTGCCTTTTGCCCCTGAGAAATTCATACCTATTGGAGGGAAAACGCAAAAATTAATTGCAAATTTGTATGATAAATATAATTACATTATTCATTATGTACATTTAAAAGAATGTCTGAAAAATGGTCTAATTTTGAGAAAAATTCATAAAATACTTTCTTTTAGACAAGAAAGTTTTTTGAAAAAATATATAGATTTGAATACTACGCTACGACAATCTGCTTCAACATCATTTGAAAGAGACTTTTTTAAACTTTTAAATAACTCGATATTTGGCAAAACTATTGAAAATAAACGTAAACATGTCAACGTTAAACTAATCACCAAATGGAGTGATCATTTGAATAAAACGAATAAAGTTATAGGTGCTGAGAAATTAATTACAAAACCTAATTTTAAAAATCTTACTGTATTTAATGAAAACTTTTTAGCCATACAGTTGAACCCTGAGAAAATTGTTTTAGATAGACCGATATATATAGGATTTGCGGTGTTAGAATACTCCAAACAACATGTGTACAATTTTCATTATAATTTCATTAAGAGTAAATATGACGATAAAGCTAAATTATGCTATACTGATACAGACAGTTTATTGTATCTAATACATACTGAAAACTTTTATAAAGATATGCGTGATAATATATCACAATATGATACGAGTAATTTTGAAACTAATAACCATTACTGTATACCAAAGGTAAATGAAAGAATTCCTGGTTTATTTAAAGACGAATTGGGGGGAGACCCAATCACTGAATTTATAGGGCTAAGAGCAAAACTATATAGTATTAAATCATTAAATACGCAAATAAACAAAGCTAAAGGCGTATCAAAGCCTATTTCAAGGAATTTGAAATTGTATAACTATAAAGATGTTTTATTTAAAAACTTAACATTAAAGTGTAAAATGAATATGATAAAATCGATGAAACATGTACTGTTCTCGCAAGAAGTAAATAAAATAGTCTTAAACAGAATAGATGATAAGAGGCATATTCTGGGGAATCAAATTGACACTGTACCTTGGGGCCATTTCAATCATATTTGTTAAATGACTTATTTGTATATTCTTTGTTTAAAAATTTCACTGTGATTAAAAAATAATGTTTATGTTAATTTTAATTCTAAGAATATTTTGATTATGTACTATATACCAGTCTGAAATAAAAAGAAAATTGATAATTATGTGTTTTATTTTATTACATGCGATCATTGACTTATTATTCTAGGGACTACATTTCTGAGACCCGAAGCCAAATAAAAAATAACAATTTTATAAATCAATAATAACATCATAATAAAAAATAAACAATATATATTTTAAAACATTTTGTCTAGATAGCCCAAAATAAAGTATATATGTCTATGTTAGGTAAAAATGAAATTAATTGACAAGATGAAGTTGATCAAACAAGCCATATCACTTAACGTTAAAAATATAAATGTTGGTGAGTCTCCTCAAAAGATTAGACACAGTGCTTTATTACCAAATACGATTCGCTGTATAATTTGTGGTCCCTCAAACTGTGGTAAAACAAACGTTGTGATCAGTTTGTTATTGCATGAAAATGGGCTCAAATTTCAAAACCTTTACCTTTACTCGAAGACTAACTTTCAGCCAAAATATTGTTTTTTACGAGAAGTATTAAAAAGAGTGCCTCAGATAAAATTCAATGAGTTTAATGACGATAAAGATGTCATAACTCCGAGTGAAGCTTTACCAAATTCTGTATTTATATTTGATGATGTCGTATGTGAAAATCAAATAAACATCCGTAATTATTTCTGTATGGGTAGACATAAGCAAATTGATTGCTTTTACTTATCGCAAACATACTCAAAAATTCCAAAACAGTTGTTACGCGACAATGCTAACTTTCTTATAATATTTAAACAAGATGGTGTTAACTTAAAGCACATCTATGAAGAACATGTTAACTCCGATCTAACGTGGAATCAGTTTAAAGATATTTGTAAAACTGTTTGGAGTAACCCTTATAACTTTCTTCTTATTAATAAAGAGTCATCATTAAATAATGGAAGGTACAGACAGAATTTTGATATCTTTTTAAAATTTGAATGAACGCAGATACGTATAAGTATGTATATATAAATGAATTATATACAAAAATTGCTAGTGTTATTCCTCTGTTAGTTGAACACTGTTGTGGTTACGTAAGATGGAGAAAATTATTAAATTGGAATTAATGAAGTCTGTTGACTGCATAAAAAATAAAATAAAAGAAATGAAAAATCAAGAACATGAAGTTAACTTATCCTTGGATAAAATGTTTAAACCAGTTTCGGAGCCTCTAAAAACTCTTATAAATTCTAAACGATTAATAGAAAATATTAAGCATGATAAAAATGTATCTGAAGGTTCTATACCTATTGAATCAGATACAAATTGTGAAAGCACTTCTACTAAATGTGAGGATTTTCATGACGCTGATATAAATTTTTCAAGCTCTCCTAAAAAAGAACTAAAAGATAATTTCGAAATGTCATTAAAAAGTGAAGATGTCTATGGTATTTATGATGGTGTAAATGTACCATTTGGAATAAGAACCGACAATAAAACTTTAATTATGGGTAACTCCGTAGTATCATTTTCTAAAGTTCAAAATATTGGCGGCGATAACTTAGTTTTGGTTAAAATTGGAGATAAAAGTTATGATTTAACCCCTGGACTAAAAGAACTTTTACTGCGGAAAAAACCTGATTTAAAAAATATAACTGATGTTGATAGACTTGTCTACAAAGATATACTACATTATACCAACGCGCATAAGAGGGATTTTAATCCTAGCGGTCAAATAAGAGGTGACAAAGGATTCAAATATCGAGAAATAATCAGACCATTATTTTCTGAGACTTTGTTGGAAAACAATCAGAATAAAATTGGAGGCAGTTTGCCGACGCTTAAAACATATAAAAAAAATACTGACTTAATATATTGGGACGATCCAAATGAATTGGTTGAAAGATTAAAATTATTAATAGCTTCAAGAGATGCAGGTAATACAAACCATGACAATGAAATTTTATCAATAATTGAAGAATTAAAAGAAGCTAATATAATTAAGAATAAATACTGATTATCAGGAAACTTTTCATTCAGTATTGCGATGTCATTCATTATGGACATTTAAAAAGTTGATGCGTTCTATAATGTAAATATATAAATTGTCGTAGTGCACCCAAAAAAAAAAAAAAAAAATAACAATATATAAATAAAAATATATTTGAGATATCTTTTTTTTTTAAAATGAGTAAAGCGGATGTGGTAAATGAAATTCATAAAAGCGCTAGGGTGAATTTTCCGCGAAGACCAGTGATTATAAAGGATATAGATGATCTATGGCAAGCGGATTTAATAGATATGCAATCAATGTCGAGAGAAAATAATAATTATAAATATATTCTCACCGTAATTGATACATTTTCAAAATATGCTTGGGCGCTCCCTTTGAAAAGTAAGAACAAAGATGAAGTGTATAAGGCATTTGTAATTTTACTGAATGATAATCGCATTCCTAAGAATTTACAAACTGATAACGGTACAGAATTTTACAATAACAAATTTAAATACCTTATGGAGTCTTACAATATTAATCATTATTCAACATTTTCATCAAAAAAAGCTTCGATTGTGGAGAGATTTATAAGAACATTAAAATCTAAACTGTACAAAGAGTTTAGTTTAAAAGGTAATTATAATTGGATAAAAGATACCCTGGACAATGTTGTTCATAAATACAATCATACCTATCATCGCACGATTAATGAAATACCAGCAAATGTCAATAATGTAAATAAGAAAGAAATATTAAAAAGATTCAATAGATTAGTGAAAAAGCAAGAGAGTATAAAATGCAAGTTTAAAGTGGGTGATTACGTTCGTATCAGTAAGTACAAAGGAACATTCGAAAAAGGTTATACTCCCAATTGGTCAACAGAAATATTTAAAATTAGATACAAGCAGAATACTACTCCTATCACTTACTTGATTGAAGATACGATCAGAGGACAGCCTATCCTAGGAGCATTTTATGAACAAGAACTTCAGAAGACAAATCATCCCAATGTATATCTAGTCGAGAAAGTTCTTAAAAGGAAAGGGAATAGAGTTTTCGTAAAATGGCTTGGTTTGCCTTCCAATGAAAATAGCTGGATAAATAAGACAAATGTGCTTTGAGATATAAATAAACCTAGTTGACTAGTTAAACTCCTTAATATATTATAAAGTGTTGAGTCTTTGATTGGTCAGTCTTATGATGTGTATTGGAGAGAGTAGTCTTTTTAACTGGCTAATAAACCACCTACCTTTTGAATTACATTTGCCGGGTTATAATTATTGTGGTCCTGGTACAAAATTAATTGAGAGACTTAGATGTGGAGACAAAGGCGTTAATAAATTGGATGAATATTGTAAAGACCACGATATTGCATACTACAAGTCGTCAAACCTGGAGGATCGTCATAGCGCTGATCTAGTTCTATTAAAAATGGCAAAAAAACGATCACTTGCTCCTGATGCGAGTACAGGAGAGAAATTTGCAGCACGTTTAGTAAAGAATGCTATGTTAGCGAAAATTAAAACTGGCGCTGGCTTAAGAACTCGTTGTCAAAAGTTTTCACCAAAAATTACCAGTGCTAAAGGTCTTAAAAAGAAATTGAAAAATGTAATATCTATTACGAAAAAAAAAATTAAAAAATTAAAACCAAAATGCAAAAAAACTGCAATAGCATTAGCTATGGCTGCTGCCAGGGAATTGGCTAATGATTCATCCATTAAACTTCCTCGGATTATTCCAATACCAAAAACTGGTGGAGTATTACCTTTGATTCCTATTTTTGCTGGATTATCAGCTGCAGGAGCTATAGCAGGTGGAGCAGCTGGTATAGCTAAAACTATAAATGAGTTCAAGATGGCTAAAAAATTGTACGATGAATCGAAGAGACATAATGAAAAAATGGAGGCTCTTTGCATCGGAAAAGCACTACATCTTAAGCCACACAAAGGTGGACTTGGAATTTTTGTATCAAAGGAAAAAAACTAATTCATCGGCTACCCAAACGAGCCCTAACTAACTTTGACATTTTAAAATATGGGGCTAATATTCCCTACTTTAGAGGTGTCTTTATGAGAGATGAACTCCCTAAACATCCTAATAAAAATGAATGTGGAGTGATAAATTTAGACAGTTCTAAAAATCCTGGTTCTCATTGGGTAGCCTATGCAAAATACGGTGACTATATTGAATATTTCGACAGTTATGGAAATCTAAAGCCCCCAAAAGAATTTGTAAAATTCTTAGGCTCGAAAATCTACTATAACTATGAAAATATACAGGGTGATCACCCTTACAAATGCGGACATCTATGTTTACTTTTTTTAACAAAGTTTTGGAGTAGACTTAGAATATAACAAACAACATTAATGAAAAGTGTTCAGTATGCAACTATGTCTATAACTGTAACTATCTCTGGACACAAAGCAGAATTAGAGTCGTATTTTCAACCACCTCTTAGTTTATCTGAAAAATATGAGTGTGGCTTGCTGTACTATTCAGTATTGAACTCTGTATCAAATGTGCTTTCTAGTAATACTCCGTCTGTAATCAGAATTGAATGTGATTTAGTATATGGTTCTTATACTAACGGTATACCAACCCATATTATCCATGAATTTGTACCTAATACTACTGCAGGACATCACTACCTAGAAACGCCTCAGAACATTATTTACTTCCCAGTGAACAAAAATACAATTACATCTATATCTATTAAGGTTGTTGATCAGTTCGGCCGCAGCATCCCTTTTATAGAACATATTCAACTACGTCTTCATTTAAGAAAAGTAAAATGATATTATACAATATAAAACCTCACCTCAAAATAAAACACCTTACTTCTGTTCCAATCAGTAAGGTGCATAGACGTGAGAAAAAGGTGAACAAATTAACTAAAACAAATAAAGCCGTTTTAAAAGCATTGGGTTTTAAAGTATGAATATACTACAGATTAGCGATTTACCGCACTTCGATACTTCTATCGAAAGTTATGAGATTCATTCTTACAATCCTTACAACAACTGCTTTAGAGAAAACGATGAAATCAGAATACCCATCCACCAGCAAGACATATACGTGTTACCATCAGCCAGTTCAGTATACATCGAAGGTCACACAAAGCTGTTCGGAAAAGATGGAAAACCGATTGAGAAAGCTGTTAAATTTACTAATAACCCTGTTCTGTTCTTGTTTCAAGATATCAGATACGAAATAAATGGCATTGAAATAGATCGCATCAAAAATTCGGGTATAACGACAACCGTAAAGTCATACGTTTCATTAAATGAAGCCGAAAATAAAGTTGCAGCCTTATGGGGTTGGAACTTAAACGGATTTCAAAGTGATGGTCACTTTAGCGCTGTTATACCATTAAACAAGGTATTAGGTTTTGCAGAGGATTATAATAAGATTGTGATAAATTGTAAACATGAACTTATATTGAACAGAAGTAACTCTAATTTAAACAGCGTTACACTGACAGATGATATTTCTCACTTCCAAATAAATCTTGATAGAGTACAGTGGAGAGTACCGCACATAAAAGTATCAGATCGAGAACGTCTAACACTTTTAAAATCTTTAGAAAAAGATAGACCTATTCAAATGGCATTTAGAAATTGGGATTTGTATGAGTACCCTTTATTACCTAAAACAACAAAGCATTCGTGGTCAGTTAAAACTGCATCACAATTGGAAAAGCCTAGATATGTTATTTTCTGTTTACAAAGTAATAGAAAAAGTAATAAAATAAAAGATAGTTCTCTCTTCGATCACTGTAAAGTAACAAACGTTACACTCTTTTTGAATTCACAATATTATCCATATGAACCATTAGGTTTAAATTTTTCTGAAAACAAATACAGTATATTATACGAAATGTATGTGAAATTTCGTCAGTCGTATTACAACTGTCCAGCGGATCCCTTACTTAATCTAAAGGACTTTAAAGATAAGGCTCCTCTGTTCATCATAGATTGTTCAAGGCAAAACGATACCCTAAAAACAGGTCCAGTAGACGTTCGTTTGGAAATTGAATGTTCAGAGCCAATACCAGATAACACTACTGCATATTGTTTAATTATAAACGATCGACTTGTGGAATACAAACCTCTGAGCAACATAGTGCGTCGATTATCATGAATGTCATTGTAGACGTCCAAGGCTTTAAAACGGAAACAAATGAATTTGTGCTGAAAGAAATTGCTATATTGTGTAGTGACAAATTGCAAGTGTTTTTAATTAAGCCACCATTTCCATTTTACGACTTGACAAAACAAGAAAGACGTCAAGTTGCATGGATTGAACGTAACAGGAAGATATATTGGGGTGAAGGATTTATACCATATTCAAATTATAAGTGTTTAATTTTAGATTTTTTAAAAGATAAATGTATTTATATTAAAGGTCGTGAAAAAGTGTTATGGTTAAAAAATATTTTAAATAATATTAATAGTGATATGATCAATTTAGAAGATAAAGGCTGTCCTAGTTTTCTAAGTCTGTATGACCGATTTAAATATTCTGAAGATTTGTATAGTTGTATTTATCATAACTCAATATGTGCTTTGAAAAATGTTTTGTGTTTAAAAATATGGTGCTCTGATAATAAACTTTTTGTATAATATATATATATATATACATTTTTTTTTTCATTTTACTCCTTAAATATCCTTTCTTTCCAACTTATCTTTGTAAAATTATTTATAAATATTTATAAAATTGGTTACATCAGATATGAGATTTCATTACACTCTCGTAATTGTAATAATATAGACTACCTTTTTATTATACACATCATAAATACATAAAATAATTCAAAGAAATACTATTGCTTTAATTATAATTCTAAATCTAATTGGTTTTTAAAATGAATGAAGTAGACAAAATATATTGGTCCATCAAAAAGTATGAACAGAATAAAAAGGATGTTTTATTAGACAACCTTGACAAACAGATAAACATTCTAAAAGAAAAGAAAGAACCAAGAATAGCTGATCTTTTAAAGATTATGCGACTGCAGGATCAGCAAATACAGCTGCTTCAGGAGAAAATTACCAAGCTTAATAGCCAACGAAAACGAAAAGCTGAGCAAATCTGTGCTGCAAAATATGGAGTTGTACAGTGTGCGGACAATAAACTACTCGTTTTGTTAATTATTAAAATCAATCTCAGTCAAATTGTGTTTGAATAGATATATTACATACTTATTAGAAGACTAGAATGACTGAATGATTGAATGGATGATCGAAATAGTCTCAAATAGTAGTGTATAATTGGGGAGTTCTGGATCACTTACTCGAGCGAAGCGAGAGAGAGAGCTGAATACAGCTGCTTCAGGAGAAAATTACCAAGCTTAATAGCCAACGAAAACGAAAAGCTGAGCAAATCTGTGCTGCAAAATATGGAGTTGTACAGTGTGCGGACAATAAACTACTCGTTTTGTTAATTATTAAAATCAATCTCAGTCAAATTGTGTTTGAATAGATATATTACATACTTATTAGAAGACTAGAATGACTGAATGATTGAATGGATGATCGAAATAGTCTCAAATAGTAGTGTATAATTGGGGAGTTCTGGATCACTTACTCGAGCGAAGCGAGAGTAAGTGATCCAGAACCCCCAATTATATACTACTTAGATTTATATACATTTTTTTTTCTGAACGTCTAACAGTTCTACTACAAGACATTTCAAGGTTATCCATAAGTTACCGGCCAGCCTGTATAGTTTGTACTCATAGTTAGGTCGTTTAATGATTTTCCGGATTCGTTGCTGTATATCGCGATAATTCATATGCAATTAATAAGTTAAACACCTAATTTTACGTAACTGTCTATCTATAATTTTAAGCAGTGTCCATATATGTCAAAAAAAATCCAAATTAGATAGAGCAATACGAAACTAGGAAACGAATAAACGTGTTAGTTATCGACCGGCCATTAAAACCGGTATGGAAGTCGAATTACACAAAAGTAATTCGATTATAATTATACATACGTAATAAAAACTGTATATTATGCATTTCGACTACCAGAGCTTTTAAATTATAATAATATCCTCCAGACCCAATTTCGGCCACGGAAGTATTTTTAAGCATAACATTAATTCGTAATTAATGTTATGCTTAAAAATACTTCACTGTTTAGTTATCAAAGCATCAGATTATCGCACTTAGGTACACGAAAAAGTGTCCATACTAAGAAGAGCGACCTCACGCAATACATTTATACGATAAAATACGATAGAGTACAATTTTGAATATGAATAAGCGTAATATAACTATATATATAACTAATATTACTAATGCAAATATGAGTTTCTTTGCTAAGCTTTCACACCTCGATCATCAAAAATATTTCCAGACACGTTGTCAGGAGTACCCAAAAAACCTTTTATCTAGAAAAAAGTACCGTTCTCGAGCGAGACCGTGGACAGTAGCTAGTTAAGCTAGTTTTATTATATAAGGTAAAATTTTATGTCATTATATGTAATAAAATAATCAGTCAATATATAAGTTTCATGCATTCGAATAAATTGATTACTTTAAAGATTCGAAATTCATTCGAAACGCGCCCATTTCAAGAGAACATAATAGGTACTAGCGCGCTGCGAATCTTCACGTGCCATTTCTTACAAGCGTGATTAGATTCATGCTCTGTAATTGAAGTGATACAAAAAGAGTGTTAGTCCCAAGGTTCTCAATACAATCAGTATGTAAACCTAATTATAGGTTCCATAGTTTTCAAGGTGAAGTCATACATAATCACTTAAATGTTAGATATATAAGAAATAAATTACAAAAGAATTGAAGAACAAAAAATTGGGTACAAATATACTACAAAAGCCTACTATAGTTTTATTTACATGACTGTGTAGTTGTATTTGTTACCGTAGGCCTCTCGGATTATGAACGACCTCGGACTGCTCCGAAACAAGTCTGGCTAACCCACACATACTGCACGCATTAGATACGTCAGATACGTCGTACCAAGTTTGCCGACTACCAATTATTTAAAGAAAATATTCAATCTTATCCAACAAATACCTATTAAAAAAGGCATCATAATTTCTTGGTCTACGCTCTCCCGTCTCCAGGACCCAGATACCTACAGTTAACTAAAATTATTTTATAGAAATGAACGGACGGGCACGCCACGATCGTGGCGGTAAGTCCCGTGTTTGAGGAGTGGCTGGAGAGGCGCCATGGCGCCCTCACCTTCCGGCTGACACAGGTAATGACTGGCCACGGTTGTTTTGGCCAGTTCCTGTGTCGTATACGCCGGCAAGAGACGCCCGGTTGTCACCACTGCGGCGACTGCCGCGACGTAGTTGAGGACACGGCGCTGCACACTTTGGCGGTTTGCCCCGCCTGGGCATCGCAGCGCCGTGAATTGATCGCGGCAGTCGGATTGGTTGCCCTCTCGCTCCCGGCCGTAGTTCAGTCTATGGTCCGGAGTGAGAGGTCGTGGAACGCCGTCGCCTCCTTTTGTGAGGAAGTCATTTCCATCAAGGAGGCGGCGGAGCGGGAGAGGGAGCGTTTGAACCCTCTCCCCAACCGCAGAGCCGGGCGCCGGAGGGCGCGAGACGACCTCCAGCCACCCTGAGGTTTGACCTGGGGGTGGCGGGCTTTGTGGGCCTGCCCGCCATCCGTTCAGCACCAGGTCCGAGAGGCGGCGTGCGTGTTCCCACGCGCGCCTCTGTGTTGAGTCCGTCTCCCCTCTAGGGGGGACAGTAGGGAGTGGTAGAAGTGCCTTTAGGGTAGGTCTTTCGTGTAGTGGCCTGCCGTTTCATACGGCGGGCCGAAACCTCGGCGGGGTCGCGACCGCATGCGAAAGTGATTCGCGCGGCCCCGTCGATAGTGGTTTTATCGAGGAACACCGTGGTAGGTTTAGTCGGTATTCCGGGAGGTACTTTATCATCTTAACATCTTATTTTACCCCGGCGAGTCCGACATAACCCCTCCGCCCGCCCCCGCGGAGGGGTATGCGTCATGCATTCCCCCACGTAAAAAAAAAAAAAAAAAAAAAAAAAAATAGAAATGAACGGATATATTTCCTTTCAAACTATGTTTTTTTTAAAAACACTATTATTACATAATTTTGAAACTACTATTGTTATTACCGTTTACTTCTATTTAAATTATAAAACAATAATTTTACACTTTTCTCGACGTTTCGGTTGCTTTTAGCGGCCATGTTCACGGGCAGACTAAGACGATACACGTATAAAGTACTTCAATTTCAATGTACAACATTCGCATAAACGTAATACAATATTATGGATATATTTACTATTCACATTATTACTCTGAGTAATATTGTCGACTTATGATATATTTAAAATTTAATTGTATTAATCGTTTAACCACAAACTATGAGTAACTTAACTAATGACATATTCAATACCAATTTTCTAAAGGTGCAATCACAGAGTACTTTATATACGACTGGGTGGAAACCGGGACCACGGTACCGGTCCCAAAAGCCCCACGATCCTTTGTAATAGTTCAGAAAGATTAAAAACATTATTATTTTATGCGGCATGAAAGTGGATATAGTGACAAGAATAGAAAAGGGTATGTTAAGCTGGTTTGGGCATGTAGAAAGAATGGACGCGGAAAGACTGACTAAGAAAGTTTATAAGGCTAGTGTGAATGGAACAGTCGCAAGAGGAAGACCTAGGCGAACGTTTCTTGATCAGATCGGAGGCGTTCTGGACAAAGGCCAGGTTAAGAGCACCTTGAACCGACGGGCGTGTATGAGGAATGTGATGAAAGTGAATGAAGCCAGAGAAGTGTGTCAGGATCGTATCAAATGGAAATCCGTAGTCTCTGCCTACCCCTCTGGGAAATAGGCGTGAATCTATGTATGTATGTATGTATGTATTTTAGATATATGTAATCTTAAGTACTGTAATAAAAATCACGACGTGATTGGTCATAACATTAAGTTATTACTTATTAGTCTTATTATGTACTGTGCATTATAGAAGATATCTCAAGTAAATTTTTTGTATCACAATTTAGTTCCTTTTATTTTTATAAAATTATTACTCCCGCATTAGGAGTAATTCCTGTATCGCGGGACACTTTACAAATATTCAAACAACGGACACAAAGAACACCCAGACTCGGAACAACCATTTGTGGAACACACAAGTTTTTGTCCCGTGTGGGAATAAATATCTAACCTAATGTTAGGTTTCTACATGGTGCTAATTTTCTGGTCTCCATGAGAAGGCTTCGCGCTGACAGCTAGAACGCACATTTTTTTTTGTCTAATGTTTCTGTAGGTTAGCTACGACTTCTGTTTTAGAGGATCGGAAGCGCTGTAATATTTTTGCGGCGATTTAATACAAACACCGGTGTTCCCATCATGACTGCACAGATAGCGTGGTGGTTTAAGTGGTCATCTCGCTACTGCCTCTGCACGGAGTGTTGTGGACACAAGAATCATTCCTAGTGTGGGCGTTGTCTTTTTTTTTTCGACAAAATATTCCGTTAGAGACATTGGTTAGAGACGTGTAGGTTGTCACTCCCTTGGTATTATGTAAAATTCGTACATACTATCACCTCCTAAATAGTCATTCCTAATGCGCCATACGAACCAAAGGAGATCCAAAAAAATAAAGTCAAGTGCAAGTTCGGTGCATGCCTCCGGGAACCGAATGTTTTGGACAAACTTGTAGGTATTTATGTGAAGTAACTTCACTTTTGCGGTTCTCGGATTTTTCCCTTATATAACACTGTAGCAGCGATAGCTCAGTGAGGAGACCAACAGACTGCAATGCAGAGGGTCTCGGGTTCGAACCCACGTCGCGCACCTCTGACTTTCGGAAGTTATATGACTTTTCGAAATTATGTGCGTATTGATTGACAATTATCGCCTGCTCCGTGCCTCGGAGAGCACGTTAAGCCGTTGGTCCCGGCTGCCATGAACATCTATGGCAGTCGTTATTGGAAAAGTCAGTACCCTCTAATATCCTGACACTGGTCTAGCCTTAGGGTATCGTTAGCCTTCGGGTTGCGGAGGTCAGGTGGCCGCTCCGTGTAAAAACTGATATCCAGTTAAATCCGGTTAGACCAGAAAAGCCGACCCCAAGTGACTTGGGAGTAATAAAGGCTACGAGAGAAGATAACACATTGCAGTAAACATGTTTGAACGTTTGTCCAACGGATTTGGATGAAGCATGGCACACAGATATAGCATGTCCTGAATAAACATTTATACTAACTAGCTGTCGCCTAGTGGTCGAAATTCGACCATAATTGATTTAAATTTTAAGTTTGATAGTTATTAAGGTTTTATTGTCTAGAACTATATCCTTATCATCACATTTAATTTAGATTTCGCCAAGGCTATGCAGGTTAACTTACGTATCTTTTTCAAACAAATATCTAAGCTTGCTACTTTTTTTTTAATTACATATAAGTACATATATATTATAATATAAATAAAATATATCATACCAATCCACCTAAAGGTTGCCTGTAAGAAATTGCTGATATTATAATTATGTAATTATATATTGATATATGTAACCATAGTTTCGAAGAATAGCACTACATCAGCCGAACAATGCCGAAATACTACGAACGCGATTCGACTGCGTGTGTCAAATGCATGGTTGTGTGCGTATAGTGTTTTTTCATTAATTTAATGTATTTCTAATGCATATTTTATATAAATATTAGGATTCGCCCCTTCTTCACCATATAAACTTTAACTGTGCCAAATTTCATACTCCTCCGTCCGCGCAATTTTCGTAAAAAGGGGTACAAAGTTTTTGCTTCTCGTATTAATATATATATGTACTTTTTACTACATTACCTTGGAATTTGAGCGGGCAAATCCACAGGCAGTAGCTAGTGTACTGCGATTTAAATGAATTTCGCTTCTAAAGTTTAAGACATTTTGTAAATAACTTGGCTAAATTCATTTGTTTTTATTCTTCAGTTTGATTGCTTAGATACATATTTATATCTTGTTTATATTTAAAATAACCAAACAATAATAAAACATATATTCAATATTTTAATAAGGTTCCTTGAGTATAAACGGTTACCGCCTAAAGATACGGTACACCGTAACTTAACTTGAAACACCGGTTATACAAGTGGAGTGTGTTACCAGTGAAACATGTGTAGTCGCCACGTTGCCAGATCAAGGATAGATCTTTGAATAATTTCTTGTCAGCACAGCACTATCTTAAGGAACTCAAGAGACCGAAAAACTACAGGAATCCATCACAATCGGCCACCAGGGCTTTTCCTTTTATTCTTCATTTATTTATGGGCTTTTAGTCACAATTAAGACCATGTCAGCTCCATCGTAACTTAAACGTAATTATAGGGACTTATTTTAATCTTATTCCAAAACGTAAAATTGCTGCTTCAGGCAATGGTTTGGACAATATACTTTGAAAAGTACCTACATCAAGTAACTTTATGTGAAATTTATTCATTAGCTCTTGTCTTACTACCAGGGTTGAAAACAAGCATAATGCCTGCTGGTAAACTGTCAATGTAGCCTATTAACGCTTACAACACCAGGAGTTTCACTTGCAAACCCTTCAAAAAAGGAGTCCCTGTGCTGAGTGTAAGGCAAAGATGTCACTGGTGTCTTCGCACAGAGTCTTCTAAAGTGAAATTCCTACTCACTGAAGGAACATATAATACTATTGAGTGCGATCTTATTTAGAACTCAGGTTCTTTCCGATCTTAAGAGAACTTGTAGGTCAAAGTCGATAGTGAAAGATGCCTTCTTCAAATAGATAATCCTACTAATATTATGAATGTAACATTTTGTGACATCTTCACAAAATTGTTGAATTGATGACTGATTTGGATTTTGTCACTCAATCTCTGATAAACAGTGAAACTGTTTTGGCTAAAAATTGGCACACAAATAAACCATGTATTGGACTAATAAATAGGATACTTTTTCAGCCATTATGCGTACCCGTTTGTTTCACGCGGGCAAAAACTAATAACGAATACAATTCTTGCATATAAGTTGTGCAATTACTTCTCCATATATGGATGAAGATGCTGCCATAAGTTACTTCTTATTAATAAGTTTTATTCCTAAACATGAGCCCAACACCAAACTAATTAGCTGAAAATAAGCCTATTATTATTCGAGCAGCAATATTGGCTATCGCTATGCGTGACACAATTAAAGAAAACCAGTTTTCAAACATTTCCTTACAATGTAAAGGTCGCCATTATATGATGAAATAATTTCACGTGTGGTTTATGTCGCTATACACGTATATCTTTCGGGCGTTAAAAAGGAGCGATTTTTAGTACCTATTATATCTTAGATATAGATAGAAGAAAAGATCTTAGAATGTTTTGCTTTTATACAGCAAAGGTGCAAGCTAAGGCTGTGTTGTCTGAAGATAAGGTTAGTAGTAGCCTATGATTGCTAGCAAAATGGTATCACTTGCGAGTTGCAGCCACGGCGAGAAAATAATAATCGATGAGATGATCAGTGATGGGAATTCATTAAAGCGTCACCAAATAATCGGCAGCGGCAGGCTCTTCTACTCAAGGCTGGATACATCACAGCATCATGGAAAGCCCAAAGCAGTTCTCAATAGCGTTGCCAAGCGGCCGGATAAAGCCGGGCACAGTCAGACTTTTTGGTTGCGTGTCCGACCAAATTTGGCAGGCCTCCCCAGCATTTGTTTTAAATTGAACCTTTCTTTTTTATTTGTTATGTGTTGGTTGCTGCTCCGCCTGCCTCACCTTGTACCGCTACTGCAAACGAGCGGACTGGCACTGTTCTCCCCTAAAACATTTGCCGTGTTACACAACAACTAAAAAATTAAGGGTGTCCGGCCTTTTTACCCAAATGCCTGGCTAAGCTGGTAGGTCTGTCCGGCGTTTCGGTTTTAAGACCCGGCAACCCTAGTTGCGAGGTATACGATATAAAGATCAAAGGAATTAGTACCAAGTACGCAAAAGATCGAGCAATGTAGAGAGACTGTTGACAAGTGGATATGTATGTGATGTGTGTGGATAGTGGTACCACGGATGGAATTGTACAACATCAGGTTGGAAAAATGTCTAAGGGAAAAGTTATGGTAGTATATACCTACGTAGTATTATGTCACTGAGGTGGAAAGTACTTGCGTACCAACCTGTTGTACTCTTTTTTAAGGACATGATACCGTCTCCAAAGGATCCCCTCCGTTTACATTAGAAATTACTTAAAATAAAAGAATTATTATAAACTATCCTCGCCGGCGTGAATTTGATGCATAATAATGTCATAAAATGTATGTATGACTTAAAATGAACGAAATTCAACATATTATTATACAAAGTGGCGCAAAACTCATCACATTAAATGATATACTGCCTTAAGCTGGTTGATATAAAATGGTTAACATAAACAAAAAACATATATATTCGCAACATTATATTCGCAGAAATTAAGAAATTATTTTTTTGAACAATATTATTAATATAAAATTAGACACAAAATTGTCAAACAAATTGTCATTCGCGGATCATAATTTTGCCGCGCGATGCGGACGTAGCGCCGAAATGTGTCACCGATGCGCGGACGTTTGATTCGTTATCTCTGCATTACACACGATGCTTCTAAATTACGAAAACAAAAAAATGTCCTGTAGCTAAACAGGAATGTTGTGGATGCAGATTTTTTGACATCCATGCGGATACGGAATATGAAATCTCACATTCGCGAATGCGGAAGGCAAAATCGATGCGGATGCTCCGCAATTGTGGTTGCAAATGTTGATGAAAATTGTTCATTGTATTTAATAAAAAGTATCTAATATCACCGCCTTCGCAGGTTCAAGCCTGTTTTGCAAAGGTTCATAAATTAAACACGTACTACTGAACAATTGATTTCTTTCTTATCGTAACCCACGCTATATCTAGATCTGCATTAAGATCCGCGTTGATTATTGCGGATGCGGATGCGGATACAGATGTCCAAATCAATGCGGAAGCTCCGCGATTGCGGATGCGGATGCGAATATTCGCAACATCACTGGGCTAAACTACTGAATTCATTTGTTTCATAATTTGTAAATCGTCAAGGAATACCATGTGATATACATATGTGGTATCAATTAATGTGATAACATTGGCGCCACTTTGTATATTCTAATTAAGATGACGATATTTTAATTGGTGTTGCCATATCGCACCCTTAATAAAACAGAGACTTATCTCAGTATTTTGGATTAAACAAATTTGAACTCTATTGCAAAAATTTAACACAAATATAATATTAGAATTTAACATATACAATTAGAGTTCAAATTGCCTTACTTTCAAATTTCGAGTTAAGTCACTATTTTATTAAGAGTGCGATATATAAAAATAGTGGCATATTAAAACAGGCTCATTC
Organism: Catocala fraxini; assembly: GCA_930367265.1. NCBI lineage: Eukaryota > Metazoa > Arthropoda > Insecta > Lepidoptera > Erebidae > Catocala > Catocala fraxini. The sequence goes on from OV884045.1 coordinate 17,165,496, forward strand.
ATGAAATACGACTGAAATTGAAGAATGGTAAGAGATTAAGTTGTATTCCATTGCTTTTACCGTTAAAAACATATTAGGCCTCCTTTATTCTGAAACTGGGCGCTACTAACACAGATGTCATATTACCGATTGTAAAACCATGACAATGTAAAGAAAATAAACTAGTTATATGCCGCTTAATCATTTATAGAATAATTGAGTGAAACAAGTTTTCTATATTAGGCGTTCATTATTTAATAATATACATAATGTCTTGTGATGTCTATGCCTAAGAGGAAGCAAAAGTATGGCATATTTAAATATTAAAATCACTTGACGCAAGATTATATTAACAACTCACAACATAAAAATGAGATATATAATCTTATCTTTTCTTCTAAAGTGAATGCAATGAAATACCTTAACAATCGAAATTATTAATCCAAAGTCTTAAGATTAAACATATAAAATTAGTTTTACGGTCATACACGTTTTTATCAAACTTAAATCTCAAGATTTTGAAGAACAAAATCACACATAGGTAACTGCCTTGTTATTATATTGTAATAGTAAAATCCATTTTGTCCTCATAAGTTCACTAGTACATGAAAGAGAATAAGTCTTCTGAACGATACTAAGAGGCCAATTGATTACCGTAAACTATTTTATATAATCGCACTCTTAATAAAACAGCGACTTAACTCGAAATTAAAAAGTAAGGCAATTTGGACTCTAATTGTATATGTTAAATTCTAATAATATGTTTGTGTTAAATCATTGCAATAGAGTTCAAATTTGTTTACACCAAAATACTGAGGTAAGTTTCTGTTTTATTAAAAGTGCGATAAGTATGTAAGTACATATATTCTGGCTTTATCGTTTTGGTAAAAGAGGCCGATCTTTTGGGCTTGTATGAAGGTAACCCTCGTTATTAGCTTGGTGGGCATTATCTAATACTGTATTATCCGGTTTTAGTGTTTATTAACATTGGACAAGAAATTTAATTTAGTATTTAACGATATATCTCATATAGTCAGATATAACGAGCAAAAATTTTATTAGAGAATTTACATTCATACATATTAGATCAGATAACGGCGAATTTTTTTAAATACAATATTAGGTATGATTATCTTATCTACAAATTTTAATGTAGTTACCATAAAATTGAATTAATGTATTTAATATAAATCAGATTAAAATTGCATAATATTAAATTTAATCTCGTTAGTTTGTAAATTAATTAATCAATTATATGAAAAATTGAAAATGTTAATATCAAGTGTTATTAACATTTTATTAAATACATACATCATAAATATTGTCATACAAGTAACCAATCAGATAAAAGTAACCAATCAGAGTGACCCAGACGTCTATGCTTCTTTAAATTCTCAATGTTTTTCGAGATAATATAACAAAAATAATAATTCGAAAAGTAAATATCTGTAGTAAAAAGACCGTCACGTAGACATTTTAGATTTTTTTTAACGGTCACGGGGAGACCATGGCTGCTGAAAAGCAACCGAAACGTCGGGAAAGTGTAAAAATAAATTAAATCTAAATAGTTTAATAATAATTTAATTAGCTTAAAAATTAGTAAAGTTTAATAGTAGTAGTAGTGTAACAATTTTCAAAATTTTGTAATAAAGTGTCAAATAAACAACGCGATAAAATCCGTATATAGCAGTTTAATTTCAATGAATAATATTCGCGTAAATAGAAGACAATATTATGCCTTTATATTTTAAAATACGTAGCTTAGTTTTTTCCTGATATCTTTTATAACTTAGCCTATTACCTGATTCCGGCTTGACGTCGACTTCTGGAACACCCTGTATAAAATCGACTCATAATATTTAATGTATATGAAAATATATAGGAGAAAATGTGTAAACAAAAAAAAAAGTGGAAGGCGTTTAAATTTCCATAAGAAATTCAATTGAAATTGACTTCACTGTTCCAATGTAATTAGTGATATAAATAAAGCATACTGTATCAATAGACTCAGCCTGAAAAAAATGTCCGCAATATGTCTCTTTCGCGGTGGGGTAAGCAGACACTACGGATCACTTGCACCGAAAAAAAATTATTAAGTCACTTGCACTTTTTGACTTAAAGGGTTACTACTCTTACCGGGTTGCCAAGATAAGATAAGATACCGGGTTACCAAACTGTTAAGTTTAAATAGAATGCAAACGATTTTCTTTTAATTTAGTACCTTGCCTTTTTCTGTTCTGTCACAATAAGACCTCAACATAAGATAACCGGTATCTTAGAAAATAGTGTATTTAGTGATGCGTTTAGCCATTAGCATAGTCGCGGTTTCCAAAATATTCTACGTGTCAGATTAATTGATCAGTACTTTTTACCAATAGTTTTGAATATTACTTAATAGTCGCTTAGACGGAGTACGCAAGAATGCGCTTAATCAATAGTTGAAAACGAAAAAACCGATTAATATGAACCAGATTTAAAATTTATTCATTTTAATTAAAATATATCTTTTAAAATCTGTGGTTCAATTGACTTCCTTCATATCAATTTGACGTCACGACCTCATAAACAACCAAAAAGTGTCATTTCATGGACTAGTTAAATGTCAAGCTCTTATTATTTGCCAGTTTTGTAAATTCATAGAACAAATTTTATAATACTAGCAGTTCCCTTTGGTTTCACCCATATTTAAAATAACTGCTCCGCTTCCGTAGCCTGTAGCGTGATGTTACAATTGCCTATCTTCTTCTTCTTTTCGTGTGGTTAGAGGCGCTCATAGCTAGTTGCGTTTAAGCAACGTTGGGTGCGGTCAGTCTATAGATGGGTGACCGCTTAGTGGTATTTCATCTGAGCGTCTCCGTACTTTGGAGGGCACGTAAAAAGTCGGTCTCGGTTGTTGTCAAATTGACAGCAGTCGTTAAGCCATGTCAGAGGCCTACGGGCGGCTTGAACAACTCTTGACAACAGGTTGGCAACTAACCACACGAAAAGAAAAGAGAATTGACTATGACGTTTGCGCAAATGCAAGCAATAATTTTTTATAAGCGGTGTGGCATCGCATATAATTCTAGGCCCCAAACGGATGACCCGATTTTGATTGTTTTTCTGTTTTAAAAAGGGGACTTGTTTGAAAGAGTTCTTAGCTATGATTCAAGAAATCTTTAAGAGGTTTGAAGGTAATTAACTATATTTTAATTGACGAAGGGATGTTAGCAATTTGCATAGATTTGATTGTTTATTAGATGCTGCTTAGATCGTCGTATTCGTAATCTCATCCAGCCATCAGAAAAACAACAGACAGACGTATTTGAGAAAGACTTTCTTTGCCCGGCATTTTGCCTTAGAAGATCAATCGTGGTAGGTTATGGATCGACCCCTCGTCTCATAATTGTAAACAATGGCTCTCTTTTACGGTCCACCTTTTCAAGGACCTGGACGTTAGAGGTGAAAATACATCCACCCTAAGAATCACCAGAAATCGAATAATTCTTTGCAACTGGTTTTTTTGCCCAGCCTCACTTGTATGAATCCCAGAAGGAAAGGTCCTGAGAAAAAGTTTTAATCCAAGACTATGGTCTATCTACATCATCCAAATTGGGTAACAGCATTTATATCTCCAACCATTCAAACATTTTCACATACTAACAAGTTGAAAATCGGCAATGAAATGCCGTAAATCATATAATTCGAAAAATGTTTCAAGTAATATGCAAAGGTCACGTGATCTTGAGGTCAGAGGTCAAAGATCATAGTAATTTCGGAGTATATCAGCTATGCTAAGTCGAATGGCGTTGACTGCGAGTCTCTAGCTCTTACGGTTCTTGAGTTGAAAGTTTTATAACAGACGGACGGACGGACAAAGCTGTTGTATAAAAGATTTTTTAAACTCTAAAAACATTTATAATATTACTAGGAAACAAAGCATTTCACGCGGTTTAGAATTCTTTACTAATAAGAGATGCTTAATTTTAATATAATTATATAACTATAATGAATATAAATTAGTTTTCATACATCCATAATTAGTATTAGGAATTAACGCGATCATTGTCATTTATTAATATTCTTAAGTCTGTGGATATACTGAATCTTAGCGTCGAGTTTTTAATCTGCATGCCAAATAAATCATATTTTAAGAGCTACCTATTATAATTTAATTGCATTAGGCCAACATTGCAAGGATGACCAGTCCACCCGACCGGCAAATACGAGTGACAAACTCATTTCCAATTATACTAAGACTAGCGACCCGCCCCGGCTTCGCACGGGTAGTACAAAACCTTAACAAATTATACATCAAGCCTTTCTCATGAACTACTCTGTATATTGGTGAAAACTGCATAAAAATCCGTTCAGTAGTTTTTGAGTTTATTGGGAACAGACAGACAGACGCAACAGGGGACTTTGTTTTATAATATGTAGTGACGTTTACGCAAATGTTATTTATTCAAATTGAACTACTTTTGCATGTATCGTACCGAAACGTCGGGAAAAGTGTTAACTTTAATCTAAATAGTTGTAATTACCTAAATACATTAAATTGTAGCAAAGTTAACAGTCGTAGTGTAATAGTTTAAAATTATGTAATAAAAGTGTTAAATAAACAGCGCGATAAAATATGTATTAAAAGTAGTTAATTTCAATCTTATTATACAAATTTTAATCAATATAGGTACTTAGCGATAATTCTCGAATTCCTTTAATTTTTAAAATCTTCTTGATTTCCTTGTGACTTAACCTATCTTCATACCATTCATTCTAAAAACGCTCAGGCATCTTACAGTAAGAAATGAAGGCATTTACTGTAGCTTGAAAACGACTGAACAGATTTTGATACGATGTTCACAGCCCGGTAGCTTAAGACTTAATTTAAAATTTAATGTCAATCAAATTCTGTTCAGTAGATCCGAATATCTATATATATAAAACTCTTCCGTTACTGAGTGACTGATAGACAACGCACAGCCGAAACTACTGAACGCAAGAAGCTGAAATTTGGCATGTATGTTCCTTGGAGAGTGCAGGAGAGCACTAAGAGAGGATTTTTGGAAATTCCTCCCTGAAGGGGGTGAAAGGGGTGAAACCCGATATTCACACGAGAACGGGACTTACGCGGGTGAAACCGCGGGAAAACTACTAGTAATATATAATATTCTACCACATACACACAACACCATCTAGCCCAAACTAAGCAGAGCTTGTACTATGGTACTAGACAATAGATAAACATACATATATACTGTTTTTTTTGTAAATACGTACAATTATTATGCATCGAAACACCCAGAATATGGCTTTGTGATGCTCATAAATGACGTCGCAGACAAAGTTTACGCAAACTAAATCGTGTGAAAATATTCTAATAATATCAATTATTCAAATCCTAACATTCAGATTTTAGAAGTCCACGTTAACAAAGTTATTCATTTGGTATTAATGTATGTGAGAAGAACATGGCCTCAATCGCTACGTCATTGTTGATTCGTCCCGATTTTAAAATTCTAAAGAGAGTCCAAGGCCACCATCTCATAAAGCATTGTCATTGCATACAGGACTATGAGATGTGACGCATGCAATGGCAAAGCTTTGGAGACCGTGGCAAAGCGTGGCAAAGTTAAGAGTAGTCTAAACCGATGAATGTACAGTGATCTGCAAAAATGCATACCCATTTCAAAACTAAAATGGTATAAGCCGGTCATTGACGCCATCTAACGGAAATCGATACAAGAACACTGTTAAGTAGTTGATTTATATCGTAACAGATGGCGGTGCACTAATATAAAATAAAAAGAAGTAGATTTCTTAATAACTCAATTTTGATAAAATTACTTTAAACATTTTTTTTTATCTCTGTCCACAATATTTTATTTGAAAAAAGAACACATTTCAGGGTAAAACAAGAAGCAAATAATTACAAATGAATTAATAAATCTATAGTGGGTAGTTTATTTTATAGATATTTTTGATGACTCGCTATTCTGTTCGTATGCAAACATTATTCTGTCCCTGTGTTCGAGTGTCTTTTCGATTGCAATTATATTTTTTATAAATTTCACCTATTTGATAAAATGAGTACGCGTTGCAAAATTTTAAAACAACGCTACCTAATCCATTCGTATTCATTCTAATTCGACCGTTCACAGGATTTTGCACCTTAAGGTATCCATGCACTACATACATTACAGGTGACTGTATATAAAGAGTCTCCCCGTGACCATGGCTGCTGAAAAGCAACCGAAACGTCGGGGAAAGTGTAAAATTAAATTAAATCTAAATAGTTTTAATAATAATATAATTAGCTTAAAATTAGTAAAGTTTAATAGTAGTAGTAGTGTAACAATTTTCAAAATTATGTAATAAAGTGTCAAATAAACAACGCGATAAAATCCGTATATAGTAGTTTAACTTCAATGTATATAAAAAACTTAAAATGAGTGAATTAAAAGAGATATGCCAGAAAATCCGTAGACTTTACCAATCTGCAGGCACTGAGTACAATGTTACAGATTTGCTTCCCGGGTATTACATATACGTTATTAAGTTTTGCTGCTAAGAAATTCTCAAAACCAGCCCGCATTTAGGCAGTTATGTTGCACACACTCGTGCCTCTATATCTTCGATCGCGTCGGATTGCTGCTGCATCGGATGGAATAGAGTTCTAACGCACATAATTGTGCACATAACATCTTCTGCGCTTGCTGCGGTTAGTAGTTCAGATTGGCTGCAGTGACTAAAATTCAATCTAGAAGACATGAGCATGAGAATATACAGAGTGTATCAAAAAGGAGTGGTCATATAAGCATCACATAATATAACCTCTCGATACCGGAAAACTGCGACAAATATTTAACATTTTCTTTTTTCTATATGTATGTATAATAAAGATGTAGAAACTTACCAGTCTACTTGCAATGGTAGCGACGCCCGTTTCTTCCTGATGATAACGTACACGTTATCATGAGGCTCGTTCCCACAGCCTCTATGTCGTTGATGATCACCATGCTCCTCGCTTTGATCATCACCAGCTTCATCATCCGTGTCATACTTTAAAGCATCATTTTCAGGATACCCTTTACTCCAACTCTTGCGGTGCCGCCGTGTAGGCTTATGGTGCTTTTCATCAGACAAATGTATCTCTTTGAATTCAGTTTGGGACATATCTGATAACCTTGTTAAGCCGTATCTCGCTTTGATATGATCTGGACCTCTGGAGCCAGCGTTTAATTTGTCTATTTCACGGACAGATGCCTGGAAAACAAAATGTTTATTGGTTTACTATACTTTATGAAAGGACGTACCGGAACATCAACTTAAACAGAAGATTTGGCTCAAACTACGCCGCTGACTGACAAAGTACTATATGTTAGGAGTAGTATTTATTTACTTAGTATTGTTACTTCTAGTGATAATCTATTTAAAGCACTATCTAAATATTATACAGTATCTATATAAAAACTTCTACGCTTCTTTTAATATAAATATTAGCTAATATTTATATTAAAAGAAACGTAAACGACCTCTTTAACTATTAAATTAATGTCCATACATACATACATAGATTCACGGATTTCCCAGAGGGGTAGGCAGAGACTACGGATTTCCATTTGCTACGATCCTGACACACTTCTCTGGCTTCATTCACTTTCATCACATTCCTCATACACGCCTGTCGGTTCAAGGTGCTCTTAACCTGGCCTTTATCCAGAACGCCTCCGATCTGATCAAGAAACGTTCGCCTAGGTCTTCCTCTTGCGACTGTTCCATTCACACTAGCCTTATAAACTTTCTTAGTCAGTCTTTCCTCGTCCATTCTTTCTACATGCCCAAACCAGCTTAACATACCCTTTTCTATTATCGTCACTATATCCACTTTCATGCCGCATCTCTCTCTAATCACACTATTCCTTATTCTATCTTTCAGAGTCACACCACATATATTTCTCAGCGCTCTCATTTCTACAGCATTTATTCTGCTCTCATGCTTCTTTTGCCATACCCAACTTTCACTTCCATACATAAGTGTGGGCACTAATAGTCCTCTATGAACAGCCAAACGTGCCTTTTCGGAAACATTTCGACTGTTCATAAAAGCGCGTAGAGCTCCATTCACTTTGTTTCCCGCAATCGTTCTCCTTTCAATATCGCCCTCATGTTTACCATCCCTTGTAAATCCATCATCCATCATCCAACATCTACATAATATTGTCTTCTGTTTACGCGAATGTTATTCATTGAAATTAAACTACTATATACGGATTTTATCGCGTTGTTTATTTTACACTATTACATAATTTAAAAACTGTGACACTACTACTAGGTACTATTAAACTTTACTAATTTTTAAACTAATTAAATTACTTCTAAATTATGTCTTCTCCTTAGCCTTTATTATTCCCAAGTCACTTGGGGTCGACTTTTCTAGTCTAACCGGGTTTGACTGGATTTCAGTTTTTACACGGAGCGGCTGCCACCTGACCTCCGCAACTCGAAGGCTAACGATACCCTAAGGCTAGACCAGTGTCAAGATATTAGAGGATACTAACTTTCCCAATAACGACTGCCATAGATGTTCATGGCAGCCGGGACCGACGGCTTAACGTGCTTTCCGAGGCACGGAGCAGGCGATAATTGTCAATCAATACGCACATAATTTCGAAAAGTCATATGACTTCCAAAAGTCAGCGGTGCGTGACGTGGGTACGAACCTGAGACCCTCTGCATTACAGTCTGTTGGTCTTCCCACTAAGCTATCACTGCTATGCTACTTCTAAATTATGTAATAGTGTAAAATAAACAACGCGACAAAATCCGTATATAGTAGTTTAATTTCAATGTCCAACATCTAATTCGTGTTTTGTGTTCAAAATGCAATAGTTATTTAAAAAATTCACTTGTATTTCGAGAAAAATTAATAACATGTAATATTAATAATAAAAATCAATAATCTTTTATATAAATTGTTCTTAAATATATATATAGCGCTTAGTGTCTGCCCGTATTCATTGCTTCAATTCGCCATAATTACATAAAGGTTGATGTTCGTTAATTTAAAACAAACCATAGTGGCCTTAATACAAACTACTAATAATACAATAAAAAAACATAATAATGTCCTCCAGACCGAATTTCGGCCACGGCGGCCAGTCTTAACAGAGACTGGCCATCTGCGCAGGAGATATTATAGTGCACAAGTGTGTGCGCAAACACAAGTGCACTCTCTGTTCCCTAACTCTCATGATCCGTTGGGACGGCAATCCGACACGACCGGAGAGAGATCAGGCGCAGGACCAACGGCTTTACGTGCTTTCCGATGCACAGGGGTGTCTAACACTGCCAACTTCCTAACTCCGGGCTGCTATTGAGATTTCTTTACAGGAAAACCCAATAACTTTTTGTTGGCCCGACCCGGGATTCGAACCCGAGACCTCATGCACAGCAGTCGCATTCACTACCGCTGCGCCACGGAGGCAGTAAAAAAAAAACAAAGATAGAACTCGAATTAGCCTTTCAAAAAATATTGTTGAAGAAGTTAATATAAAAACCACAACGTTACAGATTTTTTTCATACAACGCGGCAACTTCATGTTCAATCTCCCATTATTATAAACTATGAGATACAATTAATCTGTGTGCTCTAATCTTTAGTCACATATTAAATATGTGTGAGTTAAATTCAAACAAGTTTGTGCATTTAGGTGGTATTAATAACATTAGAGAATTAAATGTTTATGTAACTCGACACATAGTTAGACGTGGTTATCCGCACTTAGCCCCACAACTGGGCCATTGGGCGTAAGTGACCGACGCGAAAAGTTGTTCGGTTACTCATACCACCTGAACTCTGTCCAGAAAGATAATAGGGAACCGGTGTTGCGCAGTACTACTTTCATCAACCAAACGGAGCCCGAACGCCGTCAACACTTCATACAAGTAAACTTACTTTATTATCTACTAGTATTACGAAAGCAACGACCTATTCATCATAGGGCTGAACTTATCAAGCGGAAAAAGTACAACTTCATGACCACGCGTGAGCGGTGACAACCGAATGACGCGGGCACTCCAGTACTGCTAGTCGTACTGCTGCTTGAGTGAGTGTTGCTTCTTTCCGTAGTAATAGCTATTACTTTTCGAGATTGTTTGTTACTGATCTTTTGTAGGGTATGACCCCTAATCGCGGCGCACCAGTTTAAGCGCATACTATCAGTCTGCTACAAGGTCGAAATGTTTACTTATTTTATTTAAAAATCAATATATAAATTTTTTACTTACTTATTTCTTTATTATGTCTGACGTAAATTATGCAAAACGACGAGATAAAAGTAATTAAGTTCTGAAAATTCATCGGCAATATAGCCGAAATATAAAAAATCAAAAAGCCAGTCAAAGCGCATAAATTTCATATCTTAATTTATTTACATATTATTTTCTTATTTGTAATGTTGAAAAATAACGTAACCTACAGACTAGATTAGGAGTCTACTTGTTCATGACATGATGTGTTTTTATTGCCTTGTTAGCAAATAAGTATAACGAGCCAGCAACTAATTGCGACAGCAAATTAATTGTAAGCGCCACACGTGGACTTCGGCAATATCAAGGACCGGCGCTTTCGAACTCAAGGCGCACATTTCTGTCTATTCCAATTTATGTGCGTATTTTATAGTTAATTACCGCTCGCTTTAACGATGTAGGAAACTGTCATGAAGAAACTCGTATTTCTGAGAGTTCCCTATGTTGTTAAAGATATGTGAAGTCTGCAAACCCGCACAGGATCCGCAAGGTGAACCATGACATCTGACATCTAAACACTGAGAAGAGGCCTGTGCAACCTACAATTTAAATGCCGTTTATCTATGTCGTACCGCGAGAATCAAAGTGGTGGTATTTACATTTGTATAGTAAGTACGTAACCCAATAATCAAACAATTATAAATAATCAATGATTCGAATAAATCAATATTCGATAATCGCACTGCGGCAACGCAGTGCGATTATCGAATATACTATTCACATACACATACTATATATACATATATATACTATTCACCCGGTTTAAATTATATTTAGGTCTGCTTAGCCAAACTTAAATATAATTTAAAACGGGTGAAACCGCGAAGCACATCCATTTCTACATAATTATATTCTGATTCAATCATAAGCCTGCTATTATCCAACATGAACAAAACGTATTATATTTTTTTAAGACGACTAACGTGACAAACGAATGACTACGAGCGCCCCTGTACGCCCCTTGACTTTCGCCCCTTTTATAGAAAGACGGAGCCCCGCCTCGCGGGCTCCTATTTTTGGGTGTATTTAAGAAGAAACCTAACAAATACCTACTAGGGGGCGAACCTTAAGGGGCGAACGGTCTCGTAACTAAACAAACAGACATAATTATACCGTCCGATAGATATAACGTATGTACACTTGTAACTTCAGAGTATACTGACCCTTCAATAAAATATTTGCGATGCTATCTGCAAAGGGCAATGCTCACCTTCAAACTTTTCTAAAACGGAAATACAAAACAAAATCAAGTTGATGCATGCAACATAAGAAACAAATCACCTTCTGATAAAAAACTGTTTTCTGGCAACCCTTGTCAGACTGCTGCAGACAGCAACAGAAAAAGATCCCAAGTTGCCAGCATAATCATATCGGTAAAGCAACACCAGATCACCTAATTCCCCATTTTGGGTTTCTCCAAAATCCAGAGGAGAGTTCGCTATGCTCAAACTTTTCTTTCTTTCTCTTATACGTCATTTTGATTAGCATCCATTCAATCAATCAATTAGAAATCATGTATTCATATAGTAACACATATGAACGTCAAAGTGTAATTAGTTCGTCAGTTGACAGAAGTTAGATTTACGTCAGTTGCTACACATAGGCAAATAATTGAATTTATGAGACGATATCTGCAATTATGTAGACACATTATGGAAGCAGCAATAGTCCAGTGCGAGACCGTTGGATTACCGCGCTGAAGTCTCGAGTTCAATCTCAAACTTGTCGGAATTAGGTGCGTATTAAATATTAATTATCGCTAGGTTTAACGGTGAACGAAAACATCGTAAGGAAATCTGCATGTCTGAGAGTTCTACATAACGTTCTCGAAGATATGTGTAGTCTGCCAACGCGCCCTGGGCCAGCGTGATGGACTATGGCCAAACCCTTCTCACACTGAGAAGAGGCCCGAACCCAGCAGTGGGGCAGTTTATAGACAGGTCTGATATTATAATATGAGTGACACAAATAACTAAATATGGTGCAATACGCAGTATTTTACGCAGATAACGCCGAATGCATACACTTGCCCTTTTATCAGAAAGTGAATGTTTATTTAACGTTGTGCACTGCATTAATTACGCTTAATGAATCATATAATGAAAATATTGATTAAAAATAAACGTAGCGTTTATATTTTATGGTCATAATGATTTCGTGACCGCAAACACCAATCAGAAGAAACTCGTAGCCAATCCTAACATTATAAGAGAAATAAAAGCTCACAGACTTCGATGGCTCGATCACGTTGAGAGAATGGGAGAAGACCGTGGTGTAAAGAGAGCGTATTTGGGTCGACCAACAGGACATCGCCCTGTCGGTCTCCCCAGATACCGCTGGAAAGATGTTGTGGAGATGGATCTGAGCTTCAAGCTGGTCATTGGCGAGAAGTGGCCAAAAATCGGGCAAAGTAGCATTATCTAGTATCGGAGGCCGAGACACATTTTGTGCCTCCACATTTTGGGTCGTTGAGCCAACGGAGTAAGTAAGTAAGTATCTGTGACAATAAATACATGGACTAACTAACTGCCTCCGTGGCGCAGCGGTAGTAAATGCCACTGCTGTGCATGAGGTCTCGGATACGAATCTTGGGCCAACAAAATAGTTATTGGGTTTTTCTACTAAGAAATCATAATCATCAGCCGATCCTTTATAAAATTTGATTGTAATAAACTCATAAACAAAATTTACCTTCGCATACCTAGTCGCTCACAACGTATTCGTAATACTTATACTCATAGACTATTTGCTCCTAAGTTTTGCAGAACCAACGCTGGTGAAAGAGCTCCTTTACGGCGATTATTGAAAGTTATAACGATAATTTTACCGAAACTGATATATTCGCTTTGTCACCTGCACAATTTAAGAAAAGTATCTTAAACAATATAATTAATATTCATGAATAACTTTAGTTTGATATCTAACTCGCAAAGTATTTTTTTTTTAATTATACTATAAATCTGTTGTATATTTCATAAAAATAAAATTGTATAATGTGCTAAGGTTTGATTGCACCTAATTACTTGTACTTTGCATTATTTTGTGGATAATGGTGCTGATTGTGTAATGCTAATGACTTAAATTGTTATAAGATCTATGTATTAGTATTAAGCTTTATTACACAATTGTTAATCCCAAAGAAATAAAAATAAATAACACCCAAAGTTGGTGGTGTTAGACACCCCCGTGCCTCGGAAAGCAAGTAAAGCCTGCGCCTGATGTCTCTCCGGTCGTGTCGGATTGCCCTTCGGATCATGGGCGTTAGGAAACAGAGACTGCACTTATGTTCGCGCACATACTTGTGCACTATAACATCTCTTGCGCAAATGGCCAGTCTATGTTAAGATCGGCCCGCATCGGCGAATCTACTGCCGTCAATTACCGAGTACAGCACCTAGAAAAACCCAATAACAATTTGCCCGTCCCGGGAATCGAATCCAAGTGAACTGATCCAAATGCGCATTAAAAATGTAATTGAGAACTCTTAGACGAGCACGTTGCTTATACGAGGTTTTTATGCAACGTTAAAACAAGCAATATTTAACCAGCTACCTATGTATATGTTAATAACTCCAATAATCAGAGGTAGAAACTTTCAAATTAAATTGTATATTGAAGAAAAATGTATTCAGTATCTCTACGAATTCTCTGTAACAAATTATTGTAGTCTGACACAGGTTTGTCGTCAATTTGATATCTATACTAATACTAATATTATAAAGCTGAATAGTTTATTTGTTTGTTTGAACGCGCTAATCTCAGGAACTACTGGTGCGAATTGAAAAATTACTTTAGTGTTGGATAGCCCATTTATCGAGGAAGGCTATAGGCTATATAACATCACGCTACGAACAATAGGAGCGAAGCATCGATGAAAATGTTACAAAAATGGAGAAAATTCTCTTATGTGAAGCAGACGAAGTTGCGCGGGTCAGCTAGTACCCTTATATATGTATGTCTGAAGGTCTAAGGCCCGGTTCCTATGTTAAAAAATAAGTCATTTTACCTATAGGCAATTAATTTTTTATACATATTCTATGTCAATATACAAATATATTAATGTTTAACTGTCCATAGCTAAAACTACTGGTTTTTTTAATATAGGAACCTTGCCTTAGACCTTCAGACATATATTAGGCGTAGTTGTAACTTCGTACGTCAACTGACGTAACAACTTATCATATTTATCTATATATCGTACAATCAGTTTAAATCCTATTAAACTCATTCATTCAACCAGTTTTAAACAGGTTTCTTGTTCAAGTTAAAATATATTTCTTTTCGAGTTGCTTACTAAAGGTTAAAGATGAACTATGATTTATTTTAAATATATTTATTTGATTTGTCATAGACTGCACCCGCAGTGTTGGTAGACAGCTTTGGCAAAATGTGGCTATGTGATACACACAGCTAAATTACAATAGTGAAATGTGTGTCTAATATAAGACCCACATTTCACCATAGTTATATAGCTTTTCATCTAATATTATGGACCGAGCCAAAACTAACTATTCATTTCCAGAGTCAATGCTGCTAATGAGAATATATAGTATGAGCCCTGTATATCAATTGTCCCACAGCTGGGCATTGGCTTCCCAGTTCGGGTTGGCAGACCTCACATATCTTCAAGTATGTTATGGAGAAGTTTCAGACATGCAGATTTTATTACATTGTTTTTCTTCACTATTATAGCAGGCGATAATTAACTATTTAATACACAGTGAACTTCGGAAAGCGAGAGATGCATGCCTTGGGATCAAGCTTGAGACCTCTATATGGTAGTTTAACGGTTTCTCATTAGGCTATGGTTGCTAATGAGAGTATTCTGATAGAATTTGCCTACAATATATTGCCTGATCTCAGCATCAAACCCAGGATTTTTATATTTTAGCATAATTGGAAACTTATAGCACTGAACCAAAAAACCATTTCACTTTAGATCCTAAAGTTAGAAAGGAGAATAAACACATTTTAGGCAATTGATGTCATGCAAAGAAATAAATACCACTGACTCCTTTCACAAGAGACTAAATATTTGGCTCTGAGTATTATATAACATCACAAATACAATTTACAAATTTTATTATTATATTTGTGTGCCAACTTTTTATTGACTCCCAATCAAAGTACCTGTTCTACTTTCCCATTATTACAACAAAACTCTGTCCAAAAAGTTTGTCTAATAGATTTGATTATTTAAAATATGACATACTTAATGGCAAGGAATTTGTGAATTACTTATTAACCATTTAAAATACAAAAATTACTGATCCTCTGCCGATAGCACATACTTAAGGAGTCTAGAAACTAAACTCGGTACTTCTTATTTTAAATGGGCCCTGTTGGGCACAGGAAATTAGGAGAGTGGCATATTGAAATAACACATTTACGTTATAAATTTAGGAGTAAAATCACATTCCAGAAATGGATTGTTTCAGCTGTTAAAGAATGGTCCTTACGGTAGTGTAGTACTCTTTGTAATAAGTAAATTGGTATTTTATGATCTATATGATTATAAAATAGCAATTTCAATGATATGTCAGTTTACAACTGGATTAGGCTCTCAATAAATAATACTGAGCCAGATTTTAACCTACATTGTCCAAATAATATAAAGCACTTCAATTCTTTTTCATTATTGTATTTCTCATACATGTATCTTCACAATTTGTCATTTCCTTTTATATTTTATCAGTGTATAATATCTAAACACAACATGTTACCTTTGTTTATTAGTATTTAAATAGAGATTTTAATATCTAATAATAAACATTCTAAGAAATTAGAACCTTAATTTATTAAATTATTTATTTTATGTATAAAATATTCTGCTATAATTATTTGAATTCTCTGTTAACAATCATAGCTACCAGATATTATAAATAAATTGGATAATACTGCAAACATTTTAATTTAATCAATTATTTTATTCAACAAATGTTGCAATACATACTTTAATTATTATTATATACATACAGATGTAAGAATGAATAGTACTCACTCCTGTTATTTACATATACTTACCTAATGATAAGTTAATGTCGTAAAACAAACAAACTGATAAAAACACACATTCAATAAACATTTATAACATTTAACTAACTAAATAATATGTAAGTTATCGAATTTTTTATTAACGAACTGCCTAACTCTTACTATTAAAACAACAACTCGAAAAAGGTAATAACAAAACAAGTTCCTTACCACGAAATGTTGTAATCGCGTCTGATATTCCTCGTCACTTTTATAACTTTTATTAAACTTTTGAATATAATCATCAAACATTGGCTTCAATTCTTTCATAGTTTTTTGCCTAGGCAAAGTTATTGGTACAATAACGAATAACAAACAACATAACGCAAAACAAAGCATCCAATTCCACCATTTCGTCATTTTTGGAACAAAGTTATTAAAAGTTTAATTTAATAATAAACACAACACATCTATTCAACCACAACAAACATATCAAACTGTTTTGACATTGGCATTCATTACGTGGTGTTACCAGTTAGCATACTTTATACCCCAGTTTTATTGAACTCAGCAAAACTCGGCAGCAACGCTTGAAATATGAATATGTTGCCAACACAGACATATAAGAAGTAGGGTTTCCAATAATGTATTTGTTGAAACATGGGTAATAGAAATGTGTAAGTCACAAAATATAATTCCGAATGTATGACTCGCTATATAACTTTAAAATATGTAGTTGCATAACATAAAAAAATTTGGTTATTAATGAACTGATATTTAATACAGCATTCACATATGCATATTTTTATTACATACAAGATTTGCCTGTGAAGGCTCTCTATTTTGATAAGTAAGTCTGACAACATCTTGTGCATCGGGATGTAAGACTCGAGATGCTGCTAGATATTGGGAATTTAATAACTATAGCTAATAAAGTAAGGTATATAATTGGATAATAATTATGTCTTATCCCTTTCCTCACCATTCCAGGAACTCATTTTATTAACTATAATTATTCCGTCTCTAATTGACTTTTTAAATTTCTAGCTTTAATCTTACTTAGGTATCATTATTTTGCTTGGTAATAGTAAATTCATACATTTATATTCAGATTTGTTTTATATCGGCAAACTTGAACCGGCAATCTCGGCAAACTATGTCGTTACCAAAATTGGTTATTCATGAATAGGCTCATCTGTTTTTTTTATATATTTTCTAATACCTATTTGAATTTTAAGAGTTCGGATACAGTGGCAGGATTTCGCGTACACACAGCGACAATTCAACCTAGACTGTTTGGACTTTGAACTATTAGAAGTTAAACGCTGCGAATCGTGCGAGAGAGTGCGTTATATTTTTGTTACGCTATATCCTTACCATTACATCGATACCACTATGCACTGTCCCTTGCCGACAATTCTCTATTTTGTATGTAGAGTAGTTATGCGTATATACGGTGTCTAACTTGATGTGTAGCCGTGTGTACACTGGCGCAAACCGCCCTAGAGAATTGGATAAAAACGATGCTATTACACATTAATGGCAAGTCTGAGGAGATTGTATAGAGGTTCTAGAACCTCTATACAATCTCCTCAGACTTACCAAATACCAACCAACAACATTCCAAATATTATGCTAACCTCTAGAGGTTAGCATAATATTTGCCCCTTGCGGTGGCAGCAAAGTGGCTATTTTCTTAGTTGGCAGCACTGGTAATCGTGATGTTGCATATCACCCATAAACTACGTAACTGCTTACCATGGGGCGGACCACGGAACATATAAGAGTAGTAATGTTCTGAGGCGGACCCTATCTTTTGTCACAGAGGTAAAACAAAACGAAAATCATATATCATTAATATATCCTAAAAAGGGTAACGTAATAAGTAATAAATCAACAAAACTACACAATTACAATAAAATTTATTCCACAACAACTTATAACACGATATCCATACACTATTCAAGCCTAACAATCAAAGGACACAAAGCACCACCTGTGCTCAATGCAAGCGCCGACTCCATTCGTCTTACGGCAAAACACATCACTGTACTTATTCAAGACATCATGGACGACCGTTTGAGTAGCATTTGGGACCATTGACCTGATGTAAGACACCAAGTAGTCCAAGGAAGCTCCACGTGGATGCACCATGAGGAAGGCAGATAACATGCTGATGAGTTTCGCGTCAGACGCTGATACTGGAGCGCCTGATGGAATAGGTTTATCATCTGGTAGTGGGGGTGGTGGCTTGGGCTTCGGTGTACTAGTGAAGTCTATTTTTGGCATCGGCGGTGACGGCAGTGGTGGATAGACCTAGAAAAGAAACGGCATTAATAATAATAATATTCTACCACATACTCACAACACCATCTAGCCCAAACTAAGCAGAGCTTGTACTATGGGTTCTAGTCAATGGATAAACATACATATATACTTTTTTTTTTTCTTGTATATACATACTTATTATACATAGAAATACCCAGACCAAGACAAACAGCCATGTTCATGCACACAAATGTTTGACTTGTGCGGGAATGGAACCCGCGACCTCAGGCGTGGCAGTCGGTTACACTAACCACTACGCCATCGAGGCCGACAATTGTTTATTAGTTGTGTAATATAAAAGGTTAAGCTTACTTCTAGAATAGCACTATGCTTACTTCTAGATCTTTGGTAATTCCTAATCTCTTACTAAATGTAGTCAAAGTAAAGAAAAGGTTCAAAATGGTTTTTTATTTTTAATTTATATATTTTTGATAAACTAACACTTACGAACGTCTAAGTTTGTGAGTTAGTGACTTCAGTGAAGTTACTGATTTTACATTTAGGTTAATTGCTTGGTTCAGACAAAGAGTTGAGCTTATACCTGCAAGTAACTTACAGCCCGGCCAGTGGCTCATCTATACAGACCCAAAAAGAGGTAAGCTTGATTTCGCCATCTTTATTTTAAGGCCCATGTAATATCGGGCTATAGCGATTACCGGACTCAAGATATTCCAACAGAAAACCTAATAACATTTTCCAACTCTGGAATCGAGTCTGAAACTCATGGTCAGCCACAATCTTATGTTACTTTGCTAACAAAACAATCGGTTTAGGACCTGTAATAATAAAATACTCTTTAGATTAGATACGGGTTAATGCCCGTATTATATAGGTTACCTGTTTATTCTGCAATGCCTGTTGGGCGATGAAATGCGCCTTAAACTTCTCAAACTTCCTCTCAGCCTCATCCTTAGCTAGATGGGCTTCATTCTTGTAGCCCTCCAACTCATAAGTCAGGTTCTCGTTTTCCGTCTGTAATATATAAATATTGTGAATATCTTTTGAAATAGATCAACATGCTTGGATTACCAATAGAAAATAGACCTCGAGAATTATGGTGGAATGTGTTGACTCGTCAGGCAATGTCTGATTAAAATAACAAAGACAAGATTATTTAACTTCAGACAACAATCTGTTCTCAACATTGTCTTTTCTACATGATGCTTCGAGGGATATTCTGGTATAACACACCGACATAACGTGCATCACTTGTTTTCATCCACGTACTAATGTATATTTTATATTGGCTATTCGTTGATATGCAAGATAAACAGAATGGGCACATTATCGATATACACTTTGTAGAGAGTCAGCATGACCTTCGTTTCGAAGCAAGAACCATTGACGACAACTTTTAAGATTATATCATTCATTAAGCCAGCGATCTATCTGAAGTCCCGCAAATTGGCAGTACTTCCAGTAGTAAGATAGGCCCGAATATCCATATTTAAATGCTTTATATAAAATATATACTAGCTTGTTATATTAAATACAGCAATAACACGCCGCCATCCAGTGTGCTTTAGCGACCTAATAGATGAGAAGACATGAAATAGAAGATATGACAAAGAAAACTGTGATAAGATGGTTTTGCCTTTATTTACTGCTGAAAAACATACATCAGGCTTGCTTTATTAGTAATAATAACTTCGACAAAAGTAAATCCTAACTAATATTATAAATCCGAATGTGAGTTTGTTTGTTACGTTTTCATGCCTTAACTACTCGACTGATCATCATGAAATTTCGTATACACGTTGTCAGGGGTACAGAAAGAACATAGTGTACCATTCATCTAGAAAAAAGTACTGTGCCCAAGGGATAGAAATTTATTGAATTATTTGTTGTTAATAAAAGACGACACTTTAACCATGCCTGTATGAGTTAAACAGAAATCTTGTGCCATTTACAGGTAGCGCTGAAGTGATTAAACACTGTATTGATCTTGAAAATAGAGATTTTTAGGTCATAAAGATATTGCAGGAACACTTACTCGAAGCTGTTCATATTTCTCCAAAGAGACGACATTCTTGCTTCCTTTTTCAACTTCATCTTCATCGAAGACAGAATTGAACTCTTCCTTTATGTTTTCCAATTCCTGCAACATATAGTTAACATTTATACAATTTTAAAAATCGTTTCCGAAGATTAAGAGCAAATATATTGACGATTTCATCAGGTCGCAGTTGCCGCTGGCTGGATCTCGTAACTTGTCTTCTCTTGATGTCACAGCGACTGATGCTAATACTGACGATATATTAAAATAAAACGGTAATTTTCAATCTGTCTGTTTCGAAGTTTAAATATGATTAAGTTCAATCCATGATCAATCAAATGGAAGCTATATACAAGGACTTTATTTTCATTAAACCACAAGACTCAGTATATCATTCACCAGTAATTTGGGATTTCCTTATTTAAGAAGCAAAGCGCCATGTATGGTTGTAGTTAAGCGCATCAAGAGTTACACGGTAACAATTAGATTAAATTTATATATTTATATGTGGAGCAAAATCTCTGTACCACTTTTAAGCATTTTACGAGCACGGACGAGTGTAACATTTGGCATAGTTAAAATTTAAATAGAGAAGAAGTGCTAAAAGCTATATTTTCTAAAAGAAAACTGGAAATTTAATGTTTCAAGGTCGAATTTCGACCATTAGACGACCACATTATACTTTAAATGAAATTTAAATTTGAAAATGTATGACGCAATCGACGCACGTCAAGTTCTTAATTTACGCAAAATAAAATGCTAATACAAGGTCTAACAGATACATTTCGACATTTTCCCACGAGAATATTGGGAAGTTTCACATACCACGCCGCGCCCCGTGCAAATCTCATACATAATGCTATAGTATCAATATTAATACTACTACAAATTTGAAGCAACTGAATCTTATGGTTTATTTACAGGCCGACATAAAACCATCATTTTCTTTCTTCTTCGAGGTTCGTTCCAGATCTCGACGCATGATGCCACGAAGACACGTTGTACTGCACTTTTGAAGATAGCTGAAGATCTGATGACGTCACGTACATTCAGCATAATATGGCAGCTTCCCATTAAGCGCGGTGTCGCGGATCACCGGTACGTTAATAGCGAAGAAGTAACATTGCTAATGCTGCCTCCGATTTGCAGGATCGATATACTTTGCGCAGCACACCTTATAAAGGCTATAAGAAGACTGCCAGTGGGATTCATAACATCGCGCTTTTTGGGAAGCCACATCAACTTAAAGTCCTTGTATTTTATATGATGTTGACAGATCAAAAAGTAAGTACAAACCTTTGAAGCAAACACTATGAAGTTTTGATGCCAGAATGCTTGTGGTTTAAGATGTAATCTCGATAGACTTTTCAGCTACCTAGGTACCACCAAGCTCACCATCCATGAAAGCAGCGATAATTTTCTTAATATCTTTTTTTTTATATTCTCTGCACCGCACAGCGTCTGAAGATTCCAACGGCGCAAAGAGGCAATACACCGTAACTCACAGCGGCTGACATATCTTCGTATCTTCCAGCATCTATTAATTATAACTAAACGCACCATGCATGCCCGTCAAACATCCACCTAACGTATAGCATATATCTCCACATGTCTTCTCTTTGTTGTATGCTTTTCCAATACTTACTCTCCTTTTCCGATCTGCCGCAATGAATAGGTTTTACTTTTGCGCCAACACGACAAATATTTGTACTGAATCTCTTTTAATCTTTGCTGTACTTTGATTTATATGGGCAATCATCACCCCGTTTTATTGAATATATTTTTAATTCCATTTAATTGTAGTTTGATAAAGAACAACTAGATCTAACATCAAATTAATTCTAGTGTTCGAACGCTATCAAATAGCTACTACATGAAAAGAATTTCAACGTTCAAATAACAATAATATGTATATATTATGTTAATAATAAGTATAGGCTTCAATTTGGATCCATTCGTAAAGGTTTCCAAGTAGAAGTCAGCCATTGCAAAATTCTAGTTAACTTGAAATTCTCACGTTTAGATAGAAACAGGAAACAATCCAAAGGAATTTTGCACTTGGTTAAGACTATATAAAAATTCATATCATTCCAAAACTAATTTCGCTGTCGTTTCCTGTTATGCAGTGTGCTACAACTAAAAGAAAGCACCGAACCATCCATTCACCTCTCACAAAAAGTTAGCATTGTCTATTGCATACGTACCTCAGTCATTTTGAGCCACATCTCAATGTTCCGACGCTGTTGCTTGGAGAAATGGTCAGAAACGCGCTGGTGCTTGGCCGCCGTCAGAATTTTCGCTACCTGCTCGACTGCCGTTGACAAATGTTTAACATTAACAAATATGTCGACATTTCGTATTTTGCCCCGAAGTAACATTTTATTTCGATTTTGGAAAAATCTATTCGCTTTGAAAGTCATTGTTACAATTTTATACATAGAATTTATATAAAATGTCGTATAGGCAAAATACAAAATGTCTAAAGTAGCTTAAATAAAATAAGCATGTTAATAGTAATGTTGTTATTTTTACACATAGTCTCATAGTAATGTTGTTATTTTTACACATAGTCTCATAGAAATGTTGTGTCTTAGAGGTCGACTAGTCAAAATATATACTTGAGACTTGTGTATCGAGA
Source organism: Catocala fraxini (assembly GCA_930367265.1). Lineage (NCBI taxonomy): Eukaryota > Metazoa > Arthropoda > Insecta > Lepidoptera > Erebidae > Catocala > Catocala fraxini. Next base: position 17,188,700 of record OV884045.1, read on the forward strand.
TATGAAAATTATTTTCAAATTTGAATTAGGTCTGCACATAATAGAATGTTGTATACCTGTTATTTGCAAATTATTGCGTTGTTGGCAATGCGACAATTACTCTTATTGTTCAGAAGCTTATAATTATGGTAATCGCTTATCATATGGTAGGCTGTAAGCACCTTAACTATTATAGTGGTGTAAAAAAAGGCTTTGTGTTTCTCCGGTAAATATAACATAATCCTGCAAACCTTTAACAATGTTGTTCCATACTTACAAATCAGTAGACAATACACGAATATAGTATTTCATTATACTTAAACCTGTTAAAGCGTTATTGGCTAAGAGTATCAGTAGAGTAGGTACTTATTTATTAAGTGCTCCAGCTCTCCAGCCTAGGACGACTTGATCAAAATTTACTTTTGATGCAGGCTTGAAGATTAAATGTCTAGAGTGATGACTCCAACGTAGTAAGCCGCTATGCAGTTTGAATTTTCATCTGGTCAATGTGACCAGACAATAGATACAACCTTGAGTACTAGATAGTACTCCACCGCAGTAATAGGCCATACCACACAGCTTGCAATATCAATAGGTCAAGTGACCAGATGTTAGATCCAAGCTTGAAGACTGTATGATGATGAGTCTCATGTAGTCAGAAGCCACGATGTTTGTTGATGCCACATTTTCATCTGATCAAGATGATCAGACGTTGTAAGGAGCTACTTGCAGCTTGATCTGGCCAGTGACTAGAGGTTAGAGATAGCTTTACCTATTGAGCCGCAGCGGCACACCGGTGGCCAGATGATGATGTCATGCATGCGGCGTGACTCCCTACTACACTGGACTTATGATTAACTCCGGTGTAATAAAAAGCCAAATCCATTTTTATTTGGTCAGTGTAGCTAGAAGTTAGTTGCAAGCTTAAAGATGACGCCTCCATAGAAGTGAAGGTCCACGCAACTTGCATTTTCACCTGGTCTAAGTGGCCAAACGTTAGATGCAAGCTTGAAGATGATTAAGCCAGAGTAGTGATGGTCCACGGTACTTGCATTTTCACCAGGTCTAAGTGACCAGACGTAAGATACAAGCTTGAAGATGATGACTCCAGAGTAGTAAGAGTCTACGCTACTCGCATTTTCACCGGGTCTAAGTGACCAGATGATAGATGTAAGCTTAAAGATGATGACTCCAAAATAGTGAGTCTCCACGATACTTGCACTTTCATCGGGTCACAGTGACTGGACTGTAGATGCAAGCTTGAAGATGATGAATCCAGAGTAGTGAGGTTCCACGCTACTTACATTTTCATCGGATCTAAGTGACCAAACATAGGTGCAAACTTTAAGATGATCACTCGAGAGTAGTGAGGTCCACGCGGCTTGCATTTTCAACTGGTCTAAGTGAACAGATGTAAGATAGAAGCTTGAAGATAATGACTCCAGGGTAGTAAGAGACCACGCTACTTGCATTTTCACCGGGTCTAAGTGACCAGATGTTAGATGCAAGCTTGAAGATGATGACTCCAGAGTAGTGAGTGTACATGCTACTTGCATTTTCATCGGGTCTAAGTTACCAGACCATTGTATTACCAGTTGTCAATTTTGTCTGCAGCGGGCGACCTAAGTTCTTTATTATTATAGATCAATAAATATTAATGGATTAAACTAGTTTTTGTCGTATGTAGGGATCGAACCCACAACACTCTTTGCGGAATTTTTGGCAAGGCGATCATATAATCTTAATATAAAATACGTACCCCAAGGATTCCGATTTCATCCATTAGACGCGAATTTATTTGGCAAGGGACTTGACGAAGAATACGAGTCTTTTACCGTTTGGGCACATTTTTTAACTCTGTGTTGATAATAGCTCAATAGAAAAATCCAACAATTGGTCGACCTAGGTCTCGAACCCGAAAGGTCTCACGATCGGCCATAACCAAACATTTTGCCACAGAAACAATGCAGCACGAGGCAAGCTTTAAGTTTAAAAAACTATATACAACAAGCACCAGATCCAAAGCATAGCGACAAAAATTATTGACCCTGTGATTATGGGGCTTGAGAGACGTCATGGCGAAGGTCAACTCTTATTGCCTTATGTGATCCGTAGCACAGCAGTCAGCAGATAGTCGTTCCAAAGCTGCGCTTATCGATGATCAACTCCAAGAATCTGGTACTATATTATATACCTATTAAGGTATACTGATTTACCTCAATGAGCTAGCTCACTAGCACTTCATCCAGTTTCTACGATTACAGATGTTTCGCCACCTTCTTGAAAAAGTGTTCACGTCGTTTCTTGCTCGTTCTCCGCGAAAGGCAGTCAAATATGTACAGGGTGTAACAGTAAGGTATGGTAAAATTGTAAAAAAATATTACTTAAGAGTTTAAACAATTAGAAAAATATTCTACATTTTTTACCACGAAAACATAAAATTTCTTACATATATAGACTAACTCCTATATTCCCACCGAAGAAGGCAGATGTGTATTACACACCCATATTTCGCCAGCTATAGTTTTGAGTCCCACTTAATAGGGAGCGAGCCTATAGCCATTGAAGTGGCACAATAACTTGACAGAAAAACCAAATAAGACAACATTCTAAACAAAGTTTATTATGTCTGCAGGGTTTTTTGGACGTTCCCAACTAAGAAAGTTTATAAGGCTAGTGTGAATGGAAGAGTCGCAACGGGAAGACCTGGGTAGGCGAACGTTTCTCGATAAGGTCGGAGACGTTCTCGACTAAAGCCAGGTTAAGAGCACCTTAAACCGGCGAGCGTGTATGAGGAATGTGATGAAAGTGAATGAAGCCAGAGAAGTGTGCCAGGATCGTAGCAAAAGAAAATCCGTAGTCTCTGCCTGCCCCTCTGGGAAACAGGCGTGAATCTATGTATGTATGTTTGTATTTTGCTATATTAAAAACAATAAAATATCGTAAAATTTTGAGTTTTAGGCTAACTACTGTATCCATATTATACACCTTGCTGTTACACGCTGTATTTATATCTTCAACACTAATTACTTTCAACTGTGGAGTAGATTCATCACCTCACCAAGTTTTTCCCAGCCATTTATATGTTGTTCATATAAGTTCTAAACTTCCTCCATCGTGGCCAGCGTCAGGCCAGTTCAAGCCCCTTTGAAGACTTTATATAATACTAAAATAATTAATATTCTACTCACATTGCAGCAGAATATGTCCGAATTTGTCTTTCATAGTATTCTTCATAGCTTGGAACTCTTCGTCAATCTGCATCTTCTCGTTGAACAATCTCCGGAGCTGGTTGTTACTTGCTTGAATGAGGGAGTAGAAGATGTTGGCATTTTTCTTGTTGCATTCACCGCGTTCCAGCCAAGCAGCCAAGGTCTGAAAACAAGATTTGATTATTAGAGAATGAAGTAATGAAAGGGGTTCTGGATTAACTTTGTGTGGTTTTCTTCTGACATAAGGGAAATACTCCAGTAGGTCTACAATGAAAATGTCTATTCGAAACTTCGCGCCGAACGAGAAAAATTTGCAATCAAGTTTCGTCGGATTTCTTTCTTTCAAAATGACATTACTCCCTTGTTCAGGTTACTGTGTTTCTAAATGTGTTTCACTGTACGAACAGACGGCCCAAAACTTTGGCATTTACGTTTCATGGTAGGCCTACAGCACTTTGTATTTTTCGTGTAGCGTATCTTTTTATGATGCCTTTGGCCACATTGGCATATATGGTGGTTCTTGTGTGTAGTGACAGTATAAGTTTTTGCAATACCAGGGTAACTTATGTGTTGCTCATCCTGGAGAAAAGGTTGAAAATGGGATGAAAGGAGAGGAGTGATTGACGTAAATATATGAGCCTTCGTAACTCTTGCATACCAGGGGAAAGCATAAAAGTGTTACGTCGCCTACGTGTCGCTCCAGTCGAGCTCATTCGTACTGGCACTACAGAATTAACAGCGGCGGGCTCTTCCAATAAAAATATAAAACTGTTCACATTTGAGCAAAATCCTAGGATGTAACGAGAATCCTGCTGTGCAATAAGACTGCCAGACTTTGGAATCGATCCTGAGAACGTCCAACCGCATAACAACACATCCTAGCTTATATGTACTATCGACTTGAGCGACGGTTGACCATTTCAGAAAAATCTTCGCTTGCATATGTTGACTTTAAGTGACTCCGCCCTCCGCCCAACCAAGTGTTGGCTTGCTATGCGATTTTAACTTTAGGAGTAGTCATCCGTCGCTCAAGTCGATAGTACATGAAAATATTGCATTTCTTATACCAAAGATACTATACAATATAAATTGCAATTTATATTCATCATGGTTGTTAATAAATCCTAAGTAATGTTATAAATGCGAATGTGAGTTTGTTTGTTACACTTTCACGCCTTAACTACTCGACTTATTCAAATTTCGTCACACATTGAGAGAGGTATAGAAAAGGACATAGGGTACCTTTCCTCCAGAAAATTCACATAAACTACATTTACGAGAGCGAAGCCGCAGACAAAATCTAGTAGATTATAAAGGTGTACTCACAGGGGCTGCCTCAGCAAAGTCAGTGTCACTCTTGATCTTGTCTCCAATGCTGTTGAATGTAGCGGGAGTGTAGGGCTCCACACGTGGTGGCGTAGTCTCACGTCTGCGTTTATTTTTCTCATACTCATTTTGATCTTCACGTTTCTAATATAAAACAAAAACTTTTAGTCAGATAAATAATAAATTAGTATATGAATATTTTTTAACTAATCAAACGCCTATTTATCTTTGCGAGGGTTGGCATATGCGTGTTTCTCCCACGTATCACAAGTTATATTTCATGCATATGCATATTTAATATAGGTAATTAAACATGAAAACATGATGCCAAGTCCATTCAGGCAATTACTGAGAGTCTGCACTGTCAATAAGAATTTCTTAGAAAATACAATAACACTTAGCGCGACCGGGAATCAAACCCGGGACCGAATGATCAACCATAAACATAAGCAGAAATATATGCTTTAAGACCAATACAAGTCTCCATACTCACAATACAATGAATAACAAGACACTTACCAAAGCATAATCAATGTAAAGCATTATAGCCTCATTTTCACTCTGATTATGTCCCTTCAGACGACATCCTGACACAGAGAAAGCCTGCTCAACACTCTCTGATCTCTCAAACCGTACATGACACACACCCCTTTGAAGCTTCACTTCATCAATATCTCCAAAACGTTGAAATATTTCCATTATGACATCTTCAGTGATCCCTTGCGGTAAACCACCAACCAATATTGTACGGCAACCAGGTGGGCGTTCCCTTCTAGGAGGGATAGTAATCCCTTGCATTGGGGGTAGTAAAACCCCAGTGCTTAAGTACATGGGTTGGTTAACCATTGGCTGATTCATCATCATCATATTTGGCATCATGTTCATTCCAGGCACTTGTATCATTTGTTGCATGTTTGCCAAGTCCATTTGCTGCGGCATCATGTGGTTCTGCATCATATTGCCATACTGCATCATTTGCGATGGGTGGCCTGTGTGCAAGACAATTATCCATGCAACAATTCAACCATGTTTTTACATTACAACAAACTAATACATATCATAAATATTAAGAACAAAATTACAAAAGCAAAAATATATGTATTGTTTTTTTAAAAAGACAACTCCCGCTCTAGGAATTATTCTTGTGTTGCGGAGGATTTTACAAATATTCAAACAATAGTCACAAAGAACACCCAGACATGGAACCACCATTTGTGAATCGTACAAAGTTTTGTCCCATGTGGGATCGAACCCACAACACTCGGCGCAGTGGCAGCGGCGAGGCGACCACTTAAACCACTATGCCATCTGTGCAGTCATAGTTCATATATGTCACAAAGTAACATTTATGAACATCAAAGTTGAACTGCCAGACATTATTTAAAACCCTATTGTGACTGGCCACCTGTGTACCACTGAAATTTAAAAAGTTAATGTGAATTAATAAAAATATAAATCTACACCTCTAAGTTGGTCTCATGCAATTGAGTATTATCATAAGTCATTCAATTCCTTTCTTAAAGAGTCGGCAACGCGCAAGTGATGCAGGGGTCCATAGGCTACAGTGACCACTTACTATCAGGTGGGTCGCCTGTTTGACAGTTCTTTTTTTAACAGTCATACTGTCATTGCATTTTTCATACATTTATAATAAAAAGATATCAATGCTACTTACTTGCCAGCATCATACTGGGAGGATTAAGAGATTGATTGTATTTATCATTGTTATCCCATTTATTGTGTCTCTCCCTGTCACTGCGGGGCCTCTCTCGTTCATTCCTGTTGCCACGGTCTTTATTGTAGTCCCTGTCACGATTGCGTGACCTTGAGCGGCCACGGCGTCTGTCTGAAAGCACAATGAAAATAAAAAGATGATGATCCTCTAGACTAGTCTAGACTTTTAAAAGTATGTACATTACTTTGTTACACTTTTAAAATACCAAGTAGTAAACATGCATACAATGTAATACGAAATTGCCCTTAGTTTTAAAAGCATGTTGCTTAATACATTATTTTAAGATTTTTTAACTACCAAGCGGTAAATAGGTATACTGCCTGCCCAAGAGACCAGTGTTGCAGGTTGTCAGTTGCTGAGCTGTTAACTCAAAGCCATAACAGCATATCCCCATAACAGCTTAACACGTTAAGAGCCGCAGCGTTTTATTTGCGGTATGACCCCGTACGCCAGCGAATTTTGCACAATTTTCGAGGTTCATAACTGCTAACCTGTAACCTATATGTCATAATTTATTTCTCTATTTTTTATTTATAATTTTAATGTCTCTTTTTGTGATATATGAAATAAAACAAATAAGTACAGTAATATTTTTCATTTAAAAAAATAATCAAATACCTGTTGTACAAAAAAAAATCCTGATGTACATTATAATATATTCTATATAGAATGTATGTACATTATATATAGAATATTACATGCCGTATATTGTGCATATTATCCGTAATATGCACATTATACGTCATTATTGTGATATTTATTGACTGATGTATCTCAATAATAAAAATAAACAATTATGCACATACACAACGTTTCATTTACTTCAGACTACGACAATAATACGCTAGACTAAAATAATCACAAGTCATATGAACAGAAATAATAAATTAAAAATTAAAGGAAAGTAGGTTTTGTAAGATTCGCGCAAAGTAATTTACAAGTACCGTCACTATAATCGCTTCGTAGATCATTAGAGTTATGTTTATGCTATTTTTCATATTATAGATTAGTATGATTACTGATAATAAAATATAATTGTTTTGTAAATAAGTATTGAAATAGATACTAACGTGTTAACATACATTATTAAGGTTAAGCAAGAACTGTCCCAAAAGTAGCTGAACAACATAAGCGACAAAAGTATATTAACACACGGTAACATTAAAAATATACTTTGTTAACCTAATTTTGTCTTTACTGCTGTTTAGTGACTTTTGGATTGATGGTGTACAGTGACTTTAGGAATACTAGTGCACAGATACTTTTGAAATACTCGTGTTTAACGACTTTTGTAAATTTCTGGTGTACAGGCTATTTTGTTTCCTAGTTGCAACTATAACTTATGGCATTTTATTGTGAACAGGTGTTTTGTTAAGTTGATTCTGTTCATCGACTTTTGGTGCTGACTGTACATACATATTCAGAAAAATACAAATTATAGTGTATAATCGCGTTGGGTGTGGTATTTTTTAAATAGAGATGTACACTTTGCAGACCTCACATTGGAACATGGTCTCTTTCCTCCACCTGAACCCCGTTCTGGCCTTGCCAATATCTGCACAAACTTTGCACACTCAGAACGGCTTTCCTTTTGTTGAAGTCGGCGAAATAAAAATCGATGTGTGCGCGCCTAATGAACTAATCTTCAATCTGGACAACAGCCGATCACGTTACAATACGTAATTTTTAATACAAACAGTATGAAATTCACGTCAGGTGTAACGCTACGTTCACACGGAGACATTTTTTGTTTTTTTTTTTTTTTGTCTATTTTTTTTTTAAGGGATTTCAGTACACAGTAGTGACTACGCCAATCCCATCGTTCATGTACAAAATATCTTACTCCTAAATACTTAATATCAACTAATTTATTTACCTAATAAAAAAGAATATAAAACTTTAGCATCATCACATGCAGGATTGACTAAAATGCCATGAAATAGACCTACACTATAAACAGATATATTTGTGGCATCTATAAGTTGTGCCCTTAAAACATTATAGTTTACACATTCTTCCAAAACATGTTGAACATCCTCAACAATACCACATGTTACACAGTTAGGAGAATCCTTTTTACCCATAAGGTAAGCAAATTTGTTGCGAGGTATATGACCTGATCTTAATCTAAGTGCAGCAATAATTTGCCCTCGACTCAATCTTACATTGGCAAACCATGGTACATGAGGCGGCTCACACTGTATCGTTCTGTACCATATACCTTTAGTTTTAGACCTCTCATTAAAATATTCATTCCAAAAAGAAAAACAATTACTTTTAAATTTACTTAATAATTCTGAATATGTTGGTAATATACACGTCTGGACACCTGAGTAAATTGCTACTTTCGCTAATCTGTCAGCCACCTCATTACCTGGAAAACCAACATGAGATGGTATCCACTGTAAAATTATTTTTTTATGATTAGTATTCAAAACATTAATTTTGCTTAAAATTTGGTATCCTAAACATATGCCATTTGATCTGTATACACATTTGGAAATATGCTGTAAAGTACTTTTGCTATCTGAATAAACTACTACGTTATTTACATTCAAACCAATTAAATATTTTAAGGCTTCATAAATGGCATATAATTACACGGAGACATGCTGGATCTGATTTTTACAGGATACGGTTTAGTCACAATATAATTTATATGTATGAGTTTACACGTGCATGCGGTTTTAAGACACGGCAAATAACCGACACGGGCTGAACTGAACATCCGATATTGCGACTGCAATCAGATTCGGTCACACTACAAAAACCGAATACGGTTCAGTGATAATAGTATTTTAATACATGCATTCACACGAGCGCAGATTTGGTTATTTTTACCGAATACTGCAAAAAACTGGAGTACGGCAAGTCAGAGGGCGGGTGCGCATGTGGTGAGACGGTGGGGCCGCGGACTAGGTAAGACTAGTGCTAGAGCACCGACCGACTAGTATGCTCGCAAATCTATTGGACACGCTCGCTATTCTGCGGTCGCTATGACGACGAAGAATATAAATATCGAACTCTTGATTTTTCTTATTCACACGGTGACAAACCATTCGGTTTCTTGCAGAAATACAATACCGAATGCCATATGAATAGAGCATTCGGTTCTTCCGTATAGGGTAAAAATCCGATCCGGCAGAACCTAACTCCGTGTGAACGTAGCGTTACTTTGTGAACTAAATGCATAAATTATTTTTGACTTTGACATTTGCTGTCTTTATTGGAAGTGAGTATGCAACATTCTTATTAAATGCTCAGTCTTTGAAACACAGTCTCCTGAGTCTGCTGCATCTGTACTGTTACCCTCACACAATACTATTCTTAGCCAAAACATGAAAACTATGTAATTTTTTTATCTACTATATTATTATGCTATCTGTATCTTATGTGGGTGCCAGTCAGTGCAGACCGGCGACACTTCGACCCAGTGGGATCTTTTGTATCGACACTCTCCCAATAACGACTGCCATAGATGTTCATGGCAGCCGGGACCGACGGCTTAACGTGCTCTCCGAGGCACGGAGCAGGCGATAATTGTCAATCAATATGCACATCATTTCGAAAAGTCATATAACTTCCGAAAGTCAGAGGTGCGCGACGTGAGTTCGAACCCGAGACCCTCTGCAGTCTGTTGGTCTCCCCACTGAGCTATCGCTGCTCATATTATTATGCTAAATAAATGTGTGACTTTGACTTATATTATCCTTATAATATAATGTTTCTATTGTTCTACTATTCTATATGCACATGCACCATAATTTACAATATTCAATAGTCATATTTATTTTTTCTTTTATTTTCAATATAATTATGAATATGAATAAAAGCCGATCCTGGACACAATAATTATTAATTGCCTTACAGCAAACACAACAGGAAAAGTTTTAAAGGTTAATAAAGTAAATATTATAATAAAGCTCAAACCTCTTTCTCGTTCCCTGTCTCGCTCGCGTCTATCAGACCTCTCTCTCTCCCTGGTTGGCTGTGCTGGTTTATCAACTGCTGCGACTTGTGTATCCTCGTTTTCTTGTGCCTCAGTTTCCAGATTCAGAGCTGTCAGTTCTTGACCTTCATTAGTTATGATATCTGGTTGCACAGGCCCTACGATCGCTACGGGTTGTGAATTATTCACAGGCAGATTCATCGGTGGAGCCATTTGGTTCATAGGAGCGCCCATTTGGTTCATAGGCGGCCCTATTTGATTCATGTCGCCTAACATGTAGGGTGAGACGAGGGGAGGCGCCATGCCTGGCATCATGTTTGGCATCATTCCACCCATACCCATCATGTTAGACATACCATAATGTTCATTACCCCATGAGTTCATTGTTAGGCGGTTGTAATAGACACAATTACTATTGTATTATAAAACACGTGAAGACGTTATCTCACAGTATTTATTATACCACCTTTATTTCACTATCCCACAGATGTAACAATTGTTACTCCGTAATACTATACTAATACCATGCCTCTTTTATGGCTTGTATTGGGTTTCTTTCTAGCTTTAGTAAAAATGTAATAATTTTCAATGTACACAATATGACGCTACGAATTACTTCGGGGGGGGGTACACACTTCACTTACGCTGTCATCAATTTCCATAGATGACTGCGACATCTGGAGTTTGTTGGGAAAAAACTTGGCAGCCATTTTGTCTTGTTTGTCAAATGTAAATGACAGTAAGTGTCATTGTTGTCCACCATCTTAATTTCAATCATTGTCAACTCATTATTTTATAAATAATAAATTGTCTGAACTTTATTCCAGTTGTTTTTTATCTAGATCTAAACCCTAATACAGACTTCTCACTCTATCTGTCCTGATTGCTTTTGTCTTGATAGCGAAGACAGAATATCAAGACAGTAGAGTGTAAAATTGAACAAACGAATGTTCAGTACCATACATACCTATAGGATATGTATGTATCTATGGTATGTTTGTTCAACCACCAAACAGCGTAGCAGCACTTTCCATACATGCAAATATTACCATAGAGTTGCCACTCTTTCCCATATTAATTATTCTACTCTTTGAATTGCTTATTGCTTATTTGATTTGACAGATTTGACAGAAGCCCGACGCAGAAACACAAAACAATATGGCGGTACCTTATCATAGACAATATATATTTACTTCGATATTTATTGAAAGTGCATTAGTGCAACATTATGTTATAATAGGATGGCTTAGTTCTAAAAGTCAACTAAAAGTCACAATTTAAAGTCCATTTTTATCAATATTAAGATTGTTGGGTCAAAAACTTCTCCGTTTTTCTCTATCGATTGACTTAATTTGCTTTTCAATAAAATTACGCTAAGTAGAGCTTTACTAATTCTAAACATCACTAAATCCTCTCAAATAAATTCAGTAAGTACATAAATCCAAATTTAACCGAAAAATAAATAAATCCATTGACTTTTTATTTTATTTATTTATTTTTTATTTATTTGAAAAAAACACCTTAAACTATCTTTACAGGACTTATCCTAATACGACAGCTAAGAACTAAACACTATTTAAAAACTACATTATTTACAATCACGGTATTACATCTAAGTATTCAAATAAAGTAAAAATTAATATTATATATTATTCTGTTTGTAACATAGAATAAATAGTAATTCCTTTGCGAATTCACCAAAACAACATGTAAACACATCAATGTTAACATGTAGATCATTGATGGTACGGATAGCTCTGGTAAGGGGTGCTTTGGCGAGTAAGTTGGTTCTCGCTGTAGGTACCAATAGCAGAGGCGGGCTTCGTCGCCGCCACACGTAACGGTCCGGTACACACAGGCTCAAGCTCTGCAGTACTGCCGGGTGACTCTCCAATCCGCGAAGCACCTTCACCAAGTAGGCAACCAGTGCAAACTCTCGTCGGACACGCAGTTGATTGTAACCAACCATGCCCAGGACAAACAGGGTGGGATACATCAGTGGGTAAAACGGATATACCCCATATAGTTTTTTATACAGGTGGCGTGTAAACTTATTTTGAACGCGCTCCAACATTACCGCGTACTTCACTTCATGTGGGGCCCATATGACCGCACTATGTTCAAGATGACTCCTGACTAGTGCATCATATAGGACCCTGACTGCTGTGATGTTGGTGAAGCTATGTGTCTGCCTCAGAATAAACCCTAGGTTTCTGTACGCTTTCTTACAGACTCTGTTTATGTGCTCCCGGAATGTCAGATCGGGAGTCATGAAAACACCCAAGTCTCGCACCTCGGTGACTCGTTGCAGTGGCGCCGTGTCCACCACATAATCATAGCGCACAGGTGTCCGAGCGCGGGTGAAACTCATCAGCGAGCACTTGGTTACGTTGAAGTAAAGCTTGTTTTCATGACTCCATTGTACTATGCGATCAACATCCTCCTGCAGGCGCCTGCAATCTGACTCGGACCTAATCTCCAACAGCAACTTAACGTCATCCGCAAATAATAAACAAACGCCATGCCTTACGACTTCCGGCAGATCGTTTATCATTATCAGGAATTCCAGAGGCCCCAAATTGCTGCCCTGACTTACCCCCGACCAGGTGTAATATGTATCGGATTCACATCCATTGCAGTCCACATACTGCTGCCTGTCTTGCATGTAACTAGCAAAAAACCGCAATAGATGCCGGGTGCATCCGAACTCAGCTAGCTTCCGCAGTAAGATGTCATTATCTACGGTGTCAAAAGCTTTTCTAAAATCAAAATAAGCTGCGTCCACCTGCACCCCAGCATCCACAGCCGGCACCACGCGTCCCATGAAGTCCAGGAGTTTGGTAGCAGTGCTGTGCCCCGGACGGAACCCGTGCTGTGCATCTGATAACTGTCCGCGTACTTGCTCTTGCATACAGCGCTGAATGGCCGACTCGAAAACCTTTGCCAGCGTCGACAACACGGCTACTGGTCTGTACCCACTGATGTCAGGTCCCGCCCTGCCCTTGGGCACTGGAATGACTCGCATAATCTTCCACCTGTCTGGGAACTTCGCAGATTGAAGACAAGTGTTAAATACAAAAAGTAAAGGTTCCGCGAGTACCCTACCACAGTCTTTAAAAATGAACGCTGGTAAACCATCCGGGCCCGCAGATCGCTTCGGCTTAAGGCGGTCGAGAGCACTTCTAACATCCTTAAGACTAAGCTTATTAATTTGTAAACACCGGCTACCAGTGTTCCAAGTGTGTGTGTGTTTAAAGTCGCTAAGTCCATGTATTTTTAAGCTATGCACCCCAGAGGTCGTATTTTTCACTGTTTGAAATGAACCAGTTTGTGAAAAAGTTAACTTTAAAATTATTTTGTAGTTTAAAATGTATACATCATACTGTGAAGAAAGATTTATTTCATTTGCAAAATGGACGAGGATAAACTAAAACGGTAAGTAAGTTCTTCGGAATATGTGTCAGTCGTTTTTATTAAACTTTGTAGGTTTAATGTAGTGTAATGATTGTAAAATTTTAACAATTTGGTATTTATATTTTAGACTTATTAAAGAGAGTGGGCTATTTGATTAAACTAACGATGATTATGATTCCTGTAGTAGTGAATGGTCTCCGGAAAATGAAACTACAAACAAAGGTTTTAGACATGTATCAACCTTTGCCGTCATTAATGTGGAAAACGGCCCACCCATATCTGATAAATGTTTAAAATTATTATCCACGTTTTAATTTATTAACCGACTTTAAAAAGAGAAGTTTATCAATTCTATACCTATGTAATATAATCCGAACTGCACTAAATTAACATACTAGCAGCGCCCCGCGGTTTCACTCGTGTAAATCCCAATCCTGTGGAAATATTGGGATAAAAAGTCCCGAGATTTTGCACTCAGAGAGAAAGCGCAATCAGAAAACTCACGCAATACAAAGCAATTTGAAGTTGTATTTTATAAAATAATCTTAGAGATGAAGAAAATCTTGAAGACCGTGTATTAAAAATTAAGAATTACAAAAGCCTGTATGAATCTCATATTAAAATATCAATTAATGGTATAGCAAAATGCCGAAAAGTACGATTTCAAAGATTTCGACACTGAGTTTAGTAACTCTATGACAGGACAAAACTTTAAAAATATATCATTATATTGTGTTGGCATAGGTGGTAAAATAACGGCAGATCCCAGCGATTGCTATCAAACGATGATACCATTAAAACCAGCAAAATTCAGGATATTAAGAAACTTCTTCCATATGTCCCTGTCGAAAAACGTCAATTTTATGATTCTGTTAATAGCTTTATCTTCAGAGAGAGAGAGAGAGAGAGAGCAGGAAAATGAAGATAACGATACGCAAGAAGAAATTTACGAATAAACATATGTAATAATATTCGTAGGTAGTAGTACTGTTTGTCATTCTAAACTGAATATTTAAGATTTAATTTAATTTTTTGCGATAAATTATTAGTTAAGATAATATGTATTATATATATATACTAACTCCAAAGAATTTTGTTAAGAAATCTCTTACTCCACGTCTTTTGCGATAAGTCACAAAATTTAAGTGACTCATATTAGACGTAATAATGAAGATATATATTTTTTTAAACTTCAATTTGTAGGTTACCAAATAAAGCAATGTTCTATATAAACAAAAATATTTTTATTGACCCATAATTTTAAAGAAACATGTTTGCCTTTCTACTGACATTATCTCAAAACAAGGAAAATGAATTTAGTAACTTTTAGAACTAAACCATCCAATTATTGTATTATCCCATTTATCACCATTACCCATCGCTGCAGTTTAAGAACATAATATAGCCACTTTCAGGAGCTTCTAGCTCAGCTTAAATATATGCTCAAGAATTTTAATGTTATGTAGAAACATAACATTAAAATTCTTAAGCATATATTTAAGCTTATAGATACAAGATACAAGTAATCCTTTCAGTATAATATCTGTTTTTGGTCTTGTGTGGTCTTGAGTAACACTATTCATGTTATATTAATATTACTAGACTGCCACGAGTCCGCTTGCTAGTTTTCTATGTAAAATACAGATTACTTTTAAGTCGAGATTTCGTAAATTTTTTCATTGTGCAATATGTTACATTGACTTATCAAATATTTATCTATAATTAATTTAAAAGCGTACATATGTATATCAATGTATTTACAATAAAAATCCAATGCAGTAGCACGACAAACGATTCATTTTTTTAAGCCTTTGTTGTGTTCGCGAGTTAATAATTTCATCCTAAATCTAATCAATAAAAATCACCATTATTTTATTATGGATATGCTTAGGAGAGGCACAAACTGTTATTTATTTTTAGATAAGGGTAAATGGTAATAAATAGGTGATATGAAGTAACCTTGATGCAATAACGGTCGGTCAATTGTAGTAGTTTTACAATTATTCTTTACCGAACTAGTATAAACTACAATATTCAATTTTTATATAGGTTCCTGTTACTCAAAAGACTAAGTTCCTAAAAAATATATTTGTGCGTCAATAAGTTAGCGTTCATATTGTCAGCACGGGGAAATAAATAATAAATTTTGTTTTGCCTCTTTTGTGTGATAATTTTGAAAAATTCATGAAACCGTTTATATTTTGATATTTCACGATGTGGTAAGTCAAGAACGTGTAATAAATAATGTTATATAGTGTGCTTATGTCATAGATTTATGAGAGAAGCAGTAATTATGGTTGATTTTAGTTCGGAGTCTTTACCAAAAGATTTCGAGAAGACAACAGAGGTTTTACCTTTTACTAAATATGGATTATCATCAGTGGAAGAGTTCAGGAAAGCTGAGGAAGATATTCATCATCAGGAATGGCTGAAAAAGGCTGGCTTGACAAATGAAGAAATAAAACTATACCAAGAGAATGAGGCTGGGCTTTTAGATCAGCGTAAGAAAATAGAGTCGGGAGTTCTGAAAAATAAATTGGAAGGCATTTATAACAAAATTAGCAATCTCCATAATGAAACAAAAAGGTGAATATTTAAATTTAAAAGTGTATGTTAACCCAAACTGATATGAAATTAAAATATTCAAGTTACAACTGCTATAGGTAATTTTATGGTCTATCTGGACAATTCTCCAGCTGCAGAAAGAATAGACATGGCTAAATAATCTGAAGTTACTAGTTTTCCATTTTTTTATTTAGACAAGTGATTTATAAAGCATAATTTTAAATTCTGGTTTTCCTTTATTGTCTTAATATATCACAATAATTTATATAATAATAATGTTAAAATTTCAGGGATTGCAGTTCACAACAAGATGAAGGACCAGAGAAGTCAACAACATCTGAGAATGTTTTAGGCAGGCTGCAGCAGAATCCTATAACATTTTATCCTGAAGGACATCCTATGAATGAACTGAAAGAACTTGAAGAAAGTATATTAGGACACATTAAAACTGATATAATACCCATCACAAAAAGACGTAAAATGCTCAGACGCTTAGAACGTAAGAAGGAGCGTTTACTTGCTCAAGAGAAACAGCTTGATATCGGGATTTCACCGAGTACATCGACGGTTGATAGGCCAGGCAGCTTGTGGGATGTTAAAGAAATGCCTCCTAGATTGATTCCTCACACTATCACAAGTCGTGATCTGGCAGAGGACTGTGTTATTGGTCCGAAACAAAGGACAATGTATACTGTTAAAGAAAACAAAATTGTGAGGCTGGAACCGGTACAGGAGCAGGCTCAAGACTACCGTGCAGTTGATATTGTGATGCCTGTCAATGCTGCTGAGGCTCAGCTCCTCGAAGGCACTAAGATGTGCTTAGATGACATCAAGAAGATTGACAGGTTCAAAGATTATGAGCCTGGAATACCTTCAAAGGTGAGTTTACACAAACATTCTGAAAATTATATTTTATATTTTAACATTTCTTTTATATATCTAGCAACAACATAAGACTTATGGAAAAAGAAAACAATTGACTAATTTACTGCTTAAATTCTTTTCTGCTCTGGCTAATATGCCATTATGGTAAATAAATAATAATAATATAATAATGGTTACCGAGTCCTATGGATGTCGTCGTGGTTTAAATCGTCACTTCATCACCACCCTTGCGCCGAGCGTTGTAGGCTTGTGGGTTTGATGGAACAAATAATTGTGTGATCCATGAATGGTTGTTGTGTGATCCATTAATGGTTGTTCCAAGTCTTGGTGTTCTTCGTGTCTCTTGATTGAATGTTTTTAAAGTCCCCTGCGACAGGGGAATTATTTCCAGCATGATCGTTAAAATAACAAAAATTTCTACAAATTTGCATACAAAATGTGTGTATATTTTTAGGTACTGTATCTAAAGAACATCGCACCAACAGTGACTCAGGAACAGATATCATTGCTGTTCAATCAGTTTGTCCTGGCGAATGGTGGGCCAGTGGACTTGCGGCTTATGACCGGTCGAATGATGGGACAAGCCTTTGTGGCGTTTCAACGTAAGTATCACAATTAATGTAACATATACACCATCCAACCCACCTGTATGTTTCCGAAAGAGTTCATGGCATCCTATGTATGTATTAGGTCCCACGTAATAGGCCGAATTTCAGGGACCCGGTACGAGCTTATTGCAAAGTGTCATTTACTGTACCGCATATTTTTCTTAACTTTGGTTTCCTACTGAAAATTATCTAATCTACAGATCTTTTAACACTGCCTGACTGTGAAATTAAACTAGAGATCTCACGATCGAATGCGTCACTAGGTTGTTGGATAAAATAATAATATAATGCCCTGGAGATTTGCTTATATTATAATAAAAGTTAATTATTTAATTATCAACTTACCTTATGGCTAGGATGTCCAGATCGAAGTGTATCAAGTCTAACAATCGTTTTTCCGAGCGACTTCCCTTCTAGTCTACTAACTCAATTATAATATATGAATCTTATTCAGTTTTTCCCTCGTCGGCGTAGCAGTGTAGCCACTGCTGTGATTGGTCTTGGTTTCGATTCGTTTGGGTAAAGTGTTTCTGTTGGTTTTACTACCTATAAATTCTCAGTAACAGTACGAAATCATAAACGATGCCCGATAAACGTCAATAGGCTCGCCTATTACTTGGAAATCAGTGGCGTAGCGTAGTAGGGGCGGCAGGGGCGGCCCGCCCCGGATGGCACTTTTAGGAGGGTGGCAAAATTCCACAATATATAATAAGAATATATTTCAAATATTTGAACCATTTCATGACCAACAAGAGCAATGGGCAGATGTACAATACATAATAATGATGAATGTTCTTGCCGAAAAGTTCTTTAGAATTACTGTAGGTATATTAGGTATAGTCATTAAAATGAAATACCTAAATTGAAGAGCGTCCTTTAATTTAGCTGACGAAAGAGTTGTTACAAAACAAAACAAACATCTTATGCAAGACGTTTCAGTCCATTTATAGAATACTTTTTATATAATAGGATATCTGGCTTATGTGATGTTAAAGAACGTTCTGTAAGTGAGGTAAAGATACAAAACACAGACTGGCTCCTTACGCTGTCATATGATCGAACCGAAAACCTTTTAGTGCACCTGATATGATCATTTCTGGTTTAATGATTAATTAAAATTATTGAGAATATAATACATATTATAAGTTTCTAAATATATTATTTATATATAAATATGTATAGACTAGCTGACCCGCGCAACTTCGTCTGCTTCACATAAGAGATTCCCCCCCTCCATTTTTGCAAAATTTTTCATTGATACGCCGCTCCTATTGGACATAGCATGATGTTATGTAGCCTATAACCTTCCTTGATAAACGGGCTATCCAACACTAAAATGATTTTTTCATTTCCAACCAGTAGTTCCTGAGATTAGCGCGTTCAACTAAACAAACAAACTCTAGGTTTATAATATTAGTATAGATTTATTATAACACAAATAAATACCTATCTTAATTTCCAGCTATTTATTTACTTTAATTTTTAAGATTCATGATGTCGTCCGAGCAAATTTTTGTAAGCATATTTGTAAACTTAGTAGGCACCCACAGGACAGGCTTGTCAAGTGTGGGCTAATGGATACGAACAAAATATGTTGTTTCTTTGGTAATAAATACATTTTCATTTCATTTCACAACTCTGCCTAGCCCTATGGCATACAGGCGTGTACTTAAATCTGAACAAGTGTCAGCTCCGTCAATAAGCCTCTGACATCAGCAAAGTTTCGTCACGATTGTGCTATCAGAGAATTTATATGACTGTAAGCATCTGCAAAATACCTGAATATACATACCTATATACAGGCGTAAACTTGCGTGTGTATTGCTACATACATATACATAAATCTTTTTAATTAAATACAAACCACTTTGTTCTCAGATGAGGAGCTGGCTATTCAAGCTCTGGAGGAAATCAACGGAACGATATTGAGCGGGCGGCCCGTGATTGCAGAATTTGGACGTAACACCAACCGTATCCAAGACGACGACGATAGATAAACAGTATTATTTTATTAATTTCCAGTTTCTAAAAGGTTAATCAATGTGACAAGTGATTTGATTGGTCAGTTGGCCAATCATAGCTGTGTTGACATAGGGTTTGACCATTAAAAAATGTTTGTGTTGATCAGCCTCTCAGAAACAGAGAGCAAGACTCACAGATTTTCATTGACAAATTATTTACTTGGCAATGGAGAAATAGCTGTGGGTCTAATTAACCATATAAGCCTGTTTCACACTTTAACGAATTGGATTAATGGGATCACATTAAAAAAGATACCAAATGGTATTTTCTTCATGGTAACTGAACAGTATTTTAATTTATAATAATGTATAAGCTACATTTGTATGGCTCATCTTGCCACAGCCACCATCGCAAATTGGAAATCTATTTACGCAGTGAATTAGTCGTTAATCAGTCAATTTGGTCGTAAAATACCAGAATTGATCGGTCTGTCGTTTAAAAGATACGTATTGTATCGTTTATGTTAAATACTGATTATATACTAAATAAAATCGAAAATCGAAAAATAATGTTATAGCGCCAAGGTTTTGTGTGAGTTCTAGAATAAGTCCAGAAGACAAAAATAAATTGATTTTTAATCAACGGCTTTAGTGATAGTTTTATTAGTTCACAATATTTTATTTGATATTCTTAACTATTAATATTATTAATAGCTTGACTACAATTAATCCTTGTCATTACAACATAAACACATTCATCACCTTCATGCACTCGTTATTTCAATAAGTCAATATGTACGCGACTGTACATCTCGTAGAAAAAATAAACTCAATTTTCTCTTTTCAAGAAGCACCGAATAATTCTCCAGTTTGTGACTAATGTCGACCAATTATCTAATTCACTACGTAAATAGATTTCCAGTTTGCGATGGTGGCTGTGCCAAGATGAGGCATACGCTACAGTTTTTGCCTATGTGGTTGTCACTGACACACTTGGATTATGTATAGATAATATTAGTATAGATACTATTATTGTAAGGAAAGATTGGTTTGTTTGTTTCTAATTAGACTGATACTATTCATATATTTTAATAATTTTTCACCATTAGGAAGCTATTTTATCCAGAAGTGACATAGGCTATATAACATAACACTATGGAGCCACGTGAGTGGAGCAGTAATCATTAACATGGGTGAAGCGGCAGCTAGTATGAAATAAAACAAGTGTGCGTAGTAGAAAATAAGGGTTTTACGTCCTCTTGTGTAATACAGTGTCTTTAGACTGCACATTACTTTAGTACAAGTTAAGCACTTCCTCGGATTACTGATATTCAACCTACCATATCTACTTACATCAGAAAAAGAATCGTAATACATAAGGAAATAAAAAGGCAACGAAAAACAAAAAATTTGTTTGATATTTAACAGACATTAAATTATACTCCATCCACCACATTATTCGTTTTTTAGGTAAATGAACTGTATAAAATTTTTAAAGAGCGACTTTACCAATGGATTTTGTAAAGTGCATTTTACAGTATTGTAAATAATAAAATACGATCCCCTTATAATAGTTATGTAATATTCTCATACCTTATGTTAAACATAAGTCAATTTCGTCTAAATACATAAGATTTTCTAAATATGTAAGTAGTTTTAAATTTAAGATCAGCATGTAGTCATTCGGTGCAATATAAATTATGTATTGTTAAATTAAAATTAGCACAACACATAGAAATATGAGCAGGAGTGTTGAAACAGGCATTTATTTCTTTAAAATTACATTATAGATTAGGATACTTTACCTAATACTCTATACTTAATGAGAATTATATCTTAGATGTCTTAAATTATCTTTTTTTATTTATCTGTTGTATCCTATCCTCTCCCTCCATCCATAATTTTATAAATCTTAGATATTGTGAATATGTCTGAATGTTTGTTACTCAATAACTTGTAAACCGTTGAATGGATTTACATGAAACTTATTTCATAGATAGAATATCTTCTGGTTTAACACATAGGGTTTTCATCCCATGTGTTTAACAAGGATATCTTCTGGTTTATCACATAGGGTTTTCATCCCATGTGTTTAACAAGGAGATATAACATAACTTTCCATTCCAGTATGCATCCTGTGTGTAGAGGCTAGTATTTTATAGCTGGTTGATACAATTCTTGAATTAATTATGGATTAATATTAATATAAAAGGATATTCTATTATTGTAAAGTTAGTTGTGGCGCCAATATAAAATAATCGCATTGTTTTGTATTGACACCATGACGTATCGACATCGTAACTGTCATTATACATAAAAATTACGAAAAAACGTACCCTCTGAAAACTTCAAGTTTAGTACTATGAAATGAATGAATACTTACATAGAAATATTAACTATATTTTAGAATGTTTGCGGATATTTACATTGATAATTGCATATAAACTAAAACTTCATACTCAATATATTTTATACACAATTATACTTGCATAACTATTATCTAATGCCGAAATGCCAGCTATACTCTTCATATCGTAATATATAAACATAGATTTGCCTCACATAGGATCATACTAAAGATTATGATGCCAAATGATGATGACAATTCTGAACTATTTAAAACTGCAGTCGTTAACGCGGCGTCTAAAAATATACTTATTAATCTATACCTACCCCTTTCTAAATGAATTTAACACTACTATAATGTTACATACCAATTGCAATAATTATATTACAAGTATCAATTATGAACCTATCACATTTAATTGTAGTGTTTACTGTTACTTTAAATAAATTGTGACGTAAACTAAGCAAGCTATGCTTACTTTAAGTCGCAATTTATTTAAAGTAATATGAATTTGATCTAGCTTAAGAATATTCTTGTGCAGTGTAAGAATTTTTGTTTGCCCACTGCATGATTTAAATCCTATACCATGATTAGTCTCAATTTACCGTCTATAGCGACACAAATGGGTATTTAATGTTTTATAATCAAGCTATTTCAGTTTAAACTTTCCAAACAAAACATTGAGATGTATTCATTTCAATATCATTATCAATTGTTTTGAAGAAAACAGCGAAACGACGCTTAACTACGAATAAAATATAAATTTCAATGATATAGCTAATGTTAAATCTATTGAATCCCAACGGCACACTGGCGGCCAGACACAATAGGTTTTTTAATTATATCTGGTTTTCAAGACTTGACAGGTTAAATGTAACAAATAAAAGTAATCTAGCACGCTGCTGAATTTCCACGAATTCTTTCTTAGCTTATTTTAAGTCCACTTAACACTACACTTATATAAATGCACACCAAAGTGTTCAATAGTCACAGTGAGGGTAGTTGTCACTTTTTACAACTTTCTAATATCTGTGTCAAATGACAACATGTTAAAGGTTTGCAACATCTCGATCTTAAATCATGTCTAGATTTTTCTCCTTTTTGCATTCTGATTGGAATTATTGGATTCTGAGATTGCTAGTCTGATCTGCTTTTGACTTGGTGTGGATCAATTTCGTAGTTATTCGAAGGATTTTCCTTTGCATGTTTCTCCCATGTGCAATTAGCCCTGTAAACTCCTTTTAGAACATGGTCTGATGACTCTTCAACACAAAGGGAGGATCCTCCAACCAGTATGGGCGATCGCGCCTGGCGGGCCGCGGCCCAGCTGCTGATGTCGGGATTTTGTATATACTTAGTCACTGTGTAAACTTCACCTGCGTGATTCAGGACTGTCTGGCGAGCGAGTTTATAAGCGCCTTTTGTGTACAACGCCATCTATTTATTGTCTGTCTTCGAAACTTCTTCGTCTGTGTGGTGTCACTAAAACTTTATTTGTCAGTCCAAGAGTGTTCTAATGCGGTCTACAGATATTCGACAAGTTTATATAGCTGTCGCGTTATTCGCGTCAGTTCCTCACTGCTGCTGGTCCTTCGACGAGGACTTGCGCCGTCGTTTGACGACGCGTTTCGGTGACGATCATTCATTCTCCTTCTTCGGTTGTGGCTCCTCCTCTGTAACAATAACCTAAGCTTTTGAGGACTGCCAAAATGTTGTGACATTAGTTCGACGTCATATTTTTTATCAGAACGTGATACCAAGAATAAAGCTCGGTTATAAAGCCAATTGAGCATGCATGTATGACCCGTCAATGAATTAGACTCTATATGATTGTTAGTGTAAATAATATGAATTAACAAGGAAATCATTTTGCTTGTCACATCATAAATTGTGTTATCCTACACAAAAAAAGCACTATCCGAAGTCTAGTTGAAAACGAATCCGCGAAAAGCGTCATACTATAACTTTGATCTGCTGACCTGCTCACGAAGTCGTGAGAGAGCGTTCATTTAAAATCTGGCAATAAACACACACACATACAGACACAACATGCAACACAGAAAAAGCATCAAGGGTTAGCGTGGCGGTGTCGTGCAACAGTAGAAGCACATGTAGATAGTGCTCACGTTTGACGTCATGATGCGGCGCGTGGGGCGCTTGCGGCGCGAGGTGCGCGTGCGCCGCGTAGTGCTCCGCGTGCGGGGGCGGCGCCGGGTGTGCGCCCGCCCCCGGCGCGCCCGGCGCCCCGCCGTAGTAGTGGGCGTAGCCGGCGCCGAACCCGCCCCCGTACCCCCCATAGTAGCGCCCGCCGTAGCCGCCGCCGTATGCGCCCACTGCGCACACCACCACGGTTTACACATCTTCAAACGCGTAAATGGAAACGCACGTTGACGGCACCATGTATGTGCATTTCCCCTGTCGTTCATCCCGTATCCAAGTATTTCAGAACGATTCGATATTTTACAGAAGTCTCCTTGTAGCCCGTATTTTTACAACCAGGAGTGAATAATATAATAAAACAGAGTACTACTATTTAAATGTACGTAATTCCGAACTCGATAAAATAGCGATAGCAATGGTTGTTCCATTTAACGGTTGCCCAATATGAATCAGAAATGTGAACCAGCGTGAAGAATTGAAATACCAAACAGTGCCCCGTGAAAACGAATATAAGAACCGCTAATACATTTCACCAATCCTGAATTTCTCCCAGAAGCGGACTAGTGATACCAAGATGTGTTTACCATGTTTAGCATACCCAATCCAGTATCTACTAATAAATATGATATCGGCCGACATGAACGTATAAAGACATAAAGTACCTTTTTAAAAACATTGCTATTTTCCTGTTAATATTATTTCACATGTGATGAATCACGATTGATTATTTTTAAGACAACCGCGGGGAGGCAGCTCTGAATGAGACTGCTGAACATGAGATCGCTGGCTTGCCACTCGGGCAGGACTGTGACTACGGTTTTTGTTTTTAAGAAATTGTTAGGTAGATGGCAATAGTCTCCTATTTCGTGGGATCTAAAATCCCTATTACAAGGGGCTCTGCTTACTCCTTTGTAGTTATAGGTGTTAGACTATGTTTTTTTTTTTCATACTTGATATTATTAAGTGATAGAAAGAAAAATTATAGGCTTAGGTCCCATCGAACTAATGTCACAACATTTAAGGTGTCTGTTTCTCATCCTAATTTTTTATGACATAGCCTTTAAAAATGATTTTTAATAGCTAACAAAGGTAATTTAAAGACCAATCGTTATACCATGTGATTCACAAAACTATCTATTCAATCACAAGAAACAGTCACTTTGCTATCTACTTATGTGCGCATACGCCGATTGTGTCGTCAACCGACAAAACGCGTTAGTGTGTTATAAACATGTTAATAGTGTATGGTGATTGGATAAATAGACAACTCATGTGACTGTTTTATGTGGTCGACATATTTGTAAACTTTAAAGTTTAATTTTATAGATTTATAGATTCGTTTTGGGCTAGGGTTGTCGTACGATAGCTTATCGGTCGATATCGGATTGGGTTTACGGTTAGACAAGTGACATTTATGTGAGTTTTAGTGACAATTTGAGTTATATATGTATAATATGGTGGATGGTATCTTACCTGGTGGTGGGGGCGGGCCGCCATGCGGTGGTCCGGGATGCGCCGGCGCATTCGGATTGGGCGGCATCATCATTGCTGAAAATTGTTTTATTGAGCTTAATTTGATAGCATTAGCTATCAAACTAAGTGTAACTTTACAATATAATAAGTTATTATAAATTATAACAGAGGCAACAGACAATCCATGGAGCAGGACTTAAATCTGCGACTCTAGCAAACAGTGACGTCGCTTTTATTATTGAGCTATTCAGGTTTCGTAGGCGGCCGAAGGGGTTTAGAGACCGAAGTTTTGTTGACTGTTCTTAAATAAGTAATACCAACTACCATGATATTTATTATAAGCTTGGCCTATTTTGCATATATTTATATAGTAAGCATAATTAATTGTATATAACTTAGTTCCTAGTAGTATATTGTAAGTGCCCTTAACGCCTGTGGAAGAGGTTTACACTAGTACAGGCACCCATATATATAATAAGGGTTAAAGTATGAAGTTGCCGTTGTATAGTAATAGATACTTTGAATTGACATAAAACTTTAATTTCATAATAATTTTCGAATAAAACTTTTTTTTACATATTACCTATAAGATTCTTCTTTTAAAAATGTGCAACTTTCAATTGTTTTTTTTTATTCAGCTTAGACGCTAAAGATAGATACTTAGAAAATCCGAATCATATTTTAATACGAATTCCGACGAGGAACTAACGCGGCAGAAACGGCTCGCAATATCAACGCTGCGTTTGGAGAAGACTGCTAATGAACGCACCGTGCGTTTTTGGGTTAAACACTTTCGTAATGGAAACTTCGACTGTAAGAACGAACCACGTGGAAGACCGCCCACACAGGTGAATAACGCTGAATTGAAGGAGATGGTGGAAGCCGATCCGAGTCAAACTACCCAGGAATTAGCGGCATGGTTTAACGTTACCCTACCTACAATATTGGCTCATTTGCATTAAATCAATAAGATAAAAAAGTATGAAAAATGGGTGCGTCATGATTTGACTGATCTGAAAAAAAGTGGATTCTTTACGATAGCCGTAAGCAAAAAATGCAATGGCTGACCCCAGGTTATAACCTGCTTTATATAAGCTTTGCTTTAGGGCACTGTTGCGGCGTATACGCCGCATCAGTGCCCTAAAGCAAAGCTTACCAATAAAAAGGTAATGGTAACTGTTTGGTGGCCTCTTCATGGTGTTATTCACTATAGCTTTCTCAGGTCTGGTCAAGCAATAACAGCAAATGTTTACTGTGCCAAACTTCGAACAATGATGGCGAAACTGGCAGTGAAACAGCCCCTGACTTGTAAATCGATCTTCACCATTAGGTATTGCTCCACGATAACGCAAGACCTCACACTGCACGAGAAACCGTTGTAACTCTACAGGAGCTGCAGTTAGAAACCATACGTCATCCTTCAAACTCGCCAGACTTTGCTAAAACGGACTACCATTCTTTTCGTGATTTGGATTACAAAGTGATAAAAAAAAACCCGGTCTGCAGTACAAAACGCTGTCACACAGTTTGTTGAATCTAGATCCCTGAAGTTTTATTGTAAAGGCATAAATGAACTTCCGTTTAGATGGCAGCAATGTATAGATAATGAGGGTAAATATTACGATTAAATAAATATGGTACATCTTAGAAATAAACATATTTCAATTATTCAGTACAATTCGGCAATACATACATACATAGATTCACGCCTCTTTCCTAGAGGGGTAGGCAGAGACTACGGATTTCCATTTGCTACGATCCTGACACACTTCTCTGGCTTCATTCACTTTCATAACATTCCTCATTACGCTCGCCGGTTTAAGGCAATCGGCAATTTCATACTTTAACCCCTATATTAAGGGTTAAAGTATTAAATTGCCGATTGCCTACCAATATTAATTACTTTATGAACTGTAGTTATTGAAATTTTTTAATTTAATTAATTCAAAAATTAAAAGTCAAGGATTGAAATTAGCATTAAGGATGAATAAAACTGATATTGTAAGGGAAAAGATTTTTTTAAATGTGTGAGCCACTTACGGTGATGCGGTGGCGAAGTCATGTGTGCCGGATGGGCTGGCGGACCCTGGGCCAGTGGCGGAGCACCCGGCGCTGTGCCTTCCTTGTTCTCAGGCTTCGGTACTGGTTTCTCTTCTTTGCGCTCACCTGAAGACAAAATAATAGCTTATATTTACGTTAAATTATCATGAAATGATATGTTACATAGATATAAAGACAGCTATAAATTTGGCGATTATAAAGATCGGCTATGTTTCTTGCCCGGTCTTCTTATTGGATCTACGCCCTTGCTTTGCTGAACGTGGTTACAGGTAAATGTAAATTTATAGTAAAGTTTAGATAACAAAACTCCGACGTCCATAAGTGTTACTTTGTGACCTAAATAAATAAAGATATTGTTACGTGCTGGGTTCGAGGGATAAGAATGTAAACAATATTACCGACTAAAACAGGTTTTATTCTAGCACACAATTACATTTAAAACACTACACATACTACTTATACACTTTTCTACTATAATTGCTTCAAACTCTGTGGTATTTTCGCTTCCGTCCGTTTCGATAAATACTTGACCGCTTACGATTGTAAACTGACTCGGTGAGCGCCTTTGTGACACCTTTTTATACGCGGTTAAAGTGTATCTGGAGTTTTCTTGAAACGCCATACGCGGTATGTAAACAGTACGAAGATTCGAGAATGTGCCAGCGTTCTCTCTACTCTCCGCGTATCAACGAACTACATACGTAGTTCCGTAAGACGTCAATAGATGGTGCTGTAATAAATTATTAGACGGAACTGCCGAGTCTTCCCCATAATGCCGAGAGATGGCACTGGGTGTAACAATATTTTGATTTTATGAGTCCCTTACTTTTTGGGCTATGGCCTAACCCTTCTCGCACTGAGAAGAGACCCTTGCCCATCAGTAGGATACTATACTACTATACTATAAATGTGAATGTGAGTTTGTATCTGAACCTTTCACGCCTAACTACTCAACCAATTATCATAAATTCTGCATACAGTATTTTCAGGGTTACAGAAAAAGACATAGTATATAATCTAACCTCCTTTTACGCGAGCGAAGCCGCGGGCAAAAACTAGAATTATATATTAATATAGGGTACCTTCACTCTCTCCATTATGGTTGGTCGTATTTTCCTCATTTTCCTTCTCCTTGTCTGGTTCAGTCTTCAGCTCGGTAGTAACGCCATCGGTTTTGACCTCAGTAGTAGACACTTTGTCGACTTGAGTCGGTAGATTGGGCCCGTTCGTCTCTGGCTTCATTTGAGCCTGGTCTTGTTCCATTGGCTGTAAATATAGTATTTTATTAGAGCTGGTAAGAATGAACGACAGGCGCGGATACGTCGGTTCACGGTAAATTGCGCGGCCGTTCAGCAAACAAAATATTAGCAAGTATTTTGTATATTTAGAAGACTAAAGCATGTATTTGACAACCTAAACTAAGGCGCATTCATGTGTGATCATATTAATGAGTTATGCAGCAAAAATAAAGGTAAATTATGATTAACTGAACAAGGGATAAGCGATATATATTAAGCGATAACTTAAAATATAAGACATGTTTAATCTTATTCTGTTAAGACGTAGAGCCGACGATTTAACATCGAATATACTTCGTTTTTTTTTTAAAAAGATTTCATAGCACGTGGCTCTAGGAGTATTTCCTGTATCGCAAGGGACTTTACAGACATTTAAACAATGGACACAAGAAACACCCAGACTCAAAACAATTATACAGTGGATCATACAAGATTTTGTGGCGTTTGGGGATCGAACCCACAACACCCGGCGCAGTAGCGTAGCGACCACTTTAACCTCTACGCCATCCGTGTAACTGTAGACAGTCATCAGTGTCATCCACATCAATGGATTAATGAAATCATAGATTAGATTCACCCTAGTACACGTGAAGTAGAAGATAAATGTTTGTATCACTCCCTATCCGCTATGTGAGTATGTTTATATTTTACCTCATCTTTTCTTTCAGTAGCGTTGAGTTGAGCAAGTGGCTGTGTAACAGGGTTAATTCCCCGACGCAACTGTTCCATAGCGCGTTCCACCATGCGTTGGAACGTGTCCTCATCCACGGCAGGTTTGCAGTGCTAAATAAACAACACATATTATTAGCATGACGACAGTATTCCTGAAGCTATCATATAAATACCATTTGGTTAAAAATACAGTTTCCGCACTTAGCATAATACTTGTGTCACGTTACAAACATTCAACAGCTTGTGACCATAGCCGGTGTAACCTGGTTGAAACATTAAGCAGTCAAAGATAACCATTATCCTTACTAATATAATAAATGCAAAAGTAACTCTGTCTGTCTTTTCACACTCAATCCGCTGAACCGATTTAGATGAAATTTGGAATAGAGATAGCCTGAGACTCTGGGAAGGACATAGGCTATATAACATCACGCTACGGCTCATGGGAGCGGCGCGGTAACCATAAATACCACTGACGCGGGTGAGACCGCGGGCACAGCTACTAATATATAATTATAGCGGAGCTTTATTGTTCGAATTAGTATGAAACATTACACACACAATTCAAAATGATCGCGTGTGGATTGTGTGTGTGCCCACACACACCACCACCTGTGTTCTTCAAAGTTTTAGTATGATTACTATGTATACCTTTTTTAGTTCTTCTTGGAAAGCTTCGCTACTTTCAATGAACTTGCGCTTTTTAGCTTCGAACTTCTCTTCAATCTGTTGGAGCTCATCCTCAAGTTTCTTCTGGTGCATTGTGAGTGATTGGACTTGTTTCTTCAAGATCTGTAAGCATAACATTTATTTGAGCGTCGAAATAATTGGTAGACAAATCTCTGTATATATTTGTGGGAACTGACATAGCAAAACGGCGGGACGCTCGTGAACGCGTCCACACAAGGCAGTCCCTCACGAACACACTTACTAACACGACGTGTATCTTTTGTGAATTATCGTAATATACGTGTATGGACAAAGTCATCTATTATTTCGCTCCCGACGCATCACCCTGTTACATACATAAATACCAATATATATATAGGGACTCAACATTGGTGACCCCGACGTGATGCATACTGGTAGCCGGTGACGGTTGAGCCATCACTACGAACGGAATAGTTTATTGTAACACGCACTATCTCACTTAATTCGCGTCTGTCCGCGATCACATCACCAATCACGTATATATATAGGTATATATATAGGGACTCAACATATTGTTCTAGTAATCTAATGACAAGTTATACTCATAGATGTATTAATTAACAAAAAAACTTATGTGAAGCTATAGTTAAGAATATATATTTAATATTGGCCCTGTATATAAACTGATCCACTGCTGGACATGGGCCTCTCCTCAGTGTGAGTAGATAGTAGGAACCACACTGGCCAACTGTAAATAATTTGTTTTGTTCTACAGATAAGGCACAAGGGTTCTTTTTTAGATAGGTATACATAATGGTCCTAGAATACGACCACACCTTTCAGTTACACGCTGTTCCTTGGTTATTGTATTGTATATGTTAATCTCTTCCACATTACCCAATTTCTTGCATTCTCTGAACCATCTATCGCGCAAGTTGTTCATCTAATTACCTGCATCCTAGCAGTGGTGACAACTGAGCGCACGTCTGGCACCACAGTGTCAGAGAAGATCTCGTTAATGAGCCGATGGTTGCGCAGGTACCTCGCGTACGCCACGTGCTTCACTGACAGGCCTTCGTCTTGATCTGAAACATATTGTGAATTAACTCTTAAAGGCTACAACGGTGTTTTTACACCTGGGTGACTTATATTTATGCCTGTATCTTTTTTCTTATTTAACTCAGCGCCTTGAGATTCTGTGTATTCTCGTAAGTTGACGGTAGCCCTCAAACACGCGGGATGAGAGGTTGTGCGCGAGCGCGGGTCCCGAGCTACACTCGCAACTCGGTGTTTTTCCCCCATTGTAGTCATAGTGGGCTACTGAGTTACAGCATAAGCAATGAACTTTTGATGTTTTATTTTAGTATGTGTGTAGTATATACTATTTTGATGTATATCATTTATATGCATCATGATTATAATTTTTATATATAAGTAGGTATTATTTTTATCTGTGTTAAGTATTATATTTATATGCTATTTTAATTACAGATTGTGTATTGAATGTAACTGTAATAAAAATATGTTGTTTGCCAAAAATTAACGCAATTTATAAGTGATTGTATATTTTTATTATTGTAGTCTATAATTACTAAAAATAGGTAGATTTTATGTTTATTTTATCTAATAAACATCTTTGAAAATTATTGCGAGACCTCATTTTCTTTTTTTGAGATGTTGATATTAATAATATGCCAAAATAAAAGCTTATCTGTAATTATTAAAAACATATTATATAAACTGATTAGTTATATAACAAAATAAGTATTTTTCAAGCTTTTCACTTTCAAAACTACCATAATTTTGAGACGCCCCAATTCGCTTACAATTTAAAGTGCTTTTCTTTAATAAATTAAGCCAATAAATTACCATAGGGCAGGAACCAAAATTAAAGTACATATAATAAAAAATAGTATAATATCTTTAATTATATTATTTATGCCAATTATTCAATCCGGGTGTTTTTACAGCCATGTTTTTTATACAAGATTTACTAATACAGTACTGCAGCTGTGAATAAGATCTCGGGGTTGATTCCTGGGACGGGAAGTGTTGTTAGGTTTTTCTGTCAGGAATTCTCAGTGCCATCTATTTTCTTCACTCTATTACATAGATACATAGACTGCACGACTGGAGTAGTGGTTAAATTGGTCGTCCTGCTACTGCCGCCGAACCAAATGTTATAGATTCGATCCCCACATAGGACAATAAATTGATGATAATCCATAATAAGTTGTTTCGAGTTTGGCTGTTATTTGTGTAAATGTGCTCGTTGATTCAATATTTGTATAGTCCACCGCGACAGAAAATTCCTAATGCAGAAAGTCTCTTTTTTTAAAACACGCCTGCTACCTCCAAAATGTGGGCTTAGGTAAGGTGTTTTACAGCCTTATTTTCCAGCTGCTAATAGGAATCATGGTGATTGCCGGCTACCGACTTCAATACCACAAGATGCTACTAAGAATTTCTGTCAGAAAATCTCAATAACAGTTTACCGCACCCGTCACATTTACTACCACTGCGCCATAAACCTATTCTACAAACATACCTTCTTCATCTTCAGCAGGCTGTATATCAATCCTTCTATCTTGCTGTTGTTGTTCTTTCTGTGAGCTGCCTTTCTTACTTGAACTCTCTTCTTCAAGATTGCCTACTGCTGACACAAATGATGTATTAGACACATATCATGATATAAGTATAAGTTTAGTAAAGAAGCAACATACACATGTGAAATGTAATGATTATTGTAACTTTGAACAATGCAAGAATAGATATTAAAGATAATACAATTAATATTAGGCAAGAATAAAGATTAATTTTAAGGGTGTACAACTTCCATTTTAAACATCCTGTTAAAAGTAAAATTTCAGAAAAGTATTAGTTGAAGAGTTTGAAAAGTTTACTTGTCTTGTCTTGTCTAGTTGCCAAGCAAAAATTATTATGTGGCAACACTGACACTCAACAGATTAGAATATAATTATTGTTTTTCTTTGTGTGTTGGTTAAAGTGCACAACATTAATATTAATTTATACGCATGCATCCTCACCGTGTCCCTTACCTACAGCCTTATTTTTCGCGGCAATATACGCGAGATAAGCTGGAGAGTTGTGGTACGTCTTCAATGACTTTTCGTACTCCAACTGTACTCATGGAGACAGGTGAACCCGGTGCGTGCAATATATGAGGTGACGTGCATGTGGGAGGACAAAATTAGCGTTTAGTGCGTGTTAGTCACTGTATGCGAGGTTTGGAAATGGATGGACGTGCGGTTTCTTCCTTGGTATAGATTTGGCAATATAAATATGAAATGTGATGCTCTAAATTATATGGCGTTTAATTTATATTTCATGTATATGACCTATTTTGTATAATTTAGTCTATACATCTATATTATCGCGTGCAATTAACCACGTTTTTATTAGTTAAAATTTATTAACTTATGAGATAAATAACGACAGTCCAAACATCTCCAAAATCCATAACTATAACTCAGTTACAAAAATCCGTTACTCCAGATGTCAAACGATTAATCCTTTGATTGTTCACACACTGTAATATTATTATTCTTTATTTAAAACTCTAACACAGTTTACAGTGTCAGAATGACGAGGTTTAAGTATGAAACGCAAGGTTACTGATTGTCATAGCTGAGTTATGTTAACAGTCGCCCACCAGTATAGGGATCATAAAATTACTTCAACAAGGGGTATATAATGAATTGTCCCAGTGCATTTAATATACAGTGGCTCCTACCTAGCATTTTATTATCACAATAATTAATGGTAAATGTCAATGGATTCGAACATTTATTTGAGGCTCTTGCTGGTTTTGTGTCTAAGTAACTATAGTTCAGGGAATATTATTAATAATTTCAACTCTACTAAGACTAGTTATCATTGTTATTTTTATGTATTATGATGGGTATAGGTGGGTCTAACAGAAAAAGCAAAGATATGTAATAAATAGTCAAATACTCCCCATTTAAAAAATAATGTCTTCAGATGAAGCTTGAGCAGATTTTTAATATTATGTCTTTAGTTTCTGTAGGCCTTTTAGAAAAGGCCAAGTTTTAGCAAATACTACAAAATAAATAATACTAGAATCTAAATTTCTGTATTTAGAACATTCTGACTGTTTCACAGAATAAACAACAAAATTACAAAGCTGGCCATGTCATCGGTGTGCACGCCTCTTGACGGTATTATGTTGTATAGGCCACCCAGCTTTAACTAAATTAAACACAAAATAACAAGAGCCATCAGCCACGAAACCCCGTGTTAAATCAAGCCGTGTCGTGATGGCGTGGATTATAGACAAATTGTACCCAATGTAAAGGGTTTAGGGTTCAATATTGTACCTCTAGATTTGTGGGCCAGCCACTGTATATACGCGGGCGACGATTGGTAAGCTTTCAACATTTCTGTGTACTGCGCCTGAATGGAAAACTTTTGTCAATTTTGTGCTCTCTCTCTTCTTATATTTATTTATTTTGATCTAATATTGCAGTTTATGGTTCTTGAATTAACATCCACTTCAGTATTCCTGATTGCTGAGTATTGCAGTACATTAATAATAAAACCTTGATGAAAAAGTCTGCCCTAATTTTATTTTTTGCAAAACATCTATTATTTAGAAACTATAAATTGATTACTGTGTAGTATTTTTCAAAGGATATAACCTTACTTAATTAGATGTTTGGTATCTGCACTTAGCAATTGAGTCAAAGTGCATAAGTGACCAACACAAAGGTCAGTTCTGATACTAATAATGGCACATTAATAGTATAGGTGTCAAATAAGTATTATTCAATAAAATATAAATATCTCCCTGTAAAATACTATACATCAATACAATCTAAATACAACA
This sequence comes from Catocala fraxini, assembly GCA_930367265.1. NCBI lineage: Eukaryota > Metazoa > Arthropoda > Insecta > Lepidoptera > Erebidae > Catocala > Catocala fraxini. The sequence continues at coordinate 17,223,863 of OV884045.1, forward strand.
AACAGATTAACAATCCATACCTTTTCAGCTTCATACTCATCAACATATCCAGCCTTTTCTGTTTCAGGAATCTCCCTCCACATGCTTCCAATAATCCTCCCTATCTCCCATAGCTTTAGGTCAGGGTGAGCTGCCTTCACAGTGTCCCAAACTCGGCGGGAGTATCTCATGTATGGCATCAGGGGCTTTTCTGGCGGCTTTGGGGGCTTCGGCAGGCCGGCGCCCTGAAAATTCGATGATCTTTTTGTAATATTGATATTGGTAAAGACATAAGACACAGTTCATCACTACATATCGCACTCTTAATAAAACAGCGACTTAACTCGAAATTTGAAAGTAAGGCAATTTGGACTCTAATTGTATATGTTAAATACTAATATTATATTTGTATTAAATCTTTGCAATAGAGTTCAAATTTGTTTAATCCAAAATACTGAGATAAGTCTCTGTTTTATTAAGGGTGCGATATTATACAACAAAGTCACTCGCCGCGTCTGTCTGTTCGCGATAAACACAAAAACAACTAAATGGATTTTCATGTGGTTTTCACCAATAGAGAAAGTGATTCATGAGGCAAGTTTAGGTATATGATTTGTTATGGTTTTGTACTACTCGTGCAAAGCCGGGACAGATCGCTACTTAATAATAATTTGAATGCTGAAATATAAAACCACATTTACAATCTGTTTCAAGTTCACACACTCTAATATATTATACATACCTACAGGATGTTTGGTACATTGTTTGCCAAAATGCATTGGCTGAAATGGAGTATCATTTGCTATAGTTTAAGCACCCTAACCCATTTTTCACGCCACGAGATATTTTTTTAATAACGAACATTTATTTTTTTGAAATTTACTGTATTCAGCTTTTAAACATAAATTTAAAAGAAAATTGCTGATAAAGCCTCATCTTTCTAAAGGCCTCTGAATTTTTTCATTTCTTAATTTTTATTATATACATATATTATGTTTAAATAATTTTTATTGATAAAGTATCCGAATTAGGCGTGGCTTGCGCAAGTCAGTGTACCAGTTTTTGGCCGTATTTTCATCCCTCTGGGAAAATTATAAATATTGGTCCTACAATTCCGGGCGTCAAGACTTTTTTAGGAAATTAATTACATTTGAAAAATTTCAATTAGTTTTTGAGATATTTGCAAAAAACTAAATGTTTTATTTTTTTTAGTTATTTGTTTATAACTTTTGTAATTTTTGCTAGCAGGACTTGAATTTTTTCAAAAATCATTCACTTGCCATTCCGTATCGAATGACAACTCGTTCATATTTTTTCGCGACTGCTGAAAAAGGTTGACCAAAAAAGCACTTGTTGACTAGACCATTAGTTACATGCGCAGAAGTAAGATAATCGTTCAAGTTATACAAGCGAAAATAATTATGCTATAAATTGAATTCTGTCTGATTCACTAAATTTGTGTACAAATTTAATAATTTTGTAAAAGAATTAACTATTTATTATGGCATATTACATACCGTTAGAAAGTAAATAGACTAGAGAATTTTTATACAAAATGGAAGATCGCAATCGCTTTTACTTTTATTTTATCGCAATTTTAAGTTGACTCCTAAAGTTAATGGCAAACGATGTACCAAACATTCTGTATATGTTATATTAATTATTATAATATATTATATACTAACTTAATCTTAAATCTAAAAATACACAAAATCTATATTAACTACAATATTGATAATAGGTATAGAAGAGTATTACCGCGTAATATCGACTCACCGCACCGGCACCTTTGCCGATCTTCTGCGGCTGAAATCCAGGGTGAGAATGGACAGTTGATACGAATGGACTGGTCTTATCATCCTTGGCGGCCTGCCCGGACTGGGCCCCCGTCACCCCAGCCGCGGCGCGCCGCGCGCCCTCTGCACCGAAACGCTGTTGCTGGGGACTCTGCGGCCACGCGTACCCCCCCGGGTGGCCCAACGAGGGACCACCTTGGTATTGCGGGTGGTACTGGTATTGGTTATGATGCGGCGGCGGTGCATTCATACCGCCTTCAAGCAATGCAGCGGGGCGGCAATACAATGAAAGAAAAAAACAAAAAGCATAAGGGAAGGATAGGATTGGGCGGGAAAACAAAAGAATAATCAAATATGCACAACTTCTAAAAATTCAAATTAAATGTTAAGTGAAAGTTATTAGTGTGAGCGAGCGATACCAGCGAGTTGTATTTAGTAGGCTTAATTAGCAGAAAGTCAAGAATTTCAGTATAGTTTGTGTGTGAGAGTGTGAGACAATGGTCTGTGATGTGGAAACGAGAGAAAATTTTGGTGCAATTACAATTTTAAAACCCCACAGATTACCTAGTTTCCAAAACAGATGAGGGTGTGAGAACAATTTTGAAAAATAAAAGTAAAATCAGATTGTGGCATTACCTTTCATCATACCGAAACTCATTGGGGGCCCCGCAATCATGTAGTCTGTTTCAACATAACAAAACATGAAACAAAACCAACATAAGAGTAAAATGTAAGTCTAATGGGTAAAGAATTGAACAAATTAAGAGAAAATAAAAAGTATGTTACTGATGCATATACTTCGAAATAAACAAGCATAGAATGGAGTCATGCTGCCGAGGGACATAACAGCAGTTAGATACCAGCATTACCAACAGTTCTCAGCCCTGCTAAGCTTGCAAAGGCATCGAAACGTACACGTTACAAGTTAGTATCTAACAACATTCTAGAAATATTAATCAAACATTCAAATACAGAACAGTTCCAATCGCTGTGAGTGTCTTCAGCCAAACTGTTATCTATGCTTTGCTGTACTAGAATCTTTAATATAACCTTCTAATTTGTTACAATAAATAAATGCATGGAATACAAACGCGGATTGCTCTGAGGGCTTGGCATCGACATGGATGTGTTTTGTTTGTAACTATTTGGAGTGGCCATAACACGAAGTCCTCTGAAACAGAACACCAACAGCTTCCTTTATTATGTATATTAAATAATTTGACATAAATGGTGACCTGTCAATCACAATTTTCATATATAAAAGTAAGAAATAAGTTCGTAACATCAGAATGGAGATGCCCTGCCGGTTAGGTATTGAAATCTGCTTTCGGTTAACATAACACTAAAAACTAGCAAGATATATATATCTTACCTGGCTCCGTCTTGAGTATGACACGATTATTGACGCCAAAAACCTGAAATTAATAAATTAATTCCATAAAATCGTACAACAGAAAGCGTCACTTTTCACTTAGCACGACGCCATATTATATTTACGTCAGCCATTTTGATTATTTGACACTCGGTTGACGTATAGTGTAATCATACATAAGCGCAACGATTAGACGATTATTAATTAAACATTTATATTAATAAAGATAGTTAGTTATTTAGTTTGCAAATGACTATTCTTGTTATTTCCTTGGGCTGAGCTAAATGCTTTTGTAATGAGTGGATACTACAACTGCAGTAGATGGGGATCGATCCCATGACTTCTCGATCACAAATGCTTTAGCAATTAAGTTACCGCCGCGCGCCGCTTATACATTAATTTACATTTAGTATAAATCTTAATAATATAACAATATTCTCAGTATGTGAATAGTACGTATGAAAATAAACTCCTTTTTATATATTGTTTGATTTTATCTTCTAAATTTTACTTTCACGTTTACGTTCAACTTGATGTAAATAATTATTACAACCAGTAAAACTAGATTGCAAGGTTAACAAGAATGAATATTGACATTTTCTTATTTGTATAAGAGCATCAAATGATTATTACTATCACAGAACACATATACCCTAACGGGAAAAATAACAACATCATACAAAAAAAAAACGATAGAAAAACAAGACACATGCCATCTATGTCGTACCCACTCAAACTATTTGAGCGTTATACGTACGTAGACTAGAAGTATTATTCAGTGTTCTATATAATTACTAGATGTGCCCGCGGTTTCACCCGCGTTTATGATTACTGCGGCGACCCCGTGGGTCCGTAGCGTGATGTTATATAGCCCATAGCCTTCCTCGATAAATGAGCTATCCAACACTAAAATAATTTTTCAATTCGGACCAGTATTTCCTGAGATTAGCCAGTTCAAACAAACAAACAAACTCTTGAGCTTTATAATATTAGTATAGGTACATATGTAGATAGGTATATCATCTCTCTTCGTACTTTCGTATTAGGGAGCAAAAAAAACATGTCCAGAAAGTTTTTATTTCAAATAATTATTTTATAAGATAAATTACATAATTTTCGGATTTGTAGCAGGGGAGCATCCACACTTGATACACTTTCTTTCGTTTTCTTTCATGGTGGCTATAATTTCACAATCGAGTCTCTATCTCATAAAACACGCAACACTTAATTACAGCAAAACACTAAATTGGAGAAACAGGAAGCTCTACTCAACGTATCTAATGTGAAGGCAAAATTAAAAATATTTTATTTGTAACAAATAAACTTCGAAAACAAGACACAACATATGGCGGTAAACGTTTTTTTTTTGTAGTTGTCTGATTTGACAGCATGTTGACATTTAACGGTTTTAAAATGTAGATGCTGCTAGAAGGAAAAATCATTTATTATAAAAAAGTATTTTAATGATAGCATTATTATCTCTCTCGCTCACTCTTTCGTATCCCCAGTACGTTTAACTTTGCTGTATGACAGTTGACTGGGCCTGATTATTATACACCTATTACATATTTCCCTCGACAAACAAATACATACTTACATGTCATACGCAAATGCTGAAGCATTACATAGCAGACGTTAGTAGACTATAAATATATATATATGAGCTTATCCTGAGAGATTTCTAGAATCTTGCTTTTATTTGGTAGGTACTAATATCAAATATATTAAGCAAGATTAATTTGCATATAATAAGAATATATGACCTTAGTAATCACCTACAGTACAATCACACATAATTATTAATGCGTGATACAAAAATACGGAAGTTGGCACGTATTTGGTATACAAATTGTGGTCTGCAGCCAAATAAATCAGCTGACACTCGCTCTACTTACCTACCTGCAAATGTCGATCTATATTTTGATTGCGGCTGACCGGGTAACATTTGGCGTGCTTGATTTGTAATGTAATTGTATTATTAGTACATATACACCCACTGGCAGACGAGATAAATTGGTCTCTCCGATTTGTGCAACAACGCATATTACAAAATACGTTTAAGTAGTTTCGACCACAATATTTTGCTTCATTTATTATGGATGGAAAGCTTAAGTAAACATTAAAAAGATATATACCTACAAGATTTAATCAATGTGTCTTTTGAAATTTATACATCAACTAAATACTAAAACACGAATAAATAAGAATTCCGCAGTAAGACTGAATTGCTCAGCAACAAATTTCAGGCGCTTAAAAATCAAATAGGTGTCCTTCCAGTGTACTCTTTGAAATTAGTATCAGTATCAGATAGATCAATTAGTATCAGATAAAAATATGCCTTAAGATTTATTAGTATCAGTGTTGGATAGCCCATTTATCAAGGAAGGCTATAGGTTATATAACATCACGCCACGACCAATAGGAGCGGAGCAGCAATGAAAAATGTTGGAATAACGGGAGCAATTCTCTTATATGAAGCAGACGAAGTTGCACGGGTCAGCTAGTAATATTATAAAGCTGAAGAGTTTGTTTGTTTGTTTGAACGCGCTAATCTCAGGAACTGCTGGTGCGAATTGAAAAATTATTTTAGTGTTGGATAGCCCATTTATCGAGGAAGGCTATAGGCTATATAACATCACGCTACGACCCACGGGGGCGGCGCAGTCACCATAAACGCGGGTAAAACCGCGGGCACATCTAGTTTTAGTATAATGAGTAGTTTGATGTAGATGAGTTTAATGAGTGCACAGATGGCTTAGTGGCTAAAGCGGTTGTCTCGTCATTGCCACTTCGCTGAGTGTTATGCATTCGATCCCCATACGGGACAAACTGCTGTTTGGAGTATGGGTGTTCTATATCCGTTGTTTGAATGTTTATAAAGTCCTCCACAATACAGGATTTATTCTTATACTCCATTTGGTTAGGTATTTAACTAAAGATAAACAATTTTGATGTGTCTTTTTCTCTAAAATCTCAGTTTAAAAATAAAATGCTGCTAAAGATCAATGTAAATACAATAATAACGATTACTAAATTAATTGAACCGTCAGTTTAAGCAGTAGTTTATTTGTTTAATATGTGTTTGTGTAAAAAGTCACATCAAGATTGTTTACCTTTAGCTAAGAACCTAACCAAATGGAGTATTGAAACCCTACGTGGTTGCACAACAAAACAACAGGTGGCGAAAATAACGTGTAAACTTAGGTAAGTTAGGAATAGTGTTTATTGCAATCAAGCGACAACAAAAGTGAGTCAGATTTGGCTGTTACACTCCGTTTTATACCAATATTAGTAGTGACGTCACAATATGATCAAATAACAGTCTATTACAACTAAAAATATATCCTAATAGTATAAAGTATCGATATCAGCTCAATGTTAATTAAATAAACAAATAAATAATTAATTATATATCCTATCTTATATTATATTTATATCCTATGTATATGAGTGAGGCGGTGCTTGTAACAGTATAGAGTGAGAGTTGTTTTTTGTATGAATAATGTATTGTGTCTACTTTTCACATTATGCTTAGGTATTACGTAAAAGCCGTAACTAAAATGTGTGCTATTGTTAAAAAGGTCCCTCATAGACAACTACTTGCCCTCATATCAGTATCGGTTACACTAACTAAACTCGGATGATACCCGTGACCTCCAAACTACATATTTACCAGACCGCAATGACACTACCCGCCCATTGAAGTACCACGGTAAATACTGTTTTTTGTTAGTAAGTACATATCGTGTGACCGGGCTTAAAAACGTATTTTCCATTGTCCGAGTGTTCTTGAGAGAACCATTTTGTTTGAATGTTTTGTTTTTGTGCACAAAACTGTAGCCGAACTAACTATGTATTACCGTAAATTTAATAATATGATATTATACACTGGACCGCAAAGAAAAAGGATCGGTTAGAAAATCTTCTAAATCTTCATGAGTACCTGGCCTAGCTTTATGAAATAAAGACTAAATTAAAGAATATTTTATTGTGCTTAAATAAAAATAAAAAAAATTAATTCAAGCTTTTATTTTTAATAAATGTAAAATAAATAAAAATGCTTAGTTTTCCCAGTATTTTCGTAAATGTAGATTGGTTACAGATGTGTAGGTGTGTGTGTGTCGGGCACGCCACGATCGTGGCGGTAAGTCCCGTGTTTGAGGAGTGGCTGGAGAGGCGCCATGGCGCCCTCACCTTCCGGCTGACACAGGCAATGACTGGCCACGGTTGTTTTGGCCAGTTCCTGTGTCGTATACGCCGGCAAGAGACGCCCGGTTGTCACCACTGCGGCGACTGCCGCGACGTTGTTGAGGACACGGCGCTGCACACTTTGGCGGTTTGCCCCGCCTGGGCATCGCAGCGCCGTGAGTTGATCGCGGCAGTCGGATTGGTTGCCCTCTCGCTCCCGGCCGTAGTTCAGTCTATGGTCCGGAGTGAGAGGTCGTGGAACGCCGTCGCCTCCTTTTGTGAGGAAGTCATTTCCATCAAGGAGGCGGCGGAGCGGGAGAGGGAGCGTTTGAACCCTCTCCCCAACAGCAGAGCCGGGCGCCGGAGGGCGCGAGACGACCTCCAGCCACCCTGAGGTTTGACCTGGGGGTGGCGGGCTTTGTGGGCCTGCCCGCCATCCGTTCAGCACCAGGTCCGAGAGGCGGCGTGCGTGTTCCCACGCGCGCCTCTGTTGTTTCGAGTCCGTCTCCCCTCTAGGGGGGACAGTAGGGATAATATGTGAGGAGTGCCTTTGGGTAGGTCTTTCGTGTAGTGGCCTGCCGTTTCATACGGCGGGCCGAAACCTCGGCGGGGTCGCGACCGCATGCGAAAGTGATTCGCGCGGCCCCTCGATAGCGGTTTTGTCGAGGAACACCGTGGTAGGTTTAGTCGGTATTCCGGGAGGTACTCTATCATCTTTAACATCTTTCTTTTACCCCGGCGAGCCCGACATAACCCCTCCGCCCGCCCCCGCGGAGGGGTATGCGTCATGCATTCCCCAACGTAAAAAAAAAAAAAAAAAAGGTGTGTGTGTGTAGGTAGGAATTTTGAAGATATTGAATATTTTCCAACCGACCCTTTTTCTTTGCAGTCCAGTGTATTTCTTCTACGTCTATTGTAAATTGTAGTTTTAATGGTCTTAGTCATAAATCTTATAACCATATAACGTTGTTTTAATAAGAGTCTCCTAAAGCTCAATTATTGCACGGTCGGAAAACACAATTGCTTTACCTAAGTAGTAAGTTAACATCGAGCAAGTATACGAATTTGCACACATTCTGTACCGTTAGTTACCATATTATTAGAACCCTTCCATAGCGTACGTGCTGGTGCCATGACATTAAATATGCACAAAGTAAACCATAAAAATACACTAGTAAACATATGTTAATGAGTGATAGTATTAAATGTTTATAAATAATAATATCAGCCCTGTATTAAATTATCCCACTGCTGGGCACGGCCATAGTCCACCACGATGGCCTAGTGAGGGTTGGCAGACTTCACATATCTTCGAGAACATTATGGAGAACTCTTAGACATGCAGGTTGCCTCACGATGTTTTCCTTCACAGTTAAAGCAAACGATAATTAACTATTTAATACGCATACAACTTCGAAAAGTCAGAGATGCGCGCCTTGGGTTCGAACTCGAGACCTCTGTGTTGCAGTCCAACGGTTTCCCACTAGGCTATCGCTGCTTCTTTTAAATGTTTATAAATAAATCATAATTAGGTTATGTAGTACGTACGGTGACCACTTACCATCAAGTGGGCCGTATGCTTGATTGCCATCCACGTAGTATAAAAAAAGAATAAGTATATTAGCTACGTGTATCATTTTGTTATTTATAACTTACTTTTACTGAAGGTATAATAAATCACCGAAGGGGTAAAGACGGATAAAACACCTTACATCCATATTTGACCTGCTACGGTTTAAGGTTTCTTGTCTGATAACTGCACGGATCGTGTAGTGGCTTAAGAGGTCGTCATGCCATTGCCCCTGCGCCGAGTGTTGTGAGTTCGATTCCTACAAGAGACAGAAAGTTGTGTCATTCACAAATTATTGTTCCGAGTCTGGGTGTCCTTTGTTTTACGACACAGGAATTAAATTCATAGTGCGGGATTTATCTTCTAAAAACTTAAATAAAACGTAATTACAATACTCTAACAATAAAAAAACTAATTAATATTTATAAACCTCAACAGTTAAAATTGTTGTCTTAGAGACCTTGTTGATAATTTGTTTGTAAATACGGACAAAGTGTTAATAACAACGACAGTACACCTCCTAATTTAATTACTCTGTATCTAATTCTCAGGGCAAACGAGCTGTCATTCATGTGAAACAAGCGTGTCAATCGCGTGGTCAGACTACTGCGTAAGTTAGTAAATAAATTGTTGCACCACGTCAATATTAACACACAAACTGGTTTGATTAAATGAATATTGTAAATTATGGTAATTAGCGATAATTGTTTGGTTTAAGTTTTTAACAAGTTTGTTTATGTTACGGAACAACTAAATATGTATTAAATAGGCTGTTGGTATTTATTAGCTCGTGATTATTCGAAATAAAACTACTTACTTAAAAAAAAACACAACACACTAATTTTTACTGATACATATCACTAAGTCATAGGCCCTAATAAACATGCATTGATTTCTTTTTTTTTTATGTGCGTAATGCTTTGACTCATACCTCTCCGCGGGGCGACGGAGAGGTTATGTCGGGCTCACAAGGGAAAAGATACCCCGGTAATACCGATTAAACCTACAACGGTGTTCCTGGATATAACGATAGACGGCGAGGGCGAGAATCGCTTTCACATGCAATCGCGACTCCGCCGTGGTTTCGGCCCGCGCCGCGCCGCGCCGTGTAAAACGGCAGGCACTACACAAAAATACTTACATTGTTTTCTGCTCGAGCGCTTTTTAAGTTACAACATTACTACCTGATACATTTTAAACTTTAATTACAACTACCTTATTAACTACGTTAATTGGTTATAATATTTTTGTTTACTATTGTATTTTTCTCTGTAAGTGATTATTGTAATCATTTGAGAAAAATAAATGTCTTTAACCGTAACCCTTACTTTACTTTACGGACTTTATTTCGCTTATCACTTATAAAAGTGATAAGCGAAATAAAGTGCATTCTTATTTCTTATCAAGAGATAGTAATTAGCAACAATTATTTGGTTTAAGTTTTTAGCAAGTTTGTTTATGTTACGAAACAACTAAATGTGTAGTTAAATGGGCTGTTATTATTTATTAGTTTGTGATTAGTCGAATTAAAACTACTTACTTTACGGACTTTATTTCGCTTATCACTTTTATGTACATTCTTATTATATCTCTTGAGATATAATAAGAATGTACATTAAAAGTATCTACGGTACTAAGTATCTATCATAATCTAAACCTTGTTTTCAAATACTGAAACACAGTTTTGGAGATTTTAGTTTACACTTTCCCCGTCGTTTCGGTTGCTTTTCAGCAGCCATGTTCAAAGACAGTCTCTCCGTAGTAGTCAAATTAAATTTGAAAATTGAAACCAAATGTGATTTTTATGTCGTTTACCGGTTATAATTCCAGACTTCGAACAGTTAATGACAATTTCTTCGCAGAAAAACCTAATTTAACTTTGCTCGACCAGGAATCGAACCTGAAACCTCATGCACGGCAGTCGTAAACACCACCGTAGCGTCACCTAGGCAGTCAGAACAACCAGACAAGTGTTTGCGTAGTGCGTGCGTGCATATTTTTCTTCTATTCCTGGATTTTTGGGCGTCACATCATAATAATACCTATGTTATACGGCTACCGCAGGGTACCAAAAACTGAAATAGTACATTCAGACCAATATTTTAAGTTAAAATCCTTGGACTTGTTACTCCGATTCCCCTAATTTTTCATTTATCTGTTTGGAATTAGAACATAAAACATAAACAGTCAATTTACAAAATACCACTTACCACTTACCACTTAAACAACAATACAATAATTAATAATACGTGAGATGAACAGTTCAGGAAACTAATAGTATATTTTATTTATATTTTATTGAATTGAAGTTTGTATCAAGATATGAACACTTGAACAGTCAGCGACATAAGTCGATAAACATTGGGAGATTTAGAATTGCTTTATCATGTAACACAATATTGTAATTCCTTATCTTTTTCTGCAGTAATAGTTCAGTGTTAGTTATTTTACTTGCAATTTATTATTAAAGAGTAATAATGAGTACATTTTTCATTTATTATATACTGTTATGAATTTGTTTGATGTTTATCTATTTGTGCCGCTCACATTGCCTACCAATAGAACGATGTTTTGCTAAATCTTTCGGTACGTACGTCGTACACCTTGTATATTCTAAAACACTTTTACTTTCTATAAGTTTAATACTGAATTCCCTTGCCTCTGTTTAGAAACAAGTGAGAAAAATGTCCTGGCGATCATCCATCGGTCACGTGTGGTTATTGTAAAAATGGCCGCCATATTTATCAGATTCTTAATGATTCATCGCGCATCATACATACTTATATAAGTTTGAACAGTCAGTGATCGTTGAACAGTGGACTATTAGGGTGCGTTTCCACTGACGAGGAGCTGGACGGAGTGAAGCGGAGAAGAGGAGTGAAAAGCACCAAGTGTTTCAATTGAAGCGGAGCGGGGCTGAGTGGAGCTGAGCAGACCAGAGCTGCAATAATCTTTTTATCCGGTGTCTTTCACTATGATTTCCCACGCTATGTCTTTGGTTTCATTGCATTAGTATGTTATCAGTCGTTGATTCACATACAATGTCGATGACATGTGAAGTGTATGACGTAATATCGCTAACTAAAGTAAAATGCAGCGCACAAGTCCTTTCCTGACAAGTCTACACTAGCCGCCGCGCCGCTGCACCGTTCCGCTACCCTCCGCTTCGTGCGCTCCGCTCGGCACCGCAGCCCGATCATATTTTATTTGAAAGTCCGCTCCTATCCACTCCGCCGAGCTCCGCGTCAGTGGAAACGCACCCTTAAGTATGAGATTCGAACTGACAGCACGTGTTTCTGATATTCCATGCAAATTATAATTATATGAATGAAAAACATCGCGAAGAAACCTGCGTGTCTGAGATGAGATTTTATCATAATGTGACACATTCTAGAAAATATTATGGTTAAAATGTCTTGTCGTATCTTAACGAGTTTGATAGCCGGCATTTCTCTCTCCATGAATTTTCTGAAAGCACTGCTTCCAGCAACGACGCCGTATTAATCTCTGAATATCTATTATGAAAGTCTAAAACCTCTTATGGCATGGATGTCGTTTATCCAGTCTAATGATATATTGAAGTTTGCCATATTTAGAGGGCTACCCTAGTTATGGCTGATATGAGGTATAGTCATCGATGGACATTACTTTGTGGTCACACATTTTGTCTACATATCACAGTAGGCGAGCTAATTTACGTTCCAACTGTTCTGGTACATCCATTCTTTTTTTATTGTTACTTGTCAAAATGAATACACTCCGCTTAATAGCAGGCAGTCGCGTAGCGCCCTCAACACTGCGTCCTCATGACAACTGAAGTGGTGCCGAGATCCCTACATTGACGGCCTGAGGAGATACTTTTCCACGTCCAATTTGAAGGATCTAGGATCGAAGGCAGACGTAAAGAGATGTTTCGGCAGAGAATTCCATGTTTTAATAGCGCCGCAAAGATATTTCCTTATGGTAGATGGATGTTTAGTAGTTTCCTTAGCATAGCTTCTGCTGGGCTAAGCCCATAAGTGGTTACAGGTGGTTCAGGTGTGTCGCCAGCTCGACTACTACCATAAGCATTACCAAGTTACTAACCACTCATTCCTGCTGGAAGCTAGTGCTCTACCCATAGATCAGTTTATAAAATACGTTGCTATAATGATAGGTAACGATAGATGTGTATTCCGAGCATAGTTGTCAAGAGATATGTGAATAAAATATACGTCTGAGACGCATGGCAGGCAGTCTTAAATTAAACGAAAAAAAGTGTTATGTAGTATATTATGCGTAGGTAGATTATTAGAAGTGCCAAATATAATACGATAAAAACATGTAGGTGGTTACGTTTTAAGATCTAATTCAATTATAATTTGTAACTAGCCGGTTTCCGCAATTCTGTCTGCCCTGCAGATAGTATGACGGTAAATGACTAGTGTAAGCAGAGTAGAGAAAACAATGGGAGTTCAGGTTATTTGGCGAGTATATGTGTCGTTGAAATTCTTTTTAGACATCTACGGATTAAAAGGAACAGATATATCGAATATCTTAACTTATGAATTGGTAGAGTTTATAGTACATTTTGTTAATTTAGTTTTTTTAAGGTTTTATTAAACTTCTAAGGCAAGTGTTTTGGCTGCTCAGATGGCGTAGCTGGCAAGGGGTCTCAATGATATTACTGCTGCGCAAAATGTTGTGGGTTCGAATCCCACGTAGGACAATTATTTGTATGGTCCAAAATAATTGTTATGAGTCGGGGTGTACTGTGTCTGTTATCTGCATATTTGTAAAGCTCCCGCGACGCGACGGTGTGAATGTCTGCAAATGAAAGTATATTGGAGAGTCAGAATACAACTTTAGTTCCATAGTCAGAACAGAGACGCTTTGAAGGAATATAATAGAAGCCTTTATTTCCAAGAATATGGTCATTACAGATATTCAATTATTCTTGTTCTACATATTCTGTCAAATGTGGCGTGCAAATAATTAACCCATATCCGAATTTTGTACATTCTACTATGGTAATTTACATTAATTATTACATAGTTATATAACTTTCAATAGGTAATACATCATGCAGTATTCAATACAATAATAAAGTTAATTTAAAGTCAGGAATTCTATTATTAATATAATATAATATAATCTTTACTAATATTATAAAGCTGAAGAGTTTGTTTGTTTGTTTGTTTGCTTGAACGCGCTAATCTCAGAAACTACTGGTCCGAATTGAAAATATTTTTAGTGTTGGATAGCCCATTTATCGAGGAAGGCTATAGGCTATATAACATCACGCTACGACCAATAGAAGCGGAGCAGCAATGAAAAGTGTTGCAAAAACGGGGAAAATTCTCTTATGTGAAGCAGACAAAGTTGCGCGGGTCAGCTAGTACAATATATTATGTCAAGGGTTGAAATGTCAATTTATTACTTACATTTTAAATAACAAGATAAGTCTACCTTAAAATAGCGATATTAGAAAACTAGCAAGCAAAAATCATTTAATATACATAAATATTTGTATGACGTATCTATTGATTGACAATTATCGCCTGCTCCGTGCCTCGGAGAGCACGTTAAGCCGACGGTCCCGGCTGCCATGAACATCTATGGCAGTCGTTATTAGGAAAGTCAGTACCCTCTAATATCCTGATACTGGTCTAGTCTTAGGGTATCGTTAGCCTTCGGGATGCGGAGGTCAGGTGGCAGCCGCTCCGTGTAAAAACTGATATCCAGTCAAACCCGGTTAGATTAGAAAAGCCGACCCTAAGTGACTTGGGAATAATAAAGGCTAAGGAGAGGAGATTTCGCACCCTTAATAAAACAGAGACTTATCTCAGTATTTTGGATTAAACAAATTTGAACTCTATTGCAAAGATTTAACACAAATATAATATTAGAATTTAACATATACAATTAGAGTTCAAATTGCCTTACTTTCAAATTTCGAGTTAAGTCGCTGTTTTATTAAGAGTGTGATTTGTATGACATATCTTTAGTCTGCCTACGGCTTCAGTAAACATACCAAACTCTTTGTATCAATATTATAATAATAATAATATACATTGAGTTAGGATTTCCTTAAGCAGAATACAAGTTAGTAAACAAACTATAGAAACTTTTTGTTTTATCGAAGAAAGCTGTTCTCGAATGTCTATGGCTATTATTCTCCTTACATTTTCATTTTTATTTATATAAGAAGGTAAGTAAACCGAGTGTAACAAGATATATGTACGCCGATTTATCGCGACTGTTTATCCTCTTCTGCGAACAAACTTGGCGTAAGGATACATTTATTATTACGTACCTACGTTAATCTTATTTACCGGCTCACAGAACATGTTCAATGACTCACATTGTATGAGATTCTCGTAACATGTTGAAGGAAAATCGTAGGCTTTCATCGAAATTCTTTTTCCTTGTATTATGAAGAGTCTGGATGGAATTCACATCGCAGCCTTCCACGGGTACAAATACCTCCGTTAATTGTTTTAGATAAATCCTTAATCTATAGTACAGTAGACTTTGCCCGCTGCTTTTCTTGCGTAAATGTGGGTTAGGTTAGTAACAGTCCTTTATTCTGGATGAAAGGTATCCTATAACCTTTTCTGTTCCCTTGATGATCGTTCGAGTAAATAAGGTGTGAAGGCGTAAAGAACAAACTCACATTCGCATTTATAATATTAGTTAGGATTATTTAGGAAACAATTATGGTGTATTAGTTGCTACACATAGAGACACATATGTATGTGTATCTCTCTTTCAATTGTCATCTTTTTTTACAAGAGAACGAATATAGATTGTGAAGGCAGTAACTTGTAGGTATAATATCTTTGGGCTTGGTGATAGATATTTACCATAACTACTATGCAGTTGCAGTTAAATTTCGATATCTAGTAAATCAAACAATTATTTTTTAAAGTTGCTGGCTGCCTTGTTGTCCGTTAAGACATATTAGTTTTAGAGTTAAAACTCTTATACAATAGCTTTGTGCGTCCGTCCATCCATCCGTCTGTCTGTTATACAACTTTCAACTCAAGAACCGTAAGAGCTAGAGACTCGCGGTCAACGCCATTCGACTCAGCATAGTCGATATACCCCGAAATGACTATGACCTTTGACCTCAAGGTCACTTGACCTTTGCATATTACTTGAAACATTTCTTCGACCTCTAAGATTTACGGCAATTCATTGCCGATTCTCACTTGATTTAATTATGTCTAGCGTGCCAGCAATTGTCTGAAATTACTGCACGGATGGCGCAGTGGTTTCAGTGGTCGCCTCGCCACTGCCACTGCGCCGAGGGTTGTAGGTTCGAATCAAACACGGAACAAAAATTTGTGTGATCCACTAACTGTTGTTCCAAATCTAGGTGTTCTTCATGTCCCTTGTTTGAATGTTTGTAAAGACCTTGCGACACAAGCATAATTTCCAGAGCGGGAAAGGTTTTCCTAAAAAAAAAGTCAAAAGTAAAGCAAAAACTGATTATTTATTTCATAATATTATTTCTTTTGGCCTTTAGGTCTACCATTCGGGCGTTCCTGAGCAAACAACCTTGGTTGTAACGGTGAATAGGCTTTCCAAGTTCCTTAAGAAGATGATGTGCTTTTATTATTCCCCAACACACGTATTATCAATTACTTACTGGGGATGTCTCATTTATAATTAATGTAACTGTTTTGAGACTAATAAAGGTTTTTCATTTTTTCATTTTCTTTATGCCTTTTTATGCTAAGAGACCAATGTGGTAGTCATATGAGTGAGAGAACCTTGAAAAATATGAATGAGTAATTTTCCAAGATACATTATTGCTATATTTGCAGTTTTGATAAATGTACAATATAATTCCACGCGATAACCTCTGCGATAAAATAATAAGTAATAAATAATGTACGTGATGTGTGTGATATCCTGTCGTAAATACCTAACTCGACAACCTTTTAGTATACTTCTGTAATTATTTCTACCGTGCAACTTGATGAGAATTATGAGTTTGAGGCGAAAAGCACGTCGTTCTCAATAATTTCGTGACGTTTCTCGGGAAATTACCAGCGTCTTACAACCTATACAAAACCTTTACTTTCTTGTAGGAAGCTTGTTTGATTCGTGCTCTGGTTTATACGATGAGCTGTTTCAGCTTAATTAAATTTAATTATTTTATAGTTGTTTGTTTACAAAAATTCAACATTGAATTCGGCCTGTACCTTGGCAATTTTATTATCAAATGTTTCGATGTCGAATGGCCTCGGATATTTCGATTAGATTATTGTATCAAATGTCTGGTGCTAGAAGGTTTAACGATGACAAATCTATTACAAATTGTCTGCGAAATTTTTTACATTTTATACATAAGTATCTACTAATTATTATACATTTTATAACCATTACCTATTATTTGCGTGTCAATCAATCTAAAGTTGTGTAAACACAAATTAATTTGATATAAAATCTGTTCTGTGCCTAATATCAAGCAAAAAAAATTTGTCCTTAATAAAAAATTTACTAGACTGTATCATGGCGACTTTTTTAAACAACTGACCGTGTTCAGACATCAACGATAGCATAAAGAAAGATAGACTGCCACTTTGACATTTCGAGATCAATTCTAAGGCACGTTTCTCTAACTTTTCAAAGTCATATATGCGTAATAAATAATTATCTACATAACAGCTCTAGTTACGCAATATTTCTGCACTAAAATATTATAGTGCTAGTTCTTTCTCTTTAGTATTTTGCAGTTCTATTTACTATATTCTAAATAGCTATGAGTCACGAATCTATATATATAAAATTCTTCCGTTACTTAATGACTGACAGACAACGCACAGCCGAAACTACTGAACGCAAGAAGCTGAAATTTGGCATGTATGTTCCTTGGAGAGTGTAGGGGAGCACTAAGAGAGGATTTTTGGAAATTCCACCCTGAAGGGGGTGATATGGGTAAAACCCGATATTCACACGGGAACGGGACTTACGCGGGTGAAACCGCGGGAAAACTACTAGTACAATATATTTATAATAGCACTCTACAATTGATATTTATTTATTTTTCTTGAACCAAAGTATAACCATATCGGCAATCTACCTTACTAAAATTTACGCGGTTTCTTTTGCCGTTCGTTTCAAAACGGCTTTGCTGTGCTGAATGCTTTCTGCTAATTTATACAGCCTGGAAACCCACTGTATATACAACAGACGGTAGTTTGACTCCTATATTCTGTAGAAAAGACGTCCTACCTTCCAGACCAATTAAATGTAAATACTGTAACGTCTAACCATTCTGTCTAATATCTCTTCATACGCATAATACACAGTATATCCCCAAAGCAGTAGGCAGACGTGTATTTCATCTACATTACGCACACGATGGTTTTTACTTCGGCGTAATAAGGGACGACCACATTGCCAGGCTATCTACTGGGCACTGTGCCAGACTCCGAGCTACTACCAAGAGCTACTATAATGATGAACAAAATACATTGTTATGAAAAACAATGTTATGAATGGAGAGATAGAAGTATATGCTATCTATATGCGTTATCAATATGTCATATTTGTTTGTTATTTCATCCTGCCGGTTGCTAAATTGCGTTATCTAATTAAAATGTGACATTCGATGAACTCACTCATTTATTTAACAATATTTATGTTTACAATTTCTTCGTGTATTGATTCCATTTTGTCGAAACGTCGGGAATGTGTTAAATTTAAACACAGTGATACGCGATAAAAGCCGTATAAAGTAGTTCTATGTGTCAAAAAGGAATTTACAAAAAAGTAAATGTAAAGGATGTTACAGGAACGTCCACATTTGGTAGAAAATATCCATGAAAGACATAATGATGTTAACATGATTAATTATGGTAGGTACCATGTTAGGATTACGCTATTTTTCGTTGCTTATGCTCAGTTTCTCGAGTTCAACCTTACTGCATCTTTGACTATTCAAACTCATGATGAAAACTTGCATATTGCAGTCCTGTCCATATGTTCTGTTTTTTTATAATAAGTCTACAGATTTTACACGAGCTTGTTAGACAGTTATACTGTATGTGAGGCCTGTCCTTAACAGTGGCACAAAGATCCAGACAAAAGATAGACAAAAAAGTAAGCTCATGGCCTCATGGATCTTTTGTCTGTACTAATCAAAAAACACGTGTCAAACTGACAGTGTTATCTGCGCTCAGCTACATCACTCGTCATATTACTATCACTTTCATTTCTAGTATAATCATCTAATATTTCGTGCTCTGTGGTACGCACAGCACAGATACCAAAGAATTAGAACATATAAAAAATGTACTTGACATTAATAAAGCTTGACAGTTTGTCGTGTCATTTAAAAATATTTCAGTGTCTCTTTTGTTCTACATTGCTTGACGATGTTCGGTAAGGTTTGTGCAATCGGCCTAGTTATATTTTGAAGAACAAACTTACGAAATATGTTACAAAATGTTTGGTTTAATTGCAGCCAACATCTTGTGTGTAGTTTTGTGATAATATGGATCACGGAATACATACATAAATGAAATTGAAGGTCATGATTATGAGGTTATGACAAGTAATGCCAAATTGCATCGCAGAATAGCAAAATTGAAATCAATTTTATTAATATTTAGTCGAATATTACTAAGATAGTGTTGGATAACGATAGTCTTTTTTAAAAAAAAACCTAGGTCATGTTTATGGCAATCAAAAGACATAATAAGTACGAGTATTATTCCTTGGAAATATCTTTGCTATTTGCATGTATTTCGAAAATTATATTTCTGTTTGTATGACCGGCACATGCGGTTGCTGCACATGCGGTTTTGGAGCCATTGCCAGTACGGGCAATATAGGCCCGCCCCCTTTTATGTAAGACCCAAAACTGCTAGCTGGTTAAATGTGAATGCCGATACTACGTCTACTATTTATTTTTCTCAGATTAGATTGCTAAAACAGTGAAGGGTCAACTCAATCCCGGTTCCATACTCCGTGCTGCTATTAAGAATGTCAGTACAGATGGGCCGATAACACTTCGTCGGAGGAATCGAACTCGAGACCTGCAGTGCGAGTAGTAGAGCCTCGCTGATTTCAGCATGAATGGGCCGGCTCGACCGTGGAATGACTACCCTCTCACAGAATATCGACGTGAAATCGCAGTATTTCTACTGTTGTGTTTCGTTGGGTGAGTGAGATTGCCGAAGGCCCAATCACCCCTTTCCCTCATCCCGCTCTTTTTCTCCTTCTCACTTCGTTTCTTAAAGGGTCGGTAACGCGCAAATGATGCCTTTGGTGTTGCAGGCGTCCATAGGCTACGGTGACCACTTACCATCAGGTGGGCCGTATGCTTATTTGCCACATTAGTAGTATACAATAGAAAAAAAGAAAATTGGCATTAATTTTAAGAAAATTAAGCAGTTGCGCCACACAGGCAGTGCTTAAATTAAAATACATACCTACTTTTATTTCTACTGTAACTGCAATACAGGACATCGGTGTTACCACATAACTATGAAATGGCTATGAAAATGTATTCTAATTTTATTGAATTGGTCAATTAAAGTTATTCATGAATCTATGAATAATATTTATTGACGATTGCGTGTTTAAAAGGTTTTATACCTTACACAATGCTTGGGTTTAACTTAAACCGCCAATTACTATATAAACCAACCGTAGCTAAGGATAAAGTAGCACCTGATGATAAAAATATCTGATGTAACCATTATTCAACGTTGAGTCTTAGTTGAATAATAGTGAAATCAGAGATCAACATTGATTAAAGAATCTATGTACGTTTTTATGTCTTTCAAAAGACAATTCCCGCACTAGGAATAATTACTGTGTCGCGGAGACTTTACGTAAATTTAAACAACTAAAAATCAACAAATTTGTGGTACACACAAATGTTTAGGACGCGTACGGGTCCTATGTAGGGTTGCCAACATATTTTTGATGAAATATAGAATTTTTAAAATAAGATGTAAAAAAACATAAACAAACAAACAGTTAAATTTTTTTTATTAAAATCATAAAAATATAATTTATATGTTACTGCATTTTAAATTTGTTTGGCTTTGTTAATTTGATATTACGGACAGGTTCGAAACATATTCTGCACGATAAGTATAGATACATGCTTTTAGTAATACGTAGGAAAGGAGCGTAGATAGTTTTTATAAATGAAGGTTTTAGTTTATTTTTTCGTTACGAAATATAGTATTTTTGCATACTATATATACAGCTGTATAATACAGTACAATATTATATATTATAGTACGGTTAGCAACTCTAGTCCTATGACACTCAGCGCAGTTGCAGTGGCGAGGCGAAGAATTAGATCACTACGCCGTTATTAAGACTGCGCCGAGCGTAAGACAGATAATGACAGAGCTCGTGCGGCGCACATACAAATCGGCGCGCGGCCGCCATAGTAAAATTGTATGGAGGATTTGAAGTGCTTTTTTGATAAATGTGTATCTTTATTGTCAACCAATAACTTAAATATTTGGGACCGACAAATTGTAATATAACTATTTATGTTTCGTTTAAGCTGTAAAATAGGTTTATATATAGATTTCTACTGTTATAATCTAAAAATCACGTAACACGAGCTTACGTTTTTGCATCTCTCGTGCAAATTTACGTAATTTTGAAAATATTATATATTTTAAGTTTTACACGGAATTATTGTAAACACATTAATTGTTATGGTAAATATATATTTTATATTTGTATTAAACAAAAAGTGTTGATTATATTCACTTAACTGTGACCGCCTGTTTGACACATTTTGCTGGGCGCAGTCTTAAGTATTGGATAGCAATATTTTTATAAGTAAGGCTGTAAATTATTCTGTGTGTAGGAAATAAATGATAAACTATATTCGGTAAAAGTAAGTTTATGTTTGCGATTGATCGACTGCGTGATTTAAACGAGTCATTTATTTAATTAAAGATATAATTTAATAATATTAATTACAGCACGGAGTGTGGGGTATCCGGTACACAGCTACAGGCTCACCCAGTCACCCCCTACAACATAGAGAGTAAAATATAGCTGGCGCAATGTAGATGTAATTATACACCATTAGCAACCCTTTCAATGGTATGCAGGTTTGCCCATGTATAATAAAGATAACACAACAACAATTAAATATACAACGACCAGAATGGAGGTCTTTGGTGAAAACCTGACTTAAAGACTGAGGAGAATCGCTGTTCTGTACTGGATGCTCGACATGTGCTATCAGTTATAATTACTGCAATGGTGTGCTCACCTGCCCGCATAGTGCGCGAACATCTATCAATAAGATCGGCTATGTTTGCCATACATGAGCACACCAACGACAATTAGAACGAAGTTGAAGTGCTCGCCATGGCCAAAATCGGTCGAGGAGGATATTATTAATGAGGACAACAATATATTTTCTTCAGTTTAACATGTTGCCTTTAATATCACTGCTTCTGAAGGTTCACATCAAAGTAAACGATTGTTATTTGTCAAGTCGATGACTCAATACCATGTGTAGGCTTAATAACAATAAAATTTTTAGTGTTGTGTCCACATGAGATTCCTATCTTTGCGTGAAACAATGCAGATTTGTAAATGGCTGTGACATTTTCTCATCGGAACATCAGCAAGATGCGTTACTTTACCCCACGCTTCAAGGCTTTTTATTTTATTAATTGTAAGGTTAATTAGGTATTGTTGTAATAAATCACTGTACGGATGACGAGTGGTGTAAAAGGACGCTATACGTACTTAGCATCAGAAATAAAAGGCCTTCAGCCAGAGAAAAACAAACATGCGAAATATAATAAATAATCGGCATTCAGCTAATAAACAATAAATAAATACAAGCCTTTACAAGCACTTCAAAGCAATAGCCTCATTGCAATTCTAACTATAATATTATAAATGCGAATTTGACTTTGTTTGTTTTTAGGCCTAACTACTACCGATCTTCAAGAGATTTCGCATACATGTTATCAGGGGTACAGAAATGGACCTGGTATACCTTTTATCCAGAGAAACTGCTGTTACCGATAACCAACGTTAACTGTATGCTAATTTGTGATGCTGCCTGGCATAAAACATGCAGGCACATCGGGAATAGAAGCAAATAACGATTAAACAAAAAATCACATAATGGTCGCAGTGATAGCTTAGTGGGGAGACCAACAGACTGCAATGCAGAGGGTCTCGGGTTCGAACCCACGTCGCGCACCTCTGACTTTCGGAAGTTATATGACTTTTCGAAATTATGTGCGTATTGGTTGACAATTATCGCCTGCTCCGTGTCTCGGGGAGTACGTTAAGCCGTCGGTCCCGGATGCCATAAACATCTATGGCAGTCGTTATCGGGAAAGTCAGTACCCTCTAATATCTTTACACTGGTCTAGCCTTAGGGTATCGTTAGCCTTCGGGTTGCGGAGGTCAGGTGGCAACCGCTCCATGTAAAAACCGATATCCAGTCAAATCTGGTTAAACCGGAAATGCCGACCCCAAGTGACTTGGGAATAATAAAGGCTAAGAGAGAAGAAGGTATGGACCAAAGTCCATACAGATTTTAACAATACTAACCAAAAACAAAGATACATAGGCATAACGCAGAGTAGTAGAGCCTCGCTGATTTCAGCATGAATGGGCCGGCTTGACCAGGGAAGGACTATCCTCTCACAGAATATCGACGTGAAATACCAGTATTCCTACTGTTATGTTTCGTTCGGTGAGTGAGAGTGCCGGAGGCCCAATCATCCCCTTTCCTCCATTCCCGCTACTTCTCCTTCCCACTTCCTTTCCTAAAGGGTCGGCAACGCGCAAGTGATGCCTCTGGTGTTGCAGGCGTCCATAGGCTACGGTGACCACTTACCATCAGGTGGGCTGTATGCTTGTTTGCCACCACAGTACAATAAAAAAAAGAAAAGAAAAGGCGAATGTTTATCAATGTTTTTGATCAAAATGGTAGACAGAAGTATAACACCCGCATTTCGCCGTCTACGTTTTACGCTTTACTTTAATAGGGGAACGTATTACAGTCTACCAGGCATATTGCCAGATCCTATGCTGTTACTGAACTACGCTGCGCTTCGTTAACCCAAAAATTTAAATCATAGATACGTCCTAACATACATAGATCACATGAAAAAGTTTCCAGTTTAAGAGGAGTAAGTTCACATAATAGATAGAGAACGATGATCTACATGTTTCAATATAAGTTTAGTGTGTAGTATTTTTATAATTTAGATGTCATGTTGACATTGTGTGTCAGATAACAATTTACCATATTTCAACGTAGTAAGACGCATTTAAATATTTGCGTAAACCTAACAAAACATTGATTGAGATGAGACTTTAACCCGAAATCTCACGATGCAATGGTTAGTAAACACAGTTATCTAACGACCACGACCCAGTGAATCGATTTAGTGCAAGTTTCTGTTTAATAAATAGAAATAAGATCATCAAATATAACTAACATTATAAATACGAGTGACTATGAGTTTGTTTGTTACGATTTCACGGCTTAACTACTTGTCCGACCATCATGAAATTTCGGATACCTACACGTTGTCAGGGAAACATGAAAGGACATAGGGTACCTTTCATCCAGAAAAAGTGCTGTTACTAACCTAACCGGCATTTACGCGAGCAAATCCGCGGGTAAAATCTAGTCTTCTTACAGAGATAAAAACAGTTGCGAATTGTGTAAGTTATCTTGTAAACACATTTCTTATATAGGTTAAAAAAGCTAACTGTAATTCTGGACTGTTTTGCTTTCAAACAACATAACCTGATTACAAGTCTTAATGTAAACTTGAAACATTACAGTTTACGTTTACTTCTCAACATGCTTTCATAAACTTGACCTAAAAGTACGAATGTAATGGATTATTCAATACTATTTCGACCGTCTTCCATATTGCCGAATAATTAAGTCAATGATTTAAATTATGAATGTGCTTTGATCGCACGAAAAATTATCCACACTAAGAAAAGTGAGGTAACACATTACATTTACATGATAGTGAATGATTATGCAGGTGTTTGAGTGACCGTGATAATACTGTATTTATAATTCAGGTGTTATTTTGTCACTTTTTATCAGATGAAAACTTAACGTTCAGCAAGGTGACCGTTAAACACAGTAGGGCGATTTAAGTTTTTGAATTTTGCACACCTAACCGATGACGGTACAATAATTAACTAAATACACAACTAAAGACAAAGTTTAAAACTTTTTAAATATCAAATTAACATGCTTTAATAGTTTCTGATACCTCGGAATGACGAACCAACGACTAACTCGGTTGCGCAGCAGTAGGTAATAAATTCGTTTGCTGTATGTGAGTATGTTAGATACTCAGTTGGGTAAACTGTTACTGTTAGGGGTTTGGGATTTTCTGTTAAGACTGCGCCGAGCGTAAGACGGATAATGACAGAGCTCGTGCGGCGCATATTCAAATCGGCGCGCGGCCGCCATAGTAAAATTGTATGGAAGATTTGAAGTGCTTTTGTGATAAATATGTATCTTTATTGTCAACCAATAACTTAAATATTTGGGACCGACAAATTGTAATATAACTATTTATGTTTCGTTTAAGCTGTAAAATAAAATAGATTTCTTCTATAATCTAAAAATCACGTAACACGAGCTTACGTTTTTTCATTTTTCGTGCAAATTTACGTAATTTTGTAGGCGAAAATATTAATTATTTTAAGTTTTTTACACGGAATAATGGTTAACACACTCATTGTTATGGTAAATGTATATTTTATATTTGTATTAAACAAAAAATGTTGATTTTGTTCACTTAACTGTGACCGCCTGTTTTAACACATTTCGCTCGGCGCAGTCTTAAGAGATTCTCAGTAGAAGCTGGGTATCTTGGAAATGTGTCGGTGACGGCAATACGCACGCCCTCTATTGCGTAGTCTTAAAACCGTAGTTGGAGAAAAGCGAAAAGCATTAGTTTACCATGTTTGTATGTTAATGAATATAATAATGTGATATACTGATATGAATAATAAATAATAAATAACATAATAAGAAATAAGAAAGAAGAAAGAAATCATCTGTACCTACTCTGATAAGCCTTGTGATTACGTTACAAATACACATATCAATGAGGTACTTACTTTATTTGCTCGTAGTCAATGAGCGTCGGCGATACAATCCATGATCAATAGGAGTGCGATTGGTGCTCGTATATGTTTAGCCAACATTCAACGCCAGACATAGACATATAGCTAATACTTAAAAACTACCTACTAATATTTAGAAACTACCTACTATATCTAAAGAATTATATCTTTTGAATGAAATGTTGGATTTTAATAATTTAAAATGTATTTTACGGGTATTGAAACGGTCTTAAATAAAATATCATTTAATGGGATAAGGATTAATACAGAGGTATGAATAATATGGTTTGATTATAGTTGGCACTTTTATCAACTTTTAAAATGTAAAAAAGTAGTTATAGTAGCATAACTACAGTAGTTGGATATATGGTATTGCGGATTTTTTTGTAGATATTGATACGTTCTATAATACTGTAGAACATTTTTTTGTTCTATCATCAATAGTTTCCGCAGCGCACGTGATGACAGATTTTTTATGACTAATTTTTCACACCTTGGGTTATATTATAGCATTTTTATTAAGGATCCCTATTTTTTTTGAAAATGTATTATAGCCTATGTCACTCAGTGAAGACGCAGCTTTCTAATGGTGAAAGAAATTTTTGAAATCGGTCCAATAGTTTTTGTGTGAAAACATTACAAACATACATACAAAAACACAAATGTTTCCTCTTTATAATATCAGTTTAGATATCAGCCCTGTATTAAGCTGTCCCACTGCTGGGCACGGGCTCTTCTCAGTGTGAGAAGAGTTAGGCCATAGTCCACCACGCAGACCCAGTGCGAGTTGGCAGACTTCATTTATCTTCGAGAACATTATGAAGAACTCTCAGACATGCAAGTTACCTCACGATGTTTCTTCATCACCGTTCAAGCGAGCGATGATTACGCATGATATGCATGATACGCACATAACTTTGAAAAGGTTACAGATGTGCGCCTTGGGATCGAAGTCTAGACCTGTGCGTGGCAGTCCAACGGTTTCCCAGTATGCTATCGCTGGTTAAATATACTTTAATAGTTATGTAAAGCGTGTCTTACATATTCATGACTCAATCTTTACAAATAAATAAGCATTCTATAACTTTTGTTTTAATGTTGACTGACTACATTCTATTAATTGACGATGGAACATTCTAGATACAAAAATAATGGTTTATTCATCTCGCTAAAGTAAATGTCAAAGTTTACTTCTGCAGATTTATATCTGTGGTTAATGTATTGATAGTTTTGATGAAATTTATACAAATTACGTTAGTTTTATGTTACACTATCATAATAATACAATTAGTAAGAAACTCATAACATATCTTTTTAATTACCACCGAGTTAGAATTTCATATAAATCTTCAAATGGTATCTTTAAAGTGTTGCGAATACCATTCTGCTAGAGATAGAGCAGGGTGGTATTCATGCTTAAGACTGGTATATCACGCAACTGGAAGAGAACAGAGGAAGGCTAAAACCACCTTTACATTCCAGCGTTGCGGGAGTCCTGTCAGATTTCTCCGCGATTCGCTGCAGAAGATAACTTTATCCAATAGATACAAATAACCGTAAACCTGTCCGCTTGTTTTTCCTTGCGTTGGCAGCACAGTGACTCTCTGCTCTTGGTGTTTCAAAATAGCAAGCGTCCTTAGGCTACTGTAACTGCTTACCATCAGACGGGCCTTATGTTTTATACTACCTTGATTATATAGTATATAGGTAATAAAATTGTAACTGGTCAATGTCTGTGCAAAGGAGATATTTAGAAAAATATTTGAGGGATTTTTATAAAAGCCAAAGAATCTACAACAATGATTTTACATTTTTCCCGACTTTATGTTTCTATGCGTATGTATGTATCTTATGTGTGCCAGTCAGTGCAGACCGGCGACACTTCGACCATATATTAAAACAAAAGTTGTAGAATGCTTATTTATTTGTAAAGAATAAGTCATGAATATGTAAGACACGCTTTACATAACTATTAAAGTATATTTAACCAGCGATAGCCTACTGAGAAACCGTTGGACTGCCACGCACAGGTCTAGACTTCGATCCCAAGGCGCGCATCTCTAACTTTTTCGATGTTAAGTGCGTATCACGCGATATCAACTGCACGGATTTCAAAGTTGTATTGCTGAAGGACTAACTTAAAATCTGGTGCATATTTTATCTTGATACACTGCTTGTAGGTCGAGTATTAATAATTAGTAATGTAAATAATAAATATATACTACCTAGAAGCAAGAAATAGTTGGAGGGTCGGTCCATGCGTTCTGTTATGAGACTACGAATAAACGGTTATAAAAAAATTATATTGATTATGAAGGACTCTTTAATTCACTTTGTCTATTTACTATACAATTATTAGGTTACAATATTTGGCCTTTTGAGGCAAGTGTCACCGACGGAAGATGAAATCGAACTGATTTAATTAGAGACTAAAAGTATAATGAGAGATCAAAAGTGCTGACTGGGAGAGTTTAGAAGTAGGGTTGCGCTGTAGTTTTATATGCATTCGATATATATATAACAGTTCGAAGTTGGGAGCTTGTACTAATATTGTATAAAACTAAAAAGAAAACAATATTGCCGAATGTTTGTTTAATTTAATTACCATAATACAGTTTGAATGTGCAGTGGGCGTTTTTGATATTTCAGCCTCACATAAACAAAATAAACCGTTTAATCTTATCGGTAAATGCTATGTATATAATTTAGCATAAGGCCATTTCGCCCATAATAAGGTCAACTCGGTAAAAATAAACTTTACTGAAAACAGATTGTTTTATGGTAAACATGATGTCAGCAATAAATATATATTGAAATGGGAAATGTGTTCTTAGTAAAGAAATACATGAAAATAAATAAATGAGATTTTGTGGAAGGTTTTCACTCTCGACAGAATCCTGGTGTTGTAGAGCACTAAATAAATGTCAAACAACAGAATAGAACACACCAATACTAGGCATAACTATAATCTTCTTCTTCTTTTCGTGTGGATAGTGGCCAACTTGTTATCAAGAGTTGTTCAAGCCGCCCGTAGGCCTCTGACATGGCTTAACGACTGCTGTCAATTTGACAACAATCGGAACCGAGTTTTTACGTGCCCTCTGAAGCACGGAGACGCTCAGATGAAATACCACTATGCGGTCACCCATCTATAGACTGACCGCACCCAAAGTTGCTTAACCTCGCTAATCGTTTACCGATCAGTGAGTGCAACTGGCTATGAGCGCCTCAATGTCTCAACTATAATGGTATCAGGTTCAAATTAAAAAATAAACAATATGTAACGTTTTTCAATATCAATTCTGTAAATATTTTAAATCCGCTCAAAATTGCAAGTGGCACTGATAAGGACGTACAAGACTATTATGTGACGTAATCACTAGTAAAATGCAGATGTGTGAGAGAAATAGTGAGATATCTCCGCTATGCCTCCGCTTTTTCTCATACTATAATCAAAATGATTAAATGCTTATTGATTTTGCAGGGTACCAATTTTGTTAGGGTTTTCACTAAAAGGGTTTAGTGAACCCTATTTGCTGTTGCGTATAAAATAATGCACAATATTAGAAATAGGCAATTACCTTGCTGTCCTGCGCGGGGACCGAATTTGCTCCGTTAGGTATAATTTGTGTTTCATGGAGGGCATAACAAGCGATGAAATAAATGATACAGATAATACCTAAATTCATACAAGTTTCGTAAACTTTTACTAGATTATTTATTTGTGATTCAC
The DNA here is from genome assembly GCA_930367265.1 of Catocala fraxini. NCBI lineage: Eukaryota > Metazoa > Arthropoda > Insecta > Lepidoptera > Erebidae > Catocala > Catocala fraxini. The sequence continues at coordinate 17,253,622 of OV884045.1, forward strand.
ATAACTTTAGTCTTAAACGACTATTGTAGTAAAAAACTACATTATGTATCTATGTATGCATTCTATTAATGTTGTCTCTGGTGCATTGGACCTAGCGATGTGACTACTAAAACTATCTATTCCATAATTTGAGCTGATTATAAGTTATGAATGTTTTATTTCAATAGGTAAATATAATAACAACACACTATATTGTAAGTAAATTAACGAGTTTCGTCGCACACAAATACGTATGTATTTTTATACTAATTGTGAGCAAATTCAAAGAAACACCTGAGAAATTATATTTATTCTATATCATACATATATTTTTGAAAATGACATTATAGCTTGGGAATTATTCGCACAAAATACGTAGACGCGTACTAAATCACAACGCTGGCTGTGTATCTGGCAGCTTTAGTATGCATCGTTCATTCACAGAGAATAACCGACATACGCAGTACAAAATATAATAATGCCATTATCAATCTATAAATCAATTATGTAATAAAGATAACATACTGTGAACGGCCGATGCAGGTCAATTTTATACTCAAATAAACACAAGTATTTTAAAATTACGCATCTGCACATAATGGTTAGTTTGGCAGCGCGTTTTATTTACGATGCTCTATCGACAAACCCATTAATGCACGCCAACTTGTTCGTCTAAAAATAAAATTATTAGACTATCACTTGCAACGTTCAGTCATAAACTCGCTTTCGTAGTGAACGCATGTGTTTCACGCAACAAACAATGCTTGTGAAACTCGCATTTCCAACGTTATCGTCTGATTATCCGGACGTCGACATGTTGAGGTGCAAGGAGGTCAATAGTTTTGCCACAGAGTGCATTTTGCCGCGTCGCCCGAAAAGAAGTCTTCCGCCTTTGCCGGAGGACAAAGAATGCAGCAGCACAGAGTTGAAAAAGACCTGCAAACTGGTGCACAGGAGGCGAAAGCACAGGAAACAATGTCTAAAACTACCAGCTTTGCCAGAACACGATGAGTGTTGAACTGTTCGAAATATGTTGAAGGAGGATTTACGAATTTGCTGCCTTTGCCTGCCTTGTGCAGTGTTGCCACGTCAAGATGGTTCTTTTTAATAACCAAACGGATAGAATAAGTACAAGATATTAAGTTTAATTAAAAGTGTAATATGCAGTTTTTATTTCGTTATGGATGTTGTTGAAAGTTGGTCTTAAGATTAATGGCGAGCTAGTGAAAGTAAGTAGTTGTTATGGTTCTTTCTCTAATGGTGATTTGTGTTAAAACTAGTCACATTAAAGGTACAGCTAAAGATCATTGAATCTTATTTAGGTGAGTCATATATGTGCTTTCTATGTAATTTCGAACATAAATAAATAGTTTTATCAATAGATTGATAAATATTATTATTACTGTAGATATATATGTAATTACATAATTGTGAATTAATTGTCTGTATTCGATAACCGTAACAACTTCTTAATTTGAAAATTAGATCTGGATAAAGCATACGTATATACTGACTTTTTGGTGTTATAATTAAATAGTTATTTTAATGTAACATTAAGCTGTATGGTAAATACTTTTGCATAAAGTTTGTATTCAGAAAATGGCGGCATTTGGAATTGCAAGTTTTTAAATTGTGTTTTGGTGAATGGATAAATTGTTATTTCATTTTGTTCTCTGTACCTAATCAATGTCTAATTATTGACATGGCCGTTTTATCAACGCCCCTTCGAAGGTGAAGCGATCTAGCGTAGGTAGGTACCTAATGTTAATGTATTCTGTGTTGTGTAATATAAATATTTGATTATTTTATATACTTAATCAATGTGTATAAAAGCAAGATTTATTCACGCTATTTGCATAAATGTTTGTTGTTGGTTATTCATCAGAACTTGTATGTTATTTTATTCCATTTCACTGTAAATGACAGATAATTCTGTTTTTATATCTATAATGTTTATATGTACAATTTTACATTTTTAAATGAAAATTGGCGGTACATACTTGTGTAAATTATATCAAGTAAGCATTTGTAACTGTTCTTGCCTCGCATCTTTTACTTGTGAAATGTAAGATTTATGGTATAGATAATAATGAGTGTTTTGCCAGTGTGTGAAGTTTTGCTGACTTGTAATCTATAAACAGACGAATGTGTTTGCTTTTTAACTGATAATATGAGGCCTTATTAATGTTTGATGTCTGTCTACCTTGTTGGTTCAAGTTATAAGTGAGTATTTAGGCGTCTGTTAATGTCCGTTCACACAGACCGGCTTGGAGAGCATCGGCCGGCGCTCTTCTTTTCACACGCGCGTTCAAGCATTCTGAATAACAAAAGAAGTGAAATGTAAAAATAAACCTTATTACAATTATTCAAAACTCTGTTTTAAACGTGATCAAAATCTGCTCTCCTCTTAGCCGGTCTGTGTGAATGGACCTTTAATCGTAAGCTGCCTGATTTGATACCTGGATTCGAGAAACTGTTATTCTGTGTACTTGTCAGGCCAATGTCAGTAGCTGTATAACAATTGGACGATGGAGCTCCCACATGATCTCCATTACGGATAAGCGAAGTGTGGGTGGCTCTGCCAAGCCATTTGGGGATATTCAACCATAAGGTTATGTTACGATATCTTATAGCCTTGGTTTGTAGAGATATGTTTACCGTGCACCATATGTAGGTAGCAGTATATATAAGTAATAAGTGTGTATCTATTATATCAGTAGTATGTCCAATCTGTGATATCTTGTAACTAAGTGTTGCATAATAAGATAGATTATAAGCTTCTTTTTATTATAATAAAAATATTCACACTAATGAAGACGTTTTTTATTTTAATCAAAGTTTAATCTTAAAGTTGTTCGCCAGATGCGCTTTGGCTATGGTGATATTTTGAGTAAGTATTCTTCAATTAAATATTGTTGGTATAGGATTACTGAAATAAGACAATGCCCATTGCATTGTTGTTGTTGTTCTCGTGGTATAAAATCCTTGATATGATTGATCAGGCAGTCCCAGGTTTAGTATTTCAGATAAGTTTTTTTTTTATTTTTTTATTTGAATTATTATTTTTATCACTATTACTATATTCTGCCACATACACACAACAGCATCTAGCCCAAACTAAGCAGAGCTTGTACTATGGGTAGGTACTAGACAATGGATAAACATACATATATACTTATTTTTTGTAAATACATACATATTATACATAGAAACACCCAGACCAATACATACATCCATGTTCATGCACACAAATGTTTGACTTGTGCGGGAATCGAACCCGCGGCCTCAGGCATGGCAGTCAGTTACACTGACCACTACGCTACCGAAGCCAACGGTTTAGTAGTGTCACATTCGCTGGGACTTGCTCCCGTTGACTTGTTCTTGCTAAGTCGGCCTCAACATAGGTAGTGACTGATGAATAGTTATAAGAATATTAAAGTTACACTAACTAAGCTATACCAAAAATTTATATTAACCTATTTAGTAGCAGCAACACACCGGCGGCCAGATACAATAGGTTTTCAATTATGTCTGTCATTCCAACAACTGATTGATTAAACTGATGCCACGTTCATTCGTAATTGATTTCTAACAATACTGATCATTACCTTTATTATCATAACGTTTTTATCAGCAATTAAGTGAAGTTTCACCTTAAAAATCAAAATAAATAATCTATAACAATTATTTTTCTAATTATATCCATTAAAATATAGCATCTTTTAAATGGCTATTATAATAAACATAAATAACATTAACATCGTTATAACAGTGTAATAACAAGCGGGCACGCCACGATCGTGGCGGTAAGTCCCGTGTTTGAGGAGTGGCTGGAGAGGCGCCATGGCGCCCTCACCTTCCGGCTGACACAGGTAATGACTGGCCACGGTTGTTTTGGCCAGTTCCTGTGTCGTATACGCCGGCAAGAGACGCCCGGTTGTCACCACTGCGGCGACTGCCGCGACGTTGTTGAGGACACGGCGCTGCACACTTTGGCGGTTTGCCCCGCCTGGGCATCGCAGCGCCGTGAGTTGATCGCGGCAGTCGTATTGGTTGCCCTCTCGCTCCCGGCCGTAGTTCAGTCTATGGTCCGGAGTGAGAGGTCGTGGAACGCCGTCGCCTCCTTCTGTGAGGAAGTAATTTCCATCAAGGAGGCGGCGGAGCGGGAGAGGGAGCGTTTGAACCCTCTCCCCAACCGCAGAGCCGGGCGCCGGAGGGCGCGAGACGACCTCCAGCCACCCTGAGGTTTGACCTGGGGGTGGCGGGCTTTGTGGGCCTGCCCGCCATCCGTTCAGCACCAGGTCCGAGAGGCGGCGTGCGTGTTCCCACGCGCGCCTCTATGTCGAGTCCGTCTCCCCTCTAGGGGGGACAGTAGGGAGTGTAGAAGTGACTTTGGGTAGGTCTTTCGTGTAGTGGCCTGCCGTTTCATACGGCGGGCCGAAACCTCGGCGGGGTCGCGACCGCATGCGAAAGTGATTCGCGCGGCCCCGTCGATAGTGGTTTTGTCGAGGAACACCGTGGTAGGTTTAGTCGGTATGCCGGGAGGTACTTCATCTTTTCAACATCTTTCTTTTACCCCGGCGAGTCCGACATTACCCCTCCGCCCGCCCCCGCGGAGGGGTATGCATCAAGCATTCCCCCACGTTAAAAAAAAAAAAAAAAAAAAAGTGTAATAACAAGCAATATGAGTTGTTTACTGGAAACGCAACGACCATTGGTTATCAAGACATGATTGATACCTCTTTGCTGACCATTAATTTTAGACATACTGGTTAGTTTGACCCGTCACCTTCGAACTACTTTCGTTATTTTTAGCTGGTATCAATGCATCATGCCTTTTATATGCATAATAGATATTACTAGCGGTCGCCGAGTGCGCGAAATTCGACCAAAGTTTGCCTGTAAGATATTGCTGATATATGTCATTATATATTGATGTATGTATCTAACCATAGTGCGATGTTTTTTCATTAATTTAATGTATTTCTAATGCATATTATTTTTATATAAATATTAGGATTCGCCCCTCCTTCTCCATATAAACTTTGTGCCAAATTGCATACTTCTCCGTGCGCGCAATTTTCGTAAAAAGGGGTACAAAGTTTTTGCTATGATAGATATGATATAGATCACACCATAAGGAAAACAGGGCAAAAGTGATAGGCGATTATCTCCATTTTCTGAAATTAGGTCATTTAGACCAGCCTCAACAAAATTACGTTGTTCGCGTTATCAAAGTAATGTTGTAGTAATATTGTAATACTTACAATATGTTGATATTTTTTTACGCAACCCAATATCTTTATGTAGGTACCTATATATTTTTTATGTCATTGTACTCCTTCTAAACGACTGAACCAATTATGATTCTTTTTTTGGGTGTATTTGAGTGGGTCTTTCGATGATTACGATTCACAATTGAGTTCGTTCACGTTCCTTCAACGTTTAGACAAGACAACGACCGTCAGCTACGGTAGTTTTTTTTTAATGAAAATTAACATTCCGTTTCATGGTAAGTGGTTACCGTGGCCTATAAAGCGCTTTTCAAGTTAAGGTTTAGCTGTGCTGTCAATACAAGAGACAAAGGTTATTCTCCTGTTGCCAGTACAGGACCTTATTAAGGAGCTTAGAAGCTCCTCTCAGCCTAGGAATACAACATGAAGACTGTTGTTGCGAATTTCGGTAGAGCAGAGGTACTTTTCTAGTCTGAATGCTTCAGTTTGAGCAACATTCCAAGTATAATATGAATTCCGTTGGATTCCCTAGCCACTTTCTTTATTAGGGTCCCTTATATCCAAAGATAATATAAATTCTATGTATACTTTGCAATGTCATTGAGATTGTAAATCGCCTAATAGTTGGTGTGTGTGGTGAGGTGTGTCGACATATCGCTTGCTTGTAAGAAAGATTTTGTCGGTTAGCGATTCATTGGCAAAAACTTGTATTTATACCTACTTGTGCAGCCAGGTCTTAGATTTGATACTGGGGTTAAGCAAAGAGTTGGCAGATTGTCTGTCAGGAAATTCTCAGTAGCTGCACGGATAATAATAGGCTCGAAGCTCTTCTCATGAGTCATGATTGGGTAATATCTATTACTTACTTAATTAACTAACAGGGCTGCTAGGCGGAATGCCATGTGTAGGCCTCGCGGAATAAAGGGTAATCCTAATACTGTTTACTAGATAGCTTTGGACTACCTAAAACTTCCTCACAGGAAATCACACTAACATTTGGCCAGACATCGTAAATGGAAACATCGGCATACTTAGTTGCATATGTATATTCACGTCACTGGCTTAAAGAGGCAAATTGTGTAATAAACTAATAATTGAATATACTGTATATTCTGTTCCGCCTCTAATACCGGTTTCAATGAGTGATTTTAGATGCTAATTACATTCGTGGTCTAATAGAGCATTGAACTGGAAAATAATGCATGTACTTACCTATTTAAGTTTGCATGTACTTGTATTAGCGATTTGAATAATTGTATTTAAATTTTAATATCATAATATCTATCTATTAATACGTGAAGTAAAAACTTTGTACCCATTTTCACGAAAATTGCGCGGACGGAGGAGTATGAAATTTAGCACAGCTAAAGTTTATACGGAGGAGAGGCAAATCGTAATATTTTTATAAAATATGCATAAGAAATACATTTAATTAATGAAAAAACACTACACGCACTGAACTATGCATTTGAAACAAGCAGTCGAAACGCGTTCGTAGTATTTCGACATTGTTCGGCTGATGTCGTAGAATTCTTTGTAACTATGGTTACATGTATGTGAAGTCGGTGACTAAATGAAAATGAAAAAAAGTATAGTTATAGACAATAAAACCTTAATAATGATTAAACTTCAAATTTAATTCAAATATGGTCGAATTTCGACTACTCGGCGACCGCTGGTATAATTTATTTCGCGTTGCATTAACACATAGATATAACCTTATTGACTAATAAGTCCTAACTTAGTATTATAAATGCGAATGTAAGTTTGTTTTTTATTTGTTTGTTATGCTTTCACGCCTTAACTACTCTATGGATTACCATAAAATTTCACATACCTACACGTTGTCAGGGGCATAGAAAAGGACATAATATGGTATCTATCATCCAGAAAAAGTATTGTTTCCGAGGAAAAGAAAATTGATAACCTACATTGACGCGAGCGAAGCCACAGGCAAAATCTAGTAATTGTGTATTTATAAAATCTTTTGTTACCTGTATAACACAAATAAAATATTTTTGAGTTGATATTTAGGGGCCAGTGAAAGGTCTTGAGCCCATAGTTAGTATAATATTATCCAGTTTTCATTTAAGCTAGTAGCCTTATAAACGATTGGACTACTATACAACTAGGTACATCTTATAGGAAATCTATATAATAGAATTGACACAGTTACTGCGTTCTATAAATACTATATTTCCAATACGTTACCGGACATCCTCCATTAGCCTGTCGGCATATTATATAATTCATGGTGATGTCGAACGATGTAATACATGCTATGCTTCATGGACGTTGCATCCTTGATGACTATCGATCTGCGTCCCATATACGTCCCATTAGAAATTTATTGCATCGGTAGCGACTAGTCCGTGCGTAGCAGCGTCTTTGTAAAGTTCCATTTACACCAACTAAGTCTTGTAAGGCAAGTGAACTTACAAGATATGTTACAATATAGGTATGTTTGCTTCACTTGGCACTAAAAACATGAACAGCATAACAATTTAGGAAACTTGCCTTATTTAAATGGGTCTTAAGTCGCATCACGCAAACAACTTATTACTAAAAGCGATACTGTACGTTCGGCTAAGATTAAAATTATATTATACATTTCCACTATTGACTATTCTGAGACAGGGCAACTACTCAAGATACTTGCCTAACAACGCGACTATGAATCTATATTAAATGAATAACCACACACCCATTTAACACACATACATACATATATACATATTAAAACACACATATAAACATACAATAACACACACACACACACACACACACACTCACACTCACACACATATGTACATACATACATACATATATACATATTTGAACACACATATAAACATACAACAACACACACACACACACACACACTCACACACACACACACACACACACACACACACGCACACTCACACACACACACACACACACACACACACACACACACACACACACACACACACACACACACACACTCACACTCACACACACACACACACACATACACACACACACACACATGTACACATACACAAAAGATACATATATTTTTTTATGTGCTAGTTTGTCTATACTTTGTTCTTGCTTTTATTTTATTTTCTTGATTTTTATAACTATACGGGATTTTGCTTCTTTATTTACCTAATAATTTTGTTTACCAGTTTAGTTTGATTATTAAAGTTCATAAACTAACTTTATTGATGCTTTGATAAATATGTTTTGATATATATAATAATTTAAAACTAAAGAATAAGTTGCCTTTTTAATATTTAATAGAATAAGTTGCCTATTTAATATTTCACCTTTTCAAGTTGTTTCTTTCAGTAAAATTTAGATTTAGAAGTAAGATAGAATAACTAGTTATAAGTTCACAATTAATGTAAAACTGTTTAGTCCTAAGTGTTATTGTTCTATCAGATAGCCTCGATACAGGCTTTGCCTAGTGTGGCTATCAATGTTAATGTTAATTGTAATTAGGACTGCGTAATAAACATTATTATTATTATTATTATTACTTATAGTGCGAGTAATTTTAAATCTGAGCTGTTAAGGAGATAGACACAAGAAGAGCGAAGATCTCACAAATAAAATACTTTAAATGTAGAAAAATTCTGTCAATATTGTCATGGAACGGCAAAACTTACATATAAAATTGCATATTGATAAAAATTGCTTATCACAAAGAGATATGAAACACTGCCTACACTAATCTGTTTTTCATAGAGGTTCGTCATTATGATCACTCGCCGATGGCGTGCGATGAGCATACTGAATTACAATATTGAAATACTTATTAGTTATGTTCCTAGAACTTTTATATAGACAATTTAATAAACATACGTTATTTTTCTAAAGATTTTTGCTTGAAGTGAGGGATCAATCAATTTAAGAGCCTTGCTCTTGTCGGTGGAGCCTTTTCCTTGTCCCTCTATTCTCTGCCATCATTTTGACAGGGAGGAATGAAGCTCCATAGATCAGGTGAAGGAAAAGTGAAAGTGAGTAAATTAGAGCTGAAATAAAGTTTGCTTTGTCGAAGTCGATTGTTTTAAAAGCGAATTAATTTATGGTTCTTAAATCATGTGGAATATATTATTGAACAGTTCTTTTTTGTAAGAGTAGAGTGTCTTTTGTAACGAAATGCGTGCTGCTACTTAGAATTTCCAGATAGAGAAACCCCAATAGTACTTTGTACAAATCTGGAATTGGACCCGAAACATCAATCCAAAAGTGTTTTTGTTGATTATCTCTTCTTTCATCAGAACGAAGTAAGAGAGAACATATCTTTATTGGGCGATTTTATCTAATAGTGGGCAAAAAATTAAAGCAAGCAGATAAATTTATATTTCTTTTACGCTATAGATGCGAAACTGAGGGTAAAAGCTACTTATTTACATAACAACGTCGAGAGGGGTGTGGTCACTAATGTGTCTTCGTACAATTAGGGTCATCCATAATTCACGTGACGTATATTTACCAGAACTATGACCCTTCATCAAATAACATTGTAGTGATACCCTCGTTGCATTAGAAGTGACATGTGACACCTCTCTTTGCGCTAATTAGTGTCATATGATTTATGACGTCATCCTTTTAATTACAATATCGACACTCGTATCAAATAACATTACAGCTATTTTGTTTGCCACGGTATTTTTATAGATTTTAGGTTATGTTACTGTTTGTGTATATATTATGTACCTACATATACCTAGTACGGAATAACTGCACGGATGGTATAATGTTTGATGGTACGCTATCGCCTCACACTTACCACTGCCAAGTGCTGTGGGTTCGATCCTCAGAAGGGACAAACATTTTTGTGTGCTATAAATAGTTGTTGCAAGTATGGGTGTTCTTAGCAGCGATAGCTCAGTGGGGAGACCAACAAGCTGCAATGCAGAGGGTCTTGGGTTCAAACCCACGTCGCGCACCTCTGACTTTGGGAAGTTATATGACTTTTCGAAATTATGTGCGTATTGATTGACAATTATCGCCTGCTCCGTGCCTCGGAGAGCACGTTAAGCCGTCGGTCCCGGCTGCCATGAACATCTATGGCAGTCGTTATTGGGAGAGTGTCGACACAAAAGATCCCACTGGGTCGAAGTGTCGCCGGTCTGCACTGACTGGCCCCCACATAAGATACATACATACATGGGTGTTCTTTGTTTCAGTTCTTTTAATATTTGTAAAGATTACCGCGATACAGGATTTACTCCTAGGACGGGAGATATCATTACAAAAATACTACTAGAGATGAAACTGATGAAAGTAATACTAAAATTGGTATCAAGTGACGGATGGCGTCGAGCGCAGCCAACAGTCATTTTGTCAATATATCTAAGTGTCATATTTGTATAGCATATGTATTGATTATTGACACGTAAGCATTTAAATATCTTAAACAACTCCAGTGCTACAATTAATTACCTAATCTGTATCACGAGGACCTTTACAATATTAAACATCGGACACAAAGTACACCCAGATTCGAAACAATCGTTAGTTGACCATACAAATGTTTGTCCCGTATGTGGATCAAACTCGTAACTCTTCAGTGCAAGGGCAGTGGCGAGTAACCTCTTAAACTATTGTGGTATACAATCAAGTGATTATTGCAGAAGTAGAATATGATGGGCGGGGCGCTAGAAGGAAGTAGTTGCCCCGTGCTCTATCATCATATCCTATTAACAAATGGATTACACAATAGTAAGTATATCCCATGAGGGTCAAACAGGAGTGACACATGTTACATAACAATACTATCGCCACTTACAGGGCGCGTAGACGCATTTGAGTTGCATAATATATATGTATAACTGAAAACGGATATCAATGCGATCATGCTTAGTATTTACCTTTATATCTTTTTAAGAGCTTGACGCATCGGCCATATTGCACAGGCCGTAGTCACAAGCTGCCACTGACCACGACCAGTGCCTCCTGGCATAAATGAATGATATAATACAGGGCACTTATCAAACTCAGCGCTGCTGCTAAGACTTTGAATCTAAGATCATCCAAACCGAATTTCGGGCGCGGTAGTCATTCTCAACGAAGTCTAGCCATCAGTGGTGAGATGGGTGTGGGCGCAAAAACGATTGCCCTCTTTATTCCCTAACTGTCATAATCCTGTGGAACGGTAATCCAATACGACCGGAGAGAGCCAACGCTAACTTCCTAACTATAGACCTCCTAAATTTTTGTAGGTCTGACTTAGAATTCAAACCCGAACCTTATGGTATGATTTTACCGTGCCTACCAAAGAACAATAGAGAATCAAAGCAAGTAGTCAACGGACAGAGTTTCATGCCTGTAGCCTCTAAAAATAGTGGTCAAGATTATACGTATTTCGCCAGCTAAATATCAAAACCTCATAATAGAGAGAGTCGATTAATGTCTACCGAATATACTTCCAGACTGTGTGTTGCTATTGAGATTATACGCGTAGAAAAAACGGAGAGGTTATGTCGGGCTCACCGGGGAAGAGATACCCCGGTAATACCGACTAAACCTACCACGGTGTTCCTCGACATAACCATAGACGACGGGGCCGCGCGAATCGCTTTCACATGCAATCGCGACCCCGCCGACGATGCGCGATCAGAAGCAAGTATGGCTAACTGTAACGTGTTAATAACTCAATATCACAAAATTCTGGACATTCTCTCTTGAATTATGATGAAAATATATTTTGCCAGCGCCGTCGCTCGGGAATAGTACTTCTTTTCTGAATCCAAAGTACCCTATATCCTTTTCTGTACCCCTGACAACGTGTATGCGAAATTTCATGATGCCCGGTCGAGTAGATAAGGCGCGAAAGCGTAACAAACAATCCCAGACATATTAGTTAGGATTCGTATGGTGTTATAAAAGAAAACAGAATACCGTTACATAATAATAATATGGAAGTCAGTTTACCTTGACCCACATTAAGGTAGGAAGGTGGGTCACGGATAAATATATGTTTGTTTGAAAAGCTTTACTTAATGATTTATAGTGTGCGCTGTAACTAAATATATAGCTCGGCTTTAAGGTCAGGTAACTGCGTTATAACTATACGGGTAGCATTTCAAGTTAATAATTCAATTTCCCTTGAACTTCACCTTGAAGGAAATGTGAATTAACAACAGATTTCTCTAGACCGTGGTATATGATTGTGTTTATACTTTGGTCGATTGTAAGGTGTCAGTTGATTTCTGATTCAGGATTTTATTACTTGGTTGTTGGGAAAATTCTATATTTTTTTATTTAAAAAAGACCTCTTCCGCTCTTGATGTAAATCCTCTGTCCAGAATCCATACATAGGAATACACGTTACATAGCTATCCCTTTTATTTTTAGTTCAGTCGCGAAACTGAACTAGGGAGTCTAATGATAGCTATGTAACATAATATAATACTGATTTATTTTGTAAAAATCCTCAAATTGACAATTATTTATTTATTTGGACATCCAGTAGTTGTTACATTATTTCTACATAACTAAATAGCACTAGTAAAAAATGGCTAAAAGCACAACATTTTAAGGCGTAACAACATGCATTATTATGATGTAACATTAGTATCACAATATATAAAAGAAGAGAGGGAAAGCACTGGTATTATTATTTGTCAGAAAAATTGAGCAATAAGTAAAATATTTACAAACTAAAAAAACAAAAGTTATTATTAATGTCCTCCAGACCGAATTTCGGCCACGGCGGCCAGTCTTAACAGAGACTGGCCATCTGCGCAGGAGATATTATAGTGCACAAGTGTGTGCGCAAACACAAGTGCACTCTCTGTTCCCTAACTCTCATGATCCGATGGGACGGCAATCCGACACGACCGGAGAGAGATCAGGCGCAGGACCAACGGCTTTACGTGCTTTCCGAGGCACGGGGGCGTCTAACACCGCCAACTTCCTAACTCCAGGCTGCTATTGAGATTTCTTTACAGAAAAACCCAATAGCTTTTTTTTGGCCCGACCCGGGATTCGAACCCGAGACCTCATGTACAGCAGTCGCATTCACTACCGCTGCGCCACGGAGGCAGTAATATAGTAATGAAAATTATTAATAATAAAAAAAACAATATTTAAAGATCTTGTCTGTCTAATCTTAATGATCTTAGAACAATTTTTTTAAACATGTTTTGTTTATCCACAAACACATCCATTTTACCGCAAAAAGCATTATATGCTTTGGACAATCGGGATATGGGAGAAAATAGTTTTAAATTTGTTCTAGCAAATGCCTAATGCAACAATCCCATATTGACGAGCGTACGTCTAGGCACACGGCGTGGAACACGCAGTTTAAATGACTCTAAGAGAGATAGATGGACAGTCAATGCCATTCCTTAAAACTTTATATAGAAAAGTCATGTCGTGAAGTTGTCTTCGACACGACAGGCTGTCTATTCCAAAGTGTCACAATTTGTCATTAGACGTTGGTTGTTGTTTATGTAACTTACAAAAAAACTAACATATAAAGTAAACTTATTTGTTTTGCCTGAACAAGGCTACCTGTGTTTCGACCAAGAAAGTACTTACATACTATTTTCAGTACAATAAATTGAGATTATAATAACTTTTATGATAAACTAAATATTTGTCCGGTGTGGCAATCTAACTTGCAACATTCGCCGCTGTGACAATGGCGAGCCAACCTCTACGCCATCCATGCAATCGAATCTAGAAATACGGTTTTGGTTTCCCGATTCGAAGTTATTGCGTTTCGGTATTACAATTCTCAGTATGCAGTCTGGAAATGTGTCTGCTAGATAGCAATAGAAGCTTGTAGTACTTAATAAGTACAATGTCTTAAATTGACCACGACCCAGATTAACCTAGGTCGTAGTCTATCCGTATGCCAAGTATCATCCAAATCCGTTCAACGTTTTACGCGTGATTGAGTAACAAACGACCAAACATATTTATAAACATTCACATCTATACTAATATTATACAGCTGAACTGTTTGTTTATTTCTTTGGTCGAACGCGTTAATCGCAGGGACTACTGGTTCGAATTGACAATTATTTTAGTGTTGGATAGCCTATTTATCGAGGAAGCTTATAGAGGCTACATAACATCATGCTACAACCTGTAGTCGCGGAGCATCAATGAAAAATGTTGCAAAAACGGGGAAAATTATTTTATGTGAAGCAGGCGAATTTGCGCGGGTCAGCTAGTTTGTATTATTACTACGATTTTACTAGAAACAAAAACATACATATATACATACATAGTATGTATTTAATCGTATGTTACGCCTCATAAACGAGAATTATCGCGACGTTTTCCCCACAAGTAATTACTTCAATTAACTGACATAGATAATCTACGTTTTGTTCGACGTCCACGCTTTCGAGGAACTGACATATCACGAGGCAAAACAAAACGCTTTCCCGCGTAAGTTCGGTTTTATCATGACGTCACCGCTCGTCTTTCTGTGAAACAATTAGTTGGTAATTTAGTGTATAATTTGTGAGTTTATCTTTACTAAATATGTACATTATATTTGTTTGTAGGGAGTTTGTAGGGAGTAGTATTACTGAAACGATTCGAAAAGTTATTTTCTATTTTTCAATAGAAAGCTAATATAGAAAGTAACTAAGACATAACCATTATTTTATACATTCGCGCTCACTACTACTACAAACCTACAGGTATCTATACTAATATTACAAAGAGGAAAGATTTGTTTTTGTTTGTTAGCATGTTTGTAACGATTTAACTAATAAAAGAATGAAACGATTTAAAAAAAATGTTATTCTATAAAAGATTCTAAATTTTTTGAAGATTATAATTTAGATAGCTATATCACCGAGTATCAAAGGCCATTTTTATTTTTAAAAACGTACTGTTACTGAACAAACTAACCTACTTTTACGCGAGCGAAGCCGCGAGCAAAAACTAGTTTGAGACAAATAAATCAATTAATACATTTTATTTTTTTATATTCTTATACAGGTGGCAAACAATCATACGGCTCACCTGATGGTGAGTGGTCACCGTAGCTTATGGACGCCTGCAACAGCAGAGGCATCACTTGCGCGTTGCCGACTCTTTAGGAAAGGAAGTGGAAATGGAGGCAAGAGGTGATTGGGCCTGCGGCACTCTCACTCACCGAACGAAACACAACAGTAGGAATACTGGTATTTCACGTCGATATTCTGTGAGAGGCTAGTCCTTCTCCGGTCGAGCTGGCCAATCCATGCTGAAATCAGCGAGGCTCTACTACTCAATTTTCTATAAACGGAATATTATTCTGGCCTAAATTGGAATGTAGGTTTTGTCTTTTGTAAGCGAAAAATCCTGTGTCACTGCTTTTCCATTGCTAATTTATGTTTTATTTTAATGTACACAATGAGCGTTATAATTTTAATAGTTAGAATTTAAGATAGGTACGTAACGTAATAATATACAACATTGATCAAACTGTCTGTGCCTGAAAAGGCTCCATCCTAGCATAACGCTGCATTGCATGGAGCACTGGTACTTTGAAGATGCCGGTGCCGTGTTTGCTTTCACCCTCGGTTTTGTTCGTGTAATATCTCATAATATTAGGGTAGTATTTAACTGCACCGCAAAAAAATACTAATTGCACAGCAAAATATGCTTACCAAAAATACTAATTGCACAGCAAAAATATATTTAAAGAGATCAAGAGGGAGAGATCAAGCCCGACGGTTGATGTCGGGAGCTTGTATATATAGTTAGTCGCTGTCTAAGGTCCACTTGCGCGATGCAGAATTGTGTGACGTCATTTGAGCGTATGTAGCGCCATCTGTTGAAAGTAGGCTGAACTTCTTCGTCTGTGCGGAGTCGCCACATATTAAAATATTCATTCAATACATGGAATTAGACACTGTTTTAGATTTATAATAATAATTATAATAAAATCTATAATTATATAATTATAATAATAAATATATAATTATAATAATAATTATATAATTATAATAAAATATATAATTATAATAATAATTATAATAATTATAATAATAATTATAATAAAATCTGGCAACACTAAGTAACGTCTGTGTTTTTTAGAGACAAATATTTTATTTTCAGTTTTAAGTTTATTTTTGATATAAATCCATTTATTTCGGAAGCAATTAAAAACAATAGGACGCTTTACACAATAAATACATAAAATTACAGGCATAATAGCAAACACTCAACGGAAATAACTATTAAAAATATGACAACGTCAAAAGTGAAAATTTTCTCCGACACCGAAATGATTTGTAATAAAACACGATGTTAACAAGAGCCAGAAGAAGAGCTGCACTACTACCACCTCCGGGTTCGCCGCTTAGCTCCGCCTCGCAGCCGTCGGTGCCTCGATCAGAATCGCCGGCCGCTGCAGTTGCGTCGAGCTCGAGCGGTGAATATTTCTCTCCGCCCTCGTCACCGTCACCTGCACGTCGGCGGGGAAGAGGCCGGCCACCGACCCGCTTGGGACCCCGAGGCCCACCGACCTCGAATCGGGCCCCCGCTGCCGGTGGTGATGTGCGCCGCATGCGATGGACCGAATCCATTAATGAAAACGTCATGCGGGCATATTTTGGGGCTACAGAGGGAGGAACTAACCTCACTGCGTATCGCAGCCGCATGCTTGTTCTGTTTCAGGCTCTTGAACCAAGCGTCAACGTTTCAGCACAACGATTATCGGATCAAGTGCGGGTTATCCAACGCAGTCGACAGTTGGATGATACCGTGCTTGGTAGGCTACGCTCAGAATACTTACCTACGAGTCATGCCATTCGCATCCAACACGCAGTTACGCAGCTATCACCTGGTGCGACGCGGACGGGCAATAGTGCCAGCATGGAAGTGGATGACATGACAAATGATGTAAGTAATCAGTACATTGAGGAGGTAAAGGATGCTTTGGAAAGTGCGATTCAGGAATACCGGTACATGCAATTTACGATTCGGCCCCGTCTGCCTCGGTTACCTATGCATAGAAAAAATATAGCATTGGTGAGTGTCCTGGACTCGCTATTATCTAGCTATTTAGATAATAGCGAGAATCTCGCCGATACTCATTCGATCCTGTACTGTGCTGCTGTGGCGGCAAGTCGTATAGCGGGCATCAAGTTACCCACACATTTCTCTGCTATACGACAAACATCTGTCGCCCCGGCCTGGCAGTGCAGGATTGAACGGCGTATTGCTGAGGCAAGGACACTCATCGGTAAGCTGATCTGCTTCAGGGAGGGCAATACACGGCCCAGGGTAATGCGCTATGTGGGCCGGGCTTTTCTGGGGACTGAGGTCAGTCCTCATGACTACTTGTCTCGGGCCACAGAGCGCATTGACTTCCTGAAGCAGAAAGTCTATGCATGGGCAAATCGACTGCGCAGATATAAAAAACGCGTGGACCGGTATGTCATCAACCGCACGTTTCAAAGGGACCAAAGGTGGGTCTCTAGAACCTGGGAACGGCCTGATCTATGTGTGACCGATGTGGGGCTTCCAGATGCCAATGTTACAAATACGTTTTGGAGGAACATCTGGTCGGTACCCGTCGGCCACACTGAGGGGGAGTGGATGCGGGACGTCAAACAAGCAAGTGAGCTAATTCCAGAAATGGAAAGCGTGGTCATTGATAGCCAGGACGTAATTAGTGCGGTCCGATCCTTATCGAATTGGAAATCGCCAGGCCCGGACGGACTGCACAATTTCTGGCTGAAATGGCTGCGTAGCTCACATGCTTGTTTGGCTGCTCAATTTCAATCTGCCCTAGAATCTGGGTCGTTACCAGATTTTATGACCACAGGAATAACCCACCTACTCCATAAAACAGGTAGTACCAATGAGCCCGGCAATTATAGACCGATAACATGTTTACCATCGATCTATAAGCTTCTTACATCTATTTTGAGAACCAAGATATCTAAACATATTGATACAAATTCAATAATGTCAGCTTCTCAGAATGGATGTAAGAGGGGGGCTCGTGGCACTAAGGAGCTCCTCCTCATTGACATGGCCATTAGCCAACAGGTTCGCCGTAAACGAAGGGATCTGGCAGCATGTTGGATAGATTATAAGAAAGCGTATGATTCGGTGCCACATGCATGGCTTTTGAGGGTGTTAGAGTTGTATAAAGTAAATGCAATTCTGCGCACCTTTTTGAAGTCATGCATGGGGCAATGGAAAACGGTTCTTAGCTATCCAGGATGTCGACAGATCTCTGGGAATGGCGAACTGATAAAAATTGAGCGGGGTATATTTCAGGGCGACAGCCTGAGTCCTCTTTGGTTTTGCTTAGCAATGAATCCTCTTAGTACATTACTAGAGGGTTCAGGGCTAGGTTACAGGTTACAAAGAGGTGGTGGAGTAATATCCCACTTGCTGTATATGGATGACTTAAAGCTGTTTGCCCACACTGATTTACAGCTGATGGATTTACTCAAAGTAACTGAAACTTTTAGTAAGTCTATCAGCATGGATTTCGGTGTGAATAAATGTGCTGTCATCCATGTAAAGCAAGGAAGGATAGTGGAATCCGAAGGAATACAACTTTTGGATTCCATTAACCTACGATCACTTCTTGTAACCGATACTTACAAGTACTTGGGTATGTCACAGGCGTTAAGTATCAATGAGGCTGGCATGAAGCAATCGCTGCAGGAGCGTTTCTTTGGTCGCCTGAAAAAAGTTTTAAATAGTCTTTTATCAGGTGGCAACAAGGTGCGCGCTTGTAACGGTTGGGTCATGCCAGTTCTCATGTACTCCTTTGGCATACTTAAGTGGACTCAGACTGAACTGGATGCCCTGGACCGGCGGGTCCGTACACTCTTGACGGCATACCGTATGCATCACCCACGTTCGTCTGTGATGAGGTTGTATATTCCGCGGAAATGTGGGGGCCGAGGCTTTCTGAATGCCAAGGCCCTTCATAACCGCGAGGTGTGCAACCTCAGAGAATACTTTCTCCAGGCAGACGTGGGTATGCATCGTGATGTAGTTGCTGTGGACACCGGACTCACCCCGCTCAGTTTGGCTAAAGAGAACTGGCGCAAGCCTGTAGTGCTTAGCACTAGCGATCGCAGGGATGTATGGCAGAGCAAGGAGCTTCACGGTAGGTTCTACAAGGCTCTATATGGAGCCGATGTAGACCTGTTAGCCTCCGTGAACTGGCTACGTTTCGGTGACCTCTTTGGGGAAACCGAAGGTTTTGTCTGTGCTATTGCGGACGAAGTTATCAAGACGAATAACTACCGGAAATATATCTTGAGGGATGGTACGGTTGACATTTGTCGGGCGTGCCATCTACCTGGTGAGTCCCTCAGGCATATAGTATCCGGTTGTTCTCGTCTTGCTAACGGCGAGTACTTGCACAGACATAACCAAGTAGCCAGGATTATTCATCAGCAACTTGCTCTGAAATACAAACTTGTAGATGTTGAAGTGCCGTACTACAGGTATGTAGCTGAATCAGTTCTCGAAAATGGTCATGTCACGTTGTACTGGGATCGAACTATCATCACAGACAGGACTGTTGTGGCCAACAAACCTGACATTGTGGTGATAGATCGATCAGAGCGCCGTGCAATGATTATCGATGTCACCATTCCGCATGACGGCAATCTCGTGAAAGCTGAAAAGGATAAACAAATTAAATATATCGATTTAGCTCGCGAGGTTGTCGACATGTGGGATGTGGATTCGGCAATCATTGTGCCGATAGTCATATCTGTCAATGGTCTAATTGCTAAGAGCCTCGATCACCATCTAAAGAGGCTCGCGTTAGGTGCTTGGATCGGGGGTTTGATGCAGAAGGCAGTGCTATTAGATACAGCACGCATTGTGAGGAGGTTCCTGTCTCTGGAATCCTAACCACCGGCAGCTTGGACCCTGTTCCCGATGCCGGTGGGTCGTTTCAGTTTTTATATTTTTAAATATGTATGTTTTTATATTTATATTTAAAAATGTAATAATTAGAAGAAAAATAGTAATAAAGAGAATTATAATAATAATAATTTATTGCACAAAATACAGACATACATGATTATACACAATTGCACAAATAAAACTTAAGACTAAGGATTCTGAAAAATTGTGTAAATGGTCACCTGTCTCCTGTACTAGTTACAAACTGTATCACAGGTAGGCAGGATCTTCGGTTACAAAAATTGATCAATATAGCTAAGATATTCATAATACAATTATAAGTAAGAAAGGCATTAAATATTAATCTATACGAAACAAAATCTATTGTTTACCTAAACAAAATAATAATTATCAAATACAATATAATAAACTAAAGCTAACTTATTCTGTAATGTAAACAAAATATTGATTACTCATCTTTTACATTGCAAGCCGTACATTGCTTAACATAATTATTAAATATAGGTACCTAACAAACACACCGGTTGTCAGCAAAATTGAAATATATGTAAAACTCAATGTTGCGTACTAATTTTTATTTATATATTAGTTATATGATAAGAAGTGCTATTATCTGAAATAAACAGCACAAGTTATTAGGTGCCTCCATAATCAACCGAATTTATGTATCTCTTTTCAGCCATTATTTTTGCCGGGCAGTCAGTAGTGTGGTATGTGTGCTTTGCTTTTTGAAGTGCAAGCAAATAGCGCATTTTGGTTCATCGGCCTTCTTCGTGCAGTCCTTTATTGAGTGACCTTGGTCGCCACAGTGGCCACAGGTATAGGTAGTTCCCCGACACGTCTTTGCCGCATGCCCATACTGTTGACACTTATAACATCTAGTGACTAAAGTAAAGTCTCTCACAGGGCAAGATGACCAATTCATAAATACTCTTTGCTTTGTCATTAGTGCTTTCCGAATGTCTGCAGATACTTCTATTATATAGTTACAGGTATCAGCTTCCTTCTTGCCCGACTTATGGCTTAATCGTATCGTACTCATAAACGACTCAAGATTAGTATTTTAAAGTTTATCGGCTAGATTCTGATGGAACAAACAATGAAAAACTTCTTCTTCTTCCATAGATGCAGGCACCCCAATAACAACCAGTCTAGGTTTTCGTTTACAAGCATTCTCGATTTTTAGGTCTGAGTTGGTTATTTGCACGGATTGTTTAATCTTCTCGATGTCGTCTTTCGTATCTGTGCTGATTATAACACCTCCATTCCTTGTTTTGCGTACTCCTCTCACATTTTAATTTATCATTAGGGTAAATAGCCACTGAGCTCAAATTAAGCGGCTGAATAAAATTATGACTACCTTGTTTAACTTTATCAGCAAAGGAAGTTCCCGTGACAGGTTTCGAAGTTTCTTCAACACTCCGCTTAAGGTCCTGTAGTCGCTGTGACAGATCAATTTTGTCTTGTAAAGTTTGGTTAGAGGAGTAGGCTTGTACGGCTTTATACTTAAGGGACTGGTATTGCACTGCCATATGCGATGTACCGCTGCTAATTTTACGACATAAGCCATTTATGCGCAATTTCTGCTCAGAGTTCAGTTTTCCTTCTGCTGTAACAGAGCACACCTCATTGAGGCACTGCTTAATGGATGACACCCAGGACTGAATCTCCGACGTTGAAATAACTTCAAGAACATCGTCTCGTTGGGTCGGGGCTATAGGGCACGGTGTGGATGCAGGCGTGGGCGCCTGCGTCGGCGGAGGGGTGCGTGCTGTCCTGCCACTTCGGTTAAATGGACTATTTTCCATTTTAAAACTGGTTTTCTTGTTATGTACTAAACATTTCCACAGGTTTGCTGTCGTAGCTATTATACAGAAACATGTGACACAGTTTGCGTTATTGTCAAAACGAGGTCACGATTCAATTATTATTATTTGTATATATTAATTGCAGTTTGACACGTCCGTACTAAATGAGTTCCGATTAAACTCATCATTGATTTAAATATAAAATGTACCGAATGGTAGATAGAGGATAGGTATATTACGAATATAAAAAGATGTTAATATTATTTTAAGAATGGTTTATTGCTTTTGGAAAAGTGGCATAAGTTCGAAATGTATAGTGGGATCGTAAGTTCGATTATTATCGAGCCGAGTCAGGTAAGTATTCTTGAAACGAACATAGAGTACATAAGTGGTAATGGAATTAATACAATTAGTATAATTTATGTCCATACATCTCTGTCTACCCTTTAAGGTATAGGGATGAATATGCTGTTATTTAAAAATATATAAACAATAAACATAGGTACATTTATACATTTTAATTGTACTTACTTACATGTATGTATATGTGAAGTCTGCCAACCCGCACTGGGCCAGAGGACAGTTTAATACATGGCTGATATTATTATATGCTATGTATATTTTCTTTTAAGTTTGTACTAAGCAATCATTTGAATATTTGTGCGGCCATGACTGCCATATTTATTCCTTATAAGCCCTTTAAGCAAGCACTTACGTTTAAGACTAATATTGATACATACATTTGTTTGTGTTTGTTTTAAAAGAACACCTTTATTTAGGGCTTAGATAAACAGTAGGCTTAAAAAATAACCTTTGCCTAATTCCGATTTTAAATGCGCCGTGCACTTGAATCGGTAAGTAAAGTATTCGAATTCAAGAACGATTTCATAAGTTAGTAACATAGAGCATCTCTATGGGCCGCTAGAAGGTGACTTGGTATCGTGCTCTATGGTTAGTGGTTAATAGTTAAAAAAGGTAATAAGGTTGGCAATTCAGGGTCAAATAAATTATTGTGATATTTAAAAATATGTAATCATATATTTATATATTTTAATCGTATTTGCGTCGAAACACAGCAGCGATTGGGGTAGCCTAGTTGAGTGCCGTTGGATTACTTAGCAGGCGGTCTTGACTTCAACCCCACGAGATGCACCTGGACTTAAGAGGCGTCACTTAGATTTAAAGTTGGAACCTAGCTTAAAGTTTAAGGCATGTTTTATTAGACGAATCAGATATCGTATCTCTGGCATAATGTGAATCATGTAATTTCTGCGGTTTAGCAAGACAATTGTAGTTAAGACGCGCAAATAATCGTGAATTAATAAAGGATATTTAAATAACGTAGTCAATAAATTTATAAGAGATTCATTCAAAGTTATTGTACGACTATTTCTGTAAGATGCGCTCATGGAACAATATTTTTATGCCCTTTTACTCATCACGTCCTCATATAGTGCACAGTTACAATTTATTGTTAATAATCCTTCGCAGAATCGTAGTGTGACGTGTACGACAGTAAAAATATTTATGTTATCTGTGGATAGCGTCGGTGAGTGAAAATTGGCGCCAATTTACGAAAAGGGCTTTATCGATAACAGGAAAATACGTCTGTATCAATAAAATACTAGTTTATATTGATTGATGAGTAATTTTAACTTGTGGTAGGTATTAAAGATTATTGGTCGCGTGGCGGAATCATAAACGCAAACTTATGCGTTTATGTTTGATTATGGTTTAAATTGCGACTTTGTACAATATGTTACTGAGTTCTTATGATAGGAAATTGTAAGTAATAGACCAATCGATTGCTTATAATTTCCTATCATAAGAAGTTTCGAACTGTGTCTATTGGGCCGCAATAGGCTTATAGTTCATTTATTACGTGGGACTCAAAACAAAGGTAGGTAGTTAAATGAAGGCGACTGAGAGTTTCTTGAGAGAAAACCCCAATAACACTTGTTTACAATGACGTTGTACGACCCGGGATTCGTGTTTTAGTCCTCATGTTCAGTACAGATTCTTATCTTAAAAAGACAAAGTCTTCACTATTAATTTTCTGATCGCGGGACAGTAAAAATTTTAAAACAATTGAAAAGACAGGACTTTATAGACAGGATTGCAATAAATCTCCGCTCCGCTCCAGTATGCAATCCTATTGGTTAATATTTCTCAGTTTTTCGCGCCGCAGCCTCGGTCCGCTTCAACATACATAAAGGACAGCCAATCTCAGACCGACTATGTATTTGTGGACCAGACTCTCTTTGATATGTGTGAGAACCAAACCTACATTCTTCGCGGTTGTCTGGCGAAGTGACCGTTGCATCATTGCACCATGCGTGCAGTCAACATTCGTACAGTCACTTAGTATGATTGGGTATGAATTACAAGTAATTAGTTCCAATCAAAGAGGATTAAGTTGTTTTTAATGGATGTACTTATTGTTTTTGACCTCTGATATTAAATAGAGGTTATATTCAAGGCCGTTGTGTTGATTCAACAATCATTAGCAATGTTTTTGAGTGTTGAGGGTTCGATAAGTAAACACGTGGCGATACAATCTAGCTTCAATTTTATTTAATTACTTGGTGTGCCTGCTGTTTCGTCCGCGTTTATGATTACTGCGCCGCCCCATGGGTCGTAGCGTGATGTTATATAGCCTATAACCTGCCTTGATAAATAAGCTATCCAACAGTAAAAGACTTTTCCAATTCGAACTAGTAGTTCCTGAGATTAACGCGTTGAACCAAACAAACAAACTCTTCGGCTTTATAATATTAGTATAGATATAATATCCGCCTGTATAAACTGTCCTACTGCTGGGCACAAGTTTCTTCTCAAGCTGTGAGCGGGGTTAGGCCACAGTTCATTATGCTGGCCCAGTGCGGGTTGGCACACTTTACATATCTTCGAAAACATTATAGAGAACTTTCAGATATGCCTAACGATGTTTTCCTTTACCGATAAAGCGAGCGGTAATTCGTTATTTAATACGAACATAAGTTCGAAAAGTCTGAGGTGGGATCCTTGGGATCGAACTTGAGATCTCTACGTGGCAGTGCAAAGGTCTCTCAACAGAGTATCGCTGCTGTTAATATTAGTTTTGGATTTGGTAAATCTTGTTAAGATAGACAGACACTTTGACTGTCATAATATATTTCTTTACCTGAGGTACTGCGCATTTTCGTAATTAAATCCTATTAACCTATTGAGTCACAGCAGCACTTCGGCGGCCAGACACAATAGTTTTTCAATTATGTCAGGCATTTCAACAATTTACAGGTTAGTATTATAAAATGACAGAGAGAAATGGCAAAGATTTTGCTGATATTTGGATGACTGTTTCTTAATCACGCGACAAAAATATTGTTTTGATTTGATTTGATTTTTATAACGACACGACGGTAGCAAATAAGCAAATCTGGCCTTCTCTAATCATTTTAAAATACCTCTCTCTTCTCCCTAGCCTTTATTATTCCCAAGTCACTTGGTGTCGGCTTTTCAAGTCTAACCGGATTTGACTGAATATCAGTTTTTACACGGAGCGGCTGCCACCTGACCTCCGCAACCCGAAGGCTAACGATACCCTAAGGCTAGACCAGTGTCAAGATATTATAGGGTACTGACTTCCCAATAACGACTGCCATAGATGTTCATGGCAGCCGGGACCGACGGCTTAACGTGCTCTCCGAAGCACGGAGCATGCGATAATTGTTAATAAATACGCACATAATTTCGAAAAGTCATATAACTTCCGAAAGTCAGCGGTGCGCGACGTGGGTTCGAACCTGAGACCCTCGGCATTGCAGTCTGTTGGTCTCCCCATGAGCTATCGCTGCTGTTAAAATCATCTTAAAATGCCTATTACTTATATTTTTACATTCTAAATGTTATGTTTAATTATCATAAATATAATCATTTATTTGCAAACAAAGCGTACATACAGTAATTAGTTGCTCATAGTAGTTATTTATATTGATGTCACACCATACAAACAACATAAAGAAATAAGTGCTTATCCTTAGATCATACAGCCATTAGATTTTTATTCCAATACGTGTATGAATTCTAAAAATATGACTTCTTTGAACCAAGTGTTTGTTAAGTAAGCAAAAACAACTTATTACTGAGTAATACTTCGTATCGGTAACTTATCGGTAAAGCTGTTCCAAGAATACTAACTAGTAATAAAAAAAAATTACTAAAGGCTTGGTCGCATAGTGTAGGTAGTTCAGCACTTATACAGAAAAGAAGTGAGTATAGAAATATCTAGGTATTTGATAAGCTTTGTAAATTACATGTTTATAAGAAACTATACTCCATTTGGTTAGGTACTTAACTAAAGCGATAGCTCAGTGGGGAGACCAACAGACTGCAATGCAGAGCAATACTCTAATTCCCAAGACACGAAATATTGTTTTGGTGATTACCCATCGAAACCAAGGCTTAGTAATAAGACTTCTGTGGCACTTACACTATTTCGTCCTATACTGAACAAACTCGGAACACCCGGCGTCTAGTAACGTCGATAAGTCTACTGGAATCACGTCGCCATCAAAACAATAATGATTGACAGCACCATGGTAACATTAGAATAGATCTGAGCGTGGATTAAAACGTGATTGAATGGTATATTGTCGTCACTAGACGAATTAATGATTGCTGTTTAGAAATCATGGCGCTCCGTGCGTGAGAGAGCACGTTCCCATAAATTACTATTGAAGTGTGTACGATACTCGAAATCGTAACGTAAAACAGTCTAATCTTGGGTTACTATGACGATGTCATTAAATCTTATATTAGAATCGTGTGATTTGTGGACGCATTAAATAAAGAAAAGCTATGAAAGTAGCGCTGAAATATAGACCATGTATATATGGTCTATATTTCACCGCAAGTTTGCCCTTTTTTTTGTATATACGACCCGAATCCATTTAAATGTTTTTAAATGCTTTTTATGTCATGTCTCTTTTTTGTAATACCTACTACTTGTATCACACTATCTATAATTTCATTCACCTTACTCCGAACTATCTATACTTACTGTGTTGCAGGACACTTCACATACAGGGTCTGTCGTTAATAATGGATAACCCGTTAGCTGGAGGTTAACCAGTTATCAGGCAGTAAGAAAATTATATTTTTATGTCAGGGTTGCCATACTTTTTTTTCACAATCAGTGGTTAAAACTAGACGTACGTAAAGATTAATTTCAAGAAATTGATTAAAATGTTAATTTTTATACTGTTTTACATTAATGGCGGCTAAAAATGTAGTTAAATTAAATAATACAAGTATTCGCAAGTACGATGGCAAAAGAATTGACAAAAAAAAACTAATTTTGTTAAAATGGCAACCAATTGAAAGGGTAAAGAAGTGAATTTTAACAAAAAACACAAAAATGTATGCCATTTTCACGCTGTTGGCAACCCAAACATAAAAATATTATTTTCTTACTGCCTGACCTTAACAACGTGTATGCGAAATTTCATGCTGACTGGTCGAGTAATTAAAGGTTTACAAACAAACAAACTCACTTTCACATTTATTATTAATCTGCAAGTTTTTGACATGGCCAAGAAGCATTTGCATTTTTATGAAAATAAATATTTTTGCCTTTAATTTAGATAAAATAGTTATATTAACTGGGCAGGTTACATGCGTAATTCATATAAACTTGGTACTCAGAAATATACTTTACATAACGCTAGTTTTTGCACGTCCACGTAAGCAACATCGACGTTCACTATAATACGAACCCGTCATCTATAATCAGTATAATGATCGATTTCTCTTACTATCAATTTACGTGGCGATAACCGATAGCTGACGTTTAAGCGTGATGTTAGATCACCTTAGAAACAAATCATGAATTTTGATTGTTCCATTCATTTAAAATATATACACAGTGTTATTATATAACTAATAGTACTTCGCAGCTTTGATCGCATAAATGTAGGTTATATACATTTTCTATCGCTCGGGAACAGTAAATTTCTTTTTCTAGAAATCTAGAAGAAAGTTACCTTATGTAGAGAGCAGCGATAGCTCAGTGGGGAGACCAGCAGACTGCAATGCAGAGGGTCTCGGGTTCGAACTCACGTCGCGCACCTCTGACATTCGGAAGTTATATGACTTTTCGAAATTATGTGCGTATTGATTGACAATTATCGCCTCATCCGTGCCTCGGAGAACACGTTAAGCCGTTGGTCCCGGCTGCCATGAACATCTATGGCAGTCGTTATTGGGAAAGTCAGTACCCTCTAATATCCTGACACTGGTCTAGCCTTAGGCTATCGTTAGCCTTCGGGTTGCGGAGGTCAGGTGGCAGCCGCTCCGTGTAAAAACTGATATTCAGTCAAAGCCGGTAAGACCAGAAAAGCCGACCCCAAGTGACTTGGGAATAATAAAGGCTAAGAGAGAAGAGAAGAGGTAAGGCAAAAAGTATATATCAATAGATTTCCCTACTAGAGATATACATTTATCATAGTACTATGTCTAATTATCTAATTCTTATTGATAGTATTGCTAGTAAGGGACACCACAGATAGATCAATCTTTAGGTACCATCGCAATGGTGGTTCCCAATAAGCTATCTATCTGTAGTTTGACCTAATTTGTATGGCGCTTATGTCAAATTTCTATATACAGGTTGTGGCGTAAATAATGGATAACCCTGAAACTGTCGACTGGCCAGATTATCATCTATCATTTACCCCACTTAATTCACCAAATTATTGATATTTTTGATATTTTATATAAAAGTAGTACTTACTCATACAAAATTAGCTGCCATTTCTACAATTGGCGACATTTTCTCGTTCTGTTTTTTATGTCACTCCTGAATACTTGTATCATCAGACCAGTATCAAGTTTTTTTGTTACAATCTAAGACAACTTCGCATAAAGTACTTATTCTGAAATTTTAACATGTTTTCTAAGGAATTAAGCATTTTTGGGCCCCTGTATCGAAAAAAAATGTCCATGGGTATATGGTGATATAAGTGGGGTAAATGATAGATGATAATCTGGCCAGTCGACATTTTCAGGGTTATCCATTATTTATGCCACACCCTGTATAGTAAGGACAACCACACACACATAGTTTATTGGAAACCATCATATGAAAATTATAGTGTACTTCGGAGATAGCAAGCCAAAAATGTCTTACAAGAGAAAGCAGCGTCAAATATTATATAATGTTTAACATTATGATTAATGGTTCTTATAGGTATATAAACTTATAAGAACCATTAATTATAGACACCATAATTCGTTTATAGAACACAATATTGACCTCGCATTGAATATTGGACACAACAGACGTATCGAATGTCGTATCAATATGTGTAATCGATACTCGTTTTGTTCCACTCGTCTCAAAACAAAGCTGAATCAATAATTGTTTAATTAATCGAATCCGAGCGATTTTTCCACTGTATATTATATTGTTCGTATTACTGAAACGTTGGACGGAAAGTGGATTAGTGGTGACGACTATGGGAATTCACTAGCTGTACTTATCTTGCTTTAATTCCTGTTTAGAATAATTTTATAATTTTAATGTAAAAAAGCGTAGGGTGGGGTGGGTTATCAGAATATCTTAGAAAGTACCCACGCTTTTTTTACCTCAAAATTATTAAATAATTTTTTACTTTAAACCTTTTTTTAATAATGGGTTTTTATTATTATTTTTTTCTATATTATTGTATAGTCATCGGTCCTCGATAAGTGTACAAAGTTTCAAATCAATTCGGCGTCGGTTTGAAAGGAGTGAGAATCACGAACAAAGATTCCGTTACATAGATTCATAGATACATAGACATATAGATACATACATACCAAGCTGAGCAGCGATGGCTCAGTGGGGAGACAATGCAGAGGGTCTCGGGTTCGAACCCACGTCGCGCACCTCTGACTTTAGGAAGTCATATGACTTTTCGAAATTATGTGCGTATTGATTGACAATTATCGCCTGCTCCGTGCCTCGGAGAGCACGTTAAGCCGTCGGTCCCGGCTGCCATGAACATCTATGGCAGTCGTTATTGGGAGAGTGTCGACACAAAAGATCCCACTGAGTCGAAGTGTCGCTGGTCTGCACTGACCAGCCCCCACATAAGATACATATATACATACCAAACTAATATAAGCGTGTTAAAAAGAGATCACTTCCACACTAGGAATTCCTGTGTTGCGGGCGACTTTACAAACATTCAAACAAAGAATACAATAACACATCCAGTCTCGGCACAACTATTTGTGGATTAACAACCGTCCTGTTCCCGTGTGGGGATCAAACCCAGAATACACAGCGCAGTGGCAGCGGCGAGGCGACCACTTAAACCACTACGTCATCTGTGCAGTCAAATTCTCATGTATAATGGGTTACGAGCCCGTAC
The DNA here is from genome assembly GCA_930367265.1 of Catocala fraxini. Lineage (NCBI taxonomy): Eukaryota > Metazoa > Arthropoda > Insecta > Lepidoptera > Erebidae > Catocala > Catocala fraxini. Next base: position 17,283,904 of record OV884045.1, read on the forward strand.
ACCCCTTGACTTTCGCCCCTTTCATAGAAAGACGGAGCCCCACTTCGCGGGGCTCCTATTTTTGGTGGATTTTAAGACTGCGCCGAGCGTAAGACAGATAATGACAGAGCTCGTGCGGCGCATATTCAAATCGGCGCGCGGCCGCCATAGTCAAATTGTATGGAGGATTTGGAGTACTTTTTTTTGATAAATATGTATCTTTATTGTCAACCAATAACTTAAATATTTGGGACGGACAAATTGTAATATAACTATTTATGTTTCGTTTAAGCTCTTAAATAGGATAGATTTCTACTGTTATAATCTAAAAATCACGTAACACGAGATTACATTTTTGCATTTTTCGTGCATATTTACGTAATTTTGTAGGCGAAAATATTAATTACTTCAAGTTTTTTCCACGGAGTAATTGTAAATACATTCATTGTTATGGTAAATGTATATTTTATATTTGTATTAAACAAAAAGTGTCGATTTTATTCACTTAACTGTGACCGCCTGTTTTGGTACATTTCGCTCGGCGCAGTCTTAAGAAGTAACCTAACAAATACCTACTAGAGGGCGAACCTTGAGGGGCGAACGGGCTCGTAACTGTTTAATGTGGTAAGCTGTATGTGTCGCATAGAGCTATTGTATAGTGTATGTAGCCTATTAATAACGTAACAAAGAGATAAAGCTATACACTTTACACTGTTTCATTCCTCGGACATGCAATATGCATTTGTCGGCCTCGATGGCGTAGTGATTAGTGTAACCGACTGCCACGCCTGAGGTCGCGGGTTCGATTCCCGCACAAGTCAAACATTTGTGTGCATGAACGTGGATGTTTGACTTGGTCTGGGTGTTTCTATGTATTCTTCTTCTTTAGCCTTAATCGACCAAATATTTGGTGTAAAGGAGGCCTCCTTTAATCCTCTCCACTTTCCTCTGTCTTGGACAATTAGGGTCCACTTGCTGCCCGCCACTTTTTTGATGTCATCCTTTCATCTCATCTGTGGTCGCCCTCGAGGTCTTTTCTGGTCCCATGGTCTCCATTCTAACACTTTTGTACACCAAGAGTTTTGCTTTCTGGCTATATATAATATGTATGTATGTTTCTATGTACATATAATATGTATGTATTTACAAAAAAAGGTATATATGTATGTTTATCCATTGTCTAGTACCCATAGTACAAGCTCTGCTTAGTTTGGACTAGATGGTGTTGTGTGTGTGTAGAATATTATTATTATTTTTTATTTCTCTTTCACGGGTATTTCCCTAATACGTTAGGAAAATACCCGGCCCTTTGGGAGGCTTACACGGGGACATGAGTTCAACATGCAGAGGCCCTTCGAGAGTTTTAGTTTAAAGTGAGATGAGACATTTTGCGAGACACTAGTCGCGGCACTAGGTATTGCTACATATGGAATCTAATTATTCTGGTTTATGAGGATGGGATTTTGATGGTTTGGTAAAATGCAAATTATAGTTAAAAACGGCGTCTGCCTGATATACTGTCCCAGTACAAAGTTGGAATGGTAGACGGTGACTTGTCGACTCACTAGATGGGTCCTCTGAATAGTCGCCATAGACATACAGGCCTTAAAGGCAACAGAGGGCAACACCGGTGCGGCGCCGGTTTCACCATCACGGGTCTCGTGATAACGGAGACCCGGAGCGGCTTTCCCAGTAGTTACGCCCTTGAAAATGACACTTCCACCCCCAAGCATATAGCTCTAGTGGGCTCTCTCTGACCAGCCAACCAAGGCAAGCCAGAGTTGAGAGTACTACGGGCGCTCTTGAAGTTCAACTCCAGCCAACCAGTAACAGCAAGCCGGGGACGAAGCCCTAACCGACTCTCTAAGGCATTCAGGACCGCAGTCTCGCCACTCATATTCAGCTCGCCACAAACTGCCCTGCGGTTTGTGCGGTGATACATTTTGTGTTTATATCACAAGGCGAAGGTGATAGTTTAAAAGCGAGTGTACTGTGCCCTCCGATATCGCGTTAGTCTCATGATGAGATAACGACTATCCCAGAGGGGTTTATTATTATTATTATTATAATCCTTGAAGAGTTAATGGTAACATCTTTAATATGTTTTGGACGGTAAGTGACAGTGATTGAGGCTTTCATACTTAACTTTCATTTTATGTTTAAATCCGTTTCCTTAAAATCGAGCAAGCGATCATACATACATACCTATGCTTGCCATTAAAAATATAATCACTTCATATGCTACCTTTGTTCACACTTTGTTAAGTGCGTATTTACCAATACTTAACATGACTCCGAGAAACTTATAGAACGCTCATACATGCAGCATTGCTTGTTTTTCTTTACCTTCCAAACGAGCAATAATTATAATCAAAAATCTTGGATTTATGAACTTCATGAACGGCTGCAAATAAGCACAATTTTAGGCCACGGTACCGATACAAAAACATTTCTTAGCAAAACACTATGACATTTATTCCTTCCATTATTACAGTTTATTTTCGTACTCACATTTACAAACCCATTCTTCCGCGTACAAAAGGTGAAAATTACAGTTCCAAGTATCGTCGGTATTAGCGTTTATCTGATTGTTCCACTGCCCTAAAAGCAACGGCTGTTGCCTGACGATTATTTTTAGAACAACAATCGTTATTCATAGCTGCTGTAACCGTTTTATTAAATTTAGTATTAGAGAAAAGAGCGTCGACCTTAGCACCTTCCCTATTTGAATAACTGTGGGAAAGTTAGGCATTGTGTCGAATTTTCGGGTACGAAGTTTAGGTAATATTGTACGGTTGTAGAATTAATGTTTAATTTTGTTATTGTTGGTATGGTTGTCCCAGTGGTTAATGTTGTAATCTTGGAACTGGTAACCTCGAGTGGATTCGATTCTCATGAGAAACAAATATTCGAGTGATACGTGAATAGTTGATACGAGTTTAGGCATTATTTATATTAGTTGTCATACTGTATGTACTTTTTGTCTTTAGAACGAGTGCAGCCTTATAGTTGAATAGATTAAATAAACCATCCAGTTGTCGAAATTCGATGACAGTCATTATGTATTGAAAATTTGAGAAAATTCCAGCATTAAAGAAAGCGATCTGTTTCCTTTTTTTTTTTAATGATAGCTCTATAGCTAGTTATAAGCTAGAAAACAAGAGAGAAAAAGAAAATTCGTTGAAATACTTAGATAAGAGGTACTGAACTACTTTGTTTTTAACTGTTTAACTATATATGTATAGATGAGTGAAATAAGTCTAAGTTTAATTACTATGGTTTTAAAAAGGTTTGCTCTACTAACGCATCTCTTTATTGATATAAATCCCGTATAAAGATCAAACGTTAGAAAATAGCCCAACACACAACTCTTGGAATCTAATAGCGTCGTAGTTATCAATATAACTACTGCATAATAATTCTGCAGTAATTTTTAATCCGCTCGTGTTTATCTGACGACAAATTCAATACAGCTTTCTATAGTTCTGAAAGTGTATAATAACAACATTGTACCCAAGCTAATGAGCTAATGTTTAGTGAAAGTTGTTTAACATTTCTAACTAATAGACAATATGTTTTCCATTATTAATTTTATGGATAATTACCTACTGCATACCATAGTTTTAAGTTACATACAAACATTCCTCCGAAGAAGATACTATATGTGAAATTTCGTTTAGAAATCTAAACGAGTCGATATAATAATAATATAATAATAATATTCTATCACATACACCCAACACCATCTAGCCCAAACTAAGCAGAGCTTGTACTATGGGTACTAGACAATGGATAAACATACTTATATACTGTTTTTTTGTAAATACATACATATTATACATAGAAACACCCAGACCAAGACAAACATCCATGTTCATGCACACATATGTTTGACTTGTGCGGGAATCATACCCGCGACCTCAGGCGTGGCATTCAGTTACACTAACCACTACGCCATCGAGTCGTCAAACAAAAAAAATAAATATTTCAAATAAAAACATGAGCAATAATATTTTCATAGACAATTACTTAGAAGTTGTTCATAGCTTTTCCACATCTCGAGATCTGGTTCGAAATATTAAGTATCTGCCCTAAGACCCTCAGGGAAAAGGTGGCTCTGTGTCCTTGCAATATTTTCATGGTAGGCGGTGTAAAAACAGTGTATTAGGCTGCCTGTCCATTGAAGCGGAGCAAGGCTGCGGAGCGAAGAATTGGAGAAATATTAACCAATAGGATTGCATAAAATCTCCGCTCCGCTCTAGTATGCAAATCTATTGGTTAACATTTCTCCGTTTCTTCGTTCTGCAGCCTCGCTCCGCTTCAATAGACAGGCAGCCTTACTCCTACCGTTCACCAAGTATACTTTGGTCTTTTGGTCTTTCGGTCCCACGTAGGAGGACGAGAGCTTATTGCTGCATATTGAACCCAGGGCGCGAGCCTATTGCCGGATATCGGGCACAATTTCTTGGCAGAGTTACCCAATAACACATAGTTCAATCCGGGAATCAAACTTGAGACTACAGGCAAAGCAAACGCATACACTACTGCTGTTCCACCTTCTCCTTAGCCTTTATTATTCCCAAGTCACTTGGGTTCGGTTTTCTAGTCTAACCGGATTTGACTGGATATCAGTTTTTACACAGAGCGGCTGCCACCTGACCTCCGCAACCCGAAAGCTAACGATACCCTATGGTTAGACCAGTGTCAGAATATTAGAGGGTACTGACTTTCCCAATAACGACTGCCATAGATGTTCATGGCGGCCGAGACCGACTTAACGTGCTCTCCGAGCCACATAATTTCGAAAAGTCATATAACTTCTATATTCAGAGGTGCTCGACGTGGGTTCGAACCCGAGACCCTCTGTATTGCAGTCTGTTGGTCTCCCCACTGAGCTATCGCTACTATTCACTACTACTGCTGTTCCACCAAGGCGGTTAAATGAGCTCAGTATGCCCAAACTTCTATTAAGATATAGAAAACATAAGCAGCCATACACAACCCTAAGTTTTAGCCACAAGATGAAAGACGCAATGTGAAAATCATATATAAATGTTATTTTCTTACGTAACTGAATGAAATGCTTTTCCAAGACATAAAGTTCTTAAGCCAATTATCCACAGTTACATGATGTATATTAAGTTACGAAACACACCAATTAAGACTATCGGCTTGACTTCAACGATTTAGTGTACAATTGCCGGGAAAATTTATAGAAGGAACTAATTACTATCGTAATTAGTAAGTATGTAATTGCGCTTAAGACTGCGCCGAGCGTAAGACAGATAATGACAGAACTCGTGTGGCGCATATTCAAATCGGCGCGCGGCCGCCATAGTAAAATTGTATGGAGGATTTGAAGTGCTTTTTTGATAAATATGTATCTTTATTGTCAACCAATAACTTAAATATTTGGGACGGGCAAATTGTAATTTAACTATTTATGTTTCGTTTAAGCTGTAATATAGGATAGATTTCTACTGTTATAATCTAAAAATCACGTAACACGAGCTTACGTTTTTGCATTTTTCGTGCAAACTTACGTAATTTTGTAGGCGAAAATATTAATTATTTTAAGTTTTTGTCGCTGGTGTGCCGCTGCGGCAGAAATTATAATTGCCGATGACAAGACCTATTATGACAAGTATTATTTGTCTTAACTTAAATAGGTACTTATATATATATATATAAACTAGCTGTGCTCGCGATTTTATCCGCGTTTATACTTACTGCGCCGCCCCCGTGGGTCGTAGCGTGATAATGAAACAAACACTCTTCAGCTTTATAATATTAGTATAGATTATTGTGTGTTGAAAGTGGGTTTACCGTCTAGGGAACCCAATAACTATTGATCGCAAATCGAATGCTTTGTCCTTTGGACTACCGAATACAATAATAGGTATCACATAAGTATAGGCAGGCCGTTATGCATGTTTGCCATCTTAGCAGTCCTTGCTTGCCTCGCATGTCACCAAGCAAGTATCAAGAGTTTATGAACATAATATAATTATTGGGCACTTCGACCTCATTACTCAGATTATCAAAATGGGTAACTAGTACTTACTTAATATTAACACGTTTATTATAAATACGAAAGTCTGTTTGTTGGTTTGGTCTTTATTTACTCAGCAAAGGAGCAACAGATCGTAGTTTAACTACCAGATACCTATAACATATACGCATTTTATAGTAGTTTATGATAACACATTTTTATATTTTAATGGTTGGATTTTTTCAAATTAGTTGCTCACGTCCATTTATTGTAGAATAATTGCAATGTGTAAGATTTACGTTAACGTAAGACAATATTATTCTAACCGGTTTTTTGTATCGAGATAGTTTACGAGCAGAGACCGACATTTGTAGCATGCATTTTTATAGCAGTAGCGATAGCATAGGAAATCTTTGGATTGCCACGCAGCGGTCTCACGTTCGATACCAAAGTACTCACCTCTGACTTTTCGAAGTTATGTGCGTATTGAACAGTTAATTATCGCTCGCCTTAACGATGACTGAATAGGTTATGATAAAACCTACATGTCTGAGAATTCTACATAATGTTTTCGAAGACGTGTGATGTTTTCCAACCCACACTGGGCCAGCGTGGTGGATTATAGCCAAATTCTTCACATATTGGAAGAAACCCTTTGCCCAGCAGTGGGGCAGTTTATAAACAGGCCAGATATTCTTTTCTTTTTAATGTTTGTATTCCAAATAAAGACTTGGTTACTCTAGGATACATTGTTAGAGTTATAGAACTAAGGAAGTAAAGCATCGGGTATAAGCTAGTAGGTATATATTATCAACATAATCTCGAATTATCTATATCTACAATCTAAACGTATTAAGGCACGCACTTCATGTGTTTAAGCAATTAGGGTTTGGGTTAAACGTTTGTAGGCAAGAACGCGAAAGCAAAATGATTTAAATGTTCTTTTGTTGTTCGTTGGCCCTTTGGTAAGAATTAATCTATGATGGAATACGTATTTATTTTAACAAGGATGGTAAACTAGTATGTTATGGTGCAGTTGCCCGCCTCGACTCATAATAGGCGTCATATTATAAGTGCAGCGTACATACCCCCGTGCTCTCGGGATGAAGTATATATGCTGCATTTAGACATAGTACAGGGCGTATTAAATGATAGCTGCACCGAAACGTTTTTTATTGTAGGTGATTATAATTTACCAGACATTGTGTGGCTCGAACTTAGTAACTGTAATTATGTCATACCCCAACCCACTGATGTTGTAAGTACATACCTGTGTAACTTTATGTCTTTTGTAAATGCCACTCAATTCAATACAATTAAGAATAGTTTGGGTCGTGTACTGGACTTATTTTTATCAAACGTAGACTGCCAATCCAGAACATGTACTCCACTAGTTCCTATAGATAATTATCACCCGCCGTTCTGTGTAACTTCACTGATGGAAACTAAATCAATCCCTATGGAACGTAACGTGTCGACCAAATACAACTTTCATAAGGGGAATTATGAAGATGTTAACAGGGAGTTAAGTAGAATAGATTGGAATGTACTACTCAATAATCTCACCGCTGACCAATCTGTTGACATATTTTATGAAAATATTTATAGGATAGTTAAATTGTATGTTCCTATGTCGCGTCCCAAACGTTCCCGCTTCCCGTTGTGGTTCACACCCGCACTTATTAAAATTTTTATGAATAAAGAATCAGCGTGGATAAAATGGAAGACGTATAATAATATATCTGACTACGAAATTTTTTCTATACATCGGAAACGCTTTAAATCTGAGTCTGCCAAATGCTTTCAGTCATATATTAAATCTGTAGAAGATAATATTCCACTTCATATTAAGCACTTCTGGACATATATTACAAATCGGTCGAGTAAATCAAAATTACCAGCCAATATGTACCTAAATAATACACACTCAAATAACCCAACCACAATATGCAATATGTTTTCTTCTTACTTTAATTCAGTTTATGAACCTTCTATTTTTGACCCTTCGCAGTGGCAGCCTCCTGATGTGTGTGCTGTTAATTCATCTTATATATCCAATATAATCTTAACTTCGGATACTGTTCTCAGCGCAATAAACAGGTTGAACACTAATAAAGGTTCTGGTCCCGATGGGCTGCACCCATTTTTTTTAAAGAATATAGCGGTTAATATCAGTTTACCACTCCAAATAATATTTAATAAATGTCTCCTCGAAGGGACCTTCCCTGCTATTTGGAAATGTGCTTATATCACGCCCGTATATAAGAGTGGCAACAAAAGTGATATCGAAAATTACCGTCCGATATCGTTGCTTTCCACCTTGTCGAAGCTCTTCGAGAGTCTTGTACACAGCGAGCTGTATTCGTATTTTCATAATTTAGTTATATGTGAACAACATGGTTTTGTCAAACGCCGCTCGACAACTACTAATCTCATGGTTTTTAGTAATTACTTATTCGAAAGTATGGATAAACAAGTCCAAGTCGACGCTGTGTACACAGACTTCCGGAAGGCTTTTGACAGGGTGGATCATAAATTATTGCTAGATAAGATAGCGTACAACGGGATTCGGGGTAACTTATTGAGGTGGTTTGTTGCTTACATTTTTAACAGGACTCAAAAAGTTGTGATAAACGGATTTGAATCAAATTCAATAATTGTCACTTCCGGCGTCCCGCAGGGCTCAATTCTGGGCCCCTTGCTCTTTATTTTATTCATAAATGACATTAACAGTTGTTTTAGACATTCCCAATTCTTGATGTACGCTGATGACATCAAAGTCTTCAAATCCTGTAAAAGTACACATGATTGTTCGCTTCTACAGGAAGATCTTGATAGGCTGTCTCAATACTGCCTTATAAACAAACTCCAGTTAAGTTTACCTAAATGTAAAATTATAAGTTATACAAAAAATAAAAACATCTTAAATTTTAACTACAAACTTCATGACAGTAATTTAGAAAAAGTTAATCATATTCGCGATCTCGGAGTCATACTCGATTCAAAGTTGCACTTAGATCTACATGTGAATAGTGTAATCAATAAAGCATATAAAATGTATGGTTTCGTCATGCGGTCTTCCGTCGACTTTAAGCGTCCTGCTACTTTCTTATTACTTTATAAAGCTCTTATCCGTTCACAACTTGAGTATGCAGTCCCGATTTGGTGTCCTTTATATAAGAAATATGTAAATGCACTGGAGATGATTCAAAAGAAGTTTCTTCGATCTGTGCAGTACAAATGTTATCATTCGAAATTAACATATATCCAACTACTTCATAAATACAACCTCTTGACACTGGAGTCCAGACGTATTCTTCTAATGTCGATGATGCTTCATGGCATATGTAACAATAGATTCGACTGCGCAGACATTACAAATAGTCTATGTTACATTACACCCAGAACTGTAATGCGACGAGGAGCGCGCACACCGCGACTGTTCCATACTGCACGGTGTAGAACCAACGCCGGGGTGCGGGCGCCCCTTCGTCGCCTCGTAGAAACGTATAACACACACTTGATTGATATCGATATATTTGCTTTTTCACATTTTAAATTTAAAGACAGGGCCATGGAACTACTTAAAACTAATACTACACAACTATAATTTTCGCACTTTTATAATCGCACGTTTGAAAATAATATTAAGACGTAACATAAAATTATTTCGTGGACATTAGTGTGGGTTACACGTTTACTCAATTTTTATATGTTGTCTAGTTATGTAAGAATAACGTGTAACTGTTTTATGTCCCAATAAAGAAAATTAAAAAATTAAAATTAAAATTATCATATGAGGCTACACTTAGTGTGCATAATTTTCTCTTTGGTAGGTTGCTTATAAATTGACTTTTGATAAATATAATAAAAAAAAATATTTTTAACTATATCATATATTTATTATTAAGTCGCAGCCGCACATCAGTGGGCAGATACAATATAATTTTAATAATGATGTCTGTATCTAGATTATAAAACTTGACAGTTTAATGACAATTTTATATTTAATCTACAAATATGTGACATCGAATGATTGTATTACTTTTCCAGATTTAAGAATATTGGGCAGCGAAAGCCGTGGTGGGAGACCGTTGGACTGCCAGGCAGAGATCTCGGGTTTGATCCCAAGGCGCGCATCACTGACTTTTCGAAGTTATGTGCGATTTAATTGTTAATTATCCTTTGCTATAACGGTGAAGGAAAACATCATGAGGAAACCTGCATGTCAGAGAGTTCTCTATACTGTCTGTGCCAGCGTGGTGGACTGTGGTCTAACGGTTCCCTATTTATACGCATAAAATTATATGTCATAATTGAACATGGCATTTACTTATCTTAATAATAGTTACGGACAATTTTAATTTAGCATAACTGTTTAGGCACAATTTTCTTAAGCATAATTACTATAAGCATAATGTATCTTATGTGGGGGCCAGTCAGTGCAGACCGGCGACACTTCGACCCAGTGGGATCTTTTGTGTCGACACTCTCCCAATAACGACTGCCATAGATGTCCATGGCATCCGGGACCGACGGCTTAACGTGCTCTCCGAGGCACGGAGCAGGCGATAATTGTCAATCAATACGCACATAATTTCGAAAAGTCATATAACTTCTGAAAGTCAGAGGTGCGCGACGTGGGTTCGAACCCGAGACCCTCTGCATTGCAGTCTGTGGGTCTCCCCACTGAGCTATCGCTGCTCATAAGCATAATAATTGTTAAGCATACTATTCTAAAGCATAATTTTAAAGTTCTGTCAATTTTGTGTTTGTATTTAATAAAATACTTTTTGTATATAAAATAAACATGTTGGCGGCTTATCACCCGCACCCTAACCTATTGTTACACTATGGTACCCAAGTTATACAGGCTGTCCCAGAAGTCGACGTCAATCCGGCTTGTCGTCGACTTCTGGGAAATCCTGTATATGCCTTATAACTTTATGCCAATCAAAATTAGAGCAGAAATCATTAGCCTAAATTATATTTATGCCTATTAAAATAGTAGGTGTGCCAAAAAACAATTATTTCAAAGTATTATTAGGACAAAAAAAATAGTCAAAACAAAGAGTGCCCATTTTGCACCCACAGTTTGTCAAAAATGCTTTTAGTCTCATGTAATAGAAGGCGAGCCTATTGCCATCGGTCGTGCTGCTACTGAAAATTTCTTGGCAGAAACACCCAATTATACTTTACTCGATTCCGGAACCGATGCTGATACCTCAGGTAGAACATTTTTTTTTTCTTTGAAAAGGATTACTCCCACACTAGGAATACTGCCTGTATAGCGAGACCATTCAAACAACAGACACAAAGAACACCCAGAATCGGAACAATCATTTGTGGATCACACAAATTTTCGTCTCGTATAGGATTCGAACCCAAAAGAATAGTATGAATAAAGTTGTATAATTTATACCAAAGTTATTTAGCTATTCTGAATGCCAGCAGCGATAGCTCAGTGGGGAGACCAACGGACTGCAATGCAGAGGGTCTCGGGTTCGAACCCACGTCGCGCACCTCTGACTTTCGGAAGTTATATGACTTTTCGAAATTATGTGCGTATTGATTGACAATTATCGCCTGCTCCGTGCCTCGGAGAGCACGTTAAGCCGTTGGTCCCGGCTGCCATGAACATCTATGGCAGTCGTTATTGGGAAAGTCAGTACCCTCTAATATCCTGACACTGGTCTAGCCTTAGGGTATCGTTAGCCTTCGGGTTGCGGAGGTCAGGTGGCAGCCGCTCCGTGTAAAAACTGATATCCAGTCAAATCCGGTTAGACCAGAAAAGCCGACCCCAAGTAACTTGGGAATAATAAAGGCTAAGAGAGAAGATTTAGCTATTCCGAATAACTGCGCTTGCATACTAGGCACACTAAAGTAATCATGATAAGAAAAATAAACAAATATTACTCAAATTTCTACGATATTCTAACTATACATTTTCAAGGTTTAAGTACAAAACTATCGTTTTTATTAGTCAATAAAGATTACTTATTAATCAATACCGGTAACCTTTATGATTAAATAACATCATGGCTGCCAAGGATAACCAACACGTGATCGAAGTTCACACATTTATCGATAAACCGAACAATTAATTCCATAATTAAATGCGTACGCCGTGAAAATAATTATAATTTGTAATTTCACGCATTGTACCACCATATTTTAACGTTATCTAACTAATTAAAAACTAAAATAAATTGACTGGAAATATGATCTAACTGCGGAATAGAGAAACGGCTGGGAAGTGTTTATTAAAAGTCACGTCATAATACATAGCTTGTGTTGCCAAATCTAAAAATTAATATGTAAAGAGGAAACTTTGTACCTCTTTTTAAGAATATTGTGCGCACGAAGTGTGTTTGGCATAGTAACAGTTTATATAAAGGAATGCAGAAAGCCGATATTAATAAAACGAAATAAAATACTTACGTATTTCGACCACTAGTTTACATTAAAATATACCTAATGTTGTTAATTATTTTCTATATATTTGCATATATATTGAGCTGATATACTCTAGCATTATTGATATGTTAGAAGCCTGTAATATCCTAACGCAGAAAAAAAAGAATTTATCTGCCATTGGCCATCTTCGTCTAAGCCTACCGCGATGTCGCTTGTCAGCTTGAAGGATCCATATTTTATATTTGACTAAATTATGCCCGCGTGAAGCGTCAATGGAGATTTTGTCAATTACTTTTTATCCCTCAGGAATAGTATTTTTGCTCTAGATGAAAAGTACCATGGTACCATACCAGGTGCATGTTCTTCTCTGTACCCCTGACAACGTGTATGCGAAATTTCATGATAATCGGTCGAGTAGTTAAGGCGTGGCAGTGTGACAAAAATCAACAGAAACTCACATTTTCGCATTCATAATATTAGTTAGGCAGTTAGGATACATCGAACTAATATAATCTAGCATTATTATACTAGATGCCTGTAATATGCCACTGCAGAGCAAAGGCTCTTCAACTGTCGTTTGCCATCTCCGTCTGGGTCTGCCGCGATGACGCTTGTCATTGAGGGATCCGTATTTTATAAGCAATTTCTCGTCTGACGTTAATCGGTTTCCATAGCCGATAGCTTGCATCTTAAGGAAAAATAATTAAAGTCCTAATAAAGGCACTTATGCTCAAGAATACAAGTAATTTGTAAATAAAATGGCCAAAGTAAAAACACAGTGTCATCAATTCAAATGGTGATTTGATATGATAGCAACATCAGGCGAGCTTGTTATAAAAATCACGAGAAAAGTTACTCTAGGTTATCAGGTAAATATTAATAAGGGATTAAACCATAAATTAATAAAACTAGTTCCTAAATCAAACATTTCTATCGTTAAACAAATAATAAAGATTATTTTTATTTGTACATCGTGTTTCGTCTGCGTCTCAGTAAATATTATCTAGCAATAATAATACAACAAATGTAATACCTACCATAATATCTATAAAGATTGTATGTACCCTCACTCAAGGATTACTGAGGCACGTGGTCTGTTTTTAGGGAATGAATCATTTATTAACAAATAAGGTGTAATGGTCGTCTCGCCGCTGCCGCGCTATGTGTTCGAATACCACACAGAAGAATTATTTAATTTTATGTGATCCACAAATGACTGTTTTGAGCCTGTGTACTTTGTGACCGTTGTTTGAATGTTTGTAAAGTCCCCGCCACACAAGGCTTAGTCCGTTTTTGAAACCAATAAGGAAACTGAACGTAAGTACCGGAAGAATATGAGCACGCAGTATTTCGAGAAGGACGCTGCGTTGGACATGCGATCAAGAGGTGGTGGGTTCGAATCCTATCCAATGCTCTACTGACGTGAACCCACTCCTAAGGCAAGCATTCTAGCAGAACGAGCTAGTTGCTAACAAGAATACTAGTAATTGTAATCCAAATAGCTAGTAAACATTCGTAATGATACCGTCTGCTCTTAGAGGATGCCGTCTGTCATTTCAAGTTGCCATTTGCCGTTGTCCAAGTGTGTAACGTTTATCCTGTTCAACCTGCTTTAGAGGCGTGGTTGACTTAGGAAATGAACTAAGCAGGGATAATTTAAACAATACTCTTCACCATCAAAAGATTTTATATTTGATAACAATTTGTACTAGTATATAAACACTTTTATAGCAAACAATAATGACTAGAAGTTAGATAGAAAAACAGGGCGTGATTCGTGGAAGGTTATGTTACGTGGTCCCGGGTAGAAAGGACCACTTAACTTTGACACGGCAGCGCAGTGGAAGAGGCCAGCGTCTTTTTTTTCGTGTGTGTTAGTTGTTAGCCTCAGATGGCTTTTACAACTTTACGCGGACTGTGGGTGAGCGCAGAGGGCTCCCAACCCGTTATAAAATACAATAGACAACGTTAGCCGCCAAGGGCGGACTACCACGGACCTCGGCTTAGGGCATTGTCGGCAACGTGGATATAAAGTGATCCACGGGATTAACTTTAACGCGACGCGTATTCCGACCTCTGCGGCGAGGGCGGAACCGCGGACGACTATGTGTGGCTTCGCGAGCCGTGTATGCTTAGTCTTGAGCGAGTGCCTGGGGCCAGCGTCCGGGTGCAGTCCTCTTAGATAGCGCGGCCACCGCGCCGGTACCGCAGGAGGGATCGAGAGCGGGATACCTCCACCACTCGACTCGTGCGCGGTCGCCATGCCACAAGCGATCGACGTGACAAGTGGCCGCTAGACATACAGGGTCAGTTGCCATGTAATTACAAAACTAAGTTCATTGCAAGACAAGCAATTGTTTTACAATATGACATGGTAACTACTTTAAATTTTCCACTCAATGTTGCAATGATGAGATTACAGTATTTTTCGTCACATATTGTGTAAGGCATTAGTACATACATACAATCAATACAAATAAACTATCTTGCTATTTAAAAGAATACAATTGTCCTATTTTGCCGTCTAAGGGAAAAAAAATTCTAAATGTTTTTTCGAAATTGAGTTCTTACGTATTTAGAATAAGTAAAAAATACGAATCTGCCAGGATTTTTATATTAAATATGAAAATATTGGCAGATACGTAGTTTTTTCATATGCCGTCATTTGAAAAAACTACATTAGACACTAACGTGTCTAACGTAGGTGACGTAGGAGGTGTGGTGTGGTACGATAATAATAATAATTGGTCGCGTGGCCCTTCGTTTTTACGAGAATCAAGTCTCATGTGGCCAAATAGTAATAAAGAGACGTCACCCGGTAATTTGACTAAAATTAAATCTACATTATTAATTTACATTCTACTCAATTAATTTCAGTGTTTGAATTTGAACGCTATTCGTCATTTATTCGTTTACAACGCGTTTGTGCATACCTATTACGATTTATAGATAAAGTGCGAGTGCTGGCACCCGGCGACATTCGTGTGCGTAAAACCGGTCCGTTATCTGTAGACAAGTCGCAGCGATCGCTTAATACGCTGACGCGTTTTGTTCAACAAGAATCGTTTAGTGATCATTATCACAAGTTAAAGAATAATATACCGTTAAATATTAATTAAAATAAAATAAATAATAATAATAATTTATTTATTTTCTCACAACAATATATAGATGTTTTAAAAAAAACTCGGTATTAACTAGGTGACATAATAAATCAGGTATATACATATATTGTAGGAGACTGGTGCCTAAGCTAGGCTCGGAGCCTGTGTTTCAGGACACCAGGTTCCCACCCCATTTACACATTTTACATTAAGATTATGTACTAGAACGCTGACAGTAAAATAACTAATAACTGTGATGAAATGAATATGTTGTGCAATTTGATTTTAATCTAGAAGTAAAAATAAAATAGATTGTCATACAATAAAATATCAGGTCTAAACATATTCTTAGATAAGTCTTATATAATTCGTATAGGTGGTAGGCTACATAACGCGGCTGAATTTAATTACGATAAAAAACATCCCGTATTTTTAAGTGCTAAAGTTTATATCTGTTTATTCGTATGTTTTACAACAAGAGCTGTACATTTAGAATTAGTAGGCAGTTTAGTAGGTACGCAGGATTATATTTTAGCCTTAAAACGTTAGCATGTCGTGGAAAGCCTTATCAAATCTTTTCAGACAACGGAAAGAATTTCGTTGGTGCTGAAAAGGAATTAGCAACAATTTATAATTTCAATGAATACTAGTGTTATTTCTGATTTTCTAAGTAATATCATATTCGTTTAACATTTATACCACCTTATAGTCCTCATTTTGGTGGGTTGTGGGAGGCAGGAATCAAGTCTTGTAAGTATAATTTGCGGCGGGTGCTGGACAATGCCAGACTAACACGTGCGAAGTTTGAAACGGTGGTAACGCAAATGGAAGGTGTTCTTAACGCCCGTCCTTTATCCCCTCTGTCCTCAGATCTAAATGATATTCTCTCACTGACTCCAGCACACTTCTTGATCGGTCGACCGCTGACTGCGCCCATCTGCGAGAACCTGACAACGATCGAGCCTACGCGACTGGGACTCTACGACCATTTGGAGCAACTCAGACAACATTTTTGGCAGCGATGGTCGAAAGAATGTTTTAGAGCTCCAGCAGCGAACGAAATGGAAGGACAACAGCCTGAACGTCATACAAGACACCTTAGTTCTTATAAAGGAGAAAAATATTCCACCACTCAAATGGAAACTGGGACGAGTGACGTACGTCTTGCCCGGGACAGATGGAATATCCCGTGTAGCTGAAATCCGTACAGCAAATACTGCAATCCTTCTCAAAACTTTGCTATTTACACATACAGTAATCTTCTATCAGCTTCAATGACGAGTGCTTCGTGTTGGAAGACTATATCCAGGTGCTTCCAAGGCGGCCGGCATGTTCAAACTTACGACGCCATTAAGTGGTGAATGGCGTAAACATTGTAAGCGCGTGAACATCGTGCAAGCTGCGGTGCTTCGTGTTGGGGGTCAGCACTGTCGACAACCAACTTCACACAGAAGAAAAATATTCGTTTGCGTGGCCGCGTGCATTTTGTATTTGAAGAGTATCATTATAAATATACGTTTATATTATAATAATTTTATTATACAATAAATAATTTATTAAAGACGTCTTTGCTCCTCAATCGAATAGGAAATAGGAAACGTTCTGTAGATTAGGCAGCGTCGATGACGGTGGTTAGTGTAACCGACTGCCACGCCTGAGGTCGCGGCTTGGATTCCCGCACAAGTCAAACATTTGTGTGCATGAACATGGATGTTTGTCTTGATTACTGTCATCGTTTGTGACTTAAATATTATGAAAAGTTAAGTACTCTAAGGTAGGTATAGAAAGAGATTTTCTCACAACTTTTATAATCACTGTTCTGCCAGCAATAATAATAATAACAGGAACAGTATATATTTACAGGTGTCTCTAGAATAGATAATCTTGGAATTCCTCATATAAGAGCTATTGGGAGCACAAAATAAACTACTAAGATGTTTCTGGATTGAAATTAAACTACTATATACGGATTTTATCGCGTTGTTTATTTGACACTTTATTACATAATTTAGAAAACTGTTACACTACTACTACTATTAAATATGTGTGAACATGTGCAACAGGGGACCAACCACTACCTGAGATTTGACAAACCGCAGATTCTCGCTGAAGAACACCGATTCCTACCAAAGATGCTTCGCGAGGCTATTGAAATCAAAAAACATCCTAATTTTAATAGAGAAGATGGTTGGAATGTACCACCAGCTTGGGATCCAGTAATACAAATAGTCAAACCCAAGAAGAAGCAAACCACCACTAGACTTCATATACTTTGAGCTCATTCTGCGTAAATAGAAACGTCAATGATTAATTTATGTTCGGGTACTTTGAAATAACTACACTGGAACATTGAGACAACTACCATCTTAGTCTCCCCGTGACCATGGCTGCTAAAAAGCAACCGAAACGTCGTGGAAAGTGAAAAATTAAATTAAATCTAAATAGTTTTGATAATAATTTAATTAGCTTAAAAATTAGTAAAGTTTAATAGTAGTAGTAGTAGTAGTGTAACAGTTTTCAAAATTATGTAATAAAGTGTCAAATAAACAACGCGATAAAATCCGTATATAATAGTTTAATTTCAATGAATAATATTCGCGTAAACAGAAGATAATATTATGTTTCTGGATTATTTACGGGTGAGTTTGTGTGTGTGTAAAAAGCACGTAATTTCGAGAAGACATGCGTGTGTTGTGTTCCAACCGCAATGTTATAATTTCTATCTATAACAATTTGTTTACCAAACATTTAGTCGGAAACTTGAGTACAAAACGGGACGAGTCACACTCTTGCCAAAAATGCATTAACATCAATGCAAAAATGTCTACAAAAGACAAAGGCCCAATTCCGTAAACAATACGCCCTTTGGATTAAGTGTTAACCTCCTTTCGTCTTTTTCAGTTGACATTATTTTGGTCCTATTGTCTGTGGTAAATACAGCTGTTCTCACAAAACAGATACAATAATCAAATTAAGACTACAGCCAAGAGCGGCGCTAGTGTCTATGCCATTGCTCGGTAGCTGTTACTTTAAAATGTAGTTCCAATTTTCACCACTCTTATAAGTTTACGATACTTATACCTACATTTTGATAGGTGGTATATTGTTTGTGTTCCGAATTCAAACGTTTACAATGAAAGTTTTATAAATAGGCTTTTGTTTATGGTTAAAGTATGACGCAATGCGACCTGTTCTCAGAAGTTGGTATGTTATTTACAATAATTGAATTCTTTACCTGTTTTTGACGGGCGGGGTATCACCAAAGGTGAAGATTGTTGTTGTTGTTAATAATTGTTGTTGTTGTTAATAATTATGTAATGAATTTATACCTAGGCTAAGTTCACATTTATTTTCCTGACATTTATATTAGATTGTATTTTTTTTCTTTTTTTTATTCGTTTATTTGGACATTTTTATCCATTCATAATGGATCATTGTTTCATAATTATCATCATAATGACTAGTCATATTTTTTTTTTGAGATAATTCATTTATAATAATCATGTATGCCAGAATCCAAGGATAATGACAGGATATATATGAATGATTGTTACTTCTTATCATATTTTTGCATGTCGTTTGCGACAAACGGTGTAGAACAAATAACTCTGTACGACCTTATTGTACCACTGTTCTTCTGCAAATAAATAGTTTTCATTTCATTTTCATTTTCAAGAGATTCTTTTGAATGTGGTGTGTTTAAGTAACAAAAATAACTGAGTCAGCCTCTTGTTATTGGCTAAATCATACTACAAGTATGTGTGAATGCCTATATTGGCGGTTTATTTATTTTAAACACTGTTTTTTTAATCTAAGGCTGTACAAAATTACGGTTTAAATATTATGGGAACTAGAGATATTCACTCATTGTTATAAATACACTTAAAAGGATTTGTTTAGAGATATGTGCATTATTAATGCACGAAACGATGTATATATGCAGTTAGAGAATAAACTAGGAGGTACTAAGAGAAGACCTTGAGCCTTTTTTTTTTTTTTTACCTGCGGGAATGCATGACGCATTCCCCTCCGCGGGGGCGGGCGGAGGGGTTATGTCGGACTCGCCGGGGTAAAAGCAAGATGTTAAAATGAAAGTGTACCTCCCGGAATACCGACTAAACCTACCACGGTGTTCCTCGACAAAACCACTATCGACGGGGCCGCGCGAATCACTTTCGCATGCGGTCACGACCCCGCCGAGGTTTCGGCCTGCCGTATGAAACGGCAGGCCACTACACGAAAGATCTACCCAAAGGCACTTCTAACACTCCCTACTGTCCCCCCTAGAGGGGAGACGGACTCGAAACAACAGAGGCGCGCGTGGGAACACGCACGCCGCCTCTCGGACCTGGTGCTGAACGGATGGCGGGCAGGCCCACAAAGCCCGCCACCCCCAGGTCAAACCTCAGGGTGGCTGGAGGTCGTCTCGCGCCCTCCGGCGCCCGGCTCTGCGGTTGGGGAGAGGGTTCAAACGCTCCCTCTCCCGCTCCGCCGCCTCCTTGATAGAAATGACTTCCTCACAAAAGGAGGCGACGGCGTTCCACGACCTCTCACTCCGGACCATAGACTGAACTACGGCCGGGAGCGAGAGGGCAACCAATTCGACTGCCGCGATCAACTCACGGCGCTGCGATGCCCAGGCGGGGCAAACCGCCAAAGTGTGCAGCGCCGTGTCCTCAACAACGTCGGGGCAGTCGCCGCAGTGGTGACAACCGGGCGTCTCTTGCCGGCGTATACGACACAGGAACTGGCCAAAACAACCGTGGCCAGACATTACCTGTGTCAGCCGGAAGGTGAGGGCGCCATGGCGCCTCTCCAGCCACTCCTCAATCACGGGACTTACCGCCACGATCGTGGCGTGCCCGAAGACCTTGAGCCTAGATTAATTTATACTATGTCTGATATGATTCCATTCTGTAGCACTGGCAGTTAACGACGCGATTCAAGCTACAGGAAAAATCTAGAATAAATTTTAATAATTTAAGGGAAGGTGGCAAAATAAATATTAAACGTTAATTTATTTCTGATACTATAATTGATAGCAGCGATAGCTCAGTGGGGAGACCAACAGACTGCAATGCAGAGGGTCTCAGGATCGAACCCACGTCGCGCACCTCTGACTTTCGGAAGTTATATGACTTTTCGAAATTATGTGCGTATTGATTGACAATTATCGCCTGCTCCGTGCCTCGGATAGCACGTTAAGCCGTCGGTCTCGGCTGCCATGAGCATCCTATGGCAGTCGTTACTGGGAAGTCAGTACCCTATAATATCCTGACACTGGTCTAGCCTTAAGTTATCGTTAGCCTTAGGGTTGCGGAGGTCAGGTGGCAGCCGCTCCGTGTAAAAACTGATATCCAGTCAAACCCGGTTAGACCAGAAAAGCCGACCCCAAGTGACTTGGGAATAATAAAGGCTAGGGAGAAGACTATAATTGACAGCCAAATAAACATTTGTTCGAGCTGAACATCCAAAGTAGGAGCA
Organism: Catocala fraxini; assembly: GCA_930367265.1. NCBI lineage: Eukaryota > Metazoa > Arthropoda > Insecta > Lepidoptera > Erebidae > Catocala > Catocala fraxini. Next base: position 17,304,880 of record OV884045.1, read on the forward strand.
CACGTTTAGCATAAATACTAAACTAAAACAAAATTCAATAATTGTCATCAATATTTAATTTAAGTATAATAAACATTATATTCATGAGCTAAGTAAAACCGAATAGAAAATAATTATTTCATTGGCACTAGTCTATTATTTCATTGATTGACTGTTAAAGATACGTCACCAAAAAAAAATATTTTCCGTATCAAATAAGTGTAAATTATTTCTACCTGTTACGTCCTATAGAAATGCCGAGGTCCTAACAAATTACTACAGATGGCTAGTAATGAAAAAACATCTCTGAAAATGATCACTTACGTAATACTTACATAAATAAGAAAATAAATGATTTTGAGAGTAAAGGAATGAAAATAAATGTAAGCAAGTCGAAAGTAATGGTATTTGAAAAGGAAGAGTGCGTGACGATGTGTAATATTATGATTGATGGAGAAAAAGTGGAGCAAGTGAAAGAGTTTGTATATTTGGGTACTTTGTTTACAAGGGATGGTAAACATGAGGGAGATATTGGAAGGAGAACGATTGCGGGCAACAAAGTGAATGGAGCTCTAAGCGCTTTTATGAACAGTCGAAATGTTTCCGAAAAGGCACGTTTGGCTGTTCATAGAGGACTATTAGTGCCCACACTTATGTATGGAAGTGAAAGTTGGGTATGGCAAAAGAAGCATGAGAGCAGAATAAATGCTGTAGAAATGTGAGCGCTGAGAAATATATGTGGTGTGACTCTGAAAGATAGAATAAGGAATAGTGTGATTAGAGAGAGATGCGGCATGAAAGTTGATATAGTGACAAGAATAGAAAAGGGTATGTTAAGCTGGTTTGGGCATGTAGAAACAATGGACGAGGAAAGACTGACTAAGAAAGTTTATAAGGCTAGTGTGAATGGAACAGTCGCAAGAGGAAGACCTAGGCCAACGTTTCTTGATCAGATCGGAGGCGTTCTGGACAAAGTCCAGGTTAAGAGCACCTTGAACCGACGGGCGTGTATGAGGAATGTGATGAAAGTGAATGAAGCGAGAGAAGTGTGTCAGGATCGTAGCGAATGGAAATCCGTAGTCTCTGCCTAGTGTTTGTTGACAATGTCAAAATAAGAGCTTTTTACTAAATGCACATGAAAGTATATACGGTACTTATAACAAAATATAAATTTTTGAAATGTTTGTCTGTCTGTCTGTATGTATGTTTGCTCCGGATAATCTTGAAACGGTTGGACCGATCATTCAGGACCTTTACTGACAGATAGCTGATGTTATAAGGAGTAAGAAAAACTTTATATCAAATTGCACAAACACTTTTTTTGTTAAAACCACGTGGAGAAAGTCGCGGGTAACAGCTAGTAAGATAATAAATTACGAAAAATTCAAATCATAGAAGCATTGCCGTCATAAACACAGATTATATGTCAATTTGTGGTGTCGGTTTAAGGGTGAAAATAAATCAATACGTTTGTATGGATTAAAAGCTGGCCTTATTTCGTCTTGACGTCAGATGGTTAAAAATGTAATTGGCTCACAGTTTACTTTCGTAAAAGGATGTAAATAAACACGAAATCGTTCTATTTTATACAATTAGCATCTGCCCGCGGCTTCGCTCGGGAATAGTACTTTTTTCTGGATAAAAGGTACCCTATATCCTTTTCTGTAAACTTGACAACGTGTATGCGTAATTTCATAATGATCGGTCGAGAAGTTAAGGCGTGAAAGCGTAACAAACAAACTCACATTCGCATTTACATTATTAGTTAGGAGTGTGCCCTACTTTACATTGTTTTTCATTAAATCCAGGAACAGATCACGTGCTCCACAAACAAGTTCCGAGAACACTTGATAAAGCTTACGTTTACGAGCGTCGACAGAACGTTATTACCGTACACAATCTTGCAATATCCGACAATAGATTTACTTCAACGTAACAGAGTACACGAAATACTTCATCCTAACTAATATTATAAATGCGGATGTGAGTTTGTTTGTTTGAACTGCTCTCACATCTAAACTACTCGACCGATCATCATGATATTTCGCATACACGTTGTCAGAGGTACCAAAAACGACATAGGGTCCTTTTATCCAGAAAAAAGTACTTTTTCCTAGTTAATATTCTATTGACATAAGCTACATTTACGCGAGTAACGCCGCGGGCAAAATCTTATACTTTATACTGTTTATATTTTCGTGGAAAACGATTTACGTCTGTAGTAACACTATTTAATACAAAGAACATATTGGCAAGTCCCCCGTTTATTTTCTATTAAGATCTTGAAGATAACAAATTGTGTTTTCGGAAAACAATTATTATTTGATGGTTTGGAATGGAGGAAAAGTGTATGTTATGTCTTATGAGTTATGAGTCAAGGGGATTGTAATAAGATGTTTTAGTCTGTCTTCTTAGAGATATAAATCAATGAAAGCTGGGGTTTGCCCGAAGAAAGGAATAAAAAAGAAAAGTTTTTATACAAGTTCAATGAGACTTCAGATTTATTACTTGATTTATATCTTTTTAATGTATGATTTCGTTGCTTTCAGTGGTATAGCGCTTGTATAGCATTGAGGCGCTCATAGCCAGTTGCACTCACTGATCAGTAAACGATTAGCGAGGTTAAGCAACGCTGCGTGCGGTCAGTCTATAGATGGGTGACCGTTTAGTGGTATTTCATCAGAGCGTCTCCGTGCTTCGGAGGGCACGTAAAAAGTCGGTCCCGGTTGTTGCCAAATTGACAGCAGTCTTTAAGCCATGTCAGAGGCCTACGGGCGGCTTGAACAAGTCTTGACAACAGGTTCGCCACTAACCACACGAAAAAGAAGAAGTGGTATAGCAGAACAACCTTGAAGCAAGATTTTCTCTGATATTAGTGTCACTGCCTCCATGGCGCAGCGGTAGTGAATGCGACTGCTGTGCATGAGGTCTCGGGTTCGAAACCCGAGTCGGGCCAACAAAAAGTTAGACTTTTTTAGTTAAGAAATCTCAATAGCAGCCCGGAGTTAGGAAGTTAACGGTGTAAGACACCCCCGTGCCTCAGAAAGCACGTAAAGCCGTTGGTACTGCGCGATGATCTCTCTCCAGTCTTGTCAGTTTACCGTCCCATCGGATCATGAGAGTTAGGGAACAGAGAGTGCACTTGTGTTTGCGCACACACTTGTGCACTATAATATCTCCTGCGTAGTTGGCCAGTCTCCGTTAAGACTGGCCGCCGTGGCCGAAATTCGGTCTGGAGGATATTATTATTTTATATTATTAGTCTGCCAATTGGTATTTAGCCAGTGTGGTAAACTAAGGTCTGATATCTCAAGTGAAAATATGTTCTTTGAAAGATATAGGTAGGTAAAGAAAGGACAAATCTTCGATATATTGGTAAATCGTGCTTCATGTTTTAACTTTTATTTATTCTCACTGTAACCAAACTTCACGTGTGGCATCATTTACATGAATTTATGAATCTTAATGGATTTACTGAACATAATTAGATGAATAATATTGTACCATATACACACAACACCATCTAGGCCAAACTAAGCTGAGCTTGTACTATGGGTTCTAGACAATGGATAAACATGCATATACCTATATGTTTTTTTTTTGTAAATACTTACATAGAAACACCCAGACCAAGACAAACATCCATGTTCATGCACACAAATGTTTGACTTGTCTGGGAATCGAACCCGCGACCTCGGGCGTGGCAGTCGGTTACACTAACCACTACGCCATCGAGGCCGACAATTAATATAGGTATAGCTTTGTTTTTAAGTTGAATAGTAAAATAAAACCTTTGAAAATTTGCTAAAAATCCTGTCTGTTTCGTTTTGTGAAGCTGAAATACTACATTTCTAAAAAAATATATCTTATATGTCCTTAAAGTTGTATGATAGTACTAATAGGCGTATAGAGTAAAGACTTCAGAATACAGAAATAATCTGGTATGTTGTATATTGATGTAGATAAACTCCTACCTGATAATAGTTCTGTCGGCAGCAGTTATGGTAATTGCGTATGTTTTCTTTGAGTTTGTTGTTATATATTTATATATATTTGGGAAACATACACAACAATATTAGTAATTTGTGTTAAAGCGTCTGTTACTAAAGTTGATGGAGATTCGATGAACCCGTGACCTTACAATCGCGAGCCAACGCGACGTCTATTGTTACTCCACTGATTAGAAACTTATTACATTACAATAATGACGGATGTAGGTCTTCTACCAAAGACTATTTATATTATATTGGATATAATTCTATTATTTATTGATCGTGAGGCCGTGCCTCGGAGAGCACGTTAAGCCGTCGGTCCCGGCTGCCATGAACATCTATGGCAGTCGTTATTGGGAAAGTCAGTACCCTCTAATATCCTGACACTGGTCTAGCCTTAGGGTATCGTTAGCCTTCGGGTTGCGGAGGTCAGGTGGCAGGCGCTCCGTGTAAAAACTGATATCCAGTCAAATCCGGTTAGACTAGAAAAGCCGACCCCAAGTGACTTGGGAATAATAAAGGCTAAGGGAGAAGAAGAAGATTTATTGATCGTGAGGTTTCTCTTTATTGTAATTGCTATAATAGTTGCGACATTGTAACTGACAGGCAATAGGGACGTTGCCTTGGTTTTATTTAGTAATACACAAGATTAAACAGCAATAAAAACAAATGTTTTTGCACAAACAAAAATCGGATACAAAATAAGAGTCATTAATATGTTAAATTTGAATATAAGAAAAAGCCTAAGTGTAGTCGGGATATATCGCTATCTTTCTCGGACAGCTGCATTTTAATAGCGGTGACGTCACAATTCGTATCTTGCATCCTTTTATGTCATTTAAAAATTACTTCTACTACAATATGTAAAACGCTTATTACTTATTTATTTTTGAGTACATTTCAAAATCTCTTTGTATTTTAGAATTTGGGTTATGTAAATATTATACTGAAATAATTAAAAATGGAGTCAACTACCCTATTTAAAAAGTCACCTTGTAAGTTGTGCCCACATCGTAGGACAAACATAATAATGCTCTGTTACTGTAGTGTTGGATTGATACGCGTTTACAAACCTTAAACCCGAGCGTTAAATCATTAAAGTGTTTTGGGTTTTTCTGTTAGTTTTCAATACCAAAGTTAGTTAGTTAACTGCATGAATAATAGGGTAGGTTACTCACATTTCTTTTTATTTAAGTAAAATATTAACATTACTTAAAAATAAAATAAAATAAATTTTGAAATCTACCCAATAATATCAGGGGTTAAAGTATGAAATTGCCAATTTGTACTGAAAAAATGAAACTTTATTAATCGTATTTATTTAATCGAAATATTTACCCTCATTATCTGTACATTGCTGCCATCTAAACGGAAGTTCATTTATGCCTTTACGATAGAACTCCGGGGATCTAGATTCCACAAACTGTAAGAAAGCATTTTGTATTGCCTCCTGGGAAGAATTTTTTTTATCACGTAGGAAATGGTATTCCGTTGGAGCAAGGTCTGCTGATTACGGTGGATGACGTTTGGTTTCTAACTGCAGCTCCTATAGAGTTACAACGGTTTCTCGTGCAGTGTGAGGTCTCGCGTTATCATGGAGCAATAATGGTGAAGATCGAATCAAGAGTCGGGGCTGTTTCATATTAATGCAATTGAAGTGATACATCATCTATACTAAATCATTTTTTAGGTATCTATGGCGTGGCGATTTTAACTTGACTTTAACAGATGGCGTTCTGAATTTTTCTTAAGGTAATTCAAAGAGTTTGATTATTGAAAGAATATATTATCACTTCGCTTAAATATAATAATCAGCTATAAGAAAATAAATTTGTCGTAGTAATAAGTACAGTGTATTTTTAAATATACATAAAATCATAACGAACTGCTGCATATTCTAATGAATAATAACAACAGTAAACAAAATATTAGTGTTCATTAGTTTCTGATTGTTTTTATTGGATTATATTTTTGCAATGTTTTTGGTATACCTATTTCATCATATTATGTGAGTTTAAATATTATAATGTATTTAACATCGAATCATTGTAATTATTTGCAGCCTTACAAATCACGAATGGATACTCACGATGCAAGTATATTAAAAACGACTTACTTAAAATTTCAATCATATAGCACATATATTCTTTTATGACATGATACCTGATACAACATGCTGCATCGCAAAAAACGTAAAACGGTTTCAACTTTCAGGGATTTACGTGGGACGTAGGATTCAACAACCACACTTTATAGATCTTCTTTCGTCTTCTCTAAGCTGCAAAATTTTAAATTATTTGATATTATTAGGAATATCACACAGTACGAAAAAAATGGGCTGAACCATTTTTCCTTGAAAAGTTTTAATATACGATACACCACCTATTTCATTATTACGAAATTAATATTTTCGTAAACGATTTACGTTAATGTCAAATCTGTCCCAGCTGATCGGCAAATCTGTCATATAATTGTCTCTTAACTATGTTTAAACAAGGGACCGGCGCTGATTAGATTTCTGTACTGTTTAGCTATTGATAAACTTACTCTCAGCGCTAACTAACGTTTATAGGTAAGATTTCTCATGAACAGTCGCTATATAGTAGATAACCACCTGTCAAATATTTAAAATGGGTTTATAAAGTAAGACGATAAGTATTTAAAAGCATCTGTCCGAGGGAAATAACGAGATATCATCACAACATCATTTTTCTTATATCCAAATTTAAAATATTAATCACTTTCTTATTTTGCTCTCAATTTGATACTGTTTGCTCAGAAAGATTTTCGTTATTTGATCTTCTGTATAAAATAGTGTACAAAATCAATCATAGACAAATACACTATTGTCCCGTGTGGAATTCGAACCCACAACACTCAGCACACACTACCGTCATGGTAGTGTCGAGCCAACCGCTTGCCAGATGCGCCATTCGTGCAGTCATATAAGTATAGGTGCTTCATATATAAATTCGAATATTGTTATTAACAGAATACTTCCCAAACATATCACCATCTTGATAGCCACCGCATTTAGGTAAAAATAGAATGTCTGTTAAACACTTTCACAATAAACTGCGTCCAACATGTCGTAAGCAGAGAGATACAGTCACCGATGTTTATTTAGACATCACGAGTGCATTCGTATGCTTTGAATAAATACGGCTGCAATATGGCCGCTTATTCACTAAACTTTGTAATTGCGTGAATTCATTTCAACACATAAATTAAAAAGTTGACGTTTGTTTGGCTGTAAATAATACCACTGTTTGTGTTTTTAATAAAATGAATGAATAACAAACACTTTCTTTATTACAAAAAGCTTTCTGTCTGTCATCTTAATTTTTGAAAGCGATGGGTTCGACATCCTACCTGCCGTGGTAACCGAGAGGGCAGTCAGAAAAGGCAGTTTTAGAAAACAGCGCCCTAAGATTTTGTTACAATTTTAGCGTTTGTGATAAAACTATATACTCGATCTTTATGTTCTATATGTCAAAAGAAAGGAAAAAATATGTTGTTTAAAGTAGAGAAGCATTTCAAACCAGTAATTTAAAAAATGGCCATCTTTGACTTACTGCCCTCTCGATTACCTCGGCAGCACAGCAGCGCAGCTGTTTTTCATGCTGTGCATGGGATGATGGGTTTAGTACTCAAGTCAGACAATTTTATTGAGTTCTTCTGTGTGAAACTTTCAGTAGCGGTACAGAGTCTGGAACTGTGTTGGTATAGTACTATTTTAAAGGACTTAAAACCTTACCTGGCGAAATGGGGTCTAATACGTAGGCGTAAGCCTATGGGTATAAAGGTAGGTTTGATCTCAAAAGATCATACATACATACATATATGTACATACAGGATAGAATTCGAATGCAAATATTCATTACATGTATTGAAGATTTTCAGAAGAAATAAGGTATAGCTGATTTTATGCTTTATCCTAGGATTGCTTGAATTTTGCTGTAATCTTCAGACTTCAGGAGATCACAGCAAAATAATATTGATTTTATCTGCGATGAGTAGAGTTTCTTTATAAGCTACCTATAGCATTACTAGGAAAATTGAGCTGTGAATGATTTGATATAGGATCCTAGAGAGGCCTCGCCCAGCGCGTAGCACGCATCTAAGCATAATGACCCAGTGCGACTAAGCAGACATTACATATCTCCGAGAACATCATGGAGAACTTTCAGATATGCACGTTTCCTCACGATGTTTTCCTTGACCGTTAAAGCGAGAGATAATTAACTATTTAATACGCATATAACTTCGAAAAGTGTCCTATAATATCCTGATACTGGTCTAGCCTTAGAATATCGTTAGCCTTCGGGTTGCGGAGGTCAGGTGGCAGCCGCTCCGTGTAAAAACTGATATCCAGTCAAATCCGGTTAGACCAGAAAAGCCGACCCCAAGTGACTTGACCGGGAATAATAAAGGCTAGGGAGAAGAAGATAACTTCAAAAACTCAGAGATGCCTTGGGATTAAACTAGGATCAAACGAGACCTTCGCTTGGCATATCACTAGGCTATTGCTGTAAATAACATTTTAATATATGTATGTATGTATTTCTGGTAATAACTGGGCTGGCAGCTACTGCATACAAATGCTGCCATGTTATGAATTTATAAAAGAAAATGATCTCAATGGTACAATCAGGTTTATGATCATTCGTTGACTCAGTTCCAGCATTGGTCATCAGTCGTAAACTCGCCACTACAGTCTGGCCTTCGTATTTATCACTCTATTACAAGCAAGCATATATTATGCTTGTTATGCAATAGACGTTATTAAACATGATATAATGCACTACAGTCTTGAATTTCAATCATGGTGCCGTGGTTCAGCAGTGGTTTAATGCATTACGTTCTATTATTGTTAAAATGCATAGACTCTGTACGAAACATTATCTGTCGGTTGAGTTTACGAACCTCATGTGTAAACGTGATACCCTAAATTGTGAGCTTTGTCAGTGGCGGATGTATACCATTTGCTAAGGTATTGTGACAAGAACGATAGACAACGACAGAGTATAATTCACATGTTTACGTATTTAGTTTAGATGTGGGAAGCATCCTAAGTAGGTATATTGGCCGAATCAGTGAGTGAGGCAGCAAGGTCAATATGCAGTGTAGTACGTTAAGGGTAATTTATTTTTTGTATTGCTATATGAGCTTAGGTTACCATGGGACTGGCATATTGCAATAGTAATAAAAGTACCTAAATTAATGAAGAAAATATTCATATATTTTTATAAAACTAGCCTTGGTAGCATAGCTTGTCTTGAGTTCGATTTCTGGGCCAAGATTTATTGGGTTTTTCTGTCGAGATATTTCCAGTAGAAACATTTTTTGGTGAATAGTAATTGGTTCGCGTCTCTTACGTGGCACTTAAAGCCTTACTTGGTGAAATGTGGGTGTTATACCACTCTTCGCGTATATAGGCGGATATCAATGTTTGTATGTACTAATACAAAGAATTTTATGAATAGTTATTAGCGTTTCGGTAGCAGTTTTGTTTTACTTTCCATGAAAACTCTCGAAGGCCCTTTGCACGTGGAACACATGACCTTGTGTACATATCTCGAATCTTATCTCGTGTATTATCCTAACGGAAGAAATTAGTAACGTACCCATGAACAGTAAATACTACTTTCCTTACATCTGTCACAAACGATAAACAGCGTCTGTGATCCGTGAAAGACACCTTTATAAAGAGCAAAGTTCTGTTATTTCACAGCTGAAAGTCATGCTTTCTGTGGTATCATATTGTTCGTTGCACGTGTGGGAATTATTGTGCAATATCTGTAATGGTTTTGTTACATGTGCATAGAAACTAAGATGACATCATATGCGCGGGTATGTTATTGTCTCCTGAACGGTCACAGTCATCTGGACGGGTGTGTCATGGCGCATCACACGTGCTATAAAATAAACGTCTGGTGACTTTGTTGTGCTAGTTTGTATGATTGTGGTCACCTTGAAGAGACTCGTGACTTTTTGTATAACTAACCGCGAATGTGATACTCTAAACAATAGCTCTCTATTAAATTTGGCTGTCAATCACGTAAATCACGAGTTAAAGTGAGGGTTTTTGCAGAGGGTGCTTACGGAACTCTATCATTAAGCCTGCTTCTGCCTATCTGAACGATTTTAGATGTTTTTTTTTAAATTATCATACCTGCAACTACTCAAACCTACTGAGACCTTTAATAACAGCATAGATGTTTATTGTTTTTGTTGTTGCTATAATTGGCAGATCACTGTGTATCTCATCTGTTGGTAAGCAGGAATTTATATCATTTATGACTTCTCTTGGTTTTGCAGAACACTGCCAAGACAACACAGTCAAGCTCTGACCCACCGTAATATAATGCGTATTACATGTGACTATTCTACAGCGATAGCTCAGTGGGGAGACCAACAGACTGCAATGCAGAGGGTCATGGGTTCGAACCCACGTCGCGCACCTCTGACTTTCGGAAGTTATATGACTTTTCGAAATTATGTGCGTATTTTTTAACAATTATCGCCTGCTCCGTGCCTCGGAGAGCACGTTAAGCCGTCGGTCCCGGCTGCCATGAACATCTATGGCAGTCGTTATTGGGAAGTCAGTGCCCTATAATATCCTGACACTGATGTAGCCTTAGGGTATCGTTAGCCTTCGAGTTGCGGAGGTCAGGTGGCAGCCGCTCCGTGTAAAAACTTATATCCAGTCAAATCCGGTTAGACTAGAAAAGCCGACGCGAAGTGACTTGGGAATAATAAAGGCTAGGGAGAAGACATGTGACTATTCTGCCTGAAATAAGAAAGGGAAAAAAGAAGAGTAGTCGCACACCATAGATGAGAGTTGTGCGTTATCGACGGGCTGAAAAGACTAAAATCCTCACATCTGCACTATTTTCTGCTTTGCAACCATACACCACCGACAATAATAGGCAGGATACTACCGATTTAAACTTTTATATTATGTGTACGGGCACACCCCTTATTTCTTCCTATTTTATACGGTGACTAGTAGTTTTCCCCCGGTTTCACCCGCGTTAGTCCCGTTCCCGTGTGAATATCGGGTTTCACCCCTTTCACGCCCTTCGGGGTAGAGTTTCCAAAAATCCTCTCTTAGTGCTCCCCTACACTCTCCAAGGAACATACATGCCAAATTTCAGCTTCTTGCGTTTAGTAGTTTCGGCTGTGCGTTGTCTGTCAGTCACTCAGTAACGGAAGAGTTTTATATATATATATTGTTCTTACCCGATCTGCTACTCCAATATCAAGTAATTTTGCTCTACCAAGGTATTTGTTCTAAGGATATAATTTTTTTAAAGACTAGTTACCTACTACTGTTGCCTTGTTTTAATAAATATTTGTTTAATTGTGTTTCTTAAATAAAACTTCAGTACTAGGAATAATTTTATTCATGTGTGACGGCGGCCTCTACAAACAGTAGGTGGGTGGTAGGGCCATGCTGGTTACAGCATGAATAGACCGGCTCGACCGAGGAAGTACTACCCTCTCATAGAAGATCGACGTAAAATAACAGTATCTGTTGTTTCGTTCGGTGAGTGAGAATGTTGGAGGCCCAATCACCCTTCCCTTCCCAAACCCCATCCTGCTCCATTTCCATTTTCCTACAGGTAGGCAGTGACTTGGTTGTGTTTTTTTTTATATTGCTTCTGTAATGCTAAGAAAACACAGCCATGTGTATGAGCCACGGTTCTCGCTTAATTTCAGGAGAGTCGCAGGCAAAGGCAGGCAAAAAAAAACAATCTTACAACGGACACAAACGACAGCCAGATCCGGAACAACTATTTGCGGGTTACACTAATATTTGTTCCTTGATCGAACCCACGAAACTCGGCCCAGGAGTACCATCCACGCGACCACTTAAATTACTTCGAGCAGTCAATAATACATAAAAACTCAACTGACATAAACATAAAAATCAACCAAACCCGATTATTATGAGATACAAAAACGTATACCACGAATGTGCATCTTTGTGGAACGAACTGAATTCATAAATATTTACTTCACCGGTGCAATACGATCAAGCAAGCGGACTTTGTACGCAAACACACCACACATTAGTCCATTTATCTAAAGTATCTGATGACTTGATCAAATAAATACGGTAAAATAGTTTATTGAATAATTTTACCTCAAAGATACGACTTGTGTCAGTATATTCTATATTCCGTTGATGACAATGTACCTTATATTATCTAGCGTTTTCTTTATGAATAGTAATATCAGTTCTATTTATAAACCGACCTACTGTTAGGTACGAGTATCTATTTAGTATTAGAAGAGTTATGACATGGTCAACTAGGCTGACTTAGTGCGGTTGGTGACAGACTTTACAAATTTTTGAGAAGATAATCGATAAATACTTAATATAATGCTAGACAACGGGTCTTACTCGCGATAAAGTATTTAAAAGGTAATAAATACCTATAGATTGCCCGACGTCCAGCATTTGCTAGCATTGTCTAGCATTATATTAAGTATGGGTACAAATCGCGATAGTCTAAAAACCTTTATAATGGATAAATATCAAACACAGGATACCTCCATCGTTTAAGCGAAGTAAAATTTAATACATCCATAACTTTTAACAGACAATTCGTGCTGGGTATTGATGTCATTATTGACCTAGAGTTTACCCTTGAAATTACGTACGTCCAAAGTATACAGTCATACGTAGTATCGTGTCAGAATATGTATCTTGAATGGGTTAGACAGAGGTGTACTAAACCTACTTTACGTCAGTTATAACTTGACAGCTGCACAAGAGCCCGTTAACACGATTACACAATATTTTAAAATGTATATGTTACTAATATTAGTATCTTCTTTCGAGCCATCGCCATACCGAATAACGTTAAAAGTTCTTCAACGATTCCAATACAATTGAGTAGCAAACATTCTAACTAATATTATAAATGCGAATGTGAGTTTGTTTGTTTGTTATGCTTTCACGCTTGCACGCTTTAACTACTCGACCGATCATCATGAAATTCAACATACACGATGTCAGGGGAACAGAAAAGCACATTTAGAACAAGTACTGTTTAACCTAACCTACATTTATGCGAGCAAACTCGTTCCTCGTCAAAATCCTTTCAAGACTTGCCTTGTACCTATGCACTCATAATAGTGTTTGAGGCTCCACTTTTCCTTAGCGTTGACTTTGGCAGAAAGATTAGTTACAAATGAAATCGATACAACAAAAACATGAGCTAAAACTAACTAAAGTTGAATGTCCTAAAAATCTTCCATCCATTCCATTTTGTTGTTATTAGAAAGAGAATTGCGAATCCAACATTTGTTTATTCCGTTACATCAGAATCGACACCTGCGTCTGTGTTTAGCTCATAAAAGCTGTGTAGCCTCATGTCTATCATTAGTCTAGGAAATTTACTTTCAATCGTCCTACTTTCTTAACTGGTTAAACAAATTAATAGTTTAGGGAGAAACCCCCAAGCTCTGTGACTTTTACGACCGACTATTAATTTGATAGGCAGTAAAAACAACCAATAATTACGATATCTATGAAATGGTTCCAGTTCCATTTGGAGCTGATTATTTTATTTATCTACGGTGAGGTCTACGTAAAGCTTCTAGCGACACAACACATAAACACGTGAAGAGATATCTTTGTAATACTTTTTATGCATATTGCGCTCTCAGATTAGTGTTAGATTTGGCATAATTAAAGTTTATGTAGATAAGTATGGATAAGGAATGCAGAAAGCCATTTAATTCTTATTTATTTTTTTACGTTTGGTTTCCGTCATCTGGGTGACCATTAGTTCATAAAGTTACATAATTAATTATTTATATAACAGTAACATTTAGTTCTTACTTAACTAATAAGTCTTCTGTTTATAGTGTGCTTTTTTAGACTCATGGCGAAAGTTTGCGCTTATGACTGAAAACGATCCAGAGATCTCAGGTTCATACCTGATTGAGCGTAGTGTTTCTGGATTTTATGTTAGGACATTTTTACCAGTGCGGAGTTTCGAAATGTGCTAAACAGACAGCTATATTGTCATCTTCTTTTACTTGGAGCTTATATGCATAGTCAGCGAAACGTCGGGTTTATATATATCTGCTCCACCCCTTCTTTTTTCTTGAAATGATGTTAGTCTATGTTTTGCGTATAAATTCAAATGCTTGTTAATGCACAAGTCTATCATGATTAATTGGAATTTGGTAAATCATAGAATACCAGCAGTGTAATTAATTAAGCTATTGTTAAACAATTATTTTCCTATTATTTTACTGATTATTTTAATAAAAAGTAACACAAGGAATTTATTTGATTGGTATAAAATTGGTACAAAGTAGGTATAACCTGCTACTAAAAGATTTTATTTCCAATAAAATTGCCCCCAAATAGAAGGTATAAACAAATTGGCTATAAATCTTAAACTTCGGCAACAAACAACCGCTTTATCTTTGTAAACAATCTGTAGGTACACTGAAAGAAGACTTATGTTTTGCTAACATAAATCGAGTATTTGCGTATCACGAAGATCTAGTAACAGACAGACTGGGGAAATAAACTGTGAGAATTTATAGAAGAATATTTAAATATTTATTTAGCGTTTTATAAATGTAGGTGTACCTCAAGGTAGTCCACTGGTGCCATGGTTGAAAGGTGGATTTAGTAGATGCTTTATAATTTACTATTTATACACGTATGTAGACTCATGCCTGTTTCTACAAGAATTGACAGTGATCACTAATTTCGTCTGTATTAGATTTAAATAGTTAACTATCGCTCGCTTTAACGTTGAAGCAAAAGATCGTGAGGAAATATGCACGTCTGAGATTTCTCCGAAGATATGTGAACTCTGTTAACCCGCACGGGGCCTGCGTGATGGGCTATGGTCTAACCCTTCTCACACTGAGCAGAGGCCCGTGCCTAACAGTGGCCTAACAGTGGGGCAGTTTATATATAGGGCTGATGTTGTTATTTATTATTATTATAAATTTATATAATAAAAGAACTATTAAGCTTTACCTACTCGGTATAAAATCTTGTAATTTTAATATATTTTATTCTAACTATTCATATTTTGGCTGTACTAAATAAACTACACTGCACGGATGGCGTAGTAGTTTAAATGGTCACCTCGCCACTGCTCCGCGCCGAGTTTTGTGGGTTCGATCCTTACACGGGACAAAAATTTGTGGATTACACAATTTTTTGTTGTTCTGAGTCTGGGTGTTTTTTGTGTCCGTTGTTTGAAGGTTTGTAAAGTCCCTCGCGATACAGGAATTATTCCTAGTATGTGGATTGTGGAGTTGTCTTTATAAAAGCAAAAGAAAAATACATATTATACACAAAATGTTATGAATTTCATAAATAAATTTAAATATGAACTAAATCACACTTTGGATAAGTTCTAGAACGAACTTGATATATGATTATCTGGAGAGCTCTACACAATTCCAATCGCCAATGTCATGAACTTAATCATCAATAATAAGACGCTTAAAGATAGATCATAAATATGATACGTATGATAATTTGATTGGAAAATAGTATAAGATTGCATCAGCTTATTGTAGTTAATGAGAATCCTCGCCATCATACATCACAATATTATGTCAATTCAGGAGTCAATTCATTGCACGTCATTGCACGTGTAATTTAAAAATGGGTTATATATTACTATGAATAGTATTGATCAGACAGCCGTGATCATATTCGTTGGTCGCGCCAAATCGTCAAAATCTTCTTAATTCTTCAAGTCAATTGGATTCTATTATATGAGTGAAAATGTCTGTCGCCTTAGATCGCCTCGTAGAGATATTATCGGTACATGTAAAAAAATTGTAAAGACAACGGAATGATTAAAATTGCTTGCACAAAATGCTCTAGCTCAGCCTATGCTGTTTATAATATTTATCATATTTTATTTAACGATATATCGGTATTGCTTGGCTCTAGTAATTATTACAGTCGGTGTGATCATTGTTTGCGTCTGTGTTACACTTTTTCCGGTTAAATATGCCAGGAAATTCAATAATTGGCTTTTTTGTTACAGTTAGTACTAGCAATTTATACTACGATAATCCTTTTGTCTAACGCGTGGCTTATAATTGCTTATGCTGTCTTCTCTCTTATCTAGGTTTATGGAAAACAAGCTGTTGAGTTTCTAATAAATAAATAGATAGGATGCAGCTGCACCGTCACCTACACTATCACTTGTTTGACCATCATAAGGTAGCCCGGAACTGATTGCTTTTTGTGATATCAGGTATTAATACATAATTTAAATGTATACCAGTAGTTTTAATTATATGTATAGTTGTTTTGATCTACAATAGAGAATAATGAAGACAGTGAATGAATCCTAGCCGAGAGAGCTTCAAGAAACAATGTAGTTTAATGTTTTGATTTAAGATGGTATCTGCATCTAATTCTGGGGGTGGCACGTGAGCAATGAGAGCATTATACTATTATAGTTTACGGAACTCGTGTCTAAACTACCAAAGCAGAAATGAATATCGAAATGTTTTTTTGTAAACTTGCGGAACCGTCAAAACTTCAATCAATCCGTTTGGCATGTGTAATCGGATTGCCGCCGACCCGGCGCGGGCGCATATGTTCTTTGTTTTCATAGCTGTGCCAAAACATTGGCGCCATTGCTCCCGTGACTAAATATGATCCTAGTCCCACCTTGCGATCTATGATGGATTTTGATCTTACAGCTGTGTCACTAAAATTGGTCTAGTTATAAATATGCTGGATATTTAATATCACTGAGATTTCAGATTTTTCAGGAATTGGTCATAGGCATTTCCTTGTGTCTTATATGATCTTTGTGGCACAACAGCCTCAAATCTTGCACCTGTGATGGTATAGCTATCGATGTTTGGTTTTCTTTGCAGTGTAGTGTTCTGTTTACGAGGAATAAATAATGAAAATCGACTTTAACGCAAGCGAAGCCGCGGGCGAAATCTAGTATTATATAAAATATTATACTTATAGGATCTTGCACAATAACAGAACAGTACAAAGATAAAATGACCTGTAGCGTCGCTGAAATGTGCAAATTCTGATAGGCTGTATGCCTATCAGAAATTGCATATTTCGCTGCCTCGGTCTATTAGAAGTTACAATAAAAAAATATATATGCACTTATAATTATCGATCACAATTATATCTGAAATACACAATCTGTGGGTCACAGTTTTTCAAACATCTAAATAATTTGTATGTTTATTTTTTAATCACGCAAAGCTATCATCATCGTCGTCTCAGCCGAAAGACATCCTTTGCTGAACATAGGTTTCCACTATGATATTCCATCAAGCAGCGATAGCTCAATAGGGAGACCAACAGACTGCAATGCAGAGGGTCTCGGGTTCGAACCCACGTCGCGCATCTCTGACTTTCGGAAAGTTATATGACTTTTCGAAATTATGTGCGTATTGATTGACAATTATCGCCTGCTCTGTGCCTCGGAGAGCACGTTAAGCCGTCGGTCTCGGCTGCCATAAACATCTATGGCAGTCGTTATTGGGAGAGTGTCGACACAAAAGATCCCACTAGGTCGAAGTGTCGCCGGTCTGCACTGACTGGCCCCCACATAAGATACATGATATTCCAAACAGACCGGTCTTGGGCTACCCGCACATAACCACCTACCGTGACCCTTACCAGGTCGTCGGTACACCTTGTGGGGGCATACCCCTGCTGCGTCTTACGTTCGTGGCCGCCACTCCAAAACTTTTCCGGCAATTCGAAATCACACTAACGTTTATCGACTTATGTCGCCAACGCAAATTTTTGAAAGTTGAGTTTGTCTTTTTATCAGAGTCATTCTGGAGAAAGGTCACTTTAAAAGCATCCTCAGGTTCCATTCTCGGGTTTATGCACACTGCTATTAGATTTTTCTATCAAGAAAATCTTAGAAGTAGCATGGTGTCTTTAAAGTGCTAGGTAGACGGTGAAAGGTTTGACCCTATTACTAACTGACGAAAAATGGGTGTAACACACGTGTACGTATGCCTACCTCATATCAGCGTAACGATGCGCAACTGTATGTATAACTAAACAAGTTGAAACAACAGATAATGATCTGGTAAAATATTACTAATATTATAAATGTGAAAGTTTGTGAGGATGGATGGATCGACGTTTGTTACTCTTTCACGGAAAAGCTACTAAACCAATTGCGATAAAACTTGGTATGTAGATAGCTAGAGACCTGGATTAACACATAGGTATGTTTTACTTTTTATTTCAATATGCCCACGGCATCGGCACTTACGCAGGTGAAACCGTGGGGCGCAGCTAGTAATGTATAATAATAATAAGTCAATGGTTTAATACCTAAGAGCCTCGACCACCACTTGCAGAGGCTCGCGTTAGATGGCTGGATCAAGTCCTTGATGCAAAAGGCAGTACTACTCGACACGGCGCGTATTGTGAGGAGATTCCTCTCTCTGGGGCCCTCACCACCGGCAGCTTGGACCCTGTACCCGTTGTCGGTGGGTCATTTCAGTTTTTATATTTTTAAATATGTATAGTTTTTATATTTATATTTAAAAATGTAATAATTAGAAAAAAAAAGAGTAATAAAGAGAATAATAATAATAATCATTTATTCAACTTATTATGTATCTTCGTCTTCTCTCTTTAGCATTTATTATTCCCAAGTCACTTGGGGTCGGCTTTTCTGGTCTAACCGGATTTGACTGGATATCAGTTTTTACACGGAGCGGCTGCCACCTGACCTCCGCAACCCGAAGGCTAACGATACCCTAAGGCTAGACCAGCGTCAGGGTATTAGAGGGTACTGACTTTCCCAATAACGACTGCCATAGATGTTCATGGCAGCCGGGACCAACAGCTTAACGTGCTCTCCGAGGCACGGAGTACGCGATAATTGTCAATCAATACGCACATAATTTCGAAAAGTCATATAACTTCCGAAAGTCAGAGGTGCGCGACGTGGGTTCGAACCCGAGACCCTCTGCATTGCAGTCTGTTGGTCTCCCCACTGAGCTATCGCTGCTCTTATAATATAATAATATATTTAATAATAATAATAAAGAGAATAATAATAATAATCATTTATTCAACTAATGTATATTTGATTGTTATTATTACCTTGCTGCATAACATTGCTGTATGTTGTTTTATTAATTCCCCAGTCAGCAGATGTTCTCACGTGCTCATAATATTTATTACAAATTTAATGATTTGTTTTGTTGGCCGTCGATTACCGTCAACGTCATCTATCTAGGTACGCCATTGTTTATCAAGGAACATGGTGATAGACGGGCAGCCTGGCACTCTGCCAATGATAAATGCAACTTTGTCTATCACTAATTGTATTTATGCAAACGTGACTACCGCCGTGTAATTATAACTCTGTAGTAAATATGAACGTAATATTATAAATGCGTATGTGAGTTTGATGGTTTATTAGTTTGTTTGTTACGCTTTCATGCCTTAAGACTGCGCCAAGCGAAATGTGCCAAAACAGGCGGTCACAGTTAAGTGAATAAAATCAACACTTTTTATTTAATACAAATTTAAAATATACATTTACTATAACAATGAATGTGTTTACAATTACTCCGCGTAAAAAACTTACAATAATTAATATTTTCACCTACAAAATTACGTAAATTTGCAATTGCAATGCAATTTTTTTAGATTATAAAAGTAGAAATTGGTCTTATGTTACAGCTTAAACGAAAAATAAATAGTTATATTACAATTTGTCCGTCCCAAATATTTAAGTTATTGGTTGACAATAAAGATACATATTTATCAAAAAAGCACTTCAAATCCTCCATACAATTTTACTATGGTGACCGCGCGCCGATTTGAATATGCGCCGCACGAGCTCTGTCGTTATCTGTCTTATTCTCGGCGCAGTCTTAAATACTCAACCGATTAACATGAAAATTGGCATACACGTTGTCTGAGGTACAGAATAGGATATAGGGTTCCTTTCATCCACAAAAAGTGTTGTTTCCCAAAGGAAAGACATTTTAGACTATATGTAAATGAACACGAGCGAAACTGCAGACAAAGTCTAGTGAACTATAAATATACACACACATATGCACCATAATATAAACATGTCTATATGTTCTTCAAAGGGTATATAGAGGTGTACAACCAATGTGTATACTTTAGCGGACATATCTCTGGACTCCGTGCTATTATTGAGAGTTTGCTCATAGAAGAACTTAATACCACTTAGGCGCGCATCTTTAACTTTTCGAAGTTATGTGCCTATTAAATAGTTAATTATCGCTTGCTTTAGCGATAAAGGAAAACATCGTAAAGACACCTGCTTGTCTAGGAGTTCTCCAAAATATTCTTTAAGATATGTGAAGTCAACGAAGCGGTATTGGGCCAGCGAGGACTATGGCCTAACCCTTCTTACACTAAGAAGAAGCCTGTGCCCAGCAGTGGCACGGCTTAATTCAGGGCTGATATTATAATGCCACTTCTTCCGAATCCGGCGTAGGGTCAACCGAAAACAAGACTTTATACAAAGCAATCGCATTCTCTGCAGTTGCGCTACCAAGTCAACTCTATATACGTTAAAAATTGGCCTTGGGTACATAACAGAAAGGTGTTTACATTATTCATGGGTTCGCGGTTCTATCCTTTAATATGAACTTTAGCTTTGAGCTGAGAAGTTATTTATAATGTAAACCTCAAAAGTCAAATGCAAATATAGCTTCATAAATCAAATACGGCATTTAATATCGGTATGAATTCTTAAAGTTAGAATCGCCTCAACAACCTATGAAAGATTTCTCTCAAATAATATTACATTGTGGTCTCGTGGTGAGTACAACTTCCAGTAGAAAGGAGATGCTTTGTATATCAACCTTCCGCTCTTGCACAGGAATGTAAACAAAATCGGAGGGTTGGTAATGTGAGTGAGTATCTTTCTGTTAAGTCAAGTCAAAGAAAAAATCTTTATTTTTATAAAAATGTGCAAAAAATTTTTGGAAACGTCAATTTACTATATAAAATATATTATTAAAAAATAGAATGATTAAAAGTAAATAAAAATTGTCTATTGAAAAGTCTGTTCGAGGCGTAGAGCTTTTATGAGAAGAAGCAGGTAAGAAACACATGGCCACTCTTTTCAATCGCCAAATGTTTATTAGCAATACTAATCTTTTTTTCTTACTTGTGCTGCTGTGTTTATTTCTAAGTTAAGACAACTGCCGCACTAAGATTGATCTTTGTGTCGCGTGTGACTTTGGAAACGTGGCAAGAACGGACTATGGTTAAACTGCTGGGCAAGAGACAGTTTATATTCAGGGCTAACATTATATACACAGCTTATTACAAGTTTGCTTTGTTGGTCTTCTGCGAATGTGAGACGTTCGATTTTCTGGGCAGAGTATTACTGAATTTTTCGCTCGGTAATGATCAGTAGCGTAGCAGCACGTAGTTAATATGCTTGGAAAACGGCTATGACCTGGCACTTGTTATGTGGGGCCTAGTAATTGGCAAAACGTGTGTGCAGTACAGGTTTCTTCTTTTTTCCAAGACGTATATACGTTTTCAAACGTATCTTTTTTTTCATAGACTTATTTAAGACCTATATACGTTTTACAAGAAAAACAATAATAGGTACTCTACACAATAAGCTTCCATATTAGATGAAAAATTACATATTCATGTATCTAATACTTTTCAAATCTATTTATGTTTTTAAATAAGATTTAAATATGATAAAACTATACCAGCTGTTGTATACACGAACTGCGTCAAATGACTAACTAGATGACGCATCCATGAAAATAAAACATCGGAACTGGTAACAACATCGCGTATTTCCCAGTAGCAATGCCGTATTCATTATTATATGCGTTTTTATAACCATTCGCCTGTATTTATGCCTCATTGTGAATGACCTTTCAAGTTTCGAACCTTGGATGTATATGTAGAAGTACCTATCATTTCACGTTGTATTCCTCTGAACTGTTCGGTAAACTCATAGAAGACTGCACGGATGGCGTAGTGGTTTAAACGGTCGCCTCACTACTGCCACTGCGCTGAGTGTTGTGGCTTCGAATCCCACAAACGACAAGAAAATTGTATGATTCACGAATAGTTGTTCCGAGTCTGGATGTTCTTTGTCTCCGTTGTTTAAACTCCCTCGCGATACAGAAATTATTCCTAGTGCGGGAGTCGTCTTTTATAAAATAAATTGAAACATTAAACACACACTCTCATTCATAACTTATACAGTATACATACTGCCAATTGCAATTGGTAGTAATGCTTAGGTATACATGCCCACCGGAACACTTACCTGACATGCTAGTACTGCACGAGTCCAGTGCCTAGAGAGGCTGGTAATCTGTCATACAGGTCGAGCCTAGTACAGATACCAGTCTCTCACATAGTTGCGTTTATGTATATATCTAGATTAAGTTTCTTTTGTGTAATTTCTTATTATGTATCTATGTGAGAGAGAAACAATAAACTATTATTATTATTAAATTAAATAAATAATTCGCCAGCTTTTCTGTGTCCTGCAACGATAGAGATTAAATTGAAAGAGATAGTTTGTTTAATGCAACGTGACAAAATAGATAAACACACGTATAAGATAAGATAACATAAGTCAAGAGCAGTTTAGTTATTAAATTGCATTGCGTAGACGTGGCAAACAGCGATCTCAGATCATGTCAGATTATATTCATCCTAGAGTTGCCTGAATACATCAGAATTTGTTCTACACACACATTGATTGTAAGTGCGTGCGTTTTTGCTGTGTCTCTTCAATTTGTTCTAGAGGTATCACTCATGTTTTGACACAGCCAAGTAGAAGTTGCAACGTTGTGGGCGTAAGAGAAAATCTCCAGATTCTGATTTGACAGATTCCTGATGACAGCCCAGCGTCTTGAGAACTGCGAAACTTTCAAAACCAAACCCATTGCAGAAATGCACAAATGATCATTTGGTAACGTTGTTATGTGCAGGTCTTTTCCTAGTTAGGCTGCTCCAAGTTTGAATATGTGTACCTTATCCCGTTGAGCCCTCATCAAATCTTTGCATCTTATCTCCTAAAACTGTCACCTGCCCGGGCCTGGGTTATAGTGGTGAGCCTCGTGCAATCCGTGCAATTCAGTAAAGTTTAATAGTAATAGTAGTGTAACAGTTTTCAAAATTATGTTATAAAGTGTCAAATAAACAACGCGATAAAATCCGTATATAGTTTCATTTCAATACTTTATTCGACCTAGGAGCTTATAACCGAGTTGCGCAGTTGCGCACACGCTCACGCTTACATCACCAGATCATCTAGACATTACAATCATATCAGTTTTTATTGCTCTTTATGTGTATTCATGCCTCATTGTATGTGGCCTTGTGGGCCCTAAGCCTTGGATTGAAGTACGCAAGCGGATAAATAAATCAGTTTTCAGTTCTCATCGTGTACTACGCAATAAACCGTGTGTGATTTACTAATATGTTGCCATTATTTTGTCCATCAGTCATCTCATCTCATCGTAAAGTTACTCATTGAAAATAGACCAGTAATGGACTTCCATAAACATGATTTACACAATATATCCGTTCATTTATTGAACATTCTGAATCGGAAATTATACCAATATAACAATTTTCCAGTTGTGATTTCCTCGTTGTATCCTTTTTTTTGGTGACCACCTGATGGTAAGCGGTCACCGTAGCCTATGGACGCCTGCAGCATCAGCTGTCAGAGCTTTCCTAAAGGGTCGAAAGAGCTTGCGCGCTTTCGACCCTTTAGAAAAGGAAGAAGAGAAAAAGAAAGTGGGAAGGAGAAGGAGCGGGAAGGGAGAAAGAGGGTGATTGGGTCTCTGGCACTCTCACTCACCGAACAAAACAACAATAGGGATACAGTTATTTTACGTCGATATTCTGTGAGAGGGTAGCCCTTCCCCGGTCGAGCCGGCCCATTCACGCTGAAATCAGCGAGGCTCTACTAATACCATTAAATACCCTTGGCATAAGTTTGCGCCGATGTTTGCGGTGAATAGTGGCAGAAGTTTAGGGTACGTAGTTTTGCAATTTGTATATAGCAGCGAAGGTATGTGGTCTCACGTCATAGAGGGCGAATCTATAGTAGTTTATCGGGGATAGTTGCAGAATCCAAGCTCCTACTAAGAGCTTCTTGACAAAGTCTTAAAACACTTCACCCAAACCATAAATCGTTGAGGTTTATTGTAATATTTCTGCACTCTGATGCCCGTCATACTGATTTTATCACTGCTCTTACCTGAGTGCGTTTAGCTTAAATAACTAATTTTACTCTGAGCTTGCAAGTTCGCATAATGTGACTGTATCGACATATTCGGCATATTCTTTACAAATTATAGGGAGAATAGAAACATTGTTCCTCAGAAAAGGTTGTATGGTTGTCCTAAAGGTTGTATGGACTCAATTATTCTCATGACAGTCTCCGCCAAAACCAGATATCGAAAGCATCGAATACTATACTATACTACGATCACGGCTATGCTGGGCACGGGTCTTAGACGGGGTGGGCCATAGTTCACGTTGGCCTAGTGCCGTTGGCAGACTTCACACTTCTTCGAGAACATTATGGAGAACTTTTAGTCATGCAAGTTTACACACGTTGTTTTGTTTCACCGTTAAACCAACGATTATAACGCTACGTAAAACAAGTATGTTTTAGGGACGTTGCTATTTGATTTATACAAAAGCGTAAATCACCTGAAATTTTGCTAATATTGATGTCACGTTTGTTTGTGGTGCCTCGGAGAGCACGTTAAGCCGTTGGTCCCAGCTGCCATGAACATCTATGGCAGTCGTTATTGGGAAGTCAGTGCCCTATAATATCCTGCTACTGGTCTAGCCTTAGGGTATCGTTAGCCTTCGGGTTGCGGAGGTCAGGTGGCAGCCGCTCGGTGTAAAAACTGATATCCAGTCAAATCCGGTTAGACCAGAAAAGCCGACCCCAAGTGACTTGGGAATAATAAAGGCTAAGAGAGAAGAAGTTTATTTGTGATGTCACGTTGACGCTTACGTGCGTATATGACGAGACGATAGCTGGTTGTCGTTTTGTATATGAATATTGGATTATTTTTATTTTTTATACAAACTATATATAACTGGCTTAAAAAAAAAGGAGGTTCTCAATTCGTCTGTATGCTTTTTTATTTTTTTATGTAATAACATCAACCTCATATCTTATTTCTAAGTGAACCGATTTTGATGATTCTTTTTTTAATTGAAAGGTGGGGAAAGGACCACCGTTTGGTTCCGTTTAAAGACAAGAAAGTGCATTCTTGCGTGGTAAACGAATAGATTATACATTTGTACAAAAATAAGTTGATTGTAAATAGCAGACATAAGAATACGCAATTATCTTCAACTTTTTTGTGCATTTTTTTGTTTTAGAATATTCGTTTTTGAAGTCGTTTACTGTTCTTCAAATTTTTTTGGTTTTTAAAAATACTAACTGCGTATTTAATGATATTGTACATGTATATTTAATTGACTTACACATAATGTAACCGTCATGTAATTATGACAATAAACAGTCTTAGTCAGTCTTTGGACACAAATTGTATAAACAAATATTTAAGTAGATTATTAATAATATGGTGCACATATTAATTGGAATGCTCGCTTGTTTTTACGGTGAAACATCGTGAGAAATTTCACCATAAAGATCTTGAAGTTGTGTGAAGTCTGCCAACTCACATTAGACCAACGTGGTGGAAGTGGGGAGACCAACAGACTGCAATGCAGAGGGTCTCGGGTTCGAACCCACTTCGCGCACCTCTGACTTTCGGAAGTTATATGACTTTTCGAAATTATGTGCGTATTAATTGACAATTATCGCCTGCTCCGTGCCTCGGAGAGCACGTTAAGCCGTCGGTCCCGGCTGCCATGAACATCTATGGCAGTCGTTATTGGGAGAGTGTCGACACAAAAGATCCCACTGGGTCGAAGTGTCGCCGGTCTGCACTGACTGGCCCCCACATAAGATACATAAGATGGCCTAACATTTCTCAAACTGAAAACAAGCCCGTGTTTAGCAGTGGGACATTTTATATACCTGGCTAATCTTATATTATTAATAGATATTATTATATCCATAAACATTTACAGAAATAAATAAAATAGAAAAATAACCATTGCATTTTGTATAGGCATCTCAAAATTAATGTTAAAAACTAGTGGGAGTTGGACTGCTACGCAGAGGTCTCGAGTATGATCCCAATGCGCGCATCTCTGAATTTTCGAAGTTATTTGCGTAATAATTAGTTAATTATCGCTTGCGTTAACGTTGAAGGAAAACATCATGAGGAATCGCGCATGTGGAGTTCTCCATAATGTTCTCGAAGTTATGTGAAGTCTGCCAATCCGTACTGGGCCAGCTTGGTAGACTATGGCCTAACCCTTGTCACACCAAGAAGAGGTCCATGCCTAGTAGTGGGATAGTTTAATACAGGGCTGATATTATTATAAAAACGGCATTTTCATAGGCAAACACCTAATAATTGTTTATACAACACATTATTACATTTTTGTGTAAGCGTATGACGCGATCACACCTTCTGATGCCAGAACCAGGAGTTTGAGGACCTACGTCATCTTCTCTAATCAGGCACTCAATCAGGTAAACAAACTGTTTACATGTATTTTAAATACGTGTGGGAGTTTGTTTAATTTTCTCCTTTGAAGTAGGTATGCAAAATAGTAACGGTATTTTATAAAAAGTTGTTTGATTGAAACAGTTTTTTATTTTTTGTAAATATTTCATATACAGTCTGCTGTTACAAAGGTAGTTCTTTATAAATCAGAGACACTATTTAAACAGTTATTTATAAAATACTTAGCCAGAGAAGAACCAACTACACACCCTTGGATTGCCCATCCCAACAACTGAAGATGCCTCGCGCTGAGGTGCAACCCGTGTCGAGGCATATTTTTTATTCGACGGGGAACAGCCGCGTCGTGGGATCTTAACGTACTCCAAGTCCTCCTTGCAGTTGGAGTACCTTATCTATACTCCATTTGGTTAGGTATTTAACTGAAGGTAAACAATCTTGATGTGACTTTTTACATTAACACATATTAAATAAATAAACTACTGCCTAAACTAACGGTTCAATTGATTTAGTAATCATTATTGTTGTATTTACATTGATCTTTAGCAGCATTTTATTTTAAAACTGAGTTTTATAGATGAAAAGATAAAAAAGACACATCATGATTGTTTACCTTTAGTTAAATACCTAACCAAATGGAGTATAGAGTCGTTTGGTATTATCAAGCTTTGTATATTGCAGTTGTTGGACCCGGCAACCCGAGGGTTCGTGGCGTGTCCCACTTCCTCTTTTTAATTATTTTATTGCAATGGATTTCTGCCAAGGAACGCCTAATTCGATTCGAACCAGGAATTAATCCCAATGCCATCGAAGTCACTGCCGCTGTGCTATCAAAGAGATTTAAAATGTAAAATTGCGTTCAAAGACTATTATCTGTTATAAAAAAATTATTTACTATTTCCCAGCAGATTATTTTTTTTTTACTGAAAAGCGATAGCTCAGTGGGTAGACCAACAGACTGCAATGCAGAGGGTCTCGGGTTCTAACCCACGTCGCGCACCTCTGACTTTCGGAAGTTATATGACTTTTCAAAATTATGTGCG
This sequence comes from Catocala fraxini, assembly GCA_930367265.1. Classification (NCBI taxonomy): domain Eukaryota; kingdom Metazoa; phylum Arthropoda; class Insecta; order Lepidoptera; family Erebidae; genus Catocala; species Catocala fraxini. Next base: position 17,332,529 of record OV884045.1, read on the forward strand.
TATTGATTGACAATTATCGCCTGCTCCGTGCCTCGGAGAGCACGTTAAGCCGTCGGTCCCGGCTGCCATGAACATCTATGGCAGTCGTTACTGGGAGAGTGTCGACACAAAAGATCCCACTGGGTCGAAGTGTCGCCGGTCTGCACTGACTGGCCCCCACATAAGATACATACATACATACTATTTCCCAGTTCTAAAGAACACACTTTACTTTAAAATATGAACATACTATTTTTGTAAGTTTATCATTTACGAAACGAATACATGTTCAGTTATTTTTGTTTGATTTTGGTGTTAGTGCATCGTGAGGAATCGTTTTGTTGTATAAATACCTAAAATTATTTTATGTGGTTAGCCTCCATTCGCCTTTTAGACTTTACTTGTTATTCCAGTTAGAATAATATATGATGCTTGGATATCGTGTGTTTGTCAATTTGATAGTCTGAACATTTTAGCTTGAACTGGATTTTAACATAATGTGGTTGGATGTATATAGAATATAAAAATATAACAGAAAGCATAGTAGTTTATGTCCGACAGTTAACTTGAGGATGGAAGTACATTCACACTGAGTAGAACGCAGTCAAATAATCTTGGAGTTTATCTTCTTTAAAAAACCACACTAGCTATAGGTGTAAGGAATGCCTCAATTCGGAACAATTATTTTTAAGAATGACAAAACTTGTGTGTCTTATAGAGATCGAACGCTCAACTCTCGGCGACCACACAAACCGCTGCAATATTATGCATTCAAAGTTTTCAAAGTAGCGCCTTTTTTCCAGCGGTGGGAAAGTACTACCTTCACTACGCTGTGCAGCAACACTTTTTGCCAGGGTCTGATAAGACTAATATACCTAACCTTTTTGCATCTATAACGATAACCACTTACTATCATTTGATAGCTACTTATGTAGTCAAACGATTAAAAGAATCTATTTCATTATTTGATGATAGTACGAACGAGCCGGCTTGCCTGCGAGGTACCACGCTTCTTTAGAAATGAAATTAAGAATTCGCTTTGTAAGCAAAACTTTCAAAATATCATATAGGTACTTACCCCATCCCTACTTTACGTCCTATTTTAATCCCTAATGGTGGCAACGGGTTAGATACACTTCTGGTTTTGTAAACGATTATATGCCGTGGTAGCCATTTATTACAATTTGCTACATAAAACAAGTGAGAATCGGCAATGAGTTGCCGTAAATCTTGGAGGTTACGTAATACCACGTGACCTTAAGTCAGAGGTCAAAGGTCATAGTCATTTCGGGGGTATATCGACTATGCTGAGTCGAATGGTGTTGACCGCGAGTCTCTAGCTCTTACGGATCTTGAGTAGAAAGATGGTATCACTTGACCTTGAGGTCAAAGGTCAAAGGTCATAGTCATTTCAAGGTATGTCAACGATGCTAAGTCGAATAGCCTAGACTGCAAGTCTCTAGCTCTTATGGATCTTGAGTAGAAAGATGGTATCACGTGACCTTGAGGTCAGAAGTCAAAGGTCAGTCATTTCGGGGGTATATCAACTATCTTGAGTCGAATGGCGCTAACCGCGGCTCTCTAGCTCTTACGGTTCTTGAGTTGAAAGATAGTATCACGTGACCTTGAGGTCAGAAGTCAAAGGTCATAGTTATTTCGAGGTATATCGACTATGCTAAGTCAAATAGCGTTAATCGCGAGTCTCTATCTCTTACGGTTCTTAAGTTGAAAGATGGTATCACGTGACCTTGAGGTCAGAGGTTAAAGGTCATAGTCATTTCGGGGGTATATCGACTATGCTGAGTCAAATGGCTTTGACTGCGAGTCTAGCTCTTACGGTTCTTGAGTTAAAAGTTGTATAACGAACAGACGGACGGACGGACAAAGCTGTTGTATAAGTTTTTTCGAACTCTAAAAGAAAAAGGAACAACTTCGTACAAAGACTGCACGGGTGGTGTAGTGGTTTTAGTGGTTGTTCGCTGCTGCCACTGCGCTGAGTGTTGTGGGTTCATAGCCAGTTGCACTCACTGATCGGTAAACGATTAGCGAGGTTAAGCAACATTGGGTGCGGTCAGTCTATAGATGGGTGACCGTTTAGTGGTATTTCATCTGAGCGCCTTCGTGCTTCGGAGGGCACGTAATAAGTCGGTTCCGGTTGTTATCAAATTGACAGCAGTCGTTAAGCCTACGGGCGGCTTGAACAACTCTTGACAACAGGTTGGCCATTAACCACACGAAAAATAACGAAAGAAGTTGTTGGTTCGATCCCTATATGGGACAAAAGTTTGTGTGATCCAGAAAGAGTTGTTCCGAATCTGGGTGTTCTTTGTGTCCATTGTTTAAATGATTGTAAAGACCCCGAACACAGGATTTATTCATAGACCGGGAGTAGATATATAAAAAAAAACATGCGGGGCAGTCTTTGGGGACTAATATGATAGAATAATACGATAGAAGTGAATACTAAGTAACTTGTGAATTGTATCGTCGAGCTACTAGATTATTATTTTTGAATTTTGAATGCGTTCGTTGTCGATGACGCGAGTTCCATGACTTTGCTCACCCAAAAAGTGTTCAAGGTGCCTACAGAAATTTTCACTTAAAAAAACTTTAAAAATGATATTCAGCATCCAGAACAGGTGCTAACAAACGTGAACCAGAGCACTTAGAACACGTGAACTGTGTCATTACCAAGGTCTAACTCACATTCATAGCCACTTAGTCACAATCATGACGAGCCCAATTTAAACGAGTCGCGGCCCACAAATTCGAAGATACATCAATCTTCATTACCTCCTCATCAGGTCCTCAATTAGCGGCGAAAGAATCCCCTCTGCGTCAACCGGTACTGGAAAACACTGGTTCGATATAGTTCAGGGTACATAGCATGGGTTCCTGAAAGATACGATAAAAAATAGATTTGTCATCCTAACTAATATTAATGCGAATGTAAGTTTATCTGTCTCATACTGATAAGAGGCCCGTGCCCAGCAGTGGGACAGTTTATAAACAGGGTTATTACGCTTTTACGCCTTAACTACTTCACGGATGTTCATGGAATTTTGCAAACACATTTGCAGGGATAGAGAAAAGGGCACACATAACATTTTAAAAAAGTACAGTTTCCGAGGGATACCGATTATTGTGAAAATCTACATTTACGCGAGCGTAGCCGTGGGCAAAATCTAGTTTAGAATAAGTAGAATATACGTGAATCCCAATGCAACAGATTAATTCTTAGGATTTAATCATTTTGGCGCCATGACGTCATTGCGTAGTCAGTAGTCAGTAGTTAATAAGGGTGATGTCACATTAGTGAGTTGCGTTGCGTCGTCGCAACGGATTACCGCATTGTATGCCACAGAGCAAAAGGACGACGCACGCACTGATTTCAGTCTTCATTCCACAATGGATCGGAACACTGTTCGTCGTCGTACCGGAGCTCCGACAGCGCAGCGCATCACCCTGTCCCCCGCTTCGTTTCTCGTCCGTCGATCCGTTAAAACAACGCGTGCGACAACACAACGCATTAATGTGGCATGCCACAAAAAATATATGGAAAACGACGCAGCGTCGATGCTGCGACGACGTAACGCAACGCTTTAATGAGGCATCAGGCTAAAACGTGCAGACTGTCACGTCCTCATCTCGAGATTAATTTCTTTGTTGAGCAAAAATATTGTAGATATTTCTTTGTGAAGCAAGGTTCAGCAGCAGCAACAATAAGTTTGGTAATGTGCTCGATAGGCGGCAATCTTGCTTGCTCTCGATTATGTGGAAGTTAGAATAAAAATGTACTGTGCCCGAGATATAGAAATTGATTGTCAAAATCTAGATTAACGAGCAAAGCTGCGGACAAAATCTAGTAATTATATAACTACGTAAGTCAATGTTAAAATTAAGTTTATACGTATATGCGAATCCCGGGTCGAAACAAGAAAAAGCTATTGGGGTTGTTAAGACTGCGCCGAGCGAAATGTGCCAAAACAGGCGGTCATAGTTACGTGAATAAAATCAACACTTTTTGTTTAATACAAATATAAAATATACATTTACCATAACAATGAATGTGTTTACAATTACTCTGTGTAAAAAAATTAAAATAATTAATATTTCCGCCCACAAAATTACGTAAATATGCATGAAAAATGCAAAAACGTAAGCTTGTGTTACGTGATTTTTAGATTATAACAGTAGAAATCTATCCTATTTTACAGCTTAAACGAAACATAAATAGTTATATTACAATTTGTCCATCCCAAATATTTAAGTTATTGGTTGACAATAGAGATACATATTTATCAAAAAAGCAATTTAAATCCACCAAACAATTTTACTATGGCGGCCGCGCGCCGATTTGAATATGCGCTGCACGAGCTCTGTCATTATTTGTCTTACGCTCGACTCAGTCTTAAGAAATCTCAATAGCAGCCCGGAATTAGGAAGTTCGCGGTGTTAGACACCCCCGTGCCTCGGCAAGCACGCAAAGCCGTTGGTCCTGCACCTCTCTCCAGTCGTGTCGGATTACCGTCCTATCGGATCATGAGAGTTAGGGAACAGAGAGTACACTTGTGTTTGCGCACACACTTGTGCACTATGATAGCTTCTGCGCAGATGGCCAGTCTCCGTTAAGACATACCGCCGTGACCGAAATTCGGTCTGGAGGACATTATTATTATTATTTTAAAGGTGAAAAATATGTTTATTTATCTTGCATCTAGCTCGTGCTAACCCTTTAGTGCTAGTTGAATGCCGGCATCATGCATTGCCACGATCGGCACGATAAATGTTCACTCATTATAGTACTTTAGTCACTGAAGGCCGCTTTGCATGCCATAACTCCACTTGTTGACGTACACAATTGACGGGCTCTGAGAGGTCGAACTGCGATCAAAATAATTGTATATGGAGTTTTAGAATTCCATTATGATGAGTAGAAGATAGTTGTTCTGTTTTAGACGGGTATCTATGATAAACATAGATATATTAAGATCGTTTTTTCCTGAGACCTGAAGATATATATCTATGGATTTTTACATGCTGCGATCTTGACATACCCTTTTATTTAATTTGATTATATTATAATATTTATGCACGCTATTCAGTAACCCTTAGAATGCTGCAGCAGTCATCGATGACCGCGATCGTTATCTATCATTTACTGCACAGCATTGAATGTGGTAAAGAGAACCCTGTTAATCTTTTTTAGAACTCCTCATTAATTCTCTCTGATCTTTGATACTTGTGATTATAAACGATTGCTATAAAGTATGTGTTTGCCAAATGAAACATTCAATTAGTAATTAAAATACCTTCGTAAATAATTATCGAGGTAAACATCACTCACGTGCTTTCGACATGTTTATTTTTCTTTGGGCTACCGTGATTTTTTTGTGGGCTCGGTATATTGTTTGTATAAACATTTACTGTGTCGAAACCCAAAGCGCCTTATGGTCCGTTAAAGTAATTTTCAAAGATATATCTGTAAATATAAAGGTATATTGAAAATGGCATTGCTAATATAAGATTACTAGCGACCCGCTCCGGCTCCGCACAAGTAACCTTAACAAATTATACACTTAAATCTTCCTCATGAATTACTCTGTCTATTGGTGAAAACTGCATGAAAATCCGTTCAGTAGTTTTTATTTTATCGTGAACAGACAGACAGACGCGGCGGAGGACTTTATTTTAAAATATGTATAATATTGTCTTCTGTTTACGCGAATATTATTCATTGAAATTAAACTACTATATACGGATTTTATCGCGTTGTTTATTTGACACTATATTACATAACATAGAAAATTTTGAAAAATTACAAAATTCAAAATTATGTAATATAGTGTCAAATAAACAACGCGATAAAATCCGTATATAGTAGTTTAATTTCAATTAAAATATGTAGTTATAAATAGTTCTGATGGCCATTACTTCAAGCTCCCAGGAGTCAATAGCTTTTGATATTTATGTTATTTGAGAGGTCTGTCCAAAAGTCTCGACTACGCTAATAGACATGAACCATACACTAATTATACACACCGTAACTCTGTATTGACTCAATCCTATATATTCCCGGAGAGGTAGGCTATGTTTTTAGATCCAAGAAACCCTTCTCACACTGAGAAGAAGTCCGTGCCAGCACCCCACTGCTTGTAGTTTAATATAGGTCTGATATTATTATTATATCTAATAAGGAGCAGTCTATTGCCATCTAGCGGCACATAATACAGAGCCTTTGCTGCTACGGTGAATTTTCAATCAATAAAACTCAATTACCCATTGTCTGATTCGGGATTAGTACCCGGTTGTCACGGTAGCAAGCAATCTCATGCCACGGGACCAAAGATTTATAATACATTATAATAGAACAATATAGAATATTGTTCTATTATAATACATTTATAGAACTATCTTATCTAAGTATTCAGTTATATTATTATTATATTTATTTAATATTAAACATCTTAATTATTTTATTTATGTACTTACGGCTAATAAAAATTAAACATTAATCAGGCTTCATTATTTTTACTTCTTTAACATAGTTTAAGAAATATCTTAGGCTGGTTTAAATATTAGGTTGAATAGCGACAGAAAAGTGGGCAGGTCGCTGGATTTCCACGCAATGATGTCGAGATCGATACCACGACACGCACTTCTGACTTTTAAAGAGTTTTATGAATGTGGAAATATTAAAATTGTTTATTTAAATTTAATATTTTAACAAAGTCTACTATAGTTAGCTTTAACGGAAAAGGAAAACGTCACGAATAAACTTGCATGTCGAAGCATTCTCTATAATCGTCTTGAAGATATGTAAAGTCTAGGAACAAACACTAGGCCAGCGTAGTAAACTATGGCATTGACTTTTTCATAAAGTCAAGAGGCAAAAGAAAAGGCCGAGCCGAGGCCAGCAATGGAATAGCTTATAAACAAAAATAAGATTATAATGCAATTCCCAAAATCAATTACACATCATTAAATATAATATTGTCTTCTGTTTACACGAATGTTATTCATTGAAATTAAACTACTATATACGGATTTTATCGCGTTGTTTATTTGACATTTTATTACATAATTTAGAAACTACTACCATTAAACTTTACAAATTTTTAAGCTAATTAAATTATTAAAACTATTAAAACTCTATTGAAAATCAGCGTTGCGATATCACGTCGGTTTTATCGCAACATCAATGCTGAATGGAGACCATTTGTTGCCACAATAGCATAATATGTATATATATTTTTTTTTTTACTTCCTAACTGTTTATTTAATTGTCTTTTTTATTATTTTGTCTATATTTTGTACGAAAAATATGTAATCATGTTTCTTTGTGGCAATAAAGAATGATTTCTTTCTTTCTTTCAAAACTATTTATATTTAAGTTTACACTTTCCCCGACGTTTTGGTTGCTTTTCAGCAGCCATGGTCACGGGGAGACTAAGATGGTAGTTGTCTCAATGTTCCAGTGTAGTTATTTCAATGTATTCGAACTTAATTTAATCATTGGTGTTTCTATTTACGCAGAATGAGCTCAAAGTATCATGAAGTCTAGCTGTGGTTTGCTTCTTCTTGGGTTTGACTATTTGAATTACTGGATCCCAAGCTGGTAGTACATTCCAACCATCTTCTTTATTAGAATTAGGATGTTTTTTGATTTCAATAGCCTCGCAAAGCATCCTTGGTAGGAATCGGTGTTCTTAGAATCTGTGGTTTGTCAAATATTAGGTAGTGGTTGGTCCCCTGTTGCACATGTTGACACACAGCAGACTTCAACGAGCATTGGTGTTGTATGTAATAAAGTGTCAAATAAACAACGCGATAAAATCCGTATATAGTAGTTTAATTTCAACATCATAGAATACTTTGTAAGAGCGGAAAAATGTATGAGCGCGCAAATTTTTATTCTTGTGTAAAGTTAAAACTGTGCAATGCACATTACTGTTCATTTACCACAACGTTCAAGAGCTATTTATCTATAAATCGCAATGTAAATATTTTACGTAGATAAACACGTTCACGTGGAGTCTGGTGTGATGTGGCGCGCGTGCTCGCCCGTTGTCAATTTAAGTCTTACTATCAATTTATTTCTTTATTCACTCTTCAAATACTTGAATAGGTATTTACTGGGTGTATATTAAGTTTGTAGCTCACTAGAATCTTTTACGAATTTTTGATGAAAGAAAAACATCGTGAGGAAATCTGCAAGTCTAAGAGTACTCCATAATGTTCTTAGAGATATGTGAAGTCTGCCATCCCACACTGGGCCTGTGTGGTGGACTATGGCCTTACCCTTTTTACACTGAGAAGAGACCCGTGCCCAGCAGTTTAATACAGGGCTGATATTATTATTATTATTTTCCGCAAAGAATGGTCAGTTGAAAAATGACTGCTATACGATTGTATATCGTTTGCAGTCTGGGTGTTCTTTGTGTCCGTTGTTTAAATTTATAAATCCCTCTGCGGAATCAGGCATTATTTAAAGTTGGCCCTGTAAAATAGCTACAGCTAAAAGTTAACTAATAAACTAAGAGCATCCATGATAGCGAATTAGCAAATGTAACTTTTGACTTTCACTGGCGTTCATTTATAGTTATTACTGGCTGATTCATAATAAAGATATTTAGTGATAACTTAAGTATATCTTTGAGAGAAAGTTAAACAATAACATTTTTTGGTTGAGACTACATTATGTGTTTTATTTATCTACTATCTTCAGCCCAGGCCTTCGCTCAAGGACAGTACTTTTATTCAGGTTGTTATCCTATGTCGTTTTCTGTATCGCTCAAAACGTGTATCAAAATTGCATGATGATTGGTCGAGAAGTTAAGGCGTACACTTATAATTAGGTATTTAGGATTGAGTTGCAGCGGTACACCGATGGTCAGACACAATATGATGACAATTATGTCTGGCATTGCAACAATGGACAGGTTAAAGGTACAATTATTTAAAGGTTCACGAGGCTTGCTGTAACAAGAAGACCATCTACGATTGGATGATTTAACGTATATATTTATACTGCCTCCGTGGTGCAGCGGTAGTGAATGCGACTGCTGTGCATGAGGTCTCGGGTTCGAATCCCGGGTCGAGCCAACAAAAATTTATTGGGTTTTTTAGTTAAGAAATCTCAATAGCAGCCCGGAGTTAGGAAGTTGGCGGTGTAAGACACCTCCGTGCCTCAGAAAGCACGTAAAGCTGTTGGTCCTGCACCTGATCTCTCTCCGGTCGTGTCGGATTACCGTCCCATCGGATCATGAGAGTTAGGGAACAGAGAGTGCATTTGTGTTTGCGCACACACTTGTGCACTATAATATCTCCTGCGTAGTTGGCCAGTCTCCGTTAAGACTGGCCGCTGTGGCCGAAATTCGGTCTGGAGGATATTATTATCAGTGATGCCTTAGGCATATTACTATTTAAAACCTCTACTAAGAGGTCACTCGAGTAATCGCTGAATGTCCCACAATACGTCAGGTAGAGATATCTATTGAACGGTTTCTTTATAGTTTCAGAATACAAACCGTTGCCATGTCAATTTTATTTACCTCTTTTGTACTTGTTTTTTAGTGATATTATTGTTCTATCACAATGTTTAATGTTAATCGTAATGTGTCGTAGAGCAAATGTTGGCTAGATTAAGACCCAGTTTTTAATTGTGTAAGATAAAAGAGATAAGTTCGTAACTAATATTGTAAATGCGAATGTGAGTTTGTTTTTTACGCATTCACGCTGTAACTACTCGACCGATCATCATAAACTTTCGCATACACGTTGCTAGGGGTACAGAAAATAATATTGGGTTACCTTACATCCCGAAAAGGTATCGTTCTCGATGGATATAAATTTATTGAAAACATCTAGATAGCGAAGCCTTGGTCAAAAACTAGTATAATTATATGTTCAAGCTTCATCTTCTGAGTTCCTTTATGTTATCAATACAGATACTGCACGGATGGCGAAATTGTTTAAGTACTTACCAATTAATCAATATTTATTTTTAAGGGAACTTTTCCCGCAACGGTAATAATTTTTATGTCGAGAGGGCCTTTACAAATATTCAAATAACTGACGCAAAGTGCACCTAGACTCCAAACAGAAATTTGTAGTCCACAAAATTTTTTGTTCGCGTGTGTTTAGAACTGACAACACTCCGCGCAGAGCTTGTGGTGAAGCTACCATTTAAATAACTACGCCATCCGTCCAATTACTATTTATTGCATTACATTATTATATACTTTCGATAGCATAGTATCATTATATAAAGTCCAGTATGAGATGCCGTAAACCAGCTTCTACACAGAATAAAATTCAAAAAAGAACAAGTGTTTATTTTATTGCTGCGTACGAATACTTGTAATTGCAGTACTTATACAAAGTAATGCACGCACAATAATATGGTCAATGTATGGTCCTCGCCGCGTCGAGTGCTGTTGGTTCGATCCCCATACGGGCCATAAATTGGACGATTCACAAATTGTTGTTATGAGTCTGGGTGTTCGTTGTGTCCGTTGTCTGAATGTTTGTAAAGTCTCCACACTCAGTTGTTATTCATCGAGCGGGAGTGGTGTAAAAAAAGAAAAAAGAATCGTGGTTTAAAATATTAATAAATATTCTATATGTGGTGCTACCAGTAGAGTTTGAAGATTGATAGATTGCATGGTGATATTTGTATTGTTACTGTGTGCACACTATGACATCACAAACGTTAACGTAACAAGATAAGTTAACGTCATTGAACTGCTTCTGATCTAGTGGAACCAGTTTAGTCCGAAACACTTATTCGTGTCATACGTCACTGGGTATACAGACGTAAATCCGCGATGATCGATAATAGATTAAATACACGTTTCGTTTGGTATGTTGATTATAATCTATGGGATTGGACAGGTATATTCTTAATGTGTTGGAGGAAGCAGGGTTTTTTGTGCACATCGTCTAATAGAAAGGCCATGGTAACGTTTATTAAGTATTTGACGGTAAATATCGAAAAGTAAATCTTAGTCAATAAAATGATATCCTAAGTAATACTAAAATGCGAATGTGAGTTTGTGACTTACACGCTTTAATTACTTGACCGATCATCATGAAATTTCTTATACAAGTTGTCAGGGGAACAGAGAAAGCCATAGGCTACCCTTCATCCAGGAAAAAGTATTGTTACTTGCCTAAACTTAACTACATTTACGTGAGTGAAGCCGCTGGTAAAATTACGTATTCATAATTTTTTTGAGAATACTGACGGTCAAAGAACTTTACTATAATTCCTTATAGTCAAGTGTCAAGTTTGATTGAAATTGTGCACTATTCTTTTTCTATAAGACAGATCAAATATGAATTTTTAAAAGTATGTAAGGAGCATCCCATCCGCATCATGAACGCGCTAAGGTGTACCGCAGCCCTTCATAAAATATTAATGTATAAGTTCATAAGCAGAACCTCAAAAATTCGCGCTTGCTAAACAGTAATTAGGCTGATTTTAATGTACGGAGCGAAATATATTCTTTAAGATTCTGGGACCGACAAGAGGAGAGAAAGGGTAGTGGCGACAAAGATTTAATAGCGAGATTGAAGATCTAGTGTCAGAGCCGAATATCATCGGGGAAATAAAAGCTATCCGACTTCGCTGGCTCGGACATGTGGAACGAATGGGAGAGGATCGACCTGCCAAAAGAGCATATCTCGGGCGACCCACCAAGCGTCGTTCGGTGGGTAAATCCTTACAAACAAACAAACAAACGAAAAACAAAAATCAAATCTTGCCCTTTTATAATATTTGTATTACTATCACTAAATATTATAAAACAATTTCTCCCGCCGCGTCAGTCTACTTGTCTGTTCGCGATAAACTCAAAACTACTTAACGGATTTTCATGCGGTTTTCACCAATAGACGATGAGATGAGAGTGATTCATGAGGAAGGTTTAAATTTATAATTTGTTAAGTTTGTGTAGGTACTACCCACGCGAAGCCGGAGCGCGTCGCTAGTAGATAAAAAAAATATATTAAATAAACTTTATCTTTATTATATTTTGAAGCTTGGATATGTCGGTTTATTTCCATCCAGTAACACCCAAACGTGTGTGTTACTTGTTGGGAATTTTTTTCCTAACGAGTAACACTGTTACTCGGTGGGACTTTTTTTGTCCCAACGAGTAACACCCTAAGTTTTGGTGTTACTGGATGGGAATAAAAAGATTTATCGAGTAACAGTGTTACTTGTTGGGAAAAGGCAAGGGTGAAAAATTCCCAACGAGTAACACTGCTACACGTTTCGGTGTTACATGATGGGAATAAACCGATATGTCGATATATTAAAAAAACTAGACTATTTTTATCTGTACGCAAATACCACACCTAAATGAAAAGATACCAAATACAATCATAACATTTGACCTGCACCTATGACGTACCTAAAATGATTTCTTTTTCTAGATAAATGCGGAGGTTAACATAACAAACTTACATTATTATTATCGTGTAGGTAGTTTAGTAATAGCCTACATTGATATTTTTTATAAGAGGTATTTAAAAGGCATTATCTGTTAGTAGAATATAGGTATAGATATATACTTATATTCTACCAACAGATATAAACACAATGGAAACGTACCAGCGTCCTTTTAAGTTTACGGGACTCTCAGAAGAACATGACTATAATAATATTGTTGTATGCTTATGCGAATGTTATACATTGAAAATAAATTACATTTAGATAAATTATTATACTATTAAAATTTACGCTTCCCCCGACATTTCGGTTGCTTTTCAACAGCCATGATCACGTGGAGACCAACCTCCGGTTTCTGAATTCAGAATTACATTTTTAGAACGACTGAAGCTCTATTTAAATATTGCTATTATTTTTATTTCTATATCAAGATTAGGTATTTGACATCATATACTTAATTAATTAATTACTTTTACTGTAAATAAATATATTTTAATTTTAATTAAATAATAATAATAATAATATTCTATCACATACACACAACACCATCTAGCACAAACTAAGCAGAGCTTGTACTATGGGTACTAGACAATGGATAAACATACATAATATTATACACAGGAACACCCAGACCAAGACAAACGTCCATACACACAAATGTTTGACTTGTGCGGGAATCGAGTCCGCGACCGCAGGCGTGGCAGTCGGTTACACTAACCACTACGCCATCGAGGCAAAAATGCTAAGTTGATAGCGGTTTGATAAAACTCGGTTGTATAAAAATTATTTGGGAATACTCAATTGAGATTTGAAGAGAGGAGAGATATTTCTCAGTTTAGAAACCAGGGGTGAGGGGTTAGATGGTGAACGTCCTATTGTCTTGAAGTGTAGTTATTTCAAAGTAGCATAATTTAATGCTGTTCTTTTAATTATAAGTGTTCCTATTTCCGCAGAATGAGTTCAAAGTATCACGAAGTCTTGCTATTTGACTTCATAATACTTTCAGTTCAATTGTGTCAAGTGTTCTTTAAACAACGGTTTTGACATTGAAGGCACATTAAATGTTTTTGAAGGCTTTTTCTCAGACAAAGTAAATAAAAGAAGTAAATTATTTGTTCCCGTCATGAGACAGGTGTCTAGCTGTCTAGCTATCATGGTAATATAATTGCAATATTGACATATTGTGCAACGTATATGACACGTTTTATGCGACGTGTTATAAAGGTGCGATTATGTTTAAGTTCTCGTCATTTTAGTAAGTCAATTCCTAGATCGGGTATAATGTTATCGGGTTACCCTGTTAGAAAAATCTTAAGGGCAGCACGGTTTTATACCTCTACTGTTTTTACTTTTACCTAGAGGGCAGTAGACTTTGATGATGATGATAACTCCTGACCGATTTCGGTTACGGCGACTGCTTAGATTATAACGCTTTGAACCATATATATGGTCTACCTGCCGAGAGATAAAGGAGTGCATGGATTTAGTATTTCAATATGCTACTTAGATCTTATCATTTTGATAAGATATTGGAAATGGCAAAAGAAGCAAGAGAGCAGAATAAATGCTGTAGAAATGAGAGCGCTGAGAAGCATATGTGGTGTGACTTTGAAAGATAGAATAAGGAATAGTGTAATTAGAGAGAGATGCGGCATGAAAGTGGATATAGTGACAAGAATAGAAAAGGGTATGTTAAGCTGGTTTGGGCATGTAGGAAGAATGGACGAATGGATGAAAGACTGACTAAGAAAGCTTATAAGGCTAGTGTGAATGGATCAATCGTAAGAGGCAGACCTACGCGAACGTTTCTTGACCAGATCGGAGGCGTTCTGGACAAAGGCCAGGCTAAGAGCACCTTAAACCAGCGAGCGTGTATGAGTAATGTGATGAAAGTGAATGAAGCCAGGGAAGTGTGTCAGGGTCATAGCAAATCGAAATCCGTAGTCTCTGCCTACCCCTCTGGGAAACAGGCGTTAATCTATGTATTATTTTGATAACTAAATATTTTAAAAGATCTAAGTGCTAGTAAGAACACACCTTTCTGGTATTTCGTTTCGCATACCACGGACAGCAGCAAATTGAACAATTTGAGAGGCATTTTAGATCATATTGCAATAGCGCACACGAAGATCAAACACAAAAAATCCGTCGGTGCACGACTGAGTCTCATAGACGTCGGAACAAATCGCAACTACTCGCCATGGCGACCATACCCACACAAATGTAGGTAGAAGCGAATTACATTCACACTTTTGGACAACACAATTGATGGAGAGTTTATTGCTGATGGCAACCCTATTTCTGTATACCGGACAGCCGCGGGCAACAACGGACAAATCCAGACTTTTCGGTACGTTGAAAAGAAAACACAGCCGTCTGTAAAACGCCTTATAGTGACTGCATATGCGTAGGTCATGGTTTAACCAGACATTGTTATTTACATTATCTTTATAATTAATGTGTGTAACATGCATAATAGCATGACATACTTTACAGATGTTTTTACTAAGTAACATGTACCAATATATAAGAATAAATATAGGTATGAAACGTGTTCCTGAAGTCACGTTGAATTACATGTTTTCTTGTAGTTCATTGTGTTATTCAGTTCATTCAGTCAGCCAATCACAACAGTTGATATTTATTTATTCAAAAGACACAATTACAGATAACAAATTAAAAACACGAATAATAATAAGGATAAAGATAGTTTACATGTTAATTCGGAAACCGGTTATGGATGAACAAAGTATTTTTTTAACACGCTTTTATCATTTTGGTTTGTATTTTTGTATCTATGAATCTATGTAACGGAATCTTTGAACGTGATTTTCACCCCTTTCAAACTGACCGATTGATTTGAAACTTTGCACATTTTTTAAGGACAGACGAAAATACAATAAGTTACAAAAAACATTGTCTAAACAAACTAAAAAAACACGCTTTAAAAAGTAGTGGTTAAAAAGAGTGCTTTTTAAGATATTTTGATAACCCCTACCCCACGCTTTTTTACATTAAAATTATTGAATTATTTTCTACTTTTAAAGCGTGTTTTTAGTTTATATACTATTTCTTTTCTCTTAACCTTTATTATTCCCAAGTCACTTGGGATCGGCTTTTCTGGTCTAACCGGATTTGACTGGATATCAGTTTTTACACGGAGCGGCTGCCACCTGACCTCCGCAACCCGAAGGCTAACGATACACTAAGGCTACACCAGTGTCAGGATATTAGAGGGTACTGACTTTCCCAATAACGACTGCCATAGATGTTCATGGCAGCCGGGACCAACGGCTTAACGTGCTCTCCGAGGCACGGAGCAGGCGATAATTGTCAATCAATACGCACATAATTTCGAAAAGTCATATAACTTCCGAAAGTCAGAGGTGCGCGACGTGGGTTCGAATCCGAGACCTTGTGCATTGCAGTCTGTTGGTCTCCCCACTTAGTTATCGCTGCTTTATTTATTTATTAGTTTATATACTATTATTACATATATTTTATATTTGTATTATACAAAAAATGTTGATTTTATTCACTTAACTGTGACCTCCTGTTTTGGCACATTTCGTTCGGCGCAGTCTTAAATGATCAGGCACACTAATACCAGTATTATTTTAGGAGACTTTCAAATTAATGATACAGTTTTTCTTTTACCACAATTATTGTTCTCCTTCCGACAAATTCGTTGTTAATAAATGTGAAACTTTGTAAAGATTTTATGGTTTTAAATTAAACCACTTTATACGGATTTTGTCGCGTTGTTTATTTTAAAACACTTTTATTACATAATTTTGATGCTCTACACTACTATTATTGAACTTTACTGAATTTAAGCTATTTAAATTAATTATATCTATTTATATTATTATATAAATTATTACATTATATGTATATGTCGGAGACGGTCATTAGTACGGTTACGAAACGCGGCACGTTAGTGAAGATGTGGCAGCACTGTTGCGATGACGCAACACGCAGCCAACTTCGCGTGCTACGACAGAGCCTACAAAAATGGAGGCGCCCTATATTCGACGGGAATCATTTTACCGTCGGTGAGTGCGGACCTCCTCGCTAGGAACTGTCATTCGTTTCGTGCAAGACGTTCGTGTTAATTTATTGTAAAGACAATAAAAGTGATCAGTGTGCATTTATTGTTTCACTTTGCTCGATCACCCTATTGTACGCCCGCATAATGTCTATCGATGGAGTTACTGAAGGCACTCTATATCCGACATATATACATATATTTAAATTTACACTTTGCCCCGACGTTTCAGTTGCTTTACAGCAGCCATGTTCACGGGGAAACAAAGATGGTAGTTGTCTCAATGTTCTGAATGCTCCTAGTTATTTCAAATTACCCGAACATAATATAATCTTTGGTATTTCTATTTACGCAGAATGAGCTCAAAGTATCATGAAGTCTAGCCTGTGGTTTGCTTTTTCTTGGGTTTGACTATTTGAAATACTGAATCCCAAGCTGGTGGTACATTCCAACCATCTTCTCTATTGAAATTAGGATGTTTTTAATTTCAATAGCCTATTTATATGGATATTTGATACTCAATTACGCGCGAACCGTTAAACGAATTTGGATAAAACTTACCATAGAAATGGATAGAGCTGGTATTCTTATGGTATTTAAAGTTTTCAAGCTTTTGATGAGTCGCTGTAATGTAAGCAGGAGACTCTCAATCATCTAATGATGCTCTAAATAATTATATTAATTTTCTAATAATTTTGCATCGTATTTTTTTTTTATTATTTATTTGTATGTGTCACTTTAAATTATGTTATGGAAATATTTGTTTTTAATTTGTATTACCCGGTATTCCAAGCATCGATAGTCTTTGCTTCTTTGGCCGCGGTGATCAACATCCACCCGGGTGAAACTAGAAGCGAAAACTACAGTGGGCAAATTGAACCAACTATTCCAATTCCAGATTTCGACTCGGAGTATCACTATTAAGATTACTATTGTATGTACACAAGGACTCATCAATTCTACATATATTACCTAATGTTTTTCACCTAGTTTCTATGAACAATGAGTGTTCTCGGCTGCTACATTATTTTGTGTTTGCATTGTAGATGACTGAATAAATGACTCGTGGTTACGATAAATTACGTTATGCCACTTTGACTTATGAACTTGGTCTATAAAATTGAATTGTTAATAGGGTAATTCGATTGAGTACTATGGTAATCAACTGTCGTTGGTGACATAAATGTGTGGGTTCTCTGCCCATTGTATTTTCTTTTGGGAAGTTTGTTAAGTCATCGGTCTTAGCGGTCGTGAACAGTCATCAGGGCGGCAATATAAGGGCAGATCCTTATATTGATTGTAATGAATGTCCTAAGTGTCTTTGATGGCTGCACGGATGGTGTTGTCGTTTAAGTGGATGCCTCGTCAGTGCTGCTGCGCCAAGTTTTGTGGGTTCGATCCCTACACGGGATAAAAATTGGTGTGTTCCAGAAATGGTTGTTTCGGGTCTAGACGTTCTTGGTGTCCATTGTTTTAATATTTTAATCCACATGCGACCGGCCAACGACACAAAAATTATTTCTAGTGCAGACGTAGTCCATACAATAAAAAAGGCAATTGGTGTTCCATCGGGAACGGACAAAGAAGCGTGCAATTTGACCAGTATTATAGAATATACCACAACACACACAAAAGGTAAAGAGAAAAAGACAAAAAGTTTTTGCCATTACGGTTGACAAAACAGACCTGAATTAAATCTATTTATATTAGTATATATATATATATATATTTAAGTTAACACTTTGCCCCGACGTTTCGGTTGCTTTACAGCAGCCATGTTCACGGGGAGACGAAGATGATAGTTGTCACAATGTTCTGAAGTGTTCCTAGTTATTACAAAGTACCCGAACATAATTTAATCTTTGGTGTTTCTATTTACGCAGAATGAGCTCAAAGTATCATGAAGTCTGAAGACCTGAAAGATTATACAGCTGTCTTTTAGGGCGCTTCCTATATGTACTAGAAGTATTACAAAGGTGTTACAAATTACGAAAATAATGAAGGAAAGTAATAGAAAGATGCAGGTATGTGGGGAACCAGCACTCCTCTAGCGACATAGGTAATTAATACCGTCAATTTCTCTACTCATAATTAAATTCCCTCACTTATAGAAGTAGGAAATCTTTATAGAAAAACTGAATGTGTGTTATGAAACTATTGGTATAATTATAAGTGTCTTTTCTAGGAACGTATCTGATATAACAACAGTGAAATTCAATATGTCCACACGCCATCGGCGAGTGATCACGCTGACGAACCTTTATTAAAAAAAGCTTAGTGTATAGGCAGTGTTTCATATCTGTTAGCGATAAGCAACCTTTAACAATATGCAGTTTTATATGTAAACATATTGCCGTGTTGTTGACAGCGTCGCTTAGTTATAGGATTATAATATATTTTTTGGATGCAAGCTCTGCATTTTCTCTTTAATCATTACGTCCTACGAATCAAATTCTAGTCCAGCATGCGGTAATCGACACGAATGGAAAGAGATCAGGCGTAGAACCAATTAATTATAGTAGGCTGTACGTAGTTTCCGAGGTTCCTATTAATTCTGAATTGAAATAAATGAGAGATAAACGTATGTGAGATTTAAATTTACGTATATATTTTTTCAGAAGCAGCTGCTACATTTAAATTATTTTGTATTGTAAGGACTTTACAAACTAAGAAATGGCAGACACAAGGAACATTACTACTCGGAACAATAAAATTATTAGTGGCTTATGCATTTTCCCTATGGAGTGCGCCATAGGGAAAATGCATAAGACTCTATATACTATCAGTGGCCACCATTTAAACTACCGAACCATTCGTGTATTTTTATAGACAATTCTACTAATATGTCTATCACGCAAACCGGATAGGATTTTAATGATACTTAGCACACAAATAGATCATGTCTTCATGTTCCCGAGGGATAGTTTCACTTGAAAGTTACTTAAATGCAGCCGAAGTAGTGCGCTGTACCTAATAACTATACAGTTTCAATCATGTCACCTGATCAGCAAGAAGATCATGATTTATTGGCGTAATGATAATCATGCTCTCACCACGACGTTGTTTTATATTTAAAGCACATGATCAATAAATCGGTTGATTCAAGTGCTGTTATATATCAATGAATGATAGCGGCTTCATAATAAATAAGGAACATCACATGTTGGTCATGCTTTGCCCTTCATATGCATTTAAATTAATTGGTGATTCAAGTTTTGATCGCGTGGTTTCCATTTAGTCAAAGACACAATTATTTGTTCATTTAGGTCAATAAATAACCAATATGAACGTTAATGATGTACCTACAATTTATGATGTTAGTGAGTTTACCTAGTTACATTAAGGTTAGTTTTAGCAACTAACCTAAATGTATGTATGTATCTTATGTGGGGGCCAGTCAGTGCAGACCGGCGACAATTCGACCCAGTGGGATCTTTTGTGTCGACACTCTCCCAATAACGACTGCCATAGATGTTCATGGCAGCCGGGACCGACGGCTTAACGTGCTCTCCGAGGCACGGAGCAGGCGATAATTGTCAATTAATACGCACATAATTTCGAAAAGTCATGTAGCTTTCGAACGTCAGAGGTGCGCGACGTGTGTTCGAACCCGAGACCCTCTGCATTGCAGTCTGTTGGTCTCCCCATTGAGCTTTCGGTGCTCAATATTAACCTAAATGTAACTTCAGGTTTAGGCAAAGGTTAAATCTATGAGAACGTACCTACAAGAAATTTACTGCCACGCTTTACTGCAAAGCGTGGCATTATATTATAATATATAATCATGTCTATTATATATATATTAGACATGCTATTATTATATAATCTTTTGTTTTTGTACATAATAATAGCAACAAGCAGCAACTGTCCTTCAAGGTAAACTGCAAAATAAAGACATTGTTTTCTTACAGCTCACGCGAATTGGCATTGAGTGCGCATATCTTTTGCACTGAGCAACTTATTAAAACTACTTTTGAAAAAATTTGCATCTACTTACTTAGTCATTTTCTTCTATAAGTCGTTTTTGATCCAATATACCTACCGAATATGGCCTCTTGTCTACATGCACACAAATAAATCAGTTTAGTTGCTATAATTCGATGTATTATAATGTTTACGATTTTTAAACTGTATTTGGTTTATACTTGAAAACGCGCGCAATATAGTTCATTACTAAATACATACTTCAAGCTCTCACTACATTTTTATGCGCGTTCTCCAATTTAAGATACACTTAGCTTGACCGTCTCAAGTGCTCTGGTGGCGTTGCGGAAGAGATTGTCTCTGCCTTTTGTGAGGCCTCGTATTCGATGCTAGTCTTGATATTTCATGTAAAAAATCTAGGAGCAGCACGTAGTCTGGAATTGTGCCTGGGACACGACAATATTACGTGCGACATAATAACATAGTCAGTGAAATGTAAACATGTGTACGTCTTACCTACGCCTATGTATTCAAGAATATATAAACGAGAGTCTATGTACGTATGTTTATCAATTTCTCTATAAACCGACCGCTGGTATCAAATCAGTGCATAACTGCGCAGAGCCCTTTGTTTACCTTACAACTTGAACATAAACTCCTATCGCCAGCTTTATTGAGGCCGATCGACTATTTACTGCCATATGACATTATGTTTTACGACTAATTGTGAAATACTGGAGAAATATTACGCGCAGTTTAGTTTGTAACTAAAGACTCATCAGCCGTGGTATTCTGTTACAAAAACTCATTTCGAACTCGATTGTCACCTTGCTTTGACGTTAGTAGTCAACTGTGTTGCCATGGTAACTGTAGAAGAATGTAACAGTAGACTCGGATGTGATTTTGGTAGAGTGATTTAGCAGTATCGCACAGCTGATTTGAATATCCTTGAAATTTTTCAAATGTATATTTCGTTTGTTTATCCTGTTATCCTGAAAAAGACATAGCGAAAATAATTCAGAAAGACTTACTAAGCTGGTCTAAGCAGATGAACAAATAATAATAATAATAATATATTAATTATAATAATAATAATATATTATTAATAATAATAATATATTATTAATAATAATAATATATTATTAATAATAATAATATATTATTAATAATAATAATATATTGATCAAGAAATTGTGTATCGCAAATATGAATAGAACAGTCGAAAGGGTGAACCTAGGTGAACGTTCTTTGACCAGGTCGAAGTAATTCTAGACTGGCCAGGTTATGAGTCCTCTAGACCGAAAAACGTGCATGAAGAATGTCATGAAAATGAATGAAACGAGAGATGCCAAAATCGTAGCACGTGGCAATTTGTTGTCTTTACTTATCCCTCTAAGAAATAGGCGTGTATTTAAGTATGTATGTCATCAGTAACTTCATAGTTATCATTAAACCAGCATTGATAGAATGATTGAAATAATGATGAATTAATGATTTATTTATTTGCAGAAACATGGGTACATTAAGTTCTTACATAAAATATTGTCCTTGCCACATTTAACCAATTTCGGCATGCAAATATTATTAGCTATAGTCAGAAAATTAAATATAGACAAGTGCTCGTAATAGAGTTTAGGAGACATGTTTGCAGTAATATTATACCTACTACTCTGTTTTTACAATATTTTATGCTACATGCTGCACGATATTTATACTATTGTGACGTTCTTCTGTGAACTTATCTGCCAAAAATTCGCACAATGAATAATAACAATTTTTGTGGAACATTTTCAGTAGGTTTTTCTTAAATAGACACACATTATGTATATTACGTATCCTCATCGGTAACTTATTATACATAATTGAGGCTTTGCAAAATATGCTATCATGCTTTAAGGTAGTTTTACTAGTTACTATACACAGCTTGCCGACATGACGAGACCTTTGTCTTTTTCAAACAACTCCATATTCTGCTTTGTGAACATTGCACATTCCTGGATGTACATACAAGGGAATGTCATTAAATTATGTTGTTTGAAAAAGAGCCGGCAAGAGTCTGTTTGTTTCAGATTAAATATTGCTCTGATGCAACATTTTTGGGCTTTAAATGCAAGAGGCCAATCTGTCAAGTTACTTCAAAATATGACACTGTTACGTAATGTCGACGATACAAGTCCATGATATGCTGTTATTACTGATTTACTGTTTTTTAATTTATATTAACCATATGCAAACTGGCTTAATTTATTTCAAACTAATTCTACATGCATCTTCAAATTAATTTTATTATCAATATTGAGACCTAAGAATTTAGTAGCCTCAAGCTCCTTTATTTTGTGACCCATATAATTAATATTTAAACTTATTGTTTGCTTTCGTTGTTTAAAATTTATCATTTTAGTTATATTTAATTATTGTATGTCAGCCATTGTACAATAGAAGTCAAAGATTTATAAATGTCAAATTCAAGTGAATCAATATTTTCCCTGTATAAAGCATAGTGCTGTCGTCAGCAATTTTAAAATTGTAAAATAATATAAATAATTGAAGAAATTATTAAATGCTTTATTTGCGTCATTTTCTTCATACATGTAAGAAAAGTTAAGCGTGCGAAGTTACTTTTAAATTTAATCTTTTTCCATTTGAAACATCTCTCTTTTTCACGTACCAAAATTTTAGCAAGCATTCATTTTTTACTGGACATTTCAATATTTTTGCCATTGACTGATATAGACAGTTCAAGTACTTCACTTTTATACCCTCTTATATTGTGTAATATGTTGTCAATGCAAGGTTTACTTGTAAATCAAGTAATTTTTTAAAATTTAATTTTAGGATTACATGCACATAAAAATGGTTCTAATTCAATTGATAATTTAGTTTTCCTCAGCATATCAATATTTAGATCACCGCAGATAACCAATTCCTTATTTTTATTTTTACATAGCTTTCTTAAGTGCTTTTAGGTTTTCGTAGAAAAGTTGCAAAGAAAAATTATCATACTTTGGTGGTCTATAAATACGAGCAATATAAATATTATGCTGTTATAATTCTACAATAGAATATTAAAAAATATTAAATATTGATAATGTATTTATGTCCTCAATTCCCTTGCAACTGTACCCATTTCTTAGCAATATACAAGATCCACCGTGTCAATTTTTTCTCATAAATGAAGCCACTGAACTATAATTTGGTATTGCCAAGTAGTGCTCAACACCCTTTACCATATTATGTTCGGTGATTTACATAACATCAACAGAGTATTTTAAACAATTTAAATGAACACCTTACGAGTCCGATTTTCCTATCAGGCCGCTGACATTTTGATGTAAAATACATATAAGATAATACTCGAAAAAAAAAACACAGATGTAATTACATTCGATGTCACATTTTAGGGTATTATTTAAATTCTTAATAGATAATACGTCATCATTATCATTTGAAATTTGAAACATGTCTTGTCAAAGTTATGATTGTTAATAATGTCATTAATTAAATGCAATAAATCCTTAAAAATTGTTCGTAGACCAAAATCGTTGAGTGTTCCAGAATATTTATTAAACATGCTGTAGTCATATTTAAGATTGAAATTACTATCCAATAGAAATGCATGCCCATGTGTCAATATATCTAAATACAATAAATTATTAAATGTCTCCACCCGACAGTTATAAAGGCTAGTCAAGTGGACTTTTAAATGTTGGTAAACATACAATTATATTAGTATTTTTATAATTTGTAACACATCCCTAATACGAAATATAATATCATAATAATAATAATAATAGAATAATATTCTACCACATACACACAACACCATCTAGCCCAAACTAAGCAGAGCTTGTACTATGGGTACTACATAATGGATAAACATACATATATACATTTCTTTTTGTAAATACATACATATTATACATAGAAACACCCAGACCAAGAAAAACATCCACATTCATGCAAACAAATGTTTGACTTGTGCGGGCATCGAACCCGCGACCTCAGGCATGGCAATCGGTTACACTATCCACTACGCCATCGAAGCCGACAATATACATATTTATGTTTTATATTCTAATTAATATTATGAATGCAAATGTGAGTTTGTTTGTTTATTATGCTTTCATACCTCAGCTTCCCGACCGATCATCATGCAAATTCGCGTACACGTCAGAGGTTTAAAAAGGATATAAGGCACACTTAATCCAGAAAAAAGTACTCTGTGTAATAGGAAGAAATTTATTGACATAAACTTTACAGCGAAGGCGCAGGCAAATTTTAGTACCTTGTAAAATTATAATAGACTTGATCGAGAAACTGTCAACAATCTGTGTAAGCCTTTAGTACGCATATTGGGCGCAAGCGCATTTGACATAAAACAATGTTGTGTTAAAAGAATTATATATAATTGACAACGTCTAGATTAATGCAATCGAAGGTGCGGGCAATATCTGGTATTCTACATATAATATTACTAAATTTCGAGTTTGAGAGAACATAGTTAGAAACGCTAAAATGTATACTTAGTATTACGAGTAGACGGATAAAAATTTCAAATTTAAATGTAATGACCGGTAAATTTACGCACAGGTCGGCAAAATTGTAATTCCGTTTACATATAAATTTTACAAGAAATTAAGCCCCGTGGTAAGTGTTGTCAGGATTAAATGAGCTCTGTGTATTAAATTGAAATGGTAATACCAATATTTGACCTAGCAACACTATAACACGATTATATTTCAGTCCAAGACATCGATTGATTCGTTTTCCGTTGATTGATTTGATTTTGATTAAGCGTCTTGGCAGAATACTGAAGAATTCTCTAGCAATTTTGGCTGGTGATCAATTAAAATTAAAAAGAAGAACAGTGCTGTTTGACTTATTGATATTGGTATCTCTTGTTGCGGAGGTCAGGCGGAATGCCGTAGGAACTGACTGTAGACTTTTGTGTAATAAAACTGGGTAGAAAATAAGACATGACTACGACCAATTCAATAAAGCTAATGGAGGCTGCGTATAGTTCAAAAATTTACTAGGGCAGAACGAAGTCGAATAGTCGAAAACGCTAAGCACTAAACTATGTTTAAGGATGTTACTGTTGATATGCGTTGTTTATATTTTGTAATATTTTATACATGGCTTTTTTTTCTGGATAAAAGGTATCCTACGTTCTTTTATGTACACCTGACAACGTGTATGAGAAATTTAAAGATGATCAGTCTAGTAAAGGCGTTACAGTGCAACAAATAAACTCACATTCGCATTTATAATATTAGTTATGATGTACGAAACAATCTACAAGCGAAACCCATTACAACAGTTTATCACCAATTCAGAGTCTTTAGCAAGCTCTGACGTCAACTTCACCCTCAACCTAATAACTTTACTGAAACCAATTTTATCCTGTAAACGATTGACATAAACCACGTTCTCAGCTAGGGCGAAGTCAAATACGCAATTTGGAATTACGTCAAAAGCAAAATGGCAGAACTGTAACTGTTGTGGTCGAAACTCCATATCGTAACCACAGTTTACGTGAACGCGTTTGTTTTCGTTTGTATAACCAATTTTACGACGTTATTGTAAGTTTAATAACTCTATAGTAATGGCGTGGTTTTATAAGAAAAGCACAATAAATAAAAGCTAATTATAAACTTGGTATGCAGTAGGACAATCTCTTTGTTTGTAAGTTGGCTTTGGTAAGCAGTTGCCGTAGCTACAGACGCTTGTGCGTGACGCAAGTAGCGGCTGCGAGCTATATGTGCATGCTACTGGCATCTACTTGTTAATCATGCAGGCTATTTAGATCGTTGACTTGCTTCAGTAACTTATACGATGCCTGAGGCATAAGTGCCTCAACTTTTTTAACAGACCATTTTATTCCAGCTCTGGGAATGAATCATGTATCGTGGGGCAGTTTACAAACATTCAAACAACGAAAACAAAAAACACCTAAACTCGGAACAACTTTTTGTGGACCGCAAAAACTTTTGGCCCGTCTAGGATTCGAACCCACTTGCTGTCATTAGTACAGTAATGAGCAACTTGAGCATATTATCCTTTTTGTTGATGAGATCCTTTAGTGTCGCTTACAACATGAAGCGTATTAAGTCGCAGTGCACAGCGGCGGCCAGACACAGGGTTTTCAATTATGTTTGGCGTTTACACAATTAACAGAGTAATTATGTGTGTCTAATTTTGTCAAAAGCAGTTGTGAATGAATGATTGATCTGCCTTTTGACGGCGTAGCGTATCTGAATAGACAGTTAGAAATCCTCTCATTCACAGAATAACAATACAAGGTCCTTTGGTAATGATCTGCTAAAAGGTCCAGGTACATTTACAGATATGGTGCTGGTTCAGCAACAAACAATGCGCTAAAAGATTATGCGACGGATGTGTCCAGACCTTTTTCGGTTCAGACGGTTTATAGAAACACTAATAATGTTTGTATACTATAGCAGTTTTGGTGAGTTTTAGCTTTTCTTTCCTTTGTGCTTGATATGTTTACAGCAGGCTTAAGAGAAGTAACAATTGTTCAATCAATCGCTCAGACTGTCGCTGTTTATTACTAAGCTCTATGCGTTGAAACACCCAATTTGCCACCTTCACAAAACTGATTTGATATGAATGCCGTTAGTCGTTCGATATCTCGCCACCTTATTTCCGAGCTATGACAGTGACCTTAGTTCTTTATTAGATAACTTCATTCGAAGGTTTAAGGGAACTCTGAGTTTAGGTAGAATTTTAAAAGCTCGGAACATAAATAGCATAATCTGTGGACTAGTAGGTCATAGCATGTAGACTGCATAATCAAATCAAATCAAAATAAATTTATTCAGATTAGGTTACAAGGTAACACTTATGAATGTCAAATTTACACTAATTTTTTCTGCGAATTTACATTTACTGCCACGTTCAGCAAAGCAAGGGTGTAGGGCTCATGAGAAGAACGGGCAAAAAACTCATGGTCACTCTTTTTAATCGTCAAGTTTTTGTTTATAAATCATAAGAGCTGTAAGGTGCTGCAACCATTTCTCCATGAACTATTACTGAACATACTCAAGCATTTAATAAAATTTGATGGTAGCCTCTAAAGCAGCAGTATGGTAAATAGGAGCATCCACTTACATGTACATTAATAATCAAGACAAGGCATGATTGTAGTCCGTAGTTTAATCTAACTGTTTAAATAAAAATGTAGTAAGTAAATCATCAAATTCCACGATACCAAGGTCGACCAGTCACCACAAGTAGCACCCGTTCACGAGTAAGACGCATGGGCCAGCCGTCATCCCCTAATCCTAACTAATATTATAAATGCGAATGTGAGTTTGTTTGTTTGTCGCGCTTTCACACCTTAACTACTCGACTAATCATCATGAAATTTCGCATACACGTTGTAAGGAAAACAGAAAAAGACATAGACTATCTTTCATCCACAAAAATGTACTGTTCCCGAGCGACCGAATCCGCGGGTTAAAGCTAGTATAGTTATATTTAACTTTCAAATAATAAATACAGTAACCGCGTTTATCGAAATCTTACTATATATTAGTTTTAATATTATTATTAATACTTGAACCAATAAACAGAATCGCTTGTGTTTCTATATAGTTTACGATCTTCCCAAGTGTTCGAACAAGTTTGTCGAACTTGCACAATATAACATTGTTTGGTACTTTCTGCTAAGAAATCATAAATATTTCATTGTAATACTATTTCTATTTGACGTTAGAAGGATTTTATACTTGAGTTTGTTCCAAGTAGCGCGTTAAAAGTTATTTTATAACCATTGAGCTAATGTGTATTATGTACAGGAAGAGAAATCAAAAGTAAATATTTTTTGTAACACAAGTTACAGTACACATCCTCTTAAAGTCGTTTTAGCGACGGACATTTGAATTCTGACATATTTTTTTTACAATATGTGTCAAAAATTAATTGTCCGTAGGAAAAACGACTTTCTACTTTCTAAAGGAACCGAACCTTAGCCGATTATTGCAACGACACATTATAGTGCAATTTTAATGTATAAAACACGCCATTATGATTGTATATTACGCCGCTTCCTAATTAACATTTTACTCAAACGTGTCGTTCCAGTAATTGCTTGGCTCAAATTGAGTTAGAGACCATGCACTCCGACACGTGTTACAAAAAAAATCTTGATATGTCGTTTCTATTCATAATCCTTTCTTAACTAATGCTGTACTTAACTAATGTTGTATTTACCTGATGTACTTACCGTTATCCACTTCCGGAGTCTGGAGAGGCTGGTTATCTGTCATACAGGTCTCCTAGTACAGAAACTAGTCTCTCACATAGATTTAGTCTCATGTATTGTACACAGTGTAAGGGCACGTTTTGCAATCTCCAAATGGGTTTTTGGGGACTAGATCGCTCGCTCTCTTTCCGTTCGCTTATACTGCGGTGGGAGTGCATTGGGGTCGTCTACCTGGGGCCCGTTGGGGATTGTAGAGCGGTCCCCGATTGTCATATTACATGTGTTTGCATTAACTATTACGTAGTAATCGTAACTCAATGTATATAACAGTGCTTTATTTAAATAAATAATATTACTATTAGGAATGATCCGTATATCGGGTGAGCCTTTACAAATATTAAAAACGTTACGTATTTTCAATATTTTTATTTCGCTCGACACACGCGGTGCTTCGCGTCACTAACAGCTGGTGATTATTTAAACAACTGCGCCATAAATTCAGTCGTCTATGCATTTTGACAAGTATCTTACGTTTAACATTTTACGTAGTTGCAAAACGCAGCGTTTAACGAGGCAGCCAGTCGGAACATCAATTCTTTCCAATACAGTTCCCCGTTGGATAAAATACCTCTACCACATCACATCCTCGACTATCCTTATTCAAAGAGTAGCCATTTAAACATTTATAAAACCCAGTGAAAATAAAACTCTGAAGTGTAACTGTAATGTATTCTACCAATGATTGGAAAACCACTTCAATCCCGATAAGTGCTGCACAAAACGTGAATGAAAAATTTCCTCCACATCACGAAGAAGCTTCCATTTTAAAAGCCATAAACCTCACTGAAACGTGTCAGATATCGAAGTATTACGTTCATTACGTCAGTGTTCTAGTTAAGAAATGGGAATAGACGCGTTCGTGTGGGGGAATGAACCTTCAGTTGTTCAAGGATACGAGTAAACGGTATTTTCGTACATCACGAGTTGTGGACCGTATCTACTTACAGTTTGAATTATTTGTAGAGCAAAATATTTTTGGAGTGAAGCTCAATATTATAAGGATCTGATATCGTAAGGGTTATTGGTTCTCTTTACGTATAATATAAGGGTTTGAGATCTATATTGCTAGGATACTGTTTCATTTTGTACTCGATTTTGCCCGCGACTTCATTTGCGTAAGTATAGGTTAGTTTCAGTACTTTTTCTGGATGAGAGGTACCCTATGTCCTTTTCTATACTCCTGACAACGTGTATGCCAAATATCATGATGATCGGTCGAATAATTAAAGCGTGAAAGCATAACAAACCAACAAACAAACAAACTCACATTCGCATTATATTAGTTAGGATTGCAGTGTCACGTAATGGTTTAAGTAGTCAACTCACAAATTGCGGGTTTAACACGTGAAAAATAATTATGTGTAATCCAGTATTATTTAGTTTGAGCTGTATGTACGTTTTGTAAAAAAAATAAAAGCATGTTGTAAAACATAAAGTCATGCTGGATTTAAAAAATAAACAATTTTTATATTGTTTTAATATGATTAGAAATGCAAATCATTGGTAAGTTCAACAAAGAGATTAACTTTATAGGTCTGCAGCTTTAAAGGAAGGTTCCAATTAGGCTATCATTATTAGTATTTATGTTCAAAACTATTGTATCGATTTTATATGGCACCGCTAAATAATTATGCTAACTAATATTATAAATGCGAATATTAGTTTGTTTGTCACGCTTACACGCTTTAATTACTCGACTGATCATCCTGAAATTTCCTATTCTCGTTGTCAGGGTCATAAAAAAGTACACACTTTCATCCAGAAACAGTAATTTTGGAACGGTCTTTCGGCACATCGGTTCTCTCCCTTCTATGATATTGGGTCCATCAAACATAGTGTGAAGAATCATCTGGTCAGACCGGCTCGATACTGACGACGGTTGGAAGACATCTATCTTCTCCTCGTCGTCACTGTCTCTGGACTGTAATTGGGCTTTCCATCAGGTCCGTTACAATCACTTTGACGTGTCACTATAGAAAAAAAGTACTGTTCTCGAGGAATACCTAGTATTCATATAAATGCAGCATACTTTTCTCTAATTAAATTTAAAATATGTTGTTAAGAAATCGCTTTAATAACATTTATGTCGTAGTCTGTTGATATGCCCTATGATATACCTATGTACATATATCCTTATTATCCATTGATATGCTTAACCTTATTTGTAAATGGCATAACTCAGTACGATAAATTGCGAATAAGTGGTGTCTAGTTGATGATATATATACATATACATGATATGTTGTCCCAGAAATTTCTCTCTGTTGTCCTAGAATACTTACGACTATCAAATCATTTACATGTATCCATTTAGTTTTCGCGATGATGATATATTATGACATTTATCTTTTAATTAATGACTGGTGTTGTGTATTAGGATGTCATTTTTATGGGGATGTCGTAAATCCCACGTGTAAGATGTAATACTGCTTCATAACTGATACAAATAGATCTGAAGGCGTAACTACTGATTAGTGAATGGTATTAAAATTTTTGTGCGTGTAGTGAGTTTCCTAGCATGCTGGTTTTATAATGTGCAAATGCTACATACAGGTCCTATACATTGTTAAAGAAACACCAAAATAAGAGACCCTAAAGTGTATCGTTTCCTATCATACCTAACATGGTTATAATTTTCAGCTCTATGTTTAATCTGCCTTATGGTCGTTCACGAACTTTCTCCTAGAATAAAAAATGTTATAGCATCAAACACCTTAGACAAGCGCAGGTTTCTAAATCTACATATCTTTAAGAACGTTATGATGAATTTTCATTGAAATATCGGTGAAGTAGTCTATCACGGTAAGCGAGCGAGAGAGGCTTTAGTTGCTACTTTGTTGTTATCAAACCTTCTCAGATATAATCTTATTAAAATATAAGTAAGTTTGTAATTAAAAAGAATAACGCATGTGTTATCCACCTTATAGTTCACTACCGAAGAAGATGCGCATGCGTTCAAAAATACCTGTTTATAAATGTCAGTAAGTATACTCTCGGTGCAGCCCTCTTCCCGCTTACGTCATAACTCGTATTTAGTACACCAACCAATGTAATCTAGGTTACACCAATCACTTGCACGATATGATTCCTGGTAGTGCTAACCCTAATTACTCAGAACTGTTATACGAAGACAAATTGTTATTGGGTTTTTTGAAAGAACAGTTCGGTTCTCAGTATCCATTCAGAGTCATGAGCTGAGCTTGGTAGATGATTTTAGTATAAGATAGATAGATGCGTTGTGGTTTAGGTGGTCTGCGAATGTTGTGGGTTTGATCCCTAAACGGGACCAACATTTGTGTGACGAGTCCGGGAGTTTCATGTGTCCGGCGATTGAATATACGTAAGATCCCACATTATTATTATTATTTGTGGTGAGATAGAATCTACAACCCTAGGCGCTGTAAAATAGATAAGATAGCCTTTACTACTACGTCATTTTGAGCCCTGCATCCATCTTCAACAGTAGACAATACTAAAACAGACAATCAAGAAGCCCTCTTACTTCCATAACTAATTTATCCCAATTGTCTTCAACTATATGACGACTCGATGGCGTAGTGGTTAGTGTAACTGACTGCCACGCCTGAGGTCGCGGGTTCGATTCCCGCACAAGTCAAACATTTGCGTGCATGAACACGGATGTTAGCTTTGGTCTGGGTGTTTTTATGTATAATATGTATGTATTTACAAAAAAAATGTATATATATGTATGTTTATCCATTGTCTAGTACCCATAGTACAAGCTCTGCTTAGTTTGGGCTAGATGGTGTTGTGTGTATGTGATAGAATATTATTATATTATTTAATATCACTAAATTTGGATCGCACGAGTATTCGACAAGGAAGTCGAAGGGTCCACCTACGCGTTATCTGAGATGCTATGCCGTCACAGTTACGTGCGTATATCGTCATAACTGTGTATTATCCAATCCTTTAGTTCCTCAATCATAAAAATAGCATACAATGTCCCGATATAACGCTCGCAAATGTAAGGCCCTTTATTCACTACGAAACGAATTATCTGTAGTTTTTAAAACATCAGATATACATGTTCAATAATCGCAATGGCATATTGGTTTACAGAGACGTGTTGATGTCATCGATCATTGTAATAGAATAATTAACAAAGTCACCATCATGCCAGGCTGAGAGGTACACTAGCAATATATGGCAAAATGCTGAAGATGCCTAAAATGAATATCAAAAATTGGTAGATAAACATACGTCGATGACTGCTCTCGACCAGATTAAACGATGACTTAAAGACCGTGGTTGAAATAGGCTAAGCTGCGACAGGCGGTAAGCATTGGTCTAAATCCAGGAAAGCAACCGGCTGTATGAATTACTCATATGGTTATCCACCCTCATCCTGTGTCAGTGCAGTCTTAATCTGCTAGTGTCCAAAGTGTCGATACACCTGTACACTTTATAATCTGACGGACACTATCGCAGCTGCGGCCATCTACTGGGCACAAATACAGAAAGAAAAGTGCTGTCTACACAAATAAAGATAATATAGTACTAACAATATAATTTGTAAGAAGATTCCGCAAGTGATCATCAATATAGTAGAGGACAAAATGTGCAGTAAGATGGTGTTGACGGCGCTTTAAGTTGGTTCATAGTCAAATTATATATCCTATATTTTGATTATGTCATTGTATAACAAATACAAGTGAACACTTGGCTTTAAGACTGCACCGAGCGTAAGACGCGGTTGGACTGAATGACAGAGCTCGATATTCAAATCGGCGCGCGGCCGCCATGGTAAAATTGTATGGAGGATTTGAAGTGCTTTTTTGATAAATATGTATCTTTATTGTCAACCAATAACTGAAATCTTTGGGACGGATAAATTGTAATCTAACTATTTATGTTTCTTTTAAACTGTAAAATTACATAGATTTCTACTGCTATAATCTAAAAATTACGTAACACGAGATTACGTTTTTGCATTTTTCGTGCAAATATACGTAATTTTGTAGGCGAAAATATTAATTATTTTAAGTTTTTTACATGGAGTTATTGTAAACACATTCATTGTTATGGTAAATGTATATTTTATATTTGTATTAAAGAAAAAGTGTTGATTTTATCAACTTAACTGTGACCGTCTGTTTTGGCACATTTCGCTCGGCGCAGTCTTAATGCTGAATACCACCCTCTTTCCGCTTGCGTCAGCAATCGTTTTAACA
This sequence comes from Catocala fraxini, assembly GCA_930367265.1. Classification (NCBI taxonomy): domain Eukaryota; kingdom Metazoa; phylum Arthropoda; class Insecta; order Lepidoptera; family Erebidae; genus Catocala; species Catocala fraxini. The sequence continues at coordinate 17,366,419 of OV884045.1, forward strand.
CGAGTAACTAGGTTACTCCAATTGGGTTACAGCTTTGTTTTCACCTATTTTCTGCAAACTGTTTCATGTAACCCCCTTTTGATGTGCAGTTGTTATTACGGTTGTTAACTCAATGATTGCGGCATATTGCATAAGTTTTAGTGCCCTTGTTAATAGGGCTAGGACTCGTATTATCCGGTATGGTGGCTGCTCTATTTCAAAAGGAGGTTTATTATAGGTATTATTTTTGACAATGTCAGCTTCTGTTTTTTGGGGCCAATCGTTTTTATAAAGAGATATCATGCTCTAGAAATAATTCTTGTGTCGCATAGGCCTTTATAAACTTTCAAATAACGGATATAAAGAACATCCAAAATCGGGACTAACGGGATATGTGGATCACACTTTTGGTCTCGTACCCACAACACTTGGTACAATGGCAGTAGCGAAGTGATAATTTAAACCATTACACCATCCGTAAAGTAATATGAGAGTCTCTGGTAACAAGATTTTCTTTTGAACGTCACTCTAGCTTGGATGCTTTCTTTTTTACACTTCTAACGTGTAACTATGCTGTATGGATGTTTGCAACATCAGAAACCATATTTGCATATTAGGTACTCTAAAAAAGGAAACCTTCTGTTGTGTAAAGAGTGAAGATCACTCTGAACTCTTGCCGACAAATGAACGCCTCTTTAAAGGATCTGGAAACCTAGTGAAGTCTCATATCTGGATCATATGTAGAACAAAGTGTATCTTTTATAGGCAAGTATTATCTAGATCCTTGGCCGCTAAACGGTCATAGACGGGTCCTATTACACGACTCCTTAAACTGATTAAGTATGGGTATAATACGTCTCGACGGAACGATTCAACGGTAGTGATTGTAACTGTGACTGGAATTTGATTCTTGGTTTGAGGCAAAGTACAATTGCGATTAAAGCTTTCTATCAAAAAAAATTCAGTAGCAGCGCGAAATTTGAAACTGCTCTCAGTAGACAGAGCAGTAGACCTCTATTACGAGGGAAAGAAAACTTAGCTGGCGACTTGTGAAAATAATACACCTCTTGACTGAAATTAAACTACTTTATACGAATTTTGTCGTGTTGGTTATTTTAAAACACTTTTATTACATAAATTAGACAAAAAAAATTGTTATTACGTCTACATGGCAAACAGGCATATGGCTCACCTGATGGTAAGTGGTCACCGTGCCTATGGACGCCTGCAACACCAGAGGCATCACTTGCGCGTTGCCGACCCTTTAGGAAAGGAAGTGGGAAGGACAAGCAGCGGGAAGGGGTAAAGAGGGTGATTGGGTCCCCGCCACTCTCACTCACCGAACGAAACACAACAGTAGCAATACTGGTATTTCACGTCGATATTCTTTGAGAGTGTAGACCTTCACCGGTCGAGCCGGCCCATTCATACTGAAATCAGCGAGGCTCTACTACTCATAGTGTTATGAGTAAGTTAAACTTTACTACTATTTAAATGATTAAAACTCTTTATATCAAAGTTTACACGTTCTCCGACGTTTCGGTTGCTTTTCAGAAGCTATGTTCACGAAAAGACAGTCTCCCTGTGGACATGGCTGCTGTATAACACCTCTTCAGTTCAGTTTCAGTAAAGTTTTAAAATGGGAACTCCACACCAGCTTTAATTCCAGTGTGGCAGGGTGTTTTACAAACAACCGACACAAAGTGCACATATAACACTTAGCTCGGTAGTGGCGAGGCAACCATGTAAACCCCAACCGACTACCTACCTACCCCTTCAGGGCTAAGGCGTGAGACTATATATGAACCTGCGTATTACCCTATGAGTAAACAGGAATGATGTAATATTATACTAGTCTAACCTACTTACAACTAAAGTAGCACTGTTCGATGTTATCGCTTGTCTGCCATTCACGAAATGATGGTTCTACTTTTTCATTCATATTTTGTTTGTCTGACCTACTTTTCTCAACAATTTATTGCCTTCATTTTTTTCGATAACACGTCACGCTTAAGCTTGCTGTCTAGAAATAGTATGACTATAAAAGATGGATGGCTTTTTACGTATGTATGTATGTATGTCTGAATAGAAATTTATTTTTTATAACAATGATGGCAAATAAACAATAATAATGAGCCTTACTAAAATCTATGATCGCTTGCTATATAGAAGATGATATTGCTTGACTTCTGATTTCGGTCACCCACAGATTATTTTTAACATATTATTAAATGAAATATTGTAAACTAGATTTTGCCCGCGGCTTGCTGCGTTTGCGGTTATGTAGATTTCGTCAATAATTTTTTATCGATGTTTTCGATCGACTTTTTCCTGGATAAAAGGTACTCCATGTGCTATTCTGTACCTGTGACTACCGATTATCATTAAATTTGGCATACACGTGTATATGCCAAATTGCCCGATAATCGGTTAAGTCGTTAAAGCGTGGAAGCGATTCAAACAAACTCTCATTCACATTTATAATATTACTAGTTTTATTGTTCTTTTGGATTATGGAAAGCTAAAATTTAAAGAAAATCCTTTTTCAAAAATTTCTGTATTTAAACGAAATTTCGGCCAATAGGAAAACAGTACTTTACATAAATTAAAAATTTTCGACCACAAAATCGTATAAATAATATCACGCGACGTCACTACCTCGTTACTCAACATGACCAAGTTAAGTAGTTTTAATTATATGGTATCAGTTCTAATTCGTATCATAATTGTCTACGGCCGTCTGGCGATATCCAGATATCAAACGCTCTTGGAAGCCAGCCCACACCGGTTCAGACTGGTCATAATCTTTATAAACAATTGTTTGAATTGGTACAAATTTTGTTATATAAATGCAGCTTGCGTCTGTCGTGTGTGGAATAAATTATAGTAAACTAGGTGTGTAATATTCGTAATAGCTAGATGATGGAACAGGGCTGCTACAGACATATTAGATTGCAAGGAACCCTTTCAATTGTTCTCAGAAGTCAATACGTTTATAGGAAAATATTATTTTGACATAAATTCTTACACTAAAGACAATCTTTTTACTGTAGCGTTATTATTAGGTTTTATAGTAATCGAAAGGCTAACCAGACCTCCCTAGTCTGGTTAATATTTTTATCAAATATTTTGTTGCTCTGTATGGAAATCAATCTTGAAAACAAGGAGTGAGAAAGTATTTATTCCACTGCAACATCCTTATAGTCAATTTGTCGATATACACGAGCGATGTTATGTATAGTTAAACACAAACTTAATAATAAGTAATAAGCCAGGATCTAATAATATGGAAATATATAATAATTTACCGAAAAATATTAAGGATGCAAATGTAAATATATTTAAGATGACATTAAAAAAGCTATTGTTTGAAAAATTTTATTATAATGTTTCTGACTTTTTATCAGACAAAATGTAGCACAAATCTATATTGTAATTGTACCTACGACATTTTATTTTCCATTTGACATTTGACTTTAACTTATTATATTATTGGTAGCTCTTTGACATTTAACTCTCTAATATCTGATATTATGTATTATTATTACTATAATTTGTAACAATCTGAGGCATGTTAGTAGATAATTATTTTTTCCTCGAAATTTGCACACCTGTTTAGGCTATAAATCAGCGAACTTATATTTCAATTTATGTACCAACTATGTAAACCTGTTTTATGCAAATAAACTGATTTGATTTGATCGTAGGAAATGGCAATCTGTAACTCCATCATGAAAATGTTTGTCCGAAACTTCGTGCGGAAGGAAATACTTTACAATTTAGTTTCTGCTGATTTTCTTTTAAAATTACAGTATTCCATTGTTCTGAATAATTCATAAAAGGGTTTAGGAAAATCAAGAGGTTACATATCGAAACTCAGTACGAATTTCGGAATAAATGATTGTTATGATACGAATAATCGGTCCGAAATTTCGCTATTGACGTTCCATGGTCGGCCTGTTTCTCTTTGTCTAGCCCGGGAACCACCACCGCCAATTCAATTTGATATTAGGGGCCGGTTACTCTAGTATTATCCAAATTGCTTGATACCGGAAATAGTCTTTGAAGAAACCACAAGGATACTAAATCCAGAGCTTTTTACGAGGACTATATCAGCACGGTCATCGTTCCAGTTACTCCAATTTTTATATTTTTACGATCGATGTATACGTATTTCCATTTTATTATCGCCATTAACATCACTCTGGATCTCCCAAACATATTTTCTTTTATTATTGGAATTTCCCATTTTATCTGGAATAGTACTACGCAGTCAGATTTAAAGATAAGATGAATATCAGTACACGTATTTATGTTTTTAGTTGCACGTGTTAATCATTGATATGTATTTGTAGGTTACCCTACAAAAACATATCCATTTTTGATATATAGCACGTTACTATATCGTTATCGAGGTTATTAGTACAAAGAATTCAAAAGAAATATAAATTCAAAGAAAATGCTTTTGTTTATTTTTAAAACAGACATCTCTTGCACTAGAAAAAATACTCTGTCATGGAAGACTTTACGAACATTTCACACAAAAAACATCAAACAGCTGTTTGCATATAACTTTTTGACCCATGTGGGGTTCAAACCTACATACTCGATATCCAGGCAACCAGTTAAACCACTTGCGCCATCTGAGCAGTATCTATACTCACATTTTGAGACCCACAAACACCTGAGCACCTGCTCTATTGCTGTCTACGTTGTCGTACGACGTAGACATATGACTAGAATTTCTCTTTAAAAAAGCCAGTAACACTAACCATTCCGGAAATTAAATACAAGACCTCACAGTCGGTCGAAACATATGCCTACTATATATACTACAGCGAAATCTAATTAGTTCTGTCTTCTTACGGTTGGTTGCACTACAAACTTTCGCGTAGCTATATCATGGGCAAAGCACTGGATAATCGTCTAATTAGCCGCCACTTTCTGTCATCTATCAATGATGGTTGACAGTCATTAACATTATCTACAATGTCATAATTTGTAACAAAATGAAACGTGTCCGTCATATTAAAGAAAAACAAACACACATACATATGTGGGAGTTGTCTTTTTAAAGATAATTGAAGTAATTAGCAGAAGACAACAATTGTGTTAATATGTTTTCAGTAGTTAGCTACAAGTTAATATAAAGTTGTTATTTTTGAAAAATAACAAGTAAGTTTAGAACTATTTAAGGCACGTTCCAGAGCATATGTTTATGGTGTACAATATACATACATATATATCAATGCAGGTAAACAAAACATGCACTGTAGTCTGCCTGACGGTATAAAATGCGACTACTGCGCATTAATTTCAGGTCGGATTTCCGGGTCGGAAAAGTTATTAGGTTTTTATGTAAAGACATTCTGAATAACTGCCCGGTGTCTTAATACCGGGCAGTTATTGCACGCCCCGTACCTCGGAAATCTCCAAGGCTTTACGAGGTACGGAGGTATGCAATTCCCCGTGCCTCGACAAACACGTAAATAAGTTTATCCTGCGCCTGATCTCTCTCCGCTAGGGTTGCCATCTTATCGGTCTATGAGAGAGAGGGAATAGAGAGAATAATAAAACTTGTGTTTGCGCACATATTAGTACCATATTATATTGTCTACGCAGATAAATTATCTCCGTTATGATGGGCTGTAGTGATCGTAATTCGGTCTGCAGTATAACACTATATAACAATAACTACTCACATACTCACAACAAAAGAAGAATGTGTCATAAAATTTTAGGAGCGTTGCCAACGTACATTGTTTTGCACTTTTTAGACATTCAACATACAATAAAAGCCGAACAATTTCGCCCACAACCAAGGTGTGTAAGCAGAGGCGCAGTAATGTGTATCCACGTGATGTCTAACACGTGGTCTCATAAATACCACTCACATTCAACGGAACAATATCACGTGAAATGAACAAAAAAGTTTTTTTACGCAGTCAGTTTATTTCAAACGCAATATGAGTCATGTGCGTATTTTCTACGCAATTTCAGATTTTATGTGCATTTCATGCATACGAAATGAAATTGTTTTCTAATCTATTGTTGTCTTACATTTTGTTGTGTTCTCATTATTCGGTGATTGTAGAAATGTATATTTAGGCCTTTCTCCATCTATCTGTAATATTTGTTATACCGCGTAATCAACCTATATGTATGTATGTTCGAAAAATGTATTTATTTATTTAATTAAAGCACATTTATAATACCTTTACAGGATATCCTAAAACGATATTATAAGCTAATACATAATATAATATAACTAACACAATACAAATAAAAACATATGTACGATTTGGATATAGTAAGCTAAGTGGAAGGGTTACGAAGAAAAATATTTTGCCATCTATAGACATTAGTAGGCTTGCAGAAGAAGGTTTATTTTGTATTCAAGTGTAAAAAGAAATCCTGCTTTTCTGTTTTACCATATTAAACTCTATTTCTAGACGTCATGGTTAGTTTTTATTTTCTTATGAATTGTATTTTTTACAGCTGTTTAACGGTGCAATCACTTAGCTTCACGGTCTGTTTGCTTTTTTATAATTTGCAGTACGTATTAGTTTTTTATATGTACTTTTGCAATAAAGTTGTTTTGATGGATACAAATGTGGTGGATACAGATCTACTGTCACAATCTTTTTATTTGTGTATTTATTTTTAATTTTATCTACATTTCGGAGTGTCAGATTTGTCTTTGTATTTAGGTATAAAAATTATGCATGCTGTTCACCTGTAAGAGATTGTTACGCTCGTAAATGAGTTTTATGAATGTATCACATCTTGTAACAGTGTAATCAATTGTTGGTGAACCTTATAAATAAAATAAAATAAAAATCTAATTAATTAATTCAAATTTAGGAGATTTCACCACATTTTATGCAAATTAATTTATTATAATTATTATATTATTACTATTTTAGAATAATCCAATATATCACTTTTTCTTTTTCTTTTTTTAATTTATATGAAACACAATATTTGGTACATATCGTTAATATCTAGTCACGTTGTACCTAGCTTTATAAAAACTAGATTCGTCATTTAAAATCGAACAAGTCTATTTTCAGGGTTCTTAACAGATACATTACCACGTCAACCATTAAATTAATTTATTACCAAGTTCCATTACAATTATATTAATCTTTGTATTGAAGCAACCGTTTCAATTTAGGTTTATAATAAATACTAGGCTTTGCCTGCAACCCCATCCGCTTGACTTACGGTCCGCTTGCTACGTCATTTAAGTAGATCACGCTATGCACAATATAGACCTAATAATATACATATAGACGCCGGGGCCGGTACAAAATTTTCGAAAGCAGTGTCTACGGTTGACATATTCATTTGTAGATATTATTATAACCGTCTACAATGTAATTTTAACCCTTCACCTTAAAACATAACGCTTAATATTGCTTGCACTATGATAAGGTCCTAAAGACCCAATTTCAGTTACAGCGGCCAATCATAACCGAGACTGGCCATCTGCGCAGGATATATTATAGCACACAAGTGTGTGCGCAAACACTAGTGCACTCTCTGTTCACTAACTCTCATAATCCGATTGAATAGTAATCCGACACGACGGGAGAGAGATCAGGCACAGGACCAACGGCTTTAAGTGCTTGCCGAGGCACGAGGGTGTGTAGCACCGCAAACTTCCCAACTTCGGGTTTATACTGAAAATTTAACCTAAGAAAAACCCAGTAACTCTTTACCTTAACTTACCTAAACATCATGTACAGTCAATGTATTCACTACATTTGCGCCACTGGAGCAGTTTAGGTTCAGAGCTGTTTAATTAAGGTAATATTGCAACCAAATTGAACAATCTAGTAGTTTAATTACCTTATTTGTTTGCAAAAACTAAAAAAAAGCACCTGGTTAATCTTCCTTCCTTCTGCAACATTAATTCCGTGAAGACTTTTTGTAGTCATCGACTGTCCGTAAATCTGTCACTAATGAAAACTTCGTGCTACTAATAATAATATAAATGCGAATGTGAGTTTGTTTGTTTGTTACGCTTTCACGCCTTAACTACTCGAGCGATAATCATGAAATTTGACAAGCACATTGTTGCACAGAAAAGGACATATGTACATATTTCAGCTAGAAAAAAACTATATTAACGCCACTAAATTTTAGTATATAGCAGCGATAGCTCAGTGGGGACACCAACAGACTGCAATGCAGAGGGTTTCGGGTTCAAACCCACGTCGCGCATCTCTGACTATCAGAAGTTATATCACTTTTCGAAATTATGTGCGTATTGATTGACAATTATCGCCTACTCCGTGCCTCGGAGAGCACGTTAAGCCGTCGGTCCCGGCTGCCATGAACATCTATGGCAGTCGTTATTGGGAAGTCAGTGCCCTATAATATCCTGACACTGGTCTAGCCTTAGGGTATCGTTAGCCTCCGGGTTGTGGAGGTCAGGTGGCAGCCGCTCCATGTAAAAACTGATATCCAGTGAAATCCGGTTAGACTAGAAAAGCCCAAGTGACTTGGGAATAATAAAGGCTAGGGAGAAAAAGAAATTCTTGTATTTTTTATAACTACAAACATACATAGAGTCACGCTGTGGTTAGACAGAGGGTCAGTGTCAATTTCTCCAGAAAAAAAGCACTGTTCCCGAGTGACGCCGCGGGCAAAAGCTAGTAGTTACATTATAAATATAATTAATTATCGCTCATGTCATATACGACATATAATTTATGTTGATTTCATCATTAATATGACATTGTTGACATGCTGTATTATTAATTTAAGCCGCAGGTATGTTCCTGCATTGTGACTACATATTTTACATACATATGATATACACATCCGTGTAGTACTAATTATGTATGAGTTACAATACAAGGAAACGTAAATAATTCTTTTAACACTACACTGTTTTAAGTCAAATGCGCTCGCGCCCAATATCCGGTACCTAAGGGCGTATGCCGATTGGTTTTGTTTTTTTTAAACAATCATAGGTAATAATAATAATATTCCATCATATACACGCATCACCATCTAGCCCAAATTAAGCAGAGCTTGTACTATGGATACTAGACAATGGATAAACAAACATATATTTTTTTTGTAATTACGTACATATACATAGAAACACCCAGACCAAGACAAGCATCCATGTTCATGCACACAAATGTTTGACTTGTGCGGGAATCGAACCCGAAAATGAAAATGTTGGCAGTTTTCCGACCAAGCCTATTATAATTATATAAGGCACTAGATTTTACTCGCGGCTTTAATCACTTAAATGTAGGTAGGCTTGTAACAGTTCAGTTACAGCGACCCACCCACCATACAAAGCACCGAGTTGGCACACCGTGGTGGTTTTAGTCGGTAGGGCCGAAGTCTCGAAAGAGCCCGACATAGCCCTCTCGCTTCCCCTTGTGGAAGCGATATGCATCAGGAGCAAGTTAAAAGAAAATCTAGTAACAATACTTTTCTTTAGATGAAAGGTCCTCTATGTCCTTTTTTTCTGTTTCTATTTCCCTGACAGCGTGTAAGCAAAATTTCATGATGATCGGTTAAGTAATTCAGGCGTGGGAGCATAACAAACAAACAAATTCACATTCGTATGTATAATATATTAAGTTAGGATGTTCAAAGGCTGCTGGCGTTTGTTTTGGGGCATAAGGGCGCTTATGATGTTTGTGAACGTGTGTAAAAGTGTTATTAAGCTTTTATATTGGATAATTCTCAGTAACAACATGGTGACCGAAAATCGGCCTGGTTTTAAACACATTCCTATTACGAGGGGCCAAGAAACACAGCTAGATGTTGGTATTATACTATCTACCCTTTTGGAAATATACATGTCTTAGTTTTTGTTATGTGTTAAGAGATTTTGATTACTGAATTCTACAGGCTCTTATAACACTCAAGTTATCACTTGCGCGGTGCGGATCCATCTTTGCAATAGACATTGAGTTGTTAGTGTAAGGATCGAGCATTACTGATTTGCTGACTGTCAAATCTTACTCTTTCTCTTTAAAAAGACAACTCCCGCTCTAGTACTAATTCCTGTGACGCGGGGGACTTTACGGACATTCATACAACGGACAATAGCACACCCAGTCTCGGAACAACAATTTGTAGATCACAAATTTTTTTGTACCGTTTGGGGATCGAACCCACAACACTCGGCACAACCTCTACACCATTCGTAATCCGTAATCTAGTGATTCTAGATCATAGTTTCAAGGAGCTCTAAAAGTACTATTACTTATCAAAACAAGTTAGAATCGGCAATGAATTGCCGTAAATCTTAAAAAACAAAAAATGGTTCAAAAATATACAAACGTTACGTGGTATCGCGTGACCTTGAGATCAGAGGTCAAAGGTCATAGTTAATTTCGGGGAACATCGACTATGCTGAGTCAAATGACGTTGACCGCGAGTCTCTAGCTTTTACGGTACTTGAGTTGAAAGTTGTATAACAGACAGGACGGATGGACGGACGGACAAAGCTGTTGTGAGTTTTTTCGAACTCTGGAAACAACACAATTCTAGTTAGCTTTTATTTTTAGCAGTGTGAAGAAACTTACTCAATCAATGATCGGATGGCGCAGTGGTTTAAATGGTCTCTGCCACTGCCATTGCACCGAGTATTGTGGGTTCGAATCCAACAAGGGGCAAAAATTTGTGAGATCCACAAATGGTAGTTCCGAGTCTGGATATTCTTTGTGTCTGTTGTTGGAATGTTTTGTAAACTACCCTGCGCCACAGGAATTATTCTAAGTGCGGAAGTTGTCTTAAAGAAAAAAAGAAAAACTAACAAAACTGCACCTGACTCGTACTGGGTGCAATAGTGTTGCGAGGTAAAACACAATTGGATTCAGTACAATACTGGTGCAGTTGATTGAGTAAGCCTCTGTGTTATTATCTTTTTAGGTCAGACAATTCATTATAAGGTCAGACATTTAACACAGATTCTATAAACGAATACGTAGAGTAGACCAATAGGTGGAGGTCAATAAGCCAACCTCCTACACTATATTCGATGTGGAACAAAAATATAGAATTGTATTAAATAAATGAGGTAGTGTACTATCCTTTCCACTAACAGAGTATGGAAGAACAGGGTGTGATGTCCCTCCAACACAAAGGGAGGATCCTCGGACCAGGCTGGTTGATCGTGCCTGGCGGGCCGCGGCCCGACTGTTGATAACGGGAAATACGTATATACATAGTTAGTCGCTGTGTAAACTCCGCTTGCGCGATGCAGGATTATGACGTCATTTGAGCGTATTTAGTGCCATCTGTTAGACGTAGGCGGAACTTCTTCGTCTGTGCGGAGTCGCCACAAGAGTATACCAATTTGATAGAAAGTAACATCATGGTAAATGTAGATTTATTTTTAACTAGCTGCTCCTCGCGGTTTAACCCTCGTTTATGATTACTGTTTCGGTTCCGTGGCTTGAAGCTTGATGTTTATAGCCCAGAGCCACGGGCTTCACCTGGAAATTCTGCGGGTACAACAAGGGCCAAATACGCCTGCTCACAGGAGCGTTCACTGGCCATTTTGGCACCAACGACTTCCTGTGCAGATTGAAGTGTACGCTGCGGCTGATGCAGTACATTAGCCTATATTACTTCTGGATAAAATAGCTTTCTAATCGTAAAAGAATTATTAATATTGGTTTAGTACTTTTAGAGTTGACCCATTGCAAACAAAAACGAAATATAACCTCTTTATATCTATTTATATAAAATCTCGTGTCACAGTTTTTGAAATGGCTCGACTGATTTGTTTGTGTATATTTGGAAGGTATGAGAATAGGTCGTAGGTATATTTCATACCGCTAAGAAATAATTTAAATGGCAGAATAACGTTTGCCGGGTCCGCTAGTATTAATACAGATTTTATTTTCAAAGTAAGTTATATTTTAGCAGAAACTGAGAAAAATCTTATGCATCTGGCAACCCAAAGGTTTTGAATAAAGAACTGCTCTTAAACAAAATACCCTCATATACCCATGACAGACATTATATACTTTATTATTAAAGTATAAATAAAACATTGTTTGTGTGTCCGAGGTTTTAGTTAAGGAAATGTTTAGCAAGTATTTTAACAATAGTGCACGCGATGAGAATTGTTTATCTTTTATGTGTCCTTGCCTTATGATAATTGTGGTCTATATAGAGCGGTACAAGGGACGCACTTGGGTCGTAAAAACATAGTATAGCTGATATAATTTGTCGGTTGGTTGTTTGCAAATACAATTGTTCATGAAAAACAAAAGGATAACTGTTATAAAAATATGTTCGTAACAGAGTACCTACGAGCTAGGCTAATAAACGCCAAATGTGAACTGAAATGCTGTATAAGTTCACACTTTACGTAGCAAAACGTGCAAGATAAGTTGACTAAGTTGAGACTAAGTTGAATTACGGAAATGTATAACTTAACCAGAGAACCAATATGCATACTATATGTAGCATTGATGCTCTTAATGCACGAAATATTTGTAGAGGTGTATTTTGATTTACACTTTGGCCATGCGTAATTGCAGATGAACCTATTATTGCACAGTTTCCCAGACCTTTTTCTCATAGACCACTTTCAAAATTTAACAGGTTCCGGAGGACCCCCTGCAGCTACATTTGTTTTTTTGAAATTCTTCACCGAAAAATCGTTAGTTTCGAGACCACTGGTACTGAATATGGAATATGTAAGTTTTTACAAGTAACAGTTGCTGAGCTTTTTAAATATTATCTGCCTACAGTGATAGTTGAAGTCGAGCCAACATTTTAGTTCTTAATGTCGAAAGCAAATAAATTTTCGTGCCGAACAGCTTACGAATTGTGGACCACCATTTTTTATCACGCCTACGTAGACCCCCGTCGAGTCTCCCGCAGACCCCTGGGGGTCCACCTGGACCACTTTGGGAACTAATGTATTATTGTATAAGCTATTGTTCTTGTGTATGGCAGATCAACAAATTATAGCAATTTGTCCGATCCACGAGTTAAACCCAAAATCTCACAATTGACTGTAGCGTTAAGGCTAAATTATACCATAGAACTTACGAGACAGTGACATTTTACAAAGATATCTACAGACATATAATACATAGATATGTATGTATGTATCTTATGTCGGGGCCAGTCAGTGCAGACCAGCGACACTTCGACCCAGTGGGATCTTTTGTGTCGACACTCTACCAATAACGACTGCCATAGATGTTCATGGCAGCCGGGACCGACGGCTTAACGTGCTCTCCGAGGCACGGAGCAGGCGATAATTGTCAATAATAACATTGTCACGCACATCATTCGAAAAGTCATATAACTTCCGAAAGTCAGAGGTGCGTGACGTGGGTTGGAACCCGAGACCCTCTGCATTGCAGTCTGTTGGTCTCCCAACTGAGCTATCGCTGCTCATAGATAGACATACTGCATACATATAATATTGTACAAGATTTTGCCCGCACTTTGCTTGGACACTTTACTCTCTGGTTGAAAGGTAGGTCGGATATCCTTTTGTTTACCCCTGACGACAAGTATGGGACATGATGAGCGGTCGAGTAGTTATTGCGTGAAAGTAAAACAAACAATAAACTTTAATTGTCATTTTAATATGATGCTATTAGCATTAGTGCTTTTGAACCCGACGTATCTAGAGGTGTATTTTCTACGGTTCGACGGCACGTTAAAGCAAGCGAGACTATTCTTGTTGCTATTAACTGAACATATTACCATCCTTGCGTTATTGTTTGTAAAAAATAAATGCAAACAGGTAGTTTCCAAATGGCTGCAAAAACTGAGTTACGATGACACTGAAAATCTCCTGCTAACAATAATATGAACTTTTACACACACACACACACACACACATGCACGCGCATGCGCACGCACGCACGGGCACGCACGCACGCACACACGCACGCACGCACTCACACACACACACACACACACACACACAGACACACACACACACACAACATAAACACACAACATAAACAGACAACATAAACACACAACATAAACACACTACATAAAAACACAATATAAACACACAATATAAACACACAACAAACACACAACTCACACACACACATATACTATATAGTTTTGTTTTAACATAAATGTTTCTTTTATTTCTATTTAAATATGGTAACCTTTAAATTGTCTCTAGCTCACTTTTTTTCATACAATTTGTGATTAATTGTTAAGTTTGGGAGCCTGGTAATCTGTCTGACAGGATTTTGCTAGTTCAGATACCAGTCTCTCACAAAGGTGCATTTGGTTACATATATTACATATTGTTTGTGGCAGACAATTCAATTGTAACGGCAGCGTCTTATGGAAAAAGGACGTAACTGCCGAAAAAAAGCTATGTTATATAAATATACTGACAGGTGCGCCTTTCTATTGATTCCAAATAGGTACGTAAAAATCACAATTTCAAAAAAAGTTGTAGTTACGTCTTTTTACATTATGACGGCAGAATGTGTCAAATGTCACAATCGCCTGTTAGCATTAATGGTAACATATACCATAGAACATACGAGACAGCAACAATTTTACAAATAAATGTCCACTGGGTACTATAATTTAACTGCAGCCTAAGATGGCGTAGTGGTTTAAGAGGTCACCTCGCTGCTACCACTGTGCCGAGTGTTGTGGGCTCGAATCCCAGACGTGACTAAAATTTATGTGATTCACAAATGATTGTTCCGAGTCTGTGTGTTCTTTGCGTCTGTTGTTTGAATGTTTGTAAAATCCCCCGTGACATTAGAATTATTCCTAGTTCTGGAGTTGTCTTTTTTTTTTTTAATATATATATAGTGAATTGTATTCAAATAAAAAAACAAAATCCATCCCTGTTACAGACAAAACAATACCATTCTAAATATATAAACTGTTTAAAAATAGTTGTCATTGGTAATCCGCACATGTTGACATGGCAAACAAGATAACCGCAATAAGTTTAACACAATTATTCGTAAGGAAACACGCCAGCAATTTGTACACCATCCTTGAATGTATTCTTACGACGCAAAAACAACACGTAAATACGCATTATTTTGCGTCTCCAAGTGACATACAATATAAGAATGAAATAGAGACATTGTCTAAAATTAGTTAATAGGATTGTAACTAATATGACAGCTAAAGTGTTTCAAATGGCATTGGAAGTGCGTTGCCAATTATTTAATTAATTCATCGTAACGGAGAGTGGCCATCTACGCAGGAGATATTATAGTGCACAAGTGTTTGCGCAAACACAAGTGCACTCTCTGTTCCCTACCTCTTAAAAACTGATGGGATGGTAATTCGAAACGACTGAAGAGAGATCAGGCGCATAACTAACAGCTTTAGGTATCTTCTTGCAGGGTGTCTAACACCGCCAACTCGCCGCAAATGAGATTTCTTGGTAGAAAAAGCCAATATTTTTTTGTTGGCCCGACCCGGGATTCAAAACTGATACCTCAGGTACAGCAGCTGCATTTACTACCGCTGCGCCAAAAACGCAGTTTGGCAATCATTTAGTGACAGTACGAATGAGCTGGCTCTCTCAGGCAACTGCCTCTTACAAGAAACCTCCAAGAGTACACAGCTACAGATACTGCGTTTTCTTTCCGTGAGCAAAAGTTTTGGAAACAAGGCAAGTAATGCCCACCTCGCCCATTCCTCACTTTTCACCTTATATTTAATTCCTTTTCTTAATAAGGGTAACCGCTTACCAAACACAAACACACGGAATTAGTAACAGTTTATATAATGAGTAACAATTAGTATAAGAACACTTTGAGGACATAATTACGATGAACTTTAACGATGTTTGCAATTCTATGAGTACTCAATACTTTTTCTGGATGAAATGTTGTGGTACCCTACGTCCTTTTCTGTTCCCCTGACAACTTGTATGCAAAATTATTTTATAATCGGTCAAGTAGTTAAGGCGTTAAAGCGTAAAAAACAAACTCACATTCGCATTTATAATATTAGTTACGATTCCGACAAGTTATAACAGACTCAGTTAGTCATAATGCTATATCTGCCAATATAAGCCTAATAACACCTATTTTAGGTGCTACAATAAACAAATAAATAGTTTTATTTTTACATTTATGATCTATATGACAATGAAAATTCTTATTAATAAAAATAATAAACGTGCATTAACTGTTGTGACTCAAATGTCATGATAATGATGTTTTTATTTCGTTATCTCTATTTATTTCAACACTCCTTATAACCGGAATCGATATCGTGGCTTGCTAAATAGATATGAACCAATAAAACAAACAAAATTAAGATTAGATACGATAGAAAATCCGCCATATTATTAGGCGATTAAATAAAATTTCTAGATTCACAGCGTAATTAAATCATCTCCCTTAGCCTTTAATATTCCCAAGTCACTTGGGGTCGGCTTTTCTAGTCTAACCGGATTTGACTGGATATCAGTTTTTACACGGAGCGGCTGCCACCTGACCTCCGCAACCCGAAGGCTAACGATACCCTAAGGCTAGACCAGTGTCAGGATATTAGAGGGTACTGACTTTCTCAATAACGACTGCCATAGATGTTCATGGCAGCCGGGACCGACGGCTTAACGTGCTCTCCGAGGCACCGAGGCGGAGGGTCACAGCGTAATTAAATAAAGAGATAATAAAAACAAAAACAATAATAAAATTAATGGGTAGACTTTATATGAATTTATTGAGTTGAAAGAATTATAGAGAACTTTCAGGTATGCGCATTTAGACTAATTTTATTTAATACAGTCAATATTATTCATTTGGAACTGGTAAGCAACCTAATGCTGTGATATCGTTCAATCGTGAAATGTCTGAATGGCGATGTTCTAACAGGTTTGTATGCTGACGTGGTACATTAAATGACATCTTAACATCAAACTGCTTCTAAGTAAACTGTCAATATTAACTATACTATGACGATATATTATGTATGTAAGACAAGTGTTTGTGTTTGTTAACTTGTCAATTTTCAGAATGTCAGACATAACTGGAAACCGCTTGTGCCTGGCCGTGGTGCGTTTCTGCGAATCAATAGGTTAAATAAAAGCGATGTATATGTTTACAAAACGAAATTTGTAAATTCAATCACCTAAAATTTTTCTAGTTAGTGATAGGTGTCTAAAATCTTGCCCTTCGGTCATAATAATTACTCTTTTTTGGTATGCACCTGCAATCACTTGCTACAACATTTTCAAGACTTATCTAATTACAAATTTGAAAATAAACAGTGCAAATACCTTAAAAAAAACGTTTTAAATGCTTGGATGTTATGTCAACATAGCAACGAACTCAGCTGTGTCACTAATAAAGATCGCAGTTAAACGATCTAGTGTTCTGTTCCTTTGTCGATAAAGATTACCAGGCTCCTTAAGCAGTGCTGTACTGTTAGTACGTACTGATAGCATATGCCAAAAAACAACAAAATATCTATTACGGGATTAGAGCCGGCGACATCACGCTCGGCTGGAAGTACAAGCGTAAACTTATGAAAATGGATATTAATCGTATGAAATACATGACATGTATAAGATAAGATAAGATAAAACTTTATTCATAGAAAAATTTAGCCTAGGTTTACAAAGTTTTTCTGTTTTAATATATGTTCTAAATATGTGTACACAGCATGTTTAAAACAGATACAATACAGTACAGTTAATCATATGTATGTATACTTGTATTAGATTTTGACCGCGGCTGTGCTCGCGTAAATGTGGGTTAGGTAAGTACCTAGTACATTTTTCTAGATAGAAGGTACCCCATGTCCTTTTCTGTGTTCCTGATAACGTGTATGCGAGATACTGCGGGACTCATGATGAGCGGTCGAGTAGTTAAGGGGTGAAAGCGTAACAAACAAACAAACTGACTTTCGCATTTATCATATTAGTTAGGAAGTATATAATATCTTATCCCTTATCGTAACTATTCATAATACACAAAGATATTACCAAAAAAAATCCTACGCAATAAATACTTTTTAAATGAAATGATGCAAACTTTTTTCATTTCATTCAACTGGAATGAATGTTGCCAGTTTTTAATATCTGTATTGTTTTAAATGCTTTGTTTTTATGAGTTTCCAAGCTTTGATGTATTTTCCTTATTTCAATTTAGAAACAAGAATGTTTCTTTGCAAGTTTGTATTTGCAATGATTTAGTAATAAGAAACGCGCTGGTACTTTGTAGTAACTTTTATTAAAATGTACGTAATTTGCAGTTAACATACATTTAAAAATGGATTCTGGCATAAGTATTGTTTTAGGGTTTTCTACTAAAATCGTAAAAACCGGGACGCTTATACCTTGTCTTTGACAGCCTATTGGTTCGTCCGTCTTTTGAAATAGTGAGAAGAAGTGCTTGTGTTCCGTAAATGTACTTAGTAACAAACAATTTGTCGTTGTGGTTTGAGAGAGGCTTTCAATGTTGCCCGTATAAATTATAGAGATCATGTTTGTTATCCTTTCCTCTCTATAGTTTAAGAAAAATAAAACGATACTATTATAATTTTCATAAAAAAGCTATACCTACCTACTCACAATTTTTATTTTGCATCTATGTTAACAGAGCACGAATCACGCTAGCTTCCTATTTGAGACGACATACTTACGAGGTATATAAAAAAAAAGAAAAGTATAATTTGCCGGCCTCGATGACGTAGTGGTTAGTGTAACCGACTGCCACGCCTGAGGTCACGGGTTCGATTCCCGCACAAGTCAAACATTTGTGTGCATGAACATGGATATTTGACTTGGTCTGGGTGTTTCTATGTATAATATGCATGTATTTACAAAAAAATTGTATATGTATGTTTATCCATCGTCTAGTACCCATAGTACAAGCTCTGCTCAGTTTTGGCTAGATGGTGTTGTGTGAATGTGATAGAATATTATTATTATACATTGCTGCCTTAGTTGCGCAGTTTATTGGACTGCTTTGTGTGAGGTATCGGTTCGATTACCATATCGAGAACAGTGTTATTGGATTTTTATGTTAAACTAGATGTGCCCGTGGTTTCACCCACGTTTACGATTACTGCGCCACCCCCATGGGTCGTAGCGTGATGTTATTTAGCCTACAACCTGCCTCGATAAATAAAGCTATCCAACAATAAAAGATTTTTCCAATTCGAACCAGTAGTTCTTGAGATTAACGCGTTCAACCAAACAAACAAACAAACTCTTCAGCTTTATAATATTAGTATAGATAGTATAGATAAGTGCTCTGTAAGCAATGGGCTCGCCATTCTTACGACGACGGAATAAAAATTATAGCTTGTGAATTGTGGGTGTAATATATTACCTACGTAAGGGTTCAGGTATAAAACAGTAAGACTATGTACGCTTGTATTAATTAATAGTGATTTTTTTTTTGGTCAACCAACCAGAACATACACCTTAAAAGCTAAGTTACAAAGTCATACAAGTATTGGTGCTGCCTTAATAACAGGTTGCCACGGAAAGCAAAATACAAACGATAGTTATCTTATCTTATGTGGGGGCCAGTCATTGCAGACCGGCGACACTTTGATCCAGTGGGATCTTTTGTGTCGACACTCTCCCAATAACGACTGCCATAGATGTTCATGGCAACCGGGACCGACGGCTTAACGTGCTCTTCGAGGCACGGAGCAGGCGATAATTGTCAATCAATACGCACATAATTTCGAAAAGTCATATAACTTCCGAAAGTCAGAGGTGCGCGACGTGGGTTCGAACCCGAGACCCTCTGCATTGCAGTCTGTTGGTCTCACCACTGAGCTATCGCTGCTCTAAAAATACAAACGATAGTTGGGAGCATTAAGGCTTCCCAGAACCTAATAATAAAAACTGCAATTAACAATTTCTTACATAATTAGTATATACTAAAAGAATAAAACTGTATACTACTGTAATACTGAAACTCAGCATGGTGATAATATTTTCTATTTAAAAGTGGGTAAACTTAGACTAAATATATCAATATCCTTATTTTTACTAACAAAATTATATTCCGCTTGGAGCCTATTTATAGAAGAGAAAAAGTCTCGATGATCTGCGTTTAGCGCCACCCTGTTAAGTTACTAACTTCATCACTCATAGAACCGTGGCGTATTGCATGTTCTAAGCCTAAGTACCACAATAATGAACGTCATAATGACGTCACTGTGTACCTACCACACCTCACTCATCATTCACAGAATATCAATTAGCGCCGAAATTCTATGAAACCATGGACCCATAGCACAAATTCCGAGTAATGATGGAACAAGTGAATGAAATGTGTCGCACCTCTAATTAGTGAGGTGCTCGCGTCATCTGGGAGTGAACAATTTACACCGAACTGTCATTATTTTAATTAAACTGCGTAATTTGTTACATGGTCTATATGGTTGCCTTGACCTAGTTTGATGAAATAAAAGCAATGCGTAGTCTGCGTAAATATTTATGAATTTTTTTAAATGTTCGCGAGACTTTTTTGTTAAAATGATTGATAGCATGTCGGTTTTTTCGACTGGAATTTTTTTAAGAATACTGACTGTTTTATTGTCATTTAAATAGCAGATCGGTTTATTGATTTAAATTTGTTTTTTTATATAAAGTGTTACCATAATATGGAATTGCGTTTTTTGATGTAGGTAAGAATATCACGTGTTCGAAGTTTAGGCAATATTGATATTATAAATATAAGTATACTGACATTTCGCCAATTATAACTAGTTGCAATAATTCTGATACTGCACAAGTTTAACAAGCCTTTTCAATACTTTTATGTTCCGAATGCTATGTCTAGTGTGTACTTATAATATGCATGCGTATCTGAATATGTCTCATTTTCTTTTTTACACCAGTGCTATACATGTATGGTGTTAGTAGCTCCATAAACTAATGAATAAATACAGTTATTGTTATTACATTTCTCTGCAATTAAAAGATTTACAATTTGTCTAATGGAAATCAAACCTGATTCTTACTGTTACCACTCATTTAGTTAGTACACACCTTAACTAACACAGTCAGGTATAGGCGGTAATATCACTTTTTCTAAATTTGGAATGCTAAATAATATGATTCCATCGGTCCAAGTTCAACTGCTCATCGTGATGTTTTATGTACTATTCTTAGGCCTAACAAATTGAATTTCATTTTTGTTAGGTGTCAAAAGCAATTCTTTGTCATCATGTTTACATTAAATAGATTTTACAAGTGTAACCAAAATGCTTACAAATTTGATAATTTGTTTACATTTCGTATCACGTACTTATTCTCGGCAAAATGTTTGTTTTTGGCACACACCACTTATGTGCAGTCGTCGTCAGAATATTCAGCAAAATGGCGGACGGTGGGTTACAAGACGCCTGCTACTAAAGCCTTAGAGAAATCGTAAAACCTAACTGAATGAAAGGGTGAATGTTTTGTTGTGTATTAAATAGAGTAGAATTAATCTGAGAGTTGGCAGGCTACCAACGCACATAACAACAACATTTTATGTGATAAACATTTTTTACTAATGCTTTGATCTTATTTCAGTTTTACTGAGTCTCTTTTCCTGCACAACAAACCCAAAATTGTAACTGTATAACACAGAACATTATAATAAATATATTAATATCATTAATATATAGCATTAAATTATGCCCACGGTTTTGCTTACGTTAATCTATATTTGGTCAATAAATTGCCATCCCTTGAGAATAGTCCTTTTTTCTAGATAAAAGATAAATTATGTCATTTTCTGTACCTCTGATAATTTCATGATGACCGGTCGAGTAGTTAAAGCGTGAAAACGTAACAAATGAGCAAACAAACTCACATTTGCATTTATAATATTAGTAAGAATTCTTTTATAATGTTTTGTGCTATATACTCATGTGTCCATAAATAAATTATTACAATCATTATTGCAATAAGATAGTTTAATGTCATAAATCGTCTACTTTGTTCCGTATAGTATTTACCCGAAACTTAAACGTCACTTTGACAATAAATTCTTATTAATCACAGAGCACATAACATACTGTGCATTAGCTTACTATCTGGAGGAGCTACTCGTAATAAGAGCAAAATTTTAATATTAATAGCTAGTAAAGTTTAGACATGGTAAGTCAGATGGTAGGCGGTTATTCTAGTCTAGAGACACTAGACGAGAGTCGCTTATATGAAAAAGCAGCCATGTTGCTAACGTTACGAATAAAGATCTTTCCTCGGTCAGAAACAGAATATTTATTAGCAAGAATATGATATACAGGTTCCTGCCAGATCTTCTCATTGGTTCTACGTCCTTGCTTTGCTGAACATGGCAACAGGTAAATGTAAATTCACCTTAATAAGTGTTACTTAGACGTTCATAAGTGTTACTTTGTGACCTACACGAATCAACATATTTTTTAATTTGGTTTTGGACATGTACTACCAAGTATGGCATGCATGTCCTTCTGATTGGAGATCAAGGCTTATTAGGCTCTCTAAGTAACTAAAAAACTTAATTCATAACAGGAACTCAGCCCAAGGATACTTTTGTTACACTCTTCTGGTAGTATATCTCATTTGGATAGATTAATATTCCGGAAAATTTCAAGACCTCCATCATCATCATCATCATCCTTAGATAAATACTTAAACATAAAAAGCAAATATTTTTCTCCAATACATGCATATTATCAACAGGTGACGAAATTTTCCGTAGGTAAGATTATTATGTATAAAACCGATTATTATTTGCTGATATCGTTACCACCTGTCATTATCATGGCGTGTTATTATGATGCCTAATCATAGCCAACCAGAAATAATCAATACGTGACATCAATAACAACCTTACTCAGTATTTGCTTTTCCACTGACGTTGCAAACAGCAAATAAAAATCGAAAAACAAATTTGATTTGATGATTTATATATAGAGACACACGTACCTAAGTAAGTTGGATCGTTTCAAAATATTTCTTTAAATCTTTAAGGATATAATTATTATAGATTTGATGTATTATTAATACAAAACATCTATGGTACGAGTTCGATATTCGCGTATCATATCAATTATACTCCATTGTTTGGTATGATTGAAATTTTAGCATAGTGTGCATCTCAGCTTATCTTAAAACTAGCGGCTTTGCACTGGTAGTACAAAACCTCAACAAATTATCCACCTAAACCTTCCTCATACATCACTCTGTCTATTAGAAAACCGCATGAAAATCCGTTCAGTAGTTTTTAAGTTTATCGCGAACAGTGTTTGTTATAATATGTAGTGATCTGTGTTCCACATAAATCGATTAATCGAAATAGCTGTTTAATTAGCAATAACTGGCCCCCTAGCACATAATAATATATATATAACATAACTAACGACATCTGGGTGTAGTACACCTCTGTATACCCCTTTAAGGTCATAAGTAATAGAAAGCCTATGTACAAATGAAAAAACACGGAATGTTACTTGCAAATTTGCAAATCCTAGGCTAGCTACCTTGAGCTAAAGTGCGAAAAGGTTGATACGCTGTAGACAGAATAGCGCCTCTTTAAAAGAATTCCGCTGTACTCAATAATATATCTTATGTAAAAACTTTCCAAATAAATAACATCTATTTAATGCTCCATTAACGCAATAACAAACTGAAAATAGGCTGAATGGCACATATACCGTTGTTAAAAAACTAAAACTGTCTCTAGTACGCGAATACTAATTTACAGCACATTTAAAATCACTTTCCACAATTTATGTAACATGTTGTTAATTTTATCTAACGACTGTCTTTTTTTTTTTTTTTTTTTTTTTTTTTTTTTTTGTTTTCGCAGGGGAATGCCTTTGCGCACACCCACTCCTGTCGACACGGCTGGAAAACCGCGCCGGCAACAGTGGGTAGTGTCGGACTCGCCGGATGCCACGGAATACCGACTAAACCTAACTGCGGCGCTCTTCCCATCTATCATGGAGCGCCGGAGGATCTCCGTTCCGAACTCTCTCCGGCACTCAGACGTTAGCCTGGCAGGGCTACGACCTTGAACACAACCATCTAAGGCGGGGGGAGGAGATGAGCGTAACGGCGTCGCCTCCTTCCTGGCCTTGCTCGGCGGAGCGGGTCCGCACTGGCGTCGGCCTCCCGTTCCCGCTCCGCAGCCTCCTTCAGGAGCATTACTGCCTCGCTGAATTCGGCAACAGCTTGCCAGTACCTATCTAACGACTGTCTTAGTCTCGCGCAACTTCGTCTGCGTCACGAAGAATTTTCTCCGTTTCTGCAACATTTTTTATTGATGCTCCGCTCCTATTGGTCGTAGCGTGATTTTATATAGCTTATAGGCTTCCACGATAAATGGGCTATCCAACAGTAAAAGGATTTCCAATTCGAACCAATAGTTCCTGATATTAGCGCGTTCAACCAAACAAACAAACTCTTCAGCTTTACAATATTAGGTAGTATAGATGTTTTTGTAATTGCTCCTAAGACACTGTTACATTATTTTATCACCTCGTTTATATAAAGCTGACTGCTATTTTTCATTGTTAGGATTGTCCTGAAGCGTTGTGTTTTTGTAATTTGTTTTAAGATAAAATATAGTGTGTGAAGGTGTGGTGTGGCATATGTTTATTTGGGTCTTCTTTATGAGCACTTTCCTATATACGAAAACAAAGAAAATTGATATTTATTCATATTAATTTAGAGTTCATTTTACGATTTGAAATTTTATGTCCGCAATTATGAGCTTTTAACAATATAGATTTTAAATTGTATACTTTTAGATTCCTGTTTTCCCGGCGCAATATATAGCGTGGTAATCCTCGTGCCGATTGCATAGTTGCTGATACCTACTTATTAGTATGACTGCCTACGCACCTGCTTACCATGAAGTTCTAATAACCGGGTTAGATATAATTACTGAGTTTTTCTGTCAGGTAGATATACTGAAAGGTGGGATCATATCTGCTCCATGCGTTAGATGTGCTTATGGCCATTGTTTATGCATGTTCATTACAACCATTTTCCGTCTATAATACTTATCAGTTGGTCTAGGGAAGTCGGCAGATCGGTATAGGAAGTCCTTAGCGATACAATATTCTGATGATTAGTAAGTAGTAAGAAGTCCACGGGCAGCTTAAAGATATCTGTCTGCCATTTAAGTATTGTGTCAACGCCTATAGTAGATGTAGAATTAAATTTCAAAAGTATCAATATGGCGATTTAGTCGTGATTTTTACGACTGTATGACTCGGCGAGTTCTGATATAGTAATCCGAAGTTTTTATACGAAAAGTCAATTCAAAATAGTAGACAGACCCTCAGTGTGGCCGGGTTTGGTGTATAAAGATTTATGATTTAAATCTAAGATTATTGTTATTATATATATATTAGTTAATCTCAACTTAACTAAACTAAACTGAGGCACTCATAGCTACTGCCGAGCGTGATCAACGCCATGCTCGGCAGTGAGAGGTCGTGGCAGACAGTGGTCTCCTTCTGCGAAGCTGTCATGGCGCAGAAGGAGACCGCGGAGAGGGTCAGGGAGAACAACCTCCTCGCTGACCCTCTCCGGCGCAGACGGACGGGAGCGAGAAGGAGGCGATTTGCCTGCCTTTTCGCTCCTGTATAGTGGGGTTACTGGCTTGCACGGCCCCACACGTCTGAGGGATGGCCTTGGTGAGCATGGCTTTCCCTCCATAGGTGCTGAGGCCCGGTCACCATCAGCCGGGCCAACCGCCGGGGCGGAATGGTGATTGCTAACGCGATCCCATCCCACCCCACTCCGTCGGCGGAGGGATTGCTCACCCCAGGTTTTTAGTGTGTATACCGACCCCCTTCAGGGGCGGAGAGTCTCACATAACCACCCTTCCCCCCCGGGGAGGGGGTATCCACAAAGGATTTTCCTGGGTCAAAAAAAAAAAAGGCGCTCATAGCTAGTTGCACTCCCTGATCGGTAAACGATTAGCGAGGTTAAGCAACGTTGCGTGCGGTCAGTCTATAGATGGGTGACCGCTTAGTGGTATTTCATCTGAGCGTCTCTGTGCTTCGGAGGTCACATGTAAAAAGTCGGTCCGGTTGTTGACAAAGTGACAGCAGTCGTTAAGCCATGTCAGAGGCCTACGGACGGCTTGAACAACTCTTGACAACAGGTTGGCCACTAACCACACGAAAAGAAAAGAAAGAAAGAAGCAAACCTCAACTAAATTCCGATAGTGCCTTTAATATTTTAGCGCCATACTTTGCCGTTATACACTGTATCAGTATTAGATGGTAATCATAATTAAATTATGATGTACTTAACATGTAATCCTATATCAATTTAAACGGTGCTACGATTATAATTAATATTTTTCTCAAAATACACTGATAGTTATCCGTTTATAACCCAAAATGACTCATTGATGAGTGAATCATTTGCCTTTTAATATCTTTTTTAAACCCGTTCAATGTCGTACTTCCTTCACAAGCAGTCACTTCATAGCTCAAAGCGCACGAGTATATAATAAAAAAATCAATCGATTACTTGACATATACACTTTGACTAAACACAAATTAAAAATTAAACTTACAAGTTGGCTTCAAAAGTTGTCTTGTCGTACGAAGATACCGAAAAGGTTCTTATCATTAACTCATAGACTCATTGATACATACTGATAGTCTTATAAAAATATATGTATATACACAGAAACACACGTCACGCATATATACTCACGTCACACACGCAAACACACTCACAAACATACACACACACACACACACACACACACACACACACACACACACACACACAGACACACACACAGACACACATACAGACACACACACACACACACACACACACACACACACACACACACACACACACACACACACACACACACACACACACACACACCCAGACACAAACACACACACACACACACAACACACGCACTTATTTAACTTTTATAATACAATTATTACAAAATTCTTATTATTGTAATTTGCTGTAGGTTTAGTACGTAATTATTAGCCACAACTGTCATTCGGAGCGGAGACCTGGTGACCTATAACACAGGTTTCTACCTAGCTTAGGCACCAGTCCTCCACAATATTGTCTTGAGAAACTATATAACTTACTAAGCGTAATATTTGTAAATACCTGTAATATTGTGGTGAGAAAATAAACATATTTTTATTATAATTATTTTATTATCTTTTTTACATTACCTTAATACAATAGGTAATACTGCCTTCATAAGGAAAAAAACGCAACAAATTTTAGAACTAAATTTATTTAGTTTTTTTTTCAGTATTTTAATATCTACATATACTAATATTATAAAGAGGGATTATTTGATTTTTGGTTTGTTTGTAACGTTTTAAATCTCTATTATCACCGAGTAATATAGCAGTATATTTAATTTAAAAAGAAGTTCTGCTAACTAAATATAACCTACCCTAGTGTTATGTGAGCGAAGCCGCGAGCAAAAGCTATTAAATATAAAAATACTAGCCGATACGTCTTTTTATAGTTCGAAAAAACTCTTATACAATAGCTTTGTCCGTCCGTCTGTTATACAACTTTCAACTCAAGAACCGTAAGAGCTAGAGACTCGCGGTCAACGCCATTCGACTCAGCATAGTCGATATACCCCGAAATGACTAAGACCTTTAAACTCTGACCTCAAGGTCACGTGGTAGCACGTGACCTTTCCATATTACTTGAACTGTTGTTTCGAACTCTAAGATTTTCGTCAATTCATTGCCGTTTCTCATTTGTTTCCTTATGATGGCAGAATATTCAGTCGAAATTTTCTTTTACCAATAGGTACATGAAACGGATATAGAGTTATCTCTTATCTCGCTAGATAAAATAAGCTGCCCACCAGACAATTTGCATTTACATTTAAATTTAAGTCGACATGTGGAAAATCCATTGACATTTTGTGTTTTAAGGTCAAACTTCAAAATGGTCGCAACGTGATCAAGGATTATATGACTTTGTGGCCATTCTTGTTTTGGACAGTTTACATCCTTACTAATATTATAAATTCAAAAGTAACTCTGTCTGGCTGTCTGTTACCTTTTTACGGCTAAACCACTCAACTGATATGGATGAAATTTGGTACAGAGATACTTCAAAATCTGGTGAAGGTCATAGGCTACTTTTTATTGATGTAGGTACCACGCGGGTGGGACCGCGCGTAAAAGCTAGTTACATATAAAGATTGAATGCTGTTTCTATATATATATATCCAAAAAATTTGGAAAGTTGTTGAATTTA
This sequence comes from Catocala fraxini, assembly GCA_930367265.1. Classification (NCBI taxonomy): domain Eukaryota; kingdom Metazoa; phylum Arthropoda; class Insecta; order Lepidoptera; family Erebidae; genus Catocala; species Catocala fraxini. The sequence goes on from OV884045.1 coordinate 17,394,605, forward strand.
AAGGTCGCTTTACAGTTTAAGGTTCCACGTCACTTTGAACAAATTGCCTCATAGAATTGACAATAGGTTCATGTAATAGGAAATGGGAATAACCGATCTTGTTACGTATGCTAGGTATTGACACAACTCAAATAAAATCTCATCAAAATCTTTATTGCATATCATGTAGACATTTTGGATAAGTGTCATAAAATACAGATGAAATGTTTTTGATAATGTTATATATGCATATTTTTTAAACAGCTTTACTAGCTAAATCGTTTTTTTTTTTGAAAAATCCTCTACTATTTGTTTAAAGTATTTTTTTTTCAAGTGGCATTTTATTAGGAAATACATTATACTCAACGCCGTGGATTCTAATTTCGTAGTCATGGAATAATGTAGATATAATAGATTGGCCAAGTAGACGATTTTCTAGTCAAACTTACCTTGAGCATTTGTTTACAAAAATACAAAAACAATTAATCACACTCTTGAGTGCAGAACCAATTATTCGCTGAGAAAGTGCGTCGTCTATTTACTGAAACGTTACGTCAATAAGCGACATTGAAGTTTTCCGGCTTGAAAAACGCTGTGGAAAATAATAAGCGTGTGAAATAAGGAAGTCTGTGAACGGTTGTGTTACGAATAAATGAAAAACGAAACGCATCACTTCGCGAGTTGGATATTTTGTAAACAGACGACGGTTTTTGTTTGCTTTTGAAAATAACCTGACGCCTCGTGAAATTTGTATACATTCAGCCGTTACTAGGCCAGACGAGTTGTGGGAACTGTATGAGTATATTAGCCAAAATAATTACACGTTTACTTTGTTGAAGCGCTGAGAGCTAATTCCTTTGGATTGATTTTAAATAATATTGTCACGTTTTGTTGTTTTGGTGATAGGAATCACGTCTATGATATGATCTGATGCATGACGTTAACTCGTGCGTCGCCGTTTTTTTTAAAGGGTTCGCTCTACTGCTGATGCAAGGGAATGCAATTACCTGAATGTTTTGCCTGCATGAATCAAATGTAGCACTCACTACAGAAACACTTCACAACTTTAGTCAACCAAAGGCGGGCTGCTTAAGGATCGATTCTGCTGCGGTACTCCTGTAGGTACTCCTAGGTACTCCTGTTTGAAAGTATGCAGTAACCATTACTTAAGGACAGGGCTGTTTATAAAATTACAAAAGAAATGGTATGTTAGCAGTGATGCCATAATAAAGGAGTCTGCCCACTACCCCGTCTCATACCACGACCGTGCTAGGAACGTGTCAGGCAAAAAAATATTCTTTGTAAGGAAATGTATAAGACTATGCCCACTAGACCGTTTCCTCACCGTCCGGCAGTTCCTATAGCAGGATGTATCGTGTTGCTTTTCGGGTCTGATACGTTCCTAGCACGATCATGGTATGAGACGGTGTAGTGGGCAGACTCCTTAAGAGAAGGGGAAACAGAAACAGAATGCACTCTTCAGGAGGCACGCAAGCCTACCTGGTGACTAAAATGATACCAGCTCGCTCTAAGATACACAAAGTGGGTTCCAAATAATAAAGAATCCTACATACCAGTGATGTGATGGGGACGGGATAGAAGTAACAAACAAATACTGGGAATGAGTCATGGTGTATGCCATCTGTGGCTTTAGAAGCCGAGGTGGTATATCCAAGTGACCAAGGAACTTACCATCATCTCTAAAAGCAATGTCATGGCATGTGCGATAATACGACAGCGTGTCACAGAGTATATAGCTTTGTCGAGCAGCGATAGCTCAGTGGGGAAACCAACAGACTGCAATGCAGAGGATCTCGGGTTCGAACCCACGTCGCGCACCTCTGACTTTCGGAATTATATGACTTTTCGAAATTATGTGCGTATTGATTGACAATTATCGCCCGCTCCGTGCCTCGGAGAGCACGTTAAGCCGTCGGTCCCGGCTGCCATGAACATCTATGGCAGTCGTTATTGGGAGAGTGTCGACACAAAAGATCCCACTGGGTCGAAGTGTCGCCGGTCTGCACTGACTGGCTCCCACATAAGATACATACATATAGCTTTGTCTCGTTTTGGCGCATCTATTGACATGCTTTAGAAGATTGTGGTGGCACTTGTATTGCCAGACTGATTGCAATTATAATAACCCTTTGATTTAAAGCGTTTGTTTATTATAATTAGCATTGTCATGTTTATTTTTTTACAATAAACAACTACGCATAAAGCATATTCGTGTGTATGGCCATCTGAAGTCCAAAAATAAACACCAACCAGCAATTCCGAAGTTCAGCGTTCTAATTGGCATGAAACAAAGATATTATGTACGTATGGAAGGAATACGTACACAAAAGGAAACAATAAGGAAGTAATATTGGTTTAAATCTATATATTCAGACAACCTCTTTGTCTTAAGAACTTAATGACTATACTTATAGATTACCTTCAAACCGTATGCTTGTCTTAACAACTTTATGAAACTCGATTTTCCGAAACGCAATTTCTCCTATATATGTCATGAGTTCCAATACAGTGTAATTTTCCCTCGGACTGCACTAGTCAAAATTAGAACATTTTCATAATTACTGCTGCTAAACCTGGCTACACAGGTGTTACTGTAATGGGAATTAGAGTGGGGATTAACCAACATAATACTAAGACAAACATTTTCTAATTAACTAAACACGGACTTTGAAAAATATAGATGTCGCTAATTTTTGCTCTAGGCTCACCACTTCGCCTTAGTCGACCACGACGACCAGATCAGCCAAAAGATTTTTATGTTTTACTGCTAGCGTTCAGCAGCATGAACAGTATTAGTATCTAAAAGCCCGACAAAACGCATTAGACAAGTTTTCTAATCCGTAGGACCTAAAACATAGCTGGTAAAATCTAGGTGTTATACTCTCACATTCAATTTACCTCGTGACACCGACTGAGTATATTTGTATTTATCGTATTATGAAGAAGCATGTGAAGTTTTTAAAGCCTTGCCGTTGCATTAAAAACTAAATAAAACAAGTGAGAAACGGCAATGAATTGCCGTAAATCTTAGAGTTCGAAAAATGGTTCAAGTAATATGCAAAGGTCACGTTAACCACGTGTCCTTGAGGGCAGAGGTCAAAGGTCATAGTCATTTCGGATTATATCGACTATGCTGAGTCGAATGGCGTTAACCGCAAGTCTCTAGCTCTTACGGTTCTTGAGTTGAAAGTTGTATAACAGACGGACGGAAGGACGGACAAAACTATTGTATAAGAGTTTTTTCGAACTCTAAAACGAATACATTTAATTTAGTTTCTTACAACATAATGTTACGTCAATATTTTTTCAAATCATTTTATGGCTAGAAACAATGACGCATAATCACTGGCACACACTCGTTGCTCCATATAAAGTACCTATTTGATGTGCCACAAGTGCCATTACAAACACACCAACCTCTAGACTCGCGAGGGAATTGAACCCGACCTTGAACGCTAAGTCAAAGTCAATGTCGTTGAACTATTTAGGTCGCCAAACTCGCTACTACGCAGGACTGTTAGCTTTGTACGATGTAATATTATATTCAAAGCGTTTTAGGTACTTAGAGTCTGTGAGATACGTCTGGGAGTCGTAAAAGATTATTTGATTGAATTTATCTTTTTTGGGCAAAGCTATTGACTCTGTATGGAAGAAAGATACAAGAAGATATTTAAAGATATGTATATAGGGAACATTCACGCGTGTTTTCCAGAAGTGTAGGCAGGTTTCCACCTGGTAAGATCTTGGTATATAATCGCTTTTATTTCGTTCGTGTTATGCACGCTCGCCGATTCGGAGTGCCTTCATCTATATATTGTCTAGACAGGTGTGGAAAATGAGAGCGGATTGGTAGTTGTATTTCCTACTGTAAAGTTGTTAGCCGAGTTCTAAGAACAATTCTGGATGAATCTGGTTCACTTACGGATTCTTGCTCTATCGATTTCTTAGCAAACTTGGTACCACGTTTGTATATTTGTGATCCCATTTTATTCCCCGTCAATTGTCAAGTCATAAAATGTTATATAAAAATAGATTAATCGTGTGTGTTACGTGTGTCAAATTTATTCTTCAATCTTAATGTTGACTTTACATTTTATATTTAGTGGTAGTGACAGTAGTTTAAATTATATCCTAATTTTAACGATAGTTGCTATTACAAATTTAAATCCAAGCCACGTAAAGTAAAATCTTAGCATGGGCCCTAATGAAAATAGTTACTTATTTCCACAACGTTCCTAATGTTGGTATTTTCTTTTTTTTATAAAAAAACAACTCCCGCACTAGTAGTAAATCCTTTAAACGGGGGTAATTAAAAATTAAAAAAAAAAATGATACAAAGAACACCCAGGCTAGTAAAAACCATTTGAGAATTACACTTTTAGTCCCATGTGGAGATCAGACCCACGCCGCTCGGTGCAGTGGCAGAGGCGAGTCACTTAAACCATTATGACATCCGTGTAGTCAATTTACGGGGAAACATGAAAACCGGTAACTGTTAAAATTTTATCCATAATTTTTTTTTCGTTAGCTCGCTAACCGAGCTATCGAGATTTCGCAAAGACATCTATGCTATATTTTGCTATGCAAGGGGATAAGTTTAATGTCACGGTGTTGTTACAAAGATGTATATATTTTTGTGTAATGCGATATTCTTGGTCGCTCATACAACTTTGTGGCGATAGCGACGGTGTGCAACTAATCAACTTTGTGATATGGGTGAGAACCGAAGGCTCCTTATCATAAAGTTGATCAATTCAGTACTTTCTTTAAAAACACATGAATACAAATTTGCCTTTTCATTTGACCTTTTGTCCTACAAAACGTGTAAGATAACAAATATCGTCTTTCACCTTTAAGTCCTAGACTGGAGATAGTCTTCGAACAAAATCCTTCCCATTTGAGTAAATACGATACTTGGCACCGACTCCAGACGTACTTTATTCGCGCAAAGTAGTAAATAAGGAGGCATTTACCTTCAGGAGAAGCTTTGGTTTCTGGCAGCGAGCCAGCTTTCCGTACTCCAAATTATGATGACGAAGAAAATGGAATTAGGGCTTGTGGATTTAGTAATGTTATTAAGTAAATAGTCTTTTTCATACAGCCAAGTCTAGACTACTTATAAAAAAATATCAGCCTCATGTATGAGTATAGATTGTCAGTGCTGGGAACGGGCTTCTCAGCGTATAAAGTAGGCCATTGACCTCCACGCTGGCCCAGTGCAGTTTGGCAGACTTCACATAACTTTCAAGAACATTATGAAGGACTTTCAGACAAGCAGATTTCCTCACGATATATTTTTTTACTGTTAAAGCGTGTGATTGGTCATTAAATAAAATACGCACATAAATTCGAAAAGCTAAGGATCATACTCGAGACCTCTACGTGGCAGTTCAATGCACTCCCACTATGCTATCGCTGCTATTTAATATGGATTTAAAAACATGAAAGAACGATTTATTTGGTTTTAGAGTTCGAAAAACTCTTACACAACAGCTTTGTCCGTCCGTCCGTCCGTCTGTCTGTTATACAACTTTCAACTCAAGAACTGTAAAAGCTAGAAACTCGCGGTCAACGCCATACGACTCAGCATAGTCAATATACCTCCAAAATGACTAAGACCTTTGACCTCTGACCTCAGGGTCACGTGATACCATCTTTCAACTCAAGAACCGTAAGAGCTAGAGACCCGCGGTTAACGCCATTCGACTCAGCATAATCGATATTCAATATACCCCGAGATGACTATGAACTTTGACCTCTGACCTCAAGGTCGCGTGATACAATTTTTCAAACTCTAAGATTTACGGTAATTCATGGCTGTTTCTCACGTGTTTCATTTCAATTCAAGTGCATTCAATCAAATTCTACTTAATATTTTTGTTATCATGAAATTTCTCAGACGCTTTGTCAGGGTTACAATAAAGGAGAAATAATACCTTTCATCCAGAAAAACAATACTGTTTCTGAGCGAGCAAAGCTGTGGGCAAATTATAATATATTACATAAATTCTTATTTCGCATATCGTTTCTAAGAACTAGAGATGTCTCTCATTAATTTGTATTCACAATCGCTCACGCTGGCTAGATAATTCAAGTCTCTGCAGTGAAGCACATTAATTATCAAATGTGTCACATAAAACGCGTTGTTTTAAAATAGGGATCTATATAGTAATTTTATATTGCGTATAAAGTTTTATTAGTCTGTTTGTTTTTATATTTTCACAGCTATACCGTTGATTCGATTTTAGTGAATAAATTGTTATAAAAGCTGAAAGCAAGAGAGTCCTAGAGTGGAGACCGCGACTTGGTAAATAGTCTGCCAGATAGACCGATGACCTGAAATAGGTAGCTGGGTCAGACTGGATGCGGAAGGTGGAAGACTGAAAACTATTATTAAATATACTCTTTAAAGAAACGCGATCAAATTTGCGGGTAGTGTAATAATTTTCATAACAAACACCCCATCCCCACCCCATGACACCCCTTACATAAGGTCACTGACAAGATTGGCTACATCTTGAAGCGAGCTTCAATCAACACATACTTCAAGCCGCCAACGAAGATAAGTCAATTTTTACCATCCGTCAAGTGCCAACTACCTTTACAAGATGCAGGGGTCTATAAAATAGATTGTGACTGCGGACTCTCATACATTGGTCAAACCAAGAGAAACATAGGCACCCGCATAAAAGAACACATAGCTGATGTAAAACACCAACGCTCGTTGAAGTCTGCTGTGTGTGAACATGTGCAACAGGGGACCAACCACTACCTGAGATTTGACAAACCACAGATTCTCGCTAAAGAACACCGATTCCTATCAAGGATGCTTCGCGAGGCTATTGAAATCAAAAAACATCCTAATTTTAATAGAGAAGATGGTTTGAATGTACCACCAGCTTGGGATCCAGTAATAAAAATAGTCAAACCCAAGAAGAAGCAAACCACAGCTAGACTTCATGATACTTTGAGCTCATTCTGCGTAAATAGAAACACCAATGATTAAATTATGTTCGGGTACTTTGAAATAACTACACTGGAACATTGAGACAACTGCGATCTTAGTCTCCCCGTGACCATGGCTGCTGAAAAGCAACCGAAACGTCGGGGAAAGTGTAAAAATAAATTAAATCTAAATAGTTTAATAATAATTTAATTAGCTTAAAAATTAGTAAAGTTTAACAGTAGAATAGTAGTAGTAGTGTAAAAATTTTCAAAATTTTGTAATAAAGTGTCAAATAAACAACGCGATAAAATCCGTATATAGCAGTTTAATTTCATTGAACTCTATTGCAAAGATTTAACACAAATATAATATTAGAATTTAACATATACAATTAGAGTTCAAATTGCCTTACTTTCAAATTTTGAGTTAAGTCGCTGTTTTATTAAGAGTGCGATATGTACATCTTCCTAAAATTATGTTTACTGCAACGACTACAATTCTAATCTACATGTATCATAGATTTGTATTTAATGTTTTCTATGAGAAACCCTATAATCTATATCCCTATGACCTATAAATATTATGTTTATAATTTACGCACCATGTGTAGTTAGTAGTATATTTTGATAGTCATGTCATATGCTAGCAGCTAGCCTTATTTCAATATACTAAGTATATTTTAGTTGCTCAGTTATTTTACATTAATGGAATTTTTGTAACTGCGATCTTTATATATCAATTTGTTATTATAATAAAAAACTATTTGCGACCTTAAAATAACCAGACAAGCCAGGTAAAAGTCAGCAAAACAACTCCCTAAAAAACAAAACAAAAATTCAGGAAATAATCTTAGTTAAATGACAACCCTGAGACGACTGTCAAACTTTTTACGTTGTCTTTTTCTTACCGTTGTAACTGCGCAATATATGAATGAGAGTAGTATAGGAAGATGCTGCGGATTTATCGTTAGCTTTAACTATATGATATGAAAATAGGATTTTCGGCTTTTCTGTGTGTTCGTTGAGGTGTTTTTGTTTTCGTGAAAACCATTTATATACCACTTGGGAATAATAGGTTCGCATGATCCTTTATTAGCCAAGCCTTAGACAAACCTATTACCGTCTCCAGCCACATTTTCCGATTTCGCCCTGTCTTTTGTCAACCAACCCAATATAATTTTCATGCAATTCGAATTCAAGCTCGTCACGGCACGTCGGCACGTCAATGCACGGCAATCGTATTCATTACCGCTTCGCCATCGAGACTCTACCAAAAATATTTACTTTAACATAACAGCCATACTACTCGAAAATATTTTTTTTTATTAATTTATTCACTTGTAATAATAATAGTACAACATATAAATTTCCTCGCCAAGCTACACAGCTTGTTGGCGAGATGCGCTCGTTAAAAAATATTTATTAAACCTTAAAACTAATTATTATTATATCTACAATCTTTATTAAAATCTTTATTAAATCTTTATTAAAAACTACATTACAATACAATACAAATTTTTTGTATCGACTGCAGCTCATATCTCATGTTCCTATACATATTGATTAGCTACCGACATTTCCGGCAGAGGTAATAATATAATAATCATATTAGCCCTGTTTATAATTGCCCAGCAGGGCACAAGCCTCTTCTCAGTATGAGAAGGGTTGGCTATAGCTCACCACGTTGGCGTAGTGCGGGTTGGTAGACTTCATATGTCTTTGAGGACATTTCGGCAGAGGTGATAAAATGTATAGCAACACACGCCAACGCCAGAGAGCTGCTAAAATACGTAGTAGACCTTCAAGTCGGTCAAGAGAAGTACAATTTCAAACTTTTACATAACGTGATCGACTAGGAAAGGTTTATCTAATTTCACGTGATCGTAGTACTTCCGAGGTAAGGAATATCACGTGTGATACACTAATAAAGGTTTGTGTGAGTTGCTTAAGGTCATGTTTGCTGCTAACAATGAGTAGAGTTTCACGTGTAACTTATACGCAGTAGTGTTCGTTTCATAGATCTGAATTTATAATAATATCGAACTCAAAATGAGTCTATAACATATACAAACTAATGTCTGTTTATACCTACGGGGATATACATTTTGCTATTTATCTTTTATTTCACCAGCAAATAGTTTTAAATCGCCTATAAATTTCTATAATTTCAGTATTTTAACTCATACTAAACAAAGATTGGCAATATTGGCTGTAATAATGCAGCACTTCACAGAAGCAAAGCTGCGGTCAAAACACTAGCATAAATAAACATTTATAAATAGTAAATGTCGACGAGGGCGTGCCGTCTGTCTGTCACTGCGACGGCGTGGTCTTGGCTCGGCTCACCGCACACATTTCGTCACCAGATATTATTGACACAGTATTGACATTTTCACATATGAGTATATTTATTTTGCGCGGGCGACTATTTTATCTGCTAAAGGTCAGATGTGTTTGAAATAAGAATTAAATGATAGGTCATCCTTAAGATGGGGTATCCCATTTTAAATGTGACCTTCTTGTCATATAACTTCTTCATCAACTGTGGTATTACATCCTATGTCATAAGGGCGAGCCTTTTAGCTCCAGAGTCCATACTAGTACCGAACTTTTCTCAGCAGAATAACCTAATAATTTTGCCCTAATTTAGTATCTATACACTAAGTTAAGAAGTCATAATTATGTCAAGTATGCTTAGACAATTATTAAATCATGTTTATTCGGTGGTATTTACAGTGTATAGTTATTTCTGTCAAAAACTTCTCATTAGTGGCATGTTATTTGCAACTGTATCCAGTCCCTATAATGAGGGACTTAGCTAGCGTAATGTAATTGCAATATACCTTTACTTACCCCTTTGGGAACATAGCCGTATATATGTATTTACTGCAAATTGCTATGACTGAGCACCCGCTTATATAAGTATATATGCAGCAGAGTAAGCAAGAGTACCCACTCTTGCTTATATTTCAGCTTGTAATAATACAATTAAAATGGATTATTAAGAACTACAACAATAATTATAATATGTATCTTATGTGGAGGCCAGTCAGTGCAGACTGGCGACACTTCGACCCAGTGGTATCTTTTGTGTCGACACTCTCCCAATAACGACTGCCATAGATGTTCATGGCAGCCGGGACCGACGGCTTAACGTGCTCTCCGAGGCACGGAGCAGGCGATAATTGTCAATCAATACGCACATAATTTCGTAAAGTCATATAACTTCTGAAAGTCAGAGGTGCGCGACGTGGGTTCGGACCCGAGACCCTCTGCATCGCAGTCTGTTGGTCTCCCCACTGAGCTATCGCTGCTCATAATTATAATATAATGGAGACTTAAATAGATTTAAAGAAAACTTAAGGGACTGTAAGTTTCTTGCGTCTTGTGAGTTATGTATTCAGAAACTAACCTTTTGCCTGAACCTACCGACTTACGTAAATACAAATTCTGGAACATTATAAACTCAATCTAAACATTCATAAGTGTTACTTTGTGACCTAAATGACTTTGACTAATAAACTGACCACGTGTGCGGCTATTTGCACTATGCCAACTTCTTGTTTGTTCGTAGTTTATATCCCTATTCATTCAGTTACTGCTTGTGTAAGCGACATCCGCATAACGCTTTATGAACTACTGAATTTTACCCGCGATTTCGCTCTCATAAATGTAGATTAGATTAGGTTATTAACAGTATTTTTTTCTGAAACAAAGGTACACTATGTCCTTTTATGTTACTCTGACAACGTGTATGCGAAATTTCATGATAATCAGCCGAGTAGTTGAGGTGTGAAAGCGTAACAAACGAACAAACTCACATTCGCATTTACAATATTAGTTAGGATACTCACTTCCTCTATACATACAATAGATTGATACCTAGTCTTTTTTCGCAGTCCACAAGGACAGTGAAGATACCATGACTTATAATTGGGCATTGCGTGAGGATATTTGTGTCGTGAAGTCATGCGTTGGCAGCTGTTGGCACGGCGCACTGACATTTTGTTGCCGCTCGTTATTATTGACTGGTATTGCCAATTTTATTTATTGTATTTAGAATTGCACTTTTGCAATGTTACACATGTTACGATGTTGGGTTTTTCGAGAAAATATTTGAGTGTTACGAAAATTCTGAAGAGTTGTTACATGTTTATTTCGCACCTCGAAAGTGGGTGGTTTAAGATTCTTAGAAAATTATCTACATATATATATAAGTGTATACTGCCAAGGTAAGGGCGACTGCACGGATGGCGAAATAGTTGCAGCGGTCGCTTCACCATTGCCATTATGCTGAGTGTTGTGGGTACGAAACCCATACGGGACAAAACTTTGTGTGATCGAGTCTGGATGCTCTTTATTTCAGTTGTTTGAATGTTTGTAAAGTCTCCCGCGACACAGGAATGATTACTAGAACGGGAAAAGACAAAAAGAAAAATGGACTTAAAGTTCGTCTTGTCTGATTGTAGGAAAGCGTTTATTGTAGTCTATGCACGTTTGTAATAATACATACGTGTTAAATATAAAGATTTTTGGTCCTTTGTTGATAGCACAGCCTTCGTCCTTGGAACCAATAACCCTTTTATTGCAGGAACTTAATACAAAGTTACTTGTATAGAGTGTTCTGATGGGTGGACAAACTTTTTCAGTTCTAATATGGTTGCTAAAATTGTTTCAAGTATCTCTCTCTCGATATGTTATTATATATATTATGTTCAAAACAATATAACATCAAAATGCTTAATGGTACCCTAGCAGATGTGAGTAAATTGTCATATAATGCAGCGTCTATAGTCATACTTAAATCAATTCCACCTTTTGGAAAACGTCGCGATATAGTTAATTTAAAAATCTCCTCAAGGCGGTGCTGTGCGCCTCAAAATCATAACAATTAACCAATATTTCTTCAATAGGAAGGTAAAGCAGGCAGCTACGCAGATGGCATAGTGGCTTATGTGGTTACTACGCCACTGCCACAACGCCGAGTGATTCGACTTTGAATCTCATACGAGTCAAAAATATGTTTTTAATGCACCACCAACACACTGTCTCATGTATGGTCATTGGTCATCCATGTGCACCTCAGTGATGCAAATGTCTGTAAGGTAAGCTTACCATTAGACCAGCATGCTATTTTCCTACCTTAATGCTATTTTAATAATAATAATATTCTACCACATACACACAACACCATCTAGCCCAAACTAAGCAGAGCTTGTACTGGGTGTGAGCAGCGATAGCTCAATGGGGAGACCAAACAGACTGCAATGCGAAGGGTCTCGGTTTCGAACCCACGTCGCGCACCTCTGACTTTCGGAAGTTATATGACTTTTCGAAATTATGTGCGTATTGATTGACAATTATCGCCTGCTCCGTGCCTCGGAGAGCATGTTAAGCCGTCGGTCCCGGCTGCCATGAACATCTATGGCAGTCGTTATTGGGAGAGTGTCGACACAAAAGATCCCACTGGGTCGAAGTGTCGCCGATCTGCACTGACTGGCCCCCGCATAAGATACATACATGGATACTAGACAATGGATATACATTTTTTTATATATGTATACATATATACATTTTTTTTGTAAATTCTTACATATTATACATAGAAACACCCAGACCAAGACAAACATTCATGTTCATACACACAAATGTTTGACTTTTGCGGGAATCGAACCCGCGACCTCAGGCGTGGCGTTATAAAAGGACTTTCTTTTTATGTCCAAAACAAAAAGGCACACAAATGGTTAATTGACATGACCATATACATTATAGCGAGGTCTAATTATTATTGTAATTCGATTAATTACCTAATCAAATCATTTAATTAATTAGGTAAGTGAACGAGTTTGAAATACTAAGTTTTACTTTGCGACTCCAACCTGTAACCACATGCAAATATTAAAGTGAATTATAAAAAAAATACTTTTCCATTAAATATTGATAGAATTTTATAACTAAGATTACGGGTTTAGAGTATAATGTAATTATTACCACCAATTTTCTGTTAACAATAACCGGTTAATGGCTTGAAAGATATCGTTTTCTACATAATAAACGCTCAAAGATTACGTTAAATAACATCCCATTACCTTCTTTCTTTCAATAACAAACACACAGAAGATTTACATAACTTTACATAACAAAAACAAAGCTTGGAATAATGCTTGTTTTTATTCGAACTAGTTACACAACCATGACTACTCACTGAACATAATTATCGTCTGTAGTAGACATTTCTAGACATGTGACATGTATTTTTGTCAGTATTCACAAACACATTATAAAGGTAGGTAGGTATCCACTTAATTCGTGAACGAGCAACAATTTATAGCACGCGGTATCTTCATCGATAGCAAACGCGAAGAGGAGCGAAGAGAGCGCCAATACTGTCTATATTTCAGTAGTTAGGGATCTTGAAGTCAGATCTTTCTTTATCGCAAAGGCAGGCACCTACACAGACAGAGTAGTGGTTTAAATGGTCGCTTCGCTACTGGCACACCGAGAATTGTGGGTTTGATCCCCACACAGAACATGATGTGTGATCTACAAATTGTTGTTCCGAACCCGGGTAATCTATATATTCGTTGTTTCAATGTTCGTGAAGTCCGCCGTCTTATAGGGTGTATTCTTAGTGCGGGCGTTGTAAAAACGAGATGAAAACGTTGTGAAGGCGATTGCCAATAATAATAATAAGTGTAACTACGTTGGTTGGTATTCATAACATTTAAATAACATTTAAAAGGTGAGATCTGTGTGAGAGACTGGTATCCGTACTAGGCGGGAAACCTGTATGACAGATGACCAGCCTCTCCTACCTTTAAACATGAAGTTGTTAGTGTAGTTTGTGTTTCAATAATTATGTTGTGATATTATTTTAATTTGTGAGATGAGGAAGTATATCAGTATTGGTGATGTGAGTGTGAGTGTGTGTGTGTGTGTGTGTGTGTGTGTGTGTGTGTGTGTGTGTGTGTGTGTGTGTGTGTGTGTGTGTGTATGTGTGTGTGTGTGTGTGCGTGTGTGTGTGTGTGTGTGTGTGTGTGGGTGTGTGTGTGGGTGTGTGTGTGTGGATGTGTGTGTGTGTGTGTGAGGGTAGTGCGTGTGCAAGTATGAGTTTGAGGGTGTATGTAAAGGCGTCTGTATATGTGTATGTGGAAATGGAAAGTGAATAAAGCTAACAGATTTGTCTATTTCATTGGTAGTGCTAATCTAATTGCGACCTTAAATATGACATAACTATGATGGGATAAATAGTAGGTTTTTGGTTTCTTCATAATTTAGAGATTTTAGCCAATTTGAAATATTCTGTTTGCATTGGTACTTAGTTAGGGGAGTAAATATGTAATTTTTTATTTAGTTTATTATATAAGTACCGTCCGCGAAAACTGAAGAATTTGAAAAAAAATGTTTTCATTTCAATAGTTACGGGATCATGAAACAAGACCTTTAACGTTAAGGCAAAACAGTCAACTGCATATACCCGCGTCGCTTAAGGACCACGTTGAATTTAAATAACTGAATTTGAACTGGGATAAATCGTTAGCTCTTCTCTACAGAATTTTAGCGAACAAACCTTTGTTGACTACGTTTCCAGACTTTCCACGTTCTTTTAGATGCCGGAGTATGGTCAATAGAGGAGATGTGATATTTACTCCTACCGCTTGCACTATAAGGAGTGAGCATTGGCAACGCGCTAATTTTAAGCACGGCGTTGCAAGAACATATAGGTCACGATGACCGCTTGCTATCAAAATGACTATAAGTTTGACGTCTTGGTAACAAAATATCTATTGATCTTTTTGGAATGTTACTGACTTGCGAATATAGCGAGTACCCGGCTTTACGTATTTTATATTATCTTTGCAGGACAGGAGTGAGAAGTATATAAACTTTCAAAATGTGGGCAAGCTTCAACTTTTCAATATTTCAGCCGCATTTATCCGTTGTTCAACTAAAAGTTGGAGTTACGGTATAGTTGTGGATAGAGCACTTTGAAGTTCAAACCAACTGTTCAAACTGTGTATAGTTAGTTTAAATAGTTTAGTGTATACACGTGTGTACGGTAGTCAATTTTGTATATATGTACATGTATGTATGTATGTATGAATATCGGCATCCACGTGTACTATTAAAATTACTGTTGCGAGTTTACACAGACCAAGAAGTTACACGACAAGATGTGCGCTAACGTTCACTGTCTTGAGGTCTTTTTTACGATTTGTGGGTTACCTAAGGAGCTTTTCGATTTTTGCCAGAGGACAATTACGAACAACGGCAACTTCATTGCAAGTTTTTCCACTTTGCCCGAAGTTTCGGAGAGACACTTTTAGGGAAGACCTACAGGACATCAGGGCAGGCATGGATGCCGCGGTTACGGAGATAGTTACGAGGACGTTGGCCTGCCAATAATAAACCCATCTGCTCAATAGATAGCAACAGGCCTGCTTTGTTTTATGTAAGACGTAAATATAGCGATGGGTATTCTACGCCTCCTAATTAATATAGAATGTTACAACCTCGCGTAATGAACCTAAATAGTTATAGTAAATCATCCTAACTGGTAATATTATAAATTCTAATGTGAGTTGGTTGCTTGTTACGCTTTCACACCTTAACTACTTGACCGATCTTCATGAAATTTCGCAAACACGTTGTCAGTGGAACAGAAAAGGCCATAGGATACCTGTTATCCAAACAAGTACTGATGCTAGCCTAACCTATATTTACGAAGCCGATGCAAGGAAATAATAATGAATATTTTGGCACAAACTCTACAAACACAGCAAATTCTACAATATGCAAAATGTAATTTTAATCATAGTTCCAAAATCTATATCAGTTACTTTCCTTTTATTAAAGGTTTCCTAATTGCGTAGAAATACGAGATAAAATATTAATAAGAAGAATATTTTCCTTAGTACGTGGAGCAAGTTAAAGCCTTGCTATAACTTCATTTGTAGTCAGTAAGGAGCACTAGTGGCAATGAGCTAGTCATGTAGAACCGTTAGACATTGGTTATGGAATGTTTTCGAGTAAGCCGAGGCAAGCCCAGGATAATTTTTAATGGGTAGATGAACAAACACGATTTTGGACGCAAGCGTTTGTTGTAGAAGTACAATAGATGATGATAATTATGATGATTGAGACACATTTACAAAACGTTATATTTTTAGTGAGCGAATGGAACAGTCGCAAAAGGAAGACCTAGGTGAACGTTTCTTGATCAGATCGGAGGCGTTCTGGACAAAGGCCAGGTTAAGAGCACCTTGAACCGACGGGCGTGTATGAGGAATGTGATGAAAGTGAATGAAGCCCGAGAAGTGTGTCAGGATCGTAGCAAATGGAAATCCGTAGTCTCTGCCTACCCCTCTGGGAAACAGGCGTGAATCTATGTATGTATGTATATTTTTCCTCAGTTTACATTTATATCTCTCACTAAAACTTTGGGATCAATTATTCATATTAAAAAATATACACAAATATCGTATGTTGAAATTCCTTTACTCCTTTCCTTTTTTTCATTATATACAGTACGATAGCCGGCTATAGGCATTGACTTGTTTAAAATATAAAATTTCATCAAAATCGGCACCGAGACTCGTTTCAGTATTTTCGTTTTCCTTATGTTTCGAATGTGGCTCATCCTCTATATACTCTTAAGCTCAATCTGTGAAGTAATACATACTAATAACAAATTTTCATTGGCCACAATCCATACACATCTCGCTTGCTTAATTCTCTCTCATTACATTCTTGATGCATGCATTTCGATTGAACTGATTTGCTCTTGAATGTCTTTGACCTAATTAGCTATTCTGTTAAGCATTTAACAATTTAATAAATTTAATTGTTAACCATTTCCTATTGAAGTCTTGTACTTATTTGCATACACTATATAACTTTATATTATGAACTGACTTGTCAATGTTATGTGCGTATTAAATAGTTAATTATCGCTTGCGGTGAAAGAAAACATTGTGAGGAAACCAGCATATCTGAGATCCATGACCTCCATGACGTTCTTGAAGTTATGTGAAGTCTAACCCGCACTGGGCCAGCGTGGTGGACTATGGCCTAACCCTTCTCACACTGAAAAGAGGCACGTGCCTATCCATGGGACAGTTTAATATAGGGCTGATACTATATTATTGAACTATTATATTAAATACTTCACAGTTAAGTGCCTGTTAGCTCTTGAGAGTTATCACAAAGGCGTATATTTTTAGACATATTGTTTTGTTCAGTAAACTCGGCCAGTGTTTATATTATACCTAATAACATGAACAGTTGCTATGTAACGTTATCAACTAAGTTATTAACGTTAGTGTGTAACAATAGCCGTTATCTTCGAGAAAGTATTGACTTAACAGGCTGTTTATTGACTTTGCGTTATATCTTATATGGATGTTTTTTTTTTGCTGTGATGTTATAAAAAGTGAAGCTTTTATATATATGGCAATTGGAAGGTAAAAGGAAAGGTCTTCAGCACCGTATCTTATCTTATCTTGTTACGGGGGCCAGTCAGTGTAGACCGGCGACACTTCGACCCAGTGGGATCTTTTGTGTCGGCCCCGAGATCTATACCTTAGCTATCTCCCTATGAATGTACTGCATCAATCGCAGCGTACACTTCAGAGGGAGAAGCCTGAAGTCCTCAGGGCTCGGATATGCCAACCCCATCAGACCCATCCTTAGTCCAGCCAACGCGTCACATTCACACAGTAGGTGTAATATGGTCTCGTCCCGCTCACCACAGGCTCTGCAGATCAAATTGTTTGTCAAACTCAATCTGCACAGGAAGTCATTGGTGCCAAAGTGACCAGTAAACGCTCCTGTGAGCAGGCGTATTTGGCCCTTGTTGTACCCGCAGAACTTCCGGGTGAAGCCCGTGGCTCTGCTTCAGCACCGTAACTAGTGCCTTTGTATTTGGCGTTATGAGTTTTGTGATGTTTTTTGCGGCAACGGTAAACATCTCGTCTTTTTATACTACCGTAGCATATGATCACTTGTTATACCGGAAGTATTATGGCCACGTTGCAGACCTTGTGTAGAGGAAATTAATTAATGGGAGGGGTAGGTGAGTGTCCGGTGTTCTTACAGACCGGCGAAATATAAAATACCGTAGCAGCGATACTATGTATATACCAGTTTCCTGTTTGTTGGTAGCACTTTACCTACTAACCAGCTCATTCGTATCGTCATCAAAGCGTTGGCAACGGCCTTTTCATTTAGAATTTGGATAAACTTTCAAGTATAAGGCCTTTAAAAGTATATTGATACGTGATTACCTTTTAGGTATTTTGTGCTTATGTAACAGTGTGAGTTTTGGCATAGTGAACATTTATATAGAGAAGGAGAGCTAAAAGTAATCCTCACTAATATTAAAATGCGAATGTGCGTTGTTAGTACGTTTTATGCCTTAACTACTCGATCGATCATCATGAAATTTCGTATACACGTTGTCACGAGCAAAGAAAAGGACATAGGCTACCTATTATCTAAAAAAAGTACCGTTCCCGAGGGATTAAATTAATTGACTAAAACGAGATTAACGCGTGTGAAGCCGTGGGCAAAGTTTAGCATATTATAAAGAAGCATTAGGCACATGAGAAAGTTTTTTTTTATTCAGCTGAGGTGGCAAACAAGCATACGGCCCACCTGATGGTAAATGGTCACCGGAGCCTATGGACGCCTGCAACACCAGAGGCATCACTTGCGCCTTGCCGGGTCGGCAAGGCGCAAGTTTAGGAAAGGAGGTGGGAAGGAGAAGGAGCGAGAATGAGGGAAAGGGGGTGATTGGACCTCCGGAACATGACATATACATATAAGAATGTGCACGATATTGTCCATAGTTCAAATCACAGAACATATTTGGCTCAAATGATCGTCCCATGGTCAATTGACAACCACTGAGCGCCCACTACATTAAACAAAATAATCATATAATATTATGTACGATATTTTCCATCGTTAAACAATCCACTCATAAATAAACTAAAAAAGTTTTAAAACTATAACCTGACTACGTAAAAAAAGGGTCTAAAATGGACGTATTTAAAATTTATATAGCCTATGTCACCCGAGCCATTATTACAAATCTATTGACACCTCATTCATTAAAATCGGTTCAGTAGTTTAGGCGCTACGGTGGAGCATACAAACTTACATACTCAGACTGCCAAAATCATTGCCCTTCCTTTTGGCTTCGCCGTATTCGGATAAAAATCCTTCGCATTTTTATTCTTTGTTTTTTTAAATTATTTTAATAGCGACCCACATATACTGTTTCCACACGGAACGAATGGCGCCACTTTTCGATAAACACGATTACAATAACAAAACAATATCAACAGACATCATAAAAAAGTATTACATTATACTGTCAAAATATACGTTGTTCTTATCTTTCGATAATACCTATATGTATGTCACTTCGTCTGTATCCAGGTAAATATAAATCAAACGGATTTGTACGTATTTATTACTGCCGTATGACGTGCTTATATATAAAACAGGCAATTGGATATTTATTTATTTATATTACGTAACAATCATAATATTCAACTCAACTAATATTAACAAACATAGCTACTAAAGAATTAGCATTGTCATCTAAAATGATCTGTATCAAATCTATAGATGAAATGGGGCAAATCTAACATTGTGTGTAGGTATCGTTTTACGCAGTGTAACTTAACCTACATTAAAGTTATTTGTGAATTTGTTTAAGTAATTTATACAAACACAGTGATGTTATGTTTAAGCTAAGTTAATGTGAAGACGAATATTTAAATGTAATTTTTTTTTGTTTATTATTTATGTTATCACATAAGTGACGAATTGTCTCAGTGATAATCAAGATCTTTAAACCTAACCTCTACTATGGGAGAGCCATGTTTCGGCACGAATGGGCCGGCTCGACCGGAGTGATACCACGGCCTCAGAGAAAACCGGCGTGAAATAGCGCTTGCGTTGTGTTTCGTCAAGTGAGGGAGGATACCGGAGGCTCAAGCCTCTCTCGCCTCCTGGGGGAAGACAATTTTAAAAGGCTGGCAACGCACTCGTGACTCGTCTAGTGTTGCGGGTGTCCATGGGCGACGGTAATCGCTTACCATCAGGCGATCCGTCTGCTCGTTTACCTCATATACCATAAAAAAAACAAAAATAAACGTGGCAGTGCTCCCAATCTTCCAGGCACTTTGTCGGTCGACATCGATGCTGAGGATTTTACGACGGTGGCTAAACCAGCCATTTTAACTTTCATTTTTTTATTTACTGTCCTATGTTTTAAATAGACTTATGTGTATATAGCCCTGCGTTAGAAAAGGTGTGATACACCCGCATTGCCGCTAGCTTTGTTTTCACGTAATAGCTAGCGAGCAAGCTGCTCTCTTTTGGATATATTTTAGAAGTTGCTGCTAAAAATCACGAACAGGATAGCTACCAGGATCATTCCAAGACTCTGTTTTTTTAATTTTCTAACAGAAAAACACGATAACATTTTACTGATTCAGGATTGAACTTGGGACTCGCACGTAACTCAAACGTATGACACAGGACGAACAACAGTATTAAATATGATCTATTGGACTACATTCTGACCTCATATGGTTCCGGCGACATATACTAAAATACACATAGTTTCTATCAGTGTTTAATAGCGTTAATTTTAAGTTAAATTTTTATGTTAAAAGCACGAACTAATGTACGACTAGCATCCAAAGTTATATGGATGCTCTTTACACGAAAGGTGCCAAACGACTACACGACTCTATTTATTAATAAAGTTGTTACTATAGCTTTTAAGCCCATGCTATAATGTCCTCCAGACCGAATTTCGGTCACGGCGGCCAATCTTAACGGAGACTGGCCATCTGCGCAGAAGATATTGTAGTGCACAAGCGTGTGCGCGAACTCAAGTGCACTCTCTGTTCCCTCACTCTCATGATCCGATTGGACGGATAATCCGACACGACCGGAGAAAGATCAGGCGTAGGACCAACGGCTTCACGTGCTTTCCGAGGCACGGGGGTGTCTAACACCGCCAATTTCCTAAGTCCGGGCTGCTATTCAGATTTCTTAACAGAAAAACCCAATAACGTTTTGTTGGCCCGACCCGGGATTCGAACCCGAGACCTCATGCACAGCAGTCGCATTCACTACCGCTGCGCCACGGAGGCAGTTAAGCCCATGCTATACTGAACAAATGATACACATTATTGACTCTAAGGATAACGAATAAAAGATGAGTTAAATCAAAAGTAATGGGAGAAGCATGTATGTAAGCCTTCAAAACTCGTAGTCTCCGGCCGAAACGCAGTAGGTATTACTATTCTTGCTCCCACCGATTTACCACTTAGTTTTTTTTTTGTACTAGTCAGGGTTGGAACATCTTCGGGCGAGCATGATCATTTGTACCGTTGTCAAGCAATCGCCAATGGTCCATGCCGCTCAAATATTTGTTTGTATAAATGTATGTACGGGCATTCCCATAATGTTTACAATAACATACATATGTTCACGATTGATTTCAATTAGAAAATCCAGAAACACGTTGCGTGTTGATTGTTTATTTATAAACAAAAACGCTTCTAACTGGAATAAATAAAAACTGATATGTTACAGATTTTTTATTTGCTTGTTTAACTGCCTCTGTGGCGCAGCGGTAGTGAATCGACTACTGTGCATCGAATCCCGGGTCGGGCCAACAAAAAGTTATTGGGTTTATTAGTTGAGGAATGTGAATAGCAGCCCGGAGTTAGGAAGTTGGCTGTGTAAGACATCCCCGTGCCTCGGAAAGCACGTAAAGCGGTCCTGCGCCTGATCTCTCTCCGGTCGTGTCGGATTACTTTCCCATTGAATCATAGTTAGGGAACAGAGAGTGCACTTGTGTTTGCGCACACACTTGTGCACTATAATATCTCCTGCGTAGTTGGCTAGTCTCCGTTAAGACTGGCCGCCGTGGCCGAATTTTGGTCTGGAGAATAGTATTATCATTATTTATTTTCACTTTTTTTACTCTAGAACGTCGTTAAATCACCAAGTGTAATGGCTTAGAGGCCACCTTTGTTAGTAAATAAGGAAAAACTAAAATTTAATTGAACAGTTGTAAAACTACAAAAACAATGTGGGCGATCTTTCAAATGTTTCGTGCGAAATTGTGTATAGAAAGTTTTAAATAAATCTTTACGCAACAGCTATCTTTATAGTACATTATAAAATTGTTACGAGTTTGGCTGTGCTATTATATAGCATAGCAGTATTTGGCTAACCTGTAAATTGTTGGAATGCCAAACATAATTGTAAAACCTATCGCTTCTGGCCGGCAGTGTGCCGCTGCAACTCAAATGGTTAAAAGCTAAATCCGAATATCATATTGCGCGACCCGGGATTTAAAACCAAGATCTCATGCACCGCAGTCATATTCACTACCGCTTCGCCGCCGAGGTAATAGTTATACTGAGTTATAATAATAACAGCTGTATTAAGCCTTCCCACTGCTGGGCACGGGCTTCTTCTTAGTGTGAGAAGGGTTAGGCCATAGTCCACCAAGCTGACCCAGGGCGGGTTAACATTGTACATACGATGTTTTCCTGCATCGTAAAGCGAGCGATCATTAACTATTTAATATGCGTGTAACTGCGAAAATACAGAGGTGCGTGCCTTGGGTAAATATAAAAAAAATATGTCTTTAAATCTATGCTTTATTATTTACTCCTATTTACGATGTAAACGATTGCCTGATAACGGCTAAGGATCTAATAGGTACCTGATTGCTTCCATGCTGAATGTAAAAGACCTTATTTATTGCCCATCTATTCAATATCATTTAAAATACTGCGTATATCGTCTAAGGTGATCCATATAATGAAACGTGTGTGAAAGTACTTAGAACCTTGAACCATCAATGGGTATGAAAGTGGTGACATACATGCGTCAATAGAAGGTGGCAGCAAATTGTTAAATAGCATCAGCTCTATTAAAAAAACAATATTTAGACTGGCGGACCCGACAGACATTGTCCTGTCTGAACGAATCGATTTCAGCGATAACTAATGGGTTCTTTCCATGGTCCATGGTCCACATAGAGTATCTATGACATCCAGGGAGTTGTTGATGGAATGTTTTCGAAAGCACAAAACTTCTTTAAAACAGAGCCAGCCGATAAAGATGCTTTTAGTGAAACACGTAACACGTTCAGAACAATTTTAGCGAAGTGGTTTGAGTGATCACCTATTTTTTACCAGTGCACCGACAGCAAATTGTGTGATCTACAAACAGTTGTTTCGAGCCACGGCATTCTTTGTGTTTGTTGTTTTTAAATATTGACGCGGCACAGGGATTATGCAAACTGCATGAGTATTTATTTAACTATCCCTTTAAAAGAAGTATAATTTAACCAATCTGGATTTTCCTGTGCTCGCTAACCCAAATGTTCGATTTTACATACCCTTCGTGTACTTATCGATGAAGAGGGCAATTTTTTAATTGAAATGTTACTATAATTTTCAAACGAACTTCTGATTTTCTTGTTATCCTATGCAGCTAAGCTAGAATATTTGTATTAGTGTTCCTCACGTCGATAGTGCAATGGCTAGGATTTGAATCCTCTCGATAGCAAGTACTTAGCCTTATTCATTGCTAAAAATATCCCTAATACCAGTAGATAGAGGAAACAATAATTCAGTTGAAATTAAACTGCTATATACGGATTTTATCGCGTTGTTTATTTGACACTTTATTACAAAATTTTGAAAATTGTTACACTTCTACTACTATTAAACTTTACTAATTTTTAAGCTAATTAAATTATTATTAAACTATTTAGATTTAATTTATTTTTACACTTTCCCCGACGTTTCGGTTGCTTTTCAGCAGCCATGGTCACGGGGAGACTAAGATGGCAGTTGTCTCAATGTTCCAGTGTAGTTATTTCAAAGTACCCGAACATAATTTAATCATTGGTGTTTCTATTTACGCAGAATGAGCTCAAAGTATCATGAAGTCTAGCTGTGGTTTGCTTCTTCTTGGGTTTGACTATTTTTATTACTGGATCCCAAGCTGGTGGTACATTCCAACCATCTTCTCTATTAAAATTAGGATGTTTTTTGATTTCAATAGCCTCGCGAAGCATCCTTGGTAGGAATCGGTGTTCTTTAGCGAGAATCTGTGGTTTGTCAAATCTCAGGTAGTGGTTGGTCCCCTGTTGCACATGTTCACACACAGCAGACTTCAACGAGCGTTGGTGTTTTACATCAGCTATGTGTTCTTTTATGCGGGTGCCTATGTTTCTCTTGGTTTGACCAATGTATGAGAGTCCGCAGTCACAATCTATTTTATAGACCCCTGCATCTTGTAAAGGTAGTTGGCACTTGACGGATGGTAAAAATTGACTTATCTTCGTTGGCGGCTTGAAGTATGTGTTGATTGAAGCTCGCTTCAAGATGTAGCCAATCTTGTCAGTGACACCCCTTACATAAGGCAGTATAGCAGGCTGGCGCTCGACTGTGGCTGGCTTTTCTCGGGATCTGTGACAGCGGCGCGGTTGTTGGAGCTTGTTGTCTTGCAGTACTTGCTTGACATGTTGAAGCTCGGCGTCCAGGTGTTTCTTGTCACAGATCCCATGGGCTCTCTGAAACAAAGACATTCCCACGGTAGCTAACTGTTTAGGATGGTGGTGAGATTCACCGTTTAAGTACCTATTTGTATGGGTCTTTTTCCTATATACAGTGTGGCTCAAAGTATGATCAGGATTCCTGATGACAAGTACATCTAAGAAAGCTAATGAATTATTTGCCTCTAATTCCATAGTAAATTGGATGTTATTATTAATGGAATTAAGATGTTCTAGGAATACACTTGCACTATCTGTTGGTAATATTGTAAAAGTATCATCTACAAACCTCTTATAAATCCTGGGTGTGATGGGGGCAGTATGTAAAGCTCGAGCCTCGAAGTCCTCCATATATATGTCAGCAACGACAGGCGATACTGGGGAGCCCATTGCGACACCATCGACTTGTATGTAGAATTTATTGTCCCACAACATGTCAAGCAAGTACTGCAAGACAACAAGCTCCAACAACCGCGCCGCTGTCACAGATCCCGAGAAAAGCCAGCCACAGTCGAGCGCCAGCCTGCTATACTGCCTTATGTAAGGGGTGTCACTGACAAGATTGGCTACATCTTGAAGCGAGCTTCAATCAACACATACTTCAAGCCGCCAACGAAGATAAGTCAATTTTTACCATCCGTCAAGTGCCAACTACCTTTACAAGATGCAGGGGTCTATAAAATAGATTGTGACTGCGGACTCTCATACATTGGTCAAACCAAGAGAAACATAGGCACCCGCATAAAAGAACACATAGCTGATGTAAAACACCAACGCTCGTTGAAGTCTGCTGTGTGTGAACATGTGCAACAGGGGACCAACCACTACCTGAGATTTGACAAACCACAGATTCTCGCTAAAGAACACCGATTCCTACCAAGGATGCTTCGCGAGGCTATTGAAATCAAAAAACATCCTAATTTTAATAGAGAAGATGGTTGGAATGTACCACCAGCTTGGGATCCAGTAATAAAAATAGTCAAACCCAAGAAGAAGCAAACCACAGCTAGACTTCATGATACTTTGAGCTCATTCTGCGTAAATAGAAACACCAATGATTAAATTATGTTCGGGTACTTTGAAATAACTACACTGGAACATTGAGACAACTGCCATCTTAGTCTCCCCGTGACCATGGCTGCTGAAAAGCAACCGAAACGTCGGGGAAAGTGTAAAAATAAATTAAATCTAAATAGTTTAATAATAATTTAATTAGCTTAAAAATTAGTAAAGTTTAATAGTAGTAGAAGTGTAACAATTTTCAAAATTTTGTAATAAAGTGTCAAATAAACAACGCGATAAAATCCGTATATAGCAGTTTAATTTCAATGAATAATATTCGCGTAAATAGAAGACAATATTAAATAATTCAGTTTTCACTTTGACCCCATAACCTCGAATTTGGAACTACAACAATCGCCTATATCTTGCTATAACGGCTGGTTCATATAAATGACTCACTTTACAAGCGTTACATTTCAAAACTTGATTGCAGAACGTGTTAAAACGTATTTTCCTCAAGGCAAGACGCTAACCAATACAAACATTGATGACTCAGTCGTTTTAAATTCCGCCATTGACTATAGGCTCCTAAATAGGTAAACGGTTGAATATTAATGAATTCTATTATGTAAGTGATGCATAATTTATGGTTTTACGTCCGGTAGGTCAGGCCCAGGGGGAAAACACTGGGTAATGAGAATTGTGTGGCATTTTGCATTAGCATTGTAAATATTTGGCTAATCCTTGATTTATTTGCTTGGTTGACAGGTAAGTAAAATAATGCAGGTGGAAATATTATGTCGTATTTACCTGTAGTGGTTTTAATGACTATTCTGTGATTTGTTGTAATTTTATCTTTGCTTAGGTATATTTGGAATATTTTTATTTATGAGCGAGATTAACAATAAGCCGTTCAAATCGTAAAGATTAATAAAAAGTATATGGGTTCTTATAAGTTAAAAGTTGGTCATATTATTTTCTTATTCTGGTTCATACATTAGTAATTACTGTTTTAGTATGTTATTATGAAAAGCACTGTTTTATGGAGATTGTGTTAAACTATAAAAAAGTTTGACGTATCAATATCTAAATTTCACTTACATTTAGTTATTGGTTACATGGCAGGTAGTTCAGTGAATACATATATAAATATCACTACCCGATAATAATATTCTACCACATACACACAACACCGTCTAGACCAAACTAAGCAGAGCTTGTACTATGGGTTCTAGACAATGGATAAACATAATTATATACTTTTTTTTTTGTAAATACGTACATATTATACATAGAAACACCCAGACCAAGACAAACATCCATGTTCATGCACACAAATGTTTGACTTGTGCGGGAATCGAAGCCGCGACCTCAGGCGTGGCAGTCGGTTACACTAACCACTACGCCATCGAGGCCGACATTAATTAAGTTATAAAAGTTTATATGCTGAAACATAAATCTTTGCTTCATACATCCCGATCACATTAATATTTGTTAATTTAAAATGACATTATTCAGAATTATTCTAAGTTCTTAAAAGAACGTGAACAGATACAAATAACTTTAATTGTGTCAAATCGCATACTACTCCATACACATAATATGCTTAAAACGGGGCACAAAGATTCCTTTTCGCGTATCAATATATTGATTAGAATGATAGTTTGGGGGCAACCATGTTCAAATATTAGCTTAATGCATATAGCTACAGATAACAGGAGGCAAAACATATAACCAGTAAATACAAATGCTTAATATTCATTTGAGGAAAATTATTTATTATTGTAAGAAAAGGTATGTTTCTAAATAAGTGTTACCTCCTTTACCTTCCTCCATTTATCCTTATCTAATACTATCCTTGTTTTTTCCTTAAGTAAAGTGTTTGTTTCATTGCAATCACGGTGGCTGTTAATGTTTCCGTGATCACTGATTATCTAGGGAGGAAGAAAAATAGAAAAAGATAAACTTAGATAAGGCTTGATGTCATCCAGGATCAATGGAACAATGTCTTAGGGCTGATTTCTTAAAGGTTTATTGAATATTTAGTTCTTTAATCGTTCCTTGTTTAGCAGTAGCAGCGATAGCTCAGTGGGGAGACCAACAGACTGCAATGCAGAGGGTCTCGGGCTCGAACCCACGTCGCGCACGTCTGACTTTCGGAAGTTATATGACTTTTCGAAATTATGTGCGTATTAATTGACAATTATCGCCTGCTCCGTGCCTCGGAGAGCACGTTAAACCGTCGGTCCCGGCTGCCATGAACATCTATGGCAGTCGTTATTGGGAAAGTCAGTACCCTCTAATATTCTGACACTGGTCTAGCCTTAGGGTATCGTTAGCATTCGAGTTGCGGAGGTCAGGTGACAGCCGCTCCGTGTAAAAACTGATATCCAGTCAAATCCGGTTAGACCAGAAAAGCCGACCCCAAGTGACTTGGGAATAATAAAGGCTAAGAGAGAAGAATCGTTCCTTGTTTACATTTTAATAATAATAATAATAAACTTTATTTATGAAATGAGATTGTAGCTTACATAGTATTTGTTACAAGGATATTATTTGTATCATATCATAACAATAAATTGTTTATTCCACAATATAATGTAGTCTACAATAAAACTGGGTGGAGTACTGTTATCCTAGAAAGGCTACTGGGTAGCCTGTGTTTAGGAGTTACAGTGCCAATCCCCTATTGGTTATCGATATTTATATTGCGTATTCGTGCGTAAATTAATACAATAATCTTTAAGTAATCGCATTTCTTTATAAAATTTGAACATACATGATGTTTTCTGTGCATGTTTTGTTTGATAATGTGTGTGAGCGTGTGTGCATAGGTGCATGTGTGTGTGCACGGGTGTGTCTGTGTGTGCACGGGTGTGTCTGTGTGTGTGTTTGTGTGTGTGTGTGTGTGTGTGTGTGTGTGTGTGTGTGTGTGTGTGTGTGTGTGTGTGTGTGTGTGTGTGTGTGTGAGAGTGATGTCATTTAGTTATGAGTGTTTCTGTTTCGTCATAATTTAGTCTAAGCAGGATTTTGGTGACAGTCTTTTTGCATTGAAATTGTGATAATCCGTATATTGGCGACATAGTATTAATCTTGTTGTATATTGAGGGACCGAGATATATTGCAAATTTTTTAATAAAGGCGGTGTGTGCAGGCGGCAACGTACAGATTTTATCTTTTCTACGTTTGGTGATTATTTGATACGGAGTACGACGATGTTGCAGCATAGTTAATTGCAATATGTACATTTGCCTGACATTTAGGACATTCCATGATTTATAGAGCTCGTTGGTTGGGAATAAAATAGGTCGAAAGGTAGCAACTTTAAGTATAGCTCTATGGGCTATCTCTAAGGGTTTTAGAATGGTTGTCGCGGCGCCTCCCCAACTGGATACACAGTAGGTCAAAATTGACTGGCACAGTGCGTAATATACATTTCTAATGATAAATGGACTGGCTACTTGCCGCAGAGTTTTAAATATGTATATCAGCTTTCGAATGCGGCCTGTAAGAAGATTAATATGTCGTCTGAAATTAAGATGTTTGTCCAGGACTATACCAAGATATTTTGTCTCGTTTATCATTCATCATCATTTTGTATGTTTATATCGGCTAATGCCAAACAAAATCGTCTTAATGAGATGCTGCTGCGTTTTTTGTTGCTTCTGTTTTGAAAAACGATTTTATTAATCAGAAATGAGGAGATCCGCAGGAAAACTAAAGTTGCCGTCATACATAGCTCTCCGAATAACCAAGCTGAAGTGGCAGTGAGCAGGGTACATAGCGCGCAGAACCGATGGCCACTGCCATACGACCACACATCGGAAGACGCAGCAAGGATAGGTGTGGCATAGTTTTTGAATGTTACACTAATTTGTACAATATACGAACGTTATAGATAAGCGTGTTTGTATTAATCTATATAGGAACGCGCTTCTGCTTTTTAAAACAAGCTTTTCCATTATTTATTAGTAGTCTCACAAGGTGGATCGACGACCTGGTAAGGGTCGGCAGGCAGTCGGATGCGGCAGGTCCAAGACCGGTCTGTGTGGTGAACCTTAGTGGAGGCCTATGTCTAGTGGACGTTTTTCGGCTGAGATGATGATAATATAAAGGCGTACAACAAATAGGTTCTGAAGAAACTAAGTAGGAACCTAGCAACTAACCTAAATGTAGCTT
Organism: Catocala fraxini; assembly: GCA_930367265.1. Classification (NCBI taxonomy): domain Eukaryota; kingdom Metazoa; phylum Arthropoda; class Insecta; order Lepidoptera; family Erebidae; genus Catocala; species Catocala fraxini. The sequence goes on from OV884045.1 coordinate 17,424,342, forward strand.
CATTAACTTAGTAAACTCACTAACCTATATATTTTGACGTTCATAAGTGTTACTTTGTGACCTAAATGAATAAATGATTTTTGACTTTGACTTTGTAAGAAAAGGTGATTACCTGCTACAATAAGATCATCTCTTTAAGACTAGAAAGTAAAGCATGAGTAAATAAGGGGTAATTTAATTATTGAAGAAGTATCATGCAAAAAATAATAAAAAAGTAGATACATACATGAATTGTAAATTATTTCAGATTTGCAGAATTATCAGAATAAAGATGCGAAGTCAATGTCAAGTTGAGATAAAATTTGTTCTTAAAAATGTGGATAAAAATGATTTTTATTCACATTCGTAAGAACAAATTTTAACACGAACACAGTAAGCTTAAAATTTAAATTTCAGTCGGGTCATCCGCGTCTTTAGCCCGTCTGATTAACACGTATATTTGCGAGTAGTCTGTGCATATAGACTGCGTGAGCTACTTATGTTGTGTACAAGCACCGTTACGATCGACATGGTAAACAAATAACATTTACTGAAGTAACATTTACAGAGTTATTGAAGAGGTTAAGACTACAAGAAGATCTTTGTATAAAAGTCAAGAACCGATCAAATGATAAACAATATTCTCAAAAGATAAGATGAAATTAAAAAACAAATACACAGAAATGAAAACAAATATTTGAACAAACATGTAAACAGATCCCATAATGACCACGAAATACATACAGACATACAACATATCTTTATGACAAAATTTCCCGAGTGGTAAAAAGCGGCGTATTAAGCGAAGTGTCCACTAGCAATAAGATTTGCGGAAGTTGACTTGCGCAAGCGACTTCCAATGTGTAAATGCTCACGCAAGTGGACTTCTGCAAGTTTTAGTGACTTGCCGAACTTGCTGCAAGTCGCACGTGTATACGGTTGTTTTGACTTTGCAGCAAGCGCTTGCGTCTTTATTTTGTTCACACAAAAAAGTTGGAAGATTTTAGAGCAAGTTAATATTTTTTAAGCTGGATATTCTTTAAGTAATTGCTGGATTCACTTAAATTGATCCAATCTCGTACCCACATCTTACGTTTTTTATTTTTATGTTTTAACAACAACACAATAGAAGCAGCTCGTATTTTTCTGCAGCTAGGCATCTTGTTTGACCGCCCTTGCTCAAGTAATTTGTATGCAATTTGTATCGAAACGGTGCTACAAGCTCTTGCAGGAAGTTAACTTCTACACACTTCTACAAGCGACTTGCATATAGAGAAATTGCAGTCAGTGGAAACAGTTGTCAACTGACTTCTACAAGAAATTGTGAAAGTTACTTGCCAGTGGACACTTTATTAGAACTACATTTTAGCAACTATAGAGTTAGATCCTATGTGATAGGAGACCAAAAAGAAAGAAAGCACAGTGCCAGCCTGTATTTTTATATGGCGCTGACACTGAACATTTCTTAATAGGAAATATAATAGGTATAATTATGCCTTTTTTTAACGTGGGGAATGCATTGACGAATACCTCTCCGCTGAAAAGGGGAGCGGAGAGGTTATGTCGGGCTCACCCGTGAAAAGATGGAACAGGTGCTACCGACTAAACTTACCACGGTGTGTCAACTCGCTGCCTTGAATATAATTGGGAATTAATGAGGGCTCATATACAGCAATCTTATTTCCTACGGCTGCACCACTGAGGCAGTGGACATATATTTTTACAAAATTCTCCATATCATTCTAAAGTAATATACCACAAGAGAGCAAAAAAACGAGTACGTTAATTTGTTGGAAAAACAAACATGATATTTTTGTAATTGCATCATTAATTAAATAATTTGTCAGTTTGTTCCAGGAAATCCTTTTCAACGAAGAGTTCTTGAGCAGCCAATGTTTTCGAGGATACGTTTAATTTTACTTACGGTTTCACTCGTGTATTTATGAAAAGGGTCTTTGCTTATAAATATTAATATTTATTATAGTATAGATTTTACAGTGTATTGCCAATTTGCCTTATTGCCAACAATAGGGCATTGCCATAGAAATAAGACAACTAAGGAATTAGAAAAATATATGAATTATACAGTTTCACGCCCGGTTTCTCAAATACTGATAAAAACATTTAAAATCAGGTGTCAGGCTCGTGATTTTTAAAGATCTTTAGGATCGGGAAGGGAAACGGGATTGGGAATGGTATTGGGATTAACTAATTGGAAATATACCTAATAAAGATCATGTTTATAAACTGCGCCTCAGTGAGGGTCAGCAGACTTCACACATCTTCGAAAACATTATTATTATAGTGACAAAGCTATTCAATTAACATGAACAATTGTGGGTCAAACGCTATTTCGGTTTTCCCAAACGTTTATTATTTACTAATCATCATAGTTCAGAACAAACGTTGTTGTGAGAGTTATAAACTATTCTACTGTCAATAAGTTTGTTGTTTAAATATCTTATTATTTCTTACAGGGAATGGGATCCTGTCATTATGTTATTGGCTTGATAATGTAATGCTATTACAATAACAATTATTAAGCATTGCAAAATAAATAAGTTGATATCTACATGTATAATAATATCAGCCCTGTATTAAATTGTCTCACTGCTGGACACGGGCCTATTCTCAGTGTGAAAACAGTTAGGCTTTAGTCCCCCACGCTGGCTTAGTGCAGGTTGAAAGACTTCACATATGTTCGAGAATATAATGGAGAACTCTCAGACTTTCAGGTTTCCTCACGATGTTTTCCTTCACCGTATAATACCTAGAGTCTCCGTTATTGGTTCGAGTATCCATGAATATTACGGCCTTATAAGGAGAAAATATAACAAAGAGCCACACCTATGTTTTCCAAATTGACTAGGTAGGCGGCAATTACACTAATATTCCGCCAGGTATATATTTTTAAGTCAGAAATGAATTAGAATAGAGCTGACATAGAGAGGTCACATAAAATTTTATCGGTACCTAATAGCAATGACGCGAAAGTTCTGTTCAAATTCATGTCGGATGAATTAAAATATGTTGATATGTAGTTAGTATTATGTTAAGGCTATGACAGAACTAACATAGTAGTCCCAAAAAAAAACAAGAAAAAGAGAATAAAAAAAAAGTCTCGCGTAATAGTAAGTGAGCCCATTGCTGGCACTTGGTACATTACCAGAATCCTTTTTTTAGAGAGGACTTTTCAGTAAAGACCAACAATACCTTTCTTTTTCTTTTTTTTCATACATCTAAGGTGGCACACGTGCATTCGGCCCATCTGACGGGCTGATGGTAAGTGGTTACCGTAGCCTATGGACGCCTGCAACACCAGAGGCATCATTTGCGCGTTGCCAAACCTTTAGGAAAGGAAGTTGGAAAGATAAAGAGCGGGAAGGAAAAAAGAGCGTGATTGGGCACTCTCGTTCACCGAACGAAACACAACAGTAGGAGTACTGCTATTTCACATCGATATTCTGTGAGAGGGTAGTCCTTCCCCGGTCAAGCCGGCCCATTCATGCTGAAATCAGCGAGGCTCTACTACTCAAAAAAACCTTAGTCTTTACCGGACTTGAAAAAGATTAAACTAAAATTGAACCCAAAACGAAAGAAAGGAACAAAACAGTTACTGGAATTATTACCTTTTCTAACATTGCTTCTTCGGGTTGCTAACATTGGATTTAGCTAAGCTAAATGCTTTTATCATAAGCGATTTGCTTGCCATAATGCGACGTAATCAAAAACATTACTATTCGATTCGTCTGCTGCCGCTTAATGACAGCTTTGACTCGTTCATTCCAATGTTTAAAATGCTTTAAAATATGATGGTACGGCACCAAAGAAAGAAGCAATACATAGATAGCGCTAAGACGACCTGCTGTCTTTTTCTTTAGCATTGCTTCAAATATATATGTCATGATGACCAATCAACCTATTGCAGCGCACTGCTGGACTGGGTCCTATCCTAGTTTACGCTATATAAACCATTCTAAGACGTTTTGTATACATAGTAACGCGAAGTAATCTAGGTACCTAGCAACTAGCGAAATAATATCTGGAATCAATTTCTTACTTTCTTAGATTAACCCATACAAACATTTTATTCTTTATATTATTAGTATATAAGAGAACGTTGCACAGTTTTTTGACAGTATGTAAATCAGTTAGTCAGAGATCAAAGGTACCCTTGCCGGGTTGTGTTTAATGCTCCTGTTGAGTTACTGGTTGGCAGTCCGCCATCGATGCATGTACCACAGACATGGTGGCTACACGCAGATCCAGGAAAAAGTGTAAAAATAAATGTGATGATGTTCGTTTTTGAATGATACACTAATATGTACTTACAATATATTTAACGTAAGCGTGGTTGTATATATAGGAAAACTTTTCTGTAGTTTTTAAAGTAAGCTTTAACTTATTTTTGAGAACCAGTTGTAGGCCGTAGGACCGACGTCCTGGTAAGGGCTGCAAGAAGCGGTTGGATGCGGGAGGCCCAAGATCGGTCTGCGTGGAGAACCTTAGGGAAGGCCTATGTCCAACATTGGACGTCTTTCGGCTGAGAGATGATGATGAACATTTGACTATGTTTTGGAAGCACCTTTAAAGTTATGATGTGTGTAATTATGGTCATGTAAATGAGTATCGCTATCGATTTCTGATCGTCTGTGATCTTTATTCGATTTATCCAAAAAAGCAGTAGGTAATAGCGTAGTAGAGAGTCTGTTACAGGTCTCGAGTTTCATCCTCAGGCTCGCAATTATTAATGTGTTTATTAATACTAGTTTCAGGGTTATCGATAAAGGAACATCTCAAATAAAATCTAAGTGTCTGTGAGTTGTCTACATAATAATCTCTTCTGTACGTATGAGTGTTTATTTGGCACGTACTGTAGGCATTTAGGCTCGATAGATTTTAATAAATGGGATGTCGTTAGATTCGTCTTTATAATGGAAATGACATCGGTTACCATTAATTTTAAGAAAATATATGAACGCCGTTCTTGATATTTCTCCGCGTCCATTTATCGTTGTTTGGTAATCGGGATTAGTGTTTTAAATAATTTACTGCTTGATGGGTATTAGATTAATCATATTACATATATATTATATAACAGAATTATGTTGTTTATTTATATAAAATAAATAAACAACATCATTCTGTTATTGTACCATCAGTTCCGAAATGGAACGTCTCATCTACATGTCGAGGCTGTTGATGAGACGTTCCATTTTTACTAACGGTTAAATAACATCAGCATTGCTTTTAAAGTAATTATTTAAATGTATTATTATGAGTTTCAATTTATTAAGCTATATTCTTAATAAAAAACCATTTGATACAGATTTCCGCATTTCATTTATTATTGTTTATTCATCAAGTGTGGTAAACAAGCAAATGATTTTGTAAGTTACATAGTGCATAATTATTACTTACAATAGCATTCTATAGCGATACTACGAATTAAATAAAGAAAATTGGGTAAAAGGAAATGGTAGAAGTAGGGGATAGATATGTAAGCTACCGGAACTTTAGAACTCTTGGAGTCTACAAAACGGTCTTCAATATTGTCCACGCCTTTCTAGTACAAGTCAATGCAATCTTGAAGTAATAGATATATCTCTTCAATAAATATCAGGATTTTGCCCAGTCTGCATCATGCACAAAATATCTTACATATATTTATCTGAAGTAGCGTTACCGGTATTGGTTATTTGATAAAAACGATAAATGCTTATAAGATGATTCACAGTCTGAAACCTTGAACGACGACTTGGATATTGCACGACCATGACAATTGATTTAAAAAATGACTTTATCTTGTTAACTATTTTTACGTTATCAACGTTCACCGGATAATACCAGTAAATATAAAAATAACAAGGATTGAGAGATTCATATTATTACTGAAACTGCTAAAGTGTGGTTACATTAAATAACCCTTTTTTTTTCAATATAACTTGTAACTAGGTTTACAAATTACTAGGAGTTGTGAACCGAATGAAATTTTCAGTGCCGTTTAAGGTAATTATTTTATAATAATATTAGCTCTATTTTTAAACTGCAAACTAGATTGTGCCTACCATTAGGCGTTTCGGTTTAGTATGAGAAGGCTTGGGGTTCACAGACTACACATATCTTCGCAAACATTATGGTAAATTTTTATACATGCAAGTTTCCTCACGGCATATTCTTTCATCGTTAAAGCGAAAGATAATTAACTATTTAATGCGCGAATAACTTCGAAAAGCTGGAATTGTGTGCAAGCTTTACGTAGTAGTTTAAGAATCTAATAATAAGGCTATCGATGTTGTGATATAAAATATAAAAATAAAAAATATAATAGTTTGAAAAACTAAAATATAATCTTTATCTTAAAAAGCACACTTTTTTACATTAAAATTATTAAAATATTTTCTACTTTTGAAAGCGTGTTTTCTAAATTATTGTATTGTCATCGGTGCTGGATAAGTGTGCAAAGTTTCAAATCAATCCGTCGGTTTGAAAGAGGTGACAATCACGTTCAAAGATTCCGTTACATAGATTCATAGATACATACCAAGCTAATAAAAGAGTTAAAAATGTTTACTGATAAGTATAAATTACTAAGACTACTCATGGAAAATATATGTAAAATGTGTCCAAGCTTATCAATTTACCTCACTATAAGATTTTGCCCGCGGCTTCGCTCGCGTAAAGCTAGGTTAGGTTGGCTTTGTAACAGTACTATTTTCTGGATGAAAGGTACCCCATATGCTATTCTGTACCTCCGGCAACGTGTATGCAAAATTTCATGTTGATCGGTCATAAAGTTAAGGCGTGAAAGCGTCACAAGCAAACTCACATTCACATTTATAATATTAGTGAGGATTTATCTTTTTCATAAAACATGTGATGTTTTCACTCCAGTCTCTATCTCTCTTCCGCGGTGATCGTTTACAACCTTATCGTTTCAAGTTGTAGGTTGGGTTTTAACCTCTTGAGAATAATCTTTCTACTCGGTACATCTAGTTGGGTGTGTCTTTATTATATCTTCTAACGTCACTCGACTATTTGTTTATCATGTGATTGCGTGATATTTGTGTTATATTTATATTTCAAAATAGTAGAAGCTGTAGGCGATAACCTCCTACCCTATAGCTTTTAATAGAAGATAGCCGGCTCAAAATCCATCATTAGATCCTCACCTCTGAGTTTTCGATGATACGTGTATAAAACGCCGATTTATGAAAACCTACCTACCTAACAATAATGTCAAAGTCAATAACTTTGACTTTGATTTTTGACTTTTACTTGATGATCCGTGTATAGCGATAGCTTAGTGGGGAGACCAACAGACTGCAATGCAGAGGGTCTCGGGTTCGAACCCACGTCGCGCACCTCTGACTTTCGGAAGTTATACGACTTTTCGAAATTATGTGCGTATTGGTTGACAATTATCGCCTGCTCCGTGCCTCGGCGAGCACGTTAAGCCGTTGGTCCCGGCTGCCATAAACATCTATGGCAGTCGTTATTGGGAATGTCAGTACCTTCTAATATCCTGACACTGGTCTAGCCTTAGGGTATCGTTAGCCTTCGGGTTGCGGGGGTCAGGTGGCAGCCGCTCCGTGTATAAACTGATATCCAGTCAAATCCGGTTAGACCAGAAAAGCCGACCCCAAGTGACTTGGGAATAATAAAGGCTAAGAGAGAAGAAGACTTGATGATCCGTGTATTACAGAGCGAAATAAAACTTCTTTATAGAAACCTGCTTACCTATCAATGGACTTCTATGCCGGCGACGGACCTGATCAGGGTGGTAAGCTATGAAAAATAATGTTCTGTGCGGAACCGTATATTAATTACTATACACACATTGATGGCGACATATTATTGTATTGCGTCGTGGTGCTAATCACCCACCTATAGGCCAAATTACACAGTACTCCAAGAACCGAAAGAATCGCTTTGATGTAAAGTTTCAACGGTATAAATACCAATATTAAGTTTGTCTTGTTAATATAGGCTCATAAATTGCCACTACCAGTTTGAACTCAAACGGTTAAAACAACGACCATGTTCTTATCTACTATTTTCTACATGAAAATACTGTTTTTATTAAAAATATTATTGAAAACATGGGTGATCTAGTTTTAACAGTAATGATGAAAATGGCAGTGTGGGCGTTTATTTATAGCGTTAATATTTTATCGAATAAATAAGTTGTTTTTCTGTTCATTACTGACAAGTTTACTATCAGAATATTAGTATTTTTTCTAACATAGCATGACGATTTGTGTTTACTAAGATTTCAATGTTACTATTATTATAAGTTATACTAATGTTCAGAACTAGTAAACTTTCTTTTTGGCATGATTTAGTCTTGTTTACCTGTGTGCTATTGAACGTAAATCTATAGAAATTTTTAGAAGAAAATATGTTATATGATAATATTGTTAATATTTTGTAGCTTTGGTTTATTGCAGATTTTTGCAATGGAGTATATTATATATACATATATTGGAATGATATCCGCTTTTACTGTACTCGTTTTCAAGGTTATGTCTTCTTTGGTCATCCTCACCACACCGAAATAAGTATATCAACCTGTAGTATTTTGCCGCACCTAAATGAACTTACTATAAACAAATCCGAGCCAGAACCAATACCAGTGATTATCAAGAAGGACGTATCAATCCTTAATATTGCGCCCGTGGTGGTATTACGCAATAATGTATTTTCTACTTTATTGGTCTTCTTGCTAATGGCATAGCTCTTTAATAAACCTTTAAACGCCGCCGCAATTTTGAATACTATAAACAACATATTTTCCATTTTACCTATTCTATGGCTTCAAACATTGTGAAGAACTTAAGAAACTGTACGAGCCTAAAAATTTTAATACAAGGTTATTGAACTTGCTTTTGTTTGATGGAGTATATTCTTCCCACTTGCGATTAGTGTCGCTTTAAAGTGTAGAGATCTCGTGCCCCTCCTAAGCCACTTCGGTTACCGGCGACGATCAGTGAAGAGCGAGATGAGGTAGGAACGAGTCGTCGAGCTACAAGAAGTGATAGCTTTTTTGCTGCGTTATGTTATGAGTGAGTGTGCGAGTGTGTCGGGCGATTACCCGCGTCAGTCGCCAACTGTTCAACCACTTGTCTTTTGAACCTAGCGAGCTAATCAGCGAGTGTTCTGTTTATTATTTCAAACTCTTGTTTTTCTTCTGTCGTTTTTTAAAGATAACTGCCGCACAGGGTATAAATCCTGTGTCGCGGGTGCCGTTACAGCCACCACAGAAAATCTATTGTAATGTTTTATATATTATTCATCGCAGAGGGAATCTCTTATAACGTATATCCTTCTTATATGCGTTACTCAAACGAGAAAATAGTCGATCGCCAGTCGCTTCCTTATTTCTGAAGTGACAAATGCCTTAAAAATTGTTACAATAATGATGTATAGGGATATGTAGAAAGAGAGGAAGAGATTGTATTTTTTAAATAGATACCTCTCGCTCTAGACATATATCATGTGGCGCGGGGGATTTTAAAGACATTCAAACAACGGACACAAAGAACACCCAGACTTGGAACAAATATGTGTTCCAAGTCAATTTCGTCCCATGTAAGATTCGAACCCAGAACACTTGACATAGTAGCAGGTGGTGGCGAGGCGATCACCTAAACCACTACGCCATCTGTGCAATAAATCAGGGAAAACATTATTAGTGCCATTTTGAATTGGAAAACAACACAACCATACTTTCTGCATTTTATATTCATTAACCACCACAGTCAGTGCCCCTATTATAAATATTATAATACGACTCACGTGATTCGCAATAAAGTAAAATAAATTGGCTTATATATATACGCGTGACGGGAGCCGACATCGTTTGCGCTTCAAGAAGTTTCTTCACACACGCACCGAGGTGTTGATTTCAAAGTAATCTGGATTTATATAAAGTGTGTTTATTATGCTAACCTTTCATCTTTGATGATTTAGGGAATGAGTGAGACTTTTTGCTGGCAACTGTGATATAAAAAATAATATGAATGGCGTATTGGATATAGTTCGTTGGTATAATTATTGACCCGTTCTGAGACACTCACAAAGATCTTTTGTAACTTGCTTATAGCAAGTTTAAAAACAAAACACAGTTGTAATTAGTAGTTAGGCTCATGTTAAAGTTTGTCATGACGCTCTGGGCTTACCTAATTGCCGTTAAGGCTAGACATCGGCAAATTAATGGATACTCTCACCATATTGACGTAAAAAAGCAACTGCTTTCTTAGTTGAACTCAACATCTTGTCTGCCGGATTCTCAGACACAAAGAAAAGGTATTATGTCTCAATTACATCTGTGCACACACGACAGGTTAAACAACAGTTTAAATTGAAAGCTGTCTACAGCTCAAATAAGTTCATATACTAACTTACTACAATTATTATAAATGTGACAGATATCCAAAATCTTCAGACTTGTTTGAAGATATTTAAATGTCTGTTACTCAATCAAGCGAAAAGCATTAAACCGATTTCGACAAAACTTGTCACATAATAATAATATTCTACCACGTACACACAACACCATCTAGCCCAAACTAAGCAGAGCTTGTACTATGGGTTCTAGACAATGGATAAACATACATATTATTATATGCTTTTTTTTTGTAAATACATACATATTATACATAGAAACACCCAGACCAAGACAAACATCCATGTTCATGCACACAAATGTTTGACTTGTGCGGGAATCGAACCCGCGACCTCAGGCGTGGCAGTCGGTTACACCAACCACTACGCCATCGAGGCCGTATTGGATTACCACTTACAATACTTATACCGGTATATGTACAGAATACATAAGCAGGTAAAGCTGCGCGCAGACGCTAGGCACCACATAAAACTAGATTCGACAAGTATCACTTCATCCACGGAGCATTTATATGTTCTGTGATTTCACCTATCATCCCATCACATAAAACCATCAAGATGTGTGATAATCAACGTGACAGGGTCCTAAAATAGCGTCGGGTCTGAGACAGCGCGGCGTCCGTGTGACCTTTTCAATATATTTTTTTAGACGTTTTACAGTGACGCAGATCCACATTTATTCCCGTGGTAATATTTCAGCTGTCTATTCTAAAATTGTATTGAGGACGCCTGGTGACAATCATAATGTAGACTCGTAGAGATTATATTCGCTGGATTTGCTATCTATTCTCTTAGATCTAGTGTATCCCAGGCTGACAAAGGGAGTAGATAAGGCCTTCTTTAAACATGATGAACGTCATGTTTAGAAACAAGCGAAAACGGAATATACCAATCATTCATTTAATTTTACCATGCTCATCCAGCATAGTAAAATTTCGTAGTTTATAAAAGCAGTGGTATTTATTCGACTGCTGTGCATTCGGTTTCGGATTCGATAACCGGATCAGGAATTGTGTTATTAAGCTTTGATTGGCAAAGTGCTTTGATGATATTTTCAGTAGTTGCCCGTAGAACTGTACATTGTGTACAGCAATAGGGTACTAAAACCTATAACTATAGCTGCAACCATGTGTGTGTAATTCACCTCTGCCTATATTCTCGAAGATAATAAATGCACAAAGCTCAAATAATGTTGTATAAATTATTTATCATACGATACGACACTTATTATATAGTTTGTTATTTTTTATAAAATGTAATAGTAGTCATTGAAAAATGTACGTAAGTTTCTTGCCAGCACTCTTTACATTGTTAGCTCAATTTATTAGCAGCTGTCGCTAATATTTTGACGACATCCTCAATTGTCTAGTTAGAGTCAAACAAAATTATATTTTGTACAACCAAGGTAAGAAACAATCATATGGTCCGTTTGATGGTAAGCCGTAACATATGCGCTGGTATTACAAAGCATAGTCTGCGAAGCCGTCATTTGAATAGAGGAGTAGCTGGACTGCTAGCACAAGGGTTGATCAACACATTGCCTTTCATTCTGGCACCACGTGGTCTCCTCAAAGAGACTGGAGATACCACATAATGCTGTAACACAACACAATTTTTTTTGCTACGATTTTCTTGCAGCCAAATGATTGTGCTCTGTAGGGCGAAGGTGCTACCACAGTTGAGGAATTCCGTGCTATCCAAATTTCTGTCATTCTTTTCTAGTAACCACACTCTCACTCTAAGACTTCCTGTGACGACTCTTTGCATACATAGAAACAACAGACACACAAATATAACCCGGGCTCCAAATATATGTGGATCATATAATTTTATGCCTCTCATGAGGATCGAACCCAAAGCATAGGACACAGTAGTGACTACTTAAACAACTGCACTACAACCAGCCTGCAAATGTTCTAGACAGACCTATTGTTTTGTAACGTCCAAATTCATCTAAGTACATCACTCTAACTAGGAGGATTAAGATATGGCAAGTTTTGCAAGCGAGTATTTATGCATACATCTGTAGTTTATTTTTACTTTGAAATTAGTTTCTTTACTTTAGTTTTACTATTTATGTTAATTGTTGTCTGTGTTACAGAGTTCAAGGGTCTCTTTGAAGTTGATTCTATGAAATGTAACTATGAATAGATGTTGATATTATGTGTTACATTGTAGGTGAAACTCGATTTTGTATTTATGAGAACTAAGGTAATTAAAGGCTTGGTAGTTTACAGGTATCGCTTACAGCTAAGATAAAATGTCTTTCTTTTTATTTTAAAAAAGACAGCGCCCGCGCTAGCAATAATTCCTGTGTCGCGGGAGACTTTACAAACATTCAAACTACAGACACAAAGAACACCCAGACGCGGAACAACCATTTGTGTATCACACAAATTTTTGTCACGTGTGGGTGTCGAACCCACAACACTCGGCGCAGTGGAAGCGGCAAGCGACCACTACGCCATCCGTGATGTCAGTCAGTTTTACGTCAGTAATGGAATAGAGAGGATTCAAACCAACGACCTCTTGTTCATAAGACTGCTATTACCAAATTTAAAGAAAATTTACTAATTAATAATATGTTATATTTGTGAATGTGTGATTGTTCGTTTAGTGCGCTTTTACGCCTTTACTACTCGACCGATGATCATCATGAATTTTCGCATACACGTTGTCAGGGGAACCGAAAAGGACATAGGGTACCTTTCATACAGAAACAAGTGAGGAACGGCCATGAATCGCCGTAAATCTAGGAGTGCGAAAAAATGTCATAGTCATTTCGGGGGTATATCGACTATGCTGAGTCGAATGGCGTTGACTGCGAGGCTCTAGCTCTAACGGTTCTTAAGTTGAAAGTTATATAACAAACAGACGGACGGACGGACGGACAAAGCTGTAATATAAGTGTATTTTCGAACTCTAAAAAGTACTGTTACTAGCCTAACCTAAACTACATTTACGCAAGCAAAGCAGCGTGCAAAATCTAATTGATTATAAGGAAAAAAAATCCGCATAAACGCTAGGAGGAAATCTACAAATATGTATAGAAACGGGTTATTTTGTGATGAAAGATCTTTGTAGTAGGAAACGTGTGCTAGATTGATGATCTTGCGTATAAAACAGACGCCAGACTGTCTATCCGTCCATCAGCATGACTTTTAATCTATACTAATATTATAAAGCTGAAGAGTTTGTTTGTTTGTTTGCTTGAACGCGCTAATCTCAGAAACGAATGGTCCGAATTGAAAAATATTTTTAGCGTTGGATAGCCCATTTATCGAGGAAGGCTATAGGCTATATAACATCACGCTACGACCAATAGGAGCGGAGCAGCAATGAAAAATGTTGCAAAAACGGGGAAAATTCTCGTATGTGAAGTAGACAAAGTTGCGCGGGTCAGCTAGTAATCCATATAATGCTTTTCGCAGTACTCGACCGAAAAGCATTTATTCCATTAAAACTATAGTGTACCTATGTATCTATTAAACGGAATTATCTTTTTGATATGGAACCTTTATATCTGATAGTATGCGATTGATAATTTATCATGATTTCCATGCGGAAGACATGAAGGTCTTTCTAAAATGGTAATGGTTTTATTCTGTACTAGCTTTTGCCCGCGGCTTCACTCACTCGGGAACAGAACTTTTCTGGATGAAACATACCCTGTGTTCCTTTTTGTACCCCTGACAACGTGTATATGAAATTTCATGATGATCAGTCAAGTTGTTAAGGCGTGATAATGTAACAAACAAACAAACTCACATTTGTAATATTATAGTTGGGCTAGTCAACATTAGGATTAGGATATAACACGTGGGGAATAGAGTACATCATGACTATGTGTGTGTACGACAGGTGAGTAACATCACGCCTGTATACCTAAAGAGGTAGCCAGAAGAGTTTTACTGCCACATTTTGGCAGCTATGCTTCTGAGGTAGCCAGAAGCCAGAATTACTGCCTCATTTCGGCAGTTATGCTTCTGAGGTAGCCAGAAGCCAGAATTACTGCCTCATTATGGCAGCTATGCTTCTGAGGTAGCCAGAAGCTAGAATTATTGCTTCATTTCGGCAGTTATGCTTCTCAGGTAGCCAGAAGCCAGAATTACTGTCTTATTTCGGCAGCTATGCTTCTGAGGTAGCCAGAAGGGTTTTATTGCCACATTTCGGTAGCTATGCTTCTGAGGTAGCCAGAATTACTGCCTCATTTCGGCAGCTATGCTTCTGACCCAGAATTAGTGCCACATTTCGGCAGCTATGCTTCTGAGCCAGAATTACTGCCTCGTTTCGGCAGCTATGTTTCTGAGCCAGAATTACTGCCACATTTCGGCAGCAATGCTTCTGAGGCTGCATTTAATTCGCCAGCTTATGACATCGACCAGAAACAGTTCCAGATCCCGTGCTCCTAATAAAATTTGGTTTAATGTAATAATAATAATATTCTATCATATACATACAACACCTTCTAGCCCAAACTAAGCAGAGCTTGTACTATGGGTACTAGACGATAGATAAACATACATAGGTATATACCTTTTTTTGTAAATACATACATATTATACATAGAAACACCCAGACCAAGACTAACATCCATGTTCATGTACATAAATGTTTGACTTGTGCGGGAATTGAACCCGCGACCTCAGACGTGGCAGTCGGTTACACTAACCATTACGCCATCGAGTCCGGCGATGTTATATGCTTCTGATATAATAGCTTCAGTTTGTGTTTGTGTCAACACGTCTGATATTGCGCTTTTTTTATCCAGCCGTATATTTTTCTCTTCTTCTCTAATTTATCCCACAGGACTCCTAACTACACAGCTTTTCCATTAAGAAACTACTTTGCACACGCACTCTATCTACTTAATATAATTTACAATTTAATCCTGCCTACGGCTTTGCCCTTTTGAATCCCACGGGAACGCATACCGAAATAAATCGTAAGCTCTGTGCTAACCCAGGATGTAGTCTATGGGAGTGCTAAGTTTTATAGCATTTTGTGCAATGTTACGCGTGATTGAGTAGTATATCCAACGACTTTCACATAAATAAATAAAATTGTATTAGTATAAATACATAGTTTCACGCTTGTATCTCTAAAGGAGAATTTAGAATAAAGTCCCATGTAAAAAGCGAGTCGCGAGTGCTACTGAAAATTTTATTACAGAAAGATCCAATAACTCTTTCCTCAACCGAATCGAACGTGGGACCTTATGCACAGCAGTCGCGTACACAACCGCTACGTTATAGGATATACATACATACATAGATTCACGCCTGTTTCCCAAAGGGGTAGGCAGAGACTACGGATTTCCATTTGCTACGATCCTGACACACTTCTCTGACTTCATTCACTTTCATCATATTCCTCGTTATAGGATATATTAGGAATTATTCGTGAACTGTTAGTGTAAACATTTCTGCCTCATCTTTCAATACCTCATTTAGATATACAGGGTGTCCCAGAAGTCGAAGTCAAGCCGGAATCAGATAACAGGCTAAGGTACAATAGCTATTAGAAAAATATAAAAAACATCTATGTTAAGTACGTATTTTAAAAATTACATGCATATAAAAAGAAAATCTACATTCTGTGACGGTCTTTTCACTTCTGTTACTACAGATATATTTTACTTTTAGATTTTTTTTTTATTTAACTCCGAATAATAAGGAAATCGAGAGCTTAAAGAAGCATTGACGTCGACTTCTGGGACATCCTGTATACTCTCTCAATGCTATGTCATTATTTGAACGAGCAGAGTTGCCGATACTCAAAAATGGCCGCCGAGACTTACGGCAACAGTAACTCCATCAGCGCGCTTATATTTATTGACCTGATACTTTGTATTTATAAACTCCAAAAAATATTGATCACAATTTTTCCTCTTAAGATCTTAAGACTTTCCTGGCCTCGATATAGAAATGGGTCAAGTGCGAGTGTTACACTTGTCCTGTGAAACGGAAATTTATTTTGTAAACATACAATTTCTGCGTCTAAATCTGCTTTTTGCTCTGATTTTCCTGTAATTTACCTTGGCAAACCTTTTTTAAATGTTTTGCTTGTTTTTAATCCTCCGTAATGACTAATGCCTAAACATAATTATCTATCAGAACCACATTTGAAGATACGAAGTATTATATAATAATGGACAACTTCCTTGTTCTGTAGATGGCACGCTTATTGCATTCTCGATTACCTTTTCAATACAGCTAGACTTATGCTAGAAATTAGTTTGTTTTTAATAGATCCGAGATGTGGAAACGTGTGTTTACGTATAAATATCTTAATAATTTAAAGTATAACAAAGGGTACCTTAGAACATCCACGTAAATTTCTAAAAAAGAGATTGTGAAGGAAAACTGTAAAAGAACATTTTTGGACTTTTCTCTGGTAAAAAAAAAGTTTAAAAGCATTCTCTCTGGGTTTCAGTTGCATTCGGCAGACGACTAAATATACAACCCTGTCCAACAACTTTTCGCAAAATATCCATACTATATTTTGATATAGTATGGATATTTTTATATATATGTATAATCACATTTTTTTTTTTTGTTTTTTCTACTTTATGAGTAATGATGTGCTCATTTTTTTTTTTTTTTTTTTTTTTTACGTGGGGTAATGCATGACGCATATCCCTCCGCGGGGGCGGGCGGAGGGGTTATGTCGGACTCGCCGGGGTAAAAGAAAGATGGTAAAGATGTTAAAGTACCTCCCGGAATACCGACTAAACCTACCACGGTGTTCCTCAACAAAACCACTATCGACGGGGCCGCGCGAATCACTTTCGCATGCGGTCGCGACCCCGCCGAGGTTACGGCCCGCCGTATGAAACGGCAGGCCACTACACGAAAGACCTACCCTATAGGCACATCTAAAAACTCCCTACTGTCCCCCCTAGAGGAGAGACGGACTCGACACAGAGGCGCGCGTGGGAACACGCACGCCGCCTCTCGGACCTGGTGCTGAACGGATGGCGGGCCGGCCCACAAAGCCCGCCACCCCCAGGTCAATCCTCAGGGTGGCTGGAAGTCGTCTCGCGCCCTCCGGCGCCCGGCTCTGCGGTTGGGGAGAGGGTTCAAACGCTCCCTCTCCCGCTCCGCCGCCTCCTTGATGGAAATGACTTTCTCACAAAAGGAGGCGACGGCGTTCCACGACCTCTCACTCCGGACCATAGACTGAACTACGGCCGGGAGCGAGAGGGCAACCAATCCGACTGCCGCGATCAACTCACGGCGCTGCGATGCCCAGGCGGGGCAAACCGCCAAAGTGTGCAGCGCCGTGTCCTCAACAACGTCGCGGCAGTCGCCGCAGTGGTGACAACCGGGCGTCTCTTGCCGGCGTATACGACACATGATGTGCTCATTAAGTGTTATTTTAATCTTAATTGCAATTCCCTACAACCGCTTACAGTAATTTCAAACCAAGATTTACACAAATAAATTATTTTACACACATTAATATCATTTTATGACATCACAATTTTAATCTAAAACTTACAAAATGTTTATTAATTTTATCTTTAACATCAAATACGAAATACCTTCATACCGGAACATACATATTAATTGTTCGTTGTTGGTCTTACGACCTTTTGCAACAATTAATTGCAGAATGTACCTCACCATAGCTATCTTTGTTTCGCATATTGTATAGAGAGAGACGGATGCTGTGCTACAGACGAGAATATCGATTAAAACGGCTCATAACAAGTTCATTGTTGGAATAAATCAACTGGGAAAGCGAGATTGTAATTTTCGTTTGATGCAGTCATATTTTAGAGGTCTATACGTAACTCAACTAGGGAGCTCTGTGAATATTTCAAATGAGACATATTTTTGTTTTCTTTTAAAAGTAGGTTTACGCACATATTTGCTAATGTTGTTTTTCATTTTCAATTCTTATGAAACCTAATTGATGTTAAATGTAAAATATACCGCCAGCTTTTTTAGATATCTTAAAAATAATATATATTTTCAAATGCCACAACGATATTGGTGTAGTTTTGGTTAATTTAAAGATTTAATTCGTGACCATATACAAATTTTTAGGTCGTTCTAAACATCTAAACACTTTATTTAATATAAACAATTGGGCATTAATACAAAAATCTACTATATTTTTACATTTTCATACATTTTCCAGTTTACATTTGACGTTGATTACACTAGGTCGGCACCCTATTTTGAACATGTTTTACCTACTATGAAAATTATACCTCTATTTAAAGGACGGTAAGTCTTACGAGATATTGTAGGCTTCCTTGCGTAGAAAGTATTCAAAATATGGCTATAATTGACTTAATGCACGTGGAAAATCTCCAAGGTTGTATTGATTTAATAGTCACGATGAATTAAAAACACACCTGCATTTATTCGTGCTTAGCAATGTTAGTTAAGTCAATAATTGTTTATTGTATATTTATGCAAAGAATCACAAGGACATTATTGTGCAGACATTTTTGCTTATAAATTGTAACATGGAACAGATAGGTGCGGCGATATGTATACTTAATTATTTATTAATAATATAATATTCTATCATTATAAGCCAAATCGTTGTACAATTCAAACTTATATCAACATTTTATGTTACCTACATTATATTTTATTATCATTACTAGAAAAAAACAAAATATATTATTGGCCTAACATAAAATAAATAAAAAATCCATTCATCCATCATCTCACAAAATCTCAAATTACTACAGCACACATCCATCCATCCCAAAGCAAACAGATCACACTCTGAATCTGATGTCAGGTGCATATTTAGCATAGTCAGTGCTCTGACGAGGGTTCAGTTGGAATGCGCTACAGTACGTGCATAAGGCACAGCTAATAACTAAAGTACTTATATTAAAGTATATATAATAAGTATCGATGGCGTAGTGGTTAATGTAACCGACTGCTACGCCTGTGGTCGCGGGTTCAATTCCCGCACAAGTCAAACATTTGTGTGCATGAACATGGATGTTTGTCTTGGTCTGGGTGTTTCTATGTATAATAAGTAAGTATTTACAAAAAAGAAAGGATATATGTATGTTAATCCATTGTCTAGTACCAATAGTACAAGCTCTGCTTAGTTTGGGCTAGATGGTGTTGTGTGTATGTGATAGAATATTATTATTAAATTATTATTATTGATAGAATATTATTATTATTATTATTTATTTTATTTTATATTTAGTCTCCCTTTTATTTAAAAGGGGTAAAAATCTGACACACGGGCCTTAGGCAAGTGTGCATATCATAATACACATCAGTACGCCTACATCCTTGAAGATGTAAGCAGAGGTGACTTACCCACAATTCGCTAGCTATTGTTTTAGGTCACACGTGGTATACGCTTTATATTGCTGTGTATTAGTCACAGTACCAGTTACTGTACTGCTACTAGGAATTTCTCAATAGATAATTTCACATTCTAAAATCATTTATTTATTTGGACCAGAAAGTAACACTAATGAACGATCAAAATACAAATTAAAACCCGACACCTCATGCACAACATTCGCCTTTACCACCACTGCGCTCAAAGGTGATCTTACTCACGTTAGCACGCACGCGAATCCAATACATTGAAATTGCACCACATTTTACTGTCTTTCTATATGTTTATACGTGACCATAGCTGCTGAAAAATACCCAGAACATGTAGATCAGTATAAATAAAAAGTTGTTAACAAAATAAGCTTCGATAAAATGCATAAAACGTGATTTAATATCGTGGCGTGCAGTTTTCTGTATTTATATTGACACGTTTCTTCACATACTATGAGGCATTTTACAGGTCGGAAGCTAATGATGTAGTATATTTAAAATATAAAAAAAATAAACTAATTGACAGATGTATCCGTGCAGTCACAGCCCAAATCCCTGATGATCCTATGATGATCGGTTACGTAACTAAACCGTGAAAGCGTTACAAACAAACTCACAAACGCATTTATAATATTAGTAAGGTTTAAAATTACTCACGTGTTTGCCACCGTGTCTGGAAGATCGACTAGTCATACACACGAGATTAACGATCTCACTAAGAGTAAATATCAAAAAATTGACTCCAATCCAACACATTAACGTATTAAATGTGCGGACACACTAGACTAACGCGTAATTCAAGAGTGAAATTAAAATAACCTTTTAACTATTTATCTATACTATCTACATATACTAATATTATAAAGCTGAAGACTTTGTTTGCTTGGTTGAACGCGCTAATCTCAGGAACTACTGGTTCGAATTGAAAAATCTTTTAATGTTGGATACTCCATTTATCGAGGCCGGCTATAGGCTATATGAACTCACGCTACGACCAATAGGAGCGGAGTATCAATGAAAAATGTTGCAAAAACAGGGAAAATTCACTTATGTGAAGCAGACGAAGTTGCGTGGGTCAACTAGTAATTAATATTGTTAATGAGAATGTTTAATCACTTTAATAGGTAATTCTAAAGTGAAATTAATATAATCCTAATTAGTTATAAGCGATATTGTAAATGCAAATATATTAAACAAAAAGGTTTATATGAAATCGTTTTAAAAAGTTGATTTTGGTGTAGAGCTAGGATATAAGTGGATCGATAGATATAGAATTGCATTCAAAATCCCCAGCGTTATTTTAATTTATAGTATTCACAATCTCGATATTTTCTTCAGTTACTTGAGTTATACCATACCTTTGTATCACGAAGGTTTGACAGATATGGCAAGATTGTTGTAAGTGGAATTCCTTAGACTCTGCAAGCGTAAATCCATGTTCACGTACGACTACTGATGGAAAACAAGAAAAAGCGCTTTACCTTTGGCCATAAAGAAGGCGTATTAGCAAAATTGATAAAGTATATTTTTTATGTAGTATAATAATATCAGCTTTGTTTATAAACTGTGCGATACCATAGAAAGAGTATTCTAAAGATTTTTGAATCTATTTCACAATACACTATTGCACAATGTGAAATAAAATGGGTTGCAAACTGAATGTTGAATTTACTTATACTTTTACTTAATAAAAGTTAAGCAAAGATAAGTAAATAAGCAGCGATAGTTCAGTGGGGAAACCAACAGACTGCAATGCAGTGGGTCTCGGGTTCGAACCCACGTCGCGCACCTCTGACTTTCGGAAGTTATATGACTTTTCGAAAATATGTGCGTATTGATTGACAATTATCGCCTGCTCCTTGCCTCGGAGAGCACGTTAAGCCGTCGGTTCCGGCTGCCATGAACATCTATGGAAATCGTTATTGGGAGAGTGTCGACACAAAAGATCCCACTGGGTCGAAGTGTCGCCGGTCTGCACTGACTGGCCTCCACATAAGATACATACATACATACATAACAAAAGTTATCGCCATGCCTAAAATTTTCTCATTTGAGACACGTGTCATTATCGTCTGGTGTGTCAATACACTTAAAAACCACGCGATCATGTTCAGGAAGCGTACGTGAAAAACGTATAAAAACATCGATTTCTTGGCAAAGAGTTCATTGGCTACGACTTGTAAACATTCATCGGTACATATGATACCGATTTGCAACACTTGTTATGTCATAATCTGAAGTATTATCTTGTTGACAGTCTGATGGTCTGTTTCTGGTTGTGTACGAATATGTAATTGTGCGTAGAAGATGAATGGGAGATAGGAAGAGATGAGGCCATGCCAGTATTTACGAGACGAACCGGAGACTGTATTAATGTATTAAAATGTAATAGCACGTTAAATCGTGGTTCTCAAAGCTGTATTAATAGTGTACGATTATATCTCAGCGTATTCTATTTAACTAAAAACGTTTCAAGACTATCGCGATTTGTACACTTACTTAATATAATGCTAGGCAACAGGTCTTACTCGCGATAAAGTATTTAAAGGTAATAGATACCTACTGATTGCCTTTCGTTTCGACCGACTTGCATCGATCGTGGTCATGGGTTGATTGGTGTGTGCTCAGCGGCGCCTTCATGAAGTGCGGTTTCGGGTACTACCCTAGCTTGGTAATGATTTTTTATATTAGTACTGTCGGTATTTCGACACACAACACTAACGAAGAGAACAGTAATGTTTCTAATCGATCGCTTAAAATTTGTAACAAGAAGCTTTGTTTATATTTGAAGTAATCTACTCTATGATGTAACCTTGCATCTACTGCGCAGTGATTTTTAAACGGCCATCTTGGTACTATTATAGATTCACGTGGTACATGTATAGACATATATCTTGCTTCCTATAGTGTAGTATCAAGATGAACGTTAATTGATAGAAAGTTGGCGGTCTTTCATCTGTGCCTCGAAAAGCAAGAAAAGCCGCTGGTTCTGCGCTTGATCTCTGTCCGGTCTTGTCGAATTGCCTTCTATCGGTTTATGAGAGTTAGGGAATAGAGAGCTAAAGTTTGTGAGCATCTACGATCGCAAGTCTGATACTTGAGGTCATGGTAGTGATTCCTACCTGGTATAGGTACTACTAACGTGATTACACTCCTAATACGATCTCAGCTTAGCTGGAAAGGTAGAGACAAGTAATAAACAAAATATATACCTAAGTTAGTGTGCATGTATGACATGAAGTAAAACTACTATGAAATTTACATATTCATTCATTTCCCTACAAGCCTTCAATATCCGCTTTTCATTTCCCACATCTATCAAAGTCTGCTTTTATCCGAGATTGTTGCTTAGATATTCATCGACCGGTGATTAGATATAATATAAATAATGTAATAATAATAATAATATTCTACCACATACACACAACACCATCTAGCCCAAACTAAGCAAAGCTTGTACTATGGGTACTAGACAATGGATAAACATACATATATACATTTTTTTTTGTAAATACATACATATTATACACAGAAACACCCAGACCAAGACAAACATCCATATTCATGCA
This sequence comes from Catocala fraxini, assembly GCA_930367265.1. Classification (NCBI taxonomy): domain Eukaryota; kingdom Metazoa; phylum Arthropoda; class Insecta; order Lepidoptera; family Erebidae; genus Catocala; species Catocala fraxini. Next base: position 17,447,623 of record OV884045.1, read on the forward strand.
CACAAATGTTTGACTTGTGCGGGAATCGAACCCGCGACCTCAGGCGTGGCAGTCGGTTACACTAACCACTACACCATCGAGGCCGACAAATCCTATGTAATATATACATAATACATAAATAAACTGAAACATTACAATACTTACATATTTGCTTAGGTTAAATGAAGTTTAATATTGACAGTTCTATGCAAATGCTCATGAGGAAGATCCAATTTGGAGGTTGCATGGTGGCACTTTAAACGTGGCAATTTATTTAATAAACTGTTTGATTCTTTATAAAATACAAACAAAATATTTAGGTGTAGTTTACGTCCGTTAATTGTATATTTGTAAGTATCTTGTGACGCAGGGTTGATCAAAGACACATTAAAAAAGACAACAGCCGTCCATAGTACAGTTATTGTCTCTTTAAAGAAAATAAGAGTAATCTTACACCTAGACAAAGACTATGTGTACTTAGTTGTTACGATGGTGATACGACAGGTTCTACAGTAGGGCGAATAAAATTTGATATCATGAGGCATGATATCAAATTTTATATGCCATGAATGATAAGAGCCTCCAAAATAGCGCTACGTGCATTTCAAAGCGCGCCGTCCGCAAAAAAAGAAGTGTGATTTGGTTTTTTGCTGTATGTAGAAAAGTAATTTATTTTATATAGGAAATGTTTCCACCCGCGGCTTCGCAAGCGTAATTCGCAAAGCGCATTTTCTCAAGATAAAAGCTTATTATATTATTATCTACTAGCTTTCCGCCCGCGGCTTTGCCCGCGTGAAAATCCAAATTTTCAAGTCACTAACTTCAACGGTGTAGAACTTTCATATAAAAGTTTTTCACCCATTTCATGACCTTCGGGGTGGAATTTCCAAAAATCGTCTCTTAGTGCTCCCCTACACTCTTCAAGGAACATACATGCCAAATTTCAGCTTCTTGCGTTCAGTAGTTTCGGCTGTGCGTTGTCTGTCAGTCATTCAGTAACGGAAGAGTTTTATATATATATGTAGATTTCAAAATCATCTTAATTTATCGCACCATTATTGAGTAGAAGCAACTAGTTTTTACCATTAGCTTCGCCAGCACGAGTTACCAGGAGAGAAAGTATCCTATGTGTTAATTCAGGATATGATCTATCTGTTTGCCAAGCTTCATACAAATCTATTCAACGGTTAACACTTGATTGCGTAACAAACATTCTATACATCTTCAGAAACTTTCACATTTATAATATAATAAAAGTGGTGGCAGCCTAATGGATAAGGTATTGGACTTGCGATCGAGAGGTTGCGGGTTCGAATCCCACCCATTGCACAACTGACGTGAACTTACTCTTAATACAACCATTCTAGTTTAGCTCGAGGCGCTCATAGCCAGTTGCACTCACTGATCAGTAAACGATTAGCGAGGTTAAGCAACGTTGGGTGCGGTCAGTCTATAGATGGGTGACCGCTTAGTGGGATTTCATCTGAGCGTCTCCGTGCCTAGGAGAGCACGTTAATCCGTTGGTCCCGGCTGCCATGAACATCTATGGCAGTCGTTATTGTCAATCAATACGCACATAATTTCGAAAAGTCATATAACTGCCGAAAGTCAGAGGTGCGCGACGTGGGTTCGAACCCGAGACCCTCTGAATTGCAGTCAGTTGGTCTCCCCACTGAGCTATCGCTGCTCTCTGCCTTATCGTAGTATGTATGATAATGTTGCAAAAACTAGAGATTCATCTTGTTAACAGGCTCTTTCTTATAATCGTCACAAAGCTGATGAAGTTATATGTATAATGATTGTAAGCATTCTTTGCCAATCTTTTTGTAGTTAGTCTGACTAATTACACGCGGTCGCCGCTCGGTACTATAATAACAGTCACGCGATTTAAACACGTGTGAATACTTTTGTTGTTGTTGTGTAGTTTGTAAACTAAGAATCTAATGTCAATCTGTAATATAAACTGTGTAAGGTTGGAGATAATCTTGAAAACTGAAAGGCATTGACTATTTAGAAGGATTAGAATCCAAAATATTATTTTCAATAGGTTTCGTGTGTTTGTCTGTACGGTTATTGATACGGCTTTCTATTTGTTTTGTTTTCTCTAGTAAGCGTTGTATTTGTTCGAGGTCACTGTGATAAATTGGTTTCAAAAGATTACGATGATGTACAACATCTTGTATATTGGAAGAGAACGTTGTTTTAAATAAAATTCGGTGAAGTGAATGAGCCGGCAGGCCAACCAAAGAGCCCTTTAGAAAACTGCCGTAAGAGTGTAAACACTGTTACTGCGTTTGTCCAGTAAGTAGGAGTTTCGGAGGCTCATAAACCTACTTACCCGAGTACCCATACCACAAGTTCAATCTTAGCTTGGGCACCAGTGTTTAACAAGTGAACTTATTGGAAAGTAGAAAATTCTTTGTATAATCTTATGTGTTTAAATGACTGTATCTTTTTAATGCCATTCAATATAATTCATTCTCTGACTTTTCGAAGTTATGTGCGTATTAAATAGTTAATTATCGCTTGCTTTAACGGTGAAGGAAAACATCGTGAGGAAACCTGCATGTCTGAGAGTTCTCCATAATGTTTTCGAAGATATGTGAAGTCTGCCAATCCACACTGGTGCCAGCGTGGTGGACTATGGCCTAACCCTTCTCACATTGAGAAGAGGCCAGTGCCCAGCAGTGGGACAGTTTAATACACGGCTGATATTATTATTATTATCAATTGCAATAAACTTTATAATTATTATTATTACTTTTGAGTACCTACTTTCCTCTTAATTAATTTTTCTAGCCGATGCGTGCATTTGAGTTCCAGCAGAGGGACAATTTATAAACATGGCTGCTATTATGATAATGAGATGGTGCTGTGTATATCGTGATTCTGACATCCACTAGAGCGAAACCCGATACGAAAACTAGTATTAAAGAATAACAGGAAACTGAAACACTGCCACATTTAACTCGTCTGTAAACTAAACGATCCTCTGTTAACCAATTAGTTATCCAATGGCATGAGTCCAATCTCACCAGACTTCCTCATATTCGGCCATAAACCAGTGCTGACAGACATAATTATGTGTGCTCCTGCCTGATATATAGACATTTTGATTAGAAAAACACTTTTCTATATGAAGTTAGTTATATAATATAGTTTGATATATCGTCGCATTACTTAAGAGTTATTTTTGTATATAACTTTAGATTTGGTCTGCGGCCTTGCTCGCATAAATGTACATAAAATATTAGGTTAGGTTAAGTTAATAACAGTAGATTTTCTGGATGAATGGTACCCTATGTCCTTTTCTGTATCTCTGACAACTTCTTTTCTCTTAGCCTTTATTATTCCCAAGTCATTTGGGGTCAGTTTTTTCTAGTCTAACCGGATTTGAATGGATATTAGTTTTTACACGGAGCGGCTGCCACCTGACCTCCGCAACCCGAAGGCTAACGATACCCTAAGGCTAGACCAGTGTCAGGATATTAGAGGGTACAGACTTTTCCAATAACGACTGCCATAGATGTTCATGGCAGCCGAGACCGACGGCTTAACGTGCTCTCCGAGGCACGGAGCAGGCGATAATTGTCAATCAATACGCACATCATTTCGAAAAGTCATATGCATTTATGCATTGCATTCTGTTGGTCTCCCCACTGAACTATCTCTGACAACGTGTATGCAAAATTTCATTATGATCTGTCAAGTAGGCGTGAAAGCGTAAAAATCAAACAAGCATTCAAATTCATATTCGCATTTATAATATTAGTAGGGATTTAGATTCCATTAAGATAGACTTTTAAAGCGTTTATCTACCGAACTTTTATATCTGTTCAATACATTATGCCAGTCTAGTTTTTAATCAAATCATGTTTAACCGTCAAAGCTGTATACACCGGTCCAGGTTTCACTTGAAAACTTTTCTTGATGCCAGATAAAATTATCTAGAAGAAACTGGTGCACTTTATGAAAGTGATGTTAGTAATTACTTGTTGCTATTAATGTAATAATCTTGTTGTAAGAGTATGATTGATTATAGTTGGAAACTTTTTGCAATATAAGTATCAGTGGTGGGTGTCGATTGAGTTTGATTAAAAGATGTTGAAGTGTTGAGTTCGGCGTTCACTGTCTTTAGTTTTAAGTAATCTGCCTACTACACCGTCTCATACCATGACCGTGCTAGGAACGTATCAGACACGAAAAGCAACACGATACGCCCTGCTATAGGAACTGCTGGTCGGTGACGGAACGGTCTAGTGGACATAGTCTTATACATTTCCTTACAAAGAATATTTTTTTGCCTGACACGTTCCTAGCACGGTCATAGTATGAGATGGGGTAGTGGGCAAACTTCTTTAACTGGATCTGCCCGACTGCCCAAATACCTAATGTATACTAATATTAAAAAGCTGAAGAGTTTGTTTGTTTGAACGCGCTAATCTCAGGAACTACTGGCCCGAATTGAAAATTCTTTTAGTTTTGGATAGCTTATTTATTGAGGAAGGTATAACATCACGCTACGATCCACGGGAGCGGCGCAGTAATCATTAACGCGGGGAAAACCGCGGGCACATCTAGTCCTAACTAATATTATGAGTGCGAATGTGAGTTGTTTGTTTGTTACGCTTTCACACCTTAACTACTAAACGATCTTCATGAAATTTCGCAAACACGTTGTCAGGAGAAGAGAAAAGGAAATAGGGTACACTTTACCCAAAAAATATTCTTAAGCTGATGTTCATGGCAGCCGGGACAGACTGCTTAATGTGCTCTCCGAGACACGGAGCAGGCGATAATTGTCAATCAATACGCACATAATTTCGAAAAGTCATAAAACTTCCGAAAGTCAGAGGTGCGCGACGTGGGTTCGAACCCGAGACCCTCTGCATTGCAGTCTGTTGGTCTCCCCACTGAGCTATCGTTGCTCTTTTATATATATATACATAGGTTAGTCAGTTTACTAAGTAACTGAAGGTACATATAGGTTATTTGCAGTTCAGACAAAGGGTTGAGCCTATGAGAAGAAAATTGCAAGAAACTCACGGCCACTCTTTTAAATCGCCAATTAAACATAATTTCAGTATTTAAAATCTCATATCGACAAGGTTTTGCAGCCATTATACCATATATTATTAAATATAAAATTTATCTAAAAATAAAAATAATAATTACTTAATAGTATTATAGAAACAAAATAATTAGTTTTAGAATTATTATTGAATATTAATCTAAATAAACAGTAGGATGGCATGAGGGTGCATACACTTACACTTTGTGACAATGCCTACCCTGAAATACAATTCTACCTTCTTTATAAGCTGAATATAACAGCAATGTCAGCTCTGTTTATAACTCAACCCCCTGCTGGGCACAAGCCCTCACAAACACAACATGACATTATACCTCTGTTATCTGATTATACGGCATAACAAAAAGCGACAAAGCAATTTATTCTTAGTTGGTACCTGTTTTGGTAAACAGGAACAAAGAAAGAGACGGCATTTTCCCTTTTATCCTGTTATCGCGTAAAGGACAGTTTGTCGTAAATAAGCGATGTCGCGACGTCGTCGCCTTGATAAGCTGACGTAGGGAAACCCTGGACGAGGAAACTCTGACGTCACCGCAATCCTTGTGGAATAACTGTGAGGGAATTAGACAAAAGGTTTTTGTGTATTCAGTTATGTGTTTTTGTGTTCGGTTTTGACATCGGTTGATAATATACATACATATGCTCACGCTAAAGAAATAGGCAAAGATGTGTTAAAGGACATTCGAAAATTCTGTTTCCCCCCCACGTAATAGAACGCGAGTGTATTGCTGTCTACCGGGAACAGTTCCAAAATCCATGCAGCGATAATATTTTTTTGTCCGACTTTAGTATCAAACCTAAGACCTCAAACACTGTGGGTGCGTTACTACTGCTGCGTTACCGAGGTAGTCAACTACGCGTGTGTAATTATATGATATACTTAAATTAAATAAACTCTTTAGAACACCTGTCATGAATAAATTTCTCGCGGTAGACCTTGAATGGATGATGGAAAATCTCAATTCGTAATTAAATAAACGAGTGGTAAAAATTTATGTAAACTATTAAACCACTTTATTTGGATTTGTGTTTCCTTAACATATAAAAAAATCTATTTAATTTTTTTTTAGGTTAGCACGAAAATTTATCATGTAATTATAAATTTTACGAGCCGTTAATATGATGGTTTGAAAACTCTCTTAAACGTTTTGCCAGTGAATCATAATCATAAATTAATGATATTAACGACTTGAGTTAAGACTGCGTGGCACCGATTTTTTGAGGATGTTTAGTTGTGCCAAGAGAAGAAAGACCTAAGCGCATTTTTGTGTCACAATGAATACTTACATACTAATTGGTTCAGCATGCAGTGGTAAGTCCCTTTGCTTATAGAGTCCAGACGACATAAATTCTTTCAGAAGCTTACATTCCTTAACCGGTCGTATACCGCCGGCTCGCATACCAGCCGGCAGATTTGTACCCGTCGTAGGCCGGTGGCTCGCATGCGAGCCACTAAATTGGTTTTACGTTAGCTTAAGCTAAAGCGAAGGCGGCGCGCGGCGTTTTGGCGCCAATTTGGTGGCTCGCATGCGAGCCACCGGCCTACGACGGGTACAAATCTGCCGGCTGGTATGCGAGCCGGCGGTATACGACCGGTTAACTCTACTAACTTATTATTATTTTTATTTATTTACTCAGTACAATAGTGTAGCTGTTCTTATATGTAAGTACGATTATATAATGAATATTGTATAATTATACCCATACCTATTAATTACTTACTATAACAAATTACAAACAATTATACTTTTGTAATTATGTCTGTTTCCTTAGCTATAAGGTTAAGAGTATGAACGGCGCGTGTCAGTGGCGCCTCTCCCAACAGATTGGTACGCCGTCGCGGCTCGACCAGTAGGGTCGGTTTTCGGCGTCGCCACACATACCTATCCGGTACACACAAACCCAGCAATCTTAGTATATTTACGTTATATACTTTCCCTCTAAACACTTCAAATAAGCATTTAGTCAGTGCTAAACTTCTCCTAATCTGAAGTTCAGTATATCCCACCATTCCTAAAACAAATAAGGTTCGGTACCTTAGCGGATAAAATGGGTACACCCCATACTGACGCAAATAAAGATACCTAACAAATTTGTTCTGTACTCTCTCCAACATGAGCCTTTATTTAGTTTCATGTCGAGACCAGATGACTGCGTTACGTTCAAGATGGCTCCTAACTAAAGCATTATATAAATGCAATTATTTCCTTTCACCCAAAAGAGAGATAAGCTGCAATTACTGATGAACTAATGATCGCTTGCAATTACCTTTACCATCAGTCGAGTTAGGGCCATGTTTGCCACTTGGTCGTATAAAATAAAAAATGGTAAGTTCTCTTCTCTCAGTCGGACTGATTCAGCTTTGATCGAGAAAGCCGTGCGGCCACTATTTACTGTATACCGCAATAGCGACGCGTCGTAACCAGTCCTACACACATATCAGACGAAACGAAAATGTTGATGTTTTATTCTTCTGCTCAACTTTCGTGATATACAAGTAGATTTTCTTTAAGCAGATGGCGGTTAAGCCACTCTGTCTTTTGGCCGTTGATATGATTACTACAAGATATTTACAACTCGCCCCACTTTCGAGAAATTTATAAGGAAAGACATATTTTTATTGACGAATTCAACGAATCGTGGATGTGTGTGAATTTTTAGGTCATTGCTTCGGGAAATTCTCGGAAAATTGTGTTATACGGAGTACGAGTGACGTTGTTTGTCAATAGATCATGATGTGTGATTACTAACGAGAAATGATTTCGATATGTCAATGTCGTGTTTTCAAACGGGAATGCTGTTTCGTTGAAATATGTATTGGCGAGTGTCGTTAAGTCGATGAAAAGTTTATGGGGAGTTTAGTTTGAATAGGACTAGATAGAGGCTAATGGGCTGTGTTTGATGAATCATCATATATGTTTCTAAATGTCACTTGTTAGTATGAAAAGTAGGCTTTGTCGTTGACCTGTTTGGTCTAACAGGTGTAGTGTGTGAGAGCAGTGGTGTAAGTAATTTATTTTATTCTTAGATTCGTCATCGGAAAAAACACTGATGAATCTAAAAATAAACATACTTACTTAAAACAAGTTTATCGAGGTTAACAACATTTCGGTTGGTTTTCAGCAGCCGTTTGACGGACTGCCCGCCATTTGTTCAGCACCAGGTCCGAGAGGCGGCGTGCGTGTTCCCACGTGCGCCTCTGTGTCGAGTCCGTCTCCCCTCTAGGGGGGACAGTAGGGATAATTTGTGAGAAGTGCCTTTGGGTAGGTCTGTTCGTGTAGTGGCCTGCCGTTTCATACGGCGGGCCGAAACCTCGGCGGGGTCGCGACTGCATGCGCAAGTGTTTCGCGCGGCCCCGTCGATAGTGGTTGTGTCGAGGAACACCGTGGTAGGTTTAGTCGGTATTCCGGGAGGTACTTTATCATCTTAACATCTTCTTCTACCCTGGCGAGTCCGACATAACCCCTCCGCCCGCCCCCGCGGAGGGGTAAGCGTCATGCATTCCCCTACGTAAAAATAAAAAAAATCCGTTTGACGGACGGGCTCTTTACGACCATGGCTCGTCATTGTAATCTAATTTCAATGCGTTATATTCGATTAAACGTAAGACAATACTATTGTGAGTCTGGCATTGAGGTAGAGCCGGTACAGAGAGCATATATTTAGTTACAATAAATTCTAAATATTCTCACGAAGGGTCAGGTTTAAAATCCTACACGAAAATTTGACAATTCTAACATTGTAAGTCTTCTCTCTTAGCCTTTATTGTTCCCAAGTCACTTGGGGTCGGCTTTTCTGGTCTAACCGGATTTGACTGGATATCAGTTTTTACACGGAGCGGCTGCCACCTGACCTCCGCAACCCGAAGGCTAACGAAACTCTAAGGCTAGACCAGTGTCAGGATATTAGAGGGTACTGACTTTCCCAATAACGACTGCCATAGATGTTTATGGCATTAAGGCAGCCGGGACCAACGGCTTAACGTGCTCTCCGAGGCACGGAGCAGGCGATAATTGTCAATCAATCAATACGCACATAATTTCCAAAAGTCATATAACTTCCGAAAGTCAGAGGTGCGCGACGTGGGTTCGAACCCGAGACCTTCTGCATTGCAGTCTGTTGGTCTTCCCACTGAGCTATCGCTGCTGCTAGCAATTCGCAATTCTAACATTGTAAGTATATGACTAATATTAAATTAGGCACTAGCTTAATAATTAGAAAAAAATCTTGAGATAAAAAACAACTTACGTCTTCGGATCTGAGAGAAGATAATTCTTAGTAGAATTGATTTAGTTGGATTTTCTTTGTAGTTACAAAGTGTCTATGATTCGATCTTATACTTAACCTATTGAATCGTAGCGGCACATCGGTGACCAGATGCAAAAAGTTTTCAATTATGTTTATATGTCATGCCAAGATCTGACAGGTTAAAGAAACTGTCAAACATCGGGGCAGAGAATTCCTCGTATAGCGAATGCGGGAAGTATAACCGAGCGGCATCGTTAGTAAGTCGTTCTAGACAAAATGGCGACAAGCCTTTATATGCAATCGCTATGGACACTATCAATGTCAGATGTGTTTAACATGGAGCGTTATATGATAGCTGCGCTATGTACGAGTATGTAATGAGTTATATTATTATTCTGTTTCTAAGATAACAGAAAAGCAAAGTCTGTCTAATGGTGGCGTAAGCGTTGAGCCTATGTCTGTTGGGTTCACCAAGTACTTATGTCACGAACTTACGATGCGACTCTTGGAAAATTAAGTCGCTAAAGAAGCTGTCCGCCGCAGTAATATTTGATAAGAATATATGCTTAACTAAGAAATTCATAGACAAGGGTTATCTATGAACTAACTATTTGCTTGTTTTCACTTATACTTATAATTCCTTTTGTTACTAACCGTAGGAATTATAGACACACATATACTGGTACTGTACTGGGTAGATGTCAATAAGCACGCTCTATTACGTGGAGTTTAAAAACATATTTAGCAAAATGTGGGTGTAATATAAGTCTGAAAGCAGAGGTCTGCTTTCCCTTTCAGGGAAAAAGGCGTAAGACTACATTTTTTTAATAGATTTTTAATTTTAGCATTTGAGTCACCATATAAAAATACTTTAATTATATCTGTTATCTGCAATTGTAACCTTTTCTAACCCTTTTAACATTTTAATAGTACATGTTAAGCTTTTTATTCGATGTACGTATACAGGACCATCGCACTTAGATAACCAGAGCTGAAGAGTTACATATGGACCAGAACACTTGAGACGGAGAGCCAACGCCAAAATGTCTGCGATGTTCATACGTCAGAAACTCATAACTGACGTCACACAGGTCATTGAACTCTATAATTTATGAACATTTTGTAGAATTTCTGAATGTATATCACTTTGCCGTTTGATGTTCATGATATATTCTTATATTACTTATTGTAATTGTAGAGAATTTTCCTGATGTTCTACAGATTGTGGAGTAATTGCTATCGCACACTGTGCAACCAGTGGCACATTACGACCACAAGCTGTGGATGAAGCTTTCCATACATTTTGCTTTTGAGTTATAAACTGCGAGAGTTATCAGCGCTAATTGTGGCTGCGTTTAGTGGCTCGTAATCCCCGCAAACAGTCGACTACAGTTATCTGATTCGACCCGCCTCCTCCGACTACTGAGTAAAAATCATTAATAGACTATCGCGATGCGAAGACATGTTAAATATAATATTAGACAACAGGTCTTAATCACGTTGTTTATTATTGAAATGTAGGTAGGTACCTATCCTAACTAATATTATAAATGGGAATGTGAGTGTTACGCTTTCACGCCTTATCTATTCGACCGATATTCGCTTACACGTTGTCAGTGGAACAGAAAAGGATATTGCGTTGGTAATTACTAAAAGTTAATAAATACCTGTTCATTTATCAAATTTTAGAGCGAATTGCATCGACCTTGGTAACGAATTGTTGGGTTTACCAACACGATTAATACCCGATGTCTAATATTACATTGAGTAAAATAAATATAGATAGGTCTAGCCACTAGTGGCTACGACGATTGGCCGCAACCAGCTACTGGTGTCTACGAATGCTAAGTTTTGTCTCCCGACTGCCGCAGTTATTGGACCAGTATGCAGCAGCACAAATTACAAGCTATGTTACATTTAAATCCGTTCATCAAATGGCGTAAAGTGTATTCCATGTAAACGACGTTGCAAGCGCACCAATTTGGACCCTAAATCTTTTAGGTAATAAGGAAATGATTTCAGTGTAGTGGCTGCCAGAAGTGGTCTAGTGTGCGAGAGCATTTAATGTGACATTTGTAAGTTATTATGTATGGTTGATATCGTATGTTCCGTCGTTAGTGAAGAAAATGGTTGTCGAAGAATGCAAATCATTTTTATTGTTTAGGTGAATGATAGCGGTATGTTAATAGATTATAAATTATTATAAATGTAGCTGGTGGTATCTAGAATGTTTTTCTTTTAAATATGTAAAATTGCCGTGTTGCAAAATCACAGTTTATAAAAATAAAATTACATAGACAACCAAAGAACCATTGAGATCATCTACATCAATAGTAGTATTATTATACATTTGCATAATACATAAAAAAGTTACCACTCTATACGGATTTTGTCGCGTTGTTTATTTTAAAACATTTTTATTACATAATTTTGAACTCAAACACTTCTATTATTGATCTTTACTACAATTTAAATTAATTAAAACTATTTATATTTAAGTTTAATTTTAATGTGTAACATTCGCGTAAACGTACATCGAAAATCGGTTAAAAAAATTTAAAACTAAAACACATTTTTGAGATGTCCGTAATATTATGTTTGTCACTGAAATTTTATTTAATTGATTTATTATATACGTGATTTCGGCTTGAGTGGGCTACAACGAACTTGAAGAACAACCAGACTTGGAACAACTATTTGTGGAGCTCACAAATGTATCTCTTGTGTGGGATTCAAACCTACAACACTTGATGTAGAGACAATGACGCCCATCCAACACACAGCACCATCTGTGTAGCCGATATGCAATAAAGAGTACCATAGCTTATTCACTTACATAACAGAATCTTACCAATTCGTGTATTGAACTAGAGGAGAGCCTTCATACGAGAGCCTTCATACGAGAGCCTTCATACGAGAGCCTTCATACTAATATTACTGGTTATCTATTTTTATTTCTCTTTTAAAAGGACTACTCTCCACTTTAAGAATATCGCCTGTGTCGCGTGGAACTTTAAAAACATTCAGATAACGGGCACAAAGAACACCCAGACAGTGTGGGTTTCGAACCCCCAACATTCGGCGCAGTGGCAGCGGTGAAGCGACCACTTTAACCGCTACTGGTCCGACAAAGCGGTGATGTTAAAACTGTATTATATATTTATAAAACATAATGTTTGTCGTAAACATAATAAAAAAAGCTAAAAATAATAATTAATTACTGTGCCACTCAAATACCGTTACTGAGTCATATAGTAATGAAGCAGTAAATGCAAAACTGGTTCATGCTGACATTTTATTTATTTATAAATACATTGTATTTAACCGATGATGTAAGACTAATAAATGAATGATTTATTATTAGATTTAGTTATATTTAGTAACAATATAAAATACATTATACATGATTAATGTATGTATATTTAGATACACGTGTATTAAAAAGACAAATAACAATGATAAAATACTGAAAAATTACAATACTAAATATTTACAAAACCGGGTTAGGCGTCGTAAATTCAGGGCACGCTGCGATAGCGGCGGTAAGACCCATCATGGCGAAGTGGCTAGAGAGAAGAAATGGTGCCCTATCATATCGGCTGACACAGGTACTCTCGGGGCACGGGTGCTTCGAGAAGTACCTGTGTCGTATCGGAAGAGAAGAGACGTCCCGGTGCCATCACTGTGGGGAATGCCTCGAGACACAGCGCAGGATACGCTAGCCGAGTGCCCAGCCTGGGCGGAAGAGCGCTGTGACCTCATCGCAGCAGTCGGGGTGGAACGTCTCTCGCTACCGGCCATATTAGAGTCTATGGTCGCCAGCGAGAGCGTATGGGTAGCCGCCGCCTCCTACTGCGAGGTAGTAATGTTCGCTAAGGAGGTGGCGGAAAGGGAACGGGAGGCTAATACCAGCCTCCCGGCCCGCAGTCGACGCACCGGGCGCCGAAGGGCGCTGAACGATCTCGGGCCCCATGAACACTGGCATGGGGCGACCGACTAGGGCAGTCGGACATCTGTGCAGAAGCAGGCCCGAGACGGCAGCGCGTTGTGTTCCACGCGCGCCTTTAAATGAAGTCGAACTAAAAATGTGACAAGGCCGCCACGACCAAATGGCGGCCCAAATCTACCGGGGCTGCAGGATGAATGCGCGAGTGATCCCTGCGCCCCGGCCACAGATTGCTAGAAGGAACACCGTGGTAGGTTTAGTCGGTAGGACCGGGATATCACCTTCTTTTCCCGGGTGAGCCCGACATAACACTCCGCCCCCCTTGCGGAGGGGACAGTGTCAAAGATTTCGCAAGTAAAAAAAAAGGCGTCGTAATTTCGTCAGTATTGCGTGCAACTGGTAACGTGCCAGAAGGATGGCAGCAATGCCATGGTGATATATTACCATTATTAATTTTGTTTACTGAGGTACTAGCATTTGTCCGCGTCTTCGTATGGTGAACTTTTACTTAAAAAAATCACAATATTACGCATCATATTATTATCTACGATTCTTATAGAATTCCAAGCTAAATTATAAAAATGCTTAAAAGTGATGAAAATTATAAAAAGCATTGTTTAAAGAGATTTACACCCTCCAAATAAGTAACCCAATTAATTTTCTTAGAATATTATCATCAATCTATCATTATACTTTTATCACTTATACAATACTAATGAACTAAAAACCGATAGCCAATTATAATTATCAGAACATTATTTTGCGAGTGTTGTTATAAACACTTTGTAAACACAGTTATAATTATGTTTAAAACTTTTCCATTACGGATATCGAGTTGTATGTTGTGAAACATATATAAAACATATGGCCTATTTAGTTGTCGGTTATGTTGCACCGTTGTTGACACGTATGATGTTTTAACTTAAACCTGTTGTTTAGAGAAGCATGTGGAATATTTTTTCTTTCTAGTGGGACACGACACGTGTGGTACACGACTATAAACATTGACCTAGTTAACAGTGTTTCTATTAAGTTGTTTTTGTATTAGATGCCTATTGTTGAGTCGAGATGCTTTGTCCGCCGTTGGTTCGATTCCAACGCGGGACAAAAGATTGTGAGATACACGAGTTGTTTTTGATAGCGTTTAATACCTAATTATGTTATGAACATTAAGAAACTTTATTATTGCTGGACGGATGGTGTAGGTACTGGTTGCGGTGGTCTTCTCGTCAAAGACGCTGTGTTGAGCCAATAAATAAATAAAATGAAGTATCTAAATAGCTTACATAGTAGCAAAGTTTACCAATAGAATTGTAAAAAAAGAGATTTAAAATAAAAATGCGATAATTTCCGTTTATAGTAGTTTAGTTTTAATGTACCTATAACATTCACGTGAACGTTAGACAGTATTATTATATATTTTAAACTTAAAATAGAAAGAAATTGTACAAGATAATTACCTAAAACAGTCAACGTTCGATACATCATTCTTCTTCTCTCTTAGCCTTTATTATTCCCAAGTCACTTGGGGTCGGCTTTTCTGGTCTAACCCGATTTGACTGGATATCAGTTTTTACACGGAGCGGCTGCCACCTGACCTCCGCAACCCGAAGGCTAGACCAGTGTCAGGATATTAGAGGGTACTGACTTTCCCAATAACGACTGCCATAGATGTTCATGGCAGCCGGGACCAACGGCTTAACGTGCTCTTCGAGGCACGGAGCAGGCGATAATTGTCAATCAATACGCACATAATTTCGAAAAGTCATATCACTTCCGAAAGTCATAGGTGCGCGACGTGGTTCGAACCCGAGACCCTCTGCATTGCAGTCTGTTGGTCTCTCTACTGAGCTATCGCTGCTTTCGATACATCATTACCAATTATAATTATTTAAAAGGTAATATAGGTGAAACAACTGGTTTTTTAGTTAGGGTAACTGTCGACTGATAACGTGCCCAGACGGCTGGCCAAAGCTGCCACGTTAAATAGTATTGCTGATTCTTTGGGCCGAAAAATATCAGTCGTTTGATCACGCAAAGCCTCCATCAGATGTTTTACAAGCTTTCCATAAAAGAATCGGGCACTCGGACCCCATGAGCCTATATTCTAACTAATCCTAACTAATGTTATAAATGCGAATGTGAGTTTGTTTGTTACGCTTTCACGCCTTAACTACTCGACCGATCATTATGAAATTTCGCATACACGTTACCATGGGTACAAAAAAGCACATACAGTACCTTTTATTCAGAAAAAAATACTGATACAAATCTAACTTAACCGGCTCAGCTTAAACCACATGGCTTGGTACGCGACGATGGCAAGAAACCAGATGGTATGTCATTATTGCCATGGAAAATGGGTAGGCCTTTGGTGTGGGACGCAACTTGTGTCGACATCCTTGCGCCATCACATCTTTCAAGCACAGCAGGTTGTGCTGGTGCTGCTGCTGCATCAGCGGAGACGCTCAAACGGCGTAAATATCAAAACCTTATTGGTGAGTAAATATTTAAGCCGTTTGGTGTCGAAACGCTCGGGCCATGGGGTCCAAGTGCTAGGTCAGTTTATAGAGACCTAGCTAAGCGGCTGATCGACGCTTCACGTGACCAGAGGGCTGGTATTTTCTTTGCACAAAGAATAAGTATTGCCATTCAACGTGGCAATGCTGCCAGTCTTCTGGGCACGTTGCCAATTGACGACGATGCGGCGGAATACTATGACGCTTTTTAATTTTCAAGTTTTATTTTTCTCTTTAGTTTATATTTAAATAATTTGTGTATATACCTAACCTAATCTACATTTACGTGAGCAAAGCCGCGGGCATACAAGTAGTATATACATATAAATATAGTCTATCCCAATAGAATTTGAGAAAAAGGTAAACAACTTTTAGTGACTTGTAGCATAAAATATTTTTCTGTAAAATAAATTTATGGACATTTATCAAAAGGACTTTCATTTTCACTTATCATATTAATTAACTACTTTTTAAAGCTAACTTAATTTTTCTAAATGGCTTTATATTTAATTAGGCATGAAACGATTGTTTACATAAAATATTAATTCTATTGGGACAGAGTATAGTAGGTACGAATGTGGGTTTTCTGTGTCTTTTGTTTTAATGTTTGCAAAGTTCCTCGTGAAACAGTAACTATGCCTAGTGCGTGTAGTGCTTTTGAATTATTTATGTTATTTGTAAGAACACAATTACCGGTAATTCCATCCGATTAGGTATGTGATCAACTGATCAAAGATATATTGAAACATGTTGATATGGCTACGTAAAAATTAACATCCGATTCGATAAGCAAACTGAATCATATATTTATATTATTGTATTGTATTTCTTTAGTTCTTTATTTTTTTTTTTTTGTAATCATATATTTGTATTTATATTTATTGATCGATACTATTCACTTTATTACTTATAGATAAATCTAACTTAGCGTAATATACAAATATTTTGAACAAGCTTAATAATTATACAAAATAATCTGACAGAATTCTTTTTCTGATTTCCAATTCCATATAAACATCAATAACATCAAATTTTACATTCTTTCGTGCAGGCAATATTCTTGAAAAGCGGTACAAAGTTTTCTCTCTATGTATTAATATATATACTTATATTGCTTCTTACTTTTTAAAAGTTTCGGTTGTTTTTCAGTAGACGTGAAACATTTGAATATAGTAGTTTAATTTTACAGGTGTGAAAGTGTAACAGAATACCACTGAACACCTATTCAAGCGGGCACACTGAACTCATTCTAACTATAAAATAATAAAATCGTTTTAGGTATGTTTTAAGCCCTCATCCACGCATAAGGATAATATAATGTTTACAAAACAAATCATAGGAATTTCCCTACAATATTTACTACAATACTAAAACAGGATAAAATAGCTAATTATATAATGTTATTGCAGTTATATATCTTTATTATTATTCTCATATTGTGTGGGAAAACCTTTGTTATCAAAATTAGAAGGCAAACAAACAAACGAACATTTTGGGTTTTTAGGATGTCGTTGTTGACAGATTTAATAATGAGTAATAGTTATAGTAATAAACCACTATAGGGCAGTCGTTATCGCATCACATTCAGAGACGATATTGTACAACAGCTTTATAATACATACATACACACATACATAGATTCACGCCTGTTTCCCAGATTTCTATTTGCTACGATCCTGGCACACTTCTCTGGCTTCATTCACTTTCATCACATTCCTCATACACGCCCCCCCAGAACCACCAGAACGTCTCCGATCTGATCGAGAAACGTTCGCCTAGGTCTTCCTCTTGCGACTGTTCCATTCACACTAGCCTTATAAACTTTCTTAGTCAGTTTTTCCTCGTCCATTCTTTCTACATGCTCAAACCAGCTTAACATACCCTTTTCTATTCTTGTCACTATATCCACTTTTATGCCGCTTCTCTCTCTAATCACACTATTCCTTATTCTATCTTTCAGAGTCACACCACATAATTATGATTCTCAGCACCCTCATTTCTACAGCATTTATTCTGCTCTCATGCTTCTTTTGCCATACCGAACTTTCACTTCCATACATAAGTGTGGGCACTAATAGTCCTCTATGAACAGCTAAACGTGCCTTTTTGGATACATTTCGACTGTTTATAAAAGCACGTAAAGCTCCATTCACTTTGTTGTCAGCAATCGTTCTCCTTTCAATATCTACCTCATGTTTACCATCCCTTGTAATCAGAGTACCCAAATATACTAACTCTTTCTTTTATAAACATTATCTGATATAAATAAATAGTATCACTAGGTTAACTAAAGAGCTCACAAATCGCAAGACAACTTGTGGAGAGCTGTAGGTGACCGTCAGGGCTACGGTCTCAGGAGAAACTTTGCCCAGTTATTGCATCGATCAGGTTCTCGTCTCTAACTCTTTTACTGGGAGGCTGGGATGGGACCTCAAAAAAGGCCAAGCCACAGAAAAGCCAGGGTTATATGTCCAGAGAACATTTTCTAGGACATAACTAAAACACATTTTTGTGTCGATCAAGTTCTCATCTCCAGCTCTTCTACTGGAAGGCTGGGAAAAGTGCTCAAGCGGTCACTTTCAACTCTGACTTAGCTTGGTAAAACCTGACAGAGGTCAGAGCTACATGCGCCAGGATGAAAGTAACACAACTAAAAGACATAGTTGTCTAGCACATAAGTAAGAGATACCGCGTTCCCATGAGAAACCACATATTTATTGATTCAATCAGGTACATGTCTGACTCTGCAACATATCTATAGGAAGGCTGAGATGGAAGCTCTAGAGGCCACTTGCACCTCTGGCTTGCCTAAGTCGACTAGCTTGAGTAAGACCAGAGCAATATGCTCTGCTCTGAACGTAGTATTTTCTATACATAACTACGGAGAAACCGACGGCGCATCACACTTGGCTACTAATATACCATTCCTTACGATTTATATAACGCCAAATGCAAAAAAAGACCAGACCTATAGACCTATAGATACCGAGGCGAGAACCCTTAGAGACAATTTTTGGTTATTTGCATTTAAGTGCTATAGCTTGTCTTTACCTAGACAGTAATTTTCCATCTTTTGCACTGCTTTGATTGTACTCCGTTGACATTTGAAAACCTTTATTTGCCGGCAGTTCCTGCTGCACCGGATTATATGCCACTTGCTGACATATACGACTTGTCGATTACTTTAGTGACATTCGTAAACCTAAAGACAAATGTTTAGAACCTTCTAGAGAATAAAAATATCGTATAACCTTGAAAAATAGCGTAGAATGCAAACCAATTATGAGACGCACGAATTAATAACAAATTATGAATATGTAGGAGCAATTAAGTATAATAAAATAAATAAATAAAATAACGGCATATTAATTTTAATTCGCTTGGTTGTCTATCGAATATAAAAAACTAAATCGTCACGATATAGTTACGTAAAAGTGATGTATTTCTTACGTAATAGGCTGTAGCGACGTGCGAGCGGAACGCATAATACGTCAATGCTGATACGATTGTGTGATAGCGATATTCGTTTCAAACTGTGATTTTATTGTATGGTTGTAAGTTGTAACGACCTTCGAATATATTTTATAAGAGTATGACTATATAATCATATTAAATAATCATGAGACATATAAAATTAAGAAGTTAAACAGAAAGAATTCCAATTAATACATTTAACAAGTTTATGTGTACCGACTAAACCTCGTTCTAGTTTCTCTACTTGTCACTTTTCTTCCTTCCCGCCTCAAAGACGGCGTGCCCAGAATTGGATTGTGACAGTCGCTGTTTCCAGACTGTTCAAATCCATGTTCCATAAATAGATATAATTTTTTTTTTAAAGACTACATCCGCACTTAGATTTTTCCTATGTCACCAGGGACCTTAACAACTATTTGTGGTTCACACAAATTTTTGTCCCGTGTGGGTATCAAACCATAACACTCGATGCAGTGGCAGTAACACAGCGATCACTTAAACCAGTAGCCATTGATGCAGTCAAAATACAAAATATTCAAAAAGCGAGGATATTCTTCTAAAATGTAAAGCTCAGCATACCCTTGTGCGCAGTGCAACTGGTATAAGTACCTTACGCAAAATAAATATCCGCAGACAAATAGCCTTAAGTTATTCCTGAATGAGTTGGGTTACTAGAAGACGTTGTCCAGTTTGGAGTCTATTTGGTTCATGATGAAGTGCCAACGCAAATACGTTGTAAGACCAGCAACGCGTCTATGTATTTCTTGTATGGTTATTTAATATTAGACAGACCACCATAAAAGTGTACCATATAAAGTGTAGTATATATGTATATATTTAGTCTGCCTAGTGACCTTATTTATGTTGTTATGTAAAATGCATTAATTGATTATTTGATGAAGGCTGCATATTGTTTATACGATGCTAATCTTAAATTTAATAGCTGAAATTGGTTATCGAGCCAACTTGTGACACATTTATTTTGTAATTATATTTTTTACCAAACAATCGATATAATCCATTAGGTACCATACATACTTTTAAAGGTTCCATACTTACGATAGCTACATAGTTTTTATTGTATAATTTTATAAATGTTACGGGTTTGCGATATTGTTTGGATATTCGACGCTCAATCACTAGAAAAGATTTTGATGAAATTTTGCAAGCAGATAGACTATAGAAAGCCACGGACATAAACTTCACCAAAAATATTTATAGTCATTTAATTAGCGCCAAAAGCCTACATACACATCAAGTATAAAAATGCCAGTTCAAGCTGACTAGAGCATTTTCTCGAACACTATGAAAAGCTGCCTAAAGCGAGTCTATGCTTTCACAAAGACATCAATCCCTTCTGTTTTCTATCTTCTGCTTAGGCGAAGCCATAAATCAGTCGTGAATTGACTTTAAAAATACTTTATAGCTAATAGGTCAACCATTTCACGTGTATTATAAAAGAACACAAAACAGAAAAAATATGACATCATCACAATGAAATGTAATTATTTCTTAACACAATAACTGATACAAACGTGAGCAGAATCCCATATTACGTAATCAGGTACAATCCAATTATTACATTTAGACAAACGTCAGCACGACAAGTGTTTCTAGATTATGTGTAATAAGATGCCAGACATGTGTAGGAGTTGAAGCTACGGTCGACAAATGATTGATTGTCTGTCTGTTCGTTTAACTGCAGTATCTAGATCTATTAGATCTCCTGATTGAGATAGCGGCTTAGTTTTATTTACAGCCTAGTCAAGTATTTTAAGCCTTTCTTTCTTTCTTTTCGTGTGGTTAGTGGCCAACCTGTTGTCAAGAGTTGTTTAAGCCGCCCGTAGGCCTCTGACATAGCTTATCGACTGCTGTCAATTTGACAACAACCGGGATTGACTTTTTACGTGCCCTCCGAAGCACGGAGATGCTCAGATGAAATACCACTAAGAGGTCACCCATCTATAGACTGACCGCACCCAACGTTACTTAACTTCGCTAATCGTTTACCGATCAGTGAGTGTAACTGGCTATGAGCGCCTTTTGAGTTCATATTCACGATAATAACCTCTGACTCGAAAGTCATGAATATTTTTCTATCAGAGTATCAAACAAGCTTTCAACCTTCCTAATGGTAAGCTAGCGTATTATTGTGGCGTTGTCGACTTTAGCGAAAAGCATTAAAAGAAGGAAAGTAAATAAAAATGTGAATGGTAGGCGGGCTTCCGAAAATTTAATTTCTAGTAAGTTATAGATTTTCGGAAGAAGCACATTAGCAACTACTCAGCTCTGTTAGATGCCAGTTTCCTGTTAGAGAGTGGATTAGTCTTTTATTAATTAAGAAATTAGATTCTATTTGCAATCAATTATACTTACGATTAAAATAAAATAGGGTAAACTAAAAAATACTTATTCAAATAATATTAGAAGTCATTAATATCATACGGACATTAACCCAACAGCAAATTTGAGAAAACAGAAGTGAAGAGATAATAGTTATACAATTTTATGTCAAAAATAAATTAAGCATTTAAGCATACCCGAAGAATCTCCCTAACATGTGGCTAATAAAACGATTTACAGATTAATTAAACAAAATCAAACACACCAGCAAATATTTCCGATACCTATAATTTCAATGATTTTGTACGACATTGCAAGTCAGCAATATCGATTGTATTCGATACCGCTGCGCTGGCGCATGTCTTGTATTACGCACGCGCGTGTAAACTAACTGAGATAATCGTTTTCGTAACGGTTCGTACTTACGCCAAAAAAGTGTTTTATATGTAGAAAATGTTGTTTGTCGAATTGTTTACTGTTTTCCAATTGCGTTGTTGATCTTGCAACAAAATTTGGGACAGATTCGAGGTTTGATTCCTGGGATACAAAGCGTTATTGGCATTTTTTGTTAGGATATTCTTGGTGCGGATTATGGAAATATGATCTGTAGATAAAATAATTGTTTCTCCCTAATCCTCTCTTAATTATTGTTTTATTACAATAGATTGTCGCTAAATTATTCGCGGGAAGGATACCTGCATGTCTGAGAATTTGACATAATGTTATCGAATATATGTATATGAAATCTACCAACCCGCAGTGTAACAGCGGGCTGGACTATTTTTATTTTTTTTACCAATTGGTTTTCTTTGACTCATACCCCTCCGTTGGGGCGGGTGGAGCTGTTATGTTGGACTCACCGGGGTAAAAGAGAAAAATGGTAATGAAGATAATAATGGACCTGCCGGAATACCGACTAAACCTAAACCACTCAGAGCGAATGTTTTTATTTTTGCAATGTTTACAAGGTCTGTTGGTCTCAACTGCCACTGAAAAGTATGGCATACATCCTCTTTTGCAGTGTAGGAATGCATGGCTTGCCATTGTTGGACATCGACAATTACAGGATGTTTATCTGACATTCAGAGGTGTTCGTGGGATTATCGAGTACGCTTAAGTTTGCGTAACCAATTTAAGTTTTCCTATCAAATGCGAAAAGAGTTTCAGCGTCAAATAGGTGCAGCGTTTCCGGCTAATATGTTCCACATACACTCAAACTCACAAATTTTGCACTCTTTCGTTACAATATTAGGGGAGAGTAACCTATCGCCTGAAAAAGAGGTGACTGGGAAATGACAGAGTGTTAGTGGCGCCACGGTCGCCGCTTTTTCTGTTGCCAGTGTAAAAATAGAAAAAAATAGCGTCAATTTGGTAGAAATATAGAAGTGGTACAATTTAAGCGCCGGTTCAATATAGGTTACTCTCTCCTATAGTGCTTACTATGGGTTCAAATCCTAACGCCAATGTTACTGGATTTTCTTTTATATATGTTTTCTTTTTAAAAATACACCTCTCGCACTAGGAATAATTCCTGTATCGCGGAGGTCTTTACAAACATTTAAACAACGGACACAAAGAACATCCAGACTCAGAACAAACATTTGTGGTTTACACAAATGTTTGTCCCGTGTGGGGATGTTCGATATTCGCTACTGCCACAACACTTAGCGCGGTGGCAGTAGCGAGGCGACCACTTAAACCACTAAGACATTCGTGCAGTCAAGAAATTCTCCATTTATTAATTCTCCAAAAACAGCTAACCTAACGTAATCCTAAGGTCTTTGGTTTCATTTCTAGTCATACAAAACGTTACAGTAATTTTCTATTAGAAAATTATGTGTTAATTTGTGTTGAGTGGCAATAGACTCGACCCTATTACGTGAAACATAGAAAACTTATCTTATCTTATCTTATCTTATTCGGGGGCCAGTCAGTGTAGACCGGCAAATATAGTCTCCTAAGAAGTCAAAAACATCGCCGGTAAATATACACAATGCCAAAAACAACTTTACATAGTCATAGAGACATATATACAATCTGTCTGAATCTACGTAAAATCGTTTCCAGGCGAGCAATAGCTGTACGCATGACCAAGTACACCTGCGTGTCAAACCTAGTGAACCAATTAACACCGTCGTCTGACACGTGTCGGCCACGGTTTACTGCACTCCCCACGTGGAAAAGCGTCTACAATCGCGTACGGTTTACGATCATTTTATTGCGACGACTTGCATCGAACTAATTGATTTCTCTTATCAGTTATGCAAAGGACACAGTAATTGCCCCCCGCGAAAATGTTGATTGCGTAAGATATGTTATTGATATGTTGTGTACTGATTAAACTTAGGTTAATATGTATGACATTCCATAGTAAAGATGTGTTTAGGTATTCGTATTTATTCTAACTAGTGGTCAAAATTCGACCAAAATTCCTAAGCTTGCTACTTTGTTTTCTGTTTTTCTCTATTACATAAATATATAAGGTATAGGTAACCACAGTTACAAAGAATTGTTCGAACGCGATTCGACTGCGTGTGTCAAATGCATGGTTGTGTGCGTGTAGTGGTTTTTCATTAATTTAATGTATTTCTAATGCATATTTTATAAAAATATTAGGATTCGCTCCTCCTTATCCATATAAACTTTAACTGTGGCAATTTTCATACTCCTCCGTCCGCGCAATTTTCGTAAAAAGGGTACAAAGTTTTTGCTTCACGTATTAATATATAGATTATATCGGTAGTATAGTAATTGTAATGATCACAGACATTAAAAACAGCTAACAATTTAAAACTAGAATAGATAAAATTCAATAGGACCGAACAGTACTAATTACAATAAGGATGACTGCCTAAATAACACAATAGCAGTTAATGGGGCTGCTATACCTGAGTACCCGAACCCAGAGGTTCGGGTCGGATAAAGTGTTACTGAAATTTTTGCTAATGCTGGGGCTACACTAACGGGAAATGTCGTTAATTATCGCGATGATGGACGTTTAACGTAGTTGTAGCCACGACTTAACGCGATAATTTGACAAAAGCATTCACATTGCCGTTTGACATTAGGCAATAGCTCAGGTGGCGGTACATTAAAGAAATAAACACGAGAATTAATGCATTGAAGCGACCACACTACGTATCAGTGTGTTCTTGTTTTTTAATTAACTCACCGTTAGTGTTGATAATATTATAAAAAATTTACACTCATTAAATACAGAATAGCACCGTCAACGCCCATCTTGCTTGTTATTCAAGGAACACAAGGACCAATTTTATCGCCAAGAATACCCATTCACGTTGAACGTTCAAGTGTAACCACTAACTTTATCGCGTTAATAATTAACACAATATTTATCGCGATGATAGGCATTGACGTTTTCCGTTAGTGTGGCCCCAGCATAAGAAATTCTTAAAAACAGCACGGCATCTGGAACTGTGCCCGCTAGACGACAATTTTATAAGCTTGCCTTTATGTCATGGGCACCTGAAATCATAGCTAAAAAATGTGGCTGTTATACACCTCTGCATACGCCTTTTAGATATAGTTGTGAGATTATGATTGTGTAAAATAAAGAGAAACATAAAATTAAACACAGTCATCATGTGAGATGTCTTTAAAAAAAACATAGATATGAAACATTCGAATCAAACAGAGCAACAATACTATAGCAGAGCTTGTGCCACCGAGATGCCAAAAAAACTTACAACGAAATGTAAATATTCAGTACGTATCGGCCTTACAGCAAATAAAAGCGTCATCATGACATCTTGACCGTCATCACATCTCGCAAACTGAGTTTTTATTAATCGTTATCAATATGCGTCAATGCAAAAAACGAAAATTTACTACAGTATTATACAGTATTATCTGCGATGTAACAGTCAAGAATAAGGCTGAAGGTTAAATACATTGCGGTTGTGATGAATGAATGTCACTGTATCGCTGTATAACTGACGCCGGCTTGGCGTCGCCTGTGACTAGGTGACATCGACAACTCTAGATCGATAAGTTGCGAGACTATTTATCTTAGATGTGATAGGGACGATATTTGACGTTAAGTTGATTGCCTGGATCGTAATCTGACTAAATTGAGTGAGCAGACAAGTGCTTTTAGACTTTTTTTTTATACATCCTAGGTGGCAAACTGTCGTACGGCCCACCTGATGGTAAGTGGTCACCGTAGCCTATGGACGCCTGTAACACCAGAGGCACCACTTGCGCGTTGCCGACCCTTTAGGAATAAAAGGAAGTGGGAAGGAGAAGGAGCAGGAAGGGGGAAAGAGGGTTATTGGGCTTCCGGCACTCTCACTCACCGAACGAAACACAACAGACGGAATACTGGTATTTCACGTGAATATTCTGTGAGAGGGTAGGGTAGTCGAGCCGGCCCATTCATGCTGAGATCAGCGAGGCTCTACTGCACGGATGATAGTGGTTTAAGTAGTCGCCTCGCCACTGTCAATGCGCCGAGTGTTGTGGGTTCAAATCCCACACGGGGCAAAACTTTGTGTGATCCACTAATGGTTGTTTTGCGTCTGGGTGCTCTTTGTGTCCATCGTCTGAATGTTTGTATAGTCCCCCGCGATACAGGCAGTATTCCATGCGCAGGAGTTGAATTATTATAATAATAATAATATTCTACCACATACACACAACATCATCTAGCCCAAACTAAGCAGAGCTTGTACTATGGGTACTAGACAATGGATAAACATACATATATACTTTTTTTTTTTGTAAATGCTTACATATTTATACATAGATATATACATATTGTTCCGAGTTTAGGTTAATATCAGTATTTTTTATGGATGGAAGGTACCCTATGTCCTTTTCTATAGCTTATGTCCTTTTCTGTACCCCTGACAATGTGTATGCATAATATTTCATGATATTCCGTCAAGTTGTTAAGGCCTGAAAGCGGAACAAACTCACATTCGCAATTATTATATTACTTAGGATGATAGGGATATATCGTAATCGCCCAAGATCTGTAATCCGGTTTGTATGTAAACGAATCGATTTTTAATAGATATAATTTTTAACATATTATAGAATACGTAATTCTTAAGTTATCGAGTGAAAACAAAATCCATTATACCTGTTGATGTCATGTACGATCTCTGATGCCAACATATTTTAAATGCAATTTGATTGAAAAGAGGTCCAACTACCTTTTAATTATACTAGCGGTCGCCTAGTGGTCAAAATTCGACCATAACTGATTAAAAATTTTAAGTTTGATCGTTATTAAGCTTTTATTGTCTATAACTTTACCCTTATAATCACATTTCATTTAGATTTCGCCAAGGCTCTACAGCTTAATTTACCTATATTTTTCAAATAAATTATTATTTACTTAACTATACTCTTTCATTGACGATATTCCTAAGCTTGCTACTTTGTTTTTTTTCTTTAATACATATAAATAAGGTATATGTAACCATAGTTACGAAGAATTGTACGACGTCAGAGGAACAATGCCGAAATACTACGAATGCGATTCGACTATGTGTGTCAAATGCATAGTTGTGCGCGTGTAGTGTTTTTTCATTAATTTTGTGTATTTCTGATGCATATTTTATAAAAATATTACGATTCGCCACTCCTTCTCCATATAAACTTTAACTGTGCCAAATTTCATACGCCTCCGTCCTATCATACACACCAGCTCAACATACTACGTTAAGTTGCATCTCGTACTAGGTATGGCCCTTCATAGCAGGGGACAAACATTGAAACACCCAGAAACGGAACAGTTGTTTAGGCATCAAAACCGCAATGTACGATGCGGTAAACTGTCGAAATAACCATTTAACTCATTGCGTTATACACCTCTAACCTTTTAACAAAATATACGCTCGAGTCATTCCGTAATTATCGTCATGAAATCACGCCTCTAAGTAATGATACATTTTATATTATTTTACCTAACAATACGTCATATCTCCACTAAGTTATATATTTATCAGCCTAAATTGTTATCAGAGATTATAAATTTAATGTCGATAATCACCTGTAGTTAATTCGCGTGTTACCTTTTTTTCGACGCAGTTATAGATTGTTTACGTCACCACAAATCAAACTTATCAGCAGCACCAATTATTTATTGTAGTGAATCATGTAGTTTTAATCGAGTATGTTTGGTTATATAATAAAACACACGTGGTTTTATTGCGTTGTTACATATTGTTAAACTCTAGACTTTTCGGTAGTATTTGTAACTGCTCGAGGTCTTGGATAAGATTCTGAACTGGTAAAGTATTATATGGTTTTTTATTTGGAAATTCCTATGGCCAGTTTCACAACTATCAAGTAAAAGTTATCCAAAAGATAAATCGCATGCTGTCTCACTCTTGTTAGGTTAAAGAAGATAGATGTCGAGACTTTTATCTTATAGATAAATGTATTTGGATGTGGTGGAACAGGCCCTTAGTATCACTCACTCACTCTGAAGCTTCCACGGTAAACGACAATACAAACGTATTGCTGTTTTGCGAGTCTACAAACACAGCAGCCATATACACTAACCGTAAGGACTAGAGTTTTACTTTTTACCCCACGCCTATTGCCGTTTGATCTAGGGATTTAAAAGTTTTAAAACCATAGTAATATGGGTATTGAATCGAAGTAAGCGTGACTTGGCGGAAGTCCATTTTAATAAAATTATTGGGAAGAGAGGAACCCACCACGCACCCTCAAATTGCTGACCCCAACTATTGCAATGGGGGTACTACATCTCTGCTTACCCTTTCAAGGATATAGGCGTAAGATAATGTACCTATGTATTGTTAACATAACATTTATCGGGCCTGCCTTATTTTGAATTCTTGGGCAAGTTATACATACAAATACATATGTATGTTAGTATAGCCAGCGAATAGGTAGGTACCCTAAATACAACAAACTAGAATAATTAAAACATACGATTTCATAATAAAGAACCGAAAGTCTAGACGTCTTAGTTTCAGCATAACGACCTCTAAATTCCTCAGCTAAAGTCCTGAACTTAAGACGTACATGGCCTTATACAGAGTGTCCCAGAATATGTGAATCAAATTGTAACGGGAGATTCCTTAGGTATGGACCATACAAATGTGCTAAAAAAAATTGAATTTGATTAAAAATAAAAATCAAAGTTTTTAAAATAATACGACTTTTACAGATTTTCAATTACAGGTACTTCGTTTATGGCTAAGTTTCATTTTATTTTCACTAATATTATTTGTGCAAGATAGATTCGTCAAACTAAAATGGATTTAAAAAAAAAACTCTCTTAGTTTTGAAATCGCAGCATTATATTGGTGTACATTTTTTTGCACCAAAATTTTTATTTTATTTTTACACAAATGCCATAACTATTTTATTTATTTAATTTGCCCATTTGAAAGGTCCTTACCTAAGGAATCTCCAATTACAATTTGATTCACATATTTGGGACATTCTGTATAAGCTACAAAAGCGTGTAGCCGACACTTTAAAAAAGAGTCACTGTGCTATTACTGCAAAATACTAAGATTACTGGTCTTCTGCTAAGAGTCAAAGTCAAAGTCAAAAATCATTTATTCACTTAGGTCACAAAGGCACACTTATGAACGTCAAAAGGGTTAGTGAGTTTATTACATTTACTGAATTTACATTTATGTTAGTTGCAAGGTTCAGGCAAAAGGTTGAGCCTATGAGAAGATACCTGCAAGAAACTCAAGACCACTCTTTTGAATCGCCATCAACTTATAACTTCAGTATTTTACAACTCATTTATGAACCAGGTGTTGCAGTCATTATGCCATATGTCACTGTCCATATAAAAAAGAAATTCTAAAAATAAAGAAAATGTTAATAATATTATGTAAGAAGCATTTGAGGTTTGAAATAATATTTATCAATAGGTAGTCATTTGTAATAGGCAGTAGCATGGCATGGTATGGCATGGCATGAGGATGCATACACTTATACTTTGTGACATGAAAAGGTAGTTCGTGACTAAATGTAGTTAAAACAAAATTTACGTTAATACTTACAACGTTTGTTTAAAAGAAAAAAAGATGAGTAGATACTTTAACATCAAATAAACACGAAGTACCTTCACATAACTAAATTTATTTATATAATACATACATTGTTTGAATCCTGTATGAAACAAGTAACTAGTGCCATGAGATTTTATCATTTAAGACTGCGCCGAGCGTAAGACGCGGTTGGACTGAATGACAAAGCAAATCAGCGCGCGGCCGCCATAGTAAAATTGTATGAAGGATTTGAAGTGCTTTTTTTATAAATATATATCTTTATTGTCAACCAATAACTTAAATATTTGGGACGGACAAATTGTAATATAACTATTTATGTTTCGATTAAGCTATAAAATAGGATAGATTTCTACTGTTATAATCTAAAAATCACATAACACGAGCTTACGTTTTTGCATTTTTCGTGCAAGTTAACGTTATTTTGTAGGCGAAAATATTAATTATTTTAAGTTCTTTACACGGAGTAATTGTAAACACATTCATTGTTATGGTAGATGTATATTTTTTATTTGTATTAAACAAAAAGTGTTGATTTTATCAACTTAACTGTGACCGCTTGTTTTGGCACATTTTACTCGGCGCAGTCTTAAGTAATCATCGATTGAATAATAGCCCTTCTGCATAAGCTGACTTCTAACAGCACTTTTAAATTGGAGTAAAGGTAAATTTATAATATCAATCAGTAGTTTATTAAAAAAGCGTGTACTGAGTCCCGCAAATGAATTGTGAACTTTATGTAAACGATGATACGGACTTACTAACTTGTGCTTATTTGTAGTGTTTAAGTTGTGAATATCACTATTCTTATTATATAAGTGAATATTATGTTTTATAAACATAATAATAATAAGGGAACAGCGTCTCTTCAAAGGCCTATTGCTTATACCCCATACAAAGTTAATTAGTTGCGTTCCTGGTCTGGGCTGCTTCCATTCCGAGTTGTGACGCTGGGGTTGGCTATGAAGTAAATAAGTAAGTCATAGTATGATCCCTATCCTGCTGTGCCCCCTTCTCATTGTTTAGTATGTGTAATTTTTTAATAGGTTACTAGTATTTTGGTTGAGTAAATATAAATCTTGTTAACTATTCCCGTTAAGCTAGAATGCTTCTGTTATGAGTCGGTTCACATCATTAGTGCAAAGGTTGGGATCGCAAGTTCAATGCCTTACTCATTGACCTATCACCGCTACAAAGAAAATCGTTAGAATGTTCCCTGGAGTAAAATTAATACTGCGAGTAACTGATTATATTTAAGTACCGTATAAACTTTATGTGTAAGGATATTTCTTATATTGAAACACTTACCACCCTGAAAGTGTCACCGCAGTGACGCCCGTGCATTATCGATTTTGCTGAAATACATTGTACTGTTAGCACTAGGGACAACGGTCATTGAACCGTCTGCAGACAGCACGATGCCTCTTTACTCAGGAGTCCTTCCTCATCGCAAAGATAGAACACAAGGTTGTATAGCTGCAAACATTTGTAATTACATGCTTAGCCACGTTGCTTCAGGTTTGGTCGAAAATTCTCTGTTTGTTTTTGTTACTTATATATTGAACAATCGCATTTCGATAAAGATCTAAGAAAGTTGGAGAAAGGACTCTAATATACTGATCCTGTCATATATTACGTATCTGTTAACTATGAAAACTGCTGAGCAGATATCTTATATCTTGTATCTTATGTGGGGGGCCAGTCAGTGCAGACCGGTGACACTTCGACCTAGTGGGATCTTTTGTGTCGACACTCTCCTAATAACAACTGCAATAGATGTTCATGGCAGCCGGGACCGACGGCTTAACGTGCTCTCCGAGGCACGGAGCAGGCGATAATTGTCAATCAATACGCAGATAATTTCGAAAAGTCATATAACTTCCGAAAGTCAGAGGTGCGCGACGTGTGTTCGAACCCGAGACCCTCTGCATTGCAGTCTGTTGGTCTCCCCACTGAGCTATCGCTGCTCTGAGAAAATATTTTACTAACATTAAATGTGATAAAAGAAAATGAAGATATTTGGATTGTGTACTCGATCACAAAAACGAGTACATTGAATGACCATGTACTGGGTTAACACATGAAATACTTTTAACCCACGGGATTTACACGGGCATAGATACGGACAGTAATTAGTCTTACCCGAGTCATATATGTTACACGGGTTCCATGTTTATTCCTGTCCTTCGAAAATGTAATCACTCAAGTGGTTTTAAGAATTCCGATACATTATTAATTACTCACTACTCGAAATATGTGACATAGCCTGTTGTGAATGTTATTTCTAAGAAAATTTCCTCGAATGCCAACACTGCAGGCCAAGGCCCCTTGATGAACAGAATATTTTGGCAGAAAATTGGCACAATTTCGTAACAAGCATATACATGATGCGGACAAAAAGAGAACTACAAAATTTAGGAACACTTTAAAGCCGATGACATAGACAGTGGCTCCACACCCAAACTGCCGCCTAAGTTGGTCACACGATACTTTATATAACTTATCTCACACATAAATATGGACTTTTATAATGTAGAATAAGGTCTACAATTGCTTAAAACTAGTTTAATTGCTTGTTTTTTTTTGTTTTTATGTCGCCTCGTGACCGACTGAAGTAATGTGAACAATGTTTTGAATGAGTCTAATTGATTGTTTAATACAAAAACAGAATGCAAGAAAATGTGTAAACAAGTGTCTATTAATATCTATTGCGGCGGAAAGCCATTCAAATAACAATCAAACGTACCTATGCATAGATAAATTGTTTATACTGTTTTTAAGCGGACGAAACTATGCTATTAATCATAGGCATTTATTAATCGTTAAGTGGACTTCTTGCGGATGCAACGTTGCTATATTCTTATATATATGGTAAATTTTACTTGATGCGGCTTAGATCTGAGTGAAGAACATCACAGTGGTGTCCTGAAATATTATTTTCGAAGGAGCTGACATAACTACATCGTCTGGTATAGATACATGGGACATTGGCAAAACTAAAAAGTGATTCTGGTATAATTACATACACAGATTATCGCCTGTATCCCAGAACGGGCACCCAGAGCTACCCACATTGTTGTCCAAAAAAGATTCAATAATCAGATTTAGAAATAAAAGCATTTTTGTCAATTAACTGTTGACCGAACCCGGAATTCAAAGGAGAGACTTTGGAAGACCTAAATGCCGCTTCGGATTAATCAAGTCAAGTCATGAGAGCATGATTAGCTACGTATACTCTCGACAAAACCAGAAGCTCTCCATGTAGGTCCAACACATTTAGAAATTAAATCCTTCAACAAATCAGGTCCATTTTAGTCTGTTTATTGCCCTTGTCCATACATATAGCAGAGGTTATTAGGACGTGAACCTTTTGTATTCATTGGTGCGATACATATAAACTGCGTAGACGAATATGAAGGCCAGGTAAAACATTTAAGTTCAAGACTTTGACTTGTTAATTTGGAGGTCGTTGTACCTAACACCAGACGTCTAGACTTCGGGTTCTTTATTACGAAATGGAATGTTTTAATTGTTCCAGTTTTTTGCATTTAGGATAGCCATTCGGTAGGTACTGAGTAAGGTAGCAATTGTGACTTAGGTACACGTATATCACGCTGCTCGCTGTAAAATAAGGCATTGCAGTTATATAGGTACATTTTGTTGAAAATAATTGAAAGGAAACCCATTTTGTTATTAAATTAAACTGTACTTGAGCTTTATAAACTGCACTAAAGACTTGGTAGATTAAAAATGCTGGGTAAACTCTAAAACTGCTGTTTTTAAAACATTATCTAAATATAATACAACAGTTACTATAAAAACCACCTTTATTTCGAGAAAAGACTATATCTATCATAAGTAAAGTGTATTATTTATGAGATCAAGAATTATTTTTATACAATTATTGTTTAAAATTAGGTCATTTTGTATATTGTGGGATTCATTTCTTTAATTCGCCATTGCCTTCCTCTCAATAACACTTTCATCTAACTGACTATTATGCACAAAACCTCTCATTAGGCAGTAAAGCCACTGAGCTATCAAGAAAGTCTGTTAAAACCACACAGACACAAAGATAATATATAAAAATATCTGTTTAGGTGCTACGTAAAAGGAAGCGTGCCAATCAGCCAGAAGCAAAATAAATTTCCAGACAAAAACCCTTCTAATACTTTAGCCGATCCGGAAATTGAATCTGAGATCTACCGAACGACAGAAAACGTAGGATCAATCTTATTCTACGCAGCCCTAGCTTCA
The DNA here is from genome assembly GCA_930367265.1 of Catocala fraxini. NCBI lineage: Eukaryota > Metazoa > Arthropoda > Insecta > Lepidoptera > Erebidae > Catocala > Catocala fraxini. The sequence goes on from OV884045.1 coordinate 17,481,511, forward strand.
CCCTAGTTCAAATTTATGAATATTGGCTACCATAATATATTATGTTGCAAAACAATCTTACTAAATCTATGTATGCAGATGTAAAACAAAATAAAGAAATATATAGTTGTGTTTATTAAGAACAATGGAGACCCAGACGAAAGGTCTTTGAATGTCAAGTTTTGATACTTTGACATTGAAGCAAGATGAACTAATAGTGTGTAAAACCTGTTTTCTGACCATTTTAACTGAAGGATCACATTATAATATTACGAAATTTATCGCCTTGTAGCTCCGAAAATGCATGCGGATGACGATCTATTAAGCCTCGGCTTCGATAATCGGAACCGACTCTTTTATTGAAGCAAACAAAACAACAGTCCACATCATGATAAATGGCAACCTTCGATCGTATACAAGCAAAGGTTTGAGTATATGTATAAAGCAAAGCTGCGTACCGTGATAATAATATCAATCCTCGTCTTAAGATAAATCATCCCGGCTCGAGGGATACCGTTGCGTGTAGTTATTTTCCGAGAGCACGTATGGGGGCAAAAATGATTGCGAATGGATACTGTACTGAACGGGCAAGTTTCCAGGTGGATTGGTTGTACGTACTGTACTACAGTGTGAAGTGGTACGGTGTCTGGTATAATCGATGAAGGGGTTAACAAAAATACTAGTCATTTGTAACCGAAATTGCTAGTTACCTTTAATGTTAAGAGCAGCGATAGCTCAGTGGGGAGACCAACAGACTGCAATGCAGAGGGTCTCGGGTTCGAACCCACATCACGCACCTCTGACTTTCGGAAGTTATATGACTTTTCGAAATTATGTGCGTATTGATTGACAATTATCGCCTCCTCCGTGCCTCGGAGAGCATGTTAAGCCGTCGGTCCCGGCTGCCATGAACATCTATGGCAATCGTTATTGGGAGAGTGTCGACACAAAAGATCCCACTGGGTCGAAGTGTCGCCGGTCTGCACTGCCTGGCTCCCACATAAGATTCCTTTAAAAATAAAGATATAGTAAACAAACTGTCTCTCGTAGTTTCATCTTCGTTTATAATTCGACTGCACGGATGGCGTAGTGATTAAATTGGTCGCCTAGTCACTGCCACTACTCCGAGTGTTGTGGGTTCGAATCCCACACGGGACAACACTTTGTGTGATCCACAAATGTCTGTTCCCAGTCTGGGTATTCTTTATGTATGTTGATTGAATGTTTATAAAGTCCCCCGCGACACAGGAATTATTCCTAGTGCGGTAATTGTCTTTAAAAAAAAACCACTCCGCGTCCGTGACTTGTAGCGTGATGTTATATAGCCTATATTACTTCTTGATAAAGTAGGTTTCTTATTATCGCCATGTTTGGCGGCGAGATGTCGTGGCAGGCAGTGGTTTCCTTCTGCGAAGCTGTCATGGTGCAGAAGAAGACCGCGGTCGAGGGTCAGGGAGAACAACCTCCTCGCTGACCCTCTCCGGCGCATACGGACGGGAGCGAGGAGGAGGCGATTTGCCCGCCTTCTCGCTCCTGTATAGGGTCACTGGTACAGAGTTGGGGGACTCTCTACCGGCTTGCACGGCCCCACACGTCTGGGGGATGGCCTTGGTGAGCAAGGCCTTCCCTCCACAGGTGCTGAGGCCCGGTCACCATCAGCCGGGCCAACCGCCGGGGCGGGATGGTGATTGCTAACGCGACCCCATCCCGCCCCACTCCGTCGGCGGAGGGATTGCTCACCCCAGGTTTTTAGTGTGTATACCGACCCTCTTCAGGGGCGGAGAGTCTCACATAACCACCCTTCCCCCCGGGGAAAGGGGTATCCATAAAGGATATTCCTGGGTCAAAAAAAAGTTCTCTTATTATAAAATAATTTCAAATAGTCGTTTTAAAGTGTATCGATTACAAACAAATAAACAATTCATTTTTCTTTATAATATTAGTATGGATATATCGATATAAACGGCAATAACTTAATAAATGGTATACTCCAATTTTGTAGTTTCTAACCATAACTAGATATATGCCAACAGTCTTATATTAGCTGTAACATGACGTCGTGTATCTGCGACCTAGTCTGTATTTGGGTAAAATTTTCTGCTATTTAGCGAACAAGGCAAGTTTTACGTTATTTAAGTCTTGGAAAAACGCGCTTATGACGTACAATTTATTATCAAGATTTATACTAAACTAGCTGTCCCGACAGACGCTGTCCTGCACACACGAAAAAAAAAACCCCCCAAATCTAAACCATCCTCGAATCCACATGAACACACACAACATTTTTTATCAAAATCGATCCAGCCGTTTAGGAGGAGTTCAGTGACATACACACGTACAGTAGAATTACATACATACATACATAGATTCACGCCTGTTTCCCAGAGGGGTAGGCAGAGACTACGGATTTCCATTTGCTACGATCCTGACACACTTCTCTGACTTCATTCACTTTTATCACATTCGTCATACACGCCCGTCGGTTCAAGGTGCTCTTAACCTGGCCTTTGTCCAGAATGCCTCCGATCTGATCAAGAAACGTTCGCCTAGGTCTTCCTCTTGCGACTGTTCCATTCACACTAGCCTTATAAACTTTCTTAGTCAGTCTTTCCTCGTCCATTCTTTCTACATGCCCAAACCAGCTTAACATACCCTTTTCTATTCTTGTCACTATATCCACTTTCATGCCGCATCTCTCTCTAATCACACTATTCCTTATTCTATCTTTCAGAGTCACACCACATATATTTCTCAGCGCTCTTATTTCTACAGCATTTATTTTGCTCTCATGCTTCTTTTGCCATACCCAACTTTCACTTCCATACATAAGTGTGGACACTAATAGTCCTCTATGAACAGCCAAACGTGCCTTTTCGGAAACATTTCGACTGATCATAAAAGCGCGTAGAGCTCCATTCACTTTATTTCCCGCAATCGTTATATATTATGATTAGAGATAAGATTAGATTAGAAATTGATACAAGATTTTAAGAAAGGGCAATACTGCCGCTTTAATGTCTTGATTTATGTCGACAGGGAGACGTTCAAACAACCAGCCTTATAAATTATGTTAGTGGATAATATAATTATTTTTACCTAAATATCTTTAATTATAAAACAGCAAATGGTCCCAATCGTAATGGAAGGCATCATCATCATTAGCCTCGTATAACCATTTTTACTCTAGATTCCATATCGATTATTATAATAAAAAATGCTAATTGACGACAATGAAGAAATCAAGAAAGATAGTTATATTAACATCGTAACAAGTCAATCGTAATTCGTAGTCTCTGTCCACCCTCTCAGGAAACAGGCATGTGTTGTAGACACATCCCTTTTTCTTGAGATTATATACATTGTATCATGTAATAGTGCACTATAAAAAATAAGAATAATAATATTAATAATAATATTCTACCACATACGCACAACACCATCTAGCCCAAACTAAGCAGAGCTTGTACTATGGGTACTAGACAACGGATAAACATACATATATACATGTATATTATACAAAGATATACCCAGACCAAGACAAACATCCACGTTCATGCACACAAATGTTTGACTTGTGCGGGAATCGAAACCGCGACCTCAGGCGTGGCAGTCGGTTACACTAACCACTGCGCCATCGAGTCGTCATAATAATCTTAGTATATGAAAAATATATGCGCGGGTTTTAAAGTATGAGCTGTGACCAGCTTAGCGCAGATCGAAATCTTGTGAACATCTAATATCCTTAGTGTTATTACTAGTTATCTTCGCTTCTTTTGCTCATAGCGCAATTTTGTATATAGCATCACGCTACCAGCCACGGGAGTGAAGCAGTAACGCCCAACTCTTGAGGAAGCTTCAAAAATAGGAATTGCATCCACAAAATGTTTTGAATTCCGTCTAATACTTTCAGAGATCAGCGCGTCCAAACAAAATGTAGGCAGTCTTATCATATTATATTCAAAGATATTAAAATATTATCTACAAATAATTATATCGTAGATATCCACGCATCAAATTGTATACATTTGATTATTAGCAAACATGTAGTAGAGCCTCGCTGATTTCAGCATGAATGGGTCGGCTCGACCGGGGAAGGACTACCCTCTCCCAGAATATCGACGTGAAATACCAGTATTCCTACTGTTGTGTTTCGTTCGGTGAATGAGAGTGCCGGAGGCCCAATAACCCCCTTGCCCCCTTCCCGCTCCTTCTCCTTCCCACTTCCTTTTATTCCTAAGGGGTCGGCAACGCGCAAGTGATGCCTCTGGTGTTGCAGGCGTCCATAGGCTACGGTGATCACTTACCATCAGGTGCGCCGTGTGCTAGTTAGCCGACTAAGCAGAATTAAAAAAAAATGCATCAAAGACAATTTTAGAAGTTTAATAAACAATAAATTATTTCCTTTCTCTGGTAAATAGTTGCTAAAGCTTCTCATAGTCGGCGTAATAGTGATATACGCCTTATATTTATACTTTATTAAGCTGACAACTAATAGTGACCGCTGTATATCTATATAAACTTTGAAATGACAGTGACACAACAATAATTCGCACACTCAAGGCGACAGTTTTCCCAGCGCAACTGACTCATTACTACGTCTTCTGTATACCAGCATCCTGCAACGCATCCTCGCGGTTATAACTCAGAGCTGACACACCCTCGAATAGTCGCCGGTTCTGAATGGGTCAGTGCCGCGACGCAAATAGCACGAGGATTTCCATAGCCCTGATAACTCCTTAGGGCTGGCAACTCGATGAAAAACTTTAATATAAATAAATTTTCTCCCTAGCCTTTATTACTCCCAAGTCACTTGGGGTCGGCTTTATCTAGTCTAACCGGATTTTAATGGATATTAGTTTTTACACGGAGCGGCTGCCACCTGACCTCCGCAACCCGGAGGCTAACGATACCCTAAGGCTAGACGAGTGTCAGGATATTAGAGGGTATTGACTTTCTCAATAACGACTGCCATAGATGTTCATGGCAGCCGGGACCGACGACTTAACGTGCTCTCCGAGGCACGGAGCAGGCGATAATTTTCAATCAATACGTACATAATTTCGAAAAGTCATATAACTTCCAAAAGTCAGAGGTGTGCGACATGGGTTCGAACCCGAGACCCTCTGCATTGCAGTCTGTTGGTCACTGAGCATATATATAAATTAATATTATATATTTTATTGTAATTGAAGCTCAGTTAATTAGATATGATTGTAATAAATAACTGTACGGATGGCGTATTGGTTAAAGTTATCGCAGCACCACTGATAGTGCGCCAAGTCTTTTGGGATTGATCCACAAATGAGCAAAGAAATGTGTGATACACAAATAGTAGTTCCATGTCGGGGAAAACCTACAGACTTTTGAGTCTAGGGGAAACCCACTACATTCTCAACGGCATATTGTCGACATGAACATTAACCATTATGCCATGCGTGTAGTTAATTTGTAAAAGTTATCCATCTGTATGATGTAACAGGCTCGAAACTATAGCAGGCAAAGTGTATATATAATACTTATCTTCCCGGGATATGATTTACGCTATAAGGCGCCTCACGCCACGTGAGCCTCCACATGTATATAATATCAGGTCTGAATTAAACTGTTCCACTGCTGGACATCAGCCTCTTATCTGTGTGAGAAGGGTAAGGTCACAGTCCACCACGCTGTCCCACTGTGTGTTGGCAGACTTCACATATCTTCGTAAACATTATAAAGAACTCTCCGACATGCAGATTCCTTCGCCGTTAAAGCGAACGATAATTAACTATTTAATACGCACATCATATCGAAAAGTCAGAGATGCGCGCTTTTTTTTTTTTTTTTTTTTTTACCTGGGGGTTGCATGACGCATACCCCTCCGCGGGGGCGGGCGGAGGGGTTATGTCGGACTCGCCGGGGTAAAATAAGATGTTAAGATGATAAAGTACCTCCCGGAATACCGACTAAACCTACCACGGTGTTCCTCGACAAAACCACTATCGACGGGGCCGCGCGAATCACTTTCGCATGCGGTCGCGACCCCGCCGAGGTTTCGGTCCGCCGTATGAAACGGCAGGCCACTACACGAAAGACCTACCCTAAAGGCACTTCTCCCACTCCCTACTGTCCCCCCTAGAGGGGAGACGGACTCAACACAGAGGCGCGCGTGGGAACACGCACGCCGCCTCTCGGACCTGGTGCTGAACGGATGGCGGGCAGGCCCACAAAGCCCGCCACCCCCAGGTCAAACCTCAGGGTGGCTGGAGGTCGTCCCGCGCCCTCCGGCGCCCGGCTCTGCGGTTGGGGAGAGGGTTCAAACGCTCCCTCTCCCGCTCCGCCGATGATGATGATGGAAATGACTTCCTCAGAGATGCGCGCATTTTTTTTTTTTTTTTTCGTGTGGGAATGCATGACGCGTACCCCTCCGCGGGGGCGGGCGGAGGGGTTATGTCGGACTCGCCGGGGTAAAAGAAGATGTTAAGATGATAAAGTACCTCCCGGAATACCGACTAAACCTACCACGGTGTTCCTCGACAAAACCACTATCGACGGGGCCGCGCGAATCACTTTCGCATGCGGTCGCGACCCCGCCGAGGTTTCGGCCCGCCGTATGAAACGGCAGGCCACTACACAAAAGACCTACCCAAAGGCACTCCTCACAAATTATCCCTACTGTCCCCTCTAGAGGGGAGACGGACTTGAAACAACAAAGGCGCGCGTGGGAACTCGCACGCCGCCTCTCGGACCTGGTGCTGAACGGATGGCGGGCAGGCCCACAAAGCCCGCCACCCCCAGGTCAAACCTCAGGGTGGCTGGAGGTCATCTCGCGCCCTCCGGCGCCCGGCTCTGCGGTTGGGGAGAGGGTTCAAACGCTCCCTCTCCCGCTCCGCCGCCTCCTTGATGGAAATGACTTCCTCACAAAAGGAGGCGACGGCGTTCCACGACCTCTCACTCCGGACCATAGACTGAACTACGGCCGGGAGCGAGAGGGCAACCAATCCGACTGCCGCGATCAACTCACGGCGCTGCGATGCCCAGGCGGGGCAAACCGCCAAAGTGTGCAGCGCCGTGTCCTCAACAACGTCGCGGCAGTCGCCGCAGTGGTGACAACCGGGCGTCTCCTATACGACACAGGAACTGGCCAAAACAACCGTGGCCAGTCATTACCTGTGTCAGCCGGAAGGTGAGGGCGCCATGGCGCCTCTCCAGCCACTCCTCAAACACGGGACTTACCGCCACGATCGTGGCGTGCCCGAGAGATGCGCGCCTTGGGGTCGAACTCATAACCTCTACGTAGCAGTCCAATGGTATACCACTACGCTATCGCTGTTATGGCGTATGTATGAATTATACATATTATTGGTTTATTTTTATATAAAATAGACCATTGCATTTTATAACAATTTTATTAATAATAATTTATCTATACTTTTTATTATTTACCAATTCTAATTTCTTTTCAGTACCCACGTTGACCGTATGACTAACAAATTAACTGTCTCAACATCCTGAAAATACCTCTAGACATTGAAACAGTTGACATTTCACTTTATAAACGTACCTCATTGTATTTATATAAATACAATGACACTTCTTAACACACACATTTTCCTACATCGATATATAGTAACACTACTATATAGTCAAAAGAAATTTTCATAGAATACATTTTCTTCAAACATATCTTAGATAACCTTCATGGTATAATAAAAACACTGTAAACCTATTAACGGGACAGAGATAACGGGTTAGTCTAATCTTGAAATATTTCCGCAAGACCCCATTACATGAATTTGAAAATTGATAAAACAAAGATGGCGACATACATAGCACACGTCACGTGTCCAGTTACCTATTTTCGAGGTTAAGTAACTGTCCCTGAATCGGTGAAGACATTGGCGCAAAATTTTACAACCTTATTCGTTATGAATAACCGTGTTTTAATGTTTGTTGATTACAATATTGTCCTTCTTTTTTTTTTATTGGTTAAGTAGTTTGATCTAGCTTTTGATTTTTAAGTTGAGAGTTAATGGCGATTGATGTTAAGTGATTCTAAAACTACTTGTGCACGACGCAAGTTGCTACACGGGGTACTTAACCTGCGTAGCTCTTTGCGTCGAAGTGCAAGTTACTTGAGTGGGCTACTTGCTTCTTGCTGGACTGCCTCCCTCGATGGCTCGTGTCGGTCGTTTACATCATGCATACAACCCGCGAAAATGCCTCATTTTACTTATGTTACCCTAGTCGTGTACAAGATCCGTTATCCTTAGTACTTAAGTCTAATTAATTATTATATTGCAAATTGAATATTGGAAATCACAAAATGGCAGAAAATATTCCAAGTAATTTGTAAGTATTGTAAAAATAACATAATATTATTTTAACCTAATTTATGCTGTTACGCTTTTAACGATTTCAAATAGGTCACACACCATAGCCAATAACGTCATATCGCAACGGAACCTAAACCTGTCACTACTTAGAGTTTGTCAAAGTTTTCAAAATGACGTTCAATAATACATTATCGTGACGGTAGCATTGATACATATACTATCTGTTGTGAGTCAATAAGAACAGTAATATTTCGTGTGTGTTTGTTTGTGAACCGTTCAGCCATATCCGACCATTTCCGCTGAAGTAATGCATGAATCTAAGATTTATACACCATAGCTTATTCATGAATGTTATATGTTTGTTTATACAGCTAGGTTCCGTGGGACGTCTTGTCAAATCACGTGTTCAATGAGCCGGGACATTTCATAATCATAGCGAGACTGGCTTTCTAGAAGATGAATATATCAAAAATGTTTATAAAAGATTACCTAATTATCTATCACAGTCCTATTATGATTGGATGAAAACGACAGCGTGAGTTGGTAGACTCGCATATATTGATTAACATTATTGTAAATTTTTAGACATGCAGTGTTCCTTACGATATTGTTCTTCATCGTTAAAGCAAGTGATGGGTATCTATTTAATATGCATTTTTTAAAAGGTCGGTAGAACGTGCAGTCAGATCGCACCTAAAAACTCTGCGTGACTGCTAGAAGATCTCCCTAATTTTTGTCTTTTCTTTTTGGGACTTATATAAAGTATTAATATGTCAATCCCGATATAACACTACTAGGTTGCAGCATAACATAAAATATGTAGGTATATTGAATAAGTACCCACATATAGATGCATTAATTTACTAATATTACAAATGTGGAGAATTGGCTAATTCGCAAAACATGACACGAATCTCTTTGATAAGCTTGTGCTAGAAATTACCTAGCTAACTTACCTGCCTAGCCTTACCTTACCTCATAATTTTTTACTCACCCAATACCTATTACCAACCAATGATAAAAAAAAGTTTTCTATTATGGGGAACTAACTAAAGTACTTACACTATTACTGCATACTATTAACACCGGTTACTAATATATTGGCAACACACATTGGTTAACCAAATGCGTGTTGCCAGTCACTTACGAAACTAAAACACAGCCCTTGACTACTGATCTTACTAAAGATATATGTTTAGAGATTAGTAGATTAGTTTTTCTTTTTTTATACGTCTAAGGTGGCATACAAGCATACCCACCTGATGATAAGTGGTCACCGTAACCTATGGACGCCTGCAACACCAGAGTCATCACTTGCGCGTTGCCGACTCTTTAATAAAGGAAGTGGGAAGGAGAAGGAGCGGGAAGGGGGAAAGAGGGTGATTGGGCCTCCGGCACTCTCACTCACTGAACGAAACACAACAGTAGGAATACTGCTCTTTCACGTCGAAATTCTATGAGAGGGTAGTCCTTCCTCGGTCAAGCCGGCCCATTCATGCTGAAATCAGCGAGGCTCTACTACTACGTATTACGTATAATTTTGTTGGAACATTCACGTTCCACATTTCTAAAAAAAATTACTTACCTACATAATCTGCTTTATCCCCAATAGGGTAGTCAGGGGTGTATAACAACCGCTCCTCTATTATTTAAGGTCCAGAAAGCTACCTGCTACTGACAATTTCTTCAATCAAACCCAAGGCCTACAGCTGCAATATCAAGGCAACCTTTTTTTAAATGGAGAAATGCTCCTTATGTCTGTCTCTCCCAAGACTTCGGGCCTACCGACTAAAACCACCACGGTGTGCCAGCTTACTGCTTTGTATGAAGGGTGTGTCGCTGGAACTGCAACTATACCAGCGACCCACCCAGCAGTGTCCAATGCAGAGATGTTGTATCTGCGGGCGACGACTCTTGGACGACACCCTGGCACAACAGACCAAGGCAATCTAGGATAACTAGAATATACATAAACCTGGTCAATTATTGAAGAGAGTACGCCAGTATACATTTTTGTACGGTACAATACGGCCTGCCTGGACTTAATAGGGTAGGTAGTGGATGCCTTCATACAGAAAACTGGCGTAAGAATATCTGCACTTCGAAATGCAGATATTCTTCAGTTTTTAGCGAAGAAACGACTGCATATGAAAATAAGCGCTTACCATCAGGCGAGCCATACGAAAAGACTGCATATGACATATTGATTCAGCAATACCATTCGAACGATGATTACTAATATTTACCGCTATTTGTAATGATACAGCATTGAGTTTACACAAAATACACATACTATACTAAACTACATTCATAACATGAAACTCAAACAAAAAGATTATATTTGTAAATTTCAACTTGATAAGATATCTAAATCTACAAAAAATCTTTTGATTGATTGCATCGTTGACTCAGTGGCATAATAACTTCATCATGTGCCTTCGTCATGTCTTGGGTTCTATTACCATTTCAGAACATAATTTTGTGATTTATGTCATGCAGTTCTCAATACTGAAATGCTGAAATTATAGATTTGCCGATGTACCTTAATATATTTGGCAAAACTTGAGTATTCTTCACTAAGGCTCGAATCAGTATAACCCCGAAGAAGTGAAAATGAGAAAAAAATACATCTCTGTTACATCACGCAAGCGTTTTGCTAGCTATATCTTCTTAAGCAACTGACCCTGTCTACGGTGCATACATTTGTACACTTCTAGCAGCTGTTACGAATTTCATAACAAAAGTATCAAATAACAATTTTCTGCCTGGTAACTGTTCTCGGCACCTCACAATTAGCTGCAAATGTAAGCATAAGCTAACTGCCCAAAGAGGCAATTTATAAGTATTTAGTGCCTTTACAAAACCTAATATTTTTAACGTGTGGACAAGCCATTTACGAATTTTTCTCTGCGAGAAAAGGAGAGTGGATAGGTTTTGTCGGGCTCAACCGGGGAAAGACGGAGTGTCCTAGGTCTACAAATCCTTCATACATATGTATATGTTTAGACAACATGCTAGGTTACAAAAGACTTTATTGCATGCGAAATCGCTTTAGTAAACCCTGACCTAGCACTTGATAAAAAATAAATTGATACTATATCAATATATTAAAGGCCAGACATTGTCATGGGACAAATTGAGACAATTATAGCTTCGAAGTCACTGTCCTGTACGTGACTTCGTTAAGTCATTGTCCTACTATTGTCGTGTTCTAGAACCCATTACTATACTTCTTTGGTGTTACGCTTTCATTTCCTCTGATTAGGATTAAGGAAATAATCGACGTTAATTTCGGCCGTTGTCGTTGTGTATAGCCATTTATAGACGACTTTGGTGTGGTTGCTAAAATCTAAAATATAGAAGGTAACCAACTATTAGTTATGTTATATAAGTAAATACATAGCCTGCCTTGGTAGCGTAGCGGTAGTGTTTGAGATCTGCTGTGCATGAGGTCTTAAGGTCGAGTCCCGGGTTGGTTATGAGCGCCATGGTCTTGTATAGAAGACAAACGTTGCCGTACCCTCAACGCCACGACTTTATTAGAAAACAATTTCTAATCGTAACATTTAATAATAAAATACATAAAATATAGGTTCTTTTATTTTTTGCGTAATTTTACTATTGCCTAAAACTCTACTTTTACATTTTTATTTCAAAGCAGCAAAATTGAAGTTGTCAACAATTTTCATCTGTTATAGATTTATAGCTTGGCGCTGGAGGAAACATCGCGTTCGGCATAGGTTGACGCTCAAAAGGTTCAAGTGTTATTAGATGTTTCTATCAAATAATTATTAGTATCAGCACGGTGTCTGGAACTGTGCTTATTAGACGACTACAGGCTAGATCCGTAGTAGGCACCGAAAACAATAAAAAAAAATTAAAAATTATTAATGTGGTTTTAATACACCTGTACCCACCTCCTTCAGGGTTAGATTACACATAGCCCTACTACTGTATTTTTCGACAATGTAGGCAAAAACGTGTCATAACGCATGACATAAGCCGTGATATATGCTGCGACTAAGAATATTCTAATAGAAAATCCCTAATAACACTTTGCCCGATACAAAAACCAAATCTGGAACATCACATTTGACCGCAAATATATGCCACGTGAACAATGAATCAATCATATATGGGGCAATGTAAAAATACAAGTAAAATCTGTGGAGCATGTGTCGTTTTTAATTGGTTGAAGTTTTCACAACGTGACAACTTGGGGTTTGTGATTTATAAATGTTACTTTGTGACCTAAACACATTTTTGATTATGTTCAATTTAAAGTACTGTGGTACCCTAGCTACTGAGCTACTGGTGGCGGCCACAGTGAAGCCACTAGTGGCCACAAATTATGGACGAAGATATTTAATTATTTTGTATGGTACTGACGCACACTGGACGTCTGAGTGGCCGCTTCCGAGCTACAAATGGCGAAAGTACTCATCCCTCGATAATTGTGGCCGCGTATCATGACGTTGGAGCACGCTCGACCACAGTCACTAGCTTAGTCCATCCTCTATCCAATACTAAGAGGAAATATAGATACGTTTAGCCACTAGTGGTTACGACTCATGGCCTCGACCAGTCACTCCTGGTTACCTTTGGTAGCTGCGTCTAGTGCTTCTCTAGTCACCAATTGGCCGCCACTCGTTGCCAAGTGGGAGTACAAATTTCTGCTGCTTCAACGAATTGCTATACAATATGTATTATGTTGTTAGATTAGTAAAATGGATTTAATTGAGTTCGAAAAATTTAGTTTTCTTGCAATTTTGGTCCCTATATCATTTAGGTTACAAGGAAATTACCCCAGTTTTCCCATGCCCATATTTGACCACGATAACTATACATGGGTTATACCACATTTGACCACGATAACCATATTAAATGCAATACGTAGTTAATTGTTACAGTGACCGGAAAATAACGGCAATCAGTTTGATAACACCGACCTTCATGGGTCTGTAAAACCCGATGTTTTATCAACCATTTACAGTCGTACTGCGACTAAAATACGTATGTATATAATCAAATCCCTTATACGTATACAGGAAGTAGTGGTACTGATATTTTTGTCAAAGAAATTGTTCTCATGTTTTATATATTATTATATATTTATTTAGACATATTTACAGTTTACAGTTACACATTTCATTGACAGTTATTAAAGTGCATGTGCTACCCCATTTACTAATATGCATAGCACTGGCAAGTAGATAACATTAAACCTGCATTTTATATTATTAGTTTAAAATAGCCGTTTCGCTGTGGCTTGAAGGATTCTTTTAAATTGCTGTTCCCATGGGAACTTTGAGATAAAAAACACATAGAAACACTTTTATACAGAAAGGCAATGGAGTGTAAACATTTCTGGGACAAACAAAAGAACGTAAGATTCGAAATGAAATCAACTAATTTTTTAATTTTGCAAATACTAATATGGCAGCATTTTTTAAGCTGGATCTATCGCAAATTTGTCTTTAGGAACAATAGTTATACAACACAATATCTTCGGCTTTACTAAACAGAATAACACAAAACGTAGCTTAGATTTTAGATGCATGATGCCGAAAGAAATACACCGAAAGATGGTGAGATAAAAATCCTTTGTTTTGGATTAAAACCTCAAAAAATAATCGAGTTCAGTTTTATAAAATATTTGCAACGTATGCGTATAACGACACTGAGAAACAGCCTTCTTAGACTCTTATAATAGTACTAGCTATTCCCCGCGGCTTCGCTCGCGTAAATGTAGGTTAAGTTGACACCCTAATCACCTAACGGTATGAAATATACTTTACGACCTATTCTAATACCTACCAAATATACATAACAAATTTCATAAAAATCGGTCGAGCCGTTTCGGAGGAGTGCGACCACAAACACCGTAACATGATATTTTTATATAAGATAGATCTAGAAATAATGTCAAATTTCGAAATAATATAAGCATTTCTTCTCCAAGTAGGTATGTAACAAATAGACATATTATTTTAAAAACATTTCGGATCAGCTATTTGTGGATCTCTTGTAGTGACCTTCAAAAAACAGCACACTGTCAGTAGCAAGCCGACCACTTAAACCACTACGCCAGCCATTCTACATAATCCTGAGCTTATAATACGTAACTGATGCTATATATTGAAATTAAACTACTATATACGGATTTTATCACGTTATTTATTTGACACTTTATTACATAATTTTGAAAACTGTTACATTACTACCCCTCCCCGTGACCATGGCTGCTGAAAAGCAACCGAAACGTCGGGGAAAGTGTAAAATTAAATTAAATGTAAATAGTTTTAATAATAATTCAATTAGCTTAAAAATTAGTAAAGTTTAATAGTAGTAGTAATGTAGCAGTTTTCAAAATTATGTAATAAAGTGTCAAATAAATAACGCGATAAAATCCGTATATAGTAGTTTAATTTCAATGAATAATATTCGCGTAAACAGAAGACAATATTATGATGCTATATATCTTCGACAACCCTATCCATTCTCTAAGAACAATCTCCATCTATATTTAGCACATCCTATTTTTATAACAATTGAATGATTATTCTTTCAACCGTCACTGATAACATCCTGCCTAACAAAGCGGTTTCGGTGCTTAACTATGTGACGTCAAGAAAACTGATCAATTCTCTTCGCACTGCGTAGTTCGGGGATTGAATGGACTGCAGTCTTATGCGGCAATGTCTTATGGTGAGAGAGATCTTCATATTGGTGACACGTTTAAGCATATCTTTACTGTGTTTGAAATAATACTACAATTACTTTGTTGTTTAAAAGCTTTGACAAACTACTGCCCTAGATTTAATTATTTAAATATTGTTTACAATCAATTTGGTTATGTCGTGTATGTGTGTACAACAATAATATAAACAACCAGTTCGAGTCCCTTGAGGACTCGAACTGGTTGTTTCGAACCAGTGTGTCCTTTGTTTTTTATTTTCTCCCGTGATACTGAAATAAATGCTAATAAGCTTTGTACCAAAATTGGGTTTCAATCTACTAGGGATTTCGTTAAGCTACTATAATGTTAGGTGTTGTTTCATTTTAGCTCAGTATGCAATGAGTGGGGATCGAACCTACGACCTCTACACCGCAAAACCTATGCTTTAAAATTCAATAAATACAAAAAGGATAAACGTGACAAACAAACCACTATCACTTCTAATTCTAGTATAAGTAACGATTACCGTTTAAATTCGTACATAGGTCTGTTTTTAATAAAGCCTTTCTTCTAAAGGTCATAGTGACCAACTCTTTTCATAAATAATTTTCGAATACCGTAAACTAAACTTATCCCATCTTAACGTTTAACTGCTTTAGAGTTGACAACTTACTCAACAACATTAAGTGGTCGACCAAATGTACTTACCAATCTGGATTACGTTGCAAATAGTAAAGTTTGTGTTTAATTTTGATTTCAGCATGAATGGGCCTTCTACTGCGAATTTCTTTACTAAAATGCCAATAATATGTAGAACATTAATCTAATGTAATCAAGGTCTTCAAGAACTAAACACAAAGATACACTAATAACAAATATATATATAGTAGAGCTCGACCGGGGAAGGACTACCCTCTCACAGAATATCGACGTGAAATACCAGTATTCCTACTGTAGTGTTTCGTTCTGTGAATGAGAGTTCTGGAGGTATAATCACCCCCTTTCCCCCATTCCCACTCTTTCTCCTTCCCACTTCCTTTCCTAAAGGGTCGGTAACGCGCAAGTGATGCCTCTGGTGTTGCAGGCGTCCATAGGCTACGGTGAACACTTACCATCAGTTGGGCCGTATGCTTGTATGCCATCTTAGTAAAATAAAAAAATAAAAAACTAAGCTACTAACTACTAAGCTCTTGTTTAAGGGCACATAAAATTTTTTCTCTTAGATGTGGTTGGAAGCAAGAGATAAAGAGAGGAAAAAATTTGAGAGAGTTATCGAGCCTCTGGCGCCCTTATTTATCCAGCAAAGGTATCTGTATTTTACGTTATTATTCAGTCAGAGATTCACGTTCGAGCATGCTTATTATTATTAATTCAGTGAGCGGTAGTAGGTATATTTCCTGACGATCTATTAATGCTGAAACCAGCAAGGCTCTACTACTCAAAGTTACTGTTTAAATTACATATGTATACTATACATTATATAAATTAAATGTCATGGTCCCATATCATATTGTGCTTACGCTAGTGACCGATCGTGTTCGAATCGAGCAAAATGTTGTTAGGATTCCCAAAAGCAGACACTAATATATGCCCAGACGGCAATAGAATAACCCCTGTTACGGGGACCTAATCATAACTAGCTAAATGTGGGTGTTTCACGTCTGCCTACTCCTTTGGGAATATGTAGGCGTAATTGTGTTGTATGTATTGTAAGCTATACTCTGCTGGTTCCATGAATTTGCACGTGTGGTACATGCGCCATATACGGCATGTGCCATCAACAAAAATATCCCGTTTCCCCTATTGCCCCTAGCAATAATCTCGATAAAATATGTTATACGAAATAGCAAATAGCTGTAATAACAGAAATAAAATCAATTTATTTAGTTATGTGTGTTGTGTATCTTATTTTTAGCTAGCAGCAATAGTTCACTGGGATTGAACCCGGCTGACCTTTACCGGATACCGTAACCGATGAGCTATTTAATTGTACGTGTACGTCCACGTAGAACAGTTACCCAGTAATATATTATTTATATATACATTATTCGGTGACAGTTATAGAATTTCTGTTATTTACTGGGATATCACAATAATATACTTGTTGTTGTATCCCAATATTGGATATAGAATTGAATTTAGGAAGCATTTAAAATAAATCTTTTACATATTTTGGACATGTGAAATGAATGGATTAAAAAAATATTATACTAATTAATAATCAGTCTTAATCTTTTTCAGTTGGTAGATTTTTTGACCAGTACTTATTATAGCCCATATTCAAAATAGTGCTTTTATGATAGCTCAGTGGGGAGACCAACAGACTTCAATGCAGAGGGTCTCGGGTTCGAACCCACGTCGCGCACCTCTGACTTTCGGAAGTTATATGACTTTTCGAAATTATGTGGGTATTGATTGACAATTATCGCCTGCTCCGTGCCTCGGAGAGCACGTTAAGCCGTCGGTCTCGGCTGCCATGAACATCTATGGCAGTCGTTATTGGGAAAGTCAGTACCCTCTAATATGCTGACACTGGTCTAGCCTAAGGGTATCGTTAGCCTTCGGGTTGCGGAGGTCAGGTGGCAGCCGCTCTGTGTAAAAACTGATATCCAATCAAATCCGGTTAGACTAAAAAAAGACGATCCCAAGTGACTTGGGAATAATAAAGGCTAAGGGAGAAGATTCAAAATAGTGCTTCTGTCTCAAATATTATATCTATATCATAAGTACATCAGGCAATGTGAACGGTCAAAGGGTAAAATTTATCTTAAGATTAATGTTTTAAAGAACATTTGTCTAAGTCAGAGTAATGCTTAGGCAAGTTAAGGTTAAAGGAACTGTAAGCCAAATAATACGAAAGATGAAAGTTAATGAAGCGAGAGAAGTTTGTCAGGATCGTAGCAAATGGAAATCCGTAGTCTCTGCCTACCCCTCTGGGAAACAGGCGTGAATCTATGTATATGTATATGTATATGATTGTTATAATATTGGATAAAGTCAAATAGATACAGAGTTAGTGGAAATCCATAGTCTCGTTCGTCTCGCCTCTTAAATACATATGAACGACCGTATTCAAAATACTATACAATCCATAACGAGAAAAAGTAAAATTATAAACAGCCAATATTTTATTTTCTAGCAATCTATCAGATAAACTTAAGATAAGTGTCATTAAAGAAGATTATAATAAGAAACAACGACAGTCGGGCACGCCACGATCGTGGCGGTAAGTCCCGTGTTTGAGGAGTGGCTGGAGAGGCGGCATGGCGCCCTCACCTTCCGGCTGACACAGGTAATGACTGGCCACGGTTGTTTTGGCCAGTTCCTGTGTCGTATACGCCGGCAAGAGACGCCCGGTTGTCACCACTGCGGCGACTGCCGCGACGTTGTTGAGGACACGGCGCTGCACACTTTGGCGGTTTGCCCCGCATGGGCATCGCAGCGCCGTGAGTTGATCGCGGCAGTCGGATTGGTTGCCCTCTCGCTCCCGACTGTAGTTCAGTCTATGGTCCGGAGTGAGAGGTCGTGGAATGCCGTCGCCTCCTTTTGCGAGGAAGTCATTTCTATCAAGGAGGCGGCGGAGCGGGAGAGGGAGCGTTTAAACCCTCTCCCCAACCGCAGAACCGGGCGCCGGAGGGCGCGAGATGACCTCCAGCCACCCTGAGGATTGACCTGGGGGTGGTGGGCTTTGTGAGCCTGCCCGCCATCCGTTTAGCACTAGGTCCGAGAGGCGGCGTGCGTGTTCCCACGCGCGCCTCTGTGTCGAGTCCGTCTCCCTTCTAGGGGGGACAGTAGGGATTATTTTTGCGAAGTGCCTATAGGGTAGGTCTTATCGGGTAGTGGCCCGCCGTTTCATACGGCGGGCCGAAACCTCGGCGGGGTCCCGACTGCATGCGCAAGTGATTTGCGCGGCCCCGTCGATAGTGGTTTTGTCGAGGAACACCGTGGTAGGTTTAGTCGGTATTCCGGGAGGTACATTATTCTTATTCCATCTTTCTTTTACCCCGGCGAGTCCGACATAACCCCTTCGCCCGCCCCCGCGGAGGGGTATGCGTCATGCATTCCCACACGTTAAAAAAAAGAAAAAAAAAAAAGAAACAGCGACAGTAACGTAATAAATATAGGATTTGACAAAGCATTCATGCAAGAAATTATAAACAGTGAAACACTCATTAATAATGAATACAAGAAAACTGGAGAAACTATATATAAATAAATAAAACATTTATTTAGCTATGCTAATATTATAAAGCTGAAGAGTTTGTTTGTTTGTTTGTTTGGTTGAACGCGCTAATTTCAAGAACTACTGGTTCGGATTGAAAAATCTTTTAGTGTTGGATAGCCTATAGGCTATATAACATCACGCTACGACCCACGGGAGCGGCACAGTAATCATAAACGTGGATGAAACCGCGGGCACATCTAGTTTATGAATATACGTGAATGCTTTGTTACAAGCATTCTTCTATGACGTTAAGAAATAACCAATTAATCTACTGTTACCTAGTATTGAGCAAACAATTGAATCGATTTTATGCAGTTTCCTTACGTCAACTTAATAAACTGTTATAAAAACCGCTACCAGTAGTTTTATTTGAAACATATGCGTGTGATTGCGTAAGCCTGAATACATAGTTCATTTTTCTACATTTCCAACTATGAATTACAGGGTTATACAATCGGCAAAATCGTCGTATAAATGAAATCCATATGCAATCAACAAAACCTATTGCTTTCCACAGAGACTTGTACCTACAGAGTCTAGACGTCCATTGAATCTGGTGTGTCAATGGTAATAAAGCATTTAACAAGGAAACCACCAGAAAATGGTCTTATTTCCACTAATTCCTTCACTAAGTTAACTTTTGAATAGGGAGATATGCATATGCCTATGATGACTTTGATAGTTGTCGTAATCCAAACATGTTACATGCAGATATCCAGAACCAAGTCCGATTGTGTTTTGAGTTCAGTGTTTTAATTATTGTACAGTCAAAGATAAAGTTAAAATTACTTATTCATTTAGGTCGCAAAATAACACTTATGGACTTTAAAGGGGCAGGTGAGTTGAATGAATTTACATTTATGTTATGTCTTATGTCCAGCAGTGGACTGCAATAGGCTGAAATGATGATGATGACATTTATGTTAGTTCAGGAAAAAGGTTGAGCCCATGAGTAGATCCCTGCAAAAACTCACGGCCACTCTTCTAAATCGCCATCAGATTATAATTTCAGTATTTTACAACTCATGCCATGTATGGCTGTCCATATAAAACAAAAAAACTAAAATTAAAGAAACGAAATTTCGCACACAAGTTGTCAAGGGTACCTACAGAAAATGACAGTCATGAGGAAAAAGTATTCTCGAACGAACAAAACCGCGGGCAAAAGCTCGTTTATTTTACCACTGAGATATTCCTTATCTGTCAATATCAGACAGCTAACGTATATTATATCCTCGTCAAAAACATATAAAAAACTTTGTATCAATGACGTATGTAATCTAATTATAAGTAGTTGGAGTGCGTGGGCGTCGGTGCACATAATCATGGGTAACAACATCGTGTCGTAGTGAGATACAATAATAAACATCGCGCCACGCATATAGTAAAAAAAACCGAACGTAAACGGCTAGAAAGTTCCGGGTAGAGCATTAAATTAAAATCGTGATTAAAAAAATCTGTACCTACCAAACTATTATAAAGAACCTATACTGCACTAGCTGTCTACATGTATCTGAAGAAACTTGCAAAGGAATAAAAAGTGTCCTGTCGATTCTATGTATTAATTCAAATTCAAATTCAAATCAAATCATTTATTTGCAAACGAAGTGTACATACATCCAAATATGACTTCGATGGCGTAGTGGTTAGTGTAACCGACTGCCACGCCTGAGGTCGCGGGTTCGATTCCCGCACAAGTTAAACATTTGTGTGCATGAACATGGATGTTTGTCTTGGTCTGGGTGTTTCTATGTATAATACGTATGTATTTACAAAAAAAAAGTATATATGTATATTTATCAATTATCTAGTACCCATAGTACATGCTCTGCTTAGTTTGGGCTAGATGGTGTTGTGTGTATGTGGTACAATATTATTATTATTATTAAATATTTTATAATAGTTGCTTAAAACTTAGCAGGCTTTCAGCCATAGCAAATTAGAGCGCACTGCGAAATATTATTTATTTAAAGCTAGTTTACATAATACAGAAAGCATTCTAAACAAATTCATATAAACTTATAAAGCATGTTCTGCCTCTGTGGCGTAGCGGTAGTGAATGCCACTGCTGTGCATGAGGTCTCGGGTTCGAATCCCGGGTCGGACCAACAAAAAGTTATTGGGTTTTTCAGTTAAGAAATCTCAATAGCAGCCCGGAGTTAGGAAGTTGGCGGTATGAGACACCCCCGTGCCTCGGAAAGCACGTAAAGCCGTTGGTCCTGCGCCTGATCTCTCTCCGGTCGTGTCGGATTGCCGTCCCATCAGATCATGAGAGTTAGGGAACAGAGAGTGCACTTGTGGTTGCGCACACACTTGTGCACTATAATATCTCCTGCGCAGATGGCCAGTCTCTGTTAAGACAGGCCGCCGTGGCCGAAATTCGGTTTGGAGGACATTATTATTCTTGTAGGTCGCCGTATTAGCTTATTTTTATTCGCAATTATATTAATTCAGGGTTTTATGCAAATCTGTTTAACAGTTTACAAGTGATAGAGAAAAAAACATCCACATTTCTTCACAACCTTTTACATTTATAAAATAAGCGGGATATGATCTCTGTTGCATACTTTACACCTGTTTATTATCTTCAAACCCCAAATTTTCTCAAACTTAGTTTAGGTAAAAGAAAGGCACATGTACCTACATCTCACATGCCTTTCTATTCATGGGATGAAATGAAAGAAATGGAAAGGGATTTTAATTTATTCCCTAGGGTCGGCCGGCTCAATCAATATCTCTTGCGTTGTATCTCACAATCAAACGGTCCATAAGCATGATTGCTACTTTTGACCTTTTCATTGTTAGAATGTCACACATAATTGAAAACCTAATTGGTCGTAAACATAAACATCAACACATGCCATGAAAGTAACACGATAGGCAAAAAGAGAGAGCTCGCTGTTCACACTGCAAAATTTCTTCAACCCATATCTTTAATACATGTACTATGTATATATATATATATATATATTTTATAATATTATAATACATAATTAATGTCACCTCCCACAGTATAATAATAATATTAAACAGCTATGCAAATACGTTTTCTCATCGGTGTGAAAGTTTAAATTAGTATGTAAAAACATAGGTATGGGTCCACGATTACAGACAAAACAATGAGACTATTGTTCAGCAGTGGCGCGGCGGTAGTGAATGCCTGCTGTGCATGAAGTCTCAGGTTCGAATCCCGGATCGGGCCAACCAAAAGTTATTAGGTTTTCCTGTCAAGAAATGTCAATAGCAGCCCGGGGTTAGGAAGTTGGCGGTGTTAGACACCTCTGTGGCTACGCCTGACTCTCTCCGGTCATGACGGATTACCGTCGCATCGGATCATGATTGTATTTGTTTACTTGTATTGCGCACACGCTTGTGCACTATAATATCTCCTGCGCAGATGGCCAATCTCCATTAAGATTGGCCGCTATAACCGTAATTCGGCCTGGAGGACATTATTATGGTCAACGGAACTCTAAATCATCACGACATACAATTCGTATTATTGAGGTTTAATTGAGATATGATTAATAATAATAATATTAATAATAATATTCTACCACATACACACAACACCATCTAGCCCAAACTAAGCAGAGCTTGTACTATGGGTACTACATAATGGATAAACATACTTATATACTTAAGTACTTTTTTTTGTAAATACATACCTATTATACATAGAAACACCCAGACCAAGACAAACATCTATGTTCATGCACACAAAATGTTTGACTTGTGCGGGAATCGAACCCGCGACCTCAGGCGTGGCAGTCGGTTACACTAACCACTACGCCATCGAGGCCGACAATTAATGTATTGCTGACGTCATAGTCCGAAGAACATTGACATAAGACTCGACTAAAATACTCGATAATACTAAATGCTGTCATATTTTTTTCTCGATGCTAATTTGGTAATGATTACATCGGTTGTTATTAAGATCATATTAAGCATTGTTTTGAAGGCTCTGTTTTCATACACATCTTCATATAGGCCATGGGGCAAGGATAAATGTTTTACACACCTAAATTCATAAATAATATAAGGCAAGCCTCTAGCCGTCTACAGGACACATTTCGGGTTCGATTCCCGGACAAGTCAAACATTTGTGTGCATGAACATGGATGTTTGTCTTGGTCTGGGTGTTTCTATGTATAATATGTATGTATTTACAAAAAAAAAGTATATAAGTATGTTTATCCATTGTCTAGTACCCATAGTACAAGCTCTGCTTAGTTTGGGCTAGATGGTGTTATGTATGTGGTAGAATAAAATAAAATAATATTATATTATATTATTTCCAGATATCTTGATTAAAACATGTTATTGGAAAAATATTGAGTATTTTGGCCGACGGCGACGACGTAGGGATTGAATCTACCTTACGAATGAACGCAACTACAACTTGTGTCATGACACCAACAGTCGACACTCTATTAGCATTATGTAGCAGTATGCCTGTAGCTCTTAGAAGAAAGAGCAGAGGTGTCTTACACCCACACACCATCCTTTAGATTTCAGTCTCACGTAATACACATAACATGAGACACAACACAACTAAGAGAAATTTGGTGTGGAGGCGAGCCTGTAGGCACAGATAAATATAAAAATATATAGGAATAGATACATAAATATTAATCGTATATACTTATGTAACGAGTATTAATATTTATCTTTCATATAAGAAACTAAAAAATTTTTATTACACAAATTATATCTTTCTCCATTAAACCTATACACATTATGGACCTTTAACACGAGATCCGCTTCTATTTACCTATTCACTTTGGAGTCAGTAGGCACCCACAGTTGGGATCGATATAGCCTTCTTAGTACGTTTACTAACCATTTGTTTGCTTAGTAAGTTATGATTTCCATACTTTTTATACCTATGTGTATGTGACATTACAACTATATTCTAGTTTGTACACATGGCTACACATCAAGTTAGGCACCCTATATACGCATAACTATGCTACATACAAAATAGAGAATTGTTGGAAAGGGACGGTGCATAGTGGTGTTAATGTAATGGTAAGGATAGAGGGTCGCGTCACGTTCAGCGCGAATGAGGCAAAATAACAAAAATATAACGCACTCTCTCGCACGATTCGCAGCGTTCAACTTCTAATAGTTCAAAGTCCAAACAGTGTAGGTTGATGTGTGTGCTGTGCGTACCATGACATAAGTTTGCATTAACAATTAAAGTTATTTAGTTTATAACTACATTATTTGTGGTCCGTCGTAAATCGTCAAAGCTTTATTAAAAGTAGGGTATGTGTTTTACATGATATGCTATTACAATATTATGATTCTCAAATTTATATTTTCTATATTTATTTTCCACTACACACCAGCTCATATCATCATCATCATCATCATCTCAGCCAAAAGACGTCCACTGCTGGACATAGGCCTCCCCCAAGGTTTTCCACACAGACCGGTCTTGGGCCACCCGCATCCAACCGCCTCCCGCGACCCTTACCAGGTCGTCGGTCCACCTTGTGGGGGGCCTACCCCTGCTGCGTGTTCCGGTCAGCTTATATAATAAAACAAATTTTATTGTAGGTTTGTAGGTAATAAAAACATGTTGCACACATTATGAACCTAAACAGAAGCCATGAGTTTGTTCTGATACTTCTTATAAGACCCTTATAAGACCTGCTCCCAGAACTGGCTACGGTTTTATTTTATCATTTTAATAAAATACATTAATGTATAGCAGCGATAGCTCAGTGGGGAGACCAACAGACTGCAATGCAGAGGGTCTCGGGTTCGAACCCACGTCGCGCATCTCTGACTTTCGGAAGTCATATGACTTTTCGAAATTATGTGTGTATTGATTGACGATTATCGCCTGCTCCGTGCCTCGGAGAGCACGTTAAGCCGTCGGTCCCGGCTGCCATGAACATCTATGGCAGTCGTTATTGGGAAAGTCAGTAACCTCTAATATCCTGACACTGGTCTAGCCTTAGGGTATCTTTAGCCTTCGGGTTGCGGAGGTCAGGTGGCAGCCGCTCCGTGTAAAAACTGATATCCAGTCAAACCCGGTTAGACTAGAAAAGCCGACCCCAAGTGACGTGAATAATAAAGGCTAAGGAGAAGACATTAATGTATATATGATTGACATCTCCACGAAGTGTTCACACATTTTTATGAATATAAAGATTTTGTCTTTAACTTATCAGTTAGGAAATTCTTAGTCGTAGCAAGGATCCGATAATATATAATATATAATATTATTATATATTCATGAGAGCTAAAAGCACAGCCGACGAAACGTATGACGTATTTTTGCCAAAGCTTTTGGAAATACTCAGACGTGAATAAAACTTTGTCAGCATTGATATATAATCAATGTTTGTCAGTGACTCTCCGGGCAGCGTTAATTGGATTCCACGCACATAAAGACCGCATTGAATTCGCACCAAAATAATGCCCGAAACTGGGCTTATTATATACAACTCATTTGGCCGTTGACCAGATGGCACAATAAATCGGCTATAACAATGGGACAATGGGACCGGACATACGGTAACCGTAGTTTATTTTTTGCGCAAAACGTTACTTTGCTGTACTCGAATCTTTCTTTTCGCCTATTGTGTTAGAGTAAGATTCTGTATTCTTTGTAATTGTTCAAACTTTGTGTATAAACTTACGTATGTTTCACGGTGTGATATGATTGATTATGTTTTCCTTTTCTTTATTTTCTTTCATATGCAGTGATAATGACATTCCTATATAAATATTTCTTTGTCTTTATTTTGTATGACTATTATTGTTGTGATTTTTTTAATTCGTATCGCACACTTGATTTAAATGCTGTGTCGGAAGGTACCTCAAAAACATTCAAACCACGGACTCGAAGAACAATCAGACACGGAACAACATATTTATGCACATAAATAATTTGTATTCTCAAATAAATTATTAGTAAGTACCTACTCGTAAAAATAAAGTTAATTATATTATGTGGTGTGTCTTAGAATGCATAAAATATATGAGTTGTGGCAATACAGAAGATATAGTAACAAGAATTCAAAAGTACAGTAATATGACTATCACGTAGAAAGAATTAACGACTAATGATTAACTAAGAAGTTTTATAAGGTACTAGCGACATGCTCCGGCTTCGCACAGGTAGAACAAAACTGTAACAAATTATAAATCTAAACCTTCCTCATGACTTCACGAGTCTATTGGTGAAAACTATATGAAAATCCGTTTAGTAGTTTTTTGGTTTATCGTGAACAGACTTTTTGACTAGATTAGAGATTGGATAACACGCCAGAATAAGAATAAACTGATGATATAAATGGCTTAAGACTGCGCCGAGCGAAATGTGCCAATACAGGCGGTCAAAGTTAAGTGAATAAAATCACCACTTTTTGTTTAATACAAACATAAAATATATGTACATTTACCATAACAATGAATGTGTTTACAATTAAACCGTGTAAAAAACTTAAAATTATTAATATTTTCGGCTACAAAATTAAGTAAATATGCACGAAAAATGCAAAAACGTAAGCTCGTGTTACGTGATTTTTAGATTATATCAGTAGAAATCTATCCTATTTTACAGCTTAAACGAAACATAAATAGTTATATTACAATTTGTCCGTCCCAAATATTTAAGTTATTGGTTGACAATAAAGATACATATTTATCAAAAAAGCACTTCAAATCCTCCATACAATTTTACTAGGACGGCCGATTTGAATATGCGCCGCTCGAGCTCTGACATTATCTGTCTTACGCTCGGCGCAGTCTTAATAAGTGTGATGAGATTAAGTAAAGCAAGTTTATGCTAGGATCGTAGCAAGTGTAAATGTGTCACCTCTGCCTACTCCACGGAGAAACATTTATGAGTTCTATGTATCTATAAATAAATGAATTTATGTAACACCTCAATAATGCCACACGTGTATTCATCCGCGTGAACATTTAAAATCAAAAATCTTATTTTTATTACATTTTATTAGAATACCAATCTTGTTATTAGCATAGAGTTAAATTCTGTGATATTCTAGATTTAAAATTTATTTCACGAGTCTTGTTCACAAAAACATAGATAGATAGAGATGCTACCAGGCCCAAAAGCGATCTTGTTAAATCAATTTTGTATCGACCAAAATAGTCATAACATTATATTTCCATCTAGGTACAAGTTCATGAATGGCGTAGACGCCACGTGGCCGCCTTACCGCCACTAGTGCGTGGGTCTGTTATGGGTTCGAATTCTACATGAAAATTATGTTGTATAATCTCTCTAAGTCTAGGTAAAGTTTGAATCCGACAGACATAGATACCAAATGGGGGTGTAATATAAGCTCACGTCACTATCTCTCTGATGAAGCAGCCAGAGATTTCGCTTACTATGAATTATAAATCTTTATTCGCTGGAGACATAGTATACAATCAAGGTGTTACAAGTCGTAAGGTTTGAACACATCTCGCCCTCAGTAGACATGTGAAAATTCTGCTACGAGCCCGTACACCCCTTGACTTTCGTTCTTTTTATAGAAAGACGGAGCCCTATTTTCGCCTATTTTTGGGTGGATTTTAAGAAGAAACCTAACAAATACCTACTAGGAGGCGAACTTTGAGGGGCGAACGGGCTCGTAACTGAAAAACGTTTTAAGATCATTATACATAATAGAAGGCGAGTCTACTGTCTTCTCCCAAACATTACAATAGTTTTAAATAATGGATTTAACTAGATATAAATGTTTCCAAACTCCATTGATGTAAATTTTCAATACCTACTTAGTAGAATATTTTGAATGCACTGGAAGACGTAGTAGCTTAAGCGATGCTACTAGACGGACAATAGTTTGTGTGATTCCCACATAGTTGTTCACAGTCTGAGGGTCACTTGCATGACTTGTTACATAATACGTTTAACGCTAAACCGATTTAAAATATCATGCTGTCCCTGTTAACCGTTTGAAGATGACTGAGATGGCACGATGTTTTAAATCTGTTTAGTGCTAAAAGTATTTTATAAGTCGTTGTGCAAGTCAACCTTAGTGTTCTTTGTGTCCGTTGTTTGAATGTTGGTTAAGTCCCTAGCGACACAGGAATTCATCCTAGTGCGGGAGATGTCTGTATATGAATTGCAGTACATATAATAAAACTAGGCCCTCCTCTGCACATTAGAGTCAAGTCCCTGTGTAAGCCACTCAAATGACCGGCTATTTTCCTAACATCTATATATTAATACGTGAAGCAAAAACTTTGTACCCCTTTTTACGAAAATTGCTATATGAAATTTGGCACAGTTAAAGTTTATATGGAGGAGGACGGGCGAATCCTAATATTTTTATAAAATATGCATTACAAATACATTAAATTAACGAAATAATACTACACGCACATAACCATGCATTTGACACAAGCAGTCGAATCGCGTCCATAGTATTTCGGCATTGTTCGGATGACTCCGTAAAATGCTTCGTAATTATGGTTGTATATATATGTATGTGGAGTAGGTGACTAAATGAAATGTGATTATAAGGGTATAGTTATAGACAATAAAACCTTAATAACGATCAAACTTAAAATTTAAATCATATATGGGCGAATTTCGACCACTTGGCGACCGCTAGGGAAAACCGTGAAAGATAAACAATTAATAATTATTCCCAAACTCTACTACTACTGAGGACTTACTAACAACAAAACGCAACAAAATACAGTTTTATACTTTTGCAGCCAACCCCGTTTCGATTTGTTTTTTGTTTTGTATGGTTTTTGTTCCAAATAAACGATATTATTATATTATAACGTCACTTAACCTCGGACACAAACCTCACGATCACGATCGCACGCAAACATTACCGCAAACTTATCCCACGGGACCGTCAAATATTTTGCACTAACCCATTCCCATCCCTTTTATTTTTAAACAGCTGTTCGGCGGTACCATTGTTCGTGGTCCCTACAGCTGATTGTATACACACAGTGCGTAAGATCTGCCATTGACGTCAAACCCCTTGAGACCTCTTTGTAATACACACGTCAAGGCGAATGGAATTACTCGGTACAGCACGAAGTTGCGTCTATCTAGATACAAAATGCTGATGATAAGACTATGAATCGGGTTTCGGCACGTTCGTGTGTTTATTAAAATCGTGGTAGAAAGAAGGTATCTTTGACGTATATAAAATTCTAAGGTGACATGCTATCACGCATGTATATCATAAAAAGGTGGCAGAGGTGTACATATTGCCAGTTGTTTAGGTTTAATTATTATATTTATATATTATAATAATATCAGCCCTGCTAAAAAAAGCAGCGAATGCTCAGTGGGGAGACCAACAGACTGCAATGCAGAGGGTCTCGGGTTCGAACCCACGTCGCGCACCTCTGGCTTTCGGAAGTTATATGACTTTTCGAAATTATGTGCGTATTGATTGACAATTATCGCCTGCTCCATGCCTCGGAGAGCACGTTAAGCCGTTGATCCCGGCTGCCATGAACATCTATGACGGTCGTTATTGGGAAAGTCAGTACCCTCTAATATCCTGACACTGGTCTAGCCTTAGGGTATTGTAAGCCTTCGCGTTGCGGAGGTCAGGTGGCAGCCGCTCCGTGTAAAAACTGATATCCAGTCAAATCCGGTTAGACCAGACAAGCCGACCCCAAATGACTTGGGAATAATAAAGGCTAAGAGAGAAGAATAATATCAGCCCTGTATTAAACTGTCTCATTGCTGGGCACGGGCCCATTTCCAATTCTAACACTGAGAAGACTCAGTGTAAGAATTAATATATTACTTACAGCAATATATTTTATATAGATTTTGCCCGCGGCTTCGCTTGCGTAAAAGTAGATTAGATTAGTAACAGTAGATACCTTTTTCTGGATGAAAGGTACCCTATGTCCCTTTCTGTTTCCCTGACGACGTGAATGCGAAATTTCATGATAATCAGTCGAGTAGTTAAAGCGTGAAAGGATAACAAATAAACAAACAAACAAGCTCACTTTCGCATTTAGAATATTTTAGTTAGGACATACGTTCACGCGAGGTTTCTACATTTCACTAGTTATGTTTTCAGGTCCAATTTATATAGGGTGGACTGCCTTCTGCCGAGCATACAATTTAAATTCATATTTCTACTGTTCATTTTCTTGTAATAAAACCCTCTATTACTAAACTTCCACACTAAACTGCCATTCTGGCAAAGTGTTAAAGACTTTGCCAGAATAGAACACCTTCGAGCAGCCCTTACAATGTACGTACAGAAAAACAAATATATAAAGTTGAAATTAAACTGCTATATACGGATTTTATCGCGTTGTTTATTTGACAATATATTACAACATTTTGAAAATTGTTACACTACTACTACTATTAAACTTTACTAATTTTTAAGCTTATTAAATTATTATTAAAACTATTTAGATTTAATTCTCTAGGAGTCTCCCCGTGACCATGGCTGCTGAAAAGCAACCGAAACTCCGGGGAAAGTGTAAAAATAAATTAAATCTAAATAGTTTTATTAATAATTTAATTAGGTTAAAAATTAGTAAAGTTTAATAGTAGTAGTAGTGTAACAATTTTCAAAATTTTGTAATAAAGTGTCAAATAAACAACGCGATAAAATCCGTATATAGCAGTTTAATTTCAATGAATAATATTCGCGTAAATAGAAGACAATATTAAATATGTAAAGTTTTCGAATCGATGTATGAATTCATTATATTAGTCCCGATAACCACACTTATAACTTTACAATCAATATTGAGAAATAGTGCGTTACAGAGTGTATAGCATTGTATTGTTCTTGCACAATCTATGACAATGTTTTGAGACATGGTGGTAAGGCCTCAGACCATTAAAATAATACACTAAAATAATTACTAATTATAAGTTTATAAACTGAAATAAAAAATACATCGGATTGTGCCCTAGCTGATCACTTTCCTTTGCGATGTTGTGACGAGTTAACATTGCACGCCTATATCCATTGGACCTTAAAAAGTAGTTCACCTATAAACTCGTTGTCCTTACGTATAAGAATCTTACTACAATAACATCACGATTACAAGTCTCGGTGGCGCAGAGGTAGGTATTCAATGCGACAGTTAGGTATGGTCACGAGGCGATTCCCGGTTCAGGAAAGTATTTTTGAGCACTTCAGTCAAGAAATTCTCAGTTCACTCTCCGTACGGACTCCATGCTGTTACTAAGCATATTCTTATTAAAAAACCAGTAATTTGTCTAATCCGATCATTAGTAGCGCAGCGGTAGTGAATGCGACTGCTGTGCATGAGGTCTCGGGTTCGAATCCCGGGTCGGGCTAACAATAAGGTATTGGATTTTTCTGTTAAGAAATCTCAATACGAGCCCGGAGTTAGGAAGTTGGCGGTGTTAGACATCCCCGTCCTCGGAAAGCACGTAAAGCTGTTGGTCCTACGCCTGATCTCTCTCCGGTTGTGTCGGTTTATCCGTCCCATCGGATTATGAGGGTTAGGGAATAGAGAGTGCACTTGTGTTTGCGCACATACTTGTGCACTATAATATCTCCTGCGCAGATGGTCAGTCTGCGTTAAGGTTGGCCGCCGTCACAGAAAATCGGTGTGGAGGACATTATTATTATTATTATTAATAAGCGAATGCACATATTTCCAATGCGATAATTTCCACCAACAAATTAATAACTAATTCGTAGACACTTTCACAAAAATATATTGTAAAACTGTAACAACACTATTTCTGAACATTGGGGATTGTGTTTAAGAACTTATTTATGGAATTTTAGCACAGAACTATTATTTTTTAAACTTGTGTCTACTGTCTGTATGTTTGTTCTGTCATCGCGCAAGAACGGCTAAATGAATTATATTGCAGTTTTCTTAGCTTGTAGCTTGGGCTTATTTAACACTTAAGCTGAGTGTCATTTAATTTATTTCCGTTATAACATAGATATGGTGCATAATGTGACTGAATTAAAATGACGTCACAAGCGAGCTGTACTCAATGCGGAAGGAATCACAGACAAAATGAAGTAAATAAATAACAAAGTAATTGTTTACCAAAATACTTACCTTAAAACTATAAGATGAATATTCAAGGAAGGTATTAACGATAAAACTGATTACCTTTCCATATATGGTTAAGTTTATAATAATAATTATGTTGTAATGAGTACTCGTAACATTGATAAGATCAATCAAAGTAAGAGCGCGCAGTGCGCGTGCGCAGCCATCCGAGTTGTTGGCCAACGAAGGGAAGGTCAAGTTCGAAACGACGGCTGCTGAACATGACTTTATAAGGGAAGAGCGTGAGGTTTGTTGTTTCATACATAGACACGCCTTTTGCGGAAGGGTAGGCAGAGACTATAGATTTTCCAAGCCTCTGTCAAGAAGATTAATTATTAATTAATAGATGCTTAGGTACATTGATAGGTATGATTAGATCAGCTATTATATAACATATAGAATATTATTCAAGTGCACGGATGTCGTTGTGTTTATTTGGTCGTCTAACAATTGCCCCTTTTTCTTAGGTACATGTTTTCCGCCAAATGTTGTAGGTTCGAATTAAACTCGGAATAAAAAAATTGTGTGCTCCAAGTGTAATTGTTCCGAGTCTGGGTGTACATCGAATTCATTTTTAGATATTTGCAAGGTCCACCGTGACGCAGGAATCATTTCTAGTGCGAGAATTGTCTTTTTTAAATCCTTACTAATATTATAAATGCCAATTTACTATGTAGAATAGTACTGTTCCCTAGTGATAGCTAGTAAATTAAATAGTAAATGAAATAAAAAAATTAAATTACAATAATTATAATAATATCACATACAACACCATCTAGCCCAAACTAAGCAGAGCTTGTACTATGGGTACTAGACAATGGATAACCATACATATATACTTTTTTTTTGTAAATACATACATATTATACATAGAAACACCCAGTCCAAGACAAACATCCGTGTTCATGCACACAAATGTTTGACTTGTGCGGGAATCGAACCCGCGACCTCAGGCGTGGCAGTCGGTTACACTAACCACTACGCCATCGAGGCGACAATAATTATAGAATATGGTTATCTTGATTGAGAAGAACACATGTCAGTACGTTTTTAAAATGTTAAATAAATAACTATTTATGATGACATGACTGTATTAATGTAATATGATAACACCGTTACGTTACACGTTGTATAATAATTAAAAAATATAATTAAAGACAGATAACAATAAGCATCGTGCTCTCAAATATTATTTAGTTCCGTCACTGTACATACATACTTATACAGTATTGTAACTTGGCCCTGTCCTTGAAATAATTACCTACAACAGCGCGGTTACGAACCGCGGTAGGGCTGCCCGCCTACAGTATTTTAATTTTATCTACCTACTTGAGTTTCTTTCTAGTTCAGTGATTGTATATATTATATTATGTATATTATATTCTAAAAAATGAAATTCGTAATGAATGAAATAGAAAGTGTTCAATAAAATCAAATCATTACAAATTGTACGCTTACTGCTTACAAAACAATCACACCGTCCGGCGTCCGTTCGTCACTGCGGCGCGGCGGCGCATACACTGGTTGCGAACCAAGCGCATACCAACGCCGAGGCGCGTAGGTATGACTCGAGTTCCGACCGTTTGTATGAAGATAGAATACTGTATATGTATGTACTGTGTTCCGTGCTCTGAGTCTGTAATCTCAGTTATTGAGATTGTTATCTTTAATCTCTTACTTAACCTATGGCTAGACGAAACCAATATACTGTTATCTTATCTGGTTAAACAATACTCTTTCTTATTATATATATCTTCAGTTTTATATTATGTAATATAAGTAACGTTGTCAAGAAGCTGAGAAAACAATAGCTCATTTTTCATTACCAATACAATGGTGTCCGAATCCAAAACTATATATTTTGCCGCTTGATGAATGCTTGTTTGTTTGTTTGTTTGAACTTCTCGTAAATATCAATAAAAAGATTTTGATGCGGTTTTTACAGTTATGTAGTATAGAGTTTAAGTTGAAATATCTAAGCAATTTTTTGTCTAATTCCGTTAAGAAGAACAGAAGTTATGAAGCGTAGTGCGATTCACGATTCTGGCGCAGACGAAATCGCAGCCATAATGTAGCGATTAAGAAAATAATAACACAAAAAAGCAGTTGTAACGATAACATCAAGTAGCAACCAAATGTACAACATGTTATACAATACAATTAATCCTAACTTTAATATTATAAATGCAAATGTGAGTTTGTTTGTTTGTTACGCTTTCACGCCTTTACTTATGGACCGATCATCTTGAAATTTCGGCTTATTCCCGTGCGCTCCAAATCTATTGTTTTCCAAATTTCATTTTCTCATACATTTATTACCAGGAGCTCCAAAGATTTTTATATTAAAATAATAAATATAGCCATACTTTCCAATTTCATTCCCTACAGCTCCAAAACATTATCTAGGTACTTTGAGATTTTAATCCCCGCAGCTCCAAGAAAAAGTCAATACTTTAATACAAAAATCGTTCCCACGAACTCCAAAGATTTCAAAGTAACGTAGGCAAAACAATCCCAAACGTAATAATGCAGGAAAGAAATGCAGCTATTCACCGCTGCTGCGTATTGTTGATGCTTTGCGTCAACCCCACCCCGCAGCTACTCTCTACTAGCTAATATTGTAATATATTTTGGAGCTCTTGGGAATAAATGTATGGAGATCAGAGGTTTTAAAGAAATAAATTTGCATAAGGTTTTGGACCCCTGGGAACGATTTTACAAAATAATAATAATGTTTTATTTTAGTCTTGGAGCGCTTGGGAACCAAATAGTAGAGCAGGCGGGAACAAGCCGAAATTTCATATACACTTTGCCACGGGTACAGAAAAGGACATGGAGTTCCTTTTATCCAGAAAAAAGTAATGTTTCCAAGCAAGCGAAGCCGGAGGCTCATTTATAGTACCTACTCAAATCGTACAACACATAATTACATTTAAATTCACATCACTATGCAATAAAGCCGGAAGGCTGACAACACAATTGAAAACAAAACGAAATTCTATCGCCCAATGTTACCAATAAATTACATACCGCATGTATAATTAAAACGGAGTTCTTTAATACACAAGCCTTGTCGTCCATGCTTGATATTACGGTAAACAGTTAGGATATTTTATTCATGCGTTTCATTGTCCCACGACTCGAATATACTCGAATATGAACACCTGGGCGAAATTCGACCGTTTGATTTTTTTGATAGCCTTTCATTGGATGTCTTTGTGTGAACGTCGCTTCCTTCTTGTATGAATGTGTCTCGGAAAGATCGATGGGATGTCGAAAGGGAATCTGCAGTAAATTTTGCTGTGCAGTTCAAAATAATGTAATTGTTGATGGTCATTGAATTTTGTAACTTGCGTAATATAAATGTATATAAATTGTCCTATATAAATTGGCCTGTATATAAATTGTACCTTTGCTTGATACGGACCCCTCTATTTGACAAGGGTTAGGTCATAGTCCACCACCCTGACCCAGTGCGGGTTGTAAAACTTAACATACCTTTGCTATCTTTATGGAAAACTCTCACACATTCAAGTTTCCTCATGATCTTCTTCTTTGGCTAACGATAATCAACTATTTTAAATACTTAATGTTACATATTATTTTAAGAAGCCCAAAACAGTTTTGTAAATATTTAGTAGGTACTATAATTATTATATTTCTATAATTAGTATATAATTATAAAAATACTTATAATTATAATAATAATAATAACTACACTAATAAATCTAGTAATTATTAGATTAGTTAGTGTAATTATAATGAATAACGTAAAATATGTTTTAAGATTACTAATTTAGAGGCAAGTATAATTTTGACGCCTGGGGTAAGATTATAAGGAGCTCTTAAGCAAATAAGCACTGTAAGATTCGCAAAATAGTTCTCGTTAATATGCAAAATATATTAATATGTGCTTGGTAGCCTTGTTTTTAATAAGAACGTACATTACATTTCTCAATTATGATAGTGTAGACATTGTTACCTTCAACAATATTTAGGCTAGATTGCCTAAAAACATATTTATAAATATATACTAACTTTTGATTTAAATACAAGTAAATACTATTTTTGCAAGTAACGCGTAAAAGATGTAGCACACCGTATGTCCGCGGCCAAGGCTCAATACACAAAAATAATGATGTATTTATTCAATATGCCGCCGGCCCGCTACTTAAAATCTGAAATACAAAACAACAATTTGAATACATTATACCGCAAGAGCAAAAAATATATAACAAACATTCGAAACGGACGCACGTTTTTCTTGACACTGACATTAGAATAAAATAAATATATTGAATATTACCATATGTATGAAAACAAAGAATCTCTTAGAGAATAGGTACATACACGCAATTATAACAACAATTCAGCACATTTAAAATCTCATTTAAGTATTATCTTTTGGTTCTATGAACAATAACGCTAGGCAATTGAAATAATTTGAAATATCATTGTTTTATGTAGCTTAATGTTTTCAAAGGATTTAATTAGGTCCACTATAAGGCGGATTTTGCCGGTTTTAAATGGGCTGTTCTTTATACTGAACATTGAATTTGCGCTGAAAAATATAAATTGTAATTTAATTCTTTTTTATCCAGCCCGTTCTTACGTAAAGAAGCTTCTTTCCCATACGTAAGCAATAAACATAATATATGTCTATTAAAATAAACCA
Organism: Catocala fraxini; assembly: GCA_930367265.1. Lineage (NCBI taxonomy): Eukaryota > Metazoa > Arthropoda > Insecta > Lepidoptera > Erebidae > Catocala > Catocala fraxini. The sequence goes on from OV884045.1 coordinate 17,518,434, forward strand.
GACGCCTTAAAACTCTCTGGTCATAGGACCAGAGAGTTTTAAGGCGTTTAAGAAGTAAGGTTTTTAAGAAGTAGTACCGGACTATCCATATGTAATATGTATCAGCTATAGTCCTTAGGATTCGAGCAAAGATAAAGAATAACATGGCATGCTTATTCAGCATATTCAGCACAAATACTGGTGAACATTTTTAAGTATTGCATAACAACTATTTCTCAAAAGACATAAAAGACACGAGTTGCCTATACTGCCGTCATAAGCAAAAAGCCGTAACTATATTTTTCCAAAATTTAACATAATAATAATAATAATTGTATATTAAGTTTAAGTTGGCAGAAATATGAATAACAATAGGTCTTAAAAATACTTGAAATAGGATACATTACTTTGGACGCCTGTACTAGGTTATACCTGTATCACAGGCGATGATTATGTGCTATTATAGTGTAATAGGAAGGGCATTCTTAACAATATTTAACACATATATACTGTTCTATAATAAGTTACTATTACAATGAAAATAATATAACTTATTTATATAATTTTGTATTTAAATATTAGTTGACTAATGTTTATGAAATAAACATAGGATATGTCTAATAATGGGAATCTAAGCTAACTAGTGTAAGTGACATAGATTTAAATAAACGGCGATCTAGGCTCCCTCATAATCTACTGAGTTTATATATCTATATTCAGCTTGTTTTCTGGCTGGACAATCAGTTTCACCCGTCTTGTGGTTGCTAGGCTTCTTAAAACGAGAGCTTGAAGCACATTTAGGAACATCTTCCTTCTTTGTACATTCGGTCATCGAATGTCCAGCTTCAGCACAATGTCCACACGTATCATAACTAATCAGTAAAAAAAGATACACATCATCTACCAGTATTTTTTTACAAAAATACTGGCAGATACGTCTTTTTTCCTCATGACGACAGTATAGCCACCACGATGGCCTATTTCGACACTGGAACCGTTACATGAACCAAAAACCTTTATTCCTTTTTATCAACTTCTATAGCCTCATTTAAATATGACATTAAAATGGCTGCTTATATCTGCCTCTTGTGATTCATAATGAGGCGTTTACTGTGAGACTACAATAATATCTCATTACATGGTCTAGCGGGCTGTGCAAACGTCTATGAAATATAGGTTAGACATCATTTGATGATTAAATAGTTGACGGATGACGGACCTTTTATAATATCATGGTTTTAGTTCAAGATGAGTTGGCAAGGAGGCTTCGTCTATATAGGAGAGCTAGACTTCGAAGTGCAACGCTATAGCTGGACATTGGAAAAGATAATAAGCGAGTTAATGTACTCGATTCGTGTACGTAAATACTTGGCCAAATCACACACGAGCATACAATATAATAAAGCATACACGAGTTTAATCAATAACCAGCGACTTGGCACACCGTGGTAGGTTTAGTCAATAGGATGCGGGACGTTCCATCTTTCCTCGGGTGAGCTCGACATAACCCATCTGCTGACTTTTTTCTGCGGAGAAAAATGCGCACATGTATTTTAAGCTGAAAAATAAATGCATGCATGCATATCTAAAACTTTGATTAAAATACTTATAATTTGTACCTAACAATATAAATATACTTACATTATCAATATGTTCAAATATATTTTGTTTGTCATAAACACGTTGCATCATAGAAATCTACGCTCTTACAGGATTCCAGCATAAGACTGGTATCACTGTCCTTGACGGGTGAATAAAAACGCCGAAGAAGAGCTTTCTTTTCCTTTCAAATTCAAATCTTTATTGCTTTGCCACTTATAGCAATTGTCGATCCTGTCGGGCAAATTAAATATATTCCTCTAAATCCTTCTCTCTAAAGTCTACAACGTACATGTGATATATCCGGTATTGCAAGCGGTTACGTTACAGAAACCGCTTATAAAACAGACATGTGATATACGACCAAAAAAATGGCGATAGTTAATTGAGTCCTGCCGTAAAGAGAACATCTCAATGACATTATATTAAAGGCAATCTTGTAAACATTGTCACATGATGTCGCTTTTATTAATCTCTGGTACAAAATTTGGCCAGAAATCAAATGCGTGATACATTGTATGGTATCATTTTTATTCGGAGATACATATATACCTATTATTATTTTTGGCCCGGTTGCAAAATGTCTCGATCATTCTTGATGTGAAACGAGTGTTATTTCTGGTTCGACTAGACAAGTTTTATCGATTTTAATTTTATATCAAACGTCGATAGTTGTGGTGCAAAAGATACGAGAATAGATATACCTGATTCGTGATCGAAATAGAAATATAATAATACATATCCTTACCTATTGACATGCCTTAGTGTTGTCACTGCTTTATTTTTAATTATTTATTTATTAAGCGTAGCAACAGCACACATAGGTATAAAACACTAGTACAATAAAGAAAATGAGGGTTGTTCTAATATGCATGTCTATTATAGGTGCAACACATTCATAACACTACTTATATTTGTTAATGTATTGGTAGTCATGTGGGATAAGTTTAAGCTTACGTTTGCGTTCTTTTGTGAGGTGTCGAGTTCAATTCTCGGGTCGTAAAAAGAGGTTTTGAGTAGAAATTCTTAGTTACAACACAGAGAGTCTGCAAGGTGCTTTATAGATGACAATAGCCCATGGCTCTAGAAAGTAGGAGTTAACTTATATAAATTCCGATACATAAGCTATGTCATATTACGGTAAAAGGTTATATTTCCAGAGACGCAGTAAAGACAGTGAAATAAAGCCTAGTAGACAACAGTAGTATACTATTACTTGTGAAACCAAATCCGCAAAATATAGGCGTAGTAATAAGGATCCTTAAGAATGCGCCGAGCGTAAGACAGATAATGACAGAGCTCGTGCGGCGCATATTCAAATCGGCGCGCGGCCGCCATAGTAAAATTGTATGGAGGATTTGAAGTGCTTTTTTGATAAATATGTATCTTTATTGTCAACCAATAACTTAAATATTTGGAACGGACAAATTGTAACATAACTATTTATGTTTCGTTTAAGCTGTAAAATAGGATAGATTTCTACTGTTATAATCTAAAAATCACGCAACTCGAGCTTATGTTTTTCCAAATATACGTAATTTTTTAACGAAAATATTAATAATTTTAAGTTTTTTACACGGAGTAATTGTAAACACCTTCACTGTTATGGTAAATGTATATTTTATATTTGTATTAAACAAAAAGTGTTGATATTATTCACTTAACTGTGACCGCCTCTTTTGGCACATTTCGCTCGGCGCAATCTTAAGAATGTACAGATGTGATTCTATGTTCCATCTTCAGTCACAAGTCGGGTTGCCAACCGTACATTATAATAAAATATTGTACTTTATTTTGGGTAAACGTACTTTATACTATTTATTTTACCTATGTCAACATTTACAGATTTCATTTTATTGTTTACTTAAAGCAACGCTATAGAGATTCCCTGAATTGAATAAAAGCAATTGTTCATCTATCTTTACATAGACATAATATATTGTAAAGATCCGGCTACGACGTTCCTTGATAATAAATATTTGTTAGATGTCACTAGCATCAACAAAAATATGGTAACAAAAAGGCAGGTTAACTAATACTTTATTTTCAGGTCTTTCGTTCAAAATAAAGGAGGCAAGGCAGGCTTGGCCTAGACACAAGCATAAAGCAGTCAGAAATCGATTCTGTTTTACACCTTAATTGATTTGTATATTAAATCTGAATTGTGTAACAAATTTGATAATCAATAAATTCGAAATAACAATTAAGAATTAAACAATTAAATCGTAATATTTATATTATACTAATGGATATCACGTAGTTATTCATAGATATTCATAACTTGTTTATAGTTTTGGTTAATGACTTTGTTATTCATATTACTTATTCCTCTATAATGAAAGATTCAATATAAACAAATACTATCCATTTATAGCAGCAACGATAGCCTAGTGTAAAACCGTTGGACTGCCACGCAGAGGTCTCGAGTTCGAACCCAAGGCGCGCATCTCTGACTTTTCGAAGTTATATGCGTAATATATAGCTAATTATCGCTTGCTTTAACGGTGAAGGAAAACATCGTGAGGAAACCTGCATGTTTGAGAGTTCTCCATAATGTTCTCGAAGATATGTGAAGTCTGCCAACCCGCACTGGGCTAGCGTGGTGGACTATGGCCTAACCCTTCTCACAGTGAGAAGAGGCCCGTGCCCAGCAGTGGGACAGTTTAATACAGGGCTGATATTATTATTATTATTATTATCCATTTATTAACCTCTGAGCCTTCTTCGAAGAGGGTAATGAAAATACTATGTGGGTCTGTGTGTCTGTCTGTTAGTGACAGGCATAGCTCCGGAACCACTGGACCGATTGACTTGTAACCTGGGGTCATCCCTCGGTCGAGTTTGAATATGGGCCTTGTGGGTCAAAATACCCCCAAGATATAGGGGTCACAAGGTCATAAGGTCAGAGGATATCCGCCAACAGAGTGATTTAGAAGTCTAAGGGAGAGGCTTTTGCCCAGCAATGGGACATTACAAAAGGCTGATGAAAAAAAAACTTGAAGACGGAGAGGTTGAATCCTGGGTTTTACACCCATCTCGATATTATTAGTAAAACTATACATAGTAATGTTTGACCCCCACGGGAATCAAACCAACAACATTTGGTACAATGGCAGTTTATACTCAAACACATTAAAAAAAATCCGTGTGGGAAAGTATTTTAGTATCACGATAGCCAAATAATTAGGAATCCTCCAGTGCTCTAGACCTCTCCTGCGGCCAAATCTCTCTCGCAAGCAATTCATCCCTTTCTTTGTCTTTATCATCACCTTGCTAGAGGAGAATTCGCTCCGCCCAGAGAAAAGTAAATTATTTGATGATATCCTAATATAAATGAGAATCGGCAATGAATTGCCGTAAATCTTAGAATTTGAAAAAATGGTTCTAGTAATATGCAAAGGTCATGTGATACCACGTCACCTTGAGGTCAGAGGTCATATGTCATAGTAATTTCGGGTGTATATCGACTATGCTGAGTCGAATGGCGTTGACCGCGAGTCTCTAGCTCTTACGATTCTTGAGTTGAAAGTTGTATAACCGACAGACGGACGGACGGACAAAGCTGTTGTATAAGAGTATTTCAAACTCTAATAAAAACGTATTTCAACGTTGAAACTCTTAGTCACTGCATGAAACGTAGCAACACTGTACTTTTACATAAGTTTTCTTTTTACGGATAGTCTTTCCACAAGGCAACTATTCCATACAGCCACCACCATCCAACAACCTCTAAATCAATAACCACAACTTTCAGTTACATTAATTTACCATACACGTGTACCCTAAGCCTCCACGTGGACTACAGTGCACTGACTTCTATAAACAATAATAATTAAAAATGTTAAACAATACAATCAGTACTAAAATACCTCATTATTATGTTACCGTGTCGTGGTATTAAAGAGTGCACAGTAAATAATTCTGCTTAATTAATTATGCTTCAAATAATACCAACTATTTAATTCTTCCCATCTTCTAGCTAATTCGACGGACATGCGGCCACAAGCTCTATTATACAGGATGTCCCATAAATAATGGTCCAAGCGTAAGACAATGATTCTTTGCCTAATTATCTACAACTAATTTGGATGTTTTTTTTAAGCTATAGAGTTGCCATATTATTAATATTTTCAGATTTTTCAAATTTTGCTATCTACTGTATGTATGTATCTTATGTGTGGGCCAGTCAGTGCAGACCAGCGACACTTCGACCCAGTGGGATCTTTTGTGTCGACACTCTCCCAATAACGACTGCCATAGATGTTCATGGCAGCCGGGACCGACGGCTTAACGTGCTCTCCGAGGCACGGAGCAAGCGATAATTGTCAATCAATACACACATAATTTCGAAAAGTCATATAACTTCCGAAAGTCAGTGCGTGCCGTGGGTTTGAACCCGAGACCTTCTGCATTGCAGTCTGTTGGTCTCCCCACTGAGCTATCGCTGCTTCTACTACGAAGTTAAAGATTTACTGGTGGAGCAAATATTAATATTTTCAAATTTATCTTTGTAAAATTTTGCTTAATAGTTTGCCCATGTTACAATATAGCAATTTTGATAATATCAGTATAGTTTCTAGAGAAAGAAGGTCGGAAATGATGAAGTACTTTTTTCCTTATTATGATTATCCAAGTTTCTTATTTGCCACTGTAAAAAAAATGTACCACATCAGAGTGACCCATGCCTTTTACATCATATACACTTTGAAATTAAACTACTATATACGGATTTTATCGCGTTGTTTATTTGACATTTTATTACAAAATTTTGAAAACACACTTACACTATACTACTATTAAACTTTACTAACTTTTAAGCTAATTAAATTATTATTAAAACTATTTAGAATTAATTAAATAGCATACAATATCATATACACTTATTAAGGTTTCCAAAATGGTATAAAACTTATGTCTGGTCCTTCTAGTTACAAAGTTATTACTATGAATCTGAGGAAGGTGCTTATTCAATAAAATTTTCTTATAATTTAAGATGCATCCAGACCACAATTTTATTATTTTTAATACCTGCCTATCATCTCCTCGTTCATTTCAAGACGCGCACGCTTTTTGTTTTGGTTTAACGGTACGCCGACGCCGCCGCGACACCTGCGCTGGAGCGCAAAAACAGCGTCATTTATTATTATAATTAACTCCCACAAGAAATATTAAAATAAAAATTAGGTACATAAATATATCTACCAAGACACATCTCGTTATATAACAAAGAGCAATAAAAACTATATTTATCTGTGGTTATATTTAAAGATTTATTTTTTTGGTCATACTAGATTTAACATATAATGAGACTTTTTTGTATTTTCCCACTACGCTGTATTTATAGAATGTAATAAAATGTGTATGAAGGTTACATTTTATGACAAAACTAGTTAAAGTTTATGAGTTTTTGCTTTATGTGGTTTTAAGTTATAAAGTAGGTAGTGTGTTTATATTTTATATACATACAAGGCGGCAGGCACGCATACAGTCAGTCTGGTAAACGGTTATAGCAGTCTCTCGAGGACTGTGACATTTATGGCACCTGTCCGATCCATCAAAAAATTGTGGATGTTGGCAGCTTGAAGGACGAAGATTATTGGTCTAGTCTATTGGATGACACTGCAACGTCCAATTAAGAAACATAAAAAACTTTCCATCGCATGAATACATCGCAAACCTATTTTGGGGCAGTGTTCTCTAGTAGGACTTGTTTTGTTTTGTGTAAACACACTATTAAAGTACTTACATCCAAATTTCACGAAAATAATTTTCTCAAGAAGCAAGAAATATGTAGATAGCAACCTACATATTTTTTGCGTAATACAACTAATGCTGCAGCTAAAGCAGCGATAGCTCAGTGGGGAGACCAACAGACTGCTGCATTCTCGGGTTCAAACCCACGTCGCGCACCTCTGACTTACGGAAATTATATGACTTTTCGAAATTATGTGCGTATTGATTGACAATTATCGCCTGCTCCGTGCCTCGGAGAGCACGTTAAGCCGTCGGTCCCGGCTGCCATGAACATCTATGGCAGTCGTTATTGGGAAATTCAGTACCCTCTAATATCCTGACACTGGTCTAGCCTTAGGGTACCGTTAGCCTTCGGGTTGCGGAGGTTAGGTGGCAGCCGCTCCATGTAAAACTGATATCCAGTCAAATCCGGTTAAACTAGAAAAACCGACCCCAAGTGACTTGGGAATAATAAAGGCTAAGGGAGAAGAGAAGAAGAAAGACAACTAATGATCAAAAAATGATCCTCGGGTATTTTTTTCAGATATCAATAAGCTCAGGTTAGGCATAAGCACTGAGACTTAATAAAAATTAAAACAATGGACACAAAGAATAACCATACTCTTTACGATTACTCGTAGACGCATAAAATGATCCCGAGTGGAAATGGAACCTACATTTCACGTAGTAGCGAGAGGCTACCAAATGCACTGCCCCATTTATACAGTTATGCAGGCTACACTACCATTGGGATTTAGTAATACAGTAGTGCATTCTAATATTTATATGTATGAGTAAGACCAATATTATTAATTTGCTTGAGGATTTATAAAGCCTTATATGTAGACAGACACAACGTTAATCTAATGAAGATAGTCTTACTATACCTTAAGTAAAGTCAATATGAAAGTATGGAAACTGACCACGGGGCATCTACCACCAAAGTATTGAACTCTAACTAACAGCCAAGTCTATTGCAATGAGAGGCCAACTTACACTGGTTTTCACACGCTAGTCGATAAAGAAAATCTTTTACTACAGTAACTATTAATCATTTTATCCTCTTATAAGTATGTTGAGGTCAGCCTCTAATCAAGTTTAACGCGGCCAGCTATAAATAGACGAATTATGTGCTAACAATAGTTATTAAATAATATTATAGCGTTAATTAACTCACCTTTACACATCTTGTGAGCTGAAAGGACATTATCTTGACACGATAATAAATCGTTTCGCCGCATAGTAACGTTACGCGATTGTTATTAACAAACATAAGAATCATTCATTCGAAATTTGAATAACTATATTCGAATGCAGATGCGTTGTCATTGATTATTTCGATAGTATTCAGATCGAATAATCGAATTAAAATTTGATAACATTTGTTAAAGTTTTCTTTTGTAATGGAAAATCGTAGTAATGATTATACTATTTATGTCTATCAAGTAGTATAAAACCATAATAATTCGGTACTTAATTGGATATTTGAATGATTATTGGATAAACGCACATAGCGCTCTCTTACTATGCTGTAGTAAATTGTAAACGATGACTATAAAGTTTATCAGGCATAAACATGGTGACCATCGCTTTCACTTGTTTAATTCTTGGAAGTAGCGACGGCAACGTATTTACGTTGCTGGTCCTAATTCCCTGCTACGATGGTATTTCTTTTCCAGTATAAGCTGTCATAGTAAGATATAATAGAATACCTTATAATATATATTACTTAGATATAATAGAGCAGCGATAGCTCAGTGGGGAGACCAACAGACTACAATGCAGAGGGTCTCGGGTTCGAAACCACGTCGCGCACCTCTGACTTTCGGAACTTATATGACTTTTCGAAATTATGTGCGTATTGATTGACAATTATCGCCTGCTCCGTGCCTCGGAGAGCACGCTAAGCCGTCGGTCCCGGCTGCCATGAACATCTATGGCAGTCGTTATTGGGAAAGTCAGTACCCTCTAATATCCTGACACTGGTCTAGCCTTAGGGTATCGTTAGCCTTCGGGTTGCGGAGGTCAGGTAGCAGCCGCTCCGTGTAAAAACTGATATCCAGTCAAATCCGGTTAGACTAGAAAAGCCGATCCCAAGTGACTTGGGAATAATAAAGGCTAGGAAGAAGAATTAAGATATAATAGAATATATATCCAGTGTTATATTTTTTTAAACGGAGGAAAATTAGCTTCTATTTCTAAGCAAGTAAAGTAATTGAATTATGACAGTATTCGATTACAAACTATTGCCGGTAGACCGTATAAGGCTCGTCTCATATTTCATGAAACCTTGACATAACTGCCGGAATTCTGTATGGTAAGCCCAAATTTAAAAAATATCCATTCTGTTTCAATTATTAAAAATACAACATGTAACATAATAAACGCACATCCCGAAAGTAGTTTGTTCAAAATCGGCTACTGAATCAATTCCAGCAATTTTTAATATAGGTAATTTTTTATCCCTGAAATAATTAAAACGAATTAAATTATAGTCACCCAATTATTAAACAGCTGAAATAAACGAAAATGTATCATAATTCAAGGCAATAAGGTTTTTGATGCAATAAAGGCAATAATGTTAGATTTATTGTAATATACCCGTACTATCGTCCACACGTCACGCACAATAAGGAGAAATAATTCGTTAAATTAAAACATTTTAATGATTATTATTATAATAATAGTTTATTGTTTCTCTCTCACATAGACACATAATAAGAAATTACACAAAAGAAACTTAATCTAGACATATACATACACGCAACTATGTGAGAGACTGGTATCTGTACTAGGCTCGACCTGTATGACAGATTACCATTTTACGATTTAATAATCTAATTGGGGTGTTTGAGATTGTGCGTTATATCTGTGACATGTTGTATATACTACACATGTTGTATAGTATATATGTATATGTATAGTTCATTATTAGTCACTATGATAAGAATAGCGATTAGTTCCAAAATCTATTATATTTTGTGTTACGATCAACTACATTTAAATAGCCCACGGATGTTTACGTAAACACCGGAACCTAGGGCTTACCGTGCTCTCTGATCCATGGCAATAGCTCGTTAACTATATATGTAACACGTAAATCAATATACTCAGTAAGCCCGTTCATAAGTGATGTATTATATAGTACTAGCTAGACGTTGTCCTGCACACACGAAAAAAAAAACCCAAATATAAACCATCCTCGAATCCACATGAACACACACAATTTTTTTTTTTCAAAGTCGGTCTAGCCGTTTAGCAGTAGTTCAGTGACACACACACGTACATTATAATTATATATATAAAGATTATGTATAGTCTATATACAGTGGTAAATCATAAATATGATAGAATTCATTTTCGTTCGGGGTTTCACCTATGTACATCCCCTATTAATTTGTGTTTTTGATTGATTATTATAAAGAAACATATCGCATCCTTAATAAAACAGAGACTTATCTCAGTATTTTTGATTAAACAAATTTGAACTCTATTGCAAAGATTTAACACAAATATAATATTAGAATTTAACATATACAATTAGAGTTCAAATTGCCTTACTTTCAAATTTCGAGTTAAGTCGCTGTTTTATTAAGAGTGCGATATACATACAAACAGAAGCCTACAATGCGCCAGATATATTTACAGACTCCTTTATACTATTGAGAACTTCATAGCAGGAAAATTCATTATCATAAGATCTTAAGAAACATCAGAATTTGTTAAAACTAAAAGGGGAGCATATCGCTTTCTCCCTCGCACATGTGCACTCAAATAGCAATGACATCACAAGTAGGTACGTACGCCCTTTTCCTTTTATTTGACAACCACCCCTTCCATCGGATTTTAAATTATATCTTATTTCTTTGTAAGTGGATTTAAAACCAATTTTCGTGCAAAAGGTTTGATAACATAAATTCTTGATTAAAATAAAATATATTTATCCCTACTCTATAGTAACACATGCCCAAAATTTCGCCATGAACCAAGTAGATATTCCTATTTAATTATAATATAATTAGCTATTATAATAAGCAGTCCATCCTGCGTATATAACTGATATGATTATTGAGTGCCATTTGTCGTTATGTGACGTGTCAGTTAATATATCATTACATTTATCAGTTGGATGAAGAAAACAAAATAAGGTCAATGTACCGCACTCACACATGTGTAGCTAAGTAAAACGTAGAAACATCTAGAAGTATGTAAGTACAGAACATTAAAAACGTCTCTAAGAATAAATCTATACTTCTATACTAATATTATAAAGCTAAAGGGTTTGTTTGTTAGTTTGTTTGTTTGGTTAAACGTGCTAATCTCAGGAACTACGGGAACGAATTGAAAAAATGTTTTAGTGTTGAATAGCCCATTTACCGAGGAAGGCTATAGGCTATATAACATTATGCTACGGCCAATATGGGCGGAGCATTAATGAAAAATGTTGCAAAAACGGGGGAAAATATTCTTATGTGAAGCAGACGAAGTTGCGCGGTAGATACATACATGTATGTCCTTAAGTATGTGTAAGTTACATACTTAGGTTCACGCCTATAGTGTGAAGGGGTAGACAGAGGAGTATAAAACTAACATTTCGCCACCTATTGTGTTTGGACCTTACGAAATAGGGGATAAGACAATTGTCGCCAACAAAGCATTGATCTAGACCAGTGGTCATCAACCTGCGGCTCGCGGCGTTCTTTGATTCTTCGGCTGTGGCTCTACCACGAAATTTTTAGTGCAGGCACCGAACATTATTTATTATCTTGCTTTAGTATGAAACCAAATTTTATTTTAGTTACTGTTAGTTAACCTAAGACTTATTTGACGAAGGCAAGCTCGAGTGTTCTTTTAATCCTAATTATTGCCGCAATTATATATTTTAATTAATTAATTAATATTCTATCACATACACACCACACCATCTAGCCCAAACTACGCAGAGCTTGTACTATGGGTACTAGACAATGGATAAACATACATATATACATTTTTTTTTTGTAAATACATATATGTTATACATAGAAATACCAAGACCAAGACAAACATTCATATTCATGCATACAAAATGTTTCACTTGTGCGGGAATCGAACCCGTGACCTCAGGCGTGGCAGTCGGTTACACTACCCTTTACACCATCGAGGCTGACAGATATTCTGCTAAAGCAAAACTTAAGTTAAAAAATGGCTCTTTGAATAGATTTCAATTGTGTATCATGTATATTTGGCTCTTTTGGTCTACAAGGTTGCGTACCACTGGTCTAGACAATCTGCTGCTATTGAGAATCGCTTGACAGAAAAACAGAGTAACCCTTTGGCCGACTCAGAGATCAAACCTGAAACCTCAAACACCGCGATACCATAACCATCAGACATACTATGACTAGATATTCCCACGTCTTCGCTCCCGTAAATGTATGTTATGTTATAGTAGTAACAGTACTATTTTCTGATCGATAAGTACCCTATGTTATTTTTTGTTCTCCCGACAACGTGTATGCCAAATTTAATGATGATCGGTTGAGTAGTTAAGACGTGAAAGCGTAACAAACAAACTCACATTCACATTTTTAATATTAAGTTAGGATTATTTCCTCAATGTAATTATTTCATATTTATAATGAGCAAACAAGTGATAAATATTATAATTGTCCTTGACGCGCGCGGCGCGACTAAGCTATAGAAAGAGATGTCAAATGTTATCATACTGTTCAACACCCATTTAAGTTACACAAACAAATATAATGTGATGAATTAAACAACGCTTTACGTAGGAATCTTAATCTATGTGAATAAGGTTCTACTAGACACTGTTGAATAAAGAAGCGCAGTATGTCGAAACGTAAAATATACAAACATAAGTTCCTCCAGACCAAATGTCGGTCATGGTGGCCAATCGCAACGAAGACTGGCAATCATAGACAAAATTATTGTGCACAATAAGTAGGTATACTCTCTATCCTCTCACTCTTGTAGTCCAATAGGAGGTTAATCCGACACGACAGGAAAGAGAGCTTTCCAAGAATTCAAAGAATAGATACATAAAACAAACAGACCTGGATTAAATAACAAGTTATTTATTATTGATAATTAAATATCATATAAGATCTTGCTATTTTAAATGTTTTTATTCGTTAAAAATATAACAGAATATATACTTCGAATAAAAACGCATATGAACTAAATTGCCTAAAAATACAAGATATAATAATAATAATAATAATATTCTACCACATACACACAACACCATCTAGCCCAAACTAAGCAGAGCTTGTACTATGGGTTCTAGACAATGGATAAACATACATATATACTTTTTTTTTTGTAAATACATACATATTATACATAGAAACACCCAGACCAAGACAAACATCCATGTTCATGCACACAAATCTTTGACTTGTGCGTGAATCGAACCCGCGACCTCGGGCGTGGCAGTCGGTTACACTAACCACTACGCCATCGAGGCCGACAATGGGTATATGGATAATGGGTGGTCCCCAACAAGAGATGATTGATGATGATTCTATCAAAGCTTTTAATATTTGCTCTGTCGTAAAAATATTAATACATGCAAGTATTACCTTGGAGTAATTATGGGATAAATTTAAAAAAAAACATTAAATGCCGCCAATTTTGAGTAAGCAAAGGTGCCTCCATTGTGTAGTCGTATGATAGACTCGGTGAGCCGTTAACCATTTATTCTGCACCACGTGCGTTTTCAACAAATACCTTTAACGACAACACAAAAAAATACGCGCCATTTTCGTGTAAACGGTTTAACCGTCATTGTGGAACGTAGAATAAACGATTAGGGTTGATGCAATCCTTATCCTTACTAATATTATAAATGCGAATTAAACGCCATAACTACTCAACCGATCAACATGAAATTTTGCATACACGTTGTCGGGGTTACAGAATAGGACATAGGGTACCTTTCATCCAGAAAAAGTACTGTTACAAACATAACTTAACCTACATTTATGCAAGCGAAGCTGCGAGCAAAGTTTATTGCGAATTATTACTACATACTTTCTAACATCAATTGTATACAGGATGTCCCAGAATATGTGAGTCAACATACATACATACATAGATTCACGCCTGTTTCCCAGAGGGCAGATCCTGACACACTTCTCTGGCTTCATTCACTTTCATCACATTCCTCATACACGCCCGTCGGTTCAAGGTGCTCTTAACCTGGCCTTTGTCCAGAACGCCTCCGATCTGATCAAGAAACGTTCGCCTAGGTCTTCCTCTTGCGACTGTTCCATTCACACTAGCCTTATAAACTTTCTTAGTCAGTCTTTCCTCGTCCCTTCTTTCTACATGCCCAAACCAGCTTAACATACCCTTTTCTATTCTTGTCACTATATCCACTTTCATGCTGCATCTCTCTCTAATCACACTATTCCTTATTCTATCTTTCAGAGTCACACCACATATATTTCTCAGCGCTCTCATTTCTACAATATTTATTCTGCTCTCATGCTTCTTTTGCCATACCCAACTTTCACTTCCATACATCAGTGTGGGCACTAATAGTCCTCTATGAACAGCCAAACATGCCTTTTCGGAAACATTTAGACTGTTCATAAAAATTGTAACGAAAGATTCCTTAGGTAAGGCCCTTTAAAATGATTAAAATAAAAATATAATGGCATTTCTGTAAAAATATAAAAAACATAAGTTTTGGTGCAAAAAACTACACCAAAATAATGCGGTGATTTCAAAACAAATCAAAACAACAAACAAAAAAATCGCTTTTGTTTGACGAATCAATCCTTCACAAATAATAATAGTGGGAAAAAAAGAAAATTAGCCCTAATGAAGTACCTGTAGTTGAAAGTCTGAAAAGGTCGTACTTTTTTAAAAACTTTGATATTTATATTTTAGACAATTGTCATATATTTTTTTAGCACATTTGAATGGTCCTCATCTAAAGAATCGCCCATTACAATTTGATTCACATATTCCGGGACATTCTGTATATACAATTGATGTAAGAAATTATGTAATGAAATGTAATGAAATGAAATGAAATGAAATTTATTTGCATAAAACATGGTAGAAAAGATGTTACATAGCAATAATAGGTACAAGCATGTTTTACTAGTTATATAGTGTGCAAATTTTTGAGACATTCTTCTAATGTAGTAATCTGTCATAATATACAGCCTTGCGGCATGCCATTATTCATAATTAATTACATTCATTAAACTAGTTTTAAACAATTATACATGTCAGGCAATCTAATTAATTAAAAGTAAACAAAAATTTCCTAACAATCCATTATCATTAAAAACATTAAAATAACGTTTGTGAATAGTTTTTTATTTGTTATTTTTTAGTCATCATTTGTATTTATGTACTATTTTTGGTAATAAATATATTTTTAATTTCTATTTTTAATCTATATCAGCATATGGCGACCTCTGTCACTCGTTACTGACCTACCTCAATTTAGAGATACCCGATAGTTTTCATTGTAGATTCGAGAAATTACGTTTTAGGATAAAATCTTTCAGAATGGAACATAATATACAGAGTCGAGTTGTAGACAATTGATATCGTAGCCTCTACCTACGGCCAGATTTTAAGGTTTGAAGGATCTGGGCAACAGAAATGTGTAATCTCCAAATATTTTTTGAAGCAGTCTAAATAAGAATCCAGCTTTTAATAAATATTAAGTGTAATCGTCTGTGCAGGCTGCCCCCGGGTAGGTTAACAGGGCTTCAATTCCACTACCTTCTTTTGTGGAGTACCTGGATTGAAGCACTTTTTGACCTACCTTAATCCGTACTTCCTCTATCAGCGTCCTTTATGTAATGATAAGCTTACAGAACGTCAATACTGCTACCTTCCAGAAGGCGTCTTAAGTGGGCCAACCGGCTTGACAACTTGCCATTTCTTGTTTCTGACTTTGATATTAGAATCACAATCTTACATAAAGTTATTTATATTTTTATAAATCCAGTTTGTTGGTGAATGTACAAATGTAGATAGGTACCTATTTATGGGTGTATCTGTGACTAATACGAACAAATATATTATTAAATAAATATGTTGGTGAACAATACAATTAAAAAAGGCATTTTTAAAAACGTGACTGTCTTGCTATGTGACGAATTTACAACAACGAGCAATAAAAACGTAGATTTCTGTTTCTCATTTAATTTTATTCTGCATACCACAGTAGGTGTGCAGAATAAATATATACCTGTTTCCTAGTGAAGAAACTGCGAGCCTTTTGTCGTTTACTGAGCACATTCCCAGACCCGTGCTACTGAGAATCTCTGATTAAAAACCCACTTAAACTTCATTCGTCAAAATCGCCTACAAAATCGTGGTAGTCATCAATTTGGCAAGCAAGAAATACTATAATTCTTTCTTAAATAGACGACTCTCGCACTAGGAATAAACCCTGTGTAGCGAGACGTTACAGAGATTAAATAACTGACACAGAAATCTAGACTTGGAACAAGTGTATGGGGATCTAACACTTAGAGCTCTGGCGAACAAGGCAATCACTTAAACCATTATGCCATTGACTCTTGACTTTTCAATCAAACTGCATAATACTAGCCGTAATGATTATTACCACAACATACCATTATATAACAACTATTCACCTACAATACTGCAGTATAAAACAAGACATTAAACCTTAAGTACGTCTGTATCAAAAATAAAACTCAAGCGTCGCGACTCAGCGTCGCCTGTCGCACCGAATTGGCGACGTTAAGTCTGCCGTTTGTCCTCCATAACTAGGACATGTCGTGCCTAGACAATGTTCTATCTAGCAAACTTAGTGTGACCAACATTCATAAATATATAACCCACGGAAAAGGATCTTTTGATTTCCTTTAAAGATTTACAAAGTTGTTCGTTGCTCTGATTCTTTTATGAATATTATGTTTAAAGCGCACTGATGGGAAATCTGTTTTATATTCTCAAATTCTATCAACAGAGGCTTCTTACTACAAAATTCTAACAAATGTGAGTTTGTTTCTTTGTTTGACCGATCATCATGGAATTTCGCATACACCTTGTCAGAGGAACAAAAAAGGACAAAGACTACCTTTTATCCAGAAAAAAACACGGTTGCGGGGGATGATAAAACTAACATAACCTACATTTACGTAGTTTCTGCCTACCTCTATGGGAAACAGGCGTGAATCTATGTATGTATGTACATTTAAGCGAGCGGAACGGCGGGCAAAATTTAGTTATAAATAATACTAACTCTTATAATAGAGCTCATAGTCAGTTGCACTCACTGATCGGTAAACGATTAGCGAAGTTAAGCAACGTTGGCTGCGGTCAGTCTATAGATGGGTGACCGCTTAGTGGTATTTCATCTGAGCGTCTTCGTGCTTCGGAAGGCACGTAAAAAGTCGATCCCGGTTGTTGCCAAATTGACAGCAGCCGTTAAGCCATGTCAGCGGCCTACGGCGGCTTGAATAGCTCTTGACAACAGGTTGGCCACTAAACCACACGAAAAGAAGAAGAAGTCTTATAATATGCTTTATAGAGGTCAATAGATGTGGCCCCTATTACGCGGTACTTATAGCATTGCTATGCATAGTTTTGTTGCTGGCATTCGAACTCGACCCCATATGTAAGAGTTTTCATAGACGTATGCCATGGAGCCAATGTTGTCAGACAATTGAAATTGTAGTATTATATGGATGTAGCTTATGAAATTCACCCCCTGTTATGTAGAACCTTTAACAAAGCAACAGCCGCGATAGTCTAATTGGATACCGTTGGAATGCCGCGCAGAGGTCTCGAATTCGATCCCAAGCGGCGCATTTCTGACTTTTCGAAGTCATGTGCGTACTAAATAGTCAAGACTGCGCCGAGCATAAAACAGATAATGACATTAACGACAGAGCTCGTGCGGCGCATATTCAAATCGGCGCGCGGCCGCCATAGTAAAATTGTACGGAGGATTTGAAGTGCTTTTTTGATAAATATGTATCTTTATTGTCAACCAATAAGTTAAGTATTTGGGACGGGCAAATTGTAATATAACTATTTATGTTTCGTTTAAGCTGTAAAATAGGATAGACTTCTACTGTTATAAATTATAATCTAAAAATCACGTAACACGAGCTTACGTTTTTTGCAAATTTACGTAATTTTGTAGGCGAAAATATTTATTACTTTAAGTTTTTTACACGGAGTACTTGTAAACACATTCATTGTTATGGTAAATGTATATTTTATCTTTGTATTAAACAAAAAGTGTTGATTTTATTCAGTTAACTGTAACCGCCTGTTTTGGCACATTTCGCTCGGCGCAGTCTTAATTATTGCTCACTATAACGGAGAAGAAAAACATTGTAACGAACACCTGCATGTCTGAGATTTCTTCACAATGTTGTCGAAGATATGTGAAGTCTGCCTAATGCCTGTGCATTAGGCCAGTGTGGTGGACTATGGCCTAACCCTTCTAACACTAAGTAGAGGTCCGTGCCCAGCAGCACGGATAGTTTAATACAGGGCTGATATTATATACACTCGAGAGCAATTTATAACAAAACTGGCGAAATGTGTCCAAGTTACATTTCTGCTTACGCCTTGTGGCGCACCTCTCACGTACCCCACCGCGCGGCAATATAAATAAGGCAAAGAAGGCTTTGAAACCGTTTTTAACTATTTAAGTTATTATATATTTGCTAAACAAATAAGAAAAAATGCTTTAGGTTCTACGTGTCAAATAATGTGTAGAACAAGATATAGCGATGCTAATATTTATTGTTATAAAATCTGTATCTATAGAAACAGGCCAAGTCGACCACATTATAATACACGTGCTTGCCGTCCTTTTTCTAACAAAAATATACATATTTATGTTCATGGCGGTTGCTACGCGATCGACACGACATTTTATTTTATTTGACAATAATGCTCAATTCACTCAGGGTGACCTCCAAACCACGGAAAACTTTATACGCTCTGGGATAATGCATGGGTTTATGATTTTTTAGGCTTACATTCGGTTACGAGCCCGTTCGCTTCTCAAGGTTTGCCCCTAGTAGGAATCTGTTAGGTTTCTTCTTAAAATCCACCCAAAAATAGGCAAAAATAGGGCTCCGTCTTTCAATGAAAGAGGCGAAAGTCAAGGAACGCCCCTTGACTTTCGGGCTCGTAGCCTTACATTCGGCATAAGTTTGCCGTCGTGTCGGGTTATTTTCTAGATCTAGCAAAGATTATTTATTTCCTCTGATAGGAAATTGTCAGCTGAAGCATCATGCTGCTTTCATAGAATTTCCGAAATCGAATTTGAAAATGTTCCCGGTAGAAAAATTATCTAGAGAGAACTGAAAACATAACTGATCAAATACACCACTGCTTCCTCCTTCAAAAATATAAGGCATGATTACCATGGATACATATTGTCTTTCAATATTAAATATCATTTATTCTGACTTGAATTTCAGTACTTAACCTTTAGGTTAAGTGCTGAAATTTAACACATTTCAAACTGAGGAAATCCCTTGCACTGCAGTGAGACATTTTATATACAGGGCCGATTTTATTATTATTCCTTCATTAGCTTATAATAATATATATTCTTAAAAAAATTTATTGTTTCATTTCCCGATGAGATAAACAGAGTTTTATCTTGTACCATATACCTGAATTACATTCTTATATATTACGACACACATATTAAAAATACGCAATAACTAGTCTCTTTAATTTAGCCTACAATTGTAGTGACACATATCCGTACATACATTAATGTAAATAAGCTCATACAATATTAAAACATAGAATTATATCACGCCAGCATTTTCCCAATGACGTATTCAAAACTGTATCACACCCACAAATTCCAAATAATGTTTTATTAAGTCTTAATACAAGTACAGTCCAGAATCTACGCTGTGTCTGAGAATGGTTTGTCTACCCAAGTAAATCTGGCTGATAGCCAGATCTGTAGAATGATCAGTCATGCTTGCATTGACACTAATGTATCTAGTCTATTAGGTAGTCACTGAGATGAATACATATTATATACATAGGTACTATTACGCCTACGTATGTAATACACACCCACATTTCACTAGATATGTTATTAGGTCCCACGTCATAGTGGGTGGGTCTATTGCCGTTAACTGGGTGCAGTTCCAGATTCAATTCAGTGCTTCTGCTGAGAATTTCTTTACTAAAAAGCCAATAATATGTAGAACATTAATCTAATGTAATCATGGTCTTCAAGAACTAAACACAAAGATACACTAATAACGAATATATATAGTAGAGCTCGACCGGGGAAGGACTGCCCTCTCACTGAATATCGACGTGAAATAGCAGTATTCCTAATGTTGTGTTTCGTTCAGTGAGTGAGAGTGCTAGAGGCCCAATCACCTTCTGTCCCCCTTTCCGCTCCTTCTCCTTCCCACTTCCTTTTTTTCTTCTTCCTTTCTTAAAGGGTCGGCAACGCGCAAGTAATGCCTCTGGTGTAACAGGCGTCCATAGGCTACGGTGACCATTTACCATCAGGTGATCCGTATGCTTGTTTGCCAACGAAGTTGTATAAAAAAAAATACGTTTCGTTATTTGCACCTCTATATATTGGATATATTCAAGTCTGAACATAGCTGAACACTTGTATATTTTCAACAGACTCTATAAAGCCTAACCTTTTTATATTAAAGAAGTTATTCCAGTTTGCGATAGGAACACAGAATGCTTGTTTACCAAACACCTCTTCAACATTGGTATCACTGACACCCTACTATGCATGGCTAAGAAACAGTAGCTCATGACTTCTTACGCAGCCTATGCGCAGGCTTTCAACGAACAAAGCTCCTGAACTATCCTGATTTGATAAAGAAACTACTGAGCAACATCGGTCACCGGTTTCTGTTCTGTATAGCTGATCAGAGCTAAGGTGGTTTAAATAACCGACTATGCTCACATAAGGTACTTAGGTACAATAGCCTCCTTGCATGGCTAGAATACACGCCCAACTTAAAATATAACAAATTGCGAAACCAGAAGTTGTACCTTTGAAATTAAATTATGATTGGTATCACAAGAACGCCAGGATACTCGAAGAAAAAAATTAGCTGGCTCTCAAACGGATCGTCAGCTGCTGCGATTGGCTGACTGACTTAACAACAGCTAATCAAATCCATTGACATGAATTTATTTATAAAACGTCATTGATACGATTTTCTGAAAGCAAGGTATTCATACATATTCTGCTGTTACGAAGGTTTTGGTAAAAGTCACACCGTATGTGTGTAATATTTTACCTCTTAGTAACAAGTGTAATACTATATATGTTAACACTTTCTTGCTTACACAACTGCTGGTATCGATATCGATATACAGCTATATAACATTTATTATTATCGAAATCTCTGTGTGGTTTGATGAATTTTCCACTATCAACTTGTTTGCGCTTGCGATAAGAATTTGTTCGTGTTTTTGTTTCGATATCAGAACGGGGACGTAACGAAATACCTACCTACGCTTTATAACGTCAATATATACCTATTACTATTGATAGCAATTTGCAAACAATACAACACTCACGTTATATAATTGTATCCATTTATTTCGTATAAAACTTTCCATAGATTTTAATTGGTTTTGGCTTATTATTCAATTCAATGTTGTCCAATAACGAAATCAAAATAAAATTTATTGCTTCCTATTTTATGTGTTTACTGTTTTTTATACGGATTAATAGCATTGTCCGTTGCATGCTGCCTGTGTCAATGATGCTATTGTTAAGAATTCCATGTAAACTGAAGCTAAGACTTCATGTTAGTAGCACAATGGGTAAAATACCGAGACATTTCTATTGCAAGACTGGTCGGTTTTAATCTTGTAAATCGGGCAATCTAAAATCGAGTTTGTGTTACTAAGCTGAATTTTGAAGCACCTGTTCGACGACGTTCATAATATTATATAATATTAGTCCATAATATTTATTTAAAACATATGTGACACTTTAAACCACGAAGAGTTTCAACTTGTCATTGAACATTTAAAATGTTAACTCCTGAAACGTCCATGACTCATACCGTGGAGTCAAGTAAAACGCTAGCGTTGCGCGTCCGTAATCCCTACGCTGGAGTCAAGAAAACTCGCGATTGGTCGCGAAAAAAATACCAAAGATTTTCTTGACTCCAGCAAAAGGACAGAGGACACTCCAACCATCATGAAATTCCGCTTACATCTTGTCAAGTGTACAGAAAAAGACAGGTTACATTTTATCCGGAAAAGTATAACCTAACCTACATTTATGCGAGCGAATCCGTGGCCAAAACTTAGTAATCTATAAACAAATGCATGTATTGTGGTCCAAACACATCAATCAATGTACTGTTATCCAAATTCAGCTGCAGTCAAAGATGCTACTTAATCGAAATTCGCGTCTAACTTGTAATATTGACCTCTATATACACTAGTGTCAGTCAAATCGAATAAAATGTACTTACAATTTGTCTGTACAAGATCGTCGTGTGTTCAAGTATTACGTAAATGAAACTTGAATGCGATGTATAGATATAATACATATGTGCTTGCGTAGTGACAGACTTGGTTATACAATTAAACATAAAAACAATAGGTAAGTACCATATAGATGTCCGAAGAACATTGAAAATTGCTTGAATGTCTACATCTTTAACGAAAATCACCGGCATGTTGCTATGACTTTATTGACAACTAGCTTCCTGGCGCGACTTCGCTCGCGTATGTTAATTAAACATCCTATATTAAACAAGGATAGTGTAGCTTCGAATTAGTGAAATAATGATTAGAATCTGTTCAGTAGTTCCAGAGATAATCGCTTACAAACAATCGAATAAATTTTACAGCTTCATAAAATTAGTATTCTGTGATGTTTTAGTAATGCCTACTCCACATAAATGAATACTGAAAACGATTTAATTGATAACAGACGAACAGACAAACATTGTTTTACGACTGCACTGACCTATAATACGAATCTAGATTAACATCATCAAAACACAGACAGTCTAAGATATCATAATAAAAGCACTATCTCATGTATTCAAAGGATGTTTCTGATGCAAGACTACGACATGACCTACACGTTGAAGTATCGATGCATTCCCTGTTTGTAGATG
The DNA here is from genome assembly GCA_930367265.1 of Catocala fraxini. Classification (NCBI taxonomy): domain Eukaryota; kingdom Metazoa; phylum Arthropoda; class Insecta; order Lepidoptera; family Erebidae; genus Catocala; species Catocala fraxini. The sequence goes on from OV884045.1 coordinate 17,541,872, forward strand.
TAATGTTCAATAAAGTTACGTCGGTATGTGAAGATCCTCTATGAATTTTGTCTCATAATGTTGACATCATTAGCTTGTTTGATTTGTTAAGTGTTTAAGTAATAGAAGATTGTTGTTTGCGCAATCGTATCATTATGGTAATACAATAACTATAATTAGACTTTATTAGGTGATTATATAGTTCTGGGTCAAATTGGTGAAGTGGTTTGTGTAATCACTAACATAATATAAGTGTTTAGTATATGATACCTTGGTTATCAATGTTTGATCTTCTACTTTTTGTCACAACTGAAGTCAAATGTTTAGCAACCTTGTTTAAAAATAACTGCGTAATGCAGTTGTATTCTCTTTAGTATTACTTAGCGAGCTAAAAAGGAAACTGCCCTTGGTTTTATTCAATGTTTGTGAATTATGTCAAGGTGTACTTACGTTACCATTAAAGTAAACACGTAAATCAGATAAAAACGCATTTATTCCTCAAAACAACTTATTCTAACTTACACCTATATTGGCATATACTTTGGCTTTACAACATTATTTTGGTTTCACTTCACAAATTGTTCCGACACTTTTTCCTGGAGCGTCAATCTCACTAAACTTCTCCTGGCGGTTCCAACTTCACGATCCACCATTCAAGCCTTTAAGGCTCGAGGGTTGAAGCTGAACAGCCGGCCGGGGCTTCATAACTTCATCCGTGTTTCAAAACTGAGTTGATCAAGGCTCCTCGTCCTCAGACAAAGACGGCAGAGCCAGTGTTCGGCGCAGCTTCTCACGGCGTTGCGGGGAGATGGACTTCTGACGGCGCAGGCCCTCCGTGTGCAGCACATAGGAGCGCTGCTCCGGCTCGAAGACTTCCTCAGAGTCGTCTTCAACCAGCGCGGGTAAAGCAGAGCCGCGAAGCTTCTGCCTCCTCGGGCAGTCCGTGGCCATGGTGTCCATCTCACGATGCTTCAGCGACGGGTACACATCAGCGTACAAAGCGGCAACAGATTCTAGTTTTACAACCATGTTGATGACTTAGTGTAATTTGTATTGTAGGTAAGAGGTTTATAGATCGCGACGTGCTCTCTGTGAATGCTCGTGGCAGAGTGCGGGGCGGCGGAGCGACGCGCGTATTTATAGCCCCGCGAACCGTGATAAATTGGTTTGTGTGCACTCCGGCGGGCGTCACACCGCGTCTATGTGTTTACTTTAAGGTTCGCGTTCACTGGAGTTGTGTAAAAACCGACCGTACTACGTAGAACACACCTTTGTAAGATTTTTATTACACAATATAAACAAGTGGTTCCTTGATTACTTTTTTGCTGTAACTTCCAAGAATATCTGCGTCTACATATACTTTCATGGACGCAAATCATGCTCGACGGAGGATGTTGGGAATTCCGTCCACTTTGTGAACGAATGCCACTAACGTTTTTTTAGTAGGTACGCAACTCAACACATTTTGGACAGCATTATAAAACAAATAATGTTATACCCTATTCCTGATTCAATTCCAACGAAACCGGTACTGTTTTCAGAAACTAAAAGTGGTTCATTAGACTTGTATGTGAAATAATACGCATTTTAATAATTTTTAATATGCATTTTTTTCGGTCTAGAAAATCTGTGCCTATATGCAACCATCCTTACAAGTAAATGGAGATAGGCAGCCATCACTGCATAATGTACTGAGCTTGACCCGCTTAGCTTGAAGCTGCAAAAGTGAGGATAAAACGCCACCGGCTTTTTGACCTTCGAATACAAATAGACGACATACGAATGCGATAGATCCTTGCACATTGCAAGTTAATGTAGCATGTATGTATGTAGGCAGATGTTTCTCGAAATCGTTTGGCCTATGTAATGTTTAGCGTACGCATAAATGTTTCTGTGTATTGTGTGACGTCAAATGCGTTTATATATTTGTATATGTGTATATCGACGTCCCAAATTATGCAATGGTGCGGCCTTTCGTGTTAGGGACGCCATTTTCCTCCCCGCGGGAGAGTTATAGAGTATAAGTATAAATAGGTACCTATATATACAAACGTCGGTGTACTTATATGTATGTTTTGTGAATATATAGTAAGTTTAAATGTTGATTTGTTTTATCTCGTGGAAGGAAATTATGTAGAGCATTTGTCACGTTTTATAATTCTAGAATTATAAACAAACAGTGAACGACGTTAAGAAAATAAATACTTGTTTTAATGATACGAGAAAAGATAATCTGAATGCATCCTAAGCTGTTAAGTGTGCTTATATCAGGTAAAGATCGTAAATTGGACCAAAAGTCAACCTAGATCGTTGTATGTGGCACTGATAGAGCAGTGATTATATAGTTGTCTTGCCACTACGAGCACGGAGAGTGTAGTAATTTCGGTCTTTATATGTGACAATATATTTTGTAGTCCAATAATAGTTGCTCTGATTCTGGGTGTTGTTTGTGTCTGTTGTTTACAAGTTTGTAAAGCTCTACGTGCAACAGGAATTAGTCCAAGCTTGGGCGTTACTTTTTAGAAATCAAAAATTTAAAATTCTACAATCTCTCTTCGGTTAAAATTAGGTGAGTGCCGTATACCTCTAAATTAAAATGATGTAGAAATAATAATGACCCTCATAAAATAGATTTTGACTTTATAAGATAGACGAAGACGAGGTAAACAACGATATAGTTTTGTTTTCCAGGAACGAAGATACAAGAAAAATATTTTCTAATAGCGGAAACATAAATGCATCATGAGCCAGCATATCGTATATCTTTCGGAAAATTCTCCTTGTCCCTCATCTGCTTCTAAGTAAACCAGTCACAGATTTTATTAATATTTACTTATCCGAAAAGTAAAATATTTCAGCGATATATAATATAATATAATATTCTATCACATACACACAACACCATCTAGCCCAAACTAAGCAGAGCTACATACTTTTTTTTTTTTTTTTTTTTGTAAATACATACATATTATACATAGAAACACCCAGACCAAGACAAACATCCATGTTCATGCACACAAATATTTGACTTGTGCGGGAATCGAACCAATTAATATGTTTAATTACTTTTTCAAACTATGTGTTTTTCACGGTTTCTGTCACGTTTATGATTACTGCTGCACTTCTGTGGCTCATAGCGTGATGTTATATAGCCTATGTTACTTCTAGATACAGTAGCGTTCTTATGACGTAAGTATTTTTAAATACAGTTCTTTAGTTTTTCCGTCAAAACAAAAATACAAATCTTTCCTATTTATTTATTTATTTATTTATAAATCACAATATGTTAGATCATAGCGTATATATAACTTTCATCGTAAAATACTAGATGTATGTATATATCTTATGTGGGGGCCAGTCAGTGCAGACCGGCGACACTTCGACCCAGTGGGATCTTTTGTGTCAACACTCTCCCAATAACGACTGCCATAGATGTTCATGGCTGCCGGGACCGACGGCTTAACGTGCTCTCCGAGGCACAGAGCAGGCAATAATTTTCAATTAACACGAACATCATTTCGAAAAGTCATATAACTTCCGAAAGTCAGGGGTGCGCGAAAATACTAGATACTAAGATAATAATTGGATAAATATAGACTAGAATAGACAAATAAGCTTATTATTTGTATTGATGAGTCAATTTCAATATCATTTTTTTTCACAAGGCAAGTACGTACGTCAACATTTTCGAGGTTTATTCTAAATGGTTAATTCATGTTAGCATTTTTGGTAGCTTTGTTTTCTGTTATCCTTTTATTTATGATATCCTTTTATTTATAAAGATATATATACAAAAATATCTTTATTATGACATAAATAATTTTCAAGGTTGGTAAGAATATACGTCACCTCTGATGGTAAACGTTTATCGTAGCCATAGAGTGCTTGCAACACCTTCTGGTGTATAATCCCCATTTTTTAGAGCTGGCAACACGTGTAATTGTTCTGTATTACACGTGTTACCAGCTCTAAAAAATAGGGATTAATTCTTAAAGGGAAAGGAATGGGAGAGATAGATATTATGCCGAAATGCTTATTCACCGGGAGATACGGAGAAAAAATTTATTCCTGGTACATCGAGTCGGTTTCCTGGAGACAGCTATCCTGGGGGAGATTGCTCTGCCGTACCGTCACTAAATAATTGACAACGTCTACATAAATGCTGACATTGTGATCTTTAGGTATCTAGTCTACTAATGCTACTAAGGATACTTCATATAGGTAATAGTATAGTAAAGTTTTAAGAGCAGCGATAGCTCAGTGGGGAGACCAACAGACTGCAATGCAGAGGGTCTCGGGTGCGAACCCACGTCGCGCACCTCTGACTTTCGGAAATTATATAAATTTTCTAAATGATGTGCGTATTGATTGACAATTATCGCCTGCTCCGTGCCTCGGAGAGCACGTTAAGCCGTCGGTTTCGGCTGCCATGAACATCTATGGCAGTCGTTATTGGGAGAGTGTCGACACAAAAGATCCCACTGGGTCGAAGTGTCGCCGGTCTGCACTGACTGGCCCCCACATAAGATACATAGTAAAGATTTTATTCTTTAGACTAGATAAGTCATGTCATAAAACTGGCTGTAAAAGTTTGTAATTTTCTAAAAATATACTCCGAAATTATAAAAAGCAAATAACCATTTTCTTTTTCTTTTTTAAATTCTAAATAAAAGAAATTATACTGCTTAAATTAATGTATAGATACAGCGATGTTCCCGTTGGTCCGCTGGCAAGCCTTGCGCTTTTGGTTGTGAGAAATTCAATTGTGTGTGCTCTGGATCTAGGGTTCGATGCCCGGTTTGGGCAAATCGTTATAGAGTTTCTCTTATGAAACTCTTAGTAACATCACTGTAGTCTGTAAATGCGACAAATACGCGGCAATAGACTTACACATTACGTTGGACCTAAGCCACTTGGCGAAATACGAGTGCAGTGCACCTCTTACTACCTTCTAAGGGGCTTACAGGCGTGATTTATATGAATATTATTTAATTATGCATGAGTAATCGTTGAGTAACGATCCCACAATCGTCGGTCAGTCTGCCAATGTTCTCTGGGAATACCCGCCTGTGTATTGTGTTATTAATTATTATTATCTATGTATTGTTTTCGTTATATACTGGCCCTGTTGCATATATTTATGTTTTTATTTAATCTACCTATACAAACATATACATTTGTTAGATAATAATCTTATCATCGTAAATTACCTCAAACATGTCAGAATAGAGATCAAAATATTTATGTACTGTTTTGGTCGATATTTCGATTACAGATATAATCTGCATTTAATCATTATGTTTATCTTACTAATATTAAATGTAACAAGGTTATATCCTGAACATTTACATGGAAGATATTAATGCAAAACTATTCCAGTATTAATAGGAGTATTAACCAAAATAACGATTTTTAGAATAATTGACTGTTTGTTTGTTTTAGCAACACACAAACAGCAATAATTTGATTGCTGGTTTCACAGTTCAGTACATTGATAGATATTGTTACTGTTAGTAACTAATATTATAAATGCGAATGTAAGTTTGTTTGTTTGTTACGCTTTCACGCCTTATCTACTTGACCAATCACTATGAAATTTGGCATACATGTTGTCAGGTTACAGAAAAGGACATTGGGTACCTTTTATTTGGGGAAAAACACCTGTTCTCGAAGGATAGCAGTTTATTAATAAAATCTACATCAACGCGAGCGAAGCCGCGGACAGAATCTAGTTAGAAATCATTCCTATATCACGACAAGCCTTACAAACATTGAAATACCGTTGTTTTACCAAAAATTACGCGCAGACTTGACACAACTATAAATTAATCATGCAACATTTTGTCCGGGATAGAAATTGAACCCACACCACTCGACTCAATAGCAGTACTGCACTTATACCGTACGTCATCCACGCAGTACAACTTGATACCAGCTAAAGTAAATAAAAAAATTACTTCGTAAGATCACCATCAATTGAAGTGAAGTTTATTTTCGTCACGACGCGACGTATACAAATACACAAAGAAATATTACGTAGCTTATAACACGCAAATTGTACGTGTAAGGAACCTGTTACCGATTTGTAAAGCGATGCCAATCACCTCTACTTTACAAACAAGCTGGTCAAACAATAAACTATCTAATTCAAAAGACATGTAGATAAATATGAACTAAGATCGATTGCTGCACGAGGTTAAAACATGGTTATGCATATCGTGCCGAGCGTGATCAACGCCATGCTCGGCGGCGAGAGGTCGTGGCAGGCAGTGGTCTCCTTCTGCGAAGCTGTCATGGCGCAGAAGGAGACCGCGGAGAGGGTCAGGGAGAACAACCTCCTCGCTGACCCTCTCCGGCGCAGACGGACGGGAGCGAGAAGGAGGCGATTTGCCCGCCTTTTCGCTCCTGTATAGTGGGGTCACTGGTACAGAGTCGGGGGACTCTCTACCGGCTTGCACGGCCCCATACGTCTGAGGGATGGCCTTGGTGAGCAAGGCCTTCCCTCCACAGGTGCTGAGGCCCGGTCACTATCAGCCGGGCCAACCGCCGGGGCGGGATGGTGTTTGCTAACGCGACCCCATCCCGCCCCACTCCGTCGACGGAGGGACTGCTCACCCCAGGTTTTTAGTGTGTATACCGACCCTCTTCAGGGCCGGAGAGTCTCACATAAACAACCCTCTCCCACCAGGGGGAGGGGGTATCCATAAAGGATTTTCCTGGGTCAAAAAATAAAAAATTTGGTTATGCACATCGTGAACTGACTGCATAGATGGCGTAGTGTTTTAAGTGTTGGGAACGCCACTGCTGGAGTAAGACTGGACAAAAAAAATTACTAGTATTGTTTTTCTAGAACAGTAGTCAAATTTAGTAATTGAAATTTCTACTGTTACCTATAATCTAAAAATCACAATGCTAATTTACTTAATTTTGTAGGCGAATATATTAATTATTTTAAGTTTTTACACGAAGTAATTGTAAACACAATCATTGTTATGGTAAATGTATATTTTATATTTGTATTAAACAAAAAGTGTTGATTATATTCACTTAACTGTGACCGCCTGTTTTGGCACATTTAGCTCGGCGCAGTCTTAAAGCTTCCTTCGCATTGTTTGAGCTCTGTGTCCCGAAGATATTTGTAAACATACAATTAACAAATATAAAAGTTAACTCAGATACAAAACAATTATATTAGGATTCATAATAATTAAATATCAGTCCCGTATTACTTGGGGATTCGACCTAACCACACGTAGCACGGTAACAGCTGAGGTAGTCACCTCAGCTGTTACCCTCAAAAAGAAGGTAGGAGGGTAAATAGTCGTTTACCCTCTGCGCTATACGTGCAATATAGGGATTGGCTTCAGGGATGTTGTTACAGATAAGGATTTTGTTAAGGATGTGGGTTTTTTTTAAGCAACATACCTATTATACCTACTGTTAATGCGGATGTAGACTGCTTGACGTTTGTTTATCTCGACACGGACACGGCTCTGTTTTAATTAAAGGTAGAATTGATAATTATCAATTCTAAGAGTAATTACTCTTAATATTCAATCTATATATTAATACGTTGACAAAAAACATTAACTCTTTTTAAAGCATAGGTATTGCGTGCACGGAGTGTGGCATTTAGCATAGTTCAACTTTACTAGCGGTCACCTAGTGCTCGAAATTCGACCAAAGTTTGCCTGTAAAATATTGCTGATATATGTCATTATATATTGATATATGTAACCATAGTTACGCGCTTCAACTGCGTGTGTCAAATGCATGGTTGTGTGCGTGTAGTGCTTTTTCATTAATTTAATGTATTTCTAATGCATATTTTATATAAATATTAGGATTCGCCCCTCCTTCTCCATATAAACTTTAACTGTGCTAAATTTCATACTCCTCCGTCCGCGCAATTTTCGTAAAAATGGGTACAAAGTTTTTGCTTCACGTATTAATATATAGATATATATTATATGGTCTTTCTCCATATATACTTAAAAAACATGACCACCGCACACATGTGAAAGAAGCTACAATGAATAAAAACAAAATTAATGTATTATAATCGAATTTCGACGTATGGCCAACAACAACCACTGGTAACAATTAATGGTCGGCTAATGAAATATAGAGTACCAATATCGATTTCTTCCTAATTTCTACAATTCTTACGGTGTCTTTGTATTCCATAATAATGGAAATCCAAATAACTTTAAACGTTCCCATAATAAGACTGTCATTTTACATTCCCACAGAAAAATCAATTCAAACAAATATTAATACAACTAGAATTGAATCGACACCACTAGTATTAAAATATTTTTAATTCATATGCAAATAATAATTTTTATTATATGTTGATATTCTTCATTTCACACGTTCCTTGTAGGAAGGCGGATGAACTGTCACGCAGACATCTTAATTTTGTTCCTGACTTACCTCTTAGTTTTTTTAAGTTGTCTGTGTATTTAGTTAACTATAATTCAATTGAATGATAAAGAAAAACATAATAACCTCGGACCTTTGCAATTTATAATTATGGTAAACGATTTGCACATAGTCGTTAAAGATTATTATTTGCAGACGATCTTAAGTTATGGCGGGCAGTGAGGGGTGATGATGACTGTGAATGCTTACAGAAGGCTATAGATAGCGTAGTTACTTGGAGCAAGGAAAAGATTCTACAATTCAACGCCCAAAAATGTGTCACCATAACTTTCTCGCGTGCACATAGTCCTGTTGTACATGATAACAATATTGATGGGATACCGATAATCAGGGTCACAGAGGTTAGGGACTTAGGAGTTAGTCTTAACGCAGGGCTGACGTTTCATGATCATATAGTCAAGTGCTGTAGAAAGGCCTACAGAAATTTAGGGTTTATAATACGTACCGTTCGTGGTTTCACAAATATTACGGCGATTATCGCTTTATATAACACTTTGGTAAGAAGCCAATTAGAATATAATGCAGTCATCTGGGCCCCAAATGAGACTAAATATAGTCTCATGTTGGAGCGAATACGAAATAAATTTGTTAGATTTTTATATTTCAGGCTCTATGGAGTATATCCTTTTTACCTGCTTATGTATCCAACCTTGTTTTGTATTAGGCATGGTTGGATACAACGAGCTGAGAGTTAGGCGTGAGTTCGCACTTGTCTCATATTTATTTAAATTAATTAGAGGCAAGATACATAACGCCGACATATTAGAGTTAGTGTATTTGAGTGTGCCGGACAGATATGTGTGGCGGCGACGTCGGCCTCAACTGCTGGCTGTACCTCGTGACCGCACTAAGCTGTTGAATAATAATAATAATTGTTTATTAAGTTGGTACAAATATGAATAACAATAGGTCTTAAAATACTTAAAATAGGATATATGACTTGGTACTAGGTTATACCTGTATCACAGGCAATAATTTTGTGCTATTATAGTGTAATAGGAAGATCATTCATAACAATATTTAACGAATTTAGATTGTTCTATATGTATATATACTTAATAATATAACAATCTATAATAAGTTACTATTACAATGAAAATAAAACTACTTATTTAGGTATATAATTTTGTATTAAAATATTAATTGACATATATAATGTTTATTAAATAAATATAAGATATGTCTAATAATGGGAATCTAAGTTAACTAGTGTAAGTGATAAAAATATAAATAAACGGCGAACTAGGCACCCTCATAATCTAATAAGTTTATGTACCTACATTCAGCTTGTTTTCTGGCTGGACAATCAGTTTCACCCGTCTTGTGGTTGCTAGGCTTCTTAAAACGAGAGCATGAAGCACATTTAGGAACATCTTCCTTCTTTGTACATTCGGTCATCGAATGTCCAGCTTCGGCACAATGTCCACACGTAGGGGTAACCTTTCTGCAAGATTTCGCTGCGTGACATATTTGCCACACAGGTGAGATTATTTGGCCGGACAAAACTATTTAATCCCTTCTTAATCATGTCCACATAAGAGACTTTTTCAGTAGTACTGTCTGAATGTCCTGGATGCTCTGCTTGAGCTCCGAAAGATCTTCTGTTAGATCGCACTTTTCTTGTAGGGTATCTACTGTGCTAGAAACTTGAAGCGCTTTCTGTTTTAGCGACTGGTACATGACTGCCATTTGTGAGGTGCTATGGCCAATTTTTCATCACAGTTTTGAAATTCTCATCTTCTGGTCCGAATTGAGTTTACTATCCACGGTAATGGAATAAACATCATTCAATTGCTGCTCGACAGATGCCATCCATTTTTGAATCTCAGATGTAGACGCGATATCTGATATGACGTCAGAGTTAGAGGGAGGCGAAGCCGCGGTGCGCACTAGCCCGCTCTTATTACACGGACTACTTTTCATAGTATAATATTATATCACTTCACATATAAATGTCCATTGTTAACGAAAAAATGCACTAATTCTGTAAATAAAATGCATCACTCAGCAATATAACAACTAAAGGAGGTCACAATTTATAAATGGTAATTATTAAATATTGTTTACGAGCATGTCTATCTTTGTCAGCGCTAAGGTAATGTGAAATTGAACGAGGCGCCCCTGACGCGAGCGCTTCGCACTCTTAACCTCGTAGCAGAGGAGATGGACATTTTTGCTTGTACACTGAGTGAATTCACAAGGATAACATTATATATAATAAGTTTTAGAAAATAATTTGTTATACATATTAGGTTTGCTTCACTATTACATTGGGTTTGCCTGTAATAATAGTTGTAAGTGATGATTATATAAGTAAATTAATATTGATAAATTCCACCACGATGGCAAACTCGCATTACACAGTCTAGCTCCTTCTTATACTTAGAAGAAGCAGCAGCAGAAGAGCACTGAGGCAGTATATTAACACTCCTATTATTAAAAGATAAAAAAAGAGTTGACGCAGATGCCAACGCGTTCTTTTGATTAACAAAGTCTAGAAGTTATGTAGTAAGTAGCAAGTCTATAATATATGCTTTCTAAAATAAACCGACTGAAAAATAAAGCCTTAGGATATCCTAGTCAGCATTGACATAGACTTACTTGTGCCAAAACAATGAGACGATCGATACATCTCTCCAACCTCATCTATTATTGATTTCATCATACATTAACTCTGAACCAATATAGTACGACACAATATAGCTACAATAAAATGCGGGGTAACCCCCAGAGTATCTTAAAGTAACCCCAAGCAACCGCCCTAAAACCCCTTTGATAGTCGGGAGGAAAAATTTACGACGATGCGAGAAGCACCGCGGGCTTACTTGCCAATTTTTTGTAGGAGAAGTGAAAAAGGGAGCAAATTGTATAAAACTGTAGGTATAGTTTTAGTATTCGATTGGCAAGAAACGTAATAGAGGGGATTAAAGTTCGTTTCGATGAGTGAATAGGATTTGAAACTGCCGGATATACTATCTAATATTATATATAAATGCGAATGTGAGTTTGTTTGTTTAACTATTCGAACGATAATAATACAATTTCACATACACGTTGTCAAGGGTACAAAAATGGAGATACTGTATCTTTCATCCAAATTTTTTAAAAGACTCCTCCCGCATTAAATAATTCCAGTATCGTGGGGTTTTTTACAAACATTCAGATAACGACCTCGACTCAAAACAAGAATTTGTGGATCACACAAATTTTTGTCCCGTGTGGGGATCAAACCTAGAACACTCGGCGCGGCTGCAGTGGCGAGGCGACCACTTAAACCACTGCGCCTGATTGTTGTGGGTTCGATCACCACACGGGACAAAAAATGTTTGTGATCCACAGATAGATGTTTCGAGTCTGTGTGTTTTCAAAGCCCCCTGCGATACAGAAATTATTCCTATTACAAGAGTCGTCTTTTTTAAGCAAAAACAAAATAAATTACTAGTAATTTAGGTAAATTTATCTCATAATTATATAAGATGTACGACACAGCATACTGAAAAGATGTATAGAGCCAAATTCCAAAGTCTTTTTTGATAAAGATCAGTTTATTTGTAAGAAACATGAGTACATTTACATAATCAATCAGGCTCGTCATGTTTCACCCTTAGGGTATACAAATATTCAAAATATATTAAAACAGTTCATTTGACGCACATGAAATTTTAACGTATCATTTAAAAAAGAAAACATTATTATTAATAATATTCATAATATAATGCATGCAAGTAAAAACTAAAAATAAAGATCAGTTATTCAATAATATCATCATTTAAAATTATAAAATATACATGTCATAATAAAGTAAAAATTAAAAAGATAAAATGTCAGTTAATAAAAGCCACAAAAGAATCAAAATGTCAGATAACGAAGTTATGATTACAATAGCATTAAAAATGGTAATTCAAAAAATCATTAACATTATAATAAGCCTTGTCAGCCAAATGGGCCTTTAACAGTTTCTAAATACCACCTAATTTTACTACGGCAGTTCGCCGTTAAACTTAAGACTGCGCCGAGCGTAAGACGCGGTTGGACTGAATGACAGAGCTCGATATTCAAATCGATGCGCGGCCGCCATAGTAAAATTGTATGGAGGATTTGAAGTGTTTTTTTGATAAATATGTATCTTTATTGTCAACCAATAATTTAAATATTTGAGAGGACAAATTGTAATATAACTATTAATGTTTCGTTTAAGCTGTAAAATAGGATAAATTTCTGCTGGTATAATCTAAAAATCACGTAACACGAGCTTACGTTTTTGCATTTTTCGTGAAAATTTACGTAATTTTGTAGGCGAAATTATTAATTATTTAAAGTTTTTACACGGCGTAATGTAAATTCATTGTTATGGTAAATGTATATTTTATATTTGTATTAAACAAAAAGTGTCGATTTTATTCGCTTAAGACCTGTGACCGCCTGTTTTGGCACATTTTGCTCGGCGCAGTCTTAACGTTTGGCGAGTTAGCTCAGTAACATTATACATAATATAATTTTACATTATATTATGTATAATGTTACTGAATCACCAACGTACGTAAGTAAAAAAAAGGAATCGAAGTAAGGTTTCTACAAAAGATCGCAGATAAATAAACTGAGAAATGTTTAATGTGTTTAGAACGAGTTGTGCATGAATAATTGTTGTTTGTTGGTTCAAGGAAAGTATTACTACTAAATACCAATATGGGCTGTAAACAAAAGATTTTCCATCTATAGTATTCACAAACAATAATTCATAAAACACTCGACACAGTAACCCAGATTTCTTAGGTCCCATATTTAACATACTACCTACCGTGGCCATTACACGGTTGTATTTAACAGAGATATCTAAGTAAATATATAGATTCACGCCTGTTTCCCAGAGGGGTAGGCAGAGACTGCGGATTTCCATTTGCTACGATCCTAACACATTTCTCATTTAACAGAGAACTTTGACTATATGACCATTAAACAACAAAACCCTGTCAATAAATCTATAAAAAATGTATTCTCGTTGACTAACTCGGTGGCGCAGCGGTAGTTAATGTGTCCCATCGGATCATGGGAGTTAGGGAACCGAGAGTGCACTTGTGTTTGCGCACACGCTTGTGCACTATAATATCTCCTGCGCAGATAGCCAGTCTTCGTTAAAATAGGCCGCCGTGACCGAAATTCGGTCTGGAGGACATCATCATCATTATATTATTAAAAATAACACACGCACTAGGATAAATCCTGTGTCGCAGAGGACTTTACAGACATTCAAATAACGGATACAAAGCACACCCAGACTCGGAAGAACCATTTGTGGATCACACAAAGTTTTATATTAGGGTAATACCCGTAAAAGAGAAATAAGTATAAAATAAACGTCTGCGTTAAACTGGGGCATGCGGTAAATGTGTTGAGTCATGAACAAACAAGCAAACACGCTACTAATATGGAGTATGTGTAAATTAAAATGATCGTTGTGGACTTGTTACTCACGATGTTTGTAACATTTTGCAAATAAGGCCAGAGTAATTGGCAACCTAGTTTTCTAAGACCTACATACATCTTCATATGTATGTAGGTTTTAGATAACTGTGTTGCCAATTGCTCTGGCAATTACTCACGCCTATATGCCTTTAAAAGGTAGCCAGAGGTAGACAGTATTTTTTGTTTGTATTTTAAAAAGACAACTTCCGGTCTACGAATAATTCCTGTGGACTTTACAAATATTTAAACAACAGTTCACAAAGAACACCCAGACTCAGAAAATTTATTTGCCACACAATTTTTTGTCACGTGTGAGGATCAAACCCACAGCACTCAGCACGGCGGCAGTGACACTTAAATCTTTCAACAGTTACCTGCAACACATAGCAGGAAGAATGGAAATAAATTGTACATTCTTCGTGGCCTGGACGCGACTGCATATGGCGTGACCAAATGTTGTTTAATTTAATCTAGCGGTCGCCTAGTGGTCAAAATTCGATTAAAATTCCTAAGCTTGTTACTTTCTTTTCTGTTTTTCTCTATTACATATAAATAAGTTATAGGTAACCATAGTTACAAAGAATTGTACAACGTCAGACGAACAATGTTGAAATACTACGAACGCGATTCGACTGCGTGTGTCAAATGTATGGTTGTGTGCGTGTAGTGTTTTTTTTTATTAATTTAATGTATTTCTAATGCATATTTTATAAAAATATTAGAATTCGCCCCTCCTTCTCCATATAAACTTCAACTGTGCCAAATTTCATACTCCTCCGTCCGCACAATTTTCGTAAAAAGGGGTAAAGTTTTTGCGTCACGTATTAATATATAGATTATTGTGTAAATTAATAATTTTATTCTATGGACCTTTTGTGTTTTTTGTCTGATGAATGATTTATTATTATTATTATTAATTCACAAAGCCATTCGTGCAGTAAAGTAAAGTCCGTTAAGTCAAGGTGTATTACAGCCACATATCACAAGGTAATTATGTTTTTAACTCCCGCATAATAGATAAGTATATTAGCATCTACCGGGTACATTATATGACTGAAAGAGTAGGCAGCTGTAGATTATAACACACTCAACTTTTCTCTCCAATCGATCGATCGTCAATCGACGACATCGGTCGACGTCGATCGAAGTTGTCGACGTCGATGGGTCTGGTAGAAACTATCGAGCGACGTCGACTAATCCATTCTACCATCGATCGATGCCGTCGGTCGACAATCGATCGATTGGCCTGGTAACACGCTAAGGCTGCATTGAAGCGGAGCGAGGCTGCGGAGCGAAGAAACGGAGACATATTAACCAATAGGATTGCATACTGGAGCGGAGCGGAGATTTTATGCAATCCTATTGGTTAATATTTCTCAGTTTCTTCGCTCCGCAGCCTCGCTCCGCTTCAATGGACAGGCAGCCTTACATTTTTGTTATTTCATTTTGTGTTTTTTAAGGCTTATTAGCCATATTATGTCTTACTAATATTTTGGTAACCCATCCAGCTAAGCTAATATGCTTGAGTTTAGGTTTACGTCAATAGTGCAATGGTTGTAATTCGAACTCGGTATCTATCGATCACTTTATCTATTGGGCCAAGAACGGATATGTTTTTACAGAAAAACCAAATAACGATTTGCGTAACCCAAACATCGAACCCAGCATCTAAAGAAAACATAATCACAAACTTATATTGTAGGACTAACTAGGGAGTCATACAGAAAATATAAAACATTATATATGAAACATTTATACCAAAAATAGTACACTCAATACATATTATTGTTTACACATACATATATGTGTAAACAATCTGCATAAGATTAATGATTAATAATAATAATAATAATATTGCTTTATTTCGGACCAATGAATCCATAGACTGTTAGTAATACAATTTAACTTATTTCCTAGTGTTAGTATAAATTAACCTAGAGACAAACTTTTTTAAAAGTGGAGAATGGAAATTCTCAGCAACAGTTCTCAGGATCCTGTTAGGACTGTCTCTCACTCTCCTCAGTAGTGAGGCTGTTTTTTTGCGCACAATTGCGTAAAAGCCATCCGTACGTGCTTGCGCGAACATTTCCGACGCACTGCAGTAACGGGACAATCCCAGCAACATCCTGAAAGCATTACTATATTGGATGCGTAGGGCGTCCAGCGATCTCTTAGTACAATTGACCCATAGATTACCCGTGTACAGACTCTGGCAGTAAGCCTGAAAGAGTGTAATTTTAACTAGGCCTGTACACTGGGCAAATCTACGAACCAACATATTACTCCGCACCGCTAGAGCTCTACGTTCCCTTTCAATGTCTACATCGTCCTTAAGGTCGTCGGCAAGGAAATGCCCTAGATATTTAAAAGTAGACACTCTTTTTTTTTTTTGCATGCTTAAAATATTTATTTATTTAAGGATTTTCAACAAAAGAATATACAACAATATACGAGTACATTATAAAGCAATAATTAAGTTCTTAGCGTGTATAGTCCCTCAAGTATAGAAAACCACAGCTCGCAAATTATAATTACAACTAAACTAACAAACTTAATTAAAGAAATAAACATGGAAAACATAAAACATAAAAATTTTAAACATAAAATTCTGCCTCTAGGGTAAAGTTTGGAGTACAACAATAATAGCTAATTAGATAATAGAAAGACTGACTAAGAAAGTTTATAAGGCTAGTGTGAATGGAACAGTCGCAAGAGGAAGACCTAGGCGAACGTTTCTCGATCAGATCGGAGGCGTTCTGGACAAAGACCGGGTTAAGAGCACCTTGAACCGACGGTCGTGTATGAGGAATGTGATGAAAGTGAATGAAGACAGAGAAGTGTATCAGGATCGTAACAAAGGGAAATCCGTAGTCTCTGCCTACTCCTCTGGGAAACAGGCGTGAATCTGTGTATGTATGTATGTAGATAATAGAGTTATATAAAATATGTATTAAAATTAAAAATAACAATATATGTGTATGTAAAACTAAGATTTACGAAGACACGTTTTTAATTGTATTAAATTGTTACTTATGTCTAGGACGGTGTTAACAGAAAGTGCATTGTATTGCCTACAGTGCCTGGATACAGCTGCGTAGTGTTCAAAATTTGTTCTTGAGCGAGGAATATGAAAATGCTTGTATGTGTTAGGTCTTGGAATATGAGACGGAATATTAATTTTGAATCTATTTAAGAGAAGTTTTCAGTCAGTAGTTCCATTTATTATTTTATGTAGGACGTCAGGCATTTTACGACGGTTAGATAGAGTGTTCATGCGGAAGTGTTTCAGGCGACCTTCATAATTATTTACGTTTTGCAGTGACTGGTCCCGGTAAGCGAGATGGTAGAGAAACCGCTTCTGGATTCGTTCAAGATGCTTGATGTAAATGTCATAATGAGGGTTCCACACGACAGAGTTGTATCCTAGGATTGGGCGAACTAGTGTGCTGTAGAGCATTGTTTTGATATAAAAATATCTACATAAGCGAAATATATTTCGCTTATGTAGATAAATAACAAAAATGATCTCGCGAACCAATAGCCCCAATAATATCATATACAGATACGCTTGAACACAACCGATGATATTATCTGAACAGACAGACATTGAGACAACGGAAACGTCGCTGTATTATAAGTGCTAGCCCGTATTGTTTTAGAGATAATACAGACAGACAGACAGACAAGTGATCTAAGCTCACTGAGACATCTTTGTGAGGATAGATATGTATGTTGGTGTTTATTTCAAATACACTAATTACATTTAATAATTTTATATTGAATCGAATTAGGCGTTAAATTTATTAGGGTGAGAGATGCCTAAAAATTCTATAATGAATGCAGAAACTGTTAATTACTCTTTTCTAGAATAGAAATCTTTATACATTACCTCTCATAACAGCCTTGTTAATAAACTGTCCCACTGCTGGGCAAAGGCCTCTCTCTCCTTAGCGTGAGCAGGATAAGGCCATATTCCACCACGACGGCCCAGAACATCTTGGTAGACTTTACATAATTATGTTATATTCTCGATATTACAGAGAACTCTCATTCAAGGTTTCAGCGTAATGTTTTTCTTCGCTGTTAAAGCAAGCTTGTTCTGAGACTTCGTGCTGCAACGGATAATTTCCTAACAGAAAAACTCAACAACACATCACTCACGAATCGTTCTCACCTGAACATAAGCACAAATTGCCATCAGACCGAAAATCCAGGCATACTTATGTAATTACACTTCTATAATACAAAATAAAAATTACTTTTATTCACTTGTAAATCTAATATCTACCCACGCTCATAGAACCCACGTGTAGTGTACTGAACCTTGTGTAATGTCTCATTACGTCTCTTATAACGACAATATATATACACTCAAAAACTTTTTTAGTCAAATGTACAAATTATAATTCTACTCATATTATTAGGTTAGTTTTACTTGCAGCTAAACTTACGTGAATCCCATGAGAACGCATCATTGCCATACGTTAAGATGCTATGTGTTAATGCAAAGCCTTGATTGACAGCTGTCTTAGTGTTTTAAGTGATCGCCTCGCTACTGCCACGGCGCTGAATGTCGGGTTTCGATAATATTTTATGTGTTTAACAAATAGTTGTTTCGATTTAGGGTGTTTGTGGTACCCGTTATTTGAATGTTTGTGAAGTCCCCCGCGACACAGAAATTACACGCAGCGCGTCTTTTTCTAAAAACATGGTTAAAATAAATATCTATGTTAGTGCCAGAATAATATAAATCCGATCTACGGTTTACACATTCTAGTATTATAAATATGTGACAGTTTGTGAAGCAATTTGTATCTTTGTTAATTAATCACGTATAAACAGCTAAACGATTGGATGAAACTTAGCATCAGACAAGACGAACAGTAAGTCAGTTAAACGAAATTAAAATAGATTTGCACTGTATGTCTGTTTATAATTATAACAAATAATTTCATATCAGTCATCATTAAAAGTAACAAAATTTGTAACTGTATTTAATATAGTATTCGATATAAAAGAAACACCAAATATAGTATTACTTAAACACGTTATTAAAACCACATGCAAAATATAACTCAACATTCAAGTACTTACCCAATTAATTGTAATTTCCGTCATGATACACACCCACGTAACTCGTTAATAAATGAATGTATTTAGTATTATACGTATATAATACCATATATAGTTATTTCATCTAGTTTATGATATTTAAATACCTAATTAATATTAACGAATGTTCAATGAGTCACTATAGCTATAGAACACGACGACAAAAACGGTCTGAGCGTTGACATTTGAACGATGATATAGAAATTAAACTACAGTCAATAAATACGTGCAGAATAAAAGAAATGGAAAACATATTAATCATAATGTATTCGCAAAATAAGCGCTAATTTCGCTAAGTACATGTCCTTACTAATATTATAAGTGCGAATGTGAGTTTGTTTGTTTGTTACGCTTTCACGCCTTAACTATTCGACCGATCATCATGAAATTACGCATACACGTTATCAGCAGTACAGAAAAGAATAAAGGATACCATTGATCCAGAAAAATGTATCTACTAGGAACATAAGATACTTTTCCTGAAAAGCGTAAAAAACATAAACTTATCCACGGAGGAACACACCAGTTTGTAATAATATGATATATTTTTTATATTTTATTTGCTAACATATTCATGTAAATCTCTCTTTCATTCGACTGGACTTTTCTACCACACTCTGTATTTGCAAGTACATATAAAGTTCACTCAACTCTAAACCACCTTCGTAAAATTTACCTCATCCTACAACTCATCCAGACGTCTGGCCGAAGTCTTGAATCGATGCCCTCAAACCGATCCACTAACCCTGATAGACGATAGCGGCACGGAGTCTCGGTAGCGGCACGGAGTCTGGTAATGATGAACGCCGCCTCTATTACGTAGATCTTAAACTGAAGTGCATGGCTGCTTAAACTTTCGGGAATAATTCGCACTCTTAATAAAACAGCGACTTAACTCGAAATTTGGATGTAGGCAATTTGAACTCTAATTGCGTGTTTTTATATTATAATACAATATTTGTGTAAGTAATTGCAACAGAGTTTAAATTTATTTAACCCGGAATACTCAGATAGGTCTGTTTTATTAAGAGTGCGATGAAGTCGTGAATCTATGTATATGTAGATCATAGAATAGACTCATTTATACATGCATATATTCACAGTCTCACGTCTGCTTCCTCAAAAGGCTCAACAGTGGTGTATTATTATTTATTACACACACGCTTCGCTAGTCATACTTTTAATTCCACCGCAATAGACAGGGAGTCTGTTGCCATCTACTAAACACTGCTACAGCCACCAAACTGCTTCTAAAATTTCTTGAAGAAATGCCGACAGACTCAGAAATCGGATCCGAGGCATTGCCATCGTGAAATCTAAAAACATAGCTAAAATAACATAGGTAGTCAAACACCTCTGCGTGCCTATTTGGGTATATAGGTACAGGCTAAGTATTTAAATATTAGATTTTGTTCATCAACGTAAATGGAGGTTAGACTGGTAATAGTACTTTTTTCTGGATGAAAGGTACCCACCCTATATCCTTTTCTGTACCCTGACAACGTTAAAGGGAAATTTCATCATGATCAGTCGAGTAATTAACGCGTGAAAGCGTAAAAAACAAACTCACATTCGCATCTATAATATTAGTTAGGATAAATATTTCATAAGGTATAATCACAGTTTATATCGAATTTAATGATCATAACATCGAGTTTATTTCAATTGCATGTGGCCCTGGAGGTGCGATAAGGATTCTAACTCGGTCGCAGCGCTCGGCGGTCCATAAACTCAGATTAGGAGCAAGTTTGACGTAGCTTGACCCATGAGAGAGGAATGATGGAGGATGTGGCATAAAGCAGTTACGTACGTGCCGCCATTCTGGACGAATGACCATGAGTTGACAGGCGATTTTGGACTTGAAGCAAATGCAATACCTATCGGTGGCTGAATAGAACACTATTTTGAGTTTTAAAATCATCAGCCATCTAGCAACGAAAAGTATAACTGCATTGTAAAAGACTGTCTTAGTGACGTAGTGCAAGTGACGACTGATGTGCATACACTACTGTGTGTCAGTGTTATTTTCTGTCAAGAAATTGTCGGAAACAGCATGGATTTTCGAACTGTGCCTGGTAAAGGGCAATAAGCTCGCCCCGTCTCTGGGGACCTGAAACTACATATATTTGTTATACAGGTCTGCTTATCTCTTTAGGGGTATACTAAAGATACGACACAAGAGATTGTCTCACGCCTATATATGCGTCAGCGCTATCACACATAATATACGTATGAATGTCATATATTTTATAATTTTAATTTATAAAAGACAACTCCAGCACTAGGTTAATTTAATGTATCGTGGAAGACTTTACAAATATTCAAACAAAGAACCGAGTCTGGGACTCGGAACAGCCATTTGTGAATCACACCAATTATTGTCCCGTGTGGGATCGAACCCACTCGGCGCGGTGGCAGTCACGCGTAAACGGTTGAGCAGATTTGGATCAAAACTTGGGACACTTTTAGACCATGTGCTGGACTAACGTATAAGATACCTTTAAACCTGGTGTGCTTTTCCATGGGAAGATACCCCGGGTATGAACTAGTCTTTCATCATCTTCATCATCTCAGCCGAAAAACGTCCATTGCTGGACATATCCCCCAAGGTTGGGTTTGCTAGCATGTATATTATATCCTTTCCTAATACCATTTTCATTGGTAAGTTTCTTTATGGCTCAATGGCTTCCAAACATTTCCACGTGCGCATTAATGTCAAGGCAAACTTTTCCATTATATATTCGCGTGCTATTTTTATATGTTCGTTAAATATTTATACAACTCTGACCCTGAAAAGTGAAGAGATATTGAGACAAAAGTCCCTGGGGTGAGATAAATAGTTGTAGGTATCTGGTAGATGGTATTCACTTCTTTTATGGGGCAGAAATGTGGAAGTAATACATATCTGGCCACCGTTGTCCAAACAGAATATATAAGCCTTTTATTCCGATAAAAATACATGCTTTGTAGCTTAAAAAAAGTATTATCTTGCTTTTAATTTATTATTTGCCTCCGCAGCTCCTATCTGTGTGCCATTGCTGTCTGTCCAAGGCTGTTCTAGTTTAAGTACCTCCTTCTTCCTCTTTTATTTCATCTAGCTACCTTTAGTCTGATGAAATAATAGAAAATTTAATAAAAATCGGAATAACCGTTTTTGAATGTTTGAAATAATAAAATACCCAAACTTAGGTAAGTCAGATAAAATATGTTTATTTTATATTAATTTTAATTTTTATGACTGTTTCGTTGGTCCCGTGGCATAAGGTTGCGTGCGATCATAAGGTACCGAATTCTATTCTCAGCCGGGTTAAGTGTTTTGGATCTTTCAGTAAGGAAGTAGCAGATTCAGGCAGGTAGTCACGTGTGACCTAAAAATTGCTTATAAAATGTTGGTGTAATAAAGCTCTGAGTAACCATACGAAGATATGTAGACCTGCGTCTAATTATTTACTAATTTTTTTAATGATTAAATGTATCTGCCCACTACCCCGTTTCATACCATGACCGAGTCAGGCAAGTTAATGTGAGACTGGCATCAGTCAGATATACCTATTACCTGAAGAAGTTCACTGCCATAAATTTAATACGGCAGACAGAAGACCGTGAATAGTGGTACCATTACACCCACTAAAATTAAGTATACCGCCTTCAACATTACTATTTAAAATAAATAAAACATTTCAGCTTAAATGTCATACAAAAGTCATCCTCTTTTTTCAACTTCTTAGGGTACCGTACCTAAAGTGTACCTTCTTATTCATTCTTTGCCTCTTGACTGTTCTTTCTTTGTTTCTTCTTTATTGATTAGTCAATCAGTATCTGATATTCCATTTGATGCAAACCTCAGTCCTCACGGGCAGGGCCTGAGGCTTCTCACTCCCGCAACCGTGCCGCTTCTTCTTTTGCCTTAATAACCATCTCGCAAAAAGCCAACCCCTCTTGCTCCGGAACGTAGCCTGAACCAAAGAACATTGCTGCCAATCGCAGTCGTAAGGGGATACCGCTGCTCTGCCTTCATCGATTACTGCTCTGTGACCTCCAGGCAATTCTCGCATGCATGACACCTGGGCATGTCTTCTCACCGAATCCGAAGCCTAAACCACCCGATATAACCTTTGCCGATAAAAACCTACATAAGGTTAAAGGTGAGGGCAACTCACGAATCACTCCTAAAAGATATATAATCACCTCAATAAAAAATTGCCAGCACGAGATCAGTAGTCACGATTTCTATACCATGTGATCTCGGTCAGAGTTCTTGAGGCCGCAATTTTTCAGCGCATTGCAGCTTCGCCTCGGATAATTATAGAGTTCCCCTATCACAAAGCTTACACTGTTTAAATGAATGTTATTGGTTTAATTTCTTACAGAATATGTATTTTGTAAATACCACACAGTAACTAAAGATTTAGGGCGACAAGAAACATGTATATTTTTGTGGTACTACATACAATCTTCAAATTTGGAATGATTGTAATGTAAACTGTAAAGTAAAACAGTAAATAGACAAGTGTGAGTTGACCATTATGTGGTGGTGCGCAACCCTCGGTGCACAAGACCGACTTTTACTTGACCAGACTTTTTAGGTACCTACTTAAATAGATAATTGACTTTTGGAATTTAATAAAAGACAAAAATATTAAACTTTTATTATTTTGCTTTTCAGTAACTATTTTAGTTTGTATCAATTAAAAAACCAGCTATTATTTTAATGTGGCATAAAAAGATATTATTTTTAAATAAAATCAGGTCAAATAAGACAAGCTAAAATGTTAAGTTATTTCAAAATTTTTGTGATCCGTCATTATCATTAATTTATTTTTATGAACTTACTATTTGGGACATGGGTTGCCAGCCATGTTGTTGAAAATATTTACATTATTTCGCTCCATCTAAATGGCTTAATCCCCACACGAAACAAAATTTGTGTTACCCACATATAATTGTTCCGAGTTTGGGTATTCCTTGTGTCCGTTGTTCGAATGTCTGCTAGTCCCTCGCGACACAAAATTTACTCCCAGTGCGGCAGTTGTCTTTTTCAAAGAAAGCAATGGAAAAGCTATCAAAAGCCATATATTGCCTAGTTGATCCCGTGATAAACGATTCCTTTCTCGGGTCGGCTGGGTCAATTAGTCAAACAAATTTAATTTCAAAAGTTTCTTAATTTAAGACTGTGCATAGCAATAAAAGTACTTTTCCAGAATGCTTTGATCTGCTAAGACAAAGCAAAATGACAAATCGATAAATTTTATTAACTTTTCATAGAATATGTTAATATTATACACATATTATACAACATTAACGCCGTCTGTTAGTTAAATGTTCAAATCAAACCGCTAGGTTTTAATGCAATTTGTCAAAACCACTATATAGGTAAGGCTATTTCTTTGCATGTTGGACTAAAAGACAAGGGTTTAAACATGCTTTAGAGAGTACCATTAACATTTCTAGAGTTGTAGCTCTAAAACAGGAAAATGACTTTTCATGTTGTAAGAAGTAGTTAAAAGCTACTCTGAAATAATCCACTGAAATAATCCAGAACATACGCTCTCTACGCTTACGTATCCTCTAAGCTCAATAAAAATGGCCACTAGTTCTAGGAATAAATGTAATCTGGGTCACCAAAACGTTGGCTAACTATCCAGTGACGTCATCGCAATGGATTTACGTCTACCGTCCACGAGTTGCGCCATTTTCGGAGGGAGGAGGACTTAACTACGTCACAGCAAATCCCCCTACTGCCCACCCCTTAGTAAGTACGCATTAAAATATTTTATGGCTAGGTCTTTATGTTTTCCCTCGCGAATTTAGATGGAAGTAGATTGTTTGGAGTGCGTATTATCGCAGTAATGTCGTCATTTGGGGTGAGTAGAATTGTGAGTGCTTAGCGCTGTCGTTTTATGAGAATTTGCATAGAGTAGAATAGAGATGTTTTTAGTTATTACGAATATTTCGGCAGCCATGTTTTTATCCTGATAAATATAGGTCAAGTCGTGTTGTGCATTGCTGTATAGCGTTGCAACGCTTATAGTTTGCCATAATATTACTTTTATTTTAAGTTTTGTTGCAAAGAGGCTGAACGCATAGTTTAGTTTTTTTATTGTTTATCTGAGAAAGCATACTTACTTCTAATAGTTGACTACCATCTTAGTTCTTCACAGATCGTAAGGCGCCGGGTTTGGTTCCTGGGTAAAACATTTTTTTTTCTGTCTGCAAATTTTTGGTAGCAGCGCTCGGTTCAAAAATATGTCTACATAATTACCATGGGATTAACAATATAAGGTAATATGCGTCTTTATATAATACTAGGAAAACATTTATATAATGAAAAGAATTTATTCTTTTAGAAAACCAAGTTATTACATAATTTATATAGAAGGTAAATAAAAAAAGTATAATTAAACGATATCAACATAAGGTGAAACATATAAGGCCAAGCTAAACATAATATAAACATAAAAACTATTTTAATCTTATACCTATATGCACTTTTATTATAAATAAATAATAATTAAATACATTTATAAACCTTGCATCTATAATGTCAAAGAGGTAAGTAAAAGTGCAAGCCTAAAGACGTCTAGGAAATACTGCTCTAGACTCCGTGCTGCCCTTAAGAAATTCTTATCAAACATCCCAACAGTACCTAACAAATGTCTGACTCGGGAATCGGACGCGATACCTCATGCACAAAATTCGCATTTGCTACCACTGCGTCATCAAGGCATATTCAATATTAAATTATATACTCTTATATCTATACGCACTTAACGTATAAACAATATTTTTATAAGACATGATATCATCATCATCAGGCTATAATATTCCACTGCTGGAGATAGTTTTCCCCTAATGAGCGTCATAGCGCCCTGTCTTCAGCCTGCCGCATCCAGCATCTGTCTGCAGTCTTTCGCAGATCGTCATCCCACCTAGTCGGAGACACAAATATACTTAATTGATAACTATAAAAAAGTACATCTGCCACACTAGAAACAAGATGGGTGTAAAAACCCAGGATTCAACCTCTTCGTCCTGAATGTACATCATGTGACCTTGTGACTCCTATATCTCGAGGGTCCTTTGAACCACAGGGCCTATGCCCTATTACTACTAAACAAAAAAAAGTCAAACTCGACCGAGGTATGATCCCAAGGTGTCTGCACACCAAGTTACAAGTCAATCGGTCCAGTGGTTCTGGAGTTATGCCTGTCACTACCAGACAGACACACAGACCCACATAGTGTTTTCATTAACCTCTGAAGAAGACTCCGAGATTATTAAATCCTATGTCGCGGAGTGCTTCACAAACATTTAAATAATGGTCACAAAGAACATCCAGACTCAGAACAACTAATAAAGCGTCACATAAATTTAAATCCCGTGTGGGGATTGAATCCACAACATTCTGTCTAGTGACAACAGTAACGTGACTACATAAAACACTACGCTATCAATCAGTCGTATATTAATGACATTTTATAATAGTATCTATTAGTTTTGGAAAGTTAACGACTAACTGTATATAATACATGGACAATCAGCTTTAACATCATAATGAATTCACGCCATACTCGTTTACCTAATCACGCTCATTAATGTTTGTAATCTAAAGGCAGGTACAGACTGCTGTAATGTAACATGCAATGTAACATGAAAGGAACATTTCATAAGTGTGGACGCAGCGCGCGCACGAACCGAGCATGTACCTACTCGCATCTGTTTCTGGCATGCGCGCGTAGCTGTTGCTGTGTCTTCTTCCTGCATTTTTCGCACGCGTTCCGCAGTATACACTCAATCCATCCACACTGGCGCTCCGTGCACACTGCGCGCCCCTTTGTGTTCGGCGAAAAATCCGACAAATGGTGGATCGTGGCGCGCACGATATGAAATGCTCTGTTCGTGCGCGTAGTGTGCACGGTTCGTGCGCGCAAGGCGTCCACACTGTGGGAATTGTGTTACATTGCATGATACTTTGCGACAATGTGGACGGCAAATTCTTTCATTGCGTGTTACATTGCATGTTACAATTCGTAAGTCTGTACCTGTCTTTAATTAATTGAATTTCCCGTATTTATTATAAACTAGATTTTTTCCGCGGCTTCGGTCGCATAGTTATAGGTTATGTCAATTTTTTACTCTCGGAAACAATACTTTTTCTGTATGAAAGATATGGCCTATGTTCTTTTCTGTACCCCTAACAACGTGTATGCGAAATTTCATGATGATCGGTCGAGTAGTTAAAGCGTGTGTAAAAAAACAAGCTTATATTCACAATTTTTAATATTAATTAGGATTAGTATTAGCTACCTACTACTTGTTACAATTCTCACGAGTTTTGTTCTGCATTTATTTAATAGCGAGTGTTTTTCCTCAAGTTTCAGGTTATATCTATAACAAACCACACATCATTTCAGCAATTTCAATTTTTACTGCATTTCATAATATAGAAAACATCGTATACTTAGTTAGGTTTTGGTAACAATTGCGGGCCCTGTCGGGCACAGCAACAGAAGGAGAGAGTATAAGCAGTTACTTCTAAAAAAATACTTACCCTTACCAACATTTACTTTAGCAAGCCGCGGTTAAAATCCTGTAGACAGTATTTTACCATTCCATTACCTAAGGGCATACAAAAGTATGGCGGCTAAGAGACTCCTGGGGAGTGGGTGGTATATAACCAAGGAGCGTGGTAGATGTTATATTTCCATTTGTCGTATGTTTCGACGTCCTCTTGGGGATACTCCGGTATACATTATGAAATGTAAATGTCAGCTTAATAAGATTATGTGCCTTAAAAATTGTATGGATGTTTATGTGTCATTACTCTGATGGAGTTTAAGTTAGCGTTTGAGAGTTCGAATCTCGGGTGGGTGACCCGATTCTTGTCCTCGAAATTTACAATTATAACTTCTCTTCTTCCTTTGCATCTTTGATACTACTGAAGCGATTATATTATTAATTATTTATATTATATTTTATTTGCTGTGCCCGCGGTTGTACCCGCGTTTATGATTACTGCGCCGCCCCCGTGGGTTGTAGCGTGATGTTATATAGCCTATAGCCTTCCTAGATAAATAGGTTATCCAACACTAAAAGATTTTTTCAATTCGAACCAGTAGTGCTTGAGATTAACGCGTTCAACAAACAAACAAACAAACAAACAAAGTCTTTAGCTTTGTAATATTAGTATAGATAATTATTTAACATATAGAAAGCTTCGCTATCCCCGGGTAATATAAGATATGTCACAGTGGCATAACATAACTCCACACGCGAATCCATGGGAGTAAGCTACATATGTATACTTACCATTAGTCGCCCTTTTCCTCCTTAAATATTAGCTGCCTGCACTCATTCTCCATATAAATTTTCAGTAAGGCAAATCTCATACCACTTCGTGAGCGCAATGTGCTTAAAAGGGGATAGAAATTTTTCTTCACTTATTAATAGAGATACCCTTCTCACACTGAGAAGAGGCCCGTGCCCAATAGTGGGACAGTTAAATACAGGGCTGATATTATAATTATTATTAATAGAGATATTATAAAGCGAAACCTTGATGGCTTGTCATCTTTTTTACGTGGCGTCAGAGTAATGGATTGATATAATTTAATTTGAAAGGCCGGCGAGTGCTATAAGCTACAATATACAAAACCAGCGTGGTTTTTTGGAAAATAAACCCTTACAGCCACGGTAGTGAAGCTGCAGGTAAAAATTAGTGTTCTGTAGATGTTATTTTATTTTATTTCAAATTAACATAGATTTCGTTCATTTGGCGACTATAAGTAACTAATTACTCATTAATGTTTAATTCGCCTTTTTTAATACTTATAACAACATACAATTGGTTATGAATTTTATTTTATAAACTACCGTTATTTCAAAACTATACGCATTCGTGCTATAAGATTTGCTTATGTTAACGGCATATGCCTATGGCCCGTGTTCGATCAAACCGCTAAACAGTTAATATACATTGACAAATTTGATATGGAGATAGCTTGGCTATTGGGCAAAGTCATTATGATACCTATACTGGTTTCTCAATTAATGCGCACTAAGTCGCAGTCAAAAATAAAAACAATAATGTCCTTTGTTACGAAGTAACGCAATAATGATTGAAAAATTTCCGTTAAATAAAGAACCTTTACCGTAATACATTTCCTCACTTGATATTTTATCAGATTAACTACATATTTATATAAAAAATGAGTTAAAATGGCGTCAGTTATCTTGGCGTCCATTATCTTAATTGTTCGGCGCAATAACGGCACGTGGAAAATCACTGGTCACTCGATACAAAAGTACACACTGATTAAAAAGAATTGTACAAATAAAATGCACATCAACACCTTGTGATATTCCTTAGCGGAATTTCCCATCCACTATCAATTTAATATCAATAATACACGCAACATCAATTCTAATACCATTTGTATATAAAAATTAAGTGTGACTGATTCACTCACCGAGCGTGGCGTACCTTTGAGGAAAACGAACTAAGTTAATTTAGTTAAATCTTACATGATAGAACAGTATCTCCAGACACAGTTTTAGTCACCATGCTGCAAATGAGAAATTCTTTGACAGTAATACTCAATCATACTTTGCTGGTCGGCAATCAAATCCGAGAACAAGCGCAGCACACACCGCTGAGCCACAGAGGTTGTCTTTTTTATAACACAATAAATAAACAAACAGCTTACATTTATGGTTACGGTCGTGATCTCTCGGATTTGATTTCAATATACATATTATATCAGTGTGTAAACAAAACAACAAAACAATTGTGTGTGTTAGGAAACTAACGAAAAACCATAGACTTATTGATTAAATTTGCCTATGAATGAAGGCCAAAATTTCGTAAGAAAGGTTAATCATTCCTCTTACCCCTTTTATCTACGTCATACTGTTTCGTTATTTACAAATAAAACATTAAACCGGTTACATTTGTATAATTCTAAATCAAAGTAAAACTTGTAAAAAATTTTTATTATGTATTTTCTTTAATTCACGTTTATGTTTAATTTATGCCATGTAGAAACAGATACAAAAATGGCTGCTTGCATGGTGTAGATGGCGAATGCTGTTATGGTTTAAGTAGGCATCTCACCACAGCTCCTGCGCCAAGAGCTGGTTCGATCCCCACACGAAAATTCTGCGAATATTTTATCCCCGCGTGTGAAATTTTCTTGCGTTAATTTTTAAATGTTTATGATATTCCCCGTGTCTCTGAGACAAACGGGCGGCAGTTACATTAAAAAAATTTTGAGCAAGATATTTGAACCCTACCTATATTGGGTAGATTAGGTTAGTGCGTATTATTAATTAACAACTGTAACACGTATTTAATCTAATCTGAAATTTATAGATAGAAGACATGCTGTTGGCAATACAAGGCGTAATACATAATGATATAAGTACATATAGACATGACGGTAACATATATCAATGTATATCTATATATACATATATTTTAGATATACAAGAGCAGCGATAGTTCAGTGCGGAGACCAACAGACTGCAATGCAGAGGGTCTCGGGTTCGAACCCACGACGCGCACCTCTGACTTTCGGAAGCTATATGACTTTTCGAAATTATGGATTGACAATTATCGCCTGCTCCGTGCCTCAGAGAGCATGTTTCGCCGTCGGTCCCGGCTGCCATGAACATCTATGGCAGTCGTTATTGGCAGAGTGTCGACACAAAATATCCCACTGGGTCGAAGTGTCGCCGGTCTGCACTGACTGGCCCCCACATAAGATAAGATAAGATATGTATATAAGTCAATAGAATGAAATGATCACAATAAACAGACATTGAAATTAAATTACTTTATACGGATTTTGTCGCGTTATTTATTTTAAAACACTTTTATTACATAATTTTGAACTATAACACTTCTTTCATTGAACTATACTACAATTTAAGCTATTTAAATTAATTCTTCTCCCTTAGCCTTTATTCCCAAATCACTTGGGGTCGGCTTTTCTAGTCTAACCGGGTTTGACTGGATATCAGTTTTTATACGGAGCGGCTGCCACCTGACCTCCGCAACCCGAAGGCTAACGATACCCTAAGCCTATTTAAATTAATAAAACCTATTTATATTTAAGTTTACACTTTTTCCCGACGTTTCGGTTGTTTTACAGCAGCCATGGTCACGGGGAGACTAAGATGGTAATTGTCTCAATGTTCTGAAGTGTAGTTATTTCAAAGTACCCGAACATAATTTAATCTTTAGTATTTCTATTTACGCAGAGTGAGCTCAAAGTATCATGAAGTCTGGTTGTTTTTTGCTTCTTCTTGGGTTTGACTATTTGAACTGGATCCTATATAACAGTAGTGTTAAAGTTCAAAATTATATAGTGAAAGTGTTTTAAAATAAACAACGTGACAGACAAAATACGTATAAGGTAGTTTAATTTCAATGGTTAACGTTCGCGTAAACGTAAGACATACATCTTCGAAACACGGTTTATTTTATCTTTAGATGGATTGATCATACGGATTGATTTTTAATTCTGGGTGTTTGGTATGTAAGAAGAATAAAGTCAATTTTCTTATATTATTATTGTTATAATTATATCAATATGTACACATATAAGTATTATATAAATAATAATATTATTATTTAGTATAAATTTTCTTTTGCCATATAAGACAGCCTAATTTATTTAAACTGTTTTTTTTTTTTTTTTCTGTTTTTAGTTTTTTAAATTTTAATCGATTTACTTACATATGTATGTTACTGCCTACATGCACCGAGATCATGCAGGCTCTGCGAGAACACCAGCGTTGTGGATATACTGCAACATTGCTGACGCAAGACCTTATTTGTTCTTCTTATACATATTGGTTGTGTTTCCTGTTACCTCATGAGCGTGGAACAAATAAAATAATTTTCTTTCTTTCTTTCTTTAAGATTTGGATCTCTATAGTACACATCTGGTTACCCTTTCGGGGATTTAGCCTTAATGTGTAAACGCCAAGCTATTGTCATAGCGTTTTACTAGCAACTGACCTAAATGTAGCTTCAGTAACTTTGTAAACTCACTAACCTATATACATTTTGACGTTCATAAGTGTTACTTTGTGACCTAAATGAATAAATTTTGACTTTGACTTTGACTTTACATACATATATAGATTCGAGCCTGTTGTTTTGTTGTTTGTTTATGTAGTTTTATATTTTTTGTATATCATAAAGATATTTTGAGGCAAGTCATTTATGAGTTTTTCATACGTAATAAAATCAACAGTGTCTGTAATGTCCAGAAATGTAAGAAAATGTCCATTAAATAACAGAGAATGACTAGTTGAAATTGACATAATAACGGTGCTATATTAAGATTAGTTTATCTACAAATCCTTCGGCGATTTATTATAACGTTGGATGCCAACTACGGAGCACATATTCGTGTTAACTTTTAATTATCAGTGAAGTGACCTAGCGGTTTCGTGACTAACTCACTGCGACGCAGATGTATTTACGTTGTTAAGGAAAGGCCTAATGAGGTATATGACCTCAAAGTGGCTACAGGTAAGACGTCGACCCCAGGTATCAGACGTAGATAATAATTATTAAATGCTAACTTACACGATAGCTCAGTGGGGAGACCAACAGACTGCAATGCAGAGGGTCTCGGGTTCGAACCCACGTGCGCACCTCTGACTTTCGGAAGCTATATGACTTTTCGAAATAATGTGCGTATTGATTGACAATTATCGCCTGCTCTGTGCCTCGGAGAGCACGTTAAGCCGTCGGTCCCGGCTGCCATGAACATCTAGGCAGTCGTTATTGGGAGAGTGTCGACACAAAAGATCCCACTGGGTTGAAGTTTCGCCGGTCTGCACTGACTGGCATCTACATAAGATACATACATACATACATATGCCAACTTACGCTTAAAACTAAATTAAGTTAAATTAATTAATTGCACGGATGACCTTGCCACTGCCACTGCGCCGAGTGTTGTGGGCTCGAATCCCACACGGTACAAAACTTTGTGTAACGCGGTTGTTCCGAGTCTGTGTGTTCTTTGTGTCCGTTGTTTGAATGTTTGTAAAGTCCTCCGCGACAGGAATTATGCCTGGTTGTATTTTTAAATTAAGAATAATTTCTTCTGGAAAATGTATTTACCTACAGCCTTATCTGTCGTTGTTGTTCGTTTTCTGGAGAGGTCGGTAGATACTACTATTTTTACATGCTACGACCATATCTCGCTTGTTTTATTTTCTCTCATTTTTAGGAACGTTATTGGATT
Source organism: Catocala fraxini (assembly GCA_930367265.1). NCBI lineage: Eukaryota > Metazoa > Arthropoda > Insecta > Lepidoptera > Erebidae > Catocala > Catocala fraxini. The sequence continues at coordinate 17,575,138 of OV884045.1, forward strand.
AAGGATACCTTTAATTTAATATAGCCTCCAAAATGTCTCCGATTTAGTCAGAAAACGTTTATTTATCACCCTTCTGAACATTTATTTGAGTTTCAGTAGAAAATAACAGATACCAAGATTACAAAACTCATATTATACAAGAATTGATTTCATTTTACATCAACGTAAGAGGTGGAGTATAAGATAAAACATTGCAAATATAGATGAGAGGAGTACAAAGGAATGGAAACCAGAAATAAAAGATAAAATAATTTTTTTATTTAGCCTTTTTGAAAGGGCCTTACTTAAGAAATATCCCGTTACAATTTGATTCACATCTTCTGGGACATCCTGTATAAACACTCCTCACACATATTTTCTAAATATCTTCTATTAGATTTTGCCCGTGACTTCGCTTGCGTTAATCTAAATTTTAATAACTTTTAATCTTTCGCTACCGGCAGACTAGCAAATCAGCAATTGCAGAACATATACTGGAATCAAGTACTAATCATTGGATTGAATTTCATCGTCCGAAAGTCCTCTCCACCGATCGCCACTTTTATCCAAGAGTAGTGCGAGAAGCTATTGAAATCAAAAAATATAGAAATTTCAATAGGGAAGATGGTTTCAAATTATCCGCGACGTGGAATCCCGTGATTAATAATACGCAACTTCGCTGTTTTGCACAGTCAGGTAATTCACAGAATACGGACACAACGGCTAGCATACGTAATACGGATACCGTGAGTGTAGTTTGTGACGGTACATGGACAAATAAAAATATGCCAAAAGTGAGGGTGAATCAAGATTCTTCTGCCTCACAAACGGAGACATGACATCGCAGCACCAGTCAGCTTGTGACCACGGCCGGTGTAACCTGGTCGAAACGTCAAGCATAAAAAAGGTAAACATTATGCAATCTAAATTTTGTCAAAAAATTTCTATCTTTAGGGAACAGTATACATACTCCGTGACAACATGTATGCGAAATTTCATTATGATCGGTAGAGTAGTTTAGGCGAGCAAGTATAACAAACATACAAACAAACAAACTCACATTCGCATGTATAATATTAGTTAGAATTAGAATAAGATGTTCAGACATTGAACATTCAATTTATTATAAACATATGTAGATAAGCCCCTAAAACGCTTTAAACAATTATTTACACCTTGTAACATTTTACGAGTAGTAACATTATAATGCCAGAAGCTAATAGTTTATGGTATAGCTCGTCTCGTTCTTAATCAAGTGTAACGGCTTTGAGAAGCGAGATAAATATAATGCTGACTAGTATTACCGTGAAGCATCGTCATTCAAGCGTCTCGATTTTATTCGAGAAATTATATATTCAAGGAAATATAAGAATTGTTTCATTAAGTTACAGTTAGCTTTCTCTTAGCTCTAGCTTTTAAAGTCAGTCGTGATAGTTGATACATATACAGTAAGCAGAATAAACGATTTTTTTTTTTTGTGAGCTGTCCTTGCTAATTGCCCTTACTTTTTTGTAAATAATAATAAATATTTATTGCAGACCAGGGTCCATAAAGTGTTAGTAACAGACAAAAATATTATGAGACAGGCCCGGTTTCTGGACACTGTCTACGTCGTGTGTAGTCGTATCCAGCGTCCCAAAAACGGACTGTCCCACCGATCACACAATGTGCTCAACAAGCTGTGTGAGATACCACGCATTCTGCGTAGCAGGAAAGCACACCGTTTGCGGATAATGGCATGAAAACCGTCTACCCTTGCCTCCGCAAACATCCCAGAAGCGCTGCAATAGCGGGGCAGCCCAGCCAGCATTCTGAACGCGTTATTATATTGAACAAGCAGAGCGCTGTAAGCCCTCTGCGTATAATCAACCCACAGGCTGCACGTGTAGAATGTCTGACAGTAGGTTCTAAAAAGAGTTATTTTGACATCTTTGGTACACCGTGCAAATCTACGGGTCAACATATTAAATATAAAGGAAGCATAAAGAAATGAAAATGGTAAAATGTATAAATTAACATAAAAATGGCGAAACAAATATTTTTACAACATACCAGAACTATGATTCATTAATACAGGTTTTTATAAATATTATGTTATAAAATTAGGAAATATGATTACTGTTTTAGGAAAAAAGGCGCAATGTTCAGATCTTCGATTTCATTTCAATAAACCCACCTAAAACATGATCCATCAATGATTATGGTCTAATTCAGATCAATAATTTAAGTGTATTAATTATAATAGGTACATCTATTATAATTATGTGTTAGATCAAAAAGCGTACGGACTATAAAAATAAGTACTATATATTGACCTAGAAGTATTAAAACTAAGCAAACAAACTGTATCTCAAAAATTACTCGCCGACCAATTTGCCAAACATACTGTTTGTTGCAAACCATTTGCCAAGTCCAATTGTTTCCATACCGTGAGTAACCTCGGTTGGCGATCGACCAAATCATATCTGAGGATAACGCTCTCTGGTTTTTACGATACAACGGTTTTCATAGGAAATATTCTTTAAATAAATATCTTACTGGTGACCTGGTGCCATTTTATAATAATAGATAATACTTAGGTACGTTGAACATAACATTTCAGGGAGCTGTTCGTTTGATTGCGTAGACATGTTGATGACTTCTTCGCGGAAAACATGGTGATAATTTATATTTACCTGACAGCTCAGACATGTGTTTTGACCACACACATTATGACGCAAGGAGCTTAGTGAATGTTATGATTCTTGTATCCAACGCAAGTTGTAGCCTAGGCTACATGCACGAGAATATTCTCCTAGCCTACGTGCAATACATGTCATTAATAATTAGATACATATGGCTTACTTGAAGGTCAGAACAAACGCGATGATCATTTGCACGATGCATGCAATCCGCGCAAGTGATTCATTCTATGCATTTTCTCGTGTCTAGTACTAAACACAATAGGAATAATATATATCTTACTTACTAGATATTAATTTGGTCTGCCTTCTGCCTGATATGACATAATACCTCTTGACTGAAGTAAGGCGTATTGCATTTAGTCCAAAAACTGTAGTCATCGGCGACGTAGACATCCACATCCACACACGGATGACCCCATGAAGCGTACAGGTTTAAAAAAATAATCGAATGGTATCCAAATACACGTAATGCATACTACAAATACTAACATTAAAATAACACAAGATGTGGAAAATTACGTGTATATAATTTAATGTCACTGTAACTAAATGGCACTAATGCATTATTAAAATAGTGATTTCTGAGGTGGCCGTTCACCTAACGCGGCAGTCATATAAAATATAAAAAATACAAAATTCAACAACGCGTCAGCCGAGGTGTTTATTACTAGGTTTTTCTTTAGTTGACGGTTTTTCTGTCAAATAATTCTCATTAGTTGATAAATCCCGTTTCCCGCGTCAGCTGGTAAAATTTGAGTAGTACAACTCTGCCCACCTCTCCTCAGAGATATACATATGCATGTGCATTATGTATTATGATACCATGATGTATATCATTATACATATACACTCAGTGAGTGAGTGTATATGTATAAAGCAATAAGCTGATATTAAACTACATATAACAATGTAATTTATAAAGTATCCTTTGCCACACGATATTATGTAATCTGTAAAAATCTATATAGGCGAATGCATTCGAGTGAATGCACCCACATTACTCTATCTACGTTTATAATACACGCACATGGAAAGGGTCAATGACCAGACACACTTAACCCTCTCTGTCGACACACTTGACAGTTATTTCCCGAGGGCTACAACGTTATGCATTATGTTTTTACAACACAAGAATTAATAATGAGAAGTATAAAAGCATTTTTAAATATTATTCATTTTTATATCGAGTGTATCTAATCTAAATAATTAATACAATAATTTAAATAATTGACAGCTTTACCTAGCCAGACGTTCGACCAACAATACAAATTCAAATTTACAATACAATTGTATAATATTATTGTGGGTATGTAATGAGATATGGTCTTTAAAAGTCAAGCTACAAATAAACTTCCAACCAAAAATTATAATTTTCAGTACCTACCTTTTTTCCTAACGGCGCTTTATAAACTTAGCCAAATTTTTCACTTTAAATACATTATAGCATCACTCAGCAAACAATAAATCAAATTTACCAGCCCTTCATTCATAAAGTTTTCTACCGAGTTTTCATAGTTAAATTAGGTTTTGTCTAGTTTGGCGCCAATTTCAAATGTCACGCGCTAAAACGGGAGACATTATAACTTTAGTTTTTAAATTACTGTATCATCTTATTCAAGTGATTGATGATTGCTTACACGTGGAATTTGATGTCTTCAACGGTTGTTATTGCCATTCGTATGTTATTCTTACTATTGTCAACTATTTTTGTAGTTTGTTTGGATGTTCTGATACATTCTGTCTGATGACAAATTTTATATTGTTGAAAACTTTAGCTTCGGGTATAAAATTATCAAAATTCGGCTCGGTTACTCCATCACCAGATGAACCTCATCTGAGAAATAAGCTGGGCGTTTTGACAGGTTTTTGTATAACAAAGCTGGCAAATATATGCTTCGCTTCCGGTTCAAAAACGTATGCCATTTTTGAGTTTTTGAAGCTTCTTTTTCAAAACTATTGTCATTTAATAATAGGATTTGCCGAATCAAAATACTGAAAATTATTCGAAACTTTAGCTTTCAGTAATTTCAATCAAATAAAGTAAATTTTATTAGTATATCAATAGCATTTATTCAAAATTGTTAAATTATAAATCCATAAAATCTTTAAAATATACGATATTTCAAATCGTTTTATTATTATTTCTGACAGATATATCTAGAATTTCCGCTTATGTTTTACTAGGTCTTCGAAAAGGTGCCAATTTCTAGTACCTTTCATCTACATAACATCTTCTTTGTCGAAACGCGGATATTTTGAACCTGCATTATCATAAGACAATACCGTGAAATTTGTTTAATATCAAAAGAAAAGTTTCTTACGATGTTACAGATATGCCTGTACATCATAATTAGTTAACAGATTTATAGCTTTCTTACCAAAACAATAATATTTCTTTGTTGTCTATAGTTTAGTCTAGCGTAAATTACTCTCAAGGAGAGTTTACAAAGCTCTATAGATTATAATCAATTCACACTAGTTCCTGGTTCTTATCTACTAAGAGTTATAAGGAACACATTGGAATACAGCCAAATGACGTACATCTGAAAACAATGGATATTTATTACGTATGTAGCTCTGAGCGAAAGGGAATGAAAGCGAATATAAGCAGGAAGAAAGTAATAAATATATTATTAAAAAGATTATTTAATAAATAATCTTTGGTATTTTAGCCCCGTTCTGTCCCACAGTGTTATTTTATTTCTTGATACGAATTTTTCATTACCCGGACGGATGCTAGAAATGCACTCAATGAGCGACACAAATTCAGGTTTTCTTTGTATGAATATTAAGAACGTGTGATTATGACTAATCAATTGAGAAAGTTAATTAATTAATTTTGGATATTTTGTCTATGAAAGTGGGATAATCACTAAAATACAGAAGGAAGTAGTAATAGAAAAGTGTCAGCGCCAAAACTAGTCATCAAGCAAAACCTTAATGATTGACATTGACAGAAAAAGGGTACCAACTTGCTCGAGGACATTATTAAGCAGGAAAACTCGATGAACGCAGAGCTACAATACAGGTGATAAGGCCTCTGAGATACGTATATACTAATATTAGCCCTATATATAAACTGACCTACTGCTAGGCACGAGCCTCTTCTTAATGTGAACAGGGTTAGGCAATAGCCTACCTCGCTGGCCGCCTTGTCAAACATCACATATCTTCGAGAACATTATGGATAGCTCTCAGACATGCAGTTTACCTCACGATGTATTTCTTCACCGTTAAAGCAAGCGATAAATAATTAACTATTTAATACAGAACACAACTTCGAAAAGCCAGAGATGCGTGGCTTGACATCATACTCAAGGCCTCTGAAATTTTCTAATTTATTGTTAGTTGTAAAATTGTATGCAGCTGGGTTGATGTCCGTGCGTAACGGTGGTCTCCATTGAAAATCAGCGTTGCGATATCACATCGGTTTTATCGCAACATCAATGCTGAATGGAGACCATTTGTTGCCACAATAGCATAATATGTATATATATATATTTTCTTTAATTACTAACTGTTTATTTAATTGTCTTTTTTATTATTTTGTCTATTTTGTAAGAAAAATATGTAATCATATTTCTTTGTGGCAATAAAGAATGATTTCTTTCTTTCTTTCTTTTCTTTCTTTCTTTCTCTACGTAGCAGTCCAACAGTCTCCTACGCTATCACATTTGTGTAAGAAACATTACCCATCAAATCTTCCGGTTATTGAACCAAACTAGATTATTAATCGTATACTACCATAAAAAGGAGAACAATTCCACTGCCATCACCGTTCGGTAGATGACCGGTCACGGTCAAATATCATACTTAATTATGCACATTAATATATGTTCCGACGTCTAACCACACTAATTATTCAAATACTAATAAACAAATTTATTATGCGTACAAGTTTACATGACATTGGATTGGGTCAACCACGTTTATATGGCATGTCGACAACCTTCATTCGCGCAAACATCAACCAGCAGTGATGACGTTCGAGAACATATTTGAATGTATAATGATTGGCTGCATGAGACTACGATTCTGCTTACATATGAATTCATCAATAGGTCACTATTCATTATTTCTATTTATCTGCCGTGGTGACGCAGCAGTAATAAAATCGACTGTTTTGCATGAGATTGCATGCTTGATTCAGGCAAAGTGTTATTGGGATTTTCTGTCAGACAATTCTCGGTAGCTGCATATAGTCTACCGGTAATAGCCGACTTATTACTGTTTATCGGCCAAAGTTTGAGATTCCATGCTGCTCTTCCAGCTAGGGTTTGTTTTAGTTTTGCTGACGATCCTTCGATTGGCGGATTTAATTACAATAACGTTAGCTAGCAGCCGCGATAGCTCAGTGGGGAGACCAACAGACTGCAATGCAGAGGGTTCGAACCCACGTCACGCACCTCTGACTTTCGGAAGTTATATGACTTTTCGAAATTATGTGCGTATTGATTGACAATTATCGCCTGCTCCGTGCCTCGGAGAGCACGTTAAGCCGTCGGTCTCGGCTGCCATGAACATCTATGGCAGTCGTTATTGGGAGAGTGTCGACACAAAAGATCCCACTGGGTCGAAGTGTCGCCGGTCTGCACTGACTGGATACATACATACATACATATTGCTCCAGCATGATTAAAGGTCCCACGTAGTAGGAGGCGATTGCCGTCTACTGGGCTCCGTTGCAGTGATCCTAATGCTACTGAAAATGCTCTCTTAAGAAAACGTAGTAACCATTCCCGATCCAGTGATTGAATCTGACGCATGACAATCTGCACACATAAGTGGCAACTGTGGGACTAACATGCCAAGCGTGCACATTTTCTGTAATATTTATCAAACAAAATACTTTCATCTTACCTAGATTGAAGAGTGTTGTGGTTTGGTTTTGTACACTCTCGTGCCTCGGAAAGCATAATATAAAGCCGTTAGTCTTATGCCTGATCTTTCTCCGGTTGTATATTGCCGTCCTATCGGATTATAAGAAAGATAAAATAGAGACTGCACTTGCGATTGCACAACATTTGTGCACTATAAAATCTCATGCGCAGATATTCAATCTCGTTTAAGACTGGCCGCCGCGCCGCAAACAAAATTCGATCTGGAGGACCTTACTTAATACGAAAAAGTATCTACCTGCGTCTTAGAGTTTACTATTATGATGAAGAAACAAGACGTAGACACGCAAGCGACTAATAAAACACATGTGAGCTTGAAAGTGACAGGCAATAAAGGCAATAAAAGTACTAGTTTGAATAAGTTTAGATAAAATCTCCAGTTACATATTAAAATGAGTCAGTCGCTGAGTATTATTATTCGTGTAGAAAAATGGCAATCACGTGGGGACACATGCTGTATTGCCACGTGATTGCCACTTCACATCGAATCATAGACGCTAATATGGAAGGCGTGTCCAGCCAAAACTAATAAAATTATATATTTTGCTTTCATAGCTAACTACGCAATTCGTCTCTGATGATATTAAGATATTTTTAAAGCGTTGATTAATGGTTGAATTTTCTTTTAATATGCAGTATTACGCCGCTATACCGACATATGTGTATCATTTACATAAAATCTGCTAGGTACCTTACTTATACCTCCTTCCGCTGCGCTGCCTACCGAAGTTAAGTGGTCCATTCTAACCGGGACCACGTAACAAGCCTTCATCTTGAACCACGCCCTGAACTACCACTAAATGTCTAGTCGAATTCAATTTATTCTCATACACCCGTTGTAAGTGAAAATATATGCTTATTGATCGCGTTGTTCATCTTTAATTTCTATTAAAATCCTAGGTCAACCACGCCTCTAAAGCGGGTTGACTACCATAACATTACACTGGAACCTTTATTTCTCTCTCGAAATAACTCAAAATGTCCTTGCAGAAAGTTCAATATCCTTTATAACCCGACTACTTATATAGTTTTCTCATCCACAACCTTACCTCGATTTAACCAATTTCTTCGCTAGACTAGAATCTATCAAATTATCTATATTATAGCCTGGATCTGGTAATGTATTACAGGATTTTTGTTAAAATTCTCAAATACAGCCCATTGCCTGATACTCACTGCGTGTTACTAGATACTGTGGCACGGTAAACGATATTTTGCGGTACATGACAATAGGTTAGGAGTTTATTGTCGTATACCGGACATTACCAGCCTTGTTCTTAGGTCCTGTGCATTAGGTGACCGATTCTCTCTCACTCACAAGGTGTTTGGTACAGAACCTTTAACATTACCGCGTCGTCGTCGTAGTAGCAGTGAGTGTGACTCCTATGCTTAAGGTCTCGGATTCGTTGCCGAGTCGAGTCTTATTTTATTGATTAATAGGTTATTGGTATTTTATGTCAGTGAATTCGAAACGAGGTTGTAGACGGCTATAGGTTCGCACTTCATTACATGGACCCTAAAACGAAAGCTACACTTTTGGTAATACATCTCTGCCCACCTTTTCGCGGTTATAGGCGTGAGTATATAGTATATTTGTTACACTTTTTATAACGGTGGAATCAACATGTGCATTTTTAACAACAATTAAGTTCACAATTCACACGGGACACAACGCCGGTTTCGTTTTTTGCAAACAAATATTTCGTGTTGTCTTATTACAGTGCGAGGACTATTATTGTTTCACACGGTCTATGCTCTCTACGTACTTAAGGATCTTTTAAACAGGATCTTGATATAATGCAGTATGGCGTCTAGTTTTTTGGCTAGTAATAATCGTAAACAACAACAGTATTTATGAGATAACGGTGGAATAAATGCTCGAATGAATGCCTTATTCCATCCTACTGCATGAGACTGAATTTGTTTTTACCTGCTATATGTGACTTAAAACCCTTGCTGAACAAAGACAACACCTCTGTCTAACTCATCTAAGATATAGGCGTGAGGCTTTGTATGTGTGTAACTTTTAATACGTTTTCCAAAACCTAATGATGATGTTTTTGCAGTCGAACTCAGATAGAAATAGTCTTCACAGCTATTTTGGCTCTGAATCAAAATAACCTGAGGTCTTGAGTTTAATCCCACAGCTTAAATTTTCGACTTGTCTACGTTAACTAACGGTGAAGTATGGGTCAATGGTTGAAGTGGTTACCTCGCCACTGCTACCGCGCCGAGCGTTGTGGGTACGATTCCCACACGGGACAAACATTTGTGTTGTTCATAAATCCACAAATGGTTGTTCCGAGTCTCCGAGTCTGGCTGTTCTTTGTGTCCGTTGTTTGCTTAGAAAAAATAAAATGAGATCCATATTAAGCATTAGGATCGCTTATAAACACGCTTGATACTATATTATTCTAAACAGTTACCTTTTTAATCTTTCGTTTGCATCGATGGTACTCCATGGTAACTCAGACATCAACTAGAATTCTTACATTCCAAGGTAATGTTCGTACCTAAAACATACCTACCCAAATTTAGGCAAAATACACCTCCTGCTTACCCTTGCGGAAATATTGACTGCACGGATGGCGTACTGGTTTAAGTGTTTGCCACATAAAAGAAAACCTTTTTTACATTCATAAGAAACAAGTGAGAATCGGTAATGAATTGCCGTAAATCTTAGAGTTCGAAAAAATGGTTCAAGTAATATGTAAAGGTCACGTGATACCACGTTACCGGGATATATCGACTATGTTGAGTCGAATGGCGTTGACCGCGAGTCTCTAGCTCTTACGGTTCTTGAGTTGAAAGTTGTATAACAGACAGACAGACAGACAGACAGACAGACAGACAGACAGACAGACAGACAGACAGACAGACAGACAGACAGACGGACGGATGGACGGATGCAAGGACGGACGGACGTACAAAGCTGTTGTATAAGAGCTCTTTCAAACTCTAAAAAACTAAATTTGACTGCACGGATGGCCAATGCTTTTAGTGGTCACCTCACCCCTACCATTGCACGAAGGGTCGTTTCGAATCCCACACGGGATAAAAATTTGTGTGATGCACAAATGGTTGTTATGAGTTTGCATATTATTTGTGTCCGTTGTTTGAATGTTTGTAAAGTCTCCGGCGATATCAGGACATATTCCTAGTGCATGAGTTGTCTTTTAAAAAATATATATGATATAATTTCGTGAATTTATACGGTAGTAACCTACATTTAACCTAAAACGTATCAAAATAAAAACAATACAATGTTTATACAACTTTCATATCAAGACCAGACTTCTATACTAGTTGGTCCGGTGTCTCAAGGCCGGTTGGGCAGGTCTAATTCAGATGTGAACTTAAATACACTCGCTGCTGTTACCACTGCCTATTATGGTCAGTTCCCATAGGTACCATTACAGTTATTATGTAGGCTATGGTAAAATATGGTACCTATGGTAAATAGCCCGTTATTGTATACAGGCTGTTCGATTCGTTTACCAAATTTATTTTATCAAAGAGCTGTATCATTGAGTTTTATCAAAGAATAAATTATGGATGTGAACGTACCGTTGTTAGACAGCACAAAAAAATTTTCTTACTGAAACACATTAGATAGGGTACGATAGTACAAAGTTCAATATTAGAACGCGTAATCTTCTCTTTCTTTTTTTTCTTTTCGTGTGGTTAGTGCTAATCTGTTGTCAAGAGTTGTTCAAGCCGCCCGTAGGCCTCTAACATGGCTTAACGACTAGACAGGGCGTATCGTGTTGCTTTTCGTCTCTGATACGTTCCTAGCACGGTCATGGTATGAGACGGTGTAGTGGGCAGACTCCTTTAAGCAAACTAAATGTTTAACTACTACGCCATCCGTGCAACTAACCAAAAATAATATCAAAGTATATATATATATATATATGTTTATCCATTGTCTAGTATCCATAGTACAAGCCTTTTAGTTTAGACTAGATGGTGTTGTGTGTATGTGATATAATATTATTATTATTAATTCAATTAATATTTTATACGCAAAGTCTAGAGATAAATTACGTTTAATATTATTCAAAAGCTCAGTAAGTCTATCATGAAAATGTCTCCGAAAGTTCAGTATTTACGTTTCATAATAAGTCTACAGGTTACGAGACTGCAGTGGGTCTGTAGCATGTCCATTTTTTGTAAGTTTCATAGTAAGTGTACAGGTTACGAGACTGCAGTGGGTCTGTAGTCATGTCCATTTTTTGTGTCAATAATTTAACATTATAATCCCTTTTTATACTGTAAATGTGATAACACGCTGTATACGCTATCCTGAACTGCATAGCTCCTTAACAGACCAGCGTAACAATTTTGAATAATAATTAAGTGTATAATAAACCTCAGGACAGCTTGGGAATTAATTCCCACGACTATTTTATGTAACACAGGAACATTTATAAGCTACCTTGGTAAGCGGAGCCTACGAATAGCATAGTGAGCGGAGAAGGTAACTGGTCCCCGAGTGGTTTAGGTTCGAATCTCACATTCTATTTTTGTGAGTCTGAGTGTACGTTGTGACCTATATTTATGTTTGTAAAATCTCCAAGGCTCAGGACCATAATCCTTAACGAGAAGAAAAGTATTTTTTATAATAAGAAATAATGGGAAAATTGCCTAGGTAAGTCTGTTTGATAGAAAGATAATTCTGCGACATAGTAAGCTTACCATGCTACATGCTTAACTGCCTCCGTAGCGCTGCGGTAGTGAATGCGACTGCTGTGCATGAGGTCTCAGGTTAGAATCCCGGGTCGGGCCATAAAAAAAAGTCATTGGGTATTTCTATTAAGAAATCTCAATAGCAGCCCGGAGTTAGGAAGTTGGCGGTGTTAGACACCCCCGTGCCTCGGAAAGCACGTAAAGCCGTTGGTCCTGCGCCTGATCTCTCTCTGGTCGTGTCGGATTACCGTCCCATCGGATCATGAGAGTTAGGAAACAGAGAGTGCACTTGTGTTTGCACACACACTTGTGCACTATAATATCTCCTGCGTAGACGGCCAGTCTCCGTTAAGACTGGCCGCCGTGGCCGAAATTCGGTCTGGAGGACATTACCATGCTACATTTAGAAAACTTGTTTAAAAAGTTTTTACTTAATACTAATTATTACTATTAATTATACTATTATTTATTTATAACTTCTTCCTTTTTGAAGTAGGTTAAAAATAGCAGTGTTTTCGCTGTAAGGAATTTGTTAGTGCTGCTTAGTTCAACCTGGTACATAATATGTTTGCGCTTATGTTTCTAGCCGATCATGAGGTTCAACTGCTGGATCGTACATAGTGTATGTTGTATTTCTGATTGAAAATTATCGCAACCGGTACGAAATCTAGTAATTATAGATATAATAGGAATTAAAATATATTTGATGAAGTGTTAGTAGTGACCAACAATTAATTTCATGACTACTGTAAAAAACGTAGTGGTTATTTTAAAAATTCATTAACATATCTAGAATAAACAGTAGGTATATATTATTAATAATAAATATCAATTAGCGTTTATACAATTTGCATTTAAAGTTATATTCCTTAGAGTCTGTCTGTATTCAATGTTGCCATTTGCGATTATTACATGATGGTTAATGTTTTTTTTAATTTATGACTCTTCATAGTGGCTTGAATACAAGGAACTATACATGAATTAAAAACCTCCAATTGGGCATCCAATAATGAAAAAGTTAGTATGAAAACAGCGTTACCGATTTTCTTCATACAAAGCGGCATCTTCATATTTAAACTCCTGTTGTGTTCCGTAAATATGACCATACCTTTCTGCCACATGTCATGTTTACTACAACGGATGCTGCCCACCCATCCTAATCACCACTCATGGAGTTACACAGCAGGATAAATATCACAAGTCTATTCTTAGCTGTAGAACTCGAATTAAAGTGATTGAACAGATGTAGATACGGAATATTTCCTCATTAGACTCTACGTTACGTGTTACTGCGATTTAAGTGGGTGTATGTATTTGTTTGTACAGCGTATTGTAACTACCACGACATATACACTCTATGTATATATGTATCTTATGTGGGGGCCAGTCAGTGCAGACTGGCGACACTTCGACCCAGTGGGATCTTTTGTGTCGACACTCTCCCAATAACGACTGCCATAGATGTTCATGGCAACCGGGCCCGATGGCTTAACGTGCTCTCCGAGTATCCGAGAATATACACTCTAAATCAAAATGCTTTTAAGTGAATATGTGTACTCGGCGTGGTAAGGATGATAGTCGAATATTTAAGACTGCACGGATGGGCTGGTCGCCTCATTGTCGCGCTGAGTGTTATGAGCACTTATGAGCTCGAATCTCACAAAGAGCAATGGTATCCACAAATGATTTTGCTGAATCTGGGTGTACTTTTAGAGTTCGAAAAAACTCTTATACAATAGCTTTGTCCGTCCGTCCGTCCGTCTGTTATACAACTTTCAACTCAAGAACCGTAAATGCTAGAGACTCGCGGTCAACGCCATTCGACTCAACATAGTCGATATACCTTGTTATCCGTTAGTTATATGTTTGGCAAGGCCTTAGTGCAGGAGTTATGAATATAGAAAAACATAAAACGACTTATCTACGGTGAATGGATACAAACAATCCTTACTAATATTATAAATGCGCATGTGAGTTTGTCTGTTACGCTTTCACGCCCTAACTACTCGACCGATCATCATGAAATTTCGCATACAAGTTGTTATAGAAGAACGGGGTATAGAAAAGAAAATAGGGTACCTTTCATCGAGAAAAAGGTTATGTTACCGGGTGATAGAAATTTATTCACTAAATTAACGCGAACAAATCGGCAGGCAGAATCTATTTTATATTTAACATTCCACTGGATATAACTTGTCGGTTTAAATATTTATTTATAGCCTTATTATTATATTTATAATATTATAAAACTAGCGAATTATTTGAATATTAAAATATTTACACGTGTAACCAATTCTGTTATAACAAATAACCTATTTTTAAATAACCTTTAAATTTTGTAAATAATATTTAATATAATATTCCATCACATACACACAACACCATCTAGCCCAAACTAAGCAGAGTTTGTACTATGGGTACTAGACAATAGATAAATATACATATAAACTTTTCTTTTTGTAAATACATACATATTATACATAGAAACACCCAGACCTAGACAAATATCCATGGCCATGCACACAAATGTTTGACTTGTGCGGGAATCGAACCCGCGACCCCAGGCGTGGCAGTCGGTTACACTAACCACTACGACATCGCTATTGGATAGCTTAAATGTCGGAGAAAGAAGTAAACCAGTTTTGTATTTATTAATTTTCGTCTGCGCCTTCGCTCGCATTTATGTAGATTCTGTCAATAATTTCTATCCCTCAGTAAATTATTCAGGACGAAAGTTATGTGTTCTTCTATGTTCTCTTCCTGACAACGTGTATGCAAAATTTTACGATGATCGGTCGATTAGTTTAGGCGTGAATGCGTAACGAGCAAACAAAACCACATTTACATTTATACCTAATATTAGGTAGGACTCAGCCATTTTGACACGACACAACAGGAATATAAGGCACGGTGATACGGCAAACTCATTTATGGGAAACCTGTAGGATAAAGGTATTTCCCAACAAGGCTGCCCTCAGTTCTAACGTAGTTTTTAACGTACCTTTAACGTCAAAAACTGACTTTATTAGCTTACTCATTTTCTAACACTGAACTTTGCGTCATTAGATGATGAACAAGTACCTACAAATCTGTTTGTCTTCAACAATTGCAATAAAAACATATTATTATTGTTTAATGTTTTATTTACTTGCTTCGAAGAAACACATCGCTCTGTAGTTATGTACGTAATAATAAAGGAAAAATATAATTCATTTGCAATAACAATAACTGAGAATTGTTATAATGGCGACAAATGCTAGTTATTTACTTTGTTTTTACTGAATGCTATTATGTATATACGTATTGTTTGTGTTGTTCGCTAAATTTACCTACAAGTTGTACTTTGTAAAAATATTGTGCTGTAATTTAGTTTCGATTAATGTAGAAGCAAAAGAACAATTGTTTTTATAGAGTAGACATCGTGGAATAGCAATTTCTACATGGTCTGAGGAGGTTATTGTTATTATTGGCCAGACGGCCTAGATAAAATCCTTTATCTGACAATTTTAACACGTTCAGCGCCACGTGTATATGTCATTAATTTCATTATACACCCTAGTACAACTCTCATAGGCCTGTGTATATCTGATTATACACATTGAGTAGTCAACTTCAGGGGCCAGTGCATCTGTGAGTATACACCGCGCCTAACATTTTGTATATGACTTTGTAGCCCTGGCCCTCACAAATCGTTTATTGTATCTGGGATACAAAATGCTCGGCGCGGTGTATATTCACTGATACCCTGGCCTCTGAAGTTGACTACTCAAGGTGTGTAACCAGATATCCACTGGCCTGTGAGCGTTGCACTAGGATTGACTAGGACATATACACGTGGCGCTGAGAGTGTTAATGGCGGTCGAAAAACTCAATGTATAAAAATAATATTTGGTAAACATAAACTTCCATCAAGTAAATATAAATTTCATACATCTTAATCATTCCGCTATAGATGTCGTTACCATTGGCAGAATGTATTCTAAATTGTACAATATGAGATTAGGACGTAACTAATAGAAAATTCAGGCGGCGTGGTCGAGAAGTCGAGATGATAGTTATGCAATCCGACTACCAGTTTCTACTTTAGCTTGCTCAAAGATTTATCGAGTCTCGTAGTGTTAATAATTGTGGCTATTTATAATAACTTGAGTAGAGTTTTACTTTAGTCAAGGGGTTATCTCAATACAACCACTTTTTATTGTTAGGCGCTTTTCGCTCAAAGATTTATCGAGTCTCGTAGTGTTAATAATTGTGGCTATTTATAATAAGTTGAGTAGAGTTTTACTTTAGTCAAGGGGTCTATCTCAATACAGCCACTTTTTATTGTTAGACGCTTTTCGTTCAAAGATTTATAGAGTCTCGTAGTGTTAAAAATTGTGGCTATTTATAATAAGTTGAGTAGAGTTTTACTTTAGTCAAGGGGTTATCTCAATACAACCACTTTTTATTGTTAGTCGCTTTATTTGTTTGTACATAATAACAAATTTAATATTATGAAACCATGTAATTCAGCATTACTAGATTACTACAGCATTTTAGCTTAACTGGAGCGATTAACAATAATATCTTCTATTAATTTGTAATCCAAATTGCTACTAACCTAATAACTAATTTTTAATAAGTATGTATCTTATGTGGGGGCCAGTCAGTGTAGACCGGCGGCACTTCGACACAGTGGGATCTTTTGTGTCGACACTCTCCCAATAACGACTGTCATAATATTCTAATAATATTCTACCACATACACACAACACCATCTAGCCCAAACTAAGCAGAGCTTGTACTATGGGTACTAGACAATGGATAAACATACATATATACTTTTTTTTTTGTATGTACATACATATTATACATAGAAACACCCAGACCAAGACAAACATACATGTTCATGCACACAAATGTTTGACTTGTGCGGGAATCGAACCCGCGACCTCGGGCGTGGCAGTCGGTTACACTAACCACTACGCCATCGAGACCGACATCATAGACATCATAGATGTTTATGGCAGCCGGGACCGACGGCTTAACGTGCTCTCCGAGGCACAGAGCAGACGATAATTGTCAATCAATACGCACATAATTTCGAAAAGTCATATAACTTCTGAAAGTCGGAGGTGCGTGACTTTTAATAAGTAACTTTCCGATCATCCTTTCCCAGAACTTAAACTAAATACGTATAATAATTAATAACAAACAACAAAATATTATTGTCTTACATTCGTTATCTTCATCTAAGCCGCTGTTACAACTGATTACATGAACGTTAATTGCGATTAATTGTTTATCTTCTGATAATAACGTGTAGCTGTATACTCAGTTAGGCTAATATTTGGAATTTATTTAATTGCGTATTATTTATATACTACGTATTACTTAAAGGTGTGGCGATACGTAGATGTGATGTAATTAGGTAAATTATTACCAATATAATATAATATTTTACCACATACACACAACACCATCTAGCCCAAACTAAGCAGAGTTGTACTATGGGTTCTAGACAATGAATAAACATACATATATACTTTTTTTTTTGTAAATACTTGCATATTATACACAGAAACACCAAGACTAAGACAAACGTAGGTATTGGGTTTTCTGTCGAGAAATTCACCCATAATATCAAAGTCAGCGGTGCTTCATCAACGTCACCTAAAGGTTACAATAACACAGACAAGTCTTATGCGTGTGTGTCATTAAAAGCTTCCTAAACGAACCTTTCAGAATAGAATCTAGCGAACTACGTGATTTGTGGAGAGCTTCAATCTAAACTAATATCTTCTTCTCCTTTAGCCTTTATTATTCCCAAGTCACTTGGGGTCGGCTTTTTCTAGTTTAACCGGATTTTACTGGATATTAGTTTTTACACGGAGCGGCAGCCACCTGACCTCCGCAACCCGAATGCTAGCGATACCCTAAGGCTAGACCAGTGTCAGGATATTAGAGGCTACTGACTTTCCCAATAACGACTGTCATAGATGTTCATGGCAGCCGGGACCGCCGGCTTAACGTGCTCTCCGAAGCAAGGAGCAGGCGATAATTGTCAATCAATACGCACATAATTTCGAAAAGTCATATAACTTCCGAAAGTCAGAGGTGCGCGACGTGGGTTCAAACCCGAGACCCACTGCATTGCAGTCTGTTGGTCTCTCCACTGAGCTATCGCTGCTATAAATATAATTAGCTTAAAAAATAATAAAGTTTAATAGTAGTAGTAGTGTAACAGTTTTCAAAATTATGTAATTATGTGTCAAATAAACAACGCGATAAAATCCGTATATAGTAGTTTAATTTCAACGGCCTCATATTATTTATTTTTATACTTTAATTTATATAAATATCTATAGCAAGCTGATATTAGTAAGAACAATGTTTATTTATTTATTTGGACAACCAACAAGAACATACACCTTAAAAGCTAAGTTACAAAGTCAGTGGTATACAAGTATTGGTGCTGCCTTAATTACAGGTTGCCACGGAAAGCAAAATACAAACGATAGTTGGGAGCATAAGGCTTCCCAGAACTAAAAACTAAAAACTTAAATTAACAATTTCTAACATAATTAGTATATACTAAAAGAACAAAACTTTATACTACTGTGTTATTGAATCTCAGCATAGTAATAATATTTTCTTTTTAAAAGTTGGTAAACTTAGACTAAATATATCAATATCCTTATTTTTACTAACAGAATTATATTCCGCTTGGAGCCTATTTATAGGAGAGAAAAAGCCCAGGTTAGTTTTGGATCGCTTAGGTGTAAACAAGGAGTATCTAGACAGCCGTGGAAGTTTATGAGTGATTGTTATATTAAGTTTTTGTACCAGATGAGGACAATTTATATTACCATTGACTAATTTATGTAATGTTTTCACTATAATTGGTTATTTTTCAGTGAGTTATTGTAGGTAGGTATCTTCTCATAGAATCTTTATATATCCTACCTTTTCTTCAATGAATAATATTCGTGTAAACAGAAGACAATATTATGTAATATGAGAACGGACAAATATACATTTTCTTTTCCCTACTAACATGGCTAACAGGCATTCGGTCCACCTGATAGTAAGTGGTCACCGTAGCCTATAGACGCTTGCAACACCAGAGGCATCACTTGCGCGTTGCCGACCCTTTAGGAAAGGAAGTAGAAAGGAGAAGGAGGGAAAGGGGGAAAGAGGGTGTTGGGCCTCCGGCACTCTCACTCACCGAACGAAATACAACAGTAGGAATACTGGTATTACACGTCGATATTCTGTGAGAGAGTAGTCCTTCCCCGGTCGAGCCAGCCCATTCATGCTTAAATCAGCGAGGCTCTACTATTACGAGCCAGGCTGATCATTATACTAAGTATATCTATAACATTAGGTACAAAACGTAACTATCAGGGGTGAGATAATATGTTATGCTGATGACACTGTGTTGATTATTGATGGTCGAAATTGGAACGAGACTTTCTCGAACGCAGAGTGTACAATAGGGAAAGTGTCCTCGTGGCTGAAACAAAACCTTTTAACACTCAATATCAATAAAACGCAGTACGTCTGTTTCCACAAGACATCCGCCTCAGCACCGAGCACAAGCTTTAGTATGAAATTTCACACCTGTAGAGATCATGAGCACTGTACCTGTGAAAACATAAAGCAAACTAACACCATCAAATACTTAGGAATAATCATCGACAGCAACCTAAACTTTAAGGCACACATCCACTCCTTGTCTGGTCGAGTACGCAAAACTGCGAACATCATGAAACTGCTTCGTAAATCGGCACCACAAAACATTTTGAGAAATGTGTTTTGCGCACTAACTCAATCATTGGTCACATACTGCATAACCTGCTGGGGAAATGCTTCCAAAACAACAATGATTGAACTAGAAAGGGCCCAACGATGTGTGCTAAAAACGACTTTTAAAAAACCCTTTAGGTACCCCACTGTGGAGCTTTACAAAGACAGTAAAGTTCTGAGTGTGCGCCAGCTATTTATTCTAAAAACACTACTTAAAACCCACCAAAAAGTTATCAACTCACAAGAATATACTAATTTACTAAAACGTCGCACATACAAAATCACAGTTCCCAAAGTAAAAACTTCCTTTGGTAGGCGTTTCAGTCCTTATAAAGACTGCTACATCTACAACAAAGTAGTAAAATGTTGTGATATAAAACAATGCACTGTAAAAGAAGCACAATGTATACTCAAAAAATACTTAACCTCTTTAGAATACGAGTCCACAGAAAATATCCTAGTACATCTAGCCTAATTCTTTGCTAAGCAAACCAAAATATACCTATTGACCATACAATTCACCCATAAATCTAAAATAAACACTAAATACATGATATCTTACTAGTTTATATATTATATTACATTATTGTTATTGTTATATGTGTATATATTTATATGTATGCATAATATTTTTGTAATCTCCAAATACCAAATAATTACTATTGCTAAAATACCTTTGTTTTTCTAAAATAAGTTACTTAGGAATTTATATATCTAATGTATGTCAACCGAGCAAACATTGTAAACAAGCGTTAAACGTAAATATGTTGGTACCCACAGGACAGGCAAGCCTAGTGTGGGGCCAAAGGATAATTTCAATTGTACTGTTTCTTTGGTAATAAATGATTTTTATTTATTATTTTATTTATTTTAAAACGTATCTATTTCAAATTATTGAGATAATATTGTGCAATACACATCGTTAAAATACCCAATTTATAAAACTTGTTTATTAATTGAATTTATTTGCCAACAAGCTCCATAAAATTATCTATCAAGAACATTATAGAAATTGGACTAAAAAAACTTGTGTAATAAAATATCATTTGCAAAAGGAAACATCTGTGACATTAATTATTAAAATACTAAACTACTTACTGCAGTTATACGTAGCGCTACTGTCTATGCTGGTGCTCGACAGGTGTTCGCAGATTTAGTAGTTCCTCATTTTTCCACGCACACAGTTATGGCGCAATTACGCTTGGTCGTTAACTCGTATTCGATTGCCTATGGAATTCGGACAAACGACTAAGTGTAAATGAACGGAGTCGAGTACGCCCGTATTCGAACAGCTTTCGTTTTGGTTACCCGACGCCGATTTCCTTTCAACTGTCAAGCAGTACTTCGCTGCTCAATACGATGAGTAGTGTTGCTCTCCGAAGAAGCATACATATTGTTTGTGATATTTTATGCATAGAATTGGCTCGCAGAATGAAAAAGAAACTAAGAGTGTGGGTTCGAGATTTATTCAAATAGAGAGACAACTTCACCGCCTCCTTGACGCTATGCCAACAATTGTTAAATGATAAGCTGGAATTTTAATTATTTTCCGTATCGATCAAAATCATTTTGAAAGGTTTTCACCTAACATAAAAAAGAACGATACAACATTTCGCGCCTCTCTCACTCCCCGCATCCCCGAAAGTGAGTAAAACAATGTAATTAATGCATCAGTTGCCCGAATTCGAGTAATGTCTTTCGTGCACCCGAATATGGGCTAACGACCAAGTGTAAATTGCGCCATTAAGTTGGTAAACTGTCATATAATTAGATATTTACCTGCAAATCATCAAGTCATTATTTGTTCCGCAATGTTTGACTTATATGTCAATATTAAGACTAAATGGTATTATTTAGCAAGGTTGCTAAGTACCTACTATAATAATATAATATCTAATAATTATAACTCCCGGTCGACAGCGATGCTGAGGAATTTTACGACGCTGCCTAAACCGGCCATTCTTTTTTATTAATTTTTACAGTCCCATATTTTGTTACTCTTCATTTTGTTCTATTTATAAGTGGTTAGTTTTGTTAATATTAGTTAAGTTGTAAATTATGATTGTTGCTTTCACTACTATGAATTACCTATATATACGTACATATAATAAAGTTAATTACCGCTTAAACATAAATAATTATAATAATGTAATAACTTGATGCTATTAGAGTATTTATGGCCGACGAGGTTTTTCAACCATAGTTACCATGATACAGGTCCATCAAACACCCATCCCATAGCCTAGATATAAGTATTAGAGTCCATACGTAACAATACGCCTACGCCTACTGCGGTCAGTGCCGCCGTAGGTGTTGCATCCCACTTTAAATAAAAACTCTCGAAGAGCCTCGTCACGTTAGACTCATGTCTCCGTGTAAGCCTCCCAAAGGGCCGGGTATTTTTGTTATGTAAATATGTAAGAAAATACCATTGAAAAGAGAAAGAAAAAAGCGAGTTTAGGCCATAGTCCACCACGGTGGTGCAGTGCGAATTGACTTTAAAAACCTTCGAGAACTTTTTATGGAGAACTTTCTAGTATGTAAGTTTTCCCACGAAGTTTTTCTTTACCGTTAAAGTGAGCGATAATTAATTATTAAAAACGCACATAACTTTGAAAACTCAGAGATGCGCGCTTTGCGATCGAACTCAAGACCTCTGTGTAGCAGTCCAACGGACTCCTAGGCAATAGCCTAAAATAATACCTATTTGGTTTAGGGATTAAATATAATAACCACCAAAAATACTAATTGCGCAGCAAAATATGCTTACTAAAATATATCATAACGAGCACCTATACGCCTCAAATCACTGCATTCCGTCTCGAAGGGTTAGGTTATGTTAGGTTCCTTCTTAAACCACCCAAAAATAGGAGCCCCGCCAAGCAGGGCTCCGCCGACTTATTTTGATCTCTTTAAATATAATGCGGTTTTAATTTTGGTGATTTTTTACTATGTTTTACTATTTTTGACTGTTATATTTTACTGTATCTGGTGATAAGTTAAACATAAGCCTTTGGTTTATCTGGAGTACATAAGTAATAGTCACACTTCTGTATATCCGAGGACATAGGTAGAGGTATGACATTCCCATTTCTTTGCAGACTATGTTTTTAAATTCCATGCATTAGGGGATGAGCTGGCGTCAAACGGGCACAAATCCAAACTCCATGCTGCAACTGTTAAATTCTTGATCGAAATACCCAATAACTCATGCCGAGGGAATCAACCTCTAGACTTCATGCATAGTAGTCGTATTCACTACCGCTGTGCCAAGGCTGTCCCAGTTCAGTGTATGTAGTATAAATATAGTATTTTTTTAAAGACTATATTTAGACTACTAGGTGTAATTCCTGTGTCACGGGGGGATTTACAAACATTCAAACAATGGACACAAACCACACAAACTCGGAACAATAATTTGTGGATCACAAAATGTTGTCCCATATGGGATTCGAACCCATAACAGTCGGCGCAGTAGCAATGGAGAGGCGACCACTTAAACCACTACGCCATCCGAGTGTGCAGTCAAAGCAAAAATATTTATAACTTGCTGACCGGCGCAACTTCGTCTGCTTCACATAAGAGAATTTTCCCCATTTTTGAAACACTTTTCATTGCTGCTCCGCTCCTATAAGTCGTAGCGTGATGTTATATAGCCTATAGCCTTCCTCAATAAATCGGCTATCCAACACTAAAATAATTTTTCAATTCGGACCAGTAGTTCCTGAGATTAGTGCGTTCAAACAAACAACAAACAAACTCTTCAGCTTTATAATATTAGTAATAGATAACGCATATGAAACCGTCTGGCAGTAATAGGTAGTATTAAGGTCGTAATGTCGTCAACAAGGTAATTCTTACAAATAATACATTAGATAATACATTAATTAATTTTTTATGTCATTAGCACAAAGTACATGTTAAATAACAAAAAATATACATATCTATCATACTATAAATCTGCTGATAAATTAAAATTATTAGGTATAGGTTAGGTTACTTACTTAATTTGATAAATACATTTCATTTTTATTTCCATTTAAATGAATTCGCGACTCCGTTTGCGTTTTTAAAGCAGCATATCTATACTAATATTATAAAGCTGAAGAGTTTGTTTGTTTGGTTGAACGCGCTAATCTCAGGAATTACTGGTCCGAATTAAAACAATATTTTAGTGTTAGGTAGCCTATTTATCGAGGAAGGCTATATAACATCACGCTACGACCCACGGGGGCGGCGCAGTAACTATAACGCGAGTGAAACCGCGGGCACATCTAGTTGTTAATAATGTGAGTACACTGCCATCTATCAGGCACTAGATGTAGAATTGATGTCACTTCATGATTATACATGGTCATATAGGCTGATTATATTGGCAGATGTGTATTCAATCCACATTTCGCCACTGCGTATACTTCCAGGCTCCCCACTGCTACAGAGAATCTATTAAGAGAAAACCTCAATAAAACTTACTCCGACTCGAGAATGGAACTTAAGACCTCATGCACAGCAATCGCTTTCATTACTGCTACACCGCCGAAGCAATCAAAACTGACATGGACGTAGTCATTATGTGGTGTAATACATAACAAGTGATTTCGGTTGTAAGTAAGTACCTAATAATCCCACAATTTTAAATCAATGTATGTACCTATTGCATATCGTCGTCTTCGTCAGCCTCGATGGCGTAGTGGTTAGTGTAACCGACTGCCACGCCTGAGGTCGCGGGTTCGATTCCCGCACAAGTCAAACATTTGTGTGCATGAACATGGCTGTTTGTCTTGGTCTGGGTGTTTCTATGTATAATACGTATGTATTTACAAAAACAAAGTATATATGTATGTTTATCCATTGTCTAGTACCGATAGTACAAGCTCTGCTTAGTTTGGGCTAGATGGTGTTGTGTGTATGTGGTAGAATATTATTATTATTTAAAAAAATCAAAAAAAATTATATAAATACTTTTACATAAGTATATACCTAATTTGAATCAAATATGTATAAGGAAAATATGGTAATTTACTTGTCAACTTTCCAAAACAAAATAATATTCATAGGTGTCTTATAAATATTCATATTGTAACCTATTTATAGATATAATAACTATTAATATACAACATTCCTTTCCAGTATAGAATATAGATATTTTTATTTTTATCGGCACTTAGGTAGAATACCAGTTAAGCTAGCAATTAATTCTTGATGTTCTTATTTTGCACATCAAAATGACCACACTCCGTCTGATTGTAAGCGATCATGTGGTCGAAGAGCAGCTGAGGTGATGGTGAGGTCTCTACTTTGACGTTCCGAGAAGATTCTTTTTCACATCCCGCTTAAGGAACTGACTAGTTTTAATAGAAATTGATTTGACCTTTGCCTTCTACTATTGGCAAATGTTTTTTTTTAATAATATCATTAAGCAGCGAAAGCGTAGTGGTAGACTGTTGGACTGTCACGCAGAGGTCTCGAGTTCGATCCCATGGCACCTCTGACTTTTAAAGTTATGTGCGCATTAAATAAATAATTATCGCTCGCTTTAACAGCGAAGAATACTATCAAAATATTGTCTTCTGTTTACGCGAATATTATTCATTGAAATTAAACTACTATATACGGATATAATCGCGTTGTTTAATTGACACTTTATTACATAATTTTGAAAATTGTTAACATAACATGTTGAACATAAGTTTAATAGTAGTAGTAGTGTAACAATTTTCAAAATTATGTAATCAAGTGTCAAATAAACAACGCGATAAAATCCGTATATAGTAGTTTAATTTTAATGAATACTATCAAGGGAAAACTTGCATGTCTAAGAGTTCTGCATAATGTTCTCGAAAATATGGGAAGTCTGTCAACCCACAGTGGACCAGCGTGGTGCCTAACCTTTCTCACACTGAGAAGAGGCCCGTGCGCAGCAGTGTGACAGTTTATATACATCTCTGATATTATTATTATTACACCTTCGTCAACAGCCTGTACTACCAGTGTACATGGTGGATATACCACATTTAAGCACGAAGTATCCACTTTTATAATGCGTACCGCAAAGGAGTGGAACTCACTACTTAAGTCTGTGTTTCTCGATGAGTACAATCTGGGTGTCTTCAAGTCGCGAGTGAATAGGTATCCTTTAGGCATACGTGCTCCATCGTCGACTGCATCTTCACTTAACATCAGGTGAGATCGCGGTCAAACGCAAGCCTATTACAATATAAAAAAGTGCTCTCCACTGAGCATGATCCACAGCCACTCTGATCCATCTCTTACCAGTGACCTTGCCAAGATCATCGCTATACCTAGTATTGCAACCGTGTCTATAAAATATAATATAAATAAGCAAAAACAAAACAGTTCAGTACCATATTCTCCTCTGTTAGTTATCTGATTCTATTTTAATTTTTTTTGTTTCATATCTGTTAACGAGCTTCACCGTTGCAATTTTTTTTTTTGGCTTTCTTTTCAGTACCTATGCTCCTCTGATTGTCAACCGATTTTAATTTTTTTATTCGTTTTGTCGCTATAGACTAGCGAATGGTCACAAAAATATTATAAGTGGTAATTTTTTATTCAGTGTTGGAAATATGTAAATTAAATTATGTTTTCCTGTTTTCCACAGATTTTACTTGATGATAATGGTCGAAAATCGACCACCGAGTAAACACCCGTAAGCATTAAAATCCTATAAACTCTGCTGTTATATCTACTGATCATTAATTGTTACTAATTAATATAATTATTAATTCTGGATCAACATTTTTTTGTCCTGTGTGGTGATTGAACATACAAAACTCTCGCATTGCAAGTGACGAGCCGATTATTTGAAATACACCATGTATAAAAATTAACATCAATAAAATATAGGATTTTCTGTTAACGATGAGCATACATGTTAACACGCATCAACTTTACTACGTCACAACAAAACATTCACAACTTTTATCACCAATAAACGCGTTGGAATCCCATTTCCACATCATTAAATATCCTTCGTAAACAATCAAACGGTTGACGCATATTTACGTCACTCTCGTAAAAATCCTAACATCCGTAACACTCGTAACGTTATCGTTCAAACGTGGGTGTTATCAGTGATGGCATCAGTCAATTGTTAACCGGGTTATGACGTCACATACACGTAAAAGGAACTACGCATAGGTGATTTTGATTGTGATAGTAGAAGTCTTTGTTTATGTTGACTTCTACTAAGTGCCTAAGTTCTTTAGCTACGAAATTGCCGGTAATGTCCTACATCTAATTTTGTGGCTTCTGCACAAACGGAGAAGTTACTCAAATAAAATATATAAATTATTCGAGAATAAACTAATTATATTCATTGAAATTAAACTACTATATACGGATTTTATCGCGTTGTTTATTTGACACTTTATTACAAAATTTTGAAAACTGTTACACTACTACTATTAAACTTTACTAACTTTTAAGCTAAAGTACTTTAAGTACCCGAACATCATGAATGATGTTCGGGTACTTTGAAATAACTACACTGGAACATTGAGACAACTACCATCTTAGTCTCCCCGTGACCATGGCTGCTGAAAAGCAACCGAAACGTCGGGGAAAGTGTAAAATTAAATTAAATCTAAATAGTTTTAATAGTTTTAATAATGATTTAATTAGCTTAAAAGTTAGTATAATTAGTTCAAAATTTTGTAATAAAGTGTCAAATAAACAACGCGATAAAATCCGTATATAGTAGTTTAATTTCAATGAATAATATTCGCGTAAATAGAAGACAATATAACTATATATATTATTAACTACATTTATTATTAATAACAGATTTTAATAACCTTTTATACAATTTGTATTTAAAGTTAGTGTCTGCCCGTATTCGTTGTTTTTATTCGCCATAATTTCGTTATAATTAATGTTCATAATTATTTAAGAACGCACTCTTAATAAAACAGCGACTTAACTCCAAATTTGAAAGTAAGGCAATTTGAACTCTAATTGCATATGTTAAATACTAATATTATATTTGTGTTAAATCTTTGCAATAGAGTTCAAATTTGTTTAATCCAAAATACTGAGATAAGTCTCTGTTTTATTAAGGGTGCGAAATATACATGAAAAATAAAACACAGAATACGAAGTGGCCATTCAAAAAATTTGGTAATAGTTAGCATTAACACCAATTATTTTTTATTTTTTTTACACGAAAAACAGTGGACATAAACAAAGGAACGTAGACAGACGAAGGAAGCCCTTCCATCCTTAGACAAACATCTGTCACGCAGACTGCTACGTTCCACAAGGAAAACCCTACGCCACCTAGTGGGTATAATAACGGGCCACTGCTCACTTAACAAGCACCTGTTCAACATCCGCATCACTGACAGTCCCTTATGTAGAGGCTGCATGGAGACCGAGGAGACATCGACTCACGTGCTCCTACATTGTAAAAGCGTGAGCAACCAACGGGCGACACTCCTAAACAGTCCAGAAACGATGAAGGAGGTACTGCGCAACATCGGTCCCCTATTATCTTTCTAGACGGAGCTGAGGTGGTATGAGTAACCGAACAATATTTCGCGTTGGCTACTTACGCACAATGGCCCAATTGTGGGGCTAAGTGCGGATAACACATATCCAACTAACTAACTAACCCCTATTATTTGGTTCTGAAATAAACTGCATTCGTATTTTCCGACCATCCATTGAATAAATGACGACACCTTTGCATGACTGCAATTTCCGATTCGCGGAAAGTATTATTGTTCATAGTAACTATTGTATTAATAATATTGCTCTGAGACACGTAGGTACGCGCACATATGCATGTGCGCGTAACCACGTGTAACCACGTTTAAACAGACACAAACACACTCCCATTCGAATATTTACTTATCATAACAAATTCTAAGCTAAAATTTTAAATACGAATGTGAGTTTGTTTGTTTGTAATACTTCCACACCTTAACTACTCGACTTAGCATAGGTACGAGCAGCGATAGCTCAGTGGGGAGACCAACAGACTGCAATGCAGAGGGTCTCGGGTTCGAACCCACGTCGCGCACCTCTGACTTTCGGAAGTTATATGACTTTTCGAAATTATGTGCGTATTGATTGACAATTATCGCCTGCTCCGTGCTTTGGAGAGCACGTTAGGCTGTCGGTCCCGGCTGCCATGGACATCTATGGCAGTCGTTATTGGGAGAGTATCGACACAAAAGATCCCACTGGGTCGAAGTGTCGCCGGTCTGCACTGACTGGCCCCCACATAAGATAAGATAGCATAGGTACACGTTTTTAGGGGTACAGAAAAAGGACATTAGGTAGCTTACATGCAGAAAGCAAAGTACCGTTTCAAGGCGAGCGAAACCGTAAGCAAAAGCTAGCTAAATTATAAATCAAATGTTATATTAATAACTAATTTACATAATATTGTCTTCTATTTACGCGAATATTATTCATTGTCACACTATTTTTCTATAGTGTATATTTCTATAGTGTGATTAGAGAGAGATGCGGCATGAAAGTTGATATAGTGACAAGAATAGAAAAGGGTATGTTAAGCTGGTTTGGGCATGTAGAAAAAATGGACGAGGAAAGACTGACTAAGAAAGTTTATAAGGCTAGTGTGAATGGAACAGTCGCAAGAGGAAGACCCAGGCGAACGTTTCTTGATCAGATCGGAGGCGTTCTGGACAAAGGCCAGGTTAAGAGCACCTTGAACCGACGCGGACGGGCGTGTATGAGGAATGTGATGAAAGTGAATGAAGCCAGAGAAGTGTGTCAGGATCGTAGCAAATGGAAATCCGTAGTCTCTGCCTACCCCTCTGGGAAACAGGCGTGAATCTATGTATGTATGTATGTATTCATTGTCATTCAATTGTCATTGTCATATGTCAAATAAACAACGCGATAAAATCCGTATATAGCAGTTTAATTTAAATGAAAAACTAATTTATTATTTAAATCGACACAACATTTCTGTGGAGCTTTTGTATTTAGATTGTAGTGTGTAGAGTGAGGTGGTCTAACACAGTTCAGTACTTAAACGGCACCTCACCTACTGATGATCAAATAGCATATATTTAATAATCAGTAGTCATAAGAAAATTATAATTAATCTTGCAGTATATACGTAGAAGAATTATAATGATGACTTCTTATAGGCGCACTTGTAACTCCTCTGGTGTTGCGAGTGTCCATGGGCGGCGGTAATCGCTTACCATCAGGCGACCCGTCTGCTCGTTTGCCTATTATACCATAAAAAAAAACTCTCGACGCACACCGACACGCTTAACACGAATGTGGACCTCGTGCTGGTAAGATGATGTTTATTTTTAATCATATTGCTCGTAGGAACCCGAATTAAAAAGATGTGGAAGTGGTCGATGACGGTATCCATGAATTCCATTCTATAGCCGTGTGCACCGTAGTACTTATGACGTCATAAATGAGTAGAAACTAGGCGTAATTGATTTTTAATTGAGCATACTGCATAGATATTTCCATCGATTGGAAAAGATCGTGGTTATGTTTGGAACCGTTCTGTGTTGCTATGTCGAGCAAAGAGTTTGTGGTTTTTGACAGACAGTTCTCAGTTGCTCGTGCTGCGTGTAGGAATGTATTTGTGATCGTGCATACAAGTAATTGATTGGACGAGCATACTGTTGTGAGAGGCATACGAACCGGCTTATACTATACGGGGAAGTATTTCTTTTCAGGATACTCGGCGTTAGAGTGGTTACGTTTACTGTTAGTACGTTCCACCCGATCATTAAGAGTTCCAGAGCCTCATACACTTATCTACCTCATAATTATATACCTTACCTTTTATTCCATGTTTAATTCCTATTCTCTGAAAGCGATTATGCACGCGTTCGCTTTTGGCAAAGTATGATACCTAATACTACGTAAAGAAGCGATACGTACTTACGTAGCAGTACGACTGGCAGTACTGCAGTGCCCGCATCAAATATTTAGGATTTATCAATCATATATTTAGGATTTCATTTATTCTATCGGGTCTTAGAATACCAGACGTAATTTGAAATCTATTGTATCTGGCCACCGGTGTGCCGCTAGGACTTAATAATTAAGAGTACCCAATGTAACATTTCTATCAGTGTAGTAACGTCTCAGAACTTTAAACAGTAAATAGATGCCATTAAAAACTAAACTCAAGAAAACAAAACGATTTTGTATACAGAAGTGATCGTTTAATACGGAGTAAACTTTCTTTAAAAGAAATCGTTTGTAGCACGTGAAGCGCACATAAATAATGGTTAAACAACGCAATACTTCAACATTTAGCTTGTTTCACATTCAGTGCACCATGGAACTTACAAAATGAAAGCACTCGGGTAACTCGGTCAGTGCTGACGTACTTGCATTGAGGTAAGTGCACACTGAAATGTAAAACGTAGCGCTACGCATCGCTGTAAAAACGTAGCATTAGACTCCCGATAAATAAAATAGAAATGTTTTATTTCGTTATCTCATGTATGAGTACTTACATTTGAGGATAGAGGTAACCTTTTAAGTATAAAATGATACCTGTGTTGGGTTACCTTACCCCTACCACTATTTCAAAACAATTTTCTACGCCAATCAGTGGCAATACATATAGATCAATATTGTAATCCTGCAATATTGACAAAATTCTAACAGAAGTATCAGATAATAAAACTGCGCCAGATAAATTATAAAAATCGTTGTTATTCTGAGAAACATCCTCCACTAAATAAGTAATAACTAGCTACATTTAATACCTTTAACTGCATTTGCATTGAAAATAATTAATTTGAATATTGTCATAATCGACGTATACGTAGATGAAGACTTCATGAATGGCAAAAAGGATCAACATCATTATTCCACGTCATAGTGCGCCTGGGTTTCGTACTGGCGGTGCGCGGGGTGCCGCGGTTCTACAAATACCTAAACTCGAGCCGCCGCGCGAGGCGTATACGCTCTTAAACTTGCACAATAATATGCTATGCGATGAATCGGCTCCAAGTAAGCACAAGCCTTACCTGTCGATATCTCAAAGCTCTCTCTTTACACTATCTTAGATTTACATAAACCGTTTGTATTCTCGCTTTTCTCTGAAAATCTAAATTGTATATTCATGGTCTCACAGCTATAAAAATGGGTATAGGTATATTATTGTTATGTGCTAGTTGGCCATGCATGTTTCACATCCCGAACCTCAGATAGCACGTGAAGCCGTTGGAATTACGCCTAATTTCCGGTCGCATTGAATTGCCATTCCATAGGACAATGACAATGTCGGTATAGAAAATATTCCTGTGTGTAAACACACGTTATAATACTATAATATGTCTCGTCTAGATAGTTAGTCTACGTCAATACTAGCTGCCATGACATAAATTCGTTCTAGTAGACATTATTGCGAGACATCCGAAATTGCTACGCTCGTGGCTACGCTTATATGACCAGCTTTGACGCGTATAGCGAATGTAGTACTTTTGATTTGAGCTACTACTACGTTAACTCAGATAATATAAAAGCAGCGATAACTCAGTGGGAAACCATTGGACTGCCACGCAGAGGTCTCGAGTTCAGTCCCAAGGGGCGCATCTCTGACATGTCGAAGTTATGTGCGTATCAAAAAGTTATCGCTTGCTTTATTGGTGAAGGAAAACATCGTGAGGAATGCTGCATGTCTAACAGTTCTCTATAATCTTCTCGAAGATATTTGTAGTCTGGCAACCCGCACTGGGCCAGCGTGGTGGGCTATGGCGTAACCCTTCTCAAACTGAGAAGAGGGCCGTGCCCAGCAATGGCACAGTTTTATACAGGACTGATATTTTATTACATTCTACAACTTTACACTTTGTAAAACTAATTAGAAATAAACTGACACGTAACGATCTGATGTGTATCGTGAACTTCACCTACATATTTACAAACCTTGTGATATTAATATGTGATAACATATAATACCTATTTCATAATGTCAAGCACGCGATACGTTGTCAGTGATCGGACGATGCAATGTCGATGATTATCTCAACTACTAATACATCATCAGATTAACTATAAGTATATTGGCGATCCGTTTGCTGATCCGTTTGTTCGCTTTGAAAATATTGTGCGTATTTAGCCCGTATGGCGTTAAACTTGGAGTTTCCTTTACTATAAAGCATGGTTTCCTATGGTATCCCATTCCGGGGTCCGCAGACCCCAGGTTGGAATCTATCCTCGGAACTTATCTCAGGAGGTCTATAATGGCGTGGCCGAACGTGATAGAAACATACGATGACAAAGGAAAAAGCAAGCAACATCACCCATCACATTAACATTAATATTATCATACATACTCTGATAGACATGTTAATAAATCAGATCCGTGTGAGGTTTGCAAAAAAAAGTAAGAGAACGATTTGTTTGTTTTATTTATAGGGGTCTGCGAATCATAGCAAGGTAAAGGTCCGCCCTAGAGAAAAGGTAGGGAATCTCTGCTCTAAAACATCTATCAAATAAAATGAGTAGTGGTTAGTGTAACTGACTGCCACGCCACGGTTCGATTTCCGCATAAGTCAAACATTTGTGTGCATGGACATGGATGTTTCTCTTGTTCTTGGTCACTCTGGGTGCTTCTATGTATAATATGTACGTATTTACAAAATAACAATTATAGTATGTTTATCCATTGTCTAGTACCCATAGTACAAGCTCTGCTTAGTTTGGACTAGATGGCGTTGTGTGTATGTGATAGAATTAAAAAATATATATGCGACTGCCAAGTACAGACAGACTTTGACTTTTCGAAGTGACCTGCTTATTAAATAGTTAATTATAGCTAGCTTTAAAGGTGAAGGAAAAATCGTGAGGAAACCTGCATAACTGAGAGTTCTCCATAATGGTGTCAGAGGTATGTGAACTCTGCCAACCCGTACTGTAGATTTCCGGAAAATAAATCTCTCAACCCTTCCAAAGTTCGTGGTGTTTCTTCTCCGTGACATGCCTGCGCCTGATCTTTTTCTAGTCGTGTCTAATTGCCATCCCATCGAGCTACGACAATGAGGAAATAGAGAGTGCACTTATCATTAGACTCACACATGCACGCTATAATATATACTACCCAGATGGCTAGTTCTCGTTAACATTCGCTCTAACCGAAATTCATTCTAGAAGATATTAATATATATTACAATAATTATAGCCGTGCTCACTTTTGGCTACTAACTAACTTCTTCTTCTCTCTTAGCCTTTATTATTCCCAAGTCACTTGGGGTCGGCTTTTCTGGTCTAACCGGATTTGACTGGATATCAGTTTTTACACGGAGCGGCTGCCACCTGACCTCCGGAACCCGAAGGCTAACGATACCCTAAGGCTAGTCCAGTGTCAGGATATTAGAGGGTACTGACTTTCCCAATAACGACTGTCATAGATGTTCATGGCAGCCGGGACCGACGGCTTAACGTGCTCTCCGAGGCACGCATCAGGCGATAATTGTCAATCAATACGCACATAATTTCGAAAAGTCATATACCTTCCGAAAGTCGGAGGTGC
This sequence comes from Catocala fraxini, assembly GCA_930367265.1. Classification (NCBI taxonomy): domain Eukaryota; kingdom Metazoa; phylum Arthropoda; class Insecta; order Lepidoptera; family Erebidae; genus Catocala; species Catocala fraxini. The sequence continues at coordinate 17,609,694 of OV884045.1, forward strand.
GCGACGTGGGTTCGAACCCGAGACCCTCTGGATTGCAGTCTGTTGGTCTCCCCACTGAGCTATCGTGGCTGCTAGCTAACGTTATTGTAATTAAATCCGCCAATCGACGAATCGACAGCAGAACTAAAACAAACCGTATTGTTTATTGTAAGAAATAAAACAAATACGTAACAAATACTAATGTTTTGCGTAAACCGTAGAAACAATAAAAGCTATACCAACCAGTAGCTGCTAATGGCCAATTTACCCGCATAGTTACGTAAACAAAACGTTTAAACAACGTAATTTAAATGTAATCAGATGAACGTGGAACTTCGAAGTACTAAAAGACTAGTTTATTGAACTGAAAAGTCTTATTCTGGTCCGAAGTGACTGATTTCCGGGATTTTTGTTACTAAGGCAACTGGCTAAAGATAGTGGGCTGTCAATAAACTATACCAAAGGCATCTTGGCTTTGTACATTTTATTAAACTAACTAAGTAGTACAGTATTTGCTAGCTAACCACTTATCCATTAACTACTAAAATGTATGTATGCTATGCGTTTACCCCTATCTTCTTCTCTCTTAGCCTTTATTATTCCCAAGTCACTTGGGGTCGGTTTTTCTGGTCTAACCGGATTTGACTGGATATCAGTTTTTACACGGAGCGGCTGCCACCTGACCTCCACAACCCGAAGGCTAACGATACCCTAAGGCTAGACCAGTGTCAGGATATTAGAGGATACTGACTTTCCCAATAACGACTGCCATAGATGTTCATGGCAGCCGGGACCAACGGCTTAACGTGCTCTCCGAGGCACGGAGCAGGCGATAATTGTCAATCAATACACACATAATTTCGAAAAGTCATATAACTTCCGAAAGTCAGAGGTGCGCGACGTGGGTTCGAACCCGAGACCCTCTGCATTGCAGTCTGTTGGTCTCCCCACTGAGCTATCGCTGCTATTGCGTTTACCCCTATAAATATATAAATATATAATTAATTCTATATTCTTCTTATTATCGTATTAATTACCGGCTCAGCATAAACCTTCTATTCTTCATAAAGGATAGGGAATGATATGAATGAATGAATGAAATATTTATTGATTAATAGGGCAGAATTCATCTCAAAGCTTCAGTATTTAGCCCTACAGCTAAAGGCTTTATCCTGAAACAGACGCGACGCCGCCGGTTCCCTCATTATAAGATCGAATAGAGTAACCCTCCTGTCTAGACTCCAACTAACTTTTCTTTTTATCGTTGGTTAGCGTTTTTGCTGACAAATCTTCTATAGCGTCAGCCTCGATGGCGTAGTGGTTAGTGTAACCGACTGCCACGCCTAAGGTCGCGGGTTCGATTCCCGCACAAGTCAAACATTTGTGTGCGTGAACATGGATGTTTGTCTTGGTCTGGGTGTTTCTATGTATAATATGTACGTATTTACAAAAAAAAAAAAAAGTATATATGTATGTTTATCCATTGTCTAGTACCCATAGTACAAGCTCTGTTTAGTTTGGGCTAGATGGTGTTGTGTGTATGTGGTAGAATATTATTAGAAATATTATCTAGGATTTATTATTATATATTTATATTTATTATTATCAGTCTATAGATGGGTGACCGCTTAGTAATATTTCATCTGAGCGTCTCCGTGCTTCGGAGGGCACGTAAAAGTCGGTCCCGGTTGTTGTCAAAATTGACAGCAGTCGTTAAGCCATGTCAGAGGTCTACGGGCGGCTTGAACAACTCTTGACAATAGGTTGGCCACTAACCACACGAAAAGAAGAAGAAGAAGAACCTAGGATATGTTTGTAGGGGCTTTTAAATAGATCAATATGCTTTTCTAATATATTAAAGAATACAATTAAATTGTTGGTCAACGTAGCAATCCTATAGAGGTTAAGCGACCGATCTTTCTAATTTTTTTGGTATTTGAAGAGTCTAGAGTTTTGTGCTTAACTGCGGAAGATTTTTGTAGGACCAATGTGCCAACAAGATTATCTTCCGTACTCGAGACTCGGATGAAGGCGGTTACTGTATGATATAGACGCTAACAACACCACTTGTGCGTTAACGCCCGTTCGAAACAAAAGTAGCTTTGTTGTCAAATTAGCCCTGGTTAAGTAATTATTGACACATATTTTATGGAAAAAAAAGGTCTTAGGGAACAAACATTACTGATTCCAAGAGCGAAGTGGAAAATTCTGCTTTCCTCCAGCAAATAAAGAAGCTTATCTCGCTACTCATGACTTTGCACTTATTAATACCGGGAATAACTGGCACGCTGCTGGTCCCTTTAAACAGAATTAGCTTTGCTGCCATCGCAAGGAATAAATATTACTCTGATCTCCTAGCTCCTCTCTTAAAAGCCCGGCAACCTTATCTATTTACTGCTGAAATACAATACAACACAGTTTTTTTGTGACATTGAGGTACTTTCTGTGCTGGATTATTCTAGATGCAACGAAATTCCAATTTTAAGGCAGGATGTCCGCTATACTCATACATCTCTTAACCTGTCAAGTCTTGAAATGTCAGCAATAATTAACAACCTATTGTGGCTGGCCTCCGGTGTGCCGCTGTGACTCAATAGGTTTAAAAAGGTTCTTCGTATAGATATCCGGAATCTATAGTCTTTTGCTTGAACAGCATGTAAGGACATCTCGGTTTTATTGTAGCCAGTCAATATGAGTACACTCCGCCTGACGATAAGCAATCGTGTAATTCACGAGTGGCGCCCACAATACGTTCTCATTACGGCTAAATTGGTGCCAAGGCTAAGAAGACTAAGAAGTACCCCGCTTGAAGGACGAAAGAAGAAGGAAACACGTATTTCAGCAAAGAATACCAAGTCTACATCTGTCTCATTTTGTTATCTTTAAACTTTTTTGTTATACATTTGAATTTGACGCAAGGACGTAAATTGTTTTTCTTATACACCATATCCTCTTCAGTCAATACAAGATAAACTTTCACACGATATCCAACTCAAGAAATACAGACGAGAATCGTATAAACCTTTTCCATTGTTAAATGTTTGTTGATGGAAATTTGCACACACATAATAATGAAAGTGTGAATCTCTTTAAAACACAAAAGAGATCGATTCTTAGTTTTGCATGTACGTCAAAACATAAATTAAATCAGCAATGATAATACTTCACATTCACAATACATAAGCATTGTGAATTTGATGTATTGTCGCTTTTAGTAACCACGTTGGTTTGACGTAAGTAAGCTGGTGGACGACCACATTTATACGGTACGTCGTAAAACTATATTTAGCACAAACAAGATTACCTATAATCGATCCGATCTCCGAAGGGCTAGGCTGAGGTCTATTATACCCACATTTCTCCGTAATGGGGGACAAACATATAGACCGAGTTAAAGCGAGCACACACACTGCTAATTCCTTACGAATAAACCCAATAACGCTTTGCTTGGCCTAGAAAGAAAACGCGAAACCACATGCACAGAAATCGCATTCAATACTGCTTTGCCACCAAGACAATCAGACTTATTGATATCTATAACACAGCATAGACACTACATTCAACGTATCGATTAAATTAATCAATTACTGTGCTACGCTTTTCTACGCAGGTGCATGCGTGATCAATATAAACATGGTACCTATTTACGAGTTTGGAAATTTAATGCACCAAAATGAAATATGGAATGACGTATTTGTAGTCAGGTAGGCGATTGTGAAGTTCATTCAAGATTTGTTTTGAAACCGTCACTAATTTTGTTTTGCTGGAAACACCGGTACTACCTACGGTTATTTTGCACGTCTTGTGACGTTAATTAACTACGTCACTTTCAAACTTTTTATTACGAGTCTAAATACAATTTTCTTTTTCAATTAGTCCAATGCTGAGTTGCTCAACAACAAATGAGCTACGCATTCCGTTACGTATACGCAACGCGTTTGAGGGGTTAAGGTCGAAGGATTTGTTCATCTTTAGGATTTTTAACTTATTTTTATTAAGAAAACCGACAGCAATACGGTTTGTATAACAAATCGAGTATAGTACAATTTTATATGGCCAATAACAGATTTCCCTAAATAACTTAATTTATACAAATTCAGCGTATAAGTAGGTCACTGCTTACAACCTCTTATGTAAACATGGAATATAATATCAATTTATTTATGACGTACCAATTTCACGCGTATGAAGTCGCGGGCAAAAGCTGGTGCATATCTAGTACATATATATATACTTCTGAATTTGTAATACAACATAAAATGATTTCTAAATAATTTAAATTCACATTCATGAGCAATATTCACCTCATAATAGGGACACCAATATATGTATGTATTTAATAATCTGGCAGTAAAGTAACGAAAATTGGTCAAACAAGCAGTAACAATAATTCCACGTTCTTCAGGTGTGTTTCCTCCATGGTTTGTTGTTAACTAATTCTTTATCTAATATTGTCTTCTATTTACGCGAATATTATTCATTGAAATTAAACTACTATATACGGATTTTATCGCGTTGTTTATTTGACACTTTATTACAAAATTTTGAAAACTGTTACACTATACTACTATTAAACTTTACTAACTTTTAAGCTAATTAAATTATTATTAAAACTATTTAGATTTAATTTTATTTTACACTTTCCCCGACGTTTAGGTTGCTTTTCAGCAGCCATGGTCGCGGGGAGACTGTCTCCCCGTCTTAGTAAAGTTTAATAGTAGTATAGCGTAACAGTTTTCAAAATTATGTAATAAAGTGTCAAATAAACAACGCGATATAATCCGTATATAGTAGTTTAATTTCAATAATTCTTTATCTGCCTACAACATTGATCTCAAAGCACAATGAAATGCGATACCATTTGCAAAAATTAAAGCACATCCACATCATGACATTGCCTTTGCGCCACTGCCACACATAGCGACACATCAACCTAGACTGTTTGGACTTTGAACTATTATAAGTTAAACGCTGCGAATTATGCGAGACAGAGCGTTATATTTTTGTTATTTTGTCTCTCTCACGATGAACGGGACGCGACACTCCATCCTTACTATTACATCGACACCACTATGACCCTTGATCCCTTTCCGACAATTCTCTATTTTGTATGTAGCGTGGTTATGCGTATATAGGGTGTCTAACTTGACGTGTAGCCGTGTGTACATATATGTAAGCAAATTTATTAAAAACTAGAATTTACTCGCGGCTTTGCTTGCGTTAATCTAGATTTTGTCAATAATTTTCTATCCGTCGGGAACAGTATTTTTTTTGTGGTTAAAAGGTATACTCTCCTTGTTATACCCCTGACAACGTGTATGTGAATTTTATGATGATCTGTCCAGTAGTTAAGGTGTGAAAGCGGAACAAATAAACTCACATTCGCATTAGTAATATTAGTAAGAATTGCCTTAAGTACAATAATTTGAGAATAGCAAAATTAAATGTGTGAGTTTAATTGTAACATATGTAGAAATTCAATTAATGTGATATTAATATGAAAGAACATGTTTCATTGAATGTATCACATTTTGATTCCTCGTTTTACAATAATCTGACTTTAGATAAACGTGAGTATAATTTCAATTTATTTTTGTTATATAGCTGAGTAAACATCGTTGAGGGCTTCGATGTTTTTGTTAATCTTTGTAAAGCTATAAGTACTTACTTGTGACGTTTTATATAAAACTTATTGTGCCCGTACATATGCACACACTAGCTGACCTGCGCAACTTCGTCTGCTTCATATAAGAGAATTTTCTCCGTTTTTGCAACATTTTTCATTGCTGCATCGCTCCTATTGGTCGTAGCGTGATGTTATATAGCCTATAGCCTTCCTCGATAAATGGGCTATTCAACACTAAATATATTTTTCAATTCGGACCATTAGTTCCTGAGATTAGCGCGTTTAAATAAACAAACAAACTCTTCAGATTTATAATATTTATGCATATATAAGCGGAAATATGTATCACCCACGTATACTGTATACATTACCCACGTTAACTTTTGTATTTGTCAACCGATATATCCAAATTGATTCAGCCATAGTCAAGATAAACAGGTGCAGAAAAACAAGCAAATAGACATCAAAATAAATGTATGATGATATGCATAATTGAAGTTTGTAAAATAAAATTGAATATACTTTTGAAACAATAATCATATCATTTTTAATTGCTCATTCTTACAACCTTCGCAACTGCAATATATGTATGTATGTCGCAACTGCTGGATATGACGTTCTGGAAAACAAGAGGCTGGGATGAACTAGGCAATTTTTTATTATACCAATAACTGCTAGGTTTAATGTGTGTTGTTTACAATCTGTCACAGGTGATTTGATGTAATTCTTCATCGAGATTGTCAAGTGTCAGTCGCTAACCGCCTTACAAATTATCCAATAGCAAGTGTGCAAAAAGTGTTCTGGGTCAGACACATTATTATAAGCTAAGCGCCTTAAGAGAATTTGTGGTTTTAGAAAGACTCTTTGGCTTTAAGATAATTCAAAGAGTACATCCTTTTGAATTATTTTAATTCCCGCACAAGTCAAACATTTATGTGCATTAACATGGATGTTTGTCTTGGTCTGGGTGTTTCTATGTATAATATGTATGTATTTACAAAAAAAAGTATATAAGTATGTTTATCCATTGTCTAGTACCCATAGTACAAGCTCTGCTTAGTTTGGGCTAGACGGTGTTGTGTCTATGTGGTAGAATATTAATTATTTATTTATTTATCGAGATTGTCAAATGTCAGTCGCTAACCGCCTTACAAATTATCCAATAGCAAGTGTGCAGAAAGTGTTCTGGGTCAGACACATTATTATAAGCTAAGCGTCTTTAGAGAACTTGTGGTTTTAGGAAGACAGCTCTCTTTAGCATTAAGATAATTCAAAGAGTAAATCCTTTTGAATTATCTTAATTCCAAATAGAGTATAAGCAAACGGCACCAAAAAGTCAGTCTCGAAGTGAGTTTTATTCCACCGATGCAGTGATTAAGTAATCACCTGCACTGTTGACCTGAGTGTTGTGCGTTCTATTTCTAAACATTCATAAGATGATAACTCAAGCCGTACTTAATTAACTATTAATAGAGGTATTTGTTTATAAATACCCTTGATTAGAATAGTTTAACGTCAAAAACCTTTGTCCGAAACATACAATGATGTGACGCAACAATAGTTATTTATAGGGTATAATAATATTTTTCCACGCAGCAACACTCACAAATTATGTTAATCTATTTATATACGGTTACTTTGATATCGTAACGCTTATTTATTATTATAATATATTGAAATATAACTAAGATGTTATACAAATAGTTAAAGATATAATCTAATAAGCAAACCATGATTTGATCAGGATCTTTGCAGTGTTATTAAAATCGTCATCGTGGTCACTGGTGACTGCAGAGAAATCTAATTGTATATAGGTACCTACTAATATTATAAAGCTGAATTTGTATATTCCTACACGCTAATCTCAGAAACGACTAGGCTAATTATTAAAAAAACTGTTTTGCGAAAGGATGTTTGGACCTATTGAGTCGCAACGGTACACCGGTAGCCAGACAAAACAGACCCTTATACTTATATTCTGACACTTGAAAGAATAATAGTATATTTATTAAATATCATCTATAATCCAATAGAGGTTATACTAAGACTCAAAGAACTTAATCTATTATGTATTATAAAATACACAAGGTATATCTAGATACATATTTTTTAATATGCAATGCAACGTTAAATTATTTTTCTATATTGTGATGTACCTATTTAAAATCTTTGTAAGTAAATATTATGATAATATGCTTATATTTTGATAGATAATTTATCGCAACTCCTCAGCAAGGTTCTGAAACTCGAAGTTAAGTCATAAGCTGCTTAATAATAAAAGGACTTCTGAGCCACTTATCGAATGCAGAGCTTCTTACTGTCACAAATTAAAAATATACATTTCAAATCACACAGTCTTCAACCGAAATAAGTACCAGTAACCGTTGACCACACAGAAAAAGATTAACAACTGCTTAAATATACATTGTTAAGATCTCAGCTATGGGTCTGTCGGACTGGTAAGAAAGGAAGTCATATCAATAATTCTGTTGATTCAAAAATCAACACTCGATAAACAAGAATATCAGGAATTTGGGGTAAAATTGCACTTATTCCCAATTCCAGCTACTTGCGTCTTTACAAGCAGCATGAGAGGAAAAGTATCCTTAACCGTTGAGCATACCTACATGAAAAATGTGATTAGAATATACCAGAATCGTATCAAATTTAATATCCTGGTGAATGCAATTTGTTTTCTGTTGTGGTAGGTAAGAAGATACTCACCTACCACAATATTAATTTAACCTAGGTAGGTGGATACTTACCTACAGTCTACACCAACGAAAAACAGTTGTGAATGCCTTACGTATGCACAAGTAATAGGTACGTCGTCTCATGCTTCGTTAACCACAAACGCCAGAAAGCTAAAACAAAAGAAATCTTTAACACGCCGTTATGAAGTGTTTTTCACAATGACTTACAAAGTTTCATAACATCTCACACGCTGTGTGTTTAGGTGTCACTTGAACTGTGTCGCAGGAAGGTTTCCCACTCTCGTTAAACTGAATAAACTTGATTATATTCTATTGTTTTTCTGTTAAACTTGTGTCTGCCGTGACCTGTTCTGTACACTGTATTACTGTCTTTTAAATTACCAATTTGTATAATTTGACAGCCTTGTTTGTAGTAAATACAACTGCTGCATGAGGTTGCGGGTTCATATGCTGGGTTAACAAAATCTTAATAGCAACTTGGAGTCAGGCAGTTGTGCCTCGGCAAGCACGTAAAGCCGTTTGTTCTGCGTCTGATGTCTCTCCGGTTGTGCAGGTTGATGATGCCGCGATCATGGTAAGTTGTGCAATAGAAGAAGTACCCTTTAAGTAGTCCCTTCTTTTATCATACAACAAAGATGGCAAGCAATGATGCGACTCTCGTGATGGTAAGTATAACGTCCACCTGATGGTAAGATCACTATGACGCGTGTTATCGACTATTAAAGGAATTCAATATGAAAGAGAATAAATTGGAGAGCTATAAAAGCCTCTTAAATTCCAACCGAAAGTCAGTAACTACTGCTTCTCTTATGCTTGTGTCTAGTGATCCTTCCCCAGGCGAGATATCTAAGTCTGCAAAAATTGGCAACGAAGGACACCTCCACTATAAATATGTGTAGGTTATATGGTTGGTGGTCTTCTGAAGACTTATGTTTTTTATTTTTCCAGTCCATCTGGTACATATTTAAACGAAAATAAAACCCTGCTGATTCCACAAAATTCTACTTCTCTTTGAATGTTTAACACAGTTTAGTCTGGTGATTCGCCTCATATTTTACCAAGGGATTTACTTAGACACGCAATTCACGATTATTTTGTCGTTATTTTTATTAATCTGCTCTATATAATATAAGATAGCTAAAGACGTGTTTTCTTTTTTTTAAAAAACATTCAAAATAGGTATACTAGTGCTTTTCACACGCTAATATCTGGAACTAACAGTCATATTTCAGAAACTTTTTGCATGTGTTGTATTCTTGACGAAGGTAGACCATATAACATCAGGCTATAAGAACAGAGCAGTCATGATAACCGTGGTGGACAGCTAGTACAATAATAAAACAAATTGTTGTTCATCAAAAAAACTGTCATAACATTAACAATCATTATGTTCGCTGATGGTTATGATATATAATTTAGTTTAATTACATTTGAACGACAAATTCGTCCTTGTTATTGCTGCGTTGATCTTCAAACTGTGTGAAGCTAAACAGTATGTATGTCAATGACAACATCAACTTCAATAACAATTAAATATTTACTTATTATATTTATTTACTTGTTTGTGTTTTGATAATTGCCATTTCCCGATGAGTACAATCTGGGTGTCTTCAAGTCGCGAGTGAAGCGTGCTCCATCGTCGACTGCATCGTCACTTTACAACAAGGTGAGATCGCGGTCAAACGCAAACCTATTAAGATATAAAAAACTCTATTCCTGCTCTAGGAATAATTCCTGTATCGCTGGGGATTCTATAAAGATTCAAAAAATGGTCACAGAGTACACCCAGACGCGAAACAAAAATAACTATTTGTGGATGACACAAATTTTTGTCCCGTGATGGATTGATGAGACGACTACTTAAACCACTTCGCCATTCGTTCGGTCTTAATATAACTGACTAATTATTCTTATTTCTATTTCTGAGCTCCGTTAATTAGTTTCAGATATGAATACTAAAATCCTTCAGTTAAATAATAAATTCACAACATGTTTATCATGAATCACTTGTGCGATGCTATTGTTGATGCATATTAACTTGGACTATGGAATCTGTTTATATCTTGTATTAATATCCTTGTTTTGCTATTTGTGGGGTAAATGCAATTACGTGTTACTTGTTAGATGCTTGTATAATGATATGTGTAATTGTATTCAAATAATACTACATTACCAATGCAGTTGGGCACATATAATTAATTCAAATATAATTCTAATTGTATTATGCACATCACCTACTTTACATTGTTCTCAGGAATTAGATGAAAGTGACAGTTTTATTGGACATTATATCGAAACATATCACAATCAGAATTTATTTTTTGTCATGTTAACAGTTAATGTAGATGATGATTCAAATGTAGATTAATTGCATTCTAATCTAAATTCTCCAAATTTTCTATATTAACCTTAAGATTCCTTCAGTCTGTTAATTATTTATATAAATTAGCAATACTTATTGTTTTTAATTATTTGCAAGGTATTGGGTTTTCTGTCGAGAAATTCACCCATAATATCAAAGTCAGCGGTGCTTCATCAACGTCACCTAAAGGTTACAATAACACAGACAAGTCTTATGCGTGTGTGTCATTAAAAGCTTCCTAAACAAACCTTTCAGAATAGAATCTAGCGAACTACGTGATTTGTGGAGAGCTTCAATCTAAACTAATATCTTCTTCTCCTTTAGCCTTTATTATTCCCAAGTCACTTGGGGTCGGCTTTTTCTAGTTTAACCGGATTTTACTGGATATTAGTTTTTACACGGAGCGGCAGCCACCTGACCTCCGCAACCCGAATGCTAGCGATACCCTAAGGCTAGACCAGTGTCAGGATATTAGAGGCTACTGACTTTCCCAATAACGACTGCCATAGATGTTCATGGCAGCCGGGACCGCCGGCTTAACGTGCTCTCTGAAGCAAGGAGCAGGCGATAATTGTCAATCAATACGCACATAATTTCGAAAAGTCATATAACTTCCGAAAGTCAGAGGTGCGCAACGTGGGTTCGAACCCGAGACCCTCTGCATTGCAGTCTGTTGGTCTCCCCACTGAGCTATCGCTGCTAGCAATCTAAACTAATATAATACATATAAACGTAAGTTTGTTTGTTACGTTTTCATGCCTTAAATACTAGACCGCTTATTGTTAAATTTGGCATACATATTGGCAGGGGTACAGAAAAGGATATAGAGTACCTTATATAAAAATATGCGAAGCCGCGGGCAAAAGCTAGTATTTAATAATGTTTAGTTGAAGGTATATGAACCTCCTTGACCTTGCTCGTATATACGCAACTGTTATAGATTTCTGTAGGTAATGATCATGACCTCATTAATCACCCTTGATCACCATTGTCAATCTCCACCTGAGTCAACATCAGTGATGACGTACTGATAATAACATGTAAAGAAAACTGATACAAAGTACAGAATAATTTCATGTCATTAATCATTGCTACACTGAGCCCGTGGCAGTATTCACAAGTGCATTCAACATCCAGGTGGGTACACTGCGTCCTTGACCATAGAAGTATTGTGTGGACGCAATTATATTCGATTATCATTCGAGAAAAATTATGTGCATTACCAGTTTACGAGTGATAGGTATGATTTTTTATGGTATAGGGCGCAAACGAGCATATGAATCGCCTGATGGTAAGCGATTACCGCCGTCCATGGACACCCACAACACCAGAGGAGTCACAAGTGCATTGCGTTCCTTTTAAATTTGCCCCCACCAGAAGGGGGGTACGGTTGGGCCTCCAGTACCCTCACTCACTCGACGAAATACAACGCAAGCACTATTTCACGCCGGTTTTCTGTGAGGCCGTGGTATCACGCCGGTGGAGCCGGCCCATTCGTGCCGAAGCGTGGCTCTCCCACGGTTAGTTGTTGACTTTGATTGTTAGGCATTTCGTTATAGTAGCATGGAGTAGAAAATATGGTCAGCAGGCGAAATAAGTTCATTCCTTTCGTCTTCCTAGATAATACGTGTATTCTAGCACGTGAAAATGAAATTTATCCTTCGTGCTAGTAGGTAGTATTAGTTTATATTCCACACTCTAAAATTGCCTGACGGGTAACTCAACAAGTAATTTCATGCTAACACTTTTTCCGGGAGAAATAGGTACATATATGTATCTCACACTCTCATCATATGCTTCAAACCCTCATCAGTTTAGAAATCTCTAAAACTCTTATACCCGATTTTCTATAGAACGTTTCTAATCTGATTAAAGAACATTGGCCTGGTCTTTTTATTCGTTAATCCCATAATTATTTACCTTATACGTATTCTGTCTTTATTTTTTGTTTTCACCTTGTTGTTATCGGTTCGAGCTACCAAAAATTCAACAGCGGCCCGGCGCTCGGCGTAGCAAAGATGCCAATTATTCAACCCGTGTCTTGAAAATACGTAAACCGGAACTCTCTTTTTCTTTCCGTAGACTATGAGAAAAAAGAAATTGAGAGTGCACGTCTACACTACAATATCTACCCTCTGTAAAGATGGCTATTCTACGTTGTAATCGACCTACGACATTAAAACACCGTCGCAACCGAAGGCACATGTTGTTTGCCGTACCATCATGTCGCACCGTAGCGCGCGCTATGTCACCCATACCGCGCTTTCTACTCTCAACGCTCTCCTGTACGCCAATCCTGACTGTGACTTGTTTGCGGATGGATGGCAGAATATATTGTCAGCAATTTTGTGAGAAGAAGGCATGATTGTGTTTGTCTTAATGATAACCTGTATAAATATTTATTAACCTGTGAATCTTCTTCAGAGCTTAATAAAAACACTATGTGGGTCTGTGTGTCTGTCTGTTAGTGACAGGCATAACTCCGGAACCACTGGACCGATTGACTTGTAACTTGATATGCAGATACCTTGGAATCATATCTCAGTCAAATTTTAATATGGGCCCTGTGGGTCAAAAGACTTCCAAAATATAGGGGTCACAAGGTCATATGTATTTTAAATGCTTTTACATTTAAGACGAAGAGGTTGAATCCTGGGCTTTTACACCCATCTCGTTTGGTTCATATCTTTGTTTTAATTTTTGTATTTGTGTCTAATGTATTCTAATCTTTAATTATTGTAATTGGTGCACAACCGTAATAATTAAATAAATTAAGTAAATTTTTTTCCCGTTATGCATTAAAAATGTTCTTAATTTAATAAATATGTAGGCTTTACTATCAAGAAATTTCAGTAACACGGAATCTAGAACTGTGCCTAGTAAATTGCCATAGGCTCGACCCCTATCATGTGTGGCTGATAGCTGGCGAAATGTGAATGATAACGTCATATCCCTTCAGGTATTTAGGCTTAAATTGACTGCGTGAACGACGTCTATCCATAAATGGTTGTTCCGAGTCTGACTGTTCTTTGTGTCCGTTGTATGAATGTTTTTTAAGTCCCCCGCTTTACAGGAATTATACATAGTGCGGGAGTAGTAGTTTTTTTTAAATAACTAGAACTATGTACATATATGGATGTTATCGCTTGGCTGGCCCACAACTGCATAAAACCTAGCATGAGGCATCACGCCACTGTGTTATCAGTTAAGCGGTCACGCGATTAGCACCCCTTATCAGTGTGGACACGAACAAATAAACAAAAACGCTACTACCTAACATTAATGTGCTATCTACGGATGCAATTTATTTATATACGCCATTAAATGGCGGCTAAAAATAGCATAACATACTCTCGTACCTGTGTAACCTCGAAATGGGTAGGCAGTAGACTTCTTAGAGTGTGTGGGAGCACTCTGAACACTGCTACAAAATGTGGATGAAATATATTTCACACATATTCCGCAACAGATTTTTCACGAGTTTTCTCACTAAAGAAAAGAAAAATGAAATAAAAAATGTTTATTTAGTAACACAAGAAAGTTATAAAAGTGCTTAACAAAACATAAAATTAGTGTAGCAGATCTTATCAGGTAAATATTTAACGCGGTTCCCACACTAAGCAAGCCTGTATCGTGGGGTCCCAAAGTGTTATTCAGGTTCTCTCAAGAAATTTTCCATAGCAGAACGGCGTCTGGAAATGTGATCGGTAGAGAGCAGTTGGCGTGCCCTTATTCCATAACTGGTGAAATGTGGGTGCAAGGATACAGACATATGTTCTTATCCAGCTATGATTTCGAGCCCGAGTAATTAACAGACAGTCTCTGCAGTATACCGAACTCATTTTAAAAACGCGTTTTGTTTATAATATTTTTTTCATAGGAATACCGGTAGGCCTTTATTCGAGCCGAGTATTGAACCAGAAACCTCACGATAATCCTTAAATATATGTCAATTGGTAACGCCAACAAAGTAGATCAAATAAAATCTAACAAATAAATGATTTATTAAAGGCTAGTAATATAATAATCATACCACAGTAGTATGACTAACATACCTAGCCGAAACTAAAAATATATCAACCACAAATTGGATCATGGACAAAGGGTAACGTCATGACAACCATATGATACTTAGTCACTAATAAACTACTTATATTATATTTTTTGTATATTTTATCAGTTTAGTAATTTCAATTTTTTTTAGTAATAGATCGCCCCCTATTAATAATAATAATAATAATAATAATGTCATATAGAATTTCGGCCACGGCGGGCGGCCAATCATAACGGGGACTGGCTATCTGCGCATGAGATATTATAGTGCACAAGTGTGTGCGCAAACACAAGTACACTCTCTGTTCCCTAACTTTCATGATCCGATGGGACGATAATCCGACACGACCGGAGAGAGATCGGGCGCAAGACCAACTGCTTTACGTGCTTTCCGAGGCACGGGGGTGTCTAACACCGCCAACTTCCTAACTCCGGGCTGCTATTGAGATTTCTTAACAGAAAAACGCAATAACTTTTTGTTGGCCCGACTCGGGATTCGTACCGGAGACCTCATGCACAGCAGTCGCATTCACTACCGCTACGCCGGCGAAGAACTACGGAGGCAGTTCGCCCCCTATTACTTGGGATCTGAAATCATAATTGGTGAAATGTGGGTGTGTTTTTACAGAATATACCACGGGGAGTGCTCTGAAGAGTTATTTCACCTTATCCCGCCCTCCCCTTTCCTATCCAGAACAACGCGTGCTGGGCTCAGATTCCATCCTTACACGGTAGAATCGATTAGAGTGCGCATCAACAAGTTTGGCTCCTCATACCTCTGCCGATCGATCAAGGCGTGGAATTCTATGCAAAGGCAGGTGTTACCTTCTTCCTTCAATCCTGGGTCGTTTAAGCAGGGCGTGATAAAGCACCTTCTCAGGCTGTCAAAGTACAGACCTCAACATCACCTCAACTGCTATGAAGACGGTGTGGGGCTACTGCTCTAAGATAACACCCTGATGGTAAGCAGTCAGCTTACCATCATACGGAGAGTGGTCATTTTGACGAGCTATATAAAAAAGATAGAAATAATACCTCAGCTTACCACTTTGAGAATAAAATAGTGACACTATGTATGTATGCTCCTTCAATCTTGGGTCCTTCAAGCGGGGCGTGACAAAGCACCTTCTCAGGCTGTCAAAGTAGAGAACTCAACATCGCTTTAGCTGCTATGAGGACGGTGTGGGGGCCACTGCTCTAAGACAACAGCCTGATGGTAAGCAGTCAGCTTACCATCAGGCGAAAAGTGGTCATTTTGACAAGCAACATAAAAAAAATAGAAAGAACACCTCAGCTTACCTCTTTGAAAATAAAGTAGTGACACTATGTATGTATTATAGAGCAGCGATAGATCAGTGGGGAGACCAACAGACTGCAATGCAGAGCGTCTCGGGTTCGAACCCACGTCGCGCACCTCTGACTTTCGGAAGTTATATGACTTTTCAAAATTATGTGCGAATTGATTGACAATTATCGCCTGCTCCGTGCCTCGGAGAGCACGTTAAGCCGTCGGTCCCGGCTGTTATGAACATCTATGGCAGTCGTTATTGGGAGAGTGTCGACACAAAAGATCCCACTGGGTAGAAGTGTCGCCGGTCTGCCCTGACTGGCCCCCACATAAGATAAGATAAGATGTATGTATTATACAAAAGATTTATCCTGTCTAAAGTGACTTCCATTGTACTAGTTACCTCTTTAAGTTAGATAGACTATTTCATAGACCATTGATCTTATTTCTCTTATTTGGTCAACACATGGCGTAGTGGTTAGTGTAACCGACTGCCACGCCTGAGGTCGCGGGTTCGATTCCCGCACAAGTCAAACATTTGTGTGCATGAACATGGATGTTTATCTTGGTCTGGGTGTTTCTATGTATAATATGTGTGTATTTACAAAAAAAAAGTATATAAGTATGTTTATCCATTGTCTAGTACCCATAGTACAAGCTCTGCTTAGTTTGGGCTAGATGGTGTTGTGTGTATGTGATAGAATATTATTATTATATTATTATTATTATCTATGACAGCTTTCAAACTATACTCATTCTATTTATAGATGAATAAAATAAACTTTTCCTATATTCTTCCTCGCATTTTCTCCACTTTGCTTTCCATGACAACGTGACAATCAATGATACTAAAACTGTACAGCCTGTGACGTCCCAATACACGCGGGCTCTTACGTCACAATACTGTATTATGAATCCTACTGTCCACCGGATGTTGTTTCACACAGAAAATACATATTTATATATGCGATAGCAACGATAACGTTGCAGATAAGTCCATAGATACTATCGTTTAAATAATAGAGATAGTCGGGGTTATTTTTATTACTTTATCTGTAGACTTATTGTGGCTATTTCGCATATTTTATTTTTAGCCACAACTTAAACTAATAATTAGTCATGTCATGTTTGTCTAAGTGCCGGAAGAAGAGGCTGATTATTTAATCTTACTATTTTAGTCATGTCTTTATTAAAGTAGTGAGAGATAAGAGACACGGAATTACTTCATGAAACAATTATTTATAATAGAATAATTATGGGGCGCAGCGGTAGTCAGTGCTGTAGATGAGGGTTCATTTCCCAGGTAAATTCTCAGACACGTAGTCTAGATCAATATACGGTAAAAATACTTATATTTGATACAACGTGGATCCTAAAAGCATAACTGGCAAAATGAGGTTTTGTAAAATACACATCTGCCGCTTGGGATTCCATTTGATAATTTTGCCAGCATGTAAGCAGTAAGCAAAAGGCGAGAATTGACTCCATTGACAAGGAGGTCCATGCATACCCTACAAATGTACAGTGGTAACCCTAGGATGTAAGGTTTCAAGTCAAAATTGTAGGCCATAATTATTTAGAAATTGTATTCCGTCTTGTACAAGAATATTATCTTCATTGCGCTTCGATGAGCTCATCCGCGATACACAATTAGAGAATAATAACTTGTTGCTAATTGTTGGGACGGTCACCAAAACCATTATTGCACAGCATTGAGAGCATTTCGTTAATAAGACAGTTTATATAAATAACATACATATATGTATGTATCTTATGTGGGGGCCAGTCAGTGCAGACCGGCGACACTTCGACCCAGTGGGATCTTTTGTGTCGACACTCTCCCAATAACGACTGCCATAGATGTTCATGGCAGCCGGGACCGACGGCTTAACGTGCTCTCCGAGGCACGGAGCAGGCGATAATTGTCAATCAATACGCACATAATTTCGAAAAGTTATATAACTTCCGAAAGTCAGAGGTGCGCGACGTGGGTTCGAACCCGAGACCCTCTGCATTGCAGTCTGTTGGTCTCCCCACTGAGCTATCGCTGCTCTTAACATACATATATAGTACAAACAAGACCGAACAGCGATAGCTCAATACCTATGTAGACTGTTGGATTGCCACGTAGGGATCTTATGTTCGATCTTATGACACGCATTTCTGACTCTAGAAGTCGTATTCAATAGTTATATCACTTGCTGAAATGCATGCGGTCCAGGAATGCACGGTGATGAGACATGCATATCTGAGAGTTATCTAAACTCGAAGATATCTAATGTCTGTTAAAGTGCATTGAACGCACGTGGTGGACTATACCCTTCATATACTGATAGGAATCCCGTGCAGTGCAACAGTCTATAAACAGCATGCCTAGTCTAACACTTACATCTGTAGCTGAAAGGTTAAGATTAATTAGCTCACTTTTATTAATTAGCTATTTACAGATTTGGGATCTTCAACGGTCTCTATAGAAAGTGTTAAACAAATGTATATCCTTGAAAAGCAGTCTTATTATTTACCTCTCAGCTAAATCTATACTAATGTTATAAAGCTGAAGAGTTTGTTTGTTTGTTTGAACGCGCTAATCTCAGAAACTACTGGCTCGAATTAAAAAAATTAAAATAATTGTTTTAGATAGCTTATTTATCGAGGAAGGCTATAGGCTATATAACATCACGCTACGACCCACGGGGCCGGCGCAGTAAAGATAACCGCGGGCACATCTAGTAATTTATAAAGGTGTGAGATTATGTATGCTGTATGTATTGTTCCATTTGAAAATACGACTCCTGCTCTACAAAGAATTCCTGTATCGTGGGGGACATTACAAACATTTAAATAACGAACACAAAGAACATCCAGACTCGGAACAATCATTTGTGGATCACAAATGTTTGTCCCGTGTGAGATTCGAACCCACAACACTCGGCGCAGTGGCAGTTGCGAGGCGACCACTTAAACCACTACGCCATCCGTGCAGTCGAGTCCGTGTATGTTTATAAACTGTTGCATGTACAGATATCTCCAAAGAAGTAGGCGTAGGTGTCCTATCCACATCTCGTCAGTAATAAATAATATACATACATACATACATAGATTCACGCCTGTTTCCCAGAGGGGTAGGCAGAGACAACGCATTTTCATTTGCTACGATCCTGGCACACTTCTCTGGCTTCATTCACTTTCATAACATTCATCATGCACGCTCGCCGGTTTAAGGTGCTCTTGACCTGGCCTTTATCCAGAACGTCTCCGATCTGATCAAGAAACGTTCGCCTAGGTGAAGACCTCGGCAAGTGCAAGGACAGTCGCAAGGGGAAGCCCTTGCGACTGTCCCATTCACACTAGCCTTATAATCTTTCTTAGTCAGTCTTTTCTCGTCCGTTCTTTCTACATGCCCAAACCAGCTTAACATACTCTTTTCTATTCTCGTCACTATATCCACAAAATAATGCACACACACACGCACACGCACGTACACACAAACACACATACACACGTACACACACGAATTAAATAATACTAAAATTATAACAAGTGCTGTTGGTTAAAATATTTAAGTATAAAACATTTATTTACAGTAATGCTTATTTTTGTTTGTCAACTTCTTTAACTGTACACACAAGAAATGGAAGGCGCTGACACCTGTAATACAGTGAATTTCACTAGCACAGGTGCCATCGTTATAAACTAACTTCTGGACCAGTTATAAAAAAAAAACAAAAATATATAAAAATAACTTTATTAAAACAAGTCCACACAACAAAATGTCTTACAACTATCGTTGTGTGAAGTTTTTGTAATGGTGTATTGTTGTAAAGGTGTTAGATCTTCCGTAATAAAAGGCAAACCTATCGCTGTCTACTGAGCACAATACCAGACTTGGTACTACTGAGAGTTTCTAGACAGAAAACCCAATATCACTTGGCCCGGCTGAAACTTCATGCGCAACAATTATTAAGCAACCTCTGCACAGTCATAAACCACATTGATATTGTATTAAAATACATATTAAGAAATAATACTGCGTACAGAAACTGAACATGAGTCACTGTAGTAAAATCAAGAACGCATATATTCTACGCTTTACGTGACAATCTAATAAGTAAATATTGCGTAACATGCACGTGTAGTCGGCACCTCTCGTCACCACGTGTCATGCGTGTCTAATGAGCGAACATCTAGTTAACCAGACAAGCTAATTATATTCGCATGATTATGAAGCATTAATATATAACATGTCTTATTATCCTTTATTAGGTAAGCTGTATATGAAAGTGAAGAAGCCAGGGAAGTATGTCAGGATCGTAGCAAATGGAAAGCCGTAGTCTCTACCTACCCCTCTGGGAAACAGGCATGAATCTATGTATGTATATGGGCTGTTGGAACAGTGCGTATACTGTATAGTTGCTATCAAACAGTGGGTAGAATTGTTGAACCATGCATACAACTACCTAGTTGTATGCATGGTTTAGCAATTCTGCGATTTGTTCCTACAAATCGCTGATCTAATATGCAATATGATATGATATGAATATAATATGATATTTAAGTTTCTGTGTTAAAAGTAATTGAAAATAAAAAACATATATTAAAAACAAGCGAACGATTCGCGAGAATTATCAACGTTGGCCTTTATAGATGCTTTCATGTTTAATATTATAATCATTTAAAAAAGTCTCATGTGTCCGTGTTTGGGAGAGGACCTACGCCCAGCCGTTGGTCCTGGCTGCCATGAATACTTTAGGCAGTCGACATACGACATCAGTAATGCCTATGCCAAATGCCAATGCATTGATCTTTGTTTCTCGCCTCGTGCGATACGAATTTCGACTTGCTACGAACGCGGCATATCTCTCTTGTTTCGTTTACACTCTTTCATTCTTCATGCACGCTCACTCATTCAAAGTACTCTTAACCTAGCATATCTTATTTCTTCAGAATATCGCCAATCTAGTCAGAGACCTTCGCTCAGGTCTCACATTCGCCTTGTGTAAAGTGTAATTTATCTTTCAATCTTTTGCCGCCATTCTTTCTACGTACCCAAGTCATGTATAACAAGTAACTACCCACTAACTTAAAACTTAAACTTAATACACATTTCTTAATTTTTGTCACTGTAATATTTATCTATATGTAAAATCAATGTAACAATCGTGTTAATTGTGTACTAGTAATAAACATAACATAAACTGCCAACTAAAATAGACATATGCAGAAATTCATGTCTTTAAAAAAGATGGCACTCATATTTTATTAATATTTCCCTCTGTCATACCATCTTTGTATTACACATTGTATACAGACAGACAAAGGCCTGAAAATGATAAACCATAAGATTTATAAATGATCGGCATGATGCTTCTCCGTAGTATCATTTTTCATCTTCAAGCACGACAATGCCATTGTGTAACGAAAGATGTTGTGTTTCAAAGTCTTTGGGTCTTTGTAATAAAAATGTTTGGTTAAATGCCATTGCTATGCAAAGCAGGCTTCTACAGAAATGCACGTATTAAAATATTAAAATCAGTTAATAAATGCCTATTACATTATTAACATAAGTTGTATTCTCACCGATAATGATAAAAAGACGTAATCTATATCTACCAGTGCATATTATGCCGTTGTTTTCATGTTTTCATAATTTAATCATTATAAGGATAAAAAACTGTCAAGAATTGCTAATTTTAGTTTGTAGTTATTACTTTTGCACAATGATATTTCGTTCGGGCCCCGTGTGACTGCGATAGATCTGATAAAAACCTTTATTTTAAATGTTTTGAGGTCCGTATCGTCCCTTCACGACGGTAAAAAAAAATGAAAAACGGCGTGAGCTTATGTAATGTATGTATGATTAATATACTTTAAGCTTAGTACTTTTAATACATTTATTATTAATTTATAGCAGATATTATTTCTTTTTATGGTCTGTCCCACGTCGCGCACTTCTGACTTTCGGAGGTTATATGACTTTTCGAAATTATGTGCGTATTGATTGACAATTATCGCCTGCTTCGTGCCTCGGAGAGCACGTTAAGCCGTCGGTCTCGGCTGACATGAACATCTATGGCAGTCGTTATTGGAAAGTCAGTGCCTCTAATATCCTGACACTGGTCTAGCCTTAGGGTATCGTTAGCCTTCGGGTTACGGAGGTCAGGTCACAGCCGCTTCGTGTAAAAACTGATATCCAGTCAAATCCGGTTAGACTAGAAAGCCGATCCCAAGTGACTTAGGAATAATAAAGGCTAGGGAGAAGAAGATGTGATCATATATTTAAATTATTAAGATCTCGAAATAATAAGGTCATATCGTTACTTTCTTTAGATTACACAGAAATCCATTTAACAATATATTATTATTTGTTTACATTACTACGTTATAGTTCAAGTTCAGTAAGTTTTCAAGTACACTCGTTTATTTACTAAATGTTTATTTGCTCTTAATGTATATATTATCCGTGGTGGCACAGAATTTAAAACTTTGCCCAGTAGACGGTAATATCCACATTTTTACTACGTGGGACCCTCGAACATCCCTACAGAGATCCCCACAGACAGAGAAATGTGGATGGAATATATTCACTTTTATCCACGAAAGAGCACGCGGAGATGTATTAGATCCAAATTTCGCTAGAGATAATTATAAGGTTCCAAACAATAAGGGCCAATCTATTGCCGTCCATAAGAAGACCGTGCCTGACTCTTCCACAGAACAACCCAATAACACTTTGCTGTAAATCGACCCGAACACTAATATACAGCTGTCGCATTTACTACAGCCGTGCCACTACGCAGTACCCTGTTAATAATATCAGCCCTGTATTAAACTGTCCCACTGCTGGGCACGGACCTCCTCTCAGTGTTAGAAGGATTAGGGCATAGTACGTCACGCTGGCCCAGTGCGGGTTGGCAGACTACACATATCTTCGAGAACATGTCGGAGAACTCTTAGACGCATGCATGGGTTTCCTCACGATGTTTTCCATCACCGATAAAGCGAGCGTTAAATTAAACGTTTAATTGTCATAGATGTGCGCCTTGGGATCGAACTCGAGACCTCTGCGTGGCAATTTAAGAGTCTTCCACAAGGATATTGCTGCTACGCTACTACGCGAAAAAAATATCTCACCGTGTCGTTCTTCAATATAAATCAGTGCGTTTTCAACCGCGTCTTATTTTCCCAGGTGTGCGTGTGCGCCGGTGCTTTTGTTTTACGATGTTACTTTACGCAAATACATTGTTTATTCGTATTATCAACATGTTTACGTCCGTATTGCGTCTGTCTGTGTATTATTTCAAACAGCTGAGCTTTGGAAGGACTGTAGTATACGCAAGACTTTCAATATTGTTTTGATCTTAAAATAGAATGAGCATAACAAAGAAAGATAAAGATCTGTTGATAGATTTTACATTAAATTGCAGAATATGTTTTAAAGCTATGATATATGACTGTGAAGTATACTGCATAATAATATATAATAACTGCATTGTGAAGTTACAAGCTATGGTGCGGGTTAATTGAATTTTTCTGTGGAATGATTTTTAGATCCGAATTTGAATAAGTGACCGATACACGCTAATAGGCTTGCCAAGCCAAAGACAGACAGACAAAAAATATTTGGTAGTCTGACAAGATTCGGTACCTCTTGAAGCAACAGCTGCCATTCATTAGCGGCTCTTGAGGTTGAGGCTGCTTCAAGAGGTATAAGTTAATTTTAACCATCTGTCAAGAGCCAGCTACCTTTACAAGATGCAGGGGTATACTCGATAGGTTGACTCTGTACTCTCAAATACTTTGGTCAAGCAAAGAGACGCTTAAGAATCCGTACAACAATGAGATAGTGATGTAAAACATCAATACTCCATGAAGTCTGCAGTGTGTGAACACGTGCAACAGAAGACCAATTATTACTTAAGATTTAATAAACAATAGATTTTCACGTAATTGGTTTCTGCCAAAGATGCTCCGCGTGGCTATTAAAGAGAAATATTTGGAATGTATCACCAGCTTGAGATCCAGTGATTCGTTTAGTCAATAAGCAAAGCACAGCAAGACTTCCTGATATTTTGACGTAAATAGAAACACATTAAAACATACTATTTTCTATTACTTTAAAATAAGTTCACAGTTCGAGATTCAGAGTAACATCACCTTAGTCCTCCGTATCAAGGACCCGCCTAAAAAGCAGTCAGAACCATGAGCCAAATGTAAGTACCTATAAATAGTTTTATGATAATATTTAAATATAACAATTACTGCGATAAAATCCGTAAACAGTAGTTCATAGGTCATTGCTTATTACTGACTATCCGATCTCATTAACTAGCGTTAAGATATAGACCACCGGAAAACGGAGTACTCCCACACACATCTGACCTTAGGTTACGTTTAGAATATCAGTCAATTGTTAATTATCAATTAGAAATGGAATAATTCCCTTATCAGTTGTTATGATAACCTCCTGCATTGTTATCTGTAATTTGCGAGCCAGCTGTTCCTAAAAGGCTTTTGTTAAATTGTGTCAATGTATTATTAATACAGTTACATGAGTAATCATATATTCGAAAAATAAATATAAATACTAATTATTAATCGGAGAAATCATAAAAGTAATTATGTGCTACATGGAGTT
Organism: Catocala fraxini; assembly: GCA_930367265.1. Lineage (NCBI taxonomy): Eukaryota > Metazoa > Arthropoda > Insecta > Lepidoptera > Erebidae > Catocala > Catocala fraxini. Next base: position 17,634,351 of record OV884045.1, read on the forward strand.
AATAAGCAAACTAAATTCTGCAAGGGGCTTTGCTCGGGAACTCGTAACCCTAACAACGTGTATGCTTTCATGATGATCGATCGAGTAGTTAGGACGTGAAAGTGTAATAAACAAGAAAACTCATATTTGCATTTGTCCATATCCAACCCCGATCGGTTTAATTAAGGAAGCTACACCGAGTTCAATCCTGGCTTTCTACACAAAACGGGAGGTTCACAAGGAAGGGGCCTCCACAGAGGATTTCGATGAAACTACTTGGTAAGCTGGATTTTTGATCAAAAACATAATTAGCGAAATGTAAATATGATAAACCTTCAGGGATAAAAGCGTCTATGTTTACTGCAGTTATTCAAAGCAGACTGAACGAAACATCTATCTTTCAAAAAGTCCCTTGGATTTCCATATTCCTTTATTGCTATCGATCCTTATCAAATCCCATTCAAAGGCGTCGAATACACCCGCCATCTTTATTTCTGTTTTAAAATTTAAATTATTAAATAGGGCTCGTTGGTCTCATTGAACAAGCTTATCCTTACCGTATGATCCCAGAATCGATGCTCGAGTCAGATATTGTTTAAGAACTTGTTTTTTAAGTAAATTCTAAGTTGCAGCACAGACTTTTAATATATGGTCAGTAGAAAGAAGGCGAAAGACTTACGAGAACTTAGGTCTTATGAACTTAGGTAGACTTTAGACAGCAAGGAATGACACCCAATGACCACACAATAAATGACTACCATTGCTGTGGCGAGGCGTGGCATGTGTTATGGATTTGTCTCCAGACGGGACAAAATAGTGTGAGCCACAAGTGTAGTATCTACTCTGACTGCCTGGAGATATACTGGTGGTCTACATGTGTACCTAATCCTTCGGGGACGAACAGGTATGAATCTATATATGAATCAATACATTGCCTAATCATTGCAGTAATATAAATATACTGGGAAAACAAAACAAAAATGTTTATAGCACTCGATGAATGCATACTCTTCAACTTTATTTTTAAAGACAACTCTCGCACTTGGAATGAATTCCGTGTCGCGAGGGACTGATAAACTTTCAAACAACGGACACAAAGAAAACCCAGACGCGGAACAACTATTCGTGGACCACACATTTTTTTTATCCCGTATTGAATCCAACCTGCACGGATGGCGTAGTGATTTAAGTGTTTGTCTTTTCGCTGCCTCTACGCTGAGTGTTGTGAGTTCGAATCCCACATGAGACAAAAAATTGTGTGATTCATAAATGGTTGTTCGGAGTCTGGATGTTCTTTATGTCTATTGTTTGAATGTTTGTACAGTTCCCCGCGACACAGGAATTATTTCATTTCATTTCATTTATTTATTAGAGAACAATTTTAACATTGTGTGTGAATATACAATAATAATAGGTAGACAATCAATTAAATAAAAACAACATTACAAATGAGATAACAAATTAGTAAGGAGTCATTTCAGAAAAAAAAAGAATAATAATAAAATTAAATAATAAATAAGGTATAAATAATTGTAGGTGCATATCACAATCACAAATAAATTATATTATAGATGTTTACATGAATAATAACATTCTTCTAACAGCAACAGCTTGAGCTCATTTTGGAAATCCTTTTTATACAATATTGATTTTATGTGTATAGGCAATTTATTAAACAGCTGAACCGATTTGTAATCAGCGCTATGTTTCACAACATCAAGATTTGGTACATAACTGGTTTGTAAATCTTTCCTTCTAGCGCTTTTCCTTATTTGTCGTTCTTCTTGCGTTTCATACTCATGGATATATTATGATAGATGCGTTAGTAATACAAGGATGTACAAAGATGGAACTGTCAATATGCCAAGTTCTTTAAAAATGGTCTACATGATTCTAGTTGCCGGTTTCTTACTATGTTCCTAATCGCTCTTTTCTGGGCAACAAATGCCTTGTGAATATTATACTCATAGCTTCCTCCCCAAAAAAGGATGCTATATCTTAATTTTGACTCGATTAACGCGAAGTATACCATTTTTAAATGCTCTCGACTTACTTCGTTTCCAAGACTTCTGAGTAATTCAGATAGTTAGTAGAAATTTAACCTATCATCTATGTATACTCCTAAGAACTTAACTACCGAGATTTGGGTAATGCTTTCACCGTTCATTATACTACTTAACCTTTCATTATTTTTGGCTAATGAACGAAATAGTAATGTGTTTGTCTTACTTGTATTTACTTTAAGGCTTTTATTACTATTCCTAAAGCGTGAGATGTCGTTCGTTTTTAATAAAAAAAACCCACATCACTCGGCAGTGGCGAGCCGAGCTCTTAAATCATTACCCCATCCATGCAGTCATCTCACTTAACCTAAGACACGCACTTACTGAAATGATGTTTGCGTGGAAACAAATTAATTTAACAATATTCCAATACACATGAAAGCATACATAGGTTGAATATTAAAATGTTGCACTCAAACGTGTAATTATAATAAGTGCTAGACTAAATAAACATGCACTCTAACGCGTGTTATTAATAATCTAGCTGAATTGTCGCCTCTAGTTCGTACTACATAGTTATTCAATGACATCAATGTACTTTAAATTTTATATGACTTAGCATTTTGATTAGTGTCTGGCCGAAACAGGATTTGCAGTTGAAACCGAAACCGAAGCTTCGGCCTCGCCGTCGCGTCGGTTTCGGCCGAAACCGAAACTTATTTAGATGTTGAAATATTTGTTGTTTACTAAAACCTAGTGTAAAATTTATATTCGTTATAAAACTAATATAACTTATACACTAGGTTTTAGTAACATATAAAAATTTTATATTACAACTACCACTTCAGCGGCATTGAGATATTAATATTTAAATTTTGGGTCCACTATATAGTGGAACCGAAACTCTGGCCGAAACCAAATTCGTCGGTCACTAAGTATAATTTTAGGTAGTTTGTTTTACGTAGATTAATTATCTACTCAATATAAATTTGTTATCTACTACAAATAGAGTTGTTTGTTAAGATGACTTGTTTATACACCAAAGGATATTATGCCATATGCACTTGTATGTAAATCATAAAACGCAAATTATTGTACCTTGATAACAAATATGACTAAACGTATTTGTATTAAGTTTCATAATGATAACAATATGAATCATGAGTTCATTCATTTATGTCATTAAATATCTATTTACACGGTGTTGGACATGTGAAATACGGTGATTCAGTTGCTTTTATTATATGTAATATGTGCAATAATGGCGGAAAAACTATTAAATGCTAGCATCTGCGAAGATTGGGTCATGTTTCGGTGTTACCAACGTGTAGCTGATGGTGATGACGATAGAAAAATCCTACGGTAGTAACATCGAATAATCGAATACGGTAGAAAATCCCGCGTTCGAATGATATTTGAAATTCGAATTCATGTTCGAATCACGGATTGATGATACTGTCTTATAATCGTAGACTAAACATACGAATTTCAAACAAGGATAATACCTGATAGTAAACGATTACCGTACCTTATAAACACGTGCAACACCAAAAGATTCAATCGTGCTTGCACACCCATAAAAAATGGGTAGTGCTAGCACAGAAGCAAGATCTTTATCAGATCGAGAGGCCAGCCCCTTACTAATAGCACAGCACCACGTAAGAAGCTTGAAAACTATATATTATCTATACAGTAAAACGCATGGGTGTCACTATTTGTCACTATGATATTCTGTAAAGAACATACGGCAAAACATATTTAAAGGTCCTGTCCGATAAAACACAAATTCAAAATAAATTTATTTAGATTAGGTTACAAGGTAACACTTATGAATGTCAAACTTACACAAATTTTTTCTGCGAATTTACATTTACTGCCACGTTCAGCAAAGCAAAGGTGTAGGGCTCATGAGAAGAACAGGCAAGAAACTCATGGTCACTCTTTTTAATCGCCAAGTTTTTGTTTACAAATCATGAGAGCTGTAAGGTGCTGCAACCATTTCTCTGTGAACTATTACTGAACATACTGTAGCATTTAATAAAATTTGATGGTAGCCTCTAAAGCAGCAGTATGGTAAATAGGAGCATCCACTTACATGTACATTAATAATCAAGACAAGACATGATTGTAGTCCGGAGTTTAATCTAACTGTTTAAATAAAAATGTACACAATTCCAGGATACCAAGGTCGACCAGTCACCACAAGTAGCACCCGTTCACGAGTAAGACGCATGGGCCAGCCATCGACCCCTTCGCCGTATTGAAGAGAAGGGATCGACCCGGCCCATGACGACACCACAAGCAATGACATTTGAGTGAGCATGACGGTCCTTGGCATGCGAACTCAGAATAAGACTCAAAAAGAAAACTTTACGGAACTGTCCATGATCACAAGTTGCCTTCATTGCACATTATTCTTGATTAAAATACGACTGAGTGTAACAACAATGCAAATTCTAGCTTAAACAAGGTGTAACATTACAAAATAATATATAATATATATTTAAAAAAAATAAGTGTTAGTACGTAGCACATATAATAAATAACAGTAGATTATCTATTGCTTCTATCACAACACAGGAAAAAGGGTTAGGACATTCTATTAAGAAAACCACGTGTTATGATAAAATGAATACATTATAACTGCTCTTATTATCCATATGACATCAACAGCTTACTGACCCATATTACGATATCAATGAACAGAAATGTTTTTCGTCCTCAGACGAAGGAAAACGCAATATTGAGACCCGCATCAAAACAAACGTATGAGGAATAAACAAGAGAAATGATGAATAATAAAGTATAATGAAAACGATATGCCTTTTGGTAAACAAGTAAAGGTCAAAATGCAAAGACTAGCCGCAAAACATTTAAGTACAGAACAACGGCTCCATGCAATTCATCCATGATTTTTTACAATGGTAGTTGCTCCACTGTTTCAAGCCCGCGGAGACTTAACAAACACATAATTAACGGACATAAAGTTTCAAAACCACCGTCACGGAACAAGCATTTCTGGATCACACTAATAACCCACACGGGGATCTTAAATCCACATCATTCAACTTTTCGGCAGCATGAAGGCGACCGTTTGTCATCTGCGTCGTCCGTGCAATCATACAATGCGCGAAAACATACACACTAACGTTCATGCATGCGCATAGCGATGGGAATAATTGACATTCGAATAACTTTATTCGAAATCACTCACCGCACTGTGTGCATATCTATACTAATATTATAAAGCTGAAGAGTTTGTTTGTTTGGTAAAAATCTTTTAGTGCTGGATAGCCCATTTATCGAGGAAGGCTATAGGCTATATAACATCACGCTACGACCCACGGGAGCGGCGCAGTAACTATAAACGTGGGTGAAACCACGGACACATCTAGGATATTATATAAATTCTATTGAACCGATGTTTTGTGACCATATATTTTGTGGCTTATGTTTAATACAGGTTATTGTTATTCGAGAGACCAACCAAATGGATGGCGTCAAATTTGATTGATATCATTATAAAATCTCACTCCTGTAAATTCCCGAAGGGATCAGCAGGGATAATATAAGTGTCAAGTAACAAATGGCGCCGGGTGCAGCCAGCATCTTCGTGTGTTGTTGCTGTTAAGTGTTATATTTGTACTACTATAAACTTGGATTCTATAGAAAACTAATAAAAGCCGTGTCCTATTGTCTACACTAATTTGTAAGTAGCGATGACAGTAAATGATTGCTAAAAGAAAATATAAGAATCGATGTCGAATGATAGGTACCTAGAAATCCGGTAGCATTTTTATCTATTATCGCAAAGATTACCACTCACTACAGACATTAAGAGCAGCGATAGCTCAGTGGGGAGACCAACAGGCTGCAATGCAGAGGTTCTCGGGTTCGAATCCACGTCCCGCACCTCCAACTTTCGGAAGTTATATGACTTTTCGAAACTATATGCGTATTGATTGACAATTATCACCTGCTCCGTGCCTCGGAGAGCACGTTAAGCCGTCGGTCCCGGCTGCCATGAACATCTATGGCAGTCGTTATTGGGAGAGTGTCGACACAAAAGATCCCACTGGGTCGAAGTGTCACCAGTCTGCACTGACTGGCCCCCCACATAAGATAAATACTACTAAGCAGGGATCCAAAGTGGTATACAATACCGGTACATACCACAATCATGCAAAACATACAAAACAAGTTTCAAAATCATCATTACAAAATAGTACTTTCTGGCAAATCTGTTAAATCTCACTACCAAACTCACTTGAATCATGAAATAAATAAGTACTTAAGTACTTATTTAAATAAATAAGTACTTATGTGCTACTTTTTACAATTAGGTGAGACGCTTGCTTATCTGCTACCAGCAGCAATAAAAATATCAAATACCACCAGATATAAGAAATTCGTCGTACACAATGCAAGTACCACAACGTGTACGAGTTACTGTATAATGACAAAATCAACGGCTGGCGAATGTTACCATGTACTAAAGCCAATTTGATTCTGGGTAATTAGCGTCTGGTGTAATGTTTGTAAAATTCCTCGCGATACAGGAGTTATGTCTAGTGCGGGTGAAATCTTGAGGTCTGGAGGCATTGGCGTATATAAGGAGCGGCTTGGTGGGCCATATCCACCTCAGGATTATCTGGTGCCCACCCCAGAATACTAGGTTATAAACTCAAAATCATATGTTGTGTGTTGGCCACTCCTGAAAAATAACTCTAAGAAGATAATCTAGGATTATTTTATAGGTGTAATGTGTGCAAAAATTATACTTTGAGGAACCAAAGGTGACTGTATTGAAACCGGTTTTAAATAATTCGGATAACTCATGTTGTGGTTTTTATTGTATTTGTACCAAATGCGTTGGTGATCAATCTACCACAAGACAGTAAATAATGTGCGTGCTTCACAAATGTATGAAGAAGTTTCAGAAGTCTCTGTATCAAGTGTGACTGATATTATAAAAGCCTCATTAGGTACAGAAACTTAACTCGTTACATAATATAAATGTCGAAACCAACATAAAATAGATGTGTTTTTGAAATGTTATTCAACATATAGCTAATTAATATTCTATAGAATAAGTACACTGCCTTTCCGAACACCACAATGACAACCCGTACCTACCTTATACTGTCGGAACAAAACAATAGGTACTATTGACATGACGTCAACTGGCACGAAAAATAAACATTTTCAATCAGCTTCCATTATTCCATGGTTAATACAATACCGACCTGATTTTAATGTCAAAAATAGAACTGTGTTTGTATTTTTATTTCTAGAGTTACGTACCTGAATATTTAAAACCCTTGTGTGATACTTCGTATCTATCAGTCTGTTCTTTCTTAAAGCTGTGTGGGCGTAGCTTTTATTGCGTTTTCTGTATCGTGAAGCAATTTACAAACGTGTAAACGAAAACAACACCTCTCTGACTCTTTTGCTTATCTCAACAACTATAAATAATAAGAAATATAATGTTATTATAAGAAAATTTGCAATTGCTTTGAATATGTATACTTATTGCCCAACTTTACCGCAAATAAAACATACTTTTTGTTATTTAAGGCTCCAAAATGGGAAATGTATGGGTCTGTTATTTTAAAAGGTGTTGAAGAATTATCTCCAGCGCATAGGTAGGCTTATACAATTGGTATCTTAAGCGTATACATACCTTAATAAGTATATCTCGTATCTACAAAATAAAACCAAGCAGAAATGCGGTAGCATATTAAATATTCGACATATTTTAAGAGAATTCGCACCTAATTTAAATAGACGCACCGAAATGCCAATTTGTCCTAGGGTTCTTTGCAAAACCTCTTTTGCCAAGAGACAGTTTACCAGCATCAGTTGCAAACTGTATAATAAAATAAATAAAGCTCTGAACATAGCCGGCATAAATAGCCATGACGCCAAACTAAAGGATACCGCATGGCTTTATCAGTTAAATTATAAGCAGACTGAAGATTTACTGTCATACATCACATAATACACGCACATCTCACATACACACACACACACACACACACACGCACAGACACACACGCACACACACACACACACACACACACACACACACACGCACACATACACACACTATTTGTATAGATTTATAAACTAAATTGTTACATACACGGTTAAGGAATTTTTAATGTAATGTTGTTTTCATGTTAATTTATCTTTATCTCAGTTATTTTTATCTTATTTTAATTTGAATTTAATTTAATTGTGATTTAACTGTACTTTAATTTAAATGTAATGATCAGTAATGTTACTTTACAATTTTTATATTTTATTTAATTTTGTTAACTAATTTAAAATTTAATTTATTCAAATCACACAATATAAAAATCTATGTTATACTAAAATTAGAGAAATGTCATCATATATTATGCAAAGTGAAACAAGTTTGTATTACACTGCATCACTTCTAGAGCTGAACACTGACCCCCAAAATACAGGCACTCGCCTAGTTTGGGGTAGCAGTATCAGTACATTTTACTAAAATACAACAACAATGTTCAAACTAACTCAAATTGTAAGAATAAGCTTTTAACTTTGGTACACGTAGCGCCATCTATTGATAATGTAACGAAATAACAAAGCCTTAAGGTTTTCTTGAGCAGAAAATATGACGACAGTGCTAAAATAGGTTCACATTCGTGTATAAGTTTTGCTAGCATAATTTTTGAAAGTAGTTCAACAAATCATTGATTTTATAGATATAGGCATACTATTTTTTTATTTTATGGTGATGGATTCTATATCATCATCAGTCATGTGTAAAAAGTGACGCGTTCTACAAGCTCACATTAGCATTTTTTTTTGTATTTCTCATGGAGTTAGACTCTGTGTCGAGGTGGCTTAACAAATATGCAATTAACGAATGCATTTGCATTTCATAGCTTTGCTCTTGAATTGTTTTAGACACAGTACGTGCCGCAAGGTACACACTGAAATTCGACTAAAGCAGAGTAAAACTTCGAACATCTGAATAGGAGCACCATATACTATTAGATGCTCGTTAAAACCACACTCTGTTCAATTATTCAATGCAGCAAATAGGTAGTATTTGACGACTATTTTAGTATTAGTAGCAGGTATTTGCTACATTTAATAACTACCATGAGCCACCAGCATCAGCTACCTTCATAATACAGAGGCAATGATAGCCTTGGAGACCGTTGGAATGCTACGCAGAGGTCTCGAGTTCGATCCAAGAGCACGCATCTCTGACTTTTTGAATTTATGTACGTATGTACCTATTAAATAGTTAATTTATCGCTCGCTATATTTAATGGTGAAGGAAAACATCGTGAGGAAATATGCATGTCTGAGAGTTCTCCATAATGTTATTGAAGATTTATGTGAAGTCTGCCAATCCGCACTGGGCCAGCATGGTGGACCATGGCCTAACTCGTCTCACAACGAAGAAGAGGCCCTTGCCAAGCAGAGAGACAGTTTAAAACAGGGCTGATATTATTATTAACGCTTATATATATATTCCTGTGGATGGGTGAGGCAAAGATACATCAGACCTATTCACATATTATTGTCAATATTCAGCATGTAGATGCCATGATTTTGACTAACTACTAACAATCGTCGGAAATCAAACCGCACGCAAAAGGTCATAAGGTCCTAATCCTTATGACTTTATGCGTCTGCTTACCGTACACCTATGTGCTTCACTCACCAATGGATGCTAAGGAAATTCCTGATATCTCCATTAACCTATACTTCGATACACTAAATAGTAAAATAGTTGGTAGGTACCTAGTTAGTTATCCGAGAAGAATAGATTCGAAAGGGTAATTGGGTTATCAGCGCTCCCTTTCACTCACTAAATGAAACGCAAGACTGCGTGTATTTACGTCGATTTTCTGTTAGAAGGGAGCACTTTACTGATCGAGCCAGCCCATTCATACAGAAACAAGCAAAGCCCTAAAAAAGGTCGCGAAATACCTTTGTAAATCATCAGCCATCGTTCGTACTCTATGCTTCTTCATTAGGTATGTGTCAAGCTGACAGGTTAAAAGACCAATAAAAATAAAACAAGGGTGTGAAAACATTCGTATAATAAATTTGCTATCAAGTCTAATAACACAGGGTGTCGTAAGGTACAATGGTTGGCATTCGGCTGCGCCCGCGGCCCGCGCGGCGGACGCCATTCTATATCAACGGCGGACGCTATAAGCCGACGATTTCGCGCGTTGGATCTTCTTTAACAGAATCTGAAAAATTAACATATTTTAGTAGCCTAATTTCGAAAGGTTAGTAGTCATAAATATAGTCAGCTAATGACTACCTAATAATAAAATGCCTGCAAGGTAAAAAGAAAATACGGTAAACTGCTTTATAAGGAGCTGCCTACGTCACCAGTCACAACAATTTATAGACTTCAGATTATATAGCAAAGTTTACGAAAAGCCGAACTGTGTCAAGATTCAGAGGCTCAGAGTCTCTAATAGTTGCTTGAAAGTATTCGCTACGGCCGCAATGCACAGTTCCACTGTTAAGATATCCTTATTAGGTCAGCGATCTTGACCAACAGTCTAACGCCTTTAACTTGATGGGAGCTCGAAGTAGTAACTACTATTGAACCTATTCCTAGATGTATTTTAAAAAAGGTGCTGTGTGCCGGCATTAGTTGTGGGAAACGTTACATAGATTAAAACAACAAAACACACGCTCAGAGCAAAGTTGCCCAAACCTGTGTGCAACGTCAGTGCACGTCAATTATAATAAATAGTTATTTATATTCAAGGCCGAGGCCTTGCAGTGAAACCATAGCATTATATTATGCTTTACTTTAGATTTTCAAATCTCAATATTTTGCCTGTGTATGAATAGTAGATTCGCACCATATTATCATGGTCGATCTGCCGCTGCTGATTTCTCCGACACACAGCGGCAGCCGGCACAGGTTTTCTGGAAGGCTGGTCTCTTGACGGTATGGAAGACTTCCTCGTGTTCCTGGCGCTCAGGATCTTTGACAGCAGTATGTGGTTGTGCCTCTCGATTTCACGGAGGCGTTCGTTTGTGAAAGACATGTTGATTCGACGAGTTGGAGGGACGGATATTGAACTGAAATTAAATAAGTTATTCTTTTAAAAACAACTTTTGCATAGCATGTTGAAAAGGTAGTCCATTTTATATAGGTCTTCGATCGTTACTGAGCAATTCTGACCTTTTCAACTGGCTCTATCGTATATAGTTCTATCAACATATCTTATGCAAACTGAACTGACCGCCCATTGTCAAAGGATAACTAGCTAATGCTTTAGGTTATATGAACTCAATTTGAACATTATTATTTAGCCAACGAAACAATGACTTAGTAATGTGCATGTGCATCATATATAATTCCGTATATCCGTGATAAGCAAAATATTTTTTGAAACCATCCTTCTCACGGTCTTGGAATTTATTTGGGCTATTAACTGATTACCTACTGAGAAACTTATCTATAATAGGAAGTGTCGAACATTACACATTTTTTATCATATTACTTACATGGATACAACGGTCATAACTGATTACTACCTGACACGACAATGCATTCACGCTAAGGGCAGAATATATACCTAACAACGTAATTTTGTCGGATGCACTCTTCGCGAGTAAAACTTGTCCACAATAAAGAGTGTAAACATAGAATACGACGTGTGAGAGTCATCAATAACATACACGTAATTATAATAGGTCAATAGGCGAAGTATGGAATTTGACTTCCCGTAATTACTCAGAAAAAGTGGGATAAGGCACTTAAAAAGAGTCAATTCCATATTGAGTGCAAGGAACTGTAACCACTTCAAAATCGCTTACAAGAAACAATGGTTACGACGTCGTATGTAAAGGTGTGGTTTTATAACGAACTCCAACTTACCCAAAACTAGTGGACCTCCCAGACACAGACTCTGGTGGCTTATGACTAGACATAGAAATCTGACTCTTGGATAACTTTACAGAAGACTTCGCGCTCATTTCTTCACTAATTATATCACTCATAGCTGACTTGGTCGCAGTCTTCACGGACTCCGTCTCCTCTTCCTCACTCTTATCTTCTTCAAATTCGTCAGAGTACGCATCTTCCTCAGCATAAGTCTCGGTTTTCTCATCTTCAGATTCGTAAACACAAGTCTCGACGCATATGTTGGAAGGTCTCTTCACCGGCCCCACTATGCAGCCCATCTCGGACAGGTCCTTCGAGAGCTCATCGACCTCGTTATTATTTTTCTCCTGGTACCGTTTGGATTTCATGTTTTTAGAGTCTCCAGATGAATACTCGCTCTCGATATATTTCACGTCTACGTTGTCTCGCCGAGACATACTGCGGAAGCGTGCATATACTGTGGACTGCTGCTAGAAGAAAATAATTACCTAGTAGCTACTGGTGCTTCATAACTACGGAGAGGAAGAATACGTGCCACTTGGTCAGCCTGTTCAAATTACTTAGTTTAACCTTCATGGGTTTATTCCAAAGGTTTGCAGCCGTAAATAAAGCTGTAAATATTTACATTATGTCTTCACGGTGATGCGTTGCGAACGTAAAACGCTATTACTTGGTTTGATGGCTCACATGTATCATCGAGACCACCGGACGCCCGAATGGCTTCCGCGGTATACAATATTTACGTTACACGTCAGAATATATAATGTTTCACACGTGTCGCTGGCACTTATTCGTTTGCTATAGGCGTATTGATCTGTTAGAACCTCAAAATACGATGTAGGTACCATGGCGTTGCTGGAACGGCCATGGACTTTAGTGACTGACTTTATAAAAAATACCTACGTACCTATTGATGGATTGTTTTAAGCTCGTTCAAACTTACGTAGGTAAGTTACCAAATCTATGTTTAGTTATGTGTTCGTTTTATTTTTGATGTGAATAATTGTAAAATATGCATTCGAATTCGTAATATTATTTTATTAAATTAAGTTGCGTAGAAGCTGACTGATCATCACATCAACTTAATTTGTTTGTTTATTGTTGTGATACTTGATTATTCATACAAACACATAATAACAAGTAATTATATTGTAATCTAATTACATGCAAAATATTATAGCTATAATTATATTCTTACCACGTGCTATTTGACAGAAAAGGTAAGGCGCCTACGAATATACTTGTAGCAAAAATATTTATCTAGCTTTGCTTGATGTATTATGTAAGGTATTGTAAATATTGTAATGTAAGTAACAAGAAAACGATTGTCAAAGAAGCACAAATAAGAATAATCATAAATGCAAACTAAGCTTCAAAAAGATCAACAATAGACTTTGTGTCAAAATAAATTTGAATTTGAATCTTACAAGTGCCTGTTCAGGAACCATAAACAGCCAGTATTATCCAAGTTGTAAATATGTTATGTAATGTGTGTCCAAATAAATTGGATTTATTTATTGCGTTATTGTAATATTGTGAATAAAAAGAAACTTTCAGGAAAATCAATACTGCACTTAGCGACAGCTCAACAAAAGTCGCGCGGTTACTGAGTTTGCGTTTCGTTTCCATGTGGATACATGTGATCGATCCGGCTTACGCAGCGTATGTAGTAAAAGAAATAAAATAATTTCAGTACATACCAATATATAAATTGATATTATTTAGATAAATTTGGCATGTTAATAATGTACTAAAGAAATAAAAAAATATTATTTTTGATAATACGAATGGCATTGAGTATGTTATCGGTCGATTCGATGTTGACATTTTGTCGGTAAGAAACGGAGCGAATCATTCACTCATTCGTTCACATGAAAAGTACCTTTGGTTGGATGTGAGATTCGTGTGTTTAAGATAATGATTTTTTGATAAATTCTGTGTTATTTAGTTAGATTTTAACAAATTTATCATTAAAAATGGTGACTATTATAAAAAACCAATTACTTAAACATCTATCGAGGTACGTTCTTACTCTGAAATAACTGAATACGTCTCAGGTTTCTATAGATTTATAACACCGATATTTTAATTAAATTAATTTTCTATGATTAGAGTTTGATTTAGATTTTTAAATGATTTGACTCATATCTGCTCGTGGTCATGATTAATCATTATAACTTGGCAAACGTGTCATGCTTTGTTTGATATCTATATTTATATATTTGTTATTATACTTACGTATCTATTGTATTAATTCAAAATGATTTTGACGTACGATCAGATGATAGATACAAACTTATTATTAGTTATTAATTTGCATAATTGAAACTGGTCACATTCCTTGTTATGAGTATATAGAACAATCGAAAACAATACAAACAGCTGAGAACATTCATATTAAATTTAAATGTTGAACACACGCGGTGATATGACGTGTATTCTGTTATCGTTTGTACCAATTTGAGTATTGTTAGTGTTAAAATTTAACACATGTATTGGTTCCAAGGAAAATGTATAGCCATGGAAGAATAAACAGCACATAAAACTGTTCTCTAAATGGTACTTATAATGTACATAATTGTTAGTTAGTCATACTGGGTAATGAACACAAAAGATTATATAAATTACACTTTATATTAATCATTAGCTCATACCACATAATTTTACTTAAGCTTGTTGAATAAAAATAGAGGTAAATGGCTAAATACAATAAATTTAAATTAATTGTAAAATATTTAAAATCTCTGCTATCAAGTGTATATATGTTCCAAAATAAACTATTACATGTTGTCACGATTTTAATATTTTAAAATAAATTATATAGGTAAAGTAGCAACATCATGATATATCCACAGTCTATGTTTAAGTATGGTATGAATGCACATAAAGTCTATTTTAATTAATTAGCCGCCCTGCAGTACAAGTCACCATCACAACCACTTGTGACGGTGACTTGTACTGCAATATTACTCTGAAAAAATCCTAATATTCATTGTCTACCTTAATAATCTTTTATCTATAACAAAATATATTACATGATTTGTTTGTCTATTTTAAATTAACCACATGTGTCTTATAAATTATAATATACAGATCAGGAAACAACATATATTAAACATACGCATTATATTTAAAAAAAATAAAGATAAATCATACACTAACATATTTACGTTTCAGTATTAAACTTTGATTTAATGCTGAAAAGCCATGACAAATATAAAAAATAGCACAAAATCTAACAATAGTTCCCAATAACCAATCTATCTGTGGTTTTCCATACTAGAGTGATAAATTTGACATAAACTCCATACAAAATTAGTATATCTTATTGATAGCAAGGAAAATAAATGGCTTATTGGAAATTACTGTAAATGAAGTCGGTCCACCATTAGTCTACACATGCCAAATGTTGGTACTAAATCCATATACAGACTATGAGCTATTTATATCTGGCCTATATTGGAAATAACAAAGTCATCACTTTTGTTTAACATTTATCATACAATATATTTATTATACTATATTATATTTATCATACAATTGAAGAAGCTACATTTATTTCATAATGGGAAGTTGCATTCAAAGCAATTTATATAATCTTACTCCAATTATTATTACCTAAATGTAGCTCAAGTAACTTAGTAAACTCACTAACCTATATATTTTGCGATTCACAAATGTAACTTTGTGACGTAAATAAGTAAATGATTTTTGACTTTTAACTTTTATGATTAATAATAAGATATCATAATTTTGTTCTTCCATTAGGTTCACAAAGAATCTATCACCAGAACAGATCTCACTATCAGCATTGAGAGGGTCTGGTGAGCTGCAAGACTTGACGTTAGATGAGGAACTGCTGACGGACCTACTGGAGCTACCGGGATGGGTGCGGTTAACTTCTGCGAGGTGCAACAGGGCCTCATTCAGAATACAATGGACCAAGCTGAAGACTGTTCCTATAGTTCTGGTAAGTGATATCATACATTTATCAATTTGTCAAGTCTTAGAACTCCAGAAATAATTTCAAATATATTGTGTCTGGACACCAGGGTGCTGCTGCGACTCAATAGGAATGTGTTATAATTAAAAATTGGCAAACGTCACATGTGATCTTTGTCCTGTTATGACATCAACATACTGGAAAAATATTATAAGGATAGCATAAGGAAAATACTATTAATAAAATAAAATTATTCATTCAAATAGATGACTTAACTCATTGGTTTAAAAATGAGTTCTTCATTCATACTCACTGGTTATGAGTATTTAAGGCGAGCTTGTTTTGATATTAGACATTGTCGGATTATGTCAAAATTAACATCTCTTTATTCATATAGGTCACAAAGTAACACTTATGAATGTCAAAGTTGCCATTAATAATGTAAATTGCCATTTACATTTACCTGTTGCAATGTTTAGCAATGAAAAGGCGCAGGTCCTTTAAAAACTGGCAAGAAAATTATAACTACACATTTTAATTACTTCCCAGTTTTATGTCATGGGTCCAGGAAAAGCCTAAGCTGTAATATTTTATTTAACATTAGGTACTGTTTTGTAAGTTGTTTAAGTGTGTTGAAGTAAAACCACATCTATTATAAAAACCATAATTTTCTATTAAAATTCAGCTGTAAAACCTTCAGAACAACTGATTAGTGAGTAGGTATATATAGGTAGACTGATGCCTAAATATCCTCAAAACTGTAGTCAGAGATATGGTCCATAATCACACCAATATGATAGTGGGCGAATCTATCGTCGTCTGTGTGACACAGTTCCAGAGAAAATGCTGCTAATGAACATTTTCAGTTCTAATAGAATAATCTTTTTTTTTTTACTTGGTGGAATGCATGACGCATTCCCCTCCGCGGGGGCGGGCGGAGGGGTTATGTCGGATTCGCCGGGGTAAAAGAAAGATAGAATAAGAATAATGTACCTACCTCCCGGAATACCGACTAAACCTACCACGGTGTTCCTCGACAAAACCACTATCGACGGGGCTGCGCGAATCACTTGCACATGCGGTCGCGACCCCTAATAGAATAACCTAGCACGTGGCTTTACTCAGGGATCTAACCCCGGACTACACGGGATCTTGAACCGCAAGACCACCGAGGCACTACTAAATTTATTCTACACTAATATCAGTTTAAATTTATAATGTTAAACTTTACAATAAAACTTTTAATACACGATCGGGTCGCCATACTATTGACCCCTAAACACGTCACCAATAGTTTATTTTGACGACTATGACTTTTTAAAATGAATTAATGTTTTGTTTACTAGTGAAAATAACAAAATATTTATCAAGTACAAAGTCGTTCACTCATTGGGTTGTTATCAACGCGGCGGTTATCGGCGCAACAGTTAGTGTTGTCCGACATTTTTTGATCGATAAAAATTAATTGACTATGTTGGTAATAATATAGCATTTTCGTATATATTTTTATATGTAGAAAGAATACACAATGAATAAGTTCTCGGGTTAAATGTCCGAACGAAGTATTATTGGGATATCTTTCAATAAATTTTCAGTAGTTAATGGAGTCTGCAACTGTGCACGGTTAGTTAGTTAGTTGGACATGTGTTATCCACATTGTGCGTGAGCAAGTGACCGACGCGAAGAGTTGTTCGGTTACTCATACCACCTCAGCTCCATCCAGAAAGATAATAGAAGACCGGTGATGCGCAGTACTTCCTTCATCGTTTTTAGACCATTTAGTAGTTTCGCCCGTTGGTTGCACACGCTTTTACAATGTAGGAGCACGTGAGCCGGTGTCTCCTCGGTCTCCATGCAGCCTCTACATAAGAGGCTGTCAGTGATGCCAATGTTGACTAGGTATTTGTTGAGTGAGCAATGGCCTGTTATTATGCCCACTAGGTAGGTGTCGTAGGTTTTTAGGAACGTAGCAGTTTGCGTGACAGATGTTTCTCTAAGGATGGAAGGGCTTCCTTCATCCGTCTATATTCCTTTGTTTATGTCCACAGAAATGTCTGTCGCATAACCATGTTTTGAGTTGGCAGAAGGGTATCGGGATAATTGGTTTGGGTCTTACCATTTTAGTGCTCGATCCTCTCTTTGTCGGTTGGTCTGCAGCATCAATGCCAGAAGAGTTGCTGTGGCGGCGTGTCCACTGCAACGTTACCCGATTTTTTGTTGCAATCCTGCGCAGCTTACGGCGACACTGAGTCTGATGAGTCCACTGTTGAAGCAGTTGCTCTTAAGAGCTTGTAGTGCCGCGGCACAATCCGAGATAATGCGTATCGACTCATCGCTTGTACCCTTTGATGTAACCGCTGTTGCAGCCCGGGTGATTTCAACACATTCTGCCTGGAAGATAGTGTTGAGGTTTCTCAGGGTCGATGATTAATTGATGTTTAGGTCGTGGGAGAAGACTTCGACTCCTGTTCCCGATTTTGTTTTGGATCCATCCGTGTATATTGTCACTTTATGTACCTATACCAGGACTATCTTTAAATTCTTCATTAAGTTGGATGTGACTGTGAACTGTGCACGGTAGACAGTAATAAACTTGCCCTTTATTACAAAGGAACTAAACTCCCGCTCTAGGAATGAATCCTCTGTCACGAGAAACTTTACAAACATTCAAACAATGGAAACAAACAACAGACTCGGAGCTCAAAAATATATGGATCACACAAGTTTTTGTCCCGTGTGGGGATCGAACCCACAACACTTGGCGCAGTTACAGTGGCAAGACGACCTCTTAAACCACTACGTCACACAGCTGCAACTATCAATTTAGGTCACAATGTAACAATTATCTAGTCACGGTTAGCAAAGCAAGAGTAAACTAATTAGAAGACGGCCAAGAAGCTCACGGTCGCTCATTTTAATCGCCTATCTTTCAATACTTCGTACTTTACAAACCATATCTATATGAAGTTGTAACCTTAACACCAGTTACCTACTACCGAAGTAAGTCAGGCATTAAAAAATAAAAACAAGAAGAGTAATGTAGTTTCAAAATGCGTCGTGGAAAATCTTATCACGTGTATATAATTTCACTAATCCAGTGCTTGCCGGGGTCAAGAAACCTTATATTACCCAAGTATGATAAGATTATTTTCAAATATAACCGATATTAATCGGTCTATGAGTCATAGACAAACTAATACATTGTTAATGACCTAAATTAATAATATAGTAATTGTTAGTGAGATAAGAGATAGCTAGGTGTGTTTTTTTTTAAACAATATTCTAGCCATGTTGGTTTGTGAGCGTGACCACAACCGTCGAATTGGCTGGCGGCTTTTTATTTAGAAAATGTAGTATTATTGCCGGGGCATCCTCAGTAGCGTTGTATCTTGCAGCGATAAGAGAGCAAAAGTAAACCTATAATTATGTGAAACCTTAAAGAAACATGGGTGTTATACAACTCTGCCTACCATTCGAATTAGAATAAGGTGGTTCAGGCTTCTGCTAGCAATACAGCAACTCGTTTTTTAAATAATTTGTGACGTACTTAGATCGCCTAAGGCTCGCCGTATGATAAGTATTTACCGTAGCCTACAGGAACTGCTTACTATCCGGCCGTATGATCTTTTTTAAGCTCTATAAAAATGGAAGGCTGTTGAAAGGGTCACATCGGTACGACCGGCATACGACCGTTTATTTCCTTTATTGTATTAAAAAACAGAAGGTGCACTGTTTGAAAGGATCGCCATGGCGCTATCAGTCCAGAAAATGTTTTAGTGTTGTTCTACGTATGTAATAATTATGGTCCTGAGAATAACATTAATTAGGTGTCTTTAGGACCCTTGACTCTATTGCTTTAAAGTTTCTTAATTCCCGCGAGAAATAGACGAAAATAAAAACAATTTCAGTTAAAGAAATAATTACACAATTCTTATTCGACGACGACGACCTCAATGGTGGTTAGTGTAACCGACTGCCACGCCTGAGGTCGCGGGTTCGATTCCCGCACAAGTCAAACATTTGCGTGATGAGCATGGATGTTTGTCTTGGTCTGGGTGTTTCTATGCATAATATGTATGTATTTACAAAAAAAAAAAAGTATATAAGTATGTTTATCCATTGTCTAGTAGCCATAGTACAAGCTCTGCTTAGTTTGGGCTAGATGGTGTTGTGTGTGTGTGGTAGAATATTATAGAATATTAATATTAAAATATATTATTTCCTAGATAAAATCTTAGGTTGTTTGAAGTATCTAACACAGCTTTATTCCCTAGAGAGAAACGTTCGTGTTGAGTTATATTAATTAATAAACATGAAACCTCAATTAAAACGTATACATTAATTTATACTACGAAACAACTTTATCTTGATTTATACATGAAACTATATTTCGTCCGTGGCATGGCTCTACTGGTATTTCAATAAAACGTATCCTGAATGCTTTCAAAACTTAGGAACCGATTATATTTATGACCAATTTCAAAACTATCAAGTAAAGGTTATCCTAAAGATAAATTGCATGCTTTCTCAATCTTGTTAGGTTAAAGAAGAGAAATGGCAAGACTATTAACTTATAGATAAATGATATTTGGAAGTTGTGAGGCAGACCCTTAATTTGATTGTATCTCTAGGAGACTACCGCAGTTTTCCGTTTGCAGCCTCCGTGACGTCAACATTTCCACGCCTACCGTTGTGCCGACAACGGAACGAATTCAAGAGGAGGTTCCTAACGGTTACGATCCGCTCCGCTCTCCTCATAGATTCGATTCGCTGCTAATTTCCGTTTTCGTAGAAGAATGTAATGACCTCGCTCCTTCGTCCCACTGAAAAATAAAATCTCTCTCAAGATAGGAAAAGGAGAGAAATAGATGATATTCTTTCTAGCTAGGTGATATCCCATTAAGTGCGATGACTCAATCAGTATTTGGAAGCTGTATTAGAGCAATTTTGGTACTTTGGTAATCTTGCATAATTTGTAGTATTTTTGGACGATCCTATTATGCTGTTGGCGGGTAGGACTATAGTTTTGTTTTCTTATATACATCTTCCACGCTATTATTATTGTTTATGTAATGCGAGCGGTTTCACAAACTTTCAAACAACTAACCCAAAAACACTCAGGCAACTATTTTTGTTCGATACAAATCTTTTTGGATGTGTAGCGCACCGTCGTCGAGCACTTAAACCATTGCTTTATCACCATTTATTATTACTGAATCTGTGTTCTTTGGGCTTACAGCGCTAGGATTCCTCGTCGAGGAATTCGTGCTTCAAATTTCTATCCCCGCAAACCCTTTGACAGTAAACGCATACTATTTAAACAGGCCTGCTAGTAAACCAATTTAGTAATATCGCTTCGGATTCGCTCGCGTTAATCTACATAGATTTTGTCAATAAATTACTATCCTTACAGTACCTTTTCTGGGTGAAAGGTACTTGTCTTTTCCTGTACCCCTGACGACGTATATGCGATATATCATGATGATCAGTCGAGTAGTGAAAGCGTAACAAGCAAACTCACATTTATAATATTACTTAGGATTTACCAAAAAGACCTATGGCTATCAACAGGACTGGTGTATACATATAAACTGGATAGTAAGCCGTTCATCAGCGGATTTACATGATAACGAGCTGCCTTGTTCATTGACTACCAAATAAGAGCAAACGATGACAACATATACATAACCAGTCTGTGTTATATAAAAAGCTCGTTAGTTACCATTTAAATGATGCCTTTCATTATGCCATCATATGACAAAATTTATTGGGTTCGTTTATATACTTATTACAAAGTTTTGCTCGCACCTTCGCTGAGGATTACTTTTCCTGGATGAAAGGCACCTTATGTCCTTTTCTGTTCGCCTGTCATCATATATACGAAATATCATGATGATCGGTCAAGTTGTTACGGCGTGAAAGCGTTACAAACAAACTCACATTCGCATTTAAAATATTGGTTAGGATGAGACACTTGCTTCACTGCTGTTGAGAACAGTTAGAGTCAACTAGCGAATGACTATTTGCTTTTTTATTGGTGTTGATAGCAGACGAGCCAGCGGCCCATCTGATGGTAATTAGTAACGCTCATGATTACACAGCTTACACGCTTAGAAAGCGGTACAAATGATACAAGAAAAATCTTCTAAATAAGAGTGATACATAATGTCTTAATCGTTCGTTGACTGCTCACAACGTCTGTTAATTGCTCGCCGTTTAAAATATCTACGAGAACTCTCGTCTGCTAAATTATCTTAGAGACAAACTATCAACGAAAACTCGCTTAGATACGCAGCTATTAAGAATTACTTGCTCTCGTTCAATCAAGGTACTATGTCCTATGTACTCCGGACGTAGTAGTTAAGGTGTGAAGCGTAACTAACAAACTTACATTCGCATTTATAATATTAGTAAGAATGGTAAATGAATCGTCGGCCTTAGTACGCACGTAATAATATAAATATGAGAACATCCCAGTGGTAATTAATCACAAATTTCACAAAAGAAGAATATACCTGTTAAAAGAATAAGGCCGGGACTCCACCAAAGCGGAGACGAGACGAGCGGAGAGGAGATGTTTTTTAAACAACCAATAGAATTGTGTTATTAACACATCTCCTCTCCGCTCAGCTTCAGTGGAGATCGCTGTACGGAGATGTGTAATATTTGTATGGCGCGATGGAAGCGGAGATGTGAACTGTGCGCGGACGACTGAACACTCAACGCCTCGCACCCGAGCTGGAAAACATCTCTTCTCGCACAGCACACAGCACACCGCACACATCTCCGCTTTGGTGGAGTCCCCCGAGCTGAAAAACATCCCTTCTCGTATAGCACACAGCACACCGCACACATCTCTGCTTTGGTGGAGTCCCGGCCTAAGAAAAGATCTTGTAACATCGGTTGGTAACATTCTTATTCGTGGTGAGAAGCGTGCTAGACGAATGTGATGAGTAATGACAGTAAGAGAAACAAGAGATATAAGCCTGGATCGTATTATAATATCATTGTTATATTAAACTGTCCAGCTTCTAAGCACGAGCTTCTTCCCAGTATGAGAAGACCATTGTCCATAACGCTGGTCTAGTGCGGATTGGCAGACTTAACATAACTTCGAGAACATTATGGACAATTCCTCTCTCAACTGACAAGCAGGTTTCCTCACGATGTTTTTCTTCATCGTTAAAGCATATGATCATTAATTATTTAATACGCACATAACGTCGTAAAGTCAGAGGTCAATACAAGCGTTCTAGCTTAGCTGGAGGGGTTAACAAGAAAACTAGTAATTTAAAACCCAAATTGCTAGTAAACTCTAAAAATTAAAAAGAAAAGTGCGTGCCTAGGGTTCGAACTCGGGACCTCTGCGTGGCAGTCCAACGGCCTCCCAATAGATTATCACCGTTACTATCGTCTGGATCGTAGCAAGTGGAAATTAGAAGTATACGTCTACACCTTCGAGAAACAGTGTTTTGTCTGTATTTTTTACTGTTAATTAATCACAGTAGTAATTCGGCGTCTGTAGCTGTGTCGGGTAGACGGCAATAGATTCGCCCCTATTACATAGGTCCTTAAAGCTACCGATATAGTAGGACCTTAACATATAGGGCCCTTCGGGGATGTAGGCGTGAGAGTATGTATATGAAAAAAGGATCCATGTTAGATCCTAACTAATGTTATAAATGCGAATGTGAGTTTGTTTGTTTGTTACGCTTTCACGCCTTAACTACTTGACCGATCATCATGAAATTTGGCATACACGTTGTCAGGGGTAAGGAAAAGTGCCTTTCATCCAGAAAAAAAATACCTACTGTTACTTGGTAATCTAACATCCGTGCCTCGGAGAGCACGTTAAGCCGTCAGTCCCGGCTGCCATGAACAGTCGTCAGTCGTTATTGGGAAAGTCAGTACCCTCTAATATCCTGACACTGGTCTAGCCTTAGGGTATCGTTAGCCTTCGGGTTGTGGAGGTCAGGTGGCAGCCGCTCCGTGTAAAAACTGATACCCAGTCAAATCCGGTTAGACCAGAAAAGCCGACCCCAAGTGACTTGGGAATAAAAAAGGCTAAAAGAAAAGAAGACTTGGTAATCTAACCTACATTTAAGCGCGCAAAGTCGCGGCCAAAATCTAGTAGATAAAATCATTGCAACGTTTGAAGAGTACCATTACAATTTATATCACAACGTAAACATACAGTCCATTAACTTATTTTAATTAACAAGCGAGGTAGTCGCTTTGTTAACAAGGATTAGTCCATCGCTGTCCCGGCTTTGCCTCTTAATCGCCTTTGTTAAAGTAAACCTCCGTGTATACCCGTATTTAGCACTAAAGCAAAATGTCTGAAACATTTGTACGTTTATATTGGGCTGTAGCTTCTGCCCGCGGCTTCGCTCGCGTCAAAATCGGTCAGGATAGTAACAGTACTTTTAAAAAAAATTAAATATAGCCTATGTTGTATGTATCTTATGTATCTTATGTATGACCAGTCAGTGCAGACCGGCGACACTTCGAGCCAGTGGGATCTTTTGTGTCGACACTCTCCCAATAACGACTGCTATAGGTGTTCATGGCAGCCGGGACCGACGGCTTAACGTGCTCTCCGAGGCACGGAGCAGGCGATAATTGTCAATCAATACGCACATAATTTCGAAAAGTCATATAACTTCCGAAAGTCAGAGGTGCGCGACGTGGGTTCGAACCCGAGACCCTCTGCATTGCAGTCTGTTGGTCTCCCCACTGAGCTATCGCTGCTCTAGCCTATGTTACTGATAATACAGCTTTCCAATAGTGAAAGAATTTTTAAATTCGGTTGAGTAGTTTTTGAGTTTAAACAAACAAACAACCAAACAAAAATCAAATCTCTCTTCTTTATAACATTAGTATATAGATTATTTCTCTTATCACAGATATTTTTCTAATATATTAGAAAAATACCTGATAAATAGCTGGTTTGGGCATGTAGAAAGAATGGACAAGAAAAGACTGACTAAGAAAGTTTATAAGGCTAGTGTGAATAGAACAATCGCAAGGGGAAGATCTAGGCGAACGTTTCTCGATCAGATCGGAGACGTTCTGGACAAAGGCCAGGTTAAAAGCATCTTAAGTCGGCGAGCGTGTATGAGAAATGAGGTGAAATTGAATGAAGCCAGAAGAGTGTCAGGATCGTAGCAAATGGAAATCCGTAGTCTCTGCTTACCCCTCTGGGAAACAGACGTGAATCTATGTATGTATGTACCTGACCCTTTGGGGGCCTTACACGGGGACATGGGTCCAACGTGTTTTAATCTACAGTGGGATGGAACACTTACGGTGGCGCTAGCCGCAGTATGCGTAGGACTATTGCTACGTATGAACTCTAATATGTCTGGGCTATGAGAATGGGTGTTTGATGGACCGGTATATTGATAACTACATATGAAAAACAGCGTCTGCTGTCAATACAGGCAGCCGGTGACTCGCCAACTCATATAGATTATTATTATTGTACTATCGACATGAGCGACAGCTGGCCATTTCATAAAAATTTTCGCTTGCACATGTTGACTTTAAGTGACTCCGCCGTCCGCCCGACCAAGTGTTGGCCTGCTATGCGATTTTAACCTTAGAAGTGGTCATCCGTCGCTCAAGTCGATAGTACATAAGTAAAGCGAGCACGTTCTTTGCATACACAAACAAATATTGTATGAACGAATTTTTAATTAGAATATTAATTGGACCGTCTGGCATGCAAATATTGAAGTTTTGATTTGTTTTATGAACAGAAGCAAACTACCAAGTTTAGATTGTTCTGCTACAGCATACTGTTGGAAGTTTATTTTCCTTGATAGAAACTACTCCTTAATTTCTATTCTTAAGTTGCTGTATACGAACGATAACATAATAATGGGTTCATATTATGGTAGTAGCAGCGATAGCTCAGTGGGGAGACCGACAGACTGCAATGCAGAGGGTCTCGGGTTCGAACCCACGTCGCGCACCTATGACTTTCAGAAGTTATGACTTTTCGAAATTATGTGCATATTTATTGACAATTATCGCCTGCTCCGTGCCTCGGAGAGCACGTTAAGCCGTTGGTCCCGGCTGCCATGAACATCTATGGCAGTCGTTATTGGGAAAGTCAGTACCATCTAATATCCTGACACTGGTCTAGGCTTAGGGTATCGTTAGCCTTCGGGTTGCGGAGGTCAGGTGGCAGCCGCTCCGTGTAAAAACTGATATCCAGTCAAATCCGGTTAGACCAGAAAAGCCGACCCCAAGTGACTTGGGAATAATAAAGGCTAAGAGAGAAGAAGAAGGGTTCATATTATGGTAATTATTGCAAATATAAGCAGCAGAGCCTTACTGGTTTCAGCATGAATGAGCCTGCTCGATTATAGTCAGTTTCTTCAGCTATAAACCTACCGCACTAGGAATAATTCCTCTGTCGCGGAGCACGTTAGAATTCAAACAAAAGAATATGTATGTATATCCTATGTGTAGATACCCACCACACTCGGCGCAATGGCAATTGCAGTGGCGGTCTCACCACTACGCCTCTAGTGCAGTCTGAAGTAAGTGGCGATCAATGAAACTCACGGCTAAGATTCTGAATTCACGATTCCAGATTCGAAATGCTATTGGGTTTTTCGGTGAAGAAAGGCTCAGTAATAGTCCGTCGATTGTAAATGTGGCAATAGGATCTCCTTGTATTCCGTTACCAACGTAACCTAAAACTGCAGACAGAATACCCTACCCTGTCTATTTGAACCTTGTCATACAGACATGTACCTACATATATAACAAAGTCGATAAATTGGTGTGGTTTTATATTGTTTCTTAAACTCTGTTGTCGTTTTCACCTAGACTACACTAATAATAATATAAAGAAAAAAGAGCAGCGATAGCTCAGTGGGGAGACCAACAGACTGCAATTCAGAGGGTCTCGTGTTCGAACCCACGACGCGCACCTCTGACTTTCGGAAGTTATATGACTTTTCGAAATTATGTGCGTATTGATTGACAATTATCGCCTGCCTCGTGCCTCGGAGAGCACGTTAAGCTGTCGGTCCCGGCTGCCATGAACATCTATGGCAGTCTTTATCGGGAAAGTCAGTACCCTCTAATATCCTGACACTGGTTTAGCCTTAGGGTATCGTTAGCCTTCGGGTTATCGTATTGAGCAAGCGATGGTCGTATTAATATTGTCTCCCTAACTAGACTAATTAGTCTCATTAGCGATCCAGAACACGTTAGTTTGACTTGTGTACCGATATGAGCATGTATTACGTGTGTAATTATTATGTAAATTTAATGTTAGGAGCGTGTTTGATAATGTGTGTAGGCAGTACGTTCAGCGTGTTAATTGTAACACAAATACAAAGTAAATAATTGTTATAATGTATCTATGCTTACTATATATTAGTACTAAATGTGGCCTCGGTTTCACTCGCGTTTATGGTTACTGCGCTGCCTCCGTGGGTTGTAGCGTGATGTTATAGCCTATAGCCTTCCTCAATAAATAGGCTATCCAACACTAAAAGATTTATTTAATTCGAACCAGTGGTTCCTGAGATTAGCGCGTTCAAACAAACAAACAAACTCTTCAGCTTTATAATCTATATATAGTATAAAACTCTTCCGTTAGTGAGTGACTGACAGACAACGCACAGTCGAAACTACTGAACGCAAGAAGCTGAAATTTGGCATGTATGTTCCTTGGAGAGTGTAAGGGAGCACTAAGAGAGGATTTTTGGAAATTCCACCCTTAGGGGGTGAAAGGGGTGAAACCCGATATTCACACGGGAACGGGACTTACGCGGGTGAAATCGCGGGAAAACTACTAGTATTATTATAGATTAATACATTTTGCCCGCAGCTTGGCTTGCGTAAATGTAGGTTAGGTTAGTAACATTACTTTTTCCTGGATAAAGGGTACTTTATGTCCTTTTCTATTCCCCTAAAAACGTATATGCGAAATTTCATGATAATTAGTTAAGTGGTTAACGCGTGAAAGCGTAACAAACAAACTCACATTCGCATTTATAATATTAGTTAGGACTAGCTGACCCGCGCAACTTAGTCTGCTTCAAATAACAGAAATTGCCCCGTTTTTGCAACATTTTTCATTTATGCTCTGCTCCTGTTCGTCGTAGCGTGATGTTATACAGCCTATAGCCTTCCTCGATAAATGGGCTATCCAACACTAAAATAATTTTTAATTCGAACCAGTAGTTCCTGAGATTAGCGCGTTTAACCAAACAAACAAACACACTCTTCAGCTTTATAATATTCGTATAGAAGTATAGATATAATGAAACTGACGAGCTTGTTTGTCTGAACAAGCTTATCTCTGAAACTACAAGTGGGACTTGTGAATTGATTTTTGCATTTGATAACCCAATTCTTAAGAAAGGTTATATGCTATCACATGCGTGTCATTGGAGCGGAGCTGTCATCATAAACTTAGGTAAAACCGTTATTAGAGTAATACATACAGGGTGTCCCAGAATATGTGAATCAAATTGTAACGAGAGATTCTTTAGGTGACCTTCCAAAAGAGCCAAACAAAAAAAATTACGATATTTGTGTACAATTGAAAATTAGCCGTAAACGAAGTACCTGTAGTTGAAAGTCTGAAAAAGTCGTACTTTTTTAAAAACAGTTTTTTTTATTTTTACAAATGTCATAATATTTTTAAAACACCTTTCAATGGTCCTAAAGAATCGCCCGTTACAATTTGATTGACATATTTTGGGACACTGTATAGAGAGAAACGTATACGATGTACGTGTGTGCTATTAGATACTAACATACAATTAGGGGCCCAGTGCTTCACTCGCTTAAAAGTAGGTCAATTTATGGATGAAAGGCACCGTATGTCCTTTTCTGTTCCCCTGCCAACGCGTATGCGAAATTTTATGATAATCTGTCGAGTAGTTAAGGCGTGAATGGGTAACAAATAAACAAACTTACATTCGCATTTGTAATATTAGTTAGGATTGGTTATGCTGAAAGGTAGAACATTTATATATGAAAAGAGAAAGCAGTTTTATGCGTATTGTTTTGCGTGATAGGGGAATTTATTTATGCCAAATCCAGCATTCATGAGCTAGGGCACGATTCCAGGCCCTTAAAATATATACGTGTACTGATAATATGACTGCATTGATCTCAGCATGAAGGCAGTTATTGAATTTTTCATGAGGATAGAGTCGGCAGTAGAATTTAATAACAATATGTAAGCCACTAGAATTCCTATTGGCAGCATAGTATTCACATGGATTTAATATAGGTATAGTATCGATAGTATATGCATATAAAATCTATGTATTTTATCTGAAAATTTATTTTCCCTGTGATAGATATAATAGAAAATGTATTATTATGTATTTTATGAGATTAATCGTAGTAAGCTTGTTATAATTGAATCGATAATATTTTAAAATCCCTATCACTAGGTACATATTATAAAACAAAGTCCACCGCCGCGTCTGACTGCCTGTCTATCTGTTCGCTATAAACTCAAAAACTACTGAACGGATTTTCATTCGGTTTTCGCCAATAGAGCGATTTACGAGCAAGGTTTAGGTGTATAATTTGTTAACATTCTGTACTACCCGTGTGAAGCCAGAGAGGGTCGCCAGTTATACCTATTATAAAAATGAAATCCATTTAACCTATTGAGTCGCAGCGGTACACCGATGGCAAGTCACAATATATTTTTAAATTTATATGGTATTCTAAAAAGCAGCGATAGTTTAGTGAGAAACCGGTGGACTGCAACGCTGAGATCTCGAGTTCGATTCCGAGGCGCGCATCTCTGAATTTTCTAAGTTATGTGCGAATTAAATAGTTAATGTAGCAAAACGGCTTTCCGTAGGCCACTTTTCGCCCTCGTGAGAAACGAGACGTGACGGGTGGCGGACCGCGTCGCCGCCATGCGGATTATTAATAAAATCAAGGTCCATATGCGTTCCCACGATTGTTAGGGAAAATACTGTCCACCTCCGCAGAGCCCTTTACGGAGGTAAGGTGGATCCATCCTGTGCCCTGTGACCACCAACACAGGCACCCTCCGTTAATGACCAGCTTAAGCTCCCAAGGTCCCAAACCAGCTTAACCGTGTTAAGCTGGTTTGGGCATGTAGAAAGTATGGACGAGGAAAGACTGACTAAGAAAGTTTATAAGGCTAGTGTGAATGGAACAGTCACAAGAGGAAGACCTAGGCAAACGTTTCTTGATCAGATCGGAGGCGTTCTGGACAAAGGCCAGGTTAAGAGCACCTTGAACCGACGGGCGTGTATGAGGAATGTGATGAAAGTGAATGAAGCCAGAGAAGTGTGTCAGGATCGTAGCAAATGGAAATCCGTAGTCTCTGCCTACCCCTCTGGGAAACAGGCGTGAATCTATGTATGTATGTATGTATGTAAATAGTTAATTATCGCTCGCTTTAACGGTGAAGGAAAACATCGTGAGGCAACCTGCATGCCTGAGAGTTCTCGATAATGTTCTCGAACATATGTGAAGTCTGCCAACGCGCACTGGACCAGCGTGGTGGACTATAGCCTAACCCGTCTCACACTGAGAAGAGGCCCGTGCCCAGCAGTGGGACAGTTTAATACAGGGCTGATATTATTATATTCTAAGACTTGACAGATTAACTAATTTACATTACAGTTGTGCCATGGTTAATGGCACTATTGTACCGTCCATATTTTTAATTAATACGAACAAAACTGACACAGTCCGATTGCAGGCGCTGCATGCAAAGTATGAGTGTCTGTGACGTCAGATCCGTCAAATTATGGTCATCTGCTCAGACGTATATAACAGCTTTATGCTACTTCCTTAGTCTAAACAATTCTTATCAAACGCATGAGCCGAATAACGATAGTCGCATCACAAATTATACAATTCCAAATGGTAGAAACAATAGCGTATATAGTAATATCGGAAGCCGCCTGATTTCTCTATTTAAAAAGATTTATCTATTCGGATATGATGATTCCATCGTACCCTATTATCTCTAGTGCCCATTATTATAATGAGCGTATCTGTTTTCTCACATTGTTTTGGGCCGTCCATAAAAACGACGTGGGAAGTTGTTACGAACGTACCTGTGAAAACCCGCCATAAAACTCATAGATGCACAAGATTCTTTGAATGTTTTGGCGATTTGTTTGTACTGAATGTGTAAGACTTAGTCCGTTTTTATTAGGCATACACAAGACCCATAAAATCAAATGTACTCTTAACAACAAAAGCGATTAATATAAGACTAGCTGTATTAAAGTCAGGTCCAAACTAGCGCATAAAAGAGAAATACAGAAGAAAAGCGATAGTGGTGCCTTTGCCCTACATTGGGATAATACAGGCAGCTATAATACAAACTTGATGTCGATACGTATTGTCTCTTTGATCCCGTGGCATTTTGCACTTATGTTTGCATGCAATTATAAGGCCTCGGATCGGACGAGTCAAAAGGTTTCAGATACGGAAATTCTCAGTAACAGTACGGATTCTGGTAATCTGCCTAGTAGACAACAATAGTCTGCCCTCTACGTGGAACCTAAAACGTACAAAGCTCTATGCCTCCTTTTCTGGAATCTCCAGGAATCATTTTATATAGATACTAGCTTCTGCAAAGCAGCGATAGCTCAGTGGGGAAACCAACAGACTGCAATGCAGGGGGTCTCGGGTTTGAACCCACGTCGTGCACCTCTGACTTTCGGAAATTATATGACTTTTCGAAATTATGTGCGTATTGATTGACAATTATCGCCTGCTCCGTGCCTCGGTAATCCCGGGGTACCCTGCATTGCATGTGTGCGCTACCAGCGAACTGGCAACAATGTAAAGTGCATGGACATTTATTTGTAAAGACGCCTTTCAATCACCGCGACACTCGATTACGTACGGACGACGTCCGAAATTATTTCGCAAACACCCGGATTACGAAATTGTCGCGAGTGACTAATTAATTAAAATGTCGTTTTCTAACCCGGAATATTTTAATATGTTGGTGTGTTTAGGAAAGCGTGACTTCAATTATACAGAAGCTCGTAGGGTGTATGAAGCGATGTATGCTGCGCCAAGGAATACTGTTTTGCCGTCGGCAATGATATTTCAACGTTTACATGGACATGTTAAAATTAAAATTAAATTAGTTAAAATTGTACGTTTAAATATGGTTTAAGACATTTATTTCTCAAAAGATTACAATAATCAAATCTTATACGTTGGTGTCACAAGTGCATCGAAGTTCAAGACGGGCATATTGAACAAGATTTACGTGGTCGTCAAGTAGACATTGTTATAAACTAATAAATAATTAATCGTGAGTATGTGTATAGTTTTAAAAGCACTTTTAGATCAGAACGCTAGAGTGATAAACATTGCGTAAAAACAATAAAATGGCTTGTCAATAATCAATTGTAAAACCGATAAAATCTGCCATAATATATAAAGTCCTTGATAACCATTAGCTTTATAAAAGTCGATTTCCAAAATGAGAAACATCTGCGTGATATTGCGAGTTCGTGATCCGAGCGGAATAGATGTTTGAATGCCTGAGCGCAACGTGCAGAGGACGCGGTTTACGTGTCACACGTCATCGATTTTTACAGAGGTACACAACTTTTTTATTTTCATTATAATAAATTATTTTTAAAAAAATGATTATATTCTGGGCGCTTTTCACAAAAATTAATGACCGAATTATATTTCAACAGTGATACTGATAACCCACCTGAAAGGAACAACATGGTTTTTGTTACATATAATGTCGAGATTCATATATTTTAAATACGCTATTACAGAAGTTTAAGACTGCGCCGAGCGTAAGACAGATAATGACAGAGCCCGTGCGGCGCATATTCAAATCGGCGCGCGGCCGCCATAGTAAAATAGTATAGAGGATTTGAAGTGCTTTTTTGATAAATATGTATCTTTATTGTCAACCAATAACTTAAATATTTGGGACGGACAAATTGTAATATAACTATTTATGTTTCGTTTAAGCTTTAAAATAGGATAGATTTCTACTTATATTGTTATAATCTAAAAATCACGTAACACTAGCTTAGGTTTTTGCAGTTTTCGTGCAAATTTACGTAATTTTGTAGGCGAAAATATGAATTATTTTAAGTTTTTTACACAGAGTACTTGTAAACACATTCATTGTTATGGTAAATGTACATTTTATATTTGTATTAAACAAAAAGTGTTGAATTTATTAATTTAACTGTGACCGCCTGTTTTGGCACATTTCGCTCGGCGCAGTCTTAAAGTATTCGTAGTAGTAACTTTGAGTTATATTGCGGGCCTTTTGTTAAACAAATAAAACTTCCGTGTTTTCAACTGCACGTTCGATGTTAGCCATTTTTGCAGCGTAACAGCTTAGTAATCAGTTCAGCTGGCTAATCTGTTCAACCTTAATTAAGTTAACCCAGTTTCATTGAATACTTATTAAACAGTGACAATAAACTGTTTATTTTTAATACCGAAAGGTATCAATCACTGTAATGCATTTTATTGAGTTTTCCACGTGACTAAATGATTGCTGGATTTGAACAGACTTTATTTTTGCCATCGATACTGTAGTTTGGTGATTGACAAGTAAACAAAACGGGCAACAAATATTTTTAGAAGTTTGAAGTTAATCTTGTTTATATGTATGTATTTTATTGCGTTGTTTATTCATATCATTGTTGTATGACTGTTTTTTAATGGCTTGAATAGAAGTAAACAGTAATTACTAAACAATAAAAGTGTTTAAAAATAGTAGTTTTAAGTTTACAAATTATGTAATAATAGTATTTTAAAAATAAATAACGCGATCATATCCTGTAAAGTAGTTTAAATTAAATGTATAACATTTGAGAAGATTTCTCTTTAGAGTATGCATAGGTGTGCAATTAGAAGGTTTCAAAGTCGACTCTTAATCTGTCAAGTCTTAGAATACCAAACATAATTAAAAATCTATTGTGTCTGGCCATCGGTGTGCCGCTGCGACTCAATAGATTAAATGCATTAAATAAAAGAAATATGCGTTATGTTACTTTAATGTAACTGCTTATCAAGCCGTTGGAAATGTTTAGAAGCATGGTTTATTACACTATTGTAATTACGATTTTATTTGTTACCCACTAGATTATGCCCTCGGCTTTGCTCGCGTTAATGTCGATTATTGTAAGGTTTGCCGAGTACCTAACTACCTACTGTAAGCATAACAAACTAAATTTAAGTATTTCCAAATCACAAGTCATAAGTTTTACTAAAAATATTGCAACACACGCATACACTTTGTGCAATAATATTTTAACCAGATTTTCAAACCTGAAAGATTTTGGCAAGTTACTTGACCACAAATTGCACCTAGACCTTCACATTCAAGCCATTTCCACAAAAGCATTTCTAATGTTCGGCTTTGTGATGAGATATGTACGCGATTTTTTCCGCCCTTCTACATATATACTTCTATATTGCTCTCTTATCCGCTCGAAGTTGGAATAAGCTTATTTAATATGAGACCCCTTTTATGACAAATACAAAATAGCCATAGAAAGAGCGGCTAAAGAAATTCCTGCGAACTATGCGCTACAAGTGTCACCGTGCACGTATATCATACGATCAACTTTTAACGCAGTACAATATGTTGCCGCTAGAGAGAAGACGATTGCTTCTTCAGATAATGACACTGTATGATCTACTTACTTATAGACTAGACTGTACTGATTTAAGCAATGAGATAAAATGTATTACCTAGATCTGTCCACCAACGTAGAGCACGGGATTACCAATTTTTTGCATTGGACCCGTGCCGAACACATGCAGGTGCTCCACTCTAACGACTTTTACAAATGTACAACAGATTTTTCTCAGATGTTGGCATATTTAATTAAACGAGCTTCGCCATCTTAACATTTAATAATTAACACAGAACAATTCTACTTTTTGTTTTATATAAGTAGTATATAAAATTATGTGATTCATTTGAAATGTTCGTAACACAGCAATGTTTGTAACGAATCTGTGGAAAATGCTGTGGTTATTGCATTTATTACTAACATGGAAAATGTACCATTTAAGTTTAAACAATGTCATAAGGCTTTTCCCCTAATAAAGTAAAATAAAATAATTGTAATTAAACTACTGTATACGGATTTAGTTTTTTATTTGACACTGTTTTTACATGACTTAGAAACTACTACTATTAAACTTTACAAATTTTTAAGCTAATTAAATTATTAAAACTATTTATATTTAAGTTTACACTTTCCCCGGCGATTTTTACTTAAATGTAAATAGATTTAATAGTTTTAATAATTTAATTAGCTTAAAACTAGTAAAGTTTGTTAGTAGTAGTTTCTAAATTATCTAAAAAGTGTCAAATAAACAACGCGATAAAAGCCGTATATAGTAGTTTAATTTCAATGAATAACATTAGCGTACACAGAAGACAATATTATAAAATAAAATAAAAATGTTGACAATAAATTTTTATACCTATAAATCGAACAGTATTTTATCTGGATGAAAGGTATGTCCTTATATGACCTTTTGTGTACCCGTGACAACGTGTTTGCAGAATTTCATGATAATCGGTTTAGTATTTAAGGTATAACAAACAAACAAACTCACATTCATATTTATTATATTAGTTAGGATGTATTTAATTCTACTACTGGTCGCCCAGTGGTCGAATTACGACAGTAACCATTTTTTTTAATATTTCTAACTTGAAGGAGTTTAGAAAGACATCTATGTAAATTTTAATTGAATCAAATAAGCTTAAAAATGGCTTCAATATTTTCTCCTGCGTATTATTAATATTATATAAATGTTGGTCTTGTAAGTCTTGATTAAATAAATAAAGTGTCTAACAAATCCTCATTATATTAGACACCGGTAGTGTGAACTTCCTATTACGAGTTACTGCGCTAATGAGATTGCGAAGGTCAACTGTACCACCAGAGGTTCAAGATCGATTTACGAGGAAAATGCTGTTTGATTAGATTAAAGTTGTACGCAATACGAAAAAACAGAAAGGTGTGGTCATATTGTAAGGCTGTGATATATATCTGATAAATTACCTATGTACAGTCGGCTACATAAGTTGCTGAACATTGCACAATTTTGTAACAGTGTTTTATGAGTTAAAATCTTCTTATTATTCTCCAATAGTAAAAAATTGTGACTAAAATAACTATCCTTTATTTGTTAATGCTGTAAAATATGATAAATTACCACTATTGTGAATGATAGACCACTTCAAAATCTCGAGAAACACTCGAGATTCATTTAATCGACTTATGAGGCTGACTGTACCCTATTCCCGGATCAAAAGAACAATTTTAAATTCAATGAAAATTTATTTATTTTTTATATAAACATCGAAACAAACACCTTTTATCACTATCCAAATAGCGCATGGTCATTATCGGGATCACAGAGATCACCCGAGTAAGCAGTTTGTGTTGTTTAATTATCGACTAGAATATGTGATATTGAAGTCGATAAAAAGAATACGCTGTATCTTAGTGAAAATAATGTAAATGTATTTGGTTGTCGCGGTTTTCCATTGTACTAAGGCTATATTACTTATGTGATGCTTAAATATGACAACACCTTTCTGTTACACGCTGTATATATATGAATTTAATTTATAATTTTATTTTTTATTTAATTATTTTCTCTTCAGTTAATATACATTTTGGTCCTTAGTTATTTATGGAATATAACGAGAGGGGAGACCTTTGCCCAGCAGTGGGACACTGGCTGCAGGCTGCAGGCTGCGTAAAAAATAAAACGATTACGCGGTTACACGTCCCAGTTATCGAGAGAACATTTTATCTCGCATTGCCAGCTTAGATTCGAGCCTATTGGCGTTTATCGGTCTTTTCAGACCTCTTGCTTTTATTGAGATGTTTAAACCTGAACTATGAATAATACTGTTTGAACAATGAATTGAGGCGATGTAATATATCGACCGAAAGTGTAAGCGCCGAAGGAAGTAACGAAAACGCCAGTTTGAAATCAATAAAAACATTGCTTGCCAGACTTATGCATAAACCTTATGACAAGCAATTATTATAGTTACTGCGAAACGTTTTGTAGTTTATTCAATAAAATGCAACAATTTTAATGTCACTCGTTTGCTTCGTTTGTAAAAATATAAAGAGCAGTTCGGCTTAAAGTTTTACTGAGAGAAGGTTTGAGCAATAAAACCACAATAACAACTTTATTTCGTAGAATAAATCATCACTTTGTCAGTGGCATTCTGTGCATGGCCGTGATGCCTGTATTTTTTGTGTTATGACGTATATCTGACTATTAAAAAACTTTAACGAGGTTGTGTTTGTGCATACGACATATTTTTAATAAAATAATTGGGGTTGAGTATTTAGAGGACAGTGAAAGCAAACATCGTTAGAAAACCTGCATGTCTGAGAGTTCTGTGAAGTCTGTCAACTGGCACTGAGCCAGCGTGGTGATCTATGGCCTAACCGTGATAAAGAGAAAATTTTGGTATTGTTTTTATAATGATTAAACTCAACAAGTACTGGACCGATTTAAATAATTCTTAAACCATTAGAAAGCTATTTTATGCAGAAATAACATAGGCTATATAACATCACGCTGCAAACCTCAACAGGGAAGCAGTAATCATGAATGTGAATGAAACTACGGAGGACAGCTAGTGATGCTATGCAATTGTTGGGTATAAACATTTTTGTTTGATTTGTTATTTAATTAACTGGCTAGTTGACTTATTGTCAAAGTCAAAATTCATTTTGGTCACAAAATAACACTTATGAACGTCAAAATATATAATTAAGTGAGTTGCTAGGTACAGGCAAAGGGTTGAGCCAATGACAAGAAAGCTGCAAGAAACTCACGGCCATTCTCTTAAATCGCCATGTCCAAATTGACTTAGTGCCGTTATCATGAAAAGCTATATATTATACGTATATGTTTATAGGTAGCAGCAGTACGTATTTCAGAAGGATATGTCACGCTTGACTGAGCGGACACCGTTGGTCCTAATTGTTAACTAACTAACTTAAACTTGTAGTACCGTCGATATTTCGAGGCCTCACCTTCATAAATAAAATCAATACCATCAATGATTTTGAGGCTTTGTGCTATCTCGAGTATCGGCCATTCGGCAATTCTCAGAAACTGCTGCTTCTGAGAAATCTGGGTGGCCTAAAACTGTCCAATGTAAGTATAAGACAATCCCCCATATATTTATCGGATTTTTTTTTCCTATCCTTCTTGTTCAAGTTTGCCTATGACCTTCCTCAAAAATTGAACTATCAAATGGAAAAATATTTTTCAAATCCTACTTGTAGTCGCAGAGATTAACGCGTCCGAACAAAAAACAAACAACCTTTTCAGCTTTACTATATTAGTAATAGCTTTTTCCCACAGCTTTGTTCTACTTTTTCTGATTGCATATGTCATTTACAGTTTTCAGTATCCCTGAAATGACATATGGACCTTTCAATGACAAAGACAACGTGTATGCAAAATTTCATGATGATCAGTCGAGTATTTAAAGAGTGAAGGCGTAACAAACAAACTCACATTCGCGTTTAAAATATTAGGGTAGACATTCAATACACAGCGAACAAAACCAAATCATGAATACCGCATACTCGTGTCGAAGTTATAAACAAGGCTCTTTAAATGGTCTTGCAGTGTTCCTAATATATCGACAGTTCGTGCCAACGCCGGCGGCGGCGCCGTCGATCGACACACGTTATTGAAACAATACCTACTAAAACGACTTCGGCTGCAAGTACTGCGAAAACTGTAAAACGCCATGTTGCATGATCATTGGGCACATGTTTACATGCGTGTTATATTCAGATCCTGTGTGCTCTTATTGTTCCAACTGTATTGAGGTCAGTTTCAAATAAAATCTTCGGTTTTTAATCTAAGGGTAACACATATTAAACTGTCAATTGCTAGAATGCCAGACATAATTGAAAACCTATTGTGTCTGGCCGCCGGTGTCCGTTATGTGTCGTGCTGACGACGCAACGGTTAGCTTTTATTACAGAGTCGGCAACGCGCAGGTGATACTTAGTAAAGTGCACAATTGTATTCGAAATATATTCGAACGTATTGACATTATTTAAATTCGTGTGATGCGTGGTTAACTAGTGGTATTCAGTATCGAGACCTGTACCATATACTATTTGGACTATCATGTGAATAGAATACAATTATGTGCTTCGCTTGGTGATAGCCCTGGTCTTAAGACTAAACACTAACCATACGTTTTAATTAATCTACCTTAAAATTAGTATCAGACTCGGAACAACTACAATTAGTAGATTTTAGTTGTTCCGAGTCTGGGTGTTCTTTATGTCCGTTGTTTGAATTAATTATATA
Source organism: Catocala fraxini (assembly GCA_930367265.1). Lineage (NCBI taxonomy): Eukaryota > Metazoa > Arthropoda > Insecta > Lepidoptera > Erebidae > Catocala > Catocala fraxini. The sequence goes on from OV884045.1 coordinate 17,673,565, forward strand.
AATAGTATTATGCCAAATACATGTGTATCTACGCTAATTATAAACTATATTATGTTATAAACTAATCGTTCGATTGTGTGGTCTAGAATTACTACTACCAGTACATAGATGGTATGAAGCATATTTTTATGACGGAATAAATTTGAATCTTTACATTGTAAACATATTTTCCGGATCCTGATTTAGCCGTCTGTTTAGTTTTGGTAAGCGAGTCGGGTACAAGGTCTTACGGTTCACTAACTTCACACAAAGTCAGTTTATTAACTTTAGAAAGGTCATCCCGTAGAAAGTTTATTTGAATCCATTTTAATCCAATTCCTTCAAAGGTCTTGTACTAAATATATCCTCAATTCTAAATTAATTAATTAAATATGTATGTCAGTAGGTATGTATCTTATAATACTAGTCTAAGTTTCAAAACTGCTAAGTTTCAAAATTTATTTATTATATTTAAGAGGAACCAATTCCGCTGAAGGATATTTTCGCATCTAGATCTTACCCTAGTCCCTTCTATTGGAGGTTACAGTTGGGTTGGTTTTGCTCTTAGGTAGCTGTTCCAGTTATGACAGACATGACTTGTCCAATTTTTAATATGACTCTTTTGTGAACTGCAGTGACTTCTTCCAGAAACATCTTATGTGTTTTGGAAAATATTACTATGTTTCGTATGCTGTCTGTAAAATCTCACAGCATATTTACAAACCTCATAAGCCTAAATAGATTATTATCTACATCCGATATTCCAAAATCTCATAAAACTAGAAAAATGTTTACATTATAGGTGATATTTAAAAACTTATACGTTGAATGGATGTTCCAATATAGTTGTCGTATAAATAAATAATTAGCGTAGGCGTCGGTTAGTTTCTAGTATTTAATTGGTCATCCAACACTCCAATCCAACTTTTATCCTTATTGAGATAGATTTTTGATCCGAATGTATAGGTTTGATTAGTGCATCAGATTAACTCGGCCATCTGTATAGTTGAATTTAAAAAATATATCTGCGGCTACATGGGACTTGATTTTTAAAGCCTTTGAAGTTAAATTACATTATACTGATTTATTTTTGATTATCGCAGTTTATTTTGTTTACTTTCATTATTTTTTGCACTTTCGTCAACGTGTCGTATGTTTCACCAGCCTTGTGTACGAGTAACGGGTAATACCTAAGTTGAAAAATAATTGGAGCTTACATATAGGGTTAGGTAAAAATGAATTACACCCCAAATTCGCGAAAAAATTCCTTTAATACGAGCCTATTTCAATAGGTTCGTCTAGAATTAAGTTTTTGTTGTTAATTGTACAGACACATTTCCAGGATTCCCGCAGCTACAAAAAATGTAATAGCACAAGATCCTAATAATAGCATAAATTTAAACTACGGCCTAACAGGGAAATATTTCATCTAAAATCAAGGCTCTTCAAAGATTCCGACAGATAATATGTTAACACGAAACATCTCATCTATTGTTCAAGAAAAACTAGCAAAACACAAAAAGTGCGAGTGTTTCAGTGGCAGCCGAAATGTCGAATGAATAATGCATCGACGTGCCGGTCGACTGACCGCTCTAACCTTGATCTTAGCAGCGGCGATAATGTTCGTGTATCCTGTTGCCGACGCTGTTTCTGTATACTAACATTGTTTATACTATTTATCGAATGATATAATATACTTGTTATGCGCGACTTCGTCCGTGTTCGTTAAGAAGTGTCCTACGTTCATTCCCGTGGACAAATTGTCGGGTTTGAGCGTAATTGCGTCGCAAAATTTTCACACATATTATCAATATTTTGGGTTATAGGGATAATGTTATATCATTAAGTGGTCATTAAATACCAAATTAAAATATTTTAAAGAATATGCTCTTATATCTTATATAATATATTAAGTTATAAATAACTGCCAAAGTTTATTTGCTGGTTTGTCTTGTATTTGTGTATTTTTACGTAGCAATGGAAAGACAGATCAACATTAATTTTGCATAGAAACAGTTAGGTAAGTGAACAGGAAGTGATATAGGCTATTTATATACAGAAAATCCTGAGAGTCCTGAGAGATCGCTCTTTTTAATTAAAACCCCGGCAGCAAAAGAAATGCGCGAGTAAAAGTAGTAACATACATACAGAACGTCTAAGGCGTGTTATTATTGTAGGATTTCAATGTTACATTAACCGGTCGTATACCGCCGGCTCGCATACCAGCCGGCAGATTTGTACCCGTCGTAGGCCGGTGGCTCGCATGCGAGCCACCAAATTGGCGCCAAAACGCCGCGCGCCGCCTTCGCTTCGCTTCGCTTCGTTTTGGCGCCAATTTGGTGGCTCGCATGCGAGCCACCGGCCTACGACGGGTACAAATCTGCCGGCTGGTATGCGAGCCGGCGGTATACGACCGGTTAATATAATAATATTAGTCCTGTATATAAACTGTCCCACAGCTGGACACGGGCCTCTTCCCAGTGTGAGAAGGTTTAGGCTATAGTCCACCACGATAGAGTATATACGATAGACTTTATATATCTTCGAGAATATTATAGAAATCTCTCAGATAGGCAGAATTTCCTTACGATGTGAAATAGCACTTGCGTTGTGTTTCGTCGAGTGAGTGAGGGTACCCGAGGCCCAACCTACCCTCCCCTTCACTCCTATGGGGAGGGGACAAATTTAAAAGGCCGGCAACGCACTCGCAACTCCTTTAGTGTTGCGAGTGTCCATGGGTGGCGGTAATCGCTTAGGTATCAGGCGATCGGTCTGCTCGTTTGCCTCCAAAACATGAAAAAGAAACGATGTTTTCCCTCACTTGTAAAGCGAGCGATAATTAACATAAATATGGTAATGTTGTGTTGGCTTTGAGCTATGTATTGATATAAGCCGGGGATCAAAGCCTTCGGTTCCCTGAAAGGTTAACCTTTGTGCTTGATTGGCTGCGGATAATTCAGTTAGTAAATCCTAACAGTTGACATACGTTTGACCGTCTGTTAACAAATGTTGGTGTTGATCTTTCTGAAACAAGTGCTCCATGTCATTTAAATTTAAAATACAGTTATTTGTATAGTAACATATGTATATCATCGTACAAATGTATTAATTTGCGGATAAAGCTAGTTTTCTTAAATTTAAATACATATGTTTCGCATTCTTACTGTGTGCCATTAGACCGAACCACACGAATATGATGAGACAGGCTAGACTCCTTTAAAAATATTGGTCCTTAGCGGCTTTAGGTAGAGATAGACGGATAGAAGGTAGGAAGGCCTTTGACCTACAGTGTGACATTATAATAATAACTGAGTAATAATGTAAATTTCCTCAACGAACGCAATGGAATGCCAAGCATTACCCATATACCTACTACAACAAAATTGCTCCGTCTCTAACAACACAATAAGTTCACAGTTACCGGTGACAGGCCGTAACAGTAGGCCTTCAGATCATAACTTTGCATAATGTGTAAGTGAATAACAACATTGCGAGCATTGTCTTTCTCAAGAACATTACTGTGAAAGGAAAGTTTCGTCTGGACTAAAGTTTAGCTAGTTATAAAACTGAACGACGCTTCTGAGACTTGACTGAATCCTACGTACAAATGTCACTTTTGCAGCTTATTTCTATATATAATACGCAAAGGGAAAACTTTATTTATATATTTTATGCAGAAAACAAGTACCTAAACTGACGCGCAATATTGGTAACACTTGAGAAATGTTACCAATATTGCGCGTCCGGAAGAGTGTAAGATTTGCATTTTTGCGTTAGTTTGGATAAGCCGTGATTATTGAAATCTAAATATCTGTTCTGTATTTAATGACGCTCACAAATTGGTCCTTCTGCCTAACTTAATTGTTATACATTTAACCTATCTATCATTTAGAAGGGACATAAAGGGGTTGGCATCTTCTATACAGTTATTCTAGTGCATGTGCTACGGAATTCATAACCATACATATTATGTATGTAGATTTCTCCTATCGCGAGTCTTTTCTAACATGTTACATTAGTAAAATATCTAGCCCTTTGGGATGCTTTTACGGAGACAGGTCCACAAAGAAGAGGCCATGTACACAACGATTTATATCAATATAGATTTAGTATTAGGTATAGACAGTGGCGTAGCGTAGTGGGGCGGCAGGGGCGGCCCGCCCCAGGCGACACTTTTACGGGGGCGACAAAATTTCACAATATATAATAATAATATATTTTAAATATTTGAACCATTTCATGACGAACGAGAGAAATGCGCAGATTTACATACACTATAATGATTAACGTTCTTGCCGAAAAGTTCGAACTAAGAATTACTGTATTATATTAGTCTTTTAAATTGAAATACCTAAATAAGAGGGACGGCAAATTTTTTTCGCCCCGGGCTTCTGACACCCACTTTACGCCACTGTGTATAGATGCTTTAAAGTATGTTTAATAGTTTGTCGTTGTATCACAAGGTGACATGCACTTATGTGAGATAGTCTATGCACTGAGAGTGACATAGTCTTATTAGGCAAGAAAATGCAACGTATAATTATATTCCCTTAGAACCAAGGGAGCGAAGCGCAGCTAAAAGCTAGCATATATTAAATAAACGATGTTATCGTGAAACGTGCACATGCGATACATAAGGAAAATGTTTGCCAAGAAATCCTTATCGTTTATTTACTAGCACGTCACTGTTGTTAGGTAGAACCTGTTGAGTAATTAGAAGTGCAATGTAGTTTATATTATGGCAATAACTGTTTATTACTTACTTATTTTTTTATATATGACCATCTCATTGGTTTAATAACGCGCATGTAGGCGTAGACACAACTACCGATCGAAAGCTTAGACGCAAGCCATTCAGTAATGGCGTGTGGTGCCAGCCTGGCCCAGGCATTTTGTTATCCCTTTCTTTTCCGAACATCACATGTGTAAACGAAATAAAATAGCATCTTATGGAGTGAGCGCTCCCACGGCGTATCCTTGTACACTTGTACAAGCTCGCTCCACACCGGAGTCAGCCACAGCGTGGCTTGCGCGTTAGATACAAAGGCATATACGTTAGGTATGGTACAAATATAGACGCCTATGTATCCCTAAAAGGGTAGCCAGACAGAGATCACTGGTATATTTACAAGGAAAGGGACCAAGCGGCTATTCCTATCCCAAAATGTCTGGTGTGGATGAGATCTTAGGTTTCAACTCAAAATTCTAGGCTTACATGTAAGCGTGCACCATGTGTGAGCCTGGCCCTCCCTTCTGAAAAAACCCCTAGATATAAATGATGATAGAAATCAAACATCGTTATCTTACGTCACAAGTTAATCAGAAAAGCTAGAAACCCAAGAGATGATAATATTACATCCACATTTTGCCAGTAACTATACATATATGAAGTTCCATGTAATAGGACGCAGATTTATCATAGTCTACCGGACATATCTCCAGAATACGTGCAACTTCTGAAAAGTTCTAAACAGAAAGACCCGTTAGCACTTTCTGGAGTCAGTTATCAAAATCGAACCGACACAACAGGCCTTAAATATAAGCGCAATCTTATACATAATATATGTACCATTAAGCTACGATGTGAAGCTGTTTTACCTTATTAGTTACCTACATCGAAAATCAATGTGTTGTTAAAATCCCTAACGTCGCGACCCTATTTTGTTCTACATTCTGTGTAACATTATTTCCTACTATTGTGACCCCGTAACCCATTTACCATAATATCATCTTGGAGCTTCAGCGACAATGAAACGATTCTCTATTACTACATATCGTAAAATAAATGTTCCATGCGATATCTACTCTATTTATAGAACATGTTTTACGTCAGTAAACGTGTTCATTGCTATCGGGGTTTCCCCGAAATATAGAATGGATGCCGTCAACTATGGTTTTTGTCTAGCCGTTTTTTTTTCGGTTGTGGCTTTTAATGGTGTCTGGCGACTCGTACGCAGTCAAATAAACTTTATGAGTAGCTTTCCGTGTACACTAATATTTTTGGATTATATGCCAAAAGTTTAACCGCGTGGTAAAATACATATATACCTACTTGTTTTAGAGTTTGAAAAAACTCTTATACAACAGCTTTGTCCGTCCGTCTGTCTGTTATACAACTTTCAACTCAAGAACCGTAAGAGCTAGAGACTAGCGGCTCGCCATTCGACTCAGCATAGTCGATATACCCCAAAATGACTATGACCTTTGACCTCTGACCTCAAGGTCACGTCACGTGACCTTTGCATATTACTTGAACCATTTTTTCTTCATTGCCGATTCTTACTTGTTATTGTCTTACGTTTACGCGAATGTTATACATTGAACACAATATAGCAAACAAAACTACCCAACTACTATTGCAGTAAGTAATTATAGTAGGTATTTCTGGTATTCTATGACTTGACAGATTAAGTATTACTTAAATATTATACAGCTGTAGTTTATCTTTACAATAAAAAATACATACATATAATTTCGCTTATACCCCAAAATGGTAGGTTAAAAAATATCCAAACCTCTCTCGACAGCTATGATTTTAAGGGAGCTAGCTATATCTGTTAAATGTAGGGTGGACATGCAAATATAATTTAGGAGATGTAAGGATACGGACATGCTTCAGTTGTATAATTTCACATTTTATTGGTTTCAGAACCTCGACGAAGTGCACATAGCGCTGGAAGTATGTCAGGAGCCGCGAGTCATGAACCCGAATGCGGGCGGGGCGCTCCCAGTTCCTGGAAAGTACAGCTATATACATAAGGTAAGCTTGGAACTGTTTTATCATAGACACGAAACGTTTTTAATGTTCCACTCTTACTGATTACGGTACTGGTATAAGTCTGACACTTAGATTGTATACAATGGGCCATCTATCTTGCTGGAGAAGCTCATTTGGGAAAGAACCTCCATCGTACGCGGGCGGTACTTGTTTTGTTGAGTAAGATACCAGACCTGCAAACAAATATACTATGTTTTCAGCAGAAATGTCAGTAACATTTTCTGGTAGAGTAGCTACACTAAAGGATCGGTTGCACATCGGTTATGGCAACCATTTACCAACGGGCCGTATGATTTTGTGCCACATTAATAGTATAAAACGTACTTAGTAATACTAATAAAACATGGAAAATATCTTACAAAACGTTAAAGTTAAAATATGAGCTCATTATATGCACAAGAATTCAATTAGAATGATTATCGATTTTCTGACAATGTATTAATCTGACGTCATTAAACATAGCATTATGTAGACATCAATAAATACTGTATTACTTACCATTAGCAACTTTGAACAGGGCCATTCTTCGGATACACGTCATATCAGTTTAAACGTTTAAGACTGCGCCGAGCGAAATGTGCCAAAACAGGCGGTCACAGTTAAGTGAATAAAATCAACACTTTTTGTTTAATACAAATATAAAATATACATTTACTATAACAATGAATGTGTTTACAATTACTCCGTGTAAAAAACTTAAAATAATTAATATATTCACCTACAAAATTATGTAAATTTGCACGAAAAATGCAAAAACGTAAGCTCGTGTTACGTGATTTTTAGATTATAACAGTAGAAATCTATCCTATTTTACAGCTTAAACGAAACATAAATAGTTATATTACAATTTGTCCGTCCCAAATATTTAAGTTATTGGTTGACAATAAAGATACATATTTATCAAAAAAGCACTTCAAGTCCTCCATACAATTTTACTATGGCGGCCGCGCGCCGATTTGTATATGCGCCGCACAAGCTCTGTCATTATGTCTTACGCTCGGCGCAGTCTTAATAAGTTCCTAAACCAATTTGATCAACATTGATGTCTGAATTCAAGCTTCAAGTCGTAAGTGGACAACCAGTCTTACTATAATATCACACCAAATTAGACCTTTAACTACTGTCTAAGCTCCCTAGACAGGGACCCAAATACAATGCAGTAAATGAGAAGACCCTTGGACTGCCACGCAAAGCTCTCGAGTTCGATACAACGGCACGCATCTCTGACTTTCGAAAGTTATGTGCGTCTTAAATAGTTAATCATTGCACGCTTTAACGCTAAAGAAAAATAACGAGAGTAAAGCCAATGTCCAATTCTACATAATGTCCTCGAAGTTATTGCAACGCGCATTAGTCCAGCGTAGTGCAACGATGGCCTGGCCCTTCTCAGATTCAGAAGCGGCCTGTGCCCAGCACTGGGATAGTTTAAAAACAGTACTGATACTATTATTATGCTTTCCAGGTAATAGATGGAATTTCAGTGGCGGTGAACCATGTGCAAATAGACTTTAGGTGCGAAGCTTTCACCAGCAGTGTTCAGGTAAGACTACATGCTGATTCCATTTTTGCGATGATTGTGTTTTAGCGACTCAAAGGTTGTCATTTAACTGCATGGGTGGCTCAATTATTCTAAGCACAATATCTAAATAACATATGGTAACGATTTTACTTAACTTATTTCCAGATCTCAAGAGTGACAGTTGAGTCCCGCACGCCAGAGGGTCGGAAAGGAGATCTAAGACTGACTAGAATCAAATCACCTGACACGGGACAGCTTCTTATATTTAAGGTAAATAGCTCTGTTTGCATACAAGGATTAGTCCTTCCAGCTCCCAGCTCCATCCAGTTGTATGAGTCATATAGATATTGGTGCGGTAGTGTTGTTGAGTTTTGATGTTGTAAAAACCAGCCAACAACAATATCTCCAAGAGTGATAGTTATTTCTTGGGAAATAACGTGTATTTTATTTTTTTATAGATTTTTTATAAATATGATATTTAAAAATATCGATATTTTACTATTCTAGCCTGCGTGATTAAAGTTTTGCACCTTGACATTAAAGATTTACGTATTCGTTATGGATTATTATATCGTAATACATATAAATTTAAAAATAAAAATTCAACTTAAAATTTTATTTGTAGGAATTAGAATGGCAAAGTGCGCGTATAGAGGCGAAAGCACACGGCGCGTCCGCTGTCAACTTGCCGCCGCTGAGGTTGTTGCTCGGGAATACACACTGTCGTATCGTCATCAAGAAGAGATTATCAGGTATGAGGGCATTAGGACATAAGGAATTAAAGGACATATTAGGGGTGGTAGGCTTCGTAGGCCTGCCCGCCACCCGATCAGCACTAGGTCCGAGAGGCGGCGTGTGTATTCTCACGCGCGCCTCTTTGTCGTGTGTCCGTCTCACTCAAGGGGACATCCCCTCTCTACCACTAGTCCAGTTTATAATATAGCGTTCCCCTATACCAACCGTCAAGGTTATATAAGGTGGAGCCGCTGTACCTTCCAGTACCCGAGAGCACCAGTTATAGACAGGTCTTGTCCCCAAATCTCGACTCTCCACCCTAACCTCAGAGATCCGGTGCTCGTAAGCGAGCTACCTCGTGTCCAAGTGCCACTACCTATTCTCCAGATAGGTACCGGAGTAATAAAGCCGCTCACTACTCGCAACTGCTAACGAAAACCTCGCTGAAGGAACTTGGAGGTCTTGGAGTCTTATTTTGATTATTGTTAACCGGAATGGCGAAATCCATTTCGTGTTGCTTTAGAGAATATCCGCATTATTAAAAATAAAATAATTTATTTTTGCATAAAAAAATTACAATAAAGGACATCAAGAAATATCCATACAAAGTTGGTCTAAAAACAAATTGCGCGGCCAGACCTAGGATTATTTCCAATAGCTAGTTCATATTAAAACCTACAAAAAAATGTATTAACTTAACCCTGTAACTGCATTTTCTAAGTAATTACGCAGTAAAAAAAAAAAAATTTCAGAAATGTCTTAATGCATTAAAAGAAACTAATACGAGTACAAAAACTATGGGGTCGTACTGGGAACGGGGTCGTGTTGGGAATAGATTCGTACTGGGAATGAGGGCGTACTGGAAATGGGGTTGTGCTGTAAATGGTGTTGTACTAGGAACGGGGTCGTACTGGGAATGGGCTCATAATCCCTTCATTTATCATTTTGTTTTTTTTTTACTATTCAGAAAACGTAGTTACAGGGTTAAATCCATAGTAGTAGTTTAAGGTGTATATGACCTAGCCATAAGAAATATTTCTAGGTCTAGCCGCGCATTTTTTATTTTTTAGACCAAAATACCTGATGTCCTTTACAGTGGTACATTAAGCTTAATTGTTATGGTTATGGGAAAATGCGACATGAATTCGTTTTTGGGTTCAATTTTCGATCTCACAATATTATACTAGATTTTATATAAATGTGGGGTATGTTAATTTTCAATTCCTCGGGAATTATATTTCTTTTGTCGTGATGATGGGGCGAGAACCTAGATTAAGGCGTGAAAGCATAACAAAGAAAGTCACTTCGTTTTGTCCATTTTTATAGTTATACTGAAGCGAGTCACAGTAAATATTGTTATGTTGTGTCAGACTGCGCCGTGGTGGGTTCCCGGCTGGCGATCTGCCCCGAGCCGCTGGCGTGGGCGCTGACGGACGGACAGCTGCGCGCCGCGCTCGCCTGCGCCGCCGCGCTCTCGCAGCCTGTACGCAGGGCCACCGCCGCCGCCACCAGGGCCAAGGCGCTGAGGAAGGTAACCACCATGCCACTGTAGCGATACCACACATACGAAGAAGTGCGAACAACAGACAACAACACTCTGTTGTCTGTCGTTCGCACTTCTTCGTCTGTGTGGTATAGCTGTCTGTTGTAAAATAAATTCATTCTAGACACTTCTAGTGCGAATTTGATTTACGTTACTCTGATTAACCCACAATAAACTCTTAACCAATCAAAGAGACTAAAGGGGTAAACGTTTCGATCGCGTTAACGTAAAAACAAATCGCACTAGGTACCCGCTTATAAACTCGTTCGCCATAAAATCTTGAAACACGCAGGTGAAGTTTACTCAGCGACTAAGTATATTTACAAGTTCGGACCACGGCCCGTCAAGCACGATCGTCCAGTCTGGTCGCCACATCCTCCCTTTGCGTTGGAGGTACATCACACCTTCACTTCACCTGACCATAGTCGCTAAATTAAAATGTTATTAGTTATTAAGTTAATTGTTCCTATCGTTTCTAATACGGCAGTTTAATTTAACATTACAAGCAAAAGAAGTCTTAAATCTAAAAAATGAGCATCTCAAAATCAACTTCTGAAAAGTGCCAATAATTCCTAAAAGTTAGTTTAGTGTCTCTTTGTAACTCTGTGACTCTTTTTAAATATACTATAGATGATATATGATCATTACAATAATATAATATATAGGTAACTAACTAAATATATAACGAATTTGATTTTGATTTGTTTGGTATCAGTGTAACTCAACTTAAAAAAAGTGTAACAAGAAGATTCTTTGAATCTACCTAGTTTTTATACCATTTTGTAATGTTAAATTTATAGCTGACGTTGCACTATGTTAAATAATTAATTTATGGTGGTGCAAGCTTGTAAATGACCTTAAATTGTTAAGATTTTTAATATTGATATGCTAGCTGCTATAAGTTTTCCAAATAAAATAAAATAAAATAAAGTCTTTATTTTCTCCAGATCGAGGAGCCCCGAGAGCCAATCCCGACCAAGTCATCGATGGGCGAGCGCGACATCCTCGCGCGAATGTTCGCCAAGCATGACGTGCGGGAGACCTCGTACCACCTGCTCGCGCCAAGGATAGACCTACACCTTTGTGATGACCCTGGACGTTAGTACTACCTACACTACAGAAACTTACCCATATAATAAGGGACGAGAAAACTAGGCACCCCTTCTTAATTTATTGAGTCGCAACAGCAACAGTACATCGCAAGCTTTTAGAGTTCGAAAAACTCTTATACAACAGCTTTGTCCGTCCGTCCATCTGTCTGTTATACAACTTTCAACTCGAGAACCGTAAGAGCTAGAGACTCGCGGTCAACGCCATTCGACTCAGCATAGTCGATTTACCCCCGAAATGACTATGACCTTTGACCACGTGGTATAGCATGACCTTTGCATATTACTTGAAAAAATTTTTCGGACTCTTAAGATTTACGGCAAATTATTGCCGTTTCTCATTTGCTTAGAAGAGATCGGACGAAATTGTACTGTATGTATTGAGCATCGTAATAGCACTGAATCTAGAAAATAATGCGTATCAGATTGCTTCTATGATTTCGATTGCTTCTATGATCACTAACTCATGTCAGTCTACGTTTATGGCGCCGAGTACACCTTACGATGTATTAAAAATCATTAGATCCTTAAATAATATTTCAAGCGTTGGACATGACGAAATCGCCACAAAAATCTTAAAATCTACTGCATATCATATTTGTGATCACCTAAGCCATATTTTAAACATTTGTATAAGCACAGGATCATATCCAGAGAGTCTGAAAACCTCAATTGTAAAGCCGTTGTTTAAAACAGATGACAAACAAATCATGAACTGTTATAGACCCATAGCGCTCGTACCAGATATGTTTTAAAGAGCCATGGCCACTTCTCATACATTGAAAAATCTGACAATGAATTATTGTGTCTAATGACAAAATGTATGGAAGCAAGTACCTCTATGATGAAGAAATTATTTTGTAAAGACAGTTTTTCTCATAAAGGCCTAAGAAATACATAATACACCGGAATGAGTTACGAGGTTGCAGACTGCAATTTGACAGACCCGCTCATGTCCAATGTCACTGTTGGCGTCGTTACGTCAAAAACGTTCCGTTGCATCCTTGTCCAATGCTTGCAACGATACAAATATCTAATATTTTTGAAATAACTTTTCTTCACATAATAATTTACATTCTTTTATGATAAGTTTTTAAAGAATTGATTTAATTCATAATAATATTAAGTTTTCCTCGCGTAAGTAAAATGGAACGTAGCTAAACAAGGAAGTATTTTCGACTACACATTATATGACAATGTACGAGTAAAAAAGATACATCCACGAGTTCTAAAAACATCTTTACAACCGAAAACTTTTCTTTTTCCAAGACTTCTATAAAATATAATTGTTAATGAAATCAACACACTATAAAATAACCTAAATTTATAAAATAATTTTATTTCTAGGCACTATTAGGTTCGATATGAACGATGTTCTTTTTGAAAAATATATATATTTTCAAAACTATAAGTATTAAAATTAAATGTACTTACTGAATACCAAAAAGGATTCCGCAGAAATAAAAATATTAATATGGCTATCTATAATTTTGTACATAAAATTATGAGCAACGTCGATAGAAAGCCAACGGTATGTGCGATCTATTGCGACATGACTCAGGCCTTCGATTATGTTAATCATGATATCCTGCTTAGAAGATGAAAGCTTACGGTATTAGAGGAAAAGTGTTGGAATTAATAGAATCCTTTCTCAAAAATCGTATTCAATATACGGAAATTTCAAAAATAAATATTAGTACTAAAAAAGAAGAAATATAAACATTCACAAAAAAACGTAAGATTTGGTGTCCCACAAGGGAGTGTGTTGGGCCCATTTCTGTTCATTATTTATATAAACGATTTGTCAACAATAACAAATTAAAATCCAATGTCACTTTTTGCTGATGACAGCACAGTCATACACTTTAACAATAAAAACATATTAAAATGATGTTAATAATACCATCGATTTAATAGTCAAATGGTTAAACAACAATAATTTAAAGATCAATCTTCTTAAAACAAGCGTAATGTTTTTCAGCCAACGTTTAACAGCACCCACTATTAACGTAAATGATCAAGGAACACTTATTAATAAAGTAGACGCAACAAAATACCTTGGTATAAAAATTGATAAGAACCTGAATTGGAATACCGAAAAGTTGAATAGAAGGATTAGTTCTTCTGCTTATGCACTCTTAAAACTCGCCCCTGTTTTAAATACTGACGCCCTTCTTACAGCTTATCACGGTATAGTAGGCTCCCTCTTACGCTTTGGTGTCATATTTTGAGGAAATTCAACCAATAAAGACATAGTTTTTAAATCACTGAAAATGTGCATTAGGGCCATGTTCGGCATGAAAACAATTGATAGCTGTAAACCCTACTTCATTAAGCATAAAATATTAAGATTACCTTCTCTGTTTATATACGAAGTAGCTTGTTTCGTGCACAGTAACCCTGAACTATTCAACAAACTGTCTGACGTTACAATACGCAGTCGTCGAGACAATGATAGATTATGCGTGATACGATCTAATACGGATCTGATGCATAAGAGCATATTTTGTTTAGCGCCCATAATATATTATGATAAAATTACTAAAACAATTAAACAATACCCAAATTAACAAGCTAAGCTCCACCTCAAAAAAATTCTTGTAGCCAGTGTTATTACAGCTTATCAGAATTTTTGAATGGTTGTGAATAGTTTTTTTTTTTATATTTGTGTTTTAGTTGTTCATTTTTTATTTTGTTTGAGTTTTGACTCTGGTATATAAAATGTTGTTAGTAGTTTAGTTTATTAATTACTTTTAACTTTGTTGTCTCGTGCATAAAAACAATTTCTTGTGCACTAAAATATAAATTCTAATGTAATAAGTTTAATAACATTAATTTCTAGTTTTTTTGTCTTTGATGTCTCGTGCATTGAAATATAATTTTTGTACGCCACAAATGGCAAAACATGCAGATCCTATTTTAACTGACCACCATGTACCTACTTAATTGTTACTCATGTTTTACAAAATAAATATATTTATCTTCAGATACTTTTTCTAATACGTTTCTGCTATTAAGAATTACCTTACTTAATACTGATAAACCAAACAAAACTTTACCCAGTCACTATGGCAATAAGTAATTATTAACCAATTGAGTCGCAGCGGCACACCAGTAGTTACTCACCATAGGCTTTTAATTATGTCTGGCATTCGAAAACTTGTCAGGTTAAGCATATTACGTGCACGAAAAAGTGTCTTTTGGCATAGTTAAAGTTTATATGAAGTACTAGATGTGCCCGCGGTTTCACTCGCGTTTATGGTTACTGTGCCGCCCCCGTGGGTCGTAGCGTGATGTTATATAGCCTATAGCCTTCCTTGATAAATAGGCTATCCAACACTAAAATAATTTTTCAACTCGGACCAGTAGTTTCTGAGATTAGCGCGTTCAACCAAACAAACAAACTCTTCAGCTTTATAATATTAGTATAGATTAGTGCAGAAAGATAAAATGTATAATTAAGAGAAAGATATTTATTGATAATTTGAATTACGCTCGTATTTCGAGCACTGGGGGGTGACCACTAGTTACTAATGAAATAAAATAATATAATTTTAGGCTAACAAAACTACTAGTGTTTATTGCCGCTTTAGTGACGAATGGTCTAAAACATAGTCTGTGTGTCTAAGACCATTCGACTAAGACTACGACTCTGCTAGTATAGTCCACCTTGTGATTCCTGCTTCCACTTTTATGATGACATTTTGCCATACAATATAGACAAACATATCGATGACTGCAATATAATTGTAGTATATCGCAATATAATATATAAACGATGTATTAACTAGAATTACTTACTAAGGGACTTATATATTCACGATACATAATAAA
This sequence comes from Catocala fraxini, assembly GCA_930367265.1. Classification (NCBI taxonomy): domain Eukaryota; kingdom Metazoa; phylum Arthropoda; class Insecta; order Lepidoptera; family Erebidae; genus Catocala; species Catocala fraxini. The sequence goes on from OV884045.1 coordinate 17,689,062, forward strand.
ATATTAGACGGGTCTTAAGACTGCGCCGAGCGAAATGTGCCCAAACAGGCGCTCACAGTTAAGTGAATAATATAAACACTTTTTGTTTAATACAAATATAAAATATACATTTACCATAACAATAAATGTGTTAACAATTACAACGTGTAAAAAACTTAATATAATTAATACTTTCGCCTACAAAATTACGTAAATTTGCTCGTGTTACATGATTTTTAAATTATAACAGTAGAAATCTATTTTATTTCACAGCTTAAACGAAACATAAATAGTTATATTACAATTTCTCCGTCCCAAATATTTAAGTTATTGGTTGACAATAAAGATACATATTTATTAAAAAAGCACTTTAAATCCTCCATACAATGTTACTATGGCGGCCGCGCGCCGATTTGAATAAGCTCCGCACGAGCTCTGTCATTATCTATCTTACGCTCGGCGCAGTCTTAATGGACATGAATAAAAAAACAAAAAAAAACGTAGTTAAGTAAATATACAAAGTGGCGCAAACGTTATCACATTAATTGCTACCACATATACTACATGGTATTCTTTGACGATTTACAAATTATGAACCAAATGTATTCAGTAGTTTAGCCACAGGACATTTTTTTTGTTTTCTTAATTTAGAACATCATGTATAATACAGAGATAAAGTACTTAGGTGTCAAAGATCTCAAGCAGCGATATTAAAACAAACGTTGCCGCTCTTACAAAACCTAGAACTAAAATAACAAATAAATTATCAAAAGCAATGTCAAGCATATTACAAAAGAAATAAGGTCCATAATCTTGTGACAAAATGAATACAATGGTGTTCAAATTTGAGTCTAATTTTATTTCATAAAATTTTCAAAAAATTCATTTCTTAATGTCTACAAAAACAGTTTTTTTTGTTTATGTTAACAGTCTTATATCAACCAGCTTAAGGCAGTAAATCATTTAATGTGATAAACAAACGCCACTTTGTATATAATTGTACTACATTTCTATTTACTTACCTACCACTGACTTACATCATCTGTAGTCACGATTAAGGCTCGTCGTTAAATAATGTGTTATTGATACAAGTCCCAAAAGTTTATTTAAAATAGCTACACATTCATGCAGTATGCATTCAGAATTAAAATTGTTGTAATATGTCTAAATATATGGTATAATATATCTCATAATCTTGTTCTTCAGTGGGCAGATCAGAAAAGCCATCGTTATCGAACGGCGGCGCGCTACAAGTCACTCTAGTGAGCATGCAGGCCGATCTGTTCCCCTATCACAAAGCGTCCGATGATAGGAGGCATTGGAGAGGATACAGGTTAGTGACACCATTTCAACATAGGTTCAATTTACGTTGCTGTACTTTTTCATTGTATATCAAATTCGCGCTAGTTTATCAGAAGGTTGCAAAAAGTATTTTTGAAGAAATTACTAAAACACAGGTGTTTAAGGATTATTTAACATATTGCTCAAATCATGATTTTAATATCCTATTTTTCTTTTTAAAGGCTGGCGACTTTTACACCCAGCAATTTGTGGATCACACAAAGTTTTGTCCCGTGTGGGATTCGAACCCACAACACTCGACGCAGTGGCAGTCGCTAGGCGACCACTTAAACCACTAAGACATCCTTGCAGTCAGCAGTCACCCCGTAATGTATGAAGATTGTGAACTGATATAAACCAATGTTTGTATTGCAGAGAAGCAGCGACGCCGCACAGTCAATGGTTGTCCCAGGCGCTGTCCTCCTTCTGTACAACGTTACTCGACTCGCTGGATCCTAGACCGCTCACTCCGAGCAACAAAGTAAGCTATGGAATAAACAACAGTAGTGAGACCAACCCATGTTTATTAATAAGGCGCGAAAGGAATCCCGTGACCCTGGAATATAAAGGGCAAGAGAAGGAACACGAGTGTGATTTTAGTCAGTAGAAGTCTGACATACACCTTCACTCCGCTCAGAGCGAAGAGGATCATTTCATGACTAACAAGCAAGCCTACCGTCTACCTTGTTAGTTAATTTACTGTAAATTATAATCGCTATCAATACCATGGGTCATACTTGCGAGTTCTCGACCCCTGTAATAACTTATCTAAATGTGGGATTTTGGCATGGGAATGAAAGAAATATGTTTATGAGGCGATAAAAGCCTACGGAACTTACCTTACAACCAAAACAATTCTTTTTTGTTTTAAATGGGTGTTTGGTGGACCGGTATATTGCTAACTATGGATGAAAAACGACGTCTGCCCTGAATACTTTAATAGCATCCATCAATGGGCAGACGGTGATTCGTCAATTCACTAGATGAGCCCCCTGAATAGCCACGATAGGCATACAAGCCAGCAGCAGAGGGCAACGCCGGTGCGAGCAGCTAAGGGTGTTAAGCGGTGCGGCGCCGGTTTCACCATCACGGGCCTCGTGACAACGGAGACCCAGAGCGGGTTTCCCCGTAGTTATGCCCTTGAAAATAACACTTCCACCCCCAAGCATACAGTTCTAGCGGCCCCCCTCTGACCGGCCGACCAAGGCAAGCCAGAGTTGAGAGTCCTACGGGCTTATTATTATTTGTTTCTCTTTCACGGGTATTTCCCTAATATGTTAGGAAAATACCCGGCCCTTTGGGAGGCTTACGCACAGACATGAAACATGTATAACTGAATAATATTTTATTTGTATTAAACATTGTATTTTTTATAAAGTAACTTACATTAATCGCTTTAATATGACCACGTAGTACTGTTACACGCTGTATACCATCAATACCATATTTTATTTGTTTTATTGCAGACAAGTCAACCAGAAAAAGTCGAGGAGCCAGTATCGAACGGCATCAAACACAAACAACCTTCGACACAACAAAGCGCTTCCACCGCTCCGTCCACTAACTCAACTACCTCACAAGGTAACTCACACAACATACATCATATTATATAACCTAACGCCGCGCCGTACCCTTTAGACGATGGCAGATGCTGCCGACATATGACGTGATACAAGTATACAAGCCTATCTCTTCCAAACAACCGACATGAACGTACATACACTGATGTATGTAAATTACACCCTTATTACGCCAGCTAGGTGTTAGATTTCGTGGTATACACCGTGACTACTACCATATACCGGGTAAATTGACATAAAACGTGTAGCTACTGAGAATTTTCGTTTGATTGCCGGGTTGAAACTGCCTGATACTGGAGTAGGTCCTCTAATGGTTGACCTTAGATCTTAGACCAAAAAGCCTATATATCCTTAAGTAGGATAACTCCAAAGATATTTAGGGCTCGCTCCTTTATATTTTGTTTATTTCTCTATGCTTGCATTTTTTATTTTCCATAAAACAGCCTACTCTCGCATTAAGGCTCAAGCCTAATGTTACGTGGGACTTTACAAACATACATACATATATACAACAGAACAGATACAAAGTAAACCCAGTATCAAGAAAAGTTTCCCAAGGAAGATTAAAGCCCAAAACATTTATCGCAATGATTGACGACCCGCTACGTCATTATAACTCATTTTTAGAGATGGAAAAACCTCTTATACGACAGCTTTGTTCGTCCGTCCGTCTGTCTGTTATACAACTTTCAACTCAAGTACCGTAAGAGCTAGAGACTCGCGGTCAACGCCATTCGACTCAGCATAGTCGATATACCCCCGAAATGACTATGACCTTTGACCTCTGACCTCAAGGTCACGTGATACCATCTTTCAACTCAAGAACCGTAAGAGCTAGAAACTCGCGGTCAACGCCATTCGACTCAGCATAATCGATATACCCCCGAAATGACTATGACCTTTGACCTCTGACTCACGTCACGTGATACCATTTTTTCGAACTCTAAGATTTACGGCAATTCGTGGCCGTTTCTTACTTGTTACTCGTTATATGTTATAGATATGTTCAACAAATATAAAAAAGTGTTGTTTGTTTTTTGACAGCATCGCCGACGAGAACGCGAATATTGCAGCAACTCGGCAAACTGATGACCACGTGTCTAGTACTTAGGATAGATGACTTCACTGTTTATAAGGTAAGCACATACATATACTGTACACCATGTTTATAAATATTATTTGATCTTTTATACCTTGGTTTCTATTAACAGTTTTTCCCGAAGACCACATATAAATAATAATTAAAAGACAGAGTCTACTTCCACAATAGTTGTGGTTTAAATAACACGACAGACTATAGATCACAGACATTCAATTAATTGACATAGAATACTAGAAGATTCAAAACTTTCTAAACTATAGCAAGATTTTTTTCCAGTGTGGGTCTTACGCTGTGGGTTCGCGGCACTGGCAATGGCAAACCGCCATTAAAACCCCATTTTTAAACCCAATTATTTAGATATAAATACATCAATTATTAATATCAATTTACAATCATTGTTTGTTTTATATTATTAATTTCTTAGAAAACATAAGATTTATTTCTTATCAACAATGTATTTTGATTGCAGGTATCAACAGGGTCCAAATCCCGCGAAGCGCCGCGCCCTCTAGTGAGCGCAGAGAAGGCAACACTCCCGGGTGACGCCGGCCTCTTGCACGCTGAACTGACTTTCTTCTATTATCCTGGCGATGTGTGCTTCCCTGGTAAGTTGCATCAGACCGACAATAGGGTAAAAAGGTAGTTAAAATGTTATATTTGTAAATAGGCATTCTTAATGTGACTACTATGTCACTGGCTTAGTTGTAACTGACAAATTTAAAACATTAATTTAATTTACAGCATAAAACTCTTTACCTTAGAGAGCTATGTGACTCGCCTACCGAGGGTTCCTGTACAAATTTGTAGATATTATTAGGTACCTACCTAAACTTATAAAAAAGGGATAAGGGTTTTTTTCATTATCCGTCATTTATCGAAAATATCATCATAAAAATAATTAAAAATCTGTTTAAGCTTGTGCCAATGAAGCCCTTTGATACGATACCCCTCATGACACGGTTAACACGGTTTTTCCGGTGTACGTAAAGTATTATCTTCTGAGCCTGATGGTCCGTAATTCTCTTTCAGAATTTGAGTTACTGTCCTCTTCCCTATTCTCAATGCTTCGGCAACGCGTTCTCTCGGTTGAGTCAATGGTAAAAGAGGCCTATCGTTAACTGATTCACGTTCAAAATAATTGTACAATTTCATCCACTAGTTCGCGAGATTGACTGTTTAGCGTTTTCCCCCGTTTCGACATGGTAAGCCTGTAATGTTGTTCTTGTTTACTAATCGTTAAGCAATCGGAGTCCAATTTATAGCCAGGTAAACGTAGTCAGTAAAATAAGTCCAATAAAAAAGCTGGGTCAGGAGAAAATAACAGAGCACACCAAAAACGCACAGTCACTTCGCACAACGACAAAAGACTGCGTCATGTAATGGTGACATGACATGGCGTCATCGACAGGCACTGGTGTTGCCAGCAACATCCCACCTAAATTGTACCTAACATTAATGATTTTTCTATTTAGTTATTTTTTGTATTTTTATAGTTAATTAAAAGAATAATAAATATAATTATGTTTTATTATAATCACAACGTGGTTATTAATTTATGGTGATATTTCTTCACAAGTAATCATTGCATTCCATTTTTAGAGTAACATCTCTAGTGTTTAAAAAGAAAAAGGGTTAACTGACGGAACATTGTAACGACGTTCAGTTCTTTAGATCAGAAATTGTTTATTATGTGTAGAATGGTTTATTAGTGAAAGTAAATCGTAAAATTACTCGTATCGGTCATTATTACAATAAATATGTAATCGTAATTGTAAAAAGTTAAGCAATTGTGCAGTTCTAACAAAACGAAAAAAAATATTATTTTATGCCCGCCGTTACAATGTTACGTTGTTGAATTTTGATGAATTGTCAAATGTTACCTATTAAAATGACTCCACAATAGTCTTATTTTGATTTACTTTACCATGCCAGTAATTGGAAGATTGGTGGCGCACAACGGGGATTCAGAACTAAAACTCAGACAAGCCAGACAGGAAAAGTAGGTACTTCTATTCAACCCAGAAACTAGCATCCAAATATTCTTATGTTGTATTCATTGAGTGAGTGGGAATTCCAACGTTTCGTCTCTTGCACTCTAGTTCTGCTTTCATTGACATCCAAGGCTAAGCAGTAGCGGCGGTAGACCAGGGCGTGGTCGGATTTATTTATGTCAGTGCAGTCAGATGACCGCCCTATGTACTCCACCTTAGTAAGGACGCATGAAAGGTGCGTGAGCACCTTTAAAATATGTCATGTATCTTAAAATTATTGTTCTTTTTTACTTATAGCATGCTGCCCAGGCTATAATAACCGCCGGCTCACACATGTGTTGCCAATCATTTTCTTATGTTGCTTGGGCCTACCCGCTCGCTAAAGCAGACAGGAGGCGCCATAGATGTTTCTTAATAGAGCGAATACATTTGGCTGTTGGCACCTGGCACTTGGCAGGGCTCTTTTGTAGGATCTAAAAGTACTGTATCAGCGTCACATCAGGCAATCTACTTGTGGTGGCTTGCTTGCCATCAAAATCTTTTAAAATATATATTAACTGATTTTGCCTGCGGCTTCGCTAGCGTTAATGTAGAGTTTGTTAATAAATTTCTACCCCTCGTGAATAGTTAATTTTCATGATGATCGGTCGAGTAGTTAGGGCGTGAAAGTGTAACAAACAAACAAAATCACATTTGCATTTATAATATTAAGTTACTTGATTTTACCCGCGGCTTCGCTCACCTAAATGTATGCTCACCTAACTAGTAGTACTCTTTTCTGGATGAAAGTTACTACAAAATTTCTTATCGAGCAGTAAGGCGTGAACCATCAAACAAACACACATTCACATTTATAATATTAGTTATTCTTATCCCTCTGTTTTCCAGTGCCAGCCCCCAAAATGTTCGTCCAGCTGTCTCCAGTCCGTATATCAGTGGATGTTCCCAGCGTGGTGTGGCTTGGAGCCTTTCTGCCTCACGTGGCGCGGGCACTGAAGCAAGGGGAGGTAGACCAGGACGACGTGCCTCCGCCTCCGTATATGGATGTCAGGATGGAGGCGATCATGCCCAAGGTATCGTGATGTAGCTGACATGGTTTAATGGAGAATCTATATAGTATCATAAATTAAAGTCCCATCTGAGGCAATTCTTCTCGTTGTCATAAGTATTGTCCGTTTGTAGGTACAATGGGAATCCTACAGAAATATTGGGATCTAGAGTATGCTATGTGTGAATCTACAAAATGATCTGTCTGTGTACTATATCGTCTGCTTGCGGCTACACCCGCGTGATTCCTGTAGGAATACTGAAATCAAAGTATTCTATATGTAAATCTATGATATAGTCTATCAATGTGCCAAGTTTATTCAAATCTGTTTAACGGTTTACGTCTAATTGAGTAACAGATATCTAAACATATTCAGAAAATTTTACTTTACTCATATTAATAAGAGTAGTGTCACACCTGTAGTCTTCGCATGATAATTGCATTTCGCCAGATATCTTTAGCTCGCAAGTGACGAAAAATGAGTTGTAAAACAGATTCAGGACTCATTTAGCTATTCGTGAGACTTTGTTGACAATCCTGAGAATCTACTCGAGATCTCATTATTTGGAGTTATTTACAAGGTCAATGAAGCAGACATTTACTTCGTACCTAATGTAATGGATATACGCAGTATTCATCTTTAATAGCAATTATTGCATTTATTATGTGTATTTCTTTGAAGTGTGGTTTACATGATTCTTGTTGCTTAGTTCTAATTATTGTCCTAATAGCTCTTTTTTGTCGCACAAAAGCTTTTTGCACATTATAGTCATAGCTGAACTTAAATCTAAAAAGAGAGCAGCTACGTTTTCTTTGTTGCTTAGTCTTCTCCATATATTATTAACTAAAGTTTGTATTGCCTTACTACATACTAATGCCTTTCGAACAATCAAACTGTCGCCTACTAAGAACTCCATTTATATAAAAATGTCTTAGTAACCTTGATTAAATACAATTTTCTAAAATATTGCCCATAGTGGGTATTAGGGAAATAGTTCTGTACATCTTGGGGTCAGTTTTAGTTCCCTGTTTGTGAATTGGTATAACTTTAGCTATTTTAAGTTGATCAGGGAAGATCGGCTGGTCAAAACATGCATTGTAAAATGTACTTAGGGGCTCTGCTAATATGCCTAAGTTATCTTTGATGACTGATATGGGTATGTCATCATAGCCAGAAGACATTTTATTGTCCATTTGCCTGACTACTTTGTGTATTTCATAGGTAGTAGTAGAATCCAGAACAAGATCATTTCTTATTCTAATTTCACTTTCGCATAGAAGATCAATGGCAAGTTTTGTATGAATATTGAAACTGAACTAAGATTAAACTGAATTGCAACAATATTTTCAATTTCTGATGGTTTAGTTATCATTGTAACATTCACTTTTAGGGTAAGTTTGTTATTCTTGGTAACTATCTTATTTCTATGCTTGTTAATTATCTTCCATACGTCTTCTGCAATTTTTTTTAACCTCGCTAGATTCTCATTTTGTTATCTATTAGATGGTTTGTATTAAAATCACCACAAACTATGCAATTATTTGTTGAAAAAGAGTTCTATGAGGTTTTCTAGTCTCTCTAAAAATGTGCTAAAATTATGGTTATAAGGGGTTTGATAACAACAGCCCTCAAAAACTTCTGTTAAGACATCCCTGTCACAACACAATTCAAAGCTATCAATTCTGTAAAAATTGTTAGCTTAGCACCCTGTCCTTTTTAGCCATGATAATTGTACCGCCCTTAACCTATTGTTTCGTGTGTTGTGATGCTACTTTATAATTACTAAGATTTAATAAGGATACTAGTTATTCATTAACCGGTTGTATACCGCCGGCTCGCATACCAGCCGGCAGATTTGTACCCGTCGTAGGCCGGTGGCTCGCATGCGAGCCACCAAATTGGCGCCAAAACGCCGCGCGCCGCCTTCGCTTAAGCTTAAGCGTTTTGGCGCCAATTTGGTGGCTCGCATGCGAGCCACCGGCCTACGACGGGTACAAATCTGCCGGCTGGTATGCGAGCCGGCGGTATACGACCGGTTAAGAAAGTGTTCGCTGAAACATAAGCAATGCATAGTACTTTGCAAACTATCAATATATGTATGTTTCTAGACTTTTTTTTTTATTATTTAAGCCGCAGACATTCTGATGGAAGACATTGAGATAGTTAAGCAGTAATTGATCAGTCATGTGGCTGTGCAGTATTGGGCATATGTTCATTAACTGAAACATTTTACATTTCCCTTCTAGCCTGCAAGTTTTTAAAAATAAAAAGTCATAGTGCCCAGATTGCAATCTGGTTTGAGCCTGTAATATTCAGGATATCTCCATCTTTTCCCTGGTGAGTCCGACATAGCGCCTTCGTCCGCCCCCGTTGAGGGGTATGCGCCAATGCATTCTAACACGTTAAAAAAAACGTTTACCGCGTTTGGCTCTCTGATTATTTAAGACCAGGAGCAGGCCAATCGTAATGCCGAGCGTCATAAACGTGACGATCGTGTTAGCGTAAAACAAACTCGCACTAGGCACTCTGAGCTATCAATAGAGATTGGGTTCAATAAATCTATGTATTTTTAAATCACAGAATATGTTAGTCATAGCATTATTGTTTTGCTTGCCCGAATATTTGGAGAAAATGTTAAATGTATAAGCAAGCCTATTATTTAAATCAAACGAATCTGCAAATTCAGAATGAGCCATCCAATGTCAATTCAATAACAGCATGTAAGAATCAAATTCGCATTGACTGTTCTGCTGTCTGTTGACGAGCAGAAGTACCGGCCAGTAACCGAGTGGTGCTGAGTGATGCTATATCATTGCAGATCGTTTTAGAAGCAGGTGCCGAGCACGTGTCGCAGCAGCGCGACCGGCCCAAGGAGCTGCACGTGTGCACCGCGCGGGCCACGCTCACCAACGTGCGGGAGTCGCCCAGAGCCAGTGAGTGATCCCAACAGTCTCTAGGCTAACGCTATCTTAGCTCCGCGGACAAAAAGTAGTAATGCATTTGAAAGATATTGGAAAACAGTTGTGCACGACGCGTTGCTTTAGTTTCACGAGCAAGCAATCCGGCGCACGCACTTATGTATAGTATTGTTATTATAGTCGAATATAAAAATTAATTCGGCATAATTGTGCACATCGACATCACGAGGCCTGCCGATGCATTTGAATATGTAATGATATCTGCAATAATAGTTTGCTTTATCTCTTACTTTTCCATTTACAAAGAAAGTAGCAACGTAACATCATTTTAAAAAAGTTTTTTTTATATCTATTAAGAACCCGTCCCCGTCTTGTTTTAGATTCAGCCGGTACCCGAGCCGACCTGGCTTCTATCATAGCCGCGCTGCGACGTTCAGCGCCACCTCTAGGACAGTTCCCCTGTGCTGTCGACGACATGGACCCCATACATGAACAATTCATACTTCATGCTGATAGTAAGTTTAACACTTAACATATGCATATTATTAGAATAATAGGTAATCATAAATTACTAATTGAAAACAAGTAATTCTAAACGAACCTTAAAATTTAATTCCTTCCATTCCTAACTAAATGAGTACCTCCTCCACTTATATCTACAAAAATATTTTACCGACTGGAAAAGTATTTACTATGGATGGACCAAATATTCGTCTAAACCACGGAATGTTTGGCAAAATGGTACACAATTTTTTCACTGAAAATAGCTGTGTGTGTTGCTTCATTAGTGTAATATTTTATATAGTGTTAAATGTGTTTGTTATTAGGTAAGTAATTCACTAGTACTTACTGTGCAAATTACCCATTTTAGGTATCAAGTTACTATACATTTTTGAAAATATTGTCAGGTCTTTATTGTATCAAATTATGCTTATTTTGGTCTTAGTTTATAAAAGAGTTGCTTAATTAAATTATTTGTGTAGTTTCTACTTCGTTTAGATACAGACGACCAAAGTTATTAAGTACAGATCCCAGCTCTCTAGGTATAGGAATCATCAATAATGTCAAATACTGAGTACAATTTAAGCTTTGGCGAACATAAAAGGGGTTCCATATCTGACAGCAATATTCAAGGACTAATCTTACATAACAGTTAAAAAGGAATATCATTATCGTCAAAGAACTTCGTTTGACCTATGATAAAACCAGCTAAGCCCGCTCCTTTGCTTACGATACTGCCTATACGTTCGCAAAAATCCAATTTAGTATCAACCACACAACACTTAGATCTCTTATGTTCGAGACTTAATTAATTGAAATATCTGCATGTAATAAGTGGCAGGCGTAGGATCTCGTTTTCGTATGAATTTAATATGATAGCATTTAGAAGTTCAATACTTCATTCCATTTAAAGATCACAAATGGTTGATTACATTTATATCAGTTTGGAGCGAATTTATATCATTATGATTAGAGATAGTTCTGTATAACTTAAGATCGTCTGCGAATATTTGGTAACTGGGTGATACGGCAGAACATAGGTAATTGACAAAGACTAAGAAGAAGATTGGTCCTAGGTGTGAGCCCTGGAGTACTCCTGACGGGTCCATTCTAGCTATAGATTTGTAGCATCTCATTTTCACGAGCTGTGATCTATTTGTGAGGTAGAATTCACATCATCTAAAAAGCGAGCCACAAATCCCTGCGTGAGCCAATTTTTGTATAAGAAGACTGATAAACCACGTTAAACGCCCTTGAGAAATCGGTTTAGATTGATTGATACGTGATGTAATCATAAGATTCGCAGTAAAAAAGTCTGGACGGGGTTTACCTGCCTGGCTGCTTATTATTAAATATGCCCATATTTAATATCATATACAGATAAAAAATAATTTTAATTTCAATAATCTTTTCATACATTATTCCGCTCGCGGATAAGATTGAAATAGGTCTGTCATTTGCAGTATTATTTCGAGGTTTTAATTTTTGTGAATCGATGTAATGTAGACATTATTACAATTAGAGGGAAAGGTACCGCTAAAAGGAGATTTGTTAAAAATGTGGTAAAGTTGGTCATAAAGCTGATCCGCACAATGATAGAAAATTAATGCTATGTAATCTCGTGCCTACCCTACCATAAGGAGGTGGCCGCATTTTAAGAGTAAAACTACGTAAGCGATTACAATATGGTATCATAAATATGAATTTATAGCTTGCCAGCTCAATTTCGCGCTTTAACCTGCGTTAAATGAATTTTGTGAAGAGTTGTTCTCTTGTCTCCAGACCTGGACGACATAGAGCGCGGCACAGCCATTAGCCCCGAGCTGCTGTGGCGCGAGAACAGGTCGGTGTGGTGCGCGCGCGTGGAGCCGCTGTGGGCCGACTTCTGCGGCGCGCGCGCCACCAACTACAAGCCCGCGCCTCTGCTAGACGCCACGCCTTTGACTGCCTGGGTGAGTATATAATCAGCCCCGAGCTGCTGTGGCGCGAGAACAGGTCGGTGTGGTGCGCGCGCGTGGAGCCGCTGTGGGCCGACTTCTGCGGCGCGCGCGCCACCAACTACAAGCCCGCGCCTCTGCTAGACGCCACGCCTTTGACTGCCTGGGTGAGTATATAATCAGCCCCGAGCTGCTGTGGCGCGAGAACAGGTCGGTGTGGTGCGCGCGCGTGGAGCCGCTGTGGGCCGACTTCTGCGGCGCGCGCGCCACCAACTACAAGCCCGCGCCTCTGCTAGACGCCACGCCTTTGACTGCCTGGGTGAGTATATAATCAGCCCCGAGCTGCTGTGGCGCGAGAACTAGTAGGTCCATCATGAAAATGTCTAACTGAAACTTCGCACAGAACGAAAATAACTTACAAAGAAGTTTCTTTGGATTCAGGATCTTTGTTTTATATGACATAACTCCGTTGTTGGGAATACTTCATGAAAGGTTTAAGGTCAATCAAAACGTGACGTGCAAAAATTCAGGACGTATTTTAAAATAAATGTGTTTCACGGGCCAAGCAGTCAGCCCAAAACTTCGGAATTTACGTTTCATAGTAGGCCTGGCCTACAGGTCGGTGTGTGACAGATTTTTCCTGTGTAAAACATCACACTATACTCGGGGTACGAGACTGTTCATTCGACAGTTTATTGTACAATCCTGCATTCGAATATCGAATCGAAATAGAATGTCGGGAAAACATTTAAATTGTAATGCATTTTAATAATCATTCGAATACACTTAGTTACAATCATGCGATTCGAATAATTCGATTGTTTTGGTAACAAATCGCCTTTCGTTTCTTCTTCAGTCCGAATCTACTGCATCAATCCTAATAACACTACAAGTCTCCTTAAAATCCTTTTCTTAGTATTGAAATAAAAAAAGCAATACCTACGGCATTCTTTTCTCTATAGATATGTTTCGACGACAACATGTCCCGGATATGGGTTGTGGCTCGAACCTGCGGCCTGGCTGGTCTCCAGCTCAATCACTACCAGATGCTATTCCTTATGAGACAGTTGGAGAGGATCTCCGAGATGAGCGCGTGGCTGGCACATGACGCGGAACGGCAGCCGGATGCGGAAGAAGGGTGAGTTGTAATAATTCAGAAATTCGAAGATGTCCTTATATGTATAACCAGGTAAAATTTGGTGCGCGAGTATGCTACCCCTAGAGGTGTACAAATTTCATCAGAATCCATCCAATTTAAGGCTGTTATTGAGTATCAAACACGTGAAGCCGGTTTTATTATTAGATCTAAAGTAATAGAGGGGGAATCTATTGCTGTCTACCGATTACATTTTGAAACACTGCTACTTAGATATTCTTAACGGGAAACTCCAATTGCACTTGGACATCAAAACCTGGTTTCTCACAATCGCACGCAAACATATGCCATTTAGCAATGGGACACCAAGTTATAGTAATCAACCTTATAAACGTGGAATTCAGAATATACATCCTTACGACACAAAAGACATTTTAAGGCTATTTCCTTAAAATGTATTTATTAAAATATATTTCAACCTGTATCATTTCTCCAACAGGTCGATAGTAGTAGGTGTAGTGGTCCCAGCAGTGGAGTTAACGTTCGTGCTTCCATCCAACTGCCCCGGACAAGAGTCTTCCAGAGATCTAGACAGTGTACCTCTAGACTCATCTAGCTTACAGGATCTTAAAATGGGTGAGTTCGATTCGCTTAAATGTGGCTTTGACTGCCGTACTATAATTGATACTCATTATGTAGTTAGTGACATGACTCTGATCATTGACAAACGAGTTCCAAAACAATTTGTATAAATCAAAAAATATCTATTTGTTATTAATGGACTATTCTTTACAGCAATATTCGATGAAGCATACATATATAGCAGGATTAGACTGCTTTGTACTTCGACAACTATCATTATTTGTATGATAGAACAATTCTAATTCTCCCAATGTTAATCGAGTTATGTCACTTACTATCATGTGTGTGCCTTGTTACTTACATCTCAGACATTTGAATTTGCAAATAGATGGCCCCACTATTAAGCTACGAGTGACAAAAATCTCTTATAAGTAAACTACATCTAATCTTGAGCCAAATTTAGCGTGAAACTGTAAAACAAAATGTCAACGCAGGTTATTTATTTCCAAAGATTCTACTAAGACTTGAATATTGATAAAGACACACGCTCAATAGTTGTTTACTTCCCCGTACGTATAGCGACAAGTCAGCAGTTTCAATTAGCTGGGTGGTCTAAGGATAATCATATCTTTTTTTTTATTAACCTTGCCATGCATAATCCCTTGACGGAAAAATGGTATTTCTACATACTTCTCAAATTTTCGCCCGATTCTATCCAAGGGTTACCTAACTAATTTATAAAATATTTTAATTACACTTATTATTTTGTTTACTAACAATTACGCAATATTTTTTATGAATTTATATAAGTTTAAATTGGTTATATATTTATTTCTTTCTTGGTTCTTCCCGCCTTCTCTTGGGTGTAGAGCACCAAGCGATATCTACTTTAGAAGCGTCCACACCAATCGAAGATAACTGCTGTAAGTGTCGGGTTCCATAGATTTTACATTAAATTAATAATAATATTGAAATAATGCTTTTCATTGACATATTAACAGGAGTTGTGCTTAGAAATATTTTAATATAGGTAAGGTGTGTACTCTATGAGCTTTGTCATCTAAATATAAATAAAGGTATTTCTCCACTGTGCACATTTGTTGTAATATCAATAAGCGGCTAGAAGTGGCAATCATGCACCAGAGCTTAAATATATATTCCAGATTTGTTTTGTATGAATTTAATAAAGTGAAGCTGCATACTACACGCGCAGAGTAAGCACATCACGTAATGAAAGCTGTTGGTCTTTTGTATTTTGTATGTTCAGTTTCGAGAACATATTTTAATTTGTTTGTTTCGTTTTCAAAAGCTATGCTATTGTAATTAGAACATAGTTGATCTATAATAAACTAAATATTGTTTTTCATTTATTTTGTTAACTGTACTTAGTATCTCACGCTTATCTGCTGTTTTTCTACTTGAGTAAATATTTTGTCATAATTACGCTGATGTTACGCAGTTTCTGATAACTTTAATCACGTAATAACATTACATCGCACCTTTTTACTGTCTAAGCAGAATTTGGTAATCGGTAATTGACCAAGATTGATCGATACATAATATGTCCCTTTTTTCAGTTACCTTTACTGCTTTCCATTCTCTTCGCAAGTCGTCTTTCTTTTCTGCTCTCATGCCTCTAATCTTCTCTTTCGCGATGTACAGTCAACAACTAAGCCCATTGACATCTGCGAGTTTAATAATTCTATCATACTAAACTTCTCCCTTAGCCTTTATTATTCCCAAGTCACTTGGGGTCGGCTCTTCTAGTCTAACCGGATTTGACTGGATATCAGTTTTTACACGGAGCGGCTGCCACCTGACCTCCGCAACCCGAAGGCTAACGATACCCTAAGGCTAGAACAGTGTCAGGATATTACTTTCCCAATAACGACTGCCATAGATGTTCATTACAGCCGTAACCGACGGCTATTTATTATTTTTTTATTATATTTATTATTCTATCATACTAAACAATGAACATTTATTTTTTACAGTAATATATTCTGAAAATGTAATTCAACTAGATTTAGAACTTTAACATTTCGTTCGTTCGTAATATAACAGGGTGTGCGGTAATTAATGGATAACCTTGAAATGTCTTACAATAGAACAAACGGCCGTTCAGAAAAAAATATCTATCCTAACTACTACCTGAGATATGTTTTTTTTTAAAGTGTAATTTTTTTTACCGTTTTTAACTTTATTGTAAACTACGACTAAATGTGAATGAATTAAATCGGATTTTTGTTGTTTTATTATAATTATTTACTAGATTTTATTTTCATATTTTTCCTGAACGGCCTTCAGCTCTACTATAAGATATTTCAAGGTTATCCATTAATTACCGGACACCCTGCATATAGCTCAATGGGGAGACCAACAGACTGCAATGCAGAGGGTCTCGGGTTCGAACCCACGTTGCGCACCTCTGACTTTCGGAAGTTATATGACTTTTCGAAACTATGTGCGTATTGATTGACAATTATCGCCTGGTCCGTGTCTCGGAGAGCGCGTTAAACCTTCGGTCTCGGCTGCCATGAACATCTATGGCAGTCGTTATTGGGAAAGTCTGTGCCCTATAATATCCTGACACTGGTATAGCTTTAGGGTATCGTTAACCTTCGGGTTGCGGAGGTCAGGTGGCAGCCACTCCGTGTAAGAACTGATATCCAGTCAAATGCGGTTAAACTAGAAAAGCCGACCTCAAGTGACTTGGGAATAATAAAGGTTAGAGAGAAGACAAAATAATACTTATTTTGTTGATCGTACATATACATATTGTATCAATATGGTTTCCTATTTAAATTGCGTGTTTTTAGGCTAAGCAGTGGCGTTAACTATTTATTAATTACTGTCAAAAGAGTTGACTTTTGAATACTGTGATAGTTAAAGTAGAATAAACTGCAAGGTGAAATAAAGAATCCTTACTAGAAGACATCTCTCTTATTCAGCATCTAAATTCAGCTGATGTATATCTACGTTTTAAGAAATATATAACCATAATGTTGCTAATTGTTCCAATTTCCAGTAGGTTCAGAAGCAACGATGGCGCCGTCCATGATGGATCGCGACAGCGGCGTGTTGGCTACGACGTCTGTAGAAGTCTACCAGGCGATCCCTATTGAAGAGCCACCTCCACCTAGCCCTGGACTAAGTTTTGGAGGTACGTAGCTCGAGCTACGTAACACATTATATAATGTGATATTTTATCGATAAAATATCGCATTATATAACGTGTTACAGTAAAGTGTGGTTATAGTTTAGGGTTGCAAAGAATTATATATATATATATATAATAAATAATATAAATAATAATAATAATTATTAAATTATTATAATTATTATTATTATTATTAATTATATAATTAGTCATAAGAAGCATTGTAGACCCAAGAAAAATTTATTTGATCTTCATAAATTTCTTGCCATGGTGATACAAAAATTTTAACACCGTTTAATGTTTCTGCGAGTCAATTTAGTGGTCATTCCAGTAATAGTTGGACATACTATCAACACACGAGTGCATTAAAATATATTATTATCAATAGTAAATTTTAATCATTTCATTTGTGTGACGAGAAAAACAAAGTATCAGCAAATGTTTTTATTATAAAATATCTAAAATTTTCTTACTTACAATGGTACACAAAATTGGTGTATTGTAACAGGGTTCTCGTCAATGCGTCGCGGACTGACGTCGCTGGTGACGTCGATCGACAGCGCGTTGACGCGCGACGACACTCGCAGTGACGCGGCCTCCACGGCGAGTTCTGACAGCGACCGCTACATCGTTGTAGGACTCGCCGCTGAGTCGCCTGACGATGCTGACGTCGCCTTCAGGTTGGGATAAAAAATATTTTTAACAGGCTTCTTCTACTCTAGTATTAATTACTGAATCTCAAGAGACTTTACAATCATTCAAACAACGGACACAAAGGACACTTAGACTCGAAACATCCATTTGTGGATCACACAAATTTTTGTCCCGTATGGGAATCAAACCCATAACACTCGGTGCGATGGCAGTGGCCAGGCGACCACTTAAACCACTACGCCATCCGTGCAGTCAGGACTACCAGCAGTATTTTTACTTCAAGTAACAGATGTGGTAACTGCCTGTTCTTAGAGTTCGGCAAATCTCTTATACAACAGCTTTGTCCGTCCGTCCGTTCGTCTGTCTGTTATACAACTTTCAATTCAAGAATGGTAAGAGCTAGAGACTCGCGGTTAACGCCATTCGACACAGCATAGTCGATATACCCCCGAAATGACTATGACCTTTGACCTCTGACCTCAAGGTCACGTGATACCATTTTTTCGAACTCTAAGATTTACGGCAATTCATGGCCGTTTCTCACTTGTTTTTAATGGTGACCGCTTTTCGATGATTCTGCAATATCAAGGATATATACAGCCAAACCGCTGCTTGTAGCAATCAAAATACATTGTTGTTACCTTACTAAAAAGAGACAGGGTATAGCGCTCAGGATTTACTGCGGCAAGCAATGATTCCAATTTACTGCGTACGTAGAAGCAATAATCAAGACATCGTGCTTTGCTAAACTCAAACCTTTTAGAAGGAGAGAATAAACTACATATGTCGTCTGGTACCATGGTTTGAACGATGATTTTTGATCTCTATGAAGTGAAATACAGTTTTATACACACAAATAAATTATTTCAAAAGTGAGTTTTAATCTTAGTCACATTTATGAGACGATAGTATTAAACTTAAAATTTATATAGGATAAAACCTTTTTTTTAACGCCTTTAAATGTGCAAATCACATTCCCCATCGCCGGTTTTGGGGCAGGCGATGGGGATATGTCGGGATCCAGCCCATATGTTTGGGCTGAACCGACTAAAACCACCGCGGTGTTCCTCACACCTTTATGGCGGAGTCGCGCGGATCGCTCTCGCATTCAAATCGCGACCCCGCCAAAGGCTTGACCCGCCGATGGACGTGGCGGGTCCCACAAAAATTTATACACATAATTGGGGGACCTGGTAGCCGACAACAAAGCGGGAGGACCTAGCCCCCTTTCCAACATCGAGCGGCGTGCGTGGAACACGAACGCCGCCTACTCGGACCTACGCTGATCGGGCGGTGGACGGCCCCAATGGGTCCACCGCCCGCAGGCTTATATAGGCTATAACTACAAGCATTAAAAAAAAGAAAATTAAGATGAATCCCTCTCATACAAAAACTAGCAATAATTTTTTTTCCAATGTGTCTAATTTTACGAATATATTTGAATATACTAATAGTGTCATTCGATTGTCTGTAATGTTTTTTCGCATTCGAATATTATATAATTGTATTTGATAGGTGTTGATATATTTACTCCCAGTAACAGTCACGCACCCAAATTGTTCAAGTTTAACTTATCACTCTAATACGCCGTTAGTTAATAATAAAACTCTATGTCCGCAGAGAATTCGAGCACGGTCGCGTGTCGAGCGGAGTGGAGGTAGCCGCAGAAGTGGTGGAGCGATCCTCGTCACCCAGTGATCACTCCGTCACCAGCTCCTGTAGGAGACGAGATGTGGTATGTGCATATACATATAATAGAAGAAGATGAAACTGGAGATTGTATACTCAATAAATTACTTATGTTTGGCGACTTGTGCTCGTATAAAGAGCATATATCAACCCTTTGAGGATGAAATCTAGTAAAAGCCAAAATACAACTTTCCAGGAGTGCTTAAAAACAAAAATCTCAGTTTTCCTTCTTTTCTATTTTAATTTCATTTCCTTTGGTAAAAAAGTTTTTTCTTTTTCTTTATGTTCTATAATTATGAAATTATGGCAAGTTAAAGTATTATTTATAACATTATTTTTAAAATAAACGTTTTATGCTGCGGTATTTTCTGGGAAGTGAAATGAAATGAAATAGTTTATTTGTTTATATAAGGTTTTTACAACGGATTGTGCTTGGAGCCTCCTTTTAGACAAACAATGTCTGTATTAGGAGACACCGCTCTTTCATATCTTGTTTGAAAATATAATAAAACCAGTAGGAAGTAAAACAATTTTATTTGCGAATATCATAATTTTAAATGCATCTAGCTTGAAAACTAGAATAAGGTTACATCAATAATTAAATTTTACCAAAATGGCGTTCATATTTCATCCTCGAAGAGTCGATTGCCGTTACATGAATAACCTCCCCCTAAGTTGTCCACGTAATTATAAATACGCTGAAAACTCATTTATATGTATGTGTGTACGTCCCAGCGACAACTTCCTCTTATATCATGTGTGGAATAATTGATATTACATAATTATATCTTTTGATATCTAATGAGGGCTTTAAGCTTAGTCTACATCAGTTTCTTATAAATAGATACCAATGTGGATTGCAAATTATAAAAAGAGGCAAACCCTCCACCTAAGTGAAACGCTTATATTTACTAGGAGTAAGTCCTTATCAGTGAGTAGTCGAGGATCCAAACCACGAATGCGTCATATGCTATAATCCACCTTCGCAGCGGTCAGCGCCGCTTCCAGACAGTTGTTTTACCTTACTTCCGTAAAGAACTTGTAGCACCCTTCAGCAGATTACTGCTAGACCATATACAAGCTGTATACCACACCAATACCTCACCTTGGCAGTTTACTGCCAGACTATATATTAAAGCTCTGCAGTATACTACAATACCATTCACCATCTCCTTTCGCCATTCAAATCCCAACAAGTTACATTGAAATAAAACTTTTGCATCAGCATTTATTTCCACCTTCTCCAAGATATCGACGAGCACATGGAGACTGAACAACATCCACATAGTACATCAGACTGGGAATGGCAAAACCGCTTTAAGGCTTGCAGCCGATGATCTTAAGAGTGATGAATGTGCCGCTATACCATGGGACGAGTTCCAGGTATGTGTTTATATTGATGTATTGCTGTTTTTTTGTGTTGATATGTATTTGGGACTGTTCAACTTACATTCTGTAGGATAGATTTACTTTTGTTTCACTTCTTTCGCACTTTGTATTTGTAAAACAACGGAAACATAATATCCAGGTCAAGCAACTGTCAGTTACACATATTAACGAAACTACTCAAAACTCAGTGAGTATGTTCCCCTTTAACCTTCAATCTTCTTAATCACAACTGTAATTATCTAATCTGGTGGCTTCTTTCAGTCACGGATTGACCATACAATACAAAACATACATGCGTACGTCATTTTTTTTTTTTTTTTTTTTTTTTACGTGGGGGAATGCATGACGCATACCCCTCCGCGGGGGCGGGCGGAGGGGTTATGTCGGACTCGCCGGGGTAAAATAAGATGTTAAGATGATAAAGTACCTCCCGGAATACCGACTAAACCTACCACGGTGTTCCTCGATAAAACCACTATCGACGGGGCCGCGCGAATCACTTTCGCATGCGGTCGCGACCCCGCCGAGGTTTCGGCCCGCCGTATGAAACGGCAGGCCACTACACGAAAGACCTACCCTAAAGGCACTTCTACCACTCCCTACTGTCCCCCCTAGAGGGGAGACGGACTCAACACAGAGGCGCGCGTGGGAACACGCACGCCGCCTCTCGGACCTGGTGCTGAACGGATGGCGGGCAGGCCCACAAAGCCCGCCACCCCCAGGTCAAACCTCAGGGTGGCTGGAGGTCGTCCCGCGCCCTCCGGCGCCCGGCTCTGCGGTTGGGGAGAGGGTTCAATGCGTACGTCATTGCCTTAACCTCACATAATGCCGATATGGCAAGAATTGCGGGTTCACTACTTAAATATTCATTCCCTATTAGACCTCATTTATTAATTTCTGAGTCTTCTTCGAAGAGGTTAATGAAAACACCATGTGGGTCTGTGTGTCTGTCTGTTAGTGACAGGCATAGCTCTAGAACCACTGGACCGATTGACTTGTAACTTGGTGTGCAGACACCTTGGGGTCATCCCTCGGTCGAGTTTGAATATGGGCCCTGTGGGTCAAAAGACCTCCGAGATATAGAGGTCACAAGGTCATAAGGTCAGGGGATATCCACCAACATAGTGATTTGGGAGTCCTACGAAGAGGCTTTTGCCCAGCAGTGGGACATTACAAAAAGCTAATGGAAAAAAAACACATGAAGACGTAGAGGTTGAATCCTGGGTTTTTACACCCATCTCGTTTTCTATGGCAATACGTGAGACACCTTATCGATCAGATCTTGTACTGCCCTAAGGACACGGTGTGACCTCAAGACTACGGCTTCAACACTCTACCTACTACTGATATTTTGATAATAAATATTTGCAACAAAACAGAACTACTTTGAACAGTCACAAATAACATTTGTTTTTAATTTTACTGCAGCAGATTGTATTAAAATATATTCTCACACATATGTATTTTTGTAGGTAGCCTTTATGCATCTCTGGTATTTCCATATTACCTTTTCCATATGAACATTGAATATTTTTCAATACAATCAACATTTGAACAATAATCATACACGTTCACCTTTTTAGAACATTTTTTTACACCACAGACTCAATATTTTTCTAATGAAATCAAATTTTGATCTAGCAATCTGACAGAGTATTTTAATTTAAAAGTTTTATATAAGATTCACTGAACACGATCGTTGGTACAGTAAGGCAGAGTGTTTTGTTATAATACGAAGCATGAGTCGATATAACTGTCCTATCTTTTATTTATTTTTCTGAAGACATTTTAAGATAGTCATTGATATAGGTAGAGGCAGTGTCATTGTTTTTGTTTAATTTGATAATCTGGTACATTTTCTGTTCTATTTTGCTTTGTTTAAAACTATAAAATAGTTCCTTAATTGCAATTAAAAGTTAAATACTTCAGCGCGTTATTTTCCGATGACTCTTTTCGAGAAGTTCAAGAAAGTCACCCAATATTCTTTAAAAGATAAAATGTTCTTCAATCTTCCGAAGGTAAAGCGGGATGTATCACTGGTCGGACCGCAATAGATATACGAGTTTTGATGAATGTTTTATTTTTTTATGAATATGGTAGTGATTATATTAAAATTATGTAAGAAATCTAAAGAAATGTGACTGATAACTGTCCTTTAAATTCAATGACATTGACTTACCTTACTCTCGAAATCAATTCTGTCATGCTATTAAGTTTTCATTATAGTTTTTGATAACGTGTTTAGTGTGGACATATTCAAGGATAGTAAATCAAAAAGACCACTTATTTTCAACCTTCTAGAAAGCTATAGTAATCAAATGTAAATTCCATAAAATATCTGTAATTTATTATTAGTAAGTTAATATATATGGTCACAGGAATCGATAAAGATTCAAATCGATATTACTAATCTATAAAATTGTCTATCTTACTAACAATTAATTCATATTTCAATTACGTATTTATTAGAATTATTATATACCTATGCTATTCTTAAATATGACCACGCATTGATGTGACTTACAAATTATACATTTTAAACAAACGAGTCAGAATTGTCTTCGAGAGCGATCCCAAAGGTGTGCATGATCGTATCATACCATAACCATCGTATATCGTACCCAGTAAGGTGTATCGCTGTAATACTGAAACAATGTTGATAAGGGCTTAGGGTTTAGAAGTGATTGACCGCTGAGTAGCCATCTTTGTTATTCAACTTAAATAATTTCGATTAACAAATATTGTAGCTTAAGTTCTAAAGGAAGCTAAATTGAAATAATCCTATCGAGTACAGTTATAGTGGTCACTAAGGACCCGTCACAAATTCTACTTCTAGCATTGGCGATAGCAAGTTAAAATACTTTTTCATCTCAGAGAAGTCAACAAGGGCCAATGAGACTGAAATAAATTATTGACTTGATACTTCTTTTTAAAACAAGTGTCGCTAAAAACAATGCAATTGCTCAATTGCCGAATCGCTCATGTTAGAAACAACATGTCAATTTCTGTCAAATCAACCGTGGGGCCATGCCACAAACCTAACTAAGTATCGCCACTGTCGAAGTTGTGCTGTGTAATTCATAACTGATTCTATTGCTTATGTCATAAAATTTAATATCAAAAACCAGTTGCTTGCACTATTAGAGTATGTCAAAAATAACGGCGACTCGACAAATTTAAAACCGGAATATTGCTCATAAATTTTCAAAACTAAATTATAAATATTATAATAGCTGTGTCATAAAAAAATAATCAGTCATCAATTTTATTGATTAATTGAAAAGTTGGCCATTTTAAATCGAATGATGTTAGAACTTAACCTACGATATACATTACCAGAACAAAATGTATAAAGCCTATAATTTACTTTTTAAGCATATATTATATTTATAGTTACTTAATATTTCTCTGTCTTCGCTTAACAGTCGTTCGCTTCTAAGCCCTCCCAGAACTGGAATGCATCCATTTTATCTCTAACTATATGTGTCTATGTGTGTTTTTTTCCTCTATGGCAATTCCCGCCCGCTCGGCTATCGTGAAACGAAAGAACCGTCTCAAGGTATTTAACATAGATCTTATAGATCACGATCTATGGATCATTTGACACGATGTAGTGGTATCATTATGTTGAGTGCCCATAGTTGTAGAGGTTATGTGTCGTAGCCAAGGGGGTTTGTCTGTGTAAGAGTGAGTGAGCTAAAAGATGTTTCTGTCACTGTTATATGTCGTGTAATTAGCTAAGTTATACATGTATGTGTGTGACTATACCTAATTGTTTAAGAGTCCTGAAACAAATAAATCATTTTAAAGCAGAGTTTCGGACTGAACAAATGTTATAATTTGTGTTCATATTGATTTAGCTGTATTATTATATTATATACAACTGTACCCATACATTTTTATATATTAATATGTTTAAATACTATTTGAGATGTGATATAATAACTAACGTTATACACAAGATGTTTATTTTTAAATTGTCTAGGCACACATAACATGTGTTTAAATATCAATTTAATGTCTACCTTCAAGTATAGACTGTGTTTAAACAGAACAAGTTTAATGTTATAATTAAAACAATACATTTATAATATTTTTTAAATGTATGTTTGTGACAAGAAACATCTTTGCAACCGCTTCATTGCTATCTGTTTCACGTCCGCCATTTTAGCCACAGTATCTTGCGGAGAAGGTAGGAAGCATTCCGCTGCCAACACGCAAACGATTAACTACCAACCTTAGCATATTAAGAATTACGTTTAACCTATTAATAGACAAGTGCTTAACAAGACAATTTATTTTTCTTCTCGTTAATGCATGCAATGCAATTTATGATAGTATTATTATTTAAATACATTTTATATATAATTAGTAAATAATGTCCTGATTTAGTCAGTATATGAGACTATCCAAAAAATTTTGAAATAACTTTATCTGGTTAATTGCCAGATTAATTATAGTCAAGATTAGACAATCCTGTAAATTTTATATAGAAGTAAACGCAAGTCAGCGTTTACAAAAAAATCTAATCAAAATGTCTTATTTAAAAAAAGTATTATCCGTTTAAATTGTGAAGTTTAAACTTAAGTCGCTGTATAGAATAATTACTATACAACAGTATTTGGTTATAATAGAAAATAATCCCTATACGCTTGGGTAGTAAATATAAAATAGTATTATCCGTTTAAATTGTGTAGGTTACACTTTAGTCGCGTCATAAAATAATTACTATACAACAGTATTGGTAAATACTGTTGTAATAATAGAAAATAATCAAGTAAAGTTAGGAGGTACACAAACGTGTTATACTTGCATGCTCCACAAATTGTTGTCGCATGTCGTCGCATGCCGCACATCCCTTCATTTTCATCCCACACTAGTGATACGTCAGTCAAGTGTTTGTTGTTGTGATGTTAATACACCTTGTCTAACGCCCTTACTTCCGAACGAATTATAACTTTTGAAAATATCGAGGCTGCAAATATTGTTTTAGATATTAGAGATTGCTAAAACTTACTAGGATATCTTATTTTATAATTAGTAAATGTATAGAATCTGCGAAAAATAGAACCAGCAAAAGACTGTTTAATTATTAGCGAAATAATTGGAATACTCTATTTTGTATAGAAATAGTTTTATAGGTATTAACTAGGCTAAATATAGGAGACACGCAAGCTATTACAGGCAACCTGGAAATGTTATTTATTAAAAGTGAATTGCTGTCCTTCACGGTTTCAGTCAGGTTAATGATTACTGATTTGTTCTCGTGGCTCGTAGTGTAATGTAATATACCCTAGACCTCACTCAAAAATTGGGCTATCAAATGCGATAATAATTTTCAAATCCGACTGGTTGTGCCTGAGATTAGCGCGTCTAAACAATATCTTCTGCTTTGTTATTTTAGTATACAGATAATATACATCAAACCGACGATTCTGTAATATGGCCTTCTAATAACACAAACAGATATATGACACTTATTGACACTATTTTATATCATGTAGAAACAAAAGCCGCTGTGTCGTAGGCATCCGGTATATTAGTTGCACATATTTATAAAACTAAATGTAAAAATGAGAGTAAAGTAATGAAGATAAATGTAAGCAAGACGAAAGTAATGGTATTTGAAAAGAAAGAGTACGTGACGATGTGTAATATTATGATTGATGGAGAAAAGTGGAGCAAGTGAAAGAGTTTGTATATTTGGGTACTTTGTTTACAAGGGATGATAAACATGAGGGAGATATTGAAAGGAAAACGATTGCTGGCAATAAAGTGAATGGAGCTCTACGCGCTTTTATGAACAGTCGAAATGTATCCGAAAAGGCACGTTTGGCTGTTCATGGAGGACTATTAGTGCCCACACTTATGTATGGAAGTGAATGTTGGGTATGGCAAAAGAAGCATTAGAGCAGAATAAATGCTGTAGAAGTGAGAGCGCTGAGAAGCATATGTGGTGTGACTCTGAAAGATAGAATAAGGAATACTGTGATAAGAGAGAGATGTGGCATGAAAGTGGATATTGTGATAAGAATAGAAAAGGGTATGTTAAGCTGGTTTGGGCTTGTAGAAAGAATGGACGAGGAAAGACTGACTAAGAAAGTTTATAAGGCTAGTGTGAATGGAACAGTCGCAAGAGGAAGACCTAGGCGAACGTTTCTCGATCAGATCGGAGGCGTTCTGGACAAAGGCCAGGTTAAGAGCACCTTGAACCGACGGGCGTGTATGAGCAATGTGATGAAAGTGAATGAAGCCAGAGAGGTGTCAGGATCGTAGCAAATGGAAATCCGCAGTCTCTGCCTACCCCTCTGGGAAACAGGCGTGAATCTATGTAAATGTAAAATTATAATTTACAAAGACAATTTTTTTATTAATTATTGTTATACATTTGTAACTTAAGCATCACAATAATATGTAAATAACTTACAAAATAGGCAATTAAATAGATTTGTGCTACTAAAATTCAAATATAACGGCCTGTTAAAACTTTTCTATTTCTATAATGTAACTATTAGGTACTCACTTATAACAATAATACTAACACACCGTTCGGCAGTACCGGCTAAACAAACCCCCGTACAACGTGTCTCCCCCCTTCCCCCTTTAACACGAACATTTGAACACAGAACAAGTTCTCGATGCGCGCTCGCGCATGGTCCGAGCCGACGTTCGAGAGCGACGAGTTGTTGACGCGGGCGGCGCCGAATGTCGCGGCTAGGCTTGTGAGGACGCAGCTGCCGAGAGTGCCCGATGAAAAGGTAGGAGGTTTATAGGTGCTAAGTAGGTTCAACTGGTACACCAAGGTATAAAAAAAAATCTAATGTATCTTTACTATGAAATCCTGTACTAAAAGTCGTTGATTAGCTAGCTAGATTATAAAGTTAAGAGCTAAGACATCCCTGCGAATATTTTCCTGATTAGCTTTTAATAAGTATAAAGGACATTGCGATCGCTATAAAAATATCAATTGTATTAATATATCATTGTAAACAAAAAAAACAGTAATTCTCTATTTTTAAGAGCAAGACTTGACAAATTGTATCAGGTACAGGTACAGGTACAGTGTGCTTTATTTCATTTATAATTCAATCAATTATTTCTTGGAAATGTTGAAAACAATTCTTACTCTAAGAATATCATAAAAATTGTGTGAGACGTAGGTTTTGTTCAACATATTATGAAGTCTGAAACATGTATAATTGTTAATTTAAAATACTGTTATATTTAATTTAGGGAGAGGAATCAGGTCTGGCGCCTTTCGAAGAGTTACTGGAAGCTCGAGTGCGAGATTTGAGCATAGCTCTGAATATGAGCACTGCCCTAGCGCTCGCTGAACTTATTGAAGATGAAGTAGTGGCGCCACCTATGCCGTTGGAGGTAAAGTATTTATTATTCCTGCCAATATATAGAAAAATAAACTACATAGACTTAAATTAAATCATGATTTCATGATTAAAATCTAATCTGTTAAGTATCCATGTAAGCTCTAAATTAAATACTTTAAAATGTCATCTGTAAATGAATGCAGCATAAGATACATTCAAAATTGTACCTTCTTGATGATATAGTTATTCAGGTATAAATAGCAGAAGCGAACAGCTGGCAATAATTTAACAAAATACTTAACGCGGAATAACAAATTGCTCAATGCAACGCCAAGGTAAGCTGACGCCTAAGATTTAAATCCCAATTCATGTTCAAAATGATTCGAAACTTTGTTATTGGGCTTTTCTGTCATGAACTTCTCATCAGCGGCACAAACTCCATTTTTATGCCCGGCAGACGGCAATAAGTGCCCCAGTCGCCCGCTATCACTTACGTACCTAATACCATACTTGGTGAATGTAAGCGCAATACATCTCTGCCTATCCTTTTGGGAGATATAGGCATACGAGTTTGTATACATATGTATATGATAAAGGAGCACCACTTATTTCACATTCTAACATCTATTTCAGGTACTAATAGAAAACGTAAAACTCCACCTAATAGAAGACCGTGCTACCCGCTCAATTTCCTCCCCTCCCCCTCAACCTTTGGACGTAGACCTCACGACCCTCCGGCTGACCCGCGACACAGCGGGTGTCGTGCGACTCGGACCTCCCATCTCTACGCCCTCAACGATAGCATCGCCAGCCACTCCACAACCGATGCCAGAGTTGGATGAAGCTAAAGAGAAGATAGACAGACTTCATAGGGAGAATGAGGAGTTGAGAAAGAGGTTGGTCACGTTGGCCAGGATAGCGGAAGATAATAGAGAATTGAGAGCGTAAGTTCTATTTATTTAAATGTATATGTAATGATTTATAAAGTAGTTATGAGAGTATACCTGTAGTTTAGGGAACGGGATATTATGAAAGTCCAAATCATATAAAATATTCTTTATTGTGAAACATAGGTATTACAGTAATGGTGATGATCAACTATGTCCTGCCAATTAGGCTTACAATAATTTAAAATTAATTTGGCAGATCACTAAAAACATCCAAAAATAATACTTTTGAATCACTTCTATTCAAACAATACTTTAGCATAAAATAAAAAATTAAGACATGCAGAATTAATAGCTGTCAATTACTAATTATAGATACAGTAAATACAAATAAATTTAAGAATTAAATATGTCAATGCAGCTAATTACAAAATAAAATTCAATTATTAAGAATGTCAATGCAGCAATTACAGTGTCAAATAAAATATACAAAAAAACTCAAGAAATGTATGTAATAGATACATTAATTCATGTCAGTTTAATTTATATATTATTCAAATCTTATTAACCTAATGTTCTAAAAGTAATGAATTATTACTATAATCTGACCAAAAACGCTAAAATCAGCGATACCCTAGTGGGAAACTGTTAGACAGCCACGCAGAGGGCTCGAGTTCGATCCCAAGAAACGTTCTCTGAATTTTCGAAGATATGTTCGTATTAAATAGTTAATTATCACTCGCTTTAACGGTGAAGGAAAACATTGTGAGGAAACCTACATGTTATAAAATTCTTCATAGTGTTCTCGAAGATATGTGATGTCTACCGACCCGCACTGGGCCAGCGTGGTGGCCTGTGGTCTAACTCTTATCACACTGGGCAGAGGCCTGTGCCCATTTAACGTTATGGTAGTCAACCAGCTTTAGAGGCGTGGTTGACTAAGGATTTTAATAGAAATTAAATATGAACAACGCGATCATAAACATATATTTGCACTTACAAAAGGTGTATGAGAATAAACAGAATTATAATTATATTTAATTAGGTATTTAGTGGTAGTTCAGGGCGTGGTTCAAGATGAAGGCTTGTTACGTGGTCCCGGGTAGAAATGGACCACTTAACTTCGGTAGGCAGCGCAGCGGAAGGAGGCCGGCAACGGGACGCGTTGCCAATATATAGGGCCGCCGCTGAGGAGGAGAAGCCGATGGAGGGGCGCCGCGGGCACGGCCGCTCAGCAACGACAGGTCCGCGTCACACCCATCAGTGGGACAGTTAATACATAGGGCTGATATTATATACGCTCACCTTTGCACCAACGAAGACTTCAAACCTAGTAACCTGCCGATTTATTCACATTACAGTAAAGTGGAAGAGGCGTCCGTGTTACGTCAGTGTGTCCACGCGGCGCAGCAGGAAGCAGCCACCTTGTTAGCCGACAAACAGGAACTGTTGGAGGCCATGCGTATTTTACAGGTAACGCGAATTGACTATATCCAGGTGTCCGGTAATTAATGGATAACCTTGAAATGTCCTATAGTAGAACTGATGGCCGTCCAGAACAAAATATGAAAAAAGAAACTATCCTAACCACTACCTGAGATATTTTTTTTTTTAATTACCATATTTAACTTTCTTGTACACTACGACCATAAATGAATGAATTCCATCGGTTTTTGTTGTTTTATTATTAAACAATAATTATGCTAATAGATAGACAGTCAAATGGATGACTAGCTATTGCACTTTTTTAATATATATATATTTTTTATTTTTTCCTATTTTTCCTGAACGGCCATCTGTTCTACTATAAGACATTTCAAGGTTATCCATTAATTACCGGACAACCTGTATATATAGATATAATTTATAAGTATTTTCCATGCTAAGGCAAGATGCCAATAACAGCGCAGAAAGACAATAGCTGAAACAGGAGTTGAACCTGCAACGTCGATAAACCGTGTCCTCGCTTTGCGAACTAAGCTATTCATGGTTGGTCGTCTGAGATTGAATTTGCCTCTGTGTCTGTGTTCTGCATCTAAAGCGATGCTATGCATATTTAAGCGAACGTCCTGTCTGATAGTAAGTGGTTGTGGTTGTAATACTTATGATTTCTCGAATCTAGACATAAAGTATTGAAAATGATATAAAATGATATGGGACAGGTAAGTGTGCTAGCTTTTAAAACAGGCGATGCGCAATGTCTTAACAAAAATTATACCTACTAAGCATGGATCGCGTTAAAATAATTTCATTTTAATGGAAAGGATACATTGGAATAATTATTGTGTCGCTTACAAAATACGTAACTTAGATTTTGTTTTCTGGTCGCTATTATAACTTAGCCTGTTAACTGATTCCGGCTTGACGTCGACTTCTGGGAGATCCTGTATAATAATAGTAATCAGGCAGCTGTTTAAGGAGTATTCTTCTTTGTTGAGCAAATCATGGTGTAATCACTATAGCTATATAACACCCATTATCTGATTTTCCAGGAGCAGATATCGGGTGGGTGTCGCGGGAAAAGATAGCGGTCGCGAGGCGGTCCGCCGCAGGGCTGCCTCGACTGCACGGCGTGCTGCGGAGACCAGCACACCTAGGCGCGCACGCGTGACAACCCTAGCCCCTGTACATACTACGTATAGCCCCTTATACGGTATAGCTGTTAAACTATATATGTGCTATTCTACGGGAACGTTAGCCCTATGCAAGGAAATATTCCAGTTTCTAAGGCACAGAAATGATTTTAACTGAGAAGGCATGTCCATTGCTTTGATTGGATGACTGAATTAGCAACAGCCAATGAAATTATTTGTCTTGAGTTTGATTTTTACATGTCGTTGTCTTTCAGAAATCGTATTTTCGATATTATTTCAATCGCTCGTTGGATATACGGTAATAATGAGCCATACATGGAATTTAATAAACTGGTTCGCACAATTGCATGTTCTTTACTAGCCGAGAATTTATATTGTGTCATGTTACTCAATCAGCCTTTTGCTGTGTGCAATGTATAATGATCATAATTTAACAATTAAAGTAAATGGAGCAAGCAGAAAAGCTAGCAAGCTGTTATTGGAATTTTCTGTCAAGGAATTCGGGATCTATACTACTATCGCCGATATAACGGCGGGATATGTTGTGAATTTAGTGTGTAATGCTGCACTAGCTGTCCTTTCGAGAATAAAATGCGTGATACATATACATACATAGATATATCTGTATATGTGACAAACTATAAGATGTTTTTATATATAATGGCAGTAAAAGATTTTTATTGTCGTAATGAAAGTCGCTCGTGTAGCCAAAATGTTGGGCCCAAAATTTACTCAGAAGGGTCTTTATTCGTCTAACGTTCCCGTTAAATAGCAATACTATTTGTATTAAGATGCCAATGAATTGTCAAGTATTAAGATATTAAAACTAAGTTCGAGGATTCGCTCGTATTTGTATGCGTAACAGATTGTCTGCTATACGCGAAATCGTTCTTTTAAAAAGCTATAGTACAATTATTTTTGGGACTAATATCATCCGAATACCAATCACCTGGGTACCCAGGTTCAGCAGTGGTGACCATAGAAAACATTAAAAATGTTGAGACTTGAAAAAGTTAAAACTTATTGGAACCCGCAACTAATTTTATCAGAAGTACATATATAGAAAGAATTATAAAAAGTATTCCTCTTCAGCTATAGTACATATTGTATGTTTCATCTCTTAATCAATGCAAGACAGAGCCAACATATCACGTTTAAAATACAGTGTTGCAATGATACCGATACGCTTTCGTAAAAATGAATCATAGATGGCGCTGAAATAGATAGTAAACAAATTGTCAACTAACCTAAAACATATTTACGTCATGGAATTAAAAAATCTGCTTCATAAACTGACTGGATTAGCTACAAAAATTGTATCATTTTTATTTTTCTACGTATTTATACTGTTTACACATTTACACACACACTAATTACACAGTGGCGCCTCTATCAAGGGAAATCGGCTTAAACAATGCTGTTTATCATTGAGTTAATTTTCGTCTACACTTACAATTGAACACATTGGTGACGACCAATGTGATCACAATCGTAAGTATCTCACTCTTCCACATAGATATTGAACATGAATGAATTTCTATCATTCTAATACTACAGACTAGCTAGCAAATCCGCCCGATTATTTTAGAGCTATTGAAATATGCACTGCCCGAGCCACCGCATGGGGTGTATTGGGCGAAGGTAGGCACTTGCTTACTTAGTCGGTACATAATAATATGTAACCTACCTACGATCGTTAATAGGCTATGAATTCGTTAGACTTTACTAAAGGATAAAATTTTCCTAAATCATGAATCATAATGCATATGCGAATTCAATGCAATTTTTTTATGCGTATTTTTTAATCATGTAGAATTTTATAGTACTTATTGCGTGCATTTATAGTTAATGTTTTGGCAACTAAGTCAGTCGTGTGTGACACTTGGCAATGTTTTAACCCTGTAACTGCTATGGACTACTCAAATCGAAACTAGTTTAGTAATTGGACACAAGATTTAGTCTTCTAAAGTAAAACAAGTGAGAATCGGCAATGAATTGCCGTAAATCTTAGAGTTCGAAAAAAATGGATCAATTAATATGCAAAGGTCACGTGATACCACGTGACATTAAGGTCAGAGGTTGAACGTCATAGTCATTTCGACTATGCTGAGTCGAATGGCGTTGACCGCGAGTCTCTAGCTCTTACGGTTCTTGTGTTGAATGTATAACAGACGGACGGACGGGCAAAGCTGTTGTATGAGAGTTTTTTCGAACTCTAAAAACGAGTCGTTTTAACTACGGACAGTTAAATGATGACATATTTTTTTAATAAAAAACCAAGTTTTGGCCGCAGCTTCGCTCGCGTTAAAAGTAGATTAGGTTATGTAACAGTACTTTCTTTTTTAATAAACAATAGCCTATGCTACTCAGTGATAACACACCTTTCTAATGGATGAAGAATTGTTTAAATCGGCTTTGTAGTTTTTGTGTTAAATCCAAATAAACAAACAAAATGTCATATATTTCTTCTTTATAATATTAGTATAGATGTATTACCAACTGTCAGTACTGTCCGTAGCTACAAAGACTTTTCTTGATATAGGAATCGAGCCTTAGTGAAGAAAGAATTTTAATGCGTGACTAACATAATTTTGAAATTGATCTATGAACACAGTAACTGCATCTTTGCTGTAATTTAAATCAAATGTAGGACGGTGCTCATTTCAGTTCTGTGTTATACTAACCACCCGCCCGGCTTTGCACGGGTAGTACAAAACCTTAACAAATTATACACGCAAACCTTCGTCATGAATCGCTCTGTCTATTAGTAAAAACCGCATGAAAATCCGTTCAGTAATTTTTGAGTTAATCGCGAACAGATGGACAGACGCGGCGGAAGACTTTGTTTTATATATGCAGTGATACCTACATCATGAAAACATTATTAAGTAACAGGATGTCAATAGTTACATAGGTTGAGAAGTTTTCTGATGCTTGAAATGGGCAGGCATAGTCTTTTAGCATATCATACTAGTACTAAAAAGTGATTAAAATGTATACATTGCCAAAAACATCTCAAAATATTTTATCTATATTTTTTACGATACCTTTATTTTTATATATTTTCGACTTATGTGCTTAAAATGTATGTTACCATGTTTTCAAAAGAAATGAATTGATTCAAGTGATCTTATATTTATATGTACATATGTATATTATTATGTCGGTATATACCTATGATATGTTTGAATTGAATGGAGTAAATTGGCTAAGTGATTACTTAATCAAATAATTACTTAGAGTAGACTAGATTTTGGAAATAACGTGGCATGTTTTGTAATATGGTCGGATTTATTAAATTATATAGAATGTTTATAATATGTATTTTTTGTCCAGTAGCGTACTAGCGTAAGACTGCGCTTAGGCTAGCGGTCGTAAACCTCCGGATCGGACAAAGTGATATTGAACTTTTTTATAATCTTTTGAGCAGCAGCGGCACACCGGCGTCCGGATTCAATGAATTTCCAATTATATCTGCCAATCTAATATAGACCGTTTAAACAGTTCTAAGTAGCAGTGTGGTGACAACTTTGCTTGGCAGATGAAAATAGAGTTGTCTTGGCTAGTAGCGAGTTCAAACACAACTGATAAAGTTACTGATGTGCACATCACATTCGAATTATTATATTAATGTGTTGACAACACTGTAATAAGTACGTTCGCTGCGTCCTTGACCATACAAAGTAGGTATCGCCTTGTGCTTGAATATTATTAGAATACACATTACTATACTAAATGTAGACGTGATACATCTCTGCCTATCCCTTCGTAGAAGTACAAGCGAGATGCTATATTTACTTTGAAATGACAAAATTGTGAAATGTATCTCATTCGCTAAATATCAAGTACATCATAATAATTATTATCTATAAAATATACAGACAGAATTAAATTTTCCATATTTCATGTATTAAAGAGTAAATCATTTTTAAAAATATATTTTACTCCATATCCTATTTATTGTAATATCCCCTCCGGACACCAGGATCCCACGGCGCCTCTCCCATGGGATCCGCAGACAATTTTTCCGCCGCTTGACTCCTATATTAAAGGATTTAATACTAGGCTCCCATTTGACCTTAAATTATGTAAACGTTTAAAAAATGTACATTTGAACACATATCTCATTAAAAATATATATTATAACATATTATGTATGTTACGTTAAAATTTTGCAATACAATAATATCTATTAAAAATGATTAGTACATGATAAACGCAAAAAATACCTTGGAAATTATTGCAAATTAGCAAAATGAGGTTATAATTATTGTAATTCCTTCTAAAAATCCGGTTTACTGAGGTATAACGAGATAATATTGAAGAAACTGAAGACAAACTTACTACTGCATAATCATTGCAGAAAAACATAAGGAAAGGTAGCCAGAGAGAGTGCCTTTCCCAGCTCCCAAGGATTGAGTGATAGGAAAATATGGTGAAAATACATGTAATGTCACATTAGATTATCGACATCTCAGTACTTAAGCAAACAAGTATTTATCCAATAACAGCTGATGTGTATTCGATGTTAAGCAATAATATTAGCGAACAATTATTTATAACGCTGTTCTATCATTAACGTTTAATAAGCTAATATTACTGTAACATAAATGGGATTGTCTTATTGATTCGAGTCTCAACAAAAATAATTATACCTTACTTTCATGAAACTTGCATACAACTTATCTATGTGTTATTGCTATTTAATAAACTATCAAATAAATTGACAATTGTATAATATAATAAACTGCATTGGATTGTCGTTTAGTTCGTCGTTAAATTAAATAACCAATTATACAACGTGATCGATTCAATGTCGATTGTTATTCGAATATAATCAAATTGTCGGCACAATTTGATCATTTGATTTCAATCACAATTGTGCATTGTTACTAGGTATTACAGATCTGCCTACCCTTGACGTGATATAGACGTGTTTATATAAAACATTAGCCGTAACTGTAATATAAATATGTTACAAGCAGCATTAAGAGGCTTTTGATGTACATTCTCGTGTTTATACATATGTACGTATATGTTCCCGAACAAAGGGTCACTCTTGCAAGTTTTTACAAACATGCAGAAGTGACCCTTTTTTCCCAAAGGTGCGAATTATATGTATGATATACTATTATGTGTAATGAAATCATTCAATATTGTTTTGGTGCCAAAAGCGCGGACTGTATTTAATGTAGTACCATAGATGTAGTTCTTTGTACATGAACATTATTATATTTTTATTCGAACATTTAGTATATATGTGACTATATTATTGTCTGCGTCTTAATTGTTATAGCGAGAAGTCCAAATAGGAACGGAAAACGTATTTACTATATCGCTATAGTTTTGACCCAAAATATTTTTTCTTTTAACGCGGTCCAAAGAACTTAATTTATGTGTTATATTTTAATTTTAAAGAGGTTGTTGTATATAAAAGCGTTTCATAATTTTTTCGAATGAAGTAATTATATTTTTATTTTAGTAATTTTAATGCATTGTACATAATTTATCAAGGTAATGTGATGTAGCTATTTTTTCAGATCTTTTTACTGAGTAATAATAGACGTTGGATTCACTGAGGGAAATTCCATTTTGATTATTTGTGTATGGTCTTGTTCATGTGGCTTTCACTATTTAGATGCTAGCAACATCTCGTATTTCCCCAAGCATAAAGGGTAAGATGAGATGTGTGAATTCCATCTAAACACGACCGAATATCTACTTATTATAAATAAAAAAATCTACTATATCTTTCAAAACTTCAGTGAGAAATTTTAGAAATAAACTTTTGATAGTGCAATAGGGTTTTACATAATATTGTAACGTTAGCCCAGTTCGAACGTTCGTATACAGCGTGAGATTGAATTTGAGTCTCGAGAACATGCTGCGTTGTCATGAATGAATATGTCGCTAAATGTGTTAGTATTATAGCGATACGTATATGCGGGGCAAGCATTGACTCCGTTAGAGTAGGTACAATTTATACGTCTAAAAGATACTAACTGATATTCTTTCGATAGACGACTGTGGTATTTCTGTGTTGAAAGGGCTTTAACTCTCAATTTTGGTGTAACGATGTCTGACTTTGCAGTCAAGCATGGATTAAACTGTGTTAACGCCATTTGCAGACTAAGAAACATTATTTGCCGTCTATTACTTTATTCAATATTAGTCTGGTTGCTGTTCGAATTCGAAGTTATAAATAACACAGCCGCGGTACGCGAGTAATCGACATGCCATTAATTGTTTGATGTCCTCATCTTATATACATGACTAGTAGTTTTCCCGCGGTTTCACCCGCGTAAGTCCCGTTGCCGTGTGAATATCGGGTTTCACCCCTTTCACCCCCTTAAGGGTGAAATTTCCAAAAATCCTCTCTTAGTGTTCCCCTACAATCTCCAAGGAACATACATGCCAAATTTCAGCTTCTTGCGTTCGGTAGTTTCGGCTGTGCGTTGTCTGTCAGTCACTCAGTAACGAAAGAGTTTTATATATATAGATTGCCATTCACATAAACAATTAATAGCACTAAAAGCTGCCGATATTCTCGGACTCAATACAAATGTTTTAGGCCAAATAAACAAAACATTGAAAACACAAATATTCACTTAAAATATAAATGTGTTGCCCATAAAAATTACGTGTTGCTAAAATACTAACACAGAACGCGACTAATATATCACTTGTTAAAATGCAATGTATTACATTCGGGGCAGCTCTATATATCTTACTATACATTTATCTCTTTTACTATGTGTTAGGATTAAAAACAAACTTGTGCCTGTAATAATTAGGTACATAATATATCTGCTTGATGGTCGTCGCTGCCTTTTTATACTCTCAACTATTTAATCAATGTATCTTTAAGAGAGAAAATTGTCCTAATTTGTCTGTACCATGTACTCCATAATTTAAAAGAACATTTAGTACAATACATCACGTTTATTATCTGTCAAAATAACGAGTGTTGCCCTTCATTATTTAATTATTGTATTTAACTAAATGTCGTTTTAAATTTAATATTTTCTATGTTTTTGTAAATGTTGATTGGTGCCGTCTGTCCATTGGTATGTTGATTCTTCGATGAATTTTAGTGTTTCGAACAAAACCATTCAGAAACATGTACCATAATGTTGTTGCAATTTGTTTAGTTATGAAGAAATTGTTAAAATTAAATTCAATATTCTATACATCTGTGTTTTATTTGTTTCTTAAAGAAAAGTCTTATTCCTAATGCACACAGGAATTTATGTGATTTCCTTGGTATATACTTTTGACTTTTTCAACGTTCAACGAATATCAGAGTCACGTTATCTTACTGCGCAACAGGGTGACGTGTGCAATTACTGTGTTTTTTTTTTCTAAAGTGGTATTATATGTTTTGTAAATCTGCTACAAGCACTGGTTAACATTGAACAGAATATTCTGAGTCTTTTATGTCCATTGTTACAATGTTTGTAAAGTCTGCCACGATACAGGTTATTCACAATCAACTACAATCGTATTGCAAACTAAAAATGTCTTCAAATTATCCACTAGACACTATATGTCATGTCTGTAGATTGCCGGTGCGACACCTTATTTAAATAATAGTGGGTTAAAGTATAAAGTTGCCGTTGTATAGTAACAGATATTTTAAATATAGATACTTTGAATTGACATAAAACCTTCTTCTGAATATTTTTCATATGATACCTATTATAAGATATTTCTTTTAAAAATGTTGTTGTTGTTTTTTTTATTTAGCTTAGACGGGAAAGATGGTTACTTCGAAAATCCGAGTCATTTTCGAATACGAGTTCCGACGCGGAATTAACGCGACAGAAACGGCTCGCAATATCAACGCTGCGTTTGGAGAGGAGACTGCTAAGGAACGCACCGTGCGTGTTTGGTTTAAACGCTTTCGTAATGGAAACTTCGACTTGAAGACGAACCACGTGGAAGACCGCCCACACAGATGAATAACGCTGAATTGAAGAAGATGGTGGAAGCCGAGCCGAGCCAAACTACCCAGGAATTAGTGGCATGGTTTAACGTTACCCTACCTTACAATATTGGCTCATTTGCATCAAATCAATAAGATAAAAAAATATGAAAAATGGGTGCCTCATGATTTGACTGATCTGCAGAAAGATATGCGTGTTGAAACTTGTGTTGCCTTGTTGAATCGGTATAAAAATGAAGGAATATTGGATCGAATTGTGACATGTGACGGAAAGTGGATTCTTTACGATAACCGTAAGCGAAAAATGCAATGGCTGACCCCAGGCCAAACGTGCACGCCGCAATAGTGCCCTAAAGCAAAGCTTACCAATAAAAAGATAATGGTAACTGTTTGGTGGTCTCTTCATGGTGTTATTCACTATAGCTTTCTCAGGTCTGGTCAAGCAATAACAGCAGATGTTTACTGTGCTTAACTTCGAACAATGATCGTGAAACTGGCAGTGAAACAGCCTCGACTCGTGAATCAATCTTCACCATTATTGCTCCATGATGACGCAAAACCTCACACTGCACGAGAAACCGTTGTAACTTTACAGGAGCTGCAGTTAGAAATCATACGTCATCCTCCGTACTCGCCAGATCTTGTTCCAACGGACTACCATTTTTTTCGTGATTTGGTCAATTGTCTAGGTGATGAAAAAAAATCTTCCCAGTAGGCAGTACAAAATGCTTTCACTCAGTTTGTCGAATCTAGATCCCAGATCCCCAGAGTTTTATCGTAAAGGCATAAATGAACTTCCGTTTAGACAGCAGCAATGTATAGATAATGAGGGTAAATATTTCGATTAAATAAATATGGTACATCTTAAAAAAAAAACGAATTTCAATTTTACAGTACAAATCGGCAGTTTCATACTTTAACCCCTAATATCATGCACGTCCTACTTATGCATCGAGTATTGAAAAAAGGAAATGCAATATCTAGCAATACGTTCCAGGCTTACATCGTACGACATAGGTAAGATGCATCGCCGCACCGCTTGGTTTATAGTGTTGTATATGAGCCACAAACTTCAGCGTAGCACAAGTTTTTCTGGTGGAGAAGGTTGAGGGTAAAATTATTTAAACTCTTTGGAATACTTACATACTTACTTAATATTACATAAACGGTTAAAAATGTGGAACTGCAGTAGTACCTGAATTTCTAGATTTCCACTGGTCTAATATATACTGCGTCTTTCCGGATGAGATCGTTCTGGACTTAGAACATTTCTAATTTAAGTTGCGCGAGCCATCTACATATATACACAAGATATGGAAGCTATCATGAGTCAATAGTTTGATATTTCGAACGCAATACGAGGGTAAGACAATGGGATTCCTTAAATAAGAACGTGCAATCTTGTGTTTTACTGTTATTAAACTCGAACAGGTTCTCAACACCCCACCGAGAATTGTATTCCAGAACATTCAGAACTACAACAAAAACAACCTGCTTGTTTTAAACTTAAGCTCAAACTTCTTAATTTCGGTCTGGTAATTAGCAGAAGGTGACCAAAATGGCGCATGCATGTACCGTGTAACCATATGCAGTCATAATTTAAATGATATCTACAAGAAAGAGGGTAGGTGATAATACGGACACTTAATGGATGACAGCAATGACCTGCAAAAAAATTCAAAACGACCATCGCACAGAATTTAAAAAAAAAACGAGGATAATAATCCATATGTTGATAGTAGGTACGAAAAGTACCTAGGACAGAAGCTATGTAGGCTTACTAGATATGTTAGCGGTACATAAAAGATCACTCATATAAAAAGGTACCTACTTAATCCTATACTAGGCTAAAACATCATCTCAATCATAAAAATATCTAAAATATCTAAATCAATACCTATACCTAAAGTTATCTTTCTGCTACATAACATAGAAACAGTAGTAATAATAATAATAATAATATTCTATCACATACACACAACACCATCTAGCCCAAACTAAGCAGAGCTTGTACTATGGGTACTAGACAATGGATAAACATACATATATACTTTTTTTTTGTAAATACATACATATTATAATTAATGCTTATTTTAAAATATTTCTTTATATTACATTTTATACTACATTATATGCAGGTAAAATGTTATATTATAAGTGAGAAACGGCAATGAATTGCCGTAACTCTCGGAGTTCGAAAAAATGGTATCACGTGTCCTTGAGGTCAAAGGTCATAGTCATTTCGGAGGTATATGCTGAGTCGAATGGCGTTGATCGCGAGTATCTAGCTCTTACGGTTCTTGAGTTGAAAGTTGTATAACAGACGGACAAAGCTGCTGTATAAGAGATTACGAACTCTAAAAAATAAAAAGTATTATTTTTGTAAAAGATTTGTTTTATATAAACAAATTTAATGTATTTATACTCTGTGCAAAACAAAAGCTTATGTGACAGCTGACTGACAAAAACTACGACTATCTTTGATATGAGAGTAAGCTAAAGGTGGTTTGGCGCTACTATCTATGCTGCAGTTTAGTTGATGTTCATAATTTGGAGTAGTTTCTATTTTCGCCACTGTAATATAAATCAATTGATGAAATAAACGGTCTATATTGACAGATTATTGTCGATGTTGCAAGTAACATAATTGTTTCCTCTGAATAGTGTAAAAATGTTAAATTATGTTATTTTGCATTCTTGTTCTACAATAGAAATAAATTATCCGTCCTTGTCATACATAAACTGTTAAATGATAGTAAGACAAAATACTAATAATAAATTAACCGTGTTGAAAATTTCTACAGTATGCGATTAATTTTATTACAATAGTTGCAACGCAAGTAATATAACTTGAGATGTGAGCCAAATGATTTTTAAGAATAATAACTATAATGTAAACGTACACTTCACCTAACTAATAATAGTGTTTATTTCACGTTACAGCAAATAATCACATCGTGTTATATTCTTTTTAAGTTAAAAGATTTATATAGCTCAGTTTCTTATTTTTTAAGAATTTAGCTTACGATTTCTTAGTATTCTTGTAATTCCTCCAGCCAAGCTAAAATACTTATGTAAGCGAAGGTTCACGCCAGTAATGTAATGGGGAAGATTGGAATCTTCAATCACAAGTCCAAAGATATAAAAAGGATATACTGGAATATTATTTTTAAAAGACGTTTTTCTCATCCAGTCAATCAACAACAACAACGACAATCTTTTACAAAAGTCTTTAAATATTTTACTACACTGTTGCTTATAGAAAATAATTGTTTTTCTAATGATATAGCTTTTTACTATTTTAACAACATAAATAAATTATCCAATAATAAACTAGGGAAAATAGTGTTATGCTATGGTAATAAAAATACACGTGAGAGAAGAAGTGGGAATAACGTGACTTTCAAATTGTGGCAACATTTTTAGTGATGGCCGATAGTTCAAGTTGAACGGGATGCTAACGACTGTCGCCGAATTTTAGTGTTGAAATTATTCAAGTTTCTCATAATTCGGTGTTTTTATGTGAATATTTTAAATTCTTTTAACATTTAGTGTGTTATTGTGTGTTTCATAGTGACTAAATTATTAGTGCTGTTCGGTAAAGAATGTTTGTTGTGCCCTCGGTGTAACAGGATCACTGGATAATAAAATATTGGATTACGGTTTTTTGTTTATTTCATTGTTGTGGACAAAAGGTGAGTAAAGTTTTTTTATTTAAGCTTTACTTGTGATATTTAAGACTTTGATATCGGTTTTTTATGCCACGAAAGCTGTACGCATGATAGCGACAAGCGTTTAGTTGGGCTCTAGATAACGGAAGATTATAGTAGATTGCAAAGATTCTGATAAGATTCCTTGTTTCACGGCATTACGGAGCCTTGAGCACAGACCATAGATTATGGCTTACACATTTAACAGCGCTTGTCTATACAGAAACTTGTTTGAACGTATCAAACACTGAATTGAACGTGCTTCATGCTCTATTTCCCACTGAAAACTTTGATATAAATTGAGAAATCGCAGTGAGAGGTATTTACGTACCCATTAGTTATTTCGCGCTACACATTCCAGTTAGTCACAAAATTTGTTATAAACGCTGTCTTGTGATAACCTAGGTTAGAAAACTATTTTTGAACATTCAAATTTATATAAAACTTTCAGTGTGGAAACCCCAATGTCTTAGTTTTGCCTGTTTGAATATCTTCACACTTTTAATGATTCATACAGCTCTAAAACAAATGTGACATTTTAATCTGTGACACACATCTATTTATTAACTTAGAAAAACGTTTCTATTAGTCACATATAATTGCTAAAGAAGTATGTTTTAATTATGATAGAATATATTATATTATTAATTATTTTACCATTGAACATGGTGGTATCTGATTGACAATTATAATTTTTCTCATGTTTACCTGATGACATTTTTTTGTATAGAATTTGCCCACAATTATTTAAGCATACTTATTTCAAGATAATAAAGAAAATTATCACAATTATTTAAAACATTAGTTTATTTAATGGTATGTAATTAATCAATTTTTATTCCACTGATATTATTTATAAATATATCAATTGTGTTGAGTCTGACCATCAGCGGGCCACTGCCGCGTAACAGCTCAATTAAACTTTATAGCCGTTAAAGGAATATATGAGAATTAATCCTGGAGAATTCATTACCTATCTATGTCATGGTTATGATAAAATAAATTATAAATGTCCTAGCACTTGCTTCCTAGCCTTTGATGTGTATAAAAACTTACAAATTGTATTTATGGTAATTAGTAACTATTTAAATGAAATACTATTGCTTGGTATGTATGTTTATTTCAATTGGTAAAACTGATTACAATTTGTTCCAATGTCCTCATAATCATACCTGCCAAAGCTTTCAAAAGTTATATAATTGTAAGATATTTACACATGCAATCTAATATAAACAATATGCTTTGATATAGGTAAATTATGTAAAATTGTTTTCTCATAAAACTGTTCATAGCAACCTTGCAGAATACAAATTGATGATAATTTTGAATATGTTTTACAATATGTGCACATGTTTGAATATTGATATGATAATGCTCATGTTAGCTAAGATCAGTGTTTGTGCTCATGACATCA
Organism: Catocala fraxini; assembly: GCA_930367265.1. Classification (NCBI taxonomy): domain Eukaryota; kingdom Metazoa; phylum Arthropoda; class Insecta; order Lepidoptera; family Erebidae; genus Catocala; species Catocala fraxini. Next base: position 17,733,905 of record OV884045.1, read on the forward strand.
CTCACATATGGCACCTTCACAAGGACATTGTCCTCTAATTGTATATTTAATAGGAATGTTGGCTAAAAGTTTATACATATTATTCATAAAGATCAGCCAATTTTTGTGATATTAAAATTAATTTGAAATGTTAACTAGCTGAATTCAATTATTTTGTAAGAAAGCTGTTTTTAATAGATTTTCTTTGAAATGCTTAACTTATCTACATAATACATAGGTGGTGTTATAAGCACACATTGAAGTGTAGGCTTCAATAGCATATTGTTTACTGCTTATTAATTATGTAACAAGGCAAGATGGCTGGATGAAGACCTATCACCTTATAAATGTATTTAACTAGATGTCATAAATTTTATCTTTGACATAAATTTATAGGTATCTAAATAATATCATCATTACTATCACAAGCCATTTTATATCATGACTAATGAATTTTAAATTTGTGTCATTAGGTATCTAAACTAGAATAGATCATTAACTCATACCTAATAACAGAAACATGTAATATATAAATTATAACAATAACAGTACATAGTTCTTGAGATGCAGTATCACAATACTGTCAAATATAACTATTAGTAATATGAATAAATTTAACATTTAGTATGACTGTTGTTGCACAACAATTAGCTTGAACAATATTTAATCACATATTACAATTGACTTGCAATTACATTCACAGACAATTATAAACAAGGAAAAAGCACTACATAAAGCAGGACTTGTATACTTGGATTATATTATTTACATTGTGTGTTTGTTTGTTAAATGCTTAAAATTCTTCTGAAAGTACATAATTAAATTTTTCTGAAAATGGAATTATGCTATACTCATTTGATATTTCCATTTTTAAAATGCTTCATCAGATTACCATCATAAAAACAACTAGACTATATTAAGTATTATTCATAAAATAAGTATTTTTCATTTAGTATTGTTTCTATAAATAGTGGGGAAGTACACGTCCATGCCTTCCAAACCTATATTAATAATAAACATTATTATGTTTTTAAAGCAAATGTATTATTAACTCATTATCAACTGTTTTTATATACTCAATTCATATGCTTTCCTTAAGTGTCGTAAATGTGACGATGATTACGACTTCCATATGGGGTACTAGGTTTGATTCCCAGTTTTGGGAAAGTGTATTAGGCTTGTACTTTGTTTGACTAAAACTTAGAACATGACATTCTTATTTTAAGAATTGAATTGGCAATTTGTTGAGTTCTCTATTTATGGTAGACTTTCTCATGATAGAAGTACTCCTATCCTATCCTATAAATGTATTTCGTGTATTTTGAAGCTATTTATGTACATACAAATGTTAATTCTAGTCACTCATATCAGTTAGCTAAACTGAGCAGTCACCTATTTGGCAAAGATCCATGTTTACAATCATAATTTTACTACTCTTGTTATATTTTTACATAAACCCAGATAAATATATAAGTAGGTACATAGGTCTGAGATCTATATATTATTTATTATCTCTTCCAATGACGTAAAAAACTGCTCTAAATTAAGTCTGGTACTCATTGATGAAATGTTAAACGCAGTTATTTTTTACGACTCGTAATAAAATTTGCTTATACTTCCAATAAATAATGTTTTTCCATTGATAAAGTTGTTATCATAAATTTTATTATTCATTAATTTTATGTTAAATTTTATGAAATTTTTCCGCAGATGTACCATACAAAAATATTTTATTATGTTATAAATTTTATATCATTTTTAGTATTAACATAGTTCACAATGAAAATATTAAACTACCAAATTTAAATTAATGTTGATGGCTTTTTTAGTTCAATGTCATTACCAGATTAAAAAACTAATTACATTCCAGTTATTTCGCACTACTAAGTACGCGAGTGTGTATTCCGCTTAAGTGCCAACGAAAAAAAAGACTAGGTATGATTATTAAAGTCGGCACACATATGATTCTTATTAAACAGTAATTAATTCTTAACATTTGGAACGTATAATGATAACGGTAGAATAAATAGTGTATCACTCGTTTTCTAAGCTGTTTCAAAATAAACCTACTTATATTAATGACGCATAGAAGTCTAGTACTCATATGGAAAGTGAAACCAGGTAAACTATGTCATAGATGACATGTCCGTGTTGATATACGTAATGACATGTCACCGACGAACAGATTAATGTCGCTACTTAGCAGAATTTGTTTCTTGGTTTATCGACATTTATATGTATACCTGCATAATAATTATAAAGAGAGAATTTTGTTTGAAATCGAGCAGCCTAGCTGGAAAGGTAGAAAGAAAGTATAATATTAGAACCAAATTACAACAGAAAAGATACATAAAATTAAATAAGCACGATAGAAATAGCAACTATTAGTATAAATTGTGCCAAAGTGAGACCGTCAAAAGCTCGTATCTGTAGAATGTAAGCAGCACTGCTATTCTGATAAGCCTTACCAAAACAGCAGATAACTACCACATCGGAATAATATACATAACTCACGAGGTATAAAAAAGTACCTTACTAAAGATCGCAATCAGACGAACTTTTAAGGGATTCCTATGCTTCTTGTAAAATTGTTGCGTTTAGACTAGAAATCAGCGGCAATAAACTTCGAAATATTAAGAAAGAAGAAACGACCTAAAAAGTTCTGGAAACTTGTCTAACCCCAGCCTAAAATGGTTTGTTGATTAAATTGCTGTTTTCGTTGCGAAGATGAGACGCTAATCAAACTGTGTAATTATATGTAATCCATCGCGGCAGGTACTTACCTTACGGACTTCGGTAAGCTAGCCAGGTGTACCCAGTAGACTGCTTTAAGTTTGTTGATGCTGCTTCTGTGGAAGTTAAAAGTTCTGACAATAATTATAAAGAAGTAATGCACCTCTATCTACCTTTCCGGAGATAAATAGGTGTAAGATATTCTCATGAGGCACTGTTAAAGTAGTTTTGCCATTCCAAGTTTTAATGAGTGTGACATAAACTATGATGTCATCCCTTTTACCATCACATACGTATTACCAAAATGTATTTTGGCATGCTATCTATTGATACTATATTATTTTTAATGGAGGAAACCACTAATATTAGATATTATGTATCTTCACATATTAGAGGTATAAAATTATATTTGTTAATAGATATATATCAATTGAAATATACTTAATGTAGTTTTCAGACTTTACTTTTATTAAGTGATAACATGAAAAATCATTGGTCTTTTATGACGACAACTTTAACGTGAAAGTTCGTTCGTATCATCGGAGATCCAGAGGTCACAAGTTCACTGGAACCTCTGCAACTCCATAGGGGCATTGCCTCATTGGCATGTTTCTACAGAATATACCACGGGGAGTGCTCTGAAGAGTTATTCCACCTTATCCCGCGCTCCCCTTTCCTATTCAGAACAACGCGTGCTGGGCTCAGATGCCATCCTTACACGGTAGAGTCGACTAGAGTGCGTACCAACAAGTTTGGGTCCTCATACCTCTGCCGAACGATCAAGGCATGGAATTTTCTGCCAAGGCACGTGTTTCCTTCTTCCTTCAATCATGGGTCCTTTAAGCGGGGCGTGAAAAAGCACCTTCTCAGGCCGTCAAAGTAGAGACCTCAACATCGCCTCGGCTGCTATGAGGACGGTGTGGAGGCCACTGCTCTTAGACCACACGACTGCTGTTACTGACCATCAGGCGGAGTGTGGCCATCCTGACGAGCAAAATAAAAATAAAAAAAGTTTCAAATATGCGTTTTTTTAAGGTATGTAAATTAGTTAAGTATATACATTAAAACTACTTTTTGGAACTAAATTTTGAAGGTGAACCGGCTGTAACCATTATCTCCCGTTAACATTTTCGTCATAAAAGACTTAGTTAAGATCCCAGGATTTAATAACGCGTTGACTAATCTCGAAGGCCTAAAAGTTCGTCGACCGCTCATGTTAATACCGATCAAATATGGTTAAGATATCGGTTCATTTTGCGTTGACTAGGGAAAAATAACTTGAACCTTATCTTTTCTTCTTATCCTTTGCGAAACTGCCAACTGCATTGAACCTTTACATCTGGAAGTTCTTGTAGGCTTGAAAGTTCCCAAATAGCTAATGTATAGATCAGATCGATAGGTTTGCAGATTCGAATGGTACTCCTCTTATTTAAGATTTAATTTAGTCACTTAATTTCGTAAGAGAGTATCTCAAAATACTGATTATTAAACCATTAAAGCTAATAAAAGCATTGAAAATTACTTTAAATCAGTGCCAACTCGTATTAAGTCAGTGAGCCCGAAGGCTACTCATGAAAAGAGGCATGTTACAATATGCCAATCGAAAAAGGCCTGTGTCAAGTTTATGAAACAGACCTCATTTGTTTTCCATTCATAACTCGCCAAGTGAGAAATAAATCAAACGATACATCACCTAAATTATACATAACTGTCAATGGAAGAAAGTATTCATAACTGGTATATATGATTAATATTGTCATGCCATAGACAGGTGCGTGTGTTTGGCTCGTTCCGGTTTTTAATTTCACCGTTATAATCTGCGATTAGAACTACGCTTTGTACTGTACTAGGCTTGTCTCATATCAATTAACCTAAAACCATTAGAACTAACGATATGTACTTTAAGTCTAATGTCATGCCTGGGGGCCTGGGCAGTTTGAATACTGATGCCAGATTAGCTAAAATAATTGGTATCAGACATGACTATGAATGCATAAATCGATACGTCACTTCTCTCAAAGTGATAGGACTATGAGTATGGAAATGTCTGGCTTCATGCACATTCGATAACGAAGACACTAGAACATCGAATTTTGTTAATATAGGATATTTTCTTTGCCACTGAATGTTTTATTTTATATGGCGTACAGATAATAATGAATGACAACAGGCAACACATTCTCGTGTCATCTTAATATAATGGCTATATTTATCCCAGCAGCTGAGTAAATATAAATGAAATACACATCTGCCTAACCTTTTAGGGGTATTCATTAATAAAGCTATTAACTTTTCTATGGATAATGAAGTTGTATTTATTCAACATCATGTCCACAAAATAACAATCATACCGAAAACTTGTTGTGTCCATTCACAAAAACGCCAAGTATTTGTCTACTAAGCAGTTAATTCGTCCTAGATGAAAGGCCTCGGTGGAATTTGGGAATGGGATAACGGGCGATTCGCTGTGAGCACTCGGCGGACGCAAGACAAGGTCGTTGTGCCTGTCGCCGGACCTGTTCTTACTAACCGCTAGCAAACAAACAAATATTAAATGCAGCCATTGCTTTTTAGAATGCTGCGAATGAAGCTAACGCGATCTTGTGAAGGCCTTATTTACTTTTTTTATGGGCTACAGTCAGTGGTTTAATGGTCTAGGCGTTGTAAAACGGGTCCAGTTTATGTCGTTTTTAGATGACTCCCATGTTGTTTTAGACCACGTCATGCTTTCCATAATTACAAAGAAAGAAGCCCCCTACCCAGAGGTCACATTAATTATTGTTTTCGCGATAAAAAAAGCCGTGTGATCTGTATGTATACTAAGGAACACAATAATCAATACATATAACCGTAACGTATGTTGGAAAATATTTATAAATAAAATGGCAGCTGATTCGCTTAGTTTTTCTTTATTTATTATTTATTTATTTCACATACAGAACACTATCATTACAAGGAAACTTAATGCGATAGCCGTGGCGAAAGTGTGGTTCACTATTATCAAATTAATTATGTTATCTGTATATATTACACACTAAGATGTTTGCAAATAAGTAAGTACTTGAATCAACTATTCCTTTTTAAACATATAAGACTTTAAAAGAGTTACTTACGATTATCAAAAGCTTATATAAAAAAAAAACATAACTATCAAGCATTGAATCATAAAGTTTTCAAACTATCTATTCTTTCAAACATATCAACAAAACAGATTGCCAGCGCGTTAAATTCAAAACAAGTCCCTGCGACAGTTCTTTTTGCTTACTACTTAGTACAAAGTATAGAATCGTGCATCAGAAGCCACGACTACTTTTATTGCAGTTTTATTGTAACCAGTGACTCACTCGAGGACAAGCGACACATTTCTGACATAGTTCTTGTAATAACCAATATTGTTTATCATGGTATTATTTACTGCAGCTGTGGGTAAAAGACAGTTATGGTCTATGCATGCACATTTATCATATTAACGATGTGAAACTTTGTAGAATATGCCTTTTTTAATAGAGTGGATATCACGTATATCATAAGGACCTATTGTAGTAGAATGAATTAAGAAATGTTTTCGAAAGATATGCCAGAATGTATGAGCAGGGCAATTGAAAGTAGTTCATCTCGATGACATCAGAGATGTTTGAGAGACAAGCCGGGTTTAATATATGGCCTACTTCAACATGCATGCGTATAAAATGTGGACTGAAAGTCAACAAAGCAAAATCAGTGTATTATATAAAGCCTCTATTCCATCCTCCGTAAAGTTGGCCTGCGTCGAAGTATGTATCTAAAATTTCGCTTAATAGGTACCACTTACTGTACTTCCGGGAGTTCAGTTTACCCCGAATAAGGAAACGTCGTGAGCTTTGCATGACACATTTGAGGTCGTTACTCCATAGAACAGGGGACATCCTTACGGCATTCGCTTACACAATGCTGGCCTTGATACGAGAACGATGAACTTTGTCAAAGTGAATAATATCGATCGCCAAATCGTTGGTCACCGCCTCGCCTTTTTTTCTGTACTGGTACCTTGTCATTTCGACATGAATGGACCAACCCCCTAAAACCATGTGATTGAAACAATGATTTCTAGTAGTTCCATATATATAAGAATAATCCAAAATTAGTAATAACTATTTATGTTGTACATACTAGTCGTAAAACATTACTAAGTAAATACCTAACAACGTCTACAAAAGTAAAATAACAAATACCAAGTTTTATAGTTCAGTAAAATGGAAAAGTCACAGGTAGCCACAACTTCGCTAGCAAGACAAAAGAATATCTAAACGAAAAAACTGACCCAATTTCGACGTTATATTTTTGGAGCAACCTCTTTTTAAATAAAATTGCCGTGCCAAAAACAATTTAGCAAAACATTTCGAATATTTTAAATTTGTTTACCTTTATCGTGGCTTAGAAGCTGAGATTTAATAAACAGAAACGTTCAAGCTCAAGGCGTTGTTTCACGAGGATCGTTTGTCATTGGAGCGAAATGTCAATGACTCGAGAAGTTCGGAATGGAACTTCCTAATTATTTGGTTGTCTAGAATGGTAGTTAGGACCGCTACTCACCCGACACGGCAAAAAATATCGCGTCTGACTCATTTTGCAACGCTAATATCTAAACTGGTACGATTACTGGCGTACGATTTGGGGAGTTCCACGCGCCTAACGCATATGATTACAAATGGTAATATTCCTTTTGAATCAATCAGAGTATACTTGATGTTAAATTCCATTTACGTACTTGAATTGGATACGCCGCTCGAGAAATTATATTGGATCTGTACAACAGCGCTCCTATTATTGCGAAATTCCTTACATATTTCTGTTGAAGGCCGCGCGCATATATTATTTGTCTTTTTGCTCCAGCTTTTTCGCTGTCCTAGTGTATTTTCTTATGAGAATTTGAAATTAAGATGAATAGCTTCGCTTTCCTGGTTGTCTTCATCGTGCATTCTCATGATTATCGTAATCATCCCGAGTGCAACTAGGCCAGCTCATCTATTATAACACGCATCATCATGAGGCTGTCAAAAGTGTGCACGCTATTGTCATATTAAGTAACTGCGTGGATGACTAGTGGCCAGAAACCTTTGCTTCTCACCAGCCGTCGCCGTGCGCATTTCATTACCTTGGTGAAATTGTTTAATTTCGAAATTGCAGTGATTCTGTGGCCGTCGAATAACTAATGATAGTGGAAGCACGCTCCAACGCGCGTATGTTGAAACACGAGCAGCCGGGTTATTTCCGGAAGCGCTTAGAAATTGGACCGTGTGCGGTTAGTCCGTCCATCCGACGGTTTCTGCAATAAGACCTTGGCTCGCGATTTCTGAATGTTGAATTTAAAAGTTTCGTTTCCTTGATTTTGTTTCCTTTCCCGATTGTATCGGATACCGTTATTAATTTTACTGTCCAAGAACAATTTGTTTGGAGATTGTCTTATCCTTTAATTATAGATTCTAATGCGAGCGTATAGAAACTAAACTCGGCCATTAAAGTTGTTAAACTTTCGGGTTCGGGTTTCGGTGTCCTTTAATCTATCATTTGCATAATAATTCGTTTGTGAAGTTTGAATTTCATTGAGTGGATTAGCTTATATCAATAGTGTATTTGAAGCTATGAATGAACGCAAGCCGTGATTGGATTTTTATGGTGCCATTGAAACCGCGGCCGCACCTCGCGGCTTAGTATGCGTGAAGTTGGCCAGATTAAAATAGCCCAATTTGTGGTAGAGGCACACTTATTTTGATTTGGCCTAGATGCTTTAGCGAGCTTTTCTTTTAAAGTTCCTTTTTTGTTATGCGTTTTATCAACCAGGTTATTCAACTCGTCGTCGGCCTCGGTGGCGTAGTGGTTAGTGTAACCGACTGCCACGCCTGAGGTCGCGGGTTCGATTCCCGCACAAGTCAAACATTTGTGTGCATGAACATGGATGTTTGTCTTGGTCTGGGTGTTTCTATGTATAATATGTATGTATTTACAAAAAAAAAAGTATATATGTATGTTTATCCATTGTCTAGTACCCATAGTACAAGCTATGCTTAGTTTGGGCTAGATGGTGTTGTGTGTATGTGATAGAATATTAAAAAAAAAAAATTAAAAAACTGTACCTACACTTAGAATATATTATTTTTTATTTTAGAGTTATGTTGTCTATGGTTTTTATCACCATGGTTAACTTGGTGATTAAGGTTAATTCTTTATGAGTTTCGCTACTGAAATAATTAACTTTTCCTTTAAAAGCAAAAAAAGAGTTATGTTTGTAGTATTTCTTATTTTTTGTATTATTATATATTATTATGAAATCTTTATTATAGTTATACGCAGGCCTTATAAAATGGTAGTATTGATATCAGCTGCAGAACCTAGGATATTATATAAGCAATAATATGAACCGCACTAGTATCGATTCGAAATCTACCTTACTAATCTGCATTATCTTAATTATAATGTAACTTTTAAGCTCATTCATTCATTGCCTAACTTACTACTGATTAACTAACATCATTCATTTGCGAAGCAAATTCTTTGCCTAATGAACTACACTCATTTATTAATGGAATAAGTTCTCCACAATTTAATCAAATGAGTGAACCCTTTGTTCTTTACTTACTTACAGTAGGCTAAGTATTGATTCACATATTTTGTACTAGACTTTGCCCGCGGCTTCACTCGCGTAATCGTAGGTTAGGTTAGTAACAGTCCTTTTTCTGGATAAAAAGTACCATATGCCCTTTACTCTTCTCCTAACAACTTTCACGATGATCGGTCGAGTAGTTAATGCGTGAAAGTGTAACAAACAAACAAACAAACTCACATTCGCATTTATAATATTATTTTATTTTATTTTATTTTATTAAGGAAAACAAACAGTAGTATATTATGTATTAACAATCGATGCTTAAAAATACATTTAAAACTAAAAAATACACTACCCATAACGTTATCCACAGATTGCATATTAGTTAGGATTACATCAGTTATTTGTATTAGTGAGTAAATATTCAAGTGGTTTGTGGGTAGATGGTATGTGCAGGATTGCAGGTCAGGCCACCACATCGTTTGTGGTCAGACGAATCAAGAGAAATGTTTGTTATTTTAGATGTGTGGTTTTCTACATTTGTTGTGTTTAATACTTAATGTAAAACTATAGTCAACACAGTTTTCAATCTATTGTTTTATCGGTTACACATATAGGAACATTGAGTAGGTACTTATTTATGAATTTTCTTATCATTAGTAAGGAATACTATTGTTATTCATATTCATACTATATAAAATTTAATTACCACTCACTCACTGACTGACTGACTGACCTAGAGAAATACAAGTCATACAAGGGGGTGTCGTATGAAATAAGTAAATATAGCGTCGTTCGTATAGAGAATCGTTCAAAAGGCCCGGGAAAAATGCCTGACCTTCGGAAGGTCAGCCCTTGGTGGTGGTACCTCATCGGATCTCGGAAACGGTGATATCTACGGGAGTCGTTCTCGAACAAAATCTTCCTAAAACTCTGGGAACTTTTAGGGAAGGGGCGAAAAAAAAAACGGCTTCCATACAAAAAAACATGGCCGCCATACAAACTTTGACCTCTAATATCTCCGAAACGGTTAGAGATAGGCGGACAAATGTCATAGAGGTCGACGAGATCTTTCCAGAAAAGGTCATTTTCATGGTCACCGGAGGTCATCGGTTTTTTTTTTTTACTTCTGGGGCTGTCTGACCTTCCCCACTCGCTGTAATACTAATTATTATTATAAATGCGAATATGAGTTTGTTACGCTTTTCCCCCTTAACTACTAGACCGATCATCATGGAATATATCCAGAAAGAAAGTACTGTCTCCGAGGGATAGCAATATTACAAAACATACATTTACGGGAGCGAAGCCGCGCGCTAAATCTAGTACTTAATATTGTAAATGCTGTGTTTATCATCCTTCTCTAAAGCATCAACCTATCGACAAGATTTTTTACTTATAGATATTGATAGTTATTGGCCAAAGAGTGACACGTGCTACTTTATATTTCGGAGAACGTAACTGAAGCGGGTGGAAGCTAAGTAGTTGTAATTATATTCGTATAGTCAGCTTTTAATGTAATTTATGTAATTACTTTATTGCCTCGTAACAAAAACAGTCTGTAATAAAAACTAAAATGTAGATTTGCGTTGTGATATCACTCACTAGGGTCAGTCAGTGAACTGCCATACGTCTGGTAGTTACTCCAGCCGTATAAGAATAATAACAATATGAAATAGCTAAATCACAACATTAAACTTGAAACACCGGTTTTGTGACACGAATGAAGTAACAATCGTAGATAAAGATTTATCGATGTACTAACCTACTTCTATCTGTTTCTATAAGCATATAATCAACAATGCTAACTGCTGAATTATAAAAATGATGAAATCGCATGTTGCAATTTTATGTTTAACATATCAAATGTTTTGTTTGTTGTATGTGGTGTCTGTGTGGTATATTATCAGTCTAGCTTATGGCTGCGAATCCATTAGCGTGAAATATTATCCCGTTTAATATATTAAATGCGAGAGTATGTTTGTTTGACCTTCGATAAAAGGAGTGATGATATTGTCTGATTCGTAAAAGTAAATTAGATACAATTTATTTGGAAATACCTAAATATCAGAGGTTCCAAAAATATACATAAATAACCCTGCTTATTAAATACGTCAGCAATAATCAAGTAAGTAAATCAGAAAAAATATGTGTTTAAATTGACCTCACTGGCTGATCAAAACTTGTAACAAAACAGTAAATAGAGACACAATAACGAATCCAGAAGCATAATACTAACCTTCATAAGAAAAATAATGATCTCAAAAAAATCTGTGCAGATCGTTGGTTAAATTTATTTTACTTCAAAAATAACTATTCCATTAATGATGACTTTCCAAGCTTGTTGTATAATACATATTTTTTCTCTATAACAAGTTTGGTTAATACTCTTTTTAGTAGGGCTGACAACTCTACTACCTATAGCGGTAAGTAGTATGTATTACATAAAAGTAATTTTTAGGCATAGCGCCAAAGTGCTTGGTGATAAAAGTTGCCAACCCTACCGCCTAGTTGGACATAACAACACGGTAACATGTTTTCATGACTGTTTTTATATTTCCAAACAACATACCATCCGAGGTCTAAAAAGTCGTTTACCTCTCCCAAAAGGATGCTCCAAGGTCTCCAATACAATCAAAAGAGCAATAAAACTTTAAAACTTCTTCCTTTATCCATAAAATTCATACTTGTTAATGGTGTATATTATGGTCTGTGCTTGGACCTACTTTTCCAACATCTCTTCATAGGAAATAAAACCATATTCGTATTACTTATAAGAATTATATTTGCTTGTGGCTAGACATGCCGGTTTCTGAAGACGTTTTTGGGGAAATGGAACTTTCCGCAAACGTGTTAAAGTTTACTTTCTCTCGTTTTAGGTGTTGTAGGCTCTGAATGCGTGGGACGACGGTATTTTAATGGGACCGCGGCCCGCCAGACATGTTATTTTAGTTACTCCACGTTTCGCTTTCCGTTGGTAAGCTGCAGGAAAGAGATTAAGTACAAGCAAATTGAATAATTGGCGACTGTTTGACGTCGAATTAAGATGTATTTCGGGGCTTGAGAATGTAATGTACCTAATAATGTTTGTATGATCTTTCTTTTTGTACATGTTATTGCCACATTGGAAGATAGTTTCGTATCACGCTATGCTAATTTAAATAATTAGTAAATGTTAAAACTTTAGATAAAATAAATCGGTCAAATAGTAGGATGACATTGAAATACATGATGTAAACAAAACTTGCATTTGAAATTCGATATCTTCTATCTAGATAATTTATTTGATATACCTGTGTACTTATAATTAAAATTAAAATTAGTTATAATGTACATTATAAATAATTTTCCCGACTGGTGATTTTGAAAAGGTAGTTCATTTTGGGGTTGGAGAAAGTATTTAGTTTTAGCAGGCAAATTTCAGTGACAACACCACGTGAAAGTTAAAATAAAAAAATAAAAAAGTGTGTCTCTGTTTAGCCGATTAGGGTATACGAATATGCATCATTATTTTATATAGTAAGTAATAATTAATCGCCCGATATCAAATCAAATTAATCGACAACTTTGATCTGAATCGAACAGCCGGTTTAGCAAAATAAATACTTCTTTGATATTAAGGCCGGCTAAACCAATAATCTTGTTCCAATGCTCAGCTTACACTAATCCAATTGGCCTTAAGATATCCGCTTACCTTGGCGAACAAACAGCAAACTTTAAAACCTATATAAATATGCTTAATGAACCGTTTCGTACGGTTAATCTTTCGTCAACATTGTGTTGAAATACCACTTCGTAAACACCTTTTGGAATGTCGAAACCGCAGTATTAAATTATGTTGTTGGTGATAAAGAGGAGTTGTTCGTGTAAATGACTGTAAATGGATTTGTACATTATTAATGGACTGACTCGACAAATATTACATTGATCTGTCATATTCAGAGATATAATCAACTTGATGAAATTGCATGTTAGGGTTCCTCACGCACTTCTAAAGAACTCCATGCATTAAAAGGTTTAACAGGGTCTATATCTATATTTCTAATGCTGCAAATACGAGGAGTATGGCTTTAGACTATGGTCACAACTTGCGACCAAGCAGACTTAATTGTTGCTAGCTAACTTAAATAAAACTAATCCTATCTTGGGGTGCGACGCTGAAACCCTAACGTTATTCGAATTTTAAGCCAATGAGAAAAATATTCCAGCAGAAAATAACATACTGGTGCATTTTTCATGTAGGAGTCGTAAATAATTTTGAATATATTAGGAGGCCTATTTGAACCCAGACCTAAATCCCGTTGTTTCAAAGGACTGAGATCAACACTAAGCTTTATCGCATCCCGAAAGTTATTTGTCCTAGTTTTGGAACTCCATTTTCAAGGTAAATGCAATTTTAAGCTTGTCTTACTTAATAACCCTTGCGTATAGTTAGTTGGTTACGCCCTGGATTAAAAGTCCAGCGGAATACAGACATAGATGTGCAATCATTATGAGAAGGGCTCTTTATAGAGGCGCTGTGCTGTTAGCAAAGATCTTTGTCACACACAGGTCTTTGTCATGTAATCTTAGCGCAGCGAACCATTTTTACAAAAGTCCAGCGGAATACAGACATAGATGAGCAATCATTAAGAGAAGGGCTCTTTATGGAGGCGCTGTGCTGTTAGCAAAGATCTTTGTCACACACAGGTCTTTGTCATGTAATCTAAGCGCAGCGAACCATTTTTACAAAAGTCCAGCGGAATACAGACATAGATGAGCAATCATTAAGAGAAGGGCTCATTATGGAGGCGCTGTGCTGTTAGCAAAGATCTTTGTCACACACAGGTCTTTGTCATGTAATCTAAGCGCAGCGAACCATTTTTACAAAATTCCAGCGGAATACAGACATAGATGAGCAATCATTAAGAAAAGGGCTCTTTATGGAGGCGCTGTGCTGTTAGCAAAGATCTTTGTCACACACAGGTCTTTGTCATGTAATCTAAGTGCAGCGAACCATTTTTACTAAAGTCCAGCGGAATACAGACATAGATGAGCAATCATTAAGAGAAGGGCTCTTTATGGAGGCGCTGTGCTGTTAGCAAAGATCTTTGTCACACACAGGTCTTTGTCATGTAATCTTAGCGCAGCGAACCATTTTTACAAAAGCGTTAATAGTCTACAATAACCGTTAACCACCAGAAAGGTCGTATGTTTGTTTGCACACTTTACTAGCGTAAAAAGTATAAAGGGATAATTACTTTCACAATGAATTTACTCCCATTCATTGTAAAAGAAAGATTAGGTTTCCGGTCAACTACATAATTATATGCAAGTGTTTAGTGAATTAGGTTATTAATAAACATTATAAGTAGTTTTTAATTATAGACTCTAGTTATTAATTAGCTTGCCCTCGTTTAAATATAACTTGTCAACAATAGGTATACCTGGTAGGTAATTACTTAACATAATTAAAATTTGTTTATTAGCTTTTACGTCAACGAACTTTTAACATTTAATGCTTTTGACACTTTGATAACCTATGATAATGAAAATCCTGTTTTTGCTTATCATCAATGGCTTTATTTTAAATACGGTCTGATAATAATATTTTGACTTAGTGTGGCTACTTTCTACCTTAATTCGGCTCCTCTATCGCATGTTTTGTTTTAGGCTATGTAATTACTTCCATATGCTATATAATATTATAATAATATCAGCCTTGTATTAAACTGTCCCACTGCTGAACACGGGCCTCTTCATACTGTGAGAAGGGTTAGGCCATAGTCCACCACGCTGGTCTACTGCGAGTTGGTAGACTTCACATATCTTGGTGAAAATTATGGAGAACTCTCATACATGCAGGTTACCTCACGATGTTTTCCTTCACCGTTAAAGCAAGCGATAATTAACAATTTCATACGCCTGTAACTTCGAAAAGTCAGAGATGCGCGCCTTGGGTTCGAACTCGAGACCTCTGCGTGCCAGTCCAACGGTTTCCCACTAGGCTATCGCTGCTTGCGTATATACTACTGTACTATATAATATAAAGAAAAAATCTAGAAGAAAACAAAAAAGTATAAAATATCGCACCCTTAATAAAACAGAGACTTATCTCAGTATTTTGGATTAAACAAATTTGAACTCTATTGCAAAGATATATTATATATTATAACACAAATAATAATATTAGAATTTAACATATACAATTAGAGTTCAAATTGCCTTACTTTCAAATTTCGAGTTAAGTCGCTGTTTTATTAAGAGTGCGATATGTTCTTGAGAATATGTATTAAGTATAACAAACAAAAATGAAGAATTATGTTCCTTCGAAGTAAGGTGTAGAGTTTATTCTGGTTTTTGTCAAGCGTTCTTCGCATTGGTCGCGTGGAAAAGTGTTATTGGGATTTCTGTTAGAATTTTTGAAGCTCGTAGTATAAAAAAGTGTTCAGTAGCCGGTAATCTTGTGTAGGCTCGTCCCCTCGTACGTGAATAATACTGCTTGTTCCTCTTCGGATATAGGTACAGACGTAAGTCGACATATGACTTGATTACACGAAAGGCGCATCGGTTTAAGCACGGTAGACGAAAATTTTCATTATAAAATAACTATGCATGAAGAAATTGTAAGAATACTATTTTAACTGAATTTATCATAGATCGCATTATAATAAGGTCATAAGTAATCGTATAGATAACGATTGTAATATCAGTCATTAATATATTTGTGATATTTAGATATTTTCTATATTGGCCTATATTCCATATCAAACAGGTAATTAATATCAGCTAGCTGCTTTAGATAAAATACTTATATTTGACAATTAGTGACGGTGCTATCTATAATTAATAATTAAATTTATGCAGCTCTACTTAAATCTTGTAAACATTTTATACAATTACTTTCATCCAATCATGTCGCGGAATAGCATTTAAATTATGCCAAACCGGTATTTTGCGATAGATTCGGAACAACTATTTGCTGTAGGTATGTCTTTTTGTTCTGTCCAAAGACTCGCAACACTTGCTACTGGCAAGGTGACTTAGCGAAGGCGGCACTGCGTCATCTTTTATTCAAAATTAATTACTTTTTCATCAGCAATGTTCTACCACCTTTAATCAATATCTAATAATAAAGAAACCAATTTTACAACATGTCTACTTCCGATTTTACCACAAGGATAGAGTATAATTGAAAATTATTTTACTACACAGGTGTCCAATCTCGGATTTTAATTAAATGTCTTACAAATACTTGACATAAGGCTGTACTAACAACCTTCGAATATAACTTATAATAACGGCGTTCTTTTGACAGATCACAATCGGTCAATTCACAGCAGGACGCCAAACTGATGACCTGTGAATAAAAACAGTCCAGGGTTAATAATTTAATTATTTATTCTACTATAGGAAACAAGTGGTCAGTCCGCTGGATGGTAGGCTGTAAACGTAGCCGATTGACGCTTGTTATACTAATGTCAAGTCGCAGTTTACAACTGCGTGGAATCTGAATTTAAATCGCTGTACCGCCAGCGCGAAATACTACTGGTCTATTAATGATAATACATCGTCCTCTTTCGAATTTCTCGATATATCCCAATCATGAATGGAATACGATACAGGATTATTTAGTTGCGATTTTATAGTGGAACTTTCCAAGTCGGTCTGTCCAATGTTAAAGCGGAATGAATACGCCGCAGTTTTTTATTAAAACATTACTTTAAGTATACATTAAAGTGGTTAGAATCCATTATATACAGCAATGTTAGAATAGGGGAGAGCACACCCTCATATGTTATCCTTAAAAACTTAACCATATAATATAATAGTGAGGTAGGAGCATTTCCTCAATATTGTAATCCATGCATCACGGAGGCTTCATAAGCATGAAAATCACTATCAAGACTAAAGTTCATAGATATGGCATCACACAAACATGTGCTATAATCCAACAGGCACATTGGACACATCGTATGGTTAAAAGACCCCTTAAACCATTTGACAATCCCTGTAACCATTAATAGTTTACTTTCAAATATATTGCTGGCTTATATTCCCCCTAAACAACAACTGCACGTGCCATGATTACTTGATTTACGTTGGGATGATGAATGACACGATCTTCCGTTGAACGCCACTCGTCTCACCAATTTGTAGATCTCTACAGAAATAAATGCCAACCTCGATCCACATCTGTCTGTCAAAATTTGCCAGCGAAGATAAGAGCTGGCCTTTTATCTCAAGTGCTACAATTGCTATGCAGGGATATTGATATAGGAATTTGTGTGGAACCCTGTTTCATTGTATCAAAACACATTTCTTTTCTGTCTGTTGTCTTATCAAGTAGATGTGTTTTATAGGGTACACAATTTGGTTTTCGTGGGTTTCGGAATTGTTTCAGCTAGATAAAGCCTTGGAAAGCCGTTTCAAAAATCTTTTCTGGAGGATAACTTGAGATAAAATCGTCGTAGCATCCTTTTTTACTGACAGCGTCAGCAATATAAGCGTGAGAAGGCACGCAATTACTTATTGTGAGATCCTCAGCTAAATAAAGTGTAATTAAGTGTTCTGTCTCAAAATTATCTTTACGATCGACAGATTAGAATAGATTCACTCATTTGATATGACCTAATTGATTAAACCAGGTGTTACTTAATTGCTGGACAGAAATGAATTAGAATATTGTGGGTGGTAAGAGTAACTCACCACCTTAATTGCTAACTACAACGGTTGCAATAGAAAAGGTTGCCTGTATGCCGATGGACTGGATATGTAAAGTGGTAGATAAAGATGATGAATGATATTTTCAATTTGGCACGATGTTTGTAGTTAAGCTCACTAAATCTTAATACGATCGCTGCTTTTAAAGATATATTTTAATAGAGCTAGCGTAATTCACTTCTACCCAATCCTTCGGCGATAAATCATTGTGATACTATATTATGGTAATAGTATTCTTTCCACTCGAGTGTTGTAACTTGTAGCTTACAATACATTGTTTCAGCTCACGCTATGGACAACAGTTAGCTATCGAGGTACTTAATCATATTCGTGTTCTGATTTAGGTACACCGTCATGAGTTAAACGACCGGAAAAGTGGCGTTCATGTGGAGTATTTACCATCGGATTTATGGGATCCAAGCATGGTACTCTACTTTATCATTTTAGACTAAGACCTTCGTGTTTTGGTCTTTGAGCACTAGTTGTTTTGTTATTGGTATACGAATAAAGTGTTTGCACGACAGCGATTCATAAAGCACTTTACAAAAGACATTTTAAGTGTAATTTATAGGTATTGCTTTCTCTTTTACGTTCCTATTCATATTACATATTTGAAGTATCAAATGATTTATACATTAGAATGAATTTATTTCAGAGAAAATATTTTTCTATCTTTTACGTTAAAGGTAAATCTTTATTGTACAGTATATATTGTATATTCGGCTTTACTGGCCAACAGGAACTTCATGTTTGAAATTGCATTTTGCCAATAGAGACGAATAATACGCTTGAATCGTTTGCTCGTTTATCCACAGTTGGCTGGTGATGAAAGGAAAAAGAATAATTCTATAACGCTGGAATATCATGTTTGTTGCCTTTGAATATAAAAAGTTTAACATGTGAACAACTGGACACCTTACATTTCGTAATTTTATATTTATATATTATTTCGGTAAGTAACAATATTTTAGATTGTTGAGATATTATTTCTCTTTAAACGAAATTTACTTGCTATGCCTCTACATTACATCACTAATAGACCCCTATTAGTACGTGAGTATTGACGAGTCTCGCCAACTAATGTCTTGCTGTCAATTTCTATGCAAATCCTAAAAGCTGTTCTCCGAAAGGTGACATATTTTAGTTATACATTTATTTGCTGACTTTCATCCTCGATCAGTATAGGCTCGTAAATCCATCTACTGTTTTACCCATCGTATCCCACTTGTTCTTTGCCAACGACATTAATGAAGCCTTGGGTGATGTTTGCATTTGATAAACCATACAGATACACCTTAGGCTACGCTAGTTTGGTTTGTCCATCAGATAACTGTATTTAAATCAATCAATCAGCCTGTTTCAGTCCGCTTTTGGATATCCTCTCAATTTGTGTCTTAATATGTAGTCCTCTTTAAGAACTCTCCTAATTTGTGTCACAGTATTTGGTCTTGCGTTTTTTACATGCAGCCTATCCTACAGTCTAGTCTACCTTCATTGCGATAGCTTTAAGCCGTAAGTAAACATTTACATAATACAGCGTTTAACCACAATATATACACATAGGCATTCGAACCCGTTGTTCGCTCGTGGCAACACCACAACTGACACAGTCAGCGTTAATACAATTTAGAGGATTGCGGTCGACACCGACTTAGCACTCTTGGCCTCGGCCACCTCGCCACTCTGATCCGCCGTTTGCTTACAAAACAGGTCGCGGGGAGTTCTGCATTATTATATTTTCTTTAGCTTTATTTGTAACTCCTATGCTATGAATGTTCCTTTATATACCTGGGTATATTAATTACGTTGACTCGAGAGTTCAACCATCATAACCATTTTAAACCTTATCCGAATTTGTTAGTAATTCGTTCGCCGGATTATTCGATTGGCCAATTGACCTGCCTTTTAATTCAATAGCTAAGTACCTACACGCTTAGAACCAGACGGTGTGACCTGTTTAAGAAGCCATGTATGTTTGTATGATTAACTATTTGATATCTACAAACGTAACAGATTAGGAGTTATCATGTATGTACTTTTAGGTGATTTTCGAATATGAAAACACAATGTGTGCATTGTATTTGTCTAAATCTCAGTGGAATGATTCGTATTGAAGTGTGTGATATTTTAGCACGACCTTTATATTGACTGGTCTTTGATGTCACGATTGGAGAAGCCTTGTAATTATTAGAAAAATATTTGAAATGCACTTAAACGTTTAAAGTTCAAGGCTATACCAAAATAATAGAAAGTGTGTTAAAAGTTGAATATTTAGACTCTTCTTTACACGTTGTCCTTATACTTCATCATTCTTCTGCACTCAATTGCAAATACATTTGCTGTCATTATCATCACAAAAATTACCTAACTTTACTCATGGTATCTTTAAAACAATCTTCGTTGTCAGATTTACTTATCTATTTTGAAATAAACGTCATGTTATGTCTGGACGTTGACACATTATGAAACAATAAAATTCTACGAAATAATCACCAGCACACTGAAAGAATTACTTATATAATTTTCTGACTAAAATTCGTCAGACTCTACATATATCTATCTAATATATTACCATAAATCCGCGCGTGAAGACTTACAAATGGGCTAAAAGACACACCTGCCTTTTAAAATATTCATCTACCCTTTTTCTCTATCCATAACAAATAAGACACTACATTATAGTACCAAAACCGCGGGAATTTTCCAAACGAAGTGCTTATTCCGTTGCTTCCCCTAATCATTAAAACCACCATCTTTCTATATCCAAAACGACCTAAGTATAAAAGAATCCATTAAAAATTCCACCTTATTTTTGTGTAAAGTAAAGTTGCATTTTGGTTGGTGGTGCTCTGTTATATAAGGTGTGTGATGGATGGAACACGAGACGAGGGTTGGCCAAGGACGCCTATTGTCAAGATCTGGCCCTGTTTGCGGGATGAACTGGCTCCCAGAATTATACTACTTATGTTTTGGATAGAGGTCAGCTTTCGTGGTTGGATTAAAACGGTATTATGTAGACCAGGTGGCCGTAACAACGATTTTATAAAATATATGTCTCTATGTATAAACTTGTGTAATGGTGAATTTTGGTTCAAAGCGTTTGCCATTTCGTTTTAATAATAAACAAACATAATTGATAAAATTATTTATGTATATTTTTATTTATTAAGAAATTTAAATATATTGTTGATATTGCTTTTATAATTTTCATGATGTGACGGCTTTTTTTTTTTGTAAGTTAATGCATTTTGTTTTTTACTATTCGATAACTTAAGTTCTCTAACTGTGCCCTGCCACGGATGGGCCAAACCTTAGCCGCTATACAACATGCACCACATGTATATATTTGATGATGATTACCGAATCGACTAGTGTTATTAAGATTCTCTAACAGAATATTTTCAGTATCGCCACGGCGGCGTATAGAATTATGTCCCGTAGTCGGTATTGAGCACATCTCCTTTTACGGGAGATCATTAGCTAGCGACTTTGGTGTATTTAGAATGTACTGACGTTCTTATAAACTCTACCTTAGTTTTCAGAGATATACAGTGCCGTTATTTTGAATAACATATGTATTCTGTTTTACTGGTGCGATGCTCCTTATTAACTTATTTTACTATATGAGAACTAACAAGGGAATATTTAGTTATATATTATTAACTCATATGTTAATGATAGTAATGATTAAGATTGTATGATAGGAGTTATGTTTTATAGTCTATGCAAACTAATTGAAAGAGTTATTACAGACACATTAACCTTAGTCTTAACTACTTTTAAATTATCGACTGTAATGATCTCCGTCTCATTTTACTAAGTATAGTCTAAGAAACACGTAAGTAATTGTTTTTAGTTATGTCCCCGAGTAATGAAGTTACAAAAATAGTAGGCAATTAGCCTATTGGACACATAGAACGTTCCTACTGGGAATTTCCTAGCAGGAAAATGCACGACTAAACCAAACAAAAATGCAATCTTTATCCACATCATCAACGAAGCTGTCGTAGCAACTTTGACATTATATGTAGATATATGTAGATTTTAAAGAAAGTAATGCTGCGGAGCAATTGCTTAAAATATTTTGGTTTCGGGCTCGAAAGTACAGACATCATACAAACTCAAAACGTTTCTCACATATGTATACAATAGTACATTGTAATAAATGATAGTGAATCTTAATAAATTAACTTGATATATCTATCATCCTATAAACTCGATACAGTAATGAGGTGCATACGGAACTACTAACCGATACTAAAACAACTAAGGGTCATCCGAGGTAAAATGTTTTTGTTGGACAACCAAAAGGTTTTTGAAGCACTTATTTACTGTAGAGATATATCGATATTAAAATGTATTCGTCCATTGCAATGTATAATAGAATAACCAGAATCTGTTTGCATATTTCCCTGCACGTATCACACAAGTTAATCTAATTCAATAGACTTTCAAGAAACATGACTATAGATGATGTTCATAAATGATTTGATCATAAGTTTATTGTGTGCAAATGTGCTGCGGGTAATAGAAATAGAGACTTTACGTGCTCTGGTATTGAACCAAATGATATTACCATTCAAGTCTAGTAAAAGCGTTCATAAACCTTTTGCCATTCCTCATTGCTATTAACAATTTGTAATATAAGTAATTTTGATATGATTACGTTTTATTTTCATTACATTATTCAAAATCTCAATAAATTCTAATGCCTTTTAGAAGAGATTTTGTTTGACAAGCTACGGATCTGCATATTCTAGGTGCCTATGTAATAGATGTAGATATACTGTAGTATCAAGGGCCGGATATCACGCTTAAGTTGGTCCCAAAAGGACATCTTTTGATCCTGCCCAGGTACATCACGGAACACGCACCGCCGGGCACTTTAATAATTTATCCCACAGTTACAATGAACTAAAGAATTTAAAAGGTATACGCGTTTTCCGTTGAAATTTTCTTGCAAACTTCGCCCATTCTCTTTGTAACACTTATGGAAGCCAAAACTGTTGATTATGGCTATATTTTAGGCATTTTTATTCCTCAAGGATACAAAAGAACTTTTGTTCCTTATCACACACAATGATGAAGTTTTTAAGAGACACTTTTCTTGACTTGTGAAAAATATTACTTACGTGATACTTTTGACGTGTAAAGCCTGCAGAGAATAGAGAAAGTTTGATGCACTTTATGATATGGTTTTGTCGCTTCAATTATTGATTTACTTTTTAAATAGGAGCTGATGGTTTAGCAAGCCAGTCCTCTCGCGATTTTTATTAAAACGCGTCAATATTCTGATGCCAAAGAAGCCAAAACAAGGCATAAAATAATTACTCCAAATCTAGATGTATTTCTTGTGCAGCATACACTTCATTACATACAGATACTTTTAGATTTTAATGTATGTAAAACATAATACGCTAATCAAGTATCAGTATAGCAGTTGATTGTGTTAGTCAAGTGAACGAAAACTAATAGGGAACGGTTCGATTTCTTCTACAACCTTCAATATAAACAATGTTGTGTAACAAATCAAACAACACATGATTATAGGAAATAGCAGATCCTTTGATTACAGAAGGAAGGATGCAAAATTCCTTTTTAAATATTTTACAGTGTAAACGATTACATGTCCGGTGACCTGCCGGGTTGGATCCTGTACGTTTTCGTCAGTTGCAATAAATCAGTGCTAACGAACGGACGTGGAGTTTCTGTGCTAATTGCTAGAAAATGGAATAATTTTTTTATTAAATTGTAATCTTCCGTCTATACCTGGACTATTTTGGTGTTTACTAGTGCTCTTCTACAAAACGTGTGCGTCTTTATATCTATAATCTATAATATTTTTATGTCGGTTTCTAACTGCCCCTAACGGGTGCTATTAAGTAGTTAACTTATGAAATTATAAGCACATGCCAATGGCTGGCTACTGACGGATAAGAGAGTACATCTGCCATAAGTGTTTAAAATATGTAATTCATGCAAACTTGCGCGTTTGTCTGTTCATTCGTATCCGTTTTTAAATATAATAAAGAGACAAAATACCGCGATTGTTTAAAAAAAATAACTAATTTGATCCTAAGTGTCAGTAAAAACAGATCATCATAATGATTGTTTGTATGCTGTGCTCCTGGCTTACGGCCAGAGCTGAAATACAATTGTGATATTCCCACCTACATTTTCTTCTAAACGTGTTTGTTTATTAATCGCGATCACTGAAAGTGATTCCAAAGTATTCAATCCAGTCTGACTGGAAAATGGCAACAGTTTTTCCCATCACTCAATAACGAGTATTATTACCTGTTCAGCGACTATTAATATATTCAAAGCAATGTCATCGCCCTTCATTTTCTCTGAAAAAGAGAGTATAGTGCATACTCAAGTGTTGTTTCTTTTGTTTACAGATTTAGTGCAAAAAAGTAAAGTGCTCATCGATGAGACTTGACAAGGTCTTTTAAGAAACCAATCGTCGCCACGCTGCCCGGTTTACTTACATGTAAGTGTTACAACTTGATATTTATAAAGTATATTTTATAGGAACAGCAGGTTTTGTCCGATGATTAAAAATCCAACTTGATTGGAAGTGGCATCAATTCTCGAAACCATATATTTTTATCTTTATTTTTAAGCAAACTTGCAGCCAGTTCTTTTGTGTTAATTCTCACGAAGTAAACATTTTTGTGTAATACACATCTGTCGAAATAAAATGACGGACGTCGTCTAAAATCGTATAGTTTTAACTAAATTCGCCATTTTTATTCGACAGAGGTCTATTATTCAATGTTAATTATGTACCTCTTGAGAATTAGCACCTTTTAACCACTAAAATGCGCAATCACTTTTTTTTTAGTAATAATGTTCTAACTCATGCACACAACACCATCTAGCCCAAACTAAGCAGAGCTTGTACTATGACTACTAGACAATGGATAAACATATATGTATGTTTATCCATATTTCACTTTCTCCGAATAGTAGATTTAGCATAATATTCAAATCGACTGGAACAAAATTGTTATCGTTATACTGTTTTCCACTTCTTACCGAGTAGGAATTGTCTCCTGCCCATTCATAATTATTGACTTGAATTTATATATACATACATATAAAGCTTGGCCACTGTACGCCAGTAAATTAAGGCGAATTAAAGCCAGTCTAAA
The DNA here is from genome assembly GCA_930367265.1 of Catocala fraxini. Lineage (NCBI taxonomy): Eukaryota > Metazoa > Arthropoda > Insecta > Lepidoptera > Erebidae > Catocala > Catocala fraxini. The sequence goes on from OV884045.1 coordinate 17,759,060, forward strand.
GATAAAATATACTATCGGTAAACAGTACAAAAAAGAGAACCAATTATAACAATCGTGTAGGCTGCCTGTTCTATATGCATCAGAATAGATGAATGTCGCGATCTTGAACTTGACCTTAGTTACACACTGCTTAATATAATCCTAGTCGTGTATTATTATAATCTATATTTTACTTTACTTTTTTGTTGTTACCAGCCAGTGTCTTTTTAGTGTTGGCAACTCGCAAATAATAGTCATAGTATTGCAAGCCTACATGGATATGGTTAATAAGTGTATATAACCATATTTAGACACTATAAAAAAGCATTGTGTGTATGCGCCGGCGTCAGGACATAGCTTAGGAATTAAGTGCTTAAAATGATGCGGAGTTTATGCTTATTTCAGCGTTAGTTTCATTTATAGTAGTATTATAAAAGCTGCTTGGTACTAAGCAGTTCGAAGATTCATAACTACTAAGTTGCAATTATGACATAATAGCAGTCTGGAGCCTCCCCTGGGGATATTTATATACACTGCCTCTTAGTAGACAGATTCCTAGGTATCAAGTTGACTACTACTAAGAATTTTCTTGTAGAGAATCAGTAGCGCTATCCTTTATGCGAATCCAATCCATTATCACCACTTCCACCTACTGCGTACGTACGTCAAGTTCATCAAAACAATCTTCTATAGTGTGTTCTTTTTATTACATTGTTTGTGACTTTAACTTCAAGAAAATAGCTTTTATTATTAAAAAGGTCTAATCACTTGATTGTGATTGTGTGGTTATGCGTGTTTAAAACGCAAATGTGTAAAGTATAGGTGTGTAAATAGTAAAATGACGTTAAGAAGGAAGTGGCCTTTAAAGCCGCTTAGTTGATATTTTTAGCACATTTATGCTGTAGTGTCACTGTCCTTAACGGTATATTAATTATGAATATTAGAGGTTCTATATGTTATTTAATCATATTATTTATTTTGCATATAAACTTATATTTTATATGTAAAGTTATTGATGATGTAGGCACAGTATGTATGGGTTTGCATTTTATTTTATTTATAATTATATACGTTTTCGTGTTTCGATAAATATTTCGAGATTTTATATTTATTTTATAAATTAAATGTGGATGTTAAATCTTATTGGCTTGAAATACGTGATATATTTTAAAATATATTTTTCGATCAGTCTGTTGCAGTCCACTGTTGGATATCAATTTACAGTAGTTCGTCAGAGCATCATGAGATAAAGTATAGAGCATCTAGCAAAAATGTGTAAGACGAGGTGCCTGCCTAACATTATGAGGATACTCGACATATGTGGGTACGAGCCTGTCAAGTTTTATAGTTTAAAATCACACAGACATAAATAAAACTAGAGAGTTATAGCATATAGTCCGTAACGGTACACTTGGTCGTTGCTTGCGGCCGCCAAATTGGGCGTCCTACCCATAATTTGTATGACCAATTGTAGTCACCCCCAATCATGTAATAAAGCACGGTCGTTGCACCCGGCGTTGCCTGCGCCCGCGCCGTCGCGCTGCTACAATTTACGACGGCTCGTTTTGTTGTCTGCCCGTCGCGGATGGACGGAGATGCATTCAGCGGATGTTGCGCGTGCGCAGGGTTGACGCGAATATGACAGCTGACTAGTTCTTTTTTCAATTTTAGCTTAATATAATTAATATTAACTTATTGAGTTGCAGCGGCACACCGGTGGCCAGACACAATAGATTTTAAATTATGACTCGTATTCCTTAGATTACGAAACATATCTAACACATAGAGTGAAGTAATATAATAATAATAATATATTATTACATTACAACAGTCAAGTCTTAATTTAACAGACTACCTCACCTTACGTTTGTTGCATTTATGAGGATTGAGGATTGCGATACGTACGTGAGTAATAAAATGAAAATATTTAGTTGAAAACAGCTGTTTTGTATCGTACTAGATTCAAACTCGCAATACAGTGGCGCAGTAGTAGTGAATGCGTCTGCTGTGCATGAGGTCTCGGGTTCGAATCCCGGGTCGGGCCAACAAAAAGTTATTGGGTTTTTCAGTTAAGAAATCTCAATAGCAGTCTATTTGCCTCGAAAAGCACGTAAAGCCGTTGGTCCTGCGCCTGATCTCTCTCCGGTCGTGTCGGATTACCGTCCCATCGGATCATGAGAGTTAGGGAACAGAGAGTGCACTTGTGTTTGCGCACATACTTGTGCACTATAATATCTCCTGCGTAGTTGGCCAGTCTCCGTTAAGACTAGCCGCCACGCGCCGTGGCTGAAATTCGGTCTGGAGGATATTATTATTTGTCGTATTAGTTAAGTCCAATATTAGTCACTTCGACTTAACTAATACGACCAGTATTGCGAGTTTGAATCCAGTACGGAACAAAACTGCTGTTTTCAACTAAATATTTTCCCCCTTGTAATTGAAAACTATACTGAAACAACTGATTACAGCTACATATATGTATAACGGTTGCGGAAATACTCCGTTATAAACGCAATCATGGCGTTATAAGCAATATTTCATCGCGTAAAGTATAAGAAATCAATTCATATAGTTTCTTTTTAAATCAACGTTGAGCCAACTTTCAGGTGGTAGGCATTAAGAAGACTCACGCCTTACAGCTGGTTGGGTAGACTGTTGGGTTTTCTGACAACCGTCTCCTATACATGGGATCATGGCACTGATCTGACTGCACGCATGCATTGATCTGGCATATTGACTTCAGTGGTCGCCTCGCCACTGCCATTACACTGAGTGTTACGGGTTCCAATCACCCACAGGACAGTGTGATCCACAAATGGTTGTTCCGGGTCTGGATGTTCTTTGTGTCCGTTGCTTGAATGTCCCACGCGATACAGGAATTATTGGACAGGACAAGAGGCGGTATTTAAAAAAAAACTATCGTGTGCATCGTCAAGCATCATGCTGCTACAGAAATATTCCTAACAGATAAACCCAGTGACACTTCACACGGACAAACGACCCACTCAAATACTATAAATTGTGTCATATATTATATTGCGTTAACATATTACGCTTCCATTAAACAGTAAGGTATGTGTACCACTTCAATAGAAACTGCACATAAGATAGCGGAAAACTAGTAGCTAATCTTTATCGCTTCTGATTAGTAGAAATTATAAGTACTTGAGTATAAGGACTTTTTATTTTAAAGTTGTAAGTGGTTTACAGTAATTCTGTTAAACCCTGTAAGAATCAGATACTCTGAAACACGATAATATAGCTAAAACCTTCTTACTAAGCTAGAGCTGTATATGCGTTTGACGAAGTGTAAAGCGAAAGAACGAGAATGATGCGTATTATGGTAGTGATCATTAGGTGTCCTGTTAGCCATTTATAGCGTCATATATAAAAGTATATCGTATCTGATCGCCACCGCGAACGCCACCGCTGCAAGCACTGTGATCTTTTCAGCATGTGTAAGAGTTTGCTGAGTTTTATATATAATACTAGCTGTCCCGACAGACGATATCGTGTACACACAAAAAAAAAAATCGAAACCCTCCTCGAATCCACATGAACACACACAATTTTTTTTATCAAAATCGGTCCAGCCTTTTAGGAGGAGTTCAGTGACATACCAGGTACAATAGAATTATATATATAAATATATGTAAAAATGTATCTTTTTAATGACTTGTCTTTAACAAAAAGATAAATTTTACTATGACTACATTTAGTTACGTAAAAAAGGGCAATGTATACAAAACTTAATTTATTAAAAATATAGGTAGAGGACTATATTTTCTAATATTACTATTTAGTTGGATTATCAGTAACAAGCTAATTGTTAATGTTATAATATGTCAAATTGTCAATTCTTATGAAACAATGGCAATTAAACCCACGACCTCTATTCATATATCCAAGCTATCGACACTAATTATATTGTTCAGTTAGATGCGTAAATTCAGTTCATAAGGATGTAAGTGATTCATTTCAAGTGATATGATTAGCTGTTGCTGATGCAGTCGACCAATCACAGCAATTGACATAAGTATGACGGTCTGTTAATGAATTTTTGTGTTGCACTACGTTTTAGAAAACAGAGATTTAGTATATTGGACTCTTGCCATCAATCAAGAAAAGATTAGAGAGAGAATCGTCATCCAAATGTCATATTGTACGATCTTATAAACTACCTCCTTATACTATCTATCTGCGCTTGACTAAGCATAGTCAACATCAATTAATAATTAATATCGAATAATAAAGACATATGTTTATTCAGTAGTTATGTCAATTAGTATGCTCTGAACGTATTGTTACGATAAAGAAGCGGGCGCACGATCCTCGCTCGACGAACGTGTCATTTGAGCCTACGTGCGCATATGTCGCGATTATCATACATACACTCACGCATGTTGCCTTGAGGAGTGGCCAGATATTACGGATTGCCACTTGCTATGAACTTGACTTTTTTATGCTTTATTTATTGTCATCACTATAATTCCATTTTTAGAAGACATCTCTATCACTAGGAATAGTGTTACCTTAACTTAAACATAATATTCTGATATTTTAGAAACGTAAGTGTGTTTTAAGTTTGTCTGTTTCTGACAGAGATAGTTCATGGTACAAAGAAAAGATATTTAATTACTTAGCTTATCTTGTGCAATACCGAATGTGCTTGCGGGCTGTGGGATTTCAAATTCGTAGTCCTGCTTAACTCTCACTAAACAAATCTAATTACCTCCTTTTAATTAGCACCAGCTTTAATTCCGCTACCAGGGAGACGTACTCTAGAATCCATATGAAATAAGGCGATGCTTTCTGGTTGTCAATGATAAACTGCAATCTGGTGTAATTTGTTCGCCGAACAATTATGATAATGAATCGAAATGCGGGCCTCACGCAAATAGTTTAAAGAATTATCTTAATTGAGATGTATACGGGATACATCACAATTAAGATAATTTTAGGCTGAATGGATTTTGGTCTTGCTAATGGTGGATGAGAGAATTGCATTCAGTTGTTGAAAGAAAAGAAGCGGCGCTAGGCTTTGGAATTTGGTGATCGAAAAGGTCCGGGTACAATTGCAAGCCTTAAGAATTTTTCCGTAGGCACAGACATGTTCATTCCTCGTTTCTGTTTTACTAACCTCTGGTAAAAAGGCTTCATTTCACTTCTTGCTTAAGCAAAGATAGCACAAACAAACCCTTTCGTAATATTAGTTACAAAATAACATGCCAAACATTTGTTTTATATATCGATTAGTCAAGATTACGTACTTCAGTTTACACAATAAAACGTTCAAAACTAGCAGTGATGTCTAACAACAAAGATATACAAATACTACAGAATACCTATATATTTCTCAACTTTTCTACCGACTTGCATCGATCGTGGTCATGTATTGACTACCGTAAGGCGGCGCCTTCGCGAAGACCCGTCTAATATTGTATTTTACGTTCAAAACGAGTAAGACTAATAATGTTTTAACAAAGTTGAAGTATGGAGTGAGAAATCACCAATAAAATTATATTATTACGCGTGCCAATACGTAATGATTGCATTCTGTAACTGTACGAACGTTTCTTATATTATTTATACCTATTTGTTCCGGCCATACATTCTGTATCACTGGCTCGTTGGCCAAGTGCCGTGAGTGCGCGCGTAGCTGCCAAAAGATAGGCTTGGGTTTTGATTTCTGGGGATTGGGATTTTTGGAATACCAAGTCGGACGTTATTTGACAAGATCAGAAATGTGAAAGGATTGGGCTCTTACCCAAGGCGCCATACGCTTAAACAAGGGTGTGCTTGAATATGATATAAATAAATGAAATCTTCTCTCTTAGCCTTTATTATTCCCAAGTCACTTGGGGTCGGCTTTTCTGGTCTCACCGGATTTGACTGGATATCAGTTTTAACACGGAGCGGCTGCCACCTGACTTCCGCAATCCGAAGGCTAACGATACCCTAAGGCTAGACCAGTGTCAGGATATTATAGGATACTGACTTTCCCAATAACGACTGCCATAGATGTTCATGGCAGCCGGGACCAACGGCTTAACGTGCTCTCCGAGGCACGGAGTAGGCGATAATTGTCAATCAATACGCACATAATTTCGAAAAGTCATATAACTTCCGAAAGTCAGGGGTGCGCGACGTGGGTTCGAACCCGAGACCCTCTGCATTGCAGTCTGCTGGTCTACCCACTGAGCTATCGCTGCTACTTATTATTTATACTATTTATGCTATAATTAAATGAAATAAAATAGATATTATGTTATCTGACCAACCAAATTGGTAACATTGACGACACAGCAACCGTGTAACTATGCCCAGTAGACGTTTTAGTGAGCATTAAAAACATAATAATTTGTCACACCTCTGCCTACCCTTTAGGTGTTCCTGCAACCGTGATATTATGTTATGAACACATTTAATATTTACAAAATAGATTAAAACCGGCATCATTGTTTACACATTTAGTGTAAACGTTCCGTGTTTGTGATAACATGTGACGCTTGTACTGGCGGAATAATTTAACAAACCATTTATTATTAATGGTTACGTGTTCGGTTTCCGTGTCGGAGAGCACGTAAAGTTTCACTGATTGAGTTGTTGTGAACATCTATATCTATACCTACTCGATACGAAGTAGCCATACATAGTAGTAGTAGGATACGAGAATTAAATAATTTGCCACATGATATTGCTACCTAATATTTTAAAATAGTAAAAAGACGTATTAACAGAAATACTATCTATATATACGTAAAACAAATCTTTGTACCCCTTTTTAAGAAAATTGCGCGGACGGTGTAGTATGATATTTGGCATAGTTAAAGTTTATATGAAGAAGGAGGGGCGAGTCCTAATATTTTTATAAAATATGCATTAGAAATACATTAAATTAATGATAAAACACTACACGCACACATCCATGCGTTTGACACACGCAGTCGAATCGCGTTCGTTGTATTTCGGCATTGTTCGTCTGACGTCGCGGTCGTACAATTCCTTGTAACTATGGTTACCTACACCTTATTTATGTGTAATAGAGAAAAACAGAAAACAAAGTAGCAAGCTCAGGAATTTTGGTCGAATTTTGACCACTAGGCGACCGCTAGTTTGTATAAATAGACTAAGTTCTGGCATTCTGGCAGAAGTAGGCATAGGCATAGGTCTACTTCTCTGCCACGAAACCCACATTTCGTCATCTACGGTTTTAAGAACCGCATTATAGGAAGCGAACTTTATAACAATCTAGCCTTTTCCTGTTGCTATTGAGAATTGGCGAGAAGTATCTAACTATTGCCACTTCCCAATAGTCCATTTTTAATGCTTGCGCGTTAAAGTATGTAAAATAAGTCATCATACAGTATCCCTGTATGGTGACTGATTTTATAAACATTCCCATGACGACTAGTTCAAAACCCCATAAACGAGTTAACCATTTTGTCTATTGTATAATTTTTTGTTATATGTGTCAATGAAACCATTACTATATCCGTGCGGTCAATTGAAATATATAAAGATTGGAAGAGGGGTTGGGTTCGGTAAGGGCAGCTTTGATTTTGTACATAATACGTTTAGCCGTCTATATAGTGGTAAGCAGATGCCGTATCTGTTTAGTCAAACATTTGACTGTGATATTTTTGAGATAAGGATATAATGAGCAGCTGCCCTTCAGCAGGTGTTGTAGGGCAATGCCAGCTGCACGCCTTTACCGGTGTTGCGCCCTATGTTGTCCCACGTTCACAGTGCTATTAATATAACAAGTGAGAATCGGCAATGAATTGCCGTAAATCTTAGAGTTCGAAAATATGGTTCAAGTAATATGCAAAGGTCACGTGATACCACAGAGGTCAAAGGTTATAGTAGTAAGAGGATAGTCTTTTGGGGTATATCGACTATGCTGATGCTGAGTCGAATGGCGTTGACCGCGAGTCTCTAGCTCTTACGGTTCTTGAGTTAAAAGTTGTATAACAGACAGACAGACAAAGGACGGACAAAGATGTTGTATAAGAGATTTTTTAATCTCTAAAAATATGAATAGCTCTGTGAACTGGATGATTATCGTAGTCGTTTAAGTGGTAATCTCACCACTGCCACCATGTCGAATGTTGTAGGTTCGATACCCACACGGGACAAAAATTGTGTAATCCACATATGTAGTTCCCAGTCTGTTGTGTTCTTTGTGTCTGTTGTTTGGATGTTTGTAAAATCCACCGCGGCATAGGATTTACTTACAATGCGAGAGTTATCTTTTAAATCAATCTAAACGTTGATGTTCTGATTATAAGAAAACTTTTCTTTTCGAATGAACACACGTGTGGAAATATTATAACATTATTATTTAATTACGTAATATGTAAATAGAGCTCTCTCTATCTAATTAGCAATGTTAAAAACCTACAGTTTATAATTTTAAAGGGATTTAAATATTGCTCTCACTTTTCTGCATATTAGTTAATTTAACTGTTATATGTTGAAGTATAATATAATTATCTAGTAGACGGTAATAGTTTGGACTCTTACATGTGACCTAAAGAACTTCACGACATCAGAGTGTAAAACTCTTTTGCCTAACCTGTTAGCAACCAACAGGCGTGATACTATAACAATAATTATACTAATTCGCTGAAACTTATCATCTGTTTATTAAACCATACTTCGAAAATGTTCGCAATTTCGTTTCGGTTCAATACACACACCTATAAACCTGCCTACCCATTACAAATCGGGTCGTTAAAATATTTAACACACTAAAACAAATGTGCTACCGACTCAAGCGTGAAGTAAAACAAACACCAAATTAGATTTTCTCCTTCGCTATTGTTAACATTAGTGAGATTATTTCTTTACGGTCAAGTACTTTAGTATTGTTACGTAACAAATATAATATTAACTTATATATCTAGTGGAGCAGCGATAGCTCAGTGGAGAGACCAACAGACTGCAATGCAGAGGGTCTCGGATTCGAACCCACGTCGCGCACCTCTGACTTTCGGAAGTTATATGACTTTTCGAAATTTTGTGCGTTTTGATTGACATTTATCGCCTGCTCCGTGCCTCGGAGAGCACGTTAAGCCGTCGGTCCCGGCTGCCATGAACATCTATGGCAGTCGTTATTGGGAGAGTGTCGACACAAAAGATCCCACTGGGTCGAAGTGTCGCCGGTCTGCAATGGGCCTCACATAAGATACATACATACATATATCTAGTATATACTAATATTATTTTTGACTGCACGGATGGCTTAGTGGTTTAAGTGGTCACCTCGCCACTGCCGCCGCGCCGAGTGTTGTGGGTTCGATTCCCATACGGGACTAAAATTTGTGTGTTGTTTGAATGTTTCTAAAACCCCCCGTGACACAGAAATTATAACTAGCACGGGAGAAGCCTTAAAAAAAAAAGAGTGCTCCCAAAGGATTAGGTATACATAAGATGGATCAATTCCTATTACCGTCTATACAAAGACACAAAGAGTCCGTCGCAGAAAGTTTTGTTGGCAGAAATAGTTGACATAACTCCAACTTGAATTTCATTAATTTCACACACCTTTGTAGTAGTTAAGTCAAAAATAATTTATTAACTTTGCTCACAAAATAACACTTATGAACGTCAAAGGTTGTCGGTTAGCGACTTTTCGAAATTTACATTTATGTTAGTTGCTAGGTTCGAGCAAAAGGTTGAGCCTCTGAGAAGATACATGAAAGATAATCTTCACTCTTATAAATCGTGATTAAATTATAATTTCAGTATTTTACAACACAATTATATTTAACACACTGATATTCATGGCACATTTATCCAGATGATTAAAAGTAACATGCACCTCTGGTGTCATCCTTCCAAAATTAAGTGAAAATTAAATACTAGAAACACGAATGGTTTCTGTGTAGTAAATCTTAATAATAAAATTCTGTGGCTGTGGAAACCTGAAATTTAAATGATACCCCGAATATAAATTAAACTGTTAGTTCTAATAAACATTGAAGGAGATTTCGTTAACACTAAGACAATATAAGGGTACAAATAAGGAGACATTAACATAAATACAGTCTAAATTAAGCCTTGTTAATAGTTACTTGCGTACACGCATTCATTCGATTGACATCTTCGACACTGCTATAATTAAATGGAGTGTCAATTCACGCGATGTTATACAATTTTCTAGTTTAACAGTCGCGTTTAATGTACGCCTCATATTGGCGCGTTGTTACGCATGCGCGTTACGTGAGCACTCAGGCGCATGGCGGTGGACTAGTGGAGCGCGCGGCGACGATTGCTTTTTTGTGTGTACTGTTGTAGGGCTGTGGGAAAATGTGGAGAAATTATCGTGGTATACGATTGGCTCAGGAGTAAATGATGATTGATGAAGAGAGTAATAATTTGGCACTAATATTTGTTTGACGTTTTTTACTTTATTGTTTGTTTATAGTGCATGTTGTGGCAATAAAATTAAATGCATATTTTAATAATAATTTATATTTAAGTAATTAAGAAGCTGTGTGTTGTAGATAATCCCTAAATGTAAGTAGCAAAACATTTTAAACTCAACCCGTTGATATGCATTAAAAACTTGAAAGACATTTATAAGCTCGATTTTCGGGCCAGACAGTGTTGGAATTAAAACATAATATGTATCTGATGAAATGAGGTTTTAAAACATTTTGCCTACCTCTTAAGGGATATACTAGCTTGAATCTAGTAAATATGTATGTTGGTCAACAAAAATAATCAGGTGTATGACTCTCTTAATACCTTTTTGTAACACTTTGTAGACATTATAAATTTTCACAATCACTTCTGTATACATTCAATTTCTTCAAAAAGCTAATTAAAAATTCAAATTATATCTGTTACTTAGTCATATGATTCAGTATAACCAATATTAGCAACCTCCCGTTAAATACTAACAAACGTTATTTTACAACCTGCCCCATTAATGTTTTATGAGGAATCGAATGTTAACGAAACGCTTAAGTAATAAGGCGCCCATTTTATTATCATATTCCTGTTTATGACGCCATTGTCTATAAGATAAACGTCTAAGAAAACATACGTTTGACTTTTTATCTATTTCTGTGAGCAATATTTACAACTAGATCTTACCCGCGGCTTCGGACACGTTAATGCACATTTTAACAAAAATAATCAATGCCTCGGGAACAGTTTTCTTTGCCTGGATGAAAGGTTTTCAGGCCGTTTGTTATACCCGGACCACATATTTGCAAATTTTCATGACCCGGACCACGTTTGCGTTCATGATGACCAGTCGAGTAGTTAAGACGCAAAAGCGTAACAAACAAACATTCAAATTTATAATATTAGTTAGGATTATTGCTGGCTCGCTGCTGAAACTAGCTATTGTGTGCTACTTAGTTCGATTTTACAGTGAACCTTGTAGTAAGGCATAGTAGTATTCTATATTTTTTCTCAAGCTATGTCTATACATAGCTAAAAAAGTGCGTCCGATGTCAATATAATTATTGTTTGTCCGAAGTCCAACGTCTTATTTACGTGCCCAATAAACTTATAATTCCTATGACCCTACGACGGTACATTATATTTACAACAAAATCTCAAACAATTTTACTTAGCATTTAATTTAACTACTTTATACGGCTTTTATCGCGTTTTTATTTGACACTTTATTACATAATTTTGAAAACTGTTACACTACTACTACTATTACTCTTTACTAATTTTTGAGCTATTAAATAATTATTAAACTATTAAATCGATAAAATCCGTATATAGTATAATTTCAATGAATAATATTCGCGTAAACAGAAGATAATATTATTTAATTTTTTTAAACTAATTTGTTAATTAAATAAACTTAGTCTTTTAATCTACAGAAGATAGCAACCAGACAATCTTATGAAGTATTTTGAAATTATGAGACTTTGAAGTGCTGCATAAGGTAATAAGGAATCCAGGTAAATCCAGCCAGGTATCCGTAGCTGTATCAGCAAAGAAATCTTGTCAGTTTCATCATTAAAAAATAAATGGTATCGGGATGCCAACAATCCTGAGAACTAATATTTAAAATGTTTTAATTAGCAGTTCCTTTATCAAAACACATTCATACACACAAACAATTTTCACGCATCATATCTGAACACACATCAATATAAATAGACAATGAATATATTTTTCATTGCCACTTGTTAGATAAGAATGTGCATAGATTTCTATTTGCGCATACGACCACGCAACAATGGCGTGTGGTAACATCAAGCTGTTAAAGGGCGTGCCATTATATTTGTGAGTTGTAAACCTGCTTATTATGTTATATCATTATGTTGACACCAAAGTACCAAAGTGAACGCTGGTTTCTCTTCCACGTACCATAGCTTACTTATAAGTTAATATTATGGATGACCTCGTGGGCACAATTTCTTTGAATATATTTTAGTAAACGTCTAACGGGACTTTCTTTGCTTGACAAGTAGCCTTTTTCCAGCTATTAATCTAGCTTCATTACAATTTTCAACAAAATCTGATTAGTTGAAGTACTTACATTCTAGACAGGTATCATCAGGCATCACGCCACTTTAGAGGTACTGTGTTATATTTATATTGCATTGGTGTATTACATGTTTTATTTTATGAGCTGACTGTTTAGTGTTTATAAGTTATTACCGTTGCACGTCAATCACCATATAATTCTTAAGAATATAATAAGACGTTCGATTTAATTATGTTTATTAAATCTATTTAAAAGTACATGTGGTATCTAAAATATAATTTCAGATATTAATAGGTATAATTAACATCAAAATACCTTTTATCAACATTTTAATACCCAAATACATTCATCGTTAATTCAACAATATTAAAAATATCAAGTGAAAGTTCGTTTTCTCGATATCAACGTCGGCGTTTACAATTAAAACAATTAACCGTTTCCTTCCGTAATAAAATCACAACAGTCTCGGATACGCCATGATAAGTTTCGGAAATATTTCAACAATGTTACGGCTTCCTCAGCCTCGTATGTAGTGTTCCCACGTCGAATTATTATTTGACACGCAAATACTGAGTTACTCGCCGGGTAAATATTGTTTTACAACTTTCGCTGTCGCTATTTTCATCATTCATTCATATATTGCCTGAAGCAAAGTCATAGAATTGCTTTGTATATGTCTACACTAGCTTTCCTCCCGTGGCTTCGCCCGCGTGAAAATCCAAATTTTCAAGTTACTAACTTCAACGGTGTAGAACTTTCATATAAAAGATTTTCACCCCTTTCATCCCCTTCGGGGTGGAATTTCCAAAAATCCTCTCTTAGTGCTCCCCTACACTCTCCAAGGAACATACATGCCAAATTTCAGCTTCTTGCGTTCAGTAGTGCGTTGTCTGTCAGTCACTCAGTAACGAAAGAGTTTTATATATATAGATTAGGTATTGCTGTATCTACCTGTACTTTATAGACATTGACGCAACCAAAATTAGGTTGTGAGTCTCAAGCATTCTACTGTTAATGGGGATGGATATTGGCGAGGTGAGCAGTAAAACTATTTCGCTATACCTCCAGCAACCAATACAATCGGGGTATAATTATTCGTGATATAGCGTCCATGCTAGTATGAAAAATGCAATCTAACTCTGTTTGTTGCTTACGATTCCACTACTAAACAGTTGAGCCGTATTTAATAAAACTTAATATGGAGATAGTTTGTAACCTGGAGAAAGATAAAGGCCACTTTCAATATAAAGAAGTAACGAAGTTGCTGAACAACAAGTTAACTGTAGGGACGTCATAATATAAGGTAAACAATTTTAATTCGTAACAAATTCGATGTGTTATCTTGTATGTCCACAAAATTTATCGCGTTTGTAATGTATGTTTATAATAACACATCATATTGTCTTTATCAGTGCTATTAAGATACGGTTTTTAACATCGTTGCAAACCTTGATTCATTTAATTTTAGGTTACGATATTCAATTAATACCTATACAAGTCAAGAAGTGTGTTTTAGGCTACGTAACTTTCATATTGAGGCACTTCTATCACATTTTTGTATTCTCTCTAGTATGAAATTAATTGGTAGGTATTGGAACTCAGTTCTAATAAATGAATTTATATACCTCGAATCGATTAGTACAAACTACTTGGTGCCAATCCGTGAGAACTAATCGAATACAAGAGATTTTTATACGTCAAATTACGACTTTTAAATTATTTCTCAGCAATGGTGTCCTCAATACCTGACCTCACCTACTTTATCATATTAATATATGAGATTCTTATTGAATTTTTGATAGGTACGACTGGCATGTTGGCCCAGTAAAATAAGTGTAGGTAAGCGTTTACGCAACTGCATTGGGTTCTATTACGGTGGCAGTCACAATTTTATTGAGGTGTTAAGTGCCTTAGCTCTTTCGGCAGTAGTACTGAGTGTAGAAGGTGACATCAACCTCATTCCTCGATTAGCTTGGAAATGTCTATGACGGAACAGAACATCAAAATATTCCACTCACAAATGTCTATCAATAAATAATCCATATCATTAAACCAGTCAGAAGCCTTAGGTTTCTTGAGTAACCCTAGAAGTAGGTTAGCTACGTACATATTTGATGTTCTTCTTGAATAATGGTTTTGCGCAATGAAGATTTAGAACTTATTCAGCGACCCAAAGTTGTTTTCGAGAGGGACGGCCGTAAAAATAATAATCGTTGGTTATGACGCCGTAAAATATTATTGGTTTTCTTTATAATGGCCGAATTACTCAATGTAGCGCAATGCGACATGTTTCTTGGAATACGAATCTGTTTTACATGATTTCGTATAATTTTGATGCATTAAAGTTTCTGCGAATTTTAATAGTGGTACAATTTATTTTTGTGTAACTGCATTGCGTATAATTATGGTACCTGGGTATCTAGAATCACGGCTCTATACTCTTGAAGGATTAGGCAGAAGTGTACACATACATCTTTTCTGGAGATTGGTTCATATATGGGACAAGTATGTTACTAACGTACCTACATATATTGCGATTAGGTCTGTTATTCGCATATACTACTTGCTATGGTTTACATAAACTTGGTTTAAATAATTATATTTGGGAAGTGAAGACTATAAGATATTACATTAAACGTAATTATAGGATGACAGTAGAAAAATACCTTAAAAGAAACCAGGAATAACATCTGTCTTGGGTAACTTTATAACCATTAAAAAAAACTGACACAAAGAACATGCATGCTCATAATATGTTATCCGTTTTGGGGATCGTTACCACAGCACAAGCCGCATTGTATGGACATCTAAATCATGTCGCGTGTCGTACCGATTAATCTAAAATACATGACTAATGTTATCTAGATTAAATCCTACCATTTTGCATCATCCGATTGGAAACCAGCACTAAATATATCATTAAATACACCAAGGCTTTTAATTTGTCATTAAGGCGTTGTCATAAGAATCTCAACTTATATCCTTATTGCTTTATTCTCACATCAATAGCCACTCGAGAATCCTTGATCTTTTATAAGTAAAAAATGCGCAGTGCGCGTAACTGCGTCGTTATTAATAAAATACCACAAATATTACGTAAAGTATGTGCTCGACCCAATTCAATACGAGTTCATTATTGTTAAATATTTTTTAATTGCATCCCATTAAATGTATATTGCAGTTCTATGGAAACGCCATGGTAGTGCGTAATAGTGAACGCACGTGATTAAATGTAATATAATAGTAATAATAATGGATTGTGGAACGAATGGTGTATCATGAACACACTATATACCATGTTGTGGTTGCAGTAACTTAGGTAATACTTTCGGTATAACGGTTTTCCTGCTAAGTTTATTATTGTACTTTTATTATAATATGAATACTTGTAATCGACGAGAGCGATTTAACAATATACAAAACTGTAACAAAATTATTGGGCGGAGTGGAACACGCCACGCATCCATCCATCCATCCACCCAGACATTTTTAGGAACTTGGCAACGTCGTGCCTAACTTTCCTGAAGATGCCTGAGGCGAAACACGTGTCCACGCATATTTTGTACTTGAACCATAATATTGCAAGTTGTGGTACGCCCGGGTTCCACATCGTGGCTGTCCCTATTCAGAGGATTTCGGTATTGTCAACCTTTTTCTATTGAAATGTGGCCAATCCGAGGGTGCGTGGCGCGTTCCTCTCTTCCCCATAATTTTATTTAGAGCAAAGGCGGCTCATTTCATTTTTGAAGTAAGACCATAATTTCGTTTTTACGACGGCCGCTGTACTAGTAGATGGCACGCATCTACGCTCTAAGAGCACTTATCTGCGGTTAATCTTTACCACCGCCTAGTCGTATTTTGTAATTAAGACATATTAATGTTGAGTTTACATAATAACTGCAGTTACCTACTGATGAAGATATCGCCAATTGTTGGCATATGGCATGTTTAAGTGCATTGACAGGCCGCTGTCGCCCGCGTGTCTGGGATTCGGTGTTGGTATAATTCGTTAATGTTATATGACGTTCAATATATTTTAGCTTAGCTACTCATATATTATAGTTCAGTTTACAATTTAAGTAAGCTTTCATGTGAGGAATAATCTCTGCGTCTTAGTAACATTGAATCGGTGGCAGCAAACTATACCCAGATTTGTAATGACCATCTGAGGATAACTTCATCGAAGTCGCATTCGTAATTCTTTAAAATACTTACGCATACGTGCGTGTCGCAATTTTAGGTCACGTATGTCGAAGGTCAATTCTTTATTCAGTCGATTGCTCCCAAATCACTGTAATCACCATCCATGTTTTCTTACTCTATGTAGAGCCAAGCCAATTAGTAAACATTTTATAACCAATATAACTAATAGCCTCTTCTATAAAACTTTCAAGTTCTATTTAATACGGCCGTAACTCAATTTATTTTCATTTCAATTGTGCAATGTGTGTGAAAATAATTACGCGTTTGACAAGTTGCCTTTCACATACGAATATGTTTATTACTGTTTTCTTTGAACTGCTCGTATTTTGTTGTTAAGTCAGCAGAATACACGCATGAAACACACAAATGTTTCTTTGTTTAAGTTACTTACTAATTGACAGATTGATCATAATGAGAAGATAAGCTTGCCAATTATTTGGTGATGGTTCGAATGAGCTGCCGTTCTCAAGGAAGCATCAGCCTCTTATTGGCGTAAGAGATGTTAGTGATAGTGTTACTGCGTTTAGCTCGATAAATAACCGTTCCGTTGGTTTATGTATCTCATTTTTCTTTTAATATCAAATAGGAATGCGTTTAACCACGTTCTGAACTGTTGAGCAATGATGTGCTCGACGATGGAGTACACCTGCCTTGAAGGTACCTATTCACTCCCAACTTGAAGATACCCAGATTGTACACTTCAGGGAACAGATAGTGGCAAAGAATTTCCTCTATGTTTAAATTTTATTCCCGAGGCTCAGACCTATTCTTCTGGTATCGCAAAACATCGTAGGCTACGGTACTCGCGATACAGGCCAAATGCCCGGTTGCGACCTTTGTGCATAAAAAAGAAGATTACAGACTCCGTAATCAATTTCGTTGTGAGATTTTAGTTTGTAAATCACAGTGTTTAGTGTCGAAATAACTCAATTTTCTTTGTGTTGCCTTTACGGATGTGCTCTAAAGTGTAATAGTGTTAATAGCTAAATCGTACTGTGGAGGTGTATTCTCACGGCTATCGTGATTATATAGTCTTGTTATTATTGTGTGGGACTCTTATAAGCTTTTAAGAAACGGAATGTTATACACAAAATACTATTTTAGTAATTGTAGTCATTGTTTATGATATTGTATGTTAAGTCGAGATAGAACACCAGTGCGCTAGCTGTGAGATAGGGACATTTTCTAAAAGTGAAATGTATATTTCTGACGCGTTGGTTGTAGAGTTTTATTAAATGTATGTATGATTGATGGCGACGGCGGAGGTGGCGTCTACATCTTTTATACAACATTTAAGCATATTAACACAGCGCCGAGCGTAAGAAAAAAAATCGGCGCGCGGCCGCCATAGTAAAATTGTATGGAGGATTTGAAGATTTTTACACAGAGTAATTGTAAACACATTCATTGTTATGGTAAATGTATATTTTATATTTGTATTAAATAAAAGTGTTAATTTTATTCACTAACTGTGACTGCCTGTTTTGGCACATTTCGCTCGGCGCAGTCTTAAGCAGGTTATGATTAATTTCGTTGGCGTTGCAATTACACAGTGCACTGAATTCGCAGGTTCAATTCCTTTCGTTCGTATGAAATTGTTAACTATAAAAATAATATATATAAGTAAATGTAAGTGCTTGGCGCATATAATTTTATAGCGTAGCTTGATTGTCTTAAGTATATTACAAGCAGCAAGTTTTATAATTACATATAAGTATAATTACATTATAGTAATATGTTACAGCTTTTGTTCTGCTAAAGATCAGCTGCGTTATTGCTGTAAACAAGAATCTTTACATATAATAAAATTGTACACAGATTTTTATACGTGTGTTTGTGCAAGCTAAGCTATACATTATCGGATCCAGATTTGATAATGTTTTTTGAACAAATAACACATACATAGATTAAGTCTTTAGGATCCGTAAATGATTCACGTTTGCGCGTATAATGTCAGACATACACCTACGGAACAAACAGCATCCGAAAAATGAAAACGTTTCTCGAAATAACCCGAATCGAATTTTACACGTCATTAGTCATATATTTACATCTTCTCTCGCCCTCCTTATGATATTACTGTTTTGATGAATCAGCGGTATTCTGTCGCGCCACATTTTATAACAACTTGTAATAATTACTGGTTATGTCAACACGTGCGTGATTCATCGATGGTTGATACGATACCCAGTCAAGGTAAAAGTGGATGCCGTCGTGAACGGTGACTAATCACCATTCAATATAGTATATTGTGTGTTACGTATTGTTTGAGCATGTGGTACTCTTTTGATTGTTAAATCACGGCATTGTTTTACGTTTACGCGAGTGTTATACTTTGAAAGCGAACATGTTTCGATATTGGCTGCCATGAGATTCGGCCGTTCGTGAAGTTCCTGGTTGATTAAAACGATATGAAGTTTTACTACAAGGAAATTGTCTGTAGCAAGGATATATGTCAACTGCACCCTTTGTGCCCAGTAGATGGCAATAGGTTCGCCCTGTGATGGGCTACGTGGGGTATAAAAGAAACATACCTGTCAAGATGTAGATGTGTAACACCTACGCCTCTGCCTAGCTCTTTAGTAGAAGTAGTAATACATGCATAGTAGTAGTAGTCTGTCGCCTATATCTCCTAAGAGGTCCAGAGGGACATCCACATTTCAACAACTATGACATTTTATTCTCATCTTATAAGGGGTCAGCCTATTGTCTACTGACCACAATACAAGACCTCGCGCTGCTACTTAGAATTTTTTGACAGAAAAACTGAATAGCACCTTGCCCGACCTAGGAAACGTACCCGAGTCCTCAGCAGTCGCGCCCAGTCGTATTCACTACCGCTGTGCCACCGGCAATGTAAATACATGTTCAGCCAAACCTTCATTTATCATATTTTACAATCACAATTTATATAGTATGACTGTTTAATAGTTCGGCATGATGAAGATAAACATCACACAAATTATATACTTGTAATAATGAACCGCGAACGTTGCGCGCGCACACCTTTCACGTTCAATATGAACAAGTGGTTCAGTAGCGATGCGCAAGAGCACATTGACAAGTATTTGTTTTATTAGTGGTTTATTCTTTTGTCTCACATGTTAAAACTAAAGAACTGATTTTTAATATGGAATATCTCCATTCCATTTTTCGTATTATATGGTAGGGTGAATTTGCATGGTAGATAATTTGATCAAATATTTTATTTCATATGTCCATATCTCTATGTTAACACAAGAATATTGAATATATAAGGAGAATATTGGTGCTTTTTCTATTTTTATAATGAAAAAGTAAGCCCGCTTTTTATTGATATACCTATGTATTTTATTAATTGTAACTACAAACGTGAGCAAAAGATAACAGTTCTATACATAATTAAGCAATGCAAAATTTTCTTGTCTAACTTGCATTAAAACTGACACAGCGAGTATTCGTACCAACGTTTGTGCATCCAAAATACACAGTACAAAGCCCGCTATGGCACGGCGCAGCGGAAACAGGCGAATGTTGCTGATTCGGACTGCATGCGCGTGCGCAGCACGACCCCATGTTACCGTTAGAAGCGTCATAACCAACTCGCTAGCATTGTACTGCGAGGTTTTATGTTAATCAGAGGGTAAGCAATAGATTTAACGTCGTGATTAAGCAATAAACATGCAAACATGTCAGATTTTATATTTATAATGTTAATAATGTTCTATCTTTAAATTTGATATAATTTTGATTCGTTGACTGTTATTATTATTATACAGTGTAATGTATCTAACCTTTGAGTAACCTGGGATTTACTTGATCGCATGACACGATTGAAATAACCCCTTCTGCATTGTCAATGGCTACCTATCAATTAGTCATCCTTCTAAGGATCACTTATTGTTATTGTTTTAAGAATATTTCCATAGTGTGGAAAGAATAAGTTTGAATGATAGAAAACATATGAGGACACGATATGAAATAGAAAAAGAGAAAATCTAATTAGTTAACTACTTAATAGTGAAAAATAATTTCTTTAACACTATACAGTAAAGAAAAATAAATGGAAGGAAAGGGTTAGTAAGGCTTAAAAGAAGTTAAAGAGAAAACGATCCTGCCGTATTAAGAAGTCATGAAAAAGGCGGAGCTTAGTCACGGCCAGAATTTACTGTAAAAAGCAGTACTCTTAAATGAAGAAGAAAAAGTACGTTAAATTATCTATAGTTTAGTTGAAGAGCCATGCTGGAAAGGAATTACGAATGACCCTCCAGGAAACAATTAAAACGTATCAGACACAGTGTTACATCAAGTATCAATTAAAAATCTTCCATTCACTTGATGTCGATCATAACCGAGCGTAATAAAGCTAATTTGTATGCGCAAAACTGCGGTAGATCACCATTTATGAGTCATATACTAGACGTATGACGGGTGTATGTATGTATTAATGGTACTAAGAAACATTATAACCTATCGTGGGTATATCCAGTTGTATGGGAAGAGTGAAAGTGTGCGCGATAAATGTATAGTGTGTTGTGCAGTTTGTACATGTTATGAAATTGATTATCTTGTAGAAATTGTTGGTGTGATCATGGGAAATGTGATAAACGGCTTTTGATTAAAGGTCAATAATATGGTTTGTATGTATATTTCATTCTACAGCAGTAGGTTCTTAATGTTAAGGTTCAGGTTTCTTTCATATTTTGCTATTTATAGAGTCACGCCTGCTTGCTAGACGGGTAGACAAAGACTTTTCTTTTGTTATGCATGCTTAGGATTGCTATAAAATGTTTAGTGTGTCTGGTCAAAAAGGTGGCTTTTGTGTTTCTACCGAATAGTGTTTCGAAATAGTTGGTACTAACTAGCGATCGTGCAAGCGGGCAGATTCTTGGTAGAACGTGAAGCTCAATCTTTTTGATATCTTCGCTTACACTTCGTACATTTACGTGGAATTTTCTGTCAGGTAAATGTTTGAAGACAAGTCTAACACTAGTTATAACTCGTGTATCATGCTTAAAAAACTCCATATTTTAAAAATACCATAAGCAAAGGTAGATCATATACTATAGACCACATTAATTGGACGGTTGACATGAACAACATTGGAGGTATTGGTTTTCCGAAGTGAGCTAGTTCGCTAAACCATTTGTTTCCAATATCGTATTGTACCGACAAACAACAATTGAACGCTTACCTCATCAGACTAATAAGGGAGTCAACATTCAAGAAATTCACGTTAAAATTACGTTGTACCATGAAAACAACTTAGAATGTTGAGTCATCTATGTCGGTTGTTCCGTCCGACCTTGCGGCCACTTTACAAAATTCTCGTCTGTAAAAACGGATATTCGGCCTACGCCCTTGCTCGACCGTTGGCCCATGACGCCAACACAATACCTTCGGATTATACCTTCCACTGTGACAAATACCTATTGATTAAACTGTACAGGGATTTTTCATTTTAGTTCAAATACGTGCCTTTTATAAGACTGTCTCGTTTGGTCAATGACTTAATGCGTTATCGTAAGCCCCTGTACAACTGCCGTTCGTGAGTTGGCAGCGTGTAATTGATTTTTTTGTCACATAGATCTCAGTAGCAGTTGTAAGAGTTCAGCACCTAGCTAGGCTTGCAATATTCAAGCGATATAAAGGTCATACATCACTAACTCTTCGCGATATACCACCCACCAGCGTGATGTTATGCATAGCGATAATTTGTTAGTAGAGTCTAACCAATAATGAAATGAACCTATTCATATGGGTATTAACGCAGGTCCTAGACTGAACTTAAGGAAATGTGTTCATAAATACAACCCATAGAGCACGTTAAATCAAGCCTAGCTTACTCTTGATACACGTTACGTTAGGAACTCATAGATACTACAGAACTTCCTATACTCATGGCTGTATTCTGAGCTCACACAAGTTAAATTGCCATTGATGCGGTACGTAGAATATAATAGCAAAATTAAAACTTAATATACTTGGATAATCCAACTGTAGAAGATATTGTGGTTTTGCTGACGAAAGAATGAGTGATCTTTTCGGAATTACCTAAGAACGCAGTAAACCCAAACGTCACAAATAATCCAGTTTTGACTAGTCCACTGTCTTTCATTTTACATAAATATTATATACCTACATATATTATTGTGACAGGATATTGTATATACTGACAATAACAACCATTGTTTAGTTAAAATAGGTTTCTATTAATAAATGTTATTTAATAATGGTATATTGTTGATTTATTGCACTTTAATAGGTACCGACTATGGCTTTTTATAATCAATTTAATATTGAAATAAATAAATATTCAGATATATCGGCATTTCAATTTTATTTGAGATCACCGTAGTGGCAAGTAGATAAAATCTACCTACTATGCACCGATATAAATAATAACAATAACAAAAGGGTCGCTTAAGTGATGCTTGAAGCATCCTGAGTATATTACTGGTAGCCTACTTACTTACTTACCCTCAGGAGAGCACGTGGCTCTTTAGCATCGAGGTCTATAGGTAATCTAGATATATTTTAGTATAGGCTATTATTTTTCAATTGTTCATTGCTTTAGTGCTATTAAATGTATGCACTGACTGCACTAATGACGTAGTAACCTCTACGCCATTAGTGCAGTAAGTGGTTGCCTCCCCTCTGCTATAGCGCAGAGTAACGTGAGTTCGTCTTCTGTTTACGCGAATGTTATTCATTGAAATTAAACTACTATATACGGCTTTTATCGCGTTGTTTATTTAACACTGTATTACATAATTTAGAAACTGTTACACTACTACTACCATTGAACTTTACTCATTTTCAAGTTAATTAAATTATTAAAACCATTTATATTTAGCAGCTATGGTCACGAGGAGACCGAGACCGTGACCATGGCTGCTGAAAAGCAACCGAAACGTCGGGGAAAGTGTAAACTTAAAAATAAATACTTTTATTAATTTTATTATCTTAAAAATTAGTAAAGTTCAATAGTAGTAGTAGTGTAACAGTTTCTAAATTATGTAATAGTGTAAAATTAACAACGCGATAAAATCTGTATATAGTAGTTTAATTTCAATAACGTGAGCTCGATCTCCAAACGAGATAAACATTTGTGGGATCCACATGTGGTTGATTCGAGTCTGGGTGTTCCTTGTGTCCGTTAAATGTTTGTAAAGTACCCCACGACGCAGTATTAAATCTTAGTGCGGGAGTTGTCCTTTTTGAAAGAAAGAAAGAAAATTACTATAAAATTATTCAGTGAAAATAAACGCAATGTCAAGTTGAAATATACCGTTGAATAAAACGAAGCCATTGACTGAAAAAAAAGTTATAAACCGACCTACATCGGACCAATTTCCGTCGCGGACTCCAACAATAACAGCGCTATTTATAGGGAGATAGATATCGCTTTATTGCTGACTTGTTTATTTTTGTACCACAGTTAAACTAACAATAACTCTACGAAATTTAAACGATAGGTATACAAAATAAATATCTATTTGTGTGTTTAATAGTATTCTTTAAATAATTCACAAATAGTGCGAGGTTTGTCGATTTAGTTAAATTCTGATGCTTGTGTGTATTTTACCTTATTCCTTGTCAAACTGTTATGAGAATGCGTTACGCAGAGGCAAAACATTGTCGACACATAATTTGTGTTCAAAGCGGAATACTCACTGCAAGCTAGAAAAACATTTTCTATTTCTTAATAGTTGGGGTAGACAAACCGAGGGCGTGTAGTACCTCTCTTGCCATTTTTTTAAACTATTTTGTTAAAAGAAAAAACCAATACTGTACTCACATCGACAGTAAGAAAGAATTTTTTTTTTTAAATATAAATGTATACAGAACAGTATATAGTATGAAGACCAAAGTGTGTACCTGCGTCAACTATGGTTGCAGTTGGAACTGCAACGCTTGTATTTTCGCAGGACCTTTACAGTAGCTTGAGTAACCATCTATTTTAGCTGTGGTTGCTGTAAACAGGCTCAAATTTTTACTAAGTTGAGATTTTACAGGAAAAGCAACGATTTAAACTTTCTTTACAGCTACTTCAGCTAAAATATATCACTTAAACTGGGCGTGAAATAAAAGGTCATACCTACATTAATTATTATTTTTGTTATTCGAAGATAGTACTCCGAGCTAAAAAATATTAAATATATTAAAGTCAATGGCGCATATTTTTGTATTTGCACAGAAAATTTACAGCGTCGACGTTTCGCGTCATTAGCGCTAGCAAATTTACAAGTGTACACGGTTAATCTTGTACCGAAAACTGCATAAACCCTGTATCACTTTTACCTTATTTTTATAGGTATATAACGCGTGAAACGAGTTTCGTTTCGGTGTGTAATATAACCATAAATAACGTGCTTATGTAAACCCATATGACATTATGTTATATAACCAGTGCGGCCTCCACCGCTCTGATAGTGAGTACTCGTAACTTATTATCGGCCGTGTGTCGTATATTAAATATAATGCACCGGTATTTAATATTCTAGGTGTAGTGAAGTTGAGTTAGCTAGAACATGCGTTGAGCGCAGGTGTCTTAACTCTGATGGAATTTAAAGTAGGATTCCTAGGGTGGTGCCACCATATCTTGAAGCTTGTTATTGCATGCGCTTGAGCAAGACAAAGATATACATATTATTATGTAGGTTCTTTAACGCGATGTCTTGTTCTCGCATCACAGTGAAATTATTGCTATAAGGATGGACAACAGTAACATTTTATACCAATAAAGAAGACCAGGTCTGATTTTTTATTGTTTTATATACTTGCAGTATTGAAGGCTAAAATGTAAGTTTGGGTGCCATCAATTCATTTATAATATTTTATCATAAACAAAAATGTATCAGACATGAAATTCATTCCCTTTTGCCGTTTACCGGTTTCATTTGCAAATTCTGTGCTGCCACTGAGAATTTCCCTAACACAAAAAAACAATAACATTGCGCTACCCAGAAATCAAACTCGGGACATTAAAAGCAAAAGCGCATACTTATTCTGCAACCCGCGATAATAATACTATCTTAACCCTCATTAAAAGTAAAAGGGAATTATAGTAATTAAGAAACACATCTTTTACGTTCCCACATTAGACGAGTGTAATATATTTTCCAGTAGGTACCAAGTTCAACTGTTTTATTACTCCCCGAAGACAAGTGTTTAAATCATGAAAACACATTAACCAGCGTTTACCAGTTAAACCGCAAATATGAAAGCCTGACAGTTGGCTGTGGCGCGTGAGTCGCAGAGAAAGGTGTATAATCTCATTAGAGGGAGGAGGTAATTCTTTTAGCAGTGACGGCCCTTGTTAACTGTGTACTGGTGTAAGTATAAAGGCGGAGCGGAGAATGTACTTTGAATTCGTTTACCTACCAGTAAGCCTATTATTTGATTGCGAATACGGGTCGCCCGAAAAAGATCTCTTATGGCCTATGGGAGCCAGCGTAATACTACTATCACTGTTAGTTTTTGCGATTCGTTAGGATTACCATAGTTATTTCTCTCATAAGTAATGAATAATAATAATATTCTATCACACACGCACAACACCATCTAGCCCAAACTAAGCAGAGCTTGTACTATGGGTACTAGACAATGGATAAACATACATATATACTTTATTTTTGTAAATACATACATATTATACATAGAAACACCGAGACCAAGACAAACATCCATGTTCATGCACACAAATGTTTGACTTGTGCGGGGATCGAACCCGCGACCTCAGGCGTGGCAGTCGGTTACACTAACCACTACGCCATCGAGTCGTCTTGTTTATATAATATTTTCATACCACCTTTAATTTCTTTTTCTAAAGGCTGGCAACGTAATCTCCTTAGTATTACAAGTGAGCATATGCTGCATTAGGGTTTGCAACAGTTGTAGTAGATAATAAAAAGCACATAATATATTTCCTTTGAAAATTACCGCAGCAATGAGTATTGCGAATTTTTCCGTCACTGACTAAATCGCCTGTTTTTGTATGTACAGACAGACGAACCTGTTCAAATATCGATAGTTTGACCCACAAGTTAAAACTATCTCATTAGTCCCTTAGACCCTTGCCCTTACACGCGTGAGAACGCCGTGTTGTTGTAGATCTTTCTTACAAATTAAGTTGTAGCACATTTTTACACTCCGCCATATGTAAATGCAGTCGGTACCCAATCACTGTAACGTGGCAACTAAATAGGTGTGTTTAACTAAATATATGTAATAGGCCTCTGCCTATATCTACGCGGGTAAAATTAAATGATAATTATAAAATAGATTTTTAACATTCACAGACTGGTTGCATGTTATTCAAATACACCATTGTCTTGATGTCATATAATAATAATAATAATATTGTTTTTATTTCTCTCAAAAAGGTAAGTACATTGATATGTTACAATAAGGTACAGCATGAACTAAAACCTTAGTGAGAGCTGGAGTTTGTACTAGGTACGAAACCTGTGTGACAAATCTCCAGGCTCTCGCCTTTAGTAATACAAAAATATGCAGCTAGAGATTGTAAAATGTGTCAGAAATAATATGTACTTCAAAGATGCAAGAAAATGTAGGGCAATCGATAAGGTAAATTAGCAAAAAGTGTGGGGATGAGAGTGTATATTTAAAGAGTATGTGTGTATGTGTGCGTGTGAGTGCGTATGTGTATGTGTATGTGTGCGTGTGAGTGTGTGTGTGTAAGTGTGTGTATGTGTGTATGTGAGCGTGTGTATATGTATATGTACGTGTGAGTGTAAGCATTCGTGTGTGTGAGTGCGCGTGCGCGCGTGCCATATTATTTTAAAGTGCAAATAATGTTTTCAGTTTCATCATAATCTAAGTTATTTAACCAGTTGATAACTGTTTTTTTACATTCCATTTTAGTCATGGGATACACATTTAAAATTTTGTTAACCTTGTTGTACACATAGCTACCAAGGTAGTAAAAACATCGTTGAGCTAGACTTGTTTTGACCGATATCGAGGGGCATACATAATGTTTTCGGCGTATAGAATGAAATTTTGAAGGGTCATAAGAAGTCTGTGAGTGAATTGTAAGGATAATATTGAGAATAAATATTTTGCGAACTGAGAGAACATTACAGATTTTATACAAATCATTTGTAGGAAATCGGTATGGTAGCCTCCAACCAACTTTTAGATTGACTATCAACAATAAATTATTAATATCTATTACTAAATACTTAAATTAAAATTGTATTAACTGTAGTTTGCATGCAATGCATTGTATATTTATTCATAAGTGACGATATTTCATAGTTCGATGCCAGCTCAATTAATGAACTGTGTAATACGATTTCATATTAAATTCTTTGCTGTCAGCAACTTATCAATTTTGATGTGTACAGCCATTTTAATTATGCAAGTCTTGCAATAATTATAATTACTGTGTCACGCAGGCTTTTCAGATATTGTAAAGACAATACCAC
Source organism: Catocala fraxini (assembly GCA_930367265.1). Lineage (NCBI taxonomy): Eukaryota > Metazoa > Arthropoda > Insecta > Lepidoptera > Erebidae > Catocala > Catocala fraxini. The sequence goes on from OV884045.1 coordinate 17,787,146, forward strand.
CAAGTGTTTTGCCTTAAATAGATTCGAATACCATAGGTTATTGATCTCGGCTTATAACCATGGCAAGCGTGTAAAAGAGCCAAAACAGTAATTACATATAACTTAGAAATATAAACTACATTAAGACTGCGCCGAGCGAAATGTGCTAAAACAGGCGGTCATAGTTAAGTGAATAAAATCAACACTTTTTGTTTAATACAAATATAAAATATACGTTTACCATAACAATGAATGTGTTTACAATTACTCTGTGTAAAAATCTTAAAATAATTAATATTTTCGCCTACAAAATTACGTAAATTTGCACGAAAAATGCAAAAACTTAACCTCGTGTTACGTGATTTTTAGATTATAAATCTATCCTATTTTACAGCTTAATCAAAACATAAATAGTTATATTACAATTTGTCCGTCTCAAATATTGAAGTTATTGGTTGACAATAAAGATATATATTTATCAAAAAAGCACTTCAAATCCTCCATACAATTTTACTATGACGGCCGCGCGCCGATTTGAATATGCGCCGCACGAGCTCTGTCATTATCTGTCTTACGCTCGGTGCAGTCTTAAAAAAAGCATGTATATCCTCACTCAAATTATATACTGTAGTTAGTTTACTTACTACTTGTTCTGATAAATGTTTTAACCCAGTATTAGATAATAAAGGCCTATGTATGTATATACTTACTTGTATGATTATATTTAATGTCCTCCAGACCGAATTTCGGTCACGGCGACCAATCTTAACGGAGACTGGCCATCTGCGCAGGAGATATTATAGTACACAAGTATGTGTGTACAAACACAAGTGCACTCTCTGTTTCCTAACCCTCATGATCCGATGGGACGGATAATCCGACACGACCGGAGAGAGATCAGGCGCTCCTGCGGCTTCCAACGGCTTTACGTTCTTTCCTATTTTTTTTGAAAATGTAGTATAGCCTATGTCACTCAGTGAAGATGCAGCTTTCTAATGGTGAAAGAATTTTTGAAATCGGTCCAATAGTTTTTGTGTGAAAATATTACAAACATACATACAAAAACACAAATGTTTACCTCTTTATAATATTAGTTTAGATTAGATTAAGCTGCTGGTTATAAATAAATAAAATAAATGTCGTCGTTCCCGCTGTCTCTTATGCTTCGACCTACAATCAATATACGAATAATAAACCGTAACGTCGGGCTGCGCACGCGCATTGTGAGTAAAGTCGCACAAAACTAATGTGTTGACACTGAGTGATTCTGTTTCATAGTTACGCACGGTTACCACTTCGGTTACCACCGCCATTGTTCAATAACGCTTTGGAATAGTTATTAATTGGTTTTTCGTCCAAGTGTTGAATGGTAGTCTTTGGCAATGTTATGAGTCAGGTGGATTCCGTGACGTAAGAACGTCATTAAAATAACATTTATTTCTTAATATCTCTAAGTGTGCGAATATTTTGAAATCATTAAGTTGACTGTATGAAATTTTATCCACGGTAACTATCATTGCTGTGTTGTGGTTTCGATACTTGCGATGCTATTCTGTAAACAACTTAAAATAACGTAAATAGTCTCAAATAAGATACATGTCTACACGACTAGTCACAGGTTCCACTTGTTAAAACCTAACATACTCTCATTCTTAGCGCTCGTCGGTAAAGAGCATTCATAATCTGGTTTTTCTCGAGAATATCTTCGAGGTCTGGTCGGAACGATCGCTGTATATACTATCTGCCATAAGAATAGATTTTGTTATGAACAGTAAACCATTCGTAACGCCCAGGTGAGAACGAGGCAAGATTATGTATGACAACCGCGCTATGGTAGGTATTAAGAGGCAACACTATATAGGAATATATTGTATAAGTTCTTTCTTTTTTTTTTAATAGTGCTACAATATCGCTTTGGGTGAATCCTGTTAAGATATTTGTATGTCTGTAAATAAATAAATAAATAAATAAAAATAAATAAACACTAAGGGCGAGAGAATTGAAAAATAGGTAGGTATTTGTAAAATCTATTGCTGTCGCGCAGTGCCCGCAGAGCGCGATAGAGAGACAACTGCAGCTTGGACCGAAAATACCTATTAAAGGTACACAAAATCAACATTTCGTAGTCCCCTGATTCCTTCTCCAAAACTTGATCGATTTAACTAACATTACAGAAAGGCTTTGGCCGTGTTTCTATGTTTTCCTTTTATTATATAATCTAGTCAAATTTGTTTTCTGGATGATTGAACACAGCTGAAAATCCGGCTAACTTTTGAGATTTTTGAAGGCCTATGTTCCTTTTTAATAATTAATTTATGAAAAATAAAAGAGAACATAGGAACATGCCTGTAGAGGTCATTTTTTGGAAAAAATATATTGCTTTACTGGCATTATCCAGGGAGGAAACAGGGGACTACGTTTGTATAGAAAAACGGCCCTTGTGTTTCCTCTTAATACTCGTTAGGACACGAATTCCTTCAGCGTCGGCCCTTCCTGGCTTTAACATAAGTTTCACTATAGAGCTAATAGTATTTCAGATCGAAAGATAACAACCTTGCGCCGTGTAATATGTAAATCCACCAGGCCATCTTCTTAGTAATGATTCTAACCATTTCTCCTATTAAGTTTTACGATATCTGCTATAATAAGCAGGTTATGTTACCGCAGCGACGGTCTTGGAGACCGCAGCGTTTAAAATCAAAATGGTTCTTGGAATTCCGTTTCGCTTAATTGGAATCTCGCTCTAAATATCTCTTATGACCAATGAAAATTTGTCCATCTTACCATAATGAGAGGCCATGGTCCAAATGCATTTAATCATTAAAACGCCACCATATCTACTGTGTTTATAATGATTAGTTGCATGTTCTACAACGTCGTAAATATTTTTATTCCTATAAGAGCTGACGTATCGTCGGCTCTATTTGTCTTATTGTGTTACAGGCCTATATATCCAGATAAAAATACTAAGAATGGTGTCTGTTATTAGACGATTTGAAGTCGAAGCATAATACTTATTATTAAGAAATTATGCAATAAAAATGCATCTGTTTAACTTCATTGCATAGCATTTCCAGTGTTCTTTCTTTCGTGGAAACTACGCAAGGAACCTTTTCTCTTCTTCTTTGGCTGTATTCATCTTTAGGCTACAGTATCAAAAATGCCAGCATACCCAAAAAATAAAAAATATTAAATTCGACACCTATAACTAACCAACCAAGTTTGCTTAAATAAAACATCAATCACAATAGTATGTGTACTGCACTTTCGTTAAATCATAGAAAATGTAACTGTAAATAATGTGTTTGAAAACGAAAGCTTCGTCCGATCAAAATATTTTAATTACGTATCCACTACGACCATTGATGTTTATAATTGCGGCCTCTTCGAACTATGATTATAGAGAGGCCGTTTTAATGGTGCACCGCCACATCCAACTAGTGGTTATGTGAAAAGAACTTCTTAATGTAATGCCAGTTATTTTTTGTATTGAAAAGCTGTAGTTAGCGGTGCAGTGTTGTTAAAGTCCTTATACATGGTGTGGTTGGTCGATACTAAACGTTGGACTTAACATACCGATACGAATGTTTTTGGTGCTATGTATAAACTTTCCTATTTTCAGTTGTTGGGAAAGCAGGGTAAGACGATAATGTGTCCAATTTAGGATATCGTCTTTATCGTTTATGTATTCGCACGTTTATACACAAGGTTGCACGGGGTTCGAATATCAATGTATCGTTTTAGAATTTTGAAATAATTTAATATGATTATTTATTAGAAACAAAAGAATCGACCGTTCCATTCTTTTCCTGCAAATTCAAAATCCATCAAGGAAACTTTCTCTAAATTTCTTTATTAGCTTAATTGAATAGCACCAGCTGTGCAAGGGGAAAATATTCAAGCACGCTTTAAAAAGTTATTCGATTAGGAGACGAATTTTACTAAATTAGACTTTCAATCTTTATTTTATTATACAACTTATAAACGAGTCAGTAAAAGTATATATTTTTATTACCAAATAAGTCTACCAGTACTTGTGCCGGTAATCGGGCAGCCGGTACCGGTGAATAGTATGATGCCAAGCCTGAAACATGGATATTTACATCATGACCAGGTTTAGAATTTAGTAGTTTACTGAAACTGTTTAGAGCCGTTTTGCTCTAATCTTTTATCGAATTAAAAATAAAATAGTTCGACAGGGAAACAATAAAATAGTTCGGCATAGAAACAAATTTGAAGTGACGGTCTAGATAATCTAGTCGTGGGCTACATTTTAACCATATCCATTACATTAAATGGCTCCAGAGATATAAAACATGTCATAAGATTAATATTTAGCTTAGTTTATAATTATGAACTCAAATTTAAAGAATACTACGCGACGTGGTAAACTCGTCAGCTAAAGCGACAGAGGGCTATAAAAGTTACGGAATTACACCGACAACCATTGAGGCATACGAGTTCTCAATTGAGGATTGTAACTCCAAGTACAAGCTCGGGACACCCTCAAGCTAGATAAAGATAAGAAGCTGGCAGTAATTCTAGGAAATATCGAAGATCAGCGTCGGTGGCGTGATGGCGTGCTTCGCAAAATATGAACTTATTACGAATAACAAGCGACGGCATAGTGACCTTATTACCTCTACAGAGAAACTGCTATATTTTACACTAGCGACCCGCCTCGGCTTCGCACGGGTAGTACAAAGCCTTAACAAGTTATACATCTAAACCTTCCTCATTAATCACTCTGTCTATTATTGAAAAACGCATGAAAATTCGTTAGTTTTTAAGTTAATTGCGAAGATATAATATGATGTGATTAAACTTAAGTATATTGACACGCCTAAGTTCCCATACACTCGTAAATTACTAATAACAAACTATAAAGCATTGGAATAGAAATTATAACTGGTTCGTAGTAAGAACTCGCGATGTTAAAATATTGATAGAAAGTGTTCAATTAAATTATCTGTGTTAAGTTATTAAGCCCTTCGCCACGCTGTAGTGTTGGTTACGCAGCTAGCGAACAAGCTCTTCATATTATATTTATATACCTTCGAATTGTAAGTTGGAGAAACCACCTCAAATGTACCACAAAACATTAGCGTAAACCTTTTTAGACTACCTGATTTGTACACATACTTAATATAATATTAGATAACAGGTCTTAACTGCGTTGGTAATTATTTAGAGGATTCACACGAGTCAACCCGTGTCCACGATCGACGCAAGTCGACCGACTTAAAAACGTCGCAAGAAAGAAAGTTTAACTTTACATCATTATTCTTCTTCTCCTTCTCCTCCCTAGCCTTTATTATTCCCAAGTCACTTGGGGTCGACTTTTCTAGTCTAACCGGATTGGACTGGATATCAGTTTTTACACGGAGCGGCTGCCACCTGACCTCCGCAACCCGAAGGCTAATGATATCCTAAGGCTAGATTAGTGTCAGGATATTAGAGGGTACCGATTTTCCCAATAACGACAGCCATAGATGTTCATGGCAGCCGGAACCGACGGCTTACGTGCTCTCCGAGGCACGGAGCAGGCGATAATTGTCAATCAATACACACATAATTTCGAAAAGTCATATAACTTCCGAAAGTCAGAGGTGCGCGACGTGGGTTCGAACCCGAGACCCTCTGCATTGCAGTCTGTTGGTCTCCCCACTGAGCTATCACAGCTTTTTTTTACATCATTATTAATTTTACGTAATAATATTGTCCTCCAGACCGAATTTCGGTCACGGCGGCCAATCCTAACGGAGACTGGCCATCTGCGCAGGAGATATTATAGTGCAGAAGTGCACTCTCTGTTCCCTAACTCTCGTGATCCGATGGGACGGTAATCCAAAACAACCGGAGAGAGATCAGTCGCAGGACAAGCAGTTTTACGTGCTTTCTGAGGCACAGGGTGTCTAACACCGCGAACTTCCTTACTCCGGGCTGCTATTGTGATTTCTTAACAGAAAAACCCAATAACTTTTTTGCTGGTCCGAGCCGGATTCGGATCCGAAATCTCATGCACAGCAGTCGCGTTCACTAAGCAGTTTTCGTGGCGCAGTAGTAACTTTACATAATTAATTATTAATGCAATTAATACTCGTTGTCTAAAATTATCTTAAGATCCATAAAAAGGTGAATGTATGATTTAAATAATTGACTCTGACGAACCTACTATAGTATGGTAGAGGTGTTTGAACTATTTATTTCAAGGCATTGAGTGCACATGTATAATTAGTTAGGCACTAAACTATGCCTTTTCATCGTTTAACTATAATTGATTACTTTCATTCAGATGTTCAGATACACAGTTCCTATGTCTTAGTAGTAATATTCATTTTCTCGTTACATTCCAATATACATTAATGGAACTAGTTAAAGTTGCCCTATCAAAAAACTATAACATCGTCAATTAACTATTTAGAATACGTTGATAAATAGCAGTTATAGTTAATTGACATTACAATTAAATTTATGTGTATTTATGTTTCAAAGTTACTAAAATACTTCGCCGCGAACGATTATGTTTAGTTTCATATATTATATAAACAATACTTAGTATGTATTGTTTATTCTTTGATTAAAATCAATAGGCAATTAACAAAATACTTAAAATTATGTATGTTAAACTTTGTAATCTACCAAATTTAATTATCAGCTTATTCAGTCCATCACTGGATGTAGTTTGCCCTTATTTTCTACTTGTAATCTTAACCGTAGTGTTACACTTTTTATGATTTTTCTTTAGAGTAGGCATTCAATGATCATGTACCTTTCATATATGAACTTGTTCTTGAGCGTGACATTGATATTAACTTTATTCCCATCAAAGACCAAACCGAACAAAATATTATAAGTATTAATTTACAGATACGACTCGTCCTTTATAGAAGCCTTAATATTTTTATGGTACTCTTATAGTATGTTTTTAAGAGTTCAAATAGGTGATGTGTGCCTAAACAGCAGGCGGTATCGTAATAAATAAATTAAAGTGTGGCCGCTGGATGGTCGCGCATTGCCATAAATCGGCTGTTACGTACGAAGCGTCCCTTCCTTGAGGCAGGTCCGAACGACATTCCATGGAGGCCATAGAACAAGATATACTCGCAGATAGGTTAGCATCACTTTAATGCCTATTGTCGTTTTCAAATGATTTGTTATTATACAAATGGCAATAAACGAGCATATGCGGTTGTTATCTATATACCGTAACGGTTGTTAACGGCTTGGTGATCACAGTTTCCGTACCCTATCTATTGCTGTACCAGAGGTATACCTAATCCACGAGTTGCCAATCTTAGGAAAGAACATTAAAGATTGGATTAAAGGACAGATGAATTGGAGAGGTAGATAGGTGGGCCTCTAAAAACCAAAATATTCGAATGTGTTGCTTTTAAAAGTACGCGCCATGTCATAGTAGAATTAGTTTCATTGAATCGTAATTTTACACTTCTTTGTTTTGTATATTCAATACAAAACTATTAAGATTTATACAAGTACATATATCATTTAAGGCGCCTATAGAAAAACTAAATTACATTTTAATCCGGTATGCGGAGTTGTGGATGGATTAATTGGTTAAAGATAATTAACTCATCAAATATAACTAGCTAGTATTTTTTTATCTTTTAACACATCTTTAATACATGTCTGATTGTTGGGATTACTTTATAAATATTAGCTAGTGCATAATTAACCTCAAATACTGATAGAAACATTAGCCTCCTTACTTATAATCGCAGTCGTAACAAATTAGTTAATAGAACTTTCTTTTTTATGCCATTTAGTTATACTAAGCAACTCTTTAATGTATTGTATGATAAATGAACAACTATAAATTAGTACGCAATTCGTACTTGTCAAGTTGGAAGCAAAAGTCGCTTAATAGCATCTCTATCTCTTTCATGAAAATAAAGAATCATTTAAACTGTTAGTATTTTAATTAACTTGCAAATGTTTTGCCTTCCCAGTCGGATAATTTCAAAAAATAAACTCAGATCACCATTAATAATAATTCATTTATTTTTCTCTCCACAAAATTATAAATTTACACATAAGAGGTACATGGAACTAGTAACAAGGTATACATTGAATTTTGTGAGAGGTGCCTGCGATAGGTAACAGGATACCTGTGTTACAGGTCATCATTAGCAACGTTGTGAAGTATAGGACAACGATTAGGCATAAAAATAAACCTGTCTATTATCTTTACTTAATCTTTGCCAAGTAAAGAGGTTGTATAATAGTCCGGGTACAGGTTGGGTGCATTAATTAGATGGTATGGGATCCCGCAATTTGCTGCAAAGGTAAGTCTTGAGTTTAAAGGTCTCGCTTTGTATGCGTTACGGTAACTGGGAAGAGGCTTCAATGCTGTCATGTGTTATTGACGGTGATAACTTTGTCGACCATGCAAAGAGCTAGCCTTATATGCTTTGCCATTCTGGATTTATCTGATAAAATAAATAAAATGAAATATCAACAGGTTACAGCAAAAAGAAAAGTTTATTTTAAGTACAGAAATACCTGTTTTAGAAGACCCAATCTTATATATACGCCCTTGTCTTTAACATAGAGCTTTTGAAATACTAGATATATGCATTTATAAAATGCTAGTGAGAAGGTCTGATTTGACCTGATTTTGATACCTTACTGAGGTATTTCGGCAAAATGATAAAAACAATATTTTATATATTACCTCGTGTAGTTAATTTTACAATAAATAATATCGAAATTGTCCTGCTAGCCCCTTAATAAACTACTGGGTTAATGTTTGCTGACGTTATTGCGTTCTTTGCATGCAACATTATCCTATTCATATGCCCTTGACAGTTTATAAAAATGGCTGATATTAAAGCTTGTAACAGCCTACAATTTCTTTTTCTTTTTTAATATGTTTTTAAAGACAAATACCGCATCAGGAATAATTCCTGTGTCGCGGGGGACTTTACAAACATTCAAACAGCGGACACAAAGAACATCCTCGCAATAACCATTTGATCAAATTTTTATCCCGTGTAGGATTCGAACCCACATCACTCGGCGCAGTAGTAAGGCGATCACTTAAACAACTACGCCATCCGTGTTATATTGCTAAGGTCTTCGATATACTTAAACATAATGGTGGATAAGAATGCGAAAATTGGCAGCAAACTATTGAAATGATTATACTGATTGAAATAGTTTATTATTTTAACTTTATTTTATAACAAAATTATTGTCTATTAAGTCGGGTAACCATGCTTATAAAAAGGTTGTCCTATTTTGTAAGCAACTCTTGATAGTGTGTGTAGGTTACATAAACAAAACATTTATTTTATTAACCATCCGATGGCCAATGGTGTGCTCATCAACGCACTCCTCATTGGTCGTATATAACCCATATTATGAATACAAATGGCTGACCTACACAATTGATGTTCTTGTTTTTACATACGAAACGTAATGAACTATGATTTGATTACTAATAATACGATAACTGGCCTCTGTTGTTGTTTGTATGTGACTTGAGTGTAAGGAAATTGTATAACACTAGTTCGTGGCCCCGGCTGCGTTCGCGTGTATCCCACGGTTATACACGTCTACGTATAATATGTGTTAATTCAGGATATGGTCTTTCTGTGCGCCAAGTTTCATACCAATCGGTTGAACGGTTTGCGCTTGATTGAGAAACAAATACTTAAATCTGTTTACAAATTATGACATTACAATATCCTAACTAATATTATAAATGCGAGTTTGAGTTTGTTTGTTTGTAACGCTTCACTTATCTAACTAACGAAAACCGATCATCATGCAATTTGAAATGGTTAAACGCTGCCAGGGGAATAGGAAAAAGTACTTTTTCGAACCTAACCTACATTTACGCGTGCGACACCGCTGGCAACATCTAGTAAGTTTATCTTTTAGTTATCGTTCACTTCATGAAGCTTCATTAACTGTAACTGCGTATGCAAGAAGACTGAGACGCTTACCTTCGCTGTTTTCTGGCAATCTGGAAATTCTTTGTGGCAGCATAATGATTAGCATTGTGAGGGTACACCGTCTTATTACGTGAAATGTGAGCGTGAGTGATTATATGAGTATTTGTAGAGTTCGAAAAAACTCTAATACAGCAGTTTTGTCCGTTCGTCCGTCCGTTCGTATGTACGTCCGTCCGTCCGTCCGTCTGTTACACAACTTTCAACTCAAGATCCGTAAGAGCTAGAAACTCGCGGTCAATGCCATTCGACTCAGCATAGTTGATATACCCCAAAAAGACTATGAACTTTGACCTCTGACCTCAAGGTCAATTGCATATTACTTAAACCATTTTTTCGAACTCTAAGATTTACGGCAATTCACTGCCGATTCTCACTTGTTTACTTGCGCCTATTGGCAGTAAGCCAGCAAGAGCCAGTGACTTGATAGTAAATGGTTCGTGGACTTCGGCAATGCCAACCGATCAGCTGGGTAGCTTACTACAGTAAGCAGAGGCAGGTAACTCGTGCTCAAGACTTTAGATACAGGGGCAGGATCCTATACATCACACGTTATACCTCGGAGGAGGTAGCCAGAGGTTTATCATACACACATTTCGCTGAATAAGGTTTTAAGTCCCACATAACGGGGGTGCGCCTATTGCACTCTATTGAGTCTAGACTCCGTGCTGACGATTTGTTGAGAGAAACTCCCAATAACACTTTGCCCCGGGATCGAAAACTCGCGATGCCACCGGGACGTTTATGTTTTTGAAACATATTAATCAAAATCAAATTTTCATCGCTTCATTGTACAGATTTTGGATGAGATAATTTATTAATCTCGGTCGTAAGTTTTCAACGTTACAGCTACAAACGATGTGCGAACGATAAAGAGTGCATATGTGTGCGCGCGCGCGTTACATTTAATAACAAGGTGTACGGCTGTACGTGTGTCAGTTAACAGGATTAGTGCGCGCGTTAATTGTGCGCTTACGATAATTGAATTGTGGAGCGTAAACACTCGTTGGACCTACTTTTGAAACTTTTCGACGTGTGCTGGCTGTAAACTATGCTGTTGGGATTATTATGTTCCAGTTTCAGGAGATGCTGAAAAATAATCTAACATTAATCTTGTAAGCTGTTTTAAAAATATTGTAGAAAACTGTGCTTTTGCAAAATAAAGGTTAGTGTAAGTTGGAAATTATATTATCAGATGTGTTAATATGATTTGAAGGTTGATCGCCGGTGTCGTAGCAAAGGAAGACATCTTTAAAGATTTGTGACAAAAGAATCAACTGTAAAAAAAGATTGTTTAAAAACGTCATACTTAGCGTCATACCTAGATATTATGTTGGTAGAAAACAGGCACCATATTTTTTTTAACTTTCGTGTATAGAGTATTGATACATACCTGAATCATTATTATATGGCTTACTTATATTATGATATACGAAATTTCGATACACATTACTTCTAAACAGCACATTGACGCGGCACTTATTAAATGTCTCATGAAAATATTGCCGTTACGAAGAATAAAATAGAGCATAATTCTTGTTAAGAAGTTTGTAGAATGTGTTTAATCGAGCAAATCGGCGGGCATGCTCGATTGGACACCAAAGTAATATTTTGTGTCGAATCACGCACAAATACCCGCCTGCTTAATGATATGATTACAACTGTAAATACTCGGCGACAATTTATATCATATTTATTTAAATGTACTTTCGATAATGTCTGTCATGAATGGAAAATTATATTGTTGCTAAGTACTGTTTATAAATATATATTTTTTTAATTCATCGTTATGCTTGTATAAAAGACATATTGTTACGACAAAATTAGTTAAACCCTTTAATTTCTCTACACTAAAAATGTTTGTAGGATAGATGTACATATGTGATCCAATAACCTGATTTAGATAAATATAATTTTGTTCAATAGAAAAATAATGCAATAACCAGTCGGTATAGAACTAGGTATTTGTTCTAAAAAGAACCTACATTGTCGTAGCTGTACCTGACCTGATTGTTCAAGTTTAATTGTTATTAAGTGCTTGGTTCATTTATACATCACACGGTGCGGGCGCATGCGGCAAATACACTCCCTTTGCCGCGTCTGCGTTGCCCAAGATGATACGCGTCTCACCATCATCATTGGCAATGCGTTCAACGAAAAATTAATACGCAGCAATTGCTTTATATGCGATAAGTATGACGCGTCAAGCACACGAATCTGGCGGTTTAAAGCATTTGCAGAGATATCAATTATTGTTATAAAGAGACTTAGAGTTTTGCAAGCCATACATAATCTAGTCATACATACATTTTGAACTTAAACAGCTAAAAACCGATGTATAACCCGTTCAAATCTTTATACTTAATCAATCAAAAGGGAAAACCTATCAGCCTCAATAAATTTGTAACTGCCAATACCAGTTATGTATGTATATAATAAGTTGCCTAATCGTCTCGATAGAGTGCGTAGGCGTGTATTTGTTCCGGATTGAACGAGTTCCGCAGGGAAAATCGCATTAGTGCCTTCACATCACCGTGACCGTTCCGATCTCTAGTTTCACTATTGAACCCCAACCTTGGTTCTATTAATCGGCTGTCCATTTGGAAGATAAGGTTCGCTGCCCATGGGTTTATAAAAGAATAGTATGTAATTCGTTTTACTTTGAAAGTAGCCTAATCAATTATATTACATAAAGAAAATAAGCAGATATATATGACGGAAAACGGGTGTTTACGCGATCACGCTCAGTGTAAATCAAAAGTATGCTTGTAACCACAGCCAGTACAAACTGGCCAAAACGTCAGACCTACCTACATACCTTTTTGAATGTTGAATATATTTACTGAGCGTAATCGCGTAAATGGCCATTTTTCGTTATATACCTAATTCACGCAACGTGAAAAAAAGAGAAAAAGTAGAAGTGATTAAGAAACAGAACGTCCAGCTCTACTGATCTCAAAATAAAATCGGTTTAACTAAACCCCTCGAATATAAAGCGCAATTTTTCGAACGATAGCTTACACATAAGCGCTTTTCATATCTATTGTGCTAATTATTCTTTAAATTATCAACACAAGTGTAATGAATAACAAAATTAACGTCTATTAATATAAAAGAATATAGTTGGTCTCATTGGACATGTATCGTAAGTTAACATTAAGTATCTTTTTGACTAATTGTAAGATCCATGTTTGACCCCTGGATCGAACAAATATTAAGATATTTGGCAGCACTGAGTCTGGATATGAGACTGATAGATGACAATAGACTTGCCTCAAATTAAGCGGGATGTGAAACAGATGGTAAAATGTGGATTTAATACACCGTTGCTTACCCTTTTCTAGATATAGGCATAAGACTATGCATAACAATCTTATACATTCTTATACATTCGTCGGTCTCGATGGCGTGGTGGTTAGTGTAACCGACTGCCACGCCTGAGGTCGCGGGTTCGATTCCCGCACAAGTCAAACATTTGTGTGCATGAACATGGATGTTTGTCTTGGTCTGGGTGTTTCTATGTATAATATGGATGTATTTACAAAAAAAAAAGAATATATATGTATGTTTATCCATTGTCTAGTACCCATAGTACAAGCTCTGCTTAGTTTGGGCTAGATGGTGTTGTGTGTATGTGGTAGAATATTATTATTATTATTATACACGGGTAACAGTTACATTTATTCGAATGCTAAAAATGTAAATTCTATCACGAATTTCACAAAGTTGGTCTAGTTAATTAAGTACAAGTTTTAATAAGGTTTCAACGCGTATTCAAAGCTTTTACATAACACAAGTATTCAAATAGCTACGAAGTTTCACGTAATTTGAAAATACTTGGGACTGAATACGCGAAGGTGTATTATTACTTGAGTTGATATAATCATGACTATGCTTTGGTGGTGCAGGGTAAGTGTATTCGACGTCTGTGCATGACGTGTCGGTTTCAAATCCCGGGTCGGCTAAAGTGTTGGGTTTTTCTGTCGAGAAATTTTCAATAACATTTTGCCGTCGTAGTCAAAAAGTTGTAGGTGCTTAAATTCAGTGCCTCAGAAAGCACGAAAATTCGTTGTTTCCATCTTTGTCTGGTGTGCGATTGCCGTACCATCGAACTACATAATTATGTATGAGAGATATAGAGAGAGAGAGAACTTGTGTATGCGCACACATTTGTGCACTGTGCAGATGGCTAATCGCGTTAAGAGTGGCTACCATAACCGAAATTTGGTTAAATAATGTTACTTGTTAATATTACCTCATTTCACATGCCATGTCCATAAGGAACGGCAAGGGTGAAACTATTCTTATATTATAACAATACATTTTCCGTAGCTTTTTATAAAATGTTAGCTTTTATCTCATAAGCCATAAAGATTCCGTACAATGGAGGATAGATAATGAACAGACAAAAGATGTTTTCGCATTAAAAAATTTGGCTGACATTAAAGTGTTTTGGATGCTGAAAGGTGTATGAAACGTTAAGATAAATGAAAGTAAATATTACAAACAAAAACAGCTATAGAATCTATATAAGGAAATATCAAATCGCACCCGACTATCGAAAAGTTAGTAAAGAGTCGGTGGTTCTGGAAATGTAGCTTTGACTGGACATTTTAATATAAATACATGCATTCATACACTCAAGCCTACAGGCTTGAGTGTATGAATGCATGTATTTATACATGGCATACACTCAAGCCTACAGGCTTGAGTGTATAAAAATGCATGGGATAAGTGAATGCTTATCCCCGAAGAAGACAGAGATGTATATTTACACCCACTTTATGACAGACATGTTTATGCCCCATAGAATAGGGGTTGAACCTATTGACTTCTATTGTGCATATTTATGATCTACGTACCTTCTGAGTTCTGCCTGAAAGAAAACTTTATAAACTTTATAAAACTTTGTTCGCCTGGGTATCTTATCGGTAACTTGAAATCGACCATAAGTGCACGTGAAAATTATAATAGCCTATAAAAACAACTGCGACAAAATTTGTAAAAGCTATATTTAATACAGCCAACATTTCTGCAAGTCAGAGATACGTGCCGTGGTGTCACAACCGTGTCTTAAACTGGACAATACAATGGTCTACCTACCGCTATCGCTATAGGAACTGTATCTAAATCCATCAGTCAGAAAACTCTGACAGTGTAATCCCCGGCCTCCCTTATCTTTCGGACACAGTTGGTTTGTTCACGTCTCCCCTCCGGGCCTCACGGCCTCACAGCGCCTCTGTGTACTTACCGTACAATGTCGCGATACAGTCTGGAGTAACACGTGACTATTTATTTACCGAAACCTGTAGGCCTTACGCAAATATGTGTGAAGGATTTCGTAATGTCAGCAATAAGTAACTGTTCAATATTTGCTGGATCGTATTAAGGGGATTATGTCGGTCGAATTTTTTATGTTCTTCTCATGCAACGTGGCGTAAGGTTTAGGTAGCTGTTTATTTTGTGATGTGTGTGTAATATCCTAGCTTCAAGTCTTTCGTCCTTCTTTTATCCTACGTGGAATACTGGTACATGCAGACGATACATAGAGACCCATATCTATGTAATGTCTTTTTTTATTTATTAGATAACTAATTTAGTCTGAAAGCAGTAATTGAATAGATTTATAATAATTTTGATTGTTCATCGATTAAGACAAGCAAGCTATCGAGAGGGCTCTATTTACACGAGAGACAGAGAAAAGTATTCATGAGGAAAACGGCGCAGAAGTTGTAACACTGTAACTGCGTTTTGCTTCATAAATAAGGATTTCACTAGCGTCGGCATAAGTATTAAGTTAGAGTGATATCCATGGTACGAAATGATAGTTTTTATACTTCAGTATGGCAAGCTATCATAAGCTACCGGAACCATATACCATCGTTGTTTGTTTATTAAGATGACATTACCTATGTTTTAACTGTCGTATCCGTAATTTTCCAAATTCAATATGAGTTCGTTAGGTACTAAGCCTACATGTCTCGGAGGTCAAATAGTTACCTTTCGATAGTAATGTTTGTATTGAATACATAATACTGTCGATATGGAGAATCAGTACTTGTAATTACTCTGTATACTGGTAATTGAATCTAAAGTATCGTTCTGTTGTGATGTGATCGTCTGGTAGCTTCCTTTTAATAGGCTATTTTGTATAATATCCACACACGAATGGCGAATTGCGCTAGCGGTAGGCAGGTAGCTCAACGCTGCCTCAGCGCCGAGTGTCCGAATTTCCTACAGAACAATATTTTGTGTGCTCTGTGTGTTGTTTCAATTCATTATATCTTTGTAGTGTCTCGCGTGTCCCGGGACATAGAGCTTCATGCCTAAGAAAACAAATAATAAAATATATATATATAAACGTATTTAATTTTTTCTAATAGGTAAAGCAGCGATAGCTCAGTAGGGAGACCAACAAACTGCAATACAGAGGGTCTCGGGTTCGAACCCACGTCGTGCACCTCTGACTTTCGGAAGTAATATCACTTTTCGAAATTATGTGCGTATTGATTGACAATTATCGCCTGCTCCGTGCCTCGGAGAGCACGTTAAGCCGTTAGTCCCGGCTGCCATGAACATCTATGGCAGTCGTTTTTGGGAAAGTCAGTACCCTCTAATATCCTGACACTGGTCTAGCCTTCGGGTTGCGGAGGTCAGGTGGCAGCCGCTCCGTGTAAAAATTGATATCCAGTCAAATCCGGTTAGACTAGAAAAGCCGACCCCAAGTGACTTGGGAATAATAAAGGCTAAGAGAGAAGAATGTACGTCAAGTTCCTACTTAAGTTTTGTCTTTTATTCTTTAATACACATACAAATGTGATATATAAAAAGAGAACCGCTCCGTCAACCATCACATTGGACAGGACGTGCTCATGACGTGTCCCTTATCTTGCATGGACACAGTAGTTCCCCCACTGCCTCCCCCTTTTCACCCCCTCCCATAACGTCTGGTTATGTTGTCACGCGGTCTGCCATGGTCGACAGTGTTGATAGATTTATTTAATGCTTCATTGCTACTTGCGGACAGACATTGCACATGTAGTACATTATAGTCAAGTTTACTTAATCATTAATGTGTGTTTGTAAATCATTTGCACATACATTTACATATTTAGCTTAATGAAAGTAAACTCTAGAGTTGAGTGTTGTGGGTTTGAATCCCACACGGGACAAATACTTGTGAGGTCAACAAATAATTGTGTGGAATTGCTATATTCTTTGTTTCTTTTAATTGTATGTTGTAAAGTCCCCAGTGAGAAATAGCTTGATCCCTGTTATATATGTATATGTATTTGCCTTTTCTTAGAGCAAAATAAATAAAGTTATAAAGCTAGTTCGACCCGTAAAACAAACATATAATATTCATAGACTTGTGCCTAATACTTGTCTTAACCTGTAAATTCTTGGAATACCTAATTTAATTGAAAATCTTTTTTGTTTAGCCGCCGGCGTGCCGCTGCGAGTCCACAGGTTAAAAAGAATTTATAATAACAACAACTTTTCATCCTGACGATGTAATTAACTAGCTGACCCGCGCAACTTCGTCTGCTTCATATAAAAGAATTGTTCCCGTTTTAGCAACATTTTTCATTGATACTCTACTTCTATTGGTCGTAGCGTGATGTTATATAGCCTTCCTCGATAAATGAGCTGTCCAACACTAAAATAATTTTTCTATTCGAACCAGTAGTTCCTAAGATTAGCGCGTTCAACCAAACAAACAAACTCTTCAGTTTTATATTAGTATAGATTATCAGTACCACGCATAATTCTATTAGTAACGTAATCATTTACTCAGATAACAATCACTACCAACTCATAGCTCATTTCCGAATCCCGATAAGCTTCTCATTGGCATACCTCAGCCCGGTTCCAATTACGCGCGGCATTCCTATTACTGGCTGATATGAGAGATATTAGATAAATCTACATGTAGTTGTTCAGTACATGCTTAGCGAAATCTGATATTGATAGAAAGACTTCTGTGTGACTGTTATTATCCGGATTTATGTAGTCGTCCCGCCACCGCCGCTGCCTCAAGTGTTGTGGGTTCCATCGGGACAAAAATATGTGTGATCCAGAAAAGTTATGTTCGGCTGCTTACCTATACATAACTACACTTATGAACATTGAGACAACTACCATCTTAGTCTCCCCGTGAACATGGCTGCTGAAAAGTAACCGAAACGTTGTGGCAAGTGTAAACTTAAATATAAATAGTTATAATAATTTAATTAGCTTAAAAAGTATTATGGCCAATCCTACAACTGACAAGTAAAAGTTATCCGAAAGCTAAA
Organism: Catocala fraxini; assembly: GCA_930367265.1. Lineage (NCBI taxonomy): Eukaryota > Metazoa > Arthropoda > Insecta > Lepidoptera > Erebidae > Catocala > Catocala fraxini. The sequence goes on from OV884045.1 coordinate 17,805,399, forward strand.
TCGCATGCTGTCTCACTTTTGTTAGGTTAAAGAAGAGAGATGGCGAGACTTTTATCTTATAGATAAATATTATTCGGGGGTGGTGGGACGAGCCCTTAAAGTTCAATAGTAGTAGTAGGGTAATAGTTTCAAAATTATGTAATAAAGTGTTAAATAAACAACGAGATAAAATCCGCATAAATCAGTTTAATTTGAATGTTTGTTCCGAGTCTAGGTGGTTTTTGAGTCCGTTGTTTGAATGTCTGTAATAGTGATTTCGCATATTTCCTGACATTCGTATTCGCATTCGCATTCGCAAATCTTATGCGAATGTTTTGCTAATATGAACGCCTGAAAAAATAAATAAGATGTCAATTACAAATAAGACTAAACTAAAAACGGACTCTTGACGCGCAGTTTGACTCGCTGTTTTCATTTTATTTTGCCTAAGGATGATATAATGATGTGCTATACATTGTTAGAAAGGTATTGTTTTCTACTTAAAGAAACAGTATAACTAATAGTAAAGTGTATTATTTTTAGATATATAAAACGAAGACAATAATACCGGTGATTTTGTCATGATTATTTGTCTATTTTCATAAAATGCCTTTTTAGATAGAATAATAAGTTATTTATTTGATTATCATAATTGAGTAGATTTCATACAATAAAAACCTAAAATTAACTATATAACGTAGGCGCCGGATCGGCTCGACAATGCTCGGAAGGAGATGCAAACTATGACAAATGTGCGTGTAACTCGCGCGCTGAGTAAGCTGTCAAAATAAAGCCATATAAATGGCGCCAAATTCAAAAGTGAATAATTCGCATTCGCGAATATCAACGGCAGATATTCGCATCCGCATTCGCGTTCGCGAATGCCTAAAAATTGACATTCGTTACAACATTAGTCTGTAATGTACACGACACAGGAATTATTCCTATTGTGAGAGTTGTATATGATATGTTAATAGACTGTGCTTAAAAGTTGTAATAGTAACACACCGTAAACTAAATAAATATTCTTACAACTGCATTAAGGGCATTACATTGCCCAATTACCTTGAAGATCTGGGCTTTGCAGTCCCGAGTAAGCGTCACGGGCGTGGCGGAGCTGCTAGGCGGGGACTTTTGTAAAGATTCGGGTTATTGTTGATTATTGCAAAATTTTAAAACTAATAAGTGAAAATAAACAATACACTTTTTTTACACGTTTTTTAGTATAAATTTCATACAGTTCTCAGTCGTTACATAGAAAATTTTATATTTAGTATTAAAAGGATCTACTTTCTCATTTTTTTTAATCAATTTAATAAAAAAATTATTCAATACGATGTTTTACCTATGTAATCTAGTTTTCTTGTATATTTTTTTATGGTAAATGCATAAAAGGATTCATCCACAAACTTATTTAAACCGAGCGTGTTTTTAAGGTTTGAGCGATGCATTCTCTTAAGAACTAGATTTGGCTCGCGGTGTCGCTCGCGTATATGTACATATCGAATCCTTAATAAAACAGAGACTTATCTCAGTATTATGGATTAAACAAATTTGAACTCTATTGCAAAGATTTAACACAAATATAATATTAGTATTTAACATATGCAATTAGAGTTCAAATTGCCTTACTTTCAAATTTCGAGTTAAGTCGCTGTTTTATTAAGAGTGCGATATGCAGGTTAGGTTAGTAGCTGTACTTTTTCCCCTGACAATGTGTATGCGAAATTTCATGATGTGCTGTTGAGTAGTTAAGGCGTGAAAGCGTAACAAACACACAAACTCACATTCGCATTTATAATATTTAGACCGTTCCGTTACCGACCAGCAGTTCCTATAGCAGGGCGTATCGTGTTGCTTTTCGTGTCTGATACGTTCCTAGCACGGTCATGGTATGAGACGGGGTTGTGGGCAGATTCCTTAATGCTCTAACCAAACAAATTGACATATATTTGTACTGTATAGTTTTTCTTGTATCATAGGTAGGGCGGGGCTAGAAGGTCCGCGGGTAAAAAGGTCCACCATTGCTATTTCCGAAAATAATGCTCCGTAAGAGATTTTGAGTACCAGTGTAAAAGGGCCCTGACAGGGAGATACGTATCGCACGACGACTAGTGACCTCTGGATTGCCGTTTGGACTGAACGCGTTAACGGCTCAAAAAGTGCACGTAAGTAAAATTTTACGAATGTTTTATTTTTAGTCTGAGAATTACATTCCTAACATTATAAAGTTAAATGTTACCTATTTATATAGCTTATAACCTAACGTTTTACGTACACCAATTGCTTTTTTAATGTATAAATTAGATTTTTGTGCATAACCTCAAACTAAGTTTGTGGCCCGTTGGGGTAAAAAGGGCCATAGGTGGACCTTTTAGCCCCATACAATTAATTATTTTGTTTTATTTATCATTTCAGAATGCGTAATTACAAACGAAAAACTAATCGAGGTACAAAGTACGTCAAGGTAATGCAGCGTGCGGCTGATTTAGTCCTGAATGAAAACAAATCGCTGCATCAAGTTGACGTGATTATGAGATAAGTAGAACATCATTAACAAGATTTATAGCACATCTAAAAGATAATCCTGAATCGCCAAGATTTGGTTATGGGAGTCCAAGATTAGTGTTCACAGCAATACAAAAAACTGCTCGGTGTGATTACCTACTCACACTTGCTCAAATTTTTCACGGTATAGGTCCCAAAGAAGTTCGACGCCTGGCTTATGATTAAAGGCAGTGAAATATAATTTAAAAATTCCAGAGACATGGCATGCAACAGAAATGGCTGGGAAAGACTGAATGACGGAATTTTTGGCAAGAAATGACCGTCTCTCTATTAGAAAACCCGAGGCTACTAGTTTAGACCAAAAATCAAACTAAAGACTTGTTATTAAGACTGAAATACTGTGCCATAATTTTAAGATTAGAAAAATATGTGGTTAATAGTCTATATCTGTTATTTTTCTTGATAAATGTAACGTACAGTTGATTTTCCATAATAAATATAAAGTACCTGTTGATTAAACTGAATTTCATTTTATTTATTTTCTTTCATCAACTAAAATCTGTTATTTATTCATACTGGACCTTTTAGCCCTATCACTGGTCCTTTTTGCCCCTATAGCGGGGCTAAAAGAACCACTAGAACTGCCTTTATAAATCTTTGATATCTGGCGAATAGTCATAAACTAATCATATTCTTTTATAATTATGTCAAAAGGAAGGACTACGCTACTTATTGGTATTTTGATCTTTTCCGAAATCCTTATAGTTAAATAGTAACGAAGCAATATTACTAAATTGGACCTTTTAGCCCCGCCCTACCCTAGTCTTTATTAAATTCTAAGTAGGATCACAGAAATTAGCTTTGTGTATAAAACAGACCCTTCTTGTAAATATGTTTGGTAGACTACAAAAATCTTGCCCCTCTATTATGTCGTAAAACCACAAAACATTCGTTGTTTTACACTACTCAGTATTTTACGTCCAGCTTTACATCCGTCTCTATCACTCATAGAAAGTGAGAGAGAAACAGAACAAGCTATACATTGAACTGGTCGCACTTCTCATGGGAAATGGCTTTATGAGTTTTAACGCACTCATGTGCTGTTTATGGGTTTAGTGCGAGAATGCAGCTGGGCAAACATTAGCTGTAATGGCGTCTGTGCGTTGCCATGAACGCGGAACAGCGCAAACCCATCCGCAGGACACGGCATTCCATTTAATTAGTAAGAGAACTCCTGTCGCTAAAAACTGCATAGTAAAACGTTTATCAAAGTCGATATAGAAATTTACGTTATCAGCGTTTAGTAGAAACTAATAAATCATTTATATAAAATTTTGGCGTATAAGCAGCGATATTGCAATGTAATAGTTGCATTAAAAAGCTTACAATTTTAAGTTAAGTAGGTTAGCTTAGTGGGGAGACCAACAAACTGCAATGCAGAGGGTCTCGGGTTCGAACCCACGTCGCGCACCTCTGACTTTCGAAAGTTATATAACTTTTCGAAATTATGTGCGTATTGATTGACAATTATCGCCTGCTCCGTGCCTCGGAGAGCACGTTAAGCCGTCGGTCCCGGCTGCCATGAACATCTATGGCAGTCGTTTTTGGGAAAGTCAATACCCTCTACTGACACTGGTCTAGCCTTAGGGTATAGTTAGCCTTCGGGTTGCGGAGGTCAGGTGGCAGCCGCTCCGTGTAAAAATTGATATCCAGTCAAATCCGGTTAGACTAGAAAAGCCGACCCCAAGTGACTTGGGAATAACAAAGGCTAAGGGAGAAGGAGGTAAGTAAGTTAGGTTTTTTTAAGTACAATGGTTATCTTGATTGCAGTACAGGTGACCCGGCCAATCTATTACTATAATGCATATTTAAATAACTCTATCTAAAGCTATATATATCTAAAGTAATGTAGTGGAGAAAACAATTTCCAGACAATCAAGAAAACGATAAAAATGTATCAATTTATTTATTTAAACATTTACATTTATCCGTCGCTTTAGAGAATCGCGTTTTAAGTATTGCATCAGTGCCATCAATTTATGTACATCTGTGCAACATTGTGACAAGGCGTAGCAACTGTATGGCTCTTCCTTTTGTTTTGTACTCTGTGTCAACAAACATGGTTCTGCCTTCCGCGTTGTAATTTTAGTTCAGAATCCTATGTACTGACACGTTTTAGACATGTAATAGTGGAGTAAATCCTTCGCTGTAACTTTATTAGATATAAACTTATTGAATCAGTTACAATGTGTATCAGACGAGTGGTTATATTTTAGAGTTATATCTGTGGAAGTACTTTCATGTAAACGTAAAAGTCTGTTAGCCCTATAATTAAAATAAATTATGTAATTTATTTTCCTTTTGACAGATTACAATGGCAATGTGGCATTATAAAAGTACTTATATATTTGTTCCTAAATCGCTGCATGTGCGTACGTCACTATACGTATCTCTCAGGTTCTGCGCGTTGTATTCATCTATTAACCATACATAAATTAAATATAACTATGTATGTATTTACTTACATACATACTCTCACGAGATCTCTAGAAGAGAGAGAGAGATCTCTCACCAAGAGGGTGAGGACATGTGATTTACTACCACACTTCTCCAACGAGGATTGTAGGTCCCACGTAATCAGAAAGCGCCCAACTTCGTGCTACCACTGAGAATTTCTTGACAGAAAAACCAAATAACACGTCGGCCACCTCGGGAATCGAACCTCAGAAGGCACAGCTGTCACATTCACTACCACTACACTAAGGCAGTCAGTATTTACATAACTTGTTATATAGTTATCAAGACAACGATTAGAAGATGATACCAGATGTACAACAGCCGGGCGGAAGCGTTCCACATATGTTTTTCTATGAGTAGAAACTTGTATGATAATATCAGCCATCTGTCTCTTTAACGGAGATTAAGAAAAAAAACATAACTTATCGAGGAGAAAATGTTGACCACACGGAAATAGGTTGTACGTTTAACTTTTTATACTTTACTAATGTTTGCCAGTGGTAGAAACTTGAAATTCGTCTATAGCTGATCATAATAGAATAAAAAAGACTTTTTAAACCAGATCAATTAATCACCAATTGAATAAATCTATCATCGCGCAGAAATCAAATCCGCTGCATACACAGTAGCGCAATAATGACATAAACTAATGCACCATCTGGCATCTAAATGATGTCATATGACTTTGTGGAAAACCGAGAAAACCTTATTTACGTGTAATCACTAGTTGTATTATAAGCGATTTTATAATAAATGTACAGTAATCGATACACATCACGAACATAATACTGAGTCTTGTAAGAGCCATTCTTGTTGCAAATTCACAATTAACTAAAACAATGGCTCGTGTGAAACGAGTTAACTTGCACGAATCAAGTCTAACATTCAAGGCCGTCTACTTACAAATTGATTCGTACACTAGAAAAATGTAACCCTACACTTATTTTGAAAGCGGTAGAGTACACTTTTGATTGTATTTCAGTTTCGCGAGATAAGTAATTGGTGGTTTTCGGTGTTCTAGAGTTTTTGAGATACCATTCGACGTCTGTGCGTTCGGTTGATACGTTTGGTCTCATGTTTGAAGGGACTTATTGAATTGTGCGTGTGTATGTGTGTGTGATTAGTGATTGTTTATATACATGTGTGTACTATGTGATATTTGGTTGGATTTGCGCCAAAGTGTTGGAAGTTTTTTATTTTGTACTAGTTGCGACCGCGTGGTCATAAGTAAAACACCAACATCTAGCTAAACGTATTTTAGTCTATTAGCTTTATTAATAGTAGCTAATGTCACTTTCAGACTTGAATGGTTTGTTACTCCATGTGGATTATACAATGTTTTAATAAACACGCCACAATATCTGATGGGCGTCATCATTATTGATTTGCGTGTCTGTCTTATAGTCATAACCTTGGTGGTTTATACTCATTTGCTTTTCCTTTCATTGCACCTATTAGCAGTTAAGCTAACGGCACACTGGCTGGTAATTGGCAACTGCCACTCAGGAACTTTAGCATTACCCAAAGTATATAAAACCTAGTCTAACCTAATATACCGTAAGAGAAATGCTCTCCTCCAACAAGGACAGGTTGGTTAGGAAACATGATAGTCATTTAATAACTTTCTCGAATTGGGAACATTATTAGCTGAAGCTTGCCCTTTACAAAATCTCGTAAATATTTTACGAAGTTCTCTAATAACCAATTTTTAATACATTTATAAATGATACCCTTATGATTACTGTCGGTTTTGAAATGGTGCTCCCACACTGGCTGTTACAAAATGTTTAAAAACATTTTTAACACTAAACATTTATTAACAAATTTTAGGAGTTGTTACATTCTGTTATGAATTGTAAGATGTTTTGAGTGCTCTTACACTGATGGAAAATGTTTACAAACATTTTTTAACATTTTTAATAAAACATGATATCGGTTCGCAGTATGGATTTACGTCCCGAAGCGTCTACACGAAAATGGAAGAAGATTTGCTCATTGGATTAGCTTTTATTTCTTGTTTATATAAACGAAAAGCGCTCTAACTGGATGCGCCAAACGCTAAGAGCTAGAGGAAAGTATAGTATACCCTCATGTCGTCTGAATAAATGTTTACGAACAAATGATCAGATTTTTTAATTTGTTACACTTTGTTAACAAACAATTTTGTTTAAAAATGCTTAGTAAACATTACCTAACATGAAAACATTTTAAAACATATTTTAACATTATGATCAAATGTTTGCTAAAAATGTTTACTAATGTTTGTAAACATTTTGTAACAGCAGTGTGGGTACCATACGCTCGCAATTACATGTACTGATTTTAGTAATATATGTTACGATTGAGTTAATCTCAGTGCGTCAATTTGTGGTTTGCAAAGCGGGTTGCTTAACCGTTGTAATGCGTATAGTATGACACAATCGTTTAGTATCAGCCCTGTTTGTACACTGTCCACTGGTGGGCACAAGCCTTCTTTTACTCGGCCCGCTCTACCTTAATGGCCAAGAAGTGCATTGACTGACTGTCAAACTTTCAGACATGTAGTCTTTCTTACGATGTTTTTGTCAACCCCTAAAATAGGTTATAATTCAATTCATACAAGTCAGGATAAGACCTCAAGATCTCTAACATAGCAGTTCATGAGGCACCCCACTAAGCTATCAGTGCTTATAACATATATTACGATTGAGTTAATCGCTGCATCAATCGCTGGTGTCCGAAGTGTTTCTTAACCGTTGTTACTTGTATCGAGTGATGTAATAATTGCTTCCACATGAAAACAGGATGTTATATACTTGCTATTAAGTGTTCGTTATACAATGTATAACAAAGCAAGAACTAGTGATCGTATATAAGAATAATTTAGTGTAATATTTAAAGCAAACACAACAACAAATATGTTTGAAATTTTCCATTTTCGTTAGGAATTTTCCTTAGTTACAGGGTATTCCATAAGCATTAAAATAGCGGGTACAAATTACATCTAGATTCAAAACATTTAAATGTAATATTATTTGACATTTAATATTCTTCGGTATGTTCTTAAAATCGGACACAGTGCACTAGATTCGAAATATTTCTGTCTGCACCATTACGCATGTCTAATATTTGCTATTACATGCGGTATTCTTAAAATCCTATTTATAATCACTCAAGTGTAAATTAAGAGCCACAAAGCAAGCTTTCAAGTTCACTGAGCAATGTTTGAACTCAAAACGTATAATAATTCCTTTTGTCAAAAATTCAATGACCCATTTTCAACTTTTAATTTCACGGCCTTTGCTAACGTCGTCCTGTGTTTAACAATTCATTATAAAATTCAACTTTAGGTACTTCAAAACATGAATAAAGTAATTACGGAAGACAACCTTGTAAAACATTTTTCATATCTGAAAAGTTTCATTTTATTTAAAAGAACCATTTCCTGATGAACCACGACAGCGGAACATATTCTTTGTCATTCCTGAATAAATTGTATGGCATTGTATCTCTGTTTTACAAAAAACAATGAGAGATTTTGTCTAAGATAGGGTATAAGAATACCAGTTTCCCTACTTATAGCTGAACCAGCACAACTGGTGATGATATCAAGGTACCATAAGTATTGATATACTTCTAGTAGTTTTTGCCTTTTCTCTCCTGGATTAGTAAGTATATCAATACTTCTTTTGGTACCTTGATATCATCACCAGGTAGGCTGGTTCAGCTATAGTTTTTGCCTTTTCCCTCCTGGAAACATGCGTGGATATGGTACTTAAATACAATTATTACTTTGTTGTGTGTATTACCCAATACTGGTGACATTATCCTTAAATACACAAAATAAGCCATTGGTAATGCATAAGTCACGATATATTGCGAAATATATGCTAAATAGTGAAGCATAGAAATAACTCGCACCTAGTAATCATTTATAGTAGGAATATCTATGTTGGAGAATGGTATTTTAATCAAGATGTAGTGAGAAATTTCATAGACTGACCATTAGATGAAACTGGGTGTTATTTATCAAGACTATTTAAGTGCTGCAGGTTCACCTGTGTTTAATGAAATTTAAGTTTACTGCTGTTTCGGTAATAGATATGTACTTATAAATTTTTCTTTTAGTGCTTGTCTACTTGCGTAGAAGAACTAAGTCCATTTTGGTCGCCAAATAAATAAATTTAACTTTTATGCTATTTCCTTTTACGCGGCTTTCTTACTGACTTATATTTCGCCTGGATTATTTCCCTTGCAGCAACTTTTACAATTTTCTTTCCGTAAAATCTATAGGTCGGATCTGTCTTTCTGAAGTTATGCGCTTACTAAAGAACAGCAATTATTTTTTTCATTATAGTATTCTTATAATCCTAGTTTCGTTCCAGTTTTCTTGATTTTTCTTATTCTGTGATATAACTAATCAAGTATATACGTACATAAAGTTTGTCTTGTCTTGTCTTTTCATATTTGTGTTACTCTTACATATTATTATCTTCTTGTTCTTTATTATAACGAGTATAACACAATAGTATGTCTCTTATTATTTGGAAATTGCCTTAGGAGAAACGATTGCCTTATTTTTAGGACATTAATGTTGGATAATTCCATCACGTTCATCGCTGTTACCGAGGGTAACAGCACATAGTCTGATACGACGCTTCTCAAACATGAGTCTCATACTTACTATCATATAGAACAGTAACGTTAGTCTTATTCTATGATATATGCTATCGAAATATATAACACAAATGACATGATTATCTACCTCCTAGATGAGGCTTCTGTCTCCAAAAAATAATGTGACACCTGGCGAATGAATTTAACTTTCGCTATAGAAATTATTTAAGCTATTACAATATGTCGATTTTCTTGCCGCCCTTGTACCAGTTTCTAACAAAAGTGTGAAAGGTTGCTGTGTACTTATTCTCAATCGATTTCTAAAGGAATTTCACTTGATGAATTATTATTCGATTTGTTATATTAACATTATTTGGTGATTTTGTTGCCTGTATGTGTTTGTAGCTAGCTGAAATTGCTGTGTCAGTGGTGATGTCACAGTTTTATCACTAATATTCCATATTGTTTACTGCAGGAAATTGAGTTTACTGCAGTCTTTGTTTTACTAATTTATGAAACAAGTCTACCTGTCACCGTATCCTTTTAACGCAGGAGTAGCTACACTACCAGTCCAAGGAAAATTACTTATCCGCCATGATGTACGCCAGGAAAACAACACAAGGCTGTTTGGCTGCAATCTTCTGTCTATTTGTCAGCGAATCTTACGTATGGATAAATGGTTTTGGCTACTCAAAAACTTATAACTTAGCATTTATTTTCACGTTTCATTGAATGCAAACTATAAGTAAATGGCATATTATATATTCATTGTTACTGCGTCATTAGAACGTTATGCTCTAAGCCATTACACGGCTTGTCTCTTTTTCAAACTTCAAGGTTTCATGTTTTATTCTTATCGTCTAAAGATCCTATTACATCATACTCATTCTTCCATTTTTATTTAGTGACACAAAGCGCACATTAAATGTATACAGATAGTCAGTCTTAAGTTTTGGCCGTTCGTTTGTTAATTCATTAAGTTTTATTAAATTATTTATATCCATTTAATTTAAGCGTTTTGGCCAGTGGCATGTTCTAAACCTTTTGCATCTGTTAAATAAATACACCTTCCCCCGACCATCTGTTAAGGTATCAAATTAGTAGCACAGTACGTATGTATGTTCGTATGTATTCAAAATACCCAAATTATCTAAAATACCCAACTTACCGAACACCACAAGGTTTTTTACCTGAGCATTTGTAAACTAATATCGCGTTACAGTATAATTTTATAGCAATTTGACCTGTGCAAGTTTTTACTCATACCTATTAAATAATCTTCTACAGAGATCAGATATTCATTCACAAGTACGTATTATTGTTGCTCAAAGATACGATAAAAAATATTATTCTGTGGTCTTTGTATTCACAAATCGGTGTTTAATTTTTTATTTATAATGCCGCTGTTCATTAGTTTTATCATAAGATGATAAAACTGGAAATGACATGGCCGAATATCGTTTCTTAGTTAAAATAAAAATATTAAACTATTTTAAAAGTAACGTAAATGCACGTAAATTTATTGTAAAAATTATAAATTGGGGAGTATATTTCTTAAGGGGACACCGCGAAAATTATCGTTTAGAATAGCTCCGCCCATATCCGCCCCAATGACACTCATTGTGTATCAATCCTTAAATAGCGGTCATAAGGTCTAAAATTGCGATGCGCCCGCAATGATCGAGAACGCTTAGAAATTGTTAAAACAACTTAAAATATTATTTAAAAATGATTGGTTTTAGTTATGGAAATAATGAGCTAGCAAATCACTAATATTGATGTTACGAATATATTTGAGTAATTCCTAAGCATAATGACAGTGTAACTTCCTTGTAATTTCAAAAATAGTAATTTTTCAGAGGTGTTTTCGAAAATAATTATGATCGAGCCAAAATCACAATATCGTGTTTTTGAGCTGGGAAATTCCAGTTAAAGACATCAATTTACCTATATCAAAATTCTAGATTAATTGGTCTTCTCATAGTCCTATACTATTCGATGAAAGTTAGTGGATTTTTTCAGTGTGCCTTCTTAAAAATGGCGCCTCTTTGGGATTCATAGCAAACTTAGCTCTATGGTTTGTTTTAACTCTGCTTCTAACATAGAATAATTTGTCGTGAAGATCTAACAGATAATTGAGCAAATCGGCACTTTAGTGTATAATTTTTGTACTACATACATTTATTTTGATTAGTTTTTATTAATTAAGTAAGAAGAATAGAATTTTTATTAATTTAGAATCGATTCCACTATTGCGTAATTTGAAAATGATTGTCGTCATAATAGTCGCAATTTAAATTGTATAACTTAACTATCGTTATTATCTGAGATGCCCTTTGGCTTTGACATAGCGTAATATCATTCAAGCTTTATTTATTGGTACACAATACTTAATACTTACAGACACTAGAATATACTATCACATAAGCTGGACCGCTGTTCTGTCAGATTGTTTATTCTGCAATTGTCAATTGCATTATAGTAGTACTCGTAGTTCCACCATGTGAGCGCCATATGCTTATAACAGAAGACCGTCCACGTTTATCCAATATGCGTGATTCGAACCACCAGGCGAAACACATCTAGATTTCGAGCCATTATTCTTTTTCATGAGGCATCTTTATCATCACTTAACTTGGCTTGATTATTAATTTAGTCGATCCGCACTTGAATAGAATACTGTACTATATCCTTGCTTCTCTCATTCTGATTCGAAGCTCGTGTCTAATAGTGGTCTGTCTATAAACAGGGCTGATGTAATCTTATTATGATATGTATGTTGCACTGATTTGTTAAGTGTGATCAAACGTTCCTCGGTTACGTTAGTCATTTGTGAGCACACAACGCGTCGCGTAGCCGAAAACGGCGTATCTAAAATATCACAATAGAATAGTGACGTTATCCGCGTATGACATAAAGGCGGCTCTACCGTGATTATTCTATTCACAAAATAAAAACAAACTTAACAATAAACCCAGCATTCCGAGAATCCTCAGTGGCAGTAAAAACGGCAGTAACATAACATCACCTGATCGATTGTGAAGTGAAGTTTGTATGGGCGTTTGTTTACCATTGTCGTGCGAATACTCAGTGTTTGTCGCGTGCGCACCGCGCCATGACCAGAGTAAGAAACAGACGGTGTAGGGGAAAAGTGCATCATGTTCTACAGTTTTTTAGGTAATGTGATTTATATTTATTTTGTTTAAATGGTGTTAAATATTTTTAAAGTTTAAAATCGTGTATTTCGTTAAGTTATTTAAGTTAAGTCTGTGTGACTATATGTGTTTTTTCATTTACAACCTACTTAGAACTTACATTTTCTAAACATCCCATTTTGTTTGTCTATCGACATTGTCTAAGATTGAGTGGTAATTAATGTCTATAATACCATTTTAATTATTTCTAAGTACTTTGTATAAATAATAAATAGATGTTAGGTGCATCGACGCATTTTGCGTGCGTGATATTTATAAAATTAATTCCTAATGGAAGGGGTAGGTTTCGTGATAATTTCAACCAAATATTGAATAATATCAAAGACATGAAGTAGAATTACTAAAGTGATCTTTGCTTGATGACAAAATATATTTTGAATATAATAATTAGTAATAAACTCGTTTTAGTTGTGTGATGCAGACTCTAGCGTGCATCTATTGAGTGTACTTCTATTTATAGTTATTAGTTAGCCATGATATAATTTCTTAAATACTCGTGTTTATTTTTGTAATAACTACTTTTGTGAATCACGATTACAATTCTGATAGTGGCCAACATTCATTGTGAACTTAAACTTTGTTACTCTTTGGTGTTCAACTATATACTAGTTAAAGAATTTCTTCTTAATTAAAACTTAAATTAAATTAAAAATAGTTTGGATTAGTCTATCTTTTTGGGCATGAACGTAAACGAATAAATATGTATTGTAATCCCAGTAATAATTCTTGGATGGAATAAAATTTGTTGCTTTTATGACGTGTCTTTCAATGGCGGCACGGTGTCTGTTGCCCTGTAGATGAAAATTAACTCGCCTACTATTAAGTAAGTTCTTAACTTGAAGTCCGCCTTGCGTATAAATATTCTGCCTCAGATATTTCATTATTTCTGAACCATTTGAGATACGCAAGGTTTTATGAAACTTAAGCTTCTAAAAGAATACATTGCCAAAATATTGGTACGAGACGCAAAAATTAAAACTTTCATTAGTTCATATGTCCTTCTATTTAAATGAAGTTATAGCATGTTGTTATGGTCCAAGATCGTAAGGTTCGCACAACCTTGCACCTGACATTCAGAATTGAATCATCGCGACGGTCGCGGCGCGGCCATATGTGCACTTGTTTGTTTTTCATAACGTTAATTATGTTAGTAAACTCGCATCTGTGATAATTAACAACCACATGTAGTATGACAACTTTGTGTTTATTATTTCTGATCGTGGATATGTAGTCCTATATAGTAAAACGTTGCTAATCTCAACTGCTGCGTAGCCACAAGCCTTTACCCAACAGAAATGTTCAGACCTACTAATGTAGCCATTCCACAAAGACGAAGAAATCACAACAAATGTCAAGACATGGCTCTGTACCCAATTTCACCTATCACTATACAATCCTGAATCGCACAAGCGAAGTTTACACAGCAAGTTACTATACATATTTATATACAAGTTCCTAGCATCAACTGACTGGCCGCAGTCCGTCAGGCAAGATCACCCTGCCTGGTCGGAGGATCCTTCCTTTGTCTTGGAGAAACATCACATTACGCTCCACCACAACAACGAAAGTAGCACACAAATTGAGGATGTTTAAAATCTATACTAAATATTGGTAGTAATTTACTTTTGGACACCAAAGTGACCTCTAAACCGATCAACTACCTTGCAAAGATAGCGTTGGTTCAGTTGGATGATTAATTCTGCCATATAAGCTGAAAAGTTTGATGAATGTGTATGAATACAGCTGCTTTAACTTACCGCTACTAATCATGGAGACAGATTCGACTATTGTTCTTATAATAGAGAAATCAGTTATCACCTATCTATCGAATTTAACTTTCATATTTACCTGTCAGTAATTTCTTTGACTTATTCTTTAAAACATATTACAGCTGCATCTCCAGTGAAAACTTGAACGAACTAATATCGACCGGAGAGAAATCTGCGAGAGCATTATTTCTAGTCATCCTTTTCTCACTTAATATACACGTAAGCTCCGGTTTCTAGTCAGATCTGAATCAGCTGATTACTCGTATTTACGTCGCGGTCAGACCACAGCAATTCAACTAGATAACATCTAAGTGCTTAGTTTATTGGATTGCCGGCTAGAATCTCTGCAGCTTAATGGAATTTAACGTGTTACTACGCCTACATTAGCCTGATATCTTAACTAGGCTAATATTACATCACTATGTGTAAACTAAGATACAATTCTATCAGAATAATGACGTTTCTTGTTGCAGATGTGTTTAGTACAATTTTAAATGCAATCGTTACGGTTGCCAAATATAGGCTGTGTGATGAGTGGTTATTCGTAATTATTCGATCATAGCAATTAGGTGCTTCAAAACAATAGATTAAGTCATGCTTCATTCAATATATGAATTGAAATAATATATACAATCGATATCGTTGGATAGAAAATGTAATATTAGTAATAGTGGCAGACTATTGATTCGCAATGAATACCCAGTGAACGAAAAGAAGTCGTATAAACGTAGCTTTTGATAATAAATAATTTTGATCCCGAAATAAATAGGAATTCTACCATGAAATAGTCGCACTTTGGTAGTATTATAATGATCGGCTAGTAGTATATTCAAGTGCTGGAACCTATTTCCTTTCTATAATATGGATGAAATAAAAATTGTTCAGAAGAACTCAGGTATATCAAATATTTATACGATGAAGCCATAGTTTTTGATAATATTTTACGCAAAAGCTAATCTACATAGACATTATATTATCAGTTAATCCTAACATGCCATTCGTCACTCAGGATGTGTGTTTGCACAGACTCGCTCATCTTTATTATACCCTGGTATATTGTATGTGTTGAGGCTTAGCTCATCGCGAGATGAGGGCCTCTGTTATCTTGAATCTTAACACGCGACATTTTTAAACTAATTCGCTTTTGCGTATTACGTTCAGTGTTGCTATGCCTAAGCGTACTATCATGATTCTTCTATCCTAATCTTATGTTTGTATGTGCCTATTCTTTGGTAGGTATTAGTTTCTTTATAAGACGCTATCTCACCTGCTCGTGTTTCTTCGACCGCTCTTTGCAATTATAATACATTTATAATAAAATCTCTCTCTCTCTCTCTATGTCTCTTCTATTTAAAAGTCAACTACATATTACGATAGTTTGTACAGTAGTATTACCCTGATTTTTGGTTGACTACCAGTTTTCCAGAACGGCTAATAAAGTTATTATAATCCACCAGAATTACGTAATAAAATACAAGGTATATATGTATAGGTACCTATGTATGCACAATACAGTTTTTTTTTAAGAATTCTTTTATGTCAGTTTCTTTTAAGCGTATGCGTTACTTGCTACTGAATTTAATATATTTGTGAATCATAGCATTCTTGTTCTGCACAAGGCATACATCTTAAAGGCCATTGCGTCGTAAAAGTAATGGATTATATATATTTACAAATAAGTAGTATAAATAAATACCTTTTAAAATAAACATTTCTATTCAATAGCTGCTCTGGAATGCGATAGAAGCTGTTCTATGTAAATTGAAGCTAATTACGTAGACGACCGCCGAGTCTACTTAAAAATATATGTAGTATAAAACAACTTATCATGTCATCGATAATAACCTAGTGGATTCTTCATAATTGACTCGGACGTCCTGAATTAATAAACATGAGATATCGTAGCGGCTGCATTACATCATGAAATAAGATCACCGAGAAGGGATTTATCGAAAGTGAACCTATTTATGTGTCTGATGATGTAAGCATCTATAGTACTAGTATGTACCTACCAGTGGTCCAGTTAGACTGGTTATTGTATTATCGGTATTCCACAGGAACAAACCACGAACAAACTAGAAACGAATATATTGATACACCATGAATACCTTATCATTATAATTTAAAATGCACATAGCTGTAGGATGAGGCAATGTATAAACGTGGCTGACGTAAGATTTGCTGTTTAGAATACGTTGTTTGATTATATTGTTTAGTATAGAAGATGTCCCTTAGTGTATAATTATGTTGTCTTGTGGCTGCCATCGGTTGAAATGTGTGTGGCAAGTTTGAGGTCAAGGTTGTCAAGGCTACCTATAGCGGCAGGTAATAATATGGTTATTGGTTTTAATTTCTTTCTTGTTTTATAAAAATAAATAATCTTACTATAATAATAATACATTAGTATGAGGGTTATAAAATTTTAGATCACATGCTGGTAGGGTTATATTCAACACCAGCCCTGCATTGAGACGATTTTTATGCAACAAAGAGTTAGTATGCTTGGGTGAAATAAAATATACATTAAACAAATCTCATAGGCTCAATCATTTACAATCAACAACCAACCTAAATTCTACTTCACTTTAAGTAAAATCACTAACCACTAAAATTTTACATTCATAAGTGTTACCATGTGATTACGTGATAAATGATTTTGGACTTTGACTTATACCTATATTTAATAATTATTTTGTTGTTCAATAATGTGTGCAGTCTTTAAACTTAAAATTACTTACTACCGTAACAAAAAAATCTTCTTTAAGCCATATAAATAAATTATTTATCGGTACCGCATCGGTGCGGTCCATGTATTTAAAATAAGTCTCTGATATCAGTACTAAACTACTATTCCCTCAAGAAACCTTGAGAGAATAGTTAGTAGTGTTGTACTAAAAAAACTAACTAAACTAAAAGACTAACTAAATATAAACTACCTTGAATGAACTACTTACCTTTAACGTATTCCCCGGAGAACTTGTAATAGCTAGCGTTTTTCTGCTCCAATATACCCAAGATTAAATAACTCACCTTGGCATAATGACAGTGATGGATATCCCTCGGGAACTGTCCGCGATTCGTTATTTAGACAGACGTTTATTAAAGACTGCCGTATGGCCTAAGAACACAAAAGTAGTGGACTAATTAGTGGTCATTTCGACTGGGTTGATAAAAGCCATTGGTCTAGGTGGTGGTCGTATCCAAAGCATAGTATGCGTTCTAGTGCCAGAGGCATTTCTTGCTAGTTTATAACCAGCGGTACGAGGTACGCCATACGTGCTTCTTCTTAGATATAACAGTGATATTGGTTGCTTAGACGCAACACGATGTCTTGCATCAAAGCTATTCGGTTATGGATTTGGTGATAACAGTCGCGCAATTAGCTGTTTTGTGTTTGATCTTTGCGGTCTGCTTCTATTAGTGTCGTTAATTCTTATCAATTTTACTGAATAAACCAGTCGTTGGAGTAGTTTTATGGGTCCCAGAGCTTATATGTATATGTAAAATAATCATCGTGAGGCTAAGCCAATATCATTATATTTATCAATTATATTAATACGTAAAGCAAAAACTTTGTATGGACGGAGGAGTATGAAATTTGGCACAGTTAAAGTTTATATGGAGAAGGAGGAAATATGCATTAGAAATACATTAAATTAATGAAAAAACACTACACGCATACATACATGCATTTGACACACGCAGTCGAATCGCGTTTGTAGTATTTCGGTATTTTCGTCTGACGTCGGACAATTCTTCGTAACTATGGTTACCTATACCTGATTTACATGTAATAAAGAAAAAAGAAAACAAAGTAGCAAGCTTAGGAATTTTGGTCGAATTTTGACCACTAGGCGACCGCTAGTATATATCAATTATATATGTTTATGTTTGTTTAATACTGGTAATACTTACGACATTTATTTGTATAAAGATATTGAAAACATACCCTTGCTCTTTCAATATTTATGTACAACATACCTATAAAATAAGTATTACTGTTATAAATTATTTCATTACGAAATAGAAGTATGTTATTTCGCTTGTATTCGTTCATAATTTGTGTGAGAATTAATGAATTTCTTATAAGGGGTTTGAATACTTAATGAGGCATCAATAGGTCACGCCATGACTTATTGACGTGTTACTAGAATGTAAAATTGAATTAAAAATACTTTGGCAATAAACTTCAAGTAACTGTAATCTTTTGGTATATAAAGCTACGGTTTCTGACGATGGTTGTACCGTCACATAGCGGATGTAAGATTGCAGCCGTAAAAATTGTGTGCCGCTTAAAAATCTTCTGTGAACTATTTAAGCACCGTAATGCGATCGTCATGTAGTTTATATAATAGGTTTTAGTGCCGTCATCAAACGCAATATGACGGAGCCCGTTATCCTAGGAAATAGTAAGTAGATTAAGACCTACCAACTCTCTCTGGTCGACTCTGCGTCGAGTTGTCAAGGCTCGATTGCCAAATGACAATATCAAAACTGTATTTTTTTGGACAAGAATCCTATACCCTTTCCACAGGCATATTTGCTACTTAACAGCGATGCCTTCTGGAGTGACGTAACACTCGTTGAACTGTTGTAGTTTAGCATTTGTATTCAAAGCAATGGATTAGTTATATGACACTAAATATAGTTTTCTCTTGTTCACAGAGGGGCGGTGTGTGAGTGTCGCACCGCCATGTCCCACCACAGCGACGAGCAGGCGCTCCTCACAGTCACCTCCGACTCGTTCTGGGAGCCTGGTAACTACAAGCGCACCACACGCCGAGTGGACGATGGACACAGACTGTGCGGAGAGCTCCAGGCCTTGGTTCAAGAGAGGGCGGATATAGAAAAGACTTACGCGAAGAGTTTGAGAGGGTGGGCGAAGAAATGGAACGACCTTATCGAGAAAGGTAAATTTACTCTTTATGTTTTATGTTAGCTTGTTCTAAACCTCCAAGCACACTGGATAATATGTAAACTCTAAAGAAGTTTGAACTTTTTGTGTTGCATTCTAGGACATTATCGGACTTGGCTATGCAACTTTAAATAGTTAGCATTAAATCCGAGTAATTAAATGCCCGATTCGAGCATAAGTGTCACTACAATTTTTTTATAAAAATCAAAGTAAACCCGAACAAAAGTAGCAGAATGCCTGGCATTTTTACCAATAGGTAATATGAGCCTTACGACAGACAAATAATAAAGTATAACTAATTTCTGCCTCACAATTTAGCATTATGAAGGCGTGATGTATTAATTATAAATCTAGAATAACCAAGTTCATTAAACAATCAATACACGTCTCACGCAAGCAAAATTTTCCCTAAATTATTCGGATATTCAGACAACAGAAATATGAATGTATACAGCCTTTGTCATTGACGCGATAAGCTTAACGATCCACAATCAATCTCTCTTGTATCGTCCCAATAACCGTGGATAGCTTGTACCATTGTTTTTACCCCGATCAGTATAACAGGACCGCGGTATCAATGGCATGCTATTGTTGGAACGGATAAATGTATTTATAATATCTGTGTCTATAATCGCACGGCAATGACCTGTATTTACTTGGGTTTGTGCATTGGGAATAGTTTAATTTCTAGTAGATTTTAGATTGGATGGCGTTTAAGAGAATCTATTGGAGTTTAAAAAGTAACCTAATTTCAGTATTTTGCACGGGTAGTGTACAGAGTATCAGGAAAGAATATAATTTTTGTTTGTAGAAATATACATATATGCGTCGCATATTAATGTCTTTAATTCCGTCCTTGTATTGTGCAACGAAAATATAAAGAATACATGAATTTTAGTCTTAAAGAAAAATACAGCAGTAATGATATTTAGAGATCTATGAAGATTTAGAAAGAAGTCTTCATGAGTGACTATCAATGTTCCAATAGTGTTTCTACACTATTGGAACATTGATAGCGACTACATCACAATAGTAATCGATCGAATCATACATATAAAACGTAGGACCAAAATATAATAACCCGCGACCAAAATTTATATTTGTAAATGTAGTTTCAGCATTAAATCCAGAGGGTATCTAATCTACAAATGAGTAAAATTGAAGTTTATTTTTAATATGTCAAAATAACAGCTTTTTACTCAATGCATATAAAAGTATATAGTTTGTTTGTGTGTCTGTCTGTTTGTTCCGGCTAATCTCTGAAACGGCTGGACCGTTTTTGACGGGACTTTCACTGGTAGATAGCTGACGTTATAACTTAGACTACTTTTATTTTAGAAAAATTAAAGTGTAACGCATAAAAATTAAAACGTTTTTGTTCAATTCCACGCGGAGGAAGTCGCGGGTAACAGCTAGTATAATATAAAGTTCTCATTTAAATATTATACATATGTAATGTAGGTACATAGGCAGTGTTTAAACATAAGATTGAACGTTAATTGATCCAATTAAACTAATTGCCGTTATGTTGGCAGTGCGTACCTACTTATGCTCTCGGTGCCAACATAAAGAATTAAAGTAACGATTTTATCAACTGAGCTCGCGTATATGCTCCGTACTACATATTAATTTAAAAGCTTAATTAGTCCAGCTTCAAAATTGGATACCTTTTGTTTAATTTCACTGTTTGTTCTTAACCAATTTGAAGCAGACTTTAAACAATGGTATTTCGTTATGAAAATTAGGAAAAAGGGTTTAACAGAAATGTTATACTTCGAATTAGAACCAGTTTATTGCTGCCTGTGTCTTGCTGGTGGTGTATTAGATTCTTGAGTTGAGGAGATAAAGTCCAGTATATAGCAATACGATGATCATAACCAAGCAAGCGAGATTGCCTAATTGCTAAGATCTAGCTCTGCTTTTTGTAGAATACCTACTATCACAATTCTTCTCTTACTCATCTCTCACTTCACATCTCTTATCTTATCTTATCTTATGTGCGAGCCAGTCAGTGCAGACCGGCGACACTTCGACCCAGTGGGATCTTTTGTGTCGATACTCTCCCAATAACGACTGCCATAAATGTTCATAGCAGCCGGGACCGACGGCTTAACGTGCTCTCTGAGGCACGAAGCAGGCGATAATTGTCAATCAATACGCACATAATTGCGAAAAGTCATACAACTTCCGAAAGTCAGAGGTGCGCGACGTGGGTTCGAACTTCACATCTCTTACGTGGAACATTCTGTCCACAAAGAATTAGAACTACTATCTGACTTTATACTATTTACTTCTCCATGTA
The DNA here is from genome assembly GCA_930367265.1 of Catocala fraxini. Taxonomy (NCBI): domain Eukaryota; kingdom Metazoa; phylum Arthropoda; class Insecta; order Lepidoptera; family Erebidae; genus Catocala; species Catocala fraxini. Next base: position 17,827,200 of record OV884045.1, read on the forward strand.
GTTACAAGGTTTGTTAGCCTAATACATAAATTAACCGGGTAGTCTTAGCTAAGGCAGCATCTAAACTAAGATGTACGTTACCTACAACATATCAGTTTTTAATCCTGATTTTACAAACAACATTGTCAAACCGAAGGCAAATATGTTAATTCAGCAATGTGTCAATAGAACAAATTACAGCCCAGCGTTTACGATCCTTTTACTAAAGTAATTACTTTAGTTTTAATGCGTAACTGTAATAGTACCGATCATAATCATTATTTTGATCCTAAACAAGATATCAAACCGGTTTCGAACAAGTAGCATATTATGTTGAATTCATACATTCACAAACAAGTAGTCCACACAATTAAGTATTGCACAGTGACACACTCACAATGCCGTGGGAATGTTCTCTCTTCATGAGAAATACCAGCGATACAGCCGTTCCATTATACTTGTGCTGAGCATCTTGTAAATAGCATGATGGTATGAATAGAATTTATATATTCAAGTTATAAATCATGGCCGTGTTTATTAATGGTTCCGCAGAAATTAAAATTTCATCTCTATATGGGTTTAAGTTAGTCATCATCTCAACTCATGATACTCTAAAACTTTAGTCCTTAAATAACCCGAAATAAATGAATAGGCCTTGAAAACTGACACTTTTACTATACAACATTTATCAAGACAGACTTGCATAAAATTAAATTATAGCGTGTTTATGGACAAACAGTAAATTTCGAGATAAGAGACGTATAGCTTATCATGCCGGTCTTTTAGAAGTTACTCTCTAGAAGGACAATAGAATAGAATGAAAATCTATGCCACACGAAATAAAATGGTTATTGTTACTATTACTGCCACTTGCGTTCCGAATGCCGCTAATTATCTAGTGGTTTATATGTTTTATTTCATCGTGCTTTTGTCAGCGTCTATTGGTCTTGCCGACTTGTCACCGTTATTGTCTCTATCATTTGGTAAACAAAATAGTAACCCCCTAACGTATACGTGCGGCGACTCAAAATCCGGTCTATTGGCCAGAGACCCTACAACGATATACAATGCGATAACATTTACAGTAAAAGATAAGACCCCTATTAAATCCCCTGTCTCACAAACACCTGGGCTGATCTATTGTAGACCCTTACCTTCATTTTACATTGTATTATCTATAGCTTCTCATTTAACTTACACACGTGACATGCTAATATCGTATTAACATAATTCCTACGGTTCCCTCTATCTATTTATAGCGGGCCCCTGTCCCACTACGTAATACGACGCTCTTCTTAAAACCGGAAATTTATTCATATATTCTTCATTGATTAATCAAAGGATCCAAGATGTCGGCATTATGAAATTAATGCGTAATGTTCAAGTCAAAAGCTAAGGAGAATATGGCTGTCCATCTGTTCATTAAAGTAAGGAAAATTTTTATGCTTATTGTTAAGTACCAGTAGCGTGGCTAGAGTTTCAGAACAGTTTGTGTACCTACAGATTTACATACATAGTCCCACGTTAGGGCCTATGTAATATGGCAAGCTTATTGTCGTCCTCCGGGCATATTACTAGACTCCGTGCTAATGAGAATTTATTGGCTAAATATCCCAATAACACGTTACCCGTCTCATTATCTCATAGATCTCAGCATTCGTATTCACTACCGCTTCGCCACCCAGGCAAATTTTAACAGAAATTATGTTAAATTATACGCTCTTTATTCTTCAATTTTACTTCCTTGTTGTTCATTCATACATTATTTTAATTAAACAGCTGGTTTTTGAGCTTTTTTGTTTGCAATAAATCTTATTTTAAACCAATTCTTTGCAATAATATAAAGATTTCTATCGTTCTTTAATGTGATGTATTGGCTATAGAACGATTTATTCTAGAAGTTACAATTTATATGCAAATACGTGCGTTATTGACTGTTGTGTAAATAAATTACCAGAGGGCTAACCCTTGAGCCATATATTGCCAGTTATGTTGGGGCCCCTTGTAATATAAGCACAGCTTTTTACTGCCTCCGTGGCGCAGCGGTATTGAATGCGACTGTTGTGCATGAGGTCTCGGGTTCGAATCCCGGGTTGGGCCAACAAAAAATTATATTGGGTTTTTCTGTTTAGAAAGCTCAATATGTGCCCGGACTTCGGAAGTTGGCGGTGTTAGACACCCCTGTGCCTCGGAAAGCACGTAAAGCCGTTGGTCCTGCGCCTGATCTCTTTTCGGTCGTGTCGGATTACCGTCCCATCAGATCATGAGGGTTAGGGAACAGAGAGTGCCTTGTGTTTGCGCACACACTCGTGCACTATAATATCTCTGCGCAGATGGCCAGTTTCCGTTAAGATTGGCCGCCGTGGCCGAAATTCGGTCTGGAGGACATTATTATTATTATTATTATATTATTAATATAAGTAAAGCTTGTAAATAATGGTCTTTTGCTGGTATATCGAGCGAAATATAAGACATCTAGTTTTAGATGGCATTATTTGGCAAAATTTACCCACATATGTTACCGAATCGAAACGCCAAAGTTAAACTGAACAGAAGTTACACTAATCTACTTAGTATAAATATCTACAGGACAACAAAAATATTTGGAACAATTTTGATCAATGTTATAAAAGTTAATTAGTTAGCCTGTTTATTGAAGAAAGTTATAGGCTATACAGTTATCACGCTGGAGCACAAGTGGTGAGATAATCATAAACATCATCTCAAGCGACTGAAACTGCGTGACATAACTAGATGACAACGTACGTACTGATCACACCACAACAGATATAATTGTGTTGAGGAAAAAGGACTACTGTTGTCCAAATTGATGGCCGATAAGCAGGCGTCCTGCCTCGTCATAATAAGTTTATACTTCTCCATCTGTTCTTGTACATAACATATTATGTATGTACGATTAGTACGACTTAGATAGTCGCATTTATTGACAAAACTTATAGTATTAGTAGTTTTATAAATAACTAGTAGTTTTCCCGCGGTTTTACCCGCGTAAGTCCCGTTCCCGTGTGAATATCGGGTTTCACCCCCTTCGGGGTGAAATTTCCAAAAATCCTCTCTTAGTGCTCCCCTACACTCTCCAAGGAACATACATGCCAAATTTCAGCTCCTTCTTCTTCAGTAGTTTCGGCTGTGCGTTGTCTGTCAGTCACTCAGTAACGGAAGACTTTTATATATATAGATTGATTTTATAACACAAACATTATGTGTGTCGTTCTCACGCTATGCTTTCACGTGTGTAGTGGATCAGATTCGCTGGGGACCCGAGACAATTTATTATCTGTGTATAACATAAATATCTTCTCTGTCAGAGATTTGGTGATTTATGTAGAGTTAAGACCATTAAACTCTTATTAAAAATACAGATCGTTATACTACGGGAATTAATGAATATTTGTATCATTAACAGTTTCCTGTGACCAAGATTCTCCTTGGTGTCATGTGTCGAAAATGTCGCAACATTCACTATCTACTAATTATTGTTTTACGCTTATAATCCCGCAAGCGGTTAGGCTGAGGTTTATTACATCCACATGTATTGCACTAGTTCATTAAATTGTCTAGATTCAACTACCTATGTAAATTAATGCTCATTCCAAGGCACAAACTCTAGTCGTCGCCAATACTACAACAGTATAATATTTGATCCCTTATACAAGCAGTGTTTCTTTGTCTAACATAACGTTGAAGTAGAGCATTAAGCAATAGCTGGCTCAAATTCCCAGTACATAAATATCATTACTTATGTATTCATTAAATGCTAGAAGCATTTGCCGTAGCGTTAATCTCGGCAGCGCTGACTTACTCCTTAGGGAATGATCGAGCGATTTTCTTAAGGCTGCTTGACGCCGTGCGCCTGAATATTTAATTTTCAATTCCACTCGGCAAACGTGTGTAGGGAATACTAGTTTAAAAACTACGTATTGAAAGAGTTTTACTAAGTGGTAAAAGATTCGTGCAGTAACTGTGAAATGAACGCTTGGCCAATTACTCTACACTGATGATTGAAAGTATGCATACTGCTAAAGTTTCTATGATTTTATCACTGTTATCATTGAGCTGCATATTAAGAGTCTTATTATGGTCTAAGACTACCGCCGCTATAAAGTACTCTTTTAAAGTCATTACGTTATTTACTGTGGTCATATGAAATATAACAGGCTTTATTGGTCAGTTGTTTTATCTTTATATATATAATTCTACTGTACGTATGTATGTCACTGAACTCCTCATAAACGGCTGGAACGATTTTGATAAAAAAAATTGTGTGTGTTCATATGGATTCAAGGATGGTTTAGATTTTTTTTTCGTTTGTACAAAGCAACGTCTGTCGGGACAGCTGTATATAATAGATTTTGATTTGTTCAGAGATTTTGTTGTGGCGGTACTTATCCCGCGATTGATATCTATGATTACTTAGATAGATGAGTCATTTTATCATGTGATTGATTTAAATGTAGCTCGTAAATTACTTTAGTTGCTGGAAAAATGTTCGATAGGCCAATGCTGAGAAACAATATTCTCGATAATAAAAAGTCTGTTGTTGTGCCAGCTGTTACTTTGACTTTTCATACAGATAAAGTGGCAAACGAAAGCGTGCTATCTACCTGATGCTCAATGGCTTCAGTAGCGTCCAGGCCCGTATAATTTTAATCAAGGGGTTGGCTATGCTACCAGCTTAATGGTCAAAATTACTTGAGTTCTTCTAAAAGAACAAATTCTTATGGCTTGGCGACTAACATCACAATACATTGGATAAACACATCACAAAGCTTTAGTAGAGTAATAAACCGGCAGATCTAAACATAGATTAAAAACAATTAAGTACTCAATTTGTTGCGATAGCCACAATTAACCCTAGTTAGTAAGTAAGAAACCTCTGCAAGCACAAAAAGCTGTATTCTATAAAACCAATAAGGAATTACCTAAGCAATATCAATAGGAACGATAGTCCTTAGAAATGTATTCAACTGGTTCCGAAGCCGGCCATTTGTGGAAATATTTGAGCATTACTGTGAATGTGAGGAAGCACGTACCATACCGGTTGAATACCTGGAAACGAGAGCTCTGGACGTTATGACGTAATACACCTGTATCGGTTAAATATGTGTTTATTTAAATACCAGTTGCTTACCGCTATTCCGTTACAGTAGGATATTTTACAAGTTTCAAGTGTATAAAACGTATTTTATGATAGCTCTGCTAACCAGTAAAAAGTCTACCTATTTAAGGGTATGAGAGTTTGCTTCATAAAGAGGGTTCTTCAATAGATTATTTTCGTATAATATATAGATCCTACTAGCTAAACTTTATATGTTGGTTCCAGTAGATTGAAATCCAAATTACTGATAATTTGATTTGAGCGCTAAAATTAATCGGCTTGTTGCAGTTAACTTTTAGACATAAGCCTCTCCCAATTTTCGCCGTAACACCCGGTTTTTACCTGCCAAATCTAGTCCAATCTGCTTTAGGGTATCGATCTACATGGCCGGGAGCTCTCCTTGTTCATACATATACAGGTCCCAGAATATGTGAATGAAATTGTAACGGTAGATTTCTTAGGTAAGGGACCTTACCTACCTTGCAAATGTGCAAAATAAAAAAATATGGTATTTGTGTAAAATTAAAAAATCTAAGCTTTGGTGCAAAGAAAAATACACCAAAATAATGCTGCGATTCCAAAACTACGCCAGTTTTAAAAAAAACCTTTTTCAATTTGACGAATCAATCTTTCACAAATAATAATAATTAAAAAAAAGAAGTTTTGCTATAAACAAAGTAGCTGTACTTAAAAGTCTGAAAAGTCGTACCTTTTAAAAAACTTTGTTTATTTATTTTTACACAAATATTATTATTTTTTTTCATCACCTGTGAATGGTCCTTACCTAAGGAATCTCCCGTTACAATTTGATTCAGATATTCTGGGACTCTCTGTATATATAGATAGTTACATGTAATAAAGATAGCCTCAAGCCTCTTTCCGGAAGAAGAAGATAGCCACTTGCTACGCTCCTGGCACAACTTTCACGAGTTATTCAATCTGAAGAAATTCTTCATGGTCGGCTATGGGTACTCAAAACCTAAAATTTTCTTCAGAAAGTCTCTGAGATCTGGTTTTATTTATAAAGATTTAATACCACAACGGTAGTTAATATGCGTTTTACAGTTACAACTGGAGCGCTTAGTGTGCACAACGCGTATACCGCTACGTAAACTTTATTCTCAGAAAACGTCACACTTTATTCTAGACACGCACGCAAATAACTTACTGTTGCATCATAAATATTTAATGTCTTATGTAGCTAAAGTGAACAGATATTTTACGTAGAAGCATTAAAAAATAAGTCTGTGTGTTCTTTATGCAAGCCCGTTAACGTAACTGATTCCAGTTCTACTGAATATCAGCAATTATAAATTAAATTCTTGAAGCTTAAGCTGTACTCTTTTAATAAAGATTTGTCCTTTTTGGCTTTTGGTAGATAGTGATGGAAGCAATAAGGTCCTTGTCCTGCAGTGGGATAATACAGGCAGATATATTATAGATTAAACTGAATCGTTGGCGTAGCAGCGATAGTCCGACCAGCCAGCGATAGGAAAACGTTAAACTACCTACTACGCTGGTTCTTAATTATGTGCGTGTTAAGTAGTCAATTAACGCTTACTTTAATGGTCAATGAAAATACCATTAGGAAATTTACACAACTAAGAGTTCTCCGTAAATTTTAAAGAAGTTTTTTAAATCTAATTATTCTAATTCTGAGAAGTATCAATTACTCAGCAATGCCACTTTAATAAACAGGGCTGATATTATCTGTATTAATTATTTATTATTGCTTTTAAAACTATAATAAATCTTAACTAATATTATAAATGCGTATGTGAGTTTGTTTGTTTGTTACGCTTTCTCCCCTTAACTACCCGACCGATCATCATCAATTTGGCATACACGTTGTCAGGGGCACAGAAGAGTTCCCGAGGAATAGAAATTTATTGACAAAATTTACATTAACGTGAGCAAAAGCTAGTAAGTAAAAAATATAAATAAATCTCAACTTTATATACCTACATATTTTTTATATAAAAAAATATAAAAATATGTATATAAAGTTAAAGAGATTGTTTGTTTGCGCGCGCTAATCTCTGGAACAACCAGACTGAAAGAATCTATTTATTGATGGTTATAGACTATCTAACAAAGTAAATGGAACTCCACGCGCTTTTATGAACACTTGAAATGTATCCGAAAAGGCACGTTTGGCTGTTCATAGAGGACTATTAGTGCCCACACTTATGTATGGAAGTGAAAGTTGGGTATGGCAAAAGAAGCATGACAGCAGAATAAATGCTGTAGAAATGAGAGCTCTGAGAAATATATGTGGTGTGTCTGAAAGATAGAATAAGGAAGTGTGATTAGAGAGAGATGCGGCATGAAAGTGGATATAGTGACAAGAATAGAAAAGGGTATGTTAAGCTGGTTTGGGCATGTAGAAACAATGGACGAGGAAAGACTGACTAAGAAAGTTTATAAAACTAGTGTGAATAGAACAGTCGCAAGAGGACGACCTAGGCGAACGTTTCTCGATCAGATTGGAGGCGTTCTGGACAAAGGCCAGGTTAAGAGCACCTTGAACCGACGGGCGTGTATGAGGAATGTGATGAAAGTGAATGAAGCCAGAGAAGTGTGTTAGGATCGTAGCAAATGAAAATCCGTAGTCTCTGCCTACCCCTCTGGGAAACAGGCGTGAATCTATGTATGTATGTATGTATAGACTATCTAACATCATGCTACGACCCTTAGAGGGACAGAGGCAAACATACCGCGTGACACAGCTAGTTATACATAACTTGCGAACCGCTTCGGCTTCGCATGGGTAGTACAAAACCTTAACAAAGTATACTAACTACACGTTCCTCATGAATCACTCTGTATATTCGTGAAAACCGCATGAAAATCCGTTTAGTAGTTTTTAAGTTTATCGCGAACAGACAGACAGACGCGGTGGGAGAGACTTTGTTTTACAATATGTTGTAGTGATAACAAAAGTTCGATACGTACTCAATACTCAATACTCAATACTCAATTGTTTATTGCGTTCCACAATGTAGGCTTAGGTGGTAACTTAAATAATATGACAGTTCATTATGGACCCTGTCGGGCACAGCAACGTAGGAGAGAGGAAATATAAACTTTTCAGATACATTAATATCATATTCTAGAAATATGTTAATTTCATAATAATTATCAATTTATGCTTTGTTTTAGTCAATTACCGAGTTACACTGAACTGCGCATTTTGATTCTTAATTATTAAATAAACTATAATTAATTGAGAGATTTAATAAATTAAATAGATTATATTGGAATTTTGGCATATATATATATATTATTCATGTTAAGTATATTAAAATTGTGTGTAAATATTATTGTTAAAATTGTGATTACATTATCAATCTATAAACTAATATCACATTTACTGTTTTGTTACTAACATAATTTAATTATGATTGTATTATTAAATTTTGTTGTATAAATTATTTCTAATATGTATTATAATTATGTTTTTTTTTTTTTTTTTAATACTTGTACATAAATTGTATTCATAATATGTCGGCATCAATATTTTATTGTTACAAATTACATTAATACTATAACGATAGGTATATTAGATTTGAACTGGTTTGATTTATTTTAATTATGGAGAAATTTTATCATTTAGGAATTCATTTACGGTATAATAACATTTATGGACTAAGAATGTCTTTGTTTTGTTTATGAAAGGTTTAAATTTTTGTTCGTTTTTAATTGCCTCCGGTAGTTTATTATAAAGTTTTATAGACATGACATAAGGACTTGTTGAGTGTATATTTAGTTTAGACGTTGGTAGGTTTAGTCTCTTTTTGTGCCGTAGTGAGTATTTTAGTTGTTTATCTTCTCTTTTTGTGTAAAATTCTTGGTGTTTCCTTACAAATTTACAACATTCCAGTATGTATATGCAAGGGAGGGTTAAGACTTCATGTTCTTTAAAGTGTGGCTTGCAGCTGTCAGTTACTTCTATGTTGAGTAGAATGCGTATAAGCTTTTTTTGTAATAAAAATAGTGAAGGTGCGTCCGTGCTATATCCCCATAGTGTAACACCGTAGCAAAGCCACGAGTATGCGTACGCGTAATAAGTGGCGAGTGCTGTTTTAAAGTTTGTTGATTTTTTAACTTCGCGAAGAGCATACGAAAATTTTGAGATTTTACTTCTAACTTTTTGTACGTGGGCTTTCCAGTTTACATTAGTATCTATGACTAAACCCAGCAGATTAAATTCATGTACAGTATCAATTTTGGTGTTATTGTATGAAAAGGATATATTGAGAGACTTTTTTTGGTGTGGGTGGAATGTAATAATTTTTGTTTTAGAATAGTTTATCTCAAGACTGTGTTTTTCTAACCAGTTTTCAGTTTGATTTAGGGTGGTGTTCAATTTCGCGTTAATGTTTATGTTGTTTTCACATGATAAGAGCAAAGAAACGTCATCTGCAAACAAGACACATGGCGCTCCCACATTTTTTGGCAGATCATTAATATAGATAAGGAACAGAAGGCATCCTATTACACTACCTTGGGGGATTGACGCGTTAATTAGTTTTTTTGTGGATCGAACGTTTTGAATTTCAACGTATACGTATGACGTTACTCCAGCAAAAATTTTCCACATAAAAGTAGATTTTACAGTAAACACAGTCGATGAACCAACAAAATGTTGGCACTACGCATTTTATCTTTATGACATAGGTTTACAGCTTTATGTAACTGCTCTTATTAACCCGTTACACATCTTATAACAGATTTTAAAACTACAAACTTCACGGTACCGACCTAAATTACCTAAGAATTTATAGACTATTTCGATAGCTCCGTGCGAAGATTACGCTTGTTTGCGGTCTATGAATTAGATTCCGGATTGAGTCAAGTGCTGTAAAAATGCTTCACCATTTAGTAACATATAGACGACAATAAACTTGCCCCTTATTACCTGAATCCTAATTTAATTATTTCTATATTTAAAATAAGGACTCCGTTCTTGGTACAGTAACATATTGCTTTTATGATTGCGGCTAACTGTGAGCTCTTGGGTTCAATCTCGAGTCGTATATTGTTATTGGGTTTTCTTATAGAAAATGATCAGTAGTTAGCAGCAAACGAAAGTTAGTGAAAAATAAACGTCAAACACCTCTGCCTGCTCCTTTTGCAATATCCAGGTGACCATATGAATAAGTATGTAAAATTAGTAATATTTCTTTACTTTACTTAGAGAAAGATTAAAAATCTCCGTCTTTGATATCATATTGTCTCCTAGATAATATAATCTTATTTAAATCGCTTATCAGTGTTATATTACAAATAAAAATGCATAAAGACCTTGTTCCAAATTCGCAAACGATAATAACATAGTTTTCAAAGCATTTATAATCTATACTTGCACAATTGTTCCGAATTAAAAAGTAGATTGTCGAATCGATTATAATAATTATTCTTTATTCGATATCTTGTTGTCGATTGATCGATAAACGGTTTTAATCTTTTTATAATAGGTTGCTTCGGTAGCTATTATTAATCGATTTAACCTACATATCGGAACAAACAGAATCTAGATTAGTATTAATCAATAATATACATATGTACATAGATAATCTCACACGTATATCCCAGTAGAAGCAGGCAGAGGTAGGTGTTTAAAACGCCCGTTTTTATAGCTATAGTTTCAGGTCCTACCTCATGAAGAGCTATTGCTGTCTATCAGCAACAGTTCTAAACTCTTCTTGAGAGAAAAACCCAGTCACGGTAATGATATCTATACAGTATTGCAACTCGGCCCTGTCCTTGAAATAATTATATATAAGTAGACAAGCGTTAGGGCTGCCCGCCTACAGTATTTTATCTACTTACTTGAGTTTCTTTCTAGTTTAGTGATTGTAAATATTAAACAAAGTGGCGCAAATGTTATCACATTAATTGATACCACATATTATACTACATGGTATTCTTTGACGATTTACAAATTATGAACCAAATGTATTCAGTAGTTTAGCCACAGGACATTCTTTTTGTTTTCATAATTTAGAACATCATGTATAATGCAGAGAAAAATGTCAAAGACCTCAAGCAGCGATATTAAAACAAAACAAAGAAACGAAAAAATCACAAAGAGAAACAAAAATTAAGGTCCATAATCTTGTGACGAAAAGAAATAGGTTAGTGTGTGCTTATGACAATGGTATTCCAATTTGTGTCTAATTTTATTTATTTATTTTATTAACAAAAAACATTTCTTAATTTCTGTGAAAATTGTTTTTTTGTTTATGTTAACCGTCTTATATCAACCAGCCTAAGGCAGTATATCATTTAATGTGATAAGTTTTGCGCCACTTTGTATATTATACTATAAAAAATGAAATTCGTAGTGTATGAAATAGAAAGCGTTCAATAAAATCAAATCATCACAAATCGGACGCTTACTGCTTACAAAACAATCACACCGTCCGTTTGCCACTGCGGCGCATACGCGACTGGTTGCCAACCAAGCGCATACTAACGCCGAGGCGCGTAGGTATGACTCGAGTTCCGACCGTTTGTATGAAGATAGAATACTGTATAGATATCATTACCGTGACCCAGTAACGCGTTGCTAAATCCAAGAATTGAACTGAATGTTATCGATGTTGGTCCAATGGAATAAAGTTTACGTCTAACTTTCTATTAAAATTGTTTGATAGCATTAGAGTATCTGGAAATATAAATACTTAGCAAACAGTAATATACTCGACGTATTAATATGACCGCATCTAACTTTTGAAATGAAAAAGTGTACGATACCCATGAGTTTTTACTATAACTTATATAAGTTATATATGATGAAAACTTATTCAGAGTTTAAGCAATCTTTATACCCAATTTCATCAAAAACGCTGTAGTAGTTTAGCCACACAAACATAGCAAACTAAAGTTAGAAAAGCCTCATTCCATTTGTATGTATTTAAACGTATTACTCAATAACGAAAGTACAAATATTCACTTATACAAATAAGTTCGCCCAATGAAAACAAATTTTCTTCTCCGTTGTGCAATAATACGTATCGTGAATAAATATGTTCACATTGAAATGGAAAGTTTATCACAATTTCAAGGATCGATAACGACCATCGAGTATTCGGCTCACGGGCAACAATTGGTTGGTTGACGCGTGCGCAGCGTACGTGCCGAAAGCGCGGTTTTAAGGTTTGTGCGCATTTAGGCGAGCACTATAAGGCGACATTATTTTTTTAAAGTATTGTCCGTTCTTGTCTAGGTTAGGGTTCTTAGAATTTATTTCATAGGAACCGAGCTTATGCCGAATAAAAAGTAGTATATGTCACTCTCTGGTCAACGGACGATGTTAATTTATAAAAGTGTTTGCAACTCTGTCCCTCTGTTTTTGTTTGATAGAAAAATAAAAAACCAAACACACTTTCTGTGTGATATAGTTATTGTCATATTGTTAAACAATTATATTTCTATTATAAAAAAAAAAAAAAAAAATTCTGCCCTTAGCTTTATTTTGAAGGCATTCAGATTTCACTGTAACATTATCTGGATCGCTTCTTTGATCAATATTATATCGATCACGATAATGTTAGTAGGTTAGCTTATTCTGCGATTTTGCCTCCAATGACAGATAATTTGAAACCTACATCGAACACTAGACGTAAATATCTTTATAGAATACGCTCAGATATTTTGCAGTAGTAGATTTAGGTCTCACGTAATAATTAGTGGATAACCACTAGCTTGCCAGTGCCATTTTCAAAATCCGTGTTGCTAATGAATATTCTTCAACAGGCAACATGACTTTACCCGTCCCTTGACTCAAACCCGGCATCTATATCTCGGCCGAGAAGATTATGCATCGGCATCAGCATGGCAATCTTGTTAAATCCTACTTAAAACAATTGCAAAATTCCAGTAAGACTTTGCCGAATCCGGAAATTGAATCTCGGATCTCGAAATCGGCAGAGGAAGTTATACATCGGAGCTAACTCGACGGTAAATCGTGCCTTAAAGAATTTATTTATTTATTTCTCCATGTAGACATAGAGAGAGAATAAACAAACGCATTTATCAATGAACAAACACACGTTCATGGTACATTGAAAACTCATCGACTAGCAAGGCGTGGTATGATACTTTGGGCTTGTTTGTCATACGAAACCTATTTGGATAGACAGAAATATTTTTGTTACGGATCTCTTTGATTGATGGTACTTCGTATAATAATAATAATTAAAAAATACCTGTGATAAGAGAAACATAATAATAATTTATTTCTTAATTTACAAGACACAAGATATCTTAAAATTCTGTAAGCGTATAATATATTATGCATCTCCAACAACAATTTTGAGTGGTGTGTAAGGATACTAATTTAATATAACCAACTTAGGTCCAAAATTTAATTGATCTTATTTGATGTGCTGTCTGTATTTTAAGATTAAATTTTATTGTGCTCATAAATCTTCTAAATGTTTTTCTAAGAACATTTATTTCTTATTATTACATAACTATTATGACATTCGTCAAACAGCTGCCTTATAAAAATATCCTAACCTGTATATATATTAGATAATGGCAGGCTGGATATATATGTGTAATTTGTGTCTATAATTTGTGTATTATTATTACTCTTACACTGTTAAAATAGAAAATAAAGAAGCAACGCAATGTGTGCGTCCGCGCCGATGTACAAGAACCTTAACATATCTCATTGGCCGATTTAAATATCGAAAGTGTCGCGATTGGCGCTATTGAATTTAGAATGGTATGCGAATGGGTCATCGAGTCGGTGTACCGTTACGTCACAGTAAATCTTGTTGTTATGAAATGCACTTGCGAAAACGGCTCGAGCCTTCAGGCCGATGATACTGGTTCTTTATTGCGTGCTTTATACTATACTTATATCTCTTTCACTAGCGAAAGCAAAACGAACTGGACGACTGGTGGTATAATTACGTTTGTATGCATATACAACTGGCACTACTTGTCACAGGTTTAAGAACGAGGTCTGATCATTTTGAGCATGTGTGAGCGATTCTCGTGTATGTGTACGTATTTCTTAATGTCTCTTGTTACAATTTTTGTAAAATCACCGACCGTACTAAAAATATTTGAATACAGGATTTGCCGTTACAATACGTTTAACCTAAAGATCTCTCTAAAATATTTTTAATTTTAAGAATTTCTTATTAGAAACGTAATTTAAAGCATTTATCTCTTAGGATTTCATTGAAAACTAGCTGTTCCGACAGACGTTGTCCTGTACAGAGGGAAAAAAATTTTTTCAAAGTCGGTCCAGCCGTTTAGGAGGACTTTAATTACAAACACATGCACAGAAGATTTATATATATAAAGATGATGATACTTTTCCACTAATATATTAGCACATGCTCACATTTCTACATCCCAGATAGTATAAGGCCAGAGATAGGATAGGTAGATAGGCTGATGAGCGCTCATATTCTCATTACCGAAATGGTAATAAGAACTGAAGAGTACGGTGAATTTCCTAACAGAAAATAACACTTTGATGACCGGGGATCTCATGAACTTACGCAAACTTAACCGCAAGGCTATGCCATGACACCAACGAGGAAATATATCTATTATTATTCTAAATATGGAGTGTAGAATAGTGGACAATAGATGACAATACATCAGGCTCGCCTTACGTAACATTACAGCTGTGCCCAACTGCAATATCACTGCCCGACTCGATAATCAAACCTCTTACGCCTCTGCGTTAACAAGGAAGTTAAAAATAGAAAAACATTTGTAATGATGATTTTAGTCAGCACGGATGATTTTTTTAGATTACTGTTTACAAAAACTGAGTGCGGACTCACTCACAGACTATTGCACCGCGTGAGCAGATTTTGATATTGTATACTAAAATAATAGACATTTCCCTGTTTATTTTAATTTTGAATGTAGCTTTTGATTAACTATACTAGCTTTTGAGCGGCTTCGCTTGTTCGGTAACAGTACACACTTTTCTCGCTTCAAACTACGCAATGCCCTTTTCTGTACCCCTGACAAAGTTTCATCATTTCAAAATTTCATGATGCTCGGTTGAGCAGATAAAGCGTGAAAGCGTAACAAATAAACAAACTTATATGCGCATTTATAATATAGATAGAATTGCATGTTTAAATCCTCGTCTCGTAGAAGCACATAATAACAAAAAAGGTTTAGGGGTTTTAAATAAATACTTGTGCGCTTATGAGTGGTTACAATGACCACATTCGGATATGTGCGCTAGTGTACCATTGTTTCTAAGGTATTTATTGCCATTCGAGCTGATAGAACCTTCCAACTAGAATAATACCGTTTATTTCTTCTGTCACATAAACTTATTTCTTGATGAACATTACGTGAAGTCGTAACATGTTTATTTTATCAGTTTGTTTACTACGTACTAAAAAAAAAACGGTTGCAATGTATACAGTTTTTCCTTAAAGCAGGTCGCAAAGCGAAACCGCTACGTTGCGTATTGCGGTGGCGTTCAGATACCTTTTAAAACTTATATGCGGGAACACAGATAGATGCGATTAGCTAGGGCCTAGCCATGAACACTGCTATATTCAGGGGATAGTCAGTTCAACCGGATAGCATTTGTACTAATCTTCATCCGTGTCGAGTTTCGCCAGAAAATTATAGCCATAAAATTAGCCAGTACACCTAATAGTTTGTGATAAACTTCACAAGTGGTTAAACAGTTTCGCCAGAAATACATTCACAGCAAACAAAATACGGAATCGAAGTTTTAATTATCGATATTTCCTAATATATTTCTGTTGCCAGATCTCTCCAATTTGTCAATTATTTTGAAACGGTACTATTGAGCTGGCTTGCTAGGGGAATTATTCCCATCTTCTTACAAGAATCCGATGTAAGAGTGATAACTTATTACTTTCATTCCTTTCTTTCCATCTTTATTATTATTATTTAAATTCTTTTCATTTCGGTTGGCGATGGGACACTAGGTACTTCTGGTATAGCAAGCGTTTTAAGTGAGCCTTGTGATTGCCACTATGTTGCATTACAGCGAAACCGAGAATGCGAAATATTTGGAGCCTACTGCATATGACCAGACTTGTGACCCATGATTGTTCACACGATTTTAAATTATTTGTGCATTTTCTCTGTTTATGCAGCTAGCACGCCGTAATTTATTTCAAATTTAATTCATAGCATCGTATGTTGTGACAGTTATACGAGAGTAGATTATATATTCGGGCACGCCACGATCGTGGCGGTAAGTCCCGTGTTTGAGGAGTGGCTGGAGAGGCGGCATGGCGCCCTCACCTTCCGGCTGACACAGGTAATGACTGGCCACGGTTGTTTTGGCCAGTTCCTGTGTCGTATACGCCGGCAAGAGACGCCCGGTTGTCACCACTGCGGCGACTGCCGCGACGTAGTTGAGGACACGGCGCTGCACACTTTGGCGGTTTGCCCCGCCTGGGCATCGCAGCGCCGTGAACTGATCGCGGTAGTCGGATTGGTTGCCCTCTCGCTCCCGGCCGTAGTTCAGTCTATGGGGCGGAGCGGGAGAGGGAGCGTTTAAACCCTCTCCCCAACCGCAGAGCCGGGCGCCGGAGGGCGCAAGACGACCTCCAGCCACCCTGAGGTTTGACCTGGGGGTGGCGGGCTTTGTGGGCCTGCCCGCCATCCGTTCAGCACCAGGTCCGAGAGGCGGCGTGCGTGTTCCCACGCGCGCCTCTGTGTCGAGTCCGTCTCCCCTCTAGGGGGGACAGTAGGGAGTTCTTAGATGTGCCTATAGGGTAGGTCTTTCGTGTAGTGGCCTGCCGTTTCATACGGCGGGGTCGCGACCGCATGCGAAAGTGATTCGCGCGGCCCCGTCGATAGTGGTTTTGTCGAGGAACACCGTGGTAGGTTTAGTCGGTATTCCGGGAGGTACTTCATCTTTTTAACATCTTTATTTTACCCCGGCGAGTCCGACATAACCCCTCCGCCCGCCCCCGCGGAGGGGTATGCGTCATGCATTCACCAAAGTAAAAAAAAAAAAAAAGAGTAGATATATTGCAGGAATATAATAATTGAATACATCAGAGAAATTCTGACGAGTTTGCATACCTTTTATCCGAGCTTAATGGAACGGAGAACGTAAATATAACGTGAAACAGTTAATTCTCATCATTTCGGTCATGCATGGTAATAAAATAACGCCAAATTGTAGCGCTGTGGCTTTTAAAAAAGAATGGTTGTGAAATGACAGTGTACTTTCATAAATGCCTTGTTGTGTTTTGCGAACCTGGTAACTGTATCATAAATAGATATGGTCCAATGGAGTAATATGGATTTTATATATCTGCTGACCCCTCTGAGTGATATATAGCCATGGGTTTTAGATGTGTGTATGTATGGACGGGTATAACGTTAATAATAAAAGCTGTTATTACTTAGGAACATATATTATTTATTGATAATCGTCTGTGACGTCTACCAAATGGTTCCACCATTTATGGGCGCTTCATAAATGCTCACTGCTATTAGCGAAAACCTAGAAAATATTATTTTTACACACCTATATAACACACCCTTTATTACATAATGAACGAAACGGGCATCCCGTTTCGTTCATTAGGTCATGTTCATTCGATCATCTTCGTTGATTGCCAAGGTTAGGTTATTATATTAATAATAATAATAAACATTTATTTCAGAATTATCCATATTTTGTTAGTAACAATAACTTAAAAACTATGTTAGTTATACAATTAATAAAATTAAAATTAAAATTAATTCATGAATTAATTTTAATTATTTATGTATTAATTCATTCTTTAATTAATAATTTAATTAAAGAATTAAATAAGAAATTAAAAAAATTAAATAAATTTATAAAAAATTTCCTAATTATTAGGAAATTCTTAGCCGCAGTTGCAGCTCCTGTGTTTTCAGTACTGTTTCCCAACAGAAAACTTTGTGTCCAACTCAGAAATTCTATCGGCATACGACAGACCATCACATTACATCACTGAACGCATAAGGCTGTAAATTAACCCAGGTGAAAAAATAATATTGTCGTCAAGAAATAATCAACAACCGCTGCTGTCAACCGGTTTCACAAGCAATTGCAGCTCGTTTATAACCACTGCAAGTGCAACGAAAGTTATTACGAGATCACCCAAAATGGTACCGCAGTCGACGCATGGACTGGTTGAGCAACCCTCGCGTGTGTCACATTCTGATTAAATGTTTATGGAAAGTGTAATGAAAGTATATTTGGATAAGTACTGTCTTTCGTTTTTTTCCCGTCTGCTTGAAGTGCATAGCATTATGGCAATATTTATTTGGATGAGAGAACGCTATTATATTAAATTTTTAAAGCCATGATTTCAGAAAACAACCCTATTACCCGACTGCTGGAAAGCATTTGATATCGTTTATAAATTACTACAGCTTTGCCAAGCCTGTTAAAATAACTCGGTACGCTGACAAAGATAAGCCACTAAGCCACTGACATCTAGTCTTCTATTGTCTGCGTAGCGCCTTCTTGTCTAAATCGATAACTCAATGTCCAAAGTGTCTAGAGCCCAAGCACCCGTAACTGAAAAGTACGCATTCACGCTCATTTGCGCCGCAAGACCGATGCGGTAAAAGAATAGATAAATGTACCTATGTATTAATTCTTTATATAGAAATATAATGATCAAAACATAGTGCCTGGACTCTCCGTACGCCAATGAACGAATTAATCAACATCGTAGCTTCCATAAAGAACTTGGCAAACGTGCTTTGACCAGCTTGAACACATTCTGGCGAAAGGCCAGGCTAAGCGTGCCTACCCTAAAACTACGAACGTGCATGAATGTAATGCGAGTGAATGAAGCAAGACCATGTCCACGACCTCTTCAGGAAACAGGCGCTATTCTATTTTTATAATTGTATATTAGAACTAAAAAGTTTCTGCATAAATACATGCATCAATTCGGCCATTTTAGTATAAGCTCTATCGCGAATATGTCTATTTAAGGGCATTTTTCGAATAGGTCTTATCTCTCATAATTAACTCAATTAACTCTCATAAAATAATGTTTGGTAACTTTAAAACAACTTCTATACCATAGGACATGGAGCCGACTAGCATGTCAGTCAGGCAGTTTCGTCGTCAATATGGCTAAGAAAAGCAACCGAAACGTCGGCAAATAAAAAATAAACTACTATAAAAGTAATATAGCGCGTTGTCTATTTAAAAATAAACAACGTTATAAAATCCGTATAAAGTAGTTCAATTTCAACGTATAACATTCACGTTAATGTAAAACAATATTACGTCGGGTAAAATGGTAAATATAAATATGAATTTATGTAAAAATTGTAGTTGTAATAATATTTACCATAGGTTTCTTCTCGAATCTAAAGTGTAATAAGTAAACCACAGTTGAAACGAAGTCAAAGTTGTGTGATATGATTTGGTTAAAAGCTTTGCATATTCTAAATCTGCCGGAGATTTGGCCGCGCACCGCAACCGCTAGCTTGTAATACCGAACTTACTTGTTGTTCTGCAAACTTGTTACCAGAGTTATTACATCGGCTTCATACAATATTGTAGAACAAGAGTTAAATGTACGAAATATATGTGTAGTCTTATTAAAACAGCGATTTGTCAGGTTCGTTGCTTCGGTCAACATTTTTATTAGGTTTTAATGTGAAGATTTTCTTGATAGCTGCATGCAAGTTTGCAAGTATGACCAGACAACGTCAATAAACTTGTTGAATGTTAAAACAAGAATTGGCGAAATGTGGATGTAATATTGAAAATGTGGTTAAGAAAACAATTGTTCTTGACAACGTCATCGTTGTCGTCTACACTCTACATCATAAAATAATGATTCCTTTTTTTATGCGTTTTGTGTAAACAACTTTTTTCAATCGAGGTTAAAAGACAATATCACGCCTTTTTGAATTCCATTCAATTCAACTTACTAAATCTAATCTTTCGTTAACAGGGCCAGAATACGGCACAATGGAAGCGGCGTGGAAGGGCGGCATGGTGGAGGCTGAGCGTCTCTCAGACCTGCATCTGAGTGTGCGTGACCGGCTCGTCAATGACGTCATGGCGCAGATCAAGAACTGGCAGAAGGACACCTACCACAAGGTCAGTCGAATATTGTACCTATAGGTTGTTAGGCTATATTAGTATCAGCTGCAGTCGATACTCCTTTTAGAATTACAACGTAATTGAATGGGTCCAAGTTTGAAGAAATCCTTATCGGTTATAAAAATAATCATCAAAATCGGAGTAATCTACCAAAAGTAATGCGTGGCATAAGAAACGACTTTATTATTTACGTATATTTACTCTATTTATTAATCTACTAAAATGTCATTGAAATTAAACTACTATATACGGATTTTATCGCGTTGTATATTTGACACTTTATTACAAAATTTTGAAAACTGTTACACTATACTACTATTAAACTTTCAATTATTATTAAAATTTCAATGAATAATATTCGCGTTAATAGAAGACAATATTACTAAAATGTCAGTTCAAACGCGCTTATTTCACTCATAAAATGTTTGAAACTGGCTTCTAATCTATCAATAGGACTTAAAAATATGCGGTAAAAGTATCCAAATTGTTGAAGAAGTTTGGCTGTTACACGTATAACATACAGTTCTATAGGTACTACGCTTATGCATTCAAACGACAACAAAGTAAAAGCTTTTGGTGCAAACAATAACTCTGATTTCCCCAACCCTGCAACAGACAACATATACACACTCGAAAAGGAAACAATTTCCGAGCAATTGCAAGTTTACGATGACAATTTAGCGTGTTTGCGTTATTTTTCGCGAAGGCCTACACTCGCGTGCAGCCTGCATCGTGCTAAATGGCCCGAGAGAGAACAGTCCTCGCTCTAATTTGTGTTTACGTGTCATTTACCGTTTCCTGGCTCTGTTGTGAGATTTGCAGCGATTATGTACTTTATGACTATTTTTCATTGTTTTAAATTACAGTAGAAACATTCTATCTGCTACATATTTAGTAATATGCAGACTATTACTGATATTATATGTATGTAATACACAATCACATGTCACAAATAAAGCAGTTCTTTGTAAATTTTTATTTTCCATTTCAAGTTAGTAAAAGTAATGTAAAAGTGTCAATATATGATATTTTGATGTCTAAAGTAGGAAGCAATTTCTTCTAAAATAGAAAATAGCCTACATTCAATTGCCATATTGATCAGATGCATTGAGATAATGACTATAAATATATATGATTGCAAAGCAATAGGGTTATACAACAATCAATGCTTTCTATATGACTGGCAAGGAGAAGAGTCAAAATAAATAAAGAGAATTGGTCTTTTGTTAAAAAACTATTATACGTGCACTAGGAATAATTATTGTTACGCGAAGCTTTACAAAAAATTCAAACAACAGACACTAATGCCCGTTTTCACCAACAGGCCCCTAGGCTCCACATAAGTAGGTGTCTTTTAAGCTAGGGGCATCCCTTAATCGAATACTTACCTAAATTCAATTTCACCATACTAGGTATCACCTACGAAGGAATTGCCTAAGTAAGTGACAGTTAACTTTTTCTAAAGTCACGCTTCTGACATTGATGTTTTATCGATAACATGAAAATTTCTATATATCTTTTCAAATAAATGGTATTAACAGTATTTTTATTAATATATTGAAAAACAATATTTTTTTACATATTTTCAACTTAATTAAGTTAAATTTAAAAATAAAATATTTTCGGTGCATGCGTATAGGCTGTAAGACCCGTGCTCCTTTGCTTTTCTTGGCAAATGAACGAGAAACCTTATGTCATTTCTTAACATACGTCGTCGTGTAATTATTTGGAACTCCGATTCGTGTTAATTAAAGCTTACATCTATTGTTATCTTTGAATTCTAAAAAAATGCTTATTTTCTAATAAATATAGAACACTCTGTTTAGATACCTATATCTTATGAAAAATTCTACATCGTCGTATTTATCGAAGTGGTTGACTCTTTCACGGTCAATGCGTGGTCTTTTTACTATTTGCTGAATGTTCTCTAGAGTCTCAATAGCTTCTAGACTCTCTATAAAGTGCCCTAAATAATTTTCCATGATAGGAAACACTCGTATGTCGCGTATGAATAAACAATATTCTGTTACCTAAGCATAAGAGTAGTTTAAGGAGCTAACAATCGGACCCTTAAATATAAGAGCTGCTTTAGAGACTTAAGTGACACTTAAACGTTGGTGAAATCGTTTTTTTTGTTAGGGGTCTCTAAAAGCTGCTAAGGGATAATTATCTGTTGGTGAAAACGGGCATAAGACCCAGACTCGGAATAACTATTTGTGGATCACACAATGTTTTTATCCGTGTCGGACGCACAACACTCGTCGCGGCGAGAGGAGTGGCCTGGCGACCACTTAAATCACTACGCAATGCGTGCATCCACAAATGATTGTTCTGAGTTTAGTTTGGCTATGTTTCCATTAATTATATGCTCAATTCCTAGTGGCAGTTCATTAACGAACAAAATTACAAATATTTTAAAGATGAATATTTTTATTCTCTTTTGGAACTGTTGAAATAGCCGGCCATATCGTCTGACGACCCAGCAACGGGCCAGCAAGAAATCTCCAATTATAAATTATTAATTACCCATTTTGATCACGGTTAACGATAACGCCATAGTTATAATGAATTATCGTTATTATATTGTTTTATAGAAATCAAACACGAGGCTGTAGAATCGAAGGGCGTGTCCCAGATATTAATTTAAATCATTTGGCCAACATTCATTAATATTTTATTACGATCCAACTTGAAAAGGTCATGAATGTGCCTTTGTTGGATCTAATATGGGTGTAAGTTGGCCAGCTTTCATACCAACATGTTCACTAAGGTTGGGTCATAACGTTTGACTTATGATTACTGTCGGTGACTGCTTGGCGACGCGCCAAGCAGATAAGGATTGGAATACGCCGATAGGTGTTCTATGTGTGATGGCATTAAGGACCGTATTTAGTTTTACCTATCAAGTAGTGGTACGCAAGTATTTAAGGTAGGCAATGTTTAAAGAAAAACGAATCGATTTCATCTGATCTCAGAAGAATAATAAGTATAAGTCTCGCGCTGGTTGGGGCAAGATTTAGAGAGAGAAAATCTAATATTTATTATGTGTAAATGTCTTCAACCAATCGATATTAGACCAAACCTTTGCCTGGCAACTAAATTCATTTTGCTAATTTTTTTCTTATTTTCAAGGATCCATAACCTCAAGTCTCAAACTCATCCTCTCCCATGCCTTGTCTTTAGCACTTCTTTTACCGGCTGTAGGATATAGCCATATAGTCCATCCAATTGTACTAACATACTCTCCGCTTAACGTCTGGTCGCAACACGTAAAACCTATCATCCCACCTTACGCCACGTTCCACAACAGACGCAAATGCAAATCCATTTAAAATTACTGAATAACTGCGAATGCTCGCGATCATAGCATATAATTACTCGCTCATCTGCTTTTTACAACTAGCGTGAAGTAGTAAACTTTTATTACATACCTACTTTCATTTTCCTTTTATTTCTCAATCAATAGGAACTATCATAGTTATGATGGAAAGTTACATGTGTATATTAATGAAGTTTTTGATATAGTGTGGGATTCATTCCTATTTCCCGGAGGGATAGAGACTGGTATACGAATTTCCACTGCCTTGATTGTATATTATTATCTATTAGTTTTTGCACACGGCTCGATGCGCATGATATTATTTTCCAGGAAACTGTTCATTATTCCAAGTGGGGTCTATATTTATCCCTGTCTAAGTACTATCTGCACCGTTAATATGCCTCGATCGACGCTTGTCTCAATTTAATCTCGCACAATGCGGTATTATCTAGGATAATTGCGCAAATTATACCTTTGTCGATGATGTCTTAATAGATAATTATGAACACACAGAATCGCGCCGGTTATTTGGGCATCACAAATTTGTCCGTTGTATTAGCACTCACGAACACTTTGCCTATAAGTAATAACTAGGGCACTAATCGGTAAGTAAAACCGTTATGGTAACAATATCTTGAAGGTATTACTTATTTGTTAACAGTCAAAAATTATAAAGGCCATTTAAAAAAGTCACCATGTATTTTTTTATATAATGTATCTTTGGCTTAGCTTGAACTGGCCAACATCAAATATATCAATATAACCACCATTTCTATTATAAATAAAACTTTCACATTTGATAGTGCCCAAAAGTAAAAAATATTTGTAGTTGGTAAATACGTGCTATCAAAAATGATTAAGACTAAGACAAGTCTATCATACTGACACACCTTCGAGAACTTAATTAACGGATTTAATCGATGCTCTAAGGCACACATGAGGTCAATAGTCAACAATAAATCCACTTTCTCCGAAGATTTTCCTCATAACTATTTATTACCGTGGCTAAATACGATTGCTCTCTACAATAAATATGCATGTCCGTCCGTGTTAGAATACAAATCTAGATGAAAACGCCTTTCTAACGCTAAGGCCTTAGAACTGTTTCGCTAATGTGCTTTAAGTTATTTCCATCACGTAATGTTTCGGTGTGTTGTTGATATGTTATGTGCATTTTATGTGCAGTTAAATTGTGTTTAGCATATTATGAATGTGTCCATTCCATTACTGACAAAATGTCTTAATTTTTTAGGTGATTGCGGCGATAAAATATACTCATTTTATCTGCTAATTTGTAACGACAATGAATGTGACAATCGTACGAAAAAGCTCTAGACAAATAATTACTACATTTGACGTTTCTACGGTGACGTGTGTTTACACCTATTCCACTACTTTTACCGAATTCCGATAGTATCATTATCTTCGTACGTTTTCACGCTGGTTTTGACTCACAAGACAATACTTTTCGCCTTGGACTATGTATTATCGTAATCCCTGTTGGCGTCCGTTTATCGCGATAATCCCTCGCGCTATCTATGCATGTATAGCGGTTCTTGTAAATAAACCATTGGTTCATTTACATATTAATCGAAACGTTGTTATAATAGAGGCAGAAAGGAGCCAAAGATGTGCTGGTCGATGTTTATAGGAAGTACAAGAAAATGCTATTAGCTTTCTTGTGCAACAATTTCGCCGATACCTATTTTCAGAAGAATTCGATATCTTAAAAACAACAACTAGAAGTCGTTTCCATTTCAGTGATAAGCTTACGGGAACAGTAGGATAAAATAAAAGTATCTATATATTAATACGTGAAGCAAAAACTTTGTACCCCTTTTTACGAAAATTGCGTGGACAGAGGAATATGAGATTTGGCACAGCTAAAGTTTATATGGAGAAGGAGGGCCGAATCCTAAAATTTTATAAAATATGCAGTAGAAATACATTAAATTAATGAAAAAGCACTACACGCTCACAACCATGCATTTAACACAAGCAGTCAAATTGCGTTCGTAGTATTTCGGCATTGTTCGGCTGATGTCGTAGAATTCTTCGTAACTATTGTAACATATGTATGTGGAGTAGGTGACTAAATGAAATGTGATTATAAGGGTATAGTTATAGACAATAAAACCTTAATGACGATCAAACTTAAAATTTAAATCAATTATGGTTGAATTTCGACCATTAGGCGACCACTAGTACACATTATTCCAGGAAATTGTTTCCAAGCTGCCTTTGTAGCTATTTGAAATCGTAAAGGCTCTCTGCTCTTTTTTACTACCTAAGCCTTCGTAGTGCTACTCCTAGTGTCTAGTATATAGCATACCTGGAAATAATCTTTCTTTAATTAGTTTTTTTTGCCTTTATATTTTCACTCTACTTTTTTTATTAGGACCTTTAAGAATTAGTTGAGAAGAAGAAATAATAGAGAGTTAGAGCACAAAGAATCCTCATTGTACTCCTAGAATTACAGTTTAAGAGGAAACAAAGGGCGAGAGAATTGAAAAATAGGTATTTGTAAAATCTATTGCTGTCGCGCAGTGCCCGTAGAGCGCGATAGAGACAACTGCAACTTGGACCGAAAATACCTATTAAAAGTACACAAAATCAATGTTTCGTAGTCCCCTGATTCCTTCTCCAAAACTTGACCGATTTAACCACATTTTTTATTATAAATTAAAGAAAGTCTTTGGCCGTGTTCCTATGTTTTCCTTTTTTTTATATAATCTAGTCAAATTTGTTTTCTGGATGTTTGAAAACAGCAGAAAATTGGCCAATTTTTGAAGTTTTGAAGGCGCAAGTCTCTTTTAATAATTAATTTATGAAAAAAAAGGTAAACATAGGGACATGCCCATAGCGGACATACATTTTGTGGAAAAATATTATTGCTCTTATGGCATTATCCAGGGAGGAAACAGGGGACTACGTTTGTATGGAAACGGCCCTTGTGTTTTCTCTTAACTATCTGAGAAAGCACCTTTTCAACTTGCAAACAAGCTAGTATTGTGTTCCTGAGACTAGGGTTTCCAAGATCCTTAAGAAGACGCTGTGCAAATGCTAATAAGCTTGTTTGATGCCAAAGCCATGGGCAAAATATTTTGCCCATGGCTTTGTTTGCTCGGAAACTACCTTTTTGGATGAAACATTGCTTATGTCCTTGCCTGTACCCCTGACAACGTGTATGCGGCATTTCATTATGATCGGTAGAGTAGTAGACGTGAAAGCGTAATAAACAATCTCACATTCGCATTTTTAATAATAATTTGGATAAAATACGTACACCATCTCTGAAACGTCACGTCACGACTACCCTCATGCAGTAAACATTTGGAAAGAAAATTATGGTAAAAGTACGTAGGTACAGCAGGGTGTCCGTAGATTCTTTACCTGTATTAAGTTTAATCACAAAGCAAAATGCCAAAGTACTCGAGTGGTAGCAAACATTGGCTTTTTTTTATACTGCTTTGTAATGTAGCAAACAAGCATACCTGATGGTAAGTGGTCACCGTAGCTTATGGACGTAAATTAAAAAAACTGTACACAACTTCCATATAAACTTGGAGCAAACAGAATATAATATTGTATCTACTTTGCTAATAGTCTTATCTTGATGTTGCTCATACATACTGCCCGAGGGAGCGTGGCCCTCCAACTGAAATTTCAAGGATACATCCCCCTTGAAAACTTTGCTCGGGAAGCGCCCGGTTATTCAATAACGCCCGGACTTTAGAGACTAATTAAATAAACATTGAGTCTTAACGTTGAACTGTTCTCAAAATAATTAAATTTTATTAGGAGACTTCTCTTTATTCCTTAGGGCTTCGTATTTTCGATACATGTTTAAGATAACTGAATACGTTTGTGTGTCTAGGTAATAAATTTGTTGTATTTGTCTATCCGCTCTGGAAATGAATTGCAGTGAAATACGATTTCAAATTCAAGGAATGTGAAAGGTCAAAAGTAAACAGGTTTTTAACTGTGGGTAACAACAATAAAAGTTGATGAGTTCTGGCCTTTCGCAAATACAGCTATGACTGACTGAGTTTGCCACTGACACTGCGCCGAATGTAGCGGTGTCGCAGCCTAATTAGAAAAATAAATTGTGTTCTCAGGCGATCCATCAGCTCGTTTGCCAATAAACCAAAAAATTTTTTTTAAAAAGATCGCTGTTCCGGTTCTCGGTGTGTCCGTTGTTTGAATGTTTCCAAAATAAATATCAGTGATATTGGAATTTATTTTATAGAAATATATTATATAGCTAAACTTATTTGCGACTTTGAGTACGTAAACTGTTTAGAGGACTTACAATCTTTATAATCATCTCATATCTGTCGAATGCACTTGACGTAGGCCACTCCTAAAGAAATTTCACAGATATGCCATAATACCTTAACTGTGGTATCTCGTTTCAAGTCTGACAAGGACTAAAAATTTTCATAGGACAAACAACGCTATGTATCTAACCGTCTTTTATCCCGAGGTATAAAATGATCAAAGTACAAGTAGACCAGAAAAATAAACTGTATTTTTGGCAAAATACCTGTTTCGCCTTATATCAGGCATTTGAGTTTCCAACACACATTTAATCCTAGAAGCACGCACCGGAATCATTACTCTAAAACACTTCTACTGTATAATATTTTCGCGGAGCAGAGTTGTCAGACATGTTAGGTAGTAGGCCTAACATGTCTGACAACCCTGCTCCGTATATAGCATCTTATGAATAACCCAGGTAGTGATGTAGTCCCTAGTCCGGTCGCGTACGTCCGTGACAGACGAACGGACGGAAGCACGCGTTTATGTAATACATACATGTAATACACGCACTTATTTATTTAGAAATCGACGAGAAAATCGACCGGTGCTTTCTTTTGGATCTTGTTTGTAATTTAGATAATGTTTGGCTGTTTATGTAGTGGTTTAAGCAGCCACTGCAAAAGTTGAAGGTCGATCGCCGCTTAGAATAGTTTTATACCGGGATAACGTATGTATACTAACGTAACGTAAAAGTATCCCGTGTTAATCCAGGGCAGGTTTTCTCTCTGTGCCAAGTTTTATCCAAATCTGTTCATAATGCGCATCGCGTAAATGAAGAAATCCAGATTTAAAGTAATCTAAAGATCTAATATTATATATGTGAAAGGTTCTAAAGATGTTTGAATGTTTGTGTCCAAACATCTTAACGTTTCTATTTATACTAAGATATTTACGGGGTGTCCTGCGTGAGCGACGTACGCGACGCGATGCGACGCGACACGACACGATGCAATGCGAAGCGATTACGTGATTTTGGTCATTACTTCTCGAATCATGGGGGAAGTTCAGTGCAATTTTGCTTGAAAGTTTATACTTAAAGTAGAGGCTTAAAAAAAATGGTGAAATACACAGAAATAAAACAAATATAATATTTTTACAAAGAAACATATTTGGCGAATTCCATCATTTATATCCAAAACTAAGAAACGATTATAAAATGTTTAAACAATATTGTTGAAACATTTTATTATTGTTGTGCCGTGTTACCGTCTACTTTCGTCTACATTATTGCTGCTATTAACTCTGAATTTGAGAATCAACCATTTCGTAGTTCGTAGTGTCGCGTCTGATCGCCCACAAGACAGGTACGCATTACGCCGCGTCTCACCGCAGATTGCCATATAGGCCGCAAGCCGCAATATGGGTTGTTTTAATCGCGTTCGTCGCGTTCGTAGCGTCGCGTCGTATTCGTCGCTCACGCAGGACACTCCGTAAGATTCATAGGTTATGAACTCGTGTCTAGTTTTCATTTAAAATCGTTTGAAAGCTTTGATTATCATAACCATCCAAGAACTATTACAAGTACGAAAATGGTCTTTATTAAAAACAATCAAGTATGTTTACTTTGTAATTCTTCTTGCAAATAAACAATTCACAAATATTCGTGTAAAATTTTACTTTAGTGTCAAGAAAATCTCTAACATATTCTATCTAGAGTAGTGAATGAAGTTGCTGCATTGTTATAATCTATTATATTAGGCTATGACACATTAAGTGGTAGAAGGTGCCCGGCCACTTATATTATTGACCCACCCATACTGTCGTAAAACTAAAGCCCTAAAGTTAAATCCTAATTACACAATTTAACTTGCGTTGTAATTAGCTGACTGGTAGCTGAAACGGTGACTAATCATTTATTTATACTACTAAACCACCTTTCATTAAATACTGGACTTTAATTTACTTCTGTTGGTTTAAGTCCTGTTTTGTATTGGAAATAATTTTCTTTCTATATTTACTTACTTACTATGCTAGCCCAAGCATAGTAAGTAAGTAAATATAGTTGGTTGTCCCACTGACCAGCGATAGCTCAGTGGGGAGATCAACAGACTGCCATGCGGAGGGTCTCGGGTTCGAACCCACATCGCGCACCTCCGACTTTCGGAAGTTACATGACTTTTCGAAATTATGTGCGTATTGATTGATAATTATCGCCTGCTCCGTGCCTCGGAGAGCACGTTAAGCCGTTGGTCCCGGCTGCCATGAACATCTATGGCAGTCATTATTATGAGAGTGTCGGCACGAAAGATCCCACTGGGTCGAAGTGTCGCCGGTCTGCACTGACTGGCCCCCACATAAGATACAGATACAGATACTATGCTAGCCCAACTACCAAAGTAGCATTAACAATATTTTTCATATCTAATAATACAATAATAATGTATTTCTGCAAATTATAATTTTACACTTGGTTTTACGAGTACAGCGATGACGCGAAAAGTGGGCTCCATAAGGCTATGTAAAAAAAATTTGATTACTACTTGGGATACAAATCAACAGCATTCTTGTTAACAGAGGATAACAAGAATGCTAGCTGAAGAGCCAGCTAAGCTACTATGCGTATATTAGAAGTGGGTTCACGTTGGTCGTGGAAGGGGTAGAATTTGGACCCACGTTCTCTTGAACGCGAGTGTAATGCCTTTTAGTCCAAAAATATTAATCCTGCTTCATGGTGACATCTTTTTTATAGTATTCATTATATATCTATTTCTTATTGTCATATCATATTAATGTTTTGTGCCACACGAAACCTTCGAACTTAAAACATGTATGACGTGCCTGGCTTATTTTTTAGTACGAATACGCGTAGCTCAACAATGGTATGTCCCATGCAAATTCCTACATACATTACTACAATGGGACATGAAACAAAGTGCAATATATTTACATAAGTACCCAGTGTTACCATAAAGTTCGATGTCGATGGCTGCCAGTAACGCAATACCAATATTAAAACGTACTGCATTATGACTTGAGATGTGTACACAAGGAGTACTTATACCTAAACTTGTTAATGTATTATAGTTTATTAATTCAAGTATGACCAATATAGCGAGTGCATTCATCACCATGAATTATCGCGAAAATAGTGTCTTAGTAATATTAGTGGTTTAAGTAGTCGTCTCACTACTGCTAGTGGAGGCCAGTCAGTGCAGACCGGCAACACTTCGACCCAGTGGGATCTTTTGTGTCGACACTCTCCCAATAACGACTGCCATAGATGTTCATGGCAGCCGGGACCGACGGCTTAACGTGCTTAACGTGTTCGCCTAGGCACGGAGCAGGCGATAATTGTCAATCAATACGCACATAATTTCGAAAAGTCATATAACTTCCGAAAGTCGGAAGTGCGCGACGTGGGAGCCCGAGACCCTCCGCATTGCAGTCTGTTAGTCTCCCCACTGAGATATCGCTGCTTATTGCTAGTAAGTAGCTTAGCTTAGTTTTTACCCTCACCGGACAGTTCGCACGCACAGAAGCAGCTCGGTTCAAAAATGTGTGTGCTCC
Organism: Catocala fraxini; assembly: GCA_930367265.1. Lineage (NCBI taxonomy): Eukaryota > Metazoa > Arthropoda > Insecta > Lepidoptera > Erebidae > Catocala > Catocala fraxini. The sequence goes on from OV884045.1 coordinate 17,858,550, forward strand.
ACAAATATGTACATAGGTAATAATAGCAGTGTTCATTAAGTTCCTTATCAAAATTTAAGTAAAGTTACCGAAATATAGGGATCTTTCCCAGAGCTCAGATTGTCTTTATACTACTGCATTCAGAGGTGGATTCCGGTATAACGCTACCAAGTGCTGGAATAATTTGCCTCCTCCACTGCGCCAACTAGCTAAAGTAAGTACTTTCAGGTTTCAGCTAAAGAAATTATATTTATTTGAACAAAAATCCAGCACCTAGTTGATTATATTGCGTTTCTAGATCTATTTATGTTTATTATATATCTATGCATATTCATATATATTTTATCAATGTTTTTTAATATGATCTCCAATTCTACACATATATGTAATTACCTGTCTATTGTACATTATATCTATTATATTTACTCTAACTATTAAATATGTTTATAAACTGTATGCCGAATAATCGTACGTGACTAGCCCGTGGGTTTCAGCTGAAAAACAACGCTGCGGTCATCCGTAGCAAAGGCTGAGCTGCAACCTTTTGGACACACTGATAACATTTGCCAAATTTTCTTTTTTTTTTTTTGTTGGTTTTTTCTTCTTGTTTGGTTTCTTCTTTTTTGTTTATAAATTTTAGTAATAATTAGAAATAGTATACGATTGTACTGTTACCATGTTGATATGTTGTGTGTGTGTGTGTCTAATAAATTACTTTTCTTTCTTTCTTTCTTTAAAATCAAAATAAGTTATTAGAAAATTTCATCGATTATTGACATTGATTGAAGAGATAGCTAGAGACTCAGCTTCTAACAGCAGTGGTAATATTGACTATGTGAGATTGCTGTTTGATCTATACGACCTCTGTGCCACAAAACAGATAGTTAAAGAATTCCCGCCTGATTCAACGCTATAAAACTTCACATATACATGAGTATGTACTATCGACTTGAGCGACGGATGACCACTCCTAAGGTTAAAATCGCATAGCAGGCCAACACTTGGTACCCGTACTCGTGCAGTACGTGTAACCCGCACATGTGCAAGCGAACATTTTTCTGAAATGGTCAACCGTCGCTCAAGTCTATAGTACATCACAAGACGACCGAAATTATTACAAATGGGTTGGGTGTGTGTGAGTGCATCCGCTACTGCACATCCCAATGCGCTGTACCTGTATTCATGTAATTTCTGTCTTTGCTTATGAGTCCACAAACATTATTAGGCTTAAAGTAGAAGCTTTATACTGTACCTACTATTTTAAGAGATTAGATCCAAGATATGATACCGTGGAATAATTGTGTCAGATGTCAGATTTTTGCATAGATATCGCACGATTAGATAATTATAGATCAAAACTGAATTGGCTCTTAGCGAACTTTGTAATTTTTATATTCAATATTACGTAAAAATATACATGTGCTTACAACATGTCTATAATTATGTTATAGTTTTTTTGGATTGCTGGCATTTACTTCTAACATAATTTAAACATTTTCACACATTTAAACAAAAACTACCCAGACCCGGAACAACTATTTGTGGATCACGTCACTTTTGATTCTGTGTGAGAATCGAAAACAACACTCGAAAACGCGTCTAGTGAGTAGCAAGAGAAGAAGCTACTTGAACAGCTGCCCTATAGTATGTATGTATGTATCTTATGTGGGGGCCAGTCAGTGCAGACCAGCGACACTTCGACCCAGTGGAATCTTTTGTGTCGACACTCTCCCAATAACGACTGCCATAGATGTTCATGGCAGCCGGGACCGACGGCTTAACGTGCTCTCCGAGGCACGGAGCAGGCGATAATTATCAATCAATACGCACATAATTTCGAAGAGTCATATAACTTCCGAAAGTCGAGGTGCGCGACGTGGGTTCGAACCCGAGACCCTCTGCATTGCAGTCTGTTGGTCTCCCCACTGAGCTATCGCTGCCCTATAGTAACTGTCATTAATGTCATTATTAGTTGTCTCTTATCGTACTCTATCTCGCTAGTATCTTTGCCGTATGCAAAGTCGTGTCTCTACAAAAGAAAAAGACCGGATAATGCACAGTGTGACTTAGTCCTATCGTTGTATAAAGATGTCCACGGCCGGCCATTGTTTCCTAAACAATCCACTTGAAACTTGCACGTACGCATGTATAATATGATGTAATAAGCAGCATTATTTTATTATGCTTACAACCCAGACGCATGAAATTCACTCAAAACGTGCTGACAACGTTATTGTTTAAATAGTATATTATATAATAGCCGCTAAGCTGCTGATACTGTTTCTGCTTTCGTGAGCCTTAAGTCTTATAGTCGAATTTACATACATACATACATACATAGATCCACGCCTGTTTCCCAGAGGGGTAGGCAGAGACTACGGATTTCCATTTGCTACGATCCTGACACACTTCTTTGGCTTCATTAACTTTCATCACATTCCTCATACACGCCCGTCGGTTCAAGGTGCTCTTAACCTGGCCTTTGTCCAGAACGCCTCCGATCTGATCAAGAAACGTTCGCCTAGGTCTTCCTCTTGCGACTGTTCCATTCACACTAGCCTTATAAACTTTCTTAGTCAGTCTTTCCTCGTCCATTCTTTTTACATGCCCAAACCAGCTTAACATACCCTTAGTCGAATTTATAATACGAATATGTGGTATTTCTTCAATTCTGATATAGTTACTTATGACACATTATAACCACACACGATTAAGCGTTTACTACTTTATAATTGCAAAGATTTACGTTTTCTTTCGAAAAGTCAGGACCCGCATATTTTGGTGCATTCACTATCGTTATTTTTTTCATGCATGATCATAAGTGTTCAAAACTTTTGCCCAGGACTGCAGAATGCCTTTGATTATGGACTGCGACGAAACATTTCCAACTATCGTATTCCCGTACTGAGTACGAGAGATGTGTTTGTAGAGAAAATAAGTTAATTCCCTTATTAAAACATAATATCAAAATCAATTCAATCCTAATAGACAATGCTTAAGTGATGTATAAGTTTCATTTTTGCCGAAAACAATCCCTATATAAAATCTAAGTAAATCAGTGGTGCTTATTTGAAGATCAATTTTTGCACATTAATCTCGAAAGTCAGTAACAAAATTAGTGCTGTATTATCAAACCTGCTACGATACACTAAACCCACAATTGAGTTATATAATCCTTTTTACCTGATACCATGATACTCCTATATAATGAGACCTCTCGAATCGGAGCCGGCTCGTTTCCTCGACGTACCCTTATACAAGTACTTTCTTGTTCAGAAATATACCGGTAAATTGCCTATTGGGATGGCTGCCTATTTTATTTAAGAAGTTTTTTGGTCGCGTCGTTGCTTTATATAACGCCGTATATCATGTGACAGAATGGTAAGGTTACAATATAGTAGGCAATAAAGAGAATAACTAAATTTGATAATCAAGAATTGATTTTGACTGCACGGATGGCAATGGATTAGCGATTTAAGTGATCGCCTCGCCGCTGATACTGCGCCTAGTGTTATGGGTTCGAATCCCACATGGGGCAAAAATTTGTATGATCCACAAATGGTTGTTCCGAATCTGAATGTTCTTTGTGTCCTGTGTTTGAATGTTTGTAAAGTCCCTCGCACACAGGTAATAAAAAAACAGCAGAAGCTATCTTTAAAAAAATGAATATCAAGAAAATCAAAAAAAAAGAGGGGCAGCCTTTAGGTCTGCCGATAGAAGTGAAAACTAAGTAAATTGTGAATTGTATCGTCGAGCTAATAGATTATTATTTCTAAATTTTGAATGTGTTCGGTTACGATGACTCGAGTTCCATGATTTTTGTTTACCCAAAAAGTGCTCAACGCGCCTAAAGAAGATTTCACTTCAAAATTTGACGTGCTTTCAATTGATTGAACATGTCATCGTTGGTGTTTTGCTGTGGACTTTATAATTAATCAACTATATGATTTTCCTACTTTTCTTACACTAAGGGTTCCATTGTCGGTGAAATGCCTTCAGGTATCCCTATGACGTAACCACTGCTGACGACACCCATTGCACCAATATGGGTAATGTATTGATTATTCTGTGCAGTGCCTATAGAGCTTGGTCTATGTTATCCTGTAGAGGCAGGTGGTTTGTTGGTATGTAGACGGGAGTTTAACATGTAGTTTCTGAAAGGCCAATTAATAACGTGTCGAAATTAAAATCTTGGGAATTGATTTGATTGGCTATAGGTAATTCAGTTAGACCATTACAGAAATTGACATGCAGTTGTTAGTTTGGGTATTAATTTGTTTTGTTGATCTGCCTTTTAAAAATCGTGTTTGAAACACTTATATATTTAAAGTAATATGAATCTTACTTCCTGTAACATAGTCTTTATTTTGAAGAGAGATAAAATACTGAATAAAGCCCTTTGACAATTTTCAAGTCTATTGTGTTTATAATGATAATTAAAATATTAGATTCACCGATAGTACAAGTATCCTTCTAGTCTACCGTCATACAGTTATATTTGAATGTATTTCCCCACATTTCGCTTGCTTTGTATTGAGTACCATGTAACAAGAAGCGGACTTATTGTTGTTTGCCGGGCATATTGTCAGACTACGTGCTAATACTAACCGACAATCCCAGTAGGTACCACTATGCTTGTCACGGAACTCGTACCCAGAACTTCGAACATAGGTACGTCTTAATAACATAATTATCGGATAACTATCTACATACCGACTATGATAACTTACCTTTAAATGAAATCTCTCTGAGGAGTCTTCCTAGGAGCACAACTTTAATAATGTCGGTTATCTCACATAACATCTTCATTAATGAGCCCCGTTATACCCAACGTGGTTGGCTGAATGTAGCTCCTTAGATATAAACTCGTAACATATAATTGCATTACTCCCTTGAAAACCATGTTAGTGATTACACTAACGCAATATACAGTAATTAGATTTGGCTGTTTATTCGATGGGTTTTGTGTCTTTATTATATGTAGAATTTTAGTTACCACGTATACACGCCATGACGCTCATATACAATGAATACCCCGTTGTTTGTGGTCTTGATTTAAAGAGTAGGATCTATTTAAATTTACAGAGAGCAATGACAGGAACTTGACATAGCTACAAAATGGCGATTAATTTTGGTTCTTTGTGGATATGACAACCAGCGATCCAACAGTCATTGATATTACATTCTTACCTCTTAGACTAGGGACGTAGACCCATTCTTACCACAAATATTTGCAAGAGAGCTTACCTTTATTAATTATTTGCTACGTAAATGTCTAGTATTCATTTTCTATAATAATAATATTAATATTGTTTATTTCTCTCAAAAAGGTATATAGGTACTATCGACTTGAGCGACGGATGACCACTCCTAAGGTTAAAATCGCATAGCAGGGGCCAACACTTGATCGGGGGGCGGAGTCACTTAAAGTCAACATGTGCAAGCGAAAATTTTTCTGAAATGGTCAACCGTCGCTCAAGTCGATAGTACAATGGTATGTCACTATAATGAGTACAGGAAATATTTATAAATTATATACGTTAATTACAATCTTGCATTGAACCCAAACATTCAGCCAAAATGAGAAAGATGTGTGATGTGATATGTCAACTAACCACCAAATATTGAAGCAACACAGTTTCATAGCAGACTTCATAATCGTAAAAACGTTTGGGATCTTCAAAAATTTACGCTAAGCTTGTTAGTACCTTAGTATATAATTAAAATATAGCCTTCTCGGGACTTATAAAAGTTAGAAGTTGGATTATAAAAAGTAAAGCATTTAGTTGCTTTATAACAAAACTTTTAAACAAGTACTTTGTCTCTATGTGATAAGAAGAGTTTCTCGCCATTTATAAAAACAATTTTGTGTCGTAGGTGTACCTGAAAGTTTGCCAGCTAACGACCCAATCGTAACTTAGTCCAAAGTAGACAGTGAATTTAATATCCTTTGCAGTGTCTTTCTAGAACAAAGCTGGTTATGCGCTAAGACTAACTTTAGATAATACTTTTAACTTGTCAGAAACAGTTGATTGCTGGAAACTACTGCAGTTCGAGCGTAAAGGACAAAGGCTTGTAGTTTGTCCTTTGTGATGTGGCGGTACAGTCAATGCTTTTAGTGACTTTGCTATTACAAGTATCTAAAACCTACGTGCAGCGATAGCCTAGTATGTCTTGAGTTCAATCCGAAAGCACGCAGCTCTGACTTTTCAAATTTACATGCGGATTAAATAATTAGTTATCGCTCGCGTCGGGAGAAAGTCTTCTTGTCTAAGAGTTCTCTATAATGTTCTCAAAGATATGTCAAGTGTACCACCGCAATGGGACCAGCGAGGTGAACTATATAGCCTTACCATTCTCACATTGAGAAGAGGCATGTGCCTAGCATTGGGATAGTTAATATACAGGGCTGATCTTATCTTATCTTATGTGGGGACCAGTCAGTGCAGACCGGCGATACTTCGACCCAGTGGGATCTTTTGTGTCGACACTCTCCCAATAACGACTGCCATAGAAGTTCATGGCAGCCAGGACCGACGGCTTAACGTGCTCTCCGAGGCACGGAGCAGGCGATAATTGTCAATCAATACTCACATAATTTCGAAAAGTGATATAACTGCCGAAAGTCAGAGGTGCGCGATGTGGGTTCAAACTCAAGACCCTCTGCATTGCAGTCTGTTGGTCTCCCCATTGAGCTATCGCTGCTCTACAGGGCTGATAATATAAAGCCTACGTGAAGTGCAAATCATACCCTAGACTTGCACTTTAGTAGTAGGAAAAAGGTAGATAGTAGATAAATTATGATCTCACAAATGCCCGTGTCGCGTCCATATTTATGAACTCAGTACAGTGTAAGAGACGTCTCCCACGCGATACTAAAGCACGTACGGGCCCACAGTTTTAGTGATATATGAGTTTGACGTAAGTAGAATATAGAGCGCTGTATTGTTCCACAAGTTTATGCTTTTTAATTGGATGAACTCTGTTTTTGGATAACAGTGTCATAATGGCAGGAAAATAACTGTCAAATTTTTAAGCGTTGGTCGAAACTATCTGTATCTGTGTGCAAAGTAAAGAACGTTAAATTTTACTTTGAAAGTACATATATACCCTCTCACTATTCCGCTGGAAGAAATGAATAAAAAAATCCTTGTTCAGTTTGTGTGATCCATTGTCAATTATAATTAACGAGCTGTCTCCCGTGGTTTCATCCACGTTTATGATTACTGCTACTTTGCTCCCATAGCTATATGTCAGTTAATGTTAATATAGCCTACGTAACTACAAAAAATATTTTTACGTCCGACCGGCAGGTAGCCAGTTCCATAGATTAGCGCGTTCAAGAAAAAAAGAAAAATCAGTTTCTTAAGCTTTATTATACCTAATATTTTAGATTCTTTCGAGTCTGCATTTTCGTCATGTCAATTAGTCCAATGTTTGTTAAGTCCTTCGAGACACAGGGATTACTACAATGCGTTGTCTATTGAAGTTAAAGGAACTCATAGCCAAGTAAATGCCCTTTTACTATCAATTATCTACAGCTTTGCATAATGCATACACATTAGAATAATAACGTGTGTTAATGTTGATTGTTAGTTGTCGTTTTCCGGTATAATGGTGCTATTTTCTATGTGGGGACTGTACCAGGATTTAAACCATATTTATGAATTGACGCAATATCATACTACACCAGCCTTTGTCATCGCTCGCGTAAATTACAGTTCGCTCGTGACACCAATTTCTTGGATCACACTATGAACCTTATAATAAAAAATACTGTTAAAAAAATTTGTAGCTAGTAATCAGTGTATGGAAAGCGCATCAAAGTCAGTTCAGTGTCTCTTACATAATGCTAAAGCAAAACATTTGCCTCGACAACATACCTATATTTAGAAAATGGAGTATGTAACGTGAGTAGTACTTTTATAAATGCGCAAATACGCTACATGCATCCTGAACAAAGCTGCATCATACACACATTTCCCTTGCTATAATTTTAAGTCTCATATAATAGTAGATTGTCGCCTAGCGGATAGGTACATTAGCAGACCGTTACCTGGGTGTTATTGAGATTTACCTAACAGAATAACACATGTTCACACATGTTCTACCCCAGTATCGATTTTAATGTCAAATTTAGTATTGCCGAATCATCGGCGACTATGCTTTTTTATCTGCGTGAATGGAGATCATCGAAGCACCATATATTTGTGGTTAACCTGTTACTAATTACCTAAATTCACAAGGTAAAACGAATTTTATATCAATAATAAAATTAAGTTTGTTGACAAACTGCCCAAATAATAAGATTCAAACATGATGGGAAAATAGTTCTTAATGATAGAACATTAAGGGTTATGTTTGATAGTAGTTGGATTGAAGCCAAATGACATTGATATTTGTAATGGCTCGATCATAGTGAGGCTATACGTGTGATGTATATTTATGAGGTGACGTTTGTATGAATGGGATGACATCCACGTGTATCTCAAACAGTCAAAGATGTGTGAATTTTAAGGCTGTGTGCAGTTGTATGCATGTGTGTTGTAATGACATTGTGTTTGTGTAATAGAATAAAATATAATTAAAAAATATGTTGTGTGCCAACGTGTCTTGCTTTATTAGTATTATTTTGCTATATATTTATAAATTGAAGGTTTTTTCTACAGTGCTTTAAAGATATCTTTCGCTGTAGGGCAATGATAACATTGACCTCATTGCCCTACATATGGGTATTATGACAGATTCAACATAAAAGTGAATAACACCTCGATAACAAATAATATTTTTTTAAATTAGGAAACTTTTATGTAGTTACCAATCGTGCGACATCAAGACTGGGAACCTCATTGCTTCTTAAAGCAATTGCGCTTTTCATGTAATCCAATCAACTATTAGCTATGACGTTTCTAATAGTTGTCAGCATTTGCCGAACATTATCATGCCTGATAATATTAAATAACACCAATTTTATGTTTATTGTTGTGAGCTAGTTAATAATAGCCTGCAGCTGCGAAGCTTAAATATTACAGACATTTTACAACTTGATGGAAAACGTAATCACCATAATATAGTCCCAACGAGACCACCATGAAAGCCAACCTATTTAATATACACTTGAAACCTATTAGAAAACAACTACACCTGGTTAAAGTTATAGCATCGAACCAGTTGTAGTCTTATTTATAGAATAAGGCTTACGTCGTAGAAGCATCGAAGTGACATTAATTTAGTAAACCTGTTTCTTATCTGACCTGAAAGAGTTCAACTACTAATGACTTAATATTAAACGCTTTATATGAATATGCTGATTTCAAATTAAGTAATATCGTGTCATATCCTTCCTTCGCACATTGGACTGAAGAAATAGAAATCGAAGTGTACAGAAAAGAAATATGTAATACATTTCCCTTTACAAGCTTAAAAGCCTTTTCTGGCCGAATTCGTTGCACAAAACAATGCAGTATTTGTTGATACATAGTTTAATAATACACATGGTTCAAGTTTTCTCCATAAATATTATAGTTTCTTTCTTTCGTCCTTATCTACGCCAAATTGTATGGCGTTAATCTTCGACGAACACACGGTTCCCGATGATATACAAGGTAGAATGCAATCCATATTCGACCCTATTTTCACAATGCAAAGCTGCATAATTGACTGCTCTGCTACGACCATCTATCTCTCTCGCTAAGATAACGTCGACCGTTTGGTGTCAAATTGATTGACCAAAAGTGGTCTAGAATTCTAACTGCGCGACTGTAGACTGTTTACTATAGGTGAACTGCGTAGTTAGCTACATGGGCAAGCCGTATAAATGTGGTGTTACTTATTGGCATTTCTAAGCTATCACGAAAAGGATAAAAATAATTCAGATGCCAATAAAACGAAATGTTTAATTCATAGTTCATCTGTTGCTTTGCGCTAACCGTTCTTTGATGATGTTTGATAGTTGTTTCATACTTGTTGCTGCGTCCATGGCGCCGTCGCATAAGTTTGCGCTTATGTTCATGTGTAGGGTTCCATTTAATTTTATGGACTTGGCAATATATTATTGCATTTTCCTGTTAGGAAATTTTCTGTAGCAGCACGCATATACAGTGTGACTGGTTAAACATTGTACATACTTAAGGACATGGTAATTTAAGGTCAGACGTAAAGTATAAAAATAAATAAAAAAATAATCTGTATAATCTGCAAAGAAAACCTTTATGAAAATTTGTATGAAATATCCATAAAATTGGACACTGCGTCGCCCACAGCTGTCGAGCGCGTCGCGGTACGGAGGCTAATGACCTTTGATAAGAAAAGGACGGGCGGAGGTGCAAATTCGGGAGAATGCGGAGAGCGGTTGCGGGGTTCGGCGGCGTAGGTTTTGTTTAGCTTTGGTATATGCGCAAGACTGTCCGCACGTTAAGTTTTTATTGGATAACTAGGTCAAATTTTAAGTACCTATTTTTTTAGATATTCGGGTCCAGAATCGAGTACTGAAACTAAAACAAACTAAACTAACTAAAACAATGGACATATTAAAGGAGGGTTCCTTTAATATGTCCATTGTTTTACTAATCAGCCTGTATAGTAGTATCTGGGTAGGCTCATCTTCTGTTATGTGGAACCTAAAAACACAAGTAGCGATATGCCTGAAAAAATGTACTTCTACCTATGTATATCTTATATCTACATCAGGCCTGAATGAACACATGATATTGCTTATTGTTCTAAAATACACCAAAAGATTTTAGCAACCTTTAACTTGTTTGAAATATTTACAAATTGCATAAAAATAAATGAGATTCTCTGATTCTATGTATCTTGTATATATACACACTTTAAACAATTTTCAATTGATGTTTTGTTTAATTGTATAGATACCGTTCAAGTACCATGAAATTACTTTTAATATCACCATATACGGCAAAGACCAACTACATACCATGCGATGACGAAACCAATCATTACATTAACGGCAGTATCACAAACATGTAGTCACGCCTATGTTCCTTAAGGGGTGGGCAGAGGTGTAGGCAGTTTTAAAGCTTAACTTGATAGCAGGCGCGCCTTTTCTCATCTATCGGGCACATTGCCAGATAACCTGTTGCTATTTCGAATTTCCTGAAAGAAACAGTTTCTAACATAGTGAGATGTCACGTGACTACCAAACCAAAAAAGGATTCTATTGCTTGACAATCCACATTTTACAGTGAGAGCCAACTAAACTCGATATGAAATAAAGATAAAAATTTGTTGGTTAAAATTATGGAAAAGCAACTATTGGACCGAAACCGAACCGACTGAATTTTGGTCACAGCGGTTAATCTTAACGGAGACTGGATATCTACGCTCACCTGACATAATAAAGTGCACAAGAGTGTGCGCAAACACAAGTGCACTCTATTCCCTAAATATTATTTGTGTGTCACCCAAAATAATTGTTATGGGACCGTAAATTGTTAGGAGTAGGTACAGAAGCGCACATAGGGCACTTTTTGTCCAGAAAAAAGTACTGATGCCGAGTAAAACCGTGGGCAAAACCTAGGCCCTAACAAAAAAATAACGAAATATTACACAAAACGCAAAATATTACACTCGATCAATGTTCGTTCATAACGAAAATGTTACCTTTAATTGTTATCGCAATTTGCGCAGTCTAATAAACGAACTTGCTATATTTGCCAACAAAATACTTTAGTTAATTTATTAGCCGGGCCAACGTGCTTTTAATTAAGGCAATTAATACATTTCGTAAGTTACTTTAATTAATTATACCTATAACTGGTATAATGGATTAAGGTTGATCAATAGGCTGATAATAAAAAGTATTGTTTGGTGAAGTTATCATTTAAGTAGATAAGTTTTGTAAACTCTCTTTAACATATAATAATATCAGCCCTGTATATAAATTGTTCAACTCCTGGGCACGGGCCTCTTCTCAGTGTGAGAAGGGTGAGGCCATAGTCCATTACGCTGGCCCAGTATTAGCAGACTTCACATATCTTCGAGAACATTGCGAAGATCTATTAGGCATGCTGGTTTCCTCGCGATGTTTATCTCCACCGTTAAAGCGAGCAATAATAAATTATTTAATACGCACATAACTTCGAAAAGTCAAAGGTGCATTGAGATCGAACTTAAGATCTCAGCGTAGCAGTCGAACAGTCTTCCTCTACGCTATCGCTGTTAATAGCAGCGCAGTATATTATTACTGACATATCTACGTATATATATATAAACTCATGCCTGTTTCCAGTAGTTTTAGTAAGAAACTACAGATTTCCACTTGCTATGTTTCTAGCATAACTATCTTGCTTGATTCACTTTCATGTATCATGACTCATTTACTTGTCTCTATAATGCCTCTAATCTGAATACACGACCATTTTCTCCTGTCATTATAATTTGTATAAAATGTAATTATCGTAAATAATAACAGAATATTAATTAGCGCGATTGGCTCTCCTCCCACGAGCAAGGCCGCAGTGTAACGTAAATAGCAAGTTAAAACGAGTTGGTTTAATCTAGAAAAGTGCCTCTCACGATACTAAGAGTTTTAATAACGAGAAAGTTTGTTTTGTAAAATTGCGCACGTTCAGTGATAACAGACGATAAACAAACGTACACACAGCGCTTTATATACAGATATTTACTATAGATATTGTGTGAACATTTTCTCACTAGATATAGGTACGAGTAAGCACATATTCATTCTATTAGTATCATATGTGGGTAGTCGCTGTTTTTTCCTGTTTTTACATACCTACATAATCTTTCGCCTATTTTCCTGAGCGGGTAGGCGGAATGATATACATACATATATATATATATATATATATATATATATATATATATATATGTATATATATATATATATATATATATTCATATATATTAGTTTTTTATGCAACCCAGCTTGCAAACAAGCATATGGCCCACCTGATGGTAAGTGGTCACCGTAGCCTATGGACGCCTGCAACACCAGAGGCATCACTTGCGCGTTGCCGACCCTTTAGGAAAGAAAGGGGGAAGGAGAAAAAGCGGGAAGGAGAAAAGAGGACAATTGGGCCTCCGGCACTCTCACTCACCGAACGAATCACAACAGTAGGAATACTGCTATTTCACATCGATATTCTGTAAGAGGGTAGTCCTTCCCCGGTCGAGCCGGCCCATTCATGCTGGAGTCAGCGAGGCTCTACTACTCAGTAATCATCAGTATTACATCCATATATCGATAGCTAAGGGTCAGGTCCCACGTCTGGTGCAAAAACCTATTGCATAAGCCTATTACAGTCTCTTGCAGTTACTGGGAATTTGGTGACACAAAACCCCAATAACTTTTGCCCGTTCCGGAAATTGGCAATTAGACCTCATGCACAGCAGTCACTTCAGCTGTACCATCAAGGTAGTCTTTCTGTTCTTAGAGCAGCACTATAATAATAATAATAATAATATTCTACCACATACACACAACACCATCTAGCCCAAACTAAGCAGAGCTTGTACTATGGGTACTAGACAATGGATAAACATACATATATACTTTTTTTTTGTAAATACATACATATTATACATAGAAACACCCAGACCAAGACAAACATCCATGTTCACGCACACAAATGTTTGACTTGTGCGGGAATCGAACCCGCGACCTTAGGCGTGGCAGTCGGTTACACTAACCACTACGCCATCGAGTCGTCATATTATAAACTAAAAAATCCATATACCAGTGCAGCACTGCTGATATCGGTCCTGACGAAATAAAATTTCGTCTGCACAATTAAAGTAGCATCTTTAGTGGGCACCCAATTAAAAGACTTTCGCTTATACTAGCACAGTCTGACTGGGAAAGCGTGCTTCCTACAATAGATTACAGTGAAACAACCTTGCGTTGTATTTCTGCAGTGACTAGGGACTCCAGGTTCCTTATAGAGCGCTGTAGCACAGCGGACAAATAACATTTGTCCGTTGTTCTGGCAACGCGAGAACAAACACATTGCAAAGAGCATTGTGTAAAGGTTGCTTTTAAGAAAGTGCCGTAACGTAGCGGACCAATAATATTTCTATTTTGCACTGCAAAACAGTGATTCCTTTTTTTTAAAGCAAGAGTGTCCCATTAGATTTTGCAACTGGTTCAAAAGGAACGTTAACTGCAACAGTATTGGAACCAGCGCCACTGAAAATGCTGAATGTTTCAAATTTGATTGCCCACGGGATTCGAATTTGAGTGGCACAGAGTGATCAGATGTACCAATCCCGGTTCTTTGTGTGCGGTGTTTATGAATTGTAGGAAGCAATTCATTTTGATACTTTGTTAAAATTAAAAGTAAAAGCTTACACTTTAAACTTTTTTCGAAAGAGCAGCGATAGCTCAGTGGGGAGACCAATAGACTGCAATGCAGAGGGTCTCGGGTTCGAACCCATGTCGCGCACCTCTGACTTTCGGAAGTTATATGACTTTTCGAAATTATGTGCGTATTGATTGACAATTATCGCCTTCTCCGTGCCTCGGAGAGCACGTTAAACCGTCGGTGCTGGCTGCCATGAACATCTAAGGCAGTCGTTATTGGGAGAGTTTCGACACAAAAGATCCCACTGGGTCGAAGTGTCGCCGGTCTGCACTGACTGGCCCCCACATAAGATAGATACATACATGGTCACTTTTTCGTGTGATCGTACGAAAAAGTGACCACACTAAAAAGAGTAAGCGCACACATTAGATGGATGATGGAGAACGATTTCATATTCCATAGAACCAAGATACTGGAGGGATAGAACTTTATTGAAAAATCTAGATTAACGAGAGCGAAGCCGTGAGCAAAATCAATACATATGTGATCACATGTTTAATGCCACGCGACATAACTTGGGTCTTTGACTAAGTTCTACAATACTGAAGTACTTAAATCCAGTGCTATGCAGTGTAATGTACGACATTAGTCTTAACAAAATAATAAAAGCTAATAGAATCACAGAATCAGTGAATAAATCATTTTGTACATGAGCTAACAAGCTGGACAATGGTATACTTGCCGCGATTTAGATCAACTGAGCTCGTAAATCACATAAAATTGAACACCCACTACACTTGTAATAGAAACTCTCTGTATCTGATTAGACAATTGTTTTATTTACAGAACAACGCGGATTTGTTTGTTGTTACATTGTAACTGTCTCGTTGATATCTTGGCATAAGTTTGCGCGCAATCATGAGGTACCGAGATTGATTCCCGGATTGGGCAAAATGTTAATGCGCTCTTAATACCAACACGGCATCCGGTAGTGTGTCTATTCATCGTAAAAGGCTCGTCCCGTATTACATGCAAACTAAAATTAAAATGGCAAATTGTGGGCGTAATAATAAACATGTGCTGACTCTTTCGTGCAAGGATCTTGGTTTGTGTTCAGTTGTGTTGGTATAGTTTAATTGAGATAACGTTGGACTATCCATTCCCAGGATAAAATCTACAGTAAGTATGCCTTTGAATGCGGATTACGGCACATATGATATATTGGATGTGCTCACTCCCCGTTTACATGGCAGTGAGTACATTATACCCTATGCACCCGTAAAGAACTGGTGTGGCTTGGACCTAATACCTACAACTCTGCCTACCCTTGCAAAGACAAGCGTAAGTCTACGCTACTGTCCGAAAAGACTTTACGACCTAAAAGATAAAACTTGCGGCGTTAAAGTAATCTTCTTCTCCCTTAGCCTTTATTATTCCCAAGTCACTTGGGGTCGGCTTTTTCTAGTCTAACCGGATTTGACTGGATATCAGTTTTTACACTGAGCGGCTGCCACCTGACCTCCGCAACCCGAAGGCTAACGATACCCTAAGGCTAGACCAGTGTCAGGATATTAGACGGTACTGACTTTCCCAATAACGACTGCCATAGATGTTCATGGCAGCCGGGACCGATGGCTTAACGTGCTCTCCGAGGCACGGAGCAGGCGATAATTGTCAATCAGTACGCACATAATTTCGAAAAGTCATATAACTGCCGAAAGTCAGAGGTGCGCGACGTGGGTTCGAACTCGAGACCCTCTGCATTGCAGTCTGTTGGTCTCTCCACTGAGCTATCGCTGCTGCTGTAGCGTTAAAGTAATATAAGACGTATCTTAAATGAGTAAGCGCTTCACGATTGTGTGCCTAGGCACGTAGTCTACACCTAACTCTGCATTATTCAATAGTTTGTCCGTTCTATTCTGACTATGTCGCGAAACGAGAACGTACGAAACTGTGTGACTGTATATGTACATCGAGTTACATTAAGCACCACGGAGTTCCATTTGCTATGATCCTGACATAATATCTTATTTGCTCTATGATCGCTCGTCGGTAGGGCACACTCTTGATCAATGGGCTTATACCCACGAAAAGTTTTGTCTTATAGCCCACTTGATTTTGACCACGGCATCGCTTATGTTAATGTAAATTCTGTCAATAAATTTGTATCCTCGGTAACTGTACTATTACTGGGTGAAAGGTACCCTATGTCGTTTTCTGTACCCCTGACAACGTGTTTGTAAAATTGCATGGTCATCGGACGACTAGTTAAGGCGTGAAACCGTAACAAACGAACTTACATTAGCATTTATAATATTAGTTAGGATGTCAAAACGTTAATTAAAGTAATATTTCTGTTTTAAGTACCGCATTACTCATCAATGCATACTGTGGACATTAAAATTTTGGACTCTAACGCGTATTACAAATAATCTAGTTGAGTTGTCTCTTCTAGTAGGTAGTACCTACTTATTAACTCAATTGCCTGATATTACTTGTGCCCGTTTTAAACCTCTAATATATCCACACCTTCATGATATACGCTTTAGTTGTAATTTGTATTAGATCAATTAATTATATCTACAGTTGTCGAATCAAACACCTGACCTCACGGCGCACGCAAACATAAGATCAAACTTAAGCCACGAGACTAACGAGACAACATAATTTCAGTATTTATTTGACCAAGCAGTTTACTTTAATCAAGTTCTTACTTAAGAAAATGCCTATGTTTGATATCTTATAATCTATATCTATAGTTCTATACTAATATTATAAAGGAGAAAAGATTTAACTCAAAAACCAATAAACCTATTTTGAAAAATTCTTTCACCATTAGAAAGCTATATTATCACCGAGTAACATATTTATATTTTTTTTTTTTAAAGTATTGTTACAGTACCTTATCTACTTTTACGCGAGCAACGCCGCGGAGAAAATATTATAATAATATTTTAAAAATGATAGAAATGCTATACCTTTCATCAATCAAACATGGAATCAACATCCTAAAACTCAACTTTTCGATGACCCGCAACACAACAACAAAAGTGTTTTCTACTTATTTTTTGTGAATTATTTATCGCGACGCCTCTTCAAAGTTAGCTCTGGCACTCAGCCAGGTATCAGGGGAAAGAGTGAAAATAACGCCAGTGACCTTTACACGACGGGCCTGCCTCACCTTGTCAGAACAAAAGATAGGTGTGTGATATATGGATAGTAAGTGAATGATATAGCTTCGGAGGGGCATCGTTTTTACTTCTATGTTTGTGGCTTTTTATAGTATACTAGATTTTGCTTGCGGCTTCGCTCGCCTTAATGGAGATAATTTCCATTGGGAACAGTACTTTTTTCGAGGTGCAAGGTAACCTATGTCCTTTCCTGTACACCTGAGAACGTGTATGTCATGATGATCGGTCAAGTAGTTAAGGCGTGAAAGAGTAACAAACAAACAAACTCACATTCGCATTTATAATATTAGTTAAGGTGTATACTGTTTGCAATCCTCGTAAGTTCCTTTGCTTAAACTTGAGCTTGTATTTGGCTTCTGATTTAATAGCTAAGCCAAGTGATGTTATTGAGTGCTTCTGACAGCCATCTTCAATAGCAGTAGGAGAGCCGTCAATCTGTTTGGTTGACAGTTAGATTTGACATGTATTACATCATTAGTTCCCAAAGTGGTCCAGGTGGACCCCCAGGGGTCTACGGGAGACTCGACGGGGATCTACATTGGCGTGACAAAAACATGAGTATCCACAATTCGTAAGCAGGGTCCACGACAATTTATTTGCTTTCGATAGTGAAGAACTAAAATGTTGGCTTGAGTTCACCTATCACTGTAGGCAGATAATATTTTAAGAAGCTCAGCGACTGTTACTTGTAAAAACTTGCATATACCATATTCAGTACCAGAGGTCTGAATTTTCGGTAGAGATTTTTTAAAATGGGAACCTCTGTATTAGATGACTCTACTGCAGTTCAATTGAAGAAATAGGCTGCACCGTACCGTACGGAATAAGCATTTTACACTAACATTTTATCGCATACAGCTATGCGGTAAAATCTAAGTGTAATTTTGGATAATACTGATTTATTTTGTATTTGGTATTCATTGTAATTATAATAAATCATACTACATAAATATATCATTTTAATTTTGATATCTATCTTGTTAATATATGACCCAATCATAATATTTTTTACTAATAATAGGAAAAAATGATATTTGATATCATAAATATTAGGATAATATGTTAAAATAAATTGTAAAATGTTATTTTTATTCTTCTTACGGTTATAAAAGTTATAATTTTTTTGATTTTTACTTATTAATATAAAAACACATTTAAATATAAAAAACGTATACCCACCCGCTGGCATGGGGAACAGAGTTTATACTACCGGTCTGTAGATTATTACTATTACATAATATACATATAGCTTGAATCAATCAAAACTTCAATGTTGAAATGTAAGTAATTTACCAGGCTACCTTTTAGGTGAATCGACATTTGTGTGTCTTTACGTACATATGTATGTGCGTACGACACACCTGTCTATTTCTTTAAATTAAGATGCGGTGGATTCCCTTCTCTATTTTGTTAAGGACCGAATAATTTAATTATCATCTCATCTATAATGGAAGGCGATATTGTAATTAGAAGTCTTGAGCTATCGCTGTTCTTCTTCGGGAGAACTACGTTTAATTAAATAGATCTTACATTATAATTTAAAAGTTACCTTGCTGTTAACTAGAATAACTTATTTAAACTTACATTTCAAGTATCCAACTACTCGACGAACCTACATTCAAATTTTCACATTGAAAGTAAACTACTCTGAATGGATTTTCGATAGTGGTTTATTTGATTTACATAGGTAAATGAAATGTTTATGTATCCACTTTCCTTGACGTTTTGGTTACCTTTAAGCGGTAATAGACACGGAGAGACAAAAAGATTATGAAATATTAGTTCCATTTATGTGTAGTTTGTTATATTATAAATAACTAGATTTTGCCCGCTGCTTCGTTTGTTTAAATTTAGGTTAAGTTGGATTAGTAATAGTACTTTTCCTTGATGAAATGTACCCTATGTCCTTTTCTATTTCCTTGACAAAGTGTATGCAAAATTTCATGTCGATCGGTCTAGTAGTTAAGGCATGAAACCGTAACAAACAAATTCACTTTCGCATTTATAATATTGGTTAGGAAAAGTATAGAGGAACAAAATCTGAAACTATATTCAGAAAATGCTCACTTCTTTTGGACTACACAAATAAAGTAGTGACTTCAGTGGTTGCTTTGCTACTGCCAGTGTGTCTACATACGATGGTTCTACTTAGCGATGCAACGATATATCTAATATTCGATAATATCGACCCTATAAATATCGATATTTTTATCGATATCTAACCATCATCGATACGATATTATCATATCGACAAGAAATTAAATATCGATATCGATTGATATATCGAATATTCGATTATATCGACCCTAAAATATCGATATTTTTATCGATATCTCCATTATCGATACGGTATATCGATATTTCTTATTTGCTTCTTATTTACCCACTTCTACTACTAACTTGAATATCGATAATATCGCATTGAAACTGTCGATATTATCGAACATCGATATTTTCAGGCCTTCGATATAAATATCGATATGTATATTGATATTTATTATTTGCTTCTAATTAACCCACTTCTACTACTAACTTGAAAGTTCTGAATTATTGATAATATCGCATTGAAACTGTCGACATTATCGATCATCGATATTTTCAGGCCTTCGATATAAATATCGATATTTTCGTCTCCTTGCAACCCTATCTACTCCCGTGCGAAACAAATATTTGCGTAATCCACTAATTGTTTTCCCCAATGTGGTTGTTCTTAGGGCCTACAAAAGCCACACTTGCTTTAATGGTTACAAAATTCACCGCGGTCAGGAGTCAGGTCAGGTCAGGTCAGGTCAGTTGTATCTTAAACGCGAAAAATCTGAGATGGAACTCTAATCTTAGTTTGTCAATTATGTTTGCAATTACCCCTCTACTGAACTCTTTAGTTAATACATAACGCGAAGTTATATACCTGCAGTAAACAAAGTGTTGAATGCAAATGAAACTGGCCATCATTACAATCGGCTTACGTTCGAACTGAAATAATCACGTTGATTGAAAAGCCGATTACAAATGATTTTGATGTTTTGGTTAATGGATTGCTTTGTTTGGTTCTCAACAGATTGATCTATGCTTTATATGACGTTGAAACACACCTATGCCCTGTAAAGGGTAGGGCAGGCATTATTTACATGTGTATTTTGCCTGCTGTTAAAAGTAAAGAATTAATGTTTGCAAAGGGTATAATTTCAAATCCCAAAAACATTTTTTAAATAGAATGTGATTTACACATACATAGACCTGGACTGAATCGTCACTTACTACGATCCTGGCGTATACCCTTGTTTTTTTACTGTCATCATCATCATCAATCATGCGCATCGGTTTAGGTCTCTTTAAAAGAGTGACCATGAGTTTCTTGCCCGTTCTTCTCATGAGCCCTACACCCTTGCTTTGCTGAACGTGGCAGTAAATGTAAATTCGCAGAAAAAATTAGTGACATTCATAAGTGTTACATTGTAACCTAATCCGAATAAATTTATTTTGAATTTGAATTGAATTGAATTTATTTAAAATTTATTCAGAATGTCTCCGATTCTGATCAGAGAGAACGTTTAGAGGTAAACTAAGTCTACGTTAATTGTTATCGCTCTGTCGTGGGAGAATTTGTAATAATTAAAATAATGAATTCAAGCCAGATTCGGTACAACCATTAGTCGATGAAACAATGATGAGTGTCGGAAGGAAATCGACCTTATGAACTGTAAACGTATTGCTAACGACAAAGTTACCAAACCGTTACGCCATCAACTCAGTCAAGAATAATTCTTGTTGAAATTAAACTTCCCTTTAACTCCAACCATCTTAAAATCTAATTCACACACACCTAATCAAGGTATCATTAGCACGTGAACTTGTTTAAAGCCGTGTACACATAGCGATGCGTAATTTGCGCGTAATACGCGATAACTGGACGCAAACGCGCAAATATGCGGAACTTGCGCTCATCGCGCTAATCGTACATCAAATATGACACATGCGTTTAGAGGCACTTGCAGCTTGTCTGAAGTCTTAGTGTCTATGTTAAAGTGGTGTTTCTGTGCTAAATTCTTTGCATTATAAGGTGATGACGTACATACATACAATAACTCACTGTACCGTGTACACACATAAAAGGTTGGGTATTATTACACTTTAAGTTTTCCAGCCGTACAGAGTTAAATAAAAAATATTAATAAGTATGTATTTACACGTGTCTTCTTTACACTATACTTAATTAATACGAGACAGGCTTACTTTGGCAATCAGTGCATATATGATCTATGTACAAGTATACAGAGTGATATTGAAATCGTATAATTCCTTTTAACCACGCAATCTACCGGTGGTATAGAATAACCCTGACAATATGTTTTTTTTTGGAAAAATTAATGTACCGTTTTATTTGTGAAATGGTTTCAGATAGTCATATGTTAACCGAGGCAATTTTAATTTTTACTAATTAAAAAAAAAAATATCAATAATTAATGTCGTAAATAATAACGGGCGGTCCTTTTTATTGCCCCTTATTATTTTCGACATCAGTTACTGCTATGTAATTTTTTTAAATTAGTTAAGTGTTAAGATTGTGTCGTGTGGTTAACATATGACTATCTGAAATAATTTCAACGAAAAAAATTCGTACATTAATTTCTCCAAAAACATAATTCTAATAAAAAAAATGTTCAAAGTTATTCTATGTATATCACCAGTAGAATGCGTGGTTAAAAGGAATTACAATTACAATTTAAAATCTCCCTGTATACTGTGTTGATTATTACGTGCGTGTATATAATTGTTACAAATGTAAATATACTTGCTTTCTTTCTTTTTCAATAAATATTATTATTATTTAACAACTTTTGTTCTACCTCGTTTTACAAAAGTCAATACTTTTAGCTATAATACATATTTTAACAGACTTAAGTTTAGTCGTCCGATTAAAGCAACGAATTTCAATATTTGTATTATTGCATGATAAAATCTAATAATGAATTATGAAAAGTGATAGAATAAAAGTTGTTACGTAAGGTATACATAAGTCAAACGTAAAAGGTTACTAGTATTTTTAAAATAACCCTGTATAAGCTGGCTATATGCAACCTTTTTTGCCTTCTACTGCGCATTGAAACTACGTGCTGCTATTTAGGAATTCTTAGTAGGAAATCGCTATAACACTGTGTCGGATATCGAACCGACGATGTTAGACCAAGCCACTTATTGAATATCGTAACAGAAAAGTCCAATAACACTGCCCAATCTGGCAATAGAACCAGACGTGACCTAATGCACAGCAATCGCATACACGGTTGCAGCGCCACTGACGCAGTAATAATATAAGTAATATAATATTATATAATATTTTACCACATACACACAACTCAATCTAGCCTAAACTAAGTAGAGCTTGTACTATGGGTACTAGACAATGGATAAACATACATATTATATACTTCTTTTTTGTAAATACATACATATTATATATAGAAACCCAGACCTAGACAAACATCCATGTTCATGCACACAAATGTTTGACTTGTGCGGGAATCGCACCCACGACCGTGGGAGGCGTGGCAGTCGGTTACACTAACCATTACGTCATAGAGGCCGCCATAGCACAAAAATAAATATCATATCATACGACCCAATTTCCCATTTCTCTATATCAAAAAGAAAATAACAATATGGGCGCATACTGATACGCGGTATTAAAATATACTACACAATGGTACATATCAGTATATTATCGGTATCGGTCTGCATTCTAATATCAATCACGTGTTATCAGCGATAATGTCCGACTATCGACGTATTATATGTGATAATGCATCGTAAGAGTTACATTTTAAATAGCTTGGTAACCTATTTATATAATATTAATATATAACGTGTTACAGAAACGTGGTTAAACTTAAGCATCACGTAATAAAGCCTCTGTACAATGTAAAATCGACAATTGAATTCGTATACACTGAACTATACATACATGAAGCCGTGAAATTTTGTAATGATTGTAAATTCAATAATTAATGAGTTGCAAATCGCCCTTGAGGTGCCCGCTCATTTATTTAAAGAATTATCACTATCAAACTATCTAATGATTATGGATGCGACTGTCCGCTATCGTAATCCAATCTGGATTATAAATTATCGCAAATTATTTTTATAACACTATACGTTGGCAATGGCCTGAAATATAGTGCTCTGTCAGCTTCCATTGTTATAAAAGACACGCAGATTAGAGGCTACTATGGATCCAGAAAAAAGTATTTTTATTTAAAATGCCAACAAGTATTGTATCTAGACTAAAATACTAGTAAATATTCTTCTTTGTCTCTATTGCAATACTTAGATACATTACATGGTAAAATAAATATTTTCGCCCAAACGTTGTTATCTCTGCAAATAATATAGATAAGATTTTATCAAGAAAAGAATGCGTGTTGAAATAGAAATGATTTTACAATGCGCTTTATAATATAGATGAATAGTTTTTTTCTATTAAATCAGTGCCCAATCCCATTTAAAAAGCCAATATTACTTTTTCATTTGGATGACTTCATACATGCAGTCTCACGCCTGTTTCACGAAAGAGCTGAGCAAAATTGTGGTTTTAGGTACCACGTACCAGGGGTAAATGTCTCCGTAGCGCAGCAGTAGTGAATGCGACTATTGTGCATGAGGTCTCGGTTTCTAATCCCGGGTCGGGCCGACAAAAACGTATTGGGTTTTTCTGTTAAGAAATCTCAATACGAGCCCGGAGTTAGGCGGCCGCCGTGACCGAAATTCGGTTTGGAGGACATTATTATTATTTATTACTAGGGCATACCTTTTGCGGTGTACCGGGCACAGTTCCTGACACCGTGCTATAATTCTGAAGAGAAAATCCCAATAACACTTCGCCCAACCCTGTTTTCACTACCATTGCACCGCCGAGGCAGTGAAGCAGTATACTATAAGTAATCGTATTTCTTGGAACCTATAATAGATATGAAAGTGGAATTTCATTTTCATATATTATTACATGGATACCTAGAAATGTGAGTATGCCATTGACTGACTCATTTATTATGAAATCTTTGACTGAACTTCTCAAACAGCAAAAGGATATTGCAGCATTTGGTAACCATAATGAAACCTTTAAAACATTGGTTCATTTGATTCGATATTTTCGTAATTTGCTTAAATAGACTACGGCTCAAATAACTTTCAATAAAAGTTTTATCTATACCATTGGCAGATCTAGTTATACCGGTTATGGTTTATCTTATGAACCGAGATCTAATTAAACTAACTACCATCGTTTGATAAATACAGTAATTTAATTATCATGATAAAGGCAGTTTAAAAAGTACTAAAAAAACAGTTTAGCTTTGTGCATTTTATCCTAAACCGTGTATTGGAATACATTCATTATGAATGTAGGTTACAAATAATTTGCATACGGTAGTGATAAGCCTTGTATATTGAATAGAAAATATATAGAAATAAAATGAATTCATCAATTTTGTTTAAATGCCATTTACAGCTGTTTGATGTATTGGACATTATTTATGGTTTGACAAGATTAGGAATGTTTATCTCTAGCTGTTCGAACTCACGTAATATTATGTATAATATATAGCCTGCGATAATATGAATATATATTTATTCATATTCGAATTTTCGTAATAGTGTGTCTATTTAAAATGCTCGTGAGGAAACATATGTAGGTGCGGAAGCGGGATTGTACTTAGCATTCTGGAATTTTGATGAATAGCATTTTATATTATGCCGGGTAGAGGTCTAAAGATTTGGCGAAGAGAGATCATTTGCTGTCTAGAGCTTAATTTAACTTAACCTAAAACTATAGTACAGTTTTAGTAAGTAGTTTATGTGTCATCTATTCGGGAGAATAACACCACACGTGAATTAAGAAGCAGCAATGACTCAGATAAATGTTCAACAGCAATATTCAAATCATGCAAAATAAACACGTCTGCACTTACAGATAGTGCAGCTATTTATACAGCAAATATCATAATAATTGCTAACATAAATACTCGCTCACGATTGTTAGAGTACATCAATGACAACCCATCATTTCTCGCAAGGTTGTGCTCACAATGGGACCAATAGATGTCCAACACGAACTGCTCATAACATAGGTATCCATTATCACAACCATATTGTCTCGAAACACTGCAGAAATGTCTTTACGTGTCCGTTTTAGTAAGGCAATGTTTCTTAACGTAAAATACATCGATACCAAGATTCAAGAAGATTTTCAACACATTTGGACGAGAATTTAAAAAAACTGCTGGCGTTTTAGGCACATGTATTTTGGGGAGGATATTTTTGGACATGGTCGCGGCCAATGTTGTTTGGAACTTATAATGAACCGAAGTGTTTAGTTTATTTATACAAGAGTAACAGAATGTAGACATTTTATAAAAGCGTAATTTAAAAGAGAAATCGTACTAAAACATCATATTTTATATATTTGTAGTTCGGTATTGACATGACAACATCACTCTTTGTTGATTATTTGACTGAAAATATGCTAGTGCAATGTCTTGATGGTCTACATAAAATCTGCTTACCAAATTTCATTATTAGTTACGGCATCAGTAGCCTATCGCTTGATTACCCATTAAACTCCCTAATTAATGATAATAATTAACAGTTATTCATAACTGCATAAGCTGCGAGTCTTTGAGTTTATACTATTTTCAAATGCGTGTTAACTTTACCAATCGGTACCCTTCTCATTGAGAGATCGAGACCTTGTGAAGCCTAAAGGCTCACACACTTTATCTGTTGTTATTGTGATCATCCGGTCATACTATCTGGTAGAAACATATTAAATTGTATGTTTGTTTTGTTCAAAAGACAACACCGGCGCTTGGCGTCATTCCTGGGTCGCGAGGGACTTAACTAACATACAAGCTACGGACACAAATAATACTTTAGACCCAAAACAACTATTTGTTGATCACAATTTTTTTTTGTCTCCTGATATGTTCGAATCCATAACACTCAGCGCGGTAGGAATTGCAAGGCGACCACATAAGCCACTACGCCATCCGTGCAGACATATCTATACCTACTATCTATACTAATATTATAAAGCTGAAGAGTTTGTTTGTTTGTTTGTTTGTTTGAACGCGCTCATCTCAGGCACTACTGGTTCGAATTGAAAAATTCTTTCAGTGTTGGATAACCCATTTATCGAGGAAGGCTATAGGCTATCTAACATCACGTTACGACCAATAGGAAAGGAGCAGCAATGAAAACTGTTACAAAAACGGAGGAAATTCTATTAGGTATATGAAGCAGACGAACTTGTGCGGGTCAGCTAGTGAATTAATATGTGTAAACAGACTACAGACGGGCAATAAATTAATAAAAAAACATTACTCTAAGTTGACGTTCAGTGATTTTATACAGTATAATACTTTTGTATCATGGTTAACGTTAACAGCATAGTAGGCGGAAACCGTAATAGAACACCTGCAACTAGACATCATATTTATAATTTAATACCTGATTTTTCCATTCATTTACTATAAAGACAACTATAAATCGTCTTATAACTGAAGTACACAACAAGACTTACTCATACTTTAAGCAAACACCCAAAACGTTTCTTTTCGAATCATATAACCTCCGTAATAGGTCCCTTGCCTAACATTCGTTTCGAGCGATGTACTAACATTTGTAAGTCCAGT
Source organism: Catocala fraxini (assembly GCA_930367265.1). Lineage (NCBI taxonomy): Eukaryota > Metazoa > Arthropoda > Insecta > Lepidoptera > Erebidae > Catocala > Catocala fraxini. The sequence goes on from OV884045.1 coordinate 17,885,691, forward strand.
CTAGACATCAGAACAAGTTAATCTACGCAACTAATGACACAATGTAATTACGCAACCGCTGCATAGATGAGATGGGAGGCAAGCGCGCGTGACGACCCATTACTGAAAACAAAGATTATCGTTCTATCATTAAATGGTATACTGGTTGATCATTATTAATATTGGTATATACAGACGGTGCGTCTTATTATGCCTTTGGTCTAATACTAAGCGCTGCAGGTGACGTCTCTCGCGGTTAGGGCGAATACGCCATGAAATGCATTACAGAAGCCACAATAATACACGCCTACAGCAAGCATAAAGCGTATGAGATGACGCTGTTTGCGGTCTTTAAGTAGGAGGTGTTGATAGGAAATCTAAGAAAAATGTATTGATAGAGTCTCTCAAAAGCGGATCGCAGAATGAGTATTTGCCCGGATAACACGAAGTTTCATCTTAGTCTCCCCATAAACATAACTGCTGAAAGGCAACCGAAACGGCGAACGAAGTGTAAAATTAAATCTACATAGCTTTTATAATTTGAATAGCTTGGAATATAAGTAAACAGTAACTAAAACTAAAAGTGTTTAACAAGAGTAGTTTAAAGACTCAAATTAAAAAATACAATTTTAATAAACGATATTCTGCTATTTAAGTATTTGTCAAAAATACCCAAGTTATCGTATAAACTATAAAGTGTTCATCGCAAGTTGACATCGGAAACACCTGCTCAATATAAGCACTTAATTATCTAACGTGGATTCTGGAACCCAAAAGTTAGCTTTTAACGCCACACGTTTGTACAATATTGTATCTTTTAAAACTTTTATGTACGAACACTCCTCCACACGTCCCGCAAAACGATTAAAACTTTCCCACACACGCCGCCTGTTTTCGGTAAACGTTCGCGCTTCTTCTACACATTTTTTAATACTAAAGTACGAAAACATCATGTTTTAATGTTTTCATTGCAAAGCAAACGTAGATTTTCATGTTAATCTGCAAAAGAAAGAAAAGAGAAACATTAAAAAGTGTGGTTGTTTACTTTTTTCATACAAACTGTTGCTGTGTTTTGAATTTCACGTGTGTATATTTAAGAGAGATACTTCCAGCAATTCTCCTCGATTTATTTTGCTATTTATTGCTATAAAATGCGTTCTTTAAAAATAAACTACATTATACGGATTATTTTAAAACTATTAAGCTACTACTATTAAACTTAACTTCTATTTAAATTATTTAGCGCTAAACTAATATTATATAGGTATGCGTACTTGAATTAAGCAATCCAATTTATTCATTTAACAGAAAGCGCAGTGAAAATCAGCAACATTTTATAACGGATGTGGTGAATGTGATACACAGATTAAAGCGAGAGATATTTTCATGTTATGAAATAAATGGCGCGCAAAATATTAATCAGATGGAAAATGAACATCCGAGATAAGTATTTATTGCAACGCATGGATTAATTCCTAGCGCAGAAGATCGATTATAAACATTCAGACTAGGTAAACAATATAAAAACAGCCATTTGTGAATTAAACAATTCGTTTCCTTTGTTGCGAGCATCGTATCCTAACTAATATAATAAATGCTAAAGTGAGTTTGTTTGTTTCGCTTTCACGCCTTAACTATTCAACCGATCATTATGAAATTTTGTTGTTTGGGATACAGATTAGGACATAAGGTAATTCTGTTATTCTGTTGTGAATAGTGTCAATGACGCTGTGGCACTCCAGACGGACCTAGAGTACATCGGCGCGTGGTGTTTGGAGAATCATATGATCCTCAATGCGAAAAAATGCTGTGTCATTTCTTTCACTGCCAAGTATCACAAAATATTGTTTGATTACCATCTAAACGGCTATATATTGGAGAGATTTAGGTGTAATTTTTGATGATAAGGTTTCATTTCACCCACATTTCGATTATATTAGTGCTAAAAGCACCAAATTATTAGGATTTGTATTATGGATTACAAAAGAATTTAAGAGACCGCGTAGTATAATTTATTTGTATTGTCCGCTAATCCGCAGCATTTTAGAATATGGCTCGGACGTCTTTCTATGCCGTACACATAGACAGGGTAGAAAGAATTCAAAAGAGTGTGACAAGAATATTATGTTATAAACATCGGCTCAACCATAATCTACACTCCTACGAAGAACGTTTAGAATATTTTAGTGTACTCTCTCTTAAATCACGCCGCAGATACATGGATCTTACGTGCCTTCACAAGATTGTTCATTCTACTGTAGACTGTCCGGAATTATTATCTCAAATAAACGTAAATACTAGGTTCAGATTGCGCCACGCACATCTCAAAAGCTTCATTTTGAACGTTCACATCAATAACACATCTTTTTACAATCCGTTGGTCAGAATGTGTCGAATGTACCTAAATATCATAATATTCTAGAAGTTTTTAACTATAAAATTATACAATTTAAAAATACTATGAGGTATATTTAGTCTTTATTTCCATAGTATAGATAAGCATCTTATTAACATACCTACATATATTATTTAAACGTGTTGTAATTTAATAAGTAAGATTAAGTCAATTGTTATTATTTGTGTATTTCTTTTTAATTAGAGCTCTGTAGCGTCATCTCGTACTGATCTATACCTATCTAATAATCATGATGTGTACACATAGTTAGTACCATAGTTTAAACCAAAACTGTTTAATATATAAGTTTTATACTATATGCAATATTTACATAATATTGCCTTCTATTTACGCGAATATTATTCATTGAAATTAAACTGCTATGTATATACGGATTTTATCGCGTTGTTTATTTGACACTTTATTACAAAATTTTGAAAATTGTTACTCTACTACTACTATTAAACTTTACTAATTTTTAAGCTAATTAAATTATTATTAAACTATTTAGATTTAATTTATTTTTACACTTTCCCCGACGTTTCGGTTGCTTTTCAGCAGCCATGGTCACGGGGAGACTAAGATGGCAGTTGTCTCAATGTTCCAGTGTAGTTATTTCAAAGTACCTGAAAATAATTTAATCATTGGTGTTTCTATTTACGCAGAATGAGCTCAAAGTATCATGAAGTCTAGCTGTGGTTTGCTTCTTCTTGGGTTTGACTATTTTTATTACTGGATCCCAAGCTGGTGGTACATTCCAACCATCTTCTCTATTAAAATTAGGATGTTTTTTGATTTCAATAGCCTCGCGAAGCATCCTTGGTAGGAATCGATGTTCTTTAGCGAGAATCTGTGGTTTGTCAAATCTCAGGTAGTGGTTGGTCCCCTGTTGCACATGTTCACACACAGCAGACTTCAACAGAAAAGTTTAATAGTAGTAGTAGTGTAACAATTTTCAAAATTTTGTAATAAAGTGTCAAATAAACAACGCGATAAAATCCGTATATAGCAGTTTAATTTCACTGTATGCAATATGTTTTGTGCGCCTTATTAAAAAAGAAAATAAAAAATAAAACACTGTTACTAACCTAACCTAACATACATTTACGCGACCGAATCGGACAAAATCTAGTTCTAATATAATATTAGTAGGTAACTCATGGAGGTGCTAGCAGCTACTTCAACAGCCATGCCTAAAGCTTATTAGATCAGATGATGTGCAACGAAACAACGTTTCTATCACGACCCTTTTATCTCGTGATTTATCTTCACAAGTACAACATTCTAAAATAACCGCTGCCATCAATTCGTCTGATGCTCACGTCCCTGGCACCTTCATGTAATTCAATGATGTAAAGCGTTGACATGCGTGCCTCCGCATACGCCTCGCACTTAAGCCTCCACGGTCGAAAGTTATTTGTCTCTACACGTTCCACTCACATGGACAGCATTGTAAGCAGATGGCGTCTGCTTCCTCATTACTGGTGCATGTATTAGATGTTATTTATTAGCTGTTTTGTCTTTAGAGAATCAAAAGATGTGAATTCGAATTATATATATACCTACTATAGTCTATTTCAAATACAAAGTCCCTTTTGACACTTCATAGCACGTAACTCTGCACATTTCATATAAATTGCTGAAATAAGTAATGATTACTTATGGTATTATAGACTATTTAAAGATAATTATAATCTATACGAAATAACGAATAATTTCTATTGATATTAGTCATAAATGATTTAAACATTAAACATAACATACACGGTAATTTTTTACTTCCAGTCATAATGACACGACAATATGAATCGAAAAAATCGAACTAACTCGAGGTAAAAACAATTGTCCGAGAAATACTTTTGTAAATTTGTATTTGGTATTAATTATTATTACGTTGCAACATACCTTAAATCCCATTCTGCAAATCCCTAATATATTTTCTTTGTGATGAATGGACGAGGAAAGACTGACTAAGAAAGTTTATAAGGCTAGTGTGAATGGAACAGTCGCAAGAGGAAGACCTAGGCGAACGTTTCTTGATCAGATCGGAGGCGTTCTGGATAAAGGCCAGGTTAAGAGCATCTTGAACCGACGGGCGTGTATGAGGAATGTGATGAAAGTGAATGAAGCCAGAGAAGTGTGTCAGGATCGTAGCAAATGGAAATCCGTAGTCTCTGCCTACCCCTCTGGGAAACAGGCGTGAATCTATGTATGTATGTATGTATTTTCTTTATCAAAAATTTGATTTTAAGATGTGATATTGGACGTACGTATAGTTTAAACATCCCATAGCTTTTAAAGAGTAGTCGTCTTGAAAATCAAAATCTGTTATACCACATTTATTTTACCCTTATATATGATACTAGGAATTAATCAAGGACAAGTCCAAATTTTTATTACATTTGCACCCGTTTTATATAACTGTGACTTTTCTATTCTTTCGGTATGTCAAACTTAGATGGGCTCCTTTTTTGTTTTTATGTTTCTATTTTTTTTTTGTTTCGATTCTAAACCTACGATTACCGTTTATTTGGAAAGTTAATCGGTAATCGATTTCGTGATGTGTCGATTGAAACTGTCTCTTCACTATCGCTGTTCAACGATCATCTGTCAAATGGGACTTCGTATTTGAAACGCACTATAGCTATAACCGGCCACGCTTCACTCTGACTCAGTCTGATATTTAAATTTCCTGATAAGAGCTTCGGCTTAAAAAGTACATAAAAACACGTTAATAAAGAAATGCAACATTGTGTAAAATCTACACTACGAGTTTTGCAGACACAAATATATGGAAGGAAAGTTTCACATACATATATCTATACTAATATCATAAAGCTTGTTTGTTTGGTTGAACGCGCTAATCTCAGGAACTACTAGTACGAATAGAAAAATTATTTTAGTGTTGGATAGCCTATATATCAAGGAAGACTATATAACATCACGCTACGACCCATGGGGACGGCGCAGTAACCATAAACGCGAGTGAAACCGCGGGCACAGCTAGTATAAAGATAAGTTCATGCACTGCTGCTTTGACCATACAAGAGAGGTATTGCGTCGTGTATTAATATGATTCAAATTATATTGCGTATCACTAAGATCTACATACATAGACACAAGCAAGTTTCCTGGAGGCATAGCAGAGACTGCGAATTTCCACATGATACAATCCTTATGTATCTCTTATTTAATTTACTCTCATTACAGTAACGCTCGTCGGTATATGATACTCTTAACCTCTCCTGAAAATTGTTTGATCCGTTTAATAGCCTTGGTGTATATTATTACACTTAGTTGGCTCAGCACTTTCGATACCGTATTTTATTTATTAATCTGAACCGATGAGTCGGCGTACTCGTCCGAATTTGTTTGACTTTCGGCATCACCGCATTTTAGGCTGATCGGCTTATGTCGTCAGTCCCTAGGGTCGGGAATGCGGGAAATATTTCTGGTATTACATGCGATTATAGGCTTCGGTAACGGTTTACCGTCACACGGGCCATTTGTTTGTATACCGCCTTTGTTGATTAATATCTTCAATTTCTTTATACAGCGTGTAACAGAAAGGTGGAGTTATATTTAAGTGTCACATAATATAGCCCCTGTATAATGGCAAACCGCAACGAATAAATCCGTAGACAATATTTTCACTAGCATTTAATTTTATTAACTTATCAATAATAATATCAGCCCACTGCTGGGCACGGGCCTCTTCTTACTGTGAGAAGGGTTAGGCTAGGCAGTTAGGCACCACGCTGGCCTAGTGCGGGTTGGCAGACTTCACATATCTTCGAGAATATTATGGGAAACTTACAGACATGCAGGTTTCCTCACGATGTTTTCCTTCACCGTTAAAGCAAGCGATAATTAACTATTTCATACGCCTATTACTTCGAAAAGTTAGAGATGCGCGCCTTGGGTTCGAACTCGAGACCTCTGCGTGGGAGTCCAACGGTTGCCCACTAGGCTATCGCTGCTTCAATGTATCAATATCATACATTCTAGTAAATACTTAAAGAACACTAACATCTGGCCCGGGTTATATATCGGGTCATAACCCGAAAATGACCTAGTGCAAATATGAAAGTAATGTAATGCGTGTGTTTCGATAATAAATAAATAAAATGTTTGAATTTGACATAAAACATTAATTATAATTTTTTTTATCCGAACATGCGTCACGTAGTTTCATGTCACGGCCCTAAAGTACGACCACATCTTGCTGTTACACGCTGTATACAATCAACTCAATTATTATTAATGTCATTCATGAGTAGGTACCATGCAAAATAGTGATTCACAAATATACGTTATTCTGAAGCATATGAGGAAAAGAATTACAGTAATTTCTGCTTGTATATCGAGTGTCATAGAACTGACAGCTGACAGCTTGATGTGTTAACGTAAGATCCATCTTGAACTTGACCACAACAACCTCATTTAACGTTATTAAGAAAATTTGCGTATATTTAAGTATTGCTGTGGCTGAACTGAAGTCGCAGTGGTTTAAGTGCAAATGCGGCGAAAGCTGTAGGTTCGATTAAACACGACACAATAATTTGTGCTGTCCACAGTTATTAGTACCGAGGTTAGTATTTGCCTATACATTTTTCAGTGTGGTTCAAGTTCTGCTTCACGTATTGTCTTTTTCCCATAATTATAATTTACATGATATCTTAAGAAACGAATCTGGATATATTAAATATGTTTCAAATGTTCTAACGTATAATTTTTCTGTTATCCACAGTCAATGATACAACTAAAAGAACGCAAGGAAATGGACGAGGCGTTCAAAAAGGCGCAGAAGCCTTGGGCCAAGCTGCTGCAGAAGGTGGAACGAACCAGGCTCGAGTACCACACGGCATGCAAGCAAGAACGGACCGCGCAAAACCAGGAGCGGAATGCAAGTGGCGACAGCTCACTTAGTCCAGATCAGGTCAGTTTTCTATACCAATATCTGAGTCGTCTTACTAAGAGTGTTTACACGTTACTTTTAAAAAAATATGTTCGGTACGATAACGCTAAGTTACTGGTTTAATAACGGTATATTATCACTATAGTAATAAGTTATAATTAAAATCTCGTAACAATAACGTAAAGGTCAGTTTTCTATACCAATACCTGACTCGTCTTACAACCATTTGTTTACACATTACTTAAAACTTAAAAGATACTATGTTCGGTACGATTATGTCAAGTTATCGGCTTAATAACGTTTTATTCGCCATCATCATCTCAGCTGAAAGACGTTTACTGCTGGACATAGGCCTCTCCCAAGGCCTTACACATGAAAGAAAGCGTTTGGATGCAGGTAACCCAAGACGACCGGTTTTGGGCTACCCGCTTTCAACCGCTTTCCGCGACACTTACCAGGTCTTACATTATATTATCATTACTTCGACATTACAACAACGTAAAAAATTGATTATTATATTACCTTTACGGTAACGTTAATATACCGTTACAGTAACGACGTAACGTTATTTCCTAGTAAAAATAACGTGTAGTTAATGTTATAATTACGGTAATACCGTAATTGTAACAATAAAGTAACGTTATTTATAGCTGACATTTTATCGATACAATTTCGTACCGTAATATATCAAATTCCTATTTGTATATTCTAATAACGAATATTTGAGTTCTTTCGAAACCAATAACGTTTTTATTGCCAAACAATACAATGCTTTTGCTTTAATTACAAACATGTTTGTACAAAATATTTCTCCGAAGTCCCAATTTATTCCATACTCAGTACTGTACATATCTAGCTGCCTCCCGCATTTTCACTCATGTTTGTGATTACTGCTTTGCTGCCGTGACTCGTAGTGTGATGTTATAGACCCAATAATCTTCCTTAAGAATTTAAATATCAAATGCAGAAGGAATTTCCTAATCCGAGTGATAGTACCAGAGATTAGCGCGTTCAAACAAAGAACAAAGAAACCCAGCTTTATTTTATTACTCACTTCGCTCGATAGGGAAATAGTATTTATTCTAGATAAGAGATACTCTATGTTCTTTCTGTACCCCTGACATTGTACCCCTTTATCTAAAAAATCGCACGCAGGGGTTGAAAATTGACAGAATCTAGGTTATAATAATACTAGCTGACCCGCGCAACTTCACATAAGATAACATTCCCCGTTTTTGCAATATTTTTCATTTATGCTCTGCTCCTATTGGTCCTAGCGTGATGTTATATAGCCTATAGCCTTTCTCGATAAATGGGGTATCCAATACTGAAAGAATTATTCAATTCGAACCAGTAGTTCCTGAGATTAGCGCGTTCAACCAAACAAACAAACAAACTTATAAAATTATTATAGATTAGTTAGAATGTGTATAAATAATAATTGCCGTAAAATAATTACATCAAACACAATACTTCACCTAACCAGTATTCAAACACTGAACACAAATAATAATGTATTCGTTTATTGTTTGTTTGTGGTACTAATTAATGTTGTATCACGTTTCACAAACGATTATTATTAATGTTAGTAACAGCAGTTATAAACACGGCGCATTTATAGTTGCCCTATAAAGTGATTAATGTATTCAGCGCTTCGTAGGCTCTGTATTATCTCACTAGCTGACCCACGCAACTTCGTCTGGTTCACATAAGATAATTCTCCCCGTTTTGCAACATTTTTCATTAATACTCCGCTCCTATTAGTCGTAGCGTGATGTTATACAGCCTATAGCCTTTCTCGATAAATGGGCTATCCGACTGAATGTTGTAACAGGCAACCTAAAACAATCTTGCCTGACCTGGGAATTGAACTCGAGGTGCCCACGGTTTTAAGCAAAGATAAACGCAAAGAAAATTTATGCCGCAGTCTCACACAATATCTACAAATAGATTCCACTAAAGCTTTTTATTGTGTTGTGACAGCAATCACAGGCAAAGTAGGTCTTTACATCCGCTCCACCTAGTTACAAAGGGCTTAGTATAATGGGTATAAATAGGCTAAAGCATTTAAAACAGAAGCCTATTTGGTCCGGCGCAGCCAAGATAAAATGTACGCCACAGCCCAACCCGGGATCACACAAACACAAGATGTATTAATAGAAACAAAATACATACAACTTATAAATTTCTTGTGAGTTAAAACAGAAATGTTCACTATTCCAGCAATGTGCTTTTGAAATTTCAGTCATGCTACTGAAAACTGACATACACTGACTGACATTCGACTAATTTGTTTGACAAAGTGTCCTATAGGTTAAGAAATTGTTTATATTGTGATCTATCTAGTAACAATAAAAAAATATTAGGTATTATCATTAAAGTTTCATTAATGTTTAAAAAAGCTTGTGCTACATTACAGAAAGCCGCATTAATATTTAAAAATTTTGTTACAAATTATTTTTCATTGCCAATTTTAAAATGCATAGAATATTTTCAAATTCTGTTTAGTAATAAATTATTTAATAAAATATTCTATATTTTCACAACACATTTAATTATCAAATATTATTATAATATATTAACATCGTTGCCGTTAAATCAAAATGGCCGATGTTTAACAGATAAGGAATAAGATGTCTTATTAGAAATATATTCTCTCCACAGTTATCACACGCTATCAAATGATTGACTTATCATTTATCACAACAGGACGGTTGCCGCCAAGGCAATACGATACACCGACGCTATAGCGTATTTGACCTGCAATATTATAATATTGCATGTCAAATAAGCTCTTATGTATTACCTATTGAGGGGCACACCGGTGGACAGGCACAATAGATTTTTATTATGTCTAGTATTCTAAGACTTGACAGACATTTACGCGACTGTTATACACTGAAATTATACTATACGGATTTTATCACGTCGTTTATTTTAAAACACTTTATAAGCTGCACTTTTTGTGCAAAACCATGTTCACGGGATGACTCTCTGCCCATGAACATGGCTGCTGAAAAGCAACAGAAACATCGAGGAAAGTATTAATTTAAATATAAATTATTTTAATAATTTATTTAATAGTAGCAAGGTTTAACAATAGTAGTGTAATAGTTTTAATATGAGCTAATAAAAGAGTCAGAGGGTAAAATAAACAACGTGCTTAAATCCGTATAAAGTAGTTTATTTTCAATCCCCTTGACTCATTCACGAAAATTCATAATGTAATGAGTATGACTAATAACTAATAAGTAACCTATTACATATTTAACAGTTTCGCGTTAACCAATACGAAAGATATGATGACGTGTGCCCATTTCATTATGTTCAGAGTTTCGTTGCGGACCGGCGGGTATTCGTGAATCATTCGCCACTTCGTTCTCGGTCGGCCCGCAGTATCGCCTGCATTACGATGCCGGAATGTCGGTGCGATGACCTGTTTTGTACATTTTCTAACGAATACCGATACGAAATAGGTCAATGCGTGTTTGATGTTGATTTTGGGATACTAGGAAATTAACTTTTGATCTACAACGTAGCTGTAAGGTGTGGTCATGTTTAGAAGCGTATGGAGAAGCGTATTAACTAGTTTAACTTTAGAAACTCCAGGGTTAGACAGAATTTCTGGTTGGAATTATATACTCTTAAGAAGTGTTGAGTTGCAGCCCAGAACCTAGAAATGATTGCGGTGCTTCGCTTCCAAATATGTAGAACAAAAATTTAGTTGGGGAAATATAGTATATTATACTAATATTTCGCTAGCTAGGTTATATATAATGTGCTTGTATACATTTCATATACTTATTATGGAAAATGTGCCCAACTAATGTCTTTCAAATATAGTAACTATTTATTAGCGACGCACTAGTTCATAATAAAATACGACGTACGCCTAAATTTTCGGGGTAGGCAGGATTGTTTAATCCAAATTTTACCAGCTATGTTTTCAGGGCCCATGTACTAAGAGGCGAAAGTATTGCCATCTGTCTAACACTTCTCCAGATCCTGCGCTGATAGTGATAATTACTTAAGGTGAAAACCTAAGCTTACTTAGGAAGGAATACACGCATCTATGCAACCGAAAAAAAGCCACGGAAATACTAACGAAGTCTTATTAATATCAAGCTATATTCTCTCTTACCATTTAAAGATTTAAACTATACAAAGCAATTATATTTCCTATCTAAACACAGCCTCAAAACAACAAAAGTTAAAACTAAACGTTTCACCATTGAAACAACAAAAACATTTCAACTTTTCGTTAACCATTAACTGTTAGACAGAACCGCGTACGTCTATTATAAATCCTTCGACAAAACACATTTGGTAACTCGCTACTAATAACTTTAACTAAAATAACCGAACAATTAAAACGTCGTAAAATAAGAAGCTACGGGATGAATAGATAACACTCCTTAAATTAGTAGAGTTATAAACAGAATTAATTTAAAAAATTATAGGTATTAGACTTTTGAGTTCATTAACCTAACATATTTTTTTATTTTGAATTCTGCGTTAATTCATGCTTGTTTGTTAAAATAACCTTGGGTTCGACACTGATGTTCAGTAGATACTGATTTTAAATTGTATGGGATGGGATGTGCGACAGCCGATCGTGAGGTCTCCCGCATTCAATGCCCATTCGGGGCTTTGCAGTATATTTACAGTAGCAGACTCGTGCTTTTACACGTGGGTGCGATACACCTGTTCTTGAAGTAGCAGTCGTATACGCCACACGGCTGGTAAAAAGATGTAAATGTAAAAATCACTATTAAACATTTAAATATAAATAATTTAAATATGATTTCAATAAATTAACATGATCCAGAAGCTTGTATATGTCTTGTTTATCTAGTTTAAGTTTTATTACTAAAAACGTGTAACGCCATCTGTTGATCTGCTATGACAAATACAGCCAAAGAAAATCAAACCGAGCGTTTTATCACGTTAATAAACTCATTAAAATATATTAAAGATTTGACGTTCATAAATGTTACATTGTAATCTAAATGAATAAATGATGTTGATTCATCGATTGATGTCACAGCCTACTTTTTTAATTGCCCCATTACCAGAAACCCACACACTAATTATTATCTTTATTCATTCATATATATATATATATATATATAATTAAACCATTGTAGGTTTATATATTTAATATCTTCATTTTGCTAGGTATGATTTTAGGTCCCATAATAGGGGCCACCCTATTGCTATTTATGAGCCATCTCCAGGGACCTCATAGTACATTTTTCTAACTTTTCGAACAGAGACACCATTCTCGACTCAAAAACTAAAATCAAAGCCTTTAAACTTTAAAGTAAACACGGCCTGCGACCATCAAGGCTCTCTGATTCTACAACTAGGTACTACACTAGATGAGGACTACAACGTTTTTGACATAAAAATCAATAAATCCGCAACCATTATGCGAAGATCTCTCAAAGTTACAAACAATAATACCGACGGGAGCTCAATATAGGTTACAACATATCAACTTTGTTTTTAACAATGTCAGTTTACCGAGAATTTTATTTAGTTTTCAATTATTGAAAAAATGTTTCGTTTTCTTGACAAGAGAAACAACGGACAGCTTGCCACTTTTAAATTATATTTATCAGGTCGTACTTGCGATTTCGTATAAGTAAGACGCTAAAATATATAGTAAATTGAGATTTTTACTTCTCTTTTGGTTCAAAACAAAAAGCCAATGAAAATTAGGGATATGTTTTATATAGTAGGGGCTTGTTGTTTTTAAATACCGCTTTTGATCGGTGTGATGCAATATCGATTTACATGCGTGTTTATATTTACGCGTAGTATTAACCTCGCCAATTATTTCTACATAGTATGTGAAAATCACCAAATTTAGTGATCTCTCTCTTTTACCGCTAAGTTAAAATAGACAAACATTTTACGCAATTTAATATTAGGATCACTTTATCTCGATTCCAACCGTGTCTACACGACCATCAATTTTTACAGTTCAAAAGACGAATTTGACTCCATTAAGAGAGTACACAAAGGCACAAGACAAATTGGAAAAGTGTTGACATTTTAATACGCCCTTGACAGTTTTTGAGATGGGTCTTGTTAGGTTTGGATGGAGGAGGTCAAACTTAGGGTGTGGAAGGGTTGAAGCTTCACTTGGAGATTGGCTGGTAGAGCTGCAAGTGATCGCTATATGATTAGATTATTAAGTTCTTAGGGGCAAGATTTATTTCATTTCATTTCATTAATCAAAATGATACAAACGTTAACGTATATTTCTTCTAAGTATTGGTAACCCTAGTGTTGGAAGAGTCCGTAGCTATAGAAAAATAAGCCTTACAAGTATAAAACGCTTGTATTAAATGCAAAACCTATCTATAGCTATACAATAAATATTTGACGTTTTTATCGATAGCCAGACTATTTTGATAGCACGGATGGCAAGAGAAAATTTCCTCTGATTAAGTTTACGATACCTAAACATGGTCTAATTTGTATCTAACTTAATAGCTTTATTACTGACATACTTCCTACTATTATAAGTGGAATTTTTGCAATTATCCGAACAGTTAATCAAGCAATAAATGATTACTTATTACCCACAAACATTACGAGTGCTGTAGGTAACGCTTGAAACTGGTTCATTTAATTGGATTCACTTCACGAAACGAATTATTTTACTTTGTAGCGAAAATATACCCTATCTTAAGAATAAGTGGTTTTGTAAGGACATTCTAGCATAATGCAAAAAGGATGTGACTGACTGTATGCACGTTAACGCTAAGTCATTCAATTTGTCAGTTCGTATTTTCGTTTAGTTATGCACTAATGACTTATCGAAAATGTAAGATTCAAAAATAAAAGTGACAGCTGAGAAGTTTTGACTTAAAACCGAAGTATACATCCTTGAACACCACTTGCCAACTAGAAAGCATAAGTTAAACTCGAGGCTTTTTGTAAATAAATTAAAGTTTTAGCACTGATAAAAATATATGAAAGAAACATGTTTGTCAATCTGACAACGTACACCTGCCTAGTCTGATTGACTTTGGAAGTCCCTTTAACCTCCTAACAAGAGTTCTGTGAGCGTCAATCTGACGAATTTGCAATAAACAAACACAAATTTAAATGCGAAGCTGACTCTGAGTGGCAAACTATTAGCCTACCACGTACATGTCTTAAGATTCAGTGTGTATGTAAATAGGACAAAGTTAGTTGGTCCCCGCGGCCGTTATCGATCCCTGCCCAGCTGAAGTTATTTGACATCGTTTGTAAAACTAGACTTCGTTTATTTTCTTGTCAAGGACTTCTTTATGTAGCTAGTGGTCGGCTGGTCACTGGGGACCGTTAGCCAGTCATTGAGTGGTCACAGAAAACAGTTTGTATAAAGTGCATTTTCTTATTTATTTACCTGGCTTAAGCCTGTCTTCTGGCCATTAGGTAGTGTCAGGATGGCTAGACTGAGCTAAAAGGTTGAAAAGTGGAATAATTTGTTACTATACGTAACAAATAATTATTTGTTTTAGTACTAAATATAGTTCTTGAGTACTAGTCAATATAGTACTGAAGTACAATTACTAAATATAATACTAAAGCACTGGTAAATGGTGCATTCCTTAAAAAAGTTAAGGTGCTAAATGTGTTCAGTTCCTCAACTTTTTCGTTTCGAATGATGCACAATTTTTGATAGGGTTTACTACCCTCTAATCTTTGTATATCTCACGACTATCATTTAGAGACGAGTAGCATTTTATCGACTTATGTTTAGACGGTGTTAATACCTTCACCCTATAGAAGCTCATAGCCAAACAATGTTGTGTTGTATCCCTATGGTAAGAAAGATTATCGCTTTTTTGAAGCAATGATGTGCTATCAACAGGTCACTAGTTTTCTTTTATTGCGCTGACAACACAATATGTTCTTTTTTAGAGGGTAGGCGCTCAAGTGATGCCCCTGGTGTTGTCAGCGGTCTAATATATATTAAGGTAGCTGCTTTCTTGTATGGTCGTTCATCAGTTTGAAATGTTTTATTACCTACAACCAGTTTAGTTATCTAGAGATTAGCCCGTACGTAGTATGAACAAACATACATAGATCCACATTAATTTTATAATCTGGGAATTTTAGATACCAATTTATGATTATCTACATGCAGCTTTAACTATCACTAGAACTACAGGCGGTCAGATTAAACTATAAATGATTAATATGGTATCAGCAGGTATCGGCAAACGTAATAAATGTGGCTAACGCGTATATAGATTGTGTGGTTACTGCGCTTTTAATGAATGTTTTTAACACTAGCTAGCGAATACTAAAATATATGTAAGCTATAATAAACAAGTCATATTTAATATTATATATTAATTCCAAATTACTTTTTCCAGAGTTCCTTTGGTTTAAAATAAATAAAAATATCCGACAACATTCGTAATTAAATACGTGTCTCACGCCTATACCATGAAGGAGGTGGCAGATGTGTATTGCTCTTACATTTAGCCAAGAATGGTTTTAGTTTCCACGTAATAGGAGGCAAGCCTTTTGCCTTCCATCAGGCACATTTTCAGACGCCACTACTGAGAATATCTTGACAGATATAGTCAATGACATCGCCTGACCTATTCAACCCTAGACCTTATGCACAACAGGCACATCTACTACCGCCGCGCCACCGGGGCAGTCTAAAGGCAGTCAGAACATCACAACATAATACTAATTCTGTTCAGTAGTTTGGTAGATACAGAATTCTAAACGCAACGATCAATAGAGCCACCAGGGTTTCTTGACCAGTGCCCTCATTCGGCAGAATATCGACCCACACTAAACAAATTATTTACATGCCACTAGTATTGATTCTAGAGGCACTTCTTATTGTACCTATTGTTTTATTAATGTTAAGTGTGACATCGTCAATTATAGTATAGTCACATAGAATAACACATGTGTATTCTAGTAGACAAGCAGAAAAGTATCGCTATTCACCAGCTATGAGCGTTAAGATTCAACGTTGGAAAAACTGTCTTGGATTGTCCTGTATTGCATATTCCTAACTATATGATTGGTGCAGTGGTTAAAGGTATTATCTCGCACATGAGCAGAGTTCTTGATTTGATCATTCATATCATGAGACTGGTATACTCACGAAGAGTTTAAATCTCTTTGAATTATTGCATTATACGAAAATAATGTGTTTATAGTATGTTGTGTTTAAAAAGTTCATTGAGTTATTTTAATGATTTTAAAGTTTTAGTTACAAAAGATGTGCTATGTCAGACTTGTATTTAAATTGATTTAAATTCTGGGTTGGTTGCATTATTAGCTGCTGATATAGACAGACAGATAGACGAGGTCACCATCAGAGTTTCGTTTCGACCATTTTGTACCCTAAAAATAAAGACCGTTATTCAATTTAACATATTACGCAATCTTTAATAACCAAGTACACAACGTTTCCAGTGTCATAAATTCTTGTATATATTCATGCTACAATATTTTCACGAAAACCGTTACCTTATCATATAAAATGGCATCATAACTTACTCTTATCACTGAACACTAAAGAACGTAATCATTCACCTGCGAGATACTCGGTTCGGTTTAAATCGAGATATGTAATCGATTTTCGAGTTATATGATGCTGTTCGACACTACATGTAAATATTTTAACTGAACGTTTATAGGACGGTACAGCGTGCCATAGCGAGTAGAGTGTTCCAATAAACTTAAGTATGTGTGATCCACACTAGGTAATATTGTCGAGTCTAAGTGTGCTTTGTCTTTTTGTCACCCTTTCCATTGAGGTTGGTATACTCATTAGTAAGCGATATATCTATTTTTATTTGTCCATCGGCACATGGACGCAGGTTGCCAAACACAATGCTTTTATCGTTGAGTCGATATGGTTAAGCTGACAGACTCTGAAAAGTTGTCGTCGAAATTTGAGTAGATATAACGATAGTGTTATGGTAAGGAATTTAATGTTTTCAGTTATGTGTGACTCATCAATAAAATTGTTTCACGTCTGGGTGTGAGTTCGTCTACAGATTTAAAGTTCTTTAAGTTGTGGACTGTACAGTTTACAAACATAATAAAACGGGCATTCAAGACAAGATAAAGACTATTTTGGCTCAGTGCAATTGAATTCCTTCAGTCTACGCTTCACTAAAATAACAACAATTTAATCGGATGAAAACGTTTCCTACGAACAGTTTTCCTTGGCAACACCAAAACATTATTTTTAATAAGCTCGCTATTCGCATTTCCTGTTAATAAAATACAAAAACCGCATTTATCAGATGTTCATATAGTTTTCATCAGTGCACTGAGTAAATAAATAATCGGCGTCTGGTTATCTCCCGAAATAAAACGCTCGCCGATGAGTGCTTACGTCACACGCCCACGAAGTGAGCTCGCCGTGTACCGTACCTTACAAGATATTAGTAAATATGAGAAGGATACACACACAGTAGCTTTGCTTGTACTACAACATTCTTTTTGCTACATTAAATTAGACTAGCGGTCGCCAAGTGGTAAAAATTCACCCATAATTTATTCAAATTTTGAATTTGAACCTTATTTAGGTTTTATTGTCTATAACTATACCCTTATAATCACATTTCATTCCTACTCCACATACATATGTATGTAACCATAGTTACGAAGCATTCTACAAAGTCAACCGAACAATGCCGAAATACTACGAACGCGATTCGACTGCTTGTGTCAAATGCATGGTTGTGTGCGTGTAGTGCTTTTTCATTAATTTAATGTTTTTCTGCTGCATATTTTATAAAAATATTAGGATTCGCCCCTCCTTATCCATATAAACTTTAACTATGCCAAATTTCTACTCCTCCAACCGCTCAATTTTCGTAAAAAGGGGTACAAAGTTTTTGCTTCACGTATTAATATATAGATTACTAACTGACCAGGAGTTTTAGACAGCCAAAAAGGCTAACACCTAGGCATTGTTTTCACTTTTTATAATCGAAAGGCATCTTATTATATTAATATCAGCTCTGTATATAAACTTGCTGGGCACCGGAGTCTTCTCAGTATGAGAAAGGTTCGGCCATAGTCAACCACGCTTTCTCAGGGCGGGTTAACAAACTTTACATACTTATATTAAAGAATTTTTTGGAATTCTCAGATGTGCTGGTTTTCTCTGGTTATTGCTCGTTTACTGTTAAAGCAAGCGATAATTAACTATTTAACCTGTTAGCTGTTCGACTTAATAAAAAGTCCTATTGTATGTGGCCGCCAGTGTGCCGTCGCGACTCAATAGGTTAATCCGCACATAGCTTCGAAAACTCAGAGTTGCGTGCCTTGCCTTCGAACTCTAGTCATCTGCATGTCAGTCAAATAGGCTTCCAAAAGACTATACACCTATACTTATTTAAAATAAAATACCTTTAATTTCAAGACAACTTAACAGCGACAAACGTAAACAGATCCTTCGTATATCAGGATATTAGTAAGATTAGAAGGATAGTGTATCCTCTAAGCTCCCCCTGGGGTATCGTAGAAGACGATTAAGAGATTATATCAAGTAAATGGGTGATATTTTTCGCCAGTAGCGTGAGTTTGAGCGCTGGGTGTTATTTATTGGAGATAAGCTTACAAGTTTTAAGATCGAGGGTTATTTTTTACCTTTATATTATTTGATTAGTTTACTCGTGATTCAAAAATTTGTTTAAAGAGCATTAAATAGGAAAATGATGGATACTAATACCTACAAATATACAATTTTCCATTATAAATATACCAGCGGGATCGAAAATCATTGCCGGAAGAAATAAAAATGCTAGCACCCGAACGTAGTGTCCGATTGTAAATCTAAACCCTTCAGAGAACCACTCAAACATACACACAAAATTTCATCCAAATCGGTTCAGCCGTTTAGGAGGAATACAGTGACATACACACGTACTGAAGAATTATAAATATAAAGATAAAATATTTCGTTTATTTGTTGTTGTAGAGATACTTGATATGATTATATTATATAAGATAATTTGTCCTTAAACTTATGTTCTGAAAATGCATATATTAGATATATCAAACATAGTATAGACAACCTATATATATATTTTTATATATATATATTTTTATTGGAAATAGTTTCGATAGAAACACGAGCGTCGCCGCGTCGTTACGGAGCCAACTCAGTGCACTCGAGCACCCATTCTTGTTATAAATGGATACTATTTGACCCTGTTGTTACTTCTCTCGCATTTTCAGACACAATATATATGTAGTACATGTGTTTGTTTTCCTTGTTTCTTGAAAAGTATTGCATGTTCTATCTTAGCCAGAAGATAGCACAATAAATCATCCGGTCCTTGTATAACAGAGTTCTAGGATACCCACGTTACTTCAGTTATGTTTAGGTCCCATTTAAGAGGGATTGCCGTCTTTTCAGGTTTAGTTCTAGATTCCGTGCTGATCTGAATATCCTTATAGAAAAGCCTAATAATCCCGAGCCGACAATCAAACCCTTGACTGTCGTAAGTTAATGTAAGCGCATACCATGCAACCAACAAAGTAACCCATCTCGACAGAATATAATATATCTATCTATCTATCTTATGTGGGGGCCAGTCAGTGCAGACCGGCGACACTTCGACCCACTGGGATCTTTTGTGTCGACACTCTCCCAATAACGACTGCCATAGATGTTCATGGCAGCCGGGACCGACGGCTTAACGTGCTCTCCGAGGCACGGAGCAGGCGATAATTGTCAATCAATACGCACATAATTTCGAAAAATCATAACTTCCGAAAGTCAGAGGTGCGCGAAGTGGGTTCGAACCCGAGATCCTCTGCATTGCAGTCTGTTGGTTCCCCACTGAGCTATCGCTGCTGAATATAATATATAGTAATTGTATGTGTCCCTCTTAGACATAAAAAATAAAATATCTTACCGAAGAAAAACGCTGCATCTTTTCTTTCCATTTTTATTGGAACAGTGGTTTCTGTCATTCCTTGGAATATAAATAATTTAAAAAAATATTTTTTTATTCTTCTTAATATGGAGAAACAACATTTAAAGATTTACGTTTTTTTATAATAAGAATCTAATAACAAACATCAAAGTAAACTATAAGACCGAACATGAAATAGCAAAGACATAATTATCTAAGTTTATATGCTGCAGTTTTATATAGAAGATTATACATCGGGAACCAGACCAGGGGGTCTACCGTGAAACGCGTTATACGCAATTGCGTACGTTCGTTCGTGCTTTTTCTTACCACGAAACATCATTCGCGCCGAAATTCGTCATGAATATCGTCGTATGACATTTGTACGTCCTAAAAAATTCGAAGTGTTTTCATATGCTTATTATTTCTTTCGTAATTCGTTTCGGCACGTCATTGCGTAAAAACATTTTCACGGTAGACCCGCTGACTCTGTCGATGTAAATCTACGTATGCTCTAACACAGGAAAGTTTCTATCGTCAGAGAAAATACTATAGACTGAAATACTAAATCAAACTAAACTCTGCCGTCGAACTCGAAGAAAAGCTTGTTAGAATATTTTATCTTTGCAAAGGCCAAATTCGAGCGTAAGTTGTCACTTAATATTCTTCATCGCACCGCCCTCGCTTTGAACCTGTGAAACATCGCGTCAACAGCGGAATCGTGAACGAAAATATGAATTATTTAAGCCGAGTCGACCCATTTCCTATAGGTGTTTAGGCGTTCTGATTTCGGTAGTTTACACTACTTATATTTTTTTATTGCAATGTTCCGAGTTCCATACCTAGATTGGGCGTAGTATTCCAACATGGCCATAGATATGTGCCAGCCGTACTCTATAACGTGGACTTAAAACGTACATGACAAACAAGAAACAAATTGTTTTCAATGAGGTACCGTTCCAGACATCTTGCTGTTAGGTACTGTGAATTTTATTGCTTGAAAGACATATTGGTTATACGGGCCAATTTATCAATACGCCCAGTGATACGAGTTCAGTCACCACACGTGACGGTAAGCTTTGTTAAACATAATACACATATCAGTATAATTACGAGCCTTTGTATACGTTGTTTAATTTTTTATAACATCCGAGACACTTAAAATCCCTGTTAATAAAATATATATTTTGTCAGAAAACTAATTTCACTTTCTTACTCAGGCATCGAACTTTACAATCGACTTTTGCGCTTGTTACTAATATAGCAGCG
Organism: Catocala fraxini; assembly: GCA_930367265.1. NCBI lineage: Eukaryota > Metazoa > Arthropoda > Insecta > Lepidoptera > Erebidae > Catocala > Catocala fraxini. Next base: position 17,907,169 of record OV884045.1, read on the forward strand.
GATAAGGAAAATATTAGCGAGATATATTACAAACACGCACCATATCAAGTAATATTAAATGCAGATACTTCTACTCTACGTCTTATTACAAAAGTTAGCAACGCATACGCAAATGGGAAACAAGTTTGTTCGTTATAGTTTCATTTTGAAATGAGTTACATATATAACGGAACTTGTATTTAGTTTATATGTACCTTTAGTATATAACCTTAGTTTTAAACTAACGTTTCTGGTATGCCATGCTATGTCCCGTGACATGAATTTGCGTTCGTAAAATCCTGGGCTTAATTATCGGGTCAGATGGAGTGATATTGGGTTATACTGTTCGGAATTATCTGCAGCAGCACGGATCTGGTAATTTTCATGGTGCACGGCAAAACGCTTAGTCCTTACATTACAGGTAAAAACAAACCTGGTAAATATAATAATAATAATAAATCCATTTATTCTCTCTCACAAAAGTTTCTTATGCTAGTTATATTTACAGAAATGCCTGAAGTAGGTTTAGAAAAATCCTGTATTTACAGGCCACCAGGGCCCTCCCGCTGCAATGAATTTATATAATGCTAATTCTGTATGATTTTAGCGTTTAAATGAATGAGATTGAGACACTAAAATTAAGACAATAAAATAATAAAAAAGAAAAAAAAGTTCTAGATATCCGTAGCTGATTTGTATGTGTTGTAGTGCGAGTGTTTGAATGTGTATATTTAGTGTTTGGAGTGTGAGAGCTCATGAGAACTCATGTGAGTGTGATTGGGAGGTGCGAATGTCGTCATAGGCATAATCTACCTGTAGGGTATTTAAAGGTTCTCAGTAGCCTGGTAGTCTTAAGGTTTTAAGGTACTTGGTAATCGATATTTTACATGCAGATATTAATTGAAGATAAATGTTTAGGTTCACTTCCCTTAAAGCAGAAAAAATCTTGGTGTAATATATCTCTGACCTACCCCTTTTGGTCATATAAATGCTTAAGTCTTATAAACAATAACAAAATGAGCGGGATTTCTTCAAAAATATTTCTAGTATTGTAGCCGAGAATTTATCAATTAAAACCGCACATTTTCACTCGTGATTCGCGAGGAATCTTCAACAGAAACGCAAAGCTAATATACTCAGGCGCACTCCATTATTACAAGCTAGTTATCTGCTACTGATTTATTCAATACGATTGTCCAATAGCATCTGAACACGAAGATGCAATCACGCCATCACAGCCCTGACACAATAATAAATCTTATAGAAACACGGCACTTGATTGTAAAATCTAGTTACCTGTCTTATGTGTTATCAGACTTACGTATGTCGTTGACAAACAAAGTAAATGATTACACAACTGGTATTGTTTATACATAAGTAAACTCACGTCTGTTTCCTGGAGAGGTAAGCAGAGATTACGGATTTCACTTGCTACGATCCCAGCATACTACACATATACGTACATCGTTTTGTACACTTTCATTATATTCTTCATGCACGCTTTTAGGCTACTGGGCCGTCTCCAGAATGTCTAAAGTCTTCGATCTGTAATCAAAGTAGTTCGCCGAGATTTTCCCCTAACAGCTGTCGAATTCGCATTGGCCTTATATAATTTTGTTGTCAATACTTTTTACATTCTTCATTTGTTTGTCATTTTTTATTTAAACTTTCTTGACGGTCACAACTTAAGCCTTATGTTTGCGTACGATCGGTTTCGAGTTTGATAATAGGGTCGGGTCGATCTATCAATGCCGGTATCGGTGCCTGATACAAGAAAAACAAACATTCGCTATAGTGTGGCAGTTTTAAACATAACTGGCGAGTTGTAGCTATAATAATATACCTTTACCCTTTGGGAATATACATATTTTTGTATGAAATAAATTAGCTGGATATTTTATCAATCGATAAGAGAACAACTGTTTATTCACAAAAAGTATAGTGAACTAAGCTACGGGTAATATTTAAAACAATTCTTAATAGATTTGCTTAAAACCAAATCTTCAGTCTATAGTTTAACCTCTCTCATTACTGATAACTCATCAAGCTACTTATCTAGCAGCAGGATAGCTGGTAAACTGGGCTGGTTTTCAAACACCATTATTGATATTCACTTGAATATAAAATCTATAAATTTTATTTGGAAACGTAAATATTTTACCGTTTATCTGAATAAGCTTTGCAGTATCGCATGCAATTTCTATTTGAATTTAATTTATTTCCGCTGCCATATTGAGTCGATCCCGTTTTTATTATAAGAGGATTTACGTTCATCAATAAACTCCAATCAATTACTAGAGCAAACTGCACAAAATATCGTTAAGCCACGGTATAGAGAGAGACTAAAGCATTGGAAACCGGTGTCGTCATAAATACATATTTTTCTCGCGGCTTTGCTCGTGTAAATATACGTTAGCTCAGTAACAGTACTTTTTACTGGATAAAAGGTAGGTACCCAATGTCCTTTTCTGTACACCTGACAACGTGTATGCGAAATTTCATGATGATCCGTACGACGTCCGATCCAACGAAGTAGTTAAGGCGTCAGAGAGTAAAAAACGAACAAATAAACTCACATTCGTATTTATAATCTCAGTTAGGATGTCGGTTTCTACATATTGTCTCACGCTAATATCCGAGAAAGCGTAGGGAGAGGTGCATTACGACTAGTTTTCGCTAAGGGTGGTTGGTCAGTCCTACGTATTAGTATAACTCACATCCGACGACTGCTATCATTTAAGACTTTTTACATCATAGGTGGGGAACAGTTGGTTGTTATGGTTACTGGCGAGGCGGCAATCAAGTTCGAGATGATTTTTTAGCAGAATAGCACGACTATTTAAACCATTTCATTCACTTTTCGTCATTACCCTATTAGTAACATTACAATTGGTACTATTTTACCTTGCGGATGAAACCGATCGTCCGTTGCCATTGTACGCGACTAGCTAACGCAATGCCACAGGAAAATAGTCATTATCCAAAGGGCAACGCAAGCCATGTGAGACGGCTAAATTGCTGAACTCGACCTTTCAATGACATACTAAAAAATATCTGCATTGTGTTCAGGTAGGGCTTATGGTTTATGGCTGCAACATAATTATTGTATTATAGGAATCGTATAGTTTTTTTTATACTACTAAGGTGGCAAACAAGCATACGGCCCAGCTGATGGTAAGCGGCCACCGTAGCCTGTGGACGCTTGCAACACCAGAGCAATCACTTGCGCGTTGCCGACCCTTTAGAAAAGGTAGAAGAGAAAAAGGAAGTGGGAAGGAGAAGGAGCATGAAGGGGGAACGAGGGTGATTGGGCCTCCGGCACTCTCACTCACCGAAAGAAACACAACAGTAGGAATACTGCTATTTCACGTCGATATTCTGTGAGAAGTCATTGCTACAGGGTACTTCGTCGAGTTATAGTGAATACGAATGTTTTGCATCAGGTCTCGTGTTCCATTCCCAGGTCGGGCAAAGTGTTATTGAGGTTTTCTGCCTATAAATTCTCAGTAGCCGCACGGTTTAAAGCAGTGCCCGATAGACGGGTATAGGCTCACTCTCTTATACTTGGAACTCTTCGGGGATATGGGCTTTAAAGTATGTAGGTATGTTTGTATAAACATTTCTGTAATCCCAATATCTTTGGCGAGTTGGTCTTGGTTCTTTTTGAAACAGTTACGCATTTATCGACAAAGCTATACTTATATAGATTACTGTATTTTGGTTACTGTTGATGAGGGCACGTTCAGCTTAACCAAACTACCCACAGACTCATAACAGAGGTGTTTATTAACCTCAGAGTCTTCTTCGAAGAGGTTAATGAAAGCACTTTGTAACGGTCTGTGTGTTAGTGACAGATTGATGTTAGTGACAGGCTCCGGAATCACTGGACCGATTGACTTGTAACTCGGGAACACCATTTTTTTCTGGATGAAAGGTATGTCCTTTTTTGTAGCTCTGACAATATTTAAGCGAAAATTCATGATGATCAGTCGGCTATTTAAGGGATGCAAGCGTAACAAACTAACTCACATTCGCATTTATACTATTAGTTAGGATGTTCTGATGTTTCGATTGAATAACTCTGTTACATAGCAATTTAATAAGCATTTACGTAAGTATTTATTCATTTCATGCTCTGGCCATAGTCACGGTTCAACTTGTGACAATCAAAGGTCTATAATTATTCTAAGATGTGCAGTACCTTCGCAGTAGTATGCTGGTCTCGTCATAGCGTGTTATTTATAGCCATTGAAGCCATGACACACAATACAAGTTATTGCGTCGAGATTCATCACGGAGATGCGATTGTTTACGTTTTACAACTAATTATGCTGGATGCCATCATCGACATTACCTATAATTATTTTGAGACGGCACAACTGCAATATTTTAAGTATTGAATCGGCAATTAATAGCAATAGACGTCTTTTTTTATTATATAGGGTTCTTCTCTATTTTATCCTGTATTTTCTACTGAAATATAAACGGCTATTTTCCGCTTGTATTAGTATTATCCGGTCTGTGTTACGCAGCAATTAGGATTCTGCAAGTAAGATTTGATCCTAAACTTTGTCTAAAAATACCAAAGTTTGAGACAAAGACTCACCTAATTTTGGACCAAACTAATGCGACCAAATAATTAAATATGCTTCGATCGAAAATTGGATATTACTTTTTTTGTGATAATGTCTGTTGCTCGTTTTCCTCTCAATCATCGCTTTTCGTCCAAGTTCGACGTCTAATTCAATTATTTTACAAACATCAATCTAGATGGTTGTAAGCTGTAACCAAAACATTTCGTTTAACTAATTTCGTTCATTTTACCGAGAAATCAATAAGTAAAGAGAAAACTTGTACAGCGTTGGGGTCATTCCACAATGATTATTAGTTATTATAAAACGTTGTTGTCACGAACACTAACACATTAATTATCGTTCGACCAGTCGCGCTCGGGGACGCTATTCACCCAACACTGACTTATAACTTTACTCTCATATTATAGGTAAATGTTCAGTAGTTTTATTATATTTACTTTTACCATTTTCTATACATATTATGTATTAAGACCGACGCCGGTTTCCTAGGATAGCATTTTCATTTGCTACGGTTGCTCATAAGTCCTAACTTATTTCTCTGTTAACAGTTTGCCTGTAAGATATTGCTGCTATATGTCATTATATATTGATATACGTAACCATAGTTACGCGCTTCGACTGCGTGTGTCAAATGCATGGTTGTGTGCGTGTAGTGTTCTTTCATTAATTTAATGTATTTCTACTGCATATTTTATATAAATATTAGGATTCGTCCCTCCATATAAACTCTAACTGTGCCAAATTTGAAAGAAGAAAAGAAGGGGTACAAAGTTTTTGCTTCACTTATTAATATATAGATAACATGTTAATCCTTAAATGCAAGTAGGTGGTATTGGTATTGATGTGCAACAGGATTTGATTAGCGATAAATGGCGAATAACGCCATTACATGATCAAATAAGATGATTACAAGTGAAACGATTACATTTGGATCTAGTCTATGGATAGTTTAGTTAACGACGTAAATCAAACTTTAGGTATTCCGTATCTACCCGCCTTATCACTATCTCTATAATAGTGAGTGTGCTTTTCCTGAAGTAATTTCGTAGTTTAAATACTCGACTCGATGGCGTAGTGGTTAGTGTAACTGACTGCCACGCCTGAGGTCGCGGGTTCGATTCCCGCACAAGTCAAACATTTGTGTGCATGAACATGTATTTAAAAAAAAAAAAGATATATGTATGTTTATCCATTGTCTAGTATCCATAGTACAAGCTCTGCTTAGTTTGGGCTAGATGATGTTGCGTGTATGTGAAAGAATATTATATTATTATACAAAAAGTAACCTCATAACTTTAGACAGTTGAGGTCCACTTCTGCACAAAGACCTCCCTTAAAACATCACTCACCGATAATTTATAAGTCGCCTGCATGTATTGGCTCGACATCTCTTGAACTTAGTCGTATATCCATCTAATGAGAAACGTCGAAAACATAGACTTCATACATTTGCCATTTTAGACTTCTGTTATGCAATTTATGTTGACAAGCACAAACGAGTCGCAATAGTTTGGCAGTTCTGCTTGTGTTTTTGACGCGTCCAGCCGTGAAACTCTTTGAACGTCATCCCGTTTAATATTTGTGCACATGGAAAAATACGCAGGCCCGATTCAGTTTCAGTTGCTTTGTAGTTCAAAAGGAAGATTCAACCCGTATATTTTAAACAAAGAAGTGTTCGGATTATTGTCAATGGTTTATAACTTATCTTGAATATACATACACTAATTTATTTCATATTGTAAAGTCATCTTCCGCACTATGGAATAGCAGTAGTATTGCCGCGCTTGTTACAGATATTCAAATCAATATGTCGATCATACATTGTTTTTGTCCCGTCTGGGATCAAACTATAATACTAAGATTTGGTGGAATCGAAGTTTCCTGTTATAGAATTTCTCAGTTGCAGTACGGAATCTGGTCATGTGCCCAATTCATGGCGATAGTCTTGCTCTCTATTACGTAGGACCTTAGTCATAACTAGATGAGTGTCAATGTAATATCCTTCTACTTACCATTTCGGTGTTGATCGTGAGCCCATGTAGTTCATTAAAATGAGTTAGAATGAGTAGGTTGAAAATTTCAAAACCGATACGTCTACCAACGTGGTTAGAATTCAAATTCTGACATATTTATTATACCACGCTTTGCAGCTTTTCGTTAACAACTAAAAAACATGTTAAAAACCTAATAAATAGCTAGATAAGTTGTGCCCCGCATTTTCAGTGCAGTTTATAGCCAATTTTTGCATGTTCGAACATTTCAGCTCCATAATATGAGATACATCGGTACATAATAAATTCTGCTATGTTCATACTGTCAATGATCTGAAAGTCAGACGTCAGTAATTCGTGTTGTACAACATATGCCTTGTATAATCATTCGAATTCCAACGCATGGCATCAGCTTACGTGGTTTGTAAAAACTCGCGATTAGCTCGCGTGCTCCAATTACAGACATGCATAAGGCACGTGTCTCACTGATAGCGAACATGCATGAAACTATTATGTTACTGCAATGTTTTAACTATAGCCCGGCCATCTCCAAAACATTTGAATGCATCAGACATTCCAAACCTAATTCTAGGAATAGCCATATAAGAAATATTTTCGTGTATTCTATAATATGTCTGTTATTCTCCAGTATATTACAGCCACACATTGCAGTGAAATAATGCCAGTATAAAAGCCCTTTAATAATGACATCATGTATTGGTAAAAAGTCAAATTATAGCTCTTCCATTCGAGATAATTATAATATAAAATTGATTTAAATATTTTTTTAAATTGCAACCGTTATAAATAGCATTTTTCAATTTTATTAGTATTTACTTGTTGAAGGATATTTACTTGATTAGGTAATAATTCCTATATCACAGCAATTCTACTGTTTCAGTTCTTAAAAACCGACAATAAAATATATCTATAAATAACGTAACATGGTACGCACCGCCAACTTTTCGAAGTTATATGTAAATAGAATATTGAATTTTTATACCCTTTAATAATAGAGGACCAGCATGGTAGACTGTGGCGAATTCTTCTTGTGCTAAATCAAGACGTGAGACACACAGATTAATATATAGGCATAATTATTGGTATAGAAATTTCATCCATCGTCAAACTCGTTACACGCTAACAGTGAGGCACGCACCTAATGTGCGCATACGCATCTCATCTATTAACATGTCTATTCTCGCGTTCCTCGCCTACAACCAAGTGTTTAGATTTACGAGGCAATTATGATATAGTCATGTGGCGGTGTTTTAGTACTGCATTCATACATGCTTTTACGTGACGTAAAAAACGGAAAGTATCAGTTTCTCATCACTGACCATTAATATTGTAAGTTGAACTTGGTTACTGTGCAAGAAAAGCGAGAAGAAAACGGTTGACTAAACGTATTATCTACGTATATTATTCAGTTGAATATTTGACTGAATGGTTTAGTTGTATAGTCTTTTGGGTTCGACTCACGCAAAAAGAGACAATTTAAATTTGTTGTTCTGGAAGATCATACCAAAGTTTTTACTAAAGCCCCGTAGCGCGTCGGTGGCAATAGTTACCCTATATTACGTGGAGCTAAAACGTACCTGGCGAGATGAGGATATTATGCATCTCTGTACATTATGCAGACATATAAGTAGTTGCCAAATTTATAAATATAATAAAACATTTTTTTTTTATTAATATGAATACGATCAAAACACCTCAGAGTAAGCTGATTGAAACATCACGCATTCGAAAATAAAGAATATTGTACTTTTTGGATGATATCATATATGTCAAATATACATATGTATATGTAAAACTAGATTTTGCCGGCGACTTCGCTTGCGTATATGTAGACTAGGTTAGAAACGGTACTTTTCTGAGATGAAAGGTACCCTATATCGTTTTCGTTTCCCTTGACAAAATGTATGCGAAATTTTTTGATGATTGGTCGAGTATTTAAGGCAAAAGCGTAACAAACAAACAAACTCACATTCGCATTTATAATAAGTGTATTATTCTTTGCCTCTGTATCCATTTACGCGCAACTCGCAAAATATTCATACGCTTGCGTAACACATATTTAACAATAAGAGAGCACATGTCACGATAACGTTGTCATTACTGACACAACACCTCGTTCAACACACGATACCTCTTCATACACCTTTAACGACAATAATACTTTCATTTTATGATTTCTATATGAACCTCGATACTGTGTCCAAATTAAAGGCGTTACGCCGAAAAATTAAGAATACATACATACCTCTATATTCACTCCAACATTTCGTCAGCTAAGGTTTTAAGGTCCAACGTAGTAAGTGGCGTGCCTATAGCCATTTTTTGGGCATAGGTCCAGATTCCATGCTGGTATTTCTTAGTAGGTTAGGTTTTTCTGTCCCCTTGGGTTGTTGACAGAAAATCCTCTATAGCACTTTGCCAGACCCGGAAATGTAGCCCCAGACCTCTTGCTGAGCAATCGTATACACTTATGCTTCGCCACCGAGAATATTTTTATTTATTTATAATTCTTTATAGAAGTGTAAACACGGTAGAAATTGTTTTACGATGTAACTTAGTATTACTTACCGCTTACTATTCGGTAATTTATTACTGATAGATGAATAATACCCCGGAGAGTCACAACCATCTCATAAAGCTTTGTCAGACACCGCGAAATAAATTGAAATGCTGTGTCTCGTCCCAACAAAACGATAATGTTTCTAATTTGTTGTACCAATAACAACATTAATTTTAATCTGTAGTCTAAGTAAGATGTAAGGTTCGTGATTCGTCTCACCAATAACAATTATATAAAATAACTAGTTTTCCCGCGGTTTCACCCGCGTAAGTCCCGTTCCCGTGTGAATATCGGGTTTCACCCCTTTCACCCTCTTCAGGGTGGAATTTCCAAAAATTCTCTCTTAGTGCTCCCCTACACTCTCCAAGGAACATACATGCCAAATTTCAGCTTTTTGCGTTCAGTAGTTTCGGCTGTGCGTTGTCTGTCAGTCACTCAGTAACGGAAGAGTTTTATATATATAGATTTTCATGGTATTTATCTAAACCTTTCTTAACGCTCCCTACTAATTTAAGGCTAAACAATTTAAGGCAAGCTATCGAATCCATCCACAACGCACCACACTAATAAGTATTTAAAATATTTAAAGCCTAATTTAATTAATTAGTACGACGAGATTTCACTCCTTGGCTAGTTTTATCTTCCATCATTCTTATCTTAAGTATTTTATTCATATGTAAATATTCTAAAATTTTTTGTCTAGCTGATAAATCGCGGCGTACAGCAAGATTGCTATGCGGGTATCTCTAGTAATGTAAGGCTATCGTCTAAACAAGCAAGCCTTCAATATCATTCTCAAACATTTGTTCAACCTTCGTTGGTATTTAGCGCAATGATAATTACACAACAGACATACTTCTCTTAGATATGAAAACAAAACCTCATTATTATTAGGTCAGTCTATCGCTAGCACCTTTGCATAAGGTGAATCCAAGGGACAAGTTTATTTTAAGTTATTTTATAAGCTAAAGAAAAAGCCCTTTCTTAAGGCAGTATGTTGCATATACAGGTTTTCACAAAATTTACTAATAAAACAAATTATTTACTGGTTCTTAGTATTCTTCCTAAACTCTTCAGCTAAGCTAGAATGCTTGTGTAGAGAGTGAGAACACCTCGGTATTCTAATAGGTCAGATTCAAACCTACAACCTCTCAATCGCAAGCGGAATACCTTTTTCAATGGGCTACCTGAACACATAAATATAAAAAAATAAGATATGTACTTACTATGTTTATAAAAAATATCAGCCGTGCCCAGGCCATAATATGAATAGGTCATACATACAGCAATAAACAGTAGGTAATGCCTGCGCAAGCTATTGCATCCTCCTTCTCCTCAGGAGACAAGATGTGGCTTCAACCATTTATAAACAATTAAATTAAACTAAGTGATAAAATACTTCCAATATGTAAATTATTATCAAAATCAAAGTTATGACTATACGTGATTAAATCTGAGACCTTTCAATTAGCAGTCTGCAGCTTCATAACGCTTTCACTACTTATCTCCAAGTAATACGAAAAGCTATTTGTAATATAACTACATATTAACTCCCTTACTCTTTATAGTAACTGCCTGTTTAAGGCGAGTCTTCATGGCCATAAAATGTACCGCCCACCGTTTACAAACCATTTTAGCGACCATGACAATTTAATGGGACAACTTCTGGGGATTCGCGGTGCGGCATATTCCGCTAGCTTTCGGCTATACGAAGAGTATTGTTTGCAACTATCTGTTTGTTATAACTATTGCATTAACTATTAATACCTTTTTTGCAACGAATTAATATAATCTACATACTACAGTAGACGACGGAACAAGATTGTTACTAACCCGCGTTTGAGAGCATGCTCTCTTACTCCGACTAACTCTGTTAGTCTTAGCTATCCTCCCACTGCGACGAGACATTTGAGTGCATAACAGGAGTGTTCATAATATGCCTTCATGTGTCTTGCATTATTGCTGAATTCATATTGCACTCCAGCGTGCCGTTTTCCAGTAAGCTAGTCGTTCAGACTAAGTGAGTTAGACAGCGTGCACCCCAATGCGTGTTACAAGCAATCGGATTGGTCCTCTAGTATGAACTTTTAACTTAACCCGGCGTCGTTGACGCTGGGTAATATTTACCCGAGGTGATTTTAAGAAGGTATATTTATTTTTCCTGACGTCCATCTTACTTATCCGCCAGTATAGCTGGAGATACAACTACCCTCTATTTGGATTATTGTTTACATCATTATTACGCCGCTCGTGTAGTGAGATACAAGTGTTTCAATTCAAAACGGGTAAGTTTTACCCACCGTAGTAGATAGTGATAGTGTAATATTTTCATGACGTATTTTTATTCGTGTTTATAATAGTTTTCGTGTTATAAATAAAAAAGTTATTTTTCATTATAAATTGGTACCATCTTTTATTTTATCACATGCGTAAATACTGTTTCACCAATAATCAATTAAAATGTAATATAAACTATGTATAAAACTATTGAAAAATTTTCAAATTAAAATTCGGGTAAAATTTACCCGATGTCATCGGCCGGGGAATTTTTTTCACGTCATCGGCGCCGGGTTAATGGTTTGGCCGAAGTTTTATATACGAGAACTAAGTAAAAGTAAAGCATTGATATGCATTATTTCTTTACATTTTACATACTTATGTTTACGGTTAATCTTCGATTCCGGGGTAGGACATAGTGTTATTCAGTTTTTCGATTCACAAATAATTTGCTTAGTAAAATATAGCTTATTAAAATTGATTGAAAGCACCTTTGCTAATCACTTGCAGGTACAGTCGAGAATCTATAAAATAATACATTCAGAACATAAACCTGTTAAATAAAGTGACATAATATAACATAAATGATTTTCCGTCTTAAACGCAGACTACTATTTCAATCTTATGCCATGTTCTAGTTGTTAAGCGTAAATAATAATACATTGCATATGTGGTATTATTAATAATATATTGCATATTACGTAAGCGGCACAGTGAATAGTTGCCGATATGGTCACGCATCGCTCACCGTCTCGTGTTATCGTCCAAATTATAGACACTACACTTCCACATGCAACTAAACGGTACACCTTATAGATATATAAACCGTAATACAATAGCGTCGTTGCCTATGTTAAAGATTCATTCAGGTGGGATAGCAAGCAAAAGAAATCTTTATTTGATAACAGTATTAAAATTGGTTGCAACATAAGGGAGAAATTAATATTTTGAATTTACATATAAAATATCTCGCTATCTTCCTCGGGCATTTGCACTTATACAGCGGTAATATCACAGTTTGTATCATGCGTCCTTTTTCTGTCATAACAATTACCCCTACTACCAAATTTGAAACGTTTGTATCTTATTTATTTTAAATTAATTAAGTAGTTCTTTGTAGTTTAGAATTTTGGTAATGTAACTATTTGATACGAACTATAGTATGATTATTCATACATAGAAAATATCATGGCTACATTTCGTCACCTACGCTTTGAAGTTCCACGTAATAGGCAACGAGAATATTGCTGTTTATTCTATTTATTTATGGTACCATGACTGTTGGCATATTAGCATGTTACAGATACGATATAATAACGAAGCTATAGCGAAACTAATTAAGTGAATTTATCAGGATAGAAACTCAAAAGATATTTATGTAAGACTCATTCCCTTTGAGCTGCAACAAATTTATTTTTCTTTTAGAATCAAAAAATGTTTTTAAAATCCGAGTAAGTTCTGATAGATTCTAATTTATATGAATGGCATTCAACATTTGACGTAGATAGCCGCTCCTTTAGATTAATCTAAATATCATATCAGATCAACAGATAGAATGTTTACACGTTCTTCATATCTTGAGATTATTATAAAAATTTGGAAAGCACTCGACACTTGTTGTTCTGTATCTCGTCTATCGTGTATTTACCTGTGCTCGGCATTGGAACGATTACGTAACACATATTATATGCCCCACATCCACCAGGCTATTGATGTGTGCCGTATTTGGACGTACTGAGTTAGGAACTAACTATATATGCCTGATTCTGGTCTTAGATAGATGTGCAGGTGGATTAAATCATGATATTTGATGGATCAAGAAATTCTCCAGGCCGTATGTTAACCTAACTACACCAAATTCAATAAAAAACCTTCAATATAAATGTGATGTATATATAAAACACGATAAAACCCGAACATATAATTTTATTCTTGAACTTATTATCTTTACGAGACGGCTGATGACAGGACTGCCAACGTATGTCTGTCAAACTAAAGTGCACTGATTAACTATCTTTCGGCACATCTGCCTTTAGCCTTGCTAACTTACATATATGGACAAGACAACGACGCCGTTATACCTAAGTCTAGTTAAGTTAATTTATACAGTCTGCACAATTGTCGTATTAAATCCTATGGAGACTTGTATTGGGTAGGTCGGGTACTAGGTAACCGGTGCTATCTGTCAAATGTAAGACTATATAGATTTACTTAAGCTAGACTATGATTATACTGAAAACCAAGTGCGTAGAACCTAAATTACTACTAAGAGTCAAGAAACCTTTAAACTATCTTATTTATAAAGTCTATTACTGTGTAAATCTAACTTTAATAAATATAACTTCTCTTCCCTTCTTCTTTATAATTGGCTAGGAATATTTTAAAAATCTTTATAGTACCTGTTTTTCACTATATTTTCCCTTCCAGGGTGAAAACTCCAAGCGAGGACACGAGGTACGTGTGTAGTGTGAAGCCTTCCGCAGCAGTGTTCTCTTAACTATACACTTCGGCTAAATTCGTTCACCTTCGGCCATATACCGAAGTGAGTTTTGAAAATGGATCGATAGAATTCCAAAGTTTTACGAAAATAACCGAAGTGTATAGGTAAGAGCGTACGACTGTGCAAAGTTGTGGGCTTAACAGCGATGCTGCATGAATAGACTATTTGTTGCAAATTGTCCAAATCACATGCGCAGCATGAAAAGCGTTGTCACTGTAATTTGCCATCATCAAGGACATTACCATCACGTCTGTAATCTCTGTAGAGGCAGGCAGAACTGTAATTACCAGTATATCATACACTTAATTCACCATCACTGTAATATTAGGATCCCATGTAATTTTCAAGTATCTTATAGATTCTGTTGATATTTTGAACAAAATAAACTTGAGATCGTAATTTGGATTCTAAGGATTACTTCTAAAAGTACAAGCCTCTTGCAGAGTCTCACAAAATCCTTTGTTAAGGAGTTGAACACTTTTCTTCAAAATCGTTTTAGCTTTTATAGTAAACAGTGAAAATAACAGCTTATTTTAACAAGATTTGCTTGTACAATCCACAACTATTTAACCAAAAGATCAACGTCAAAGAATATTGGCGCCGTTTTAAATTACTTACTAAACTCTTATTTTAATCCACATTGCCGAATAACTTTTGACAATTAACAACAAGTCTTAGGACGAAATTGTCTTTACTATAGATAAAGATCATTTTTAATATACGAGAAATAATCTCTGTATTGTAGAGAGCATTTCAAACATAGTAGTCAGTAGACACGTATGTTTAAGCTGGACTAGTTATCCAAAATTTAATTGGATCAGAGCGCATCTTCTGGTCCATTCCTGTACTCATTTAAAACGTTTTGCTGGATTAAAGTACAGTAATTTTATGGCATTATCACATAACTATTATTACAGAGATGTAATGCCCTTACATAACAGAATACTTATTTTGACGCAACCTGCTTCTGAGAATTTCCTGTGAATAAAACACCTTTGAGAAATCCAGGGCTTCTAAGTCGCTCTATTGTACCAACAAGGCAATGGTCAATTATCAGAATAAACTGCTATAAAGCTATCTGTATAATAATTGATAATCTGTTAAACAATGTGACTAACATCTGTGCGCCGGCGGGTGACAGTTTCACAGAACGCTTCCCATGATTGCGCCAATAACACAGTTTCGATGTCGCGGCTTTCTTTCGCCACGATGCGACTGCCGCGCTGCGGTTTGACTAAATCATTATAATATAGATAGAGAAAAGTTTTAGCATTTGTGTCTGTGATAAAAAGGCTTCACTGTGGCTTTGCAAATATGTCTTCTAATTCGTGTGTAGACTTGTAGAGTCTTCAACTACATATTTTTTCCATTTAAAATATTTGCCTCTTATTTTTGGTTTTTTTCGGTTATGATAGATCACGAATGCGTATAAAAGGTATTCGACATCCGTAAGTTTGGGTAAAATTTTCCAAAGTCTTATGACTTCTAGAGAAAGAGAAAGAAGTCTTTGCTATCTAACGAACACAAATGCAGACTCCATCCTGCTGTTACGAAAACCAATAATACTTTGAATTCTCTGAGACCTGAAGAAATGCCGATTAGTGCAATAGTAGCTTCTGTAGTCGCAATCTAGGCAAAATTTACATAATCATTGTGCCTGGACCCTAAGGTCTTTGCATATTGGATAGAATGGCGGAAAATCTTGTGTCATTAAAATTCAGACAGTTAAGACCTTGTGAAGATAATACAGAACTGTCGTAGAACTTACAGATGTATAGTGATTTGGATATGCATGGCTTTATATGTTGTAATTGTATACAGGAAACAAGTGGGTATTTATGATGTATCTAAGGTCTATGGTGTAGAGACGGTTATATTACCAGAATTTTCTTTTGACTTGGCTTATGAAAGACATCAAGAATATAATGTGTATCGATCTAGCGGGGCCACTGGAGCTAGACGGAAAAAACTAGTGACAATGCTTTGATTGTTCACCTATGAATATACCTATAAGTCTTTATAACAACTAGCTAGACCCGTAGATCTTTTGAACTTTCGTAGTTAGATCAAATATATGATCTAGGTAAGTATATAAAATTTGGTAATAGTGAAGAACTCTAAGGTACATTGGTAATACATAACAACAGTGTGCTTTTATTGCACGTATAAATTCAAATTACAAAGTGCCCTGCCGGGCAGACACAATTTTCTTGCTGAATTTCTCCTGTTCTGTTAAAGATCCCTCGGTGTTAATACATGAATCCAGAGGTACATTGGCGCAAGTTACGATTAGTATTATTTTTATGTATTCCGAGCATAATACAACCGCGGGCCCTGCTGAATGGATGAGGCGATTTATTGTAATTTCTATCATAATAATTAAGGTACATTGGATCTTCTTAGTAAATTCGAGAGGTATATTGAACAAACAAAGCATTGCCACTAGTGTTTTCGGTCTAGCTCGAGTGGCCCCGCTAGATCGATACACATAAGAATATAACGTGAGTAACGTGTCAGGTAGGCGTATAGCTCTTTCGATATTTAGTGGTTACCTTTAGACACTTGCAGAACCAATGTAATAAGCCAATTTAACACAAAAGGAGTCACAGCGCAGACTACATAAGAAGAAAAATCACTCTGCTAGCACAACAGCGCCTCGTTAAACTGTACTCAGAACTACACTTTATGGACCAACATAAGGTTATTTGGCTTCGATCTTTTACAAGGTGAGGCTGCTATCCATGAGGTCTTGGGTTCGAATCCCGGACTAAGGGTCATTGCTGATTTCTGTCAATATATTATCATTAGCAACACGATGTACAGTACTGTGCCCGGTAGATAAGTAGGGAATAGGCTCGGACAATATTGACTGACAATTATCGCCTGCTCCGTGCCTCAGAGAGCACGTTAAGCCGTCAGTCCCGGCTGCCGTGAACATCTATGGCAGTCGTTATTGGGAAAGTCAGTACCCTCTAATATCCTGACACTGGTCTAGCCTTAGGGTACCGTTAGCCTTCGGATTGCGGAAGTCAGGTGGCAGCCGCTTCGTGTAAAAACTGATATCCAGTCAAATCCGGTTAGACTAGAAAAGCCGACCCCAAGTGACTTGGGAATAATAAAGGCTAGGGAGAAGAAGAGGCTCGGACCATATTGTGTAAGACGAAACATCATAGCTGTTGTAATACGTCGCTCAATTGAAGATAGGCTATGTAGGTATATGTATAAATATATCAGACCTGTATTAAACGGACCCACTGCTGGGTACTGGTCTCTTCTCAGTATGAGAATGATTAGTCCACCATGCCGGCTCAGAGAACTGAGAACATTATTGAGAATTCTTAGACATGTGGTTTCCTCACGATTTTTCCTCTGCTGTTAAAACATGCTATATATACCAATTTAATATACACGTAATTTCAAAAAGTCAGAAGTGCGCGCTGTTCGACCGATTGGTATTGATCTCGAGACCTACGTATACCCGCCATAATATGTCTATTAACTTGGTCTGTTTATTTTTTATTTTGATACTGCTATCGTATTTCACTTTGGGGAAAATTTAATGTTGTATTATTTCTTCCAACTCCCAATTATTGGAGAAATTTAACCTTTCGATAGGAAAAGTTTTCCAATATTAGCGAAATCTATTTTGAGCTTGCAACGAAGCGGGATACATTTGTACAATAACGTACAGTATGAACAACGTTTCGAAGTAAATGTAAGGCCTGAGGCGTGGAATATGAGAATATTGAATAATTTTGAGACTTGTCTTGTACCTCATCTGACAAGTATGCATAAAGAATGTGATACGACTTTTTGCTTCATTCGAAGTATAATAGATATGTCAGGTTTGTAGCAAGTAGAAATCCGTAGGCTGACAACTGCGGGAAACAGGCGTGAATGTATGTTATCAAGTAGGCAGGCGCCCGCCTTCGCGAGGTATATGAAAAATCTTATTCAAAACGCACAGCGCTATCTTGAAAAACGTCATCATTATTTATTCAGTTTATATTTGTAGTAGAGATTATTCCTAACTATATTTTGTCCACGACTTTGCTCGCGTAAATGTAGGTTATGTAATATTAGTATCAGTACTTTTTCTGAATGAAAGGTACCCATGACACATGTCCTTTTATATTCCCCTGACAACGTTTATGCGAAATTTCGTGATAATCGGTTAAGTAATTAATGCGTGAAAGCCTAACAAACAAAGTAACTCATATTCGCATAATATTAGTAAGGATGTAAAAAAGGGGATATATCTATATTACCTTTTAACATTTTCCTTTTTCCAGTTAAAATGCACTAGTGTTCGCCCAGTGGTCGATACTCGAACATAATTGGTATCAAAAAATGTAGACAAACAAAACCAAGTTAACATTTTTCCGAGATTAGGAAAGCTTACCAATAGCAACTCTATTAAAAACTAAAGAAAATTGGGATTAAAACAGGAGAAAATGGTACTGAACAATTTTTTACCTTTTCCTATTTATGTATATACAGTTTTTATTTTGATGGGGAAAATGTTACAATTTCTTGTATATCACTAAGGGTTGTAAAAACCTAGATTGCCTGAAATCATTAAGTCATTATTATAAAGTACTGCGAGCGAGCCAAGCCGCAGGCAAAACCTAGTATTAAATCATTTTCACCTTCACGATTTATCGTTATAAGAATCAAGTCAGTTTAAATATGGATGTGCACCTATAGGTATGTTGTGTACATTCATACACATCCAACTGCGGTTATTGCTCAGATTTATGTTTTGTTTTCCCAGAGTGAATATTTTTTATTGTTGTTTTTATGCACATATCGGGGTCAGTCTGTCCATTTTCCATGCTGGAATACTCACAAAGGATTTTTTACATTGGCAATGTTGATTGTGGCGAGTTTAAAAAA
This sequence comes from Catocala fraxini, assembly GCA_930367265.1. Classification (NCBI taxonomy): domain Eukaryota; kingdom Metazoa; phylum Arthropoda; class Insecta; order Lepidoptera; family Erebidae; genus Catocala; species Catocala fraxini. The sequence continues at coordinate 17,925,988 of OV884045.1, forward strand.
AGCACCAATTCCTGGTAAATATTTTTACCAAAATGTTTGCAATATATGTCATAAAAGTGAATGAATAAATATGTGACAGTTATATAAATTAAATTATTTCTCATTGGCATTTTCGGGCAAATCCCGAAGAGGATTAATTAAATATTAAATTAATTCATTAATTATACCTTATGGTTATTCTGTACAGTGCATTATTTGTTCTAAAAGTCGTCATCATCATATCAGCCCTGTATCAAACTGTCCCACTGCTGGGCACGGGCTTCTACCCAATCAGAGAATGGTTAGGCCGTAGTCCACCGTAGCCCAGTGCGGGTTGGCAGACTTCACATATCTTTGAGAACATTATGGAGAAGTCTCAGACAAGATATCCTAACGATATTTTCCTTCATCTTTAAAGCGATATAATATAATAGTATTATCATCTTCTGGTATGTTGTTTATAAATTTAGCCCCTATTACGAACACCTGAGAAGGTTATTGAAGAGACATTAGTTCAAGAGATACGTCACTAATAGTAATCTGTGCGTAAAAGCCTAACAGATTTTTCTCAGTATAAATGCTGATAGAAAAATGAGTGTGTGTCCCGTTGTGGTTTTATCTGGTGATTACTTTAACTGTAAGTAACGCGACGGCAATATGTGTGTGTGGAATTGAGCGGAAATTGAATCATAACTGTGTGTGTGCGTGTGTATGTGTGTGCGATTCTACAATGACAGTGTTCACGATATGCCGTGTTATATTTACGTGTGAGGAACGGTAAATGGCTTATGCATATGAGTTTGTTTGCACAAATACGACCATGAAAGGATTCACATTTAAAATAATGTTTACTTTAACCTTTAGTTCTGGTGATCACATTCTTATAATATCAAGGATTATTGAGTACCATGATAGTTTACAACTGCTGTTTTCGTATGTCTTGAGGTCGCAGGTTTGGTATCTGGATCGGGTATGGTTAGTTTTATTAACACAGGAAATTAGTAACATCACAGAGTTTAGTGCTGTTCCTGTTCACGGGCATGGGCTCTCATTTTCAAGTGATACCTATTTAATTGAGTAGCTTCTGTCAGCGGTTGCGCTCGCATGATATGTTATTATACGTGGTAGAAAAAGTACTATTCCATTTTTATTGGTGAATGAATAATTAGTGCCAGTAGTTCAAGAGGTTACTCTACATTCAAGTAGACAATGATTTCCAGTAATTGAGATGAGCTGTTTTATTGCCTTGATGAGTATGAAATACAATTCAATTTCGGTCGCATTCAGGTTATTTCGGCTTAGTGGATTCACCCAAATTTAACACGCCCAAATCGGGCGAATCGACACATTTCATCACCATCAGGCTATAATAGTCCATTGCTGGACATAGCCTTCCCCTAATGAGCGCCATAGCGCCCTGTCTTCAGCTTGCCGCATCCAGCATTTTTCTAGGTGACTCGCCCAAATTGTATTTTATGCAATGAAAACTACAGTCGAGTAAAATATATCTAGCCGTATTACACTAAGGGTAGTATTTAACTGCAAATCAAAAATTCTTTATTTTTTATTTTGTTTGTTTGTGTAAATAAATTGTTTCTAGCATCGTGTTCGCAGTTCGCACCTATAATATGTTTAGAAAGTTTAAAAATGCTTATTGGGAAACATGTTGCAAGAAAAGTGTCGATTCCCCCGATTCGTGCTAGTTAAATCCGGGCGAATCGCCACTAAGCCGTTATTTCCGATCGCGAAAATTAATCTTCTATTTTAGTCGAATAATCTGGTTATAGTAATATCTTCCATTGCCTTTTAAGCTGATCGAAAAGTAGCCAAGTACGCGGTACCGTTAGGCTTATTTAAATAAACGTTCAGCAAATAGATTTGCGATGGGTGGTGGTGTTTGCGTAGGGCCGCCCGCCGGCGTCGTCACCGTGCGATGTTGACGTCCCGCCGGTCTCGCGCCTCGGTCAACACTGTCAAGTTTGTCCCATCACTGGCTAATATTTGAACTGACTTGATTCTTATAATGATAAATCGTGCAGTTGAAAATGTTTTAATACTAGGTTTTGCCCGCGGCTTCGCTCCCTCGCAGTACTTTTTACCGAGACGAAAAGTACTCTATATCCTTTTCTCTACCCATGAAAACGTTTAAGCAAAATTTCGCGATGATCGGTCGAGTAGTTAAGGCATGAAAGCGTAAAAAACACGGCGGACCAACATATCGCCTTATCGGATAATAGGTATTTACTGTTATCTTTTGCCACTTGCAATACCAGAGTATCTCTAAATGATTACTGACCCTGCAAACCTCGTAGGGTATGCGGTTAGCCGCAGAGGATGACATGTTCGTTGCTCGGCAAGCACGTGGCGTTCGAGCGTCGTTCTCATGCGCGGCTAATGCGAATCAGTCGGTCGCGTGAGGCACGGAGTTGTCTTTAGCGAAGTGGCAGCGTGGTTTCGCTGCCACAACGCATCTCGGGCGCTTACCTGCTCAGCAAGTAAGAGTCATAACTTAACTGACTCGGGCCACACCCGGCTTGTAGGCCTATTTGGGTAGGCGTATGGATGTACGTCGGGAAGTGAGCGTACCTTACACAGCTCCGGTACCATACTGGAGATATGGGAGGCGGCTTCTCCGTCGGCTTCAGCTAGGTTTTCGTTAGCAACTCCTGGAGTTGCGGGTGGTGAGCAGCTTAATTGCTTCGGTACCTATCTGGAGAATAGGTAGTGTCACGTGGGCACGAGGTAGCTCGCTTACGAGAATCGGATCTCTGAGGTTAGGGTGGAGAGTCGAGATTTGGGGACAAGACCTGTCTATAAATGGTCCCGGAAGGTGCTCTCGGGCATTGGAAGGTACAGCGGCTCCACCTAATATAACCTTACGGTTGGTGTAGGAGGAACGCTATGTCATAAACTGGACTAGTCGTAGACAGAGGGGATGACCCTGCAAAATTGCTCCGGTACCTATCTGGAGAATAGGTAGTGTCACGTGGGCACGAGGTAGCTCGCTTACGAGAATCGGATCTCTGAGGTTAGGGTGGAGAGTCGAGATTTGGGGACAAGACCTGTCTATAAATGGTCCCGGAAGGTGCTCTCGGGCACTGGAAGGTACAGCGGCTCCACTTAATATAACCTTGACGGTTGGTGTAGGGCCTGTAGGGGAACGCTATATCATAAACTGGACTAGTCGTAGAGAGAGGTGGATGACCCTGCCAAATATAAAGTATAACTGAAATATTCTTGGCAAACTGTAATCCTTTCTTTTCATCACATTTCTTGAGATATTTCCCTAAAGAAAATATGTATTTGATTGTTACTCGTTTGTTAAAGATCCCTATCGTTCTGCGTAATTTATCCTGTACGGTTACGGATTCTTACCGTAAAGATGTTAAACACTCATTTACACATTTTTAATGTCAATTTAGTTAATGTTGTATTTTTATGTCTTGCTCTGTTTACGGATCCAAAACTCCATACCACGTTCTTTATAAAACGAAAAACAGCAACATTTAATTCCATATATCAGAAAAACATTCCACTAAACAACTTTGTATTATGTGCACAATACATCTATACCTACATAATGGATAACCCTCCCGTCGCTCGTAACTCTACCGTCCGTCGTGATGGACATTTGATTGCCACAATTACTGCTAATCCTATTAAACGCGGTGCACAATCTAGCTCTGATACCTTTTTTATTCCACATGAAGCTGTCATGATTGTTTTTTAATTGAAGCCTGCAATTATGTGGATTGGACACATAAATTTGTGTAGGCAGGTGGTTTTTATTGCCAACTTGAAGTGAAGAAATGAAATAGGGCACGTTTTCCTTTGCGCCATTGCTTTCCTTAAAGGTCTGACTGTCAGATTATGATCTGCAATAAGCGGCTATTAGCTATCATTTATCAAGCCTTCGGCAATCGTTTTTAATTTCGACATTATACCTTCAGGGATACCAATTCCTAGCCTAATTCGATTACGAGGAATGCCTGACAATTAGTTCCTAATCCGCTGCAATAATCGGCATTAATCATTTCCTGGGCTTAAAGCGTAGGACAACGAAGCGAGGCGGTTTAATTATAATACCAATTAGCAGAGTATCTCACATAATATATGTATGTAACTATTGAAATATTCTTGCAGTTTATACCAGGAGGATGACCTCTGCTGTAAAATTGTTTGAATGCACCCCGTGTCGTGAAAATAATTGAGTTATGAAATATTGTCACTGTAAATATTTTTTAAGCTCTGAATAATAATGATATGCTAATATAATTCGACTAATTACTTAATTAAAAACTCTCATAATCTCGCTCTTAAAAGGCAAAGCTTGTAGGGCTTCCGTCGGACAGTGGATTATAGAAGTTTCTCGGCGAATATTCTGGCGATAAAACGCCGGCTTAAATTTTTTTTCGTCAGGTGCTCTTCTATTTTCTATATTCTAAAGCTAAACATTTTAGCCAGTAAACGGTAGGGAAATCGTTGCTGAATTGAATTATAAAAAATGTTATACTTCATTAAACAACGTGGATTACAGAGACCTAGTTAAATAGCAGTCAAATAACCTCCATTGCAACTTCAACTAACATTTAGGAAAACTACAATTAATTGCCTTAAGATACCAACAAAATGCAGATTACAAAGCATGTAATACCTTGCATACTTTTAATTTGCATATTTTTTTCTTGTTTGGTTAACATTAAATAGTGATGTATTGCACGTACATTTTGCCTGCTAAGGCTCCACGTAATAGGGCACGAGCTTATTACTATTTACCGGCAAAGTTCCAGACTCGGGCCTGCTACCTAATAATACTTAGCGCGACCCGGGAATTTAACACAAGACCTCATTCACAGCCGTAATATACCTTCCGCTGCGTCACCGAGTCATAGCAACTGCGTTTTCGCGAGAAATACCTATTTGGTTGCAAGTGTCCATAAGCTACTATAATCACTTACCATCACGCAGGCCGTTACCACCTCAAAAAAAACAGAACTAAACTAGTTTATCACAGCATCATAACTGAGTTTATTCCATGCATAAGCAAAATGTATAATCTAATTCGACGTCCCGTAGGTTTCTTGTGTGACGTGCATCGGCTGTAGCGAACAATCACACGTATTGGCAGCTATTGACCTAGAAAACCTCGCAGTGGCCGCCAGGAAATTAAATGTCATTGCTGGCTTCTCTCCGGCCGTGTTATATGAGCCCACTGGGTATACTGCACGGGGACTGTTTGTTAGAAATGTTGGAGCAAGTGTGTGTTTAGGTGACATCGTGATATACATTGCTAATCAGTGGCACGATTAAGTTTGGATTGAATTATTTGTAATGGCCACGCGTCTTTTAATAATGTTATCCGTACATACAGCGTATATTGATTTTAAATACATATATGTATGTATCTTATGTGGGGGCCAGTCAGTGCAAACCGGCGACACTTCGACCCAGTAGGATCTTTTGTGTCGACACTCTCCCAATAACGACTGCCATAGATGTTCATGGTAGCCGGGACCGACGGCTTAACGTGCTCTCCGAGGCACGGAGCAGGCGATAATTGTCAATCAATACGCACATAATTTCGAAAACTCATATAACTTTCCGAAAGTCAGAGGTGCGCGACGTGGGTTCGAACCCAAGACCCTCTGCATTGCAGTCTGTTGGTCTCCCCACGGAGCTATCGCTGCTTAAAGACATACATATATACTGAGGTGCATCGTACTCTCATTTCGCTAGCTGTGTAGGTCTCATGTCGGATCCATGGCATAAGTTTGTGCTTATGTGTGGGTCTGATAATGTAGCCCTGGGTTCCATTGCGGCAAAGTATTATTGGATTTTTCTATTATGATATTCTTAGTAGTAGTTAGTTCTGCATATGTGCCTGGTACACGGCAGCAGGTTCAGTCTCTATTACGTGAGAATTATAAATGGTGGTGCAAAATACCAAGTACCCTTTGATGTCATACCGGCGTAATGGTTTGTTTATTTAGGTAGATGGGTATAGAGACGAGCCTTTACCAAATTTTAACTTTGTCCTGAAAATCACTTCCTCTTTCAATGGTATTCTTTACTATTAAACAATTTAATATACACCTTCAAAGACTAGGGATTGGTTTAAAGACCTTTGCGTGGCAGTCTAGCTATATCTATGCTGTCACTGCTTATAAATATTTGATAGAATAAAAGGGACCTTTTGTATAGATAAGAATATGAAATAAATAATATGCTACTGGAATCTCAGTAAGTTTGATGTGGCTATATGTCATGTGTACATGCCTAACGAACACAACACATCTCAATTCTTTATCTTATACGCCATTTTTATTATTGGGAAACCGGAAAAGTGTCTTTCCCATAAAAATATCTGTGCACGCTAGCTGTTCGAAATATTGAACGATGGGTCGGGTCATAAGGGCCCGAGGCGTAGCAGGTAATACGACGCGCAGGTAACACAGGGGAGCACAGTTTTGTCGCATCATTGATTTGCACCCCTACACGTAATCTGCTCAGGGCTGCCCAACCAACGTCTCATCATAATTATGTAAATACCATTTCGGTACCAAATAGAATGAATTTTATATGCGAAATAGGTTAGCTGAGTCTCTCAACAACCTAAAGGATGTTGGAAATACTTTTGACAGGCCTACATAAGGTACTTAGTTAGGGATATCCTAAAATGATGTAGGTTTGACTTCTTTATTCCCGTTGCCGACAGGTTAACCACAAACACGACAGTTGTTTTACCCAATTCACTTCATTAAAAGTCTTTGTAACAACGAAATTGAGTTGGCGTATGTGAATTCCAACTCTGCCGATATTTCGGTGGGTAGTTCAGAATTGTATTGTAGACACATATAACTATGTATGTTACATCACATTACATCATATACTTAATAGGTTGCCCCAAGTTTCTTGTAACAACAACTATCTACCGGAAACTTTATACTCAGCAAGATGTTGGGAAAAATTAAAAAAAGTTATTTGTTCTTCGGTCATCGAAAAGTCTAGGAGTGTTGTGTCATTGAGAAATACATGAATAATAATTTTGGTACTTGTTTATCACAGTAGCGACGTTGATAGCTCCGAGCTCTCTATTTAATTCACAAATTTTTACGTCTCATTTACGATCCAATTTTACGACGTTTTTATAAGCTATAAGTTAGTAAAAATGCCATTAAACCGGCTTAGATTTTCGACCGTGAGTAAAAACATATTCACGAACAAACACGCTCGGTAAAACTTTGATGGTAATTATGTATTGGAAGGTTTGACTATCTATCCTAACCACCAAAGTGGGCTAATGTACTTTAAAATCAGCTTCAGGCGTTGATCAAAAATGAACCTTTCACCCAACTAGATTTGCAAGTTTAAACCCATCCCTGTCACGCCCTGTTTGTCGCTGAGGTAGCCATGATAGATGGCCCTCAAGATTCAATGCTAACGTCTAGTCGACTTCCGATACAGACCTCTTGTCGTATCCTGCTGATTTTGTGGTTTTAGTCTATTGATTTCACAACGTGGATATTGTGAAAGTAGGAAAATTTTGTTAGTGAATTACAAGCTGATTGATATTTGTGTTATATTTGAAGCTTCACACTTCACACACGGTACCTCGTTTCGGTTTTACTTATTCATTGTTGTAAATAAAAGGAGATTTCGATACACTTTGATTTCGGATATATACATATGTATCAATAAAGACCAATCAAATTGTCATAAATTTATTTCCACTTTTATTTTTAATTACGTAATAAATAATTATTTAACTGTTGATCAGGTAAATAGTGTATTGTTTTCTTTCTTTGAATTTAATTTATCATCTTTGTATGATAAGGGCAGAACGCTGTTTATATTTGGGTTTGTTGAACAACGAAATAATCGCTGCTCCAGAATTGATTACATTATTCATTTTTAAATTTTAAATGTCCATCATAAATAACTGTTGAAATTCTGAACGAGTAATATTTGAAACAAGTACATTATTGTTGTTCAGTCGTTGTTCACTACAGGTTCATTTCTTTATTATATTTTTTTTATTTTAATCAATTTTTATTGTTTATTTTTACGCAACCATTAGCGGGTCTTACTGGTAAGGTTACGTGTTTAATTAGCTAGTGTAGTGCTAGACGATAGCGATAATAATTGGCCATTATGCTATTATTCGGCGTGTGCGCAGTGCGTAAACACAATGTCCGACAACCGAGCATTCATGGTCACCCTTCATTTGTGCGTTTATTTGCGAAAACTATTGTTTTTGGATACAGCTATGTGTGTATATATGTACATGTTTTAAAAGTTATTAATATATTTGTGAGAAGGTTCTGAAATAAATAGCACCCAATGACAATGAAATTGTCTGCACGTATGGCGTAGCAGTTTAATTAGTAAACTCGCTGTTATCAATACCAGTGCGCCAATATGGTAGTCCTGAAGCTGAATGTTTGATTTGTGCATTTCGTATTTAATGTTTGTAATTTCCACAACGTTTAATCTCTTTAGTGGCAGGGGGCAAATATATCGCGCCAAGTGAAAAGTGGACCAAAAATACGCCTCACAGTGGCGTTAACGCAGTTACCAGTTAACATACTGCTACGCCACGCCATTAGGACATTCGTTTTAACGCTTCTACTTTGTATATGTACTCTATCTTAGATATAATTACGCAGTAATGCTGATCACGAAAGCGTAATCCTTTAGCAGCATCTCCTGATAACATTTAATACGTCTATATAAAGTGTTGGGTGTAACGATTACAAGTAAATTAGCTCGTCGCAGCGCTACCGCGGCGCCGCGCGACTTTATCTAATTAGAGGCAACCCTGCCGCCGGTAGGGCCGTCACGCGTAATAAAGGTGCTAGTATTTTATATAATTATGCTATATTCTTTATAGAGCAGCGATAACTCAGTGGGGAGACCAACAGACTGCAATGCAGAGGGTCTCGGGTTCGAACCCACGTCGCGCACCTCTGACTTTCGGGAGTTATATGACTTTTCGAAATTATGTGCGTATTGATTGACAATTATCGCCTGCTCCGTGCCTCGGAGAGCACGTTAAGCCGTCGGTCCCGGCTGCCATGAATATCTATGGCAGTCGTTATTGGGAAAGTCAGTACCCTCTAATATTCTGACACTGGTCTAGCCTTAGGGTATCGTTAGCCTTCGGGTTGCGGAGGTCAAGTGGCAGCCGCTCCGTGTAAAAACTGATATCCAGTCAAATCCGGTTAGACCAGAAAAGCCGACCCCAAGTGACTTGGGAATAATAAAGGCTAAGAGAGAAGAAGATGCTATATTCTATGATATTGTTGCTAGAATATTTTTGTAAAGTTATAGTATATTATAATCTTGATATTTTCGTTATTATAGATATTAGAAGAATATTATTAGATTTCTGTGACTTTATTAGCTAACCTACCAAGCTTCGATTCTTGTTGTTTTTGTGTTAAACATATCATTGTGTCACTAAGACAGATCAAGTTAATGTATTGTTTGTATTTAAATATAATTACGATATTTTAGTGTTTCAGCCTGACATAAAAATTTGGTATCTGACTTCATATAATTTCACATTACAGACAATACGAAATAAAAATAATCCTATTAAAACCTGTAAGTTAACAGCCGTTTAAAATGTTTGTCTCTCTTCAACATAACTTTCAAGAAAGAAACAGCAACATATTTAGACACTTTAGTCATTCTAACTTTAGTCATTGTTTTGCAGTTACATTAGTAGTCATTGAGAGCCGGTAGGTACCATTATGTTTGTGATTTGCATAAATATTTTGTATAATTGGCTCATATTTCATATGATCTATAATATTAAAAACAGTTAAGAGTAAATTATTTAGTTCCGCGCGCTGTCTGTGCACTTCACTATAATATCAATTAGTGCGAACCCTCGCCGCAGTAGGGTTACCAGCCGGTGAAGCCCTTACATTCTTAATTTAGTATAGTTATTAAAATATAATATCTGTTTAGTTAATAGTAACTAAACATATATTATATTTTAGTTTAGTTTAAATAGCTGTTGTTGGTATATTATTATTAAAGTACGACGTGTATGGGTTCGAAACCCACACGGGATCAAAAATTGTGTGGTCCACTAATCGTTGTGCCAAGTCTAGGTGTCATTTTTGTCCGTTGTTTAAATGTTTTTAAATTCCCTGTGTCACAGGAATTAGCCCTATTATGATAGAAAAGAAGTAGCCATTTATTTAAAAAAAAAAAAACAGATGAAATAAAGAACAAAAAATTAAAAAAAAAAATTCGCATGCGCGTATATAGATTATGTAAATAAATTTCTTTGTCGCGGGAACTGACCATTTTATCTGGATGAAAAATATGTCTATGTTTTATGTTTTACCCCTCCTGACAACGTGTATTCACGACATTTACATTTATAATATTAGGTAAAATTATGCTCACCTATATCGATACTTGTGCGCTATCATTGACTATCATATAAATGTAATGTGTGTGCTCATTCTTCTTAGTGCTGACAGTGTTTCGTGCGATTTAAGTATGGACACTCCTATAATTATCCTTAAATAAACACATAAAAAATTATCCTAGTACGTTTTTTAATTCAGAAGTATTGTCACAATAGTCGCAGGGTGCTATGCGTCTGTACGTACTGCAGATGTATATACGTGCTCGTCGCCGGCGGACGCGGCAATTGGCGACGACCTCTCCCCTCTCGCCCCTTCCCTTCCTCGCAATTTTGTAATGTTTATACTGTGGCTACTGCACACATTCATACCCTGTTATGCATATATTGTCCTGTGTTTGTATCATGCTCCTGTCGTAAACAACTATTGGATCAGACTCTGGGACGAATATTGCCTTATTAAATATCGATTTACAGGTAAATCCTGGTAAAAGTTAGTTAGAACCATACAGTAGGAATTTTCAAGCGTAGTTTGTTGCTGTAGATAGCCAAATCGGAAAGTATAAGAAACACCAAGTTAGTAGCCTCGTAGCGTTTTTGAGCCAATAGTAAAACATTAATGATATTGGACAAATCTATTTCCGTAACCAGGTAACGGTGAGGTGATTTTAGAAATACTGACATAAACGTATTACTGCTCCCTCTGACAGTATTACTAAAAATGATTTATTTCTGGGAATAAGCGTTATACGCCAAACCAAAAGAAATTATTAGTAAACTGATTTAAACTTTCATATATGATTAAGCGACACTAGTTTGCCAAATCTAGTATCGACTTCATCTTTAAAGAATCGTCAATTGAATCGTTTTGGTAAAATCGCTGTGAATAAAGTGTTTATACATGTCCCAAACAGCTTGATGTGTTGAGCTGCTCCTAGCGACCCGATGGCGGCCAGACATAGACAATTGACAGATTATACTCCTTTTTCTCTGTACTTGTAGTATAAGTATATAACCGAAATAAACGACTATCCGTATTATTTTATTAGTCTGTTATTAAATATGGTGCTCGAATTACATACTTTTCCAGTCATCGTCAATTTCAATTAAAGAGAATTGAACTTAACGATGACTGGAAACGTATCCAATCCACTTTGTATAATTAAGGTAGCAGGGTTAAATATTTTGGATGGTGCTGGATTTTGTACTGCACAAACACCTGTCCATGGGCAATCGTTGTGAATTTTGATGTATAAAGTTCATTAGTATGAGCAAAACTTAACACTTATTACCAGAAATAAAAATGGCCGTAAATGTTAAAAGATATTCTCATTTTATTGTCGAAACGTTTTTGTTATCGCCAATAACCTGAATTAAGGTTATTATCGCTCATAGCCAGTTGCACTCACTGATCGGTAAACGATTAGCGAGGTTAAGCAACGTTGGGTGCGGTCAGTAAATAGATGTGTGACCGCTTAGTGGTATTTCTTCTGAGCGTTTCCGTGCTTCGGAGGGCACGTAAAATGTCCGTCCCGGTTGTTGTCAAATTGATAGCAATCGTTAGGCCATGTCAGAGGCCTACGGGCGGCTAGAACAACTTTTGACAACAGGTTGGCCACTAACCACACGAAAAGAAGATGACCGACGTTAGATAATTATATAATAATAATAATATCAGCCCTGTATTAAACTGTCCCACTGCGGGGCACAAGCTTCTTCTCAGTGTGAGAATGGTTAGGCGATATAGTCCACCACGCTGGCCTAGTGCGGGTTGGCAGACTTCACATATCTTCGAGAACATTATAGAGAACTCTCAGACATGCAGGTTTTCTCACGATGTTTTCCTTCACCGTTAAAGCGAGCGATGATTAAATATTTAATACACATATAACTTCGAAAAGTCAGAGATGCGCGCCTTGGGTTCAAAATTGAGACCTCTGAGTGGCAGTCCAACGGTTTACCATAACGCTATCGCTATAATTACGCTAGTCATATATTCCCTTTTTATATATACAATAGGAATGTTATAATGATATAGACTGCTCTTTTGTTATATATTATTATTTATTAAAGCATTGCCCATATTACCCAGGGATAGTGTACCTTTTTATTAGTGACAAAATATTTAGAATAATTCCAGTAGTATCCCCTACATGCAAACAAAGAAATTTACCTCTTTATATTATTAGAATGATCTTATCAATACATTGAACGCCATGCCGGTCATTAATGAACGCGAACAATAAGTTTTCTATTGTGTTTGCTACATGGCATTCAATCTGTTAAAGCACTTTAAGCCGTCTTCATTTCTGGTATTCACATGTCATGTAATTATTAGCCTAGTTAAACTCGTTAGCTAGAAACATTCAAAACAGTGACGTCACACAATTTTTAACAACTACCCTCAATTCCAGGTGAAGAAAATGGCGGAACGCGTAGCCAAATGCCGCGAGGAAGTTTCCAAAAGTAGAGAGAAGTACCAAGCGGCACTGGCAGAGATTACCGCGTACAACCCTCGCTACATCGAGGACATGACGGGGGTTTTCGAGCGCTGTCAGCAGATGGAGGCCCAGCGGCTCAAGTTCTTCAAGGACGTACTCTTCAGCTTCCATAAGTGCCTCAACATTAGCCAGGAACCATCGTGAGTAAATTTTTACTTTGTTTATTTGGTTGAAGCCCGTAAAAAAGAATGAATTATCAACGTAAACCAACTTCTTATTCAAGCTATTTAGCTTTGCTGGCCTTAGCTGAAATGCTTGCATGAAAAGTGGCATTAGGCTAGGTTAATAAAAAAAAATTGAATTAAATAAGAGAAGTATAGATGAGCGCCTTATGTCCGCTGTTTCAATGGTAACACTTCTCTTGCATCAGAAAGACTGTCCCTAGAGCGGTGTCTTGAAATAATGAGATTAGGTATAGGTATATTACCACTTTTTCCAGGATAAAATTTACTATATTATTATGTGAACTTAGCAGTTTAGTGATCGTTTAAAACGAGGTTTTCGCAAGACGCACCTTGGAGAATTACGATGCTTCTAGGTCACTTTATTATGGCCACATACTTATTCAAGTATAACCATAAAATTTCCAGATTACCACAAATATACGAAGAATTCCACCACACCATAAACAACGCTGATAGCCAAAAGGACCTGAAATGGTGGGCGAACAACCACGGAATCAACATGGCCATGGCATGGCCACAGTTCGAGGTAACGCACCATACATCGCTGGCTATACTCCCCGCCTGCAATATTGCCACCCTACCCGTCCCACTGAGCAAGCAATGTATACTACTCTATACGATACAGTACTCTATGCATCTTATTAACTGTATGCTTTAGGCAGGTCTAGTTATACAATCTTTAGAGCTTAGGATCGTATGCATTTGTTTACAGATTTTGTTAAACCATGTATAAAAAAACGGATTAAGCTGATAAAACAACAACAAAAAGATATTGAATATTCATTGACATACAAAAATAAGTTTATAACAAATAAAATCCAAAATCCTTAATGTGGCAAAGTCGATTGAACTTAACGAAGAAATTTAAAATATTTAATAATTGCAATTCGAATGTATTCGAATATTATTGGTCTTAATTCGAATGCATTCTTTGTTGATCGATTATGTATTAGAAATATGCACGTAGATAATCAGAAAATGTAATCAGTTTGATCGGTAACATCAAAATTTAAACATATTCATGATGCCGATATTCGATCGTTATTCGTATTCGAATGCGATCAGATTCTCGAATTATTCGATATTCTTCTGGTGGGACTTATCACTACAAAAATATGTATTTCTTAATCTCTAAGAGATGTTTTACGTAATTATTGATGTGGACATGGTTTATTAACAATCTGTGTATTAGTCATATGCGATAGTTTAACTAAGGGCATTAGTCGTATTAGTATGATGAACTAAGCATGCCTAAATAAATAGTAGACTATTCTAAAGTTTCCTTAAAGTTATTTATTATATTAGTACCACTATTATTTATTTTTAAATATTTTTCTTCTTAGATCTTAAAATTATTTGTGGTCACACATTGTGCGAATATAAAGTCTTACTTAAAAATTGTTACGATAGATTTTGATATAATTTAAAATAAAGTAATATTAATTATAGTACTACAAAAACTGCATATGTTATTAAAATGAAGATCCCAATAATATGGAACTTGAATACCTATATTTTAACTATTCATAAAATACGATCTATCTCGGATCTACGGAACAAACGAAACTGTGCCCCGAGTAGTTACAATTGTTCATTATTCATGATTAGACAAAGACTCAGTTGTGTCGAAAGAATTTTTCGATTTATAGTTGACAGTAGTTCATACTTAGAGGCTGCGTCTCAAAATCATCGAACGTTTACTACTCAATACATTTTTGATAGAACATATCGCACTCTTAATAAAACAGAGACTTATCTCAATATTTTGGATTAAACAAATTTGAACTCTATTGCAATGATTTAACACAAACATAATATTAGAATTTAGCTTATACAATTAGAGTCCAAATTGCCTTACTTTCAAATTTCGAGTTAAGGTTGCTGTTTTATTAAGAGTGCGATATGTACATAAGTAACTTTATTCGACTGTATATTTTATTAAAATTTTCGCAAAATATAAACATTTTAAAATCTAAGAACCAAACTATGTGTGATCACAACGCTTGTAGCAATATAGACCTTCAGTAAAGCCCGGTCACTACAAGGTGCTCACACCTCAACAACCATTCAATGTGATCAAAACAAGATAGTCACACGTCGACAAACAACGGTTACCTCGCATAACAGACGTTTTGCAACAAAACTACGGATTTCCTTTCGAATATGCAATATTTATAATATATCGTCGACCTCTAATAAACTATTTTTATTGCTCTGGGTCAAGTTCAACACGTGATTGCATTCATATAAAATTTTAATTAATTTGGCAATCATTGTATTTAGACCGCGTCAATTTATTCATAATATTTTAATTAAATAATACTATTGCGAAATTTCAGTGCAGTGCGCTCAGCCAAGTTCTCAAATAATATAAATTATATAACTTATAAAATACATAAGGTAGTTTAGCAGTTAAATCAAAATTAAATACTAAACACAAATACACAATATATATTTTTAACTTTTGAACTAAAAGTAACGTTAATACAAGGACGATGACCCCTCAACGGATCCAATACGTAACAAATACTTGGCGGAAGCGAGCGAGCTGGTCGCCCGAGTGATCGCGACCGCCCGACTACCACTCCAGCGACAGTCGACCACGCCCTGGTCAGAAACAACCGCGGCCTGGTCCCACTCGTGGTCGCAAGCGATCCAGCGCTTACGGCTCGCCCTGCCAGTGATGTGCTTCGGTGTGGATGAGCGAGGGTCGTGCCGCGTCGCTCCTTCGGTCAGCAGTAGCCAGTACTATGGAGGCAGCAAATTTTACAGCAATCCGCTGATGGTACGACCACGGTGTAGCTTCGGTGGCGATCTGTGCACAGCTGATGATGAGTGTGGCCAATTCAATAAGCCTTAAGATATCTTAATTTGACGCAGTCATTTAACGCATAGATGCGCAGTCTACTGTGGAGCTAAGCGTTAACTGTCGTACACAGCTGCGGTCTATGTCTGCACATAGATCGCACATCTGCCTTGTGGTGCAGTTACTTTAGGATTATTAATACAATATATTTTATCGAAATAATGTATTGATCACACATCGTTATATTCCGTGTGGACAGATGAGTTCTTGCACGGCTTTATGACTAGGTGATAATCAGTAGATTTTGTGGTTAGAAAACTACGGTGACTCGTTAGCTGTGTAATCATTTAGATAATTTAAAATCATTTCAATTCAAATAAGATCTCTTTATTTAATCAACACTGGACTCAAAAGACATTTAAAATCTATGAAAACTTCCAAATGTTTTTTATATGCTACGAAACAATAGTAAGTATGATTTATTATTACAATAATGAATACATAATTGATATATCATTGCCACAAAGTGCACTGTAATCGCCTTTCATAAAGTCAGCACTCAAGTATCGAATAGACTATTGTCACCAAACGATTCGCAATGTTGCACCGAAGGGTTTGATGGTGTCACTCGAAATTACACCGTGATGGTTGGTGTTAAAGAACAATTTTGTTCATAGATGATCACTGCACCACTCATGGAGCATTCACACTAAGTCGGAGACGTACGTTCGGTGACCGACCAGAAGAAAAGCACTACCAACCAAATTACAAAAATACAATATTGACAAACAAAAATAAAATAAAATCGGAAACAGTAATAGTTGCGATTTGGGCATCAAAATAAAAAAAAATAATTTGGTCGTTTTATTTGAGATGTCGAAATTGGAACTATCTGATTGGACATCAATGCGACATGCACTCATATTCACACTCATCCACACTGAAGTACGGAATGGTAGCAAGACAAAACAGCAATGTTAGCGCACGTAGTATCACGGACATTACGAAAGGCATTCGCCACTCTTACGGTATGAGATTGAATAGAAATTGGTATGAATAGAGTGAAAGCCTCAATATAATCTCCAATGTAAATATTGCTGCATAAATGTATTAAAAAAAATTAACAGATTGTATACGCGCTTGCGTCCAAAGGCTTATTTAAAAATTCTTTAAAACAGATTTGCTTTTAGCAAAAAGGAAATTACGACTTAATGACGGATAAACTCTTATTTAGAAAGAAGTGACATGTTCCATGTTTAGTAATTTTTTTCTAATAGCATGTATTTTCTCTCTTTCTTTCTCCCCTCCTACTAGTATTGCAGTTAGCTTCTAACGTACACCGGCTTTCTATGGACGTGTTATTTGTTTATCTAATTTTTAATTACTTTTTTTTACTTTGAGTTTGCATTGTGCGGCGAGACGTTGGGAATATAAAACATGAATTAAAATTTGAACTTTACCCATTTTTTACTTTACTTACTTTTTTTTTTTTCTTTAATTACTTATTAATTTTATCCAGAATATTATTTTCTGTTAATACTTAGTATTTAATAGGCATTATGAATGCTTATCATATACTGACAGGATAAATTGATAATCGGTCACCGGTGACCGTGATAGCATACCATATATTTGGTTTTAAATTACTTGTAATGCGCACATTCCCAACGTATCGTTGCGCTCGCCATGACCGCTTGTGACCGGTGTGTCGGTGACCCAGGAGTACACCGAGGAGTTCCGGGACATCGCGAAGGGCAAGTCCAAGGAGAGCCTACCCACCGGGCCCATCACGTTGCTCAACCAGCGGCCAGTCAGCGAGGATGTACGTTACACCATCATTTAGTTATCGACGTCGTTTTATGAATCACAGTCATGGTATTACGTCTGACGCCCAATAACTCTGTGTGTAAGACACCTTAAAGATATACATAATGGGAATAGGGTAGTTGACTCACATCTTTTATTTACTTAACTCAAATAGTTACATTACCCAAACTCGAAAATACAAATAATTTATGAAATCTACTTAATAATACATAAGATACAAGAGTTTCAAATCTGGTAGAAGAGGTAATTGTCAAATGACAGGAAAGGGATGCACGATACAAACTGTGCCGTAACCGCTATTAAACCGTAGCTGTGCGAGGAAGATAGCGAGATAATCCCACAACACTTCCACTTTTTCATATATCCAAATTTAAGATATTAATTATTTCCTTATTTTGCAATTCCTTGTTCTTTTATACTGTTTGCACAAAAATATTTATTTTAATTGCAATTTGCTACTATAGGCAAACTGCTGCTATACCCTATTCTCTCATGGATATGTAATTTGTTAGGGGCTTAGAGCGAGCGTCGACCGTGGCGCCCCGTGAAGCGAGCTGTGGGAAGTTAAGCGCACTGAGAGTTATACGGGGACAAAGGAATTTACCTGCTTTAATAAAGTTCGTAAGAGCATTTTATAAAAGATGCGGCATAAGCGATGCTATTATAAACTGCAATTTCTGTAGTTTTTGAGCTTATTGAAAACAAAGTGTAAACATATTTGTATTATCACAAAATTGATTACAGATTTAATTTACACTATACATTCGTATACAACAGTGTACTGGCATCGTTAAATGTAAAAAATTAAAATGCGTACATCGGTATCCAAGTTACTTTGCTTTGCAAATTGATCTTTTGCTGTTCGAGTGCACTTCGTCAAAGATCATAGTTACATTGTGCAGATTCTGCCACGAATGAATACTTACTTATACAACGTACTTTTATCTTATATCTTTATTTTTTGAAAGCTTATTTAAAGTTAATATTATTTAACTTTAAACCCAAAAGCACGGTGCGCTCAACTTATCACTACGTTTACAACGCCACAGATACTTTAAAATATGAACATTAGGCAATACGAAAATTTGAATAATTTTCTAAATAATTTGCCTGTAGATTGTAATCCAAAGATTGGGCGTCAGGCACGTAACCACCATCGCTGTTGTACGTAAAGCGACGTGACGCACGCGCCAGCCGCGTCACCCTCGATGCGACCCTGCACGTGTTCTGTGAGTGAACCCCGCGTTCAACACACCACACGTTCAGCATACGATTCAAATGAGAATGAAGATCTTATTGCGCTGGATTGGTCCCTCGTACAAGCTTATTATTTATATTTTTTATACTTAGTATCAGCATGATTCGGGTCTAAATGTAGTTTGATTTTAACGGGATGAGGACATTCTCATTTCAATCTATTTTAGTTGTAAGTGCTTCATTTTGTTATGTATTGTTTATTTTTGTTATTTTGTTATTCGATGTTGCATGATGGATGTTCGCTTCGATCTACAGTTTATGCATATTGGCATGAATTAACAATTTAACCCACAATACGTTATTTTAGTGAAATCTATATATTTTGTTGAATATCTAAGTAAAGTATATGTTTTAAATATATTGATGAAATAATCCACAAATATAATGTCTATATACATATTTTAAATAACATTTGGGTAGAACGACCAATTCCAAAATATATTCAAACAGACTGCAAAAGAGATAGGGCTACATGCCGTATTATCATACATATATTATGCGTAATTTGCATACTATCTGTAAGTCATATTACAGGTGTGCCTCCTGTTACCGCCTTGCTAATAAGATACACATATAACGTAAGTTATGTATAATTATGTGTTTTGTCCCCTTTGACATTACACACACATAACATGATTGTTAGTGTAGCCTGCTACGCTATCTCTTTTGCGGTGTTTACACACGAAATTTAAATTGGTCTTTCTACATAATAAAGCAACAAAAACGATATTATTAATGTAGTAAATATATGAATATGCGCATAATTCCAGGAGCTGCCACCGATTAACGCTAACAACAAAGCAATCAAAGCTGCCAACCACACGGATGCGGCGCCGCCGCCAACTACAGTCACCAATAACACCACGAACACTACAGCTAACAACACCATTGATAAGAAAAGCATCAGCGCACCTATTGCTGTCACGTAAGTAACTAAAACTGACTATTACAGGGCGTTCACACTCTTACGGATTAACGAATCAGTTAGACGCAAACAGTAAAAGTACCGAATTCGGTTTTTCCGTACGGTGAGGTGGCTCGTTTGCTGCCGTACTCCATTGAAAACCGCCTAAGGCAACTGTTTCAGTGATAAGTACTATTATAAGAACGTTCTCTTATTTAATCCTTTCCTTTTCCAATTTTCTTTGTCCAGTCTTGAGAGACCGTTACTCAAAATATTTATTTGTAACACACTTAGTACCATGTAGTATTGTCACTCTGTATCTCCGAAATGTAAGTTAAGATATAACTCATCCACGTTTCTAGAATTATGCTTCGAGCCCATTTATTTAGGGGTGAACTTAGTACTTCAATTGAGCATGATGCGTCGGTCAAAGTATCGAACCCGAAAGCAAACCACTTAGTCGACCAACAAGTATTAGAGATGCCTTATTGTAACCAGCTACCGTATTAAAAAGATGTGCTGCAAGCGCTGCGGATAAAATCCTTAAGTCTCTACTGTCGACACAGTGCCTCTATTAGGAAATATAGAACCGCTGCTCACTACAGCTACATATCTAAAATTATATGGCTGCGAAGTTCTGTCGATCTGGGAGGTATCAATCTAGTCGAGCTCCTCCCAGATTGAACGGCGATTTAGCGCTAATATTAAATGTCCGACTATCCTTACTTATAATATCAGCCTTGTATTTAACCTATCCCACTGCTGGCACGGACCTCATCTCTCTTTGCGGTTAGGCTATAGTCAGTCACGCTGGCCCAGTGCGGGTTGGCAGAATTCACACATCTTCGAAAACATTATTAAAACTCTCAAATATGCAGGTTTCTTCCCGATCTTTGCCTTCACGGTTAAAGCGAGCGATAATTATTTTTAACATATGAGAGGTACGTCTTGGGATCGAGATCGAGACCTCTGCCTGGTAATCCAATGGTCTCCCACGAGGGTATCGTTGCAGTACCTTATTATCCTTAGCTATCTTTCCCTAATCCTTACTTGTATATAGCATCGAACGCCTGGAGATATTTGCGTGCGGTGCGGGCTGCGACCCGATCGGGGCGCGCACGTCGTTTGGCGAGCACCTGGTGCGGCTAGCCATGCGCACAGACAGCGAGAACAGCTCGCGGTTCACCATCACTGATATGACTGACCACTTTATTAAAGAGTTAGTTTATACCACCAGCCTATGTAGACTAGTTGGTTGATTGTATTGCCGTAAGAAATTTGGACAAATAGGAAACACTGTCTGTCAGTCTATGGTTTAACTAAGGTTCATTCGAAACGTACATTTTAAATGCGCGATTTTTACAATTTTACAGTGTAATCCCTAATAAATTAGAAAAACTATTTACTTGTGGTCAATACTTAATTTTCCACAAATACTTTTTGGTTTGGTTGATGTTGGGATAATTCGTTAGGCAGGTAAATACCGAATTATCCCAACATTTTCAGTGTAAGAAATGAAATTTATAGAATGTATACAGTGTGTCCAGTTTTAGACTAGCGATATTCTAAATACTTATATAACAACTATTTAAATACACAAATGCAGTTTACACTAATTGGACCCAATCCATTTCCCCGCTTTGTGGATCCCCGCTATTTTCGTTGAAATAATACCTACGTGTGTACAAAAAAATGTATATCTCCCAAAGTTTTGGTCTTTTTGAGATAAAAATACGTTTATACGGAGTGCAATATTATCTACTATCTACATCATAAAAAAATGTGTTCACATGACCATAATATTTGAAATATATACTCATTATGAAAGATCAGAAAATTATGCAATTCAACAAATTATTGTAAGTTACTGCAAAAACACCCACATAAGCTTTTCATTTTTGTACTAGATCGACAGATGTTAAGCTAAGCTACAATACAACATTAGATTTACAACTGTGTGTCTATTACTTTAAGAGTTATTGTTGTTTGAACATAGTATTCACAAGCACAGAGGTCTTTTTTGGAACCCTAAACTGGAAAACATTAAAAAACACATTAATATTTGATTTTGTTTAATGGTTTTACAATAATAAATTACAACAGTTGCAGCAGTTGCTCAAAGTGGCCAGCTCCAGTTTGTAGACACGCTACGGCTCTCTGTGTAATTTGGGTTGATTGTTATTTAATATTGTAAAATCATTAAATAAGTCTAATTTGAATGTTAAGTGTTTTTAATGTTTTTCTGTTTAGGGTTCTGACAAAGACCTTTCTTGCTTGCGCATACGCTGTGTTCAAACAACAATAACTCATAAAGTAATAGACACACAGTTGTAAATTTAATGTTGTGTTGTAGCTTAGCTCAGCATCTGTCGATCTAGTATACAAATGAAAAGGCTTATACTGAGTGTTTCTGCAGTAATTTGTTGATTTGCATAAGTTTCTGATCTTTTTTATTAAGTTCTATAGTTTTTTTTTAATATGGGTATGTGAATACATTGTTTTGTAATGTAGACGATAGTATGAATCTATGTATGAATGATAGACGAATGTAGATTGGTGCCTTCCAAATAAATCTATTTTTATGTCAATAAGATCAAAACTTAGGAAGATATGGTTTTTTTTTACACACATTGGGAATATTTCAACAAAAAAAACAAAATGGCTGCCACATAGCGGGGAAATGGATCTGGCCTAATTTAAATAGTTGTTATATAAGTATGTGTTATATAAGTATTCAGAATATCGGTCGTCCATCACTGGACACACTGTATATCTTACCTGCGCGATAGACGTATTTAGATTGGACATTAGCATGACTAAAAAAAGATTTAACACGTAGTAGTCGTTTATTTATTTAGAGGTGTTGTACTGTGACATATAGGTAATTATTGTTATAAATAATTAAAATTGTTGGTTATTTTTGTGTTAACGAATTCTCACAAGAAATATGCGGAATAGTTGTATTCGTACTATTATATTGAAAAGGTACCCAAAAGCTGCACATTTTCTAACATTCTCTTTTATTGTATAGCAACGGCACAGCGCCAGCGCCCAAATCGAACAAGACATCGCCAGCGAAGGACAGCACCAAGGGACAGGACAATCCGTTTGACGAAGACGAGTGGGACGAGGAGTCGGGCGGCGCACTCACCGACAGCGGCGAGCCCGGTGTGCCCGTGCGCGCGCTCTACGACTACACCGGCGCCGAGAGCGACGAGCTCAGCTTCCGACAGGGTACGAACACATACACTCACGTATACACACAACCCAAATACACTTAAGCACAACAAATCGCCAGTTTCTGAGTAGTAGCATACAATAGGACAGTTTCAGGCATTTGAATCCCTTTCTGTACTATTTTTATGGCGTTGCAGTTATTAGGAGAAAATGTAGTTCTACTAGTGTTTACTAAAAACACTAGATACTTTACCTTATGAAGTATTAATATAATAATTTATATTTCACTGTTCTGTCTGTGTTCATAGCTTTTATTTAGACCTTTTTAATTTTTGCCATGTTCAATTTTATTATTTTAATGGGTTATCGGTTCATCACGATGTTGTTTGCCTGTTACATTTGCATGTCCATAGTCTGACCAGAACATGTTGAAATGTTATAATTTACTGTAACACAAAACTGTACACATATTGTGGCTAATAAATGTCTTTATATATGTTTATTTTTTAATTATTTTTATTACTAATTTTATTTTATTATTTCCTTTTTAGGAGACCTATTCGAAAAACTAGAAGACGAAGATGAGCAAGGTTGGTGCAAGGGACGAAAGGATGGAAGAGTGGGTCTCTACCCGGCCAACTACGTAGAGCCCGTGGGCCACTAGCCCAGCGCTGGGACACCAACCCCATGCCGCGTTCCACCGTCAGCGATCAAACCTGACACTGTAAAGTTAGAGTGAAGTAGAGCTGGCCTAGACCTGATTGAACAACCGCTAACTTGTATAAATTATAGTCTACAAATGGCGATACTATATGAAGTTGTTATTTTCTTGTGGCAACACTGGAAATAATGTTGCCATCAGCAAAAAAATGTATGGTATCTATAGTAAACGATCGAAAAAAATATACTAGACAAAATAGAAAGAGATGGGTACTATGTATAAGGAACTGATAAAAAAAAGTATATAATTAATTTGTTTAATAGTAGATAGTGAATAGTCGACTGATGTTTAGCTGGCATACCCGTACATACAATGTATGTATCGCTCACGCTTCCACTTAAGGACCAACCCGCGCATTGGTATTACTTAGTACACTAAGCGGTACCAATGTGAGGTTCTTACGCTTCGTTAAACTGCACCTCATAGAGTAATCATTCTAGCTTCTTCTAGCATGAGAATTGATGTAAATAAATGAGTTTTGATTGAGTACAGTTAGTGTTGTTCGTTCATTTCTATGTCGATATCGATAAATCAATGATGTATTATGTTATATGTTACGATATCATATTGTGCGCGCTGTTATAAAATTACTTGGTTTTATATTCGCGAGTCACGATGTAGTCATTATAATAGTAACAGGTTTTAAGTACATTCAGCTATAACATATATGTGTTAATCTATAACTATAGCGATAGAAAATTAATTTCACACAGTAAGGGGTAGCCGTCAGCTTTAATACTTCTTATGAATGTCACCCGCGCGACATCGAACCCGAACCCATGTGGTACTAAACACTTTTTGATGTATTTAACGAGACGCTTTTCTAAAGGAAAACTTTCGGACCTAAATTTTTGTATATTTCTACTGTGAAAATTATTTTCTTTTTAATAGTGTTGTGTTATAAGTGAGACGGTTTTGAATATTTTTGGATGGGACTCTTTGTAGGTACAATATGGAAACCAAAAATTGTTTATTTTGTATTTTTGTAGTGACACTGCGCGGCCGCTGTCACAGACATTGCTGTATCTGAGCTGTTTCCTTAGCGCATGCGTGCCCGACCGTGAGCTGTATCGACTACCCGGTTAGACGTAATTTGACTGGCTATTCGACCATTGTTATAAAACAAGCTCGACTTAGTGCATCGGTTGTATATAAAGAACAAATTGTTGACGTAAGTAACTGTTATTTCGCGATTTCAATCGATAGTTGAACGTAGTCGGTACATCTCTAGTATATCGACGAGGAACTTAGCTAAGCCAAAAAGTGTACGCCAATATAAATATTTAGGTAACAAATACCGTTAGGCGGCAATGGGATTTATATTTTTGTGATAACGGTACTCGGTGGCGACACTGCACTAGTTGTGTTTATGTACATACACGATTATTATGTATCTCCTCGTGCTTATAGAATATTTATTTCCCATTGTATATAATGTAAAATGCATTAAAGTGTATGTAAGTTCGCGAGGGGCGCGTAGGACTGACAGGAGGCCTAATTTTGCATAGAGGCCCGTTTTGATAACTTCCGTTTAGTAACAACACATCCCTCGCCTCTCGCTTAGGTTAATATTATCGATTACGTTAATATATTACGAGAAATGTTTAATCTTTTCTTTTTCCCTTTTATACCTCGTTTTAAATATTGTTGTATTGTGTAATTATTGTGTGGGGAGTGGTCGCGTCGCCGTCACGTCACCGTCCCGTGCTCGTCTCGGCTCGGCGCCAACAGTCGCCCGTTAGTCGTAGCTGTTTTGTTTTCATTGTTATAGGTTCAGCGACCTTTGTGAGAAATTCTTTGTATTATATAATTATCAAAGAGGGTGGTTTTGGACCACATATGTTAATATATTATGAATATTGGTAAAATAAAATTGTTACATATGGTATTGTTGTGTTTTATTCAGACTAATAGAAGTGGTGGATGTGCCCTAATATTCAGAATATTGGTCGGTAAAGTCAAGCAGACAGGCTTACTACTTGACACAGAGACATAGGTATTAAATACACCTGGAAAGACCTTGTTAATCAAGGTGCTTTCTTTTATAGCTTGTACCATACAAATGTAGGTTTTGTAATGAATTATTGTACTGGACGGGTACTACACCTCTTAACCAATGCAATTGTCAAAAGTAGGAAATTGCAAAAAAGTTGTTCGAATAAAAGTAGACTTTATCACAACATAATTTACGTTTATAATGGTATGGTTGCCTTCGGTGCCCAAGTTTTTGTTGAGAGGATGTATTGTCCCCCAGTCATTCATACTTACTTGTAGGGGGTTGCTACAAAGAAAACACATTTGACAATTTTAAAAATCTCTTTATTTGATGGAACGCGAGTGCACTGTCACAGGTTAACCGCAGCCTACTGCCGTACATTGTGATCAAACTTAACATTAACACAGAAACTTGAACAATAATCATTTCTCCACACAAATAATATATTAATTAAATACAATAATAATTGTGATATCCTGTGACGAGTTATTACAATATATAATATCAGTCGTTATTACTATAATTTCGCGTGATTGGTACCAGTAAACAAGGGTACACATCTATTAACTTGTATTGCACGGACGACTCGTACAGCAATAGGCTTGTATTCACATATTGAGTTTACTTTCGCCTAAGCCAAGCTAAACACTACTAGAGCTGTGTGCCCGGGGGACCACTGTGAGGTGATTGCATAACTTTTTCTTACATTTTGGACAGCCTATATAATATTTAACATCAAGTTAACATGGTATAAATAACCTAAAATGAAGTTACAGATTCTAACTTTTATCTTAATATTGGATTATTTGACAGCACCCCCTTACATCGCAACACACTAGTACAGTCCCAGCAAAATATAAGGCGAAACAATATTGCCATCGTACACAGTGTTGCGGGCGACAACGCGACATACAGCGACGCGACAACGCGACATATCGCAACGTGAGCAATGTTATGTGCACTTTGTGCATATTTGGCACGAGTAATCTCTGATGCGACTACTATACATGGACTCTTTGAATATATAGCCACACTTATATAACATAAAAATAACATTGATGTTGATGTCACTCACACACATAGGTACGTACCGCGAGTATGAAAGTGAAGGTATATTAGTATGACTATATACTCAGAGGTCCAAAACTGAGGCGCACAAACATTCAATCATAACCCGCCCGTGATAAATGCATTACAGAGAAAATAACGTTTAATATTTACATCTACACGTATGTACATAAACATAGGGGACGCCCCCACCCTGATATGTGAACATAAAACATGTACTTATTTACAAATAATACAAAAATGAGTATGTAACAGTAATGTGGCTCGATTTAAATGAGATTCGCGAACTAATTATATAAATACATATTTATATTACATGGAATAAGAACTGTTATAGCGTTCTAACGTCTATTTAGTGGCGATGCGCGTTTGTTATTCGAATTATTCGATTCGAAAATCGAATATCTAAATGTTTCTGTTAGTATTCGAATGGTCGATTAGTACAATCGTCGTCGAATCATTCGTTAACAATTGCGTATCGCAGCTATGTAACTAGTGTTGTAGTGTATATCTAGGGAATAATATTTTAATATAAATAGAGGTTACGAGTGAGCTCTCCGAGCACTGTGAGTCGGCGTTAATACAGCGGACATGTTTCCTTAATCTGTGAGGTATAATGTTATATGGCTCATGGCACTGTTATATTTTATTTAAACGCCTCAATTATACAATAATTAATATACGTTTTTATTTATAACTTTATAGTTACATGTCAGATTTGATGTATTGAATTAAGGAGAAGTTATTTTTCTGTCAGTCCTGGTTTGGGATTGTTATATTTTTATAGTGTAATGGAGCAACAGTCATTTAGAGTCGTTAACAGACTGTATTCCATTATTTAGACTGATATTCGCAACAGACATTAATTGCGATCGTAAATTATTATCATTAGCGTTATAATGGTCAAAACTATGACGGATATGATTTTACATCAACATTAGAAATACATTTATATTATTAAAATATAAGCAGTAGGAATAATCTCGCGGGGATCATTCCAAATTTTAAAACAACAATACTTTTTGTGAATCACACAATTCATCTCGTATGATAATCAAACCCGCATTTAACACAAGTCAGTATCGACCTGATCACTCAAACCACAGCACTGCCAGTCTAATATTGATATAAAATCTTTATAAAATTAAACGTATATAACGAACATTATGTTTATAAGTAAAACGCCACAGTCACAATGTCAAGCGTCACGTGACACGAACGTAACAACACAGGAACGAACCGAGCACTTTACACAACAACACGTACAACATCATATTTACAACTGCACGTATACACTAAACAAATATAAATAACATCGCGTCTACCAGACTGATCTTGTGAGATACAAATATACTAGATATTGAGGCGGCTTCGCTCGCGGAAATTTAACTTTTTTCTAATTGAAAGGTACCCTATGTTCTTTTCTGTTGCCCTGACAACGTGTATGCGAAATTACATGAAGATCGGTCGAGCAATTAGGGCGTGAAAGCGTCAACTCACATTCGCATTTATGATATTAGTTAGGATATAGCAAGAGTATTTGCCTCTTTGTTTCACGTGGCAAAAGATAATAAACTATAGAGATATGTAGTATGATATAAATTTTCTGGGTACGCGACCAGGTATATCACTTTCTAGTATTATAGATTTTATCCCGGTTAAATTCAAATATTTCTGCGGGATAGTTATTTTCTTAGAATTACCGTTACAGGAAACTAATTATATAAATTTCTCTACATAATAATATTTCACTCAGAGAAAATGTGGACGCATATATCTAGCTATCTAAATAAGTCTAAAAATAATTACATTCAAGTCAGATTAATAAAACATCAAATTAGTAACCTATACATAAATAAAAGCTTTTCGACATTTCCTATGAAAATAAGAGTTTCAGACTGGTAGAACAAGCCTGATATAAAGTCAATTTTCATTCACAAGAAGTGTTGCACAGTAAAAAACATTTTAAGTAAAACTCAAGAAATATAAATATTAGATAATCTCATATATTATTGTATAGTATCTCACAAAATCAATCTCTGGATTGCCGTAGAGATCATCCCATACATTCGTTTAAACATCAAAGCATGAACAGCCAACTCGCGGCTACTGTCTGTCAAAAACACATCACAACTGTAATTGAAACTAAATTTAATAATTAATCGAATATAAAATAGACTATACTATTTTAGGACCTCATATTTTTATGTCTATTAAACACTTATATAGTCAACTCCCGCAATAGAAATCCTTTTGCCGCGGCTAACTTTATAAGCATTCAAACAATGGACACTGAGTACTCAGACACGGAATGACTATTAAAAAATATAAAATTGTATCTAATAGACTTCACTCGACGCATTGACATCAATCTTAGCAGAAGTATAGTTTCAAATTATTTACAATAGTGCGTGTAATCAGACAGACAGTAGCGATACTGAATAGACACACACAGATAGCCGAGTAGTCTACTGCAAGCAGTTATTAATATTCGGCCGACTTTCTTCTGGCTCTCTGTATCTGTCTAATTTGTATTAGTGATGTGCTTTACGCGCTTATTGTCTGCAGTTAAAGCTAATACGATTAAGTCATGCAACGTTGGTATAAATAGGTAGATTAGTTCTATGTGCACATATTATAGAATACAATGTATTATAGATTGTCATTGCCAACGTAGCACAAAGCTTGATGTTTTAGTTTACTGCTTCAATACAGATTTTAAGACTGCAACAAGTGTATTTATAAATAGTTTCTGGTCACCACATTAGACGATAAGTGCGTTGCACTTCACACTCGCGAGTACATACCAAAATACGAACAATTTATACAAGCTTGGATCAATCTCATTAAATCTAATTATAATAAATAGAAACGTTGGAACAATTGTCTATCGAATGGTTCGTCAGTTTAAGGCTTTTTGTTGTCAAATCATGAGGATCTTCAGGCAGCTTGAGAACTTCTGACATAACATATAAAACCACCTTTTATTCGCGCACTCGGTAAATAAGACTTGCAATCACTCAAACTCTAGCGCAATAGGGGATACCCCACTAATCATGAATATCTAGATTCAGGATAGTTACTATAAGATCATATATTGATGTTTCGTTTGAAAAGACTTAACCACAATGTGTTATTTTTTATAGTGGTAAACTAATGTAGCAAGCAGGCATACAGCCCACGTGATTGGTAAGCACTTCCCCTTAGCCCAGGGATGGCGAAACTTTATTAATTACTTTGCTTTTTTTTACGAAAATAATAATACTTTAATATGCCATCAAAGGAATAAAAATCATGTATCGTTTTTCAATCATACATTCGTCAATTACTGGTGTGCCCGTCACTAGGTCGCGTGCCAGCACTGGCACGCATGCCATTGGTTGGTCATCCCTGCAGTAGTCTATTTAGGTTTAAAATAGGCGAATCAGACTTATTCGCGCGTTGGAACTGCATAGGTGATTATTTAAAAGCAAATGTAATTTGCACGAAACTGATTAGGATTGCCGATTTAGGAATGTAATAACAAAGAAAATAGCTTCTATTCTTTAATGATCTTTTTCATTTAAAACTTCTAGATTGAGTAACATTTTCATGGCATTTAGCACTTAGAATTCCAAGTGCTAAATTCTATCTGCAACATAACCACAATGTCAGCTAAGTCTTATCAGCTAATCCAGTTCTATCAGCATTAAAGATCTGAGCGAAAACTATATTATCTTTTTACAATATATTTATGTATCTATGGTAGCTATAACATATATAAAATAGCATGATTTGACAATAAAAAGTACATTAACCATCTTTCATTAATAACTCATATATAATATCTACCGACATCTATCGATATCGCTAAGATTTGGACGTTAGATTCATCGAGTCGATAAAAAACTTTTCGTTATATCTATCGACAGATATATCTCAGTACTGATCGTTCGTTAACAGCGTCCGCCGGTTCCCCCTGCGCGAGGGAGCCGTCAGTGTGTAGGAGTGCAGGCCCGGTGGTCACTGCAGACAGGCCTGCAGTTTCTCGGCCCACTCCTGCGCCGCGGCGGCGTCGCTGGCGCAGAAGTTGTACGTGCGGCGACTCGTGCGCAACTGCGGGAGACGGGCACATGTCGGCGATACAACTGTGACTTGTTTTACTACCAATAAATTGGGCAATTTAATGTGTCACTCCCAAAATAATATTATTTAATACTAGCTTTTTCCCGCGGGTTCGCTTGCTCGGGAACATTTTTTATCTGGATAAATGGTACTAGGGTATCCTTCTCTGTACCCTTGATAACGAGTAAAGGAAATTTCAAAATAATAGGTCATGTAGTTAAGGCGTGAAGCATGCATAACAAGTAAACTTACATTCGCATTTATAATATAGTTAGGAAGTAAGGTTTAATTTATTATATAAATCTAAAAGCTATAAAGTATACTCTATTATTTTAATTAATAATAGTCACCAATTAACTATTTATTATTGTGTCAAATATAAACTCAGTACTTACATCGAAAAATGATCTGTCGTCACACTTCTTGGGCGGGCCGGGCGCGGGCGGCGCCTGCGTCACTGTTATCACCTCCGCTAAGTCTGTAATATACATTACAATAACATCAATATCATAGCTTTTTATATCAATCTATATTTAGATCAGCTTTCAATTGGATCAGCAGGCGATTACAAAATGGCTCAATAATTCGGATGACGAACGATTCGTTTAATGCTGTTATTTTTTGGAATACCAGATATAATTAAAAACCTTTATATAGTCGCTGGTGTGCCGATGCGATTCAATAGGTTAATAGTATGTGATGCAGAATAGTTTTAGTTAAAGCTTTGTGTCGTAAGTCAACCTGTTATATTTAGTAAGTAATCAATTTAAAACCTCATCGAATTATATGGCTAATTACTATAATGGCACCTGCACCTGCAATATTATGAAGATTTTGTGTCGTATCGTACGATTAGTTATCTGATAATTTATGAATATGCTTACAGGCCCGGTTAAATATAAATTACTAGGCTTCACCCGCGGCTTGGCTTACGTGTAGATTTTGTCAATAATTTTTATTGCTTCGGGAACAGTACTTTTTTATGATGTCAGGAACCATATGTCATTTTTTGTAATCCGGCTACCGTGTATGCAAAATGTCATGTTGATCGATTGAATAGTTAGGCGTGAAAGAGTAACAAACAAACAAACTCGCATATGCATTTATAATATAAGTTAGGATTGATAGGATTGATAGGATATATAGGATTGTCAAGAATTTGTAAATATTCTTAAGTTATATTATAGTAATTTATTAACGTTACTCACCAATAAAACCTTTGCAGTGGGAGTCTTCCATTGCATCGTAGTACCGCAGTTGATGCTTGATCGAGTCCAACACGAACCATCTGTAATGGTAAGTAAAACTGTTGCTATACAATACTGTAAAAATATAAGGATATATCTGGATATATTTAAGAGACTATGAATACGATAGCTCGTCCGAGAAAGTAACTCCCCTTACAGGAAAGTTACGTACAAGTAGTTAAACTTTTACTGCGTTTCGCCGGGCGATTAAAGGTTCAGAAGGCTTGCCTGTCATTAGGTATATCTTTAATACCGTTTCTCTACAGACAGCAACACGCGTGATTCTGGTTATCCTAAGACATTATATATGCTCGTTTTTATCATATATTTATCCGTTTGCTACATAGGTAGTATAAAAAAAATTGTAAGTAATAATAGTAAATAGTTTGTGGAAGAAAGTGGTGTGAAATTCATAAAACGCTAAAGCATCGTGCTTTATATATAATTAGTAACTCATACTGCAAATTTCGCTAGCACGATTCAGGATTTAGCACAATTTGCATGGAATAATGTGCCATTGAGTTTACCGCCATCTCTTGTCAGTTCTTTGCGAAATATGTGGAATCTGTTATATTATTCTTTGATGTTTCTGGCAGAACATTACTTGCGTAATTAATATATTTTTATTTCATTGCTGAAATGTGGATTTTGAAATTTATAGAAACCATTTACATGAAGATTAAATAATACCTTTGTTTCCATCCTTTCAGCAAGGCTCCTCGCTTGTACAGATGTCCCTCGTGCGTCCTGTTCTCCGCCACGTTAGACGAGAACTGCTCGTAGTACTGCTGCGATGATGACTGGAGAGTCGCTACACCTGTGAATCAGTTCATACTCGCTTGTATCAAAGTAAGAACATTTTGGTTTTTATTTTATTATCTTAAATCTAATAGATTTTCAGATCGGCTTGCTTTGAATTTACAAAAATAATTATCATATATTCGTATATAAAATAATTGGGAAGAGAGGCACCCGTCACGCACTCTCTGATTAGCCACCCTAATCTATTGCAATAGAAAAAAGTTGACCACCTATATCTTTTGGATAATGAATCTTTTTCTCATGCATTAGTTGGGGTAGGCAATTGGTGCGTGGCGGGTTCTTCTGTGCTCAATAATTTTATTACAAAGGATTTTTGCCAAGTTGACATTAGGTAATGAAATATACTGACTGGTTAAACATTGTACATACTTAAGGACATGACAATTTATGGTGAGGCGTAAAGTATAAATAAAAAAAATTGGTGTAAACTGCAAAGAAAACCTTAATGAAAATTTGTATGAAATATCCACTGCGCGGGTCGCACTCAGTCCAGCGCGCCGCGCTACCGAGGGACGGCGCGGGTGCAAACTCGGGAGAGTGCGGGGTGCGGTAGCGGGGAGCGGGGGCGGAGGTTTTGTTTAGCTTTGTTATATGCGCAAGAGTGTGCACATTAAGTTTTTATTGGATAACTAGGTCAAACTTTAAGAACCTATTTTGTTTTCGACTGCAGAATCGATTTCTGAATACCCTCCTTCAATATGTCCAGTCTTTTACCAATCAGCCTGTATATTGTGTTTATAGTAACCTGCGGAGAGCGGCGGGCAGAGCGCGTCGGTGTCCGGCGGCGGCGGCGCCTTGTACTTGGTGCAGGGCGGCGCCCACGCCTCGGCGCAGCGCTCGTGGCACGCCGCGCCGCAGTCCACGCAGCGCACGCCCGTCTGCAACACCACGACCCGCACTGCTCAGTCTACTCGCCCTCACACATACACCGTTCTCTGAAGAACACTCCACTGGTGATACGTGACAGCCTCTCTATCTTAGGTATGGATCTTTGCCGCACCCTTAATCCAAAAACCTACATCGACAGCGTCATCAAGCAAGCTTCGCGAAAACTCGGAGTTCTGAACAGGGTGAGGCGGTTCGCCGCGTCTGGGTAGCTGTGCCTACTGTATGAGGCGCAAGTGCGCCCTTGCGTGGAGTACTGTTCTCATCTTTGGGATGGCTCCGCGCAGTACTTGCTGGACGGCAGACGGCGGGCTGTCCGTATCATCGAAAATCCAGAGGTCACAAGTTCACTGGAACCTCTGCAACTCTGTAGGGACATTGCCTCATTGGCATGTTTCTATAGAATATATCCAAGAAGCGAGTTAAGGATGCTATCTCAATAGATATATGCCTACTCAGCCCTAAATAAAACATAGACCAGATGAAGGAGCTGACATAGCATTTTACATAACACGAGTAAGGCAGCGCGTGAAACTAAATGGAAAGTTCTAGAACAAATTATGCTTATAATACTTGTTACTGGAAACCCGTGTAAACTTCGAATATTCTAGAACAAATAATGCTGATTATCACTTTGAACCCCGGTTATATGAAACCCGTGGAACTAACTTTATTGTATTTAGTTTATAATTTATAATTTAATTAAAATTCTGTTCTGTTCTCGCCATCGACTCTGTAAACACCTTGCTTTCCAAACAAATATATTTTTTGGAAATTTGCTTTTACTAAACCTTGACTAGCGCTCTGCAGAGTTATTTCACCTTATCCCGCCCTCCACTTTCCTATCCAGACCAACGCGTGCTGGGCTCAGATGCCATCCTTACATGGTAGAATATATTAGAGCGCACACCAAAAAATTTGGATC
Source organism: Catocala fraxini (assembly GCA_930367265.1). Classification (NCBI taxonomy): domain Eukaryota; kingdom Metazoa; phylum Arthropoda; class Insecta; order Lepidoptera; family Erebidae; genus Catocala; species Catocala fraxini. The sequence goes on from OV884045.1 coordinate 17,960,776, forward strand.
CTTATACCTTTACCAAACGATCAAGGCATGGAATTCTTTGTCAAGGCACGTGTTTCTCTCTTCTTTCCACACTCAGCACTCCGGCGCGCTGTGTACTTGGACACGGCACGTACCTTGAGCGGGCCCCAGAGCAGGTCCTGGCAGTGGTCGCAGCGCGCGGGCGCGGCGGCGGCGGCGGCGCCCGCGCACCAGCACTCCGGCGCTGTGTACTTGGACACGGCACGTACCTTGAGCGGGCCCCAGAGCAGGTCCTGGCAGTGGTCGCAGCGCGCGGGCGCGGCGGCGGCGGCGGCGCCCGCGCACCAGCACTCCGGCGCTGTGTACTTGGACACGGCACGTACCTTGAGCGGGCCCCAGAGCAGGTCCTGGCAGTGGTCGCAGCGCGCGGGCGCGGCGGCGGCGGCGGCGCCCGCGCACCAGCACTCCGGCGCTGTGTACTTGGACACGGCACGTACCTTGAGCGGGCCCCAGAGCAGGTCCTGGCAGTGGTCGCAGCGCGCGGGCGCGGCGGCGGCGGCGGGCGCCCAGCGGTGCGCGGGCGCGGCGGGCGGCGGCGGCGCCGCGGCCTGGCGCCCGCGCACCAGCACCTCCAGGGTGCCGCGCTTGTGCCACGCCAGGGTCGCGCGCCGCACCACTCCCGACGACATTGACGAGTTGCGCTGTGCACGAACATAACGTAGCTTACGAATGTGATCACAGAAAATGCAAACAACTGGCAATTCAGTACAACAGAACAGAAACATCTGCCATGATAGGTGTTTACCTGCAGTTCCAGTGTATTGGGCAGTTCGAGCTGGTCCCATCTGACTCGCCATTTCTGCGGTAAATGACCCAACTCTAGCTCCAACTGACGAATCCTTTCCAGTAAACCGGTGAAGGCATCCGGCATACAACGGGCTATACTATCGTACCTATGACAAAAATTCAACATACAATCATTTAAGTTGGATCCACTATACTACCCTGTGGTACACCGTAATACATAGAAATGTTTTTATTATTGGAATTATCAATTAGCATATAAATCAATTGCACTAAATGAAGGAAGGCATACATTTTTCATAATATTTTGCGTCCAAACCTGTATACAATGCTTTAACCGGTCGTATACCGCCGGCTCGCATACCAGCCGGCAGATTTGTACCCGTCGTACGTCGTACGTCGAACGCCGCGCGCCGCCTTCGCTTCAGCGAAGGCGGCGCGCGGCGTTTTGGCGCCAATTTGGTGGCTCGCATGCGAGCCACCGGCCTACGACGGGTACAAATCTGCCGGCTGGTATGCGAGCCGGCGGTATACGACCGGTTAATCAATTCTAAAATATTGTTATAATTTATAAAAGGAAATTATGTAACGCACGATATTGGAAAAAATGTTATGATAAATGTCTCACAATGTAGTGTAGTATAAGATTTAGTATATAAGGTGTTATAAGTATTTTGTTCTTTCATTAAATATCGTTCTTTCAACTTGACCGTTTCCTTTCTTTCTGATGTCCAACCACCTTACAACGACTTTTTTTACAGACGGATAGGATAGTCTGTAAAAAAAATTACATCGTGGTAAAGTCAATTGAATTTTTCTGGGCTTACCCTTGCGCGACGATTCGTCGTTGTGCGGAGGAAGCTAGTACATCGAGCTCGCTGGCCAACACTTCGAGGTCGTAGGGTGCTCCGTGAGATAATTCTTCACTCGTGTAGTATTGCCATACTTCTAGTGCGCTCACGCATGATACAGGCCGGAGGACCTAAATGACATAACACATATTAGCTATTCTGTTATAATGGTGTTAGCAATGAAAGAAATGGCAAATAATCACAATGCGATAACTGAAAAAATTTAATAGGCATCTATTATAGAGTACAGTATTGAATGACAAAATCGTTGAAAGCTTAATGTTTAATAAAAAAAAAATTATGGATCTGTATGTGAAATTCGATTTCTAAAGAAAAATATTTAATCTCATATATCATGTAGAATTATAGAATCTTGTGGATCATGATATACCAGCCGATTTGTTCACTATACATACATCTATGATTACTTTAATTTAGTCTTTCCTATACTGTAGAATATTTCAATCAATTACCGAATGACATACCAACAATTGACAGGTTAACTGTCTGACATAATATAACTGACATAATTTAAAACTTATTGTGTCTGGCCGTCAGTGCCACTGCGACTCAACAGGTTAATGAAGCAACCAATAGTAATTAAATAAATATAGGCTCGGTTCCTTTATCATGAAACGAGTTAAATTTTGACACCTATGGCCAGTTTCACAACTATTAAGTAAAAGTTACCTAAAAAGATAAACCGCATGCTGTCTTACTCTTGTTAGGTTAAAGAAGAGATTTTTATAGATAAGTGTTATTCGGAGGACAGGCCCGTAATGTCAAAATTGAACTGTCCGTATCAAAAACGAGTCGTTTCTAGATATAGGAGCCACAGATGTGATTAGTCAGTGAGCACTCACGGGGTTGTCGAGGTCCGGCGTGTAGAGGAAGTTGTAGAAGACGGGCGCCTTCTGGTGGTGGCGCTCGATGTAGTCGAACAGCGAGTGGCCGAGCTGCGGCGCGCGCGGGCCCGCGCCCGCCTCCTCCTCCGAGCCGCCCGCCTCGGCGCCCTGCTCACACAGGTACGCCTTCGACACACACGCGCCACGCTTACGAACTCTCACCACAGCGAGCCGCGCCCGTGCGGCGAGCGCCACTCGCCGTGCAATACTCACGGCAACACTTTTATACACTTACGGCCATATTCATTAAACTTACAAGAAGGTTAGAACGTCGTAAGAACTGAAAATTCTACAAAGTACTGTTCATAAGAATGCTAGCTTGCCTAATAACGATGCTGTATATATAACGATTTACAAAAAATAAGAATGAATCTTTTTTATAATGCATTTATTATACATACTAAATATTTTAACTATCCATCGTAATAAGTCTTCGGTAAGATTTTTTTTTATGAATAAGACCAATTATGAATTGAACTGTATTCGGTCGAGTATATGTAATTCTGCAATAAGCTGCGCAAATCATTCCGCGAAGATTCAATCGAGCATGCTGTGTAATTTAAAATCTCACAGCGACTTAATTATTTATTAGTATTGCAGATAATATTATAGAATTACAGAATATACAAATAAAGGTGAACTATTTTGTCAGAAAATGAAAACTACTTGAAAATTTATTAATCTCGTATTTCCACTCATTATAATTTAAATTACTATTTGATAATTATTATCCACATTTTTTCAAAAACAACCGAATATTTTGACCGTTCGAATTAATAACCGCTCAATATTACTAAAAGTAGGTAAAATTCAGTAAATACTAAATTTAATTAGAATTGAATTTTACTAAAATTAGTTGACGCACAAAATGTAATCGTCACTAATGTTATAAATGCAATTATGAGTTACATTGTTTGTTTGTTAAGCTTTCACGCCTTAAAAGACCCCGCGAACTGCAGATTTTGGATCGGCCGATAGTTTGGTCGAGTTTGGGTGTTAAGCGCGCACACTGGCCCGACAAAACAGTCGGGTCTGTGATGAGTGCGCATGCTAGACAACAATCGGCCGACAGCTCTTGGACGATTTGCTATTTAGTTTGAAATCGGCTTTTGACGAGAGTGATCACATAATGAAAGTTACACAATTCTCCAGAAGTGTTATTATTGCTTTTATCCAACGGAGGAGAATCAAGAAGAGAAATCGAGAGTATTGGGTCCATCCTATCTATAGTGACAAATTATTGCAAGGAAAATTTTACACGATGCATTTCAAATTACTAGATTATCCGAAACAAAACAACGCCATCATGAAAAATAGACATGTCCATCCAGTGCCAAAGCTCGGAGCAAACTGAACTATAGGGCGAATCTGGCCGACTAAACAATAAGCCGATAGTTTGCCAACGGTTCAGTTTGAAGGCAATCGTGTAGCCCATGAAACTATTTTATCGGCCGATACCGAATCGTTATAATGTGTGCACTCCCATACATCTTCATACTGATTAAGAAACCAACCAAACTACCGGCCGATCGAAAGTCTGCAGTTTGTGGGGATTCTAACTGCTCGACCGATCATCATGAATGTTGTCAGGGGAACAAAAAAGGACATAAGGCACTTTTTATCCAGAACAAAGTACTGTTACTAACCTAACCTAAATACCAAAATCTAATCTAATATAAACGTGTGTCTACTAACCATTCTGTTGGTATCGATCCTCTTGTCATCGGCGGCAGTGATGCCTAACTCAGCGCGCTGCGCCTCGTTGTCGAGCAGGAACGTGCGGAAGCGACACGACACCGTGTGGTACGCCACGAAACGCAGGTAGTACTCGTTGAACTCGAACGCTAGCGGGAACTGTTTCTGGAGCTACAACGAGAACATTCATTGATTAGATTTCATTCTAGTATACTGACAATAAAATTTAAACACACTGCAATCCTCATCATTCATTTGATATAATTATATTGTCTTCTACTTTATACGGATATTTTCGCACTTAACACTTTTTTAACATAATCTTGCAACTTAGGTATTTTTACGATGGATTTTCGACAAGTAACGTCTAATTTAATAGACTCCTTAATTGCCAAACGGTCTTAAAGATGCCTTGCGATGAGGCGAAAAACGTGTCGACGCATATTTTGTGTTCGCAGCAGAATACTGCAAGTTGGAGTACACGCCCGGGTCCCACGACGCGCCTGTCCCTTTCTAGAGGAGTTTGGTTTTGGTTCAACGTATTTCTATTGCAATAGTTGGGGTGGGCAATCTGAGGGTGCGTGTTGTGTTTCTCTCTTCACAATAATTTTATAAGTTTAATTTATGATTTCTTATAAGCAGATCGCCGATAGGTCGCGTACGATCCAAATCGTATATTTTCTATTGTAATAAAAAAGGTCGAGATCATTACGGTATATGCGCCGCTTACCGCTCTCTGCAGAAATTGCTAATCGCTAACTGTTTGTTTAGCTATACTGATTGGAGCAGGATTTTTTACCTGATGCACAGAGTCTAAGAACATTAAGAACGTAGGCGTGAAGCCCTGCTGCGGCGTAGCTCCAATATTGGACCTCTGTTGGAACTTGTGACCCAACGCCAGCCATTCCTTCTCGACGAGGATACGGAAACCTTCTAGCGTTCGGTAGTATGGTTCTAGACAGATTTGTGCTAATGATGATATCTGGAATGAAACGAAACCGTTTATCAAACCGTATGTAACAAAGCGATAGAAGCAAAGCAACACAAAAGCCACATTTACATCTAAAATACACAAAATATGACAAATTCTCGACTAACCTGTGCAGTGGCGTCCCATCCGTCTTCTAAAGAGATTAACACAGAGGAACCTTGCAGATCCAGTAGGTCCACCACAGCGCCTGACAGCTGGAACAGTTGCCGCAGCTGCCACAGCCAGCCGGATTCTTCTATTAGCCTGTCAAACAGATGAAAGTTACTGATATATTCGTTTTTGTTAGCGAGCACCGAGGTAGTCCACAGCGCACGTACCTGAGGAAGCCGGGGTGGTCGAGGCCGTAGGGCGCGGAGGGCACGGCGGCACGCATGAGCTTCTTGAAGGCGTGCTTGGTGGCGCGCGCGTCGGGGTACTCCACGGGCACGGGCTCGGCGCCCGCGCACGCGCCCGCGCCCGCGCCCGCCGCGCCCGCGCCCTTCTCGCACACCACGTACAGCGCCGCGCGCCGCGCGCCGCCCGCGCCGTGCCACGCGGCCTCGCCGCACACTGCCCGCGCGTCAAACTCATTACACACTCATCGCTGTCTACACAAACTAATCTACAAAACTAGAATTAATAAACATAGTTTATTTATATTTTTGGATTTCAGAAAAGCTTTCGACACTGTTTCAATACCACTTTGCTTAGAAAGCTAAAGCACATTGAAATTTAAAGCTTTTACCCTTAATTGTTTATATAAATAAGAGTTACCTGAAGGATCGCACTCAAACCGCTATCGAATTAAAAAATGTAACAGTAAAAAGGATTTTCTTCTACGTTCGTCTACGGAATACCACAAGGTAATGTACCTACCAGGCCCTATCTTCTTACACATACTATTATTTATATTATAAATGCAAAAGTATATCAAGCAAAGAAATGTGTTTTTTAAACTCCTTGCAACATTGTAAATTTACTCTATTGTATAATATTTTAGGATCCACACGAGATCAATTAAATAAAATACTGTCCTGAATGGCTTTAATTAGATCAATTACAAGTGTTGCCTGTAGTTTGTCACTCACTGGAGTCAGCGTCGGCGGTGGAGAATCTCTGTCGTGGCGCTTAGAGGTCGACGTGCGAGGGCTGGCGCCGGTCCTTGAGCGAGCCTCAATGCCCGAAGTGCCGCGCTGTGCCGCCGCCCTTACCGCCGCTGTTGTAATAGTGTTGTCACTTACCGGAGTCGGCGTCGGCGGTGGAGAGTCTTTGTCGCGGCGCGTAGAGGTCGAGGTGCGAGGGCTGCCGCCGGTCCTTGAGCGAGCCCCAGCGCCCGAAGTGCCGCACCGTGCCGCCGCCCTTACCGCCGCTGTTGCGACCCAACACACTGGCATATAGTAAGGGTACCGTTTACAGGCTATACTCTACATTATAATATTATACTCTCTCTAATATATGATCTCTGATATATGCCTAAAACCATAGTACTCAAATTAATGCAAAACTTCGTCTAAGGACGCAGTAAAGGAATCATGCGGCCAAGGTAAAAAATCTTCATTATTATGTACATCTCCTAAACCTGGTAGAACAGTGAGAGTACAAAAGCTAACCTAACGATAAAGACAAAATATAAAAACAATGAAATCTACTAAATCAAAATTTTAGATGTGTTACTTTTATGCCTATTATATCTATCAACCAAAACTTAAATAACGCAATGATACTTATATGTAAAATGTCGAATAAAAGGATTTTTTGATACACTTGAGATTCAAAGATTAGAGCTCTTTCTTCTTAATCAGCCGTTTCGTTGGTTTAGCTCATGTAAGCGGGATCAAGATATATGGCGTACGAAGAAAAATGCCTGCCTTTCGGCGGTAGAAAACGTCCTCGCAGAGTAAATAATAATTTAAGAAAATATGTGAGTGACCAATGAACGGATTTAGCGTATTATATTACATGTATTCAACATGTAATATAGTACGTATGTTCGTGTAGGAAATATACAGTGGTGGACATAATAATTAGAAACAGTACATAAAACTTAGGTAAACACAGAATGAACTATCGTTATGAGTAAAAAATATATAGATTAAATCACTATTAACTATGCCAGAATATAGACGATGAGTTTAAAAACTAATAAAAAATAAAATAAATGAAATCTGTTCTATCTTTAATCATCAAAAGAGTTTAAATTTGAGTGATAGTTGAACGTCTATTACTGGCCGCTTGGACAACTAGTTAGAAATAAGATCCACGCGTCGTTCCATTTTTGAAATTTATAAAAAGAACCTCTTGCAATGCTTTTTCTGTAGTTTCGGCGGCAATTAAACGTCAATTTGGAATTACGTTAATAATAAGTTTTGTTAAAATGGGTAAAAATAATTCAACTAGGCAATTAATTGTAAATAATATCGTGAACATAATATTTATTAATTGTAAACCAGATCTCTTATAAAATCTATCTTATATCATAATTTGTAAGCGCAATATATTACACTAAGATTTATTATAGATATAACGTGTTAATGTACACTTTTTTTTAAATTATTTTTTTCGTGATATGTTTAGAATTTTGTTAATATACATACTAGTTTAAGTAAAATTTCATCAGTTGTAAACCTAAACTTCTTAATCTTTTTTATCTATACATACTACCTTATATATTTATTTATATAATATTCATAATTATTGTATGTCTCACATTGTTTCTTTTACAATACACACTACATATTTACTGTTAATATGTATATTATTACAATACTTGAAACACTTGATTTTAATTTCTTATTAATTTTTGTATTTTTAATTTTTTGTCCTTATTATTTTTTGTATTATGTTATTGTTTTGGGTCTTCACGATACAGGCTTGCCTAGTGTGAAAACCACAGAAGTAGTTCTGTTTAATTTTGCCAGCGTTTGGCAAATTACTTTATTTTATTTATAAGGTGTTTTAGATTGATAAGTTTTTCTAATTTGTTAAACGCTGTAAATAAACAATTTTTCATTATTATTTTTTTCATTTGCTTGTGACCTTGATCTTTCAGCACGATAACGACCCAAAGCACACGGCCCGCAGTGTTAAATCCTTTCTTAGTGAGCATCGTGTTACCATGTTAGACTGGCCTGCAAATAGTCCCGATTGAAATCGTATTGAAAATTTGTGGTACGTTGTTAAAAAAAAGTCTCTGTTAAACGTAATTCCAGTAAAAAGGCACTTTACGAAGCCTTTGTTGAGGCATGGAACCCGATCCCACTCGATAAATGTATGAAATTACTTGAATCAATGCCACGTCGTTGCAGAGCCGTCATTAATAACAAAGGCTATACAACAAAATATTAATTTTAAGAAATTTAGTAAAGCAAACATAATTTTACATAAATAATTAGAAATTGATGACATTAACACGTTAATAACTTTGATTTTCACCTCATTTCTTTATTGTTTCTAATTACTTGTCCATGACGGATGGTACTGCCAATGTCGTTTAGTTGTTTGTACGTAACTAAATATCTAAATGGTAGTTGTAAACTCGGATATTTATTTGTTTTTTAATGAATTATAAGTTGTTGAACGTATTCTATGCATTTTGTTGTTTTATTTCCAAAAACAAAAGTTTTATGGCGATGTGCCTTGTATAATGTGAAATATGTCGCAAGTGCTTCTAATTATATGTCCACCACTGTACAAGATTCAGATCTTTCTATTTACTAATCTTTCCACCTGTTTAGCATCAAACAAGCCATCGTTTCCAAATCTATTAAACATCTGATAAATGCTTACCCAAGTGTTCCAGCAGCTTTGGTCAATAGGGGTGTATGCGTGGCCTGCTGGTCTTCGCAGCAGAGAAGTAATGAGTCCAGACTTAAGCTGGAGTCTTCCAAGTCTCCGCGCGATGCAGGCGTGCACGCAACCAACGTAGCGAGGTACCGTTCCTATGAAAAAGTTAGTTGTTTACGAACTGGTGTAACAATCTGGTATGGTTTTAGGCTTTTTAGGTTTAATATTTGTAGGTTCGTTTTCTATGTTTTACCTTTGGGTGGCTAGTACTGTTAGCAACATAAGTAGCTGTACATTTAACAAATTTGTATAGGTATTTTATGAATTAATATCTTTTACTGCTATAAAAAAACTTAAATGTGATATCATTTTGAAAGACTGCCTGTCGTTCGAAATTTTATCGTTTTAGTTCATCGTATTCTCGCAGGTGAGTATTGACCTATGCTGCTGACCGTACATGAGCCGATACGCACTTTTGAGAATTAGAATGCCTCTAGCTAAATAATTTCAACAAAGTGTGACTCAATAGTTCAAACAAAACAATCTTATCACCATTGTATTATTTGCAAGAGTTTGCTATAAAATATTATGTAGTAACTGCTTTCAAAATTATAATTTCATATACTATTGTTACGCCCAGTGACATCTCTCGGAATTGTGGGAAAGACTCGGCAGATCCGTCTAATAATTTACACCGCCATCTATTGACATCTTACGGAACTACGTAGTAGGTATGGTTACGAGAATCATAGAGAAGACGCAGGTACTTTCTCGAATCATCGTACTGTTTACATACCGAGTACAGCGTTGCTAGAAAGCTCTAGAAGCGCTTTACCCGCGTATAAATAGGGCGCACGCGCACCGCCGAGTCAGTTTACAATCGTAAGCGGTCAAGTGTTCATCGAAGCGAACGGAAGCGGAAATACTACGGAGTTTGAAGCAGTACAGGGAAAAAGTGTGGTTTAGTGTTTGTGTTTTAAATTTAATTGTGTGTTTAAATAAAACGTGTTTTAGTCGGTAATATTGTTTATATTCTTATCCGTCGAACCCAGCACGTAACACTATAAATTTAAATTTCATTATTTTACTTTAATAATTAGAGAACGATAATACTAACAATCTGTGACGTAACAACAACTTCGAACTAGATATACTCGCCAAGGTTAGGATATACCCGCCGTCCCGCTATCGAAAGATTTTAATAATGTCATATTCGTAGAAGTTATGTTCCTTATTCAATTTATTTTATTTATCACCTAGTTTATAGCACTTTGATAGCACAAACAAACTTTAGATATACGTACTTGTTCTAAGCTGGACGTGGTCTCTGTACCACTCTGCGTGGTGCCCTGGGTCTGGTGACTTGACTTCAGCATTCCAATCACACCTTTATGATGCGGGGCTGCTGATCTGTACACACAATGATATGGTTAAAGATTGTTCTATGAGTACAGTGATGTTAGTGATGCCCTTTAGGTTCTAAACGACAACTTCCCAAAACGTTCACTCTCCCAAAACGTCCACTTCCCAAAATATTAATTCCTATCTATTTCGTAATTCGTCTACTTTCCCAAAAAGACCAGATCCCAAATAGTCCGTATCTCAAAACAACTAATAAGAATCACGTTATAGTCTGGTTTCTAAACAGGACCACAATGAGTAAATAAAAATGCATAATGGAGATTTTAAAGGTTTATTTGCTTTCTTTAACATTTAAATACGAATTTTCGGTAGGTATACGCTCATGAAACTATACTATTATCTAAACATTTAACATTGCTTGTACACTAAATACATTAATCACTTCCAAAACAAAGTACATAATGTTTTTCTTTAGATTTTCATAAAACAATCGATGTAATAAAAAAAATCAAATCAAAAAGAAAACAAATACTTTAAAATATGATAGCAAAATATAATTCTAAAACTGAAAAAAGTAACCTATTTGGAAAGTGGACGTTTTGAGAGTTGACGTTATGGTAAGTGGACATTTTGGGAATTGTAGATTTGTGGACGTTTTGGGAAAGTGGACGAAATGGGATATAGAAATTTAGGTAATTACCATTTTGGGAAACGGACGATTTGGAAGAGTAAACGTTTTGGGAAGTTGTCATTTAGAACTTAAAGGTCAGTTATTTGTCAAATAAAAGGAAAAGGTTGCACTACATTAATTGTAACGTAAACGCTGTTTAAGTTCTGGTATACGAGGGAGATAACGAGATAATTCCACTGGATTACCCACCCACCTTCGCTTATTATATGAATTACTATTGCCTTTTGCGAACAGTTTGATGCTGTTCACAAGTAGGCTTCTTTTGCATGCTAACTGTTGTTGCGTAAATGAACAAAATCAAACCTAGGCAACTATCCTGTTGTGATCTACGAGGATTAATATAAAAGTGTTAAAGAGTAAAAAAAAATCAAACATCGAAATACGTTTATTCATATAGGTCACAATGTAACACTTATGAATGTCAAGGTTACACTTATTAATATGAATTTGTATTTATTTATTGATTGACCTTGTTTTTGCTTTGTTGGACAAGGGTTCAGGAAGGCAAGTGCCAATGAGAAGAACTGGCTAGAAAGTCTAAGGGTACCTGGCGAGTGTGGCGTGTGTCCGGGGGTGTCTCCAGGTGATGACGGGCAGGCGGCCCTGCCGGTAGCAGCGCGCGATGCGCCGCAGGGAGTCGTCGCCGAAACTTTCGGGCACGGGGATCACTGCTGGGTAACTGGAAAATACGTAATAATTAATTTTAAGCCGGCAATTATAGTTATTATAATCAGTAGTGGCTCGCATACCTCCGACAGATGGTGTAGGGCGCGTTGGCGTGCGCGAGTCGGAAGGGCGCCTGCGCGTGTACGTATAGTTATTATAATCAGTAGTGGCTCGCATACCTCCGACAGATGGTGTAGGGCGCGTTGGCGTGCGCGAGTCGGAAGGGCGCCTGCGCGTGTACGTATAGTTATTATAATCAGTAGTGGCTCGCATACCTCCGACAGATGGTGTAGGGCGCGTTGGCGTGCGCGAGTCGGAAGGGCGCCTGCGCGTGTACGTATAGTTATTATAATCAGTAGTGGCTCGCATACCTCCGACAGATGGTGTAGGGCGCGTTGGCGTGCGCGAGTCGGAAGGGCGCCTGCGCGTGTACGTATAGTTATTATAATCAGTAGTGGCTCGCATACCTCCGACAGATGGTGTAGGGCGCGTTGGCGTGCGCGAGTCGGAAGGGCGCCTGCGCGTGTACGTATAGTTATTATAATCAGTAGTGGCTCGCATACCTCCGACAGATGGTGTAGGGCGCGTTGGCGTGCGCGAGTCGGAAGGGCGCCTGCGCGTGTACGTATAGTTATTATAATCAGTAGTGGCTCGCATACCTCCGACAGATGGTGTAGGGCGCGTTGGCGTGCGCGAGTCGGAAGGGCGCCTGCGCGTGTACGTATAGTTATTATAATCAGTAGTGGCTCGCATACCTCCGACAGATGGTGTAGGGCGCGTTGGCGTGCGCGAGTCGGAAGGGCGCCTGCGCGAGTCCGACGCGCGCCCAGTCGCGCGCGTACACGCGCTCGCGCACGCGCTCTAGCGTGCGCGCCATCGGGCTCTCCGCGCTCTCGCCACCGCCTAACTCCAGCTCCTCCACTGCACACATGCACAAATTACACCACATAACAAATAAATCTAGCATGTAAATCATTGAAAAAAAAAACACGTCATTACTTTTTAATATGACCGCATGTTTTTAAGAACGTATCATAGACCTGGAATCTGGAACACCGTCCTCTAAAATTTTGGTTTTGTATAAAAAACCTATTGAGTGGAGACGAAACAATTTATGAAGAACAGGAGCAAATTTTCATAAATACACATTTGTTCAACCAACACTCAAAGTCCGAGATTTTTTCAACACATAGGTGTGTTCACTCGGAAGTCAAGAGAAACAATACACCAAATCCTAAACCTTGATTACACCCAAATAAGATCCTTGCGATATTATCTCCTAAAGAACAAAAACAAATTGTACTCACGCGACAACGTGTCCGCAGATAGTGAGGACATGAGTGGCGGCGAGGTAAGCGAGCGCGCGTCAGCGGACGGCAGCACGTACTTCTGACGCTTGGACGGCTTCGGCTTCAGTCCCGCCTTACGGGCTGTCTTAAGCAATGTCTTCTTCGCAAAACCCCTACAACATACAATCATACTGGTAAAGAAATTACAAAGGCTCTATTATCTATTAGATTTCAATCAAATATAAGACATGATGTTCATTAAGAGCATATGTAATTTTCTTTGACCTTAAGTTCGATAAGTGATGACTTATAGATTAGAGACGTGGTCGCTTACTGTAGGACCTTACCAGAATGTTCAAAGTCACTCAGGGATGATGGAGAAAGCTATGCTTTAAGTTTCCTTACGTGATCGAATCAGAAATTAGGATGTCCGCAGGAAAACCAAAATTGGCGACATAGCTCTCCGGATGGCCAAGCTGAAGTGGGAGTGGGCAGGGCACATAGCGCACAGAACCGATGGCCGTTGAGGCAGAAAGGTTTTGGAGTGGCGACCACACTCCGGAAGACGTAGCAGGGGTAGGCACCCACCAGAAGGTGGACCGACGCCCTGTACCGTGGTACGTACTTGAGCGTGTGGTGCTTGGGCTGGCTGTGCTTGGGCGGCGGCTGCGTGCGCGGCGCCAGCGCGAAGTGCAGCAGCGGGTGCTCCGGGTGCCGCAGCCGCGCCACCTGCTTGCGGAACGACTCCACCGCTTCGCTGCTCACTTCCTCGTCCAGGGCCACCTACATAAATACTCGCATTGTCATGCGTAGATCGTAGCCATGTAACATTGTATTGGTACGATTTACATTAGACTTCGAGACACTGTGCTACCAACAATCGACACTCTTTGTCTATTAAGCTTTGGTTACCTCCTATAGCGATGCTGTCATTTAGCAGACGCAATATGAGGGCCGTAAAAAGACGGACGATGAGACATAGAATGTTCTAGTTCTATGAATGAAAGTTGTTTATAGAAAGTTCGTACTACTGAAAGTGCTTCTGATACTTTTATGCGATGTGCAATGCACACATAAAAATTTGAGGTTATTTTCTTCATTCACTAGTTTTATTTGGTTATGTACCAAATCACAAAAATCTTGCTGTAAAATTGGAAAAAATTTAAATTAAGAATATTCTCATATTACACCAACATTTTTGTTTCATCTACGTCATATTTTATCATTTCATTTCATTTGACGCTGTATAGCGACTGCTACGAGACGACATCGCTACTGCAGTGTACGCAACTATTCTACTAGGTATATAATATAAGGATTTCTTGTACATAAGTTAGTCATTAACACCTCACTTACTGCCAAACCAACTGTTTCATTTCACCACCTAACACCCAACATTGCAAGAGAAAACCAAAGTATACGCTCTTAGCATAGGAACTCGTATTTCAAAGAGTCGATGACACGCGATGAATCACTTGATGTCGCTATAGCTACAAGCTACAGTAAAACCTTACTATTAAGTGGATCGTACCCTCATATCTACTTTAGTTATAAAGTTAAATATTGTAGTATTATAATTTAAGGTACTCATTATCCAAAACTTAAAGAGCAATTGTTAGAATATGTCTTTGGGTAGCCTATAGGTATGGTCGACACATGCCGTTACAACTTTGGCTAGCCAAAACTACCATAACAACTGAAATTCACTGCATATACAATTAGTGCGTTCTCAAGACACAATACCGGTCAGTCTAATGTCAAAGTCTAATGTACGTAAATGTATGTAAGTGTCATATAATAGGAGCTTAAATATGAAGTTGTCGAAAGTTGCCGCATTGTATGTGAAAAACGGGTAATGTTGTGGTTTTCATACTAACTATTTAATTCCTTGTTTTAATGTACATATGGTTACTTGTATTTAAGCCACTATGTCTTGTCCTAGATTAAAAAAATCATCATCATGTAATTGAACCAACGATTACGGGCAGACACTAAGCAATATAACTTTAAATACAAATTATATAAAAGGTTATCTATATTTTTTTATTAATAAATAGGATAACTTCTATTTTCTAAATATAAATATATTTTTAAATAACCATTGCATTTTGTACAGAAGCCTCGAAATTAGATGTAAAAGATAAACAGCATTTTCAAATACCTAATACAATGATGTGCTCACCTTGATAAGCTGGAACGTAGCAGACCTCAGCTGTAGGCCTTCCTGTAGCGATTGCTCCAGGTGAGGTAAGTAGTGCGTCCGAACTGCTTTCTCGCGCGTTAGCGAGCATAGCGGGAACGAACGGACTACTGTTTGCTCGCATGCTGTAAACACAAAAAAATATTGAAACACCTCTACTTATATTAATTTATAAAAGGGAACTGTCCAATATTGGCTTAGCGTGAACAGAATTCATACATAAAAACAACGACGGGTCGACGGACAGTAGGTTGTTGCGCCTATATAATGACAATTATTTGGTTTTGGTTGGGCAAGATATCAAAACAATTTAAATCCACCAGCCCAGTTCCTAGATAACATTTTACTAGAATAATTAAAAAAATAACATGAAAACAATGATTTTTTATTTCAAATACCTTTATATAAACCACCGCAACAAACTAATTAGGAACACCTGGACACAAAACTTTGTTATTTTTCTAATTCTTACTGGTTAATGCTTCTAAATTAATATATAATTATTATTCTTAATAACTGTCCATTCTAAGCAAATACCCACATACAAAGTGGACAGTTCCCTTTACCATCTATACTAATATAATAAAGCTTAAGAGTTCTGAAGGCGCCGATCTCTGGCACAGCTGGAATTTATTTTTCCATTTGATAGCCGCAGTCTTGACAAAAGTTATAGGCGATATAACATCATGGCTAAGAGCAACGGAAGCGAATAACCTTCCGGCTGACGGAATCTTAGATACAATGAAATAATCAATGTGTCGCGTAAATCTGCGTTCTCTTTTCAGAAAGATAAGGTTACGTTAGTGGCGAATTAACATACTTCAGGAATAACGATGAAGTCTGGTCTCTCAAAAGTCATTTGTCAAGCCATAGTTTTATTTTTCCCAATCATAAAAGGCTATTACAACACATTACATTTATAAAAATACACGTTATGTGTTTGATTCACTAAATTAAAAGATTATAAAAGTACTTGTTTTAATAAATATATCAGATCAAACAGTTTTTTTGCTCTGCTCTAACGTTTGCATATTCTTTTTACGTCTTTATTCCACTGGGGGTGCAATATAGTGTCGTCGACACATTTGAATGCAATTATGCACATCAAGAACGTCTTTAATCTGGTCTTAGAAAAATCGCTTACCAATATTTTTTTATATAAAGTAGTGTATCTTACCGTAAGGATCTGTAGGCGTGCCTTTGAATACGATTCTGTAGTTGGTGAGGAATAAAGCGCCTTCTGCCGGCAACAGTGGCGTATGTCGTCCGTCACATACTAGGTATGCCCGCAGTGCTGGTACGGACACTGTCTCGCCTGGCACCAGCGCTGGGGCCACTATGCGAGGCTGTGGGACAAATATAACGTATGTCGTTGTTACATCTTGCTTTGGTGTAATTATTTTATATGGAATGAAGCGAGATAGCTGTAATGTTGTTCGCTAGTTCGGTGTAGTTTTTGATTATGATAGTCATAATCAAAAATTATTTTGTATAGTGAATTTAAACCTTTACAATTAGTAACTTAGAATTGTCTGCAAAATAAAGAAAATGAATCTTTTGTAATGCAAGCAGTAAATAAACGAAATAACTAGACCTGGCGTTGTACAATAGTCTCTTATAGCATGTAGAGACTACAATATACATTCTGCAATGTGCTGTCTCATTTATTATTACGCAATTATAATGTCATAAGAAAAATTAAACTACTGTTTACATAATTTATCGTTTATTTAAAAAGCACTACTTCAGGATAATTTAAAGATTATAATATTAGCATTTAAACGATTTAAATTTACAATTTTTCTACGATTTGGTTGCTTTTCAGCAATACTTTTGTGTCAATGTCTTACTCTGTCATTTCAAAGTACCCAAACATAATTTAGTAGTGTTCCTATTTGCGCAGAATGAGCTCAAATTATCATGAAGTGTTGCTGTGTTTTGTAAAACAACTATGTTTTTAAAAAGCAACCTTATCGTCAGAGATTTTGTATTTAAATAATTTTATACAGTAATAGTTAAAATCATCTAAAAGTAGTGTTTTTTTTTTCAAATCCGCCTTGAAATCAGTAAACAGTAGTTTAATTTCAATGTATAACATTCACGTAAACGTTCACAATATTGCTTTAAGAGAAATTGTACTATTTAAACATTGATGACGATAAAATTCATCTCATCATCATAAACAAACATAAAATGTATAAACATAAAGTACAATTAAAAATATACGGTTGTACTCACGTGAAGTTTTCAGGTTAGACTGATTAGTTTGTCAATCGCGTCGCTGAAATGCATCTGACGTTGTCAGGTCCCTCTCCATTTAAATAAGGCACTTGTTGATCCGTAAGATAGACGTGAGTACAGCCGTATATTTATTTTAAAACTCATTTTATATCTAAGTCGAAAGTTACTAAGTGCTTAAAATGTTTGAATATAACAGATTCCTCACACCTGATGTTATTTCAATTGATGTATAAGCTAACCCTTGTTTATAAACTGTTTATAAACACTATTATAGTTCTTACTTGTTGTACTTGGTAAACAAACGCTTATTATAATATATCATTTAACCTTTTGAACGCCAACGTCGTCTATACTCGACATGCGCAAGCGTGCCCTGTGCGCCAACGTCGTCTATACTCGACAAAACTGTTTTTTGTCGGTTCACAAAAAAATATAAAATAAACATATTAAATCATTAGTTTTCTGTGTTTTAGTGATACAACTTAAAAATTGAATCCCCAATTATTACTTAATTGTATACAGCAAACATAATTGTTATTAGTTATTGAAATATTTGATCATAAAAAACAATATATAATATATCGATTTTCGGGATTGGCGCATGGCACATGGAGGTGCCGTTATGGCGTGGCGTTCAAAAGGTTAATAACCGCTGTTACTCAGACAATATTCGTTTCCTAAAAAATAAAGATGACAAAAATATTAATGAAATAAAAATTTACTTTCTTTTTTTGTACGCTGGAGACTATTGTTGCAACCAATTTACGTATTTGTCTTATTTAGTAAACGCACTATTTGTTTACTATATAAGACAATAAAGAAATATGGTCTCCTTCACCATCCTCTAAATACTTTCAGATATTAGCTATAACACTACTTTGAGAAGATGGTGTGCTTTTTTTGTTAGTTGGCATCAGTAATTGATAGATTTATCAATGAATCAATGAGCCTGTTGACGTCTGTTGCTGATAATAAACATAGTATTCTACTTTCCGCTAAACATGACGCGAAATGTTAACCATCATTGGAATCACGTACCGCAACCATTTAGGGGCCGTTCAAGTATTACGTAGGCACTACAGGGGAGCGGGGGGGTATTTGCTTTGCTTATTTTTGATGACATTGGGGGTCTAGATGGTGATTACGTCAGCAGTAGCTATTTACTTTTTTACACATATTGCAACCCACACATTGTCTATGTTTGAAAACGAAACGCATTTTCGGGAATTCTCACAAATAATGTATACGTTTAGGTACTCGCTTAGAACCGAGTAGGAGAATTACCGCGCGCTATTCACTTGACGCGTCAAAAAAGTATATAGGACATACTAAATCTATTTTCTTATTTCTAGAATTATAACTGCTGCTCACGAATCAATAAAAAACTGAATACATTAAAATAAAAATGCATATAACAATGTTTACGTAAGCATGGGAGAGGGGTGGTAAGAGCTTCGCTTACTTTTGCTGACAAGGGGATGGAGGAGTAAATACTTGAACGGCCCCTTACCTAATATGTTCATGTGTCATAATATTGTCTTCTGTTTACGCGAATGTTATTCATTGAAATTAAACTACTATATACGGATTTTATCGCGTTGTTTATTTTACACTTTATTACATAATTTAGAAACTGTTACACTTCTACTAGATATTATTAAACTTTATTAATTTTTAAGCTAATGAAATTATTAAAACTATTTATATTTAAGTTTACACTTTCCCCGACGTTTCGGATGCTTTTCAGCAGCCATGGTCATTGGGAGACTAAGATCGTAGTTGTCTCAATGTTCCAGTGTAGTTATTTCAAAGTACCCAAACATAATTTAATCATTGGTGTTTCTATTTGCGCAGAATGAGCTCAGAGTATCATGAAGTCTAGCTGTGGTTTGCTTCTTCTTGGGTTTGACTATTTGAATTACTGGATCCCAAGCTGGTGGTACATTACAATCATCTTCTCTATTGAAATTAGGATGCTTTTTGATTTCAATAGCCTAATCCGTATATAGTAGTTTAATTTCAATGTTCATGTGTCATCACCTCAACTTATTTCTTCATATTATAATATATCTGAGTCTCGAGGATCTTTGAACACGTATATGCGTAGCCCAAATCCATAGCAACTGTGTAGGGTTATTTGTGTACACAACAGGGTGCGCTAGAAACGAAACAATTACTACTATAGACGTATGGCTCAATATTTTTAAGCTATACGTCTATCATGTTTACAGTATATAGTTTGTATCTGTTTTTTTATTTTATGGTATAGGTGGCAAACGGTCGGACGGATCACCTGATGGTAAGCGATTACCGCTGCCCATGAACACCCGCAACACTAGAAGAGTCACAAGTGCGATGCCAGCCTTTTAAAATTGCCCTCCCCCCTCATCCCCAGGAGGGTTGGGCCTCCGGTACCCTCACTCACTCGACGAAACAACGCGCTATTTCACGCCAGTTTTCTGTGAGGCCTAGGTATCACTCCGGTCGAGCCGGACCATTCGTTTGAAGTACTGTTATTATAGTATAAAGAAAGAATGATTGACATGTCATGCACATGACTCTAGGCGCTAAGGACACTGCTATCTATTGCTAGTTTATATCATCCCTTAAAATCCAAAATGTAACTCTAAAGGCATGGTTTATAAAAATTCGATAAAGTAGTAGTCGTTTATTGGTCGCTGTAGCAATCGAAGTTACTATAAAATGTATTCCACCGATAAGTGACCGGCCGAAAAAATATAAAAATATGCGTGAAATTATCGAGAAAAACGCTAAAAGGGGAGGTCTTAGTTGTATATTTTTTTTTACGAACTTTATTTTTAATTTTTTTGAAATTCGCTCCTTTGTCCTATTTGGACGATATCTGCGACAAACATCGACTAATCTTGTCCTTTTTGATTTTAATAGCTACATACTCTAACTAACAGAACTGAAGCAATTTAGAAGTAATTTGCATCCAATGACTAAAATAAAGTAAGTATAACCCTTTTAGCGTTTTTCTCCATAATTTTACGTATATTTTTATATTTTTTCGCTCGGTCACTTATCGGTAGAATACATTGTATAACTATGTCAACAATATTCAATACGCTCAGATTGTAGCAGCAGAATACTTTGCGCCATACCAATAGTGTATAGTGAGCATGATTGCAAATATAGCTGTACTAATTGGCTTGACTCCCAATGTGTACGACCTACCAACATTCAATATGCCGATAGTTGTAAAATTATCGTCAACACTTTTAA
Organism: Catocala fraxini; assembly: GCA_930367265.1. Classification (NCBI taxonomy): domain Eukaryota; kingdom Metazoa; phylum Arthropoda; class Insecta; order Lepidoptera; family Erebidae; genus Catocala; species Catocala fraxini. The sequence goes on from OV884045.1 coordinate 17,981,437, forward strand.
CTAGATATTTATTTCGGTAATCATAGCTACTTATTTCATAATTCTGGCTAAAACGCCTTAAATATCAAGTAAAGGGCACGTGGGCCCTTTTTATAATACGCAATCGACAAAAATAAACATTGTGTGGCATTTTACATCTATCGACATCACAGCGAAACTGTTACAAAGAAGGTCGGGTGAACAGCACAACAATAAATAAATAGAAAATGAAAATATAGCATATTTATTTTATGACAAAATATAGTCAAATAACATAAAACAAAAATGTTTCGTCAATGAGTGAGCATGCAGTTTTTAATTAGTAAGAAAACATAATGATTTATTAATTATCAATTTAACAAACATGTGTCTGAAATATTATGACATGGCTCGTGCTTATGATAAATGAAAATAATAACAAACAAAAATCGTCAAAAATAACAAACAAAGCAAATAACTAGATAATGACAAATTATTTATGGCTTAGAGACTACAGTCTATCAAAATTATAACATAGACATAGTATTCTCATATATTCACTCATAAGATACGAATTAAAATTAATAAAGACCTAAAAAAATAAAGACCTAATTGTTTTACAAATAAACTAATTAGAATTTAAAAATAGCGGCCGGTTTAATTTTTAAATCTAAGTAAGTATTGCAATCTGGCAGATTACCAATAAAAATAATCAACGACGTGTCAAATTGAAACTTATTTATTAAAATCACAGTAGGCGACATGCGTTAGAAGTAAATTACACAAATATAAGGCGAAGACACAGCAGAGGCATGGTGCCGCTTCAAAACTCTTACATACCAAATGCCGCGAACGGAGCACGTCGCTTAAATATATATACGTTACATCTGATCAATACGTGTTATCGCAACAAAATCAAGCTGTATATGACATACCTAGTTGTATCTATCTTTGCCTCTTTTATATAATTTTAATCGCTTCGTAAGACCACCTCGAATATCTCGATCACTCGCACATACACGTATAACTAGCACTACATTATTAAATTATATGTAACCACTAGAACAGAAGCTCAGAACCATATTTATTTAACAAGTTGGCGGTGTTGCGTACTCTCACTGCCTCAGAAAACACATAAAGCCGTTGATCCTGCGCCTGATCTCTCTCCGGTGGTGTCGGATTGACGTCCCTTCGGATCATGAGAGTTAGGGAACAGAGAGTGCACAGATGGCCAGTCTCCAGTTAAGATTAGGCGCCGTGACCGAAATTCAGTTTGAAGGACATTATTATTATCTAGTGGTAACATAAGAAGAAGGTGAGTGCTCTACATAGGTGTAACTACTCGAATATGACGTCATCCAAGTTAATTTCCGTGGAGTATATAACAAGGCTGTGGCTGCCTACCTTCTGTACGGGCGGCAGGCGGCGGCTCTCCCGCGCCACGGCGTCGAGGGTCTCTAAGTGCATGTGCACCACGCCGGGGATCATTTGGTGTAGGCAGCGAACATGGTCTGCTGTCACGCCACCTTCGGTACACACCTGGGGAAGAAACGATGCTTTATTTATTTTGTTTTTATTTTAGTCATGGAAAACTTACAGCTAATTTAACATAACAATGATCAACCAGACAGCCAATTACAAGTTTTCACTTCTAGACGACATACTAAAAGAAAATTTTGTAAGCATACCTCCATAATAGTGGAATGCTATGCTTTATATTATATTCTTTGTTGTTGGATTTTTTTGACCTGTGGTTTGAACCGGAGACCACGAGGATTCGAACTAGTGACTTCATGGTCTCGTTTTCAAATCCCAGGTCGGAACAACTAAGTTATTGGGTTTTTAGTGACAATTTGGCTAACCATTGATTTAGCTAGCATGGCAGTTTAATCAGTTAAACTGCTACCTAGTACTAAATATATAGTAATAAAATATGATTCGGATTTACTATTAAAAATGAGTAAAAAAAAATTTTTTTCTATGAGTAGATACCAGTTGAATATCAGTGTTGTGCCGTTATGCACATATACTGAACTGGATCCTTGATAGCACGCTTTGGCCATGTTTATTTTTAACCTGGTAACATATTAGTTAGTTGACTTCATCTAATTATTAAGATTAAACTCAAATCTTACTTTGTCAACAAATCTGGAAACCATTTTGATGACGTTATTACCAGCTTCTCCAGGATCCGCCTCTTCGAAGCCTGACTCTGCGTCTACGCTGTCCGACTCTGCCACACTGTGTAATGAAATAAAAATCAAATTAAAAATGTTATTTGTATTTTTTTTAATAATCCTGTATATCTGTTGCCTAGACGAAATCAAACTAATATATCTGTTATGTAAATAATATCAGCCCAGGATTAAACTGTCCCACTGCTGGGCATGGGCCTCTTCTCAGTGTCAGTGTGAGCCATAGTCCACCACGCTGGCCTAATGCGGGTTGGCAGACTTCACATATCTTCGAGAACATTATTGAGAACGCTTGGACATGCAGGTTTCCTCACGATGTGGCAGTCCAACGGATTACCACTAGGCTATCGGTCTGATAGCCTAATATTAGCCTAGTAATATATCAGTTACCTATTAGTAATACTATTGCTGGCGCGGTCGGCGTCGTCGCCGCGAGTGTCGGCGCGCCTGCCCGCGCCCTCTAGCGGCAGCAGCAGGTACACCATCCTGTTCGCGTAGTGGATCGCCTGGCTGTACAGCGTCGACTCTTCGCTTTGTATCAACTCGCGTTGTTTTTCTGTAAAGAATAACAAAATATTAGTACATTATTCCGAAGAACTAGCAGACATAGAAACACATAACTGGAAAATGTAAGGACCGACAAGAGTTCCTGTTGATTACACAAATCTTTGTCTTGCGATGAAAGCATCTAGACGAACCACTGCGGCATAAATGCAGTTGGTTTAAAATGAATGTTCCGACTGAATGTGCTGTAAACACATTTAGTTTTCTGTACTTATATTATTAATATTATGAAGAGATAAAATTTGTTTTATTCACTGGTCTAAATTAACCAATTCTGATCATCTGTTACTTAAAGAAAGTTATACTATTCCTGAGTAACTTTGGTTATATTTTCCCCTACATACTAATGGTACTAAGCATAAGCGTTCGATAAACATATGCGCAGAACAAACGACATCCGAACGAACTGTTAAAAAAATGGATTGTAACGAGCGAAAATCCATTTTGCCCCGGGTAGGGTGTCTTGAAATGCGGTTATGATTGTATATACCGCTGCGCTAACTTACGTTGTGCTTGCTTCGTTTACATTCAACGAAAGCCTACGCTTAAGAAACGTCCCCAATAATAGCTTAGGCAAGCGAAGTCGCGTGCGAAAGCACGTTATAAATAAAAATAAAAGTCTTACCTTGTGGTAAGGTGGGCCATAGCCTCATTTGTTCGGCAGCTATCTCTAACGCACTCGGCTCTTGTGCCTTCAGCAGAGATATGTACTCCTCGTCATCTCTGAAACAACTTCAATAGTCTTAATTATTATATATTTACTAGCTAAACCTGGCCACGCTTCGTTTGATATTTTAAATAACGCGTTCCTGTGGGAACTTCTAGATTATAAGTATATAAAAAACATTTATATAGAATAGCAATGTTGTGTAAAAATTTCAAATCAAATTGTCAACTACTTTTCGAATTTTGCGTACACCAACATACAAAGGTTTAATTTTTTGTATACTAACATGTGTCTTCCTGTATTTACAGGGTATAAGACGTCTAAGTAGCCGTATTATGTGGTCATATTTAAACATAATTTATGATAACAAGATAGGTATATGACTTTGATGTGCGAATGTAACCATAATAACGAAATTTATTCGATTCGGCGTTCGAACGCCAATTTTTACGATTCGGCATTTGAATGAATATTTACGTGATGACATGAATTATTATACGAATAACCATTCAAATAATATTTATAGTAATACATAAACAAGTTTTATTCCTAGGTAACATTAAGAACGATTTCAGTACATTGTTAACTACTCAAAATCTTTAGCTAGGTTAGCAATTGTATTACCTGGGACTCGGTACCCTCTGGTGCGAGGGGCTGGGTAGATACAGCGCTTTGATGTCCCTCTGCACATCCTGGTAGAACGCAGCCTCCCAGAACTGCTGGCTCGTCCATACTGGGTGCTCCTGATTACACAATTAAATTGTTAACTTGACTTATATTTGCCGACTAACTTTCGCTTTTAGTTCACGTCAGCCGATGCACAGCGATGATAATTATTCAGTGTTATTTCCATCACAATGGAGGTATGACATTTAATGCTACAGATTTTTGATAAAACTTTTTCGACATAGCTTTTTTTTATTTTTTTATTTATATAATCATCATTTACAACTATTTTTACAGGCAAACCCAATGCAATAGTGAAGCAAACCTAATATGTAAGAACAACTTATTTTCTAAAACTTATTATATATAATGTTATCCTTGTGAATACACTCAGTGTACAAGCAAAAATGTCCATCTCCTCTGCTACGAGGTTAAGAGTGCGAAGCGCTCGCGTCAGGGGCGCCTCATTTATGCAATATCTGTAAAAAATTAACTGTCCGTAGGTTCAACAACTCTTTTTCATATAGGAATCGAGTCACAGACTGATAGACTCCTATAATACAACGTTCCCTGAAATACTACAGATTACAAGAAAAATTAAGAATGTGATGAAAGTGAATGAAGCCAGAGAAGTCTGTCAGGATCGTAGCAAATGGAAATCCGTAGTCCCTGCCTACCCCTCTGGGAAACAGGCGTAAATCTATGCATGTATGTACAAGAAAAATGAATTGTGTGTGCCATACATACCTGTATACACATGTAGGCGTATTGTATGACGCCTGTACACAGCTTGCGGCAGTATGCCGTCGCGAGCGGCAGCATAGCCGCTGCTATTGAGTGCTCGTCCAGTGCGGTTGCTGATTGTAGCGCGCAGTTCATTAGTCTGGGAACAAAAGATAAGATTTATTGAATACAGCCCACAAGCTAGAGTCGTGGTAGAAGGATCATCCAGACTAAAACTAATTATTTATTACAAGTTTTTGTCCCGAATCGGATTCGAATCTACAAGAATCGCACGGATAGTCGTAGATTGCGCCAACCGTGGGAGTTGACTCATCTTAAAACTTAGCGTTATGAGTGTGGTCTATTTTATTTATTTTCAAATAGTTAGTATGCGCCTCCGTGGCGCAGCGGTAGTGAATGCGACTGCTGTCCATGAGATCTCGGGTTCGAATCCCGGGTCGGGCTAAGAAAAAGTTATTGGGTGTTTCTGGTAAGAAATCTCAATAACAGCCCGGAGTTAGGAAGTTGGCGGTGTTACACACCCCCGTGCCTCGGAAAGCACGTTAAGCCGTTGGTCCTGCGCCTGATCTCTCTCTCCAGTCGTGTCGGATTACCGTCCCATCGGATCATGAAAGTTAAGAAACAGAGAGTGCAATTGTGTTTGCGCACACATTTGTGCACTATAATTTGGCCTGCGCAGATGGCCAGTCTCCGTTAAGACTGGCCGCCGTAACCGAAATTCGGTCTGGAGGACATTATTATTATTATGCCTGGTATGAAAAAAGGTATTTTTGAGTACACTAAAGCTATCGGGTGTAACATCTTATCTAATCTTATTTATTCCGGTATGCCAATTCAATAGCACCATATCCAAATAGAAACGGTTCAGAAAAGTATGTAGGTATAGCAAGTTTTGACACACAATATTTTGAAATATTTACACTTTATTATTTTCAACGTAACTATAAAAATAACTCTATAAAATGCAGAATGCTAAAGAACCATTCCATGCTTTTTTTATTTATAATGTCACTTGACTAGTGTATGGATTATTAGAATAAACTAAAATATTGGATTCAGACTTAGATGTATTTGTGTAGAAGGTATTAATTAATATAATAATAATATTCTACCACATACACACAACACCATATAGCCCAAACTAAGCAGAGCTTGTACTATGAGTACTAGACAATGGATAAACATACATATATGTTTTTATTTATTTTTAGTAAATACTTACATATTATACATAGAAACGCCCAGACCAAGACAAACATCCATGTTTATGCACACAAATGTTTGTCTTGTGTGAGAATCGAACCTGCGACCTCAGGCGTGGCAGTCGGTTGCACTTACCACTACGCCATCGAGGCCGACAAAAATTGTACTAATATTGTACAGAATATAACATAAGCCATAGAAAATGATCTATGAAGTGTCGTGCAGCATATGCGCCGACGAGACCCTAATGACAGACCTAAACACAATATATTTTCAGGGTCTCGTGTGTACCCGGAAGCTGTGACCTGCTATCGTGACATGAAACACATTGTGCATGTGAGCGCTAGTTCCGTAATTGTATTATTTTATATTAAACATCGACAATTAGATAATAATAACATCCCTTCTCAAACCTAGGATACCAATAAAACCAGCAATCCGAATAGGATTTTAACATATTGATGACCTATTTGCTTAAGACACCCCTAGTCTAAGGAGGGCTGGGATAGCACTGTAGCCGGCATTATCTATATTATTAAATATTTAAGTAAACATATGGTAAAAGATTCACATACGTAAAGCAGCTATCCTGCCCTGCCCTTTCCATGAACCTACACTAATAATGCGCATAAATGAATATGTAAAGAATATGTTTTCGAAAGTACGCAGTGAGAGAATCCTGTATGAAGACATTTCAGGATATATGCTGTGACGTAAAAAGGACCCGGCAGAAAGATCGAGTGCTCTTTATGTTTTGCGTTGGTAATACAGCAATACTTATTGTGCTTCTCTTGCTTTAGCAAGTATTAATAATTGAGGCAGTATTTGTGATTGCCGTCTAAGTAGAGTAAAAAAATAATAATGTTCTTATCTAAATAATCATGTATACTATCATATTAACACCTCCCTACCATCAGATATATACAAAAAGGCTGCGGACATGTGATACTATAGATATAATTAAATTATATTAGACGATAGACTCTCCTTAAACATTTTGAACGCCACGCCTTAACGGCACCTCCATGTCCTGTACGCCAAGCCCGAAAATCGAAATATTATATATTGTTTTTTATGATCAAATATTTCAATAACTAATAACAATTTTGTTTGCTGTATACAATTAAGTAATAATTGGGGATTCAATTTTTAAGTTGTATCACTAAAACACAGAAAACTAATGATTTAATATATTTATTTTGTATTCTTCTGTGAACCGACCAAAAACAGTTTTGTCGAGTATAGACGACGTTGGCGCACAGGGCATGCTTGCGCATGTCGAGTATAGACGACGTTGGCGTTCAAAAGGTTAAAGAACACATATCTGCTTTAACTAACAGAGTACGCAAATTATTATTTGTTTTCAAAAAATTGCGTCCTATTGCAGATCACAAACTCATCATACAGATCTATAAGGCATTGTGTCAGTCTTTAATTCAATATTGCATCACTTCATGGGGCGGTAGCGGAAAATCATTCATGTTAAATATTAAGCGGGCACAAAGAGTGCTTCTAAAGGTAGCAACCCGCCGACCCTACCGCTCTTCCACACATCTTTTGTATGAAAATTGTAAAGTATTAACTGTCCGACAGCTTTTTATTATGTACACCGTATTTAAACAGCACGCAACGCTTACGTATAACATTAACCTTACTAACACTAAAAGACGGAAAGATATTGTCTGTACCACACTTTCTGAATCAAAGTTTGTTTTTACAAATAGATTTTTCGCATTCTTAGGGCCTTTTCTTTATAAAAAGATAAATAAACAAACAGCTATATATGACCTAAATTATGTAAGATCTAAGCGGATAGTCTGTCGGTACCTACAAACTTTAAATTATGAAGATACTAAAGATTTGTTGATTGTTGTTAAATAAGCATAACAAGTTCCATGATAATTATTACAATCTTGGCCTATTTTTGCATATATTTATATAATAAGTACGGTTAATTGTATATAACTTAGTTCCTAGTAGTATATTGTAAGTGCCCTTAACGCCTGTGGCACAGGTTTACCCTAGTACAGGCACCCATACTAAATTACCTAGATTAAGTATTTTATGGACTGTATTTATGTTTTACCATTGTAATCAATAAATAAATTATTATTATTATTATAATTACACTTTAACACAACTACTTACTACATTAGCCATAATTACATATAATCACAGTAATTATTGAACTGACTGCGTGGGTGGCGCAGTGGTAGTGAATGCGACTGCTGTTCATGACGTTTCGGGTTCGATTCCCAATTCAGATAAAGTTGTTTTGGGTTGTAGGTACTGTACTGAACTGTATGAAGAACTATCGGACAAGCAGGTTTTCTCACGATGTTTTCCTTCGCCGTTTACACGAGCGATGCTTCACTATTTAATACGCACATAACTAGGATACGTCAGGACCGCAGGCTAACGTTCTACCAGACTGTCATTGTTTAACTTCTTTAAACCATACATTTGTACAATTTTCTACATTCATATATAAAACAAAACCAGCGCAGCTATATAAAGAATAAAATCCAAAAAAAATTAACGCCCCTGTGTTAGCTTAAGATGCATTTACAACGTCATCCTACCAATAGATACAGGAATAACCAAAACAAACAATCCGTATTAATGATCTGTCGTCATATGGCGATACATGTCACCATACGACTATCTCACTAACAGATATCATCAAATTGTCAGTGACCACGCTACATCAAATAAATACATGTATTATATATATATATATATATATATATATATATATATATATATATATATATATATATATATATATATATATATGTGTATGTATTACCGACATAAATAACGTGTGTTTGTTCGTGTTTTAGAGGATTTCGCAGTAATCTATATAAATTATATTGTGGGGAGACCAACAGACTGCAATGTTCGAAACTACGTCGCGCACCGCTGACTTTCGGAAGTTATATGACTTTTCGAAATTATGTGCGAATTGATTGACAATTATTATCGCCTGCTCCGTGCCTCGGAGAGCACGTTAAGCCGTTGGTCCCGCCTGCCATGAACATCTATGGCAGTCGTTATTGGGAAAGTCAGTACCCTCTAATATGGTCTAGCCTTAGGGTATCGTTAGCCTTCGGGTTGCGGAGGTCAGGTGGCAGCCGCTCCGTGTAATAACTGATATCCAGTCAAATCCGGTTAGACCTGAAAAGCCGATCCCAAGTGGCTTGGGAATAATAAAGGCTAAGAGAGAAGAAATATGTATATAGTCTCGCACCAAAGAATAAGTAAAGATATACTATACCCACATTTCGCCTGTTATAGTTTTAGGGGCACAGTTTCACAGTCCTTGCTGCTTGACAGAAGAACCCAATAACACTTTGCCCGACCCGATACTCGAACCTTAGACACAGCAGTTGCATTCACCACCGCTGCGATACTAACGCAGACCGACTACGTCGTATTAGTACCTATACAAAGACTATATGATATCTGAGGGGCTAGAGAAACAAATTAGATATACATTCGAGCATTCTACGTTGCCTTTATTTTTTTTCTGATACTCTATTATTTTTTCATCCCATGGATTGACACTGTCAAGTTTTCAACACCTAAACAACCAGGCCGTAATATTCCTTTATTCGTAGCAAACAGACCCGCGGGCTATATCTAGTAATACTTTATATATTGAGTGTGTTCGAGCGAACAGAATCATTATCGGAGATAGGCAAACAAGTAAAATGTTGAGCCTGGTCATATTGTGTGGTGTTTGCTGCGGACTCGCGACGGTTAGCTGTAGCGGAGATATGGTAAGAACTAAGAGTACACCTTCACCTTCGTTTCTCTACAAACACCGATCTATAGAAAAGTGATATAGTTCTGCATATATCCATAATACATGAGTAGCTGATGTACGTCCGGGCGTCACTTGGGGTTACCAAATAATATCAGGGTTGGTTTGAGGTATCAACCGCAAACCAACAACAAACCTGAGTGGTAACCTCATTTTTCATGTTATATGTATTTTTTTTGTTTTCTGTATTATAATATTTGTATAAGAACGTGTACCTATGTTTTGAATAATAAATACTTACTGACAAGAGTTATGTTCAAAGTATGTCGGCCTCGATGGCGTAGTGGTTAGTGTAACCGACTGCCACGCCTGAGGTCGCGGGTTCGATTCCCGCACAAGTCAAACATTTGTGTGCATGAACTTGGATGTTAGTCTTGGTCTGGGTGTTTCTATGTATAATATGTATGTATTTACAAAAAATAAAGTATATAAATGTATATTTATCCATTGTCTAGTACCCATAATACAAGCTCCGCTTAGTTTGGGCTAGATGGTGTTGTGTGTATGTGGTAGAATATTAAGACAGAATACTTTACCGATCTCTCATTTCTCTTTAAATACAGGTTTAGTTAAAGTGATATGGATCTATGGAAAAGATACATTAGTAATTTTAAAGGCAACACTACTACTGTTAAACTTTACTACCATTTAAGCTATTTAAATCTGTTTTTATATTTAAGTTTACACTAAGATGCTGGTCGTCTCAATGTCTTGAAGTGTCAAGTAATTTACAAACATTCAAATAACAGACACAAATAACAATCAGACCAGGAACAACTATTTGTGTACCATAAAAAAAATTGTGAACCCCCAACTCTGTGCAGTGGCAGTAGCGAGACGATCACTTAAACCACAATGCTATCCATGCAGTCTTTTAAATAATATTGTATGTGTCAGGGTCCCGGCATATGGAAAGTGAACTACATAAACAAATGCGAGGACAGCATACACGCGTTCAAGTTCGACGTTACCCAGGAGAAGATCAACCGCACGCATGACGTCTTTAACGCGTACTTTATACTCGAGGAGCCGTTCACAGATGATTTTGGAGTGAGCTATAATCAATTGCTTTATTATTATTAAAGTCTAACCGATCTCAATTTTGGCTATATAGGCTGTCTCAGCTAAGAAAAGCCGTCGGAAAGTACGGCCCCAGCAGAGAAATTATTACTCTATCGATGATAGACGACACAAATACAATATGCTTCGGTCAGACTTTATATATTATGTTATCTTTGTTTATCACTTTTTAATTAAAAATAATTAGAAAAAGAGGAACTCGCCACGCAATTAAGACCGAAGAACGAACTCCTCTGGTAACGGACAGCCGGGTCGTGGGATAGGGGCGAACTCCAACTTACAATGTTCTGGTTTTGGACACAAAATATGTGTTGACACGTGTTTCGCCTGAGCGTGAGGCATCTTGAGGACCGTTTGGCAACAAATTCGTAAATCTTTTTCTGTCGCCTTAGTTGTGTTAGGCAATCCAAGAGTGCGTGGCGGTTTGCTTTCTTCCTAATTATTTTATTACAATGGATGTTTGCCAAGTAATGTCTAATTCGATTAATTATACTTTTTGAATTACCTTACTTTGCCGGAAAAAGATTAGTGGATAATGTCAAGACACTCTTAGAACTAGCATATTACAATTCCAAAAAGCTTGGCCTTATTAAAACTTATAGTTGAAAGTAATCAACAAATATGGGTCTTCCTTATTAGCACAATTATAAATAAGGTTCTCCACATCGACATTACAGTGCACAAGTGTGTCCAACACAATGCACTTTCTATTCCCTAACTCTCATAATCCGATTGGACGGCAAGACACGTCCGGAGAGAGATCAGACGCCAACGCCTTTACGTGCTATATGAGGGGTTGTGTTGGTGGTTGTTCACCAACTCTAACTTCTCTAACGCCGGGCTGCTATTGAGAATTTCTTGAGATAAAACCACAACAAATTATTTGGTGTTGCGATCCAAATTTCGAATCCGAGACCTCATACATAGCAGTCAGAGCAACGGAGGGATACTTTACATATGTTAAAATACATTGTTACTTCTCAGATACGCGTGGACATATGCAAGTACGTAGACGGCGGTTGCAAGCAATACCAGGTGATGTCCGACGAATGCTTCGCGAGCTTTGTCAACAAATATGCTGAAAACAATGTGAGAACCGGTCTTGAGATAGCCAACGTCGACCCGCCGGAATTTCCTATTGCTGCGGTATGTTTATAAGTCATATACGTATACTCAAACAATATATACGTAGTCTAGTCCCGATGCCTCCAAAGGGTAGACAGAGATGTATTATTTCGCTAGCTATGGTTTCAAGTCCGACGACCTGTTTCGTCGGACTTAAACTCGAAGAGCCTATTGCCGTTTCCGAACAAAGTTATAGACCCCGTGATTTTAATGACAGAAAATCCCAATAACATTTTTGCCCGATTCGAATTTTATGCCTGGAAGATCATACACATCAGCACTGAGTAGTAGAACCTCGCTGATTTCAGCATGAATCGTCCGGTTTGAGCGGAGAAGGACTATCCTCTCACAGAATATCGACGTGAAATACCAGTATTCCTACTGTTGTGTTTCGTTCGGTGAGTAAGAGTGCCGGAGGCCCAATCACCTTCTTTCCCCCATTCCCGCTCTTTCTCCTTCCCACTTCCTTCCCTAAACGGTCAGCAACGTGCAAGGGATGCTTCTGGTGTTGCAGGCGTCCATAGGCTACGGTGAAAAATAGAAAAATGTTCGCTGGGCTACGGTGGTGCCGTAGCCCAGCGAATATTTTTCTAATACCACTAAGATAGTTACAAGTTAATTTTCCTAGATTTCTTGTTTGAATGAACTGATGTATTTATATTCTCCTTCTCTCTTAGCCTTTATTATTCCCAAATCACTTGGAGTCGGCTTTTCTGGTCTAACCGGATTTGACTAGATATCAGTTTTTACACGGAGCGGCTGCCACTTGACCTCCGCAACCCGAAGGCTAACGATACCCTAAGGCTAGACCAGTGTCAGGATATTAGAGGGTACTGACTTTCCCAGTAACGACTGCCATAGATGTTTATGGCAGCCGGGACCAACGGCTTAACGTGCTCTCCGAGGCACGGAGCAGGCGATAATTGTCAATCAATACGCACATAATTTCGAAAAGTCATATAACTTCCGAAAGTCAGAGGTGCGCGACGTGGGTTCGAACCCGAGACCCTCTGCAATGCAGTCTATTGGTCTCCCCACTGAGCTATCGCTGCTCGTATTTATATTCTAATGCACGAAATGGCATCTTGTTTAGTCTTTCTTTTTTGTATTTATAGAGACATGTCCGAAATCGTTGACTGGTGTTTATCAAAATAAACAGTTATAGCCAAAGCTGAAGCTGTGAACATACCTATATATAAAATATTGAAAGTAATGTTTACATTAAAATTAAACTTCTACATACGGATTTTACATATCTCTACCCGTAACCATGACTACTGAAAAGAAACAGAAATGTCGGGGCAAGTGTAAATCTAAAAATGTAATAGTAAAAGCAGTTTAATAGTTTCAAAAATATCTTGAAGTATCTTTAATAATCTGCATAAAAATCCGTATAAACTAATTTATTTTCAATGTATAACATTCAAAATAAACATTTGCATTTAACATTTAACATTTTTTTCCTGGCGTTCTGGACAAAGGCCAGGTTAAGAGCACCTTGAACCGACGGGCGTGTATGAGGAATGTGATGAAAGTGAATGAAGCCAGAGAAATGTGTCAGGATCGTAGCAAATGGAAATCCGTAGTCTCTGCCTACCCCCTGGGAAACAGGCGTGAATCTATGTATGTATGTATAACGTTCGCGTAAACGTAGGATTATATTAAGTAGGTAATGTTTAGTATATTTTAAAGCATGGTACACTTCCAGGGTGAATACGAAATAAACAACTTCATATTCGACTACAGCGAGTTGCCGTCGGACTGTGCGTATGGAGAGTACGACGCCCAAATTAATATACTCCGTGGTACCTGCGTGGTCGGCATTGTGGACATTCAAGTAGAATTCGTTGAAGACTAAGAGACTAAGCAGAAGAGGAAAAGTAACTGGGCGTCAAATAATAAATAATAAGTAAAGAGATGTACAAGTCAATATCTACCTAAATCTATTGTCAAATTACCTTGGCCATAAACTTTGTTCAAGAAATAAATGTTGCATATATACGCAGTTAATATTACTAGTTTTAAAAGTCTAATTCGTTTTAATTATGTATGGAAATAAATGAATGCTTAACAGTTATAATGTCTTTATTATTTAACACTTTATGTTGTAAAGAATAAGTATTTTTAGTTTATAGACAATCAAGGTGTATTTGACTATACAAGGTGTATCTATACTAATATTATAAAGCTGAAGAGTTTGTTTGTTTGTTTGTTTGCTTGAACGCGCTAATCTCAGAAACTACTGGTCCGAATTGAAAAATCTTTTTAGTGTTGGATAGCCCATTTATCGAGGAAGGCTATAGGCTATATTACATCACGCTACGACTTATAGGAGCGGAGCAGCAATGGAAAATGTTGCAAAAATGGGGAAAATTCTCTTATTTGAAGCAGACGAAGTTGCGCGGGTCAGCTAGTTAGACTATAAGCTGGAAAATTTTAAAGGGGTCGATGTACAATGAATATTTGGAGTCAACTCTCTTAGCTCTATTTTAAATGTATTATGCAAACGCGCAAGACCTTTTGACGTTAATTTAAACTTTACCAAAAAAACTAGGCTGTTTCAATGCCTCAAACGCCTACTTGTAATAGAACTCTACTCGTCGGCCTCGATGACGTAGTGGTTAGTGTAACCGACTGCCACGCCTGAGGTCGCGGCTTCAATTCCCGCACAAGTCAAACATTTATGTGCATGAACATGGATGTTTGTCTTGGTCGGGGTATTTGTATGAATAATATGAATGTATTTAAAAAAAAATTCAAGTATATATGTATGTTTATCCATTGTCTAGAACCCATAGTACAAGCTCTGCTTAGTTTGGGCTAGATGGTGTTGTGTGTATGTGGTAGAAAACTATATTATTATATCTAAGTTACTATTGTAAAAGAAATAAATAATTAAAGAAAGGAAAGAACAATATACCTTCCTTCTAAACTAAGAATTCAAAGCTTTTAACTTGTTAGTTGTCGGAAGGCTAGACATAAATGCAAACCTATTATGCCTGACTGCCAGTGTGCCGCTGTCACTCAATAGGTAACGCAATAGCCTTGCATTGTTATGGAGGACCAACCTCCTAAACAATCGTATTAAAAATAAAGCCACTGCAGCATCTATGAATCTACTTACTTGTTAGGTTTGCAAAATACAATCATCGTTTTAGCTGCAAATGAAGGACCGTAATGTTATGTTCCATAGTTTTTAAAAAAACAACCTCTGCACTATTCTTTTATCGCAAGAGACATTATTAATATACAAACAACGAACACATAGAAGTAATTGTTCATTTTGGACTAACATCATTAAGTGAGGGTCAGTGGCGAAGCGTAGTGGGGGCGGCAGGGGCGGCCCGCCCCAGGCGGAACTTTTAGGGGGCGGCAAAATTTCACAATAAATAATAATATCTTGTTGAACCATTTAATGACAAACGAGAGGAATGGATAGATGTATAATACACAATAATGATGACTGTTCTTGCCGAAAAGTTATTTAGAATCGCTTCCTATTATAGTCTTTTAAATGATAATACCTAAATAAGAGGACGGTAAAATTTTATATTATCGCTCCGAGCGGCAAAATTTTCTTCTGCCCCGGGCGGCTGAAACCCACGCTACGCCACTGGTGAGGGTTTCACAAATAGATGTCCCTTATGGGGAACAAATCACAACAATCGGCGTACTGTCAAAACGTGATGCAGGACCATAGATAGCTTAGTTGGTAAAGCGGCCTCGAGCAACTTGGAAATTCAATCGTCCTACTTCATAGATTGTCTTTACATCCGTTTACAATGTATATTATATGATTTTACATGTTTTATGGTAAAAACTAGTGTGATAGGTATAGATGTTAAGTGTACCAAAGCAATGTAAAAAGTAGTAGTATTCAGTTAAGTGTACGTAAAAAGTTAGGTAATTTAACATATCACCTTAACAATTGTTTTTGAACCTATTTTAGGGAGACTGGATTTAGTAGACTCTGAAAGATAGAATAAGGAATAGTGTTATTAAAGAGAGATGCGGCATGAAAGTGGATATAGTGACAAGAATAGAAAAGGGTATGTTAAGCTGGTTTTGGCATGTAGAAAGAATGGACGAGGAAAGACTGACTAAGAAAGTTTATAAGGCTAGTGTGAATGGAACAGTCGCAAGAGGAAGGCAAACCTAGGCAAACGTTTCTTGATCAGATCGGAGGCGTTCTGGACAAAGGCCAGGTTAAGAGCACCTTGAACCGACGGGCGTGTATGAGGAATGTGATGAAAGTGAATGAAGCCAGAGAAGTGTGTCAGGATCGTAGCAAATGGAAGTCGTAGTCTCTGCCTACCCCTCTGGGAAATAGGCGTGAATCTATGTATGTATAGATTTAGTATGTTTAGCGATTATCCCTCTTCCGATTGGTTAGTCTTATTTTTCTAGCACATAAATATGAAAGAAACTAAACATAACATTTTACTCACAAAATCACGTAAGTAGCCACTTATAATAACCTAGATAACAATATTAGCCCTCTATATAAAATGTCTCACTGCTGGGCACGGACATCTTCTCGGTTTAAAGGTTAGGCCATAGTTCACCACGCGCGCTGGCCCGGTGCGAATTGGCAAACTTTACACATATTCGAAAACATGTAGAATTCTGAGATATGCAGGCGGCATCACGATGTTTCCTTCCCCGTTAAAGCTTGCGATAATTATGAATCTATTTTATACGCATATAACTACGAAAAGTCGGAGGTGCGAGCAAGATCAAACTCGAGACCACTGCGTGTAACGTCTAGCAACCAGCTATCGCTACGATATATGTACTTATACGAACGAGAAAATACGCCATATAATACAAAAAACACAATAGGTGCCAAAGAAGTACCTCCTCTTCTCTCGAAGATGTTTCAAAAAAAGGAATCTTCCGTAGCCCACCGACATAATTATGAATTTTGCCTTTGCCTGTACAAGTCATCGGCTTTCCTACTTGCCTACTAACGTGCCAAACTATCCCATCTAGTCTGAGCAGTGCCTTTAATAAAAATATCGCAGCAAGTGATAGGTCACGTCATTTTTTAAGCTAGCAGAAACAATATTTTATATTTAGGCACGGTTGGGACGCACGTTTTGGTTACGTTTTCTATGCATACAGAAATGAGAACACGGTGTGGACTTGAGGGATAAACAGCTGGGTCGTTGGATAGCTGGATGCTTAGTAGGATGGATGGATAGATGTATATACATATATTTAAATGATTCGGTGGTTGAATGAATGTTTTTTTTTATATAGCTAGTTTTTAGGATAATAGAATTTATTGATTATTTAGACGTACAAATGTATACTTATAGCACGCATGGGGAGAGAAGAAGGAAAAAGAAAGTTTTAACCTCTTTTTATTTCTAGATATGCATGGTTCAAAAGTTACACGGAAGTATACCTTTATAATCCACAAAAATTTTACTTCTTGGATGCGCACATGCTTACACGCTCCACTTTAAATTATTTATAGGTGAAGGCAAAGTGAAGGTCCAAACAACGCTAAATTCGTAAATGTTACAGTAACTTTATTTAAGAGCAGCGATAGCTCAGTGGGGTGACCAACAGACTGCAATGCAGAGGGTCTCGGGTTCGAACCCACGTCGCGCATCTCTGACTTTCGGAAGTTATACGACTTTTCGAAGTTATGTGCGTGTTGATTGACAATTATCGCCTGCTCCGTGCCTCGGAGAGCACGTTAAGCCGTCGGTCCCGGCTGCCATAAACATCTATGGCAGTCGTCATTGGGAGAGTGTCGACACAAAAGATCCCACTGGGTCGAAGTGTCACCGGTCTGCACTGACTGGCCCCCACATAAGATAAGATAAGATAACTTTATTTAATCTGCTTTACCTTTTTTCTTTACCGGGTACATACAGAAAATATCATGGGTATAGCTTATACAGCGGTATAAGCGATACCCATGATATTTTCTGTTTAGCAATACATTTTTCAATATATAACATTGTAATAATATAATTACGAACTATTGTATCAAACACACATTATTACGTGTCAGTGTCTCCTTGTAGATACAATCTAGACTTTTATAGCTGTTCCACATGCCACGACGCATTGTCTATATAGACACCAAGCTTACAGACTTATGAACAAACGAATAGAAATGCACCTGGCTACTGGCTTCATATTGACACGATGCATCGGCGAAGTTATTAATGTAAGTACAAGATCCTGTTATATTATTTACGGCTTGAACTGCAGCGGCCCGCCGGCAACAGGAATACGCTTTAGCGAATTTTCCATTTAAATTTCCGCTATGCGATTACTGCTACTGGAAAGGGCCACTGTGTTTTTAACGCTGTACCAATAATATTTGTCTTCTAAGCTGGAAGCATAACGGGTGTTTAGGATACTACGCGCCACCTTTTATCTAAGATTATTCCTCATTTGGCGGTTTGATATATATATTCGGTAATGTAATGTAAAATCCTTTTTTTTATTTAAATGAAGAATTTAGAAGTTGACTGAACAAAGGTTCATAATAATAAATTTTATTTTGCCTTTTTAATTCACTCAACTAGGCAGGCAATTAAGAAAGGTGGGGGGGGTTTCAAAATCCCTGAAATTGGAATAGTGACTATCTGAACAATATTAACAAGTTATTTTTCTTATGTCATGCTTAGGGTCCAGGAGGATGATTGGAGTAACTAGTGTACCAGTAAGAGATAATAATCAAGATGACACGAAAGCAACTCAACGACATACGACGGGTTTTCAATGTACGGTAAGCTAAATGTGTAGAAAACATTGATTATCCAAAAATATTATGCACACATCATTATTTACATACTATATGTAAATACAAATGATAAAGACCAACATGGCCTTTAATATTTTATTTATATCTGCTAGTAAAATTCTCAATAGCAGCACGTTGGTTATATATGTGCTTGTATACGGCGATGGGCCTATCCCTACTACGAGGCACCTAGAAACTGGCAGGCAAAATCTGGGCACATCTGCCTTCGAGGATATACGGCGTAAATGGCGTATACAATATCATGTTCGCAGCATGTGAATAGTTGAAAAGCATAACACTAACCAATAAATTATTAATGGGAAAAGCGAAAAGGACAAAAGATTTTAGGGCAGGTCTTTTGATCAAAGATCCGATTTAGGTATTATACAATAACGCGATTATAGCGTTGATTTGAAAGGATGTAAATCGTTTTCAGCTCTGAAAAATTGTATCGACTGACAACTTGCTTTTTTTATACATATAATAATCAAATATAATTCTATGATTACAAACTTTAATATAAACTTACTTCTTACTTCTTATTATAAACTTTTTTACGTGGGGGAATGCATTGACGCATACCTCTCCGCGGGGCGACGGAGAGGCTATGTCGGGCTCACCGGGGGAAAGATACCCCGGTAATACCGACTAAACCTACCACGGTGTTCCTCGACATAACCATAGACGGCGGGGCCGCGCGAATCGCTTTCACATGCAATCGCGACCCCGCCGAGGTTTCGGCCCGCCGTGTGAAACGGCAGGCCACTTCACAGAAAATACTTCCTCCACTGTCCCCCTGGGGGGGACAAAAACACGACACAGAGGCGCACATGGGAACACGCACGCCGCCTCTCGGACCTGGTGCTGAACGGATGGCGGGCAGACCCACAAAGCCCGCCATCCCCAGGTCAATCCTCAGGGTGGCTGGAGGTCATCTCGCGCCCTCCGGCGCCCGGTTCTGCGGTTGGGGAGAGGGTTTAAACGCTCCCTCTCCCGCTCCGCCGCCTCCTTGATGGAAATGACTTCCTCACAAAAGGAGGCGACGGCGTTCCACGACCTCTCACTCCGGACCATAGACTGAACTACGGCCGGAAGTGAGAGGGCAATCAGTCCGACTGCCGCGATCAACTCACGGCGCTGCGATGCCCAGGCAGGGCAGTACGCCAATGTGTGCAGCGCCGTGTCCTCAACAACGTTGCGGCAGTCGCCGCAGTGGTGACAACCGGGCGTATCTTGCCGGCGTATACGACACAGGAACTGGCCAAAACAACCGTGGCCAGTCATTACCTGTGTCAGCCGGAAGGTGAGGGCGCCATGCCGCCTCTCCAGCCACTCCTCAAAGACGGGACTAACCGCCACTATCGTGGCGTGCCCGGCACTAGGGTGCACAAGTCGTTCCTTCCATTTCTCCACTACGACCTGGCGGAGCTCGGACCTTGCCGCCTCGAGAGCGGGAAGAGCAGGTCCTTCGCCCCGAGCTAGTGCCTCCCGGCGCCAGTGGAAGAGTGACGCCAGAAGCGCCGCTTCCAGGTCCCAGGGCAATCTATTATAAACTTAATGTAACACACTATTTTATTTTCTATAATCTCATTTAAATCCAATATTATTACCTATATCCTTATTAGGTTAGCATAGCAAGTAATATTGATTAAATTTTAATTGTGTATTTAATTTTGACATGGCATGATTTTACTGCTAGATTTCATCTGACACCTTATTAAACCTGTTTTAATGAATAATCTATTTAAAAAGTTCTACTTTTGGATACACTGTTCTATGATCTCAAAAACAACTTTCGTATCAGCTGATAGCTGTGCTATATTTTTGTATTGGTGAGCATAGGTATATGGGCTACACGAAACGCTTTCCATAAGGCAGGTGATATGCTTATTTTAGCCGACGATTTTAGAGAAATGACGCGTATCGTGCGTCAATAGTAATAAAGCCTATCTATCATCTTTTGACCAGTGTAACTTCCACCTAATAAATGGAAAGGTCGGAGGAGGCTTGCTTATATGTAAATGTTTAGTTGTCCATTCTAATGTTAAAAAGTTATTTTTAAACAGCATGGTCTACTAGTAATATGATGTTCATTGAATCGAATTAGTCTCTACTTGGCGGCATTCATCGATTGTAATAAAATAATTAGGCAGTGAGCGTCATTACATTACCTAATTATACTATTAATATGATATTCATCACGGAGTCTTAAAGAATAGGCAGTCAAAAATCAGAATTAGCAGGTTTAATAAAAGAAGATATTGTATCTTTGACAAGTCCACTCAATTTAACGTTAAGCAAAAAGTGAAAACTCCGCCGTGAATCCCTAAAGCTGACCTTGAAAAATCTCATGGTAATTCTCACTTTGACCTTGTATAGATACATGTTTATGCCTCGAAAACCAAAACTCAAACGCTGGCATAGAATAACTAAAAAAAACCATTAAACTAATTATTTGACAGACTAACAAAACAACAGTTGGTCGATAAAACAGATTGCTATAGAGAAGTGTCTGCAGTGAGAATCCAACTGTCCAATTTATAATATTCGCTTACTAAGTAGTAAGCTAGTATTACCAGCCCAGCCTAGATAACATCACAAAACTATTCCAAAAAGCCAGCAATGGAATTCGCGGTAATATGACCGGATATATTTATAATGACACGAACTTTCGCGTGACGATAATAAGTTCTCCAAAAAATCTATGCAAATATATGACAAATACTCTCGGCTGTATTTTAAGGAAGTTTCAGATCACTTGAAGGTCTAGGTATTAGCTTAAGGTCTCATCCAGTGATTAGGTATTAAAATAACTAAACAATAACAACCAGTTGCGTATCGATGATCTATCGTCACATGGCGATGCTTATCACGATATTTACAACTATCACACTATCAGATATGATCAAGTAATTATGATCATGCTACTCGTTTATATCACGGGAGAAAATATGTTTGTTAGTTCGTGTTTCAGAGACTTACTCCAATAACTGATTTAAATTACTTATATTTAAAATGAATATGTCTGTATCTCATTGATTTATCTTACTGTGCTTATAAAACACAGAGGTATTCTTTTGGATTTACAATAGTAATTCCAAAAGAATACCTATCAACCAAGATACAGTACCTAGGTAAGGGTATACGACGACAATACGACTGCATGACAACCCAGTCGTGAAGACTTGTATAATAATAAATTTATATCGCCGAAAGAATGACCAGACGTATATTACGCATATATTTCACCAACTTTAGGTCCTAAATTATAGGGCTTATTGTCGTCTACAGTTCCAATGAATTTCTTGACAGAAAATGCTAACACTGATCGACCTTTAATCCGCGAATCCGACACAATAGCTTTTCCTACCACAGCGCCAGATATAATTTATGTAGTAGTCAATGTTAAATAATAATAATATCAGCCCTGTATAATAACTGTCACTACACTAGGCACAGGCCTCTATTCATTTTTAAGAAGAGTTAGGCCATAGTCTCATTGTAGGTATTATGATGATCAACATAGCCAGAAAATAATTAGGCCTATAACTTCTTAACACAGCTGTAGCCCCAGGCGTAAAACGTTTTCGGGTAAAATCGGTCAAATCATCGAATGTACAACTACATACTGCGTAATTGATCCGACATCGCTACAAACGAACGATATACAGGTTGTTTGGTACATCGTTTGCCAAATTGAATTACCTGAAAGGAAGTATCACTTGCTATAGTTTAAGCACCCAATCCACTTTTCACGTCACGAGATATTTTTTAAATAAAGAACATTTCTTTTTTTGAAAAATTACTGTACTCAACTTTTAAACCTAAATTTAGAAGAAAATTGCTGATATAGCCTTAAAATGTTGTTCTAGTTTTTATGTTTACCGTTATGTTTCTCAATAAAATTTAGAATTACTTGCAAATAACATGAACTCTCCTTTTTATTTACTGTCAAAGTTTGGTAAACGGTAAAATTAAACTTATGAGTGAGTGAGATAAAAAAAAAGTAAAAGCGATCGCGATCTTCCGTTTTGTATAAAAATTCTCTAATCTATTTATTTTCTAATGGTATGCAATATGCCATAATAAATAGTTAATTCTTTTACTAAATTATTAAATTTGTGACTCATGTACACAAATTCGGTGAATCAGGCAGAATTCAATTTATGGCATAATTATTTTCGCTCGGATAACTTGGGCGATTATCTCACTTCTGCGCATGTAACTAACCTACCTTTCTTTCAGTCAATTAAATTTGGCAAACGATGTACCAAACATCCTGTATATGATACACACATATATACAATGTGTGTATCATATAGGGTCGGCCATGTGTATCAGTATGTGTACATAGTAGGTAGTGTAACAGGGACGCGATAAATTATATTCCTCAAATCCGGCTATGCAGTAAAAACTAGTTAACGAGACGCTGTCCTAATAGAGTTGTACTAATTAATCTCTTTCCGTTTCGGAGATGGTGTGGACTACACGTTTGTTTCATAGAACCAAGGTACTGCGGGGTCAAAATTAAATCATTCATTTATTTAGATCACAACGTAACACTTATGAACGTAAAGGTTATCGGTTATTCTACCGCGCCTGGAAAGGTCTAGCCGGTGATTGGAGGATGCGGTACCTGACATTGAGGCTTGTACTCTCAGGGGCGATGTGGTTACATGGGCAAACATGTTCGTTGCTCGGTAAGCAAGCACGGCTTGTACGCCTTAGTAACAGTCGTGAACGGTATGCGCAAAGCATGGCGTAGTAGCGTGGTGCAATCTTCTTTTTATATATTTTTTTTACTTGGGGCAATACTTTTTACGCAATCCTTCTTCGCGGGAAAAGGGGAGCGGAGAGGGTATATCGGGCTCATCTCATCATAGATAAAAAGTCCTGGGTCCGACTAAACCTACCACGGTGTGCCTATTCGCTGCCTTGAATGATGGATGCATCGCTGGAATTAATTCAGCGATTCACCCAGTAGTGCCCGATGCATGAGCCGCCTGCGGGTGACGTCACCGGGCGTCGTGAAACCTGCCTTCCACATCTCGGGTACGTGCTTGCTCAGCAAGTAGAGACATGACAAGAATTACTTAGGCATAACTCAGGCTTACATATTTGAAATAGTAATAAAGAACGTCGGGAAGTGCAAGCGCCTTACCGCGCCAGTAGCATAACGATAAGGAAGACTGATTCTCTGTCGGCTTCAGCGAAGTTATCGTTAGCAACTGACAGAATTGCGATTGTTTCTTTATTGTTCTAGTACTTATTTGGAAATAGTGTCACTTTGGCTGGAGGTAGATCGCTACAGAGAGCCGAATGCGTAGATTTGGAGCAAGACATGTCTATAACTAGTCATTGATACGATAATTATGTTATAAATTTATTGAAGTTTATTGATAATTTTGATAATATTGTCTTCTATTTACGCGAATATTATTCATTGAAATTAAACTGCTATATACGCATTTTATCGCGTTGTTTATTTGACACTTTATTACAAAATTTTGAAAATTGTTACACTACTACTACTATTAAACTTTATTAATTTTTAAGCTAATTAAATTATTATTAAACTATTTAGATTTAATTTATTTTTACACTTTCCCCGACGTTTCGGTTGCTTTTCAGCAGCCATGGTCACGGGGAGACTAAGATGGCAGTTGTCTCAATGTTCCAGTGTAGTTATTTCAAAGTACCCGAACATAATTTAATCATTGGTGTTTCTATTTACGCAGAATGAGCTCAAAGTATCATGAAGTCTAGCTGTGGTTTGCTTCTTCTTGGGTTTGACTATTTTTATTACTGGATCCCAAGCTGGTGGCACATTCCAACCATCTTCTCTATTAAAATTAGGATGTTTTTTGATTTCAATAGCCTCGCGAAGCATCCTTGGTAGGAATCGGTGTTCTTTAGCGAGAATCTGTGGTTTGTCAAATCTCAGGTAGTGGTTGGTCCCCTGTTGCACATGTTCACACACAGCAGACTTCAACGAGCGTTGGTGTTTTACATCAGCTATGTGTTCTTTTATGCGGGTGCCTATGCTTCTCTTGGTTTGACCAATGTATGAGAGTCCGCAGTCACAATCTATTTTATAGACCCCTGCATCTTGTAAAGGTAGTTGGCTAGTTGTTTAGTTATTAAATTAATTAAATTATTATTAAAATAATTAAAAGTTAGTAAAGTTTAATAGTAGTATAGTGTAACAGTTTTCAAAATTTTGTAATAAAGTGTCAAATAAACAACGCGATAAAAGCCGTACATAGTAGTTTAATTTCAATGAATAATATTCGCGTAAATAGAAGACAATATTACAACTCTATGTTCTATTTCATTATGAATATATCATTAGTGAACCTTATATTAAGGCTTCACCTATGATATTCCTGTATGATATGACTAATTTGAAAATGAATATGTTAAATAAATAAATTACACTTCATTCATTCTGTGAAAAACGCCATGTCTACGGCACTGAAACAACGAAGAAATATTTATTACGATTGCCTACGCACAGAGCCGCGTGCTATATCTAGTAATACGTTATATATTAAGTGTGTTCGAGCAAACAAACTCATTATCGGAGACAGAACAAACAAGTAAAATGTTGAGCCTGGTCATATTGTATGGAGTTTGTTGCGGCCTCGCGACGGTCCACTGTGGCGGTGATATGGTAAATTTAATTTTACTTAAGTATAGACATTCAAAAGTGGTATAGACACCGAAAAGATACATTACATTTTTGATATACAGTCAATTATATGATTTTATTTGAAAAAATTTGCATATACAGATTCTCTCCTGTTTCCTAAAGGAGTAGGCAATGACTACGGGTATTTTTACTACGGTCATGGTAAATTGCTCTTGGGTTAATTTATTATATGTATACCCTCATGCGCGCTGTTGTCGATTAATTGCTCTTATAACCTGACTTTTCTCTATAATTTGGTTATATAAATATATTTTTAATATTAAAATGTATGATCTGCTCAGAGAAAATAGTTTATCCTGGCAACCGAGGTTCTAGCATCGACCAAAAGATTATTGATTTATTTATATGAACATATAAACGATCAGTGCTCTGGTATTTGACGAAGCCAACTCCCGCACTAGAAAAAGTTTCCGTGGAAGACTTTATAAACATTCAATCAACGGTCACAAAGAACATATAGGCTCGGAACGACCATTTTAAAATCACACAAACAGTTGTCCCGTGTGAGGATTAAATGAGGCGTAGTGGCAGTTAAACTACTACGCCATCCGTGCAGTCGGTGTTGATGTTGTAACCAAATATTCCGAATGTATCAGGGTCCAGGTCATTGGAAAGTGAACTATATAAACAAGTGCGAGGAGGCCACCCACGTGTTTAAGTTCGACGTAACCCAGGAGAAGATCAACCGCACACACAACGGCTTCTGCGCTACCTTGCAGCTAGACGAGCCGTTCACCGAGGACTTTGGGGTAAGCAGTACTAAATTGCTCTATAGCTATGTTTCTATGTAAACAATTTTTCTTTTCTCTTAAAAGAACTTGCGATTAAATTCGCTGCGAGTACCAAGGCAGTTCCACTTTTCCCGGGAGTTTGCTAATGTCAAAACTCTGAGATTTCCATAGACACATTGATGTACCTGGCTACATGACTATTAGTATAGAGGTCATCATGGCCTTATTCCCAAAACAAAAATGCTACTTTTCTATTTTCGCACATACTTAATAACGTATTTGACAGATTCTTATTATATATGTGATAATCAATAAGTAATTTTATCCAAAATCTAAAATATAAAGATTTTTATAAACCCATTCATTTCCAAATTGCCTTTTAGAACTGGTAAAAGAATTGGTTGGTTGCCGCAATATAAGAAGCGGTCTTAGTACGGAAATGCTATTTATAAAATGTAATGTTGCTGTAAATGGATAAATAAATAAAATAAATTATAGCAAGCCTGACTTTTATATGAAGAAACCGCAATGAGACGATCACAAATAAAATACGTTTACTTCTCAGATGCGCGTGGACATATGCAAGTACGTAGACGGCGGATGCAAGCAATACCAGGTGATATCCGACGAATCCTTTTCGAAGTTCTGCAACAAATACGCCAAGAACAATGTAAAGACCGCCCTTGAGATGGCGAAGGTCGACCCACCGGAATTCCCTATCGAGCCGGTATGTATACAATACATACAGTGTTACGCCTAAATCCCTAAAGGCAGAGGTATCAAACCCAGATTTCACCAGCTATAGTATCAGGTCCCCAGGTAAGAAGGGGCGCGCCAGTAGCTGTTACCCCACCACAGTTTCTGGAACTGTACTGTGTCACAATGTTATTGGATTTTTCTGTCACAAAATTCTTAGTAGCACAAAGTTTACTACTGTAGCCTATAGACGGAAATAGGCAGTCCTCAACTACGTAGGATGTAAAAACATAGGTGGCCAAATGTCAATGTAATGTATTTGTATGAGGCGCTTATAGCCAGTTGCACTCACTGATCGGTAAACGATTAGCGAGGTTAAGCAACTTTGGGTGTGGTCAGTCTACAGATGGGTGACCGCTTAGTGGTATTTCATCTGAGCGTCTCCGTGCTTCAGAAGGCATGTAAAAAGTCGATCCCGGTTGTTGCCAAATTGACAGCACTCGTTAAGCCATGTCAGAGGCATGACAACTGGTTGGCCATTAACCACACGAAAAGAAGAAGAAGACTGTAATGTATCTCTACCTAACTCTTTGTGGACATAGCCGTAAGACTATGTATGTGTATTAAATAAAGTCTCCCGCGACACAGAATCGTCCTTAACCCATTCGCTGTCCCGTGATAGACACAAAAGAAAATCTATTGTTATGTATCATATGTGATTCATCGGACAGGTAACCTGTTAATCTCGCAACCAATGCAAATGTCAAAATCTCGCCGGCGTCCAAGCTGTCCGAGCGCCGGCGTCCCGTTTGACATATGCATTGGTGATCAGGTTAAAGCGGGCGTTGTGTTTACTTTCAATGTCAAATTCAATGACACGGTAAAATATATTCCAGGGTGAATATGAAGTAAAAGACTACATTTTCGACTACACCGAGCTACCGTCAGATGCTGTATATGGCGAGTTCATTGCCAAGTGTTACTTGCTGCAAGAGACTTTGGAGGTCGGCTGTCTGGAAATCAATCTAGAATTCTATGAAGACGACGAAGAATGCGACGAATAAATCTGAGTAATGATATATGATATTTAAGAAGGCTACAATACAGTCTGTATACAGTGTGTAACAAAAGATGTGGTCGGATGTTAGCGTCGTATAGTGTCCTGTACTATATGAAGATAAAACTCTGTAATTTTTTAAGCATAATGTACCTTCGGACCCTATTACTAGATCAAAATCTCACGTGTAAAATTTGGTAAAGTTAACACGAAAAATGATTATTTAAATGCTCATATGGCCATAAACTTGTCTTAAAGAAGTTTATTTTTACATGGAATTAACAACTCTAAACACATTTTATTACGCTTGCATGTCAATACCAATAAAGCTTCTTCTTTCTCGGTCATTTTTGGACAAATTCTGACATGACATCAACACCATCAAGAGTCCTTATTTAAAGTTAATTCGAATCAGTTCATCTATCTCACAAAAAACTAATTATATCAACATTTTTAAGTAATTTTATTATTCATTTTTTTATATTTTCAATGTATTAAAATTCTTTAAATGAGATTCAAGTTTTAGGGTAATCACATGGCCCCCTATACGACTTACAATATAACCTGACACTGACACCTTATTGTTAAAAGCTGTAAATAATTGTTTACCTTCATCTTTGTCAAAAGTAAATGTTGTATTACCTTTATTTATGAAAATATATAATTAATAATAATTATTGAGTATTAACTCAATAATTGGTAGTCACCAATTATTATTGAAATTAGAAATAAATATATCAGTAACAAGTGTCTAATTTATTATGCGCAAATAAAATCAAACTATCCAGCAATAGTGATTTCATTTAATACTAACATATTGCTCGCGGCTTCGCTCGCGTTGTATGCCAAAAGCAGGTAAGTAATATATGATAACAAATAAATCAATAAGTTTTTGATAAAAATCATGAATGATGAAATTATATAAATATAGAAAAATAAATGACTTATTAATGTATGACATATACATACAATATGAATTCGTTTAATGAACGACTCAAATAAATATATCTAAATGCCACTATAAATTGATTAATAATAATATCCTGCAGACCTATTTCGGCCACGGCAGCCAGTCTTAACGGAGACTGGCCAACTACGCAGGAGATATTATAGTGCACAAGTGTGTGCGCAAACACAAGTGCACTTTCTGTTCCCTAACTCTAATGATCCGATGGGACGGTAATCCGACACGACTGGAGAGAGATCAGGCGCAGGACCAACGGCTTTACGTGCTTTCCGAGGCACGGGAGTGTCTTACACCGCCAACTTCCTAACTCCATGCTGCTATTGAGATTTCTTAACTGAAAACCCCAATAACTGTTTGTTGGTCCGACCCGGAATTCGAACCCGAGACCTAATGCACAGCAGTCGCATTCACTACCGCTGCGCCACGGAGGCAGGCTGATTACCACCTAATTGGATCACCTACTTGACGGAACTCAGTCCCTTACTCCTAATCTTTTTATGGATGATTACAAAAAGATATTTTCACTATCCATTTGCATAACATTTTAAGACATCATATAACATGGCGTATTTTTATTTATCCTAATTATATTTACGCATAACAGCTTACGCATAAATATTTTTTACGCACAACTAGCCGCCTGGGGAAGCCCAAGGGATACGCCGCCGCAACAAAAAAATATGGTAACAAGTTATGTCAAAGTATATTAGGAAAAAACATTATGCGAAAAGAAGGGATCCCTAAAAAGATACCGGACCTCACGACGTTGCACGCATACCTGTGCTGCGGTATTAATCTACGGCCCGCAGCCATAGTACATTGGCCCAAAAGGTTGGAAGTGTGGAGTATTATTTGCCAAATGAAGGTACTTAAAATGAGGAAACTACTACGTATCCTCGGATAGACCAGCTCAACTTCACCAACAGAAAAAAAAATTATAATATTGTCTTCTATTTACGCGAATATTATTCATTGAAATTAAACTGCTATATACGGATTTTATCGCGTTGTTTATTTGACACTTTATTACAAAATTTTGAATATTGTTTCACTGCTACTACTATTAAACTTTACTAATTTTTAAGCTAATTAAATTATTATTAAACTATTTAGATTTAATTTATTTTTACATTTTCCCCGACGTTTCGGTTGCTTTTTTTTTTCCCCGTGACCATGGCTGCTGAAAAGCAACCGAAACGTCGGGGAAAATGTAAAAATAAATTAAATCTAAATAGTTTAATAATAATTTAATTAGCTTAAAAATTAGTAAAGTTTAATAGTAGTAGCAGTGAAACAATTTTCAAAATTTTGTAATAAAGTGTCAAATAACCAACGCGATAAAATCCGTATATAGCAGTTTAATTTCAAAGAAAAAGAAATTGGCAATTCCGAACTCCTCTGATAATGAATAGCCGCATCGTGGGATTCGGTATTGTCAATCTTTTCTTATTGCAATAGTTTGCAAGGCCTATCCAATGATGCGGGTGAACTGCTCTCTCTTAGCGATTATTCTATTACAATGTATTGCCGCTAGATAATGCTTAATTCGTTTCTCTGAAACGCGGGTAAAACGTTTTTGCTCTTGTAGAAACTGTTTGTTTCAACAAGCTAATCTCTGAAACGGCTATTTCAGAGATTATTTAGTTCACTATAATTCGTGGTGTCACATGTGAAAATTATTTTGGATACCGCCTCTTTCTTAAGGAAGGTTATATACAGACTATCCAACATCAGGCTACGCGCGTAAGAACAATTTTAGAAACTAATTGCGTTTTAATCTGCTTTCACAACTAATTACTTAAATATCTTTAAAACCTATTCTAAATTTCAAGTTGATAGCCTAAGGTATGTATGTATGTATATTATGTGGGGGCCAGTCAGTGCAGACCGGCGACACTTCGACCCAGTAGGATCTTTTGTGTTGACACTCTCCCAATAACCACTACCATAGATGTTCATGGCAGCCGGGACTGACAGCTTAACGTGCTCTCTGAGGCACGGAGCAGGCGATAATTGTCAATCAATACACACATATTTTCGAAGTCATATAACTTCCGAAAGTCAGAGGTGCGCGACGTGGGTTCGAACCCGAGACCCTCTGCATTTTAGTTTGTTGGTCTCCCCACTGAGCTATCGCTGCTCTAGCCTAAGGTAAGTAGTTGCTAAGAGATGTAGCTGTAATAGATAGGGTAGCGCCTTATTTAAGGGGCAATACGTCGCCCATATCACTTCGTGTATCAGTCAGCCAACAAACATAACATCCGATCAGTCCGATCGGTCTTTCAACGGAACAACCGATCTTAGGCATACTGTACCCGATAAAAATAAGTAATGCTTAGAAATATGATAAATTCGAATATGAGTTTGTTTGTTTGTTTGTTTGTGGCGGTTTCCCACCTTAACTACTCAAGCGATAATCATGAAAGAAAGAAAGAAAAAGATTTTTATTTTTGCACCATCATGACATGCAACATTAATTCATGTCATCATGACATTTCACATACAAGCTGTCAGGGTTACAGAAAAGGACATAAGGTACCTTTCATCTAAAATCTATTACTGTTCCCAAGGGCTATAAATTTATTGACATAATATGGATTAACACAAGCGAAACTGCGGGCAAAATCTTATGCAGTATTAAATGAATTAGCGTTCCATCGCTAAAGATTGAAGACGTAATAACCGTGTGTCGCTACTCTTATACGGTCAGAATATTTGTAGCGAGCAAAAAAGCGAGAATATATGTGAGTTTTACTAAAATTAAGCCACTAATGTCACACACAGACACTAATGTACTGGAATTAAGAACCATGGCAATTCAAGAGGACCCATACACTGGAACTGCTTTTATAATGTGTTCGGCTCTTCCTGGTGGAATTCACTGATTTCCTACCTGCCATTCAACATGGCTGTCGATTACATTTAAAGAAGATAGGTGACAGGCGACAAAAATATTTTCCGAGTACAACAAATATAACTAAAATCGATGGCCTAGTGTGAATCAGTCGAACTGCCACGTAGAAGTTTAGAAGATCCAACTTGTGGCACGCACATCTCTTTTTAAAGTCTTGTGCATATTAAAAGTTCTTTATCGCTCACTTTGGGTAAAGGTTAAAAGAATCGTAGGAGCCTACATGTCTAAGAGTTCTGTATAAAATTTTCGAAGATATTTGAAGTCTGTCATGTGTAAACATGATGGACTATATCTAAGTGTATTAATGCTTCAACGTTCATATTACCTATTACTCTTTCAAGTACAAGTACATCTGCTTGATCTTCTATATATCTATCTCCGTTTGGAGCCGGTAAGGACCAAGAAGTCCAGATTATGTCACCGTCTCTGTCTGTGCTAATCGCAATGTTGCTTGCCATCTTGAGGCATGTTCGTAAACCGGTTTATGAATGGGTGGTAGGTATATATTGCATGAAATTTCTCATCCTCACATAATATTGTTCTTAACCATGGTCACTAACAATACAGCAGCAATCCACGCTACAGGTTTGTCAGTGAACTGTACCTAGAATATTTCGTTTCGTAGTTTTCTAAGTCTTCTAAGGAAAAGTGGGCTGATATACATTTTTACTTAATATATAATAATATCAGCCCGTAATATAAACTGTCCTACTGCTTAGTACACTCTCCTCTTCTCAGTGTGAGAAGGGTTAGGCCATAATCTATCACGCTGGTCAAGTGCAGAGTCGGCCAGACTTCACATATCTTGGAGAACATTATAAAGAACTCTCAGATATACACAGGCTTCCTCGCGATGTTTTTCTTCGCTGTTAAAGATAGCGATAATTACGTATTTAATACGCAAATAACTTCGAAAAGTCAGAGGTGCGCCTTAGGATCGACCTCGATACCTCGGCGTAACAGTTAAACGGTTTCCCAGTATTTTTTGTTACATAATCCAAGTAATTTAGCTTGTTTTGTAAACTATGCATGCATGTTTATTGCTTTGTTTTTCCGGAATTTACCGCATTTTATGTTATAAATTCTACAACAATCCAACTCTAGATTGATAGATGACGCGAAATGACAGCATAATTACGAACGAAACACGTACATTTATTTACACTCCTCATAGATAAAATCTAAACTTTTAATATGTTTTCCACATGCCAGGTGATATCATTTATATAAGCAAGTAACTAAATGCGTATTCAGTACTAAAGCGAATGAAAATGCAGAAACTTTTGTTATTATGTGTGATATTAAGTGGTTCTATATTGCAATGTATTGGCCAAGCTGAGCTTGTAAGTACACAATTAATTATAAATAAGAAAGATAGGTTTAAATGAATAGAAAAATCACTGCTCTAATAATGATTTATGTACATAGGTAATTACATTCATATACAGTTGTGGACGCGGTACTTGCTTTGCAGGGTCAAAGCAGCGAAAGTACTTATAACTTGCCTACTTGTCTAATATTATTCGATTGCGAATGTGCTACTTCAAATCTAGGGTTATCAAAAATATGTTTATTCATATAAGTCATGCACATCAGATTTACACTTGATAAAGATCACTTATTTTCACAATATCTGTACATTTTGGTGTTATAAAACAAATATTTATCATATTAATTAAACTGAGCATTACTTGTAATAATGACAAACAAAAAACTGTACATGAATAATTAAAAGACGAAATGTCAGAAGCTAATAGTAATTTCAATATTTATAGTAAAATAATTATCGCTTGCTTTAACGGTGAAGGAAAACATCGTGAGGAAACCTGCATGTCTGAGAGTTCTCCATAATGTTCTCGAAGATATGTGAAATCTGCCAACCCGCACTAGGCCAGCGTGGTGAACTATGCCCTAACCCCTCTCAAATGAGAAGAGGCCCGTGCCCAGCACTGGGACAGTTTAATACAGGGCTGATATTATTATTATTATAGAAAAAGCATATAATACCAAGGTCAAAATAAGGAAAAATGTAAATATAGGTAATTTAATTGACTTACAGCATAGTAATATCTGGACGGCAAAAATGTTTTTAAATAACGTTCAAATAAATTTATATAAAGGGCCTTATATGAATTGGGTTAGGTTAGTGGAAGATTTTACTCTTTATAGTGGACTTTTAATGTGATTGTGAATTAACATTTACCTGTAGCCATATTAAGCACAACGAGGGCTTAGGACCAATAAAAAGAACAGGCCAGAAACCCTCGGTCACACTTTTTAGCCGCCAAGTTTACTATTCTTTGTGTATATAGACTGTCTCGGGGAGAACCAAACCTAATGGTATTTTCAGGGGAAACTAGCAAGTAACACTAACTTATTTTTATTTTGTCTGTACCTAGGGCCCAGGTGGATGGGTTGTCGAAGACATAATGAAATGCGAAGACAGTGACCAGTACGAGCTTCTGTTTGAGGTGACACGAAACAAACTTAATCGTACGCACGACGGGTTCTCGTTGTATATAAAATGTAACCAAGATATCGACGAGTATGTTGGGGTAAGTCAAATCATGTAACCGTTCCCTAGATATATTATTTATTTATTTAAGGACAACCAATAAGGCTTACACTAAAACATTGTGATGATACATACATAGGAAAAATTATGTCCTCCAGACCGAATTTCGGTCACGGCGGCCAATCTTAACGGAGACTGGCCATCTGCGCAGCAGATATTACAGTGCACAACTGTGTGCGCAAACACAAGTGAACTCTTTGTTCCCTAACTCTCATGATCCGACAGAGCTAACTGCCTTAATTATAGGCTGCAATGTCATGCATAACCAAAATTATTAATATATATTGAGCATTTGGATAATCGACGCAAGCACAATTTTTAAAACGGCTTTGCTGTTTATTTCAATAAAAATATCACTTGATGTTAACATATGTATGTCAAATCCGTAAATCCTATAAAAACTGCACGTGTGTCTTTATGATTGTGCGGTTGTGTGCGTGCGACACGCATGAGTGTGCGTATGTGTGCGCTTGTGCGTGCGTGCGCGCGCGTGTGTGTGTATGCATAACGCCTAACTCATCTAGAACGTAGACATATGTTAATAATAATTATAAGTAATTTCAGATTGAAATAGAAGTGTACAAGATGGTGGACGGCGGTTACAAGTACTACCTATATAGGGCGGAATCAAACGCGTGTACATTCGTCGAGAGTTACAGTAAATCAAACTTGGAAACTGTATTGAAATTGGCCGGTATCGACCCTCCACAATGTCCAATTAAAGCGGTAACAATGCAGAACTTACATTATTTTGTATTACACAGGACGGTAAACTACGCGCCGCACTTCTACGACAAACGAATGTCGTAATAATATTCGTTTACGCTAACGAATATTCTTACAACTTTCGTCTGAGTCGCCCAGTCGCCGAGTGCAAGCAGCACTGGCTTTTAGATAATATGAAAAATACCGACTTATTCATTGCCATCCGCGTAGATTCTATAGATTTAAAAATCATTTTTAAATATATATTAAAAAGAAATCGCGAATATAGTTATATAAACTCAATTCATTTTTAGCTAGAAGTCCGTGATCATAACGTCATCTGTCATTGCCTAATGTCCAATGTTTATTTACAAACGTGTTACGTCTCTTAACGAGTCGACGCCCATATTGCCGGAGCAAGCATTCCGACAGTTCAAATAATTATTGGTGTATTTTGTGATAAAATGATTTTTAATAAATTACATATAAAATAAATAAAATAATTATTAAAAACATTATTCGTTTGGTTCATAGACACCACTTAATAATGTGAAATGTTTTCTAGAATCTAGTTAAATAATGAATAATTGCATATACTACAATATAAGTTTTATTTTAGACCTTCTGTGTAGTTGTCACTAATACAATTGCTACACGAGTAAAAAAATTAAAACTCTTTATTTCGTGTATATTTCGATGTTTTAATAGTATTCATCTAAGTACAGATTATTCATGTAAAGTAATAGTATGTAGTGAAGTTTTCCGCGACACTGGTATTCATCATACACATAGCAGGATGGGTCAAAAGAAAAGCTTTGTCCATGATTGAAATCATGACTAACGCTTGTTGCTCGTACTGGTAGACAGACACTATTATTATACAGGGTGTCCCAGAAGTCGACGTCAAGCCTATATCATCATCATCATCAGGCTATAATAGTCCACTGCTGGACATAGCCCTCCCCTAATGAGCGCCATAGCGCCCTGTCTTCAGCTTGCCGCATCCAGCATCTGCCTGCAGTCTTCCGCAGATCGTCATCCCACCTGGTCGGAGGGCGTCCTACACTACGTTTGCCGAGTCGCGGTTTCCACTCAAGAACACGTTTACCCCAGCGGTTGTCGGTTTTCGCGCGACATGGCCAGCCCACTGCCACTTCAGCTTGCTAATTCTCTGTGCTATGTCGATAACTTTGGTTCTCTGTCGGATGTATTCGTTACGAATCCTATCCTTCAGAGAAACTCCGAGCATAGCTCTCTCCATAGCTCGCTGAGCGACTTTGAACTGGTGGACTAACCCTACCGTGAGTGTGTGTCCATGTCTCGGCTCCGTAGGTCATGACGGGTAGCACGCACTGATTGAAAACTTTCGTTTTCAAGCATTGCGGTATGGATGACGAGAAGACTCGGCGTAGTTTCGCAAACGCTGCCCAGCCCAGCTGGATCCTCCTCCTGGCCTCCCTCTCGAAATTGTTTTTACCTAACTGCAGAATCTGCCCGAGGTAAGTGTATTCTGAAACGATTTCGAGAGTGACCATGTACGACGATCGGTATTGGATCAATGTGGCCATTGATCATGACTTTGGTTTTATCCAAATTCATGCCAAGACCGATACGTCGCGAGGCTGCTGCTAGGCCGTCCAGCATCTGGTTCAGCTCCTCTAGCGACTCCGCCATTAAGACTATATCATCTGCGAATCGCAGGTGTGAGATGTAGTCGCCGTTTATGTTAATGCCTTTTCCTTTCCAGTCCAGTGTCTTAAACATATCTTCCAACGCGCTTGTGAACAGTTTCGGGGATATAACATCCCCCTGCCTCACTCCTCTGCGCAATTGGATAGGTTTAGACTGCTGGCCCTGTACTTGGACACTCAAGCCTATATAGCTATCAGAAAAATATAAAAGTAATCTTTTTTATCTGTTATGTAATCTCGAATAATGTTTCTTTAAGCTCTCGATTTTTTTCGATTATTCAGGATTACATAACAAAGAAAAATAATTCAAAAAGTAAATATCTGTAGTAACAGGAGTGAAAAGACCGTGACAAGTGTAGCTCATATACGTGTAGATTTCATAGATTAAAAAAAAAATGTTATCAGAAAAATATAACATAGATTTTTTTTCTGATTGCTATTATAACTTATCCTGTTACCTGATTCCGGCTTGACGGCGACTTCTGGGACAATATAACGGATATATAACGGAGCCGAGTCGTTGTACTGATTGAACCTTGGCTTGCACCCTACACATGGTTACCGTTGAAAGTGAGTGCGTTGATGTGACCATAAGTCGTGGGGAACGCACTGTTGCCTGGGATACAGGCTACAACCTAATCCAGGAGGCAAAGCTCATTTAAATTTTTTATTTATTCGGTTACATTTAAAAAGAAACAGATATTTTAAGGTTTGAGGTCTAGAGACCTAACTATCCACAAGCATCTCTAGCGGTCAATTCATCTATTTCAATTTCAATCTAATTCAAGCCCTATATTGTTATAGGGGATACCAATAATAAACGTGTTGTTACTGTGCGTATTTATATTGCAGGGCGAATATAAAGTGGAAAACTTCGTGTACGACTACAGCGAGTTGACGGCAGAGTGTCCGTACGGCACATTCGAGATATACGTCTACCTGACATCCAACGGCAGGCGGGTGGCGTGTCTCAAGTTGTATGCTCTGTTTGAGCAGCCATAACAACAAATTATTAAATAAATGTAAATGAAAAATTGTAAGTGATTTTTTTTAAATACATTCAATAATTAATTAATTAAATGTAAATGTAAAATACGGTTTGTTTCGTTTATATAATATTGTCACACGTTTACGCGAATGTTTTAGATTGTAATCAATTGTATTTTTAGGGTTATTAAAGCATTTTATTAAATATTTAAAATTTATCTAACATTTGTTGTTTTTTCAGTTTCCTTTATGCTAGGTAATTATATAAGGGCTTTAATATAACGCAAAAGCCTGTCATGGGCTACATACGTTAATGTTTAACTTCCTTTACCTACCAAACTGTAATGTAAAGCACCTGTGGAGGAACAGGGTGTGATGTCCCTCCAGCACAAAGGGAGGATCCTCCGACCAGGCTGGTTGATCGTGCCTGGCAGGCCGCGGCCCGACTGTTGATGTCGGGAGCTTGTATATATAGTTAGTCGCTGTGTAAACTCCACTTGTGCGATGCCGGATTGTGACGTCATTTGAGCGTATTTAGCGACATGTGTTAGATGTAGGCGGAACTTCTTTGTCTGTGCGAAGTATCGCCATCTGTTAGATGTAGGCGGAACCTCTTCGTCTGTGCGAAATCGCACTATACGTTCCCCGGCGTGCTGCGCGCGCCCGGCGCCCGCAGCGCGCTCAGCACGCCGGGGAACGTATAGTATAATGTAATTACCTGACAACAAGCTCGAACTGGTGGTGGTGCAGTAAGTGCTTGTTGCTGGGCAGGCGCGCGGCCAGGTCGCGCACGAGCGCCGCGCGCGCGCCCGGCGCCCGCAGCGCGCGCAGCACGCCGGGGAACGTATAGTATAATGTAATTACCTGACAACAAGCTCGAACTGGTGGTGGTGCAGTAAGTGCTTGTTGCTGGGCAGGCGCGCGGCCAGGTCGCGCACGAGCGCCGCGCGCGCGCCCGGCGCCCGCAGCGCGCGCAGCACGCCGGGGAACGTATAGTATAATGTAATTACCTGACAACAAGCTCGAACTGGTGGTGGTGCAGTAAGTGCTTGTTGCTGGGCAGGCGCGCGGCCAGGTCGCGCACGAGCGCCGCGCGCGCGCCCGGCGCCCGCAGCGCGCGCAGCACGCCGGGGAACGTATAGTATAATGTAATTACCTGACAACAAGCTCGAACTGGTGGTGGTGCAGTAAGTGCTTGTTGCTGGGCAGGCGCGCGGCCAGGTCGCGCACGAGCGCCGCGCGCGCGCCCGGCGCCCGCAGCGCGCGCAGCACGCCGGGGAACGTATAGTATAATGTAATTACCTGACAACAAGCTCGAACTGGTGGTGGTGCAGTAAGTGCTTGTTGCTGGGCAGGCGCGCGGCCAGGTCGCGCACGAGCGCCGCGCGCGCGCCCGGCGCCCGCAGCGCGCGCAGCACGCCGGGGAACGTATAGTATAATGTAATTACCTGACAACAAGCTCGAACTGGTGGTGGTGCAGTAAGTGCTTGTTGCTGGGCAGGCGCGCGGCCAGGTCGCGCACGAGCGCCGCGCGCGCGCCCGGCGCCCGCAGCGCGCGCAGCACGCCGGGGAACGTATAGTATAATGTAATTACCTGACAACAAGCTCGAACTGGTGGTGGTGCAGTAAGTGCTTGTTGCTGGGCAGGCGCGCGGCCAGGTCGCGCACGAGCGCCGCGCGCGCGCCCGGCGCCCGCAGCGCGCGCAGCACGCCGGGGAACGTATAGTATAATGTAATTACCTGACAACAAGCTCGAACTGGTGGTGGTGCAGTAAGTGCTTGTTGCTGGGCAGGCGCGCGGCCAGGTCGCGCACGAGCGCCGCGCGCGCGCCCGGCGCCCGCAGCGCGCGCAGCACGCCGGGGAACGTATAGTATAATGTAATTACCTGACAACAAGCTCGAACTGGTGGTGGTGCAGTAAGTGCTTGTTGCTGGGCAGGCGCGCGGCCAGGTCGCGCACGAGCGCCGCGCGCGCGCCCGGCGCCCGCAGCGCGCGCAGCACGCCGGGGAACGTATAGTATAATGTAATTACCTGACAACAAGCTCGAACTGGTGGTGGTGCAGTAAGTGCTTGTTGCTGGGCAGGCGCGCGGCCAGGTCGCGCACGAGCGCCGCGCGCGCGCCCGGCGCCCGCAGCGCGCGCAGCACGCCGGGGAACGTATAGTATAATGTAATTACCTGACAACAAGCTCGAACTGGTGGTGGTGCAGTAAGTGCTTGTTGCTGGGCAGGCGCGCGGCCAGGTCGCGCACGAGCGCCGCGCGCGCGCCCGGCGCCCGCAGCGCGCGCAGCACGCCGGGGAACGTATAGTATAATGTAATTACCTGACAACAAGCTCGAACTGGTGGTGGTGCAGTAAGTGCTTGTTGCTGGGCAGGCGCGCGGCCAGGTCGCGCACGAGCGCCGCGCGCGCGCCCGGCGCCCGCAGCGCGCGCAGCACGCCGGGGAACGACTTGCGCGCGTCCGCGTAGCGGCACTCGAACATCGCCGCGATGCACGAGCGCAGAACCTGCCGGGCGCCAATCGTGACATACAACATAACACAACTGATGACGTACTGGTTTAAGTGGTCGGTTCGCCACTGCCCTTGCATTGAGTGTCGTGGTTTCAATTACCACACGAAACAAAAATTTGTGTGATCCGCAAATAGTTGTTCCGAGTCTGGGAGTTATTTGCGTCCGTTATTTGAATGTTTGTAAAGTGCCGTGCAACACAGGATTTATTTCTAGTGCGGAAGTTGTCTTCCCAAAAACAAAACAAATAAAATAATAGATTTGTATTTGATTCTTATGTCGTGTGATTAAGGTTGATAGTCGTATGGACTCGGGTTTTATAAGCTAAACAAACGTGTTGTCGGCTCAAGTAAATATTTCACACTGGTTTATTGAACAAACTATAACATACAACAGACATGCATATCTACCTATACTAAGTTAGATGCGACCATAACAGTATTTGTTTTTAATTTAATTTGTATAACGTAGGTAATATAATAGAATTAAGAGCGCGTCTCGCCATTAATTACGTTTGGCGAGTTTAAAACTTTGAATAAATCTAAGTTACTATAAAATAGTAAGGACAATAAATTACTTAATAAAAATGTTTTGCGAGTGTTATGCGCACGGAATGGCGAGTGTTAATGTACACGCGGCAGCGACAAATAGCGATACCAAAGTTATGTGTGGACGTGAATATTAGTAACGATTTAATATTGCTATCAACTAAATCGCTTAATATTGACGTCTACACACCAACCGATATATATACAACATGTAACATAATAAACTCACATCCTGAAAGTAGTTTGTTCAAAATCGGCTACTGAATAAATACCAGCAATTTTTAATATAGGTAATTTTTCATCCCTAAAAT
Organism: Catocala fraxini; assembly: GCA_930367265.1. Classification (NCBI taxonomy): domain Eukaryota; kingdom Metazoa; phylum Arthropoda; class Insecta; order Lepidoptera; family Erebidae; genus Catocala; species Catocala fraxini. The sequence continues at coordinate 18,022,641 of OV884045.1, forward strand.
AATTAAAACGAATTAAATTATAGTCACCCATTTATTAAACAGCTGAAATAAACGAAAATGTATCATAATTCAAGGCAATAAGGTTTTTGATGCAATAAAGGCAATGATGTTAGATTTATTGTAATATACCCGTACTATCCGCGCACAATAAGGAGAACTAGTTCGTTAAATTAAAATATTTAAGTACATAAAAGTAACATTTTAATGATTATATTATTATTACGATTTAATAATCTAATTGGGGTGTTTGAGGTTGTGCGTTATATCTGTGACATGTTGTATATATAAAGACAAAAACTATTTAAAACCTAAGCTACACAGTGTGTGTTTTCATAAAGTGCACATATGAAAATGAGTGAAACTAGACATCATTTTTACGCCAGGAAATAAAAAAAAAAGAAATATATATTTTTCGATTTATACCTATTTATATTTTTCTTTAGTAGTTATGGACCTTGTACCAAGAAAATCTTGTAACTTTTGAACCAGGTGGTTAATCGTGTTCAAACAAAAACAGTAATAATACGCAATGTGTAGACAATATCGACGGTACACTATTCACATCCAAAAAAATACCAGTGGCATAAAAATAAGGAACATTTTAGACCAAAACTGAGTTTCGTACCATGTTTTTTAAAACATTGTTAAAAAACTCAAGAAAACGTTCCCATTGCCCCTAGTTTTTATTAATTGAAGTTAATCTGTATCTAATAAGCTTTAAAACAACATAAAAACCACACCTGTATCCCAAACAAAACAGTTTTTATGATGGGCTAAACAAAGACCTTGCCACCACCACGTGCATCTTTTTTCGAAAATTGCATTATCTATCTCAGGTAAAAAATTAGGTCTTGTGTAATCCTTTGCCATAAATTACTAAACATACACTTGGGCTGCAAGTGCCACTTATTTTTCTGTAAAGATACGAAAGGTATAAGTAATAAATAAAAAATATCAAGTAGAAATCAGCACGTTTATTTAGTTTCATCAACCTACAATAAAACGTTTAATGTAGCAAGTTTTCAAAATGACTACCACGTTGTTGTAAACACGTAGTATTTCGCAGCAAAATCTGTTGCGCTGCTCGTCTTATCATTGTTGGATCTTCCTTTAAGGCACTGGCGCAGTTTAAAATCTCCTGCAGTTCTGTCTTACCATTTATGGGAGAGTTATAAATTATCTGCTTCATTGTCCCCCACAGAAAATAATCAAGGGGTGTCAGATCGGGAGAACGCGCAGGCCACCCGACAGGCCCTTGCCTACCAATCCATCGATTGGGATAGCTTTCATTTAAATAATTGCGAACTATTCTTCCATAATGTGCAGAGCATCTGTCCATTTGCAAAAACATTCTACGTCGTGTTCGTAGGGGTATATCTTCCAAAAGTAATGGATGATCATCACTTAAAAGTTAGAGAAATCTGTCTGCAGTTAATGTTCTTGGGAGTATTAATGGACCCATCAACATATCATCAATAAGAGCTGCACAAACATTGATCGAAAACTTCACTTGAAAAGTGGAAGCTCTTTTTAGCTTCGGGTTCTCTCCTTTAGGACTCCAAAAATGTAAATTTCTGCAGTTTGTAATACCGTCTCTTGTAAATTGGGCTTCATCCATCCAAAGAATAGTTTTTGCAAACACCACTTTGGGATTGCGTCAGTTCCTTCATGCAAATGTTGCACTCGCTGATAGAGATAGGGATGTAGACCTTCTTTCTTTAAAATGCGCCACACCGAAGTTTGCGATATGCCATGTGCCAATGCTAATTGTCTTGTACTGATATTTGGATCAGCAAACAAATCACGCAGTACAGCTTCTTCAATAGAGACGTCAATTATGGCACTTGCCTCGCGAAGATCTCTACTTGGTCCAAGTCCAGTAGTAGCCAATCTTCTATGAACATCTTGAAAGTTACGAGCAGATGGTACTGGTTGTCTCGTTGGAAACGTAGCTATATAAGTTGTACGAGCACCTCTTGCACTTCCATTACACAGTCCATAATAAAAATGCATATCGGCCATATGCGCCGGAGGAAAATCACTCAAACGGGGCATCACAAAGCAAGAACACACAAGTGGCAGCGGCGAATGATTCGGAGTGAATGATTCTTTCTGTAGACCTGGCCCGTAATTTATCCCTTACCCTGCACCTCAATCCCACCCCAAACTACCTGAGAAAGATAATGCAATTTTCAAACAAAGATGCACGTGGTGGCGGCAAGGTCTTTGTTTAGCCCATCATAAAAACTGTTTTGTTTGGGATACAGGTGTGGTTTTTATGTTGTTTTAAAGCTTATTAGATACAGATTAACTTCAATTAATAAAAACTAGGGGCAATGGGAACGTTTTCTTGAGTTTTTTAAGAATGTTTAAGAATACATTGTACGAAACTCATTTTAGGTCTAAAATGTTCCTTATTTTTATGCCAGCGGTATTTTTTTTGGATATAAATAGTATACTTTTGTTATTGTCTACACATTGCGTATTATTACTGTTTTTGTTTCAACACGATTAACCACCTGGTTCAAAAGTTACAAGGTTTTCTTGGTACAAGGTCCATAACTACTAAAGAAAAATATAAATAGGTATAAATCGAAAAATATTTTTCCTAGCGATAAAATGATGTCTAGTGTCACTCATTTTCATATGTGCACTTTATGAAAACTCACACTGTGTACACCCTGTACAGTAATTAATGGATAACCTTGAAATGTCTTATAGTAGAACTGATGCTCGTTCAGGGAAAAAAAAGAAACAAATCTATCCTAACTAGTACCTGAGATATGATATTTCTTTTAAAAACTCTTTTTTTACCTTATTTAACTTTCTTGTACACTACGACCATAAATGAATGAATTCCATCGGTTTTTTGTTGTTTTATTATAAAACAGTAATTATGCTAATAGATAGACAGTCAAATGGATTACAAGGTATAGCACTTAAAAAAAAAACTATCTATTTTTTGTTGCAAAAAATAGAAATTTTATTTTTTAATCAATCTTTAAACGTCTTGGGTATAAAAAGAGGGGATTAAATATAATGACCACCAAAAATACTAATTGCGCAGCAAAATATGCTTACTAAAACATATCATAACGAGCATCTATACGCCTCAAATCACTGCATTCCGTCTCGGAAGGGTTAGGTTATATTAGGTTCCTTCTTTGGGCACGCCACGATCGTGGCGATAAGTCCCGTTCTTGAAGAGTGGCTGGAGAGGCGGCATGGCACCCTCACCTTCCGGCTGACACAGGTAATGACTGGCCATGGTTGTTTTGGCCAGTTCCTGTGTCGCATAGGCCGGCAGGAGACGCCCGGCTGTCATCACTGCGGCGACTGCCGCGATGTTGTTGTGGATACGGCGCTGCACACTTTGGCGGATTGCCCCGCTTGGGCATCGCAGCGCCGTGAGTTGATCGCGGCAGTCGGTATGGTTGCCCTCTCGCTCCAGGCCGTGGTTCAATCTATGGTCCGGAGCGAGAGGTCGTGGAAGGCCGTCGCCTCCTTCTGTGAGGAAGTCATGTCCATCAAGGAGGCGGCGGAGCGAGAGAGGGAGCGCTTAAATCCTCTCCCCAACCGCAGAACCGGGCGCCGGAGGGCGCGAGATGACCTCCAGCCACCCTGAGATTTGACCTGGGGCTGGTGGGCTGTGTGGGCCTGCCCACCACCCGATCAGCACCAGGTCCGAGAGGCGGCGTGCGTGTTCCCACGCGCGCCTCTGAGTCGTGTTTATGTCCCTCTACAAGGGGACAGTAGAGGATCTTCTATGTAGTGGCCTGCCGTTTCACATGGCGGGCCGAAACCTCGGCGGGGTCGCGATTGCATGTAAAAGCGATTCGCGCGGCCCCGCCGTCTATGGTTATGTCGAGGAACACCGTGGTAGGTTTAGTCGGTATTACCGGGGTATCTCTCCCCGGTGAGCCCGACATAACCTCTCCGTCGCCCCGCGGAGAGGAAAGCGTCAAAGCATTCCCCCACGTAAAAAAAAATAGGAGTCCCGCGGTCTCCATCGACTTATTTTGATCTCTTTAAATATAATGCGGTTTAATTTTGGTAACCATTTACTATTTTAGTATTTATATCTGGTGATAAGTTAAACATAAGCCAAAAAAAAGTATGAATAGATGAGTGACCAATATTTTTATCAAAATGTCGATTTCAAGTAGATGTTTTAATGGTATTATTCATAATTGCATCTACTGTAAATAGAGAGTTATTGCTATTAATTATTTTATTTAAATATAAATTGTTCTTGGCCAATCGGGATTAATAAAAACAACATTTGACATTAACATAATGATGGAAAGATGGAAGACTCAGAATTTTCAATTAAATTCTGTGGAGCGATGAATCAACACTCAAAAGAGATGGGTTCTTAAATCTTAACAACTTACACAGTTGGCAACAAGAACAGCCTCATCTTATGCGTGAAGACAGATCCCAATATCAATTTAAAATAAATAATTGGACCGGGATATAAAATGGAAAAATAATTGGGCCATTTGAATTACCGGGGAATCTAACTGGGCAAAGTTATTTGGTATTTCTCCAAAATGATCTGCTGAGTTTATTGGAACAAGTACCCGAGGAGTAGCGAGAATCCTATTGGTTCCAGAATGTCGGCTGTCCTGCACTTTATGCTGTACCTGTTCCTGCATATTTAAATAGTATGTACCCGAACAGGTGGATCGAGCATCTGAGGTCAATTTTGTGGCCTCCACGTTCACCGGACCTGAATCCATTGGACTTCAAGATGTTTAAACTTTGATTAAAAAATAAATTTTGTATTTCATTTTAAAGTGCAGTAACTAGTCATCTTTTTGACTATCTATATATTAGCATAATTAGTGTTTAATAATAATACGACAAAAAACCGATGGAATTCATTCATTTATGGTCGCAGTGTACAAGAAAGTTAAATATGGAAATAAACATTAGACTTTAAAAAAACATATATCAGGTAGTAGAACGGATAGATTTTTTAATTTTTTGTTATGAACGGCCATCATCAGTTCTACTATAAGACATTTCAAGGTTATCCATTAATTACCGGACACCCTGTATATGTACATGCAACTGAATCTACGTGTATACATACCTCGAGTCTCCTGGCGGAGTTGGTCAGTAACAAGTGGTTGTACTCCGTGGCGCCGGTGGGTGGCGCAGCCGGCGGCACGATGCGAGCCTGTGGCGGCCGTAACGCCGACAATCTGTAACGCATTAAGTTATTATAGCAGAATATTACAAGATTTGTAGATTTGTAAAATCAATAAATTTCTTTATTAAAATATGTTCATTCTTGGAATAGTATTTTATACAACAGTAGGTATCTGTTTTAGTGGCGCCGCGATGTGACGTACGCATATTAAGTTTTGGGAGCTATTCCCGGGTCAGGCCAACAAAAAAAAATTGGAACTTTGGTTCAAGAAATTCTTTATAGTCGAGAGTTAAGGAGTTGACGGTGTTGCACTCAGACATGCCTTGGCTGGTGGATGCGCGACGACGCGCCCTCTGGCGGCCGCAGGATGCGCTGCTGGAATGTCAACATGCCGAGCATGCTTACTTGGTCTGGCTGGTCCGCGCCTGCACCTCTCTCATGACGTCGCGCACGCGCGCGGCGTCGAGCGGCGGCAGCGGCGGCTGGTGGATGCGCGACGACGCGCCCTCTGGCGGCCGCAGGATGCGCTGCTGGAATGTCAACATGCCGAGCATGCTTACTTGGTCTGGCTGGTCCGCGCCTGCACCTCTCTCATGACGTCGCGCACGCGCGCGGCGTCGAGCGGCGGCAGCGGCGGCTGGTGGATGCGCGACGACGCGCCCTCTGGCGGCCGCAGGATGCGCTGCTGGAATGTCAACATGCCGAGCATGCTTACTTGGTCTGGCTGGTCCGCGCCTGCACCTCTCTCATGACGTCGCGCACGCGCGCGGCGTCGAGCGGCGGCAGCGGCGGCTGGTGGATGCGCGACGACGCGCCCTCTGGCGGCCGCAGGATGCGCTGCTGGAATGTCAACATGCCGAGCATGCTTACTTGGTCTGGCTGGTCCGCGCCTGCACCTCTCTCATGACGTCGCGCACGCGCGCGGCGTCGAGCGGCGGCAGCGGCGGCTGGTGGATGCGCGACGACGCGCCCTCTGGCGGCCGCAGGATGCGCTGCTGGAATGTCAACATGCCGAGCATGCTTACTTGGTCTGGCTGGTCCGCGCCTGCACCTCTCTCATGACGTCGCGCACGCGCGCGGCGTCGAGCGGCGGCAGCGGCGGCTGGTGGATGCGCGACGACGCGCCCTCTGGCGGCCGCAGGATGCGCTGCTGGAATGTCAACATGCCGAGCATGCTTACTTGGTCTGGCTGGTCCGCGCCTGCACCTCTCTCATGACGTCGCGCACGCGCGCGGCGTCGAGCGGCGGCAGCGGCGGCTGGTGGATGCGCGACGACGCGCCCTCTGGCGGCCGCAGGATGCGCTGCTGGAATGTCAACATGCCGAGCATGCTTACTTGGTCTGGCTGGTCCGCGCCTGCACCTCTCTCATGACGTCGCGCACGCGCGCGGCGTCGAGCGGCGGCAGCGGCGGCTGGTGGATGCGCGACGACGCGCCCTCTGGCGGCCGCAGGATGCGCTGCTGGAATGCCTGGAATATCCACAGTATAATTTACACTTCCATTCATGAATCAGAACCAGAGAACAGTTTTTATTTCTTTCTTTATTCAAATTGATCGCTATAAACTATAGCTTGGCAAATTTATACGTGACACTCCCTTGGTCCGCGGGCGTCGGGGGACGTAAGGCAGCGGGGGTGGAACAACGTGCGCGCGGGACGGGCGTCACCTATAGGGATATCGGCACTAAAGAAATATCGATATATCGATATTTATTAAACTATCAATATCAACCTCGACATCTCGAGAAAAAATATTGATATATCGGTCAAATTTACAGAGATTTTCGATTTTAAAATAATATTGTATTTAGGTTATTTTAATGTATGAGAATCTTAATAAGAACTAAGTTATTTTAACAATTGTTCCTTTCAATAGGTAAATTTATAAAATATCAATATCTAAATAGCAATATTTTACAAAACATACTAGTCATAGACGATAATTCTATTTACCGTTTGTTCCTGTCTTTTACGGCTTTAAATTCTCTTAAATATTCTGCTAATAAATTAAACTTGAAAATATCGTGTTTAATATAATTTTAGATATTGAATATTTTATATCTGTATATTGATGTATCGGATCAAAATACATCGACTAAAATATCGATATATCAAATAAAAATATCGATATATTTTCAACAAGCCTAGTCACCTGACGGGAGCGTCAGTCTGGCGCCGTCGCTGTTGACGGTCACTTGAGTTTACGAGTGCGGGCGCTTAAGACAAAACACTAACAATATTACTACACGATGATGAATCCGCCGTAGGAAAAGTTATTAGACGTTAAGCTAAACAAATTATGTACTTACAATGTTTATAACAATTTTAAAATCGCATGGAAGATCCAGATTGAATCAAACATCAATATGATGTTAATGAAAAATGCAGAAAATGTGATGATCACGTAATAAAAATGTATGTAAGTACTGTAAAGACGACCGGATATGTGACGATGAGTTTGATAGATTCGTTATATCGCTAAATGATGATTCTGATAGCTCTGATTATATGAGCGAAGATAGTTCAGAAGATGAAAATATGGAATGTAAGGAAAGTGATTAACTTAATTTCATTTTCTTATTATTATTTGCTTTTATTTTTTATATGTCAACTTTTATTTTCCATTTTAAAAGGGTCATAAACAAATATTTATTTTATGTTTCTTTTCTTTACTTCTTAAAACATAAATAATAATTAATAGATATAGCAAAATAAACCTAGGGCTAATCCTCTCCCCAATCGCAGAGCCGGACGCCGGAGGGCGCGAGACGACTTCAGCCACCCTGAGGTTTGACCTGGGGGTGGTGGGCTTCGTGGACCTGCCCACCACCCGTTCAGCACCAGGTCCGAGAGGCAACGTGCGTGTTCCCACGCGCGCCACTATGTCGAGTCCGTCTCCCCTCTAGGGGGGGGAGACAGTAGGGTTTGGGGAGGGAGATTTGCCTAAAAGGTATGACTCTTTGTGTAGTGGCCTGCCGTTTCATACGGCGGGCCGAAACCTCGGCGGGGTCGCGACCGCATGTACAAGCGATTCGCGCGGCCCCGTCGATAGCGGTTTTGTCGAGGAACACCGTGGTAGGTTTAGTCGGTATGCCGGGAGGTACATTATTCTTACTCCATCTTTCTCTTTAACCCTGGCGAGTCCGACATAACTGCTTCGCCCACCCCCGCGGAGGGTTATGCGGCAAAGAATTCCGCCAAGAGAAAAAAATGTTTAATAAAAAACGTTGAACATATTGTTAATATAGTACATATTTTTAATACTACAGCACATCTGCTTGACATCCAATACAACGCAATGAATTAAGTTATAAGCAATTTACTTAGGGATATCAGGGTGTCTAGTACGAGTTGTTTTTATGTTAACGCGATCGAAACGTTTACCGCGTTTGGCTCTCTGATTGGTTAAGAGCGTGGAGCGGGCCAATCGAAGCGCCGAACGTCATAAACGTGTCGATCGCGTTAACGTAAAACAAACTCGCACTAGGCACTCTGCAAACCAATTCATAACGTAATTCGTATCGTGTGTAGTGGCGTACAATACGTCATCGGGTAGTAACATCCCTCCCACCCGCGTGTACCATAGAAGTGTCGCGTACGAATTTGTCAAGCTATATGTATTGCTGGTTTGTTATAATTTAATTAAGCGTATTATATCTTAACATCTATATACTGATCGCACCTGTGGGTTCGGATTTTCATTGAGGTGTAACTGCATCGCTAGATCCTGTAGGTGCTGCAACTCTAACTCTGGATTCAGAGACTCTAGTCGCTGTTGTTCTGGCAGGTTTCTGAAACATAAACAGGTATTATAAGGATTGGCTATCCCTTCATATCACAAGCATTCTAAGTTGCACAGGTTAACAACAAGTAGTGCTGGTATACAATTGACTGCACAGATGACGTAGTGGTTTAAGTGGTCGCCTCGCCACTGGCACTGCGCCGTGTGTTGTGGGTTCGAAGCCCACACGAGACAAAAATTTGTGTGATCCACAAATGGTTGCTCCGTATAGTTGAGACGTATTTACGTTACCTGGTTTTTAAACCATGTTTTCACTTCGAAGTACGGCGCCCTTGTATGAGCAGGTAATACTTTCAAGTATGACAGTATGTGCTATAAGTCGGATGCGCAAAAAACTTGAAACACTACACATTAAAATACTTGCATTGGAAAATGATCCAAATCATAACATAAATAAGAAACATAATCGCGTTTGTGAATAAAAAAATACTATAAACCTCAAAGTATTTTTTTATTTATACTATTTTGCTCCTTATTTATAATAGGACAGCATGGAATACGGGTCGAATTCCTGTGCAAGTATTTTTAAGTATGGACGCCACCGCTGGGAGCGTCGCTCGCGTCGCGAGCAGCGCGGGCCCGGCGCGTAGCCGCGCCCACTGCCCGAGTATTTCCGACGAAAGCCGAATGCTTAAACGGAATACATAATGCACTAATAACAAATACTTCGAAATATTTTAAAACCTGGTTTTTGACCCTGGTATTTAAACGTACTCGTACTTTGAAGCCCTGGTATTGTATTTTGCAAGTATATCTTATCTCTATTGCTCCGAGTCTGAATATTCTTTGGGTTGGTTGTTTAAATGTTTGTAAAGGCAATACAGGAATTAATCCTGTTTCAGTATCGTTCGCAAATCTAAGTCCAAATCATTTTCCTCAAAAGATAAACATATGTAATACTCACTGCACCAACTCGTCCCATATATCCGTGGGTCTCCAGGGCGGGCCCCGCTCTGCCACGAGCCCATTGAAGAACATGGAGTCTAGCAGTCTCACAGCGAACTGGCACGCGGACAGCCCGCGCGCGCCAAGGAAACCCATCTTGTGGAATGTCAGCACCGGGGACGGGTGGATGCGGATTATTGTAAGACAGTGTCTGGAAAATGGGAAAACTATATAAGAATATTTATTTAGCTTATTACGTACCAAGAATTAATGTATAGCCGGTATCCTGCTTGAACTTGGATATGTAGGTAACATACCATCCCAAAAAGGATCACAGTATACGCAGTCGAACATGCCTGTAATAACGTTCTGGGGAGAGTAGAGTTTCCAATATAGAGAGGTCTCTTGGGATACATATTTATATAAGCATGAACTTTTTTAGGTAATCATGAGCCACTGGGAGCACGGCTAGTACGGTCAACAACATAAATAACTGAACATTTAACAAATTCGATAATTGATGATATTCTTCTCCCTTAGCCTTAATTATTGCCAAGTCACTTGGGGTCGGCTTTTCTAGTCTAACCGGATTAGACTGGATATCAGTTTTTACACGGAGCGGCTGCCACCTGACCTCCGCAACCCGAAGGCTAACGATACCCTAAGGCTAGGCCAGTGTCAGGATATTAGAGGGTACTGACTTTTCCAATAACGGCTGCCATAGATGTTCATGGCAACCGGCACCGACGGCTTAACGTGCTCTCCGAGGCACGGAGCAGGCGATAATTGTCAAACTAACAAAAAAATAATTGATGTTATTAAAAATCCTAATATTATTGTTTGTTTGCCATGAATACCTAACCTTTGTTATAATTTTGAGAGAGGCAATCGAAATCTCGCAAGAGAGTATCAACTTATGTTGCTGACTATACACATTAAGCCTTGACTTCAAGAAGTAAGCCAGTGTGGTGAACTATATATATACTTTTCATACTAAGAAGATACTTGTTTCCAGTAGTGTTACAGTTTATAAACAGGTCTAATATTTATGCAACCAAAAGCCACTGGCAACGAACCGTACTTTCCGAAAAAAAAAAATAACTTCTTGAGCCCAATTTCCTTACCTGTAACCCTGCAGTAACTTCGCTAAAGTCCTCATGAACACAGCCCTGATCTCTTTATCGAGCATGTGAGGCGGCGAGGAGGCGGGAGGCGGCGGGGCGAAGGCTGAGTCAGCAGACCGCAGCTCCGGCTGTAGTACCAGCGCCAGGGCTTCTTGTAGTGAAGATAGCAGCTTGCCTTCCGGCCGCGGGATGTTTACCCCAGCTGGGATATGCAGGGACCCGACGTCTAGGTCTGCTACTATCACGTCCAACTGGAAAAATATAACATAGATATATTGACGAAAATACGAACACGACATATACGTATTACTCTGTTATAACCCTTGACAACGCATTAATCATTGTGTCTGGGATTCCGGCAAGAGTTAAAATATCTTAATCTAAGAGATGGCAAGGTTGTCTCTTTAAAAATACCTTTGCCTTGTTTTTATTATTGTCGAAATTGGAAAAATGCGGACTAGCTTCGCAATAACGATGAATTTTGATAACAGGTATAATGTCTATTCAATGAGACGGATCTTTTTCTTCTGCGATTTTTCTTGGACTACATAAATGATATACTGGATTTTATATATCCACTATTAGATCTTACGGTCCATATTAAAACGACATCTGTATGTAATCATTTATAGACATAAATTTAAAAAATCTTACCTAAACTAATAAAATTGCTATTCTATAACGTCTTGGAAAATTTAATTGGTAGATAATTTGTTTTGCAATACAAGACAATCACTAAAGTTAGAAACTGTATACATTTGATGCTGAACCACTAATTGACAATGATTATGCATAAAAACATACAATGCTAATCAGCAATTAAACATATCATAAAGTTAAATACCCTTTTGTGGTAAGACATATAAAATCTTAACTAGGTCTTCTCTCTTAGCCTTTATTTTTCCCAAGTCACTTGGGGTCGGCTTTTCTGGTCTAACCGGATTTGACAGGATATCAGTTTTTACACGGAGCGGCTGCCACCTGACCTCCGCAACCCGAAGGCTAACGATACTCTAAAGCTAGACCAGTGTCAGGATATTAGAGGGTACTGACTTTCTCAATAACGACTGCCATAGATGTTCATGGCAGCCGGGACCGACGGCTTAACGTGCTCTCCGAGGCACGGAGCAGGCGATAATTGTCAATCAATACGCACATAATTTCGAAAAGTCATATAACTTCCGAAAGTCAGAGGTGCGCGACGTGGGTTCGAACCCGAGACCCTCTGCATTGCAGTCTGTTGGTCTCCCCACTGAGCTACCGCTGCTATATATCTTATCTTAACTAGTTGAAGAATAAATTCAACAAGGAGTAACAGCCAGTTTCGCAACACGGATGCTGTGTATTGTGCCAGCCTGTTTCGAATGCAGATTGCACATATTGCTGTCTTGTATATCATAGGACAAACTAAACAATGCAACAGACAACGAATTATTACAGCAGATCTAATAGTCGAGGCCTATATTCTTAAATTATCTCGTGAAACTGAGGCGTCGTCGGCCGATAGTAATAACACATGTACACATTAGAAGTAATAAACAATAACAGAATAATAAGGCGTATTAGTAGTAGTAAAAAGTTGTTATAACATAAATTATTAAGTAAATTATAAATCTATGTATTCAAGCAGTACTTTACAATCATGAATTCGTTGCCTAAGCTAGGATGCTTACTTAAATAGATATACTCAAGCTAACTATGACATCACAATTCTATATATTATGACATTATTTTATAATCTCAAAAGAAAATAAATCAATCAATCATTAAATCAAAACTAACTAAATTAAGATATTTTAAACTTTTGCATTATTTGGGTATTAACGCAATCATGCATAAAGTTTACCTTTTAACGCTTGATGTTACGAACAAATTAAACCGGGTGTGATCACAAGGTGACAGCTGAGTCAGATAAACAATATGCTTGATCGCGTTAATACCCGTTACGTATTATATATAAATCAAGATGTAGGATAACTTGTCACTTACCAACTCTGAGACCTCCTCCTTTAAACTGGAATGTACTCCAATGAGGAAAGGCGTCGGCGTCGCCAGAACTTCGGCCAGCCCCGCTGGTAACAGCGGTATGTACACGTGAGCGTATCTGAACGGGAACATGAGCGCTGCCAGGGCTCGGCAAGCGGCCGCCAGTCGGGCCGCTGCTAGAGACACAAGAAGTACTTTGTGTTCGCTCATCACTGCGCACCAGAGTGTCACTGAGTTGTGAATACCTGGAAGGAAATAGACAAGAGATTGGTAAAGTTTTGGCGGCCTCGATGGCGTAGTGGTTAGTGTAACCGATTGCCACGCCTAAGATCGCGGGTTCGATTCCCGCACAAGTCAAACATTTAATTTTGTGTGCATGGACATGGATGTTCGCCTTGGTCTGGGTGTTTCTATGTATAATATGTGTGTATTTACAAAAATAATGTATATATGTATGTCTATCCATTGTCTAGTACCTATAGTACAAGCTCTGCTTAGTTTGGGCTATATGGTGTTGTATGTATGTATGTATGTGATAGAATATTATTAAAAAAAGTAAGAATGCTCGTTCTATCGATATGCTCAATTCGACTGAAATAGGCACGATGACAAGGTTAAAAATAAGTGATTCTAATTAGTCCATCTCTTAGATAAGCAAAAAATATTGGTCACCTATTTTTTGTTTTAACAAAACAATCAAAATTGACAAAGATATAACGCCTCAAAGTTCAGGCGTGTGGGCTTATGACGTCACTGTTTTGTAAAATTTGTACCGACAAGTGACGTAACACGAAATTTACGTAAACGTAACGCGTTCTATATTCATTGTTATTAGTTTGTGGCACAAAAGAAATATACAATATTTTTTGTTATTAATCTAAAAGACAGAATAAAAACTGTTTAATCATCATGCTTATTGTTATATTGACATGTTGATTACAGTATAGAAGTACTTGCGCAGCGCCTGCGCCTAGACCACGCAAGATAAGTATCGCGTTCTGTACAACTTAATTTGAATTCAATGCAATTATGCACATTAGAACAACTATATCCGAATACCATTGTAATGCAATTAAGCGCATCACTAGCTCAATCGGTAATGGATATTAGAAGTAAATTATTCGGCTGGTGTTCATGGCTTTTCTTTTTTGTGCCAATATCTATCCTAATTTGTTAAAGATCCAAGTATTTTTTCACAACAGTAGTCAGCCTTAAAGTTTTTATCATTAGTATTAACCGACAATTACTTTCCACAGCGTTTCAATTCATTCAAATTTAAAGAATACTTTTCCTTTTGGATACAACTATGGTTATCTCTTCAGATAAAAAAAAGATTACAATCTCTTAAGGATTTTTTTTACAAAACTTGGTCAATATATCTCTAGAGTCGCAAGTACACACATCCACACGTCTCGATTAAGCGCATCAACACATGTCAAAGTAAATAGATGTAAGTGCTCACCAAGTAACCTAAGCAGCATATAAACGGCGGTGTGCGTGACCGGCATGGGCGGCGCGGCGGGCGGCTGCAGCGCCTGGCGGTCGCCGGCGCCGATGCTGAAGCGCACCTGCGGCCCGCCCGCGCCCGGTACCAGCACGCCGCCCACCAGGTTACCGACCAACGTCTCCAAGGGCACCCCTAGATTCTCCACCCATACTGTGTAGATTATGCCCAGGCAATTCTGGAATAGAAATAGAAATCATTTATTTGCAAACTAAGTCTACACATAATATTGTCTTACGTTTACGCTTATCAAATCAAATCAAATCAAATCAAAATCATTTATTCATAAAATTTTGGGTGTTACATGATGATATAATATAAATAAGTTTCACCAAAATTTACCTGAAGAGGTGTATGAATTAAGTTTGTTTTTAAGATAAATTGTATTACAATGTCATCAAGATTACATTAATAAATTAAGATGCAACATGTCAAAGGGCGGAAAAAACACAAATATAGGTTAATGTCAAAGTAATATAAAATAAAGGTAAATTATAATCAATACATTAGCAAATACAGAAATTATTATCACAAAAAAAGTCATTCAAGCTATAATAACATTTTCTTAATAGATTATTTTTTACTTTATTTTTAAACAAATTAATATTTAAAGCTTATGTGAAAGAAGCGATAGCTCAGTGGGGAGACCAACAGACTGCAATGCAGAGGGTCTCGGGTTCGATCCCACATCGCGCACCTCTGACTTTCGGAAGTTATATGACTTTTCGAAATTATGTGCGTATTGATTGACAATTATCGCCTGCTCCGTGCCTCGGAGAGCACGTTAAGCCGTCGGTCCCGGCTGCCATAAACATCTATGGCAGTCGTTATTGGGAAAGTCAGTACCCTCTAATGTCCTGACACTCTAGCTAGTCTAGCCTTAGGGTATCGTTAGCCTTCGGGTTGCGGAGGTCAGGTGGCAGCCGCTCCGTGTAAAAACTGATATCCAGTAAAATCCTGTTAGATTAGAAACACTATAACACTACTAATTTTGAACTTTACTACACTTTAAGCTATTCAAATTAATTAAAACTACCTACCTACTTATATTCAAGTTTACAGTTTTCCCCGACGTTTCACTTGCTTTACAGCAACCATGTTCACGGGGAGACTTTCGGGAGGTAAAATTTTAAAAAACTGAACAAGTTTTCGGACTAGGGATTAGAGCAGAGGTTCCCGCTTTTTTATTCATATAGACCACTTTCAAAAATTAGCTGATTCCGGTGGATGGCTCTGCAAAATATTAGCTGGAGGCTTTGGAGTCAATTGAGCGGAAGGCCAAGAGACTTATCGGCGATGACCAACTGGTCAACACGCGACTCCAAAGTTTGGAGCATCGTCGTAAGGTTGCTAGTCTCTCGGTTTTCTATCGGATACATTCCGGAGTGTGCAGAGGAACTGCATAATTTGATTCCTCCTTCCCCATTCTACCATCGGACGACCAGACGATCAGACTAGCGACACAGGTACATGGTGGATATACCACATTTACGCACGAAGCGCTTTGCTTCCACTTTTATAATGCGTACCGCTATAAGGAGTGGAATTCGCTACCAGAAGTCTGTTTCCCAATGAGTACAATCTGGGTGTCTTCAAGTCGCGAGTGAATAGGTATCTTCTAGGCAAGCGTGCTCCATTGTCGACTGCATCTTCACTTAAGATCAGGTGAGATCGCGGTCAAATGCAAGCCTATTAGAATATATAAAAAAGATCCCTGCAGCTATATTTCTACCATATTCATTGACTAAAATTAAAAAATTTGATCATATCTGTACGGGCTGACCTTTTTTATTTTAGAAATTCTCGGGAATAAACCTGGACCCTAGGGGTCCACCTGGACCACTTTGGAGACTACTGGACTAGAGACTAGGGAGCCTAGTGTTTTGGATTATAATAAGTGTACATATTACTAACGATTTGTTTTTAATGAGAGCCCTAGCCTAATGCTCAGACGATAAGGATATTGGTCTTATTTAAACGCAAATGTTTCCTTATTTGTAAATACGGAAGCGTAAAAATGGAAATATTGAAAATCTTTGTAGAATATTACTAACTAGATTTTACACGCGGCTTTGCTTACGTAAATGTAAGTTAGGTTAGATTAGTAACAGTACTTTATTCTGGATGAAAGGGTACCCTATGTCCTCTTCTGTTACCCTGACGTGCATGCGAAATTTCATGATGATTGGTCTAGTAATTAAGGCGTGAAAACGTAACAAGCAAACTCACATTCGCATATATGTATAATATTAAGTTAGGATTGCAGGATCAAAAGTAAGTAATTTTTAACAATTATTTTAATAAACGCGTATGAGTCACAAGCGTTCGTAAAAGTTTATCAACCGTTCGTCTAAATAACCATAAATAACACGGATAATTACCAATTGTAAATTCGCACGCTGAATGTAGACAGAGTACCACAAATATAAAGAGCTAAAGAAGTCTCGCTATATCCGCAACCAACCTTTTAGACAATCCATGGCTACAATCACTCCAGGTGGGTACAACTAGTGTTGTAAAAATACCGTATGGTACCAAAAAGCTATGTATTAAACAGGTATTTTATTGTTACGTGCTGGGTTCGACAGATAAGAATGCAAACAATATTACCGACTAAAACACGTTTTATTCAAACACACAATTAAATTTAAAACACAACAAACACTATACCACACTATTTATACACTGTACTGCTTCAAACTCCGTAGTATTTTCGCTTCCGTTCACTTCGATGAACACTTGACCGCTTACGATTGTAAACTGACTCGGCAGTGCGCGTGCGCCCTATTTATACACGGGTAAAGCGTTTCTAGAGTTTTCTAGTAACGCTATACTCGGTATGTAAACAATACGATGATTCGAGAAAGTTCCAGCGTCTTCTCTACGATTCTCGTAAGCATACCTACTACGTAGTTCCGTAAGATGTCAATAGATGGCGGTATAAATTATTAGACGGAACTGCCGAGTCTTTCCCACAATGCCGAGAGATGTCACTGGGCGTAACATTATTATAACTTACGGTATTATTGGTATTTTATGTATTTTATATTTGATTCAATTTTAAGACCCTGCGATATTGCGACGAGTTCTAGTTTAATACACAAAATATATTTTAAGTTTCGATTGTGTTCTATATTGTAGAATGACTTGTATGTTGTATAATTACAACATGTAAGGTGATAAACGCACATCCTGAAAGTAGTTTGTTCAAAATCGGCTACTGAATCAATTCCAGCAATTTTATATATAAGTAATTTTTTATCCCTAATTTGTCGGCCTTGATGGCGTAATAGTTAGTGTAATCGACTGCGACGCCTGAGGTTGCGGGTTCGATTCCCGCACATGTCAAATATTTGTGTGCATGAACATGGATGTTTGTCTTGGTCTGGGTGTTTCTATGTATAATATGCATGTATTTACAAAAAAAAAAAGTATACATACATATATGTATGTTTATCAATTGTTTAGAACCCATAGTACAAGCTCTGCTTAGTTTGGGCTAGATTGTGTCGTGTGTATGTAGTAGAATTCATTAAAACGAATTAAATTATAGCCACCCATTTATTAAACAGCTGAAATAAACGAAAATGTATCATAATTCAAGGCAATAAGGTTTTTGATGCAATAAAGGCAATGATGTTAGATTTATTGTAATATACCCGTACTATCCGCGCACAATAAGGAGAACTAGTTCGTTAAATTAAAATATTTAAGTACATAAAAGTAACATTTTAATGATTATATTATTATTACGATTTAAGCTGGCCGCAAACATACGGTTTCCTGATTAGGTTTCCGAAACAGGGATTCAGATTCGTCATTCGGTTTTTACCGTTCTTCATTACGAACACACCGGCGAGATTCCGGAATCGAACAACAGGAATTACCATTGGAATTGCCAGCTTTAACCGATCATCACGAAATTTCGCATATATGTACGTTGGTCAGGTGTACAGAAAAGAACATAGGGTACCTTCATCTCTAAAAAAGTACTGTTACCGAGAGAAGGCGCGGGAGAAAGCTAGTGTATCATAAAAACAGGTAGATTTATGATAAAGTAGTAGGTGTACTCACTCTGAAGGTGTCTATGTAGTCCTGGCGGGAGACGATGACGAGGCACTTGGGCGCGTACATGATGCTGTGATGTGTGATGTTGGGCACGGGCCGCGTCGACTCCAACGACTCTTCGTCCTGTTCACAATACAAAATCAACGGTTAGACACATTCAGATTTATTATATTCATCTTTACATGTTCATAATTAGTCATCTGCCTCTGTGGCGCAGCGGTTATGGCATCCATGGCTGCTGTGTTTGAGGTCTCGAGTTCAATTTCCTGGTCGAACAGTGTTAAGTATTAGGTTTTTCTATCATCAAATTCTCAGTAGCAAGGAGTTTGGAATAGTGCCCGGCGGACGGCAATGGGCTCGCTCCCTATAACGTGGGATTTAAAAACCATAGCCAGCAAAATGAGAGTGTAGTAAAACTTCGCCTGCCTCTTCAGAAATATAGACGTGAAACGATGGATGTATATATTATCTTAATATAAAGAAAGTTTTGGAACTGACTACAAACCAAGGATTATACATTTCTACAACACGTCAGTACATTCAATTTTAACATATGTTTTAAGCAACAAATATATAACCAAATCACATAATTACTTTTTGAATAATAATAATATAATATAATATTCTATCACATACACACAACACCATCTAGCCCAAACTAAGCAGAGCTTGTACTATGGGTACTAGACAATGGATAAACATACATATATACTTTTTTTTTGTAAATACATACATATTATACATAGAAACACCCAGACAAAGACAAACATCCAACACACAAATGTTTGACTTGTGCGGGAATCGAACCCGCGACCTCAGGCGTAGCAGTCGGTTACACTAACCACTACGCCATCGAGGCCGACATTTATTATGATACGGTTATTAGAGGGCGTAAAGATAGACTATCAAAATCAAGCAAATTTCAGTCTCTATCGGAATGAATGATTTTAATAAGTGATGTAAATTTCTTAAAACTAATGTTATTACTTAGAAATTTAACCAATAATAATGCTTAATATGGGTGTACCGATAATTAGAAGTTTTATAATCCTAGACAATATGCCCATATTTATTGTAATTTATATAAATGTTTAACGCTATATAATAATCATAAATGCGAGAACGAGTTCGGTGTAATCAGTAATGATTTACTAAATGAAATAATTAAAGGAATTTTTGTTTCCTTATGGCGTAAAGTATTTTTAACTTCTCGCTTTATTGCGATTCTCGATTATTATTATTTGATTGCCACAAGAAAAGGAAGTAACAACATACCACGCGAACAAATCAGCAAAAAGAAAGCTCTAAAACGTTCTTAACATTTATTTATGTGCAAATAACTATATTTGGAATTTCAATCATCACGAATGTTTTATGAAGCGAATCTTTTAGCTCATATTCCAATACGACGAGTCTATTTTAGGAATGCGATACATCATTCCTAAAATAGACTCGTAACAGTTCTTTGATCGTGTTCTCATTTAAAGTTTTCGACCAAACGTGCCGAAAACTAATGTCAAAACATTTTATTAGAACGTACTCACATTATAGTTCTAAACCCCAAAACACTGATTTTCTCTTTGTTTTATGGGGAAGATTCCAACTTAAATTAAACTAGCATAGAACGCGTTCAATCCAGAGGAATTAAAACGCGAACGTCGTGTTATTAAAACGTAAAATGAGAATTTTTGATAGCACCCTCCAACCACTCTTAGATCATAATGGGGCAGCGGGCGCAGACAAAACTCGAGATACGCAATAAACATATTTTATGCCAAAACACTTGTACACCAATTTAATTTATTATAAGTATTAACATTACATACATGATTACGAGTATCTATTGATGATAACAGGATATAACATTGCTTTATTAATAGCTGTTGGTAACGGTATGTTGTATAATGTTCAGCCTTTCCGCAAGATAACAACTTTGTTGACCCTGGAACTTTGCCTGAACAGGATCTACGCGTTTACCGCAATACGTCAACACAGTGAGCTACATGTAACGTGCCCAAGTTAGTTCAACAAAAGATTACATTTATCGCACTATATCAAAAGGGACGCCTGTCACAAGGTGGACTGACGATCTATTCAAGTTACTTAACTTCACGAGAAAGATAAGAAAGCAGTGGGATGTAAATAAAATATTAATCGATATGGAGTTGTGGATGGAGGCTTATATGTACCTCTATTGTACACAATCAATCAGTCTATTATAGTCCACTGCTGGACATAAGCCTTTCCAATTTTACTCCACAATGTCCTGTCTTTCGTCTTCCACATACAGTTCAACCCAGCTACTTTTTTCAGGTCAACAGACCAGCTGGCCGGGATTCGTTCTACTTTGCGTCTAACAATTCGCGATCTCCACTCTATTCTCATTTGCTTCAACGACACTTGAGCTTACTTATTTTGCGAGTTACGTCAGTAAGTTTAGTCCTTTGCCGGGTAACCTCGTTTTTAATTGTTTCCCAACGATACTGGGAATACTGTCAATGATGTCTGCGGGAGAAGAAAGCTGTGCACAGCTTTCTAGAAGCGAAAATTCCACATTCGTTTTTCCATTTCCAATAATATTCATGAAGCTTGCCTTTTCGAGTTGCTTCAAGTTTGATGTAGATGATTCTTTTTTACTACCGTCATCATATTCTGATGCCATTGTCTTATAAAAGAAACCAGTAATTTTTGTTATTCGACGTTTTGGCAACCGATACCAAAGAATCTACACAACTTCAATACGAATATAACATCGATCTATATGTACATATACATATTTTTTACATATGATAATATATAATAGACCAAAGTTGAATACTCAAGAGAACATTTAATCATTTTTATGCATCAAAGATTATTCTGAAGAACATTAAAGAGCACTTATCGATAACAGTGGAATCCTAGTGCTATTCCACTGCTTATCGACATAGCTTACGATACCGATTATTCGAGCATATCGAATGCATTATTGTAGGTTGAACTGAATGAGTTTCTTAGTGTGTTTTGTATGCATAAGCAATATTAGTGCACGTTTTTTCTGATTGTGTATTTACGACAAAGTTTCGTTATTATTAACTAATAAGTTTCTTGTAATTTAGTTTAGACGGCTAATTTTTAATGGGTAGTATTTAACTGTTCCTCAATTTTTTGCCTTTGTGCCACCAAAAATACTAATTGCACAGCAAAATATGCTTACTAAAATATTTTAAAGAGATCAAACTAAGTCGACGGAGGCCCGCTCCGCGGGGCTCCTATTTTTGGGTAGGTTTAAGAAGAAACCTAACATAACCTAACCCTTTCGAGACCAGAATGCAGTGATTTGAGGCGTATAGGTGGTCGTTATTGTATATTTTAGTAAGCATATTTTGCTGTGCAATTAGTATTTTTGGTGGTCATTATATTTAATCCCATTTTTAATTGCATTGTTACTATTTATGAGAAGTAGGGCATAGCTTCCATATACTTAACAAACGATAGCAGTTTTTGCTGTTTCTAAGGTGAGTAGGAAGTATGGACTCTCTCTCACCGATAGCGTCTTGAATGGTCAAGAGGCTGTAGGTGGGACCACCTATGTTGTTTATCCCTTTAGCAATTCCTTTTCAGTTGGAACTTAACCTTCTATCAATTTTGATTCGATCGATATAAATGACCAATTTCAGTTTCTTATAATGTCTAACGCAAACAAGCATGCTAAGTCTTATTAAATCAACATACATACTATGTATGTTACTTAACTTCGCTTTGGGATGGCTGCTGTTAATAATGTATTACATATCTCAAATACATAAACAAAAGTGATGCTTCATGTATCGTCGGTTAAACATATGTATTTATATACATATGTAATATGTGCGTTTATGCGGCTACTGATGTCTCCTTCATAAATTGTAGATACCTATGTCTGATGTCCATTCACAATGTCTTGACAGAAGGAATCAATAACACTGCCCAGTTCAAGAAATTAATACGAGACATCGCGATAGACAAAGCTTAAACTCAAACCGTGAATGTCATCGTGTGAAAGATATATCAACGTTGATTTCGGACTAGAAGAAGTTGATGTCTTAGGCAGAAATGATGATTGCCAACGATGCGTAAAACAGCCACAGATAACATAAAAGACACTATATTTAATGAAGGCAACAAACAGATAAGCCATATCTTAAACATCTATTCTGCAGCGTGAGGTTAGACACGCGTTAGCAGTCAGCTAATCGCTCAGAGCCGGCGCCGCTTCCGCCGGCGTCACGGAAGCAACGCAATCGTAATAACGATGAGTTTGACAGACGGCTGTGCCCTGTGACTTAATGCACTTACCAGTACCGTGGCATTATAGTATTAGATAACTAAACTGTTTGCCCGCACTCTTTTATAGATTTAAATTAAACAGCGGCAGTAAATGTGACTGCTGTGCGTGAGGACTTGGACTTACTTCCTCGTTAAATAAATTTTTAATAGCAGCATGGAGTCTTAATCTGTACCAAGAAGACAGCAATAAGCTCAACCCCAATTTAATACCGGGTCAGTATATCATGATGTCATGCTCCCCGTGTCCCAACACCAACATAATAAAATTAATAATTTTTCTAAATCTTTGAAACCATATCGGAATTAGAAAATTGGCGGTGTTGCACACACCGTGCCTTAAAAAACACGAAAAGCTGTTAATGGCACCTTCATCTCTCCAGTCGTATGGAATTGCCGTTTGATCGGACTTTAATAGCATATCGAAGTTAAGTAGCTGGTGATACATACACCGTGCCTTGAAACGCACGTACAGCCATTGATGACACCTTCAATTCGATTCGAGTTAGGGAATAGAGCGTGCACTTGTGTTTCACTCATTCAATATCGGTTAAAACCTTCACAATAAATACAGGCATATTGTTCATGTCTTTAAAGAAAGTTTACGACTTTCTTTAACCAATATTGTATGTTGACAAAAGTATTTATTTCCGCCACGAACTTTCGTCGCTTACATGAAAAAAAGTCAACAGTTTATGATTCCCCTAAATAGTAATATTCAAATGAAGGTGTTACCATGACGATACAGCAACCTACATATTTTAAATGGCAATAATTCACGGCTATAAAACAGCGAATCGATATAGCGTACATATCTCACGCTATTATCAATCAATAGAACTATCGTTAATAACATAGTAATAAATAAAACTATGATATAATAATCAGATTAGATTGGTGTTCCCGGTCACACCCGGTAACACAAGGCAACATAATTATACTAAATAATTTACTTTGACTAATGAATGTTAAGTAGGACCGATATCCTAGTGGAAAACCGTTGGACTGCCACGCAGAGGTCTCGAGTTCGATCACAAGGCGCGTATGTCTTACATTTCGACGTTGTGTGTATTAAATAGTTAATTATCGTTCGCTTTAATGGCGAAGGAAAACATTGTGAGAATACCTGCCAGAGTTCTTCAATTATGACTTCACATCCTTAAGAACTAATGCTATAAGTCACCATAATGTTTGAAGTCTGCCAACCCGCACTGGGCTCGCGTGGTGTACTATGGCCTAACGCCTTTTCACACTGAAAAGAGACCCGTGCCCAGCAGTGGGACAGTTAATACAAGGCTGATATTATTATACCTAATGGATATTTGTTGGCGTAATAATTGGCTAATTAAGTAAAAATTTGTACCTAATAGAGTTTCGTCTGTATACATCTAAAAGTGTAGACACCTGTATTGCAATCTTATTCTGCACGCTATCTTTAATAAGGTTGCACGCAATAGGGGCGACTGTATTGCGGTCTACCAGGCAAATTGCCCGCCTCCGTACTGCTTATTTGTTTACAATACGCAATAATACTTACCCTGGTCGGGCACTTAAGGCATTGCAATCGTATACGCAATCGTTCTCCTAGTATGTTCTAAAATCTTTATTTGAGAAAAATACCGGACGGTATTGATTGAGAAAACAAAGGGATATGGTATTAGGTATTTGGTGTCCTTCACGCAGGGGTTAGAGATATAGTGTGATGAATCATTTACTCTACGCGAGGCTCAAACATTGCGCTGCCATACATATTTTCCTTATATTTATTGCACCGGTACCTGCACAGGCGTCAGGCGAGTATAGTTCGTGCTTACGTACTTTACTGATGACAGGAGTACACCGAAAGTACACAATAACAATCGGAACTTATTTTTGTTTTTCAATACGCTTTATATGTATGGTACGTAAATATATAGACGAAGAAACTGTAATATTGGGTACATAAATGGACAGGTAAACAGAACATCACAGATGACCTACATAGTAGGCAGAATCGGTCTTCACTAAAAATGGTGCACTTTATGTCAAATATACCTAGTATCACATGGAAAATTCGCATTTGCTCATTTATTTCCAGCACTATACTTATTGGCAATAAAATAATAACAACTATAACAACAAACAGTACTTATTCATAATCAAACACTTTGATCACACATAACACATGTGTATACATAGTTAGACCACACACGTCGGGCTAATGTCAACTTGTTTGAACACATGCCGTTTGTAAATATTAGCGGAGATACCTTATTACGTCGCGTTATAACTGTACTTTAAAGTTTAAAAAGTAAACATGTCTATGGTTGATATCCTTCACACGGTAGTGCCTAAATGTTTTATTAAATGACCGGAATACATTTTGAAATCAATGATCTCATACAGCAGTGGCACAAATGTTGCTGGCGTCACCTTATCAATGCCAAAAGTGAATAAAAAGACAATGATCCATTAATATTATAGTAGTTGCGAGTTGACTGCACGGATGGCCTAGTGGTTAAAGTGGTAGCATCGCTGCTGCCACTGCACTGAGTGTTGTGGGGTCGAATCCCAGACGGGACTAAAATTTGTGTGACCCACAAATGGTTGTTCTGAGTTTAGGTGTCCTTTGTCCACCGTCACCGTCAAGTCCACCGCGACACAGGAATTAATCCTAGCCCGAGAACTGTTTTAAAATATATATATACACATATATTAAACTCCATGCATTGTTCCAATGCTCGTAAAGGCTGTAAACAGCGACAATAATTGTTAGAGAAAAGAAAAAAAAACAATATATTAAATAGAAAATATTGTTTTCCTAAAAACCTACAAAAAAATATTATCAACATTTATAATCACATTGGTTATGCTCTATATCTTCCAGCCACCCTGAGGTTTGACCTGGGGGTGGCGGGCTTTGTGGGCCTGCCCGCCATCCGTTCAGCACCAGGTCCGAGAGGCGGCGTGCGTGTTCCCACGCGCGCCTCTGTTGTTTCGAGTCCGTCTCCCCTCTAGGGGGGACAGTAGGGAGTGTTAGAAGTGCCTCTGGGTAGATCTTTCGTGTAGTGGCCTGCCGTTTCATACGGCGGGCCGAAACCTCGGCGGGGTCGCGACCGCATGCGAAAGTGATTCGCGCGGCCCCGTCGATAGTGGTTTTGTCGAGGAACACCGTGGTAGGTTTAGTCGGTATTCCGGGAGGTACATTTTCTTCTTAACATCTTTCTTTTACCCCGGAGAGTCCGACATAACCCCTCCGCCCGCCCCCGCGGAGGGGTATGCATCAAGCATTCCCCCACGTAAAAAAAAAAAAAAAAAAAAAAAAAACTCTATATCTTGCATAAAATATCCAATGCCTTACATAACCTGCAATTGTATATTATATTTGTTTATATCTGACTTCACTTTCTATTTTCGTATAGCTCTTTAATGCGGAGGTAACTTTAGTTAAACTTAAACCCATATAAAAATAGTCAAATGCTCTATCCTAATATTTATATATTTAGATTATAAAATACGATCACATCCTTGTTGTACACATACTCGTACTTGACAAAAAGCCAAAAAACCCACTTGCTTCTTTCAATCGTTTCCTTACCAAAAGCCGTCCTTTTAAGACAAATTCACACGGTAAATAAATCAAAAGTTAAGTTCGAAAGAGATCGGCGAACTTCTTACTTAGAAGACTTCCGTGTTGAAAAGAAAGCTGTTATTTTGAAGACACAATTAAGTACGCAAACGTTATAAATGAAAGGGAATTTTAAATAAACACAACACTTTGATGCTGTTCTTAAAAGGTTTAGACGTTAAAACAACTTCAGAAGTGGTTAAGTGCTCCTGGATGGACAAAGTCGACTATACCACGACGTGATGTAATTCTTTTGAAGTGAAACTTCTTTAGGCGCTTTGAGCACTTTTTGGGTGAACAAAAATCATGGAACTCTCATCGTCACCGAACGCATTCAAACTTCAAAAATAATAGTCTAATAGCTCGACGATACAATTCACAAGTTACTTAGTTTTCACTTCCATCGGCAGTCCCCCAAGACTGCCCCGCATGTTTTATAAAATTATTTAATAATCCTTGTATATAAACTCTTCCACTGCGGAGCAAGGACCTCTTTCTCAGTGTGAGAAAGGTGCTATCTATATGCTATTGTCCACCGTGCTAGCCCAGTGCGGGTTTGCAGTCAATTTAGGTTTAGTATTAAACTTGAATTCAGGTGATTCTAAGATCTCTAAGATCTAGGTTAAAGTTCTCTTACCTGAAAATCATTATGTAAGTAGTCAAGTTAAAAATACGTGGGACTATTTATAAATATACCTGCAACTTTGTGTTATCTTTTGTTTAACTGATATTTTTACAAGGTCCATATGGACCGTAATCGTCATCGTATCTGATAGGTAATATCAGGTACGATGACGATTACTGCGAACCATATCGCTTTACCACCATTTCTTAACTATAACGATAGTAAGAGTTAAGGAATGAACTGCTAAATTCAGAATACGCAAGAAGCTGTGGTATAAATTGTAAGGCTTATTTTCAGCAATGGACTACAATAGGCTGATTAATTGCTTGCTTAAAGCATATTATGGACTTGCACGAGAGTCCAAAGCCCTCGCGCTATGCTTAGCCAGCTTAAATCTTTTAAGCCCTTTTCGAAGTACCTCATTTGATATTTCGAGAAACAAAAATCGTAACGAGTCCTAGTTTCTTTTCATTTCGTAGTCAAAGCTTATGAATAAGGACACCATAGGCGGTGCGGTTTCCAATTTCACGAATGTCGCCGAAATCCGGGTCGAAGTGAGATAAAGCCGTATAAAACACAGCATGGTACTTCTTGCCAAATATTATAAAATAATGTTAACAACGGCTTTTGAACACGAATATTAAAAAACTAGGTTGTAGTTAAAGCTTTGTTCGCGTATATATATTTTCTTTTTCTTTATAAAAGGACAACTCCCGCACTAGGAATAACTCCTGTGTCGCGGAAAACAATTACAAACATTCAAATAACTGACACAAAGAACACCCAGAACCGGATCAACCATTAGTGGCCCATAAAAAATTTTGTCTCGTGTAATATTCGACCCACAACACTTGATGGAGTGGCACTTAAACCACCATCCATGCAGTCAATATTATATAGCCTTAGTTCGCAGAGATCTATTTAGTGAAAGAATTTCAAGGATCGTTTCTGTACTTCTAGCGTTTGCCAGATACATAAACAAAAATTTTTACTGCTTTAGTTTTACTAGTATCTAAGTTTTACTATAATATAGTTACATCATCGGTACATTCAGTTTGGCTCAGCCTCTTATGTACCAGTTAAATATCGCCGATCGGTTAAGCACCGAATAATGAAGCCGGATTAAAGCGCTATGCAGATTTTGTTACCAGTTCACAAATCGTTATACCTCGTAGCTAATGATGTAAACAGTACGTCGCTTTCTCATTAAGGTACAAAATAACGAAATTCTTCATTAAAGAGGATAATGAAGGTTTAAGGAAAGATATTTGGTTTCTATTTTAAAATAAAATTCATTTCCCGTGGGATATAAGATTCTATTAAAATGGCGAGGGTGATACTGAATATATTTTTCAAATATTTTATGTTAATATAAGTACTGATATTAAAAGTTCAAAGATAATAAGTAGACGAGATCTGAACACTGTTTCCAAAGTTTGCGCACATGTGTCCCAAGGATGCTTCCACGTTTTGCAAACATATGTAACACATGTACTTATGTGACGTCAAAACCATCTTGTAAAGTAGTCGTACAATTGATGAATAGTGCCAGTGATTTGTTGTATATTATACCTTTTTAGGTAATATAAAGGTAAATAAAAAGTAATGTCTACTGCATTCTATGGCTACTCAGGCCACGCATTTGAAGATTTTAACACCGAGAGGTGAGTGACACAACGAAAATGTAACCCTCACAAGCCTTGTCTGATAGTCCAACTGAGAACATACCATATAAAGGATCAGGGTCAAAAACTTAGTATCATTATTTTGCGTTTGGTTATGGCCAAGCTCGTTTAGGAGATGTTGTGACATTTGTAGGGTCTAGTAAGAAATAATAGGAGGTAAAGGTGTGCCCATAGCGCTGAATAGACTATCTTTTCATGTCGGAGAAGTGCGAGTTACACTTTTAGAGGGAACTACATACTATCGTCTAATAGTACACAGATAGCTGGCCTAGCAGATAGCCTACTTAAGTCAAAACTGAAGTTCATTAAAAATGAAACGACTCTATACTCCATTTGGTTAGGTATTTAACTAAAGGTAAACAATCTTGATGTGACTTTACACAAACACATATTAAACAAATAAACTACTGCTTAAACTAACGGTTCAATTGATTTAGTAATCGTTATTGTTGTATTTACATTGATCTTTAGCAGCATTTTATTTTTAAACTGACGGTTTAGATAAAACGACACATGAAGATTGTTTACCTTTAGTTAAGTACCTAACCAAATGGAGTATAGCTGGTTATACTATACCTATTGCTGTTATCCCAACACTTTCACCATCCACAATAACTATATTAATATTTATGACGTCATTAAAGACTAATAAGCGTGTGTAAATTCATAATAAACTTGCTAAACAATGTCCAATAATGATCGACGCGTCGTTGTTAACATAAGGCTGCTAATTGACGCGCGGACGGCACGCTAATGCCACTAGTGGTTCAATTAATCGTGTACAACTCGTGCTTACGTACTGTTATGTATGAAAAGTGTTGTATTTCATGCTAAAACTGTGCTTATCACCTATTTAATAACTAGCTTTTGCCCGTGGCGAGCTCGGCAGCAGCCTTTTATTTGATGTGGTGGTGGAAGTTACTCTGCGTCCTGTTCCGTACCTCTGACGTGTTTGCGAAATCTCATGATGATCGATCTAATAGTTACAAACTCATATTTGCATTTATCTTATTAGTTAGGATTACCGAGTACGATTACGGCGACGTGATGCAGGTGATTTCTTTTTACAACGTACATGGGCGTTAAGACTGCTCCGAGCGAAATGTGCCAAAACAAGCGGTCACAGTTAATTGAATATAATCAACAATTTTTGTTTAATACAAATATAAGATATACATTTACCATAAACAATGTGTTTACAATTACTCCGTGTAAAAACTTAAAATAATTTATAGTTTCACCTACAAGAAGGATAGATAGTAGGATAGATTTCTACTGTTATACTCTAAAAATCACGTATGATTTTTAGAGTATAACAGTAGAAATCTATCCTATTTTACAGCTTAAACGAAACATAAATAGTTATATTACAATTTGTCCATCCCAAATATTTAAGTTATTGGTTGACAATAAAGATACATATTTATCAAAAAAGCACTTCAAATCCTCCATACAATTTGACTATGGCGGCCGCGCGCCGATTCGAATATGCGCCGTACGAGCTCCGTCATTATCTGTCTTACGCTCGGCGCAGTCTTAACCAATGATACCCTTTTTAGAAAGATTGCTAGCTATTTGTGTTTTCAATTACTGGTATCCTTTTAACCTCTGCAGCTAAGGTAATAATAATAATTATGCTTGTACAGGTGTAGGGTATAAATCGGGAAAGATTGTATTTATAGGACAGAAAATAAAAATAGCTTTTACATAGTATCTCGTATTGCCTTGTTTCCTCGTCTAAAACCAAACTGATTTTAATATAATATTGTCTTCTGTTTACGCGAATTTTATTCGTTGAAATTAAACTACTATATATCTACCATGTGACCATGGCTGTTGAAAAGCATCCGAAACGTCGGGGAAAATGTAAACTTAAATATAAATAGTTTTAATAGTTATAATAATTTAATTAGCTTAAAATTAGTAAAGTTTAATAGTATCTAGTAGTAGTGTATCAGTTTCAAAATTTTGTAATAAAGTGTAAAATAAATAACGTGATAAAATCCGTAAATAGTAGTTTAATTTCAATGATTTTAATATTTTTCATAAGCAATAAGTAGGTATGAGAAAAATTGGTTCTGTCTATATATTATCCCATGTTCCATTTACTGATTTTTGAATCCTTATAATAATTAATATATGTAGAAATTAACACATAGTAACATGGCACTGGGAGATACAGATAACATCTTTTTTTGTCTGTGTCTTTACTCCGGGAGAAAACAGAGAAATACGTTTGTCTGGATGAATCGCTGTCAGCATTTCCTCTGAACTAAAAACGGTAGGTATATCTTACGACATTCAACACATCAGCACAAAGATTGTGCAAACGCAATTGCAAACGAAATATCGAGAGGAATACACTTTAATCACAAAACCAATCTCGGCTCGTATTACTCTATAAACGCGTAAACGCGTAAACGCCCATCGTACACCATACATCACACCTACACTTGATTATAAACCTTATAACTATCCACATAGAGATTTAAATACCATGCTATATCAAAATAATCAATTGATAAGATATTTTGAGCTTTATTACCTAAAGATTATAGTGTAGAATTGTCTGCATAGTATGGTGATGCGCTAAACATTAGCCATAGACGTTTCCTGCGTTCAAAGCTGTTTACGTACCCGGTTTCACGTGTAAACAAACTTTTCTACATAATTTAATTATACTGCTTCGGGATGTGGTAGTTGTAAATATTTAGAAGTCAGGATATTGGTCAAGATGTTAATTGAAGGGAGGAAGACAGATTTGTTCTGACTTCGAATAACCTGACTCCGGCTTTGTTATTTTCTAATAATATAAGATTTTACATACTTACATCTAACCTAACTTATATTATAAATGCGAATGTGAGTTTGTTTATTACGCTTTCACGCCTTAACTACTTGACCAATCACCATGATATTTCTCATACACGTTGTTAGGGGTACAGAAAACGACAAAAGGTACCAGGTTTCGACCAAAAAAAGCACTGTGCTTAAGGCATAGACATTTGACATAACCTATATTTACGCAAACAGAGCCACGAGCAAAATGTAGCACTCAGTGATGTTGCGAATATTCGCATCCGCATCCACAATCGCGGAGCTTCCGCATCGATTTGGACATCTGATCCGCATCCACAATAATCAACGCGGATCTTAATGCGGGTCCAGATATTGCGTAAGTTACAATAAGAAAGAAATTAGTTCTTCAGTAGTACGTGTTTAATTTATGAACCTTTGCAAAACAGGCTTGAACCTGCAAAGGCGGTGATATTAGTTACATTATTTTTATTAAATAAGATGAACAATTTTCATCAACATCCGCATCCGCACTTGTGGAGCTTCCGCATCGATTTGGACATCCGCGGATGTGAGATTTCAAATATCCGTATCCAAATCCGCGTCCGCGAATGTCAAAAAATCTGCATCCGCAACATCCCTGGTAGTACTTAATTATTTAATAAAGCTTGAGTTTGTTTGAACGCAATTATCCCGGGTACTACCAATCGGATTCGATGATTTTTTTTTGGGCGTGATATCCTATTTCTTTCGGAGCTTTATAGGCTATATAACATCACGTGACGAGACACAGGCGCTGAGCAGGAGTAGTAATCATAGCCGTGGGGGACAGGTAGTAAAAATAAAGATAAGATATCAGAAATTGTGACAGCCTTTTTAACAAGTTAATTCTTCTTTCGTTATCCAACTCCAGCATTTAATATTGCGTTAATTAACAGCTTTTACTGTCACGTTGGTTTGTAAATCTAGAGTCGTACTACGTCCCTTATAAGATGGTTATTGCATGCGCGAGTACAGGACAACTGCTAATACAAGCTTTAAGGAGCTGTCTCGTTCTCTTCCAGCACTTGCGATGTGAGATCGACCACATGAGCATGCTGGCATTGTTTAAATTAAAAATGTATTAAAAGATATTTGAAATAGATAATTATTTAAATCAAGTAAAACGCAAGATAAAGTTATGTTCAACTGGAAGTAGACGCATACACATTTTGCAAAATGTGTGTGTGTGTACTCAGCTTTCGTAGTAGAAGCACAGGGCAGTCTGTACATTTTGCAGCACAAAAGAGGTTAGACTTATTGAATGCTTATTCGGGACAAACAAATCGATATTGAAGCTTCTGGTGGTCAAACATTATGTGAATGCAGTTAAATCAGCTCATCAGAAAAGAAACGCTAGAGAGCTCATGCTGACTTCCTTATGGACAAAGACAGTCGACGAAGCTAAAAAAAACCGATACGAAGCAACATCAAACAAATCGACACGCCATAGGATAGGAGATCATTTTCTGAAACTCAGGCCTGCCGTATCTAACCACAGAACCAAGTTCGACATAATCGCACCTTTGGGAACAAAGGGTCACTTCTGCATGTTTGTAAAAACTTGCAAAAGTGACCCTTTCAAACATGCTCAGTCCGAAGTTTTAAGTCTCTACTGAGGTTAAACTACGACTATGTTATTACGAGATAAAACCATCAGTCATTACCGGACAAAATCTGGAGACGTCTTTAAGGTATTCAAACTATTTACCGTGAATATATTATTTTCATAATCATTGAAAGTGACCCTTGTTAATTTTAAACTTGTTAATTTAAAACATTAAATATGCTCATTCCGAAGTTTTAAATCTCTACTGAGGTTAAACTACGACTATGTTATTACGAGATAAAACCATCAGTCAGACAAAATCTGGAGACGTCTTTAATCATTTATTCAAACTATTTACCGTGAATATATTATTTCCAATAAACAAAGCAGCGATAGCCTAGTGGGAGACCGTTTGACTGCCACGCAAAGGTCTCGAGTTCGATCCCAAGGCGCGCATCCTTCGCAGTCTTTTCGAAGTTATGTGCGTATTAAATAGTAAATTATCGCTTGCTTAAACGGTGAAGGAAAACATCGTAAGGAAACCTGCATGTCTGTGAGTTTTCCAATATGTTCTCGAAGATATGTGAAGTCTGCCAATCCGCACTGGGCCAGCGTGGTGGACTACGGCCTAACCCTTCTCACACTGAGAAGAGGCCCATGCCCAGCAGTGGCACAATTTAATACAGGCCTGATATTATAATTACGTTACATTAATATAGTTATGTAAAGGTATATGACTTTTCGAAATTATGTGCGTATTGATTGACAATTATCGCCTGCTCCGTGCCTCGGAGAGCACGTTAAGCCGTCGGTCCCGGCTGTCATGAACATCTATGACAGTCGTTATTGGGAGAGTGTCGACACAAAAGATCCCACTGGGTCGAAGTGTCGCCGGTCTGCACTGACTGGCCCCCACATAAGATACATACATATGTAAAGGTATTCAAATAGTTAAATGGAACAACACTGAGCTATAAAACATCATAATTATCGTTACTACAAATACTAGTAGGTATTATAACATCAAACAATTTGATTGCCAATGTCGAAAATCCGTTTACGTTTCCAACACAACGTTACTCACAGACCAACGTTGACAAACTAATGATATCTAGAGCGTGATTCCTTAGAAATCATAAAAGCGTAGATTAGCCATGCAATTTATACAACAATGAACATTTTTACGTCTGGTCTAGAAAACTGAGACAAGTGGCGACCCAATTATTTTAATGCCTATTATTATGCTCGCGTTGTATGAATGCCGTTCTGAATGTTATTTAGCAAAAATGTATTAGAAAGATTAGGTAATGGTGGATATTAGTAAGCACCAACAAGTTTTGTATATGGATAACCTAGGATAGATTTAGGGTTCACGTCTGACCATAGGTACCGTATGGAGTTATAGTAAATAATTTTAGTATAATAAAACAATTGAATAACAAGCGAGCGACACATGATTATACACTTAATTGCATATTACAACATACTAGTTTATATCAGCGACTTTGATCCAGTAGTTCTAAGAAAAATCACAGGTTAAGTGGATTTTTCCGGAATTAAATACAGCTAATGTTACTCTTCGGCTCTTAAAAACTATAGATAATTATGCAAATTAAAAGAAGGATAATCCAACAAATACTTACTTTTACAAAAAATAAAGCAAGAAAAATAATTTTGTAAGAAAGTTAAATGAAAGTGTTATTTTGTGACCTAAATGAAAAAAATATTTTTGACTTTCGGCTTTGAATTAGGGATATATGTAACTTTTTTTTTTAACGTGGCAGAATGCTTTGCCGCGTACCCCTCCGCAAGGGCGGCGGAAGGGTTATGTCGGGCTCACCCGGGAAAAGATGGGAAATCCCGGTCCTACCGACTAAACCTACCACGGTGTTCCTTCTCGCAATCTGTTGCCGGGCGCAGGGATCACTCGTGCATTCATCCTGCAGCCTCGGCAGATTTGGGCCGCCACTTGGTCGTGGCGGTCTCGTCACATATTTAGTAAGACTTCATTAAGAGGCGTGCGCGGAACACTACGCTCCGCCTTCTCGGGCCTGCTTCTGTACGGACGTCAGGCTGCCCTAATCTGTCGCCTCAGGCCAGCGTTCATGGGGGTCGGAGATCGTTTAGCGCCCTTCGGCGCCCGGTGCGTCGACTGCGAGCCGGGAGGCTGGTGTTCGCCTGCCTTTCCCTTTCCGCCACCTCCTTAGCGAACATTACTACCCGCACTAGAAGGCGGCGGCTACCCATGCGCTCTCGCTCCCAACCATAGACGGTACGATAGCCGGTAGCGAGAGACGTTACACCCGGATTACCACCCAGGCTGGGCACTCATCGAGCGTATGCGTATGCTCGTATGTACCTTTGAGGCAGTCCCCACAGTGATGGCACCGGGACGTCTCTTCTCTTCCGATACGACACAGGTACTTCCCGAAGCACCCGTGCCCCGAGAGTACCTGTGTCAGCCGATATGATAGGGCACCATGTTGTCTCTCTAACCATTCATCCATGATGCCTCTTACCGGCACTATCACGGCGTGCCCAGGGATATGTGTCTATCTCAGTGCCAACTTTGCACTAGTGATTTTGATGTATATATAAAAAATGTATATCCTACTAATATTAGAAGGAATTAAATATAATGACCGTCAAAAATACTAATAGCACAGCAAATATTGCACAGCATAACGAGCACCTATACGCCTCAAATCACTGCATTCCGTCTCGGAAGGGTTAGGTTATGTTAGGTTCCTTCTTAAACCCACCCAAAAATAGGAGCCCCGCGAAGCGGAGCTCCGTTGACTTAGTTTGATCTCTTCAAATATATTTTGCTGTGCAATTAATATTTTTGGTAAGCATATTTTGCTGTGCAATTAGTATTTTTTTGCTGTGCAGTTATATACTACCTATATTATAAATGTGAAAGTTAGTGAAAATGAATGGATGGATAGATAGATGTTTGTTACTCTTTCACGTAAATACTACGGAACGGAATTTGATGAAACTTTACAGTATTATTGTTTATACATCAGAATAACATGTAAGTAGGCTACTAAAAATCTATCTCAACATTAATCTACATTAACGCGAGCAAAGCCGTCGGCAAAATCTAATATTAAATACGACGTAAACGAAAATGCTACCTTTTCCTCACAGTTAATTTCTTAACTCGTTCTGTAATAAAAATTTACAACCACGTATATTACTGTATTACTCATTGATTGCTAGTAAAACTTTACTCCACTTCCTTTGTGTAAAGCTATCTATAACTATTGATTTCAATCATCGTTAAATCAAATGATTATATTGAGCCTTGGTTTTACTCATGTTATTTGCATGGCAAACAAGTCCACACTTAGAATCTACATGTTTTATGATTATATTAATCCCAATAATCTATGGCCAACATTCAGCGTTGGCTTAGTGGTCGCACGAATTGTATTAAACGCAATTTTGTATAAACAATATTTTTAGAGAACACACAACGAACCAATTTGAGTGCGAAACGACCCCGTCTGCAAAAGAAGGTGTGCGCATCAACACCTTAAAAAGTATTATGTTTAAAAAGTGCTGTCGCTTAATTCGTTCGAGCAGATTCGTGCGAAACTACCACTAAACCTAGGCGTTAATTTTTAAAAAAATTTTTTATTTTATTATTGCCGCCCGTGGACACCCGTAACACCTGAGGATTCACAAGCGCGTTGCCAGCCTTTAAATGTATCCCCGCCCCCTAGAAGGGAATGGGGGATTGGGTCTCCGGTTCCCTCACTCACTCGACGAAACACAACGCAAGCACTATTTCACACCGGTTTTCTGTGAGGTCGTGGTATGACTCCGGTGGAGCCGGCCCATTTGTGCCGAAGCGTGGCTCTCACGGTGGAAAATTAAGATGATCTTAATAGTCCGGAGCCCTATCACAATACTTTTTAATGTATCTGGTTCTCGACTAATTGATATATAATAATATAATACTATTACACAGTACTTCCTCAAAGAGCTCTACTCATCGTAGGAACAAAACACAATTAGTTATTTATTTTCATACACACCGATATAAATACAGGAAATCCTAACTAATAATATAAATGCGAATGTAAGTTTGTTTGTATGCACGTTGTCCGGGGAACAGAAAAGTACATATTATGGTATCTTTGATCCAGAAACAAGTACTAACCTCGTGGAATAGAAATTTATTGACAAAATCTAAATAATCGCGAGCGTACCCGCGGGCAATATCTAGTCGTATATAAAGCGAATGCGAATGGGTCAGCCAGGATGAGGACGACCTTGGCGAACACATGGACTGAAAATAGACCAGGTTAAGAGTATCCTTAACCGACGAAGGTACATACATGATGAATATACAGGTGTCCCAGAAGTCGACGTCAAGCCTGTTACCTGATTCCGGCTTGACGTCGACTTCTGGGACACCCTGTATGATATAGAAGGCTTTGCCAATCCGTCCAGGAAGCAGTCGTAAGTTGTTTCAAAAATACACAGGCGTATAAAAAAGCTGATGCCGCATGTTATTTTTCACTACATTAATAATCATATTGCTGTTTTATCGTTGGCTGAGCAAACAGTTATCCATCACGGTGTGCAAATATGCACAACTGCGTACAATCGGCTCGTACAGTTGTCCTATGGGAGGTCGAGGGTGGCATCAGTTATAAGCACTTCGCCTATCAGTATTGGTTACCGCGGATGTATGCAAATAATATACACGTTTTTTTATAAGGTCAGATACTAGCAAATCTGATATCAAATTACAAGTATTCTGTCATCATATTACTAGTATTCCGATAGCCCTCCAGCTAAACTACAATACTTGTGTTAGGAGTTGAATGACGTCGGTAGTGTAGTATAATTGGTCAGTTTTTATAATAACACTGCCTCGATTCATTGCATTCAATACCGCTGTGTCAAGCGGTAGTGCATGCGACTGCTGTGCATGAGGGTTTGATTCCCAGATCGCGCAAAGTTAACGATTTTACTGTCATAGAATTCTTACTGTGGGTATGGAATCCGGAACTGGGACATACGGTCTTATGGTCCAAACGATAAATACCAGATCATTAAATTAATTATTTTTAGAGTTGGAAGAAACTCTTATACAACAGCTTTGACCGTCCGTCCGTCCGTTCGTCTGTCTGTTATACAACTTTCAACTCAAGAACCGTAAGAGCTAGAGACTCGCGGTCAACGCCATTCGACCTAGCATAGTCGATATACACCCGAAATGACTATGAGCTTTGACCTCTGACCACAAGGTCACGTGATATCATGTGACCTTTGCATATTACTTGAACTATTTTTTTCGAACTCTGAGATTTACGGCAATTCATTGCCGATTCTAACTTGTTAAATCTTACAAATGACCGCTTTCTTATGTCTGCATATGGCAATCAATGTCTTACTATAAAGACAAGCTTATTACCGTCTTCAAATACTTCTAGTTACCAAACCAAAACACTGTACCCAACTCTAGCATCAAAGCCACGCCACGGTTTGCATTAGCGCATACTCACGCACGCCTCGGGTTGAACAAGCCAGTCATAAATAATTCATTTTTTTTTTTTCATTCTTCAGCTATACCACAAGTAGTCCACTCCCACGCCAAAAGTACAAGCATACATAGCTAGCGTTTCTTACACCCAATGTGAAGAGGGCCTCAAAGATCCGTTCAATTAAATCACCGAATAAAAACCCGAGAGCCATAACGAGATACACATTGTGTTATAATTGGAGGAGGCATCGTAACTGATATCGTGATGTACACAAACAAGTGAGAATTGACAATGATATACCGTAAATATTAGAGTTTAAAAAAATTGTTCAAGTATTATGCAAAGGTCACGAGATATCATAGGTCAGAGGTCAAAGGTCATATTCATTTGGAGGTATATCGACTATGCTGAGTCGAATGGCGTTGACCGCGAGTCTCTAGCTCTTACGGTTCTTGAGTTGAAAGTTGTATAACAGACAGACGGACAGACGGACGGATGGACAAAGCTGTTGTATAAGTGTTTTTTCGAACTCAAAGTGATTACTGTGTTTATATATATGTTATGTAAGAGCTGTTGTTAAACATTTAATATACCTACATATTATGATTGTTTATAGGATGAACTGCATCTCTCTCAGACTTAATATAGCCGGTATTATGCATTTATCTATTTAGAACTGGTTTTTGCTCGCGGCTTCACACGGGTTAATGTACATTTAGTAATATTTTTTATCCCTTGGCAGCAGTTCTGGATAAAAGGAGTGCTTATGTCCTGTACAACTGACAACGTGCATAGAGAATTCCATGGCGATCGGTCGAGTACTTAAGCTGTGAAAGCGTAACAAACAAACTCAGATTCGCATTTAATATTACTTAGGATTTTTATGCTTACAGAAATAACTGTCAATTGAGCCACACACGAATCTTTATTTTGTATAATATTATTAACAGATTTATAACACGTAAATACATACATATTATATGTACATAGAAACACCCAGACCAAAACAAACATCCATGTTCATGCACACAAATGTTTGACTTATGCGGGAATCGAACCTGCGACCCCAGGCGTGGCAGTCGGATACACTAACCACTACGCCTTCAAGATAGAATATCTTAATTACCAAATGAATTTTAAACTCATTACTCAAATGTTAACACATTTGTTAACAAATGTTGACATTATTATTATAACGCACATTTACAGCTGCATATTTATGCATATTTACACTATCCCTGTGTCAGTGTTGCCAACTACTCTTTAATTTCCAACTACCTACATAATTAATAAGAAGCAAAGTGTACCGGTATGTAATTATAAAGTTATATTAAACAATTATCTATCTAATTAACAGAGGTTTGCGGTCGAGCAGGCACGTGCCCACAGGGGTATGTCCTGGGAGAGGGTGTGACGTAATTAACACGCATGACAGCGTAACACACACATATGCAACTGACAGGAGTAGGTTGCTACCCCTTCTGTAACACAGTGATTCAAGTCTAACGAAGCTTAAGGAAAATGAGATTTATTTTTCATAGAAAATATCATATAAATAAGCCTTAAATAAAATACATAATTTAAAGCAACTCATCGGTATGGCATTTAGCAACTAATAGAAAATTTAGTTCTTACTTTAACATTAGATGAAGTTTGTATCAAGGAGGTAGATCAAATAGATAATTTAACTATTCACCGAAATGTTTTAAACTCTGTCCTGCCCCGTCCAAAAGGTAACAATAGACTCGACCTTTTATGAAATCAAGGTGAGGCTCCACCTGTTTCATATCGGACACATTTCCAACAGGTGTTTAAGAATGTCATAGCTTTGTCAAATGAAATGTAAGAATACAATCGCAATGCAATAATTGATGTAGTTTTAAGTGTAGTGGGAATCCCTAAGTATACTTTTAGTCAGTATCCATCACGTCCAGGGGCCCAAGTCTGCTATTTTTATAAATTCGTCATTCCGACACGAGATAACTGCCATTCCATTGTCATTATGCTAAAAGTTCTTAATCTGCTAAATTCATAATGGTCGATCATTGGTCGGTCAATGGTCTCGTAATACTCATGCCAGATTTCGTTTACATATATTTTTACATATTATTCATTAGTGTTAAAAGCAGTTTGATCAAAGGAACTGTCAAAATTTTAGCAGATTACCGCATACATCAGTCATTAATTTGTCATTATCTACGAGATTACCATTCTAACATTGACCTAACTCTTCTCACACTAAGAAAAGGCCCGTGCCCAGCAGTGGGACTGTTTAATATAGGACTAATAATAAATGTCAAGTAAAAGTATATCTATACTAATAATGTTATAAAGCTGAAGAGTTTGTTTGTTTTTTTATTTATTTGTTTGTTTGTTTCGTAATCGCAAATCTCAGGAACTACTGATTTGAATTGAAAAAATATTTCAGTGCTGGATAGCCCATTTATCGAGGAAGGCTATAGGCTATATAACATTACGCTACGGCCAATAGGAGCAGAGCATAAATGAAAAATGTTGCATAAACGGGGCAATTTATCTTATGTGAAGCAGACGAAGTTGCGCGAGTCAGCTAGTAAAGTATATAAAGTCAATATAGGTCAATATGCATCGAATTAATACCCAAAATCATCACGGCATAAATTCGTCGACATTCTAACAACACACAACTCTTCTTCTCCCTAGCCTTTATTATTTATTCCCAAGTCACTTGGGGTCGGCTTTTCTAGTCTAACCGGATTTGACTGGATATCAGTTTTTACACGGTGCGGCTGCCACCTGACCTCCGCAACCCGAAGGCTAACGATACCCTAAGGCTAGACCAGTGTCAGGATATTATAGGGCACTGACTTCCCAATAACGACTACCATAGATGTTCATGGCAGCTGGGACCGACGGCTTAACGTGCTCTCCGAGGCACGGAGCAGGCGATAATTGTCAATCAATACGCACATAATTTCGAAAAGTCATATAACTTCCAAAAGTCAGAGGTGTGCGACGTGGGTTCGAACCCGAGACCCTCTGCATTGCACTCTGTTGGTCTCCCCACTGAGCTATCGCTGCTAACAACACACAACTAATATTTTAAATAACAGAAGGTAATTGGTTACTCAGCTTTGCGTTGAATATAATATAAGTGAAGCAACAAGTTACGTATAACAAAACGACGTATATATAACGAGGAACAAATTATTTACATCAGTAGTACGTCTTAGGTAAAGGATTATGCGGCTATGAGATTAAGACAACCAAAAATTAGAGAACGTCATCAATGTTTCTGGGATGTAAAAATCTGAATAAAGAAACAATTTAATTTCGCTAAACTGCGCTACTAGGCTGGAGTTTATTACGTAGTGTGGCTTTAATTAACTTCACAACTAAGTCAAGTAGGCAGTACATCATAAATTTCATTGAGTACTCCACATCCGTGCACATTTGGGCACAATGTGCGACCCACATACCGCATCCACACATTATATGCGCATGACGAACAATTCCGTCTTAGACAAGGCCGTCGACCCCATCGGCGTACATATCAGTACAGATGTGGCGACTCTACCAATATATATGTACGTATTTAATACATAATTGTATGTACCCACTAATAACTAGAATATATCCGTGAATTCCGTTTGTGTAGACTATAGGTCATAGACGAAACAATTTACGTGTAATCACACTATGAACCAAATCTGCGGTTTTACTAATATAAATCCTATGAAACGTGGCTTTTAAGTTAAAACCTAAGCTATGTAGCCTTGAAAACGAAGTCAAAAGCCGTTTTGTAGTTTTCGTGTAGTGCCGTAACGAATAAACAGACAGACAAAAATTCTAAAAGCTATTGTTTTGGGTTCAGAGTTCTTTGAGTAGTCGCTCCCAATCAGTTATTATTTTACTGTGCCAGCGACTGGAAAGATATAGGATGCGATAAATTCCCGTAAATCTTTATACGGTAACGTAGAAAATCATGGTTATATTTATAGAGTGAAAACCACATCGGCCGGAAGGACCGGACCTCAATTTGACGCCCATCGCTGGACATCGGGCTTCCCCTCCTATTGGCAGCGATCGATATCGTGATGCCAACATCTAATCGTACGTATCTATGGGCCTACCCATAGATCGACGATAGACGATAGAATCTATGAATACTATCCTTGATCCTAATCAAAGGATGTTAATCACATCGACTAGGACACAATACGAATCTAACGACGTATTATCTAAGAATGATTGAAGTTGGTGTCTACAAGAGGATAAATCTGTTTTTAATTAAAGATATTTCTCGTTAGTCTCACGACATAAGGTATCGATTATATTTATGAGGATTACATGGTTCATTCATGGGTAGAAAAATATTTTTGAAGTTTCTTGTTGGTAAATTCTTAGTAGCAGTACGGAAATGGAGAATTGTATCCATTAAATGTGAATAGAATCAGCCTAATCAACGTGATTAACAGAACATAGCTGCGAGAGACTACCTATTTACCGCGGGTATAGGCATAATTAACTCACACCAACATATCTCTGAAAAGACATATAAAAATGTATCACCCACATGGCGCCACTCACTATCACGCCAATTCTGTTTTCAGGTAGGTAATACAGAGCGAGGCTATTGCCAGTAAGTATATTCCGAAACACCGTGCTAATAAAAAACTATATCACTTTACCAGACACAGAAATCTGAATACATCCCAAGAAGATAACCGTACACATATTTTTAAACATAAGCTAGGCAAGGTAAATTTTTTATGTTTATTAATCATACCGACAGACTGATGTCTCGAAATAATTTACAAACATCAATAAACACTTCCTAGTGAGGGATTGTCTCTCATCCAGGAAACAGTAGCTTGGCACAAAAAATTCTCTTAACCTATCTAAACAAAACGGTAAACGCTGCTCTACCACTAAGATACTAAATATTGTATGCTGCATTTTACTTCCAACAGGCCATTAACATCCAGCTCGGGATTCACCCACAAGCTCAGTCGAGCAATTACTCAGCGCTTCCCATCCCAGGGGGCACCGAAGCCGCAGCATAGAAATGAGATTGGTGTTCTTGCCCTCACATTGAGCATACTGCCGTATACTGATGTATAGTCTAACGCACTCCATAATGTATTATTCACTGAGCATATATCACGCTAGCTTTCTTGTTATGTACTCTACAATCCGAACATATCAGTGACAACCTCACATGCTATTCAAATATACTCGGTTCTTTTCTCGCGATTCTATTTACACAAACACTAGCTTTCTGAAGGGGTGAACATGTCAAAATCGAATTCATGTCAAGGATTTGGTTGGCTATTGCTAATACACTCAGCCAATCACAGTAGTTGACATGCGTTTGACTGTTTGTTAATAACCTATTGAATCGCGGCGGCACACTAGAGAGCGGTCAGACACAGATATTCTAAGACTTGACAGGTAAAGAACGTTTACGCCATGTATCCTGTTCTGAGTGGATTCGTCGCAAATAAGGGTGATATTTAAAAAACACAAAACAGAACATCTTTTAATGTTAGAACAGATTGAAAGATCCTATATCGTAAGGCCAGACATTTTAGACCATAGGATTTGCCGGTTTAACTGTAATATTGTTTATTTTAAAAATGTTTTATAACATTCTTAAGATAAAAGATAAAAGTGTATTTTAGATGGAATATAATTATATGTGTAGCCCTTGGCTTTTACTACGCATAT
This sequence comes from Catocala fraxini, assembly GCA_930367265.1. Taxonomy (NCBI): domain Eukaryota; kingdom Metazoa; phylum Arthropoda; class Insecta; order Lepidoptera; family Erebidae; genus Catocala; species Catocala fraxini. The sequence continues at coordinate 18,066,986 of OV884045.1, forward strand.
AATGCACCAAAAATTTCCAATCTATTATTTACAGTACGATTAATATTTATTTGCAGTATGATTATTATACGGGTAGTTTGTCTGCGACATTCTGCCTTAGTTCTAAAATCCTTTACAATCGTCTTAGAGTTCGAACAGTTGATATTGTAGATTTTATAAAGACACTTAAACGACATTGATATGTATAAATCAGTGTTGTCAAGTGCATACTGCAAGGTCAGCTTATCGTCACGATCCGGTGTACAATCTTACTCTTATGTGCTAATCAGACAGCTCGCCTCATCATTATAACAATAAATGTCGGAAGCGCTGTTGATGTGTACTAAAATAATACTACAATCGCTTGAAATCTTTACTGACTTTAATTGTTGCGTCTAAAGACTTGTCGCGACGATAATAAATGTGACTGCTGTGCACTAGCTATCAGGTTTATTTCCTGGGCAAGGTGATTTTGGGATATTTTGCAGGAAATTCTCAGAAACTGCACGAAGTCTGGCACGGTGCGCTGTATACGGCTAGGCTAGCATAGTATTACATAAAATATAAAAACCATAGTTATGGCAAAATGTGTGAGCAGCGATAGCTCAGTGGGGAGACCAACAGACTGCAATGCAGAGGGTCTCGGGTTCGAACCCACGTCGCGCACCTCTGACTTTCGGAAGTTATCTATATGACTTTTCGAAATTATGTGCGTATTGATTGACAATTATCGCCTGCACCGTGCTTCGGAGAGCACGTTAAGCCGTCGGTCCCGGCTGCCATGAACATCTATGGCAGTCGTTATTGGGAAAGTCAGTACCCTCTAATATCCTGACACTGGTCTAGCCTTAGGGTATCGTTAGCCTTCGGGTTGCGGAGGTCAGGTGGCAGCCGCTCCGTGTAAAAACTGATATCCAGTCAAATCCGGTTAGACCAGAAAAGCCGACCCCAAGTGACTTGGGAATAATAAAGGCTAAAAGAGAAGAAGTTATGGCAAAATGTGTGTGTGTGTGTAATGTAATTACGCCTCTACCTACCTCTTTCAGCGTGAATCTATTAATTATTGCATATATGGTGGTTTATTCCGGGGGCTTGCGCTTCTCGCATCAAGCGCACCCCTTAAGTATTGAGAGTCGTGGAGTCACAAGTTCTCCGTGAACAATATTATTTTATCGTAGCTACTGTACTGTATTCCTAATTAAAGAATACATGCTAGAAAACATAAGCAGTGTGAGATCACAATACGATAATATCTGGTAGCGGTTGGAAAGGAGGGCTGCTTCTGTCTCTCGTAAAAATCAGTGATTTGAATGCCTCTAAAATACAAATTTTTGTATAACACATGTTATCATATCGATTTGATTGCACTAATGGCGAAGAGGTTTAAGTGGTCACCTCGCCTCTGCTACAGCGACGATAGTCGTGGATTCAATCTCCACACGTGTCAAAACATTGTGTGATGAGAAAGAGTTGTTACGGGTTGGGTAGTTTTAAGCATCACAAGAATTATTCCTACTGCGTGAGCTGTATGTTTATCCCTTGGAGTACCTGGTAAGTAAAAGTTACACGGCGTGCCTGGTGGGTTTCTAGGACCCGGAAACAAAATGTCATTTATATGTTATTGATTACATCTAAATATCAAATAATAAGTTTTATTTTGTTTTATAACTATATTAGTGGATATAATAAGTAAAATATAAATAGATTATATAGTTTTATTAAATAAATGAATATCCTCTAACTTTACGTAACAAAAATCAACACAAGTTTAAATAAGTGTTGATATCTTGGCAGTTTCTAACGTTCTCTTTGTACGAGTGTCTAATAGGTGCCAACTTATCAACTGCTGCTCTCTATTCACGAGTATCTGAGCTATCGAATCTCATACAATTACGATGAACACGAATTGTTTCAAACTCATAGTGATTTGAAATATTTCGATGCCTGCTCCGCCAGTCGCCCATAAATCTGGCGTCACAAATCAGCGTGTCAGACTCTGGGAGAGCCGCAAAATGGCCGTTAGTCTATAATGCGAAGCTACTCGGGACCACCGCGCGATTGATGAAGAATTTGAATATGTAATTGTTGATTCCTTGGAGTAACAGGTCTGTTAGACCCACTAGGCACCCCAAGTAAATCAAATAAAGATTTATTTAATCATCTAATAGTTCATCATTAACTGCGATCACTGGACGAGTAAACTAAAAATTACCAACCACAACAATTAATTAGCTCTAATCGACAAACACTTATTATGTATCGTTATCGTGACAAGGCGTTCACACAAGTTGAAATGTATTTACGCTCGCGTTAATTATTGGAATATAATAGCGTCACTCGTGCGAGACAGATAAACACTGCAACCCTTCCTACAACAAAGGAAGCTATTAGAGTGGTGCTACGATCAAATTTGTATGTACACTTCATACTCATGACGTCATGCGTTTGACCTATAATAGAGGAAAAGCACACGCACACGCATTCGCACTCACACACGCAATCGCACACGCACTCGTGCACACGCACTCACGCACACGCACTCGCGCACACGCACACACACATATACTTGCACACACACTTGCACACGCACTCGCGCACGTGCACACGCACTCGCGCACGTGCACACGCACTCACGCACATGCACACACACATACTCGCACACACACTTACACACGCACTCGCGCACGTGCACACGCACTCACGCACATGCACACGCACGCGCACACGCACACACGCGCACACACGCACACACACGCACACACACTCACACACACACTCGCACACACACTCGCACATACACTCGCACACCTTAGGACAATTTATAAACAGGGCTGACATTACTATTGTTATAAAATTGTTTTCAAGGTTTATATATATGTGGATTAATATATCGTTCATACTCACATTATAAATGTCAAACTAAACCTTAGTTTTTTAAAGGCATATCAACACAATAATAAAATTAGTTTCCAGACAATCAAACGCATGTCAACAGCTGTGATTGGCTGATTGAATTAGCGACGGCCAATCAAAACACTTGAACGTTTATTTATTTATGTTTAAGACACATTGACAATATCTTTACAGGACATTCCAAAACCACATAAGCCATATATGTATATCTGAGACATAACTTAGATATTATCAAAGATACGATTTCACATTTGCGCAACATTTTTGAATTTAGTCTCGCTTTTATGATCAATATCTACGTGTGTCAGCACATTAGTTTAATTTGGATATGCCGTTGATTAGCCTTTCAGAAACTGATTGAACTTTGTCTGACTGTGATATGTTTTGACGGCTAGACTGCTGTATCGATCTTAATCATTATGAAGATAGTTTGAAACTCCATATAAGCACATATTTGGGCCTTTTCAAGCACTAGCGTCGTTATCCGCGTTTCATGGATAACGACTTGTAATAACAAACATAAATGTCAAGCTTTTTACTTGTATTTCCTTTTACGTCACAAGGATTACATGACTTTTGGCGATGCCACATTATTTGTTGCCGATAATAGAGAAACGAATTCAGAACGAATATATTATGTGACCCATTACCATCTATAAAACAGTGTTCAAAACTCCTTGCTTATACTATAAATTGTCTGACAAAAAACCGATATTCTACATTTTTCTACCTTGGATACGAGCCCGAGCGAAATCTAATTATCGTCATTCTGCGCAAATGGCAATTCGAACCAGGACTCAAATACCAATATCTGGTGCTTTAACGCCATTGCACCGAATCCCTATCAAATGTTCATTACGTATATTACTCTCCCCCAATGATGCTCCATTACTCATATCACAAATATGCTCCCACCCGACAAGTCGGGACTGGAAATTGCGACGGATTTGCTGAGTCAGAATAACAACTTGCATTCACAAAGCCAATATCGGGACATTGTTGATTGTGAAGTCAAATTTCTCCGAAGAGATTTTAATAACAGACACCGAAAGTGATCGTATCGACCGTATCGTATCGAGAATTCGAGATGCCAATTAACCAAATTGACTGACGTGTTAACAGCTAAGCTTGCGTCGGCGTCGGTCGGACTAAATATTATGGGATTTTTGTGACAGGACAGTGTCAGTGGCAGAAACTGGCAATATGTCCGGTAGACAGCAATATATCGATGCCCAGTTCGCCTTGACTGTCTCTTTTAGTACGCAAACATAATGGCGTACTCGAGTCGGACAAAATGTTATGGGATTTTATGATAGTATATTATATTAATTATGACATTGTCACTAATAGCTGAGTATAATCTCTCATCTAGAAAAAATCCGGTACATGGCAATATGTAAGCTCCATATTATATTACAAAAGCAAAGCTGCCGAAATGTGGTTGGCAGTACAATCCGATTCGATGCGAGAAATTCGCAAACCCACCCAATTTATCAGGACTCTGCCGATTAGAAAGTTGGTAGCCTAGTCGGGCTTTTACATTACAGAATGAACAGTAATACGGGTTGACATTTTTATTTTACGATTCACTGCTCGGTGATCATTGGACGTTTATGTAAATCGACGTCTGCTGCAGTGGGGAGCGACGCGTATCTCCGCCACCGCGTGTACTTCATGTTAATCGTGTGACGCCATATGACGTCACGTATGTAATCTTTTATTATATCATGTATATTGTTGTTGTGGTTAAATATTCTGTGTTATTAACACACATACTGGTGTTCGTAAATACGGGAGGCGTCGCTAGTTATTAGTTTTGAATATACATATTAGGATAGACAACAAAATAAATAAAATTACTGTGTAACACAAATAGTAGATATATTACTACAATTTATTTTATTTTAAATAATTACCTGGCAGCCATTACCATATTCAATTAAAATTAGTTCAGCACTAGAAATAATTCCTGTGTCGCGAAGGACTTTACAAACATTTAAACAACGTACTAAAATAACAAGACTCGAAGCGACTATTTGTGGATCACACAATTCTTTTCCCGTGAAGGGATCAAACCCACAATACTCGACGCAGTGGTTGCGGCGAGGACTACTTAAAGTACTACGCCATACGTTCCAGTCTATACCTAAGTAAATACTAAACTGCAAGTGACAGCTAGCATTATCATAAATGACCTACTTAATAACCTAACCACGTATCAGTCTAGAAATCCAGCTGAAACGAGCAAAACATTGAAACACGACAGACCCTGTGTTTAGAGCACATTTCAATCCTCAGTAAGTACAAATGTATCAGTATTCTGGGCTAGTCACGTAAAACCACCGAGCTTCGACGTTTTAGGGGGTGGGCACGTTTATCTGAGAAAATATTACGAATATGCATTGCAACATGAAATATTATTAGGTTTTTGGATTTATTTGTTTGAAATGTGGTGACGAGTACAGCTTTATATTATTTATTTATTTGATATGTATAAGTGTTTAATAGCAAAGGGTGTTTAATATATGTGCATTCAATATGAGTGAGTTGTAATCAATTTGAAAAGGAGAATTCATCACACTCCTTTAACCGCAATATGTTAATATATTGCATTAAAAGAAAAGTTCCTAAAACATGACAAGGAGACATGGACTCAGTAGTCTCATTTTATTCACGCTGCTAAGTTAATAACATATACAGGCCGTGTGCGTCCATACTAATCTACGAGTTACGACTAATATACACGTTGCAAAAAATATGCACTAAATGTTTATTAACCAAATTCTTACTAGTAAGAGACAAAGGATGTCATCGCCTCTACACGAAGCATGCTCAGGACGACTTAAGACTGCGCCTAGCGTAAAACAGATAATGACAGAGCTAGTACGGCGCATATTAAAATTGAGGATTTGAAGTGCTTTTTTGATAAATATGTATCTTTATTGTCAACCAATAACTTAAATATTTGGGACGGACAAATTGTAATATAACTATTTATGTTTCGTTTAAGCTGTAAAATAGGATAGATTTTTATTGTTATAATCTAAAATCACGTAACATGAGCTTACGTTTTTGCATTTTTCGTGCAAATTTACATAATTTTGTAAGCGAAAATATTAATGATTTTAGATTTTTTGCAACGGAGTAATTATAAACACATTCATTGCTATGGTAAATGTATATTTTGTATTTGTATTAAACAAAAAGTGTTGATTTTATTCACTTAACTGTGACCGCCTGTTTTGGCACATTTCGCTCGACGAAGACTGCGCATCTTAATAGCAATTTAACCTTAAACAAATGCCAAAACATCATGTTGCATTAATTTAAAATGGACCGCGTACCAGAGGACCACTCAAACTTGTCTTGTCAGTAAGAGCATAACTCAGACTAAGCGAGTTAGGGAGTATGAACTGTAACGACAGTTACAAAAGATCTAGCCGAGTTGTTTCACGTAGTAATGATTAAATGGTCAGTCATGCCAACATGCCTCACTCTTTTTTTTTGCGTGCGGGAATGCTTTGACGCATACCTCTCCGCGGGGCGACGGAGAGGTTATGTCGGGCTCACCGCGGAACAGATACCCCGGTAATACCGACTAAACTTACCACGGTGGTCCTCGGCATAACCATATCGCGAATCACTTTCACATGCAATCGCGACCCCGCCGTGGTTTCGGCCTGCGCGCCGTGTGAAACGGCAGGCCGCTACACAAAAAATATTTCCTCCACCATCCCCTGGGGGGGGACAAAGACACGACACAGAGGCGCACGTGGGAACACGCACGTTGCCTCTCGGACCTGGTGCTGATCGGGTGGCGAGCAGGCCCACGCAGCCCACCATCCCCAGGTCAAACCTCAGGGTAACTGGAGGTCATTTCGCGCCCCCCGGCGCCCGGTTCTGCGGTCGGGGAGAGGGTTTAAGCGCTCCCTCTCCCGCTCCGCCGCCTCCTTGATGGAAAAAGCCTCAGACTCTACCCTATCATTATGTAACAACAGCAACACCTATAAAACGCATACATTAAAATAATTAATTCATAACAAATCTAATCTATCTCAAAAACTATTATTTTTATAGGGAACGTGTAGCACCACTTCTAACTTCGTAAGTCAAGTCTCCCCACACGCACCTGCCTCGTTTGATTGTTCCCTTCCGCCCTTCACGTTGTGTGGGTAGATAGAAAAAATATCATTCTCCCTACTACGTACCGGGTGCATGCGTGCGTGACCGGTAGTAAGAAACAGCGTGGAAGTAAGTTAAAGTGTCCGTGCCGTCTGAACTGCGATCGCTATCTGTTAGATCGATTTTTGTGTAGTTTTAGTTTGTAATGATTTTAGTTAAAAGAACGGTCTCGACAGAACCTTTTTGAAAAAGTAAACAACTCGCCTTTTAATTTTGGTTGAATGCTGTTTAATAAGTAAGATTTTGATCAATAATAAAGTACTTTATACTAATTATGAAAATAGTGTTTAAGGATGACTTGCATACTATTATAAGACCAAGCAGAAAAGTATGTTTCGAATTATGTATACTTTATATAGGTATATAGCTAAGAATATAACTTATATTATTTGTAGTAGTGTATTAGTAGTAGTAGCAGTGAAACAATTTTCAAAATTTTGTAATAACGTGTCAAATAAACAACGCGATAAAATCCGTATATAGTAGTTTAATTTTAATTATATTATTTGTTTTTAATTAATGTTATCATTTAAGTGACGACTGTCCTAATGAGAAATCAAGTTTTCAACTATATATTTATGTTTCACCAAAGTAATATTAAAGAATAATAATATCCAGTATATATTTTATAATTAATTTAAAAAAGCAACGATAGCTCAGTGGGGAGACCAACAGACTGCAATGCAGAGGGTCTCGGGTTCGAACCCACGTCGCGCACCTCAGACTTTCGGAAGTTATATGACTTTTCGAAATTATGTGCGTATTGATTAACAATTATCGCCTGCTTCGTGCCTCGGAGAGCACGTTAAGCCGTCGGTCCCGGCTGCCATGAACATCTATGGCAGTCGTTATTGGGAAAGTCAGTACCCTCTAATATCCTGACACTGGTCTAGCCTTAGGGTATCGTTAGCCTTCGGGTTGCGGAGGTCAGGTGGCAGCCGCTCCGTGTAAAATCTGATATCCAGTCAAATCCGGTTAGATCAGAAAAGCCGACCCCAAGTGACTTGGGAATAATAAAGGCTAAGAGAGAAGAAGATATTTTATATTTCATTATCAAGTTTATGTTGTAATAAGTATATTAAAATAAAATAATGTCTTTGATAGCCAGACATTTAACAAATGCCACTGATCATCAACCAAACATCTAAAAAGCTGATTTTATACACAATATTAGTGACTTACATTTTTCACAGAGTTAATAATAACCCTATAAGAGCAGCGTATGGTTTCCGCAGCGTCGTATTATTTATAGTCTATTTTTATGATCCAGGAGCGGATAGGATGCGCCACGGGTGCTACTCTATAAAATGTATTCTTGATACTGTGTGAACTCGACGGCTGCCGTTTTTAGTCATGTAAATATGCTTTTAAGGATAATAAATCATCGTCATATAAGCATAATATAATGTTATAACCCTCTTAGATAAAAATATTCGATAAAGAAGCAGCCGGTTTTGTTGGCAAACACATATGTATAGACAAATTAATATACTAACTTAATAATATGCGAACATTTATTTATTTGTTTGTTACACTTTCACGCCCTAACTACTCTACTGATGATCTCAAAAGCCTACACGTTGTCTTTACTTAATTCTCTCTAAAGTCTTTACTTTTCATCCAGAAAAAGTACTGTGTCCGAGCGAATAATATGATAAAAGAATAGACAACCAATTTTGATGATATTTGGTATTGATGAAATTTGTTGGATGCAGACATATTGGTTAGTACCAGTACAATAAGAACTTTTATTTTACTCAGCATAGTGTCACGTCTATACATCGCGTTCATATGTCATGTAAAATTAGGTAGCCGTATATGACATCTACATTTAACCAGCTTCCTTTAAGTCTCATGTAATAAACGGCGAACCTGCTGGCATATACACGTCCAGATTGCATTTTGATGCTGCGAATTTCCAGAAAGAATATACCAGTTATACTACCAAACCCGTGTATCGAAACTAGGACCAAATTAGCACCAGATGCCAAAATACATAACAAAAACATAATTATATATCAGTGACTTGTATGATTTCATTTTTATGGCTATATCATTATCATATTCTTTTGGAAACAAACATGTCTTTCAAAAATTCCGGCTAACTTTTCCATAAACATGATGAATAATAAGTTGCCTTTTTTTTCAACGAGCTTCTGCATTTATTTGCTTTTCGTCAAAACTTGGGAGTTGGGGCGCAAACTTGACCCGTCTTGAATATCTTTAAGGCATCGATCTGAGACGGTAGGAAAGCATTGCGGAGCGTTGTTCCGTTTTTAGGGAAAACAACCTAATTCGCCATAATGACGAAACGACATTTTTCGAAGCAGAACATGTTTTTTCTCATTAAACGCTAACGACGCAGAATTAACAGTGTTCTCGTAAATATAAGTCCTTACATACAAATTATATAAAACAATACTAACGACAAAGCAGACCAGATTAGGAATCATTGTACAAAATATAAATAAATTTGGCTGTGTAAGTTTATAATTTCCGCTCTCCTACATTGCTGTGCCCAACAGGGTCTATAATGATCAGTTTAAATATATAAGTTTTATTCAGTATACATTGTAGAAATTAAGTCAATATTAAATTAAACTGCATTCATTAAATCACTCGAATTTTATAAATGAAAAATACTACTCATAATTAATAATTACTCATATACATAATCCCCTAAGATCGAAGATTAATCCAACCGAATAACCGCACATTAATGTTTCTACGTAACCGAATTAACAGTATGCATACAGTGCCAAAACGATTAATCCAGTGCTAAAACGCCCCGCTCCACGCTCCATCCGTCACGAATTACCGCCTGGATCGCGATTAAATCTAACATTTGGTGTCCCTGCAAGTTATCTCAGCTGTGCACGTAACAAATTGTATCTCGCGCCTTACATTTCTTGTTGTAATAACTTCAAATATTTAACTCGCCCAAAGTTACCCTCTCCCACGGGTCCCGGAAACACTTTGGGGTGTCAAATTTGCCCACCTGCTGCGCTATAGGCAATCTAAAAAAAGAAAATATTGACATGGGTCGATGACACAACCAACTTACATATTCAATTACTTCTTGGTAAATAAAAGGGAGAAAGTGGTAAATAAATATTTTGTATCGACAAGTTGATATTGGTAAATAAAAGGGAGAAAGTGGTAAATAAATATTTTGTGTCGACAAGTAGATATTTTTGTAGAGAATGAGGAATCAATAAAGCATTTCATAAAAAACTGAATTTCGAAAAAGAGCTCCGTCATAACACCGACTTAAAAATTAGATATGTAGGTTATTTAAATGTTCTAAGCTCAATCAATTATTAAGCTACATAAAAAGTATGTAGAGAAATTTGCACAGAGCAAATTTGCAGTGCATTGGAATTGCGAAAAAAAGTTATCTGGTGGCGTTAAGAAGCGGTGAACAAAACTAAGCTCTGAGTTAACCATTTTATTTTACAAATATATAATCACAAGTATAATCGCACGGTGAATCATTTAAAAAGATCCTAATTAACAGAAGAGGAGATAAAACAATAAAGCCGCGCATCCTACTTCCATATGTTCATATTTTAATGTAAACTAATATCAATTGGTCTCTCATAGAATATTTTATCTTATCTTTCTTCTGCCAGAGTAATACCAATTACGTACGAAAAAATCAATCATTCGTCTAAATGCTGCGCTGCATACCACATTACTCACGCTGCAAATTGACAAATCATAATCGTGAACAACATTTTGACTTGCAGAACAAATTGCCACTTAATAGCGCCACTGTTTAATAAACTTTAATAATAATAAACATGCATGACTCGGCGCAGTCAGCCATACTTGCACACGAATAGGGTTGCCAAACGACAATAAGCTTTTCAGACTCATGTCCGAATTCTTTTGATATCCAGCCTTATTAGGTTATTTCCTTTTAATCGAGGGGTTTTGTCCGAGCTTTTCAATTTCACTCATGGCGATCCCATGACGAGGGTTGTGTCGTGTAGGAACGTATAGTAAAGATTTTTCATTGTCCAGTAATTGGGTTTAGTCACGACAATGATTTATAGTTGGTTCAATCGTTTTCTATTAGAATACTAAATCGTTTTATTTATAAATAGATACACTAACGCTCTTTCATTAAAAGTAAATTAAAAACATTACTATATTATGAGTAATTGATGCTTCACGCACATGTGATCAAGATATGTATGTATAAGTATAATAACTGAATTGTATTAATTATGAACACAAGGTTTGTACCAACTTAAGATAATAGTAATCATAGTATGTTAAGCTTTGTGTGAATACGCTGGGTACTTGAATTTGAGCAGTATTATGTCCTAAGTTTTGTTTATAATATATATTATAATTATTTCTAAATATAAGGTAAATGACGTATGTTTCGCTGTGAGACAATTATGCATGCAATGAAAGGAGAGCGGCTACGCTTGACGATGTCGGGAAACTGAGTTGACAAGGCAACAATACAAACTGCCGAGCTCACATGTGTTAGTCAGATGGTCTTAATTCTTTTTTTTATATGCCCATAAAATTCCACTTCTGGGCAAAGGCCTCACTACTTTGTTTCCGTCTCTCTCAATCTAGAGCCGTTAAGGACCAATCTTTACTAATGACAAATTCGTCTGAGCCTGCCGCGATGTCGCTTGCCATCTTAGGAATCCTTTGTGAGTTTAACCTATTTTTCGTTTGACATGCGATAGATATGTCCAGCCTAGTACCATTTTAATATGTCTGCTTTTCGTCTGAGTTCTTAATTCACGACATAGAATATTCCGATCAAACATGTAACTTCTTACTTTACGTTAGCTTAATCATAGTCGTATATGAGTTTTACGAAAGTAAACTGTGTAGAATGATTATAAAATACATCAACTGTAAACCGAAGCACGTCGTAAGCTACACAAAATCAAATGAAAATCTCATCTACTTCTTGAACGTACGAAAGCATACATCCCCCTATATGTACAAGCAGCAGATAAACCTGATTCCCGTGACGGAAATGGATTCACTAACATTTTCATACGAATTTCAAGTATACATATGTGTGAATCTCTTGCGGCGTTTTACTACCCAATAAGGAAAGCAATATGGGAAATGCTGTCGTCCGTGAAAAACTGTCCAAAAGATTTATGTCATAACAAAGTGTGCTATCCTATAATCACATACTGAAACAAGATGGATTTCGACCTAAGAATGTAAACCATATCTATTATAACTTCGTCTGTTTGTTTTGTCTTCACGGCAAAACTGTGGGGTCGATTTTAGTGAATTTTGGTATATACATAGTTTAAAAGCTGGTGTAAAAGTAGGCTAGGGATATAATATAACCAACACGACGACTTTTTAAGGCAAGCAAACGAAGTCACCGGTAAACCTGTTTAAAATACATGTATACCTAATTGTTTCTATGTATACTGCAACTTCTTATTTGACATTTCTCAACGCTTATGCAATTCTAAAAAACAGTTGTATAAGCATATTACTCTTATTAAATCAAAATTATCATCAGTTGAGTAAAAAACAATAACAGTATTAAAGCCTATTATTCTTGTTCACATCTTCAAAAACATGTTAATTGGGAGTTAAAGGCTGTAAAAATATTAACGAATAATTATTCTTACGATGAGGTGGGTGATTGATGATCAGCTAGATTCATGATTACCACATACTTATACTTTAGTTACGAATAGTAAACATTTGTATATTTTCTAGAGATCATTCTAAAATAAATGAGTAATGACTCAATGCATATATGTAACCTATACATATATGTATTTAAAAATCCATCTGATCGTAAGCGGTTATCGTAGTTTATGGTCGCTTACAGTACTAGGTCTATCAAAGGGTTGCCGGGCCTAGGAAAGAGGAACTACAAAAGAAAAATAGAATCAAGAAAATATGGATTAATGAGTTAAATATGTAGCCTCCGCAACTTAAAGGATAAAACGCAGTTACGTCCCATACACCGGTTTCCTGTGGTACTTCCCCTGAAATCTACTGCTTTATTCCTACCGTAAAAAAATAATTGACGGGCTTATTACTTATCAAAGGCAGGTTGTACCTCAATACTAGACCCTTATTAGTTATCAAAGGCAGGTTGTGCCTCAATACTAGACCCTTATTAGTTATCTAAGGGAGGTTGTGCCTCAATACTAGACCCTTATTAGTTATCAAAGGCAGGTTGTGCCTCAATACTAGACACTTATAGTCCGGGCGTCACTTGGGGTTACCAAATAATATCAGGGTTAGTTTGAGGTATCAACCGCAAACCAACAATAAACCTGAGTGGTAACCTCATTTTTCATAATATATGTACTTTTTTTGTTTTGTTTTCTATGTTCTAATATTTGTGTATCGTGTACCTACATATATTTAGAAAAATAAATGTTTACTTTACTTTACTTTACTTTACCTTTATTAGTTAACAAAGGCAGGTTGTGCCTCAATACTAGACCCTTATTAGTTATCAAAGGCAGGTTGTGCCTCAATACTAGACACTTATTACTTATCAAAGGCAGGTTGTGCCTCAATACTAGACCCGTTTCTGGAGCAGCTTAAATTGTTAATAACTTTATTATTTCCAATAAATATTTACGATACTCTAATTAACACATTAATGAAGATAGGAACTAAAATTTACTGTCTCATCGTACACAAATGCCTGCATAGTCGATCAGGTAACTACACAAAGGTGACTCACGAAGCCATCAATCCCATTTACCAGCAGATTGCGCGCCGTGACTAGAATGGGATCCACACAGCTGTCATTAATTACTAAATCACAAATTTAACCTCTACTACCACATGTCCAAGGTCTACATTGCCATGAGTGATACAGGGAAGCAATTAGGGTCGTTATCTCGATGAGTAAGATTATTGGCGGATTCTTGTACGATGTATTTTTAAAAAAAAATTGTCGTTGCGTAAAACAATTATGTTTTGAATACAATACAACGGTTTCTTTTGTTTGGAATTTAGCTTGTGTGTAATATATTATAATAAATGAACAAGCGTCATGCTTCTGTGATATAATAGCCAGTTAGTGCACAGTAATTTCAGTTACGCTTTATATGTTTAGGTATTTTTATTTATATACCGTTATTCTAAATTGCTACCATTATATTGTGGAGTCAGTATTTTCAATTATTCTGATTAGCTAAGTCACATCATCATTTTCGTTTAAAACAGGGATTTCAGTCAAATAAGGGTCGGCGCTGACTGACGTCGTGGCACGGCACGGCATGTTTCGGTAGCCCCGAAGGACGCTTTGCTATGACGCATCATGCCGCGGCACGCCATGCATGACCGCATGATTGTATCGAAATAAAGTAATATGAATTCTAAACTCATTGAAATAAGAACAAAAATAACTTGATCAGTAATAAAATGCCGTGTCGTGCCGCGACGTCAATCAGCGCCGGGCCTAACCTGCAGAAATATCAGCACCCTTCAAAAGATCGCAGTATATTTGTGGTCAGTAGAACTCCAGGCATCTTTAAGACAGTGTGCTTTCAGCAAAGGACCAGTGTAAGCGTGGTCCTTTACGCTGACAACACAACGACAGCATTTTTAAAGGATCCAACAACAGACGTGTCATAACTCGGTACTACAAGCACTCATAAGCTATTAAAACCGCCCGAACCCTATGTCTATTAGTCACTTTGGTAGTATTAAAAGAGCTCTGGTATATCTTTATGTATTTTGCCGAGATCAAATGACACTTTTACTACGTCACAACATGATTTTTGGACGATTTTGGTTAGATAAGAAACGCGATTACACTTTCTTAATAATTATAGCCATATTGACTGCTCTCATTTACTTGTTCAGATAAATATTAATGTGCCATACAAACTTGCTCGGTTGTCTAGATGCCAGCCTTTCAACGCCGAAACCTCTAGAACAAATCTAGGACATTTCTCATCTATCAACAGAATGCAAGTGCAATACCTACAGTCGCCTGTCACGCCTACCTGTTTTTTTTTTTTTTTTAACGCAGCGAAATGTCCGTATCACTTTCCCCATCGCCGGTTTTGGGGCGGGCGATGGGGATATGTCGGGATCCAGCTCATAAGATGGAAATTTGAGTTGAACCGACTAAAACCACCGCGGTGTTCCTCACACCTTTATGGCGGGGTCGCGCGGATAGCTCTCGCATTCAAATCGCGACCCCGTCAAAGGTTTGACCCGCCAATGGACGTGGCGGGTCCCACACAACCATCACACAAACACAAATTGGGGGACCTGGTCCCCGACAACAAAGCGGGAGACCTAGTCCCCTTTCCGACATCGAGAGGCGTGCGTGGAACACGAACGCCGCCTACTCGGACCTGCGCTGATCGGCACGCCTACCTGCTATGGATATAGATTTATCCTACTCCTTGCCCAAGTTAAAATCTATATTGGACGACAAGTTTATGTAGAATTGAAATCATTTATTAATTTATTTTATTCTAATTTATTTCAATTATCTTTAATTACATTATAATAATTAGGTATCATATTATGACATTATTTTTCAAGTTTTATAATAATTAATAACTTACTGTCATATCAATTTCCTTTTTTAGTATAATTTATATGTAAACACTATGCATGCAATTTGTAATGATTATTATTAGTTTCTTTTTTATTTTAATGCCATTATTTGTTTGTATTTTGTTCAATGTAAGTACATACATACATAGATTCACGCCTGTTTCCCAGAGGGGTAGGCAGAGACTACGGATTTCCATTTGCTACGATCCTGACACACTTCTCTGGCTTCATTCACTTTCATCACATTCCTCATACACGCCCGTCGGTTCAAGGTGCTCTTAACCTGGCCTTTGTCCAGAACGCCTCCGATCTGATCAAGAAACGTTCGCCTAGGTCTTCCTCATGCGACTGTTCCATTCACACTAGCCTTATAAACTTTCTTAGTCAGTCTTGCCTCGTCCATTCTTTCTACATGCCCAAACCAGCTTAACATACCCTTTTCTATTCTTGTCACTATATCAACTTTCATGCTGCATCTCTCTCTAATCAAACTATTCCTTATTCTATCTTTCAGAGTCACACCACATATATTTCTCAGCGCTCTCATTTCTACAGCATTTATTCTGCTCTCACGCTTCTTTTGCCATACCCAACTTTCACTTCCATACATAAGTGTGGGCACTAATAGTCCTCTATGAACAGCCAAACGTGCCTTTTCGGAAACATTTTGACTGTTCATAAAAGCGCGTAGAGCTCTATTGACTTTGTTTCCCGCAATCGTTCTCCTTTCAATATCTCCCTCATGTTTACCATCCCTTGTAAACAAAGTACCCAAATATACAAACTCTTTCACTTTCTCCACTTTTTCTCCATCAATCATAATATTACACATCGTCACGCACTCTTCCTTTTCAAATACCATTACTTTCGTCTTGCTTACATATATTTTCATTCCTTTACTCTCAAAAGCACCATGCATAATAGTTACCATCGCCTGCAACTCTTCTGCTGATGACGCAAGTATTACAAGCAATGTAAGTAATGTCACTTTATCGTAATTTCTCAAACGAGCATAAATATATATATTTTTTTATTGTTAATGTATGTCGTGGCAGCCTGTAAGTAAGGCAGCACTATGTAATGTCTCCGTATTTATATGTTATCACAATGTTTGTAATTTAGAGTATGCTTTGTTGCTTGTCCATAAATAAATAAATAATATATTTGCATTCTACCCAAAGTCTGACTACGATGAGAAGTAGTCAATATAATAGCAATGAATCCTGCTAGCAGTCTGTCCTCATTAAAGTACACCACAAAATGACAAACAACATTCCAATGTGGTAGACATAATAACGTTACCAAGTAATATAGGTTCTAAACGTATTGGTTAAATCCAGCCCACGGCCCAGAATTGGAACAAGCTTAATGCACCTGTCAGAATTCAGCGCGGACAGGTTATTTAGACGCTATCTAAGTTCGTGTATAACAGTAACTGGGTTTGTTTAATAACTGTGTATATAATTTAACCTACTTATACTAGCATCAATTTGCTTTACAGATATTGGTATTGGTAACAAAGTGCACTCGCATACATACACATGTATGTTACCAATTTTATAATATTGTCTTCTGTTTACGCGAATATTATTCATTGAAATTAAACTACTATATACGGATTTTATCGCGTTATTTATTTGACACTTTATTACATAATTTTGAAAACTTTTACACTAATAATGATAATAATAATAATAATGTCCTCCAGACCGAATTTCGGTCACGGCGGCCAGTCTTAACGGAGACTGGCCATCTGCGCAGGAGATATTATAGTGCACAAGCGTGTGCGCGAACTCAAGTGCACTCTCTGTTCCCTCACTCTCATGATCCGATGGGACGGATAATCCGACACGACCGGAGTGAGATCAGGCGTAGGACCAACGGCTTTACGTGCTTTCCGAGGCACGGGGGTGTCCAACACCGCCAACTTCCTAACTCCGAGCTGCCATTGAGATTTCTTAACAGAAAAACCCAATAACATTTTGTAGGCCCGACCCGGGATTCGAACCCGAGACCTCATGAACAGCAGTCGCATTCACTACCGCTGCGCCACGGAGGCAGTTTACACTACTACTACTATTAAACTTTACTACCTTTTAAGCTAATTGAATTATTATTAAAACTATTAAAACTATTTAGATTTAATTTAATTTTACACTTTCCCCGACGTTTCGGTTGCTTTTCAGCAACCATGGTCACGGGGAGACCAATTTTATGTTATGACAAGTAATTTTTGTTACAAAACAAATGAGTCAATGCAAGCATACCACCATCTTGATGTTAAACAGTAACCGTAGCTAATCTTAACTTTAAGGGTGTCAGTTAGATGGATATGGATAGGATAGAATTGGCAGAGGTATCGGGTGGAACGGTGTAAATAGCAGGTTTATCCATTTTTATAATAATAATAAACATGCTTATGTATCTTTCACTGGACATTTTCAATACAGTACATAGTTTAACTGATGACTTTCATAAACTTTACCTTCGCGACTATACACAAAATGGACACGTCTCTTCATTTTCGAGATAATCAAGAGCTAGTGTATCGCATTTTACTCTCATGCTCGTATAACACAGACGCAGTCGAGGTACAAAGCAGAAACATCGCATTATAGCAGTGTTCGGTTAACCGCAGCGCGTCAACAGCAACCCGACACTGTTCGCACTTCGCACTTGTCTCCTTGTTTTACGTTATTACTTTATATAATGTACTGAACTAACGGTACTTGGACAACAAACTGTTGTAAAATGACTAGGAACAAGTCCTTAAGTCTTGTTATAGAAAAGTTCATACATTGAAGTTTCACGTTGTTGATCAAAAACGTCCTAAACAGATGACTCAGAAAAAAGTGTTTTTCCCTTTTCTCTAACATATGTACATAATCTATACATATAAAAATCAATTGCTGTTCGTTTGTCTCACTAAAACTCGAGAACAGCTGGGCCGATTTAGCTGATTTTGGTCTTGAAACGTTTGTCGTAGTCCAGGGAAGGTTTAAACGATGAGAAAATATGTAAAAATTCGTTAGGATAAGTGATACGAAGTACACCGGGTCATCTAGTTATGTATATTTAACGTGTGTTTTACTTTACACGGGGCATTCTAGTTACTCTCAGGATGAGAGAGCAACATTTGTTCCTCTATTACTCAGTAGCAGTAATGTTCGAAAGTATTGTTTAGGTACCTATATTCACTTTGTTCACTTATTTTACAACAACTGCCAGGTTTTTATATTAAACTCATAAAGGCTTATGACTCTATAAGGGGCAGAGGTGTCTTTCGCCCACGTTTCGCCAGATTTGTTGTGAGGCATATTTGCACAGTTACCTATGCCTATATGGGTATAACCACAAAGGAATAAGCAGAAGTACATTAGATCAACATTTCGCCAGCGACGGTTTTAGTTTCGATACAATAGGAGGAAAGAATCTATTGCCTTGATTTCTTGCTGCTCCTAAGAATTTATTTACAAACCCATAACACTTTGTTCAACCCAAGATATTACGATCGCACACAAACATAAGTTTACACTCGTGTCCCATGACGCTTCTGAACCAGTTCTTCATAAAATTATTTTAAATGTTGACCAAATGTAAATTGACGGCTGAGCCGAACGAAGTATGTTTTCAAATATGAAACAAAGCAAGTAAAATGATTCATCAAAAAGAATCGATCTGCTTTCTAACTCATCCTGAATAAGATGCTCGCACTAATAGCCCCAAATCCAGTACAGTAGAGTAATTAACAGAACCGTGTGGCGGTAAAGCTGTCACTATATAAGTTAAACTGCAAGCCGAGCACAACAAACGCCGGAAGCGAACCATAAAGATAAACAGAGACCACATTCAAAGAAAGCAAACCCATAAATTGTGCGTACTCGACCAATGTGGGGTAGACGTTACTAGAAGTGCTTAGTAACAGTTTCCAGAAGTTGAATAGATGGCGTATGAGCTAGAATATTTGCATGTGTACTGCTAGTGCGATGAATGATTTGACTTCAATCCGGTATAAAAGTTATGTTATGGTTGTGATTACTGCAGTCAGCTAAGTCTTAGAATACAAACACAGTGTTTATATTCTGACATGACGACTTTAATATCCATTAGATACCTATTGCATAAAACATTGTTATACATAAATATTTGTTTAATATTGTCTTCTGTTTACGCGAATATTATTCATTGAAATTAAACTACTATATACGGATTTTATCGCGTTGTTTATTTGACACTTTATTACATAATTTTGAAAACTGTTACACTACTTTTACTTTTAAACTTTACTAATTTTTAAACTAATTAAATTACTATTCAAACTATTTAGATTTAATTTAATTTTACACTTTCCCCGACGTTTCGGTTGCTTTTCAGCAGCCATGGTCACGGGGAGACTAAGATGGTAGTTGTCTCAATGTTCCAGTGTAGATATTTCAAAAGTAGTGTAACAGTTTTCAAAATTTTCTAATAAAGTGTCAAATAAACAACGCGATAAAATCCGTATATAGTAGTTTAAGTTCAATAAATATTTGTTCTTTGTCGTAGTAAAAGGCATTTTTAACCTTTTGAACGCCACGCCATAACGGCACCTCCATGTCCTGTACGCCAAGCCGGAAAATCGATATATTATATATTGTTTTTTATGATCAAATATTAAAATAACTAATAACAATTTTGTTTGCTGTATACAATTAAGTAATAATTGGAGATTCAATTTTTAAGTTGTATCACTAAAACACAGAAAAGTAATGATTTAATATGTTTTTTTTGTATTTTTCTGTGAACCGACAAAAAACAGTTTTGTCGAGTATAGACGACGTTGGCGCCCAGGGCACGCTTGCACATGTCGAGTATAGACGACGTTGGCGTTCAAAAGGTTAAATAGGTGTTTGAAGAAGAATTAAATGGTTGCCACATATAACCTAGTAAAGAAGCTGTAGTTTTTTCTGGATGAAAGGCACCGTATGTCCTTTTCTGTACACCTGACAACGTGTAGGTGAAATTTAATTATGATAGCTCGAGTAGTTAAAGCGTGAGAACGTAACAAACAAACTCACATTAGGATTTATAATATTAGTTAGCATTACATGAAGTAAACTTAATGCTAATCACAGGTTTACTGAAACTATATCCTTAAACACATAACAATAGGTATCTTAATCAGTATCAGAACGGAAGTCCTCTGCGTTGGCGTGCAACAATGTCACTCGGTCGCTCAGATACCGTGATATTAACGTAGGCTGCACTAGGCACAGATTGGGTCAATGCCAAATAGATAGACAGGGGATACGCCTGATTTCTAGCGATAGATTAAATTATTGTTGAGGGCGCGAGCCCTCTTAATATAATAAGTATATCTGGTTAGCGTCCAGCTAAACGTACGTCAAAGGAAAAATCTTTAGAAGAATGTATTCTGAGATTCGTGTAATGTTAATGATATCCTTCATAATTTACTAATTCAATAAAATTTATTTATTGGTTTGAAGGAGCTGTTAAATATAATATAATAATAAAAACTATTACTAAACATTTTTTTTAGTTGACAGCAATGTTTTACAGAAACGAATTCTGTTGATGCAAATTATATGCCAAATATTCAATGCTATATTTGACATTTTCTAAAGGTTCAATTTTAAGTAAAGCTCTGCAGTGAAAGTCGTTCATCGCAATATATTCGAGTATAAACTGTTACTGCAGTGGCCTATATCGATATCGCAAAATCGATTACGAACGCAGGTCGTCCGTTGCATATTAGATTTAGCAAAATGGAGTATGAATACCTATTTCGTACAAAACGAGGGTTTGCAGCGTAATGCCATTAGCATGTCCAGCGAGTACATTACGAGTACATTACTGGGTATATATTTTGGATTGCTGGAATTATCTGGTGGACTCACCTCGTCGGCTGGTTTGGTGGGTGTGATGGCAACTGTCTCGTTGAAGCACAGGCAGGCACAGTAGTGTCTGTTCGCGTCCACGTCTGTCAGGACGGAGACGTAGAACCGCGGCTCCGTCCGCTCCGTGGACAACGCCCATCCTTGCGGCTGGCAAAACTGGTGAAAAAGAGTATAATTAGTTCAGTAGAACATAAAATTCAATAGATCATGTTAAATACAAGGTAAATATGGAACATCCGTAAACCTATACGATTCAAACTAATATAAAGTAATATGTTCACGATAAACACCTTGTTTTTAAAACACAAATATTTGTTAGTAGACGGTTAAACACATCGCACTCTTAATAAAACAGAGACTTATCTCAATATTTTGGATTAACCGGTCGTATACCGCCGGCTCGCATACCAGCCGGCAGATTTGTACCCGTCGTAGGCCGGTGGCTCGCATGCGAGCCACCAAATTGGTTTTACGTTAGCTTAAGCTAAAGCGAAGGCGGCGCGCGGCGTTTTGGCGCCAATTTGGTGGCTCGCATGCGAGCCACCGGCCTACGACGGGTACAAATCTGCCGGCTGGTATGCGAGCCGGCGGTATACGACCGGTTAAACAAATTTAAACTCTATTGCAATGATTTAACACAAACATAATATTAGAATTTAGCATATACAATTAGAGTCCAAATTGCCTTACTTTCAAATTTCGAGTTAAGTCGCTGTTTTATTAAGAGTGCGACATGTCAACTGCTGAGATTTTTTGACGAAATTAAGCAATCAGATCATTTCGCACGAGTTTAATTTTGACACTCCCACTCAAACTATTTTATGTAAATTGGTATTAGGAAGAATGAACTATGGGGAAGGACATGGGCGTGAAAAAGATATTTGAAAGGAATGTGAACAAAGACACAGGTCAGTGCTGTGGGTCAGTGTATCACACCAGTAACATAGAAATATAAGACTATGTCCATAATAGAGATAAACTCTAAAATTATTAAATTATATTTATACTAGATTTCGCCGGTGGCTTCGCTCGCGGTAATGTAGATTTTGGGAATAAAATATTCCGTCAGGAACAGTACTTTTTTTCTAGATGCAAAGTAACCTATGGCCTTTTCGGTATCGGTCGAATAGTTAAAGGCTTCACAGCGTAACAAACAAATAATCTTACATTCGCATTTATAATATTAGTTATGATTTTAGAAACCTACATAATATTTATCTAGATGATGGCCTTTACTGGACATATATTTTTGTGATAGTCATAATACATGTTATGGGCTGCTCCTTTTACTACGATACAACATATAGCTAGTTATTAGTATAATAGATTAACCCATTACCGCTCACCGTACACAAGCAGGTACACCGTTAAAAGTAATGTTTTCTTTTTTAATTTCCTTCTACCCGCAATTTTTTATTTTTTAATGTGACAATACAAGTATAAGCTACTAGTTTTGACAAAAAACGGTTATGTTGGTACCTCTGATTTATTTGAATTGACAGTTTTTTTCCAATGTTTTGCTGGACGTGCACACGGTAAGTTAATTTCTTGTTATTTTTAAATTATCGTTGATAATTTATTGTAAATTGATTGTAAAGTAATAGTACACATATTATATTAGCTAGTAAATTGACATAAACTAAAATAATACAATTAGGTTCGTTAAAAAATTCGTGTTTCACCTACTGTACCTGTGCAGGTACATTGGACAGATATATGATAAAAAAAATACCTTCTTCCGCAGATTTTATTATCAATAGAAAATGGATCGAAGACGTAGTTATTCGTTACAAAACCATTATTTACAATTAGAAGAAGCTGTAAATTCTATTATTGCTGAAGAAAGTGATGGCGAATATGATGTTGTGATCGTTCCACCTGAACCTAGTGCAGTAACCGATGAAGAGGAGGGTCCAGAAGATGATCTTGTGATACAAGCTTTGCCAAGAGATGTGCCAGGCACCGTTGAAGTAGTACAGCGTGGAAGATCACCCTCAGACGGAAATAGTAGTGACGATGAACCGCTATCGACTTATGCGTCATCGGCAAAACGATCTCGTGGGTCTGAACCTGCTCGTGTTAACCCTTCTTGGAGAAAAACACTACCAATTTACTCCACTACATATGAGATGTCTAGGGCTATAGAGGAACGATTGGATAATCTTTATAATGACATAAAAGACTGTACTCCAGTCATGCTATTTGAGAAGATTTTTGATGATAAAATGTGTGATTTGATAGTAGAACACAGTCTTTTATATGCACATCAAAACAATAGGCATGGCTTTCAATTCGACAAAGAGAACTTGAAAGGTTTTTTAGGAATACTATTGATATCAGGCTATCACCGATTGCCCACAGAACGTGCTTATTGGTCTCTAGATGAAGATCTAAGCGTGCCCCTCGTTGCAGGTTGTATGTCGAGGAATCGCTACTTAGAAATAAAACAAAACTTACATTTTGTTGATAATACATTAGCCGCCTCCTCTAATGATAGGATGTATAAGGTAAGGCCTTTATGTGATCTTTTACAGAAGAACTCTTGTCAATGGGGAGTATTTCACGAAAATTTGTCTATTGACGAATCTATGATCAAATACTACGGTCATCATCATCAAATACTGTTTGTTCGATGGAAAGATAATAACGTCTGTACTATTGGCACTAACTTTGATGACATAGAACCATTTGCTAAAGCCAAACGTTGGTGTTCAGAAAAGAGAGAAAAGGTGGATTTCAATATGCCAAAAGTATTTCAGAATTATAATAGAGGAATGGGGGGTGTGGATCAAATGGATCAATCAATCAGTCTATACCGCGTGGCAATGAGAGGCAAAAAATGGTGGTGGGTAATTTTTACTTATCTTATAGATATGGCTGTATCAAATGCTTGGCGTCTACACGTAATTGCAAAGAAGAAAAATAATGCCGAATGTATGGACCAGTTGGTATTTCGGAGAAGCATCGCCCGGGCTTATTTGCGTCTTTCAAAACCCTCAAAGAACCGTCAGACTTCAAGTATAGTAGCCGACGTAAACCGTAACAATAACGGACACACTCCTGAAAGAATTACAAACCCATTAAGATGTGTTATTTGTCATAATAGAGTCCGTTGGCGTTGTCAAAAGTGCTCATCAACACTCTGTGTAGAGAAACCTTGTTTCGGACAATTTCATACTTGATCTGCCCATTGTACTCGCTAAGGTACACCTCTATAACTTAGCCATAAAAATGTTTTTTTCGTTATTGTCTATCTGAACTTTCTAATTTAGTGTTTTTTAGTAACTAATTAAAGTAAAATTCATAAATATGTAATTTGTTTCATTTTGGGCGTTAATGGGTTAATCAACGTGAGCAATAACAATTTAGTCTACATGTTCTCCTTAAGATATTGCCGGCTTATATATCTCGGAGTCCTTGTAACTATTCGGGCACAATTGCCACCGAAGTATCAATGTTTTAGACGTGACCCTATTCATCCGAGGCCTCTCCAGTTATTGGAGTAGTTTCGGTCCTTTCACTGTCAAATACCGTTCGTTACCTCAAGTTATTGGATGGGACGCCCGGACGTTTACGTACACCTACCATAGGTATTCTATAGTAGTTGGCTGATTAAAATCTCCACTAGTCTCAAAACAAATAAAATCAAAAGTCTCATCATTTAAAAACGTCTGACACCTTTACTAAATAGATTATACCTATCAATTTAGTTGTTTTTAACTTCACATACGTTCCCAAATGAATTGACTGTATTGTGTTATGCTCATTCGTCTTTAAATTAAGAATATTCCTAAGCTAGATATTTACTGGCTAAAATAAAATAAAGCTGACTTGCCATTCTCATAAAACGTTCACCAAATTCATTCCTTTTCATCTATCCCATTTACGCCTGCTATAAATCAGGCGCTCTTTAGAAGAGAATAAGGTATTGATAAACTATACCAAGCCGATTGATACTGCGTAAGTAACATCTATTGTGACTGACGTGACGAAATATTCTACACTTTGTACTATGCTGAGACAGATGATGCAAAATAAATTAAATATTGTATTCGTAGAAAAATACTTAAATACCACAATACAACGAAACTGAATGTATTACACTTTCATTACTTGATCGATCAACATGAAATTTTGTATACACGTTGTCAGGGGTAGAAAAAAGGACATAGGATAGTTTTCAGTCAGAAAAAGACTGATCCCGATAGGAATTTATTGACAAAATCTACATTAACGAACGAAGCCGCAGGCAAAATATAGTACTTCATAAATGACAAATCGCAGACTTACGGCCGTTGTTAATAATCAATCCCAATCGAAATTTTGCAATCTAAGATTGAAATGTCAATCCTTTTTTTGTTTATTGATTGCCAATAACCAATCCAAAGTTTGGGTTCGTTATCTAGAAAGTCAATCGATCTTTGAAAGGACAGACTAGGAAAAAAAGATCAACCTTTAACCTCTGTTTGAAAATGTTTAAGCGCCGTACTCACATACGGTTCTACTCGATCTAGCAAACACGTCGAGTAAAATTCAAGGCATGATCTTTCGTCCACACATTCAGCATTTATCTATCGAGTGATGCGCGACACTCGGCATTCACCAAACAGTTCGAGCCAGAAGATGTCTGTTCAACTAAGGAGATAGTGGCTACATTTAGCAAGTCTCACCATTCTTAATTATAAAAGGGCTAGAGAAAATAAAAATGAAAAAACGTAATAAGAGGTACTTTTGATTTGCTCGCGTCGAATAGGTGCGAAGGAAAAACCTTTATTTGATTCCATCGAGCCGGCTCGATGCGAGCCTTTGAGTTGTGAGGTCCACACGTTAACTTTTACTCGTTTTAGAGTAAAAATATCGAGTAATACCGAATGTTAGTTCGGAGCTTGCCAATAACATATCTGTCCATGATGACATTTGGTTAGATCGGTGTAATCAATCTCAGATTGCAATCCAAGCATATTCTAGGATCATAAATCTTGGGATAGATCACAAAGTTGATTTTATAAAAAAATGAAGCTATAGGTATCTTTTAGTTATGGTAACGACGCGACAGTGACTTGAAGAAGCTTGCTCAGCTATCAGATTGGGATACTGATAGCGACACCGAAAATAGCTTCCGCACTTCATCTCGAAGAGTGAACTACTGGCAAAGCCTGGATGATGCTGAGTTTATCTTTAAATTTCGGTGGTCAAAAGCTACTTTCTAATCGCTTTATATAAAATTGACGTCGTTTATCCGCGTAACAAACAAAAACAATAGAATGTTTCTTTTTTCAAACACCAAAATATTCCACGTTCAACCAAATATACTACATAAAACTGAATGGTCAAGAGGGAATGGATCGCTCATGGCATCACTTGAAATCTGTCATCCATAAAAAAATGGATAGCCGTGTTGAGATATTGGCACGTAGATAGGTGACCAATCGAAACATATGCAACAATCTAAGATCAAATTTAATCTAAGATTGAAGATACTTTATTTATTATAATGGCCGTAAGCGTATTCCAGAACTTAATTTATATGTTGGCATTACAATATTGTTGTAATGTGTGTAATTAATGTAATGTTTGGTTTACAATTATTAATGCGTTGTTTTTTATGGTCATTTTCACAATGCTTTTTGTTATGCAATGAATGACTTATGGCTTTATGACTGATATTTAGTAAAAGGGAGTTTTCTGACAGGTGTATGAGTAAGGAGTAACCAAGATCCCATTGTTTGTTCTTTGAATTTACTCTCATTAAATGCCCTCTGAGCAAGACTTTCAAACTCTATACTATAGTTGTTAAGGCATAAGTACTACAAATAACTTTAACCGATGGTAGGCCTTCAGTTCTGAGAACTAATCTCTTTGTATAATCATGCATACGTGCAACGTTGAAATGGGTTCCGATTAACTATGTTTGTTTAATCAATACGTACAGCTTCATACAAATTGATGCGGCTATTTATAATACGAGAACCTGATCTTAGTTGAGTAACATATTGTAATGTGTAACTCTCTTGTGGAATATTTAAGCTTTATATAAAAGCTAAATAATTTCAGCTACTGTGCAGCAGTGTGGTTTAAGTAAGTGTTAGGTAGACGTTTAAAAAGCCTACAATGAAGTGATCTTATTGTCGTCTACCAAACTAATAGAAATACTTAAGCTGTTTCTTTAAAGGATACCATTCATATTATCCATTGGCGTACGGCCTCCAGCGACCAGACACAATGATTTTAGCATTATGGTTAAGATAACAGTTTAAATAACTTCATAAACACAGTATCCTAAAATAATTGATCGTTCAGCAGATCTCCCTGTAAGTTTACAATGGCCTTCAGAATTGAACCCTTAAATACGCTTAAATCTTGTACTGACATCAATGATCGGATAATTCAGTCTTCTACCAAACTGTATATTCTAAACATAATACCAGGATATAACCTTGGCCAAGTATAGTTGCAATAGTGCCAAAGCACGTCCGACATATATTTCGTGGCTATAATTTCGACATAGCCGCACTGTGACGGTGCTCGTTACTTATTAAAGAAAAAGTCAATACTACCAATGCTTTTCTTATTTTTGTAGAAGTGATAGTATGCAACGAAATCTCTCATAAACAGGGCAGTTCAACTGGGTCAGTACTGCCAGTCGAAAAAAAATTGTAACTGAATAGCCTTGTGTTTTGTACCCGCGGTGAGTAAAGTTGCCGAAGGTCCTAAAGGGGGCCTAATACGTTCAGCAAGAGCACACGTCTAGTGTGGCAAAATTTCATAAGTCGCGGTATCTGCTTTCGGGCAATGCGCTTCTATCTACATACTATAAGAACAGAACAAATGGGTTCTTGTCATGGTGTTAAAATCATTATCCGTGGACACGCATTTTAAATCATTGTTATGGCTTAGGTAAGAGCAGCGATAGTTCAGTGGAGAGACCAACAGACTGCAATGCATAGGGCGAGACCCTATTCAAACCCACGCCGCGCACCTCTGACTTTCGGAAGTTATATGACTTTTCGAAATTATGTGCGTATTGATTGACAATTATCGCCTGCTCCGTGTCTCGGAGAGCACGTTAAGCCGTCGGCCCCGGCTGCCATGATCATCTATGGCAGTTATTATTGGGAGAGTGACGACACAAAAGATCCCACTAGGTCGAAGTGTCGCCGGTCTGCACTGACTGGCCCCCACATAAGATAAGATAAGATGGCTCAGGTATATTATTCAGTATATGTATAAAAGTAGCCTTGTATTTCAATAGTTTCTATCAACTCTAATTTAATAGCTTGTATCAAAGGACC
The DNA here is from genome assembly GCA_930367265.1 of Catocala fraxini. Classification (NCBI taxonomy): domain Eukaryota; kingdom Metazoa; phylum Arthropoda; class Insecta; order Lepidoptera; family Erebidae; genus Catocala; species Catocala fraxini. Next base: position 18,095,799 of record OV884045.1, read on the forward strand.
AATGAACAGCATATCAAATAAATAACACATCGGCCTTGCACTAGTTTGTCGCAAGATACGTTTGCTTGGTTTATATGAAAGTTATGATTAGTTTTTCATTTTAGTGGACAAAGGCTAGCTTTATATATTCTCCAACCTTTATGGTATAAATAGTTATCGTTGCTTTTAATCCAGTTTTTATCGAATACTGATACTTTTGCCTACGACAATCTCACGGGTATGCACATTGGGTTAAAAAGCTCTTATGCGTTGATTGAGGGTCTAGTTTTATTTAAATCCATTCAATCATTTCTACGTGATTTAATAAAGAAACATCAAAACTACTTAAACTTATTTATACTAATATTATAAAGCTAAACAGTTTGTTTGTTTGGTTGAACGCGCTAATATCAAGAACTACTGGATAGAATTGAAAATTATTTTAGTGTTGGGTAGCCATTTATCGAGGAAAGCTATATAAAATCACGCTATGACCAATAGAAGCGGAGCATCAATGCAAAATGTTGCAAAAGCGTGGAAAATTCTCTTATGTGAAGCAGATGAAGATGCGCGGGTCAGCTAGTTTATAATATAAGCAGGATTATATCGATCTTACAATATATATGTATCTCATACTGGATGCTGCTTCTAGTATAAAAATTGAACTTGTTCCTTCATCGAGAATTGAAGGAAACAGAGGTTCTGTATTACTTTTTATTCACGAAGTATTACAGGTTTATCTCTAAGACGTAAAAGACATCAAAAATCATTTCACAGTTATTTACAACCTCCGAGGCGTAATTTAACAATAAAGAATCCTTTTTTCACACCCCAACAACTTTTATCTCGAATAAATTCCAACCGCTTAGAATTAAATAACTCAATTGATTTTCGGAGACCCCGATACACAAAAGAATGCCAGACCCTTTCTACTTTCTAGTAATTTTACAATTCTTTTAAATTAAACTTTATTGGAGAGAAAAAGAGTTTTTAGATGTAAAAGCAGTAACAGTCGCAAGCGGACGGCACGAGTTTTCTCGTGCCTTTTATAAGAAAGGATCGTTACTCTCTCACTTCGGCCGCCGTGTTATGGTCGACTCCTATTTGCAGAAATGGAAAAGTTCGAAGGCGAAAGGATTTATTGTTTTATTAGGTACATTTGTTGGAAAAGGGTTTTCGCTATATCTAGACCATTTGACGTTTAGTGTTATGATTGTGATGGCAAGAATTGTAGCTTTTGAAAAATTAGACAGATAAGGTACCTAATATTAAATATATTTATTAACATCCTAAAGAAAAGTAAAGAAAAGAACATCCTAATAGCAGAATGATGCATATGCAATGCAAAGGCACTAAGCGTTACATGTCTACTACATGTATAAAATATATTTACAATATACTAAAAACTCAATTAACTAACTAAAAAAGCAATTATTAAGTGCCTTAATTGAAACAATAATTTGTGTAGTTAAACTTATGTTAATTTATATTTACATATAGCAATGTCAAAATAACATTATTAACGTCAAAGTTTATTGTCAGTGAGTTTACTGAAGTAACTGAATATACATTTATGATAGTTGCTAGGTTCAGGCAAAGGGTTGAGCTTAAAAGGAAATGCCTGAAACCTGACCTGCAAGAAACTCACGGCCACTCAGTATGTGCAAGGTATTGCAGCCATTGCACCATACATCGCAGATATAAAAACGAAATAGAACATTGACGAATCACGTACGCACATAAAGCACAGAATTACACTTCATTTTAATTTTAATGCTCTATTAATGAAACACTTCACTAGCGAGGTACATTAAAAATAGAATATTATTCATATTCCGTAACAACAAGGAAGAATATCGTTTCCACGGCTTCGCTAATCTCTACAAGGTTGAATGACGTCAACTGAGCTTCTGATAGTCGCGGAGCGGGAGAGGCAGCGCTTAAACCCTCTCCCCAACCGCAAAGCCGGGGGCGAGATGACCTCAAGCCACCCTGAGGTGTGACCTGGGGGTGGTGGGCTTTGTGGGCATGCCCGCCATCCGTTCAGCACCAGGTTTGAGAGGCGACGTGCGTGTTCCTACGAGCGCCTCTGTGTCGAGTCCGTCTCCATAGTAGACAGTAGGGTTTAAAGTGAGAAGTGCCTGGAGTAGGTCTTTTTGTGTAGTGGCCTGCCGTTTTATACGGCGGGCCGAAACCTCGGCGTGGTCGCGACCGCATGTGCAAGTGATTCGCGCGGTCCCGTCGATAGCGGTTTTGTCGAGGTACACCGTGGTAGGTTTAGTCGGTATTTCGGGAGGTCCTTTATCTTTTCAACATCTTTCTTTTACCCCGATGAGTCCGAAATGACCCCTCCTCTCGCCCCCGCGGAGGGGTACGCGTCAATGCATACACCACGTTAAAAAAAAAACAAGCTTCCGATGGTAAGTTTGAATTCCCAGGTAGGATCAGAACATACATAAAATCACGCCAATATATCTCCAAAAGACAGGCAGCAATGTATTACATCCAGATATAAATATGATTTAAATATTTCGTAATAGCAGGCGAATATATTGCTGTTTGGCGACCACTTTCAGCTACCACTGAGAATTGCCTAACCCGAGCCGAGAATAGAATAGCATCACTTTGACATTCAGATATGCTACTTAGTTTGAAAGTGACATTTTTATCCAGAGTATAAACAGTTTTTGAAAGAATCATTTTCTAGAACTATGGATGTAATGAACTGATTAATAATCATACATACATACATAGATTCACGCCTGTTTCCCAGAGCGGTAGGCAGAGACTACGGATTTCGATATGCTACGATCCTGACACACGTCTCTGGCTTCATTCACTTTCATAACATTCCTCATACACGCTCGCCGGTTTAAGGTGCTCTTAACCTGGCCTGTATCCAGAACGTTTGCGATCTGATCAAGAAACGTTCGCCTAGGTCTTCCCCTTGCGAATGTTCCATTCACACTACCCTTATAAACTTCCTTAGTCAGTCCTTTCTCTTTTATTTTTTCTACATGCCCAAACCAGCTTAACATACCCTTTTCTATTCTCGTCACTATATCCACTTTCAGGCCACATCTCTCTCTAATCAACCCACGTGCATTTCGTTTTAAATACGTGGTGATAAGGAATTAATACGAATCAATTAATAATGTTGAAATGCACTCATAATGAATATAGTCACATACAGGTTGATAATATTATGTCTAAACACATTGACCTGCTTCTAACGGTCAGTTAATGAACTAATGTTTATGTGCAAGTAATTGATAATGATTATGATTATGAACGTAAACATAGACAACGCTACTCGGGAACTATATCGTAGAGAGCAACTTCTAGCTAATTTTCACGTAAATCCTTCATAATATTATAAATTCATATATGAGTTTGTTTGTTTGTTACGCTTTTACGCCTTACTATCGTTATGAAATTTCGCTTACACGTCACGGGTACAAAAATAGGTCTAGGGTCTATCATCAAGAAAAAGTATTGATACCAAACGAAGGAGCGGCCAAAAGCTAGAATAGCTCATATTTTTATTTATTATGTCTTGCCTCAGTGACGTAGCGGCAGTTAGTGCAACTGCTGTGTATGAGGTATCGGGTTCTAACCCCGAGCTGGGCAAAATGTTATCGGGTTTTCCATCAAGAAACTGTCGGTAGCAGCACGGAATTTGGAACTGTGCCTGGTAAACGTCAATAGGTTCACCCCTTATTACTCGAGTCCGTAAACCATACTTGACGAAATGCGTGTGTAGTTTGTTAATACACCTGCTATTGTTTTAAGTTACACGTCATAAAGGTCGAGTCTATTTTCTTCTATCAGGCTCAGTCCCTGAATCACTGCTAATACTGAGAAATTTTTGACAGAAAACTCTTATGACAACCAACCCAGGAATGGTCAGCGACATTAGGCGATAAACATGCCCGGGATTTCAAAGTGCTGTATCATACACAATGATGGTGATTTTATCACAACAGCGCTGATTTAATCAAAATTGATTACTATAGAACAATAATTAGTACATTTTCATGTATAAACTATTGTCACGAATTTGTTTAATATTCAGCTAATTATGACGTTAAATGTACCCGAGAACTCATATACAACATTCACGACCACTGCGTCATCGTTGCAGGCTGAAGTAATCTAGTACTATATAGTATGTATAAATATATACCATATACATAGGATGATAGTTAAATGGTACAATTTACATAGACAACGATAGAATGAAGTCGGCAGACGGTAGGTTACGATCGATGCAATCCCAGTCATTGCACTATTGACCTTAACCCATTAATATTTAACCTCGTCGCTATCTTATGAGTTCGTTGCTCGGATCAAAAAGTTTTATTTATTTACTACATTTCCATCAAAAAAAGTTGTTACTACTAACACGGACTCTAATATTTTTTCTATTAGGCGATAACTAGTCTAAGAGAAAGGCTTTTGGGGAAAAATAAAAAAAGGTGACAACTTATCTATTGAAAAGTGCTCTGTTCTAGTGTAGGGTATGTTTGTTTTGTTTCTTACAAGCGACTAGGGATTGTGTTCTCTGTTACGTAAGTGTTTATTACAGATGATACAATACAGATATGATTCCATCCATAGCTTGTCTTTTAGGAATTATATAAGTGTAGGTATTGTATACTAATAATGTCGGTCGGGTTGCCCGGTAAGCAAGATTTCTAAAGGATCACATGGCCATCTTTCCCATTCCTTTTATCCTATCTTTAATTCTTCTATCATAAGGTCGCCAACGCGTCAGTGATAACACTGATAACCCTAGTATTGCAAGCTATCGGTTACAGTTACCGCTTACCATAAGGGACGCCGAACGCTTAAATGTAACTGTATTTGAACGCTTGTAATAAAAAAATGTCATAAAGATATCAAAATTATGCCTAGCAGATATATTTTTAAAATGTTTAGTAGCATTTTGTATTATTAACCTCTACAGTTATGTTAAGTACTTGTGTTACAAATATGTATGTATGTATGTATGTATCTTATGTGGGAGCCAGTCAGTGCAGACCGGCGACACTTCGACCCAGTGGGATCTTTTGTGTCAACACTCTCCCAATAACGACTGCCATAGATGTTCATGGCAGCCGGGACCGACGGCTTAACGTGCTCTCCGAGGCACGGAGCAGGCAATAATTGTCAATCATTACGCACATAATTTCGAAAAGTCATATAACTTCCGAAAGTCAGAGGTGCGCGACGTGGGTTCGAACCCGAGACCCTCTGCATTGCAGTCTGTTGGTCTCCCCACTGAGCTATCGCTGCTCATTACGTCAGTATTGGAATGGGTGAGAATCGAGCCCACAACACCTCGATCACAAGTATGGACATGTAATCGAGGTGTTGTGGCCTCGATTCTCTTACTACAGAGTAACGAGAATAGCAATAGAATTCATTACTACAAAAAGGAACTACTTTGCTTTAACATTTAAAATAGAGTGTTTATATAACAAGTGAGAAACGGCAATGAATTGCCGTAAATCTTAGAGTTCGAAAAAATTGTATGGTCAGAAGTCAAAGGTCATAGTAATTTCGGGTTATATCGACTATGCTGAATCGAATGGCGTTGACCGCGAGTCTCTAGCTCCTTCGGTTCTTGAGTTCAAAGTTGTATAACAGACGGAAGGACAAAGTTGTTGTATAAGAGTTTTTCCGAACTCTAAAAGTCATAAAAAGCAATTTAGTGGTACATACATTTCAAGTAACTAATTCAACAAAACTAAACAGACATTACTAGCTATTTAAAAACATAAATGTTATTAAAAAGTAGTAGCGTCGATGTATTTAAACATAAAGTCAAACAATTACTCGTGGAAAGCCTATTATACTGTAAACGATTTTATAAATTACATGCAATCTAATAATAATGAGAAATGAAAAACACGTGGTATTATTTATTTATTTTTAATAGTGTTATTATTGTATTTAATTTATTTATTTTTAATAGAGTTATTATTGTATTTAATTTATTTATTTTATGTGATTATTAGTAATGCACAATAATTAAAGACAAAATACCTATAAAATTGCATGCCCTCAGATGGATTATGGAGAGACCAATTTATTTGGTATGTTATCTAAATTACCCATTTTCGCAATAAATGAGTTTAAATTTGAACGATCTTATTTCGGAGGCAAGAATTTCGTCCGACTGACACGCTTATTAGCGACGTAATATGTTAAACACCTAAACAACAGCTTCCATTGTTGAATTTTTCGTGAGTTTTATTTGTAGTGCAAGACGAATACGTTTAAACTCGCATTTATATTTGCTAACAGTATTATAAGATTTTAGACTACAAAATCAATCAAAATACTTAAAATTTACGTAGGTGGCGCAGCGTTAGCATGATGTCTCGGGTTCGTACCCGCGACTCGGTTTGAGATCGTTCCCGGGATGCACGTCCCAAGAATCGTACTGTAAGCACTGTAGCAATATAACTGGGATTCTGTACCACAACATTTTCAGTAACAGCACAGAGTCTGAAGCTCTGCCCCATAGACGCCAATAGGTTTCTTCTTATTACGTGTAGCGATGCAACGATATATCGAATATTCGATAATATCGACCCCAAAAATATCGATATTTTTATCGATACCTAATCATAATCTATACGATATTATCATATCGACAAGAAATTAAATATCGATATCGAAATATTTTAAATAATATTCGGTAACCATTGCTTATATTAAAGATTTTATGGTCGATTTTTTTCTACGTCGTTCTTTGTATTTGTTCCTTCGTTCAGAATAGTTCTTTCCACAGAAAATAGTAGGATTAGTAGGTTCAGATCATCGATATTTTCAGGCCTTCGATATAAATATCAATATGTATATCGATATTTATTATATTTGCTTCCTATTTAACCACTTCTACTACTAACTTGAAAGTTCTGAATTATAGATAATATCGCATTGAAACTGTCGATATTTTCTGGCCTTCGATATAAATATCGATATTTTCGTCTCCTTGCAACCCTAATTACGTGGTACCTACCTAAAATCATAACCTAGCGAAATATAATCGGAACAAAACTCTGCTACTGCTCAAGGATATAGGCGTGAGTCTGTGTAAGATTATTGGAGGGCGTGCTTCGGACTAATTTTAGGTACAAGTAAGGTGCTGATGCTAAAATCCCAACTAAAAGACTAGTTCTCCAGTTAGATTTGAAACTACTTGGGCAAGCTCATATAACAAATCTACTGCAACTGCAGAATTACGTCGTGCAAGGACTCTGTAGTCTGCTGTACACATGGATCAGGAACACAGTTAGATTTGAAACTTGACGAGAAGTATAATTTTTTATTTTACCTTTTGGAATGCTTTGACGCATACCTCTCCGCGGGGCGACGGAGAGGTTATGCTGTCTCACCGGGGAAAAGATATCCTGATAATACCGACTAAACCTACCACGGTGTTCCTCATCATAACCATTGACTGCAAGGGCGCGCGAATCGCTTTCACATGCAATCGCGACCCCGCCGATGACGAGAAGTATACTGACTCAACTTCATATAGAAAATGCTAAAGCATTTGTATAAATAAGTCGAGTTTGTTACAAAGACCAGATTTTAAATTTTGTTCATTAGGTATGTTGTAACGATGAAAGTAAGATAGATTTACGAGGACAACGCGATCAAAATAAATGAAACCTGACAACAAATTTATGGATAATCTTTATGTGCTAATATATATAATAATAATATATAAATGTCGATTATCCTTAATATTATGTTAATGATAACGAAAACATATGACTCATTACAGTACCTATCTGTTTCATTATTTCATGGTGGCGGTGTCAAATGATCCAAATTATGCATCAATCTATAAATCATAAAACAAATGTCGTCATCGTCAGGATATCAAATTAAATAATCTTCTGATTATTTTAATCTGACGATGAACTTAATCATAGATCTATAGATTCTGGTTTCAATTATTAATGTCGACCTTTCAATATCGATATAATTTTACTCTTCTACTAATAAAATAATAAGAGATATTTTTTATACAAAACCTTTTTTTACAGTTTATTTTTTCGTGTAGGTTATAAATCAAGTCAAAGGGACATAGATATTATATATTAGAACTATGGCTACTGAAATTGTATTTATGGCAACCAACTTACCCATCCTATACCGTCGTGGAAAGGAGTGTCGTCCCAGTTGATCTCAGGAAATCGTTGGAGGACTACGCCGCTGTTCAGACCGGTCCCTACAACAATAGGAATACGAAAATAAATTACTGGGTTAAAGACAATTAACGCACTAGTAGATTTTTGTGACGCAGGCTTTACAAATAACGTCTCATACCTAAATATTGTAGATATCGTCTCTGCAAGTCTCGGTGCATCCAACAAGCTTCACAATGATCTTAACAATATAAAAGCATTTGGCAACTGTTTTGTCACATATCTACTCTACCTAACATCACTATAACTACCCATCAGCTATTTAATCAGTCAAATCTTAGAAGACCATACATAATTAAAAAAATATTGTTGCTGCCTCTGCGACTCTATGGGTTAAAACTAAAACTGTTATAACTTGAAATTTCCACAGAAAATAAGTTATAATATCTTTCTCCTTAGAAATCATTGTGCCGACACTGCGGCCTGCAGCCCTACAGTGAGAACAATGTAATCGAAGCTATATTTATGCAAACTAACGGCTCGTCACATATACTGCGAACAGCACGAGCGAGACACCAAGCGCTAGTGATGTGGACCTATTACTATCGATGTTGATATGCCTCCTTGCTATTTGTAGACAGTAAGCACAATCAATTCATGTATGTTTGCGAGACTATGATGTAATAAAACAACTCCTTTAATCACTTGGCATGCAATGTTATAGTATATGTTTATTAAAATATATAATAGTTAATTTTACACATGTCAAAGCAGTCGGTATATTTTTATCATAATGAATACAAAAATGGCACATTAAAAAAATACTTTCTGCAAGCAAGTTACCACATATCAGTTGCCTTGTCTAAAGTGGTCGCGATGCAAGGATAAAATTTCCCAACGTTGAAAATTATTACATTCATAAAGATGTTGCAACATTTCAAAGCTTTGTCAATCTTTTGTATGTACTGTGTCTAGCAGTTCTGACAAAACTGCTGCGTCGAATATTATGAAGTTAACGTTAACGTATTTATATCAATTACAACAACGAACTATTCTAAGAACTCGCTCGTCTAAATAGTCGTCGCTCTCATCCGATACAAGCATAGATGTTCGACAATCGAAACTTCGACAACATATCGTTAACACATTCCCATCACTACAGCACGCGTTCAAGTCAACACCGGCGTCGTCAACACATGCGATTGTGTGGCTAATGAATGTGGAACGGTCATTGGAATACACTTCAAGTTTCTATGACGAATGATGTCAGTACACCAAAATACTGTTTAGCGGTAAATAGGCTGTCTTTACTTCATCTGCAAAAGAACAATATGCGTGTCACATGCTGCGGGTCAGCTGGCTATACTAGTTAGTGCCTATTAATTCTATGGTCTTATGTTTAAACAGTTTACTGGGCCGTTATACTGCCAGGCTGATTAGACCACCAGAGTCTTACCTAGAGTTAGCGCATTTGGCTTTCACCGAAGCAAAGCTGGTTTCAGACTGACTTGATAGTGTCATGGCATACGTTTGCGGGTTGAGGGAAAAGTGTTACTGGGTTTTCTATAAAAAAATTCTAAGTGGCAGCATGGCGTTTGAAAATTTGCTAGGTGTACAGTAATATATTAGGAATTATAGGCGAACGTTGTGGATACGATCGTTATACCTAGTGTATTTTAAATACTCTCGGTTCTATCAATTAGCTCGGTTATACTTATGTAAACGTTACCTTATTCTCATGTTGTGTTTTTGATCTTATATTTCAGCAAAAAAGTGCTATTTAGCATTTAAATTATGACAGAACAACGAACACATAATATGAAACCTCTAGTATTAGCACATTCACCGTACAAATTTTACACAAATGTTCTTCACGGACGGCACTTGAAGCGATCGGTGCGTTAATAAAGCTGAAATGGCTACTTAAACCATTGCACAATTTATAATAAATACCGAATCCGTATTACATCGCTATAGAATAAAACAACAAAGTAATATTTAAGCAGAACCGTAACTTAAATAACATAACAGAGAAATTCGGCGAATTTCGAAGGCGTTCAAGTTTTGTCTTAACTTTAATGGCAAAAGGCATTGCCTCTGGGTAAACTTCATAACTCTGGTTGGCCGCAAATAACAGATATAATTGAAGGGGAAGTTGGCCGAAAGTTTTTCAATTATTTAGGTTTTGGGAGCCCAAACATTCCCTAATTTTCACTTAACCCTTACTGCATCCAACGCGTTGATACTGCGGCATAGGTTTTGTAGCAGATTATAAGGATTCGTTAGTCGAGAAGTGTTTCTAAGCTTAGGCAAGATTAGAAAGACGGCAATTCAGTAGCAATACGGACTCGTGACGTGAGGTGTCGACATCAGGTGACGTCATTAAGCTCGGGTCCTATAACGTAACGATCTACAAACATAAGTAACCAAATGTGTGTTCATTTCTACCTTGTACTTCCCCGAAGTAACGGTTGGTATTTTCAGGTATCAGTCTGTGTATACACACACGCATTGAATGCTGGCGCTTGTATAACCTTGTTTTATGACATATAACATGACGTCACGCGTGTTTCTTACACAAGGGTTATTATATAGTTAATTATTTATTTACAATTACAGAAAACACATAGTTTTTAGAATAGACCTTACAGAAAAGGCTTTACAAGAACTCTTTTTAGTATTGTCATTACATGCGCTAGAATGAAATACAGCTTTACAATCTTCAACGTGTTGTCTTTTTTACGCGCATACAAAGACTGTGAAGAAGAAAAGAACTTTAAGAGATGATGATAAGGCCAGAGACTCACAGGCCATTCTTTGGTCAATTACTTTATACGCTATCAACGCACTACACAGTGTAAGAGATGGCCGAGTAACCTGGTAATCAAATGTGTGAGAGGTTAGTTTGACTACAAGCGCAAATTGTATGCATAAAGATTCGGAAACACCTAGCATCTTGAGCCGGGAAGTATTTTTATCTCTTGAATGCTAAGAAACGTCCGAAAAATAAGACGAAGAAATTAAAATATACCTAACAAACCCACAAAGATTTATAATTACATTATAACCATGCACAAGCAATTCTGAGTATCGAGAGAATTTTTGATTAAAGCGTGCACATACTTCATACCGTATTTATAAAGAAAGCATCGTCGTCGATAATTTCGTCAAGCTTTATGATGAAAAACAAGTACAATTTCAAATATACCTGGAACGAGCCGTAAGTAATAGTCAGGTGCATGCGTGTACGCATAACGGTAAGTATTGTAAATCACTAAGTAGTTAGTATTTATGCGGTTAGTGGGTACTGGTTAATAGTGGCTATTGGCCAGAGATTGTAATCTTATTTAGTCGTCAGGATGCTAATTTCACATATATGCTTATATCGCCGAAGGGATAGACAAAGTTACATTAATTATGGATCATACAGTCCACAAGGGCGATAGCTCAGTGGGGAGACCAACAGACTGCAATGAAGAGGGTCTCGAGTTCGAACCCACGTCGTGCACCTCTGACTTTCGGAAGTTATGTGACTTTTCGAAATTATGTGCGTATTGATTGACAATTATCGCCTGCTCCGTGCCCCGGAGAGCACATTAAGCCGTCGGTCCCGGCTGCCATGAACATCTATGGCAGTCGTTATTGGGAAAGTCAGTACCCTCTAATATCTTGACACTAGTCTAGCCTTAGGGTATCGTTAGCCTTCGGGTTGCGGAGGTCAGGTGGCAGCCGCTCCGTGTAAAAACTGATATCCAGTCAAATCCGGTTAGACTAGAAAAGCCGACCCCAAGTGACTTGGGAATAATTAAGGCTAAGGGAGAAGGAAACAGTCCACAAGGGGATGACTTCAATTAGTAAAAAATATAAATACTGTTACGCCCAGTGACATCTCTCGGCATTGTGGGAGGGACTCGGCGGTTCCGTCTAATAGTTTACACCGCCATCTATTGACATCTTACGGAACTGCGTAGTACGGTACGAGAATCTTAGAGAGAATGCTGGTACTTTCTCGAAGCATCGTGCTGTTTATACGTCGAGTACGGCGTTACTGGAAAGCTCTGGAAGCGCTTTACCCGCGTATAAATAGGGCGCACGCGCACCGCCGAGTCAGTTTACAATCGTAAGCGGTCAAGTGTTCATCGAAGCGAACGGAAGCGGAAATACTACGGAGTTTGAAGCAGTACAGTGAAAAAGTGTGGTATAGTGTTTGTTGTGTTTTAAATTTAATTGTGTGTCTGAATTAAATGTGTTTTTGTCGGTAATATTGTTTATATTCTTATCCGTCGAACCCAGCACGTAACAATTGGTGTCAGAAGTAAGGTAAGAATATGCCAGTACTACCGAAGGAGGAAGTGGAAGGGGTGCGTACCAGGAACCAGCGCCAGCAAGATGTGGACCAGAGGCGCTTTGGAGACGCCCCCTCGCCGACGTCAGGTGAATCACGTGACTCCGCGGCTGCAGCGGAACCATCTAGTGCAGCTCACTCGCCGGTGAACCCCGACCTCGCGTCTCTGATGGCGTTTATGCAGGAGCAGGCACGCCGCCAGGAGGAGCAGGCACGCCGCCAGGAGGAGCAGGCACGCCGCCTCGAGGAACAGCTGCAACGCGATAAGGAAGAGGGCATACGCCGCCAGGAGGAGCAGGCACGCCGCCTCGAGGAACAGCTGCAACGCGATAAGGAAGAGGGCATGCGCCGCCAGGAGGAGCAGGCACGCCGCCAGGAGGAGCAGGCACGCCGCCAGGAGGAGCAGGCACGCCGCCTTGAGGAACAGCTGCACCGCGATAAGGAGGAGGGTATGCGCCGCCAGGAGGAGCAGCTGATGATGTTAAAAGACCTCAGCGCAACGGTTGGCAAGGAGGTGAAGGAGGTGAAAGAACAAGTCCAACGCCATGAAAGTCGCATCGCCGAGGTGGAGAAAACGATACGTGGGCTCAAGGCTGGCGATGGGATCGTGGCACCTGCGGTTGTGGCGTCTTTACCACGAGGCTTTAAAGTCCCACCATTCGACGGATCATCGTCATGGTCAGCCTATAAGATACAGTTCGAGGCCGTCATGAAATCGAACGGGTGGACGCAAGAACAGGCTCTGACTGCTCTCACCTTGGGGCTTCGTGACCAGGCCTTGACTGTGTTAGAGGCGCTTGGTCAAGACATCACGTACGAAAAGCTGTTGGAGGCATTAGAAGCGAGATATGGCGACGCACATCTGGAACACGTATTTCGCGCCCAGCTGAAAGACCGATCGCAACGTGTTGGTGAAACCTTGCAGCAGTGGGCCCTGGAGGTGGAGAAGCTGGTTCGAAAGGCGTACCAGTCCTCACCTGCGCTCATCGACGGAAACCTCGTTCAAGCTTTCACCGACGGGATCCGAGACCTGGAGGTTAGGGCCGCAGTGAGACTCGGACATTTCAAAAACCTGAAGGACGCCCTAGCCCACGCTCTGGAAGTGGAAGCAGTACGACGGGATGATCGAGCTCACCGTATCAGGGAAGTGTCGACTTCGCCCCGGTGCTACAGCTGCGGTGAAAGAGGCCACATCAGGTTGAGCTGCCCGAAGCGAAGGAATCTAAGCAGCAAAAATTTAAAGTATGCCCCGGCCCACACTCTGGAGGTGGAAACAGTGCGACGGGACGATCGAGCTCACCGTACCAGGGAAGTATTGACCTCACCCCGGTGCTATAGCTGCGGCGAGAGAGGCCACATCAGGTTGAGCTGCCCGAAGCGAAGGAAACCACGTAACAGAAACCAGTCGCCGGCAGGAGGAACATCTGATGTGCGTACCAGGCAACAACTACACGACTTCGTGATACAGCATCGCAGTGGCAAGTCACATGGTAATGCGGATGCCCTGTCACGTAGACCGTGTACCGGCCAGTGTAAGCACCACTGCGCCAGGAAAGAGGCCAAGCAGGAAGTACTAGTGAGGATGTTGAGGACGGATCTTAGCGAAGACTGGAAGGAAATTATGCAGAGAACACAACGAGAGGACATAGACATAAGACCCATTCTCGAATGGAAGAAAACAGGTGCTTCGAGACCTCACTGGAGTGAAGTTGCGGCATTGAGCCCTACCACCAAGAGTTATTGGGCACAGTGGGAAAGCTTGGTTATCCAGGATGGAGTTCTGTGCCGGAAATGGGAGAATGCCCGAGGTGACAAGTGTCACCTGCAAATGGTCGTGCCAAAGCTCAAGGTACCGGAAGTTTTACAACTCTATCATAATGGGAGTTCGGGAGGTCACATGGGAGTTAAGAGAACTCTGGTTAAGATCCGAGAACGATTTTATTGGATCCATTGTCGAGAAGACGTTGAGGAATGGTGCCGTAAATGCACGAGTTGTGCTGCCGTGAAGGGGCCACACACTCGCAGCAGGGGTGCATTGAAGGTGTACAATGTTGGAGCCCCGTGGGAACGTATAGCTTTAGATGTTGCCGGACCGTTTCCTGAAAGCCAAAGTGGGAACAAGTACTTCTTGGTGGTCATGGATTACTTCACAAAGTGGCCGGAAGTGTTTGCGATTCCCAATCAAGAGGCATCTACGGTCGCCGACAAGCTAGTCCACGAAGTCTTTTGTCGTTTCGGGGTGCCCTTAGAGATACACAGTGACCAAGGTCGGAACTTCGAGTCTGAAGTATTTAAGGAGACATGCCGGGTGATGGGTACCCACAAAACGAGAACGACCGCTTATCATCCGCAATCAGACGGCATGGTTGAACGATTTAACCAGTCTCTGGAAAGATATCTGGCAAAAGTTGTAGAAAGCAAACAAAGGGATTGGGACAAACACATTCAACCGTTTCTCCTGTCATACCGTAGTGCCGTTCACGAAAGCACATCAGTAACACCTGCTTTCGCTAACTTCGGAAGGGAACTACGATTACCTGCAGACTTGATCACCGGCATCCCACCTGAATCTCCACGCAGCATAACAGATTATGCGAATGATTTGCGCAACAGGATGAATGACGTATACGAACACATCAGACAGACCGGTCAGCAGATGTCTGAGAGGATGAAGACCCGTTACGACCGGAAGGCGAACAATAAAGGCTTCGAGGAAGGATCGCTGGTGTGGTTACATAATCCGGCACGCAGCAAAGGAAAATCTCCTAAGTTGCAGGCAAAATGGGATGGACCCTATCGCATAGTCACTAAGATGAATGACGTCACCTACCGGATCCAGAAAGGACCACGGGGTACACCAAAGATCGTTCATGTGGATCGATTGGCACGCTACTACGGATCCAACAATGTTCGGGACGAACATGTCTAGGAGGGGGGCAGTGTTACGCCCAGTGACATCTCTCGGCATTGTGGGAGGGACTCGGCGGTTCCGTCTAATAGTTTACACCGCCATCTATTGACATCTTACGGAACTGCGTAGTACGGTACGAGAATCTTAGAGAGAATGCTGGTACTTTCTCGAAGCATCGTGCTGTTTATACGTCGAGTACGGCGTTACTGGAAAGCTCTGGAAGCGCTTTACCCGCGTATAAATAGGGCGCACGCGCACCGCCGAGTCAGTTTACAATCGTAAGCGGTCAAGTGTTCATCGAAGCGAACGGAAGCGGAAATACTACGGAGTTTGAAGCAGTACAGTGAAAAAGTGTGGTATAGTGTTTGTTGTGTTTTAAATTTAATTGTGTGTCTGAATTAAATGTGTTTTTGTCGGTAATATTGTTTATATTCTTATCCGTCGAACCCAGCACGTAACAATACTCTACCAATAGTTTTAAAGCTATTGCTGGGACTGAGTCAGTAATCATAGTCGGCAAGCAATATCTCTGGGCTTATTGTTTTTTTATGTTTTACCAGATAAGTTTTAAATCTCATGCAATAAGGATCCAGCCTATATATCCTAACAGAGAAACCCAATAACACTGATCCACTTAGTAAATAAATCTGGTCACAAATTATGCCATGGAACCAACGAGGCAATTTTACGTATCTTAAAACATGTACATTTATATATATATATATATATATATATATATATATATGTGTGTGTATGTATATATACAAGTTTCAAATTTATATACCTGTATACAAGTCGTTCACAAATAGAGTTACTTATTTAAAACAACTACACAAAATAAAATTACTCCATTTAGATTATAACTAAAAAAAAACAATTTCCTCCTAAAGATTCTTATAAAATTATTACAGGACTGAAACTTAAACCAAATATCATTACATTTTATTACATGGCAAGTCAACAAGGGACTCCAGAGAGGTAATAATTCGAACTGAACAAGCACTGCTCGGTCTTTGTCTTTGTATTATTACGTATCTTTACGCGTCGTCTAATAATAGCAATATGGCGCTGTTGCCGTGACTCCAAATAGGTCAAGGACTCGGTCAAACGGGCACTTGGACAGTTAATTTGAATTAAAGTATCTTCCTTATGTCTGCTGATTTAACTTCTTGTATCAGTAATTATCAGTTATCAAAGTAAACAGCCTATTAGGATGAACTGTGTCGCCAAGGCCAAAATCAACATCTTAAAATCGAATCCATAGTAACTGTCTATCTATGACTTTTTAATTATACAGCAACATAAGTTGATAATTATTATAGTCAGATTTCTAAATGTTTCAACAACAATGATAATTCACAATTTCTTGCATCATGCATATTATAGAAAACTTCAAAATTTACTCAGTAACTACAGATTAAAATAAATCAATTTTATATCCTGAATAGATTTTTAGAATATATATATTTTTTTAAAGTAATAAGTAATATAATAATATTCTACCACATACACACAACACCATCTAGCCCAAACTAAGCAGAGCTTGTACTATGGGTACTAGACAATGAATAAACATATATATTTTTTTTTTTTGTAAATACCTACATATTATACATAGAAACACCCAGACCAAGACAAACATCCATGTTCATGCACACAAATGTTTGACTTGTGCGGGAATCGAACCCGCGACCTCAGGCGTGGCAGTCGGTAACACTAACCACTACGCCATAGAGGCCGACAAATTGTTTCTTCACTGTTTCGCTACTAATAATGATGACTATAGTACTCTCAATGAATTATAATTAACTCATGTGACGCATTACTGCGTATGTTCGCCAGCCCGCAATATTCCGATGTGATAAATTACGCCCCGTTCTTTAATTTCTCATAGACAACTCGCACTAAGCAGTAGAACAAATTAAAACTGTTACTATTAGTATCGTCTTCGAATTAGGGCGTCCAGTCCATCCAGCTATCTCATCTTGCCTTTAGTAAGGTTAAATATATCCAGCGCAAAGAGGCCCTAAGGTGAACTTAAGCTACAGGCAAACTAAAAGCAAAATAACTCTCAGCCAATTACAAAAATAATCCGAAGTCGCTAATCATTCAATCCACATGGGGATTGTTTCAATGAGTTTAAAATAAGTTATACCAAAGACTTTAAAAATAGTTCCAAATTGATTGCTAGAACTGAAACGGTAATCATAGTCAGTTGGGCGGAAAGCAGTCACGTTCAATGAGATGCATAAACTCCTGGAGTTTGTTGGCAAACAATACGGAAGATTTAGTCACACAATCTTTGGGGCAATTTATCTGATTTGTATAACATGCTACTTAAATAATTTACATACATACAGACTAAGTCGGAGTAGTTTCGTAATCTTACTAATATTATAAATTTTATTATTTGTAAAGATGTTATTCAGCCACGTATAAACCGGTGCACGGCTTTGCATGAACCTGGAAACACAGATTGTCTATGTCTTATATTAACCTATATATGTTTGTGTACCTGTGTTTTATTCCTTACTCTTATTATAAACGCAAATGTGTGTTCGTTAGCAAATAATTATTTTATTCACGAGAAAATGCCCGTGTCCTGCAAGTTAGACTTGTGTCCAGAACCAATATAGGAAATATGCGGGTAAAAGCTAATATAAACAGAAAATTAGTTCATATCGTTGCGCACATCACGTACAATAAAAAAATATTCCCAGTAACATAACACCGACATTTAGCAGGTCATTTCATACACAAAACTCATGAATAAAACATTATATATTTCCACCGGGCTTTCCCGTCCGCTGCTCCTGGCATCTGATTTACATAAAAAATATAATCTGTACAGGTCACGACATATTTTTAGTATAAGCACTGAAACCTTTTCCAGTCCTGAACGAAGAACTTTATGCATTGTTAGAATATTTTGTATGGAGAATCTCGAGCAATAAATAAAGTCTATTGTCTGTGGCCGAATATTATTCGTCTTTGTGTGGTCGAGGCCATTACTTACTGTGGTCGTAAAGACGATTAATGGATTATGCCTAAAGATAGGCAACAGATTCTTTCTGCTATGGTACTTTTTGCTGAAAATGGAAGGATGTAACCGATTTATTTTGTTGCTTGTAAATATTGTCTTTCGTTGTAGGTGCCTATTATCTAAGACTGTATATTAACAGGTATATCGATCCTGATATACCGAAATGAGTTTATCCGAATAATTGTTTCAGTTTACATACTGTAAACATTTTACCACAGGTGTGTAACACCCATATTTCACCAGGTATGTTTTAGTCTTCACGTAATACCCTCTGTTAATTTGCTGTAACCGACAGGGTCCATAATGATCTAATCTGTTTATAAATCCCCCTCTATTTGCATAACATTATCAATTGCAATGAAATTTATGTATTGAGTAATAACGATCAAATGTACGTATAGGGGCTACCGCCTACTGGGCATATTTTAAACTTCGCACTAGTACTGAAAAAGTAGAAGTAGATGTCGCAACATCAATGCTGAATGGAGACCATTTGTTATTTGTTATTAGAGGTTATGGATTAAATAACACACTGTACAAACACTTTAACTATTTATTTTATACTTTGACACGAGGAAGTTTTATATGTCCGTTCACTTACAGCTCACAACAAGAAGTGACAGATAGCTGTGTAGCTACCTACGCCTTTTATAGCTAATCAAACTGTAAAGTATTTGACTACTACCTACTTATATTGTATGATGTTATATTATACAATTACTAAGGTGCAATAATTGTAAATAGTTAAATATAATAATTAATTAATTTTTGCATGTATAAATGTATATAATTCAACATTTGTTGCCACAATAGCTATGTATTTATTTGCAAACTACATATTTATCTTATCTTATCTTATCTTATGTGGGGGCCAGTCAGTGCACACCGGCGACACTTCGACCCAGTGGGATCTTTTGTGTCGACACTCTCCCAATAACGACTGCCATAGATGTTCATGGCAGCCGGGACCGACGGCTTAATGTGCTCTCCGAGGCACGGAGCAGGCGATAATTGTCAATCAATACGCACATAATTTCGAAAAGTCATATAACTTCCGAAAGTCAGAGGTGCGCGACGTGGGTTCGAACCCGAGACCCTCTGCATTGCAGTCTGTCGGTCTCTCCACTGAGCTATCGCTGCTCAACTACATATTTAGATGCATTTCTAATTATTTTGTTCAATTTTACAAGTAAAATTATGTAGTAATTATTAAGGCTTTGTGGCAATAAAGCATGTTTTCTTTCTGTCTTTCTTTTCTTTTAGAAGTCTCTAAGAGTAAAATTCAATAACACTACCCGACCCAAGAATAAAATGTAGGTAATAAACGCAATTTTATGCAACGTTAAGTAACAAAACAGTTAGAACACTTACTTTCCTATACAATTCTACCTATATCTACATATATCGTGTTTGTAGTTCGTTTTAATACTACACCTATTATATCCAACTCGTGCACGCGAACAATTTCCAGACTGAACAAGTTATTTAATATGCACAGAAACTGTAATGTAGATAGCCCTTGATTTAACATACCCGTTTGATCAGAGACGTGCACAAAAATTCAAAAATCTAACCGAAATTCTTATGGCAAAAAGTGCTCCGTACGCCATACTTCATTATGTATTCATTACAAGCTTTGATACTCCGAGGACACGATGTATATTGCTAGTCACGTCCCGCCAGACGGTTCTCAAATTATTTAACGACTAGTTTTTGCCTGTGGCTTTGCTCGCGTCAATGTAACTTTTGTCACTCAATTTCTATCCCTCGGAAACAGTACTTGTTCTGGATGAAAGGTATTCGTTTTATGTACCTCTAACAACGTGTATGCGAATGTTACATAATCATTGGTCGAGTAGTTAAGACGTGAAAACGTAACAAACAAACAAACTTACACACGCATTGATAATATTATACTAGATTTTGTCTGCGGCTTGGCTTGCGTTGATGTAGATTTTGTCAATTAGTTTATATCCCTTGAGAGCAGTATCTATTGTTTTCTGGACGGGGCGTCCTTTTCTGTCCCTAACAACGAGTACCTGTGCAAATTGTATTATGATCGGTCGAGTAGTTAAGGCGTGAAACCGTTACAAACTAACAAACTAACATTCACATTTATAATATTACTACTAGAGCGGTTTTGGTTATTTTTTGTACGTTGATACACTTCGCTACCTGTTATACGCAGTAATGTAATTCCTTACACAATGTGAATGCGAAAGTTCGGATGTTTGTTAACTTAAGCACGCCACGATGGGTAAACTAATGCTTATGAATAAGAAAGTTTGTATATATATGTCTGTGTATTGTTCAGTTTGAAAGGGAACTATGAAACGAGGTTTTATTGTCCAGCATATTTCTTCTAGATCTAAATATCCTAACTATAATATTATTATGAATGCAAATGTGAGTTTGTTTGTTTGATATGATTTCACGCCTTATCCACTCGACCGATCATCATGAAATTTCGAATACCCCTTGTCAGGGGTACAGAATAGGACATAGGGTATCTTTCATCCAGAAAAATACACTGTTACTAACCTAACCTTTTACGCGAGCGAACCCGCGGAAAATATCTAGTATAAAATAAATCATAACACAAGAAAATAAAAATGTCGTTGTGACAGAAAAAGCTTCGCAATTTTCAGTTTAACATGTATATAGTATAAATAATGATTTTACATAAGATACTACCGCCGACGCCAACGGCACAAAAATTGGATATAAATTTAGCTAGTTCTAGTCACAATGGAAGACTATGGTCGCTATAAAATAGAAACGCCAATAGTCTATTTCGATATGGTTGACTTGCCTGCAGCTTATTATCGATCCAATAGCATGCATAGATTATTATATTGGTTAAACGCTCTTAGGTACCTCAACCATAACATTTTAGGGGAATGATTTACGGGCTAAGATTATATTCATTATTAAGGCAATGTAGTTTTACAAGAAAACTGCATTTCATGTAAACCTCCCTCAATCAGCCCTTTGACTTCCACTGCTGCACATAAATATACACTAAGGCAATCGCTAAAAACTTTACAAGTTAGTAATACTCATTATTGCATTCGAATGATATCTATTCGAATACAGTAAGTTGAGCTTATATTAAGTGATACCTTACGCAGGATGGTTACGAAAACAGCGCGCACTTATGTATAGTGTTATCGATACATTTAAACATAATTCGAATGCACATCGCTAATATAGAAATATGCAAATTCAGATGACATAAGTTTCGGTATAATAAAAAATAATCTGCAAAATAAACCTTTTGATAAATCAGCAAACACAAAATCAATATTCTATCCAGTAGCAAGTAGCCACGGTAATGTTATCTAACAGTATTGTAACTCGGCTCTGTCCATGAAATAATTACCTACAGCCGCGCGATCTGCGAGCGCGCGAGGGCTGCCCACCTACAGTATTTTAATTTCATCTACCTACTTGAGTTTCTTTCTAGTTTAGTGACTGTAAATATTATGTTTTATTAACCTTTTGAACGCCAACGTCGTCTATACTCGACATGCGCAAGCGTGCCCTGTGCGCCAATGTCGTCTATACTCGACAAAACTGCTTTTTGTCGGTTCACAGAAAAATACAAAATAAACATATTAAATCATTAGTTTTCTCTGTTTTAGTGATACAGCTTAAAAATTGAATCCCCAATTATTACTTAATTGTATACAACAAACAAAATTGTTATTAGTTGTTGAAATATTTGATCATAA
Source organism: Catocala fraxini (assembly GCA_930367265.1). Lineage (NCBI taxonomy): Eukaryota > Metazoa > Arthropoda > Insecta > Lepidoptera > Erebidae > Catocala > Catocala fraxini. Next base: position 18,117,982 of record OV884045.1, read on the forward strand.
AAACAATATATAATATATCGATTTTCGGGCTTGGCGAACAGGACATGGAGGTGCCGTTACGGCGTGGCGTTCAAAAGGTTAAAAAAATTAAATTTGTTGTGAATAAAATAGGAAGTGTTCAATAAAAATCAAGTATGTTTTTGATTAGTATATTTAATAAAAAAACATCCTTATATATTTGAGACTGAAAAATATTTGCGTCTCGACTGAGACGTACAAAAAACTTTATTGTTAAATTTAATCGTATAAAAATATCCGCGTTCGGATAAAAACTTTAATAAAAAATACTTTTGTTTACAATTGCACTTTACCATAATTATTATGTAAGCACTTGTACCTACTTATTTCAATCAAATAATAAGAAATCGAACGCTTACTGCATACAAAACCATCACACATAAAAGTACTCTGTGCATCACACCGTCCGTTCAGCGCTGCGGCGCATTTGCGACTGGTTGCGTAGTGCATACCAACCTCGAGGCGAGTAGGTATGACTCGCATTCCGACCGTTTGTATAAAGATAGAATACTGTTAGATAACATTACCGTGAAGTAGCCGTGCAAATCGTATGTGACGCGTTTAATTCAAAATAGAATCTCTATTACGCCTTATTTCTCAACTGCACGAACTTAATTAACATTCACGTGTTTAGCCAAACAAGCGAGCGGTTTTTTATTTCTTATTACCTCACGTCAAGCGTAACTGTACGTGGTGACGTCACTTTGTTAAGATTGGTTTTATTAACCATATAAGAAGATAAATTGACGAGCGTGCATGAAGAATGCGAATAGCTGTTATGTACGTCAGGACCGTAGCAAGTATTTGTATATGCCTACTCCTGCAGGAAACATACGGCGATATACATGTATCATCATCATTGCCATTGTAAGGAGTAGAGCGATGAAAGACAGTGACGTAGGCATTAATGAACGCGTACCAGCTAACCTTAGGGTTCAGTGTCTAGGGTCACGACAATAAATTCAATTATCAATAGCAAAATGGAGTGTAACATTATACCTGCCATACATCAATACGGCCTTTCCTAAATGGTTCATGTAAATAGCCAGGGAAATGTGTGACAAATGCGATGTATATCTACTTAACCTCGATTTAGTCGTAATGCTATCTTTTATAGTTTGTTTTCACTGTCCGCCACGTCTCCAATTATACTTATTTTGACGTTGACATTGAGTCTGGCGTGTTTCTATAGATATGACGTCACTGTCTGCTACCGCGAGCTAATGGGCGTTGTTTTATAACTATATTATAAAGTGTTTATTTATCAGCAATCTGGTCTGCACGTGGATGTCTCCCGAGGGATGTTATGGCTATTGTTCTGATATATAATAATAATAATAATAATATTCTATCACATACACACAACACCATCTAGCCCAAACTAAGCAGAGCTTGTACTATGGGTACTAGACAATGGATAAACATACATATACACTTTTTTTTTTGTAAATACGTACTTATTATATTATTATATATGTCCCTATGTATTATATATGTTCATAATATACTATTATTAGGTAGTAGTCATCATAGTAACTAATATTATAAATGCGAATGTGAGTTTGTTTGTTACGCCGTAGGAAATTTTGCAAACACTTTGTCAGGGCTACAGAAAAGGGTACCCTTCACCCAGAAGAAAAGTACAGTTCCCGAGGGGTACAAATTTATTAAGAAAATCTACATTAACACGAGTGAAACCGCGGGCTAAAACTAGTTAAGTAAGTATATGTTATACTGACAAACGTAAACGATGTGTCTAAGTGACACCTCATGATATAGGAGTGTGACATTTGTCGACCAAATAGGGTTATGCGGGAGACTATTTGTAAAGTAGCTTATACTCAGTAGCGACTAGCGGCACCGTCAGGCAACTGCGTCTGAGGAGATTACGTTTGGCCTCCATTATCTGACGACAAAACATAATTGACGAAATGTGGTTGTGGTACATTTTCTGAAGTCTTAAAGAAGATTACCTAAAGCAAATAGTCGTACATATACGACGTATTATTTTATTAATATTTTATTTAGGACATGTACGCCACATCGCCACACATTATTATCTGTGTGTCAATATAGACTATGTACTGGATTAACATATATAATCCTTTTCCCGTTATACATAGTTATGAGATGATTGAGGTACAAATAATATCTTCAAAATGCTTTTCACATATTTTTAAGTAGATATAAGAACTTTTAGAATATTTTATTTCTTACATAGTGCAAAATATTTGTTTTAGATTGATTGCGTAAAGTCTCAAATATGTTAAAAAATGTATATACCTACATTACATTAGCAACGATAGCTCAGTGGGGAGACCAACAGACTGCAATGCAGAGGGTCTCCAGTTCGAACCCACCACGTCACGCACCTCTGACTTTTGAAAGTTATATGACTTTTCGAAATTATGTGCGTATTGATTCACAATTATCGCCTGCTCCGTGCCTCGGAGAGCACGTTAAGCCGTCGGTCCCGGCTGCCATGAACATCTATGGCAGTCATTATTGGGAAGTCAGTGCTCTATAATATCCTGACACTGGTCTAGACTTAGAGTATCGTTAGCCTTCGGGTTGCGGAGGTCAGGTGGCAGCCGCTCAGTGTAAAAACTGATATCCAGTCAAATCCGGTTAGACTAGAAAAGCCGACCCCAAGTGACTTGGGAATAATAAAGGCTAGGGAGAAGATACCTACATTATACTCGTGACAAAAATAAATAAACACTAAGAAAAAGGCTGCATATTCAAATGTACACATTACAAGCTTAGCATTTATAAGCACAACTTGAATAATATTATACAGTTCGTGTGTAGTACTTAGCTTACTCGGTACTGCGCCAAAAGTTCAAGGCACCGCGTACCGGCTGCATGCTTGCCTTTTATTTCATATCAGTTGCCTTTATTTAGTTTAAATGCCTATGTATTTGTGAGATTGGTTCAAATCTGGTCAGGATTGTGGAGCTTCTAAATCTTAGCAGGTATAGTATTTACGAACACTTAACGTACGTTTTAGGACCGCTGTACTCCTATGTATAAGACTGTTCGATTGCGGGTAGACGTTGCAAATTGGAAGAGATTCTTATGTGTAAGATTCGACATAACGCAAACGTCGAGAACATTATATGTCAATATATCTGGAATTTACTAGCTGGCGCTTTATCAGTGGGGAGATATAAACCCTAACTAATATTTTAACTGCGAATGTGAGTTTGTTTGTTCATTTTTTACGGTTTCATGCCTTATCTACGCGACTGACCGTCATGTAATTTTTTATACACGTTGTCAGGAGTACAGAAAAGGACCCTTCATCCAGATAAAGGACAGCTTCTGAGGGATAAACAGTTATTGACGAAATCTATATTTACACGATCGAAGACTGAGACACAATCTAAAATACATAGCATTTTTAAAAACTTCTAACTATTTAAAATGTTGCCGGCGAAATAGTTGCATATTTCTCACCAACGGTCTACTGCTTTCTTGGCATCCATGGCAGCTATGTAACAAAAAATAATCTAGCAGTAAAATACTATGCGGTGAGAGTAATGATGACTTATTGTTTTGATAAACTTTATCGTGTAAGCTCAGTTATAATTAACCTGATTGTTATGTTTATAAAAGCAATAATTACTTGTGTGCTCCAAAGATAACTAGGTCATATATATCACCAAGTTTAGTAGGTACCTACATAAAATAATGATTAAGAAGAGGCATTACCACATTGTCTTTCGATATCGGGCGCATCTTTTATATCTGAAAGCCACTTTACAATGTTAAGTTTTAAAAACAAATAATATTGAACAATTTATGCAATATATTACTGATTGAACTTTTGCTTTGTAAACATGATAGTCTCCAACAAAAAGCTTGAAAGTAGAAAGTAAGATATTAGCAAAGATATATAACCTAAAACCATTGACAACACATCATCATTTTAAAACAAAAGTGATTGTGTTCGATGCCTATCGTAAATAATATGAGACGATAGTGTATTTTGTTTTTACTTTGATGCAATCTATTATCAGTGAGTAATACAACATAAATCTCTTTGGTTACACTCGGCCCCGGGTCGAAACACAATATTTTTATTGTGTCTGGCTACCATTGAAGTAATAAAGGTGTTGGCCATAAGTTACTATTAGACAAACCTGTTTTGTAGCCACTAAACAGTATCGTTATATATCACATATTTTATAAACTGTTATGTTACTGGCGTCATAAAAAGTTGTGTTTATTATTAAATAAATTAATTTCGAAATTGTGTTTAATTATTTATTATTTACCAACCAATACAAACAGTTAGTGTATTCCCCGGAATAAAAACTTAACATAAGCTTTATACATTCGTACCTCTCCGTTACTACATCAAACATAAACCCAATAACCACAAAATCTTAACAAGAGTTCTAAATGCAAGTATTAATGAAATTAATGGCAAGGTCGTGGTACATTCATGGTCGAATGGTCGTCATCCATTAGACATACGTTGGCATTCAATTCTAAATTGTTCTGCACGATACTTAAACACGAATTTGCAGTTATGAGGTAACCGTTCTAAACGCGTATATGCATGAGGTAAGTGACCATTATTGATGTTTATAGTAAAAATTTGCAATCAATAAGTAAAAGAATAATAGACAATGGGTCTCAATCGCAATTGTTAAGTATCTAAAGGTATGCATAATTATTTTCCGTCGTTATTTATTTCTCTAAATATTTACTAATGCGATTAAGACACATTATCTAATATAGTAGTATGTGTATACTTAAATTGCAATAGTCTAAAGAAAAAGCAATAATTTGTAATACGTACAAGTAAAATGTTATAATTTTGGGATATTCAATTTTGGATGTTAACCTTCAAGCGGGCGCGCGTAGTCGAATCGACCGCGCTTAGTACATTTTCGTTCATATTATTATTATTAGTCATCACACGCATTTCTCATTTCTAGTAGCCTGTCGCTATTTCATTCACAGTGAAATAAAGACAATACCGTCGCTTGGGGCGCTCTCCCCACTCTGCAAATTGCAATTGTTTTAGTTCGGCCGCAGTCGTCGAAAAGACTACACGCGCCTGTCGTCGAAAAAGTTACGCGCGACGCTCAATGCGACATACACTAATTACGTGCTATGTGTAGTTCTTCGGCCGTCGCTCAATATTATCTTATTATATCGGGGTTTTGTTATTTTTTTTATAAAATGATTCGTTTACGGTTATCACAAAGTGCAATAATCGAGCAATTACAAAGAGAAGACGAAGAAGAGAGTGACTCAGAGCTCAGCGACCAAGGCTCTGAAACTTCCGACCACATCGTTTCAGAGGAGCATCGATCTGACGAGGAATCATACTGCTCGGACTCAGATGAGGATAATTTGCCACTTTCAGAAATAAATAGCTGTTTTACAGGGCGCGATAAAGTTACGAAGTGGCAAAAATCTAACAATAACAGAGTAAGGCGTCAAGTGCAAAATATTCTCACGGAAGATGCGGGTACTCGTAGAAATGGTGTGGGGGTGACAACATTTATGCAAGCCTGGAGTTTATTCATTTCAGAGAATATTATTGAAAAAGTTGTTAGACATACCAACGAATTTATTCAAAAAAAAGCGCCGTCGTATAATAGAATACGTGACTGCAAGCCGACAGATGTGGTGGAAATTCGAGCACTTTTCGGATTGTTGTACATAGCGGGATCCTTGAAGACATCACATGCCAATTTAGAAGATTTATATGCCAGTGATGGGACAGGTATTTCTATTTTTCCTACTACTATGTCAGTGAAGAGAGTAAAATTTCTACTGAATTCATTGCGGTTTGATGATGCTACTACGCGACCAGCTCGTCGTACTCTAGATAAAGCTGCGCCAATAAGAGAAGTTTTAGATATGTTTACACAAAACTTTCTTTTACCGTATTCAGTGGGAGAGAACGTTGTAATCGATGAGATGATGGTAGGTTTTCGAGGAAAATGTCCTTTTCGACAGTACATGAAATCAAAGCCCGACAAATACGGAATAAAACTTTATCCACTTGTAGATGCTTCTACGTTTTACGTCCTCAATATTGAACTTTATGCTGGCAAGCAGCCTGAAGGCCCATACCAGTTGAGTAATGCTGCGGCAGACGTCGTGAAGAGGCTAATTACACCAATTTCTGGCACTGGAAGAAACCGACAATTGGTACACCAGTGTGCCGCTGATATACGATTTAGCCAAGGATTATAAGATTTCTGTTGTGGGTACCATGCGTAAAAACAAGAAAGAAATACCTCCTTGTTTTTTAGATAAAAAACGACCTGAATATTCAAGTCAATTTGGATTTTCTGATACTGCTACACTCGTATCTTACGTGCCTAAAAAGAACAGATCTGTAGTTCTAATATCATCACTTCATTGTGCTGCTGAAATTGATGAAAGCACAAATGAAAAGCGCAAACCCAGCATCATAACTTTTTATAATAAAACTAAGGGGGGTGTCGATGAAGTCGACAAAAAAGTAAAAATGTATTCGGTTTCAAGGAAGAATAATAGATGGCCATTGACACTGTTCTTTCGTCTTCTGGATATTGCAGGAATAAACGCTATGGTGATATTGAGGGCAAATAATGTGTCTATACGGAAAAGGCGAATGTATTTACTGGCATTAGGCACTGAATTGACAAAAGAGTACGTCCAAAGAAGAGCAACGATAGTAGGCCTCCCAAGAAAACTAAAAAGAAACATAAGGGAGCATTTGCACATGGAGGTTGATGGTGCTGATACAGAAGCAGGTAGTTCTGGCACTTGCAGAGGAACCTGTAAAATATGCCCAGCCAAAAAGAGGAGGCAATCAAAGACGCAATGTAAGTTATGTATGAAAAATATTTGCAGAAGTCATACAACATTTATTTGCAGTCAATGTTATTTGGACGAAAAAACTGATTCTGATGAAAACTAAAAGTTATTTGTTTTTTATTCTTATTTTGTAATTTTTATTGTGTGACTAGGTGTATAAACTAGTCTGGGGTGTGTAAAAGAGGTAATGTGTTCCTAATTTTTGTTTTGATCCAAAGAATATTTAAGTTATGTTACTTTATTTAATAACTGTTTCTTTTTCATAATTTTAATTACTTGTTTTGACTAATAAGACTATAAAGACTGATGATAATATATCTGCGTACAAAAAAATAAATGATTATTGTATAATTTGTGCTTTATTTCTCTTATTCATCCAATAGGTCTTTTCGGTTACGCGCGCCCGCTCCCGTTACAAATGACCGCGCGCCCGCTTGAAGGTTAAGTTATAGAAAGTGTTAATATTTTCTTCTACTAGAAAATTATTAATAAAGCAGCACTAAACCCAGATTGTAGATTACTACGGGAGACCTTCACGATCAAAATTACAGTGTTTATATTAATAATTATGTAATGCAACGAGAGATGCGGTGGCGCAAGATTCGACCGAGACATGACCACGACCACTCTGTCAAGAGTGTACGACTAAGAAGAATGCAACAGCACTTCAGTTTAAAAAAAACTATATTAATAAGCTCGACGCGGCCTGATTGAATCTGAATACTGGTTCAACAAAATTATACATAACATTAATATAACTCAGCCTTACAATAAACTGTGTTCTGTGTAATAAACGGTCGCACCGTTTAATATTTAAACGTGATTATTGCTAGATATAAGCCACACTAAGTTTACTTTTGATTGTAACAAACAATGTGACATTGTAAAAATGTGTTCATAAAAATACCATATACCAGTTGAAATGGATTTAGTTGTAACTTAATAGATTTGACAAACGTATTTACCGATTTTTACTAACAATGTTACTAGAAGCCCTACAATAGAAGAAATTATTGTGTCGCGAGGTTTTACAAACATAATAATAAACAAAGAACGGACAAATAATGCCCAGACATAGAACAACTATCTGTGGATCATACACATAACACGTGCGGGTTAGGAGACCTGACATGTTCTTATTGTTAAGAATATTGGCAAGAGCTCTGCGACATATGGTAATAATTTTGTTCATCATTAAACTTGGTGAGTAATAAGTAACTGTATCGTGTAACGCCCATAGCTATAAAAAGGCAAGTGTTGCACGCAGTGAGATAGCACTGAAATTTTTTGTTGATATAACAATCCGACACTTTTCCCACTGAGCTATAACTGTTAACAAACTACTACATTGGCAAATAAATACCTCTGCCATAAACTAGGTTTAAACCCTACAACAGCTACCAAAGGAATGTGGCTACTAAATACCAAACTATCAGATAATTCCAGAATTACATCTATGAAGTATACCAGATGCGCTTTCAATAATTTCTAGTATCGATCGGCTCACTTTCAACTGGCTCATAGTAAATACTAATGCGACATAAACAAAAAGAAAAGTTTTATTTGTTAATTCAGGTGTACATACAAACTTTCACTATCGCATTACTTGATTTCTTTGTTTTATTGTCATAGAGAAATGTATAGTAACGATTACTATTAAGTCCTTCCATTGCCGAATTACACAAAGGAATATCATACTCTTATAATAGGTATACCAAGTTAATTTTCACTCTATAATATATAATTTCTCGCAAGTATTTCACGAACCTTGAAACAACAGACACAAAGAATATCAAGATTCGGCACAACAATTTAGGAATCACATCAAATGCCTTAAGAACTCAAACAATTAGTAAGGTCCTAATCATAGTTATAAATATTGTAGAAGTACTTTATAATTAAGAAAAGTCTGTGTCCTTTTCTCAGACTCAAGTTATCTCCATACCATGAACTACATCAAATTTATTAAAGCAGTTTATCCATGAAAACGTAATAACCTCACGGTTAACCATTTATTATCTAAATACAGCACTTTAAAAAGGTTTCCTCGTATTGTATCATATAGAATATAATGGAACAGTGTTAAAACATGGCGTCCAATACAATATTTTTTACCGTTGACGAGGACAATGCTGACTATTAATATTCTGTTAGGTAAAATATGACAATGGTAAGTAATATACATAATAATAGAAACATAACGAATTCAAAATCGTACATTGGTTAAATCTGAAATAAACGGTTTCAATGTATGTATACGATCACTCCTCATTGCAAAAATATAATTAATTTTCATTTTCTCTTTATATGAGCTAACCACACAAAAAGGGCTAAAAGAAATGGATAATTTAATATAGAGCGTACATATCGTACATAACAATAGGGCTATTCTTTTTGCAGTTGTAACGTGTAACTCCAGGAAACACAAAAAGTAGATAAATTTAAGGAAATCTAATATTTACGTAACTGAGCTGAGGACTCAGTTCTTAAAATATAAATAGAAAATTTATTAATGCTAGCTACTCCTAGGCCCTATTATAGCAGTCATTCATCACCCAGTTAGGTCGCTTAAACAATATGCGGCGATTCTGCTGTGTCCTGACATAAAATTAGTTAAAGCCTCCTCTGGTTCAATAAAATTGTACTGAAACTATAAAATCATCATAAATTGTAAATTTTTCGTACTTGCACGATTTAGCATCATACAATAACTGCGTAATATTTACGTTCCGCTCTTGAGTTACGACTTTTTTTATCACAGCCGCTTCACTGAACATTCCTTCTCACTCGCATTCGGCAAAGGATAAAAACTGTTCAGTCTTTGGGCGATATTTTCACGAATTTCAGACGAGTTTAACGACAAGAAAAATAGATTTAGCGTAAAAAGGTTTTTAGTTAAGAATTTATTGGCGCGAAAGTCGGTTTTATTCGCTAGCGAGTATTGGGTTTTTAGGGAAGTGGATCAGACAGTAAGATGAAAACTTTTTGCCTTTACCAGTTTTTAATGGCATTGCTATTTAAGTTCTTTGTGTAGGTCAAGGTATGCAAAGTCAATCGAACATAAGCTTTCTTAGCCTGACTAGCCCAGAATACTTAATTCGAAGAAATTTGACGTTAGCATACCTCTTGCTACAATATCTTGAAAGAAGATAAAAAACCATCAGTCTAGCATAATGGATAGAGATTTTACTCATATATAATTCACACTAATGCTAAGCCCGCGAAACCAACAATAGAATTCTTAATCTACCAGTAAAACATTTAACCACAGTTACCACACAAAAGTAGTCAGCTGATTGAACAATTGACCAGTCATAATATTAACCTACATAAATACAATACAAAACATACCACAAAATGAACCGAATCACATAAATACAACTAAGATATAATATGAAAAAATAATTCATAACCTCTGTAACACCTGGTTCAGCAGTGGTGACCATGGAAAACGCCAAGTTTTGACACTCGTGAAGTCCCAGGAAAAGCTAGACTATCTCGGAACCCGCAACGAATTTGATCAAAAGTATATACGAGGAATTGCAAAAAGCAGTTATTTTTAATATTCTAATGAATAATATATTAAACACACAATTTAAATAAATATAAATGCGTATAGGAGAGAGTCCTAAGTCTAAGCTAGGATAGTAAACGAAATATCACGTTCAAGTTGCATAACTGGAAGGTAAACCAGTCTCAGTCGTGTTTAGAGGCCGAACGGCCGGTTCTCGCATGCGCCATCTCTCTATGCAGTTATAAACAGTTATGAGTTCATGCAAATTCTCGAACTTTTCTCTCGGCTTTTATATGTCGTAGTTTTAGTTAGCTTTCTGTGCTTTTACTCCATATAAAACTATATTACAAACACCTCCGTGCGCGCAATATGCTTTAAAAGGGTCCAAAGTATTCTCTTCTCGGTTTAGTATTAACTTAAATAAATTCGAATGTGAGACAGTTTTATAGACACTGACTTTGATAACTTAAAAAGTGATCGCTGCAGTCTTCGAAATTCGATAGTATTTCATTTTTTGATCTCCTAGTCCTTAAGTTATGCTGAATCATACACACTTTCGTGCGCGAATATGCTTAAAAAAGTACACAAAGTGTTATCTTAGCGTATTAATATATCAGCTTGTATTCTATCCCATAGGTGTATGGAATATACAACCCTCGTTTATCGAACCTTCGATGCTGTACATCCAATTCAATCCGCGTTATTGGTATCCTACTTCTTGTGCTTACCCATCGTGAACAATGTCGGATCTGACCGGGTCGGATAAAATATAACTTTGGTCTTTCTGTTATTATTACTGCTTTATGTGTCGAATAGACTGATTGCACGGTTAGCATGGTGGTTTAAGAGGTCGCCTCGCCGCCACTGCGCCGAGCGTTGTGGGTTCGAGGCCCACACGGTACAATAGTTTTTGTGATCCACAAATGGTTGTATCGACTCTGAGTGTTCTTTGTGTTCGTTGTTTGAATGTTTGTAAAGTCCCCTACGTCACAGGAATTATTCTTAGTGCGGGAGATTTTTTTAAATAACATGTGTTGCAATATGTTTGCCGACCATTACTCACGTAGAACCTAAAATATGCTGGGAAGTGTCACATCTATAAACGATTTAAAGGCATGATACTATTCTTTTGTACATGTATGTATTTACCATTATTTTTGTTCATAAAAATACAAAGCTAGCAAACATAAAACAAGTTAATAGACCAACAACGTAGAACGTGATGTAACAACTCAAGGAAACAGTATACTCACCGCTCCTCTATGGAAAATGTTTACAATAAGGACTTAACATTTTATTTATTTAGACTTAGTACGACGTTTCCCGACATTTTATTTACGAAATAGGGGCGTCCAGTTTTTACTGTGACGCCATCTGTAGTAGGTAGTTGTAAAGCGTTTATAACAAAATTTATTTAGCTTTTTTTATTATTGCCACGAAATTGACATCACCCTTTCTGATTGTAAACAATTTTGTCACTGATTGATATTACAATAATTATATGGCAATTTTTCCTGTGATGTCCTTAGATAGATGCTTTTTTGCTTAACACGTTTAGTTTAATCGTGTGCACCTTGATACCGCACGCAATAAATGGTCTATTGTGTCTGCTGCGTGCGTTTCATGATTTGAAGATCCTAGGATAATAAGAAAGAAATACGTATATTGGCAACGCCAAATGTAATATGCTAACTTGTCTTAAAACTACCAATCAGCTCACGGTTTATTGTCAATGTAAAGCACTAATTTGACTGATAGTTGTTAACTAGATGCAGAAGGCGAAGGGTTGTGTCAGAAATTAGACAAAACCTATGATGATCAGTAGCCTGTGGTAGATTCGATAGATTGAAGTAACAATCTAATTAATTAATTGTTAAGCAAGTAAACTCCGGGAAGGAAATAGCCTTTTTATTTAAATTTAATAAAATACACAAGTCATTACAATCGCTATTGTATTATTTCTGTTCGATGGCATTGCATTTATTTGCCTAATATTATAGCAGGTGTTATGTTATTTAGATAAAGGCCAACGGTTCCGTTAGCTAATATTATATAAAAAGCTTGACAAGTAGAAATTTTGTTTTTTGCTTGCCACACTTTCACATCCACTTTCAAGATTCTAGATATATAGGAGGTCACAGGTTTGATGATTACGTGTATCAGTTACGGTGGAGAAACTTGTTCATATGATTTTAATGAACAGAAAAATAGACATACGTCTGCCTGCAAGTGTAGTGTGGTGTGTACGTGCATGTAACATATTAGAAATTAAAAATAAAACATGGGCGTTGCACGTATAGCTAGCTATAGATTTACATGTTCTAGAGGCTGCGAAACCCTTCTCTTGCGTAGGCCATTTTATAAAGCTTTTAACCGTAAATATTATAATTATCCAGTTTGCTATACCATTATATAAAACTTATCTAGTTATACATTTTATATGCATTTGTATAAACATATGAAATGTATAAGTAGGCAAGTTGCATGTATACGAGATATTCAATAATTTCTTGTATATGTACATTCCAGGTTTAGGTACTTACTAGGATTTTGCTCTAACTGAGGCAGCTGTGTCCGACTACTACACTCACACAGATACAGAATGGGAAAGTTCCTGCGCCCTACAGTAGATCACAGCTAAATAACCTTAGTTTGTGTTCCTGTGATGAACTAGATCGCAGGCTGCTTAAAGAGATTATTTGCTCCGCGATGATAAACTCTTTTTTTAAAGGGCGCCAACGTAAATGATATCGCTTGTGTTAGGCAAGGCAACGATAAACGATTTCCAATCAATCGGCAAAAAAATTGGCTACCTCTATAAGTCAATCAAACAGTTTTCGGAAAACAGACGCCGCTATCAAAACATTGCATATACCCAGATCATGAAACAATGGCATTCAAGTTAAAGTTCATTACGAGCAACAGAACATGACACGAGATGAAAGTGACTTCACAATAAAGTGAATCGCATAATTCAATTATCGCCCAACAAATCGAACTTGCAACAATGAACTCGCGTCGTATGACTAACGCCGTGCGAACGGTGACGTAATACTGATGTCAGACTCATAATAGGAAATGGACAAAAAATACACTATTGTGGACTCGTTATTGAAGGTTTTTAGTGGTAAAGGTTACGTGAGTCTGGATTTGTAAATATTTTGCGACGAAATGTAAAAATGGTGCAATGTATCGAGTCGCATCGCATTTCTAATATTGCATGGAGTCGTTCTGTGGTAGTTTATCCTTATAACAATAAAGATAAAGAACAAAGTTGTTTGATTTACTTTAAAGACATATCTTGTATCTTATGTGGGGGCCAGTCAGTGCAGACCGGCGACACTTCGACCCAGTGGGATCTTTTGTGTCGACACTCTCCCAATAACGACTGCCATAGATGTTCATGGCAGCCGGGACCGACGGCATAACGTGCTCTCCGAGGCACGGAGCAGACGATAATTGTCAATCAATACGCACATAATTTCGAAAAGTCATATAACTGCCGAAAGTCAGAGGTGCGCGACGTGGGTTCGAACCCGAAACCCTCTGCATTGCAGTCTGTTGGTCTCCCCACTGGGCTATCGCTGCTCTTAAAGACGTAGCCGCATATTTGTATGGTCCATTCTGGATTATGAAGTCTCCAGATCATTATCGTTTACTACACTAAATGTATTTTTTTTTGCTTTTCTGTTATGCCGCACATTACTAATTTATAGCCTTGTTATTAGACTATGCATAAAGCACTAATATTCGCATACAAAGTGAAGCTTGTTAAACTGAGTCATAAATTACTCGTTTGTTAATATGTGTGCGTGTCGACATAATTATGTGTCGCTTAAAAACACATTATTTTATATTGAGGCCGCTCAAATATATCTTCGAATTAGAGCGAAATTATATAGGAAACATTAATTTATTAACTACCTTTGTAAGAGACAATGCTGATAGTGATGATCGTCAATATTAACAATATTCTTTAAGTCTAAATACGATCTGGCCGATATAAAGAAAACCACAAGACTACATTTAAAAATTATGAAATAGCAAATACGCCTTTCGCATATAATATTTGGTAGAATTTTATATCAATATAGGATCCAGTTGTAAAGGCAGTAAAATCTTTATAGCACGTCTTGTCCAAAAGGTCGCTAATATATTAGGCGTTTGCGTGACCATAACAAATAATAATAAAAACCGAATTGTAACACTTACAATTCGATTATGGCCGTGACACTGTCACATGCCTCTCTCTTTAGTAATAATAAAAACTACCTAATACTCGCAACCTTAATAAATTGTTTAAACGAAATTAATTTTAATTATGCTGCTTAGTCATAAAACCGAATCAAGTAGAGTAGTGATGTACATCATTGTATTCGAATGACATTCGAATACAGATATTAAGGACGCAACGCACTTACTTAATTAACATTTCTATACCTATTCGAATGTATTTGTGAACATCGCTAATTGGAGTTATCAATTTATAACTCGGCAACGGGTAACGTATTCAGGCTGGGCGATTTTAGTTGGTTTATGTAATTTGGCTTATAATGGCGTCCGAAATCCCTAGATATATGTAGTTACTAAAGGTCGTACATCGGCCTTATGTGGCACAATCAGTAAAATATACGAAGTAACGCTACAATTTTATAAATCAACTAGCATTTCTGACAAATAAAAAACTTATCAGAAACAACGTTCACCGTATCTAAATTCAATTTCCTTGATGTAGAAGGCAGTAAAAACTACGCAGCCTAGTTTCGTCAATACATAATTTCCTAGGTGCCATTGTTGTCGCTGGCTTTGTTCAGCTGCGCCAGCCAGGACAAAATGGCTTATTGATTTGCTATATCATTATATCATGAATCGATACCGACTGCCTCGCTGTGCTATTGGTAAATATTATTTAAGTATTGACGTAACACAAGTCTTTTGTTTATTTACGACTGCCATGGTAGCGCAGCAGAAGTGGGAGTTGGATTCCCGGGTTGGGCAATGTTATTTAGTTAATCAGTCAAGAAAATGTTTAGTAAAAGCATGTAATTTAAAACTGAAGACATTTAATGGCAATAACCTGGCCCGTTATTACGTGGGATTTAAATCTTAGTTAAAGAAATCCTGATGAAATACCCGTGCTAACCCCTTTGAAAATATAGACATGATACTATATGTCTCTACGTTATGGACCAAAATATAGATGACGAAATGTTGGTCTGTGATATACCTACCCCAAACTCTTCGGGTATACCGAGCTCTGATGCTATGATTTACATACATACAAACGTAGATTCACGTCTGTTTCCCAGAGGGGTAGGCAGAGACTACGGATTTCCATTTGCTACGATCCTGACACACTTCTCTGGCTTCATTCACTTTCATAACATTCCTCATACACGATGGTCGGTTTAAGGAGCTCTTAAACTGGCCTTTGTCCAGAACGCCTCCGATCTGATCGAGAAACGTTCGCCTAAGTCTTCCTCTTGCAACTGTTCCATTCACACTAGCCTTATAAACTTTCTTAGTCAGTCTTTTCTCGTCCAATCTTTCTACATGCCCTTTTATATTCTTGTGACTATATCCACTTCCTTTGATTTATATCATTCAATTATAATATTAAATCCAGTACAAGTATGCCTAGCTAACACAGACAACAAAATGCACTTCATTTAATCTACTGCTAAAATAAATACATATGTATATCGTCACTGGTCTAACGAATATTTTTATAATTCTTTTATTTAATATATTTTTATTTGTGAAGAAATATCACTATATAACTTGCTCTTTAGAACATAACTCTTGTCGTTAAAACTAACAACGTTCTTGGGATTTCAATGCTGACTCCTTCAAGGAACAAATATGTAACAAACTGTTAAACCGCAGCAATAGAGACATTGTGGACAAAAATAAACCGCCGCAGAAATGCGAGAAACTCTTAGCAGGACTCCCTAATTAGACTACTTTTATTGTTTATAACTGTGCAAAGTTTTAACGTTTTAACAAATTACGTAATATTGCCAATAATATTGATTTTACTTTAATAGCGACCTCAAATAATTTATGTACTTGCGCAATAAATTTCATAGACTTTAGTCCGCCTTTTGCCGATGGGATCCATAACACCTAGCCCACTGTCAGTAGCTAGATTAACACTTAAACCATTATACCATTAGTGCAATCCAGTCGAAAGTGTATTGAAACATATGACTACACGGATGGCGCAGTGGTTTAAGTGGTCGCCTCGCCACTGCCACCGCGCCGAGTGTTGTGGGTTCGATCCTCACATGGGACAAAAAATTGTGTGATCTACAAATAGTTGTTCTGAGTCTGGGTGTTCTTGGTCCGTTTTTTGAATGTTTATAAAGTCCCCTGCGACACAGGAGTTCCTAGTGGGGATGATCACTTTTATAAAAGAAAAGTAAAATTTCTAAATATTGGCACAAAACAAGATTCAACAAGAAACGTAAAAGGAAAAGAGGCTTATGTTTGGTTTAACCCTAAAGCTTTCTATGATCCTGAAAAAGGTGTGAAAAAGTTTGCTCTAGAGCTGTAATCGTTGTAGATAACAACCATAATTTATTTTGTACTAAGCTCTCCGTGGCTTTGTCCACGTGAAGCCAACGGGGACGATAGCGTAATAAATTGTAGCCTGTGTTGATCCAAAGGCCTGGTTTATTTGAGCACCAAGTTTCATCCAAATCTGTTCATCGGTTTTCGTGTGATAGAGTAACAAAGACATGCAAACATCTTAACGAACTATAATAACATTTATAGTACTATTCAAATGAAATGATGAGTGTGTGTATAAATAAAATGTTAGACCGGATAGATCATAATATTGTCTTCTATTTACGCGAATATTATTCATTGAAATTAAACTGCTATATACGGATTTATGTTCGGGTACTTTGAAATAACTACACTGGAACATTGAGACAACTGCCATCTTAGTCTCCCCGTGACCATGGCTGCTGAAAAGCAACCGAAACGTCGGGGAAAGTGTAAAAATAAATTAAATCTAAATAGTTTAATAATAATTTAATTAGCTTAAAAATTAGTAAAGTTTAATAGTAGTACTTAGTATTGTAAAAGTTTTCAAAAATTTTGTAATAAAGTGTCAAATAAACAACGCGATAAAATCCGTATATAGCAGTTTAATTTCACCGGATAGATCACTTTTGATTTTACATTACTGTAATAATTATAACTTATATTGATTGAGTTGTAATTTACTTAGCCGAGCGCGCATTGAATGTAGCATTATTCTCAGGAATGTATTAAACAATGGCACGCGCGTGCCAACAATTGACAAAAAGCAATAATTGTGTAACATATGTATTGATAGAGTTGAGTGTGTATGTATGTCCATCAAGCATAGTATTAAATAATGGATATTCATTAACATTCTGCATTCATTAACAATTTCTATACAAACACGAATCATTTGTTTATCTGTAACTACACGATTAAATTTAATAAAAGGCATAAGAAGTGGATATTTTACTTATTTTCTTTCTTTCTTATCCATTTTCTATGCCATTGTTTTCTTGTCCTGTGCCGTAACCAAACACGTATTTAAATTAATTGCAATTTCTTCGCATAAATAATTGCCAACGACGATTGTGCACTCGAAATTGAAAACCGCATCTGGTTAGACCACTCGAAACCCGCACCGAGCGACTTCAATAGAATTGGAGATAGTAAAATTAGGAAGATACTTTCTTTGTACAAAGTAGAAAATACATTCTACCTTTTACTTGCAGTTTCATCCACGATTATGATTACTGCCCCGCTCCTATGACCAATAGCATGATGTAAAATAGTATATATTATTCCTGTATAAAGTAATTTTGTCCTGGTGACAAAAGTGTCCTGGGTTTTAAAACCGGGATAGTTGTTTTAGAGTTCATTCATTACTAACAAAAATACTAATCTTTTCTCTTTATAATTTTAGTGTAGACAGCAGCACAGTGAATACAGATACACTTAAACAAACCCGTTACATTGAATGCTCTATGTTTATGTGTATCGTCAGCTATCATTCACCAATCATCACTCAACTGCGAGCGATTTTATACCACGCTTTTCAAGCGTACCACCCGTTACGTAATTTGTGCGGACGGATTTTGTAGGGACCTCAACATCGTTTCAGCTGCTATGAGGATGGTGTGGAGCCCACAGCTCTTAGACCACATGATCGCTTACCATCAGGCGGAGTGTGATCATTATGACGAGCAAAATAAAAATACATTTGACGTGTAATCGATCAAACCTATCATTCATCCGTAACCACTTACGGCCTACTGCACGTATGGCGTAGTGGTTTGAGTAGTCACTGCCATAGCGTTGAGTGTTGTGGTTTCGAATCCCACACGGGACAAAACTTTGTGCCATCCACAAACGGTTGTTCTGACTCTGGATGTTCTTTGAGTCCGTTGTTTGATTCTTTGTTAAGTCCCTCGCGATTTAGATATTATTCCTAATGCGGGAGTTGTCTTCTAAAGTTAAAAAAAATTACACATTAGTAATAATTAGGTTTGTATTCAACTGTCCTTCTGCTGGGCACGGGCCTCTTCTCAGTGTGAGAAGGGTTAGGGTATAGTCCACCACGCTGACCCAATGCGGGTTGGCAGGCTTCACATATCTTTGAGAATATTATTAAGAACTCTTAGATATGCAGGTTTCCTCACGATGTTTGCCTTCACCGTTATTCGCAAGCGATAATTAACTATTTAATACGCACATAACTTCGAAAAGTCAGAGATGCGTGCCTTGGGAACAAACTTGAGACCTTTGCGTTGCAATCCAACGATTTCCCACTAGGCTATAGTATTCTATGGAAAATATAACCTCGAGATTACATGTCTTAGGTTTACGTTTATGTCTTACCTACAACGGCGAAATGGTTGCATCCGATGTGCTTATTACTGTTACAATTAATCAAAGATTTATATCTTCGACTAACAGTAGACGGTAGACTAACAATCTAAAAAATAACGATTTTATCTTTAATATAAAGATTTTGGATAACATTGAAATTAAACTACTATATATACGGATTTTATCGCGTTGTTTATTTGACACTTTATTACATAATTTTGAAAAACTGTTACACTACTACTACTATTAAACTTTACTAATTTTTAAGCTAATTGAATTATTATTAATACTATAAAAACTATTTAGATTTAATTTAATTTTACACTTTCCCCGACGTTTCGGTTGCTTTTCAGCAGCCATGGTCACGGGGGTGTCTCCCCGTTATTTAATAGTTTTAATAATAATTCAATTAGCTTAAAAATTAGTAAAGTTTAATAGTAGTAGTAGTGTAACAGTTTTCAAAATTATGTAAGTAATAAAGTGTCAAATTAACAACGCGATAAAATCCGTATATAGTAGTTTAATTTAAATGAATAATATTCGCGTAAACAGAAGACAATATTGGATAACATTGTTTATTAATTTTGACTGTAAGTCAGAGATTTAAAGCCTCATTAGTAATTAGCTTAAATTTGCCCGTACACGGTATATTATGTGAAGGCAATTAGTAAGAGCCAAATATCCGCATAAGGCATATCTCCGTAAATTAACAGTTGTCTGTATTATCCATTTTAATACTAAATAAATGCAAATTAGCTCTGTCTGTTTCTTATGTATTCACGACTAAACCACAGCACGGAATAAAACGAAAATTCATATGGAAATAGCTTGAACACTGTAGAAGGATAATGAATTGGCTATATTAAAATTGTGGCATTTTCGCGATATCATTTGTATTTCTAAATAAAAGCGAACGAAGTCGGGTTAAAATCCAGTTTGTTATATAATTACTGATATCGAATATGTTATTAATTTGTACCAACGCGTAAAAGTACTCATCCAATTAATTTAAATAATTATAAAGCTGAGCATACACGCTGATAAATACTTAGTAGGGGTTAAAGTATAAAGTTGCCGTTGTATGTAATAGATACTTTGAATTGACATAAAATCTTCATGGTGTGAGATTTTCGAGTGAAACTTTTTTCACATGAAACCTATAAGATTGTTCTTTTAAAAAATGTGCATCATTCCATTTTCGACTTTCGGTTGTTTTTTTTATTCAGCTTAGACGGGCAAGATGGATACTTATAAAATCCGAGTTATTTTTGAATATGAGTTCCGACGCGTAACTAACGCGGCAGAAACGGCTCGCAATATCAACGCTGCGTTTAGAGAGGAGACTGCTAATGAACGCACCTTGCGTTTTTTGGTTTAAACGCTTTCATAATGGAATCTTCGACTTGAAGCACGAACTAAGTGAAAGACCGCCCACACAGGTGATTAACGCTGAATTGAAGGAGATGGTGTTAGCCGATCCTAGTCAAAGTTATCGGGGCGTATCGTGTTGCTTTTTCTGTCTGATACGTTCCTAGCACGATCATGGTATGAGACGGGGTTGTGGGCAGACTCCCTTATCCTAACTTATAACTAGCGACCCGCCCGCATTGCACGGTTTGTAGAAATTTATCGTCATATTTCAACCAGCCGGCCTCGTTGGCGTAGTAGTTAGTGTAATCGACTGCCACGCCTAAGGTCGCGGGTTCGATTCCCGCACAAGTCAAACATTTGTGTGCATGAACATGGATGTTTGTCTTGGTCTGGGTGTTTCTGTGTATAATATGTATGTATTTACAAAAAAAAGTATTTATATAAGTAAGTTTATCCATTGTCTAGTATCCATAGTACAAGCTCTGCTTAGTTTGGGCTAGATGGTGCTGTGTGTATGTGGTAGAATATTGTTATAGAATATTATTATTATTAATTCACACAAAACCTAAACAAATTTTACACCTAAACCTTCCTCATGAATCATTCTGTCTATTGGTGAAAACCGAATCGTATGAAAATCCGTTTAGTAGTTTTTGAGATTATCGCGGACTGACAGACGCGGCGGGGGACTTTGTTTTATAATGTGTAGTGATAATGATGTATGGAGAATGTGAGTTTTTGTTTCTTTGTTACGCTTACACGCCTTGACTACGCGACCGATCATCGCGTACACATTGTCAGAGGAACAGAAAAGGACATTGGGTAACTTTCATCCAGGAAAAAGTAATATTACTAACCTAACCTACATCTACGCGAGCGAAGCCGCGGGCAAAATCTAGTTATTTTATAAATACGTGTTTTTTTTTTGACAATTAGCCTAGTCACTCTAGCCATTAAACAGCTACTGCTAAAGATACACACAAAAAAACATGTGTGTGATTCACCAGCATACATGAACGTTGGCATAGTTCGCTATTGTGTCGAACGTGTGTAAATTTTATGCATTTTAATGATAACAGTATGTTGCATTCATTTTCAATTAGTTCCAATTTATGGCGTCTACCAGCTTGGAGCGTAGCAGACCAATCAAATATTCGCTGTCGGTTGACACTTGCGGCCAGCAAGCAACTTACAGGTGCCACTAATGTTTAGAAGGCCTGTATATATAAACTAAGGACGAGAATCCGTAATCACTCACACATCGACGGCCCTAGAAAAACGGATTAAATATGGGATAGAAGGAAAGGTATGAGAAAGGTGTGTGGGCCTCCGGAACTCTTACTCAGCGTGCTAAACTCGGTAACAACATTATTACTTATACTTAAGTTTTTTGTAATAGCGTATGAGCCAGGCCATTCTTAGCGTCATCAAATAATTGGCAAAAGAAAGTATTTCCTTTACTCATTTCACAAAACAAATAAAATACGTACTTATTAATGCAACACAGCGCGCAAACCACTAATGCCACAAAATGCCGGCGCTCAACAAAAAAAATATGGCGCTTCCACCCAAAATTTAATGTAGATAAAATGGCGAGCTACCTAATAAGGACGGCTCGATACTTTGTAAACATAATTATATGTTTACGAGGGCGCTGGGCTCGGCTCGTGAAATAGGTCAATCACATCAATTACAGGTCGGCCGAAGTTCATTTACGCACTATTTTGGGACGCGTACCTTAAACTGTGTGACTAACCTATACCTAGATATAAATGGGCACGCGTTGCTATGTAGATATCGTTACGGAATACGGCACTTAAATATGATTTTCCAGTTCATTATCTCGTAAAATACTAGCCAGAAATGTGTGTCAAAGAGTTGTTAGCAAAACTGTTATTAATTAGCATTTTCAATGATATTATCATTAAGCTCCAGCAGCTTGGCGGTAACCACGCACAATTTTCAATTATGTCTGGTATTCTAGCAATTGACAGATTTACTACTCTATGTGACAGTAAAAAAGGTAGTGAATATCCTTACTTCTAAGATAAAATCTGATAATCATCAGGGCCTATGACACAATCAAAGTTCCTAGTTTTAACAGGGAATTTCCCATGTCAATAACATTTACCAGAGGAAATAGATTGCAGGGTATTTACTGGAGATAATCAAGTTTTTTTACACATATTATAGTTCCTACCAACGCGCATAGTTTGAAACAAATGTAATAAGACGAATAAGCATTAGTTTATCAAATATCAATTTAAGTCAGTAATTTACTCGAAAACTAGGTTTTACAAAAGATATTTCCAGCCAGACCTTAAAATAATTTAGAACGATAACGTTAGGATAACGAATATAGTCTGTTTTGTACAGCAATACAATTCGCCTTGCATCATATTATAATATTATTATAACCACATAATGTATTTAGTATTAGGTCTGTTTCATCTAAGCAATACCTACCTATCTCTATAAAAGATAGACGTAATATAACATCACATAACCTAGGAAGATTTGGCTATGTAAACTCCCAGCAGAGTAGAATCGATTCAGAAGTCAAACACACCGGCTAGCTAACGAAATTTCATAAAATTTTCATAGGCCAAATACCTCTGGTTAATGTTCAGAGAAACCTTGAAAACATACGAGTTTCCCGTATTGTGTGTTACGAGAACAATGCGTTTGTTACAATGAGAGTTACGCGGTGCTTTAATATATTAAAAAGTATATTTTATTTCACCTACATATTTTTGGGATCACGTAAATATAAAGGCAGAAATGGTATGTTTAAAACCGGCAACACTGCCGGGACGGCATGGTATGCAAATTTAGATGACGAACAGTAATTATACTTATGACATCGTAGCTCAGATTTTTGTATTTAAATTTCAGCTATTTTATTTATATGAAAGGTAAGAAAAGCCAAAACTTCGTTTTTGTAGCTACTATTGTAATTTCAACCTAAAATTCGATTGTGGTGTCGTCCTTCTATGGTCCTAGGCATCGAGCGAAGGGTATAAATAAGTAATTTGCTGTCAGTTTACTCATCAAGACTTTTTTGCTGATCGAGCCAAGTTTAAAACTAATAGTAAAGCTAAAAGTTAATCAATTAAGAAAAGATACAGTTTTATTAACAAGTACCGAACCATCAAGCGTAAGCCATATTAATTCTTATCCGTCTTTTTTAATCCGTATTACAATGGTAATACTTCTAAATCTTTATTTTACTTATTATTAGGTTTGTTATTCAAAAGTAATTTAAATGTAATTCTCATTTTATTGTTTATCGAAGTACATATTTCAATGCTCGCTCAATAAAAAGAAATACCCGGTAGCACTCGAATAATTTGAATGACTAACTAATTATATTTTAACTTTATAGGAACAAATGATATTATAAGTATGTTCGTCATTAATGTTTAGATAGACCGCCTATTAGTTATATGCAAATTGTGCTCCAATGTTCTGGTTTGAAAAACCTAGATAACCTAGACTTAAGAACAAATTTATCGGAGAGGCAACAGGTATGTTGAATACCTTTGCACTCAGCTTTTGAAAGACTAATCATCGATGTTTTAAAATTAAACTTACGTAAAGTGATCTCTTTAGCTGTTGTTATTTCAGCCAACCAATCACAAAGGTGATCTCTACCTTTCTTATTCCTAACTAGGCTTAATTCCATAGCCTCGTATTACCCATAATAGGTATGTGGATGTAACATCGAAAGCAAACTGATACGACTGACCGATCACCTTCGTAACAAGTCTTACTTCATAACCAATTGTGCTGGACGCAATGGCATAAGTACAATGGTAATAATTAATTATAATAGATGCACATTTTTAGCTTATTGGTTAATGCTAATTTGGACAATGCAGTGTATTTATTAGACATATTATCCGGTTATTGGTTATGTATATCGGTGCTAATTAGGCAAATATAAGCAATTTATTTTCACAATATCCCTTACTCGTTTTCGCTTTTTTTTGTTATTGGATCCGTGAATGTAATTGATACTATTGCAATTAAAATTGAGATACGTATTTATCTAAATAAAATATACTTAATTATACTTGGATAGGTGCAGTATTTTGAGATGAATCTTTAACAAATAGATGACCGCATTAAAATATTAAGGATAGTACATATTATATTATATTAGATCTTTCTTTTTCAACGACTTCTTTTATTTTAGTTAAATGCCAGTGCAAGCTTATAAAACGTTTGCAAATGAATGTCATGGCCCGTCAGCAAAATTATAGATTTCTCGTTTACGTTTGGGTACGTTGCGGAAAGAACGGACGTAGTGTGAAAGCCGAAAGGTAGTAACTTCATACACTCTCTCTAAACTTGGCAAAAACCCAAATGATATGCCAGATCACGGTGCGATCTCGTCTTTTTTACCAATAGGTGCAGTTTTATTACGGCTTTCCATGAGTGAATTCTTAATAGAAATAATAAGCCGAGAATTATGCACGGTTGACGAAATTATGTCTGTAATCGGTAGACATGCATTGAACCTAAGGAAATGTATGTGAGATATAGATCTGAACCAATTTTTAGAAGCATCTTCAACTCGAGATATGGTTTCCATAGCAGTTGAATCAATAAATGAATATTAAATAATGCGACTCGATATCGAAAAGCAATGGAAGCGACTTCCTGACTAATAAAATACTACTATCTAGATAGGTAGATACGGTTAGGTAACTTTGTCACAAGTAGACATCGAATGGATAATTACTATTAACATATCGAAAACTCTTTCGTGTAACGGAGGCTATTATAAGATTTTAGTCACTGTTGTTATGCGACAATCAACATAAGCAATACTTAATAAAAAAAACTAGAAAGGTTACAGCCGGGCGGAATGTCTGTTACATCACTAGTAAATCTCTTTGGCCTACTCAACCATGGACCAACCCAACTGGCGGAGTACCATCACCCCACAGCGAATTCCAGCCAAATAAGCTAATAATACGGTGTTGCTGCAGTAATTAGTATTAATTCTGCCGGAGCTCTTAAAGGTGAACGAAGCTATTCGTCGCTTGCGCTAATAAAACAACGACTTTTCTTTTTTCAAGATCGGATAGGCACGAGTGACTCCTTTGGTGTTGCGACCATCATAAACCACGCTAACTGTTTACTGTCAGGCAGGCAGAACACTTATTTACTACTACCCTTATAATATAAAAAAAATAACATTTGCTATTCGAAAATAGATCAGTGCACGCTAAAGTCAGTCATCCGAGAGACAATTGGACGCTATAAAAAAAAGCTCGCAGTATTTTTAGTTAACTCCGTACACTGTGCGTACAGTACTCTAATTATTTTTATACATCTACTGCGGCTTTCTTCGTACTTTGGTTAGCAGCTAAACATTTTTGCCTACATTATCAATACTTAAAATAAAACTCTCTCAGAACTAAACATTCTGTGTTTTAAAATTAGGTGTGTTCCAAATTTGGAAGTGATCTTTTTTTGTTTGTGATTTGTTTATTTGCTTACCACTGTAGTAGTATACAAATGGTTATTGTAGCAAAACTATAAGATATAAGTGGACTGTCTACGATAGCAACACGCCGCGCGTTGTGAGGTAGAGTCAAGAGGCAATCGATTAGTCTGTTCATAACCAATAAAGAATGTACTCGTACTTATTGCTCCCTAGTATCTGCGTAGTTTCGACCGCGTGATTTCTACAGGATCGCACACCGGTATAAAAGTATCCTTCATACAGAACATGGTCTATCAGTGTGCCTAATTTCTTCCAAATCTGTTCTACCGTTTGTGAGGGATTTAGTAAAAAGCAACGACAACACAAGGATTGTTAAGTTCGGTTATCTTGGACCCAATAACATTCGATGTACCAAGGAGCTTTCAAGCGGAAATTTTAAGACTAGAAACTGTATCATGAGTACTACCAACTCTTTTAGCAAGTATTATATGTAATTTTACTTCACCAGAGAACCTAAAATCTATATGTAACAGTATTTAGATATATATTGTTTGGTTATTGTATAATATATGGTGATACGATCCTTACCCTGTGGCTTTACAATATTAATATACCTAAAAAACCTTCAAAGCTAGCTTTTAACTGACAGCTGTAGCTGCTGTGAGCAGCTTAGAGATAGCTTTTGTCGGAAAAATGGAATATTCACCTGGTGTGTAAGTTTTATCACTCAGTGTTGGCACGCAGTAGCACAGCGTTATATATCATAGTCATAGATAGACGTCTTGTTTAGAAATGTTGTTACCCTGTACCTTATAATTAAGCAGCTGGCTAACTCAACCAGAAATCGCCTTGATGCTGTATTTGAAATTTCACTACCCCTAGTTAAAAGGCTTAAACTGATGATTACCGAACCGTGCCATTTTCAACCCTGATTATTTAGTGGCTTCATTTACCAATTGTTCACAATATTATGTAAATATAGATACATTTCGAATTTGTTTACGTCCACAGAATAGTATTTAATCGCCCTCTGATTCGGAATGCAGGCTCTATTTACGTCATAATTTAATGTTCCATTGAGCTAGTCAATTTACTCCCTAAATACATACGATTCGAAATGACGGCATACTCATTGTTTAGATCCCAAGTACCTACCACACGCAGTAAGATAGTCATAACTCCTACATTATCGAAGGTTAAATAGTAGCACGTAAAGACCAGCCAATTGTCATCTACCGGAAAGACTACATTTTTATCTAAATTTTGTATAAAATATAGCTCTCGATTTTCAAAATTAAATAATAAGACTTTGAATTTGAATATTCAGATGTCATGCAATGTCATGTTTAATATATTCTATGTTTAGTGCCAGTTCTATGAAGAAACACGTCATTTAATTGGCGAAAGGATAATGATTGTGCATAATAAATACTAGTTCTATCACAGTAGAAAGTTCAATTTAATTTCTCTTTATTTAGTAGGCTAATTAATTATTGATGTAATAAATGCAAATAATTATCTTATCGTGATATAAGTTCTAATTTTAAAAGTGTTTTAATTAGATTTGCTTGATATAGAAATGGCAATTAGTTATTTAGGTACTAAGTATGGTAGGTAATGTGCCTTCACTAAAATGGGTCAGTAAGTAGGATTATAGGAACTACTTAGTTGGCGCTGTTGCATAACAGTGAGCATTTATCTTTGCGTGTGATTGTAAGTTCCCGAATTCCATTCCCATGTACTAAGCAGAATTCCAGTCGTTGGCGGTACGCATGAGAAATGTGGAAGCAATGTACTTGGTGCGTGTAGATAATAAGATAAATTATCATAAAAATGATGCTCCGCGTGACTGCACGGATGTCACAATGGTTTTTGCGAAAACCTCGCCACTACACTGTACTCTACAGCGTATTGCTTCCAGCCCCTCGCGAGAAAACAAAGGTGTGATCCACAAAAAATTGTTTCACGGGTGAATATTCTTTGTGTCAAGATAACAATATATGTATGTACGTCCTATCTAATTACTATATCCAAAGATAGTCTTCAAACAAATTCATTTAGTCTGTAAAAACGCTTTACAGCAAACAGCGTCAGGAAGTGTGTAAAAAGAGATTCCGATAATTGTTTAAAAGCTCGCAGGGAGTAAAGCGATACTAAAACTGAACAACAGTTTTCTTTCTTTCTCTTATCTCTCAATTTATGATCCTGTTCTAAACGTGGCATCAAACCCTTACCTCACTTTAATAATAACATCGATAAAGTAAAATACCTCTTGGCCCTCGAGTGAACTCACGGGTGTTCACGAGATTCTCGGCGTTGAGAGTTGGCTGAACGCATGGGGAGTGTGTAAAAGCAACTCGCTCCTATTAGTAATAGATTCTTTCGCCAACATTGAACGCCTAAAATACATATTCATATGCCTCTAAAGACTTTCATTACATTATTCAATAGATTCAATATAAACCAAGCAGTGATCATTTTATTCAAACTCAAATGGTCCGAATCTTCTTAATTGGCTGTATGCACGTCAACAGTATAAATAAATCTATACAATGAGATCAGTTCTGACTATTTAACGTGTAACGCTCCAAGGCCGAACGAATTAGGTATTAATTTTTAGAGCCAACCGGCTGTATGAATGTATTCAAAGTAATCGTACACTTATATTGTTCTTGTTGGGAGTTATAGGTACACTTCTGTTAGGTAGAAGTTTTAAACACCCATTTTACTAGCAGGCTATGTTTTATATTCGACTAGCTTTTACCTGCGGCTTCGCTCGCGTAGAAGTAGGTTAGGTTCTGTTAGTAACAGTACTACCTACCTACTAGTTTATGTTGACGATGGCGCATGCGTATTGACAAAATTATAGTAATTACAACGCGCTTTAGCACCGGAGAGTTAGATAAAAGTAGCATATACCTAAATTTCCTAGATCCTAGGTAATAGCTTAATAGAAGGTCTACTGACTTCTACATAGCTACATGTCGAATGTTCACACTGCTACTTAAAATGACTAACTAGAAAAGCTGAACAATTCTCTGATATGGAACTTTACGATCGTCTGATATTGTAAGCTCGAATTTATGTTGTGACTCGAAAACAGTATCTACTATAAAAACGGTTGGCAACAAACCATGACATGATCAATGTAATAAAACTGTTATACTTTCGCGTTACATGATGTACTAGTTATGGCCCCCGGCATCGCTCGCGTAAATCTAAATATTGTCTATAAATTTCTATCCCTGGAAACCAGTACTTTTTTTTTCGGAATGGTACTCTATATCATTTTCTATGCCCCTGACAATGTCTGCAAAATTTTATGATGAATGGTCATGTCAAGTAATTTGAATTTTGATTTTGATTTTATCTTTTAAAATGAATTTTTGCTAGATTGCACCTATCCGTGGTCAAAGTAGATGGTTGACATCAAGAAAGTATGCATATATACCGCATGATTGTGTTAATACCCTTTGCCTATTACAGAAATGAGTAATGTAAAGTAAGGAAAACTGTGACTGGACACATTCTTAGATTTAAGTTAATAATTAAGTTCAATTATAATTTTGTACACATACTATTTAAGACCAATGCACCCAGCACTGGTATTAGATACCGGAATCTTGTGGACTACCTTAATATCTTAATCCAGAATTAAAGTATAAAAGCAGGGCAAAGGGAATAACTGCACAGAATTATTATGTTGTCAATATACCTAGTTACGATGTTTCTTTTCTGTCATTCAAATTGTACAAATGTAAGATCATAAAATTCAGCGATGAAAATGTTGAGTAACAACACAACTATACTGTTAGAAAATACTTAATTGTGATTAGGTACAGTACATTATTTACTGCTTATATTATTTTATTATTACATACATATTTTTTACCCACCAACTAGTATAACTATTACAAAAATCTCCCAACAAGCAAGTTCCAACCCCAGCCAAATTCCAAATAAAACATTCTAATTTTAAACACAAAACAATCTATAAACACAGCATTCCACAAACTAGGAACTATGAGTCCATGAACTAGCCTATTTAAAACACAGGCATTGGTATGCTATGCAGACAGGCTATAAAATGAAGCCACAGATAACTAACACTGCCTGTCAATGAACTTGATGAGTCATGTATTATCTATATTAATTGGTATAGGGGTCCATTCATGTATTTAACAGTTTACTTAAATAAGTATATAATGTTTAATAGAACAGTATTTATGATTGATTGAGTCTGTCTGCTTTAATGAAGAATTTGGTGAAAAATGAAAAGTTTTATTTTAATGGTTTGTGTAATCATTTTCCATTTCTCACTTGTCTATCATTCGAAAATTGACTAACAGAAAATAGTTGTTACACAATAAGCAATAAGTATATTTTATAATATGGGTAACAGCATAGGAACAACTACCTTCTAAATAATTAATTTATATATAGATAAGACTACAATTTGAAGAAATTAGTAGCAGTTCATATTAATCGTAGCAATAATAGGTATGTAAAAAACTATTTATTGTATTACATTATACATACATTACATCATTTATTTTCACTAACTGACCATAAACTATTAGATTTTTGCAGTTTTCTAGGGTCAATAAATGTGGCTAACATTTTATTTATTTTCCATAATCCTGTCTTTTTTTTAAACCGGGTGTTATCATTTGGCTACATGTTCTTTGCTTTAAGGATAGATGAAAAATATATCTAATTAAAAGTCAGAGGAATCATCAATGAACATCTTCAACATCAAAATAAGTTACTTAATATAGGTTACATGCATATAGAAACAGTTATTTATTTATTCGTCATTATTGTAAAAAATATAAGAAGCATTCTTTATTATAAGTTACTTAATTTTTATGTCAATTTAATATGTAATGTAGTTAATGTAACAAAACATAATATCACTGTAATAAGAAATAGTGCTAGAGAAAATATATTATAAATGTTAATTATACTTATTTTGTATAAACACCAGATTTATGATTACTATAGGAATAATTGTTTAATAATTTTGTTAATAATAAAAAGTATTAATTTTTGTCGTGTGTATGTGTAGAATATTATTATAATGTTTCTCTAATCACAGGTATTTTCTAACATATTATTTTAATTTGTACATTCATAGTCTCTCCCAATCGGATAGTCTTTAAAATCTTAGATAATTAGGTACCTAAGCTAAGAACCTGATAAGAATTAATATGCCTAATCATTTTATCAAGTACAGATAAAAACTTAATTAATTAACTAAAATCACATGATGATAGCTAGCTAAATTATGCTACATAATTAGAAGC
The DNA here is from genome assembly GCA_930367265.1 of Catocala fraxini. Lineage (NCBI taxonomy): Eukaryota > Metazoa > Arthropoda > Insecta > Lepidoptera > Erebidae > Catocala > Catocala fraxini. Next base: position 18,149,363 of record OV884045.1, read on the forward strand.
TGAAGTCATAATGTTATTCTGCCTGTTGCTTTTTTACACAATGTTCATTTTTCGCGCCACTTATCGCTATGTTCATTGAACGTGATTAGAATTAAATAGGTACCTAAAGTACTTGATACATGTAAAGATACTTACTCTCCTTTTCGTGGTCGAAACCCACTATGACAAAGTAGTCAACAAGCCTGGACATGGCACTCCTACGGCAACATTCCACCACAAATACAGCAAATACACTTCGTAATTGGATTACACCAATTTACACACATTTTATACACAAAACTGCTCGTTTACACATATTTATGGCACTAACCGGTCACCGATAATTCCACATACAAATCAGCCACAATTTTGCACACCATACACTTCACGGAATGTAAACAACACTTTCATTTATTGCGAGCTAAAGAATTTTAACTTCTATATGCGAAATTATAGATATAAATTATAGATTGTCCTGTCGAAGAGGTTATGCGCTAATCCTTGTAATTACACGATATTTAGTGATAATTTATATCAAATGGAAACGTTCAATTTAAATGTAATTGTAAAAGTGACATTATCACTGAAACTTGTGTAAATTAGAATTCTTTTCGTTATCAAACGTCACTACAGCCGCGACCCATCGCTCGGTCGTTCGTCGGACATTTCTAAAAAACTACCAAACCTTAAGATTTTACCATTGCCATATCCATAACTGAGAAAAAATAACTACTACCAATAAAAATGTACTAAAAATAAAAGACTGTATCCATCATATTTAATTAATTGTTTTTTAAAAAACTCCCATTGTACTCAGTTAAATTATTTGGCAACCAATACAGCCTTTGTTTGTTTGTCCCTGTTAATACAAATGTGACATAGGCGCAAAAGAAGCATCTTTGGGAAGCATGGTTGTGACACTTGTGACAAACGTCATAGACATAGTGTCTTCTTCATATTATACTAGCCTAGCAGTGTCCGAGCCTTGTTACCTGTGTATAATTTTATGTTGTACTAAACAACACAAGAGTTCTTTTAAAAAGAAACTACTTAGTGCCCCCAAGTTGTTTGCATATAGAACACACAAAACACTAGGGAAAAGCAATAAATTTGTGTGATACAATTTGTGTGCGTCAAGTGCAAGATCCAAGAAGCATTGGCAATAGTGCGTTATTCTTGCATTCAATAAGACATCAAAACGACACTTGTCTTACATTCAGTAACCCATTTTTATACACTGGACTTTGCCTAATATTGTGCGCTAGCCGAAAGGATCATCCGATCTAAAAAATCACTTACCTATTGGGGTGTACAAAAACAGAGTAACTACAACTATAGCAAAATAATTATTATGTGAAAGAAGTTGTTTTACTTAATTAGATATAAATCTCTTCACCTTTAATTTATACTTAGACACGTGTAATTAGTTTGGTCTAGTTAGCACAATTTAATTTAAAGGACCGTTATTTTTTAAGTGGTATCTCTGATAGGGAAGTTTATAAATATATTTTCATAACTCTATAAGTAGGTATGTACGTTGGGACAATCATAACGATAAAATTATGATTACTTTGGGTCATATAACATTGTTTGTTGTTTTCGTGTATACAATTTATAAAAGTCAATTATTTTTAAATCGTCACTATTAATACAGTAGAGGATATAGTACTACAATGCAACTGGCAGATTGTCTGTAAGACTTGTAAGCAAAGTCTCTACGGTCATAATAAGGGTTTGAAGTATGTAGTTTCTACTAAATTTAATAATATACTGATGGATAGAATATCACTGGCAACATTAAAAGTGACGTCTACAATTTGTTTATAACCTGTGTACTTCAGCAGTCAGTGTGAATCTAATCTAACAATTTCAAAAGCTCTGCAAACAAACATCCGTCTGTCTCTTTTTAACTTGCTTAGAAAAGTCACTATTAAATTAGAAGACGTCACGGTTCCTCTTAATTTTATCTAGGTATTATATCGACTGATAACGCGAAGTCGCTAACAATGTATCAAAATATTATTGATGTTTGATTATGTACTGTACTTGATTATTTAATTTATTAGTTATTGCTGTAAATTACCGTATTACCGCCCCTAAAACAATGTCGGATGCATCAAATCAGCAAATACCGGGCCTAAAACAGAAAAAGGTGTTTAAAATTATAGTTTTGGGTGATTCTGGTGTTGGCAAAACGTGCCTAACGTATCGCTTTTGTGAAGGACAATTCTTAGATAAATCGGAGGCTACTATTGGCGTCGATTTTAGAGAAAGGAATATTAAAATTGGCCATGAAGATATTAAGGTAACTATATAATATCTAAACAATTACCCGGGATTCAATAGGATGGTACTTCTGCTAACTGCAAAACTAATAGGATGTCTTGCAGTAAATAATTGCCAATAAGTCGTAAACAAAGACTTCACACGTAAAATAAATTTATAATCATATAATATACATAGATTAGTAAATAAAAAAATAGATGATGCTCATCAAGCCTGATCATCATTACTTACAAATGGAGATATTCAACCAGCTGGTAGTCAATTTGTTGGCTGTTGTAACATATCTAATGGATAGTTTGTATGCAATCATTAATTAGTTATACCATGCATATTGCTTTATCATGCAGGGTATGCTTAGTTCTTAAATAAACAATGTGATAAAATCCATATATAGTCATTTAATTTCAATACTATACCTTAGTTGTTATGCATGTATTACTTATAAGAAATATGTAACAATTGTAGGCGAACCTATGAATAAATAAATACATATAAGCTGTCAGTAGATCTTAGTGTTGTGCATCCTTTATGATGTAATTAGTGATAAGAGAGTCAACATTGTTAAAAATTTTTTTTTTATTCCAGCTTCAACTATGGGACACAGCAGGACAGGAGAGATTCCGCAAGTCTATGGTGCAACACTATTACAGAAATGTTCATGCTGTTGTCATTGTTTATGATGTCACAAAACCTGAAACATTTCATGTAAGTAAATGTATGCAAATGAATGAGTTTAGCTGCAGAAGGGCTACAGCTGCTAAAGGCTTTTGTTATAAAAAGCATTGACATAGAATACTTTAATGCTTTTTATAATACCAGGTATCAATAATTTACAGGTGTCTTACCACTACTTAAAATTTTGTACAAAGGAATTTTGTTTAAATAAGTCTGTTTTTTTGGTTAGAAGAAATTAATATTGCATTCGAAGATCATTAAAAAATTGCTTAACTGATCTGGGAATTAAACTGACCAACTAAGACAAAACACCTGTTCTTTTTATGATATCCATCATAAGGATATATGTTTCTAAGTAATAACATATTTTAATTAAGAAAGCACTTTAAAATATTACCTATTAATTGAACTCATCCGCTGGAATCTAAATGTAATAAAAAATTATTGTATCTAGGCCATGCCCAGATACAATTATTTTTCATTGAGTCTAGTTTCCTTGACCAAGAGATTAAAAAGATAAAAACATTGTATTGACTTTTATTGATATCAAAATTATCATTTCATAGTCAAAGTCAAAAATCATTTATTCACTTAGGTCACAAAGTAACACTTATGAACGTCAAAGGGGTTAGTGAATTTATTTCATTTACTGAATTTACATTTATCTTAGTTGCAAGGTTCAGGCAAAAGGTTGAGTCTATGAGAAGATACCTAAAATAAACTCAAGGCCACTCTTTTAAATCACCATCAACTTTCAGTATTTTACAACTAATTTATGTACCAGGTGTTGCAGTCATAGAATTGCTTGCTAATAAGTGCCAAATGCTACTTATGGTGGTATCTCAGATTATGTGCAAGTTAATTCCAGCATGTTGTATGCTATGTGTATGTATATCTTAAAAAATAGTTATGTCGAACCATCATCTTAAACTATTTGTTTAAAATATTGCAATTATTACTTACTAATATTGAGATATTTATTTTAAATCAAATTACAGTCAATAGCTAGTTGGATGCAAGAGGTGGAGTCACACGGTTTGATGAGAGCGCCGCGGGTTCTGGTGGGGAACAAGTGCGACTGCGGCACGCCTGAGTCGCGACTCGCGACCACTTACGCGCAGCGGCTAGCTGACAAATATGGGATGCCTGTAAGTTCTAAAACTCTCTTACATTCTTTAGAATCTTATAGGCAAACAGCATGCTTTACTGTAAATTATTTGATACAAATGAGTCAGTTTCCTTAAGGAAATATAGTTACACTCTCTTAAAGAAACCATAGTAACTAAGTTATGTGCAGTAAGTAACAGGTTCTTTAGGTTTCCATACTTATCTTTTATGGATCAACTATTTGTGGATCACACAAGTTTTTCATACATAGTACATACATAGATTCACGCCTGTTTCCCAGAGGGATAGGCAGAGACTACGGATTTCCATTTGCTACGATCCTGACACACTTCTCTGGCTTCATTCACTTTCATCACATTCCTCATACACGCCCGTCGGTTCAAGGTGCTCTTAACCTGGCCTTTATCCAGAACGCCTCCGATCTGATCAAGAAACGTTCGCCTAGGTCTTCCTCTTGCGACTGTTCCATTCACACTAGCCCTATAAACTTTCTTAGTCAGTCTTTCCTCGTCCATTCTTTCTACATGCCCAAACCAGCTTAACATACCCTTTTCTATTCTTTTGCCATACCCAACTTTTACTTCCATACATAAGTGTGGGCACTAAAAGTCCTCTATGATACAAGTTTTTCATCAATTCAATTAATATAAAGCATTAAACGAATTAGGATAAAATTTAGTGCACAGATAGACCATATACTGGATTAACTCACAGGGTATTATTGTCCTTTAATACTATGGGATATATCCTATGGAAGCCATGACCAGAAAATTTGTGTATAATATTTAAATTATATTGTTGCAGTTATTCGAAACGTCGGCGCTACTGGATTCAGAATGCGACAACGTGGAGTCCATATTCATGACGTTGGCGCACAAACTGTACTCCAAACAGCCTCTCAGGGTTATTAGTGTTGCAGTGAGTTTCTACCGACATTTTCTTTTTAATGACTTATATTATAACTAACTATAATTATACCAGCCCTGTATTTAAACTGTCTTACTGCTAGGCACGGGCCTCTTCTCAATGGGAGAAGGGAAAGATCATAGTCCACAACGCTGGCCCAGTGCGTGTTGGCAGATTTTACACATCTTTGGGAACATTATGGAGAACTCTCAGACATGCAGGTTTCCTCACGATGTTTTCCGTCACTCTTAAAGGGAGAGATAATTAACAATTGAATACGCACATAACTTCGAAAAGTCAGAAGTACGTGCCTTAGGATCGAACGCCTCGCAAAGTTCTCAAGCTTTGCGTGGCTGTTCAACGATCCCACTAGGTTACCTTTTACTAATCGCAATATTTATTTGCATTATTTCGGGCTAAAACCTAAGAATTAGGTAGAAACAGCAACGCAGCGGACCGAGAAAGGTACATTTGTAAAAGATTGCCACCATTGGAAACAAACCGGGAATAAAAAGGGTAATGAGGGCTTTGACCTGCAGTGCTATCGAAGTCTAATAACAATATTCATTGCTTATAATGTTTGCAGACGAGCAAATTGGGGACTACCACAGTTCCAAACTCCAACTGAGTATTTCATGACATAAATATATCAATAACACCGACTCCGAAATTAAACCCGAGACTTCACACACAGTAATTGTATCTACTACCACTGCGTCAACTTAGCAGTCATATAATCTTTTTTCTTCTGCACAGGGTGAACACGGCCCAGGCGTGGTGACTTTACCTCGGCAAAAGCGTCCTACGACGACCACATCCAACGACAGCTGTCTATGCAGTTAGATCTCACATCTTGTACCTCACACGGTACGAACCATTCCGTCTATACTCCATGACTTAGGAACCCCACCATGGATCCAACATTAGCATACAGTATTGCTTCCAGACCGATTTATAGTTGTGAACAAGGATAGGCCACTATATTATTTATTTTAAAATTAATCTAGAATAGATTATAAGTGCATAAGTGACGACCTCGATGGCGTAGTGGTTAGTGTAACCGACTGCCACGCCTGAGGTCGCGGGTTCGATTCCCGCACAAGTCAAACATTTGTGTGCATGAACATGGATGTTTGTCTTGGTCTGGGTGTTTCTATGTATAATATGTATGTATTTACAAAAAAAAAAAGTATATAAGTATGTTTATCCATTGTCTAGTACCCATAGTACAAGCTCTGCTTAGTTTGGGCTAGACGGTGTTGTGAGTATGTGGTAGAATATATTATTATTAATTGTATTCGAATGATATTCGTATAATTATTCGAATATGTTTCAAGCCTGCACCCATTTTGTATAGTGAAGGCCGCAGCATAAATACATGCTTACGTGCATGTTAATTTGTATAGTATTGTTAACTTTCGAGTACAATTATTGTCCAAGTGGCTAATTTAAAATAGACCACAAACTAAATAATAAAGTAATATGTCAATGTTATAGTAAAAATAAGATTGAAATTAATTGTAAAGTCAGTAAGCAAGAAGTTTGATATTATCATACAATTTCTGATCTGTTAGAATAATAAATTTAAATTGATAAAGATTGCATTAGTGGGCTGTGTCGTCACAACACTACATAGTAACGACGTATTAGTTGAGAATAGTTCCATACTATGTACAATTTTGCCAAAAGGGGAAATCCTCCCTTCCTTAAAACTCAGTTCTTTATAAATCATATAAATACTTTATTATTTTATTTACTATTGAATATTGAGAGCTTAATAAAGCATACCAATGCCATATAATATTATATTCGGTTGTCAGATAATATAGTTAACTGTGTAAATTATTGTGGCATCTATTTTATTTTCTAAGCAATCATAATATTCCTATTTATAATAAAATTATGTTCAGTATTTATAAGTCAATTGGCAGATGTCCATAGGTAACTATATATTTATAAAAAAAGATTTTGACGGGGTTTATAATATGTATAATAAGTATTTTTAATAATGTAAATAACGAATCACAACTTTAAAATATGAAGAATATTGGTATTACACAAAAGTCTGTCTACCTAAAAAAAGGGTTGTTTAAATCTCTTAAAGACTCGAAACAGATCTATTTAGCGACTGCATCTCTGCAAAAGATTTTCGTGTGTAATCGCCCTAATACTTTTCATTTATATACCAATAACAATACTTACCATAAATTTTAGATACCAAAAATAAGGATAAATTGAATTTAAATTGTTGTAGCGGTGAATATTGACGCAATGATTTATGCTTCGTGGTAACTTAGGAAAGAACAATGGCAGGTCTCCATACAAAAAAATGTCTGGGATCAAATGGCAACGTCCTGTAATTAAATTATGTCAAAAGATTCGGCGTTCGGTCCAGACTCTATAAGTGAAACTATTTCACTTGGGAAACCCGACTAAATTACTTTTATTAACATAAATAAGCTTCACGGCTTTTAGATAAATGAAAGAATATTTGATAAATCTTAGTAAATTAATTTAATTTCTTTGCTATAAATGAAATCTACGGACGTAAAAAAAACGCTAGACCAAATTCTGCCATTGTTCTTTAAATATAATTTTAAAAGCCGAGGGTTAGCCCCGCTCTCTATATCAAATACCTAGCCGTCAACTAATACCCATGTTTTATAATTAGAATAATTATTTCCACCTTCGGCAATTATCCCTATTGATGTTATGTTTATAATAATTATAATTTAACCTGATGTGGCCGCAGTTTCACCCGCGTTTATAGTTACTGCGCCGCCCCCGTGTCGTAGCGTGATGTTATATAGCCTATAGCCTTCCTCAATAAATAGGCTATCCAAAACTACAATAATTTTTCAATTCGAACCAGTAGTTCCTGAGATTAGCGATTTCAACCAAACAAACAAAGAGACATACTCTTCAGCTTTATAATATTAGTATAGATAGCTACTACCTACGCGGACCGGATTAATAGAAATTTCCTGGTTTTACTATTCGATCCACATGATTTTTAATGTATTAACTACGACAGAGTATGACTATATATGTGTGTGTTTATAAGTCCATTCTAACTACCTATTAAAATGGCACGCATAATGGACCAACTTAGAGTTCAAATGCGAAAAAGGGAGTCCAATTACAATTACAATTACAATTACAATTACGATTACAATTACAATTACAATTACAATTACAATGACCTATTAATTCTTGCATATTGTATTATGTATTCTTGCCTAAGATAACTAAGTAACTATTTATTGATTTAAAACTATCTCTAGATTAGCCAATACAAAATAAACACTCATACACAGCTAATCTGTCTTCCAATAGTGTTTATTCGCTTTTGTTGGGCTTCATCTACTTAATTTGGCTCGTTTTCAATTCAGTACACCTATAATCTATTTGGTTAGGTATTTAACTAAAGGTAAACAATCTTAATGTGACTTTTTACACAAACACATATTAAACAAATAAACTACTGCTTAAATTAACGTTTCCATTCATTTAGTAATCATTATTGTTGTATTTCCATTTGATCTTTAGCATTTTATTTTTAAACTAAGTTTATATATAAAAAGATGAAAAGACACATCAAGATTACCTTTAGTTAAATACCTAACCAAATATAATAATATAATATCATACTCTACCACATACACACAACACCATCTAGCCCATACTAACCAGAGCTTGTACTATGGGTACTAGACAATGGATAAACATACATAACGCACCCTTAATAAAACAGAGACTTATCTCAGTATTTTGGATTAAACAAATTTGAACTCTATTGCAATGATTTAACACAAATATAATATTTGAATTTAACATATACAATTAGAGTTAAAATTACCTTACTTTCAAATTTCGAGTTAAGTCGCTGTTTTATTAAGAGTGCGATATATACATTTTATTTTGTAAATACATACATATTATACATAAAAACACCCAGACCAAGACAAACATCCATGTTCATGCACACAGATGGAGTATAGTAGTGGATTGTGACGTCACTCTGGTGAAATAAAAGTTGTGTTTACTGCGTGTTAGTGGCAGTGTGTCCTTAAGACATGGTGACAACTTACAATAGATATTAAGACTACTCATTCCTCTCGGAAAATATATTTTACAGAACACTTACTTCAATAAATATGTTGAATGTTTAGTGTAGATTTAATACTATTAATAAATGCGTCTATACATAGTCCCATACCTGTCTTCCTAATGAGTATACAAAGGCTACTTGAATACGAAATTTCACTTGCTTCAATCCTGATATCTCACTATTGAGTAATTCACTTTTTATGCACGCTCATTGGGTTAACCCTTAACATGGGTATTCTCTAGTAGAGTAGACTAAATATTTGATTTCAATTCTCTCTTTACTTATTTAACCTGTTGAGTAGCAGCGGGACACCAGCAGCCAGACAATAGGTTTTTAATTATATCTGGCATTCCAACAATTGACGGTTTAAATACGCTATGGATTTTGAGATATGTATTTATCTATGTATAGCATGATTCCAACATGAAGACCTACAAAATGGGTCATCAGCAATATAAGCAACCACTAAAGAGCAGTTGCATTTTTGTAACCTTGCTATATTTTTAAGTGCCAACTGAAGGCAGTGTCAAAAGTATTAAATAAATTAAGTAAGTTAAATATATGTATGGTATTTTATATTATGTGCACTTTAGGTAGATTCAATGTGGTATTTTATTAGATTTTAATACCAAGATAAGTTTAAAATTACGTATGTCTACAAATCAATTATATTATATTGATATTGGTAACAATAAATTATATATAAAAACAAACTGTTACAAAAATTATCTTTGCGTCAAATTTATTATTAATAACTTCGTTATTAAAAGCTATTTTTTACTACTGCATTTTAACTAATTATTTATATCATACAACCAGTTTTCACATTCCACATTGAATTTTGACTTAAGTATAGATTATATTTATGTAATTGTCTTTCAATATATGTAGTATCATAATTATATTTCAGACGGTGATAAACAAAAGCAATTACAGTGCGCTTTTTATGTAAATTATCGATATAAATTTGTGTAGAAATTGTAATTTTTTTCAAATTCGATATTGTATAAAATAACGTCGATAAATATACATTTCAATATGAATATGTGCCAATAAATACATTTAATTCATTGCATTCCGTTTTTAAGGTATTTTGTCTAAAAGTAAATGTTGATATGTAACATTTTATGGTAATTCATTATGTCTACAGTTAGATAACGCGTTACTGTCTTCTGAAACTATGCACATGCATTTAAACCAATATACTAATATTGCGAATTTTCTACTCAAAATGTTTGGAACATGCTAAAAATTAAAGATGTCGTGAATTCTCATCGGCAAGAAAGAGAGAGCCCATCTAACATCAACAAAAGTTGAAGTAGCCGTCTCGATAAATACCGGCACGGCAAGGTGTGGGTTCGATTCCCGCATAGAAGAATTAATATTCGTCTATTCCACATAAATATTTTTCAGATTTGTGTGTATCTTGTGTTCGTGATTACAATATTTTTAATCTCCCCGCGATACAGGGATACTTCCTAGTGTGGGGTGTTTCTTAAAATATTAATCTAATGAAAATAATATCTAAATAAATTTTATAAAAAATTAAAGATTGTGTGAAATATACGTGTAATACTTAATTTATTTTTATATAAGGTTAGTACGTTAAGGATTGTACGTGGAATCATTGAGATTATAAATCATTTTACGTTGTTATTAATTTATGTTTTATTTCGCCAATTTAAACATCTTACACATACACACAGACAATAATTACAGTTATATTTAAGGCATCATTTAGAATGATAAGGAATTTCATTAGTATCCCAATTAGTATGTTTTAATTATTTTTACAGATAATATACTTATACTTCCAGTAATCACTATTTGAATATTAATTAAACATTATTATTTTCTAGTAAACCTATATAACTATCTACATTTAATTATACTTTAGCGATTTATATTAAGAAATAATATAAAATAAAATATAAAATAATTTTAAACAACAATGCGTCATATTATGTTCGGCAGACTTCGAATACCAGTATTATTCATAACAAATTGAATGTATAAAACACAAAAAGGAAAGTTTGACCCCGACGTGATTTGAACACGCAACCTTCTGATCTGGAGTCAGACGCGCTACCGTTGCGCCACGGAGTCGATGTTAACGAACCTCAAATTAATGATCACTTATAGAGCATTGGTTCTCTATTTATAGAATATGTAGAAACAGTGAATACTTATTTAAAATATTTATCACGCGCCTCGCGTGCGCGTTTGAAATGTTTATATGGAGAAAGAATACACATAACTAAAATATTATAAAGAAAATTTACTAATTACGCCCAATTTCGACCACTAGGCGACAACTAGTAGTAATAAATAGTGACTAATAAAACTAATCTGTTGATTTTGTTAATCTGACTGTGCCGATGACATAGTGGATTAAGTGGTCGCCTCGCCGCTACCACTGCGCCGAGTGTTGGGGTTCGAATCTCACACGGGACAAAAATTTGTGTTATCTACAAATGGTTGTTCCGAGTCTGGATGTTCTTTGTGTCCGTTGTTTGAATGTTTGTAAAGTCGCCCGCGACACAGGAATTATTCCTAGAGAAGAGCGGAAGTTACAATGTTAAAAAAATATATCTTGAGATTAATTTACAGGCATTTATCTTTGAGATACATATTACAATTGTTTCACGTAATATATCGTAATATCGACATATTAGTATGACTAATATAGCAATGTAGATTGTATTTACATTGGCATTGTCCTTGCATTCACGTCGACATTTACACAAACAGACGTCGCACTTCGCGACACTATAATTTCGCATAGATACGACTGATAATAGTTAACAAGCTATTGAGTAGATACTTATTTCATGATATCGTTATAGGTAGACCTAGAATCATATTTAATTATATTGTAGGTACTTATCTACACGATAATTAGTTTATGTTTGTATTTATCAAAATATAATTATCTTTTATGTGGTTACCGAATTGCGATACCTACTAATGTCAAAAGATTATGATAAAGTAAATTGGTAACTTTAAAAAACGCGCGTATTTATACTTATACTTAAAAAAGGACAGAAAATCGTCTATGTCTTACTTAACATAAGGTGCCATTGATTGCATTTGCTTAGTATTTATTTATTTTTAAGAACTTACAACTATCATTACAGGTAAACCCAATTCGATAGTGCGCTACATCTTAATTATATACATAAAAAAATTAACATAGGACTCAACTAAGTGACTAAAAGAAACAAAAATATAACTAAAATAAAAACAAAAATACAAATAACCTTTTAACTTATAACTACTTACAATACTAGGAACAAACATAGGACACTGTAAATAGTAATTTCTGTCAACTCACTAATGTGACAGCAAACTATGTCAACATTCTTGCTTATCATATTAATTACTTTAATAGACCTGGATATGGGACACTTTGCCAGTAAGTTAGTCCTGGCGTTTGGTACTACTAAGAGTGGTGGACGTCGTCGCCGCCATACGTATCGATCTGGTACACAGAGACTAAGGCATCGCAGTACTCCAGGATTGTATTCAATTCCACGTAACAGCCTAACTAAATATATTACAAGACGGAATTCCCTACGTACTTTCAGTTCGTTATATCCTACCATGCCCAGGACAAACAGTGTAGGGTACATAAGGGGGTAAAAAGGGTATACTCCATAATACTTATGATATAAATGTCTTGTGAACTTGTTTGTTCTGGACACGCTCCAACATGACGCTATACTTCTATTCATGGGGCGCCCACACGACAGCACTATGTTCCAGATGACTCCTGACTAGCGCGTCGTATTTACTTTACATGGTATCGTAAGTACCTACCTACCATTAATTTAGGAATAGCCCGTCTCAGTTCGCCGTACGCGAATTAAATTACAGCGCTTAGCTCACTTGAACTGTACGAACATAACCACTACACAAAAACTAAACGATAATAAAAATTGTAGCCAGTTATCACTTTGTTCATTACATTTAACGGCCTCGATGGCGTACCTAGTGGTTAGTGTAACCGACTGCCACGCCTGAGGTCGCGGGTTCGATTCCCGCACAAGTCAAACATTTGTGTGCATGAACAGATGTTTGTCTTGGTCTGGGTGTTTCTACGTATAATATGTACGTATAAAAATAATAAAGTATATATGTGTACGTATTTAAAAAAATAACAAAATTATATATGTACATATATTGGGGGTGCCTAATACTTTTGGCCAAGGCTGTATGTTTATCCATTGTCTAGTACCCATAGTACAAGCTCTACTTAGTTTGGGCTAGATGGTGTTGTGTGTATGTGATAGAATATTATTATATTATATTATTATTATGATTTACTTATGTTATGCAACATAATTATGTATTAATAAAAATATATAACATACTAGCTGACCCACGTAACTTCGTCTGCTTCACATTAGATAATTTGCCTGCTTTTGCAACATTTTTCATTGATGCTTCCCTCTTATTGGTAGTAGCGTGATGTTATATAGCCTACAGCCTTCCTCGATAAATGGGCTATTCAACACTAAAATATTTTTAATTCTAACCAGTAGTTCCTGAGATTAGCGCGTTCAACCAAACAAACAAACAAACTGTTTAACTTTATAATATTAGTATAGAAGTACAGATAGACAAGCTCGTATAGATGTGCCAAAGAGTTAGGTCACCCAGTTACCTACCATACCAATATTTCACCAGACTACTTTTTAGGGGTCACGTATTAGCAGGCGAGCTATTACCATCTACCAAAAACGTTTTTAGATCCCATGTTGCAACAGTGAATTTCCTATTAGAAAACATAATTACAATTTCCCTGACTAGAGATTCAATACCTGCTTATTTTATAGCATTTCATAATGTACCTACAAAGGTGGACTTATAAACAAATTAGAGCATTATGGACCCTGTCGTGCACAATTAGGAAAAAGGAAGAGGGCTAAGTAGCAATTAAAATAATTTCCTTAAAATGTATTATTAAATAATAGTAGTGAGTGATCTTCTTTAAATTGGTTTAATGAAAAGCCAAATAAGTTGTATTTGAAATATTTGTGCCGGCGAACGAAGGTTCCTAAAACCCTAGAATTAACTGTGCATTCAGCAAGTAGTCCAGTGATTTATTTTAAGTTTTGCACCTTCATTTAACAACATAGTTACTGCATGCTCAAGTTTTCAGAATAAAACAAGCCCCACTACTATAAAACGATCACTATCTAAGTAAAAAATATACCTATTTGAAACCATTCGAAGCTGAGTTATACGAAGTTATCTACCACTTTTAAACTATCGGGTTTATTGACACACTCCGTGCACTACGAGTTTTCTAAGAGGAACCAACATTTTGTTTAACTTGGGCATAAAAAATCAACAACATCACGATAACAATTGTAATTTTTTGTGAGCCATAGCAAAACATTACTTAAGGTACAGCTTGGCATAACATCAAAAAGATCGTCATAAGTTTCACATGTTAGTTTAAGTTAGCTCTATTGTAATAGAGGCGAAAGTTTTTTAATTACATATCGCGAGAGTAAGTCCTGATAACTGGGTAGATGCCACAAAAATCGCGTCTTACTGAGTCCTTACACATTGCAAGAGACATCCACTTTTGTTTTTCTGAATTGTTTGTTAACTAAACATTTGCCGGTGCCAGTCACAATGCATTTTTCGCTGTCTCGTTTCGAGTGTATGTTGTTTTTGCTTTAATTATTAGGGGTTAAAGTATGAAATTGACGATTTGTACTGAAAAATTGAAACTCTTTTTATTTTGAAATATACCATATTTATTTAATCGAAATATTTACCCTCATTATCTACCTATACATTGCTGCCATCTAAACGGAATTTATTTATGCCTTTACTATAGAACTCCGGGGATCTAGATTCGACAAACTGTGTGAAAGCATTTTGTGCTGCCTCCCGGGAAGAACATTTTTTATCAAGTAGTAAATTAACCAAATCACGAAAAAAATGGTAGTCCGTTGGAGCAAGGTCCGGCGAGTACGGAGGATGACGTATAGTTTCTAACTGCAGTTCCTCTAGAGCTACGATGGTTTGTCGTGCAGTGTGAGGTCTTGCGTTATCATGGAGCAATAATGGTGAAGATCGATTCACGAGTCGGGGCTGTTTCACTGCCAGTTTCGCCATCATTGTTCCAAGTTCGGCACAGTAAACATCTGCTGTTAATGTTTGACCAGACCTGAGAAAGCTATAGTGAATAACACCACAAAGAGACCACCAAACAGTTACCATTAGCTTTGTATTGGTAAGCTTTGCTTTAGGGCACTGTTGCGGCGTTGACTGGGGTCAGCCATTGCATTTTTCGCTTACGGTTATCGTAAATAATACACTTTTTGTCACATTTCACAATTCGATGGCATATTCCTTTATTTCTGTACCGATTCAACAAGGCAACACAAGTTTCAATACGTATTTTTTTCTGCAGGTCAGTCAAATCGTGAGATACCCATTTTCATTTTTTTTTCTTATTGATTTGATGCAAATGAGCCAATATTGTAGGTAGGGTAACGTTAAACCATGGCGCTAATTCCTGGGTAGTTTGACTCGGATCGGCTTCCAGCATCTCCTTCAATTCTTTGTACTCACCTGTGTGGGCGGTCTTCATGTCAAAGTTTTCATTACGAAGGCGTTTAAACCAAAAACGTACGGTGCGTTCATTAGCAGTCTCCTCTCTAAACGCAGCGTTGATATTGCGAGCCGTTTCTGCCGCGTTAGTTCCGCGTCGGAACTCGTGTTCAAAAGTGACTCGGCTTTTCAAAGTACCTATCTTTCCCGTCGAAGCTGAATAAAATAACAATTGGAAGTCGAAAATCGATGATGCATATTTTTTAAAAGAAGAATATTATAGGTATCATGTGAAAAAAGTGGTACAGAAATAGATCAGAGACTTTTTATTTGAGCATACATTGTCGTGGCAATTATTTAGTTTTAATTAGGTAATTTCTTCTTTATGGGCGGTGTTTCTTGTGCTTGATGTACTTATTTTGTCACATGATAATATTGATTACCTACTCTCGTCTCTAGAAAACGTTGGGCGCAGAATTCCTTACACTGTGGTACTACTACCTATATCATAACGCCCGTAAAAAGTGCTATTGACAACTATGCCTTAACAAATTTTACGAGTTAAGAAACGTAGCTCTAAGCTCACAATATTAGATAATAAAAAAATAAAGCGCACTTTTCTAAGTAAAAACCGTGAGCGGCGTAGATAGACAAATTGTAAATAATTATAGCCACAAAACTGATTTATTTCAATAGAAGTTTAAGACAAAGTCTAGTGACTTTTATCCGGCGACACTACAGTGGGATCTTTTGTGTCGACACTTTCCCAATAACGACTGCCATAGATGTTCATAGCAGCCGGGACTGACGGCTTAACGTGCTCTCCGAGGCACGGAGCAGGCGATAATTGTCAATCAATACGCACATAATTTCGAAAAGTCATATAACTTCCGAAATTCAGAGGTGCGCGAGGTGGGTTCGAACCCGAGACCCTATGCATTGCAGACTGTTGGTCTCCCCACTGAGCTATCGCTTCTATAGTGTAGTAAATTTTCGCGTTGCATTTTATATATAAGTAGGTATAATTCGTAACGAGTATAAATCATGCATATTAATTACCTTTTTGATGCTTGACGTCGTGACCAGGTTACAACGGCCGTGGACACAAACAGACTGGATGCGCGATGTCTTGGTTCCGTTTGTGAATCAGAAGAATCTTCATCCATTCCCACTTTTCGCATATTTTGTCCATGTATCCCTTTAGTCCTTACTAAGTATGTTATCCAACGTGTCCGTGTTGTGATATATGACTATTATGACTGTGCGAACATGCTAAGAAACGAATAAATAGAAAATGAAATGAAAATATGCGTAAAGTGAGGGTGGATGAATATTCTTGTATCTCACAAACTACCGCTAGGTACCCTCCATATCATAAACGGAACCATGACATCCGTTCAATATCAGTACAAGATGCGACAGAACGAAAACGAATTTACTTATTAATTAAAGAGCCAGCCCTTTTTATTCACCATTGTACCGAAAACAGCGAGATTCAGGTCAGATATACAACGCCATCTATCGACCACGAGTGCAAAGTTTACGCTAATATTGATAAAATCTGAACACTTCGCCAAACCAGTTAGCTTGTGACCACGGCCGATGTATCCTGGTCAAAACAAAAAGCATCAATAAGGTAAGCAATATGCATGATCGCGTTAATACCCGTTACGAATTATATAATTATGTATCATGCAGTATAAGGGATCTAAACCGATTTTGAAAGCAAAATAAATCTAAAATCATAATATAGCTTATCTTTAGATAACCCATTTTTTTCCATTTTGCTTAATAATCGTCATCATAGATGCAAAAGCTTTACACACCCGGTGAAATAGCATTTTCATTGCATGTATTGTGCGCCCTCAACCAGAAGGCGCACGTCACATAATATGTATACTCGAAATGCTTCATCGTCTAATAGCCAATGTTGTTTTGAAAATATTTGATATCCTTTAATCACTACTGCAATAAGTTAAACCTCAATAATATTTCCGCAGATGAGAGCCGAATCTATCTCATTCGTTCGTTTACGACATCAGACTATCAAGAAATTCGTTTTCCGGTTGACATTAAATAACAAAATTCATACGAGTGCGTCATTATTTTTAATCGGAGTGATTACATTACGGTAACGATCATTGGCTTAGTTCAGCATCAGAACAAAACATAAATACTATTTTTAGCGTCCCATCGTTGACAAGGAATATAAATAAAACACAAAATAATTTCATCTCATTATATTAATTTAATTAATAAGAGAACATAGACAGCGTTCGCCGATACAACCACATTCATCCGCCATTACACGACGGAGCTATAATGTAATACTATAAAGAATAATCACGTGACTAATCACAACGATCCCGCCTCATCACAATTATATAATAGACTGAAAGTACATCAGCAAATGTTTAATCCAACTTTTAACACTAACGGCGTGAACGATCCTTGCCATATGAAAAAGCCGATCTTTATTATATAAATAAATAATTGCTGGGTAAAAATATAATATTGACGTTCAATGGCAATCAGTAGGGAGTTTGGCTCAGGCAACGAACATATCGTGTGTTGATTTGTATATAAAACAATAATTGATTTCTCAAAAGATTTTCTCTGGCAAATGGTTAGCTGCCATATATTATAAATATATATATAAAGTTAAAAACATAGTTGCAATACATCAAAGTTACAAGTCAACACACTCCACTAGGATTACGATGAAATATCATTTTTAACACAAATATACCAAATGAGAATTACAATCCGATAGTTCGCAGCAATGACACATTACCGCCATCATCACTCCATCACAAACTAACTATCTTCATTTCTTGAACACTCGCGCGTTTTAGCGAGCGTTACGTTGGTAACACACAAAAATATGTCGATCGCTAAATAGCGCGACAAGATCACAATAAATAATGAGCTTACAATAGTAATGCGCAAAATACCATTCGAATCATATTCGAGTATGTGTCCAACAAGAGCATTCGAATGAAATTGTGCGTATTACTAGCTTACAAAGATCTTATCCATACACAATTGATTCTTCCCTATGCCGCTTGCCTAAGAGAATCGTTTCACATAAATATATACATACGAAAAGGACGAAGCGCTACAGCTCGTATTCACAGCGGATCGGTTTAATTTCAAAATCATTAATAGATACTAAGTTTATAATTTTCAAATTATATCATCTAGTATATTTACGTGGAAATCTCTAATTGCATATTACCATGTTCCATGATCACCTAAAGGGCTCGTTACTTTGTAGCCCTACACAGACAAATTAAAAAAATTATATCCATGATGTTTGAATGTGTGAACATGAATCTCTTATTTGAAACAGCAACTAAAGTGTAATTAGCTAATCCGACATTAAATTTACATAAGCTATTCTAAATAATAAACAACACACATGACATGAAAATGTTCAACGATTGCACTAAGATCGTGTTATTAGGAACTTATAATAGTATTATTATTTAAAATTAATAGTTGCTTGGGTGAAAGATCTAGCTATTTCGACGAAGGTCAGGTGGCAGTCACTCCGTTGCAATTTACCTACATTCAGGTTTTCAGTAGACCTTAATTTCTAATTAATAGTAAAACTAACAATGATCAAGAATTATTAATAATACGGTCGGTAATAGTTAGGGTAGCATACCATACTTGATACTTCAAACATACTACTACTGAAGAAATCCGTATGAATAAGTATACCTTACTATTATAGTCTGATTGAAATACGAAGTCCCTTTTGACACTTCATAGCACGTAACTCTGCAGATTTCATATAAATTGCTGAAATAAACAATGATTACTTATGGTATTAAAGACTATTTAAAAATGATTATAATCTATACAAAACATGATGTAATTGTTTCACAAACATAATCAACTATTTTTTTCTATTGATATTAGTCTAAGTCAACATTTTACTACAATACCATGGTTACGCACTAGGGTATTTTTTTTACTTTCAGTCATAGTGACGCGACAATATGAATCGGATAAAATCGAACTAATTCGAGGTAAAAGCAATTATCCGAGAAATACTTTTGTAAATTTGTATTTGGTATTAATTATTATTACGTTGCAACGTACATTAAATCCCATTCTGCAAATCTTTAAAATGGTTTCTTTATTAAAAAAGGATTAGAAGATGCGATATTGGACGTATGGTTTAAATATCCCATAGTTTTTAAAGAGTAGTCGTCTTGAAAATCAAAATCTGTTATACCACATTTATTTCACCCTTATACTAAGTATGTGATACTAGGAATTTATCAAGGATAAGCCCAGTCTTTTTTTTACAATTAGGCTTTTCTATTCTTTCGATATGTCAAACTTAGATAGACTCCTTTTTTATTTTGCTGTTTCTATCATTTTTGTTTTGATTCTAAATCCACAATTACAGTTTGTTTGGATAGTTAATCGGTAATCGATTTCGTGATGTGTCGATTGAAACAGTCCTTCACTATCGCTGTTTAACGATCATCTGTCAAATGGGACATCGTATTTGAAACGCACTATAGTTAAAATTTATTACCAACTGATAAACATTGAAAACTATGGTATAATTTTTACCGGTATTTCGCGGTCACATATACATATGTTTTTAATGTGACCTATTACCCTAACTCAATTGCCGGCCGTCCAATAACTATGTCGATATAAAAAAGTAAGGCGTTCGCTGTATTGTCACTACACCAATAAAACCATTTAGAAATTGAAAAGAAATTTTTGGTAAAATTTAAAGTTGATTCTCATTGGTTCTATAGCGACACTGGCACACGAATGAACCATACTGCCAAGTTAAAAAGTAAAACGTCTTATTGTCGAAATAAATACATATTAAACTGACGTATCAGTAAAATATGCATTCCACTGGCAAGTCTTGCACATTCTGCAGATACTTTGTAGGCGGTACAAAATTACTTTTAAATTTTTCGCTTCAATAAGATATATAGTACATAGCCATGATATCAAAAGTAAATGATACTAAAAAAAGATTTTATTCTTTTATATCAATAGAATAGAAATCTTTCTCAAATATTACCATACCTCTGACTTTGCCATGGTTTGATTTTTAAATCATCGTTGGGAGGCCATCATGATTTTAGGCTGTTATTTGGTGTTCTTAAAATCAGGATAACCACGAAACCATTTAAAATACAAGTTTTAGAATATGTAAAATCAGTGTTGTTTACTGCGTATATAAGCTCAATTAGTAGCAATATTCGATCTGAACTGTTATATCGATAACTGTAGTTTATCTTTATTAAAAGGCAGTATAATAAGGGAATATTAAATCACAATAGGGCTAAGAAATGTGTGTTAATTAAAATAATTATATAAGCAAATTATTTAATATTAAATCAAGACCTTTTCTCGTTGTGCTTCTTAGTGCAATCTTCAAATGTTACTAAATCTAATTTCAGCGTACAATTGGCTTACTCCAACATGAAGGGTGAGTAAGCGAGTTATAAAAGAATACGTGACAATTGTAGCGAGAGTGCTGTTCCTTCTGCGCGTGAATATTATATTCAATTTGTGAAAGATATTTCTGAGTTAGAAGAAAGAGTGGTTTATGACGTCAAATTATTGTTGCACATTCACAAATACAATCTAATAGTTTGGTGATAAAGTTGTGACCTATTAGTAGTGGACAGTATTTCAAAAGCCTTCCAGCCCATCTTTGCGTATCTCTTTTATTGTTTAAACTGCATAGACGAGAACTCTTTCTACAGTTGTGACGTAATATTTCTTTGAGCTTAATTGAGCCATTTAGTACCTATATATTTAAGTTACATAGTGTTATCGAAGCTGTATTTATATCTAAGACAGTATTACACAAACACGCAGATGAGAATGATTATTACTAAAACTGTTGAATCAAAATGTTGAATATGCAGATACATTTATATATAAACATATTGTTGGTTACCTATGTTAGCTCTATAGTCGAAAATTGATTAGTAAACTCAATATAAGGAGTAAATCACAGTTGTTTATAACTAGCTACCGTTCGTCCAGCGAGAATGGATACTTTGTCTACTTTCACCCGCGGCTTAGCTTGGCAACAATACTCTCTTCTGGATGAAAGGTACCCTATGACTTTTTCTGTTCCCCTGACAACGTGTATACGAAATTTCATGATGATCGGTTGAGTAGTTAAGACGTGGAAGCGTAAAAAAATTATATTCGCATTTATAATATTAGTTATAATGATCGTTTGTGATACCAGGGTATACTTCCCAAGCTTTTAGGGAAAAGATGGGTTGAAAGGAAGGAATAGGATTAGCCGGCATTTCATTACGTACTGAGCGAAAGTAGTAACATTCGTACTGTCCGAACGTGATGCCGAGTTGAGCGTTGTACATAAGCGACAATTACCACGTGACTAATAAGGAGGTTTTTGTTACAGATTGATATGATATACAAATATCATATCATAGGGGGGTATGATATATATACGTATTGTAAAGACCCATCTAACAGGTTATTTTTACGATACGCTCTCAAAACGATAACTATCGCACTTCGCTCGCGTATCGTGGTACGGGCAAACAATATATCGAACTATCGAGCCGGTACCATGATATTAAGCGGGGGTACCAATCTCGCTGGACGTAGTTTATTTGTGCCAATGTATCTTCTAGCTAGCTTTGTAATAGACCAATTATAACAACCTGCCACTTATTTGGTTAACAATATCTTGAGACACCACATCGCATCTTTTTGTCTACTCATATAGTAGATAATTTGGCTAAACGAATTACAATTTTTCCGAACAATATTCGAATGGAAGTTATGCTAAACTGTTTTCGAAAATCATCGGAATGCAAAAGCGCATCACTAATTTACAAGTTCAGAATCACGTTTATGTAATTTACACAGTTTTATTACTCGACCACAAGAATTAAACTGCTGGCTGTGTTAGCCTAAGACCTATAGGAGGTGGACCTATAGCAGGCCTCTGAAGTGATTGTAAAATGTGTGAAGCGCTATGATTAATTGAGTTCATATTGATTGTACCAAGTTGGCTGTCGATACATTCTGATTTGGAGTGTATTGAGACTAATGATAAACGATAGCTTAGTTATCGAACCGATCGATAACTAAGGTTCCATGAGGTATAGATTTGCGAGAAACATAAACCAATGCTGTTTACGAGGTTCGTAATCATTCTCAATACTTTTGCAAACATTTAAAGAAATAAACTTTGTGTTGCTAATGACTGATTCTTAAGGAAAACTCAATAAACCTGTCCAACTTGTGACTTGAACGCTAGACCTTAAGATCAGTCACAATTTTACGCTGCACGTTTAACTAGGTATCGTGCTATCGTAGTCGCATCACAAATGAAAATAGTGCCTGGAACAGCTACAGCCAGACGCTACAAAATTCTGTGGTCGAGTAAACCAACATATAATAATTTACCACAATCATTGTTTGGCGCAATTTGTTAGTCTTTGTCCAGTAGAGGACTACAACGCGTCTATGCTAGTGACGTGGATAATTGAATTTTAATTATAATCGAATATACCGACAACACAATACATAAGAACGTCATGACTACGAAAATTAACGCGTTATGTGTTCGAATATTATTCAAATACAATTATACGCATCACTAGCTCATACATTGGTTCCATAGTAAAAGTGTGACGTAGGGTTTCGTAACACATTAATTGGCGTGCGCACGTACAATATCTATCGCTTGGTGGTGAACGCGGTGGCGTTGACCACCTCTAATGCTAAATATACATTGTGGGGCTAGACGTACGCAACAAAATATTTATCGCTCGCTAGAACCCATACAATGTCGAGTGTACATTGAGGGTCTGAAGGGTTAAGACGAAGGTCGCAGATGGTGTCTATAACAGCTGCTGTACCCTTCAACGCCGAGTATACATTGAGGTTCTGTAGGGTTAGGACGCGGATTACAGGTGGTATCTATAACAGCAGTTGATCCTTCCAATGGCGAGTGTACATTTCGGGCCTGGTGGGTTAAGACGCAGGTCACAGCTGATCTTCCAATGGCGAGTGTACATTGACGTTCTGAAGAGTTAAGACGCATGTCGTAGGTGGTGTCTATAACAGCTGTTGAACCCTTCAATAGCAAGTGTTCATCGAGGGTTGTGACGCAGGTTGTGGTGGTGCCTACAGGCGCAGGTCGCGGAGACGCAGGCGGCGGCGGCGGGCGCGCGGGGGCGATCACAAGTTCTGCCAGGTGGTGGTGACCAGCACGTTGGTGTCCAGCGCGCGCGCGATGCGCTCGTGCAGGCCGTGGCTCAGCCACAGCATGCGCAGCGTCTCGTAGCGCTCCTGGCACAGGTGCAGCGGGTTGCCGCGGCGGAGACCCTGAAGGGAGGAACGGATATTACTTAACTACATATTTAATAATAAAATAAATCCGTAGTCTCTGCCTACCTCTCTGCGAAACAGGCGTGAATCTATGTATGTATGTATTTAATAACAATAATACATCTTGTCTAAAGTGCCTTTTCGGGGAGGCCCACGTAGTGAGTTGGCAAATCACCGTCTGATGGGCAGACTAAGAAAATTCAGGACAGACGCCGTTCTTCATCCATAGTTACAATTATACCGGTCCATCAAACACCCATCCCCGTAGCATATATACTGGGAGTAAGGGACGGCGTACCGAAAACTTTAGCAACGCCGCCGCCGCCGCACTGCGCCACCACTGCTACCTAGAGTCTGATACACATACGGTACCTGGTCAGTCTCGCCATACGAGTCGAGGTAGGGAGCCGGCAGCTTGGCCCCGCGGGAGGGCGCCGCCACGAGCAGCAGCTCACACTCGCGCACGCGCAGGAAGGCGCCGGCGCCGCCGCCGCACTGCGCCACCACTGCTACCTAGAGTCTGATACACATACGGTACCTGGTCAGTCTCGCCATACGAGTCGAGGTAGGGAGCCGGCAGCTTGGCCCCGCGGGAGGGCGCCGCCACGAGCAGCAGCTCACACTCGCGCACGCGCAGGAAGGCGCCGGCGCCGCCGCCGCACTGCGCGCAGTGCGCCACCACTGCGCCCACGCGCGTTGAGTCGCTGCTGCGACCCGACTGACACACAAACACACCATTATTATTAGTTACCACTGTAATTTACATGAATGTATGTTGCTACGTAAACGCAACATGTGTTGTGAATGATTTTAAAGACCATGGAACTTACCGAACAATAGTCTAAATCAAAATAAAAAAACTTTATTCTATAAAATTGTGTAGTTACTTCTTGGACATGTCAATTAACCCTTTGAACGCCATGGACACCTTTAGGCGTCCATCGGTAACTGTCCTGAAACGCCAACGATCTCTTAAGACTGCGCCGAGCGTAAGACAGATAATGACAGAGCTCGTGCGGCGCATATTCAAATCGGCGCGCGGCCGCTATAGTCAAATTGTATGGAGAATTTGAAGTGCTTTTTTGATAAATACGTATCTTTATTGTCAACCAAAAGCTTAAATATTTGGGACGGACGAATTGTAATATAACTATTTATGTTTCGTTTAAGCAGTAAAATAGGATGGATTTCTACTGCTATAATCTAAAATTCACGTAACACGAGCTTACGTTTTTGCATTTTTCGTGAAAATTTACGTAATTTTGTAGGCGAAAATATAAATTATTTTAAGTTTTTAACACGGATTAATTGTAAACACATTCATTGTTATGGTAAATGTATATTTCATATTTTTATTAAACAAAAAGTGTTGCTTTTATTCACTTAACTGTGACCGCCTGTTTTGGCACATTTCGCTCGGCGCAGTCTTAAGTTGTTTAAATTCGTATTACATTCAAGCCAAAAATATCGTTACTATTATGATAAGTTTATAAAAGTAATATCAATAGATAGCTCAATTATCCCTTAAACCTTATTACTATCAAGGCGGCATTAAAAAAAAAAGACAACACCATTTATTAATACCTTAATTTACAATGCTCTAAAATTAAATGAAAATACGCGATTACCTTGCGCCAACGACTTCTTTAGGGGTCACGTAGTGATGGGACATTTTGTATCTTTTCCATCACTACCTTAGTTTTATGTTATTGTTGTAGGTGTGTAATAGGAATAATTATAATATAATATAGTTACTTAATCTAATTTAGTTTTCATAGATTGGTAGTAGTATCATCTAATCTAACGTATTGCAAGACATTACTTAAAGTTGAAGAAGAGAGACCTTTCTGGCCATCGATATTATCCGAATTCACAAGTCGGAAGGTTTATACAAGAATGTACACAGACACAAAAAATCTAAATAATAAGCAGACACAAACTGAATACACTGTTACAGATGCTATGGTGTAAATGAAACTTTAAAAAAGAAGAGGTTACTTATTCTACTCGTCATTTGCCCAACATACATTTCTACGTTAGGAGACCGTCTGATAACTATATGTTACGTGTGTTGAAGTGTGTTTTTATTATTTATCGATTATTGCAATATAATTATTTTCCTAAACCTCTCTAAATACTTAGTACCATTTATATTTAAATCAAAACTAGATCTTCTTATGCAACTTTTTTATATTTACTCACATTTTTCCTAAAATGTAAAAATAATAACCGCTATCGATAAAAATAAAGGACGTTTCTAGATAGTTTCACAATTAACGTTCCCTATAAGCCACGGACACCTTAAGTCGCCCGCTTGTGACGTCAGAAGCGAATGCGAAAAAAAGTTACCGAATAGTGCTTGCAAGATGTGGGTAGAAAAATAAATAAAATATGTATATCATGATGACCCATGAATCATTTGTTGTTTTATAATCATATTGTAAGTGGTTTTGCTTGTGATCGTTGTGATAATAAAACTGATCTGAATACGATATGGAAAATGACGATCTCATTGCAATTCTGGAAGGTGTGTGAAGGACAACGAAACATTTATACCTGTTTCTGATGACGTTTAGGAGACCAGGGTCCTTTATGTCTAGTCTTACCAGATGTGGCAGAATTCCTGTTTTACACAGAGCGACTGCCGTCTGACCTCCGCAACCCAGAGGGACAACGGTATCCTGATATAAGACTAGATTGGGTTTCCGGCACTCTCACTCACCGAACGAAACGCGACAGTATGCTTAGGTATATTGTCACTTCACGTCGATTTTTTGTGTGAGGGTAGTATCGTTCCTGGATGATCCGACCCATTCATGCTGAAACCATCGTGGCTCTACTACCGTATTCATAGTGAAATATATTTTAAATTTTTTATTCATGTAATCGAAATGCACGCTTGAGAAGCAGCGGGCAACTACTAGTATAATTTTAATATCGATGTTCCTCGTGGACAACACTATCTATTCCATAAATTAGTTCAGAAAAGGTACAATATTGACGTCATGGACGACTAAAGGAGTCGCTTAGTGAAGTCAACAAATTAGTGTTGTTTAAATATTAAAAAAGGTTTTCTGGCGTATTTCCTTTTTGTACCGATTTAAACATGGAGCAATACGTAATTAATGTGTATGTTAATGTGTATGAGCAGTAACAGGCAAAAACAAAACAAAATATACAGTGGTGGACATATAATTAGAAACAGTACATAAAACTTAGGTAAACACAGAAGAAACTATCGGTATTAGTAAAACATATATAGATTAAATCACTATTAACTATGCCAGAATGTAGCCAATGAGTTGAAAAACTCATAAAATATATAAAATAAAAGAAATCTGTTCTATCTTTAATTATTAAAAGAGTTTAAATATGAATGATAGTTGAATTTCAATTACTGGCCGCTTGGACAACTAATTAGAAAGAGGATCCAACGTTCGTTCCATTTTTGAAATTTAAAAAAAAACCTCTTTCTTCGTTATTTCTGTAGTTTCGCTGGCAATTAAACGTCAATTTGGAATTACGTGAATAATAAGTTTTCTTAAAAATGGGTAAAAATAAGAATTGTGACGAGTCATCTAGGCAATTAATTGTTAAATTACATTTAGATCGAAAATGGACATTTAGAAGAATTGCTAATCATCTTGAATGTTCTGTAAAGAAAGTTTTCAACGCTATTGCTCATTATAAAAGAAACGGAACTACTAAGTGTTGTTAGAAAGGCTCGTCCAAGTAAAACGTCACCGCGGGAGGATTTGCAAATAATATGTGTAGCTAAACAAAACCCGTTTAAATGCGCCAACGAGATTAGAAATGAAGTTTTTCACCTGATGACCCAACGAACATTTCCTCGAAACTGGTACGCCGCAGATTAGTGGAAGCTAAATTGTTCGGGAGGGTTTCTCGAAAGGTACAGCTTCTTACCAAGCAACACCGAGAGAAGCGATTATTATTTGCAAAGAAATATCTTAACTGGGCCGTACGAAAATGGAAAACTGTGTTATCTCGGATGAAACAAAAATAAATACAGTGAATTCAGACGGCAAACGCTACGTTAGACGTCCAATAAACCATGCTTTTGATTATAAATACACGAGGAGCATAGTCAAACACGGCGGTGGTAACATTAAAGTATGGGGATGTTTTTCTGGTTGCGGAGTTGAGCCCGTCCGTAAGATTGAAGGTATACTGGATCAATGTCAATACAAAAACATCTTAGAAGAGACAATGATTCCCTACACCGACGACCATTTGTCTGTAACGTGGATCTTTCAGCACGATAACGACCCAAAACACACGGCCCGCAGTGTTAAATCCTTTCTTAGTGAGCAACGTGTTACCATGTTAGACTGGCCTGCAAATAGTCCCGGTTTAAATCCTATTGAAAATTTGTGGCACGTCGTTAAAAAAAAAAGTCTCCGTTAAACGTAATTCCAGTCAAAATTAACTTTACGAAGCCTTTGTTGAAGCATTGAACTCGATCCCACTCGATAAATGTATAAAATTACTTGAATCAATGCCACGTCATTGCAGAGCCCTCATTAATAACAAAGGCTATGCAACTAAATAATAATTTTTAAGAAATTTAGTAATTCAAACATAATTTTACTAAAATAATTTGAAATTGATGACGTTAACACGTTAATAACTTTGATTTTACCTCATTTCTTTTTTGTTTCTTATTACTTGTCCATGACGGATGGTACTGCAAATGTCGTTTAGTTGTTTGTACGTAACTAAATATCTAAATGGTAATTGTAAACTCGGATATATATATTTTTTTAATGAATTATAATTTGTTGACCGTATTCTATGCATTTTGTTGTTTTATTTCCAAAAACAAAAGTTTTACGGCAATGTGCCTTGTACATGTGAAATACGTCGCAAGTGTTTCTATTTATATGTCCACCACTGTATATACGATTTGTTAGTTTTTATATTTTTTTCGATAGGGATGTCCCAGCCTTATCCTCAAAGTGCCGCCGTTTACGCGAAAACTGGTCGCGGCGTAGCAGGCATGCTTGATAATTTTTCTTGCGGCGTTCGAAGGGTTAAATCATATATAAAAAAAAATATAGAAAGCTTAATAAAAATTTTGGTTCGAAATAGCCTGTATAATAGAAAGGGAAACCGATTTGAATGATTTCAATAATAACTAGAGTAAATTTAAAAAAGGTCTTAACAAGGCCGCGTTGGATCAAGAATCGCTTGTCGTCACAACTTATTTATGCCGATGTGATTTGTTTATTAGACAGTGTGAGTGAATTAGTGCATGTTCATTTGACATTGTCTACATTTTTAGTTAAATTTGGTAAAAGGATTATCTGATACATATTGAGCATTCCTATTCTTAATTGCGGACGAATAAAAAGGTGTGCTGTCGCTCCAAGGTATTCAATTCTCTCTGAATATGAGCGTAGACAACGTCAGACCAAACAGAGAATTTAATGCAAAATCTTTTAAAAACTATAACCATGAAAAGTATATCCTGTAATTTTGTATTTAGAATAGAATAAACTTTGACACTTACCTTTGGTATATCAGCTTGGCAACAATAGCTCTGTGAGCACAGTATCTGGCCGCACACCAAACACATGGTCGGCTTCTTACTATCCTCCCTCTCGGAGTTCGGACACGAGAACTCCGAGACTATATTCATCAGCTCCGAGAAATCTTCTGGCAAGGTAATTAGCCGTGGCGGCTCATTCGGCTCTGTAACCACATGCGCAGGAATCTCGCCAACGAACCATTCGTTAGACATCGCCCCCCACTCCAAAATCTTTCTCCTAGTCTGGTGGGTATCCACCAACTCCGTAAACGTATTTGGAAGGTCCAAATAACTCGACATAGACTCCCAAGTATCGCCCCCAACTACGGTCAGTTCTGTAGGCGCGTTTATATCGCTCAAGAAATGGAAGAATAGGCAGCAACACCGGAGAAAACCGTGGCATTGGCTCTTAATCTTCTCCCAGACGTCGACAGAATTCAAATTGTCCTCTAGAGCTCCTCTGCGGAGATCCTTAATAAATGGTAAAAGTGAGTCTAGGTCTGATGTGCTTTTGAAATCTTCTTGATCTTCCATAGGTTCGCTTTTGCATTTGGATAAGTCTGCTACCAGCATAGCTCTGGCAAGGGTTGCTCTGAAGCATTGTAGGGTAACCTGTCTAGCTAGGTTGTTGGGTCTGGCTGGGGTCGCGGTTTTGCAGAACAGAGAGGGCGCTGTGAGTACTAAGGACACCAGAGTACCGAAAGGTTCGTGTGTTAGAGGAGATGTGCTTTCTAGAGTGTTGAGTGTGCTTAGTGCGTGATGGGAGAGGTGTTTGGGTGAGGCCCACACGGCGGGCAGGGCGGCGGCGAGGCGGACCAGGGCCTGCAAGGTGTCCCGGTGCCTGGCGGGCAGGTCCCCCAGTAAAGGTCTGTTCTCAGCTTGCAGGACAGCGTTGGTGCTGACGACTGTGTAGGATGTAGCTCTGTATAAAGCAGCGCTTGATACCATACCACCGTACTCTGAGATCGGAAGAACCTGTGAATAAAGGAAAATGTATTTAGAATATCTGAATGTAATGCAGATTTGTCCCAGTAATATTACAGATATTCTACAATGGTATACTTGATTTTGCTTGTAAGAGGTCTTCTTGTTTGAGTATATTAAATATGTAACAACTAGATATTTCTACGTTCGTTCGTTTTTTGCAATAAATCCGGTGATTTGTAACATAAATGAACTCTGGTTCTTTGTGATCAATGTAGGTAGAGCCTGTCACCAGATGATGACAGATTCTATCTAAATAAAACTTTGTGTTGTCTCCAGAAATCTAATCACTTGAATTACCAGTCTAATAGAAAGGGCAGGGCACAACAGAGACCTATCTGGTAACTAAGCCACCCCATCTCATTGAGAACATATTATAAGCATTGTGTTGTGTTTCTATGGTAACAACTTACTAATAAGCAGACCATTGTAAGACCTCTTTCTTGAACAAAAATGGCTGAGTAAAATAAAACTTACATTAGCAAAATCTTCAATCAACGTCTTTGTCATCTCATTATATGGTGGTATCTCCCCATCAAAGTGCGCCAGGAACTCTCCCGACAGCAGATTCTCGGCGTGAGTCGACACGTACACCTCAGACTCATCAGCCGACTCTCCATCCTCCATGTCCGAAGACATGGCTCCCACACTCCTAGCCCTAGCCTGACAGTGCATCTCTTCACAGAACTCCGTACATATATGTATAGCTTCTGAGCTAACTTGGTGTTTGAGCTTCAGTATCATATTGACAGATTCGTTGTACATGTCCTCTGATAGTGGTGGTGGGTTGCCCACTGGGAGGTTTGGCGCCGGGAGTAACGGGAGGGCAGTGTTGCAGAGACGTTCGCAGAGAGGGCAGAGGTATTCTTTCTTTTCGACGTCGAAGGCTGCAGGTTGGCGGCCTCGGTATGGTCTATAAAGAGATTGTTTAACTTGTAATTTGTACATACATAGACTTATGCTTGTATATGTTTTTGTTTTATATTACTTAGGTAGCGAACAAGCATACTAGCCGCCTGGTACACCAGTTACCGAAACCTATGATCACTAACAAGACTAAGTATATCACTCGCGCGTTTTCGATCTAAAGGTAAATTTATTAAAGATTAGATTAATAGAAAGTATTAGGGCTAATACGTATATGAGTCTCTGGAAGTTATATTTTCTCAATGGTGTTTATGCAAGGGCTAAACAGCGACGGCGTACTCACAAGCCCTCGAAACTTAACTTAATTTAATTCTGGGAGGAGCACGGATATAAACGCGGGGCGAAACGCTGTAATAGTGTTACTACATGAAACCCGATTTTATGTATTCCCATGGGCTAGGTGACCTATATTTAGTATCACTAAATAAGCGAAAATAGGTGTAGGGATGCTATTCAATGCAGGCGCAAATCTAAGTAATTTTTTGTATTTGTGTCGCGTAGTAAAATACGTGATAGCGGTACAAGAGTATAAGTGATTACCTCCTGTTCTCTTTATCCTGCACATTATCCACGTAGTTCCTCCAGCAAGCGGCGTGTAGAGCATGCCCACAGCTGGACACGTGTGGCTGGAGCCCCAGGCCCGCGGGCAGCCAGGAGGACTTCCACGACTCGGGGATACGACCGCAGCCCCCCCGGCGCAGACGGTTGAGCACGGACGACTGTTGTACGAACGCTACAAGCACTAGTGGCTCAGTTTTGATATCGACGCGGGCCTGGAAGAGATGTTCTTACATGTAATATTATACAAATGTGGTGACAGCAGGCTGTTGTAATCATTGAGTAATTATATTTAAATAAAAAATCATAACCAGCGTCCCCGGTTTCTCCTTATTCTTTTTTTAATAGGGAGGTGTTAGCCACATTATATATCAAGTCCATCATGCTTTTAACTTATTAATTATTCATTTTCATCTTTAGTAAACCTTATCTATTATTTTATAAATTAAACTAGCCAGCATAGATAAAATATATGAAAGCACCAACATTCATCATATAAATATTTCGAGTTTTAATCATAATATCTCCTAACTCTTCCTCCTCCTTTTGACGATTTTCCACTAACAGCCAATGAACATTTTCAAAAGTGCCGCTCTCTTGAAGATGATATGAATGTCAGATAATCGGCATCAACATCTATTGATATTAAAAAAAAACTTGTGTGTGTGTAAGTGTGTATGTGCGTCCGTAACAAGTACAAGGTCACTACCTCCTCCTGACACATGATGCAGACGCGCGCGGGCTCGGGCACGCCGCCGCCCCACACGCCCAGCGCGGCGCCGCAGTACAGCGGACGGAGTTCTTGCTCCTCTGCCGTCACCTATACCAAACATAACTTATTAATATACATATAAATACTACATTTTTTTCGTGGTTTCGCTCGCGATTATTATGTCCTATTCTGTATCCCTGACAGTGTGTATTGTGTTCATGATGATCGGTCGATTATTTAAGTCGTAAAAGTTTAATAAACAAACAAACAAACTCACATTCGCGTTTATAATGTTAGTTAGGATACTATCCACCATCTACACCATTAGTTACCAAAGTGGTCCAGGTGGACCACCAGGGGTCCACGGGAGACTCGACGGGGGTCTAAGTTGGCGAGACAAAAAAATGGGGGTCCACAATTCGTAAGCGAAAACTTATTTGCTTTCGATAGTGAAGAACTAAAATGATGGCTTGACTTCACCATCAATGTAGACAGATAAGCTCAGCGACTGTTACTTGTTAAAACTTGCATATTCCATATTTAGTACCAGTGGTCAAATAAAAAAAACCTGCTTAGCACGCCTTAAAAAAAAAAGGTCATCCCGTAGAGATGTGATCAAATAAAGGGGTCCACCAGAACCTGCAAAATTTTGAAAGTGGTCTATGAGAAAAAAATCTGTGATCCTCTGATCTACACTATCACTATCTACTCTTTCATCCGAAAAAAACTGTTCCGAAGCGAGCGAAGCCGCGGGCAAAAGCTAGTATCTTATACATTTTCTTACCTCAGTAGTGGTTTCCTCAAAGAGTGTAGCATTGTTTGATATAAAGTTGTTCATCTGTGTTTGCATCTGAGCCATTAACTTAGCACGCCGTTCCGCGGCCAACTTCGCGCGGCGGGACTTTTCCGCTTCTGTAATTAAATTAATTATGATATGTAAATATATTTTAATGTAATAGTAATTGTGATATATGTTAAGTGTAACGATGTCATGAAAAAGGTGTGACTGTGAGTTGGCAACGTAGACAATTATATTTTTACTAGTAGTTTTTCAGCGGTTTCACCCGCGTAAGTCCCGTTCCCGTGTGAATATCGGGTTTCATCCCTTTCACCTCCTTCAGGGTGGAATTTCCAAAAATCCTCTCTTAGTGCTCCCCTACACTCTCCAAGGAACATATTTGCCAAATTTCAGCTTCTTGCATTCAGTAGTTTCGGCTGTGCTTTTGTCTGTCAGTCACTCAGTAACGGAAGAGTTTCATATATATAGATTATAATTTATACTATTTTATACGCAACAATATTGCAAGAAGTTATCGCTCAGAAAACTATAATAAATCTCATATATTATTAAATCAGAGCTGCAACGTCAAATTGCCAATTATGTTGATGTGTAAAATGTGTGAAATTGTCTTACGTTTACACGAATATTATACATTAAAATGGAACTACTATATTTGGATTTTATCGCGGTGCCCTCACCATACTTAGATTGCACAAAAACCACAAAAAGTTAAAGAATACATAAAACTCTATCTCAAAACATAATAATTGAAGTAGCCTATCATAGACCATTTTGTCATGTCAATTTGTGTCACCGATTATCAAGATACAGAAGGCCTTGAAATAACGCGAGAGTACAGGACACTCTCAAACACAGACACTTCTGTGCAGGCAAATCCAATGTGTGTTCTTATAGAATGTGAATGTGTGTATTATTATAGAATCTTTTAACATAAGAGTACATACCAGCAGCTTCATCCGTAGCAGGCTTCTCTTCAGTATCTGTCTCCATGCTTTCACCATCTCCTGCGTGTTCATCGTTCTGTCCAAGTAGTGTCCTGTAAGTTTATATAGGTATACTATACTTTCTTACTGATTTATTAGTATAAACGTAAACGGTACTGAATATGGTCTTTGGGTGAAGTTATTACGTCTTTTTGTTTAGAAATACAGGTTTATTAAGAAATACTCTGTGATGAAACACAGAACGATAAGATTATTTGCTTATTACATAATCATTATCTAAGTCTCTATAAGGCTGATGAATTAGCCAGAAATGGCTCGGAGCAACTATTTGTGGGCCCCGAGCCATTTGTGGGACTCTCTGAGAGCACCGTCAAAGCAGCTTTAAATGCACATGGCAATGATGAACAGGCCCTACAGGCTTCACCCGGAAGGTCTGCGGGTATAACAAGAGCCAAATGCGCCTGTTCACAGGAGCGTTCACTGGCCATTTTGGCACCAACGACTTCCTGTGCAGATTGAGATTGGCACACAATTCGATCTGCAGAGCTTATGGTGAACAGGACGAGTCCATATCGCACCTACTGTATAAATGATAAATGTGACGCGTTGGCTGGATTGAGGATGGGTCTGATGGGATTGGCATATCCAAACCCTGAAGACTTCAGGCTTCTCTCTCTGAAAGTGTACGCTGCAGCTGATGCAGTACATTCATAAGGAGATGATATAGCTAAGGAATAAATCTTGGGGCCGACACAAAAGATACCTCCGTGTCGAAGTGTCGCCGGTCTGTACTGACTGGCTCCCACACAAGATATGATAAGATAAGTCTCTATTAATATTATAGGTATAGAGGTTAGCTTGGAGTCTGTCAAAATCTGACTTAGTAACAGCTCAGGTCTGGGAAGTCTATCCTAGAATGTTGCTATGGTGACTACGTACTTCATCTTAGTGAGCACCCATCGCGCGAGGTGCCTGTGCGCGTCGACCCTGGGACTGGCCGCCAGCTTCTGCAGCAGTAGCAGCAGGCCGCCGCGTGCTGCACTCTCCGCGAACGCTAGGAACTCGTAGTGTCCGCTTTCCTCGTCACGTAGCGCGTAGCCCATCAAGTGTAGTGCCTGTCAAACAATAATATTGTTGGCAATAAGTGACGTCACGAATCGTCCGATGAAGCGGCTCACAAATAGGTACGTAATATTTGAAGGTAGTTGTGTTTGTGTGTAGGTACCTTGTGCACTTGCGTCTCGGAGAAGGAGCACGGCGCGCAGCACGTGCAGCGCGGCGTCGCTCTGCAGCAGGTTGAGGGTAGTTGTGTACTCACCTTGTGCACTTGCGTCTCGGAGAAGGAGCACGGCGCGCAGCACGTGCAGCGCGGCGTCGCTCTGCAGCAGGTTGAGGGTAGTTGTGTACTCACCTTGTGCACTTGCGTCTCGGAGAAGGAGCACGGCGCGCAGCACGTGCAGCGCGGCGTCGCTCTGCAGCAGGTTGAGGGTAGTTGTGTACTCACCTTGTGCACTTGCGTCTCGGAGAAGGAGCACGGCGCGCAGCACGTGCAGCGCGGCGTCGCTCTGCAGCAGGTTGAGGGTAGTTGTGTACTCACCTTGTGCACTTGCGTCTCGGAGAAGGAGCACGGCGCGCAGCACGTGCAGCGCGGCGTCGCTCTGCAGCAGGTTGAGGGTAGTTGTGTACTCACCTTGTGCACTTGCGTCTCGGAGAAGGAGCACGGCGCGCAGCACGTGCAGCGCGGCGTCGCTCTGCAGCAGGTTGAGGGTAGTTGTGTACTCACCTTGTGCACTTGCGTCTCGGAGAAGGAGCACGGCGCGCAGCACGTGCAGCGCGGCGTCGCTCTGCAGCAGGTTGAGGGTAGTTGTGTACTCACCTTGTGCACTTGCGTCTCGGAGAAGGAGCACGGCGCGCAGCACGTGCAGCGCGGCGTCGCTCTGCAGCAGGTTGAGGGTAGTTGTGTACTCACCTTGTGCACTTGCGTCTCGGAGAAGGAGCACGGCGCGCAGCACGTGCAGCGCGGCGTCGCTCTGCAGCAGGTTGAGGGTAGTTGTGTACTCACCTTGTGCACTTGCGTCTCGGAGAAGGAGCACGGCGCGCAGCACGTGCAGCGCGGCGTCGCTCTGCAGCAGGTTGAGGGTAGTTGTGTACTCACCTTGTGCACTTGCGTCTCGGAGAAGGAGCACGGCGCGCAGCACGTGCAGCGCGGCGTCGCTCTGCAGCAGGTTGAGGGTAGTTGTGTACTCACCTTGTGCACTTGCGTCTCGGAGAAGGAGCACGGCGCGCAGCACGTGCAGCGCGGCGTCGCTCTGCAGCAGGTTGAGGGTAGTTGTGTACTCACCTTGTGCACTTGCGTCTCGGAGAAGGAGCACGGCGCGCAGCACGTGCAGCGCGGCGTCGCTCTGCAGCAGGTTGAGGGTAGTTGTGTACTCACCTTGTGCACTTGCGTCTCGGAGAAGGAGCACGGCGCGCAGCACGTGCAGCGCGGCGTCGCTCTGCAGCAGGTTGAGGGTAGTTGTGTACTCACCTTGTGCACTTGCGTCTCGGAGAAGGAGCACGGCGCGCAGCACGTGCAGCGCGGCGTCGCTCTGCAGCAGGTTGAGGGTAGTTGTGTACTCACCTTGTGCACTTGCGTCTCGGAGAAGGAGCACGGCGCGCAGCACGTGCAGCGCGGCGTCGCTCTGCAGCAGGTTGAGGGTAGTTGTGTACTCACCTTGTGCACTTGCGTCTCGGAGAAGGAGCACGGCGCGCAGCACGTGCAGCGCGGCGTCGCTCTGCAGCAGGTTGAGGGTAGTTGTGTACTCACCTTGTGCACTTGCGTCTCGGAGAAGGAGCACGGCGCGCAGCACGTGCAGCGCGGCGTCGCTCTGCAGCAGGTTGAGGGTAGTTGTGTACTCACCTTGTGCACTTGCGTCTCGGAGAAGGAGCACGGCGCGCAGCACGTGCAGCGCGGCGTCGCTCTGCAGCAGGTTGAGGGTAGTTGTGTACTCACCTTGTGCACTTGCGTCTCGGAGAAGGAGCGCGCGCGCAGGTCGAGCGCGCGCTCGAGCACGGCGCGCAGCACGTGCAGCGCGGCGTCGCTCTGCAGCAGGTTGGCCAGCAGACGGAACGGAGCCGCCAGCTTCGGCAGCGGCGGCGGAGGGCAACACTCCGCCAGACCTGGCCAATACACAACGGAATTAAGTGGTTTGTGATATGTTATAATTACATTATAATATCAGCCCTGTACTATACTGTCCCACTGCTGGGCACGGGCCTCTTCTCACTGTGAGAAGGGTTAGGCGATAGTCCACCACGCTGGTCTATTGCGGGTTGGCAGACTTCACATATCTTCGAAAATATTATGGAGAACTCTCAGACATGCAAATTTCCTTACGATGTTTTCCTTCGTTGTTAAAGCAAGCGATAATAAACTATTTAATACGCACATAACTTCGAAAAGTCAGAGATGCGTGCCTTGGGGATCTAACTCCAGATCTCTGCGTGCAGTCCAACGGTCACCCACTGGGCTATGGCCATTTAATATGACCAAGTATGGGGCAGCCTAAGATATTATTTTTATGAATTTTGAGATTTTATTTGTTAACATAAATTTTCGTATACCTACTTAATTACAAACAACTGAGAAACGACAATGAATTGCCGTAACTCTTAAAGTTCGACAAAATGGTTCAAGTAATATGCAATATAATGCAAAGATCACGTGATACCACGTGACCTTCAGGTCAGAGGGCGTTGACCGCGAGTCTCTAGCTCTTACGGTTCTTGAGTTGAAAGATGTATAACAGACAGACAGACGGACGAACGGACGAACGGACAAAGCTGTTGTATAAGAGTTTTTACAAACTCTAAAACTAATTACTAAGTACGCTAAAATGTTTGTATTTGGATTGAGTTCACGTTGATCCGTGATCAAAGCCATGGTCGGCAGTGCTCTCAGTTTTACGAATTGGGAAGCAGTCGCATATTTCTGTGATGACGTTATCTTGTAGAAGGAGGTTGCGGAGCGGCTCCGTGAGTAGAGTATCCTTGCGGATTTGAGTCGCCGCCGGTGGGCTGGGCAGCACCATTATAAGAACCGCAGACCAGTGAGTTAGGACTACGCTTCTAGTTGTGCTGGAGCAACGTTACAAAATCATCGCCAGCAAGCATTAAGCTTGCTCTTTGCTTGCTCTTGCTTTTGTTTAAAAATCCTCATTTCCAATCGGCTGAAAAAAGTTATAAATCTGACACAGAGAGCCCATAATAATCGTCTCATACAGTCAGCTCAAAATCTATGTAAAGCAACATGGAAAGTGATAAATAAAAACAAGAATAAACATAAATTGCCAGAGGAAACCATATTAAAAATTAAATCAAACGACAAAATCTTAAGTAATCCTGTTGAAATAGCACAAGCTTTTAATAATTATTTTGTGGATCAAATGAAAACAGTTACTAATTCAGACATTCATAAAAATAAACATAAAATAAACAGCAGAGTTAGTTCTATGTTTATGTCACCTACAATACCGCTAGAAATTCACAAAATTATTATGTCCCTAAA
Organism: Catocala fraxini; assembly: GCA_930367265.1. Lineage (NCBI taxonomy): Eukaryota > Metazoa > Arthropoda > Insecta > Lepidoptera > Erebidae > Catocala > Catocala fraxini. The sequence continues at coordinate 18,188,418 of OV884045.1, forward strand.
GAATACATCTAGCACTGGGTACGATGATATAAGTACAAGCATTATTAAACAGGTATCCACAATAATTGCTCCTGTGTTGAGTCACCTTATCAATATGTGCATATTTCATGGTCACTTTCCAGAAGAATTAAAAATAACAATTATAAAACCACTCTTCAAGAAAGACAACAGAGAAAATATGTCCTGCTACAGACCCATTGCGTTAGTACCGATTTTCTCAAAAATATTTGAGAAAGCAATATATTTTCAACTTACTTCATACTTTAAGAAAAACTCCCATTTTGTTGATAACCAGAAAGGTTTTAGGAAAAATAGATCTATTGACATGGCCATCTACGATTCCTTACATATGGTTACCGGCAGAGTGGATAATAGACTACCGACTCTGGCGCTTTATATGGACATGTCAAAAGCTTTCGATCGCGTAGACCATAAAAAACTAATAAGTAAACTAAACGCGTATGGCATAAGGGGAAATATATCAAACTTAATAGAATCTTATCTCTGTAATAGACAGCAAATAACGACAATCAGTAGAATTTCTAAAAAAACCGTAGTAACCTATAAATCTAACCTGAGAACGGTAAAATATGGAGTACCACAAGGTAGTGTACTGGGGCCATCCCTTTTTACTGTTTATATTAACGACTTTCCGACAACATCATCATATCCTATGACAATGTTTGCAGATGACAGCACTTTACTTTTCAATTGTGACGACGTGAGTAAAATAGAGCCTGAAATTAATTCTACACTACTATCAGTTGTGAATTGGCTACAAAATAATAATTTGGTTATAAATCTTGACAAAACAGTATTAATGAAGTTTCAACAAGGAGTAAACTACAATCTAGACTTAAATATTAAATACAAGGACACAATTATTAATGAAACAAATGAAACTAAATTTCTTGGACTAAACATAGAAAACACTTTAAAATGGAATTCACAAATTGACAAAGTATGCAGTAAGCTAAACCAGCATTCCTATGCTTTGCATATGCTAAGAAAAACGGCCAATCGAGCAACAGTTTTAACGGCTTATCATGGTTTAGTAGCTTCAACATTGAGATACGGAATTATATTTTGGGGGAATGCCACGGGTAAAGAAATGGTATTTAAGTGTCAAAAGAGGTGCATTAGAGGTATTTACAATTTAAAGACAACAAATAGCTGAAAACCGTTTTTTAAAAATACAAAAATGTTAACGATGCCCTCGCTGTACATATATGAAACGTCTATGTTAGTCAAAAATAATTTACATAAATTTGTTCGAGTAACTAGTCAGCGTCGTTGTGATCGGTTACAAGCAGTTGGGTCTAGAACTGCGCTGTATAGAAATAGTATTTTTGTAATGGCACTAAGGGTCTATAATAAATTACCAAAATGTATAAGGAGTGAAGATAATATCCGCAAATTCAAAAGTAAATTGTGTTTATTTTTATTAGATAAGACGTACTACACCATAGAAGAATTTTTAAATGATAAAATATGACATTGCTAACATTTTAATACAATTTACCTTTGACATGCATGTAACAATAAATTATAATTGATTAATTGCCTAATAACAGTACCATTAATTGGAATTATTTACAATATGATAAAGTGGAATATTATTTGCCTTTTGCTTTAATTGACATTATTTACTCGAACTTGACTTTTTATTGTACAAATTCTGACTTATTACTAAAAAATGAATAGATTTGTACACCAATTTCATTGGTAGGACATAGAGCTCAATTAAATTGTATCCATAAGACCTTTATTGTAATACCTATGTTCACAAATAAAGTTTGATTGATTGATTGATTGCATTGGACACTTCTAAGTGGTTCAGTGTATTTACTTTTGTACCAGCAATCCCACTATTCAAAGCAACGAGTTAGCATACCATGGTCGGCTTAGCCAATAGGACCCGGAGCTTCGCCGAATGAGCTCGATATGCCATCTCATTTTTCCCTTTTATCCCAGAGAAGTATGAATACATGCCAAAATAATACTATTACTACCGCAGGCATAGTCTTTAAACAAACGAGATGGGTGTAAAAACCCAGGATTCAACCTCTTCGTCTTCATGTGACCTTTTATTTTTTCATCAGCTTTTTGTAATGTGCCACTGCTGGGCAAAAGCCTCTTCCTTGGATTTCCAAATCACTCTGTTGGTGGATATCCCCTGACATTGTGACCCCTATATCTTAAAGGTTCTTTTGACCCACAGGGTCCCCTATTCAAAGTCGACCGAGGGATGACCCCAAGGTGTCTGCACACCAAGTTACAAGTCAATATTTTTCCATTTAAAATATGTGACCCCTATATCTCGGGGGTCTTTTGACCCACAGGGCCCATATTCAAATTCGACCGAGGGATGACCCCAAGGTGTCTGAACACCTGGTTACAAGTCAACCGGTACAGTGGTTCCGGAGCTATGCCTGTGACTAACAAACTTTCACTAGCAGACAGACACACAAACCCACATAGTGTTTTCATTAACCTCTTCAAAGAAGATTCAGAGGTTAATAAAAACACAACACTCAACGCTGTGGCAGTAGCAAGGCAACGACTCTGCCGTTTTTGCAGTCAACTAAGACAGGTAACTCTTCTCTCTTAGCCTTTATTATTCCCAAGTCACTTGGGGTCGGCGTTTCTGGTCTAACCGGATTTGACTGGATATCAGTTTTTACACGGAGCGGCTGCCACCTGACCTCCGCAACCCGAAGGCTAACGATACCCTAAGGCTAGACCAGTGTCAGGATATTAGAGGGTACTAACTTTCCCAATAACGACTGCCATAGATGTTCATGGCAGCCGGGACCGACGGCTTAACGTGCTCTCCGAGGCACGGAGCAGGCGATAATTGTCAATCAATACGCACATAATTTCGAAAAGTCATATAACTTCCGAAAGTCAGAGGTGCGCGACGTGGGTTCGAACCCGAGACCCTCTGCATTGCAGTCTGTTGGTCTCCCCACTGAGCTATCGCTGCTACTGCTGCTAAGACAGGTAACTAAAACTTTAAATATATGCTTACCAGCAGCCTTCCTCCTTGTCCTCTGTTCCTCCTCACTACGCGACAGCTCTTCACGCGTATAGTGATAGAAGAACGTATCATACTCGTCGTACAAGTGCGGCTTTAACTTGTAAACACCGCGGTTGTTGCCACCCGTCGGCTTGGTGAAGTCTGCCACTTCATGGATCACGGCTTCTAGACCTGTCTCGTGGAGCTGGTCTTCGGGTAATGACCTGTTGATAATATAGGGTAGTTGTCAAATACGAATTCTTTTCTTTTAAATAAAATGACAACTCCTGCATTAGAAATAATGCCTGTGTTGCGGGGGACTTTACAAACATTCAAACATCGTTTTACAGATCCTATAATACTGATTCGGCTTATTGGAATACTGAGGAAGATGGATCATCTCTGTTCTATATACTAGTATTACACCTGCCTGTTTTGAATGTTATAGCAAATCGTATGTAGTCAAAAAATTGTTGCTGTTCGTTTGATAGTCGTATAACTGAGCCCACTTGTCCATAGATGTAGTAACCTTTGACAGAAAACCAGTGAAACAGTAAAAATATGATTACATTATGCCCGTTTTGTAAAAGCACTGGAGTCTGTGATACCCATTCACATTTTTCCTCTTATCAGTTCCTTTTCTAATGAGGCAGCAACGCGCGAGAGATACCTCAAGTAATAAATGCAAGCAATCTTAGGATTGTCAAGACAGGCAAGAAGTCACGTTAACTCAGAATAATGGTTCTGTAGCGGCACTATATAAGACCAAGTAGTTACGATATACGACAAGAGTAGCACTCTACAATTCTGAGCACCGCAAGCGAAGTTTACACAGCTAGTTATTATATATTATACAAGTTCCCTATATCAACCAGCGGGCGCTCCGTCCATCGTCAACCCTACCAGACTAGCTGCTGGCCAGCCTCGAGAACGTGCAAGGACCGGTCCAAAGTAATGGGCCGCGATGACACCATCTTAAGGAGTCACCTCCACATGGTTTACCAACCTGCACCAAAAACACAAACTTCTATAAAACATGATGGTAAACCATCACACCACGGCTCGCCTGGCATGATCACTTAGCCTGATCGGAGGATTCTCCCTGTACACTGGCAGGATATCACACTCCACTCCTCCAATTCTGATAGCCAATACAAGACGTTTTTGTAAGAGGCTGACACTGGCATACATACAAACATTAACTTACGCTTATTATAATTTATTTCTCACCTGTTAAGTTCAGAGTGCGGCATCGGTTTGACGCAGAGCATCTGTATGATCTCTTTCTTAGTTCTGTCCTCATTGGTCACCTCGCCTACGCCGGGCACGTACCGGGATCCCACAACTAATAACAATTTTAAACATTTTAGAGCCTGGTATGTAGTAATAAACTTTGATAGTAAAATAATATATTTTGTGTCTTACACGAAACATTTTTGATGATTGCAGCCCAAGTTAGATATAATTATCTGGTATAATCAGCTACATAAATCGAAAAACATACATACATACGTAGATTCACGCCTGTTTCCCAGAGGGGTAGGCAGAGACTACGGATTTTCATTTGCTACGATCCTGACACACTTCTCTGGCTTCATTCACTTTCATCGCATTCCTTATACACGCCCGTCGGTTCAAGGTGCTCTTAACCTGGCCTTTGTCCAGAACGCCTCCGATCTGATCGAGAAACGTTCGCCTAGGTCTTCCTCTTGCGACTGTTCCATTCGAAAAACATGTGCGACATTTTGAATAACTTTATCATACACAGTAATGATAATTCCTAACTCTCTACAGCAGTAATAGATAAAGGATTGGTATTTTAATTACAATATATTACTATAGATTTTTTTATTTAGAGCCTAGTATCGTCTGAGAATATAAACACAATTTGAAGTCACTGCATCGATGCTGAAGAATATATGACATTATAGCAACTGTGGTAAAAGTAGCATTTCCTAAATTTGACACGTACTTGTAATGAGCAGTCCAAGGAACTCCTCGACCATGCTGATGGTGTGCCTCAGGGTATCGTCCTCGATGCTGCGCTGTTCGAAGTCAAACGCCGCCCAGTCCAGCAAGTTGAACTTGTTCAGGACGTGGATTATGAATTCATTACTTTCAATGAGAGATGCTCCGATCTGTTGAAAAAGAGAATATAGTAAATTTTACCTTAGTAGAAGTACATGTAGAGTTAAGGCTTTAGAAAGTGTCCAATCGGTTTTCCTATAGAGCAAGACGAGACAGCTGTTCTAAAGCAATGGTCGCTGCTCATGAATATTGCTGTGTTCCTTTATCATGACATAGTCAATAGGATTACAGTCAAGTCACTGTCTACCTTAAAAGAAAGGGGAACAAAACAGCATTTCTGACAAATTTTGTCGAGTCTAATTTACTTGACGACTGATCTTTATTAGTCCATGTTATCTTTATAGAATGGAGCAGTAAAATTGGAGCCAGCACTTTGTGCAATATCGTACTTAATATAGGAAGACTATCGCTAAAAGAAGAGGGTAAATACTCCAATACAGCGACAAAACAGAGTTTAGTAAGGAAGGGTCGTATGTCATAAGATCAAGTTACCTGATCGCAATCTGAATTTTTAAGGCATATCCCACACTTATTAGATAGACGGTATCGTGGCAATCTATACAAACATTCAAATAACAGACACAAAGAAAACCCAAACTAAGAAAAGGCCATTTGGAGTTCACACAAATGTTTGTACCGTGTAATATTGGAATTCCCAACATTCAGCGTAGAGGCAGTGGCGACTACGAACGACTAGGGCATTAGTGTAAATAAATCAGGCAAAACTTCTAAAATAAAAAAAAGATCTATATATTTGTGTATGTGTGTGTGACCTGTAGCATGACGACGTCCCTGTCCAGCATCTCTGCGCGGCACTTGACGTTCTGGTAGAAGTAGAGCTGGTTGATGAGCGCGAAGCCGTTGCGGCGCCACATGCCCGCGTGCACCTGGCCGATCATCGCCATCGTCTGCAGCACCGGCTCTGGGGAACAACATATAGATATTAAACACACACGTACAGTCAGCGACATAAGCCGATATAAGTACACTTGCAAAATTTCGATTACCTCTATCTTTTCAAATTAGATTTTACCTGCGGTTTTGTTCGCGTAAATGTAGGTATAATTAGGTTAGGTTAGTATTTTATGGATAAATCCCTAGGATGGATGGTACCCTATGTCTTTTTCTGTTCCACTGACATCGTGTTTGTGTAATTACGTGATTATCGATCGAGTATTAGGCGTGAAAACGTAACAAACAAACAAACTCACAGTCGCATTTATAATATTAATTAGGATTAATTTATTAGATACAACATTTTTAAATCCCTCGTTAGTCCGTTCACTCTTGACAGAGTGGTCGTGTTGATGACGCTGCATTTTCATAGGCTAAAACAGCCCCTGCGATGCGCCTCCACTTCTTGTGGTCTTCAGCGTCTCTGGAACTTTGGACCATGGAGGTTTGTGTCGCAGCTTTGATGAGGTCTGTACAAATGTAAGTGATCGACCGCGTGACCGTTCGCCCTCCACCTGTCCTTGGACAACGAGTCGTTCCATGGAGTAAGTGAATATTTAAGGATTCGTATTTGCTCAGTCGACGATAATCTCTGCTTGATTTTTAGTTTCGCCAGGATCGAGACTTTGGTCCTTAACGCTGTCCAAGAAATGCGCAGCAGTTGCCTCCAGCACCACATCTCGAGTGCATCGATTTTGCGTCGGTCTTTGAGGTGAACTGTCCACGTTTCTGCGCCATAAAGAAATATCGGGCAGACTAAGACACTTCTCATTAGGCGGACTTTCGTGGTTTTGGTGGTAATATGGTTGCACCAGACTCTTTTCAGCTTGTCAACGGCAGATCGTGTGATAACACATCTCCTTCGGATCTCGTCTTCACATCCTCCAGTGTTTGTGATAGTGGAACCCGAGGTACACATAAGAAATCATTTTTAAATAGGATATTGGTATTTTCCCAGTCTGGCAGGTCTAGATTACAGCAGAATACCAGATTTAAACTTATATTTATGTGTTACGCCCAATAAGTAAAATTGCCTTTGCCATTTCCTTATAGGGAAAGCAAACTGCGAGTGGTAACGGTATTGTGATCGAAGACTATTGTAGTAACTGCTTGCCATCGACACATGTTAAGACTGCGCCGAGCGCAAGACAGATAATGACAGAGCAAATCGGCGCGCGGCCGCCATAGTAAAATTGTATGGAGGATTTGAAGTGCTTTTTTGATAAATATGTATCTTTATTGTCAACCAATAACTTAAATATTTGGGACCGACAAATTGTAATATAACTATTTATGTTTTGTTTAAGCTGTAAAATAGGAAAGATTTCTACTGTTATAATCTATAGCAAATTTACGTAATTTTGTTGGAGAGAATATTAATTATTTTAAGTTTTTTACACGGAATAATTGTAAACACATTCATTGTTATGGTAAATGTATATTTAATATTTGTATTAAACAAAAAGTAATTATTTTATTCACTTAACTGTGACCGCCTGCATTGGCACATTTCGCTCGTATACTGCCAACATGGTAGTGTAACAACAATGGTTGACATGTTAGCAGTATAACAATGCAGTGTTCGAAGTACGTACCTATAAGTTCCTCGGGCGAGGGCTTGGGCTTGTCCTGGCGGTCGAACTCCTTGGAGTGGTAGGTGAGGTCGTGCTGGTGCAGCAGCAGGTGCAGGCCGGCGAGGTAGCGCGACAGCGGCCGGTGGATGGACACGGGCTCCGTCGACACGTCGTACGGGATCACTGACGCGCTCTGGTTGCCCAGCTCTGGGTGCAACATTTTATTTTATTTTAACATTTTAGGAAAACTTACAGCTAGATATACAATTAACATTGTACTAATAAGGTGATGGCCAATAAAATGTTTTTATCGATGAAATATAATAAAAACTCGTTGCACAATTGTTTCTTTTTTTAATTTAGCGACGCTAGTGAAGAAAATATCAATAATAATAATAATAATATTCTACCACATACACACAACATCATCCAGCCTAAACTAAGCAGAGCTTGTACTATGGGTTCTAGACAATGGATAAACATACATAGATACTTTTTTTTTGTAAATACATACATATTACACATAGAAACACAATATCAACACTCCGGATGATGCGAGATTTAATTACAAAATATGGGAGTCTGGCTTACTCTCTTGTACGTAGTTCTAATACCATAGTATTCTACTTCATGTATCACATGTTGTTAAAGTTAATAAAGATGTTTGGATGTCTGTTACAAATGGATTTGGTGGACATATTTGGACCATGTCCTGAATTAACACATATGATACTTTTGGGATTCACGCAGGCGAAACCCCACGCAAAAGTTAGTGTACAATAATCTATATATAGTAGAATAATTAGATTTCGACGTTTCATATAGTAGAGTAAAATAAATAATGTAAAATTAACCATGAAGCAAATGAAAATGGAAGAAACCATGACACTAAAAAATCATGAGTATTTATAATTTGAATCGGTCTAGAGTTCCACGGCTAAGTATTAAATATGTTTCTAATCTAATTTTATATTTTCCTTGACCTAAATAGCATAAAAATAACAAAGATAATGTAATAATGTGAACATAATTATTATTATACCTCGAACAACTTTAGGCGGGGGCGTATAAGTGTCGCTGTGTTTCCTCAGCGCCATACGGTATACGGATGCAGCCAACCCCTTCTCTGCCGCGCACCACTCCAGTGATAGCGTGATGCTGTGAGCAAGCTTCACGTGTAGATTGAACGCGGACTCCCATTCCGGCTCGTATTCCATGTGCTGACCGACCTGTAGGACAAATAAATAAGAAACTTGTTTTTTAAATTTGAATGAAGGTAAGGTACACCTGAATTCTGATGAAACCTGGCGAGTAAAGGACGTACAGATGAGCAAAGTAAATACCTCCGAAAGTTATAGAATATCTGGAAGTGAGAGATCCGTAACGACTTCATAGATATATCAATCTAAAAAGTCATCATCGACATGCTCACAGAATTCATTGAAAGACACAATGAACATGTATGAATGTGGATACATAAACCTTAAAATTGCCATTGAAACTGAGATTTTCTTTAATGATAGAATATCGCTGTCCCTTTAGGTTCCGATAGTTAGATGACAATCGCTTCGTGGAACAACTGATATTTAGTTCAATTCGGTTAGACGGGAAGCTGACTTCAATAAACTTGGTTTAAAAGACTCGATTGAAGAGGGCCAAACCTTTAACATTTTAACGATGCCGAAGCGAATCTTATTTAAACGTTCTGGATTTTTACCAAATAAAATAAAAAAATTGAGAACAAAACATTCGCTCCACACGTATTTAGTTGAACTAAAGGTCCTTCCATACGGGGCGCCGGACCAATCAACCGATTAAAAACACTGCAGCCGAACTACGCATTAACCGGTCGTATACCGCCGGCTCGCATACCAGCCGGCAGATTTGTACCCGTCGTAGGCCGGTGGCTCGCATGCGAGCCACCAAATTGGCGCCAAAACGCCGCGCGCCGCCTTCGCTTTAGCTTAAGCTAACGTAAAACCAATTTGGTGGCTCGCATGCGAGCCACCGGCCTACGACGGGTACAAATCTGCCGGCTGGTATGCGAGCCGGCGGTATACGACCGGTTAAGGTAAAATATCAGTTACCAATATTTTGCATTGTAACAACCTCTTAAACTTAAGAAAAGTCTAGAAAAATGTATGTACTTGGAAATTATATGGTTATATATGGCTCGCAATCAATAGAGACCCTACCGTTCGGCTTTGCTGTGCTTACCATCAGAGCTGCTCAGTCTACAGATAGCAATATAATCAGGCACCTCACAATTATGTTGGACATAGACTGAACTGTCAATGAACTCGTTTGATCGTTATCAGTCTTATAGAAATCACACGCGAAAATTTTTACACCATCGCGCAGTGACACCTAAATTGTCTACGATGAACGGACAATGCAACAGTATTATGGGTAGTCTAGACCAAAATATATATTATGAGTTCTTGAGTTGGATCGTTTAAGACATTTATAGTTTTTCTCTAATAAGATGTCCTTATTGTACTTATTGGTATCGCAGCAATCTTCGGTCATATTGAAATATCATTATTAACAATTATATATACTTTTTTACTTCTGGTATTAAAATACTACTTTGTTTAATGTATAACATAATGTATATAGGAACTCACTAGAACTAATTCGATAACTACTTTTTGTGAAATGTGTTCTCTATATAGCGGATAACAGAACGGTGTAGTCATATTTAAATGTCACATAATGCAATGGATAACCGCGACAAATAAATCCATTAACTTTATTTCTACTAAGATATGGCATTTTCTTTTTAACGTCTTATCAATATCATCTAGTTGATACTTAACCAACACTATCAGCTGATTCGAGTGATTACCGTGTACCCGAACAGGACCAGGAGCAATTTTGATAGCGATGAAATGCGTTTGAAATTGTAATTGTAATAATCTTTGTTTTGAACCTGCTCCTTCTTCTGTACTTCTTATTTTTCAAGGTTGTTTATTAGGCCTTAAATATCACCACACCGTTCTGTTACACGCTGAATATATTCGGGCGATGATTAACTATGGCCACGTTAAACATGTCGATGAGTACTACCGCGTTACAAGACTTGTACTAAATCCTAACCAATACTAACCCCTCCCTGATTCGGTCACGTGAAGAGAGAACGCGTTCACGAGTCGAAGTGTGATAAGAATATATCTTACTCACTTCAGCAAATGAACGCGTCCCTCTCAACCGCGAACGAATCAGCCGGTATGTAGCAGCATGCTTCGGTAGAACTTCTCCCTGAATAAGTTTTGAAATAAATTATTTCAAAAACAAATACAACGGGTCTACTGAATGTTACTTCAGCCTGGTCACACACAGTTCCACGAATCGGTTTGTTGATACGGTTTTGAGTAGTATAGTAGTACGGCAATACCATTATGATCTGCGATCCGTCCGATTCACTACAAAGCTTAAATTATAGTATTTCATTTACCGAATTTGATGAAAACACACCACTGTATTAATTATTTTGATTCGTCCATCAGCGTACGGACACAGACATCCAGGCAGAACCTTTTTTTGTTACATAAGTTGACAGATTAATAGGGTGAGCCAGGTTTTTGGACTTTCATGAGGTACCGCTGCTGTCAGAACCTTACGCAATACGTATTTGTATTACCCTATACAACAAAACTGTTTCAGCAGACTGATTCGTTAAAGCGTTAAACGCAAGCTTGGAAAGAATGTGCCGTTGCTTCAAATGAATGCTTCGATAACTTTCTATGTCATAAAGTTATTAAAACAGCTTGTTTGTACCGATGCAATCTAGCATCAATTTATTTGGAGCCTCAGTCGTCTGATCATGGCGCCTAGCTAAAATTCGATGAAAGGTAAACCAAAATACACATAATATTGTCAGAAGGAGTACATACGGTGTGTATACCTTTGCTCTGTCTTTCGGAGATAAAGTACGTCTTCATATATTCCTAGGGAAGGCCAGAGGTGAACATGTGTACTACTCACCTGTCTAACAACAGAGTCCATTCCCTGCATCATGACGAGTAGCTGGAGCATTAACGAGATGCCATGCATGAAGCCTTTCTTGAGGTCATCGTCGAACGCAGGCGGCACTGAACTCAGCAGGTACTTCACATCGTACAAGATGAACTGAGCGCGCTTGAACGTTATAGGCACGTGGTTACGATCGAACTCTAGACGACCCTGCGGAGATAGAAGAATAAACTTATTATAATAGTAATTCAAATAACGTATAGAGATCATAATAAAGTTGAAGAGGTTGTGGTATATGACAGACGGGTAAATTATCGGCTGAATGCATGACTAGTTGATATTTTCTGCTATTTATTTAGTACTAGCTTTTGCCTGTGAATTCGTGAATTTTTTAAGTATGTATGGTTATTGGTCTTTCTTATTACTGGATTTTTAGGCAGCGTATTAGCGTATCAATATAAAACATGTACCAGATTTTAAGGTAGACTGCCAGCAATACAATTGGGAAATCCGCATTCAATTTCACGCAGTAGTTTTTGCGTATAGCGTGTACAAACATACAGACAAATCTTTATAAAGTTATCACACATAAATTTTTCTTAAATATCTCCTATGTGCAGATATCGACCAGTTACAATTTTAATATATGTATAGATGAAACAGGCTGGTCCGCTCGAGGTAGTACCACTTACTTATAGAAAATGGGCGAAAAGATTATATAAATAAATAAAATATGTATAATCTTACTGTTTTTCATCCAGTAAGTACGCAACGCGCGAGTATCTTAGGCATACTGTAGGTGGTGACCGGTCCTGTATCATCTTTTTGGACGGAGCTGAGATCGTATGAGTAACCTAACAACTTTCCGCGTCGGTCATTTACGCACAATGCTTCAATGGGACTAAGTGCGGATAACACACGTCCAACTAACTATATTGTAAGTGATAATATATACGGTACAAACTCCTGCCATGTTTTCTGTGTTAAAGATATGTTACTTACATTATTACAGCGTCGATTACACTCGCTGACGAAGGTGTTCATGACCACGAAGAGTGCATCATGCTTGGCGATTAGGTGGTGCGCTAGTGTTGGCGTCGTATACAGTTGCACTGATAGCGAGGATATCGAGAACGAGTGGTCGTGGTCGTCGCGGATGAAGTCCTTCAGGATTGAGCCTATGAACAGATGGGTATTAACCTGTTAGCTAATCTTATTAATCTTATTAATAAATAATTATTATCAGAAATTGATGCACTTGGTATAATTCCTGCATCGCGGGGAACTTTACAAATATTCAAACATCAGACACAAAGAACACCCAGTCTTGGAACTACTATTTGTGGATCACTTTTTTTTCTGCTAGAGCAGCTAAACTTTAGCTATAGTACTATGAGTATTTATGGCTCGCATCAGTTAACAAACGGCCAAACGCATGTCAACTGCTGTGATTGGCTGACTGAATTTGCAACAGCCAATCAGATTACTTGACGTTATTTTGATTTCTGCATCATTTTTTATTAACATTTCAGTGATGTAGATGGCGCTACGTGTCTCTAAATCAGAGGAACCCAGATCTTTTTTCGCATAGGCCACTTTCAGAATTTAGCTGGTGCCGGTGGACCCCCTGCAGCTACATTTCTACCATATTCCTTGGCATTCGTATTTATATTGGAGAAGAATAAACTTTCTTTTTTTAATTCTCGGGACTGAACCTACAACGGCAGGCGGGCTGACCTTTTTTGTTTTAGAAATTCTCAACCGAAAAATCGGTAGGATCGAGACCACTGGTACTGAATATCTACAGTGATAGGTGAAGTCAAGCCACCATTTTAGTACTTCATTATCGAAGACAAATATTTTTTCGTGGCTTTACGAATTGTGCTAACCCATTTTTTTTTTCAAGCCAACGTAGACCCCCGTCGAGTCTCCAGTGGACCCGTGGGGGGTCTACCTGGACCACTTTGAGATCTAATGCTCTAAATTGTTCTTCTTCTTTTATAAAGACAGCGCCCGTTCAGGTTTAATTCCTGAGATACCTGAGACTTTACAAATATTCATACAACGGACACAAAGAACACCCAGATAAGAAACAACTATTTGTGGACCACATTATTTTTTTCTTTGTGGTAATGGAACCTACAACACTCGGGGATGTGACAGTGGCAAGACGACCGCTTAAACCACTACCTATGCCATCTATGCAGTCTTAATTATAATTGATAGAACACAGGAACATCATATCTTTTACTCACAACTAAAACTACCATATCCATAACTACTTACCATAAGTCTTAGTGAACAATATCGCCATGCTCCTCTTTGTGGTATAGTCCATCAGGGTGGTGGCTATCAGGAGACGGTGCCAGGCGGTTCTGGCAGCCTTCCACATGCGAGAGTCGTTCTGCATCACGCCGCACGCAACCCCACCACCCCCTCCAACAGAGGCACTCGCCCCCCATACTTCTTCGCCTAGCGCTACTTGGCTTACGGCTAAACGGAGACTCGGTTCTTGACTTACGAAGTTTTGTAACCTAAGGTGAGGGTATAACAAGCTCAGTAAAGTTCATATAAATAAAATGTTATTGTTTTATATTTTTCACTATCCCTTCGATTCCGTGGCATAAGCTTACGCTTATCTTTGGGATGATAGCAAAATCCTGGATTCGGGTGCCATGCCGGGTTAAACAACGACTAGAGTTCCAGTCTTTTTGAGGTTATATTGGTCCCTTGTGCTGGCAGTGCAATGAGTCTTATTTTGAATGGGTTGGCTACGCGAAAATTATACTCCTGGTCTTGTGACCCTATAGATTATGGTAACTGCTTATGATCATGCACACCATATACTTCTTTACCACATTGGTAGTATAAAAATATCAGACGCATTACCGCTACTACCAAACAATCTCAATAGTAGTGCTGAATTGCTCATTTTAGCCTTACAATGTTTACTGGTGAACATAGGAACTGAGTTAAAACAGCTCGCCGCCAGTACCCAATATATCTTTCTATCTAGTAGGAGAGCATGCCAAGTAGGTATTTCAGACTACTCGAAAATCTTCTTAGACCCTCAAGTATCTTTCAGGTAAAATAAATATTTTGAGATACTCTTGGGTGATTTTCGTGTATTTGTCGAGTGATTTTCTTGTATATCTTGAGTGATTCTCGTATAGTTCTCGAGTGACTCTTGTGTAGTTCTCGAATTATTATCGTTTAGTTCTCGAATGATTGTCGTGTACTCATCAAGTAATTTTCTTGTAGTTCTCGAGTATTTCCCATGTAGTTCTCGAGTAATATTCGAATAGAAGCCAATAAAGATTAAAATATGTTCAGTCATACTCACCAGTTCAGCATCTTCATGGCGAAAGTCTGGTGCGCGATGACGTGCGCGTGCATGACGAGCACCTTGAGGCTGGGCCCGTGGCGCGACGTGAACCTTTCGAACATCGCCGTGCAGCTGAGCCAACAGTATACGTCACCCCACACCGACACCACAGTTCGGGCACGTGTTTACAACGCACGCAGCGGGTTAGGATTTACGTATACGTATACGGCCGCGGTTAACGTACAGACAAAGCTAGGTTAAGCCAGTTATAGATAAGGCGAGATCTAAGCATTAGGGTATTTTAGGCTATGTGTGTATTTATTAAGTACGAATGTTAAAATTTTGATGATTTGCGTTTCAATTTATAAGCTTTTGCAGGCAAAGATGTAATTCTTGCATGATTAAATTGAGTTAAATTGATTTTGACAGTTTGTATATTTTATTGTACAATAAATTATTCTGTAGGTTTTCATTACGCTAACTATACACAGCGTTCCATTTTATTGAACATAACAAAGGGTAAGGAAAAAGCTAACTATATGAATTTATTTAAGAAGACTTTAGACCAGTAAAAATTGGAAATGTAGGTGCCATCTGCATTTAATAAATGTTCGTAATTGAAATGCTTCACACATTTATTTAAATCATTTAATCACCACGGTAAAAATATTGTTCTATACACAATTGCAATGCAAATTTGAGATGTGATAATATCGTAATCGTCTATTTTAAAGGCAAACTTCAGCGCATAAATATGTATTTGCAAAAGTCACATATTTTTCGCAATCGATAGTTCTTCTCTTACTTTTATTTATTTATCTACATATCGCACTCTTAATAAAACAGCGACTTAACTCGAAATTTGAAAGTAAGGCAATTTGAACTCTAATTGTATATGTTAAATTCTAATATTATATTTGTGTTAAATCTTTGCAATAGAGTTCAAATTTGTTTAATCCAAAATACTGAGATAAGTCTCTGTTTTATTAAGGGTGCGAATTATGTATACTTTAGTAAACGATGCTCGTAATACAAATATAATGTTGTTATTCTTTTGTTCATTTTTAGTAAATAATTATATTAACTAAAAGAACAGCGATAGCTTAGTGGGGATACCAATAGACTGCAATGCAGAGGGTCTCGGGTTCGAACCCACGTCGCGCACCTCTGACTTTCGGAAGTTATATGACTTTTCGAAATTATGTGCGTATTGATTAACAATTATCGCCTGCTCCGTGCCTCGGAGAGCACGTTAAGCCGTTGGTCCCGGCTGCCATAAACATCTATGGCAGTCGTTATTGGGAAAGTCAGTACCCTCTAATATCCTGACACTGGTCTAGCCTTAGGGTATCGTTAGCCTTCGGGTTGCGGAGGAGTTTGTCAGGTGGCAGCCGCTCCGTGTAAAAACTGATATCCAGTCAAATCCGGTTAGACCAGAAAAGCCGACCCCAAGTGACTTGGGAATAATAAAGGCTAAGAGAGAAGATTTATATTAACTACTAACTGTAAATTTTAATGCAATTAAACCTCGCCTTATATTACATAATAGCAAATAATATCGAATAATACATCTGATACCGAAATACTTCTACCGTACCGTAATCGGAACAAAATAACAGTTATTTAAATATACATATTCATGCTTTTAGTAAAGACGTGCCCATTGTTAGAATAGTAAAAGTAAGGAAATTAAATAAGAAAAGTACATTAAAAAGCTAACAACGCTTATAGATAAGCATAATGCTTAATATAGCATAATATTTAATGAAAATGTGACATGTCAGCGTGTCTTCGACATTAATAATTATAAATGTGACGTTAACTACATAAATTCTATTCGTTTATCACACACCGAATCCACAGATAAATTACAGAAATATACGATGATTTCATAGTTAACACTCCAATTTCATTTTCAATATATGTATATAATATAGATAAGAAACTGACAGCTTTGTAACTGCCTAAATCCAAAGGTAAACAACTCTAAAATTAGACCTCACTATTTGCGCATAATTTATTCTTATGTAAATAAGACATATTTTACCAATTATTTATTTGTTGGGAAAATGTTGAAATACTAATTAGAATTGCAATTATGTGGTCTATATTATCTATTATAAATGAATAAATTAGTACTTTAGTAACTTAGATTATTTGCCACCGATATAACGTACCTATCCTTCTAAGACATATCTATCCAAGTGAGGTCCAACCTTAAAAATAAATGCCTTGCCACTATTCTTAAATAATAAATTAGTTAGATTTACTTTAGCTGTTAATTTATAAGAAATATTTCTTTTTATTGCAGTTTCGGTGTGAGCCCTAATAAACACGTACAAATATATTTAAAACACTTACTTAGCAATTTTAAATATAGCGTTGTTACGCGTTGTTAGTTGCGTGAGAAGTAAAAACGTTTGTATTAGATTTTCGCCGATAGTCGATGATAACATGACACTAGAAATAATACAAGCAATATTTCATACATTAACTGTACGAAAGAAGCTGAGGTGCCACATTTTTGGTGCTATACAGCAAGTTACTAAAATGTGTGGTCATATTTAAATGCTCCACTACCATAAGGCATACCACGGCAAACGCATACAAGTTCACTATTTGAAGCCAAGAACATATTAATTTTAACCGAGTATCATTTTATAATAAATCTCAATTGAGTCAATTTAACGACTGATTTTACCGAATATATCCGTTAAAAATAAAAAAGACACAAAAGTAACTGATATTAAAATAAGCTACTAATATAGCATGTTTATATCACCATGAGTCATCATCATGCATGCTTTAGTCTGTTATAATTAAAGGAGTACACATTTATAAACCGTATATGATAAATTATTTGTAAACTGCTGTATATATTGTATGTTGGCTTCTAAATAAATAATAATAAAATGAGATGCCTCCAAAATATGTTTTATAAATGCTAATTATTTTTTCTTGCGTCTGACACGGCTAAACGTTAGGAATAGTAAATACAACCACATATTTGAGAGACATATATATATATATATATATATATATATATATATATATATATATATATATATATATATATATATATATATATAGACTACTATCATAACTGTATAGTACATAATTATATTAATAGTACAGATATGAAAATATATGCATATCATAACATTTTTTATGTTAGAGACTTAGCAACGAAGAGACTACACTTATTCAATATTTATTGTCATAAAATGTCCAACGAACCTTCCTCATGAATCACTCTGTCTATTGGTGAAAACCGCATGAAAATTCGTTTAGTAGTTTTTGAGTTAATCGCGAACAGAGAGGCAGACGCGGCGGAGGACTTTATTTTATAATATGTAGTGATACAGATATGTTATATGACAAAAATCTAGGATATTATGACAACAAATAATTGAAAAAGCTTGTCACTGACCTGCAACTCCTCTCGTAAAACAATTATGGAATATTGTCAATGAATCATTAGTAGAAAATAAATTATATTGTCTTGTATCGACGAAAAATCAATACAATATTTAAAATATATACAGCTTGCTTATAATTTGTTGTGTCATATATAAATAAGAAACTTTTCTGAGTACAATGCGTTTGTTGTTTTGTTACCGTTAATTATTTATATATCAAACACTAAAAAAGGTTAAGCTTTAGTCTTTACTTTAAAACCAACGCGATTATGGTACGCAGTATTAAGACTGCGCCGAGCGTAAGACAGATAATGACAGAGCTCGTGCGGCACATATTCAAATCGGCGCGCGGCCGCCATAGTAAAATTGTA
Source organism: Catocala fraxini (assembly GCA_930367265.1). NCBI lineage: Eukaryota > Metazoa > Arthropoda > Insecta > Lepidoptera > Erebidae > Catocala > Catocala fraxini. The sequence goes on from OV884045.1 coordinate 18,207,143, forward strand.
TGGAGTATTTGAAGTGCTTTTTTGATAAAATGTATCTTTACTGTCAACCAATAACTTAAATATTTGGGACGGACAAATTGTAATATAGCTATTTATATTTCGTTTAAGCTGTAAAATAGGATAGATTTCTTCTGTTATAATCTAAAAATCACGTAACACGAGCTTAAGTTTTTGCTTTTTTCGTGCAAATTTACGTAATATTGTAGGCGAAAATATTAACTAAAAAAAATAAAATAAAATAAAACTAACTAAAATTCACATAGAATAATTGTAAACACATTCATTGTAATGGTAAATGTATATTTTATATTTGTATTAAACAAAATGTGTTGATTTTATTCACTTAACTGTGACCGCCTGTTTTGGCACATTTCGCTCGGCGCAGTCTTAACTATAAAAGTTGGTAAATGTAGGCCCTAAAATAAAAATTGTTTATTTTTTTAATAGTCGCTTCTATATATGGAAATGTTTATTGTTATTTTGCCATATTAAGCAACTAAAAAAAATATAAACAAAATAGGTTTTTGTGGCATTGAAATAACCTATGTAAAATATGTAAACTGGAAAAACGATATCATATTGGTCAGCAATAAATACATACAGCGTTGATAGTTATAACTTATATGTAATGTCAATATTATATATGTATTATTATTATGTATGCATTATAAAAATAAGGACTTCATATAGATATGAGTTCTTTTTTAAATGCTTAATTCAATATGTACAGGAATGCTTGCATATAATAATCAGATCGTTAATATAAACTTATTTGTATACATGTGTGTGTGTGCATATAAATAATGGTCCATTGCACACATGCACACAAATATGTTTATAACATCACATCTATATAAGCTCTTTAGAAAAAAGCTCGCAATACCAATACGTTTAGTACAATAATATAATTTATATTCTCTACAATGCTTGATGTGCCGCTAAGTAGCTAACTGAGCGCCAAAGTCACTTATTTCAATAGCTTAATATAACATTGAGTATCAAAGCACAAGTCAAACATTTGTGTAAGTGAACATGGATGTTTGTCTTGGTCTGGATGTTTCTATGTATAATATGTCTGTATTACAAAAAAAAAGTATATATGTAATCCATTGTCTAGTACCCATAGTACAAGCTCTGCTTAGTTTGGGCTAGATGGTGTGTGTATGTGGTAGAATATTATATTATTATATTATAAAAATCAACTGAATCTTGACTTTTTTTCTGTCTGCCTTAGCAGGTAAAATAAATAGCTTACAATTCTTTGCTGTATATATCGCACCCTTAATAAAACAGAGACTTATCTCAGTATTTTGGATTAAACAAATTTGAACTCTATTGCAAAGATTTAACACAAATATAATATTAGAATTTAACATATACAATTAGAGTTCAAATTGCCTTACTTTCAAATTTCGAGTTAAGTCGCTGTTTTATTAAGAGTGAGATATATAAGTCTATCTATTTTCCACAACATAAAGAATCGTAGAGAATATTCAACTCTGATAAAACAACCAACTACTCAATAAAGCATTACGCATTCCCTATAAAACTCAACATTGCCAATTTCTGCAAAACTGAGCATCACGTATAGGGAATGCCTGACGCTCAACATTACTACAATTGAGTAATCGTCAACAACACTTACATTTCAATGTCGGTCTTGAGTTTGTCGCACACTTGAAACGAGTTGCACTTGACAAGCGCTCGGCCTTCCCGGTCGATGAGGCTCACCAGCTCTAAAGAATCACGCTGGTTGCATTTGGTTACCCTTACTAGGGCTGTTATGACCTGTAGTTAATTAAATAAAAATTAATCGTTATTAAGTTGGTAGTCAATAGTCATACATAACAACAGAAACACGTTGTTTTGTTCAGTCAACAGCAGTTGACATGCATTTGATGGTAATTCTTTTTTGTATTGATGTGCCTTTTAGAAACAGGCCGTACCAATTGGTTATTTTAAAAGTTGTAACGATAAAATATGAAAAAATTGCAGCGTAAGCCTAGTAGGAAACCGTTGAACTGCCACGCAGAGGTCTCGAGACCGATCTCAAGGCGCGCATCTCTGACTTTTCGAAGTTATTAAATAGTTAATTATCGCTTGCTTTAACGGTGAAGGACAACATGGTGAGGTAGCCTGCATTTCTATGACTTCTCAATAATGTTCTCGAAGATATGTGAAGTCTGCCAACCTCCACTGGGCTAACGTGGTAAATTATGGCCTAACCCTTCTCACTGTGAGAAGAGGCCCGTGCTCAGCAGTGGGACATTTTAATACAGGGCTGATATTATTATTATTATATAGGAACAATAATAAACTAGCATTCTAACCACAATAGGGTAGTTGCCTATGTTTGATTTTGTACATAATTTTACCAAAAAGCGCAAATAACAATTTAGAAAATCATTTATGTGCAAACAGTATAAAAATTGGTTGTAAAATAATGAAGTAATAATATTTTAAATTTGAATATAAGCAACAAGTGAGAATGGGCAATGAATTGGCGTAAATCTTAGAGTTCGAAAAAATGGTTCAAGTAATATGCAAAGGTCACGTGACACTACGTGACCTTGAGGTCAGAGGTCAAAGGCCATAGTAATTTCCGGTGTATATCGACTATGCCGAGTCGAATGGCGCTGACCGCGAGTCTCTAGCTCTTACGGTTCTAGAGTTGAAAGTTGTATAACAGACGGACGGACAAAGCTGTTGTATAAGAGCTTTTTCGAACTCTAAAATTAGAGCTCTAGTAGGTATATATCCATCTCCCTTAGACAGCTGGATTAAGTTAGCGGTTACACAGTGTGTATCGTCCATCCTTTTTCTGTCATTTGACATATCTTATTTAATTTTGAGTAGATTTGAAAATTCTTTATATTTTAGAGCTTAGGTAATGTAATTATTTAACATAAATCACTATCACTACATATAATAAAACGAAGTCCCCCGCCGCGACTGTCTATTCGCAATAAACTCAAAAACTACTGCGGATTTTCACCAATAGACAGAGTAATTCACGAGGAAGATATTATTTTAATACCCGGGGCGGGTCGTTAGACTTAAATAAATGAGAGCCATCAACCCTATTGTTACTATATATAAGTATCAGTAAAATACTAGTAAGGTTTATAAAACAGTGTATAAGTAAAATGATGTTATTCACCTGATCGAACGTGTGAGTCTCGTCGTTGTACAGTACTGTGCAGTAACAGTCCGGCTGGTCCAGTATCTGTAGGAGATCTCGCTCAGCATCTTTCAACCTGAAATCAATATGACAATGTTATGAATATAGTCTATATATACAAAAATCTCGTGTCACGGTGTTTGTGGTCGCACTCCTTCGAATTGGCTCAACTGATTTTTATGAAATCTTAATTTATATTTTGTAGTTATGTCGTAAAGTATATTTCATTCTGCTAGGTGATTAGGGTGTCCCTATCGAATGAATTTATATGACAAAACAACGTTTGCCAGGTCAGCCAGTAATGTATGTTTTTAATACACTTTTAGCTTGACCTAACAACAAATTATTGAACATGATTTTCAACCACTTAAATCTTTGTATACTTATCAAGGACCGATGAGAGTACAATAAGTTTGTCTTAGTATCCTGGCCAGGAACACCAGTATCCTGGTGATCCTGGCCAGGATCACGTCTATTTAGTATCGGTAAATACTTAAGTCAGTTTTCCGAATACCCCTTTCCGGATAACGTCCGAGTAACTAACTACAAAGTCATAAATGAATAATAGTTCTATTTATTCATGACATAAATAATATATATTTATTATACATCATTTTGTGAAATTATCACATTGCTCTGGAGGAACGAAGGGGTATGTCAGGCTTCTACATACTGAAACCACACCCGTGTTCTTTCTCTTGCTTTTAGTATTCCGGAGCTACGGGATTCCACAGACTCAGACGGATTGCTCACGGACACAACGGGATCGCACATGGATTAATCATCACCAACTTATTATCTCAAAATCGCATAATCTTATAAGGATACATGTTAAGGCTTCATTCACACGTACCACCACCACACCACACCGACGCGACAAAAGGTGATCAAGCAGTGGTCACGTGTGAATAGTGTCACTGCAGCTTTTTGCAGTTGCGTTGTGGTTCAAACAAAATGTGGACGTGGTTGAGTTGTCGTTAGTAGTTGTGATGCGGTTGCGACGACGCAATGACGCTCACGAGTGCAGACAGACAGTTCGACACCGGTTTTCGTCGACGCAGCGTTGTGTCTGTGATGTGGTCGGGGTTCGGCCGCTAATTCGCGGTGTCGCAGTGGTTGCGATGTGGTTGGTATCACCTACGTGGTCGATAATGACGGCAAAATGTGGTCCGTGTAAATTCTATTATTTTCAATACAAAATTGCGCCTGTCCACGTGGTGTGGTTGTGGTACGTGTGAAACAAGCCTAAGCGTAAGGTTAGGCTGTGATTATAATGATTGCTCATGGAATTCGTGAATAAATCAAAGGATCACCATGAATGTATTGGTGCAATTTATCGATAGTTACCTTAAGTCATTGGGCAGGCCGGGTGCATGGTCGTGCGTTAACAGCCGCAGACAGTACGACAGACACACTGAAGCCACGATCTTCATACGTTCTACGACTTCTGGCTTTATGTTCGCCTCGGCATGATTGTCTTCTTCTGACGCCTGCAAATAAAATGAAATTACGATAATCTTCTTACTAATAATACAGTGTAACGTAGATTTTCATAGTCTGGTACAACAATCGGGCAAAGACAATGGAACTCCGTAATTTTTTTTGACATTGTCTAATTAGTGGCATATATTTTAAGTTGGACCGTAAACTACGTTATTTACTAAGTTATTTAGATTATATAAAAATCGGTTCAGTACTTTTAATATGATATCAGGACAAACAGACAGACACGTATTTTGAACGACATTATGTTGGCTTCACGCCCATATAAATAATGGAACACAATTATTATTTTTAATATTTGCTAGGTAAAGACACTGCTTCTTTACAATTTTATCATAGTAACGTGCCATAAAACAGATTCAAGAATAGCACTGTCTATTTCAGTTAAATTGCTAAACCAATTTTGATATAATTAAGTATGAAGATAGCTTGAAAGATGGTTAACCGTTTATAGCTGAACTGCTGAATATCTTTTTATATAATTAGACATGAAGATGACTTGAAATAGATTTTCAAGGAAACGCAGCAGATATCGTGGCCATCCACGAAAATAATAATTAGGTTTATCCTATAAACCTAAGTATTATTTGGTACATACCGCATGCAGTTCACAGAAGGGGTCTCGTTTCCAGGCCTCGGTGTCCCCGCAGTCGCAGCAGCCGCCGCCGCTCGACTGACCCATCTTGTACTTGTGGTGTCTGTGAGCTGACACCTTGAAGCACTCTACGCACAACACGCAAGTGTTGTCCATTCCTGAGGAACGAAATACAGAATAATGTGATAATAGAGTAATGTTATATTGTTTTGTCATGCAAGCATATTGGTCTGAGTTATGATATACGGGTACAGTCTCATACAATAAATAGGTATTCCTTAGGACCGAATTTTGGGCACGACGGCCAATCTTAAAGGAGACTGGCCATCTTCGCAGAAGATATTTTAGTGCAGAAGTGTGTGCACAAACACAAGTGTAATTCTGATAATTCGATGGGACGGCAGTCCGACACGACCGAAGACAGATCAGCACAGGACAGGAAATAATGAAAAAAGAATTGGGTCTCGTATAGATCTGCGTCATCAGTCACGCAGCAGTATTACTGTACCATATTCCTCGTATTATATGAATAGATTTCTTACCACATTCTCTGCAGCTGTAGGCGGGGTCACCCTGCTTGAAGACCCGTCCGCATAGCGTAGACCGCCTTGGCATCGGTGGCATCGAGCCATCGCTGTTACCCCACACAAACTGTTCTAAGGGCTGAATCAGAAGCTTTGTCGCTAACTCTTCGTCGAAAGACCAGTCTGCAAGATGAAAAATAATATAATTTAGTTTGAAGGTAGAAGCACTATCGTATAACTGAAGATGCTTCTAAACAGATGTGTAACTGCAATATACTGGGCGTCAATAACAGCTATATTATAGCATACATGTTCATATTCTGCATATGGTTAAGCAGCGATAGCCTAGTGAAAGATCGCTGGACTGCCACGCAGAGTTCCTCAGTTCGATCCCAAGGCACGTTCCTCTGTCTTTGCCAAGTTATGTGTGTATTCAATAATTAATTACCTACTGCTCGCTTTATCGGTGAAAAGAGATATCGTGAGGCATCCTGCATGTCTGAGTGTTCTATATTATGCTCTTAAAGATATGTGAAGTCTGCCAACCCGCACTGGGCCAGCTTGGTAGGCTATGATCTAACCCTTGTCACACTGAGAAGAAGCTCGTGCCCAGTAGTGGAACAGTTTATATACAGAGCTGATATTATTATCTATTCAAAGTATCTTTATATTAATACGTAAAGCAAAAACTTTGTACCCCTTTTTACGAAAATTGCGCGAACGGAGGAGTATGAAAATTGGCACAGTTAAAGTTTATATGGAGAAGGAGTGGAAAATTCAAATATTTTATAAAATATGCATTAGAAACGCACGCGTATTTCAGCATTGTTCGGGTGATGTCGTACAATTCGTAACTATGGTTACAGACCTATTGCCAGTATTGGCCATTAAATTTATAATGTTTATCTACGCGAATAAGCTACTTATTGTAAAACAGTGCACCATATTTGGTTGGCGCTTAGTTGCAGAAACTGATTACGGTTTAAAACAACCAATTCAATTCATAGCTAAAATAATAGTTAGGTATAATAATTTGTGAAATACAGCTTACTCAATATACTGAGTATTACAAAAAGAAAATTGTGTAGCAGTAATTGGCGAAATCTAAACGAAATGTGATTATAAGTATAGTTACAGACAATAAAACCTTAATAACGATCAAACTTAAAATTGAAATCAATTATGGTCGAATTTCGACCACTGGGCGACCGCTAGTTATGTTTAATAGCCGAGGGCTTCAAATGTGGCCTATAGATGTAAACATTGCAGCCACAAACTGCAGTAAAATATTGTCCGTTTAGATGGCCTATAATTTATTTTGCTTTTTCTTGTTGCTGGTGGCTAACTAGCTAGCGGTCTTGTGGTAAGCCATAACTGCCGATACATATGGCGACCAAATCCACAACGCTTGGTCTTCCACAACTGCGTTATCCCTGAACTATTTTTACTAATTAAATAAACAATCATTATTTTAAAAATGAATTAATATTTCGACAATAGACTTGATATATATTTTAATAACAGGTATTATTTATAATAAATATCAATAACCTTTATGCAATTTATATTTAAAGTTATATCGATTAGTGTTTGCACGTATTCGTTGTTTCAATTTGGCATATTACATGATAGTTGATGTTTTGGTTAATTTAAGATAAACTATATTCGCTTAAATATAAATAAAGAAAAAAAAAAAGAACAAACGAAAGGAATATTGTCGAAATAGTTTGTATGCAAAGCACAACGTTATATATTCCATACTGAATTCGGATTAGTTTACGCGAAGTACATATGGACGTGGCAACTTAAGTTTAAGTAATAACAACTTTCTGCCCAGGAAAGCTGTTTATTATCTTAAACAATATCTTTAAAGTGTAGATCTGAAATCACTTGTTCATTATGTTTTTATATGCGAAATGCATTAACCTACTTACAGTTGTGAAAAACACCTGCAACAATTTTAGTAGAACAATAGTGATTTTGTGTAATAATTCTGCACTGAATCTAGGTTGTGCGAATCAGGCTAAATCTATCTATGTATCAATACTATTATAAAACTATCGAAACCAATATGTGTGCGTATATTGAAAATATTTAACTATGTGAAAAGTTTGAATACGGAATAAAGTTTAATTTTTAATTTTGCCTGTCTCTCTGTCAGTGCTTTCACACAAGAACAACTAAACGCATTTAGATGCATTGTTTTATGCTAGGGATACACACGAATATATTCGTTTTATTTTCATAGCTTAGTCAATTAGATTTTGTAGAAATGATGGCTTCTAAACGGTAATTACTTTTACTGCAATGTGTAGTAATATACTGGTCGGCTATAACATATAGAAAACACATGAATATTTTGCATATGGCATATTTTTCTTTATATCCAAAGCATTATGTTCGGTATGACCAATGCAATTAAATGTTTTTGAGCTGGCCCAGCAAACATTGTAGCCTCTTACCTATACCAGTAAAATTTTAGTTGTTTAGATACCCTTTAAATTAAGTGGTTTTTCTGTCATACTAGCGAGGTGGGCTCAAAACGAAGGCACTCTCATAGTCCTGCCCTTAGCCGCGGCCTACATAACTGCCGAACTGTATCGCTTAGCCCGCCTTTATCTCACTTATGGTACCCATTCAGCATCTCACTTAGGTTTAGTTAAAATAAACACATAGATTCGTAGCATACTGTTGCTCTCACTGACCAACAAGTAAACTCGCACGTCTTTAGTAGAGCACTATTGTATTACAATTATTTAAGCAACGTTACATAACATAAACTCACAGCTGTATACACGAGTAGGAAAAGAAGAGATAAAGAATACCCACATTGCGCCAGCTATGGGCTTAGGTCTCCCGTAAAACCTAGCACCTTATAGCTAACAAAATGTGGTTGTAATGCACGTCTACTGACCCCGTCAAGGATGTAGGCATGATACTATGTATATATGTAAACTGCTCATTTTAATACATAGGCGTAGAGGCGTATTGCGTCTACTAGTTACGTTTAGTGTAGTAGAGCCTCGCTGATTTCAGCATGAATGCGCCGGCTCGACCGTGGAAGGACTACCCTCTCATAGAATATCGACGTAAAATAGCAGTATTCCTACTGTTGTGTTTCGTTCGGTGAGTGAGAGTGCCGGAAGCCCAATCACCCTGTGATGTGTAATATGTCTATCGCCTATGTATTATGTACCTATGTATAACTATGTAACCAAACCGAATATATATTGATTGTAGATCATGAAATAGATCAGTATTGTATCGTCTAAGCTCGTGTTTTATTTAAACTCGATCCCTACATCATATGGCGACCCTGCCACAGGGGCCAGCCTCGCGCGCGCAATTCGATATCGTGCCGAAATAGGAAAGTGAACTTTGTCCCCACGTGTAGCATGAACATTGAACAATAATTATGCATTTGAAAAGAGATTGTTCTGGACTGTCGTTTCGATACGTACGAATTGTTCACGGGGTGACGAAAATTTGCAACAATGGGCAACCCACAGAGTAACTTGAAGGAGCAGGTGGTTATATCTCAGGCTGCGACTGGTAGTGGTCAAAATTCGTCGCAGACAGATCAGCTTTTATACCACGCAAGTACCAGTAACATTATCCTACTGGTAATTGTCCTGTTGTTGGGGCTAGGAGGCCTCTTTATCGCATACAGGCTCTACAGAAGGTGCCACAAAAAGATTGTAGAGAGCCACGTCAACGACTTGGTGCTAAGGAGATATGCGAGTATTCTTCGCGGCCAGCAACGTAAGCAGGTACACGATGATATCGTGTAATAGCGTATGAGATATTTAGGTGACACAAAGCGTCGGAAAAGTGCGTACCCATCAGTGCGGTCAGTGCGTATATATCTATGAGTGCTGTCAGTACGTATAATAACGGTTATAATAGTGCGTGTAGTTGCGTATAAAGTGCGTATAATAAATATGAAATAAGTGCTAAATCGTAAAAATCGGTCAGTACCGCGGTATTGAACTGCAACTCGAGACCCTAAATAGGTAATATGCTATAGTGACAGTGTCAGGAACCGAAATGTTTGGTATGTATGCGTTGTTTAAATGTAATCAGTGTATCAATTTAGTAATATAAAAGCTCCATGTTATTTACAGAAAGTTCTTAGCGCTTTGGCGCTAAAAGATTAAATATTTAAGAAGTAAAAATTACTTAGAAACTTCTTTTTTTCAGTAAGTTGATCTGACAGATAACATACGCGAAGGCTGAAGCTCTAGGAAACCACGAGATATATACTGAAGATACCATGCAATATGAAACATAAATATTTTTACTTAGTCTTTACCAGCTTTTGCCCACGGTTTTGTTCGAGACCAGATCGTTTTTTGGTTAAAAGGTACCTCACGAACTTTTCTGTACCCTTAATTAGATGTATTTTAAATATCGTGATGATAACACCTTTATATTATTATAATAATAATAATAATAATATTCTACCACATACACACAACACCATCTAGCCCAAACTAAGCAGAGCTTGTACTATGGGTTCTAGACAATGGATAAACATACATATATACGTTTTTTTTTGTAAATATATACATATTATACATAGAAACACCCAGACCAAGACAAACATCCATGTTCATGCACACAAATGTTTGACTTGTGCGGAAATCGAACCCGCCACCTCGGGCGTGGCAGTCGGTTACACTAACCACTACGCCATCGATAACATATGGAATGCAATAAAGATATTGAGTATTGAGTATTGAGTATCAGTCGAATAGTTAAGGTGTAAAAGCGTAAAAAACAAACAAGCATTACATTCGCTTTTATAATGTTAGTTAGTATATATAGATTCAAAGCTAATTAAAAGTTACGCTGTATATAACTTTACATAGAAAATAGGTCATTCAATGCAGCCTCGGGAAACGACGACCTATTGATTTTACCGTGTTCTATAATATTTACTATTACGTAAATTTAATCACTAGGTAACATGGTATGCTCCCCATTCAAATGTAATATTTATTGTGAGGAATTGTTATCAAATTATTAGGCAATAGGTCGATTGTCTGCTCAGAAAAACTACACTCTCCTTTTTCTGTTATGAAGTTCTGCTTTTTTTATATTTTTATCGTTAATTGAATAAATTGTTAATTATATTTGCAATTACAATATGGTGAAACTGTGCCAGTCACAGTCATATTTCTTCGAAACTCGACGTAGAAAATAATTAATGTAATTAAATCGCTCGTAGGTACCTACATATATTTTCTGTAATAAAATGATTTGTTATACTATCGATTCATCGCCATATTCTTTCTTCAAAACTCTACATCATTACAAGTAGATTTCCATTTTTCTGAATTTCAACCAATATTTGAAAGGTATTGTTAGCTATAGGTATATATTATATGTATGTACGTTTATAATGATGATAAGTAGTCATGACGTCACGACGACGACAGGAAAGCCGCAGGTTTACCGGCTTGCCGTAATCAAAGTTTAAGGCCGCGTACTCTCCAAGTTAAATTCTATAATTGGATACCATGATGATATAATGAAAACCAATATCAACTATTCTATTTTTTAAGCCATCAGATGCACTAGCAGTAATTTTTATGTCTCAGGACTTCACAAATATTGAAACAACGAACACACAGATTTCGAATATCCATTTACGAATCACATATTTTGATTTTGTGTAGGAATCGAACCCACGATACTAGGCGCGCTACCAGAGACGTGGCAAGGACACCAGTACATTATTCGTGCAGTCAAACATTTATTTCGCCAACATAAAATGAATGTGCATTCTGACTCACCTAGACATGTCCTGTTCGGCTGCGGCGAGTATATCCTTGGCACAGTCACCCTCCAATGATCAAGGAAGTGTGCTGGAGACAGCACGCCCTCCTGCATCTTCGTCCTCCATAGCTCCACCACGGCGTCAGCTCGCGCTGGCAACGTGAACCTGTCGACCACTTCCTCATCACACATTGTCACAATCACTCCAGTCTTATATTTACGTCAATGATTTTCCGGACATATATAGGACTGTCCTATTTAAGCACACAAATCTTGAGGAATGCGGTTGGTAATTAATTATTCCGTATTAATCTGTCTATTAAAATTCGGTCTAGGCATGATTAGATACGAATTCTTGTACTTTTAGAAAATGGACGATGATCTTAATTAAATAAATAACAAATATGATATTAATGTATTTCTCACAAAACGCGACACCGGGAATGATTTTCAGTTTTCCTTGTGTTCATTTGTTTACACAACTCGGGTCACTTTTAATATTAAAATGTTAGAAAAAATCACAGAATCATCACGGCCTATCGTCGGGGCAGTAAACAGTGCACTGGCACAGAAACTGGCACCTCGCCACTGTGAGAATCCATTCTATATATAAAAAATCTAAACAAGAATAAAGATCAAGAACAAATAAGTAAAGTATAAAGTATAAAATAACTTCTAAATGTACTTGTTTAAAGTTCAAAGTTGTACGAACGCGTGACCTGTAAGTTAATGATATCTTCATTATTATATGAGTCATAGTGCCAAATGTCTGCATTGCATTCTCATCATCAGGCGTTATAATTTGAAAGGTAATGATTGACTTGACAATTTATCTCAACGACTGTGTTTTCGTATAAAAGTTGACGTTTGTTTTTCGATATAATAGGAAACTATATAAAAATCAACTGTAATCATCGTATCAATAACTTTTACAAAGATTTGATCTCATTTGTAAATTTTTTTGTACTATTATAATATTTGACACCCGCCAGGCGTTTGATTGAGTAGAACATTATAGGTATTTTTATTTGACACTCGTGTCTTCACTGTTTACAATTGCAAATATCTTGGCTGTTAGAAATACTTATAAAGATTTAGACATAAACCAAGATAAAATAGCACACTATGTGCCATTTTATGACATATTAAAAATACGTTAATAAATGAATAATAGTTTCACAAGGCAATATTTTAGGTCCAATCTTATCAAAATTGAATCAAATTCCAAAGCAATATGTGTAAACATAATTGGTTTCATATCCAAAGCAATTTAGTCAATATTTTCTTTTGTAATTCATACGCATTAAAGCTTAAAAACAACCAATAGCAGATAGAGAACTATTTGCATAAGCCGGACATTTATTAAAATCCAGATCAATACTAAATTGGGTGACATTATCTAGTGCAATGTTCTAGAACAAACTTATATTGTCACTTCATGGTAAACACCATCTATTCTATTACAAGCAAACACATTACCCCAAATTGTTCACAGTCGGATAAAAATAATGCTTACAGACATCACTATCAACTACTAAAATACTTAACATTGTAGAGCATTTAAGTTTAAATTTAAAAAGAAAACGGGGAGAGCAGCCTCTTTAAAATTGATGAAAATAATTCGCACTGCCTAGTTTCTGAGATAGCGACGCACAAACGTATAAATACACGACTGGACTTTGGAATAAACAGTTGTTACAATCCGTGTGAAACTTCTTTTAGTTCATATATTCTTACTATTTTTATCAAATTATGCTAAACTGAATGTAAATTAGGGTGGGCTGGTATAATATAATTATGATTCGTCTGTAAAATATTTCTTAAGAGAGAGTAGAGTAGAATCTTCAGTTAAACCTAGGACTTGGCCCAAAGCGGGTTAAGGGAAGTATCAAAGCCAAACACACCGCAGCCTAAACAACCTGTATTATGTTCTTACTGTGAGTAGTTTTCATGCTCCTCGCAAAAGAACTGTGCTGTTAGCCTTCTAATGGCACAATCATTTCTTAACCTTGCCTCGCCAGTGCAACTAGAAAAATTAATGAATGCTGCCGAATAGTTATCATCAGTATATTACAGGTGTTGTTTATCGCCTATTTATGCTTAGTTCGGTCCCACTAGTAAGGGTCAAAAGTCGAAACTTATTTCTCGCCTGACTCTTCGCTACATTTGGTTGTCACTCTTGTTTTATTAGAAAGTTCTTCGTACAAGCATGACAGCCGCCTATCTGATGTTGTAAAATAGAGTGGCCTCCTACTAAGTCGACCAACGCAACGGTCTGAGGGTGGCTGGGATTGACTGAATACGGAGCACGGCTTATCAAGTCCTGTGGCGCTAAGCGACTAGATATAGATAAACATAAACATATCTTTATTTCTCTCAGCACAATATCATGTTACACAATTGCTTATAACTATTACATGGCATTCGTTCATTGTGTGAGACTGGTACCTAAACTAGGCGTTAGTCTCTATTTCAGGCCACCAGGCCTCCACCCCGGTTTTATTTAATTTGCTTATTTAAACAAATGTAATTTATACTATGAGCCAGGTATGATGTTTAGTCTATTACAAGTGGTGGTGTTGATTAGTAAGGTTTTGTGTATGTTTGTTTTGTGTGTGTGTGTGTGTGTGTGTGTGTGTGTTTGTGTGTGTGTGTGTGTGTGTGTGTTTTTGAGTGTGTGTGTGTGTGTGTGTGTGTGTGTGTTTTTGTGTGTGTTTTTGTGTGTGTGTGTGTGTTTTTGTGTGTGTTTTTGTGTGTGTGTGTGTGTGTGTGTGTGCGTGCGTGCGTGCGTGCGTGCGTGCGTGCGTGCGTGCGTGCGTGCGTGCGTGCGTGCGTGTGTGTGTGTGTGTGTGTGTGTGTGTGTGTTTGTTTGTATACATATGTTTGCCAGTTTTATTCCAGAATTTTTATTAGGTTTTCGGTGTTTATATAATTTAATGACATAAGCCATTCAGTCACCACTTTTTACAAGCAAATTTTGCTAGCGGAAACATAATTACAGGTAGGTCTTTGGTTACTGGTTAATTATGGATCGTGTCTTCGTGCCTACTCATTTCTAAACCAGTTAATTAACGAGGCGAATTGTTAACTAGACTTTTCTTTTTATCTACACTAGGGATAATCCCTACGTCGCGGCGATTTTGTATAAAATAATTGTCTGAACAATTATTTTACTTGTATGAGAAAGACATACTTTTTAAATATCGATGTACATACCTATGAATAACATTATAGGCGTAAACATACTCATAAACATCGGCGGAATCTAGGTTAGCTAGAATGAATCCTTAGATTTATCTAAAGGTGTCATCGACCTCACACGTACATTTTATGATGACATATTTTACGCAAACGACATGACTCATATTTTTAATTTAAAAGGCGCCTAGCTAACACTCATCGAAGCATGTCACATCATTTAGAATGGCCTCAACAATACAATAAAAGTTGCTGCTTTTTTCCTTAAAAAACTGCGGCACTGCCCCAGCAAATCCCAAGACAAGGTAATAATATCTTAATATATATAATTCTACTGTACTTGTGTGTCACTGAACTCCTCCTAAACGGCTGGACCGATTTTGATAATTTTTTGTATGTGTTCATGTGGATTCGAGAATGTTTAGATTTGTTTTTTTTTTACTACGTCTGTCGGGACAGCTAGTAATATAAAAACATCCTATGTATATATCCATCCAGTATATAGTGTATTTGTCTGCCAAGTGTCATCCAAATCCATGCAACGGTTTACGTGTATTAAAATTTACAACATTTAAAATACTGAATTATTTGGAAGTCTTCTTACAAAATCGGGGTAGTTTAGACAAAATTTATCATGCAGTAGATAGCTTTCATCCTTCTTCAGCTATATTATCGAGAAATTGCAGACAGCTCTTAGTCAAGTTCATTAGCTGCTGCAACGCAACGCGGGTAGTAATCGTATTTGCATTATAAAATTTGTTAGTACATCTAATGGCCTCTGCAACTAAAGGTAACAATTAATGAGCGCATTGGAAAACTTGTTTTGATTTGTATTGATATAACTTTTCCATATCTCAGCCGTTGCACCGTTTGACTACCTACTGCTTTCAGACTAAACTATAAATGGGCTATGACGTAATATTAGAATTCTTTTAAGGTTTATGTACAATATATCTACACACGATATTCTATTAAACCACTACAATCAATCAGCTATACATGAACTATTTTATGCTCAACACTCATTAACGCTTTTATACGTTTTCGTTTTAAGGCACGACTTTCTAGATGCGCGACGCAAATCGCAATTTTGTCTGAAACTAGCTTCTGCACGTGGCTTCGCTTGCTTTCTCAGCAAGGATAGGTAATGTTAGTAACAATACTTTTTAAAAATAAATATAGCCTATATTACTCGGTGGTAATATAGCTTTCTAGTGGTGAAAAACAATTTTCAAAATTGGTCGAGTAGTTTTTGACTTAAATCCTTACAAATAAACAAACAAAAATGAAATCTCTCCAATTTATAATATATATAATAAGACACTGCTATGAACACTGCATACGCTAGGTTATATATTTACTAAATGGATCGAGCCAAAGTTTTAATATATTTATTTTTTATTTGTTCATTTACATATTTGTTTTTTATTTCCTATTTGTGTTTATCGTTTTTTGTTTTATTTTTATTATTGTTTTTTTTTTTGCTTTGATTTATTTATGGCATATATTTATAATATTATTGTATTTTAAATGGTCATTTACTTTTGTCCTAGTGTCTCATTGTCTTTTTTCCTGTTTAACTGTATACTTATTTATGCTGTCTGCAGTATGTGTTGTGTGTTTTTCTGTCAAAATAAATGTATTTTCTTTCTTTCATTCAATGCTTTTTTTTTTTCAAGTGAAATATGTTACTCGGTGATAATACAGCTTTCTAATGGCGAATGAATTTTTTAAATCGGTCATGTATTTATTCTGTTAAATACTTACAAACAAACAAAAAATCAAATCTTTCCTCTTTATAACATAGTATAGATGTCGGTAACGCCCGTAATAATTGTTATCTTAGCACAAACGTCCATAAACCTATACGTCAAGAACAAAGGTATGAACACCAATTTGAAGTTGCAATTGATAGAGATGCAAATATAAGTAAGCATAAGATACAGTCGTAGGAAACCAATCAGACAGGAAACAAGATCGGGAAGCTTTGTTACTTATATTAAAAGTCTTATGATATCAGTAATATCACTCAGCTGTTGTTGCCCTTGTTTCGTCCGAGAGGTGGGGACCTGATGATCAGTAATACAGGTATTCATATGCCTAAATCAGACACCAGCTCCTCACATATTTCAGACCATAACTATATGTAAATAGCTATAAGTAAACACTATGTAATTATTTAAGGCCTGTTTTATGTAAAGACGAATAAACATTATTATTATTATCGGGAAGCTAAATTAGATGCCAATAATTATGACAATACAATAGGATAGTATGTAAGCGTCAATATAATCAGATTCTTTGGCAACAGATGTGCATAAATAAACAAGTAATGCACCGAAATTCTAATACATAAATTGAGGTATAGGTATGCATATTGTTAATGGCAATATTATAAATAATAAATATTAATTATCATTGAATCTTTAACTTTAGGTATTCATCTACGTTACAATAATAAAAAGAGAGATTATTTTGAAAAAACGCGCGAATACGTTATATTTTTGCATTATTATATGTGTGCAAGGTAATGGATTTTTTGGGTAACTAGGAAGATTTTTTGCAATTTTATGAACTAATATCAGGAACATTGGACTAGACTTAATTTGACAGCACCAATGGGTATGTAATAGTAGTTTCTGTGATCACCTCGGTGCTGCTAGTACACCGAGAGTCGTACGTAAAATTTCTTCCTTGGCCATTGTTTGAATGTTGCCTAAAGTCGACCTCAAAGTAAGAAAGAAGTCAAAAGAAGTCATCAAGAAAAAAATATTCAGTCAACCAATTTCTTTGACCGAGAATCGAATCTGAGATTCCTATGGTCGTTAATAAAAGTAAGCGTATACTTACGCCACGGAACAATGAATCAGAAAAACAACATACCTATCGGTTACATTTCACCTCTCAAAATAACAAAACCTCACTAGACTCATATCTCTAACAAACAGTATGTTACTATGCTTAGAATCTAGATCATTAACCACAAAATCTCGGTCGCCCATAATTTCACACTAAACTCTACCCTATCAGTTACGACATAAGGTAGAATTCTGTATGATAATCACGTTGGCAGTCTGCCAGTCATAAGCTCTTCAGCATCACTACCTGTACCCCGCGGACCTTGGACCGCGACACTGAACTCATTCCGCGAGGTCGGAGTTCATACAAGCGGAACTGTTGGTGCGAAAGAGTCAATTTGAGACATTTTATATAGCATTGTACCGGTGTATAATGAGGAATGTGATGAAAGTGAATGAAGCCAGAGAAGTGTGTCAGGACCGTAGCAAATGGAAATCCGTAGTCTCTGCCTACCCCTCTGGGAAACAGGCGTGAATCTATGTATGTATGTATGTATAATAAGGAATAGGCAGACATGGAGCGTAAACATTTCAGCAGGTAAGTTCGTAAGAACCTGTTCCAGGCTACCTACTTCTCTTAGTGATTCTTTAGAAAAATGTTGGTAGCCCGTGCCTAAATAATGACCTTCCTTCTTCATCAACCTAATATTCAGCTGAATAGGAGTTTCTACACTAGAGACTGTCTAACCATATGCCATCAGATCTACGGGGCGCAAGAGACATAACAATATTGTAAGGTAGACCAGACATTAGACCTTTGCCCCACTTAGTCGCTTGAATCAAGGAATATTAGAATATTAGAACATTAAACAATAAAAAGTCTGAAATTGCAATGGGGTTGTGTGCTTTGGTTGAACTTTGCCGCAATAATCGTCAATAATTCCCTTATTTGGTAAATATTAAGATAATTTTGTGTCGTGTATGATAAGGTACGATGGGGTTGGCGTATCCTCGTGGATAAAAGCCCCTTATTGAAAAATAAAGAATAGGAAAAAAAACGAACACTCGAGACTCATTAAGTATTTGGGGATCACACTTTTTATCCCGTGTAGATATTCACCTCACCACATTTGGCAAACTGGCAGTAGAAAGACGACTACTTAAACTTCGACGATATCCGTACATGTTGTAAAGCCTAATGACAGCCGGTGTCGAGGATTTTCATGCTCGCCAACAAATGTCGAAGAGTATGTATAAATAGTTTAGGGATGTTCTAATACGCGCGTGTGCGTGTGTGTGCGTGTGCGTGCGTGTGTGCGTGTGTGCGTGCGCGTGCGTGTGTGCGCGTGCGTGTGTGCGTGTGCGTGTGCGCGTGTGCGCGTGTGCGCGCGTGTGCGTGCGTGCGTGCGTGCGTGCGTGTGTGTGTGCGTGTGCGTGTGCGTGTGCGTGTGCGTGTGCGTGTGTGTGTGTGTGTGTGTGTGTGTGTGTAGATATATATATGTGTTGCATTGGGAGTCACTGGCGTTAAATGATGATAACCTTTGCATTTACTGTCCGAAATCATGTCCCAAGTCTATCCGCGTTTGTACCGACCGGACAGCGTAACTGTCGGCGACGTTAATATACTTCTCGATTACACGCAAAACTGTTGATTCATCATTTCTTGCATACTTACAGAGTATTATATTCTTATTTATAAATGGTTAATAATTTACTTTTAGTAAATGATTAACCATTTATATTTATAAATATGACGACGGTAAAGTTAATTTACTCGTTTTATTAGGTTTTAAAATCACTGAAAGACTCGCTCTAGGTGGAGCAAAGGGGGGTCAGCCTTCTACTGACTAAAACCACACCCGAGTCCCCTCTCTCTCGAATCCTTACAGATTGC
This sequence comes from Catocala fraxini, assembly GCA_930367265.1. Taxonomy (NCBI): domain Eukaryota; kingdom Metazoa; phylum Arthropoda; class Insecta; order Lepidoptera; family Erebidae; genus Catocala; species Catocala fraxini. The sequence goes on from OV884045.1 coordinate 18,226,617, forward strand.
TAGGCGACCTCAGCAGGCAAGTCGGTTAAACTAGCGAATCGATCGATCTGCGCAGTCGTTGCAGCGGCATAGGCGATATAAAGATGAGATGTACGTCATCAAAACATAAAGACAATTCATTCAGGAAGACAATGGACAGAAATAGACGGCTGAATGTTCCAAGTATAATGTGTATTCAGAATGCTATACATGTTCTCGTGACAAAGTCAACTTTCAGTGCATTACGTGTGGGGAATACCTAGTTATATTATTTTAAAAGATATGTGGAAATAATGTGGGCAGTAGTTTTGTTTGCTTTGATTCTGGGTCGTAGGTATTATAATAGACCTAACACAGCCATCGTTCCCAGCTGATAAGCCATGGTTCCATTACAGCATTCCTTGCATTTTATACTCTGGGTTTTATAAATGAGTCTTCTGACTCTTTGGTATGAGGCAATGATTGTATAAGACTACTGCTGTTTCAGGCTCCGGGTGATGCGGCATCACATACACCGGATATGACTTATGACATTAGAACGCGGATTTTAAAGTCGCGGGGATTTGCGCTCTGGATGTTGTGCTGTAAAACCTAGGTGTTAAAGCTTCAATTGTTAAGCTTTAAGCTTGTTATGTGAAAGGTCGAACGAAAAAGATCTCAGGAACGTACAATAATCACCATTCCATTCTCGATGCGTCAAGCGGAGGTATTCTCTATGCGGAAATATAATTTACAATGCAATTTGCGAACAGTGCAGTGACTCAAACGTAGCATTTCATTGCGTATACGAAATATTTATAAACCGATCAGTCCGAACAGAGAAACTTTGTCACGAGGGGTTAGGTTTTATCAGATAGCTCTAGTACGCCATTGTTTTCTTATTTAATAAGTACCTGTCTGCCTCCTCGATTTCGCAGTGTAATTTTATGCGATCGGTGTGTATAAGATACCGTATTCCTGATTTAGCAGTTTTATTGGGGTTTTCTGTCACAAAATTCCATAGCAATAGCAGCTCAAGCTGTCCGATTAACGGCAACGGGCACGCTCCCAATTACGTAGCTACCAAAAACTATGGCTTTCGAAATATGGATGTAGCAGATGCAGAGGTGTATCGTCTGCCCTTTCCTTCGGAGATATAGGCATGAGCTCTGTATGTATATATATAACAAGTGCACTTGAGCAAGTATGCTGTCAGGTCCTCACATAAAACAACAAATTACTAAATGTATAATAGAACAAAGGAAACAATATACAAGTAACAATCACTAGATACCTACACGAGCGAATAACCGACTGAATCTAGAGTTGCGCATTGAGAATAAAATAATTGTGTTCCTTATATGCACGTGGAAGTCGATTTCATTGAATCGCGGAAATACGCACCAGCTCAGGAAGGTCGCGAATGTTTTGCATCAATGGACACACTGTTGCGTATTTGAGTAAATTTAAAGACAGTGTTATGCCTGTAAACTTCTAATTCTAAAAATCTGGAACTCTTTATGCCATCCCCTTCTAAATATTATTCACACTACATCTTCTACATATCCTAACTTATATTATGAATGTAAATGTGAGTTTGTTTATTTGTTATACTTACACACTTTAACTACTCGACTGATTAGCATGAAATTTCGCATATACGTTAGCAGAAATGGATTTAGGGTACCTTTCATACAAAACAAATAAACAAACTCACATTTGAATTTATAATATTAATTAGGATTACTAATTATGTTATTAATTTCTCATTAAACGGTACTTGATTTGCTCATTATCACGTAAAACTTTTAAAAAAGCAATAGAAAGATGCATGTAATCTTTGTCAAATTCTTGAAGGAGATAGCAGTGGTCCTATAAAGATTGGTGAATAGGTTTATGTTATATAAGTACATATATCATTCGTAATACCTAATTACATACTTAAAAAGTCGGTTAGATATCCAGTTTAAAAATATTTTGACGATTTCCCCATTATAGTAGTATTCTTATTAAAAAAACAAATGGTTAAAATGCGCAGATATAGAACATATTTTCATCGTACAATTGACTGATGGCGGGGACACAACTCAACTGAAACAAAGAATTTATTCTATTGTGTTAACTATTCATATTTTATTATGTTTGATAACAATCACGAACTCAGGCTTATGCCATGTAGTTAATTGGTTAGAAAACATAATTTTAACGTTATTACATATTACTGTTTTATCTTTTAAGACTGCGCCGAGCGTAAGACAGATAATGACAGAGCTCGTGCGGCGCATATTCAAATCGGCGCGCGGCCGCCCTAGTAAAATTGTATGGAGGATTTGAAGTGCTTTTTTGATAAATATGTATCTTTATTGTCAACTAATAATTTAAATATTTCAGACGGACATATTGTAATATAACTATTTATGTTTCGTTTAGGCTGTAAAATAGGATATATTTGTACTGTTATAATCTAAAAATCACGTAACACGAGCTTACATTTTTGCAAATTTACGTAGTTTTGTGGGCGATTTTTAATTGTTGTTGGCGTTAATTATTTTAAGTTTTTTACACGGAGTAATTGTAAACACATTCATTGTTATGGTAAATGTATATTATATATTTGTATTAAACAAAGTGTTGATTTTATTCACTTAACTGTGACCGCATGTTTTGGCACATTTCGCTCGGCGCAGAGTTAACTCTTAAGTGGAGAGTGAGAGTATTTTCTTTTGTATTAATAAAGATAACTGCCGCTCTAGGATTAATTCTGTGCCACGGGGGACTTAGCAAACACTCTATACGGATACAAAGAGCACCTAGATTCGGATCAACTACATATTGATGTGTATTACACTAATTCAGTGGCGTCAATAAGGTTTTTTGGGATTTTGATTACTATAATGGTTTTTATTTCGAAGTACAACTTAGCAGATATAACATAATAATATAATTAAGCTTAAGAGATTATTTGCTTTTTTTTATATGCGCTAATCTCTGCAATTACTTTTGATTGTACTTGAGAAAGGTTATGGGCTAAAATATATGTATTTTCGTTTGTAATGTATAAAGTCTAAAACTAGTGAACCGAATACAATCATTATTTCACGATTAGAAAGCTTCTTTATCCAGAAGTAACATAGGCTACTTAACATAATGTTACGAGGTACGGGCGAAAAACAGTAATCATAAACGCGAATGAAGCCGTGGGGACAGCCAGCTGACTACAAGCCTTGAGAAGGTTATCGAACCTCCGTATTGTGAGGAAATGTTTACATAAACATAAATATAAGATTGACTCACTTACAAGATTAAGATACTTTTAAAGTGTTTATATATGGGCATGGACTGGTCTACCTATGCGGATATGACGATGAGAAAATACAAGCATTACATATGCGAAATATATAGCAGCGATAGCTCAGTGGGGAGACCAACAGACTGCAATGGAGAGGGTCTCGGGTTCGAACCCACGTCGCACACCTCTGACTTTCGGAAGTTATAAGACTTTTCGAAATTATATGCGTATTGATTGACAATTATCGCCTGCTCCGTGCCTCGGAGAGCACGTTAAGCCGTCGGTCCCAGCTGCCATGAACATCTATGGCAGTCGTTATTGGGAAGTCAGTGCTCTATAATATCCTGACACTGGTCTAGCCTTAGTGTATCGTTAGCGTTCGGGTTGCGAAGGTCAGGTGGCAGCCGCTCCGTGTAAAAACTGATATCCAGTCAAATCCGGTTAGAACAGAAAAGCCGACCCCAAGTGACTTGGGAATAATAAAGGCTAGGGAGAAGAAGAGATGTGCGAAATATATCAACATTTTTAACCATATATAAAGACATGAATATGTAATTTTTTATACGTCTCGCTGATATATCTTCAAAGGAAATGCATGGTTAGCTTAGTGGTTTAAGTGGTCGACTCGCCACTGCCACTACGCCGAGTGCCGTGGGATCGAATCCCTCATGAGACAAAACTTACATTGTTGTCCCTGGTCTAGGTGTTCTTTGTATCCGTTCTTCGAATGATTGAATATCCCGCGCAACACAGGCATTATATTCCTAACGAGGAACATGTCATTTTTAAGATTAAACATAATTAAGAGTAAGTGAAGGGGCTGGCAGAGCAGCATTACATGAGATACATCCACATTTGTTTCTATGTATAATATGTACGTATTTACAAAAAAAAAAAGTATATATGTTTATCAATTGTCTAGTACCCATAGTACAAGCTCTGCTTAGTTTGGGCTAGATGGTGTTGTGTGTATGTGATAGAATATTATTATTATTATTATCATTTTACCAGTTACGATGTAGGTTCGTATTGCTATAGGTAGCAAACCTATTACCACCTAGGCGACTTTAGGACTAGACTAGCCTCCTAAAACGTAAGAATAATTCTCGAGAACACTTTTCTTGACTTCTTCTTTTCGTGTGGTTAGTGGTCAACCTGTTGTCAAGAGTTGTTCAAGTCGCCCGTAGGCCTCTGACATGGCTTAACGACTGCTTTCAATTTGACAACAACCGGAACCGATCTTTCACGTGCCCTCCGAAGCACGGGGACGCTCAGATGAAATACCACTAAGCGGTCACCCATCTATAGACTGACCGCACCCAACGTTGCTTAACCTCGCTAATCGTTTACCGATCAGTGAGTGCAACTAGCTATGAGCGCCTTTTCTTGACTAGGGAATCGAATCTCAGACCTCATGCCGATCACTAACTTAAACATAAACTTAGGTATGACAAAATACGATGTATATGTATGAGTGTATGTATGTAAATACAAATACATGCCTTAAGAATAAAAGTATTTATATAGTATTCGTCATTTCGTACGACATTCATTCAGTACGACAGCAACTCATTGTGCTATAATTATAGCACGTTTGATCAGCAGTTTTACCTCAAGCGATAAGTCATCATTAAGTATCATAAGTTATTAATGGACCAATGACTTAATTCAATACATACAGGCTAGTTCACCGCGTCTACAGTCGCGATATTTAAAAGTATCCTTCTGTACCTAATATTGTCTTACGTTTACGCGAATGTCATACACTGAAAATAAACTACTTTATACGGAACTAGTAGTTTGCCCGCGGTTTCACTCGCGTAAGTCCCGTTCCCGTGTGAATATCGGGTTTTACCCCTTTAACCCCCTTCGGGGAGGAATTTCCAAAAATCCTCTCTTAGTGCTTCCCTACACTCTTCAAGGAACATACATGGCAAATTTCAGCTTCTTGCGTTCAGTAGTTTCGGCTGTGCGTTGTCTGTCAGTCACTCAGTAACGGAAGAGTTTTATATATAAAGATTTATAGCTTAGTTTAAAGACACTTTTATTACAAACATTTTAAATTATTACCCTACTACTGGAAATTTACTACTAATTTAGCTATTTAAAATTATTTAAATCAGATGGATACTTTGAAAATCTATTATAATTAAATAACCTATTTAGATTTTCAAAGTATCCTTCTATGTCATTTTCATGGTCTTAGTATGTATTTGTTCACAGTGGCTTAGCGAGGATGTCAGCCGCCCGGAGCGAAATAAATTTCTGCCACCCTCTTATTTAGGTATTTCAGTTTAAAAGACTATAATATACAGAAATTCTAAATAATTTTTCGGCAAGAACAGTAACCATTATATATTGTGTGTTCTACATCTGGCCATTCCTCTCGTTTGTCATGAAATGGTTCAAATATTTACAAGATATTATTATTATTTATTGTGATATTTTGCCGCCCCCTAAACATGCCGCCCGGGGCGGACCGCCCCTGCCGCCCCCACTAATCTACGCCACTGCTTGTACGCCAATATTCCCGAAGAGTAGGCTAGGGTGTATTACACACACATTTCACCAGATATAGTTTCAGGTTCCACGTAATAGAGAGCAAGAGTTATTGACTCTACCGGCAACAGTACCATACTCGGTCAAGCTATTAAGAATGTCATAAAAAAAGTTCAAGAACACTTTGTCCGATACCAAAAACGAACCCGACTCCGCATTTTTGGGTCTAGTCTTACCTAGACTCTCAGCACTGTAACACATGTGTAGCCAGGATCAGCAGTGGTGACCATGGAAAATATCAAGTATTAACACTAGTGTGTTTTAGTAACAAGTCTCGGGGAAAATTTTACTCTCTTGGGATCCGCAACGATTTTTATTAAAAGTAAGAGCTATATAGTATAATAGGAAAAGCTGGAAAAGGAGCACTATTTACTTTTTTAGGAAGGCAAACATAATAAAGATAATTTTTAAATACCAGAAAAGCTATGTACCATCATATCGAACACTAGCCTTTCAAGTCCTACCCTCCTACAGACTGAATAAAGTAAAATACCGCCGTTAGCGTATCTGATCAACGAATAACCAAGTGATTAATGGTATACTTAGGAAGTCAAAAACGAAAATTCTTTAAAAATAGTCTTAACACATCCTTTATATTCACACCTATAATTAAAACCAGTTCGAACCAGCCATGAAACGGAACAGTTAATTACTTTCGCATTTACTATGTCAGTATGTAATACATAATTACAGTCATAAATCATAAATGCACCGATGACTGTTCGATAAGATTTATAATAGTGTAACATGCAAATTGACTTTGCAATCAGTTGCGCGGGGTTGCAACAAGTTACGTTTTAACCCTAAGTTATATAAGCTGGGTACTAGTGGTCGGATACGATTACTATTTGTCACTATCGATACTGTGATAAGTCAATAGTGTTTCGCTATTACGATAATATTATCGAAAGCTTTTTAAAACTATCGGTAATATCCGAATACTACTGAGTACAAGAAGAATAAAGTATTAGCTGCGGAGGCACCCTCATAAAAGTTCAGAAGCCTCGCTTCCTTAATATAATACGAATTATATATGTAACACGCAAACGAAAACTTGAAAGATATTATTATATTCAATCTAGTACACAGGCAGTCTTTCAGTTACCAAGTAAAAGGATACGAGCGAAACGTAGGCTGTGTGCATTTAACAGACAAAACCAATTAAAATTTGGTTGTCTCGGCAATCGAAATTCGAGATCTCATGCACCAAGACTAGAGCACGTCTATGTTTATCTACATATTAATAAATAAAGAGAAAACTCTGTACTCCTTTTTAATCATAATGCACGCATGCGAGGTACACCCGGCTACACATCAAGTTAGACACCCTATATACGCATAACTACGCTACAAACAAAATAGAAAATTGTAGGAAATGGACAGTGCATAATGGTGTCGATGTAGTGGTAAGGATAGAGCGTAACAAAAATATAACGAACTTTCTCGCACGATTCGCAGCGTTCAACTTCTAATAGTTCAAAGACCAAACAGTCTAGTTTGATGTGTCGCTGTGTGTACATAAATAATTTATTAATATACTATCTTTTGACCGCGGCTTCGCCCGCATTAATGTAGCTTAGGTTAGATTAGTAAAATATCTTTCTTTGGATGAAAGAAACCCTATGCCCTTTTTTGTTCCCCTGACAACGTCAATCCGAAATTTAACTATGATCGGTCGAGTAGTTAATGTGTGAAAGCATAACAAACAAGAAAAGCAAAACTCACATTCGCATTTATAATATTAGATAGGATTTTTGATTGGGCGATTAATAGTTATAAATACATGTTCATAGTACTCATAATTATTATATGAAGCTTAACATTGGCACACATGTCGAATGATAAAGCAGTACGATAATATGATGATATGGGTCAATCGGTGCCCCGCGTTCATCAATATTCAATAGTAATTGAAATTATAATGTACCTATCATAACTTTCTAACATGTATTCATGACTAATATTAGTACGGTATCCCGTACTAATTTGAGGATAGGCATAAGTATCTAGAGAGTAAATTCGTCCAATGGTACATGAAATCAAGTAGGATAATTCACAACCCCAGTGTAATAAAGGCGTGGTACTTACGCCTTTATTGCACTGGGGTACAATTACGTAGTTTTGCAAAGATACACAATCTCAATTATTTTCGTTATAATTTGACAAAAAAAAGGCTTTATACCGAAAAAAACATTTGCCGCGTCATAATAAGTTTGATATTTTTCAATAATAAAAGTCTATAAATCTACTAAAATACTTAAAAATCGATACACGTAATCTTACGTTATGTCTTTGTTTCATTAAAATTAAACAAAAGATTATAAAAGTACTTTTATTGTAATTAATATATCAGACCAAGCAGTTTTTTTTGCTCTCCTCTAGTAAGCATATTCTTCTTACGCGTTTATTCCACTGGGGGTGCAAATTAGACTAATCAAATATTGGCGAAAGTCCTAAGCCGGTGCCACAAAACAGGCGTTTGAAATCTTGTCAGAATTTCGCAACCCTAGGAGTTATTATTGCAATAAACCTGATATTATTTAAAATCGGTCCTACACTCTAAAATTCGGCATTTTGCACTAATCCTAGGATTTGCGCTAAGATTCAGTCTTTAATAATAATTATCTTCTTACATAATATATTGCCTTATTTATTGGGTACTAAAATAAAGCTGTAAAGATCAATAAGTCGGTACATAGAAAATATTTTTATAACTTACGTAAATCCTATTAAGGCGTTGCTGCTTGGGTGTCGAACCAGACAACACACGACTGCTCGCAAACTTACACCGCGAGATAATATTTTATCCTTACTGATATTATAAATTCGGAAGTAACTCTGAGTCTGTCTATTACCTTTTCACGGCTAAACCACTCAACCGATTTACATGAAATTTGGTACAGATATAGTTTAAAACCCGGGGAAGGACATAGGCTACTATTTATTGACGTAGGTACAACGCAGCCGAAGCCGCGCGCAAAATCTAGTATTAAATAAAAATATACCGACATTACAAATGTTTGTTACGTCACATTCTTTTAACGTATTTGTGTCCGTGCTATTAGTCATAGGTAGAAATACCTACATTCGCATTAACCTACACGTTTGAGATCATTTACCCCAAACTCCACTATCTATTCTGACCTCTATTTATTATCTACGTTTATTATCTCGAAGCGGCTGTAAAATATTAAATACCAAATTAATAAAATACTAGTTTCGGCTTACATCTTCGCTCGCGTGAATGCTAACGAGACGGATAACGAGATAAAAAATGTATAAAAGATTTGTATGTGTTAGTATAGGACATGATCTATCTACAGCCTAAGTTTCATCCAAATCTGTGCAACGGTTAACGCGGAATTGATTAACAAACTTCTAAATTTATCTTCACAAACTTTAAAATGAATAATATTTGTTAGTTAGTAGTTAGTTAGTTAATAAGCAAATCGGATCGTATGGTTGATTGTTCGCAAAACATAGAAGACAAATCGCACTGCAAATCAGGGAAGTTTTTTTCTATCCTGCACTAACTAGCGCCCATGATGAATGTAGTGAGAGCAAATTATGTAAGGTACGATTTTGATGCGACTCATAAGACTCATGAGGATTTTAAATTATTTTTGTTATCTTTTCTTTTCCTATTGTTATCAGCCTTGTATATAAACTACCCCACTGTTAATATGCACATAACTTCGAAAAGTCAGAGTTGCGTGCATCGGAGTCAATCTCGAAATCTCTACGGCCTACGGTATCCCGCTATCGCTGCTATATTAAAATTACATTTATCAGGTGTATACTTTTGGGAAATTCGTTATAGTGGTAGGTATTTATATGACTATTAAATACTAAATAATTCTTTCAAGTAACAGTATTGGAATCTTTGTGTACACATTGTAGTATGTTACGTGTATGTTCAATGAAATGACATTTATGCTACAATTCAAGGAGACTAACTGGTTTACTGTGAACACGGAAGTATCGCTTCTGTTGTCAATTCACATGTACCACGTATCCGGTGACAATGAATATGTGTTATATTGTTAACACCATCGGATAAAACTGAGCATGTCTGTAAAAAGGCTCCTCTTCTGTCTAAGCTGTGTATAGAAGTTATTTTTATTTTTTATTATACTATTGGGGTGGCAAACAAGCATACGGCCCACCTGAAGGTAAGTGGTCACCGTAGCCTATGGACGCCTGCAACACCGGAGGCATCACATGCGCGTTACCGACCCTTTAGGAAAAAAAGGAAGTGGGAAGGAGAAGGAGCGGGAACGGGGAAAGAGGGTGATTAGGCCTCTGGCACTCTCTAAGTTATTTGGGAGTTGGTAAAAAATTGTTTTTGATCACTCCAATATTATTAATTTGATTGACTTTAAGTTGCAATTAATTAGTGTCTTGTCTTACTAGCTCTAGTTACAACTATAGATCGGTATTGCAATGGCCGGATAATAACCTACAGTTGGTTAGTTTACCAAAACACCACATTTAAAAAAAAAAAACTCACGACCTTATGACCTTATTTGGCTGTGATCAACTCTATGGAGAAACAGTGTTCAAATCGGCTAGAGGCCAAGAGGTTTAAACTGTTTCCGCTGCACCTTATATAGGTATCGCTTACACATAGAAACAATCATATAAAGACACAGGTCCGTTTTCTACAAGCTAGACAGAGACTGTCGATTTTACACTTACTTTAATTCTGTCATATTTCGCTTACTTCATTCATTCACATAATATTCTTCATGCACGCCAGTTAGCTTAAGGTTAGCTTAACTCTTAACCTGATTATTCTTCAGAATGCCTCTAACCAGGGAATAAAATCTAAATTTACATGCATATGTGTACCTAGTCAACGTCTATGATTAGACATGAGATAGCTGTCTGCGTTCAAGATGGCGTCTAGCCCCGGGATAGAAATCGAGCCGCCTTCCCCCATCCATCAAACTACCCACTTAATTGGACAAATATTACATTTAATTTTCTGTTATTTATTAGTAGTCTCAAAACAATGTATTTTTGGATAAATTATAAATATGGTACGAAAAAATACACACAATTACGGGACAATTAAGTAAAGCTTTCCAATAAAATTTAAGTAATATAATTCGTAGTATGCCTCATCGTTTACAAACTCATGACATCTACATATGCATATAATTGCTTCGTCTACGGGTGAATGATACGCCCCCACAGCTTACCGTCCCCTTAACCTGAAAGGTATAAATGTATACCGCTAGTCATTATTTCAATGATGGCAAGACAATGATAATGATTAAATCGTGAACCCGTCAATAGACTCACCATCACCACCATCACACTTATCATCAACTACGAAGCCCGAACTATTTATGGCCATGCCCCAAATTGACAAAGTCGTAAACGACACGCGGTTCAAATTCAGGCAATGTTGATCTGGTCTTTAAATATTGGAGGGTAGGTGTATGTGACATGCTTCCCTAATATTTACCACTCGCACTTTGCTTGAAACATAGCTTGTATGCTACACGTTTCCCCTTTGGGATAAACAAGCGTGAGTCCATATTATTCATGACCATAAGTGAAACAATTGCAAATTCACATATTTTATTTATCCATCTATCATAGCAACCAGACGAAACAATATCTGCACATAATTATGTTGCTTAATACACACCGGTGACTGGCAATATAATACCAGCACAGTTGAGTTTCATAAGTTACATATTCTGCGTAACATTATCATATAATATTATGTACAATCATCATAATATCCGGCGTTCACCGGAGCGCGGTTGAGAGAATACCTCGACAACTTGTTATAACTATTCTTTTACTTCTACCAGCAACTGACGCTATTGAATGCTCGCTCATAACCTGCGTAATATTATCAAAAATCGTGGCCTGATTATCATTAAATATCTATATAGTAATTTATTTACTGACTTAAAATTTATCCAGAAATTTCAACGTAACTGATAGTTATGAAATGGATAAATCTTATAACTCTATCAACATGAAAATTAATTGGATATTTGGAAAATGAAAGATCTTTTTCCTATGTTTTAGTTATTAAGACACAAACAATTGAATAAAACACTTTTAGCGTGGTATGACTAAATCAATTTCGACCAAACACCTTCCTTGTGAGACTTTTGGAATTCTAGTCTGGCTACTAAACAAAGGAGCTAGCTCTAGCTTAGATTGTTATTCCTGCTCAAGTATTTAAGACTGCGCCGAGCGTAAGACGCGGTTGGACTGAATGACAGAGCTCGATATTCAAATCGGCGCGCGGCCGCCATAGTAAAATTGTATGGAGGATTTGAAGTGCTTTTTTGATAAATATGTATCTTTATTGTCAACCAATAACTTAAATATTTGGGACGGACAAATTGTAATATAACTACTTATGTTTCGTTTAAGCTGTAAAATAGGATAGATTTCTACCGTTATAATCTAAAAATCACGTAACACGAGCTTACGTGTTTACATTTTTCGTGCAAATTTACTTAATTTTGTAGGCGAAAATATTAATTAATATAATTTTTTTACACGGAGTAATTGTAAACACATTCATTGTTATGGTAAATGTATATTTTATATTTGTATTAAACAAAAAGTGTTGATTTTATTTACTTATCTGTCACCGCCTGTTTTGGCACATTTCGCTTAGCGCAGTCTTAACAAAGACATCAAATTTATTTCGCAATCTTCATTGTAGTCATCCCTATCGTCGCAGTAAACTGTAACTGCATTTCATTAGTACCTGTATGAGCCCATCTCTCAGGGTGCATATGCCTGACATAACTGGTTCATTGTCCCAAGCCTGAAGAATTTTGCACCCTAGAAGATATACATTACGACCTCTCGAATAAGACTACATGCATCTTTTTGTTACATGTTACCTTTAGTAGGTCATCGCACGCACCATATTTGTTAAGAGTCCCACTTAAAACTGGAAGTAAATAGTTTAATAACCAGTCCAACCAGTTTCTATTATTTAATACCTGTTTGAAATAAACCAAATTAATACGTCTCACAGACTAGACAAACTGTAAATAATAAAGTTATGTTTGCGACTTACATAATCATATTATTATTACACTTAATAATAATTGTGCCGAATTATAATACAAAGCCTAAACGGTGACTTTATTGTGGTATGTGGTATGTGGTATATATTATTAAGTCCTTATTATTAAAGTGCGTCTGATTCTGTCGGTTGAATTTATAATTATTATATAACATGAAAGGTATGAATAGGTATATTTTCAGGTCGTTTGACCTTATAATCTATATATTAATACGTGAAGCAAAAACTTTGTACCCCTTTTTACGAAAATTGCACGGACGCGCGTATGAAATTTGGCACGGTTAAAGTTTTTATGGGACAAGGGGCGAATCCTAATATTTATATAAAATAAGCATTAGAAATACATTAATTTAATGGAAAACACTACACGCACACAACCCTGCATTTGACACACGCAGTCGAATCGCGTAACTATGGTTACATATATCAATATATAATGACATATCAGCAATATCTTACAGGCAACCTTTGGGCGGATTGGAATGATGTATACTATTTAAATTATAATATATTTACGTATTTATGTGATAAAGAAAAAGAAAACAAAGTAGCAAGCTTAGGATATCATCAATTAAAGAGTAGATATAGATAAGTAAATAATAATTTGTTGGTAAAATTTTGGTAAATTAACCTGTATAGATCGAAATCTAAATAAAATGTGATTATAAGGGTATAGTTACAGACAATAAAACCTTAATAACTATCAAACTTAAAATTCGAATCAATTATGGTCGAATTTCGGCCACTTGGCGACCGCTAGTTAATGTAAATCGCTCCAAATTTTATGAATCAATATTATTAATACAGACACGAAATTATCAAACGAGAATATGACCCAGCAAATAAAAATACACAGAATTTCTAGTCGATCTATCCGACTATATCGCTCATCTATCGAGCTGATATGAAATAATTTTAGATAGCCTCTTCTTGTTTCGTAGTAGTAGAACAGGGAAAAAGTATGTCAGGATCAACGATATCCACTTTTGTGCAAAGACACGTATACGATTAACTGTTTAGGATAATTTCGATATGAGCTCTTTTTAGACAATATTCGCCAAAAACTTGCCAAATCAATCCTAATTATAATAATTGCGAATGTGAGTTTCTTGCTTGTTTTTTACGCTTTAACTACTCAACCGATGATCATAATATTCGCATATGAGTCGCCAGGAATACAGAAAAGGACCTAAAGTACCCTTCGTCCAGAAAAAACTTTCTGTTCCCGAGAGAAAGCTAGTATTACAATAAGACGCCTTAGTAGATGGAATCGATCGAGGCAACGAAGTTTGAGTCCAATATCCTTCAGATTCTCGTAAGATTCAAAGCAGTCTTGTTCAATACTCTACGCATATATTTCTGACCTGCAGGAGTTAAGTAAAGTGTACCGAAAGATAGTAAAAGGATCCAAAGGTTACCTAATAATATATTTGTCGAATAAGCAAAACTAGTTCCGGGCTTACTAAATCCATCGTTATACGTGCCTTATCTTCAAGCCGCGCGAACTGTTGTACGTAACTGTTGTTAGTTGTTATAGCTTACACAACAACAAATCGTTTATTTACAACGTGAACTCACAGATTATGATAAATAATAATGTTGTCTTGAGCTGCCTGCTGCCATTTAGTAACCAGAAGACAAGTAATACAGGCGCTTAACCGGTCGTATACCGCCGGCTCGCATACCAGCCGGCAGATTTGTACCCGTCGTAGGCCGGTGGCTCGCATGCGAGCCACCAAATTGGCGCCAAAACGCCGCGCGCCGCCTTCGCTTTAGCTTAAGCTAACGTAAAACCAATTTGGTGGCTCGCATGCGAGCCACCGGCCTACGACGGGTACAAATCTGCCGGCTGGTATGCGAGCCGGCGGTATACGACCGGTTAAGCTGCCTGACATTGACCTCTCCTTTGCTAAATTCAGGAAGTGCACCGAATTATTCATATACGCGGACAAAAGTTGAGGCAAATTATCCGAGAGATCAATTGGCCACGAACACAATTCACAATAATAAGAGACGGTTTGAAGTGAAAGTAAATCAATAAAAGCGGAGCAGTGTTGCATTAAGAATCACGAGGACGAATAACATGGCATTGCGGTAGATACCGTATTTTGCTAGGGCCTGGTAATGTGCAACTTTGTTTTTCTTCGTCATTTAGGGCAAGCGGGTAAAAACGTGACAGAAACGGTTTTGCAACACCAAAACATTTCAACATCAGTTGAAAACACCATTATAGAAGTACACCGAATTGTTTAATCTATTTACAACTATAATATTGAATCAGCTGTTAGTGACGTACAAAAACCTATTTATCGTTGCTTGATTTACTAGTGGTAGAAATATGGCAGAATTTCCATAACAGTAACATCCTTACTTATACCATAAATGTAAAAGTGAGTTTATTTGTTACGATTTCACACCTTAACTACACTACCTGTCATCATGAAATTTCGCTTAAACATTGTCAGGAGTACAGAGACATTGGGTACTTTTTATCTAGAAGAAAAGTAGCGTTACCGAGAGATTGTAATTTATTGTCAGAATTTACATTATCGCGAACTGTAAAAGCTAATCAAATATATTTGCTAGGCTCTTAAGGCTATACTTGAATTATAATTGAATTCAAACTAAATACCTGTCATAACAGTTCATCATGTTGTTCTCAGTCACTCGTGTATTATGACAACACAGGGACACCAGACGAAGGTAGTAACGCGACACATTATGCACACACGCACACTCAGACACATACATAGATTGCGTATCATCATATGCTTTGTAGTCTTCTTTCATCATAAACGTAAACATTAGACGAATACGCGTTATTATCTTTCTTGTGAGCAATCTCCACTAATAAGGTTGTTGCAAAATACTACTAAAACCGTTAAATTTTTAAACAACTTTCGATAACAAAGATCTTTTGGTCCAAATATATATAGTTCTAACCCTGAAAAACCACAATCACTACAAATACTTCATAACTTCTCAAAACCTTTTATAACGTATTTAGAAAACCTATTGCAACGTGCTAAAGCGGTTAGAAATAAAGAATTTAACTATTATTTAATAACACATGAAAATGAATATATTGTTTTTCTACAGACCTGTTCAGATTTTATAGGTATACGTTACCGAAACTGAAATGCGCGATAATAAACTACGATAAAAATAATACGAAAACTAATCTTTGCTCTTATCAAATATAGGAAATGTAATGTTATCTTATCGTGTCGTTAAATTATTCCTGTTTATGTCATAACGTCCTTTATCAATCAATATCAATTGATTATTTAAATTGCCAAGGTCTCGAACGTAATAAGCGTTTTTACGTAAGCTCGTAAATGTCTGCAGATTTCAAGGGCGATATAAATATCACGATAGAACCATATTTTCTATTGTAAATAACATTCATTCGCTATGAATTGCCTTCTGTTCTTAATCCAAACTTATGAGACCAGATCAAAATAGAATTTAGACAAAATTGGTGACTAAAGCATTGATAGAAGAGACAGCTAAAATGTTAAAAGAAAACAGTTTATAAATCAATAAATATTATAAAATCGTTAACCGTATTTTTTCTATTTGTTTGTGCGTTTTTGGGCATGCTAATCGCCACTATAAAACTTATATATTTGGATGTGGTTTGGTATGACTGCATTTAGTGTTTATTTCATTTAAAAATATTGATAAATCCAACGACAAATTTTTAACGCATTAGGGTACGTGGTACATATTTGTACATATAAACATAACTCGTTTTACTTAATTAAACGATATTTTTAGGATGCGTCTTTAGTAAGTATGTACTTATGTCCATACTTTGCTTTGGATATTAGCTTTCTTTTTTTAAATTGTTGTTGCCATGCAGGCAATGAAAAAGTCTACATTTACCAAATGACTTGGTTTCAAAATCGCGCGAGATTCTGGCATCGTATACGCCAGTAACATTGCCATAAACATCTGTATAGTATATGCAAAACGATGCAAAGCGAAAGTGTTAATACGATAAGAGAGCAATTTAGAAGTCAAGTGGAAAATCGTTGCGTGGTACGTATACGTATATTGTGGATTATTACCGGTTCTTTGAGATACTTAGCCTGACATACAGGCTGAGTATTGCTTGAACGTATTGGTTAAGTGATCCTGCCACTAACACTGCACCGAATGTTGTAGGTTTGATCCCCACACGGGACAAAAAACTGCATGTTCAACGAATGGTTTGTCCTAGTCCTAGGTGTTCTTTGTGTACGTTATCAATATTTGTGAAGTCCTCCGTGACACAGGTATTAATACAAGGACGGAGTCATCAAGATAAAAAACCACAGCCCCGCGTCGAAAAATATGTATTAAGCATTTCTGCAGACATGTTATATGTAGGTCCCATGAAATAGGAGACGAGTCTATAGACATCTCTCGGGCAAAATTCCAGACACCGTGCTTCTATTGAGAATTTGTTAATAGAGAAACCCAAAAACACATTAAGCACATTGCCCAATTAGAGTATCGAACGTTTACGCTACAGAGGAATTTTTGTGTAGTAGAGTCTATTTCAGCATGAATGGGCCGGCTCGACCGGGGAAGTACTACCCTCTTACAGAATATCGACGTGAAATAGCAGTATTGCTACTGTTATGTATCGTTTGGTGAGTGAGAGTGCCAGAGACCCAATCATCCTATTTTCCCCTTCCCGCTCCTTCTCACTTCCTTTTTTTCCAAAAGAGTCGGCAACGCGCTAGTGATGTCTCTAGTATTGCAGGCGTCCATAGGCTACGGTGACCACTTACCATTAGGTGGGCCGTATGCTTGTTTGCCACCCTAGTGGTATAAAAAATAAATTAAAGAAAGGTAATTTAGGAACATTGACAGTATAATTGTAATAAATATCGATTACGAAAATATTTTTCATTAAGTCATATGGCACTGGTTTTCTCATATATGACGTTTGCCGCTCCAAAAGGAGCTGTATTAGAAGTCTTCTAAGCTACATATTCTTGTTTTACAACAGTCGTTAGTATATCTGGTTTTTAAAATCGATGGTGCTATAAGCCTATTGTGCGACATCATGACTGAATACTTATTTTTGTATCAAACAAAACATGTTTTCACAAGTCGAGACACGATGTTTTGAATTTGACGGGGCAAAGGCCGAAACTGTTTTCGCGGGGTGCGTCTCATAACGTATAAACTCATTTGGTCTAATTTCATTTTATTATCGTTCATAAGATATAATCAACGTGAGATATACCAACTGTTGATATAATTTCTTTACATATAACATTATTTATTCTAAAACTTAATTAGTATAACGTTGTTTGATATAAAATTTATGTAATCGAAAATCATTAGGTCTAACGTTTAATATGTATAAAAAACGTCATTATGGTTAACACCCCAACTCAGTGTAACCCGACGCGGATAGGTTAGGTTAGAAGGCTAAGGCGGGAGCGAAGCGGAGCGGAGCTCCCGTCTTAGCCTTCGTGGTTATTTTGTTTAAACCACTCAGAAATAGGAGCCCCGCGAAGCGGGCCTCCGTCGACCTATCTTAGCGCAGGTGGTACAGTTACTAGTTATATTTAATATCTACTTAGGTTACTATTACCTATAACTACGATAGAACTTACAAAGAATAAAACTAAGAAAATATATCTTTTGAGTGGTATGTCAAACGATTTTTTTATTTAATGTATGTTATGTCAAACGATGTTATATTTAATGTATGTTATGCTTATAAAATTAGTTATTTTAAAATTATATCAATAATAATAATAATAATAATAATAATAATAATAATTTATTTGCTTGAAACATGGTTGACAGGTGTTCTTAATGTCTATGGTACAACATGTTTCGCCTTGCAGGCGGCATGCAAATATTTATGTTAGATAAATTAACATTACTCTAATAACTAAACCTAAAAATTGCAATAATAAAATAAACTCTTTGTAACACAATTAACAACACACATTATCATCTAACTTCATATTTTTTGTATTCCAAAAACTCAGACATCGAATAGAAACATCCCTCTGTAAGCCATTTTATCAGTTGTTTCCGGAAAAGGTTATAGGGTAGTTCTCGTATCACTCGAGGTATTTTGTTATATATTTTGACCACCATACTATAACAGTTTTTTTGATGTAGAGTACTAGAAGACCTTAATACAGAGAGTTTAGTTTTATCTCGCGAAAGATGCTGTCTTTGTTCAGATACTTTATTAAATAATTTCGAATGGTTTCTGGCAAAAAGTGCGACTTCGAGAATATAAGTGGATATAACTGTAAGAATTTTAGTTTTCCTAAATAATGGTCTACAAGATTCAAGAGGTGCGGCACTGCAAATAGCCCTTATACATTTCTTTTGACAGATCAACACTTTATTAATATCGGTGGAATTACCCCATAAGAGCACTCCATACCTGATAATGGACCCAATATATCCATGGTAGGCAGATAGCGCAGCTTTATCGTCTACATGGTTTTTCAAGTTTCTTAAAGCGTAAACGAACTTGTTTATTCGTGCACAAACAACTTTAATATGTTCCTTCCAATTACAATTTTTATCAAGGGTAATGCCGAGAAATTTAACGTTGTCTACCTGTAAAATTTTATTTTCATAGCCATTAATTTTAATTACATCATACATATTTTTATAATTATGAAATTGCACTAGTTTAGTTTTACTTAGATTAGCAGTAAGATTATTTTTATTTAACCATTGCGTCACTGTATCAATTGTTGACTTTAGAAGGTAATCGTATTGATTGTAATTACGTTTTGCTGAAATAATTACAGAAATGTCGTCTGCGAAAAGTACGCATTTGTGTTCTATTACTTGAGGAATATCGTTAATGTAAATCAAGAATAGTAATGGACCCAATACACTGCCTTGGGGTACACCAAATAAGTTAGATTTGTATTTGGATTTAAACGAAGTGACTAACTGATTATCGTTAATTTTTTTAATCTCTACGCACTGCTTTCTGTTAGAAAGATAACTTTGTAACCACTGTAAGGCTTGTCCTCTGATGCCATACAGTTCGCATTTCTTGAGAAGAATTTCGTGGCTAACGACATCAAATGCCTTACTCATATCAAAGAATATGGCCGTGACTCGACGTTTGTCATCAAGATTTTTTGTGATATTATGAACGAGTGAAAATGCAGCTAAGGTTGTGGACTTATTTTTTTGAAAGCCATTCTGCTCTTCTACTATAACATCAAACTGCTCGAGGAAATTTATTATGCGATTGTACATTAACTTTTCAAATAATTTGGATAATATAGGAACTAATGTGATTGGTCGATAGTTAGTTAAATCATTTTTGTTGCCTTTTTTATGAAGCGGTTTTACGACTGATAGTTTTAGTTTTTCAGGAAATACACCTTGAGAAAAGGATAAATCTATAATATGAGATAGTACCAATTTCAATTCATTACTACATGCTTTTAAAATAGATGTCGATATGTCGTCATAGCCAACGGCGTTCGTATTTTTTAACGAATTCAGTGCTTTAATTACTTCATCTTCCGATGTCGGTTTTATGAACATTGTTGATTCAACTTTACTAATTAGTTTGTAATCTGGTTTTGAATTTTTATTTATATTAGTAGTGGTAATAAAGTGTTCATTGAATAATGTGGCTATCTCAGTTGGATCTATTACCTGTTTGTTATTGTGCATTATGTATTCAATATGTTCCTGTGTTTGAATATCACCTATTTGTTCCTTGATTAATGTCCATGATGCACGGCATTTATTCTTAGCATTATGCATGAACTTAATATTTACGTTCGTTTTCGATGTGACAATACATTTTTTTAAAATCTTATCATACTTTACGTATTTATTTTTGTTAGTAATTGTTTTATCTTTATAGTACGTATATCTAAGCTGCCTTTTAATTTTTGTTGATCTCTTAATACCATTTGTAATCCACTTCAGTTTTTTACAATGAGACTTTATTTTTATTTTAATTACTGGGAAGCAAAGGTTATAAAACATTGAAAATGTGTCATGAAAGACATTAAAAGCTTGATTACAGTCTGTTTCTTCAAAAATATTATTCCATGACAAATTGGATAAGCACTCTTTAAATTTTATCAAATTGTCGTTACTATAGTCGCGTTTCATAATATAGTAGTAAGTAATTTGAGGTTGTGGTTTAATCACTGGGAATTTCAGTGTTTGTGCAGTATCATGGTCAGATAAAAATAATTGGTGAACTTTACTAGTCGCTCCATTAATATTACTTATGAGGTGGTCTATACAAGACTGCTGGCGTGTCGGTTCATTTATATGTAGCTGCAAATTATATGTTAATAGCATACCTCTTAAGTTCTCGCTAGCACTATTTATTTTTAATGTATCAATATTAAGGTCCCCTGCTAATATTATATTTTTAATAGATCTTTTTGATAGCTTGTTTAACAATTCATCCAGCTTTCGAAAAAACACAGAAATATCAGCATTTGGTATTCTATACAGACATATAACAATAATCTGCAGAGATGGCACCTCAATACCACAACACTCAAATAATTTCTCAACACACAATTCTTGACAGAGTTTGAGCGAATTACAAGTAATAAACCTTCGGGACAAAATACACACTCCACCACGCTTTTCAGTTTTCCTAGAGAAGTAGCTAGTTAAATTAAAGTCTTTAATATTAACATTGTTTTCATCACCCATTTTTATGAACGTTTCTGTAAAGCATAATATATCAATAGGGTTCATTTCACCTGAAAATTCTTCTAATTGTAACTCTATCTGGTCTTGTTTATTTATTAAACCAGCAATATTTTGATGAAACAGAGTAGTTACGTAGTACCAAGGTTTGGTGGACTCTGTGACCGAAAATTTTTACCACTTTCTATACCAGCACGTTTTTTTTCAACGAATGGGAAATAATACGGTATTGTACCTTTCTTAGGCTGTGGTGAAGAATTGTGTGGTATTGTTTGCTTTGCATTATTTTTAGAATAGTTCAGAAACCTTTTTTGATAATACATCGAATCCAGAATATAATTTATACTATAACACAAATTTTGATAATAACGATATTTATAATTAACATAAGAGTAAGGATCTGTATCAATAAATGTACAATTAGGAAAATTATTACAAATGTTTTTAACTGTATTGTTCAACATTTGTTCATTTAGACTACTGTTTTGTACAACACCTAAAATAATAACCTTAGCATTTTTTACGCGTTTTAACAATGAAGAAAGTTCAATAACGATTTTATTTGGGTTGCAGTCGTTCTCACCGATACATGCTATTAGACAATTATCTATGGTATCACAAAAATCATAACTGGTTTCTAGTATTTGTTCAGATGCAGCACCAGGCTTCGTAATCGATGAGACGTTATATTTTAGATATTTTGTGTACTGTCGAGACAATATAAGATTTGACGCCAATCCAGTACATTGCTGTCCTCCTAGGATAAGTATTTGAGCTTGTTTATTGGATTCAGCCTTTGGTTTCGGGTTTATGGGTGTAATTGCTTCATTCGAGGGAGACTGGCTTTGTTGATTTTCTGGACTCATCAAAGTTTTGTTTTGTAGGTTTTTATCAGTCTTTGGCGCCTGAAGGCAGTCGTTCCTTTTATCAATTTGATCGTCGGAGTTCAGTGCCAGGTCTATAATACTCGTGTCTGTCAGCGTCTCAGTATCATAATATCGAATAGAATTTTTTTTAGATTTCTTGTGGCTTTGAGTCCCAATTTTCGGTGAACTGCATATAGTTTTTAACATTTTGATGGTTTTTTCTTGGCTGCTATTTATTATTCGCAGTTCTGAAATTTCCAAGGTTAATTTATCTATTTCAGTGTTCGCAGACAATAAATTTAACCGCAATTTTTCAATTTCTTCTCTTAACAAGCTATTTTTATCTAGTTCATCGAAATTTCCCGTTGACAGATCGGGTAAGCTTTTTGCAAGATATTCAGACGTAGTAGACAGCATTGACTCGTTCAAAGACTCATTTATTAAGCAAGTTTTATTTCGCCTCACAGTGACGTTTTCGCTATCCATTTTGCAAATATGTATTTACAAAAATGTATATTTAATTTCTTATTAATTAAATTAAATTATACCATCAAAAGTATTTTTTAATAATCTGGCAACACAGTAGTAGTCACACCAAAGTCAAAACCAAGTTCACACCTCTTGCGCCAAAAGACTCGGTTTCAAAGCGGGCAATTGTGTAGCGCGTAGGTTGGTAGCACTGCAGAAATGTCACAGTCAATTTGATTCGATGAAAACAAACGAACTCAATTATGATGAATGTTATTATTACACTTTTAAATTGTTTTTATGGTAGGTTTTGTAATCAGTGTTATAGATTTTATGAATGCTTACTGTTTACGATCGCCGTATTTGGTCCATATAGATATTATTGGAGGAATAATGGCACTTTCACTGAGCACTTGTTTTGTCCGTTTTCGATTCACTGAGCTATTATAATGTTTACAAACGATAATACTGAACATTTACTAAGTTTGTGACACTGTGAGATAATTAGATATGTGATATTTACAATTTATATAGATATTTTAATTTTAAACTACGGAGCTAGTGTTTACAACGGCCAGGGTTGCCAGTTCTATTAATCATCGTTTATTATATTAAGTAATCGCTATATTAAATAAACTTATAGGTTCCGTTGTTATATGTTGTTAATATTAGAGATTTTGTTGTTATATCATCTATTCCTTACCCGCTTTCGTGAGCTCGAAGGCAGAACCGTTTATGGGCGTTTAGATACGTTAAGCATATTACTTTTCTGTGCAGCCATTGACGTCTTATTATTTGCAAATCGCTGCACAAAGTGTAACCACTTTGTGACAGCTATTACGTACAGCTACGTGCTCAGACGTATATCTATTCTAATATTATAAAGCTGAAGAGATTGTTTGGTTATCTTAAGAAATAAATATCTACGCTAAAAAAAATTTTTTAGCTTTGGATATTCCATTTTTTGAGGAAGGCTATTCGCTATATAGCATCATGCTACGACCAATAGGAGCGCAGCATCAATGGAAAATGTTGCAAATACGAGGGAAAAGACGAAGTTGCGCGTGTCAGCTAGTGTCTTATAAAGGTCGGACAACTGAGAAAATGCTATTACTTGAAGCTCGATTCCTGATCAATCGGTAAGACCGCCTTTTTGCTTTTAAATTCGGTTATCTGGCCGTTTACATTTATTTGATTACCCTTTAAAAACTCTCTAAGAAACAAAAAGCCTTGCTGTCCATTCCATGTTTTTGCAAACTTTACATCAACTGCTTATGATAGATTAACTGGAATTACTCGTAAAACATAGAAAATAGAAGTCAAAATTGTATTACATCTATAAGCCTAACGTAAAGGGGCGATAGACGAGCGTATTGCCGTCTACCAGGCAGGGTTCCATGCTCTTGAAAATTACTATAAACGCTATGCCGTTACTAAGATATTAGCCGGCAAAAAACCGTTACAACTTCGCTCTACGCACGACAATCTAAAATAAAACGAACACAATCTTATTTCTTAAGAATTTACATCATAATCAGCTATAAACGCGTACTGTATGGTCGAAGACAAATCTATCAGCATTCACTATTTGTTGATACACCGGGGTGCTTGAACTGTGTAATAGAAACGGCATGCCGCGACCTATTTACGCGGCGTATACCTACGTTGATTATACGTCGGAACCTGCGTTCAGACGACGGGATTTTCAGTACAGTCGTAGGAGTTAGTTGTATACTTTAAGTCGAGTTGCATGTAGGTACCACTACTCACAAGACTACGGACCTAACTCTTTCAGAAAATATATTCTTGCCTAATATACCGAATCATCGTGAAATGTATAAGTACATGTTAATAGTTAAATCGTCATGATTTTAACATGAAATCTATAAAATCTGTATACAATATACGATTTACTAAGACCGTTCCCGTATTAAAAAAATTCTGCAGTGTATACTTAATATGTAATTATGAATTATTTTTTGTATGAATTTCATACAGGGGTCCCGTAGTCTGTCAAGGCTTAGAATTCCAGACATAATTATAAATCAATCGTGTCTGGCTACCAGCGTGCCATTGCAATTCAATAGGTTAAAATATTGTTAATGCATGCTCAAGAACAAGACAAATCCATCATACATAATACGTATAGACTCACACGGCTAAAAAGTAAACACAAATATATTACACTGGTATTTTATCAGCTACATGTTAGGTCCCCTTAATAATGGTCTACTGCCGTCTATCAAACGCAGTTGCTGCTATTGAGAACATCCACAGTAAAAGAAAGCCAATAAAACTTCGCCCGATTTTAGTTGGTAGCCCGGGATGTCAAAGTCGACCCGCAGACACCGCTCGGCTCGGGATATTATACCATTTATATTTACGTTATATGTAATAACCAACGATACTGGTGTCTACCGGACACATTACTAGACTTCACGCTGCTATATTGTCCTTCTTGAGTATTTATAGCTCTCTATTCCGATGAAAGTCGTTATATGACGGTCGTTTCAAATGTAAGGGAAATATGCCTATTTCCTTACATTTGAAACGGCACTAATACCATTTATTCTGACCCATATTACACAGTTAAACAGGATAAATAAAAATAAAACATAACCAATATGTGCGATAAAGGATCCAGCTCAGTATACACTGCATAACGACATAGCACTAATTTTTAATTTCACCCAGTTCCTGAAAGACTAATCAAAGGCGTCTCAAAAATAAACTCATGTCAAGTCATATGATTGGCTGTTCGGTCAGCCAGCCAACCCAGCAGCAGTTGTCATGCATATGGCCGTCTTTTAAATAATTTTATGTTGAGCAGCTTCTCAGAAACTAGCTAACTATTCTAAGTTTCAAACTGTGTGGAAAGATACAGCACCTAATGAGAGATATGACTGCCGAAAGTGAGACAGTTTTTTTAATTTTTCGGACATTAGAAATCTAAGGTTTCTTGACCAGATCGGAGTCGTTCTGGACAGAGGTCAGCTTAAGAGCACCTTAAACCGGCGAGCGTGTATAAGGAATGTGATGAAAGTGAATGAAGCCAGGGAAGTGTGTCAGGATCATAGCAAATGGAAATTCATAGTCTCTGGGAAACAGGCGTGAATCTATGTATGTATGTATGTATGTACATTAAAAAAGGATCGAGTACTTCAAGATACATAATAGAGATATCTGATAGGTGATCTGAAGATAAAGGACTCGTATTTGCCTCAGAATCTGTCAAATATAGTTTCTTAAAGCGTTGCTTTGTCTTGTTAACCAAATCGGCGGCGTAGCAGTGGGAGGCAGCTAATGAAAATACAAAACGGAAACATTCAATAACACCGATTCTGTTGTTTAAAATTAATCAACTCAATTGGACCCCACTTCGTTTAACTGCAATAACTACTTATTTGACTTTTTGTAATTTAGCAATGATTATCATGCTTGTTGTAATAGGTGTCATGACAGGTTACAGTATAATCATCAATTGAACTATTTATTAACTACTTGCTATACCTTGCAATAAGTACTTTTTTAGATGAAAGGACAATGACAATGACAATGTGTATACGAAATTTTATGATGATCGGTCGAATAGTTAAGTCATGAAAGTTTAATGATACCTATTTTATTTTAACTAACAAACTAATATTCGCATTTATAATATTAGTTAGTATTTAACATCTTTTGTAAGTAAAGTCGTTTAGTAAAGAATAGTATTTTTCATTTATTATAAGTTTAATACAGAGGTAAATGACAAATACTATAGATTATACAATCTTAAAATATATGTATTTGAAGCAAACCAATGATTAAAATAAGATACCAATTTTTACAATTTATTATGTACTAATAAGAACCGGATACATGTGGATGTTAATACAATCATCAAGCAAACACTGCAATAATTAAAAATATTATGATATTGTATCGCGTTTTTTAAACTACCTACTTCTTATCTGTTTTATTTAAGTTAATTGTGTGCGTCATGCTGTGGGGAAATTATTTTTAGTGCCTTTTTATTTATAATCGCTATTACTAATACCTACTAACTTTTCCTTTTATAACGGTATAGCGGGCAATTCAAACCAATGGCGGACGGACGGCAGTTCCTTCCTCACACAAAGAGTCATTTCATATTATCAATAAACTATTAAATATATATTATGGGAGAAATATCTAATATCTATCTATGAAATGCTAATAAAGTTACCGGTTATAAAACATTATGAAAAAACAGCTGACATAACTTTCTCCACGATAAAAGCACGATTAAATTCGATCAATACAGAATAAAATCACCGGTCTCGTGAGACTCATGCGTCGAGGGTTCCATACTTTACAGCAATATTATAGAAAGTTACATACATAATATGCCTTTTAGTCCGGCATTAGTCATTCCTGAGAAAAACACAAACGGACGAACAGACAAAGTCAAGTTCAATATTAGGTACAATGTCGTAAAAATGTATAAAATTAAGACGAGAACATGTCAAACTGGCATTTGCCTGGAATGAATATTTAAATACATGCAAAATTAAAAGCATAAATAAATTTACATCACAAGTGAACACCGATGAATGTCAAGGTTGTATCTGCAGTTGCGTCACAGATTACATCAGACGCAGATGGCCGGCTATAGAATGAGCGTCATTCGACAACTTGATTGGCAATCGCATTTGATTTCTCTTTATTTACCACTGGTAGGTGAGAACAAAGAGTTGGGCCTTCGCGTGGAATATACCGTCAAGAAACTAACGGGCAATAAAAATATACACGACCACGTAAATAAAGAATAGAATAATGTTGTCACTACATTCGTTCTAGCAGACAAGAGTCAATGGAAAAAACTTAAGGGAAAGAGAAACGGAGATTAAAACGGGGTGGAAAGAAAGATATAGAGAGAGGAGGATGAGATAGAGAAAGGTGGACAGAGAAAGAAAGACGTGGGCGAGAGATAAAGGTGGAGAAAGAGAGAGGTGAAAAGAGGGTAAGATGTAGAGAGGTAGGAAAGTAATATGTCGGGCTCACCGGAGAAATGATGGAACGGCTCGGGTACTACCGACTAAACCTACCACGGTCTGCCAACTCGCTGCCTGAATGAATAGATGGATCGCTGGAACTGAAACTACATCAGCGACCCACCCAGCAGTGCCGAACCTGCAGACGACGACTAACTCCGGCCCACCCTAGCCTCTCACCACAATATTTATTTGTTTTTGTTTGTTTACAAATGACAACTCCTGCACTAGGAATACTACCTGTGTCGCGGAGGACTTTACAAACATTTAAACAACCGACACAAAGAACACCTGATCTTGGAACAACTATTCGTGGATTACACAAATATTAGCTCCGTGTGGGGAGACCGAACCCACAACACTCGGCGCGGTGGCAATACGCCATCCGTCTCCAAAATATGAAAGCAATTTTCAACATACCCATTATAATTATCATTGGAGTATATGTATAGGCATTAGGCATACATACCGTGGCGTCACTATCACGTCCATGACATTCAAACTATGGTACAATATCACACTGATATCTATCGTAACTTATTTCTTACTAATAATAGATACGTATTTCGTACTCTTTTATATTCAAAATGAACCTGTTTTATACATATCATTAGCATGCTGACTCATTGTATGTACGGTTATGACCAGCTGTGACTGCGGCTAAGTTCACCTGAAATATTGGTTTTTAATCTCGTATATTATTTCATTATTCTGTGTTACAAGATTAGTAATAGAGAACGGAGACTCGGTTGCACAGCAATAAGTGCGACAGCTGTGTATGAAGTCTCGTGTCAAATTCCCGGATCTGCGGTATTGTCAAGTAATTCTCAATAACAGTGCGGAGTCAGGCAGGCTGTACTCAGTAGACGTCATATAAGCAAACTGACATAAAGGTTTTGAGACCAGGTGGGCTTCGTCCAGCAGTAGAGCATTTTGCAGCTCTTGCGAGGATAGCGTAATTGCATAGAGGCCGACCCCTACGCAAAATTCTACCTTACCCTTCCACCTTAACCAAGCCTTCCATACGGCGGGCTGATACCTCGGCGGGGTTGCGATTCACATGTGAAAATGATTCGCGCAGCCCCGCTGACTCAGGTAACGTCGAGGAACACCGTGGTAGGTTTAGTCGATAGAAGTCGAGACCCCATCTTTTCCCGGGTGAGCCACTTAGCCGCCCGTAGAGAGTACGAAGAAGAATACCATTCACCCACGTAAAAAATAAAGAAGATGGGCCGTGACTAACCTAGAATTCTCTGGCATTATGCTAAGATCAAAACACATCATAAGGTTTCAAAACCCAAAATTCTATCGCGGTAAGTAGTAGTCGTCGTTTAGGATCCAGGGCCTCACTAGATAATAATAGATATGCCAATGCAAACAGATAATAAACAGCATATAAAATCTGTTTACATTCTAATATGTATATATTTTTTCGCATGGCAATAATTTATTTTAAGCTATCCAAAGTAGGTACCTACTTTTTAAAGTTCATTACTATTTATTATAATGAAGATTACACATAATTTACACATTATTAGGGTGTTGTCGGGAGCAACGATTCGTATACCGATTAGTTTATAAATATGTAAGAGAATTGAGTACCTAGTAATTGAGTACATACACAACACGTAGGTACATGTGAGTGACCGTGCATTCCCGGGTTTGTATGCGTAAGATTGTACAAAGTTCCAATCAATACCAAGAGTATAAAGAGGTATGTAGTTTTTAAGATTGGATGTAGGAGGTAACCTCTAGAACGACTCGTCCGATTTAAATAATTCTTTTCTAATTGAAAGACACATTATTCCAGATAGACATAGGCTATATGTAGATATATTATGTTCAACCCGAGCAGAGCCGGGGCGGTCTGTAAGCGTAACTTAAGTACACGCTGTTATAGTAAGTACAATAGATTTTTGTATTGTACGAGTAAATCAATTTATTCGCATCGATATTCATCTTATTAAAATAAACGATAGTCTGTCGAAGCAATTTCCTAACATGAGACTTGTTACCACCATTTACATACAACGTGTAATATAAAAATAGGATTATCATATTTCAGATACTTATTTTTTTTCTACTGGCTATAAATAGCATAGCTGGCTAAAAATTTGCCTTATGGATTGGTTGCCAAAATGTTTATTTCCACGTAGATTTCGATATAGAAGTCTAAAAACATTTTAATTTTGCTAGTTAATATAAGTAATTTAGTTTTTTAATTTAATTACTTTAGAAGTTTCCAGACCAGTTAGACATGACATCAAAACCCAATTCCAATCAGCTCATCTATCTAATTAAATATGTTTTTGCCGGTTAAGTCTAAATATAAAATGTTGATCACAGGAATAATATTCGTTAATTTGAATGTAGATTCAAATTAACGAATATTATTCCTGTGATCAACATTTTATATTTTCTAATAATAATGCTAAAAAATGCTATTTTTGAAAATTTGAGACTACCTAAATTATAGCCTTTATTGTTAATCGCTGTATAAAGATAAAATCAATATAGATAGATAAAATCATCTGATAAGAATAGCATTCAAACATTGAATATCCTCAAGAATACATAAGTCTTGCCATTCGACACGACACATTGCCTGAACAAAGACTATCAATTGAAACTATTCGGTTAGCGGTTAAGAATTGAATAAACGTTTACTTTATGTTTGAAACAACTCGTTAACAGACAAGTTTAACAATAAGTGCTTATAGAGATCTACCATAACCTGGCAACATACCCACACAAATACCTTTATGATTGTTGCATTGAAAAGTCATTTTGACATTTATAAAAACAACTCCCGCACTATGGTTCAATCACTGCATCGCGGGACACTATCCAAAGAAAACATTAAACATTAAAGGACAAGAATACACCTAGACTTAAAACAATAATTTACATCATTCATAGGATCACAGAAATAATTGTCCTGTGTGGGATTTGATCTACCCATCTCCTATCGATCGATATCTTGCGCTGTACACAACATAAATCCATTTTTAAACAAAATGAATGTTGCACTCAATACTTAACCAGAATTGGAACGTTAATTTTCCGATGACATTTTTGAGTAGCAGAATAATTAATTTAAATTATTAAATATATTTTCAATAAAGTAAAGCTTTGATTTCAGTATCAATGTCCTCCTATTTAAGATTTAATTAGTTTTTGTTAATGTCATAAAGGACAGAACTGTCAATCAATAAGGGTCCCTTATTAATTCACAGCTTTAACCGATTTACCGAATATCAAGATTTGGTTTAGCTAATACTAAAAGATCAATCGATGCAAATTAAATTTGATTCAGTCTTCAGACAAACCTCATTCCTCAAGAATGTATGCACTCTAAGCGTGTCTTCACGCGTTCCAATTGCTAAGTAACCGGCGTTGCTTTACTGGTTTAATAATTACTGCCTACCGGATAAATAATAGAGATGCCCAAAAGCTTGCATGAAGTTGACCACAGGTTTTCTATCATCAACTACCTGACCATTGGCAAGTTGTAAAGAGAGTAAACTTTTGTGGTACCAGCAGTAAACAAATAAGTAGCCATTTTTAATGTTAAAATTTTATTTTAATATAGTATTTATTCATTATCATTAATATACATATAAGTTATTTGACGTATCAAAATATTCATACGGTTTTATGGTAAAATTATTGTTGGCTAAGATTTAGACTCAAGTTTCCAACTAAAGAATTACGGGAATCCATTACAGGAATCCATCCTGATCTATATTTTGCGAATGCTTTTGGGATAAAACCCAACGATGTCAATTACTTTAACAGGGTCTATTGTTGCCTAAGGGTACCGAAATCTTTTGGGAAAATAAAATGATTGCAAGTTTCGTTGCCTATCGTTAAGATAGATAATGTTGATACCTGTCAGCCGGAATCATGTCGGTGGCGTCGTCCTCCATAGATTCGTCGCCAACCTCCACCTCCAACTGGACAGCGGGCGGAGAGCTCATATCCTATCACCCACGAACACACCCTGGAACAAATACACATGTTACATAAGTAATCGGTTTTCATTAACTATAGTATAAAGGTTTTTTATAGTCTATACCCAAAAAGGGTCTTTATATAGCAGCGATAGCTCAGGGGGAGACCAACAGATTGCAATATATCCTATCACCCACGAACACACCCTGGAACAAATACACATGTTACATAAGTAATCGGTTTTCATTAACTATAGTATAAAGGTTTTTTATAGTCTATACCCAAAAAGGGTCTTTATATAGCAGCGATAGCTCAGTGGGGAGACCAACAGACTGCAATGCAGAGGGTCTCGGGTTCGAACCCACGTCGCGCACCTCTGACTTTCTGAAGTTATATGAATTTTCGAAAATATGTGTGTATTGATTGACAATTATCGCCTGCTCCGTGCCTCGGAGAGCACGTTAAGCCGTCGGTCCCGGCTGCCACGAACATCTTTGGCAGTCGTTATTGGAAAAGTCAGTACCCTCTAATATCCTGACACTGGTCTAGCCTTAGGGTATCGTTAGCCTTTGGGTTGCGGAGGTTAGGTGGCAGCCGCTTCGTGTAAAAACTGATATCCAGTCAAATCCGGTTAGACTAGAAAAGCCGTCCCCAAGTGACTTGGGAATAATAAAGGCTAAGAAAGAAGAAGACCCAAAAAGGGTCTTTATGCCCCACGTAATAGTGAGCAAGTCTATTTATTGCCATATACCGCCACATTTCTAGACTACGTGCTGCTGCTGAGTATTTCTAAAGGAAAATCTAAGAACACTGCCCGATCCCGGTTTAGACTATTAGCCTATGACGGCCAGTGCTGGCCCTGAAGTAGAGCAAGTGGAGCGGTCGCTCTCATGGCCGGGCAAAAAGCAAAATAGAATAAAATTTTCTAGACTAGATTTGGGAAAATTGAAACGCCAGATTGGAAAAACGTGAATTATTCTTTATTTAAAATAAAACCGAGGTGTAGAATTTACGTGTCGTGAAAATAAACAGACAATCTCGCTCTGACCTGATGGCTTTGACAATGACAATCAAGTCATGCTCGTAAACATTTACGCCAGTAGTAATAACTTAAACAATGATTGTTAACATTATCTTCAGTCAGTTTAACAAAGAAAGCAAAATAAGGAGGTGCCTTGCAATTCTACTCGGCTATAGTATCAGTTTCTTTCGCAAATGACACAAAGAAAGCGAGTAAAAAGCGGCAGTGACGACCGGGGTAATATAACTGACAAACCAAAATTCCATTATCCAGACACCATGGTCTGGATAGTGGAATTTTTATCCTAACTAATATTATAAATACAAATGTGAGTTTAGTTTGTTACGCTTTCACGCCTTAACTTCTCGACCGATCGTCATGAAATGAAATTAAGATACACGTTCTCAGAGGTACAGGCAAAGCCTATGTCCTTTTCTGTACCCCTGAAAATGTATTTTCATTCAAAGAAAAGATACTGTTCCCGAATGATAGAAATTTATTAACAAAATCTACATCAACGCAAACGAAGCAGTGAGCAAAATATAATATTGAACATCAACGACCTAGACTTCAGGAGTTACCGTAAAACGAAGAAGGTACATATGTGGCCACAAGCTGAACTAAGGGAAGGTGGTATGTCAGGACCTTAACATGTGGAAATAATAATAATAATAATAATAATATTTTACCACATACACACAACACCATCTAGCCCAAACTAAGCAGAGCTTGTACTATGGGTACTAGACAATGGATAAACATACTTAAATACTTTTTTTTTTGTAATTACATACATATTATACATAGAAACACCCAGACCAAGACAAACATCCATGTTTATGCACACAAATGTTTGACTTGTGCGGGAATCGAACCCGCGACCTCAGGCGTGGCAGTCGGTTACACTAACCACTACGCCATCGAGGTCTATCTGTACCCACCACCGATGACCAGGCGCAAGTATATTCTGTCATATAAATGTCAGGAAGTCAGCTGCTTAAAACGAGACAAGGTTTAAGTCATATACCTGGATATAACCCAAAATAGTATTAAAATACCGGTATTGTAAGGTTGAATTGTATGAATTGGAAACAACGCCTGACCTCACAGGGTCATTGCTCTGACAGACATGACAGTGACGTACCTACTTTTGAAGTAAAATATAATGAACTTTTAAATATTCTTAATGGTTTTATGTTTTAAATTAAGCTTTTCCAGTAATACGAATAGGGTAGTTACCTATGTTTAATTTTGTACATTTTTTTAAACACAAGAGCAAATATCAATCCAAAGAAATCTTTTTGTGCAAACAGTAAGTACTTATCAAAATTGGTTGCAAAATATGGGAGTAAATAATATTTTAAATTTGGATATAAAGGAAAGTGGGCATAGCGAGGATAATATCTAACTCCCTCAGACAGCTGCATTTAAATAGCAGTTACGTCAGCTTTTTTATTATGTAATCTTTCACATACACACAACACCATCTAGCCCAAACTAAGCAGACCTTGTACTACTAATACTTACTAGACAATGGATAAACATACATATGTACTTTTTTTTTGTAAATACATACATATTATACATAGAAACATCCAGACCAAGACATACATCCATTTTCATACACACAAATGTTTGACTTGTGCGGGAATCAAACCCGCGACCTCAGGCGTGGCAGTCGGTTACACTAACCAGTACGCCATCGAAGCCGAACAGTTTGTATCGTGCATCTTTTTATGCGTATTCCCAGGGATTGCGATTGCTGTACATTATGTCTCGGGATCGATTCATGAGTCTTGCAAAGTTATTAGGGTTAGTATTAGGGTTTTCTGTCATTAAATTTTCGGTAGCAGCACAGAGCCTGGCGCTCTGCAGCCTCACTTAAGACTGCGCCGAGCGTAAGACAGATAATGACAAAGCTCGTGCGGCGCATATTCAAATCGGCGCGCGGCCGCCATAGTAAAATTGTATGGAGGATTTGATAAATATGTATCTTTATTGTTAACCAATAACTTAAATATTTCTGTTTCGTTTAAGCTGTAAAATAGGATAGATTACTACTGTTATAATCTAAAAATTACGAAACACGAGCTTAAGTTTTTGCAAATTTACGTATTATTGTAGGCGAAAATATTAATTATTTTAAGTTTTTTACCCGGAGTAATTGTAAACACATTCATTGTTATGGTAAATGTATATTTTATATTTGTATTAAACAAAAAGTGTTGATTTTATTCACTTAACTGTGATCGCCTGTGTTAACACATTTCGCACGGCGCAGTCTTAATACGTGAAACCAAAAACTAGAGCTGAAAAATTGTGAGTGTCGTACACTTTTGCCAACCGCTGTGCGATTATATACTTGAGACTATGTATGTAGACAAGTCAGAGGTGCATGTGTATTGTATAGACGTTTGAACTTGAGACGTCCGACTTGACAACGATCGCAGCACTAGACCAAAACTACATTATTATATTTAAGCAAAAAAAGAGACTGTGTGCCGCCGCATGTCCTTCAAAATTACAAGCAGTGTGATATACACATATAATACAATAGAAAAGATGTCTATTAAAACGACTTCTTTTTTAACTTAACAAACATGTCTAAGTGTGATATGAATATCAAATAACTTACATATTATGTTTCTCATAAGAATCCATGTACGGATAGCCTAAATTATAAATGAGCCTAGTATTCTGTGTCCTAACATATAGGACAATTAGTGAAAGGTATAAGCACGCACACACACACTATGTAAAGTAATTCTGAACATAGCTGATAAATGTGATAATGATAAACCTACTTTCCAAGAATATATAGTACTGATGTTATCAATTAAACATTCGAATCTTCTGAATGTTCAAATCATTTGAATAATATTGTTCGGTATTCGAATATCCATTGTTGATCGATTATTTATAAGCTAAACGTAATACGTAAATTGTAATATGAAGCAAGACTTTATTATTACTTAACACCAGAAATGGTATAAGTAATTATATTCAAGTAACGTATAAAAATTGTTCAATAAAAAACTTAGAATTCTTCAGTAACAGAATCGCCTAATTAGCGAGTCATTATTTTTAAGGTGCTCCCTCACCTGGAGCATTCGCCTGTAGTGTAACGTTACAGAGTCGAGCATTACATCACTAAGGGAGGAGAACAGAGCATTTTAGTGCGCAACCTTTAATGTTACAGATTTGATTATAACATTGGTGAGAGAAGAGAACTGATCATTACATTACAAGAAAAACAAATTGTATCTACTTATCAGTGTGTAACTATTTTGATTTAAATTGTTTTTGGGAAGGAACTGACTCCCAACTTACAGCTTACGCTAGTTTGGGAATCAGGGCTGCACAATGTTTGTATTCACCTTGCTGTTACAAATAAATAATAATTATTATTATTACAGTACGCAACTTGTTGATACAATGTGTAATATTTTGTAATATTTAATGTTACGTTACAGGCGAATGCTCGTCAAGTCAAGGAGGCAGTATTATAATGTAATGATCAAATCGAATCTGAAATGTTACATTACA
The DNA here is from genome assembly GCA_930367265.1 of Catocala fraxini. Lineage (NCBI taxonomy): Eukaryota > Metazoa > Arthropoda > Insecta > Lepidoptera > Erebidae > Catocala > Catocala fraxini. The sequence continues at coordinate 18,263,053 of OV884045.1, forward strand.
GGCGAATGCTCCAGGTGTGGGTGCATCTTTATAGTAAATATCGCGGATCAGTAGTAATACGCTTACGCTAATGTTAGAGTGTTATATTGGCTCAAAGAGAATTCATATATGTTCAGTCATTAATAGAGAATACTAGAACACTAGTAGATATTTTTAGACTTTTACTATAACACAAAGATTACGTACGCCAAAGTGAATTGCGTAGGTACGAAGTAAAAATAGCAACCACGTTCAAGGACAATTTGAATTTTATGTAGACCATAGATATAGCATACGGTTTTGGGAATAGACAATTCAACTTGAATTTAGCAAAATTCTGTATCTGTGTTAAGTACTGTACTGTCAAACAGCATGACTGGCAGAAAGTTGTCACGAATTGCGCTATCGTGATTCGTGACTACTACTACTGAGATGCAATGACTCAATATACCATTTAAAGAGACATACTAAATATTACCCATTTTGGGCTTCCAAATACCGATAAACAGTCAAATTAAATGATTTAGACACAACCAAATAGCCCAGCTTTTATCTAAAGCAGGGGTTTTAGGGCTATAGGGATAGGGTTAAAATAAATTCTAGTATAACTACAAGCAAACATAAATTCGCGCCTGTTCTTTGCAGAGTTAGGCAAAGACTAAGGCATTGGCGTTTGTCACAATCCTGGCATCTCTCGTGCTCCCACAGTCCACGAGCGAGTGTATGATAAACATTAATCATATTCATCATATACACGCTCGTGGACTGTCTGTAGTTTGAACTACCAAAGAATGAATTTAATTGCTTGGATATTTCATGCAATAGTCTAGTATTGCATGACCATTGAAATATCCTAGCAATTAAATTCATCTTTAATTTCAGGTTTTAAGCACATGCTTACTGAATAACTGCCGCAAATGTAGACATGATAGCAAAAATAAAATTGTTTAAGATAAGGTAACGACGATACACTTAAAAGAAACAACGTTTAAACATAACCAAATTAATTCCGGAGAAATCCTATAAATCCTTGTGTCGCGGGTGACTTTACCCAAAACAACTATCTATGGCCTACAAAATTTGTGTGCGAAGATGAAACCGTGCCTTGCCAAGGTGACTATAGTAGTCGTTAGTCGCTACTACCACCCGTACAGTCGATTGCACAGGCGACATCATTTATTACCAAATAAACTTGTATCTTAAAACTACATACATGATACATGTCTACAACGGAGTACGACACGTCGTATATTTGTGGTCTACTAAAGTACGGCATGTATACAACTCAGATAACTAGACGTTTAAATAACCTTTTACGTGATGTGTGGGATGTTATTTCGCCTAATTTAGTACATCATACGGGTTCTCATTTTAGTTTTAGTATGGGAAATGACAATTGCCTTAAACTTGTACGCTTTGTTATAGCACAAGACCCAAAGACGCCCAGACAGACGTCATTTAAGCAAAGCTGATATTTCTGAGATTGCAAATTCTTTTGTCGTTTCGTGTTAGGTTTTCGGGCCGGATAAGAATTATACTGAAATTTCTCTTAAAAATAAATGAGAAGCCTTAATCTTGCGAAGTAGACATTTTTGTCTAATCGATTTACGAGAAATAAAATAGAGAAATTCTTCATAATTAAACTAATTCCATCGACATGTGATATTTTATTGCTTGCCCGATATTACGTGGGACCCAAAATCATACCTGGCGACATATCAGTGCAATACACCTGTGCCACCTCTTCGGGTTATAGGTATGTGAATATACATGTATTTGCTTTCTACAGCAACTGCATTTTGACAAACATACATTCATCCAAATCACACGTGCAGATAACAGGTAACAAGTGCTATCACTTGTTTGACAAGTGCTTTTAACACGTGCGTTTGTTGTTTTATCCTTCGAGTAATATAAATATGAAAGTTTGTTTGAATATGTTAGTAGGTTTAGATGTTTATTACCCTATCTAAAATACCCATAATTATTACAGGCTACTTTTTATACTTTTTAACCTGGTGTGCGATGCCGTAGGATTCTCGTGAGCGAAGCCGCGAAGAAAAAGTGCATCATAAGTGCCTTTTGTTATTTTTAACAACCTGGCATGTCATTCCATATAACTTTAGATAGGTTAAGGAGAAACTTCTTTAGAACTCTATCGGCTGTGAAAGAATTTGAGTTGTGTCAGCTATTACAAAGCCCCACAGAACTCTAAAACTAATCTACTGTGTGTATACAGCGTCCCATGATAATATAAATATCCTTTAGACCGAATTTCGATCACGGCGACCAATCTGATCAGTCGCCGTGAAATTCCATCCATATACGCCGAAGATATTATAGAGCAAGCGCTAGCCAAAGGGGACTTCCTTCTTCTTCCCTCTCACAGTCAGATGGGATAATCCGATGCGACCAGAGATGAAACCGGCACAGGATAACCAGTTTTACGTGGTTTCTGAGGCACGGTAAAGAAATGGAATAGTTTGTCGTTGCCAATTATTAGATGACGGTACCACCCTCTGGTGTCAGAGGACCACTGTTACTGAGTTACAATCAGTGACTACCTCTCCCATTCCCATCTATATTCGTCCTAATGGCAATTATTTGATGATGGTACGAATAAGCAGACTCGGCACGGGTCTACCCACTGGTGTCTGAGAACTAAAACTATTACTGCGTTACGATCGGTGAGTACCTCTCTTCATTCATCGTACCTTTTATTCCTTTACCCTAGGGTTACCAACCCTGATACTCACCCTATACTAGCATTGCAAGCGATTATAGGTTATTACGGTAAACACGAACCGTTTATTAGGCGAGACGTATGCGCTATCTTGGTGCTATTAAAAAACTAGCATTTCATATTTGTTTGTTACGCTGTGACGCTTTAACTACTTGACCGATCATCGTAAAATTCACATACGTCATACGTCAGGGATACTAAAAAAAGGTTTCATCCAGAAAAAGTACAGTTTTCACGGGATAGTGGTTTATTGACATTTATATAAAGACGGCGCCGAGCGTAAGACAGATAATGACAGAGCTCGTGCGGCGCATATTCAAATCGGCGCGCGGCCGCCATAGTAAAATTGTGTGGAGGATTTGAAGTGCTTTTTTGATTAATATGTATCTTTATTGTCAACCAATAACTTAAATATTTGGGACGGACAAATTGTAATATAACTATTTATGTTTCGTTTAAGCTGTAAAATAAGATAGATTTCTACTGTTATAATCTAAGAATCACGTAACGCGAGCTTACGTTTTTGCATCGTTCGTGCAAATTTACGTAATTTTGTAGGCGAAAATATTAATTATTTTAAGTTTTTTACACTGAGTAATTGTAAACACATTCATTGTTATGGTAAATGTATATTTTATATTTGTATTAAACAAAAACTGTTGATTTTATTCACTTAACTGTGACCGCCTGTTTTGGCATATTTCGCTCGGCGCAGTCTTAACGCAAGCAAAGACGCGGGGAAAATCTAGTAATATATAGGATTAAAAGTAAGCCTCGAAACAGCTATCTGCAAATAAATTGAAACAAACACGTCTGTATTCTGCAGAAATAGAAAACCACCACACTTGCATGTATAAATCTCTATGTAAAGTCTTTAAGCGTTCCACAGACGACGGACCGGGCAATTTGATCAGATATTATAGACCAATATATTATACGTAATATTCCCGTGGCGAGCGAACGCGCGGGCAGCTAGGGACGACAACGCACCGGACTTTTCGGTATGTTGGAAAATAAATAATAATAATATCCTCCAGACCGATTTTGGCCACGGCGGCCAGTCTTAACGGAGACTGGCCAACTACGCAGGAGATATTATAGTGCACAAGTGTGTGCGCAAACACAAGTGCACTTTCTGTTCCCTAACTCTCATGATCCGATAGGACAGTAATCCGACACGACCGGAGAGAGATCAGGCGCAGGACCAACGGCTTTACGTGCTTCCGAGGCACGGGGGTGTCTTACACCGCTAACTTCCGAACTTAGGGCTGCTATTGAGATTTCTTAACTGAAAAACCCAATAACTGTTTGTTGGCCCAACCCGGGAATCAAACCCGAGACCTCATGCACAGCAGTCGCATTAACCTCTGGTATGCCGGAACGTGGATCTGCGCGAGACACAATGCTTTTTCTATTATGTCTGGTATTCTGGCATACAACAGGTTAACTGTCGCTGCACCACGAAGGCAGCTAAAAAATAAAGAAATACATGGTGTGCGGAACGCCTTATGATCACTAAAACGACTTTTGGTGCAGCAAAAAACGCATTACAGGTTAGAACAGGTAAACAAGATTCCTTAATGTTATTAGGTCACACGGTACAGTCATTGACCTTACAACAAAAGCGCCTAAATCAATAGTCTGGTTCATTATCATTATTTTATTTGTTGTTGATTTGTAACAAACATTTCATCAAAATTTAAACCTTATTTTTATATAGAATAAATAACATATCACAATGAAGTAAGTATATGTAGATAGATGACTAGAATCATAAATGTCAATTTGTTAATAGGCACTGACTTTCAGTAGTCATTCATTTAATTTAAACATCACTTTTGTTTGTTTGAGTTTTTATGATAATTTGTTACTTATTTATTATTTTGTGACTTCAATTAGGGCCAAGGGTGGAGAACAGGACGTTATTGATGACAAATTAATAAAACACTAGCCATGCTTCACGGTTTTGACTGCTCCTCTATAAAGGATCATACTGTGATATTTGATAGTCAGTCTATAACATTTTTTAAATAGCCTATAGAATGCAGAAAGATTTTCAAATCTGACTTGTAGTCTCAGAACACATATTCAAACAATTTACTGCTACTAGCTTTCAACATATATATATACACAGTGTCCACCTATATGCCCAAATAGGTAAGCAGAGATGAATTAATACAAAGATGCACACAGCAGTCACAAATAATATCACCACCTTTACCTTGATATTTCAGAAAATAGAGGATTCATAATACTAAAATTAAGTAATTTTATATTATAGTATTATGTTTCTGGATTTGCATGCATTTTGACATAAGCCTCCTCTTGTGCCCTAACAGGATTCGTTGGATAGAGTAAACATAACCTTTAAATTTTAAAAGACATTACATTATACATGCAAATATTAAATTGATTATTAAACACAGTAATATATTTAATCTAACATATTAGTGTTAAAACACTGCAAGTATTATGCACAGTCATAGCTGATAAAAGGAGTCAGGAAGTTATGACATTATAGATAAGAAAGATTACCAGTTATTTATGTGGGTAGTTAACGGTAATCTTTCATATTTCTAAATTGCCTGTAGTATTTTCAGATATTATGAATTAAGGTATGAAAGGTCATGGTAAATGTAAAAATATTATAATAATGTCTCTTAAATGGATTGTCATAGATAGCTTTAATGGAAGAATAAAGACAAATTTAAAAAACTGAATGGCATATTGACATAATGGAAAAGATAGTTAATGATTATGTACATTTATTGGACCATATGCGGACAAGTATATACCAAGGAAATGTGTAGTATAGTTATAGCATAAATTTCCTCTTATGCTTATGGCTATTCATGCAGGCTGAGTTAATGATAAGAACAGAAAAATAGCCCAGACTACAATGGTAATAATAATAAGGACAATAATAATAAATGCTGATACTTTGTGACATTAGGTGTGCCCAGAATGTAATGTCCAAAACATTACAATGGATGGCAAAAACAGTTCAAGTAGGGCTCAAATAAGATAATGTAATACTATCTAACTAGGTATCTAAATGGCAGTAATGCATTCTGCTACTCATTTCAAACATGATCACACAGATTAGAGAAATATCATGTAGTCCACAGCAGGATGAGCAAGGAAGTAGAAGACACTGTTATGACAAGAAGGTTGTGATATTTAAATTGACATTAGTACAATTTACACTATACATGTAAATTATTTACTTTTATGTGTTAATTTTTTGTGTATATTTTTTTGAAGACTACTATCCTATATTATAATTATTATTATTATTATTATCCTTCAAAATATGTTTTTTAGAAACACATAGCCTATAATATAATCCTATGTTTATGGGAACATTATACAATGAAATTAAATTATTTTATCTGTATAAAGTACTCTTGGCCAATGCTTGCATTGCGGTACTGAGTCTCTACACTTTTTTTTCTTTGTCTGGTTTCCAGCTAATTGATGAAGTCGACAATTATTTTAAAATACTTAAAATGGTATAAATGTAAATACGTAATAGGTTATATCTGAATAAGACAATTGAACAAATATTTAAATAAATAACCACCTGAAGAAATCTTTCTTACAATAATTATTTCCTAAGTCAATGCTCAGATAACAGACAATATTTTATCCATTGTGTCTAAATATTGTGATAAAGTGTAAATGAAAATGTTTAGGCAGTACAATACATAATATTTAAATATATGTGATTTAAGCACACTTTACTTATAATTCATCTGTTTATATTTAAGGCAATGATTTTTAAGTAAAACATTCAATAAAAATAAAAAGAATTTATATAGTAGAATTAATGTCATATTTTTTAATTAGAATCACTACACAATGAATAAAGATTAAGATTTTTGAAAACCCTAGTTTTTGGAACTAGGAATGTTTAATGTAGAAAGTGCTGTTAGACATAGTGATTTTTTGTTTATATAACAATCCAGACCATTGTTTGTAAGATATTTTAAATAAATATTTACATTTAGCCCGCAAAGAACAATGGAAAATGCGCAGATTTCTGCAATCACCGTATCATCACGAGTTTCTTCTTCCTAATGGCATCCAAAATAATTATATGTATAAATAATTCGATCAATAACGAAACGATAAGCTTCCCACACGTTAAAATAGCTCATGTAAAGCAACAACAAAAGAAAATAATCATTACCTTCACTTTCTCGAAATGTGTTAAATCATGCAACTGTCACAGAGTATCCGCTAACCAGCGCACAAAACACATAAAACAAACTGTCCAAAATTAAACAATAACAACAGCTCACAAGTGCACTTTCATCACAAATTTTTCACAGGAGAAAAATTTCATGACCATTGGCACGAATCCACGAAAATTTTTGACATTTCATCACAGTTCGATGAATACACATCAATGAATTTCCGAAACAAAGACCGTTTCCAAAAACATAACATGAAATTAATCACTAGTTAGTGAATATAAGGTGTGAGTAATAATAAGAAGATATGATTTAGGTAGTTTCTAAACAATAAAAATAAAAATATGCAAATCTATCGACGGATACCCGACCGACCGATCAGATAGCGCTAGAGATTGCATGCAAACATAAATCAAGAACAACCGGTAACATAAATTAAAATTACGGTTTTCAAAAATAATATTTCATTCTTTAAACCAATAATCTTAAGATATTAAATAATTTAAATTAATATTAGTAATATATTTAACCAATAAATCAATAATATTATATCCAAAATATAATATTCCTAAAATATAAAAAGAATATTCAGTAACCAACATGCTTGCCAACACTAAGTTGATTAATGTGAGCTGTGTCTAACTAATAAAACGTTGCCCACAGCTTCATAATAAGATAGCTACTTGTACACACGGCTACACATCAAGTTAGACACCCTATAAATGCATAACTACGCTACATTCAAAATAGAGAATTGTCGGAAAGGTACAATGCATAGTGGTGTCGATTTAATGGTAAGCATAGAGCGTAACAAAAATATAACGCACTCTCTCGCACGATTCGCAGCGTTCAACTTCTAATAGTTCAAAGACTAAACAGTCTAGGTTGATGGGTTGCTGTGTGTACCTAGTCAATGTAAACACATTGAGTACGCAACTTAAACAGACCTTGCCTCTCAGAGGCACAGCTACACATGAGCACTGACCCATCGTATTTAAATCACACAGAAGTGATTTAAAATATATTTTTACACACTTTTGCTTACTAAAAATGAGCATACTTACTAAATGCATGATGATAAGCAAAGCGATAACCTTAGTCGAAAATTGTTAGTAAATCTTTAGTACAAATAATAATTATAAGGGTTTTTGCATAAGTTGCAGCATAAAGTAAGAAACGATTTATTGACAGGTTATACAAAATCGGTGTAAGCTAACTTATCGGGTATAATAATAATAATCAATTGTTCAAATTATTCAGGAGCAAATGTGACTCCACTATTGTTGTATATATAAGGTACTGGTAAATGAAGCTGAAGTGAAGTAGCTTCCAGTTAATCAAGCAGTTATTAGCTGGTATTTTCTTATTGCAATAAGTCTTGCTTTGCCTTCTCTTCTAAAATTAGTTAATTAGATACAGCTGTTAACAGATTGTTTGAATTAGCTTTAATCAAACCATACTAGGTATTCGTGTATTTTACTAAGCGTTCGTTGTCGGTGGACACTATAGTTATTTTATTATATATTTTTTTTAAAGTTTACTGATTCATCTGTTGGTATTTAGCACGAATTGTGGAACTAGATGTCCAGTAAATGCCAAAAGGCACACTATCTATTATGGAGAATAAAATCACAGCTTGCGAAAGAGGAGTAAAATACACCTCCAGCACTGGCAATTCTAAGAATTATATACAGAATGTCCCAGACGTCGACGTCAATGTTTCTTCAAGTTCTAAATTTTTTGGATTATTTGAGACTACATAACAAAAAAATATATTCATAAAGTAATTATCTGTAGTAACAGGAGTGAAAAGACCCTTGTGACGGTCTTTTCTTGTAGAATTTCTGATATTTTAGTGGACATTTTTTTAAATTTTATATTTTCCTGATAACTATTATAACTTAGCCTATTACCTGATTCCGACTTGACGTCGTCTTCTGGGACATCTTCTTCTCCCTTAGCCTTTATTATTCCCAAGTCACTTGGGGTCGGCTTTTCTAGTCAAACTGGATTTGACTGGATATCAATTTTTACACGGAGCGGCTGCCACCTGACCTCCGCAACCCAAAGGCTAACGATACCCTAAAGCTAGACCAGTGTCAGGATATTAGAGGGTACTGACTTTCCCAATAACGACTACCATAGATGGTCATGTCAGCCAAGACCGACGGCTTAACGTGCTCTCCGAGGAACGGAGCAGGCGATAATTGTCAATCAATACGCACATCATTTCGAAAAGACATATAGCTTAAGAAAGTCAGAGGTGCGCGACGTGGGTTCGAACCCAAGACTCTCTGCATTGCAGTCTGTTAGTCTCCCACTGAGCTATCGTCGTCTTCTGGGACATCCTAAGTCTTTTATTGCTGAATAATACTTTTAGTTCAATTTCCTGTCCGTGAACACTTAGAACTATTGCTAGAAGCACAACGACTCTTAGCTAAGCTCAAAAACTTGAGTGCGATATTTCGTATTACAGTTCTTGCAACTCACGAAGGTGAGCGGCCTTTATTTCTGGTAAATGCGTATATATGTATGTAAGTGTCGCTCGCAACTGACCGCTCTGTCAAACACGCATACTACCGCACTGTGCACGTTCAACTATGAGTAAAGCCCGCACACCTTCGTGAGTTGCAAGAACTACACCGTTAGTGCAAAATCTTCGCGATAATAAGTAATCGAAATTAAGTAGACGACTGCAAACCATGGCAATCTGTCACAGAATAACTGCACGTTTATATGCAGTCTACACTCTGTGGCAAATGTGAAAATCAGTCACATATATGTTATGTACGAGTAGCGCGCCAATGACCACTCCCACTTTCATCGACCGTTTATTGCGGTTCTCTAACTCGTACAGCAATAGTTACTGGTCAGTAGCATCTAAGCGTGGCGGCATCAACATTTATCAGAATTCTCAATTAGACGTGTAGTAACGCCATAAGTAGATGAAAACGATTTCCAAGCTATCGCGCTGAAATCCAATAGATATTGCCAAGCGTACTTTACGAACGACAGTAGAAACATCTGGACACTACTACTGAAACATTAGTATAGAAAAAAGACAACTTTCTGTTAAATGTAAATTGTTAGCACTTGGAGTTATCTCTTGTTACATGAAAATGAACAGAATGTCCTTTTTTGTCAATTTTTTCGTGTATCTGCCAACATTGGTTTTTAAGTACTTTCTCCTAAATTATTTGTTTGCATTACTTATGTTATGTTAAATGTAACAAAATATAACTACGGCATATTTAAAAGCGTATTTTTAAGTTATGTGTATTAATAATACCTACACATAACTTAAAAATATGCTTTTTAAAAAGATGCCATTTTAAATAAATATAATTTACTGTTGTTTGGGTATGATGGTTGTACCTACAACTAATACTTAGTACCAAATAGAAGAGTGTATGGTGTGTAAGGTATTAAGATATATAACAAGTAGGAATTAACATTAACTCTAAGAGAGATCACTGTATAATCGGGAAATAAAAGAAAAGGGTAAAATGCTACCTATATAATTCATTATATCATCTATAAATAACTACTTCTAGAGTACAAGTTAACAACCCCAATAATTATTGTAATATAAGAATTTGTCTAAAACTACGACTTGGCTGGTGTAGAGAATCCAAGAGGTGGATATTTATTTAAAATCTCTTCCATGGTTGACGGATAAAACGCCATAAACTTGAACCTTTCGCCCATCTTCTTAGGATCAACCAGCATGTCGTAGCACATTTTAATTTTTTCTCTGTCTTCGTCTGATTTTGCATTTTGCATCAATACCTGTAAAGTAATAATATTTATAGAAATATCTATGTTGTGTTTCTTATAATAAGATTTAATAAAACTTTACCAGTTACAGAGTGTCAGCTAAAATGCAAAGATTATTTTAAAATTAAATGATTTGGTGATAGATTCTGACGCAGTGGCGTAGCGTGGGTGTCAGTCACCCGGGACGGAAGAAAATTATCCAGCTCTCTTATTTATGTATTTTAATTTAAAAAACTAATATACAGAAATTCTAAATAACTTTTGGGCAAGAACAGTCATCGTTATTGTGTATTGCACATCTACCCATTACTCTCGTTCGTCATTTAATTGTTCAAATATTTACAAGATATTATTATTATTAATTGTGAAATTTTGCGGTCCCCTAAAAGTGTCGACCGGAGCGGGCCGCTCGCGCCTCTCCCGCCCCTACTACGCTGCGCCACTGTTCTGACGTACAAGCTACTTAGAGCAGGTTTGCTAGGGAGATAGTGCCATATCTCCATTTCGTCTTATCCCAAATTGTTCCTTGCTTGTTTGCTGTTACAAACTGGTTGCTTTTGAATGCTATTTGCTTGATGTGTATATAGTCAGGTCAAAACGAAATCCAATACACCTTATATTAGACCAACTTCACAAAAGAGGCGATAGATAAATAGTCTTTAATTATATAATATATTAAGTTTTATAATGGGTTATATGGAGTAAATTAAATCATGACTACTACTCCTATACATTAAAAAGCAAAAGAATTGTATGAGCTCATAAAAAATTACGATCACCGACTGATATACCCTCATATAATATTTGGTATACACACTTAAATGCATAAATTGGAAATGCTATGGGCTAATTGAGTGATTAACATGCTATAATTAATGCGCAATTATCCCAGTAACAGTCGTTACATTGTATAATGATGATCGAATGAATCTACCACTAAGGTAATCAACATTATTCTTACTTCAAGTCGTGCTGTAGCCTGACACCTCTCCAGGAATTCGCTTTGCTTCACTGGTCCTACAACCAGTGCATAGTTCTCAACAGACGGCGACTTGGCCGCTGCTACCCTCAGTTGACTGAAATCCACGTCAGCAGTAAGATCGCAGTGGCCCGGTTTCTCTAGGGGATTGACTACCTGGTGCTTGTGGAACGCCTGCAGAAATGGAAGAATGTAGAACATATAAAACAAATTCCGTAATATAGGAATAAAATAATATTTAGACTGGGAATAACAGTTAGTGGGTCACACAATATGTCGTCCTATGTCGGGATCGAACCCACAACATTTGCTGCACTGGCAGTGGCGTTGCGACCACTTAAACCGGTTAACCATACGTGTCATTTCAATTAAGTGGAAAGTGTATTGATTTTTTTTTATAAAATTATTATTCTCATTAAGACTATTTCAAATAAAATATAGATTTGCGTGCCGACTGAAAGGTGTAATCACCGGCGGCAGACGGCAACGACTTAGCTGTGGTCCTTGGGCTGTTTGTGTTTCTGCAAAGCGTATCAAATTATAGAGGATTACAGTCGTGTTCATGAGCGACGGTACTATCATTTATTTTATTTTGTTCGGCAAACATACAGTGTGTATAACAGCAAATACAACTTGTGTTAAAACTATGCACCATTTATATGTTTTCGTGGATACAACTAAAAATCTTGTTATATAATACTAATCATTTTGGAAAATGGTAATGAGAAGAAAACTAAACAAAATAAAAATTAACAAAACAAATGTAAGTTACACATTATGATAGCTACATCTAGACTTACCCTAAAAGTATCACCTTTTTCTCCTTCGTGTCCATAATCTGCTATCAGCGCCAGGCCGCCACTCTCGTCCACCCTTTGCGCCAACTGCCTTGCAATACTTAGGGATCTTGCACTAATCTCTAGTTCCGTTTTATCACCAGCGTCTAGCGGTGGTCTCACTAAGGTCTTGACGGCGTTGTTGGCTTCTGCAGCTATCCTGTAGTATAGCTTGTCTTGTCCGTCTATATCTATGAGTAATTCGCGCCATCCGTTTTCCGTTTTCTGGAAGGGAATTTATTATGATATTTCTTGCACTGTAAATAACACATTTGAGTAAAATCAAAAAATATTAGGGCTTGGAAAACCTCTAAATCTGAGAAGCATATTACTAAATATAAAAATTGATATTAAAGATCAATTAACATAAAGAGTCACTGTAAATAGCTGGCTAAGATATGTACAAATACTACAAAACAATTTCACAAAGCAGTATCTTTTCTAAATATATTTGTTTATACTTATAATTAGGAAACCATTACCACAGATTATAAAACAATGTTCCCCGCCGCATCTGGCTGTCTAATCGCGGACGGATTTTCATCAATAGACAAAGTGATTCATGAGGGATCAATGAAATGTATATGCTACATTTATCATTAAGATAATAGTTTAAATATTTAACATACAGACAAATCATAAAGGTTTTGGATTTTAAAATAATGCTGTTTTTAAACAAGTGAAGTGTTGCTGCTCAGTATTTTAGTCTTGAAGTCGTAATTAAACAGGTTCTATGAGAAGTTTTTAACTCATAGCTTACCTCAAACTTGTGTATTGGCAGAACATCAAAGAACTCATGTGCAATATACCATGAGAACTCTTTAGGTACCTTTAACAAATCATTGTACCAATATACCTTGATGCCACTCACTGTCTCACCCTGAAAAGAAAAGTATATCAGGATTAAGACAATTTGGTGAAACAATAATAATGGTAAATTTCTTTAAAAACTAAAAACAGTTCCACGCATATGGTACCTAGACCATTAGTATACTTAAAAGTGCACTGGTCAAGGCAATTTGGTAGGACATGTCACTTTGAAAATTAAATTATGATGTATTTTTGATTAATAATTATTAAAAGAGATAATTGCTTTTCTTATGTCAAAATATTGTTTCATATTTTATTTCAAATTATATAAATTTGTACACCCGTATTTCATGGTAAGCGATCATTATTTTAGGTGTTGACAATATAGGTGTATAATCTTAGGCAAACTTATGTTTCATTATATAATTATTAATAACAGGTTTTTATTTCGTATTTTTTGTGTTTCAATCTGTTCTCAAGAGTTGTTCAAGCTGCCCGTAGCCCTCTGACATGGCTTAACGACTGCTGTCAATTTGACAACAACCAGAACTGACTTTTTACATGCCGTCCGAAGCACGGAGACACTCAGATGAAATATCAGTAAGCGGTCACCCATCTATAGACTGACCGCACCCAACGTTGCTAAATCTCGCTAATCGTTTACCGATCAGTGAGTGCAACTATTATAAGTTCCCAACCAAACAACAAATTTACCTCATGGTTATGCGGTAAGTTAGGATCCACTTCTCTGTGTGAAATACAAAGTCTGTTTGCCTGCACAGACTGCATTGTTGAAGAGATTTCTACAAGATGTAAGCTCAGATCCTGTGATTGGTAGCCTAGACGCTTAAGCACCTGAAATTTAAAATGATGTTATTGCCTAGTAACAGTACAAATTATAGCTTAGTAACCTTATATATTTCTAGAGTCTAGAAAATTGTGTTACAAGAATCACATAGATCTTTATACGCCCACAAAACTTGGCTGTTTGCCTTGCTTATTACCAAATGCAGACCAGAAAGTTCTGTTAAATAAATAGTGATAATTAAGAATTATGCCATTAACCACTAGTATATGGGAATTTGTGAGTAAAACTAGTGCTCTTTTATGGTGATGAAATCTATCTTTTATGTTACTATAATTACATTGGGAATGTTTTAGGAATATTTAAATTTTTATATTAAGCTATATAATATGATTATGTATTTGTCTGAGATAAACTTACCCTCAAAATATCTAATAGCAAAGTGCCCTTACCAGGCCCAAGTTCAACAATCTGAAGAGGTTTACCAGGACCCATTTTTTTAGTTTCAGCGAAAAACCAAACACCTAATATTTCACCAAATAGTTGACTTATTTCTGGCGAAGTAATAAAGTCTCCAGCATGACCGATTACTTCTTTTTTCATGTAATAACCTTCAGTGGGATTTGTGGTAACAATGTGCATATAATCAGCGACACTTATAGGTCCACTTAGTCTAATTTTTTCCTTTAAAATCTCCATTATACTCGGCGCAGAGCCCGGCGCAGGCATTTTGAGAGTTTTCGGATCAGGACGCTTAACAACTATGAAACTGTAACCCCTGTATATAGTTTGAGGTATTAGTAATTTGTTACACATCCTAAACACGACGCGGGAATTCATTTTGATGATAAAATTATAAATAATACGTTCTAGTGATTGAGGTTATCGTTGTTTTGGTTTTGAAAATGTCATTTTGACAACCAGCAGCCAGCTGATTTTACAATGTAGCTGTTTGATCCAATATCTTTGCTGAGGTCGCTCGTTTTCTATTATAATGGTGGTGCATGATGGTCATTCCAGACATTTGACTCAATAATAGGTTTTTGTAAGGATTATGAAAGGTATAGAAATATATAGTTTTCAAGTTATATTGTATAAGCTTAGATAGCTAAGTAAAAATAAATTCGGTAATTTCTGTAAATACCGGTTTTTACTTAACACATTTTATTTGTTGTTTAGTGTGGTTTTTCATACTGTATTCGTCGGTATTCGTTGTTTCAATTGCACAAATTATATACTTGCTAAAAAAAGTTACTTCTTTAAACCTTTTAGTACCTGAGGATAGTAAAGTTTTGAGCTTGTCATCGTTATCTTTATTCTTGCAGTTGTTGTTGTTGTTCTTGAAGGTTGCAGGCCTTTCAAATAGATCTGACTCCGTACATAAAGTTATATAAATATGCACCCTATTCATTTATCAATATCATAATTGTCTACACAAAAGTAGACATGAGTTCTGCTGAGTCTTTCCTACAATAGATGTCGGTAATCCTATGTAAGTAATAATTGTACGTACGTGTAAATATAATAAAATTAATTCTATTTATGTAAATCCAAAAAATGGAATGGATATCTACTTGGCTAGGCTAGACCTGACTGGATTTCTGTTGGTCACACCTTTAATAACATATTTGTCATTTTTGACAAACTCCCAATGACATTGACGTTGACAAGAATGACAAGTGCATGTATATCTTGTACTGCGCGGCGGATAGTAACAGCTTTTAAAAAGATATTTAAGATTATTATTCATATAACTGGTTGAAATTTTTTAAAACCATACGGTTTAAAAATATTGTCCCTACGTATGTGGATTAGTGCTAAACAATTTATAAACAGAAGATTGTAAAGGTTATGTTTTGGTTCACCACGTGAACATTTATCGAAAATACGTCGTGGTTTTCGTATGTTTCTAATAAAAAACCTTAACATAATCTACTAACAAGATGGGACAAATGGATGACGAGTTCTATTCAGGGGTAAATGACGTTAGAAACAATAAAATTAATAAAGATCCCCCGGAACGCAATGGAAGAATCATTGTCAGAAATATATCTTTTAAAGCTACAAAAGAAACTTTAAACGAGCATTTTGTCAAATTTGGAACCGTAAATGAAGTTAACCTTCTAAAGAAGCCGGATGGGAAATTAGTTGGATGTGGATTTGTCCATTTCGCCGACGTTGCAATGGCTGAAAAAGCTATTGCAGCTACAAATAAGAAACCATTTATGGGTAAGATATTTAATTTAATTTAGTGAAATAGTCGCTTTCTTTGCTGTTGGTACACAAGAAAGTTGTAGCAAAAGAATGAGACAATTTTTTGTTTGATTCTTGTTTATTCATCTAGTCTGGTCTCCACGCATGACCTGACGATTGAAGTCGGGAACTTAAATTTAATTTCAGTATACAGTGTTAACAAGTTGATGGACTTAGTATAACTAATTTAGAGTAATGCGTTTGGCTTCTCACCATCTATTCTAAAATTACATAATATGATAAAAGATAAACTTGCAGATGGCTAACTTGTTTCCTAGAATCTAGAAAATTAAATACAGATTATATAGCAATCTTATTTAAACAAGATACTTAAATGTTATATGTAAAAATAAAATATATGTAAATTCATTTAGGGAGAGCAAAAGCAGGCGAGATCTATGATCTCTCCTGATTATGTATAGTAAAATTGCTAGCCAGGAAGAGAGTTTTAGTTAGTCTTTAGGTCCAGGCAAAACATTCAGTCAAAAACACAACAATATAATATGGAAGTTTATCTAACTCTGTAGTATAAACTTGCTGAGGTTAATTCGTAAGAACATGGTTATTTCTGCTTCTCTTCATTTCAGCTGTCTTACCAAACACTTTTTTCAGATCGCCCTATATATGTATCGTTCGCGGTGCCAAAAAAGAACTATGTACAAAACATGCAGAACAATGTCACTAGAACAAGGTTTAATAGTGCTTCTTCAGATGACAACAACAAACCTAGTTTTAAGAGTAAGTGCCCACTAAAAGTAATTATTTAATTGACTTTGTTTGTAATTAGATATATACATATACACATGCAGTTTGACAAACATGGGTTTTGTCTATAAAGACAATGTATTTGCCAGCTAAATATTAAGTTCCACATTACAGAGCACATACCTATAAAACTTCTTAAGTCACAGCATTGTTTTAAGCAAATTAAAATGCTAATCTGTATTTTAGGAATAATAAATTGTTATTTATGACCATCCTGAGTATTTAACCAACACACAGTGGTCACAATTACTAGTCAAGAGATCCATTTTATTGTTATCCACTCATGCTATCATTAAAATCAGAGTCATAAATTGATTGTTCCTAAAATACAGGTTAGCATTATAATTTCCTTAAAACAATGCTGTGACTTAAGAAGTTTTTTAGATTAGTTAAGAACTTCTTCTATTTACGTCACTTAAAAATATATTATTCTTTGCCAGAAGTAAATTACATATGGTTTTATCCTATAATTTGGTTTTTAATATACATTATTTCAGAGGAGACACCAGAACACACAGACAAAAAAAAAGAAGACAAGAATAAACTTCGGGTAAACCGCAATGCACGTCTCATAATCCGAAATGTATCATTTAAAGCGACAGAAGAAACTCTGAAAGAGCATTTTGAGTCTTATGGTAACATATTAGAGGTGAAATTGCTTAAGAAGCCAGATGGGAAGCTTGTTGGATGTGCATTTGTGCACTTCAAAAATGTGCCGATGGCAAAAAAGGCTCTGTTGAACACCAATATGAAACCATTCTTAGGTAAGATATATTCAGACACACCTGTCTGATTATATATATCAATCACTGAATATAAATATAATGGCGTCTAGGTCAGGTTGGCAGTAGAAGCATTACCAACATTGATCTATGGTATTAGCTACATCATAAAATTATCACACTTAACTTTTAGTGAATGCGTATTTTTGTTGTAACTGTTACAATTTCGAATTGCATGAGTAAGCTGACAGTTTTGCAACAGGCGCATGCTCACTCTCTCAAGCTCCAAATAAGAATTGTGCTCCATAAATAGTGTGAATTTGGTATTACTGATCTGCACGCCTTACCACGACTTTGACTCACTTGACGTTGACATAACAATGAAATGGCTTCACTTTACAGTACAATAGTAAATTCAAACAGTCTTTTTATAATTTCAAACTAAAATATTACACCATATGAAACAATCACCAAGCGAAATATTTTAAATCAGTCTGCCATTATCCAAGTATTCAATCCTTTATATGTTATATATTATGCTGTCATACAGTTCCAAACATTATCTACCTATCCCATTTTCAATAAACAGCCTTTAGTAGCTTAGCATAAAAACCATATAAATAATTTAAGAGACATGAATTACTTTTACTAGTTATAGTATATAGTAACTAATAGTATATAGACCTGAGCCATAATGCTTCTTTTTGGTAGTCATGATCCTTAGCCATGAGTATACGACGGACAAAGAAAAAGTATATAGGATAACATTACCTGCCTTTATCCCAGGTCGCCCGATATCCGTGGATTGGGCTGTAGCAAAGAACAAATACATGCAGCACCAGGTCAACCAACAGCTGGAACTAGAAGAGAATATAAAGAAGGAAGATTCAGACAGTGATGATGAGGATCAGAAACCCTTGAACGTGTCCAGTGAAGAAGTTAAGGCGGAAGTCAAGAGTGAGAGTAAGTGTTTTATTTTAGAGCCCAATTTCGCTCACATTTTTTGTAAGGAGTCTTTTATGTTTTTCTTTCATCTATATTTATTTTCTAAGCATTTGGGATCGCAGCAGGACACTGGCAGCTAATAACAATAAGTTTTCAATTATGTCTGGCATTCTAAGTATAGCTTATGAATCCTTGCATTAGTTTAACCTACACTGTATAAAAGACGCTGTACAACAGTTTTTCGTATCGCCACTGCCACCAGGCTTTCTGTTATGGGTCTGAATCACGGGTGAATTATTTGTGTGATCAACGAATTATTCTTCTGTATCTGTATGTACCTTGAGTCTTAATTGTATGATTGTTAAGTCCTTTGAGACATAGAGCTTTAAAATACAATGAGTCAAATAAAAAGTCTTCCTGCTGGTGGCATCCTTGATGTCTACTCCTGTTGGAACACAACACAAGGCTCTCCTTGCAATCTTCTGTAGGGTGAAAGCACTCTTCCAATCTGGTTATTTCAAGTTATTTCAAGCTTGCTGCCTTCAGACTAAAACATAAATTAACCAACATGTCGCAACAGGTGACGAAGATTCAAACTCAGATAAAGACAGCGATTCGGATTCGGACGGTGACGAGGATGAGGAAAGCGATCAGAAACATGAGTCAGAAGACGAAGACCAGAGCGAACATGATAGCGAGGACGCCGAGGAGTCTGATGAGGAACAGGACGAAGATGTAGAGGAAGAGGAGGAAGAAGTCCAAGTTAAACCGCATCAACGGTTAGTAGAGGCTTTATCGTTTATGTTGTATTAGGTCTGCGTCATGCTTACCATGACGCAGACCTAATACAACATAATATAATGCTATAGAGCACAAATTAAAATGGTGAACTGAATACAATGCTTCAAAAGATAAGCACTTACACAGTAGAGAAGGTCGATGTTAAATAATTTTGGATTAAATATGCCCGATTATAAAAAATCATAAGCAATTGCACAGTGGTACCGATTAATATGTAAAATTTGGGTGATTTGAAACGAGAAAAAGTGGAGACATTATGGGAATATATCGCTATCACCTTCGCACCTCTGTACTTACGCCAAAAATGCGTGTGATAAAAAATATGCATGTAACTTTATGATTTTGAATTTTCTTTGTGTAGTTTCATTTTAGGTAATATAGTGTTACGTGCTGGGTTCGACGGATAAGAATGCAAACAATATTACCGACTAAAACACGTTTTATACAAACACATAATTAAATTTAAAACACAACAAACACTATACCACACCTTTTCACTGTAACTGCTTCAAACTCCGTAGTATTTCCGCTTCCGTTCGCTTCGATGAACACTTGACCGCTTACGATTGTAAACTGACTTGGCGTTGCGCGTGCGCTCTATTTATACGCGGGTAAAGCGTTTCTAGAGTTTTCTAGTAACGCTATACCCCGGTATGTAAACAGTACGATGATTCGAGAACGTGCCAGCGTTCTGTTAGTTTCTACCCTTCGCGTACTCACACTACGTAGTTCCGTAAGATGTCAATAGATGGCGGTGTAATAAATTATTAGACGTAACTGCCGAGTCTTTCCCACAATGCCGAGAGATGTCACTGGGCGTAACAATACTAATTCAATCCCCACACGGGACGAAGATTGTGTGATCCAGTAATAGTTGTTCAGGATTCGGATGTTCCTTATGTCCATTGTTTGAATATTTTTAGTGTCCCATGACAGAAGTTACGCCTAGAGCGGCGGTTAGCTTTAAAAACGAATATGATGTGAGCTGGCAATCTTTTAATAGTTTCAAAAAAGTACAACACTTTTTTTCTCTTAAGATTAAAACATACACCCTGTAACCTTTAGAGTTTACTTTAGGAGAACTGTAGAATAATTAGGAAGTACAATGAGAGAAGGTATAACAAATACACTTTTAATGAATTTAGTATACAATTATAGTCAGGGCGTGGTTCGTTAGAAGGCTTGCTGCGTGTCCTTGTAGTCAGGAGCACTTAACTCGAGATGTGGAGCCGAGCCGCAAGGTCTCTCGTCCAGGACGCGATCGGCTTATATATGGCGCTGCCGCCGGGCAGGGGGGAGAAGGGGGGCGCCAGCCACCACTCCGACTCACGCGCAACCGTCGCGGTCGCGCGGTCCGCGTCACAACCCATATGATATGTCTACTGAACTTTTTGAATGCAGTATAAAATTAAACGATGCCGAGGATGGGTGTACGGTATTCATCACGAACGTACCGTTCAGTATAGACAACGACCAACTCAAGGAGTTCGCAGAGAGGACCGGCCCCGTCAAATACGCGCTCATCTGTATGGACAGGATGACCGAGCATTCTAAAGGATCTGGCTTTGTTAAGTTTGCTGTAAGTATTTAGTAATTTTATTTCCACATGTATTTTCATACAATGGTCATATCGCTAATACGCCGCGGTGGTTATTGCAAAAATTAAACAGAAGAGTTTTTGCCTTATAGGCGATATAGGTTCGCTCTCTTATAATATTTCTTTTCCTTAGCCTTTGTTATGTTCCATTGCTGGGCAAAATAATTACATTCGAATGATATTCGAATACTGTTGAGTACAATGCGATATATACCTACGTTCCTTTGTCAACGACATGTACAGGTTGTCCGGTAGCAATTTTCACATTTTGAATAGACTTTATTTCTGAACGAGAGCAGCTACAGGAGGCGGGGGGCGGCGTTGGAAGCGCCAGCGCTGTGAGTTTTTTAATCGCAGTGGAGCGTTGGTCGGCGGCGCACGGCGTTTTTGCTATCGATATTTAACAAGTAATTTTCACTCATTACGGCTCAGCGTAAGTTTAGTAAGCGCTCGTCGGCTTTGGCGATTGCCAGAACAACACATGAAATAATCAGAAAGAAACTAAAGTTTCATCCCTACAAAATACAGATAATCCAAAAATTGAACGTAAATGATTATCAAACAAGAATAAACTATGCCGAGAGTATATTAGCCACTTTTTCGACCGAATCTCGATTTAGAAACAATTTCTTCAGTGATGAAGCCCATTTCAGTTAGGGAAGCTACGTCATAAAAATCTCACAGCGCTGGCGCTTTTGACGCCGCCTTCCCCAGCGCCCCTTTAGCTGATTTCGTTCAGAAATAAAGTCTATTCAAAATGTGAAAATTGCTACCGGACACCCTGTATAATATAATTCAAATGCTATTATACGCATCACTAGATTAAACGTTCAATACTGTGAGTGCTCACTCTTTACAAAACTAACTTCATCTTTCCACATGGTTTAGGATAAAGAGCACGCAGACACATTCCTGTCGCTGCCAGCGGAACAGCTGAAGCTGGACGGTCAAGTCCTGCAGGTGAAGCCGGCACTCAAAAGAGAGAATCTACAGAAAGGGAACATGAAGGAAGCTAAGGACAACAGGAACTTGTATCTAGTCAAGGAAGGAGGTGGGTTTTCAAGTATCGCTATGTTAATAAAAGAGAGATTATCTGAGCATTTTGGATAAAACAAATGTAAAATCTATTGCAATTACTTAACACAAATATAATATTAAAACTTATAGTCACACATTTTTCGAGGTAAGTCGCTATTTTATGAGGAGTGCGACATAGACTTCGTAATTATAGTTATACTAATTTGGTAAATCAAATATATAAGTATAATATGCTATTATGTGTTAGTTGTACCGTTGCGCCACTTCTCCCTAGCCTTTATTATTCCCAAGTCACTTGGGGTCGGCTTTTCTGGTCTAACCGGCTTTGACTGGATATCAGTTTTTACACGGAACGGCTGCCACCTGACCTCCGCAACCCGAAGGCTAACGATACCCTAAATCTAGACCAGTGTCAGGATATTAGAGGGTACTGACTTTCCCAATAACAACTGCCATAGATGTTCATGGCAGCCGGGACCGACGGCTTAACGTGCTCTCAGAGGCATGGAGCAGGCGATAATTGTCAATCAATACGCACATAATTTCGAAAAGTCATATAACTTCCGAAAGTCAGGGGTGCGCGACGTGGGTTCGAACCCGAGACCCTCTGCATTGCAGTCTGTTTGTCTCCCCACTGAGCTGTCGCTGCTCTTTGGATTATTAATTTTACTAGCATACAAAATATGCCCATGATTTAGAGAGAAATTAAGGGTAGGCAGTTGCCTGCTCCCTTTCTTGCTGTATTATGGCAACTCCCAAATGTTATTTTGTATTTCCAGTGGTGATAGCCGGTACTAAGGCAGCAGTAGGCGTGTCGGCTTCCGACATGTCCAAACGACTCGCGTTAGAACGCAGCAAGACACAGATGTTGAAGAACTTAAACAGGTAACTAAACTTTTAGTAGTCTGTGAGTGCCCAGATTGTTTTTTATTGTCTAAGATCAGCTGTCCATCTGATAGTAAACGATAAGGGGCCGTTCAAGTATTACGTAAGCAAGATTTTAGTAATTCTGAACCCTCACTTCCTCTTCCCCTTGTCAGCAAAAGTAGTCATAATATATTATACAAAAAAAGCATATTAAAGACCTTTCTACACCATTGGTGCTTAAGCAATACTTGAATGACCCCTAACCGCCGCTCATATACACAGCCCTTAGCATTCTAGAAGTAATGCATGGGCATACATAAGGAATACAAAGCAAAAAAGTGTTATATTGAGATAACACTTTAGCCCTGCTTTGATTTTGAGACTACATTACTACCGAGAGTTTCCTTGCAGAAAACTGCTAGTAAATGACAATTTGTCAAGTGGAGTCTAAAATGCCAGGTCTTTGACGGTAAGACCGCCTATTACGAGGAAATAAAAATTAGCTGGCGATGTGTGGTTATAACACATCTTTACGAAGGCGAATCTTTGTTGTGTTATCCAAACTACTTATATTATAAATGTGAATGTGAGTTTGTTTGTTAAGCTTTCACGCCTTAATTACTCGACCGATCCTCATTAAATTTCGCATACACGTCAGCAGTACAGAATAGGACATAGGGTACCTTGCATCTAGTAAAAAAGTACTATTTTCGAGCCGCGGGCAGTAGCTAGTTCTGTATAAGCAGCAGTGCTGAGTGTAAAATGTGGTATGTGTGGTGTACTATAGATAGTAAGCCGTCTAATCCGAGAAATCGCAACAGAGCCAGCGAGATGTTTTTATTCTATACCTTTTCTTTTATCCCTACGAGGATATACGTGGTACTGTAAATCAGAGATTATTAACCTTTTAAGATAACTGAACACTCACCAAATTTTTTTATATATCCCCATATCTAATGATTACAAATCAAAGACACTGTAACTTAAATAAGAACAAAAACTTTACTTCTCTTCGCATATTTTGCGTTATTTCAAAATTAATATTTGTATTGAAATTAAACTACTATATACGGATTTTATCGCGTTGTTTATTTTTTTTTTTTTTTTTTTTTTTGTCTATTTTTTTTAAGGGATTTCAGTACACAGAAGTGACTACGCCAATCCCATCGTTCATGTACAAAATATCTTACTCCTAAATACTTAATATCAACTAATTTATTTACCTAATAAAAAAGAATATAAAACTTTAGCATCATCACATGCAGGATTGACTAAAATGCCATGAAATAGACCTACACTATAAACAGATATATTTGTGGCATCTATAAGTTGTGCCCTTAAAACATTATAGTTTACACATTCTTCCAAAACATGTTGAACATCCTCAACAATACCACATGTTACACAGTTAGGAGAATCCTTTTTACCCATAAGGTAAGCAAATTTGTTGCGAGGTGCGTTGTTTATTTGACACTATATTACATAATTTAGAAAATTTGTTACACTACTATTACTATTAAACTTTACTAATTTTTAAGCTAATTATATTGTTATTATATTAATAGTTATTAAATATAGCTAATTATATTATACATAGGAACACCCAAACCAAGACGAACATCCATGTTCATGCACACAAATGTTTGACTTGTGCGGGAATCGAATTCGTCACCTTAGGCGTGGCAGTCGTTTACACTAACCACTACACCACCGAGTCCGACAACTTTTTATGAATCTAATGAAAATATTTTGTGCTATAGATTCGTATCCCGGTACCGCCTCGTGGTGTCGAACCTGCCGGCACACTTCGACGACGCGAAGTTACGGCGCGTGTGCGTGAGCGTCGGGGACAAGCGCGCCGTCGTCACCGAGTGCCGCGTCATGCGGGACCTCAGGACTCCGCCGGGGAACGATGGCAAGCACCCGTGAGTATTTAACGAGTATATTTAAAATACGACGTGCAATTAATGTATTAAAGGATAATATTTAAAAATACGAGGTGCAATGAATATTCTTGTAAAAGATTCTTGTGATAAAAGATGGCGCTGTACTGAATTGCACGCTATCTATACAACTTGTCCTATCTGAATCGCGCTAGCAAAGTTTGCACGGTGGGTTACTATATGGCATGTATATATATATCGTAGAGAGATTTTGAATTATTGGGCCACGGCCCGCCACGTACGATTACCCAGGCGGACCGTAGGGTCCCCTTGTGTTAAAAGAACATAACACCTCATTTCTGTAGTCCTTATTAACAAGGTCGTTTAATTTACGGATTGACTTTGTACTTATTTGATTAGTAAACAGCTTGTTAAAAGTCCTTAACAAGCTATGTATACTTTAAATCTCTGTATACAAAACTTGCTTTCTATGCCTAATTTATTTGTCCAGTTCAAGCTTGTTAAGGACTATGAGTGAAAACATAATGATTATTTAGAGACGGCTTCGTAAAAGTATGCTCATGTTTGTGTATCAGCTCAAAAGGCTACGGGTTCGTGATGTTCACGCGGCATGAGGACGCGCTGGCGTGTCTGCGCAAATTGAACAACAACCCTGACATATTCGACAGGAACAATGTAAGTATCACAGCTGTATTCCTTTAGGACTAAAGCAGTAGTCGTCATTCAAGGACTTGTGACACGCAAATGAAAGTTTATATAACATGTCGCCTTTAATTCCTTTATTTAATAGAGACTACAGCTTTGTTTTGCGATGGGCATCTACACACATATAATAATAATAATGTCCTCCAGACCGAATTTCGGCCACGGCGGCCAGTCTTAACAGAGACTGGCCATCTGCGCAGGAGATATTATAGTGCACAAGTGTGTGCGCAAACACAAGTGCACTCTCTGTTCCCTAACTCATGATCCGATGGGACGGCAATCCGACACGACCGGAGAGAGATCAGGCGCAGGACCAACGGCTTTACATGCTTTCCGAGGCACGGGGGTTTCTAAAACCGCCAATTTCCTAACGCCGGGCTGCTATTGAGATTTCTTTTACCGAAAAACCCAATAGCTTTTAAACACATAATAATACACACAAGGTTCATCTGTGTGTTCAGACGTTTGATACAAAAATAATTGCCCCCGTGTGGGATTTGAACCAACAATACTCAGCACGGCAGTATTGGCTTACCAATATATTTTTGAAGCGGTCGACTTATCGACCGCTTTTCCCAGTGGACTTATGACTTGACAGGAAGCAGACTATGTCACATGACCTATTCTCACTCAATTGGCAAATTTGATTGTAATATTAGTTTATATTTATTATTCACAGAGGCCCATCGTATCATTCTCCATAGAAGACCGAACAGCATTGAACGCGCGGAAGAAGAGATTAGAAAAGTCCATAGCGAACAATCCTTTAGCCAAAAAGGATGGCAACACAGACAACACAGCCACAGACAATAATAAGCGAAACAGGAAACGGAAATCAAACGTGGTGCCCGACGAAAGTTACGCTGCGGCGAAGAGGAGAAAATTCGGCAAAAATAAATTTAACCAGAATCAGAATAATGATAATAATTATAAATCAGGGCAGTTTGCTAATAAACCTAGAGATCAAGAAATGGGAGAGTATACTGGGTTAACAGCGAAGGAAGGAGCTCAGCATAAAATGAGGAGTAACCATAAACTACGAGCGCAAGCAGACATTCATAGACAAACTGTTAAACTGGAGAAGAAGAACAGTAAGAGATCTCAGCGGTTAAAGATGGCGGCGAAGGAAAGAGTCAAGCAACCGAAACAGAAGATCAACAAGAATCCTAATAAAAAGAGAAACAAGAAGTTTAGACCGCAATCTAAATTTGAAATGTTGAGGGGGTAGTCATTTCTTACAGTTAGTACATAGAAGCAGAAAATTAAGTGAAATCTAGAAAGACATTAAGTCATATATTCGCAAGAGAGTAATTACACAAATAATTTGCAAAAGCTCCATAATATAACATGGTGTGAGGCTCCTGCCGTCTACCGAGCACATTTTCAAAATTTGTGCTGATCCTTCGTATTTTCTAACAGAAAAACTTCTGACTCTCTGACTGATCTAATATGAATATCGAGCCAAGCCTTGGCTGCCAAGGCCCTGTCGATGGCTGTCATAAACAGCGCATACAATACTAAATGATAAAAAGGCAAACATTTGACGATTTTTCAATAAGTAGACTTTGCGCACTGTGGTGATTATCCAGTAGAAAGTAGGATTTTATATCTACCGTCTACGAACCAATGGTGTGGCAAGCCTTGATAAGTTTAGGTTTGAATATCTTTAATCATTCATCACT
Source organism: Catocala fraxini (assembly GCA_930367265.1). Taxonomy (NCBI): domain Eukaryota; kingdom Metazoa; phylum Arthropoda; class Insecta; order Lepidoptera; family Erebidae; genus Catocala; species Catocala fraxini. The sequence continues at coordinate 18,290,457 of OV884045.1, forward strand.
TTTTCAAAACTCAATGGCACAATTCACGTAGGCATAATATCGTCATTCTAAAGAGAGAGACTAAAACTGGCCCCACAACATATATACTTCTCCCTGGATCCCTGGGTATTGCATCGTCGGTCCATTCACTCTGTCAATCGGAGGTAAATGTAGGAAATGCTATGTACACACGGCAAAGGAATTAAGTATGCAGGCCACACTAGTAAATAAACTAGTGTGTGTAAAGTTCAACTGTTGTATTTAATACGTCTTTAAGCATGTGTTATCGTAGAAACTTGTTTCTATTACTCACACACTTACAAGTTACTGTTCTCAAAATCACTCATAATTATCTTTTCAAGTATCATATACAAGTTAATTTCACTCAATAACATAATAGTTACGTGGCTCGAAGGTTTGAAAACCGAGTCGAGCGACCTATGAGTCTGGTGAACGCGGGTTCGAGCCTAAGCATAAATATATTTTAATTTTTGTTTAGGTATTGCTAATTTTGATTTATTATTTATGATAATCCATGCAACAATATCACTAAATCATTTTTTTTATTAGCATATTTTTAAAACATTTTTATTAAAAATTAAACTTATTATGCCTTACGCGATTATTAATTTTTAAGAAGGTGAATTGTTATTTCATAATATATTTTGTTTAATTTTATATTTTACTTAAAGATAATTTGTTAGATATTTTTTCTGTTAATAATAATATATTATTGTGTAGGTATCTTTAGTTTTAAAGAAGTTATACAAAATAAAACAATATTCTGTTTCAACAATATTTATTAAAAACCACTGTATTGAATAATACACAATTTAATAATAAGTAAAATAAGCATGGACGCTTTTACCTTAAATACCAAGTAAGTAAGGATAGGTAATATGAATCAACATGTTTACAAGTTAGAAATTATAGGCATAATAATTTCTAATCTCATTAACAATAACATCACTCACTTATGTGTTACCCACTTGGTATTTTTAAATATTAATAACCTATTGGTGCACCGTCACTATCTATTACTTCTTGTAATCGGCGCCTCATGCTCGCTACCATATTTGAGCACAGATCATTGCCACGAAATGATTCCCACGTTGAATTTACAACGGTATCTAAATTAGATTTAGACCTCACCTACGATGGATCCCAGTTCAGCACCATATGACCCCATAAGTTTTCTATGGGATTTAAATCAGGACTTTTAGCAGGCCAGTTAATAACAGTCAAGTTATCCTGCGTATTTAGCCAGATTTTCACTATGTGTGCTCGATGCACAGCACAGTTATCATGCACAAAATATATGTGTTCCTGCGGATAAGCCACTCGCACAGTAGGTAACATCACATCTTTTAGAATATCCAGGTAACCTTGACTGGTATTACGACCCCCTATTTCGACTAGCTCACCAGGACCCATCGAAGACATCCAACCCCAGTATCCCAAAGTAATATGGCCACTAGACCTGCATGGTAGGACATTTTGGGCACTATAACGTTCACCTGGTTTTCTCCATAAAATTTTGCGTCCATCCTTATCTGACTTAAAACACTTTTCATCACTAAATATTACGATATTACCACACCAATTAAAGTCCAAATATTCTCTCGCAAAGCGTAATCGATTTTGTCGATGAAGGTCAGACATTAAAATTTTCTTTGCTGGCCTGGAACATCTCAATCCAGCTGCACGTAAATGATTCCGGACAGTTTGAAGACTAACACCATATGTAGTCGCCGTAGACCGTGTGGTTGCAAATGGAGTAGCCATATGCATCGCCACCATATCCCTGTGCCGTGAACAGGCATCCGTATAGGTGATAGCCCGTGGGCCAGGCCGACAACGATCTATGTGTGCCAAATCTGCATACCGGTGGACCCATAACTGCACGGTTCTCCTCTGTAAACAATAATTTGAAGTTAAATATCGAAACAACCACTTTCGTAAAAATATTATACTTAATTTTAGTATAATATTTTCATTGCTTACCGTTATCTTTAAACGTCTCGCAATTTAACTAAGTGAAATGTTTTGTTCATACAAAACGATTATTTCTGCTCTCAGTAGTGTAGTTAGCTGATTCATATTGGATAACTCAATAAAATAGATTTACAAAGCGTTAGCCACAACGGTCGATAGCTTTATAGACACCAGTATACAGTAGATGCAATCTAATGACAAACTAAAATAGTGATTATTATGAGGGTAGACAGTTTGACTCACATTAATATGTCTTGTAAAACATTCAGTTCACCTTCTTAAAAATTAATAATCGCGTAAGGCATATGTAATAAGTTTTATTTTTAATAAAAAATGTTTAAAAAATATGTTAATAAAAAAATAATGATTTAGTGATATTGTTGCATGGATTATCATAAATAATAAATCAAAATTAGCAATACCTAAACAAAAATTAAAACATTATTGCTTAGGCTCGAACCCGCGTTCACCGGACTCATAGGTAGCTCGACTCGGTTTTCAAACCTTCGAGCCACGTAACTATTATATAATTGAGTGAAATTAACTTTTATATGATATTGTATATTGATTTTAAATACGATTCGCAGAAATAGTAAAAGATAATTATGAGTGACTTTGAAAACAGTAACTTGTAAGTGTGTTAGTAATAGAAACGAGTTTCTACGATAACACATGCTTAAAGACGTATTAAATACTACTGTTGAACTTTACACACACTAGTTTATTTACTAGTGTGGCCTGCATACTTAATTCCTTGCCGTGTGTACCTTTTCACCCTGTACTGTGGGTTAAAATATATTAAACAAAACACTTATGTACACACAAGTTTAACATAAAACCGTTATAATAATATGTATAATTCAAGTTGAATTGTAAATAAATTATAACTGAATTTATATGGCCGTTTTATTATTATTATACACAGTTTATTTGGATATTGGTAATTTAATGATTAATCCTTTTATGTGGAAGCGATTTGATTCCTTTAGATTAAACATAATATAACAGTCACTGATAGAAATTGCATTTATATTAGTGAGAATTGCAATTGCTCTTGTCTACAAAATAATGATCATTCTCATTTATGGTTTGACCGAAACCGCTGTACCGCGCCTTAGGTATGTGCGCGACGAGACGGGGGGGATTGCCGTGAGCGTTGACGAATGACAGCGGCCTGTTAGCATGCGTTCCCCGGTCAAACTATAATACTTATATTCCCAACTAATCATAATAAAAAACGAATGTTAAGATGTTTGTTTGTTACGCTTTCACGCCTTAAGACTGCACCGAGCGAAATGTGCCAAAACAGGCGGTCACAGTTAGTGAATAAAATCAACACTTTTTTTTAAATAAAAATATAAAATATACATTTACCATAACAATGAATGTGTTTACAATTACTCCGTGTAAAAAACTTAAAATAATATTTGCACGAAAAATGGAAAACGTAAACTCGTGTTACGTGATTTTTAGATTATAACAGTAGAAATCTATCCTATTTTACAGCTTAAACGAAACATAAATAGTTATATTACAATTTGTCCGTCCCAAATATTTAAGTTATTGGTTGACAATAAAGATACATATTTATCAAAAAAGCACTGCAAATCCTCCATACAATTCGACTATGGCGGCCGTGCGCTGATTTGAATATGCGCCGCACGAGCTCTGTCATTATCTGTCTTACGCTCGGCGCAGTCTTAACTACTCGACCGATTATCATGAATTTTACGTTATCAAGTGTACTGAATAGGCTTTAAGGTACCTTTTATTCAGGTAAAAGTACAACTGTTCACGATGGATATTGTCAAAAACTACATAAAAGAGAGCGGAGCTGCGGGCAGAATCTAGTAAATTATATATCAGCCTTGTATATTAAAGGCCTATACAGTGATCAATTCTGTGCTACTTGCATCTAAGAGCGGCCTTGCTTTGTCGTGATTTATTTATTCATTGATATAATATAACTAATATATCAGGTGACGAGGGGCAGATGGGTGTCGTACTATTCCTAGCTGCCATACGTGAAAGACCTCTTACCCATGGGCCTTACCATCATATCTTAATATCGTTTATGCGTTTTGGACTTACTTATGTTGTTGCCACGCGGCAAGGCCTCAAGGCGTGAACTCTTAAAGGATTGTCATTGCATGCGCAAGAATAACAGCGTGCTACAGAGTACCTACAGGTATAGCTTTATCTCGTTTTTGAGCATGCAATGACAATGATTTAATTTGTTGTGTCTGCCTGCTGGCTAACTTTCTAATTAATACCTAATGACGGTAAAGCTCCTGCTTACCTTATATTAACTACAAGTAAAACAGATATACCTATGTTATAATTGATAAATAAAACACGAAAACTAAGTACAAATATTATTTATTTACATAAAAATACCTTTAGCTAATAAAATGCAAGTTTACAAAGCGTATAAAGAATTATGCTTAGATATTATGAATAAGTCTAGCTCCAGAACTAGATCCAAAATAACGATGCGCGATTGTTATTAAAATCGAATGCATTGCCTATTCGAATGCATTTGTGTAACAATTGATGTTATTCGAGATCGGATTTAGTATACTAGGAATAATTTCTGTGTCGCGAAGGTCTATACAAACATTAAAAAACGGACACAAAGAACACCCAGACCCCGAACAATGATTGGTGGATCACACACATTTTTGTCCCATGTGGGGATCGAACCTACAACACGCGGCGTATTCGCAGTAGTGAGGCGACCCCTCTAACCACTACGCCTTCTGTGCACCCAGTTTCATGTCCAGGTCAATTGTTGTGAATGTAAATAAGTATAAAAATTTCGCATCCGAATGATGCTCGCAACGAAAATTGCATTTTCAAATAATTTGTTTTTATTTCGATAACAGTCGCACATCGCTAATGCTAAGATATTTATTAAAAACTCTACTGGCTGTTTGGTAAACCACGGTCTTCAGTCTTATGCTTGAAAAAAGTAAGCACACCTTATACTATAAATACAAAATAATACCGAAAAGTTCCTATCCCAGTGGTTTAAAACAAATATTTGTAGTCACAATTTATATATTTTTTTAAAACAATTCCCGTACTATGAATCTTTGACTTAACAATTATTCAAACAATGAACACATAGAACACCCAGACTCTGAACAAACATTTGTGGATCACACTTAGTTCTGTCCTGTGTGGGATTCGAACCCACAACGCTCGGCGCAATGGCGGTGGCAAGGCGACCACTACGCCATATGTGCAGTGAAAGAGATGGTGTGTTGTTCTCTTTTATTCGTTAAAGATAGTGGTACACGGCCAGTAATCTTAGCTCTAGTCGTAAACACATCCTTGCAAATAAAACGTATGCAATTAAGTATCATATTGTACAATTGCCAAAAATATAAAGTAAGTAACCAAATGTTGTACTGTACCGTTTTAATAGTGAAGATAAAAATAGTAAAAGTTGCCTAATATCTAGAGTAGGACATGTAGAGAAACGTGAAATAATAATAATAATATTCTACCACGTACACACAACACCATCTAGCCCAAACTAAGCAGAGCTTGTACTATGGGTTCTAGACAATGGATAAACATACATATTATTATATGCTTTTTTTTTTGTAAATACATACATATTATACATAGAAACACCCAGACCAAGACAAACATCCATGTTCATGCACACAAATGTTTGACTTGTGCGGGAATCGAACCCGCGACCTCAGGCGTGGCAGTCGGTTACACCAACCACTACGCCATCGAGGCCGTTAAAAATAAAAGCAAATGATCGTCATTACATATTATAAAACAAAATCCTCGCGGCGTCTGTTCGCGATAAACTCAAAAACTACTAAACGGATTTTCATGCGGTCTTTACCAATCGACAGAGTGATTCATGAGGAAGGTTTAGGGTATGTCAAAGGTTTTGTAAGGGTCGTAGTTTATAATAAATGACTTGTGTTTATTCTTGGATTTATTCTCTCCATTTTTTAGCTGAGTAGTCTTTCTAACCTTCTAGTACACATATATGGAGAATATTAGATGCACAATTATCAACGGAACTATATAAACAGCTAACTTCAACGACAATCTATAACGATATCTGTGATATACACCTTGAATTGTATAAAAGAGAAGCACTATCTTCTGTAATATAGTTCAAAGTATTTACTTTATTTATATAATATATCAGTGTATGATCGTAGCACGTACCGGAAAATTAAAATAGTTTAATGGGGTCGTCCTGGATAGCCTAATATGTGACACTTATATCGTCGAACTGACGGTGTGGGCTGCGTCGTCTGTCACGCATATTATTAGTATTTACTTTCCTAAAATAATGGCATTTTGATAAAATAATGTTGCATTTCGTTCCTTCAGTTAATTGTGTTCAAAATACCGCAATCTTTCCATTTTCTGTCATTATATATAATATTCTTTAAGTAGTTAACTTATATTTCGTCCATTACCACTGATTTTAAATATTTTAAGCGTCTTTTCAAATATAATTAATACAAACCCATTATTATTATTAACTCGGATGGCCTATATATATTATGACTTGAAGACTCCACACTGTTCCAGGTGTGAATACAACGTGGCTCTGTACTCCTCGGGGTGACGCAAGTAGTGTTGTACATGCGGTGAACGGTCCCAGCATTTGAAATTACACTAAAAATAAAAAAATAGTAAAGAAACTGAAAACCAGCGCTGGTGCACTCAATTTGGGTGCCCAGCTAATGCTGAGGTGGTGACCCTTTTCGGCGAGGGCATACACATTTTGTAATGACATGTATATTATATATATATATATATATTTTTTGTTATTTCTGTTTTTAACTGATTGTGTGTGCTCTGTACGAAATAAACTTGATTTCTTTCTTTAAAATAGAAAATATTAATTACATTTTTTCATAATATTGTCTTCTGTTTACGCGAATGTTATTCATTGAAATTAAACTACTATATACGGATTTTATCGCGTTGTTTATTTGACACTTTTTTACATAATTTAGAAACTACTACTATTAAACTTTACTAATTTTTAAGCTAATAAAATTATTAAAACTATTTATATTTAAGTTTACACTTTCCCCGACGTTTCGGTTGCTTTTCAGCAGCCATGGTCACGGGGATACTAAGATGGTAGTTGTCTCAATGTTCCAGTGTAGTTATTTCAAAATACCCGAACATAATTTAATCATTGGTGTTCCTATTTACGCAGAACTCTTTTCCCCGTGATTTATTTATACGCGAGGCATCTTCAGGACCGTTTGGCTCATTTGTTGCCAAACAGTCCTGAAGATGCCTCGCGCTGAGGCGAAACACGTGTCGACGCATATTTTGTGTTCAAAGCAGAATACTGCAAGTTGGAGTACGCCCAGGTCCCACGTCGTGGCTGTCCCTATCCAGAGGAGTTCAGTATTGTCAACCTTTTTCTATTGCAATAGTTGGGGTGGGCAATCCGAGGGTGCGTGGCTGGTCCCTCTCTTCCCAATACTTTTGTTACAATGGCCTTCCGCCAAGTAACGCCTACTTCGATTTAATATATACAGATACTATGAAGTTACTGTATACGGATTTTATCGCGTTGTTTATTTGACACTTAAACTTAAATATAAATAGCTTTAATAAATTAATTAGCTTAAAATTAGTAAAGTTTAATAGTAGTAGTAGTGTAACAGATTTCAAAATTATGTAATAAAGTGTCAAATAAATAACGCGATAAAATCCGTATATAGTAGTTTAATTTCAATGAATAATATTCGCGTAAACAGAAGACAATATTATATACCTAACAACTTTTGTTTTACCACTTTTAATAATTCGTTCTTTTATTTCTCCATTCTAAAATACATAATTAAGTATATTGAAATTGCTTGCTCTAATCGTACGACACGGACTTCAGGCTACACGCGATCGCAAAGAATATGGTGGCGTTATCGAGCAACACCGCAAAGTGAGGCGTTTTGCGAGCGGCGGAGTGCATTAAATTTTTTAACTTGTTAGTAAGATTGTTTTTAGCAAAAGTATTGAGTTCTGTAAAAAGTGCTGGAATAAGAGCTAAGTATGATGTAAAGAAGACACATGTTATTAGTGTTTTACAATAAACTCTGTATATTACTGTAAATAATCAATTCGAATACAAAATATAAAAAGGTTTCATATTGTTTTGGATATAAACGACTTCCGAAAATTTTAAAAGGCAGCGGCCTTGTATTGTACAGGCATACAAAAGATTTTATTGTATTTAGATATTGACTTTATAAAGATGCACTAAGTTTCTTAAAGTCCTTTGGAAATTGTTATAAAGAGTGCTGCATGTGACTTAATTAATTAAAAATGCCAAGGTTCCTTTTTGTCCCTATAGCAAGTTAGACGGTCATACATACCTAAACTATACTATCATCATATGAACCAATGCAAGGGTAATTTTAACTAAACATTTTCTCAAAGGAAACCATTAAATTTGTGTTAAAAACTAATCATTTCCATTCTATTGTCTTATGTTATCGCGAATTATATACATTAAAATTAAACTACATTGCACCATACTACTGGAAATCAACCGAAACGTCAGGCAGTGTAAACATAAATAAAAATAATTTTAGTAGTTTAATAGAAGTAAAATTTAGTAATAGTGGTCAGTTTAAAAATTATGTATTAAATGTTTTCAAATAAGCTACGTAACAAAATTTGTTTACCTAAAGTAGTTTAATTTCAACACTTCGATTCTGGTAAAAGCATACCATCATGAAATCATACACACCTTGATGCCAATTCGTTCCCACGCGGCAGCAGCCGTCCTACTCCTCTTCTCAGCTCCGATGGGATCCGTTTTGGAGACTAGGAACAAGCCTGGAGCTTTGCAAGGGTTCGCGTGAAACACCTCAGTCGCCTTCATGTAGTGCTTCGTCGCTACATTGTGGAATATCTTCATGTGGGCCCTGAACAGATATGGTATTAATGAATATTTTGAAACCAAGAATTTATCGGCAGTAGGCGAAAGTAGATAAAGTAGTCGGTCCTGATTTCTGGTCTCACTTTGGTCGTGTCGGATTGCCTTTCGGTAGGACTATGAGAGTAAGAGCTTAATGACTGCATTTGTAAAAGCAGACATCTTAAGTGACAGGCCTTTCAGAAGAAAATGTCATAGCGTGGCCAAGAGGTGACTTACTAAGAGGATCCAATATAGCTCTCTCCTGCTAGCGAATTGCAAGTTGACTTTAAACGCCGTCAATAGCATTACAGAAAATCGAAAACCTTAGCGAATGCAACTTATAATTCTCTCGATGTGTTACTTCGCTTTTAAAGCGAATGATAAATAACTATTAAGATGATTAATATTTTAATTAATAAAATATTTTAATGTATACCTAATCTCACCTATTATTGCCAAAATTATAGGTAATTACAATCAAATGACAGTAGATAAAAAAATACCTAACGAAACACTGATGTCATTATTTTAATGAATGTCAATTTTCGAAGTGTTTTTTGACATCAAGGCATGAATAATGGACACATACTTTAAAAAAATTAGTTTAAAAAAATACGGAGTCTCAAACAATAGTTTTTGCTCTCTACACGTGTAAATATTGTAAACAATTTATAGTACTTCATTTTGCCAGCTTTTTCAAGGAGTGGAACTATTGACTGCCCGATAATGTGCTGTTAATAAAAATGACCGAAGAGAAAATAAAAATAACACTGCCGGATCAGGGTATCATGGTCGAATTCAAATATAACCGGGCACTAATGCCATGGAACAAACAAGCGGTTTAGATATAGCCGAATTCAGTCTAAATGCTTTGGTCAGTCTTTAACGTTGGTATAGGTGGTATACGTACTTGATATAGGCTCTGAAGGTCTCCTGTAACAGCTTGTTCTTTGGGAACACGGCGGCGGGAAAGCCGACAGGGATCTCGTGTACGTCCGCCGCTGAGTCCCATACCTGGGCGACTATGCGGTCCAGCACGGGTTGGTACCTGAAAAAGTGGGTAAATATTAGCAGATTTAAATTATAAATGTTTATGCATAGACGTAGGCATTCACAGACAGCACCTTCCAAATTAGAAATTGCCTTGGTCCGAACCGATCGTACATATGTACATTCACGCTCATACTAGTACATACGATTGGCCGAAAAGGACTGTTTTTGATTGCGCGGATACCGAAGTGGTATATACAGGGTGTCCCAGAATATGTGAATCAAATTGTAACAGGAGATTCCTAAGGTAAGGACAATACAAATGTGCCGAAATAAAAATTATGACATCAGAGTAAAACTAAAAAATCTAAGTTTTTAAAAAGTACGACTTTTCAGACTTTCAACTACAGGTAGGTACTTCGTTTATGGCTAATTTTCATTTTTTTCACTATTGACTACACACACTACACACACATACACTAAGGATTGATTCGTCAAACTCAAAAAGTTTATTTTAAAAACGGACGTATACCTATTTACACATCTTAGTTCCTTACCTAAGGAATCTCCCGTTACAATTTGATTCACATATTCTGGGACACCCTGTATAAATGGTATCTGTGTAAAACTAAAATAATCTAAGTTTTTAAAAATGTACGACTTTTTCAGACTTTTAACTACAGGTACTTCGTTTATGGCTAATTTTCATTATTTTTCTTTATTTTTATTTGTGAAGAATTGATAGCGTCAAAATCAAAAAGTTTTTTTTAACCTGATCTATTTTTGAAATCGCAGCATTATTTTGGTGTATTTTTTTTGTACCAAAACTTAGATTTTTGTTTTTACACAAATGCCATAATTTTTTTGCGCATTTGAAAGGTCCTTACTTAAGGAATCTCCTGTTACAATTTGATTCACATATTCTGAGACATCCTGTATAAATGTTCACCTTGCTACTGCTACTGACCCGAATCTTGTGGGTTTGAATCCCACACAGTATTACGTGACAAGCAAACGTAGAGAAATAAAAATGAGACATTTTTACATGGTAAAATCAGTCATTCATTATTTTTATCACAATAAATACGTAATGTAAAATTACTAAACTAGTTTATTAACTGAATAAAATATTTTGTAATTATTGTATGTACGTCAAAACTATGCTAACGAGTTGGTGTCCATAAATGGTGGATGGCGTTCCTAAGTTAAAGTCTTTATAGATATGGATTTTATTGTTTCTTAGTGACCATTATGGTAACGAAAAAACATACCATGGTAAATAGATACCATATTATCGTATGGTCGTATGCTCACACCTGGAATCACAATTCACTCACACATTACTAAATCTGCAAGTCTGCAACTCCTAGCGTTGTAGCGATAGTGTAGCAGAGGTATTAGCAAATGTTCTTCCTCAGTGTATAAATCTATATTTATACCAAATTTCATCTGCATCGGTGTAGCTGTTTAGTCGTGAAAACGTTATAATCAAGCAAAGTTACTTTGGTATTTGTCAGAATGGATTATTTATTCATTGGAAAATCTGATTTATACAGACCTGTGTTTGTCCTTCGTGGTGTGTACGAGGAGTTCAGCCCACACATAACCGCCGACGGAGAAGCCGTGCACCAACAGGGGGTGAGCAGAGCCGCAGCCATTCACCTCCAAGAACCTCAGCAATCGATCCGACAGCACCTACGTAATGTATAAAAATAAAGATCAAATTTGTCTGAACAACCTGTTCCTTATGATTATTTTTCATCATGTCCTGTTAAAAATTAAAGACATGCTACAAGCTTCATGGACATTCAACATGAATCATCCAGAATATCTGAATTGCATTATCTGCCAACTGCGAGGCTCACACCCGTCAAAATGAAACTCGCGTCTAGTGATTTAATTGGCTTTTGCTGATTCAGCCAATTACAGCAGCAGTACACGTTTGAACGACTATTTACATTATTTTGGTAAAAAGCAGCCAACCGTCCGAAGTGTCGTAAATGTTTTTTCATACTTCTTTATGTAGTACGGTTGTTTATATCATCCCATTGATAAAAGTATAGACCTAGGTCAAACCTATAAAATGCGCTTTTATGTACTGCCTATATAATAGAACCTTACAGAATATACATATCATCATCATCCTCTTGCCCTGGTCCGAATTTATTTGGGGTCGGCGCAGTATGTCTTTCGCTTCCATACTTCTCTGTCATCCGTCATCTGATCATTTATCCCTTTTCCTTTCATATCTATCCTCACACAGTCCATCCATCTTTTCCTTGGCCTTCCTCTCCCATTTCGTCCCTCTACCCTCATATCCATCACTTGCTTACCTACATACGTATCATCTCTTCGCATAACATGTCCAAACCAAGCCAAACGATTTCCTTCCACCTTCTCGTCTATGGGCACCACTTTCAGACTACCTACGTATTCATTCCTAATTCTGTCCATTCTCGTCACTCCACACATCCATCGTAACATTCTCATCTCTGCTACATGCAATCGTTTCTCATCATCATTACAGAACATACATATAATAAACATTATTTTGTAATGTTTTGTTTCGCTTACGTACCTACGTTTTATTTTAAGACTGTCGTCAGTGCTGTCTGGAGGATATCTGTGAGGAAAATCATTTAAGTATTTATGTGTGCTGCAATTTACAATATATTAGCAGTAGGTTACTACAATCTAGTACCTGCATCATTATAATGCTGCACATTACAAATCCATTACCAAATCTAATCATCATCCTTGCAATGTCTTGAATCTTAACTAATATTATAAAAATGCGAATGTAACAACACAAGTCTGTTTGTTTATTTGTTTCTTATGCTTTTACGCCCAAATAACTTAATCGATCATCGTGTAATTTAGCATACACCTTGTAAGGGTTACATAAAGTAACTATTTTCTGGATGAAAGGTACCATATATTTCATTCAGAAAAAGCACGTATTGTTCCCGAGTGCTATAAACCATTTTTGAGAAATGATAATTTGTCACACGTTTTTTTGTGAAACATTAGTGGAAGATTATGATTATCAAGATGAAAAACGACTTCGGCAATTATTAATATGAGAAGGTATTTTTTATATACCCTGCTATTAAGCAAGTTTTTTTTGTTTGTTTATATTATATAATTTTCATATTTGGACGTAGTTAAGAAGAAAGGACTCAATCCACATATTGGGCAAAATTTAGTTAAGTTTACCATCGTACTCCTGAAGGTCGAATCTATCATGTAGTGAAAACCCTATTTTGAATATGTACACGGTAACTAGTTTTTGTCGCTACCCCGACTCAACCCACAGTATGAAGAGCACACAAAAAGTATTTGCTAAACAAACTCAGTCCGCTTGAATTGTGCCTGAGTAATGTATTTCTATGAGTATGTTCTTAAGGTCGATTAACCAGAATAAACTTAAACAATTTGGCTCCTTTCTAAGAATTAGTTTTATTACAAATATAATTTTATCAAATAACTAAAAGGACCTAAACAGGTTGGATCGTTTCTGTGTTATAGGTTTACTATAACAAAATATTTATTTTTGTTTATCAGAAACTACTTGAAATACTTGAGATATTTCAGATATCTCAAGTATTTTATACTTAAAATATTTGAGATATTTAATGAACAGCACATCTTATATCAAATAAACCATCAACTCAAACAGGCTGAGTTGTTTGTAAGGAATAGATGTAATGACTGATAGAAAACAAACCGGTAAGAAGAAACCTAGACAATACAGAAGAAAATATTATATTAGTGAGACTGTCGTTTGTAAGCAAATGTTTATGATAATATTTCTTCATATATCTTCTAAGAGTTGACATGACATGTTTGGTTAAAAAGCATATAGAGGAAACTTATAAAGAGAAGAAGGGTCTAAACAAGGTGGTTTGAATAAGACTCCTGAAGAAGATGTAGATTTTATAAGAAATGTCATTAATTCCCGCCCAAAATACGAATCTCATTACAGAAGAGAAAGAAACAATGACACGCAATATTTAAAATCTATATATGACGGTCCTTAAAAAATTATGACGATAATCTATCTTCACTGTAAATCCTTAAAAAAGGATACCTGCAAGCAATGCGATTTATTAATTAGCCTTTGAGGAGCAGAAGAAAAAGAATTATTAATTCAGAAAAGAGATTTTCATTAAATGAGAGCGGAAGATCTCCATCTCGTCGGTGAACCGATGAACGCTACAAAAGAAAAAAATGTCTCAAGACTTGGCACGTGCTAAAACGGACCATAAGTTTTAATGTGTCACCTACGATCTCGAAAAAACTATACCTTTGCCTCGTATACCTACTACCATAGTCTTTTATAAACGTCAATTACGGATTTATAGCGCTGGCATCCATGTTGACTCCAACAATCAAGGACGATGCAATGTCCGGATACAAGGGGAAGCCGGCAGAGAAGCCCAAGAAGTTAGCTCGAGCCTCATTAATTTAATTAAAAACAATGTAAGGGATGGCGTAGAGAATTTAGTCCTTTGGGCGACTGCTGCGGAGGACAGAACAGGAATTTTAAAATAATTCTCATGTTAAAAGCTGTACTTAAGCCACCCAAATCTTAAAACGACATCTTTTAAATATTTCGAGACCGGCCGTTTCTTTTTGCCAAATGACACTGATTTCAGCAAGAATGAAAGGAGGAAATATATATTTGTAAGAATATAGTTACAATAAAGGTGTTATTGGAATCCATAATACGTCTCTTATATTCTACCATGTCTGGTGTATAAATGTTTATAATATCAACGAGGATGTCCTTTTTTCTTCCACGTCAAATCGACCGCATTCCGCCTGATGGTAAGCGATGTTGAGGTCCCTACTTTGACGGGCTGAGAAGGAGCTTTTTCACGCCCTGCTTAAATAATAAGAGAGAATTTCATGCCTCGGTCGTTTGACAGATGTATGAGGACCCAAACTTGTTGGTGCGCGCTCTAATCGATACAACCGTGTAAGGATGGCATCTGAGCCCAGCACGCGTTGTTCTGGATAGGAAAGGGGAATAACTCTTCAGAGCACTTCCGTCATTGGCATGTTTCTACTGAATATACCACATATACTGTGGAAACATGCCAAAGAGGCAATGTCCCTACGGAGTTGCAGAGCTTCCAGTGAACTCGTGACCTCTGGATCTCCGACGATACGGACAGCAGGTTGCTGGACGCTGTAACCTGTCGACAGCGTCCAGCTAGTACTGCTTGGAGCTATCTCAAAGATGAGAATAGTACTCCACGCAAGGACGCACTTGCGCCTTATACAGTAGGCACAGCTGCCTAGGCTGCCATACAATATAAACCATGCTTTCAAACTAAACGGGCAATTTCTTTTTTAAATGTAACATTTGTTAGAGAAATTACAGCTCAAACTTTAAACGCTCCTAACTCAAAAGTGACTTTATGTGGATTGAGTCATTCTGCTTAACTACGTAAATTTTAACCTTGGTTAACTAATAGTTATTTTTCTCAAGGATCTCGTTTATATTTTCGTAATATCAAATTTAGTTGAGAAATCTACAAATCCTTCGTAAATGTTTTACTTTGGAAATATGTTGGTATACATATTATTTAATTGATCTGCTTATATACTCTTGCAATTCGTGGTAAAAAAAATGTCAGTAGAAACATTTTATTTGATAAACTCAAGCCACACAATCACTTGAGTATCGCGATTGATGTCTGTCAATAAAGATAAAGATAAAGATTTATTTATTGCTTATCTGTATACAGTAACTGATCGTATTAATAAAACATGTTTTTGGACCCAACAGTTTGTCCATATCGGACATGCAACATATAAGGACATAAGGCAACAAAACTTAAATATTATAAATACATTTCATATCATTACTATTACTTTTCAAAATCTCTTGAAGGTTGTAAAATACACTTCTAATTAACCACTTTTTAACTTAATTTTAAATATATTTCCATTTAATTCCTTTATAGCTGTTGGTAATTTATTGATATATTATAGGCTTTTGCTGATATTCAGGTTTCTTAAGCTATTTGTAAGTCTATGGTCTAGATATATTGATAGATTGAGCTAACTGCACGGGGGCCGCAGTGATTTAACGGTATTTTCGACACTGCTAGAACATTGAGTGTTATTTATCCCTACATGGTAGAAAAATTTGTGCAATTTCAAATAGTTGTTAATTCCGTAACTTCTACGTTTTAGTTACTTTAAGTCCCCAAGGACGCAATATAAAGCCTTGTATAGAATTTCTTTATTTTTAATTCCCGTATGACTGCCAGCGTGTCGCATCGGCAGTGAATGCGATGGTCGCGCATAATGTGTCTAGAATTTCGCAGTAGCAGAAAGAAATCTAGAGCTGAGCTGGGTAGATGGAAATAATCACACCGCGTATCATTTACTATCTTGGTAATTATTTATACAATAAGGTAAACAGAATAATTATTAAATGTGTATCCAATGACTAAAACTGAGTGTAAAAAGGCAGTTACAAAGTGAGTGAAAAGATTATTTGCACTTTAAAATAAGTAGGCACACGTAAGCACACACACACACACACACAAACATACGAACATACGCACACACACACACACACACACACACACGCACCCACACACATACACTGATATAATATGTTTCTCACCTTTTACTTATATTTTTACTACATATTGTAATGTAACGTTCCTCAAACTCTTGCTGTATACTTCTGTAGCACTAAGGAGAGAGCCTGGAGATTTGTCACACAGGTTTCGAACCTACTACAAACTCCAGCTCTTACTGAGGTGTAACTTATCCTGTTCTCATTATAGTGACAAACCAATGTACCTATATACCTTTTTGAAAGAAATAAACAATACTATGATTATTATTATTTATCACGTGGAACCCATAACCGTAGCTGGCAGGGCAGTATGGTCTAATACACGTATCTCTTCAGAGATTGGCGTATAACAGGCACACTTTGTTTCTTTGACTGATGAGACTTGATGATGATGATGATGACGTAGTGGTTTACGTGATCACCTCGTAACTGCCACTGCACTAAGTGTTATGGATTTGAATCCCACATGGAACAAAAATGTGTGTGATCCACAAATATTTGTTCTGCGTCGGGACGTTCTTCGTGTTCGTCGTTTGAACGTTTGTCCCCCGCAATACAGGAATAATTATTTATTATTAAAAATAAAGAAGATATAGGCGTAATGATATGTAAATAAATGATTCAAACTCTCCGATCACTCTTACAGTCATACCTGTGATCCTTTGACAGGCCACATGAGCTGCCACGGTGTGCAGGAGACAGCCATCACGTCGATGCCTCGGCTTAGGTATAAATCAGCGTACTTCTGCACGGCTTTCGGCGGAGCCATCATGAAGTTCATCATTATACATAGAGGCTTGTCGATGCTCCGGTTTAGCCTTGAAAATATATTAGAATAAGTTATGGTTATAAATCTCGGTGGCGCAGCGATATTGTGACTGCTGTGCAAAAACCAGTTGATATCAGCATGAAAGGCCCGGGGAAGCATTACTCTCTCACAGAATATCGACGTGAAATAGCAGTATTCCTACTGTTGTGTTTCGATCGGCGAGTGAGAGTGCCGGAGGCCCAATCACCCACTTTCCCCCTTCCCGCTCCTTCTACTTTCCACTTCCTTTTTCTCTTCTTTCTTTCCTAAAGGGTCGGCAACGCGCAAGTGATGCCTCTGGTGTTGCAGGCTTTCATAGGCTACTGTGACCACTTACTATCAGGTGGGCCGTATGCTTGTTTGCCACCTTGGTTGTATAAGAAAAAAACACGGTTTTCGTGTGCAGTAAAGTGTAATTGGGTTTGTCTGTTAAGAAATTCTAAGTTTAGAACTGTGCCCGTTTTCCTGTTTATTGCGGTAATAGGTACGATCACATATTATTTGGTACCTAAAGTTATAGCTGACGGAATGTGGGTATATCTATGTATCTTCTGCAAGCCCATTCGTGTTTAAAGGCGTGATAGTATGTATATATGTATTGAGATTTGTTTAGCTTCTTCATTTTTCGTGATACGATTTCTGTAATCAAAGCAACTTGATAATAGCTCATGCATAATCCCGAGTCAGTTCAGCAAAAAGTTACTGGTTCTTCTGTCAGGAATATGTAAGTAGCAGCCCAGCGTTAAGTAGTTAGATACTAAGAAAAGTAAAGCCATCTAAAGATCTGTCTCCGGTCGTGTTGGATTGCCGTCACATCGGATATGAGAGTAAGGCAATAGTAGATAGTGCTTTTGCGTCTCCCAACATATCCCCATCGCCCGCCCCAAAACCAGCGATGAGGAATGTGATTTGCACAAGTCTTCATTATTTAAAATTGTTACATTTTGTAAGTATATGAATAGAGAGCAGCGATAGGTCAGTGGGGAGACCAACAGACTGCAATGCAGTGGGTCTCGGGTTCAAACCCACGTCGCGCACCTCTGACTTTCGGAAGTTATATGACTTCGAAATTATGTGCGTATTGATTGACAATTATCGCCTGCTCCGTGCCTCGGAGAGCACGTTAAGCCGTCGGTCCCGGCTGCCATGAACATCTATGGCAGTCGTTATTGGGAAAGTCAGTACCCTCTAATATCCTGACACTGGTCTAGCCTTAGGGTATCGTTAGCCTTCGGGTTGCGGAGGTCAGGTGGCAGCCGCTCCGTGTAAAAACTAATATCCAGTCAAATCCGGTTAGACTAGAAAAGCCAACCCGAAGTGACTTGGGAATAATAAAGGCTAGGGAGAAGCATTTAATAATAATAATAATATTCTATCACGTATGTGCGTGTATACGCAACAGCATCTAGCCCAAACTAAGCAGAGCTTGTACTATGGATACTAGACAACGGATAAACATACATATGTACTTTTTTTTTGTAAATACTTACATATTATATATAAAAACACCCAGACCAAGACAAACATCCATGTTCATGCACACAAAATAATATGTTTATGTATCGCATAATTTATAGAACTGCTAATTATAGTCTATAAAATCTTTTTGCTTCTTACGCAATAACTACATTGAGATATTTAACAGAAACTTTAACGACGTTTAGAATAATAATTAAGTAGGTACTTTTAAGTTAATATACAATTCAAGGCTTAAAAGTTCAAAAGATTTTACGAAATTTACTGTAGTTATTTTATGTTTAAATTTAAATTCTAACACTATCCTATGTTATAATTATAACTTAGACTGCGTTATAGAAAGAAGATTAATATATGTACATTGTTGACTATTTTAAGCCTCTTCATAAACAAATAGATCTATCCAAAAGACCTATCAGATCCAAGAAAATACTTTATTTAAAAATCATAGGTCACTTTCTAACTAGTTACCTAGTTTACGAACCCTGCTTTACCTAGCTACTGTAAATATTTCAGCCTCGCTAAAATGATAGTATCTTAAAGATGGCAGTGTCTATTAAGATTGTCTGCCGTACCTGGAATACAGTCTGGAGGTCATTATTATTAGTAAATATCGATTGAATTGCAATAATGAAGGATATCGCGCTTGAATTTACCGCTAGGGTGCTAGTGAATGGTAAGATCTCATACTCCAGTCACTTCAATACTAACCATTGAAATCGACTATGATTACCGCCAAATACCGCTTTTGACAGCAGCTGTGATAGAATCTTAGTCACTACAGATGCCGACTAGAGAGCATAAAAATTATAATTTGTATTTGTATTATTGTAAAAGACAACTCCCGTACTAGGATTTAATCCTGTATCGTGGAAACTTTTTAAACATTCAATGCGAACTCAAGCATACCCAGACTCGAAATAACCATTTGTGGATCGCACTTTGTCTCGTGTGGGGTTGGAACGTCCAACACTCGGCGCGTTGCAAAACTACTACACTATCCGGGCAATAAACAATTACCATAATAAGACTATGAATGATTTTGTACATTATTTTACACACTAGAGCAAATAGTAATCAAAATAATTCTTTTTGAGCAAACAGTATCAAATATGGCTGCAAAATAAGGGAGTCAATATTTTAAATTTGGATATAAGTAGAAATGCAGGTGTAGTGGGGATATCTCGCTATCTCCCTCGGACAGCTGCATTTAAATAGCTGTTACGTCACAGTTTTTATCGTGCATGGTTTTTCTGTCATTTGAGAATGCTTGTATGTTTTTTGTTTTTAGGTAGTTTTCAAAAATCATTTGTATTTTAGAGTTTGGGTAATGTAATTAATTTATTCTCCATCAAGGAGGCGGCGGAGCGGGAGAGGGTGCGCTCAAACCCTCTCCTCAACCGCAGAACCAGGCGCGAGATGACCTCCAGCCACCCTGAGGTTTGCCCTGGGGTGGAGGGCTTCGTAGGTCTGCTCCCCAGCCGATCAGCACCAGGTTCGAGAGGCGACGTGCGTGTTCCCACGCGCGCCTCTGTGTCGTGACTTGCCGAGTAGTGGCCTGCCGTTTCACATGGCGCGCGGCGAGCCGAAACCTCAGCGGCGTCGCAATTGCAAGTGAAAGCGATTCGCGCGGCCCCGCTGTCTATGATTATGTCGAGGAACATCGTGTTATGTCGGTATTGCCAGGGTATCTTTCCCCCGGTGAGCCCGACATAATCTCTCCGTCGCCCCGCGGAGAGGAATGCAGCAAAGCATACCCACACGTAAAAAAAAATGTAATTAATTAACTTAAATAATAAAAATACAGACTTAACCATTTACAGTGTAGTACTCACTCCATCGTGTTGGGGTCAAGTTTAAGCTTCAGTTTGTCATTGCTGAAGTACTGCATATTCTTGTTGATGTTCTGTGAGTGCAAGCCGCGCTGAAACCCCACTACCGTCAAAGGCGCGCATGATAGCAGTGGTCGAGTATTCTGTACAAACGAAATAGCTAATAAATAATATGTTACATACAGCCGAATAAAAATATCACGGCGTCGGTGGAGCAGCGGTAGTGAATGCGACTGCAGTGCATGAGGTCTCGGGTTCCAACGGGTTACAATTAATTTTAATTAATTAATTTGCGGTGTTGCATACCCCTGTACTTTGGAAAGCACGTAAAGCCGTTCGTCCTGCACTTGACCTCTCTTCGCTCGTGTCGGTTCCCGTCCTATCGGATTAGTTGATTTAGGCCTTTAGGGAACAAACAGTGCACTTGTGTTTGCACACACACACTTGTGCACTATATGTCTTTAATATCACCTGCGCATATTTCTTTCTCTAACTGTCATTAAGACTGCCCGACGTGGCAGAAATTCGTTCTAGAGGATATTAAAGTCTTTCATAAAAAGTACTTCAAGGCTTTTACGTTAAATATTCAGAAAAGAAATACATTATTTATAATATTCTGTCAAACCTAATTATCTACATGGTTTTTAGTAGACAAGTTAGTAGATATTTATATGAATAACACTTAAAAAAATTAATTATCATTTCTTGAATAAGCGAGTTCAAAATCCTGTATACCTATATCTGTTTTACATCATATTACGTTCACATTTTGATTTTAAGACTCATGTAAAAAGTAGCGTATTGCCGCCTATTGTACACCATTTCAGACTCTACGTTGGTACTGAAAATATCTTGACAAGAAAATCCAAGCTTGACTTGGGAATGGTACTTGGAAATGCACGCAAACATAACATCCTTGCCAACAAGGCAGTATTAATATAATATTATTTAGTACTTACATTTATATTACAAATCAGAGTCCTGCCGTGGTTAAAAGTGAACTTGGCCACTGGTCGAAGTCGACACACCTCCATCGCAACCTGTAGATAAGGTCATAATACTGTATCGTTAAATACTGTTTGAATGCACGATACAGGTCTGCGCCACTGCGCCGATATGGGGTCGATCCCCACACGGGACAAAAATTTTGTGATCCACAAATGGTTGTTACGAGTCTGGGTGTTCTTTGTGTCCGTTGTTTGAATGTTTGCGAAGTCCCTCGCGACATGGGAATTATACTAAGACTGGGAGCTGCCTTTATTAATAATGAAAATTAATTAGACCTTTTTATTTTACGTACCTATAATCTGCTTCATTATCAATTATTACTTTCGCAGAGTACTATAAACTTTGAAGCAGCGGTCACAAAGAACGTTTATATTTGTAATAACTATAATGTATCACACAATACCTATTGTTTGTATCGTGGGGGCGTCGAACCTTAAACACTTGGCGACCAGGCAATGGCGAGGAGACCACTTAAATCGCTGCTCCAACCCTACAGACAAATTATTATAACCGCAAAGCAATATTACACAAAAAAAAAAACTGGTTACTGAAGCAAGATTTGATGCAGGTGTTTTTATTGATACTACCGGTCGCCTAGCGGTCCAAATTCGACCATAAATTTTGATAAAAGTAAGATATTGCTGATATAATATGTAACCATAGCTACGATAAATAGCACTACATCAGCCGAACAATGCCGAAATACTACGAACGCGATTCGACTGCGTATGTCAAATGCATGGTTGTGTGCGTGTAGTATTTTTTCATTAATGTAATGTGTTTTTAATGTACATTTTATATAAATATTAGGATTCACCACTCCTTCTCCATATAAACTGTGCCACATTTCATACTCCTCCATCCGCGCAATTTTCGTATAACGGTACAACGATTTTACTTCACGTAATAATTATTTCTTAAGAAATCGCTGCCTATCCAATATTTCCAAATTTCCAATATGAAAGTACCATTAACCCTTGCCCTGTCCAGTGATAGACATAATAGAAAATCTATTGCCATGTGAAAAATAGGGCTCTATTTATAAAAAAGTCAAAGTTACTCTGTCATAAGCTAAAATATACCTACATGAACCTATACTAATGATAAACGCCAAAGTAACTCTGTCTATCCGTCTGTTGTACTTGCACGGCTAAACTATTGAACCGATTTTGATCCAATTTGGTAAGGAGTTTGTACCCTTAGGAAAGGACATAAGCATTTTTTAATCCCGGCAGTATAAACTAGTAGATTTATAACTGTTATTGTATTGTATATTTAATGAATAGGAAGTTCGATCAAAATTCGATTTAAGGCTGCAATCCTTGTAGGCTTTCGCAATACCGAGACTAGTCTATACGACGAAACCGCGAGCCCATTGTAAAGTTGACTATATCCCTCAGTCCTGTCAGATCACCGACCCTTTGTTTCATGAATTATACAGGGGAAAGAATCTGGGCCCCTTTTTATTTAGGGTCGAGCCCCTATAATGAATTATAAGTATTGGTCAATGTGCAACACAGTCGAAAACAGACAAGTTTTAAAAGAAAAATAGGTACAGTAAACAGCACTGGTCGCTACTTAAGTATGTTTGCGACTAATTACAATAGGTATTATCCAGAGAACTTTGTAGTTACTATTATCGAAATTAGGTCAATTAACTCGTAATTGTGAAGCAGCAAAGTTCATCGTTCCATTTCATTCAAAACGACTAACTAAGACTCAACTTAATACTATAAATAACAAATTATATTCGCCAGACAGTATGACCTTATTGTACAATGTAATCACAAAACAAACAGATTAAGTGCACACTTTCATTAAACAGTTTCGGCGCCGAGTGCACTAACCAGCGTGCCATAGAATAATAAACAAGACCGCATGCATAATTCCCTATAACTTATCGTAAAATAACAAAATAAACATACCGGTATTATCTTTAAAATTCACTGTAAATAGCACATAAACTGGAATCCTTAAAATATTTTGATATAAATAATCACAATTCTAAATGTCATGTAAACGAAAGCGGAATGTGTGTCATGCGCTTGCGCAGTTCGGTCGGACGTGTGTTGCGCGCGCACATCGAGCTGTTACTGAGTCGGCGCCAGCGAATTGGGTTCAAGGGTACAATGAGGAAGCCAAAATTTGTTTTAAAATTGCCGTACTTTGATTATGAAAGATGATGTGGAATGTCATTGTAAGGTTTCGGGGGGTTAGGTATTGTTGTCGCCGTCAATGTATGGTAGTAGCGAAGTAACATGAATCATGATAGATAATAAATAATAATAAATGCTTATAAGCGGTTGAAAGTTGAAACAGCAATTCAGCTGTTTTTGGTAAAATTCTGAGAAATTGACTTTGTTATTGTAAACATAGATAGATATATCTAATATCGTTAAACTGTAGTTATGTCAGTATTTCAACTAAGGTCTTATTTCTATAACTTATGCAATCTGAGTCCATTTAGGTGGGTATGTAGGTAGATGTTGAAATGTGGCTGTATAAACTAAACGTGAATTACAAAGTGAGGCTTATGAATGAAACAATATTAGTATTACATATTTCATACAGTTTAAAACAGACAGACAGTTTAAAATGTTATTTACATTCTATATTCTATCACATACACACAACACCATCTAGCCCAAACTAAGCAAAGCTTGTACTATGGGTACTAGACGATGGATAAACATACATAAATACTTTTTTTTTGTAAATACATACATATTATACATAGAAACACAGAAACACCCAGACCAAGACAAACATCCATATTCATGCACACAAATGTTTGACTTGTGCGGGAATCGAACCCGCGACCTCAGGTGTGGCAGTCGGTTACACTAACCACTACGCCATCGAGTCGTCATAGTAGGTAGTAATGTTGTTAGATTCCTGTATAACAAGCGGTTGGTCCTGTCACATAAAACTTAAGAGAGATTCTTACAGCTTGCCATTAACATAACCAGAGTTCGTCGAAGTATTTATCGTTTACATGAACCACTAGAGGTTAAGTGCTGGCATTCGAGGGTTCTAAGTATGAACTGGCCCATGCATTTTTTTATATTGAATATTATTTCTATTATTTTTGTTTAGTGTTTCCTCTTCTCGAGTTTTGGCTCTGTATACTCAGTACCCGCCCTGTGACTCTCAGTAAAAGGTGGCTCAGTGCTAACTCAGTACTAACGAAAACTGTATCTCCTAAAACTTTGCTAACTATTGTTGATGTGTGTATTGCTGCCTGTTTTTGAATAATTGGAATGTTTATGTTGGAATCTAATTTGCTACAATATCTATTTAGGTTTTTGGTTATTACTCCGGTGGCTCCCACTACTATGGGTATTATTTCTGTGGGTGTTTTCCATAGTTTAGTTATTTCTTTCTTTAGCGCATGTTATTTACTTAGCTTTTCTTTAATGCAGAGGGTCTCGGGTTTGACCACCTCAGAAACAAATTAACATCATTATTAGGAGCATTACGGAAAGTAAGTAACTGTATTCCAAGTAAAGTGCGTAGTCTTATCTATAACTCGCTAGTTAAATCACATTTAGAATACATTAAAGAGACCAAAATAAAATAATTAAAATTTTATTCCATTATCATCACCTCACTCCAACAAAAACCCTATACGAAAAAACCAAACTATTCGATATTAGACAGCTATATATTTACTATACTTGTATTCTCGTCAAAAACATTACTACTAACTCAATACAAACTAACTTACAACTAAAGAAAAAAACAATGTCACATAATTTGAGAGAAAAAAATAAACTCGAACTTATCAGCGTACGCACTAATACGGTAAAAAACCATATTGTTTGAAGGAGCACAGCTGTTTTTTAGATTACCGGCAGATATAAACGCATGCGATAACGTAAACCCATAAAAAAATAGACTTAAGTAATATGTATTTACATTGTAGCTTCTAAATCTCTAGTGGTAATTTTAATTTTGTTGTATTATTGTTTTAACTCGTATATCTCATTAAAAGTGGACTATTATGTTCTTATGAGAAATAAATTTCTTTAAACCGAACCCACGTCGCGCACATCTGACTTTCGAAAATTATACGACTTTTCGAAATTATGTGCGTATTGATTGACAATTATCGCCTGCGCTCCGTGCCTCGGCGAGCACGTTAAGCACGTTAAGTCGTCGGTCCCGGCTGCCATGAACATCTATGGCAGTCGTTATTGGAAAGTCAGTGCCCTATAATATCCTGACACTGGTCTAGCCTTAGGGCCGCTCTGTGTAAAAACTGATATCCAGTCAAATCCGGTTAGACCATAAAAGTCGATCCCAAGTGACTTTGGAATAATAAAGGCTAGGGAGAAGATAAGATTTACTTAGCTTTTCTATTTCTTTTGCTCCTATGTTATAATCAGATGGTACTGTAATGTCTATATATATTATGTCTGGTCTATTGTGTATTATGGTAATATCCGGTACAAACAGATCTCCCACATTATTTTTGCACTCTCATTATCTTTGACCTGCGGTTGCGTCAGGTGTTCTAGCCACCAAAGGTCGGCGACCGGGAATTTATACTTTTTAGCTAAGATTATTTCTATTATATTAGATATTGGAATAACAATATAAATAATATACAGTTATTTATATTGTTATTAGT
This sequence comes from Catocala fraxini, assembly GCA_930367265.1. Classification (NCBI taxonomy): domain Eukaryota; kingdom Metazoa; phylum Arthropoda; class Insecta; order Lepidoptera; family Erebidae; genus Catocala; species Catocala fraxini. The sequence continues at coordinate 18,316,713 of OV884045.1, forward strand.
AGAAGTTTAGTTGTATAATGTGATTTGAAATAAAAGTCAGTAAAAATAAAATAAAAATTATTTCGTTGAAATGAACTTACGAAAGAAAATGTTCTATGATTTACTTACTAGATTTTAGCCGCGGCTGCTCTCGTGTTACTGTAGATTTTGTCTATAAATGTATATCTCTCGTGAACAGTACCAACTTTATTTTTAGATGAAAGGTATCTATAACCCTTTGTCCTTTGTACCGCTGACAACGTGTGTTTAAAATAATAAATATATGATGGTCGGTCGAGTAGGCGTAAAACAAACTACTTAATTCACATTTGCATTCATAATTTTAGTAAGGATTAAAAATTCCGTTGTTGTCATAAAATAGATATTAGACGTTATTAGAGCGACAGAATTTGATTCGCATTTCTTGACGCCGCCCTATCGCGCCTTCGATTTAAAACGAGTTAAGTTTAAATGGTGTCGAAGCAATGTCACTGATTATAATTTGAACCATATTAATAAATAAATTAAACAGTCTGCTCTGACATATAAGAAATGTTGACACGTTTAGCTCATTTAAGTCCACATTATCTTGTACGAGGAATTCTTGAGCGTATGTGCGTGCGGCGTGACGACTATAAATATTAAATATTGCCACTTATAAAAACAGAAAACAGCTTCGCGCGTCGCTTAGTCTGTAGATTGGTTTCGTCGCGGCTAGACATATGATGCTCCGTTCGATTCCAGGTTCCTCTTAAACTTATAATTATGTTGTTTGTGCGTATATACCTACATACGCCACAATCTCATTACCTATATAAAGCAACCGCTCGTTTCTCGCTTAAAAGATATTTATTGAACTTTCATTAAATATTTAAATTTTCTAGGCGACCATTCTATGAAATAGTATTATTTATGATAAAATAAGTTGTTTTCATGTAAGTGGATTGTATTGTCTTTATTGAGAATAAATTCTTTTAACCTAAAAACGTTGCTATTTGAACCGTAAAAACGTTGGTCTAATTTTAAATTCTGCTAGCTATTTAATTAATAAGAAAGTAGGTATGTTGAGGGATAGATTCTAATACATACATTTAGGTACAGGACAGGTATCGGCGGCGCAGAATCGGTATTTCTACGTTTCAGTTGCGCGCGTATCGTTTATCCCTAGTCAGCTGACGATTTACACGTATTTCATTACGTTTTCTTTTAAGAAGGGAATTTAAATTATTTACTTTTTGATATCCGTTTTATTTAGCTGTTCGAAGATAATAGAAAGAGAAAAAGCAAAAAGAAATGATAAAAATCGGAATTTATATTTGCATTTTTTTTCGTGGTTTCAGATCAGTTATCACCAGCACTACCACCTGTCTCCGCTTTCAGAAGCGTTTCTTTGACAGTCTGTATAGAAGGTAACTGTAAACGGGTTTTCTTTCACAAATGTGCCGCCTTTCTGCACTAAACCGCCGCTCCGCTGTATTTATCGTAAGTTATGTAGCTAGATAAGAAACGTCCAAATAATCAATAAATGTAGGTAATTAGGTAGATGCTCACTCAATAAATACGATTACAAACCTACATAAACAAATTTACAAATATCGCGTACCTACTGTTCAGGTGCAACTAAACAATGGTCCAAATACATACATAGATTCACGCCTGTTTCCCAGAGGGGTAGGCAGAGACTACGGATTTCCATTTGCTACAATCCTGACACACTTCTTTGGCTTCATTCACTTTCATCACATTCCTCATACACGCCCGTCGGTTCAATGTGCTCTTAACCTGGCCTTTGTCCAGAACGTCTCCGATCTGATCAAGAAACGTTCGCCTAGGTCTTCCTCTTGCGACTGTTCCAGGCACACTAGCCTTATAAATGTTCTTAGTCAGTCATTGCTCGTCCATTCTTTCTACATGCCCAAACCAGCTTAACATACCCTTTTCTATTCTTGTCACTATATTCACTTTCATGCCGCATCTCTCTCTAATCACACTATTCCTTATTCTTTCAGAGTCACACCACATATATTTCTCAGCGTTCTCATTTCTACAGCATTTATTCTACTCTCATGCTTCTTTTGCCATACCCAACTTTCACTTCCTTACATAAGTGTGGGCACTAATAGTCCTCTATGAACAGCCAAACGTGCCTTTTCGGAAACATTTCGACTGGCCCAAATAAAACAATAGAATTGAATAACATTTCACTATTTATAAACTACACACTAATAAAACATCTCGTAGATTCTTTACCACAAAATAAAAACATAAGAAGCACTCCGTATATCCTATAACTTTAGATTTATATTTTTTAGTACATTTTTATATTTGGTGATCCTACAATCACTGTACGCACATTTTTATTGGACACTTTATCAATTGAAAGACCATATAATGTATACCTACCCTACAAAAATAAATAAATACACCTCGTCACTCACACGCTTGTCTACCTACGAAACTACCGCTACGTTATGTTGTGTTTATGGAGGGTAAAGGCAAAGAGAGTCATCTCATACGGTAGAAAATTTAAAAGTGTCCAGCTGTAAGCTATAAATAACAGTTCAATAACCTTCCAGAATGGCGCTGGTGTAGACAAAGGGATATGAATGTAGCAATTGCAAACGAATTGAAGTTAGCCGAGTTAACAAAAAATATATTATTATCGACTAAAGTAGTTGCTTATTGAAAATTTCAACTACTTGCGTAGTACAAAATAATGTAGTAAATATAACCTTAAAGAATTATTATGAGAAAACGTGTAGCTAGAGCGATTTTATTTCGTGAACTGTGAATAGTACGTTTATTGATATTTGGCGCTTCCTTTAAAATTTACCCTGATGCTAATGTGGCGCCACCCTAATTTAGTGCATTTTGAAGGACACTTTCATGTACACAGCTGATTCTCCTTACCTCTACCCTCCATTGTTGTGTTGTAGTCCTTACGTCACGCATCATAGCGATGAGATATTTTTATTTGTATACTTTATGTGCATCTCTTGCATGATTTTGTATGTTTAATACATTTCTTGAACTAAAAAGTCTTGTCAGTATGTATTAGTATTTATATAAGCAGTAAAACGAATAATCCTTAAACCCGGTTTCTGCATTGAGAAAGTAACTCAACTAAATATGCTCAAATATATTTTACACAATCGAATTTCATCAAACTTCCATCAACTGAGCACTGTTGCTATCTACTCCAATTTTATTACAGTTTAAGGAAACTTGACATGGAAACGAAGAAAAATGTTTAAGTAGAGTTTTAGTCGTTCTCAACATGTAATTCACAATTCAGGAACCATGGCGTCAATTACCAGCTTATACCATTTTAGTTTTGAAATAGGTTAGTATTTTTGCAGCTTACTGTACATGCAGCGCCTGCTGAAAGAGCCTTGAAAACTTTTTTACAAATTAGGATCCTACACACTATACGGCTATGTTCAAGTTGACATAAGTTGGTAACGTGCTTTTCCCACAAATAGTTGTCCCGAGTCAGATTTTTTTTTAATGTTGCTATGTTTGTAAATATTACAGGAATTGACTTTTATGATACAGAAAAAGTAAGGTTGTTTGAGCGTTGATGAGGTAGTTGTTTCTAAAAGAAGTATAGATGTCACAGATGAACAAGGGGTTAAATAAAATACCAGTACTTATTAAAAGAAGTGTATTTTTCCATAATATATTAAGCTATAGTGCATATTTCTTATTCTAACGCTAATTTATAAAAAAGACTTACGTGCTAAACATGATAAATTCATAGTTACTAATACTTAAGGTCTGATTCACGTTTTAGAGAAAATTGTCTATGTTACAGGCATTTACATTAAATAGGAAATGACAACAATTTTTAAAAAGTTATTATAAAACTAGCGATCTGCCCCGGCTTCGCACGGGTAGCACAAAGCCTTAACAATTTATACACCTAGACCTTCCTCATTAATCACTGTGTCTATTGGTGAAAACCGCATGAAAATGCGTTTAGTAGTTTTTGAGTCGACTTTGTTTCATAATATGTAGTGATGAAGATTTGGACATATTATATTTTGACTTATAAAGTGTCGATTAATGTAAATGCCTCATAAAATCTCCTAACAATTTGCAAGGTTAATCGGTAAGAGGGTAAGCTGAAAAGATAAAATAAACCTATAAAAGTGAGCAATTTTTCTATATTAAGAAATAAAACGAAAGATTCACCGAAAATCCAGGCAAAAAAATTTCTTTGTATTTATTCTGTCTAAATTTTGTGCCAAATTGGGTTTAAAATAATATTTAAGCTTAGTATCCTCTTACCGAATGTACCCTTGTATAATTAACGAAGAAGTGGCAACACCATAACAAAAAAAAAAAGTAAACATGAAGACAAATAAATATTTAATCTACTTTGGTCTCTGATATAGGAATTTATCGATTTGGACATAATTTTAGTTTCTTCGATATGTAGACATAAAACTTATAAACATATAACCATGTCCTTAGAGAGGATTCCTGTAGTAACATTATTATATAAGGCACAGACTGTTTCTTTAGCAAATCAGATCAGTCTATAATAAATAATTATTGCGTAATATCGACGTGACCAGCGCTCACTGCTGTTACACAAACTCTCAGAATGAGGTGAACTATATAAATATCGCACAACAGAAACGGTCGAGAATACAATAATTCGTAACCTTATCATTATTTTAGAAAAAAGTAAGGAAAGGCATAGGTATTTTAAGTCTATGGCCCTTAATATCGTGGATAGTTACTAACCCTGATAACAGTTTAAGCTTCAATCTTTATAAAAACGGTAGTTAAAACTCTTTACCGTGATTTTAAACTATAATTGATATTTCGCGATTAAGGGCCACTAAGGAATAATACACCATTTTCGTACATAAATATAATAGCAAGTCTGTTTACTGTCACCCTGGTGAGCTGGCCTTCCATTTTATATTAGCAGGACTGGACCCGGACTAAACTATCCCATGCTGGGCTTTTCCTTCACTTAATATGAGAAAGGTTGGACCATGATCCACCACTATTGAAGCGAGCCTATTCCAAGCAATTAGGCAAATATCATGCTCCATTTTTCTATTGACAATTTTAATATAAATTTAAATATAAAAGGTCACTACAACCGTTCCAAATTCGCGTTTATATTCAGATTGGTCGTCTACCGCACACGGCTGACTATGCTAAACCTTAATACATATAGTCTAAATGATAAAACATATAGTGTGTTCTTTATGTCTTTCTCCATACATTTCCATCTTATTACAGCCGTACACCCGCGGTGTGGTAGATCACCAATCTCTAGTAACCAATACCAAGGGATCATTAAGGGTCATTTTCGTTTATACCTAATCATTCTTATCAAAAATGAGCCATAATATTCCAATGTAAAATGAGCCTTACGTGTATTGTGTGAGTGCTTATAACCGCATGCGCATCTTCTCCGGCTGCGACACGAGCCCATACGCGTCGAGGTGCTGGTACAACGCCGCTACGTACTCCTTGGGGTGGTGCGTGAAGTGTTGCACGTGGGGGGACTTGTCCCAACACTTCCATGTGCACTGGAAGGTACAAGTTCGATATTAGTTCAACAACTACCCTCGTAACTTATTTAAACATAGAAATTAAACTGCTATATACGGATTTTATCGCGTTGTTTACTTGACACTTAATTACAAAATTTTGAAAATTGTTACACTACTACTACTATTAAACTTTACTAATTTTTAAGCTAATTAAATTATTATTAAACTTGAGAATGGCGCATCTGATTTATTTTCAATAATGACAGACCAAAGATTCGCGTCCCGCCCTGCCCGCGCGTAATACATGCTCTATGTTTGAATTTGCTATGCTCGTGGTAAAGTATAGTTCAATGTTATCTATCTATACTTATAAGAGAGATTAATTCTGTACATTGAATATATTTGCAAAATAACTATTGGGAGGTGATTGGTAATTGATACTGATGCCAAAAATGCAATGAGTAAATTTTTTGTCTGTCTGTATGTGCACGCATGGATCAAAAACTACTGAAGGGATTTTAATCAAACTTGGTACGGTTATAGTTCTTAATCCTGGGCAGGATATAGAATACATTTTATACCAAAAAATAATTGAGAATCGATGTATTCGTTCAAAATGTACTATAATTAAAAAAAATCATATGATTCATAGCTGTATCTTCACAAATCACAACATTCTCGCGATCAAAAAGTAGACTTAATATCTAACTAATAAAAAAAAGAATTATAAGAATCCGTTTTTAAATGCACAAGAATTTGATGAAATAACATTTAAAGTAATTACGGTGTGGTAGGTGATTTGCGATTTATAAATGTATCAACGTGCAATATGTATGCTATACGGTTGATTTTGTATAACGCACGGCACGGCCGAAAGACGTTCTGAGCGTTGGTTCTTATTGATATTTAGCAATCATAAACAAACCGTGCTTATCAGCGCGACTTTTATTCTTTCGATATAGTAGGTAGTTTTTAAATATTAGTAGGTAGTTTGTATTAGCTATATATAATTGTAGTTAGACTTATTTTCTTTAGTTGAAGTATTATAGACTATATATATAGGGACCGGATGGTATCCCATCAATATTTTTGAAATATACTTGTGATACTATATGCCACCCTTTCTTTATAGTATTCAATAAATGCATTTCAAATGGAGTATTTCCTGATATATGGAAATGCGCAAATATTGTGCCAGTGCATAAGTGTGGGTCTAAAAATGATGTGGAGACCTATCACCCAATTTCAATCTTGTCAGCACTCTCTAAATTATTTGAAAAGCTCGTCCATAAAGAAATATATTGAATATTGCGTCGCATTATAATAAATGAATAGCACGGCTTTGTCCAGGATAGGTCATGTATAAGCAATCTCCTTTTATTCTCTACACAACTCTTTAAAGGAATTGATAATAGGCTACAGATTGATGCGGTATATACTGATTTCCAAAAGGCGTTTGACAAAGTGGATCATACATTATTACTCAACAAAATCGCCTACAATGGTATCAGAGGTGATCTTCTTCGATGGTTTGTATCATATGTAACAAACAGAACACAGAAAGTAGTTGTTAATGGTTTTGAATCTAGTATTATTAAGGTCACTTCGGGAGTCCCACAAGGCTCAATTTTGGGGCCTTTGCTGTTTATTTTATTCATAAATGATATAAATAAATGTTTCAAATATTCTAAATTTCTTTTATACGCAGACGACTTAAAAGTTTTCAAAGTAATGTATAATGTATCTGGCTGTACAGAATTTCAACAAGATCTTGAGAGACTCTCTAACTATTGCTGCCTTAATAAATTACAGTTAAGTCTAACTAAATGTCACAGCATCACATTTACTACCTGTCTTCGTGATCTTGGTGTGCATCTTGACGCTAAACTTAATCTAGATGTTCACGTGGAAAACATAGTTAGCAAGGCGTGCCAAATGTTTGGTTTTGTAATGAGAGCATCCCGAGACTTTCGCCGTCCACCTACTTATTTGCATCTATATAAGTCCATAATCAGGCCACAAATGGAATACGCAGTACCCATTTGGAATCCGTACTATGCAAAATATAAGGACGCCAATGAACTAGCGCAACGTAAGTTTCTTCGCGCAATGCAATATAGATGCTCTCGTAAAAAAATATCATACCAACAACTTCTTAAGAAATATGACGTCTTGACCTTAGAATCTAGAAGAACTCTTCTTGGTATCATGACCTTATTCAGTGTATGCCGCAACAAGTTTGACTGCCCTGACTTGGTAAATAGATTGTGCTACCTTGTTCCTCGTACAGTGCACGGACGTGAGGTGCGCACCAGACGCCTATTTGCTACTGGTTTGTGCAGGACGAATTCTGGCGTGCGCTCCCCACTACACTGTTTGGTAGACACTTATAACAAGAACTTTACTGACATCGATATACTACATCTTAATAAGCCGAGATTTAAAAGTAGCATCATTGAAATGTTAAAGGAACAGCAGTAGGTCCAACAGGCATATATTAGATAAGATATTCTATTATTTTTAATTACTTTATTCTAATAGGCATAATTACACCTTTATACTATTTGTAAAGCATGCACTTAATTAATTCTAGTTAACTTGCTTATGTACCATAGCCCGTTATTATAATTTCTTACTTTTTTTTTCTCTTTGGATATGTTACTAAGTTAGCCTTTGCTACTATTGATTAACTCGATATGACAGCTATTGTCTGCTTACAGATTTAAATTAAAGTATTACAAGTAATCTGTGGAAAATGTAGTGGGTAGTATATTTGTTAAGTTTAGTGTTAAGTACTCAATGTAACTCCTAATATACTACTGTTTGTTTTCCCATGTTCAATAAATAAATAAATATTATTAGACATAGTTAAATATTCGATTTTCTTTAGTTGTAGTTTTATAAGATATAAGTAATTATTTTAATAGCTAAGTCGTTATTTTATGAGAAGTAGTCAAAGTTGCGCGGGTCTACTAGTAGAACATAAGGAGCTGAAAAGTATGATCGCCAAACAAACAAAAAACAACTTTCTTTATACAACTTTCAACTCAAGAACCGTAAGAGGTAGAAACTCGCGGTCAACGCCATTCGACTCAGCATAGTCGATTTACTCCCGAAATGAGTATGACCTTTGACCTCTGACCTCAAGGTCACTTGATATCACGTGATCTTTGCATATTACTTGAATCATTTTTTCGAACTCTAAGATTTGCGGCAATTCATTGGCGATTCTCACTTGTTTGGATATAATATATATGAGATGTATGTGTGGGTACCTTGATGCCCATCTGCGCCCAGCTGTCGTGCACGCTGCGGTTGCTGCGCTCGGCGCCCACGGGGTCGCTGCGCGAGAGCAGGAACAGCGCGGGCGCGCGGCACAGGTTGGTGTGGAACAGCTGCGACGAGCGGATGTAGTGCATCGTCGCCGCCTCGTGGAACGTCTTCATGTGGTATCTGGAACACCAAACGTTCCAATACAGTCAATCATATCATATACAGCAAAGAACCAGACATGTTACTAGCGTACAGAAAGACTCAGAAACGATCCAATTGGGTCGTTTTTTTGTGTCGTGCTCTGCCGCAGAGCCACCATAATAAATACCGATCAATTATATCTTAAAATGATGTACGTCAAACGTACATATTGAACTTAAGCCGTTATCGCTGTAGATACGTACACTAGGTAATGAAATAAAAATACTTTTTTATTAATATAAATAAAATGTATTTTATTTCCCGTTTCCGTGAGAACTTAAAACTATACAAAGTGGCGCAAATGATATCACATTTATTGATACCACATATACTACATGGTATTCTTTGACGATTTACAAATTATGAACCAAATGTATTCAGTAGTTTAGCCACAGGACATTTCTTTTTTGTTACATAATTTAGAAATTTTAGAACATCATGTAATGCAGAGATAACTGTACTTAGGTGTCAAAGACCTTAAGCAGCGATATAAAAAACCGTCGTATTATATACGGGTCCGGGAATTTCCGGATCCTAGCGAGTTGACAAAGACGATTTCTCGGCACCTAAAACCGTTAACGAGCTGGCTACAGCGCTCGATTGGTTACAATGGTGTTCCAATTTGTGTTTAATTTTATTTTATTTATTTAGTTCAAAAAAGTAATTTCTTAATTCTAGGTTAAAAATAATTTTGTTTATGTTAACCGTCTTATATCAACTAGCTTAAGGTAGTATATCATTTAATGTGATAACATTTGCGCCACCTTGTATACAATGCAACGTTGTGTAAACATTTCAACTCAATTCATTGACTACTCTTCGCGTTTTGCGAACAAAACATGCGGAAGCATCTTTATATAATAAGGCAAAACCGAAACGGTTCAGAACCTATTTCATCTGTTTGTTAACCGATTTGCTTTTTTTTGTTTCGTTTCGATTGACAACTGACAAGCTATAGAGTTACCAATAATAAAACGGAAACAGTTAGTCTTTATTTATAAATAATGATTATGGTCGAATTTTTTCACTGGGCGAACACTAGTTTGTATTGATACCTAATTACTCTGATACAATACCAAGGGGCCGATATAAACATTTTAATGATAATAATAATAATAATATTCTACCACATACACACAGCACCATCTAGCCCAAACTAAGCAGAGCTTGTACTATGGGTTCTAGACAATGGATAAACATACATATTATTATATGCTTTTTTTTTTGTAAATACATTCATATTATACATAGATACATTATACATTTTAATGATAATTAATGACTTATGAAGTATATTAAAGTATTATATCTCTTTACTTCATAATGGTCATTAGAGTTAACCACCTAATTATTCGCTTGTTTTACGATATAGTGACATCTGTTGGTTACGATTTTTATAAATATGTAAGATATGAATGTAAAATATTTGAACAGCGCCAATTGTCAGCGCTTTGACGGCCGGAAGGAGAACTAAACTTTCAAACAAAAGTTGGTGAAATTTGAATTCATTGTTCTGCAAGTTTTATTTACGAATATGAATATTCGTAAACAATATTCTCTTTTAATAAACATCCTAATTTTAATAGAGAAGATGGTTGGAATGTACCACCAGCTTGGGATCCAGTAATAAAAATAGTCAAACCCAAGAAGAAGCAAACCACAGCTAGACTTCATGATACTTTGAGCTCATTCTGCGTAAATAGAAACACCAATGATTAAATTATGTTCGGGTACTTTGAAATAACTACACTGGAACATTGAGACAACTACCATCTTAGTCTCCCCGTGACCATGGCTGCTGAAAAGCAACCGAAACGTCGGGGATAGTGTAAAATTAAATTAAATCTAAATAGTTTTAATAGTTTTAATAATAATTCAATTAGCATAAAATTAGTAAAGTTTAATAGTTGTAGTAGTGTAACAGTTTTCAAAATTATGTAATAAAGTGTCAAATAAACAACGCGATAAAATCCGTATATAGTAGTTTAATTTCAATGAATATTTTATATGGTCAATTTCTTGAAATATGATTAATTACGTATAATAAATATAAATATAACAATTAAGCTTATTAAGTTCTTGACAATATAACCTAATTTAGAGTGGCTAGCAAACATTTCTTTTTTATATTTAGGTAGCCATTTTCTTCACAGTGGTCACCGAAAGTAACCACCTTATATTTGACCCCCTCATCAACCAACATATAATAAACTGACAAAATTACGTATAACTAAACCTAATCTATTAAGAAGACACAACAATATTTATTTTTCTCTGTGAATAAAAATGTGTGCCGCAAAGAAATATAGAAGCCGTGTGACATTGAATACTATCAGTAGGTAGTTCTAAACTGTGCTATGTTTATCTGTTACAACATATAGTGTCTGCCTAGGAAACTAGGAGCTCTTTATCAGTAAATGTTATTAAATACAACACAGTTTGTACCGCGCCGTTGAACCTACGTATGATAACTTATCAACATTGTAATAAGCTATCTATACTATTGGCATACTATTAAAAGGCAGTGTCTGTACATAAATGACGACAGGACAGATGGCGTTGTAGCTTAAGTGGTCGCTTCGTGTTACAGATCGCGCACTGTATGATGGCCGGTCTGAACATTGCGCGAGTGGCGTCGCAGTTGTAAGTTTTAGATCTCTTTGGTCACAGGGGGCGGGGGCGGGATGCAATCCGTACTGACTGACAGACTGTACATGCGCAACAATTCGGAGACGCTATGTTCAGTCCGGCCACCATAGATTGCGCGATCTGTACCGAGAGTTGTTAGTTCGATCCCCAATCGGGTTAAAATGTTGTATAATCCACAAATAGTTGTGCCGAATTTTAGTTCGAATGTTTGGAAACTCATTTCCAATCGATTTTTTTCTAGTGTGGGAGTTTTATTTTTGTTTTAAATGTATTCAAAATTCTAGCTCAGAACATTAAGATTGATGTTCTACGTACAGGAACGAAACTAGATTGTTTGTAACCTGCCTCTTTTCAGTAATAATAATATTCTATCACATACACACAACACAATCTAGCCCAAACTAAGCAGAGCTTGTACTATGGGTGCTAGACAATGGATAAACATACATATTTATATACTTTTCTTTTTGTATATATATGCATATTATACATAGAAATAGGGTGGGTGCGAAGGGTAAGGCCATAGTCCACCATGCTGGCCCAGTGTTGACTGGCGGACGTAACATATCGTCGAAAACATTATGGAGAACTCCCCGACATGCAGGTTTCCTAATGGTGTTTTCCTTCGCCGTTAAAGCGAGCGATAATTAACTATTGAATAAGCACATAACATCGTAAAATCAAAGTTGCGTGCCTTGTAATGGTACGTGTCGAGTTTAACGGTGTCCCACTAAAATATTACTATTGGGCATATTAGACTTTCACTCACTTGACGTAATAAGCCGAGATCAAATTACTGTTGTCTGTTAATCCTGGTGCGAATTCATAAACGATTAATTTTAAAAAGTATGCGTGTGTACCCAATTAAAATAATTATATTTTCCAAGTTAGTTAATGTTATTGAATTCATACAGTTTTAATTAACTATTAATAAATAAATGATAATAACCTTTGGATCGTATTGAGAACCTTCTTTTTTAAAGTTAGCTACTACTCTATTAATAGTAATACCTAGTATGGAAGACAACAATAATTAAATATAACAACATTAAAATTAAACTACTATATACGGATTCTATCGCGTTATTTATTTGACACTTTATTACATAATTTTGAAAACTGTTACACTAATACTACTATTAAACTTTACTAATTTTTAAGCTAATTGAATTATTATTAAAACTATTAAAACTATTTAGATTTAATTTAATTTTACACTTTCCCCGACGTTTCGGTTGCTTTTCAGCAGCCATGGTCACGGGGAGACCTCCCCGTAACAGTTTTCAAAATTATGTAATAAAGTGTCAAATAAATAATGCGATAAAATCCGTATATAGTAGTTTAATTTCAATGAAGAATATTCGCGTAAATAGAAGACAATATTATATAACAACATTTATACTAATAGGATTATTCCTAAAACTAAAGAGATTACTTGTTTGACTGCGTTAAAATCTGGTATTACCAGTCGAATTTGAATATTTAAATTCATAGAATAGTTAAGTTAATGTGTTGTGTTATTTTGGGACCTAAATTAATAAAGATATTTTGATTTTCTTTTTGCATTTAATAGCCTTATTCTTAAGGAACTTTTATATAACATCATGCTACGAGCCACGGGTGTGAACCAGTAATTATAAACGAGGGTAAACCCACTGACAGCTAGTTAATTATAAAGTACTAGCAAAGATAATTGTTAAGTCATTTACGTATTAGCCGGTGTACTCGTGAAACGGATGCCATTTTATTTTTCATTTTGTCTCTATTGCAAGTGTGGCCTTGGCGTTCATCGATCGTTATCAACAATTAATTATAATATATATAAAAAAGATAATAGTGCTCAGTAATATTAACCAAGTTAAATATTTTCTAAAATATATTTTGTTGATTTTGCTAATAATATACTTTTAGTTTAGAATAGTTAATTTATTTATTTTAAACTTTATACATAAAACAATACATTGGTGGACTTAATGCCAAGAGCATTCCACCAGTCAACCGTAGGGTGATGCAGAAATACAATAAATTAGCTGTATACAGTAGCATGGAACATACTTGTACATAATATATAATAATAATGTCCCTCCAGACCGAATTTCGGCCACGGCGGCCAATCTTAACAGAGACTGGCCATCTGCGCAGGATATATTATAGTGCACAAGTATGTGCGCAAACACAAGTGCACTCTCTGTTCCCTAACCCTCATAATCCGATGGGACGGTGATCCGACACGACCGGAGAGAGATCAGGCGCAGGACCAACGGTTTTACGTGCTGTTCCGAGGCACAGGGGTGTCTAACACCACCAACTTCCTAACTCCGGGCTCGTATTGAGATTTCTAAACAGAAAAACCCAATATCTTTTTGTTGGCCCGACCCGGGATTCGAACCCGAGACATTCACATAAGCGTAAAGTGAAAAATTTATCCACTGTTCATTACTTTTCTGTTATACAATAGTTCTTGTAGTAACGAAACGGCCAAGCCACATATTTTGAGGTTAAGGTGTAGAGTTTGTGAAGTTAGGCCTTATAGAGTTAGGGCGTGTAGCGTTAGAAGCTTGGCTCTACATGAGATCTGATAACTTTTTGACAGTGCAACTCATATGGTCTTTTCTTGGCAACATTTTACATAAAATGTTTTTGGTGGGATGCTTATTGTCATGAATAATTGAATACAAGGTTTTAAGTCGTAGATATGTACCTATATTTATTATTATTATTGGGTTGATTGGCATGCAATCCAAAAATCAACTTTACTCAGGACACATCAAATTTATTTACGAATGAAATAAGAAAATAAACGTGTGGGCTAATCTTTAAAATTAGAAAATTTGTCTTTAGTACAGATCGCACAATCTATGATGGCCGGGCTGAACATATAGTGTTTCCGAATTGTTGCGCATGTACAGTCTGTCAGTCAGTACAGATTGCATCCCGCCCCCGCCCCCTGTCACCAAAGAGATCTAAAACTTACAACTGCGACGCCACTCGCGCAATGTTCAGACCGGCCATCATACAGTGCTCGATCTATACTACACATTTTTCAAATATTTTATCCGACAGCTTGGTGACTTGTGGGATTTAGGATGGTTTATTATAGTTGCATATGAAAACAGTCTTTCCACTGGAACCGAAGAAGATAAAGGGGTATTGTGTTTTATAAATACTTTTTTCACTTCTTGATATCTATGAAAAGTATTTAGTAGGTATTTAGGCGATGCTCCAACATTTTATTAAGTGTGTTTAACTACTTTTCACGTAATTTGTAGTTATGATTACTAACTACTATACATATGTAGTCGTAGTTAGTAATCAGTAGTTAGATTACATATTGCCCAACACTGATTAGAACATAGGCATTTGAAAAGGCAGGTTAAATAAATGGATGCATTTGGTGAGGTTAAAATAGAAAATAATACTGTAAAGGCACGCAAACTACGGCGTTGACGAATGGGTGACCAGTTTAACGTGGATCTATGATATGAAATGTGGTCATATTTACGAAGATTAATAATAATAATAATAATAATATTCTACCACATACACACAACACCATCTAGCCCAAACTAAGCAGAGCTTGTACTATGGGTACTAGACAATGGATAAACATACATACATATATTTTTTTTTTAAATAAAAATATATACATATAATATTATGAATGGATCGAATGCAGTTATTTAGAAGTGGGTCATATTTATTGAGTAGATCTGCATACAGGACATAGTAACACCATAGTCAATTAAGGGTAAGAAGTCTGCACAAGCATTATTTTTGTCTTAGATGGGAGAAAATTCTTTAGGCGATACACGGCGCGTAGAGTTCCTGTTACTCTCTGACTGACACTAGTAACCTGAGATTACCAATTTAGTATTTGTACAATCTAAAACTTAACAGAACAATAGTTTTTGCCGTAATGTAGATTTCGTCAATAAATCTCTATCACTCAAGAACAGCACTTTTTCTGGATGAGAGGCACCTTGTGCTGTTTTCTGTACCCCTGACAACGTGTATGCAACATTTCATAATGATCGGTTGAATACTTAGGCGTGAAAGCCTAACAAATAAACAAACTTACATTTGCTTAAGTTGCGCTAAAATCTATACTAATATTATAAAACTGAAGAGTTTGTTTGTTTGCTTGAACACGCTAATCTCAGAAACTACTGGTCCGAATTGAAAAAGCTTTTTAGTGTTGGATAGCCCATTTATCGAGGAAGGCTATAGGCTATATAACATCACGCTACGACCAATAGGAGCAGAGCAGCAGTGAAAAATGTTGCAAAAACGGGGAAAATTCTCTTATGTGAAGCAGACAAAGTTGCGCGGGTCAGCTAGTAAAATAATATATAAGTAAGAATAGTTATGATTAGTCCTGTCCGTAACTAGGTATAAAGTCTGTACCAAAATGCTTATTACCTGGCCTGGACATCGAATACGAGCATCGAGATCGGCGGCAAGAGTTAGCGCAGACTTTTTATTTTTAAATACCACTTTTGCAGTAGAAATAAATCCTGTGTCGCGGGGGACTTTACAAACATTTAAACAACGGACACAAAGAACATTCAAACTAGGAACGACCATTTGTGATCACACAAAGTTTTGTCACGTGTGGGATTTGAACCCATAACACTCGGCGCAATGGCAGTGGCGAGGCGAGCACTTTAACCACCGTGCAGTTGTTCCATCATATAGCAGAAATCCTGTCTAAATTCGAGTCAGCAAATTCTACTCGTGTAGAACACGATTCACACGTGTCAGCCCCTTAAGATAACCATTGCAAAATTAGAGAACAAGATATCAAATCGCACCCTTAATAAAACAGAGACTTATCTCAGTATTTTGGATTAAACAAATTTGAACTCTATTGCAAAGATTTAACACAAATATAATGCTAGAATTTAACATATACAATTAGAGTTCAAATTGCCTTACTTTCAAATTTCGAGTTAAGTCGCTGTTTTATTAAGAGTGTGAAATGTAGGTACATTTTTATGATAACAAGCTTACTGTCTTTGACCTACAAATGACACTGTATCAGAGAGACATATATTATTTATGACTGTTAATCGTATTATTTAATTTAAAGCACTTTTGTTCACCTGTAATCATGCACTTTGGCTTGGAAGTAGCATATTAACAGAATAGTATTGAAATGTCATGTCACATCCTAGCACATCACCTACAATGACATGATAATCAGATTTTTAATACAGTAACCGCTTGCCTCACGATTTTTAATACAAAATGATAAGCTATATGTACCATTACTAAAGTCCCAATGACTTTTGTAATGGTATTTATAGCAACGCCTTATTGCACCGCCAGTCTTACTAAGCACCAGGTTCGATTAGTTCGAGTCAAATTGATAAAGGAATATCTTGTAAGAAAATTCCAAAATGTATGTAATTTTTCGGATGCAGCCGATAGCCTAGCGAAAAATAATGGAAAGAGACTTCTGAATATCTCTCAGAAATAAGCACCACAGGACATGGACATCCTTTAAACACCAAAAAAATATAATCCATAAAGAACTACTCACTCCATATAAGCCCTGAGGGTCTTCTGCATGATCTGGTTCTTGGGGAACACGGCTGCTGGTACGCCGATGGTGAGCTCGCTGATGTCAGCCGCTGAGTCCCACACCTGGGCAACCACGCGGTCCATCACTGGTTGATATCTGGAGATATAAAAGTAAAGTAATAATACTTATCTATAACACGTTCGTGATAAAAGAGAAACATGATAGGAAACGTGACCGATGCAGTCTTTCCTATTTCTATCGCAGCACGGAGAAAATATCTTAAAGAACTCGGCAGCTTAATAATTTAATAAAAATAATATAATAATAAAAAAAAGACGACTCGATGGCGTAGTGGTTAGTGTAACCGACTGCCACACCTGAGGTCGCGGGTTCGATCCCCGCACAAGTCAAACATTTGTGTGCATGAACATGGATGTTTGTCTTGGTCTGGGTGTTTCTATGTATAATATGTATGTATTTACAAAAAAAAGTATATATGTATGTTTATCCATTATCTAGTACCCATAGTACAAGCTCTGCTTAGTTTGGGCTAGATGGTGTTGTGTGTATGTGATAGTATATAAAAAAAAAAAAAAAAAAAAAAAATATTCTACCACATACACACAGCACCATCTAGCCCAAACTAAGCAGAGCTTGTACTAATTACTAGACGATGGATAAACATACATATGTAAGTCCTACACTGGATTATTACAGTCCATTGATCGTGTCTAAGGAGGTGTTTATTTATTATATTTAATTGTACTGAGTACTAAACTGAAATTAAACATTGGATACTGATTGAGAAAAGAGCTTTTCATTTACCTGCAAAACCCAAAGAATTTATGTTTAAAATTGATGAAACTACAAAGCAAATACAATAAAAAATCGCTTATACTGTCCATGACTGGTGACTTTACCTTATTCTTTTTTTTTGTAAATACTTACATATTATACATAGAAACATCCAGACAAAGGCAAACAACCATGTTCATGCACACAAACATTTGACTTATGCGGGAATCGAACCCGCGATCTCAGGTGTGGCAGTCGGTTACACTAACCACTACGCCATCGAGCCTCATACCTTAACTTGTAATACTCTAGGGTAAATTAAACCTCGCACTAGGGAGAAGCCACGTATCACGGCCCATTGGTATGGTATTGTCACGATAGATAGACGGTTAAAACCATTTAAATAATGGATACAACATGAATAAGAGTCGAAACTTAACTACACTTGGCGTATGGTAGTGACACGGCAAACATTTGAACCACTGCGCCATTTGTGCAGTCAGTATACCTTAAGTATGCATTAGAGCAATATGTGGGGCCAGCTCCCTGGACAGTTGTAAACCACTATTTATTAAACATAAAATACTTCCCTTGCTCTGTTTATACATACACGAAATTTAGTACCCACAGTTTTTTTAAACTTTCGTTAACATGTCTAATCACCAAAATAAATTAAACTTACCCCAAATACATTTAGAAATATTTAAATGAAACGCGTATTTTACGGCCATTAGGATATTTAATTAGGTTCCCCAAACCATCAGTTTCTATTACATGACTTTGAAAATAAATTGAATAATTTACTTTAAAAAAATGTTACTTTTAGTACAAAAGAATATCTAGAAGATAAGTGAAATTTATGTATTTAAGTGAAAGTTAGGTACCTATATTAACATTTTAATGTATAAACTATTTGCACGCTCTAATGAGCAGAACATATTATGATCTTTTTCTACTGTGTAACAACTATAATGTACCATCTTTCGAAGCTATGAATCTATAAGCACAGCAACCCTATTCCTTGTAGGATCTTTATGAGTAGTAGAGCCTCGCTGATTTCAGCATGAATGGGCCTGATCGACCGTGGGTGGACTATCCTCTCACAGAATATCGACATGAAATAGCAGTATTCATACTGTTGTGTTTCGTTCGGTGAGTAAGAGTGCTCGAGGCCCAATCACCCTCTTTCCCCCTTCCCACTCCTTCTCCTTCCCACGTACTTTTCTAAAGGGTCGGCAACGCGCAAGTGATGCCTCTGGTGTTGCAGGCGTCCATAAGCTACGTTGACCACTTACCATCAGGTATGCTTACGTATGTTTATTTGCAAACTTAGTTGTATAAAAAAAAACGATAACAAAGTGCGATCCATACTGCTGATACGCCTATATCCCGAAGATAAATATTACACCCATATTTTGCAGTACCATACTCGATGCTGCTAAAGACAAAACCCAAAAAAAAAACCTAGAAATAGAATAGCTTTTTGGTTGACTCGAGTATCTTATCTGACACGTAATGCAAGGCAGGTGCGTACATTAGCGTTGCAGTTCTGTACAGCTGATAGCAATTTTCTTCAGTAAAAAAGTTATTTAAACAAATCTTCTTCTCTCTTAGCCTTTATTATTCCCAAGTCACTTGGGGTCGGCTTTTCTGGTCTAACCGGATTTGATTGGATATCAGTTTTTACACGGAGCGGCTGCCACCTGACCTCCGCAACCCGAAGGCTAACAATACCCTAAGGCTAGACCAGTGTCAGGATATTAGAGGGTACTGACTTTCCCAATAACGACTGCCATAGATGTTTATGGCAGCCGGGACCAACGGCTTAACGTGCTCTCCGAGGCACGGAGCAGGCGATAATTGTCAATCAATACACACATAATTTCGAAAAGTCATATAACTTCCGAAAGTCAGAGGTGCGCGACGTGGGTTCGAACCCGAGACCCTCTGCATTGCAGTCTATTGGTCTCCCCACTGAGCTATCGCTGCTCTCAAAAAGTTATTTAAACAAATACGGCTAATATAAATTCTAACTAACGTCGTCAATAAAAACGTTATTTCTATTTGCCTTTTATTTTTCCTAATAGAACTGTGTCATTCTTATTATTGTTATTTTATAATGTAACAATATTTATAATGTTTTGCAATAAAAACATGAATATATCATCGGACATTGTAAAGTGAGAGCCCAGGCACCCATAACACAAGTTTAATCTTAGCTTAGAGGCCAGAGTATCAAATTACTTGTGATTTACAGTGTATGTATAAGAAAATATTGTACGCTATTGAAGTGAAATGTAATTTTAAATTTTTCTTAATAAATATCTATTATTAATAATATTCAAACAAATACGAGCAATAGGGTATTGACCTATATTTGATTTTGTACATTATTACATACATAAGAGCAAACAGTAACCAATAGAAGTCTTTCTGTAAAAACAGTATCAAAATTGGTTGGGCAATAAGGGACTAATTAAAATTTCAAATTCGAATGTAAGAAAAAGTGAGGGTGCAGTAGGGATATATTACTATCTCCCTCAGGCAGCTGCATTCAAATAGTGGCTACGTCACAGTATCTATCGTGCATTTTTCTGTTATATGACTTAGCACTACAACCACATTTGAAACGCTTGTATCTTATTTATTATTGAGTAGATTTTAACAATGTTTGTGTTTTACAGTATGACTATGTAATTGTTCGAGTCGTAGTGACACTTCGGCGGCCAGACACAGTAGGTTTTTAATTATATCTGGTATTCCAAGACTTGACAGGTTAAATAATAAAATACTATGAGTCAACTACCCCATTTGCTTATTAATAAGTATAAGATAGAATTTATCAGACTGCGAGTCTCCCTTACGTGTTTGGTCGTAGAAAATTGACTATGATCACGAACTTGTTAAGCTGGTTATGATATGTTATTGCTATCATTACCGAGTCACAATAACAATAGTAAAACTAGACGACTGCACTTTATATAATAGGTAGCCACTTGACGTAAAATTGCCATTTTTTATCAGTCAGGACACTAGTATTAAATAAATTGGAGCAATTTAAATAATAATGATGAAGTTAAGGTTTTGTTTAGCTGCAATAATATCTCGCAGATATTCAGCACGTGGTTAAAAAAACAAGTTTGCAGTCTTTAGTGATCAGTCCAATGCCACAAGCCTTTATGCTAACATCTGATTAAATAAGGCCGTTCGTAGTTTTTGGAAAGTGGTCGGCGGATCCTCCCAGTGTTGGAGGGACATCACACTTTCTTCTCCAGGCACTTTAATAACAAGGAAAGCAACTCACAGTTGTGGATTCTGCATGACGTGCACGCAAACCTCGCCCCACATGTAGCCACCGACGGAGAACCCATGCAACACCAGCGGCTGGTCGTTCTCGTTCATCGCCATGAACTTGATCATGTCGCCCGCTATTAACTGGCCACAGAACATTACATTAAGTTAAGGATGTTGACGTGTTTCTTTGAATAAACATATAGAAGACCTATCCTAAGCTAGGTGCCTGCCGTAGAGAAGCGATAGCATTTTAAAGGTTGTGTTAATAATTACTAGTATTCTTGTTGACATTCCAGCTCAGCAAAATGCTTGTATTAGAAGCGGATTTTCGTCAGTAGCGCAATTGGTGAGATTTTGACTCACGACATCTCGATCGCAAATCCGATATCATCACCATTGACTAATATCGGTAGCCACAACCCTACTTATAATAATATTATATGCCCTGTTTATAAACTGTCCTACTACTGGGCACGAGCCTCTACTCTGCGTGCGTAGGTTTAGGCTATAGTCCAACATGCTGGTTCAGTACGGGTTGGTAGACTTTACATATCTTCGAGAACATTATGGAGAACTCTCAGACATGCTGGTTTCCTCAGATGAAGTCAGAGGTGCGTGACTTAGGATCGAACTCTGCGTAGCAGTCACTAGGCTATCCAACTTAAAATGAATTCAATGGATCTGAAGCCTTACAGCATTTCTCATGGCACTGTGAATATCTTCTAGTAAAGTGACAGTCAGGTATGTTTTATACGTAAAACATGTTGAGATTACGAAGAACAGTAGGTTTACCGTGAAAATGTCGTTCCGAAACTTCGAGCCGAACGAAAATAACTTACAAAATAAAGAAGTTAATTCAAAATCCTTTTCATAAAAATGACAGTACTCCATTGTTTGGAAAACATCATTAAATGGTTTAGGACAATCAAGAGGTAGCGTTCCGAAATTCAGGATACATTTCAGACTAAATGTGTATCGTGTGTACGAACAGTCCGTCCGAAATTTCAGTATTTACATTTCATGGTAGGCCTTTAGGTTTCTTACATAAGATGTGCTTAGAACAGCAATATCCTTATTATGTACAAACCTGTGATCCTTTAAGCGGCCACATGAGCTGCCAGGGAGTACAGGACACGGAGAGCACGTCGAAGCCCTGCTCCAGGTACAGTGTAGCGTACTTCATCACGTGTTTGTGCCGCGCCAGCAGCCAGTTGATCATCACCACTAGGGGCTTGTCGACCCGTTTGTCTAACCTGGGAACAAACAACACCATGACTATATGCGTCATATCGTACTCTAAGGATCAGCTAGAAGGCGAAGCCTAGACGTTAATAGAAAACTGCACTAGCCAAAGCCAGCGCTACCATCAAAAACATCGTTAACTTACCCAATTAAACGTACCAAAAGTAAGATTTCACTGAGGTCTTTTTTGTAAAACATAAGTGGCAAACTAGCACACCAGATGGTAAGCGGTTGCCGTAACCCACTACCCGCTCGTTACAACTCTAAGGAATTAAAGATGGGATGGAAGGTATAGAAGCTGGTAAGTATATAAAATCCTCCTCCTCAGTCATCCTCATTTGTACTGACAAAACATATATATATTTAATTTGAATAAACTGGATTAAGCTTTATTAAACCTATCAAACCGGTCATAAAACTAGGCAGAAAAGATCCTTGTTCAATACATACCGAACACATCAGCATCTTTGGCTCAACTAGGTCGCACGCGGTCGCAATAGTGGACCGAGTGACCTACACGAGTCAGTGCATAACCAACCGGCACATTAACTGCACTCATTAAATCATCTCTCATCATTAGCGTAAAGTAGCATAACGTGTCGGAATAAATCTGCTATCATACCGCTCAACTCAATCTTATCATTTATCACCCGTGAATCCCGTGATCTAGCAGCAACACTTCGTGCGATACCGTACAATCCTGATTACGCTAATGGGCAGAATTAATAGGAGATGCAAATCGTCCTGCCGATGCATTTTTATCGCATAATTCTTGTTACTGAATAACATTTATAATCTAATAGATTTAGCCCGTAGCTCTGCTCGCGTAAATGTAAGTTGACAATTTCGTATCCCTCAAGCACATTGTTTTTTCCTCGATGAAAGGTACCTGAATACCCAATGTGCTTTACTGTACTCCTAACGTGTATGTGCAATTTTATGATGATCGGTCGAGTAGTTAAAGCGTTAAAGCGTAACAAACAAACACAAATTCAAATTTATAATATTAAGTTAGGATGGTTAGAATGACTTGCTTGTAGAACCAAGGTATTTTATATCGTTATTGCAAAATATGTATGTGATGACTTTCTGAACCGTTGAGAATTATTAGAGTTATACCTAAACGGTAAATAGGAGTTGATGAGACAGATAGGTGTAGATTGATATAAATAGCTTCATAACGAATGCGATTTTATATCACGTGTCACGAGTATGGCCTGAGCTTTGTCTGACGAAAGAACCGGACACTATTACACTATGAACAGCTGCGGTGATTTTTTTTTTTGTATTCACGTGTTATGCTGATTATGATAATATAGTATATATGAAGATGTTATGTCTAAGTCTCGGGCATCTCAGTTTGAACTTTCGCTCGCAGCTTTGCTAGCGTTAGTGTAGATGGACTACGTTGGCGTGGAAAAAAAAGGGGTTTCACAATTCGTAAGCCGGGGTCCACGAAAATTTATTTGCTATTGATAGTTAAGAACTAAAAGTTAAGCGACGTTATTGATCAAATATAAATACGAGTGCCAAGGAATATGGTAGAAATGTAGCTGCAGTGGGTCCACCGGAACCTGCTAAATTTTGAAAGTGGTCTATGAGAAAAAAGTTTTGAAACCTCTGGTGTAGATGTTAGATAGTAAAGGTACTTTTTTTCTGGATAAAAGGTACCCTATGTCCTCTTCTTTTTTCTCGTTGCCAGGTGGTATGTTATATGCAAAATTTCATGATGAATGGTCTAGTAGTTAAGGCGTGAAAGCGTAACAAACAAACAAATAAACACACCAACTCATATTCGCATTTATAGTATTAGTTAGGATTCCTGTCAAGAAATCCTTAATAGCAGCTTGGACTTGGAAGTTAGCGGTGATAAACACTGCCGTGTCTGCGCGTAAAGCCGTTAGTCCTACACCAGATCTCGCTCCGATCGTGTCGGAATTACCATCCCATCGAGAGTCAGGAAATAGAGAGTGAGTGTTTGTGCATTCAGACTTGTGCACTGATCAAAACTCGATCTGGTGGACCTTATTTTTTTAGTTCGTACGCTGCTTTCTATGCCATGAAAAGTATGTATCGCATTCTACACAATTGTATTCGAATGCAATCCAGCCGTCCACTAACTAAAGACGTTAAATTATCGGTCAAGCATGTAGCTTAACGTCTTACTTAGCGGACGACAGAATTATAGGCTTTACTATTAGAATGTATGAAAGAAGCCGACGAACATACTTATCGTGCGCCAAAAGCTACGCAACTACGCACACCCTCTGTAAACTACAGATATATTATTCAGTTACGAGCCCTATGGTCCTCAAGGTTCGCCCCCTAGTAGGTATGTGTTAGATTCCTTAAATCCACCCAAAAATAGGAGCTCCGCGAAACGGGGCTCCGTCGACTTAATGAAAGGGGCGAAAGTCAAGGGGCGTACGGGCGCGTAGCCTATTATTCAAACGAGACAAGGAACCGAGACTAATACAATAGGTCGTTCACGTGAGCGTCAGGCCATTTTAATTTCTTGATACCTAGACGTTATGTCTTTGACGACAAACTAAAATAGTGTAAGTTTTTTTTAACATGGTATTATTATAATATTGTCATCTGTTTACGCGAATATTATTCATTGAAATTAAACTGCTATATACGGATTGGTCATGGTCACGGGGAGACTCCCCGTGACCATGGCTGCTGAAAAGCAACCGAAACGTCGGGGAAAGTGTAAAATTAAATTAAATCTAAATAGTTTTAATAATTATTTAATTAGCTTAATAATTAGTAAAGTTTAATAATAGTAGTAGTGTAACAAATTTTCAAAATTATGTAATAAAGTGTCAAATAAACAACGCGATAAAATCGGTATATAGTAGTTTAATTTCAATGGTATTATTAGTCCTAGCTGTATCGCTTCACGACTTACACCTCTGCTCTTCGGGGTTGTGGAGTGTACATTTAAATAAGTCCTTAGATATTATACGGCACCAAAGAGGCAATCCTAACTAATAATATAAATGAATGTGAGTTTGTTTGTAGCTTTATTAGTATTTGCTGTATTGAAACTGATTAAAGGTCATAGCCCATAGGGTACTGTCGCCCGCCGCGATTAAGCTGCGAGCACCAAGGATGCCGATATACGTCAGCCATTTTTAAATTCGCTATCTTGATTTTTTATTATTTGTTCTTATAGCGGAAATAGAAATACACACTGTGAAAATTTCATCTATTTATTACAGCTCGTGAGATACAGTCCGCTGTAAGACAGACGGACAGCGGAAGTTTAGTAATAGGATCCCGTGGAAGAAACCTTAAAAAAGCCATGAAACCCTCTTCAAGATTCTACTTAATAAGGTACTTACTTCATTGTGTTAGGATCAACTTTAAGCTTGACTTTATCATTGCTGATGTACTGCATGTTCTTGGTGAGGTCTTGCGTGTGAGCTCCACGGTTGAAGCCCACCATGGCCACGGGGGCACACGACAGCAGTGGACGGAAGGATGCCTGTGAAAAAAAAAACAAGGACTTAAAAAACGTTCAATAAGAGCAATGACATGGAAGATACAGCCTCTTGCAACTCATTATGATGGGCGAAGTAGCAGGCAAGAAACACGTAGGTCGCAGAAAGAAGTCGTGGCTGAGAAGCCTTCGGGAGTGTAGAGTAGTGTATCGGAAGAAATATGCGGAGCTGATTGCCAACCTTCGCTAGTCGGAGAGGCACTTGAAGAAGAAGAAGAGCAATATACAGCGTGTAACAAAAATGTGTGGTCATAATTAAACATCACATAATATAGCCCCTGTAAAATGGGAAACCGCGGCATATGTATCCATATGCATTTATTTCAGGAACATATAGCATTTTCATTTTATTGACGTTCTAGTCGTTACATAACAACTCGAACAAATGACATAGTGACCTCTGTGAACCCGAAAATGACTAGGCGCAATTTTGATAGTGATACTATGTGTTTGACTCGATCTTTAAAAATAATAATAAATAAATAATATGTTTGAATTTGACATATAATTTAAAATAATTTGTTTTAATCAAAGGATATTTTTTAGATATACGAATAGGTCAACAGTCATAAAATATGACCACCCCTTTCTGTTACACGCTGTAGTGCTCCCGCCAAGCGTGACTATGAAGATGGCGCCATCTTCATAGTCACGCTTGACTGGAGCTTTCATACGATCCGGCGATCCTGTGAGGACATCGAAATTCTATCATCCGAACGATGAACATGAACTTAATGCTTAAGAGTACACGATAAACATTCGGGAGCTAATATCTTCGCGCCATCTTGATGGTCACGCTTAAAACATGCATCCTATCAGGACACCCGGTTATTATCATCGCGCGAAATTAGTTACAACAACTTGATTAAATTAAAAGAGTCTAACACGAGTTCTTACTTCTAACGCACATTTACGCGATCGCGTCAAGGCATCTTCGTGGTTACAGACCTCATAAGCCGACGCGATGTTTCGATAAACTATAATCATCCTATTAGGACAACCGTTTTTTATCATCACAAGGTTTTAGTTCCTACGAGCACACATTTATCATTCAAGAGCTAGGTCGCGGTGTTTTCATAATCATGCTCATAGGCTCGCGCGAGCATAAGATGCGACGACACTATTAGCACATTCGATTTTGATCATTATGCGAACGTAGAACGAATAATTATCGCATTGATTATTATATCTTGTGCGCAGCAAAATAATTTTATCTTCTATAGTAGGGACCAGCTAAACAATGCTGACTGATAAGTTAACCTTAGACTTAAGACCGTCCGCTGCTTTAAGCAGCTGCACGGAGCGGGCGCCCGGAACGGACTCCCGCCTCTCGCAGCGCCGGCAGTAACAAAGCAGCGCTCACTGATTGCCTAGAAACATCTACGCTCGCGTGCTCCGTCGCGCGGACACGTTGTCCGCGGGGCGGGCCCCGTCGCACGCGGCGCGGGAAGAAGCGCGGAAGACCTATGATAATAGAAAACAGCACGCCCGCGCCGCACGGGCGCCCGCTTCGTGCACCCGTTTATAAAACGCAGCGGACGACCTAAACAGTGACTGCACAAATGGCGTAGTAGTTTAAGTGGCCGTCTTACTACTGCCACTGCGCTGAGTGTTGTGGGTTCCATCAAAAATGTGATTCACTAATAGTTGTTGCGAGTGTAGGTCTTCTTTGTGTCCGTTGTTATAATATTTCTTGCGACACAGGAATTATTAAGCGCGGGAATTAATTATCTTTAAAATAACATTAATTACAATTATTTACCCTGTTTAACCTTATCTCGCTTTCACATATATAATAATAATAATATTTATTAACAGAAAAAAATAAGATACATCCTTACACTACATCATACAAATTACATCAACAGTATTAAAGCATACATGCTTTAAATAATTTAAGCTTAAATAAAAATTAATTCTTAACTATGTTAATTTATAGTGTATACAAAATAAATTAAGTTCAAAAGGTTATGTTTAAGCCTGCTTGAACTAGGATAAACCTGTGTTTCACGACATCACTTGACAATTTTATTTTATACTAGCTCATAGCTCATATTAATACAAACATTTACAGTCAAGTACACCTACGATTAAATGTGTTTAGGAAGTAATATAAAACTTTAAATTTACTTTTCATAATTCATAATATCATTTTAAGACTTCTAGCAATTTTTCTGTGTCCGTATAATTTAATGAATGAATATGAAATAACAATGTTTAAAGATATGGTAGTCCAGTCCTAGGGCTGTTAGCGTGAGTGGACTACGATGCGGTCGTCCCTTTATTCGTCTATCCCACTATTACCATTATTCACCGAGCTGTAGTGAAAATTATGTACATGGTCTCACGCTTATATCCCAGAAATGATAGGCAGAAGTGTATTATAACAGCTGGCTATTACTGGCCAGGGGAACGCGAACGGGCGTCGCGAACGGCGCGGCGGTGCGGCGAGCGAGGCGACAATACACGCGGCACAGTTTGCACGCCACGGGCAGTTGCGTTTGCTGACGTGACCAGTATAGACCGAGAGCGAGATTATGTGTTGGATGATGATTCAAGATATTTTAATCAACGTTGTCTCGACATCGTTTGGAGAGTAGTAGATTTTTGATTCACGATATAATGTTTGGAACAGATCGGTCGATAAAAGTCGGGGTATAGACGGAGAATTCCACAAGAAATACGAACAATACAGACTATTTGCAGAAAACTTTCAAATAGCTGGTCTAGCTAATAATTCTGCAATAAAAGCTTAGGTGTTCATTATTTCGCGGCGAAAACAATTATACTATTTTGGTTGTCACACTATTCGCCGCGTCTACCGCCCCGTTCACCGCTCACACCGTGGCACGCGCCGTACTGTTTCATACGTTTGTTTCTGTCACCCGCCGCTCGGGCGATTCGCTCGGCAAGTTTCGCCGGTCGTCCCGCCGTTCGCACCACGCGAATTTTCGCTGCAGCGAACGTCCCGTGGCCAAGCCGTTAGGTTCCACGTACTAGAGAAGGAGTCTATTGCCATTCACCGGGCTCTAGACTCCGTGCTAATACTGAGAATTTTTTGACAGGAAATCCCTAAAAAATTTGCTCGGAACGGAAATCGAGCCAAGTAGCTCATACACAGCATTCGCACATTATCGATACGGCACTTACGCAATCTATACCGAATAGTAAACTTCCCTAACCCAATCTCCAAATTTAAAACAGGTTATCTTCAGTAAATTACAACCTGTATTTATCTTAGCACCCAACCGACAAGAATAGTAGCGCAAAAAGCCAAGTAAGAATATAAATATTGTAAGCGATTGGACACGCAACTCAACAACACTCCACAGCAGTGCGAAACGGACACAAGTTCAATGTCAGGGTCGGCCTCGCGGGCAAGTGCGAGACGGACGATAAAAAAGGCTAGACCACGTGCACAATACTGATCATTTATGATTCATTACGTTCGTTTCGTCGTTATCGTTTAGATATAAACTCTAATTAACAAGCGATGTTTCGAAGCGCTATGTTTGATGGAATACAACCGAACACACCTTTTGCTGATTGCACAATATACAGATAATAATGTTCTCCAGACCGAATTTCGGTCATGGCTGCCAATCTTAACGGAGACTGGCCATCTGCGAAGGAGATATTATAGTACATAATTATGTAAGTGTGAGCGCAAACACAAGTGCACTCTCTGTTCCCTAACTCTCATGATCAGATGGGACGGCAGTTCGGCACGACTGGAGAGAGATCAGGGGCAGGACCAACGGCTTTACGTGCTTTTCGTGACACGGGCGTGTCTAACACCGCCAACTTCCTAACTCCGGTCTGCTATTGAGATGTCATAACAGAAATACCTAATAACTTTTTGTTGGCCCGACCCGGGATCCAAACCCGAGACCTCATGCACAGCAGTCGCACTCACTAACGCTGCGTCACGGAGTCAGTTATATGGAAAAAAGGTAGAAAGGCCATCAAGACACTTTTGTATTAGTACTGTTTAGGCCGGTGCATACATTCACATTACACATCATACAGCCTTGGCCAAAAGTATTAGGCACCCCCAATATAGTTATCACACACCTGTGCTATTTGAACAATTAAACAATATTCTATAGAACTGCGATACCGGTGTCATAAAACACTATTTAAGACAATAGGCGGCATTTTTTAAGCAGTCGTAAAACATCTGGTGCCTCAATAATTATTTTTTTTTTTTCCAAAATTTATTTTTAATGTTTCGTCAGTTACCATTTGGAAGTCTTAGTGTAAAGACAGTGCATTTGTGGTTTTGTGAATTAATTGAGAAGAAATTCATTTGAAAATGCCAAAACGAAACGAAATTAGTATTGAAAATCGTGTAAAAATTCAACTTCTACATGAGCAAGGCAAGACTCAAAAAGAAATCGCGAAGTTGGTGAAATGTTCGCGATGCGCCGTTCAATCTGCTATCAAACGTTTTGTTGAGACTGGCTCTCATGCAAATAAACCAAGAACAGGCAGAAAACGCGTGACTACTAGCCGTCAGGACAGAAAACTTATCCGAGAGTCTGTGAAAGATAGAAAAAAACTTCTTCGGAGCTTGCTGTGGCTTTAACTGAAGAGACTGGACATCCCATAAGCGCACGAACTGCAAGACGAAGGCTAGTAGAAGCCGGCTTAAAAGGTTGCAAAGCTAGGAAGAAGCCGTGGCTATCCAAAGACAATAAAAGAAAACGACTTGATTGGGCTCTGAGACACCAACATTTCACAGAAGAGGATTGGTCTAATGTGCTGTGGTCTGACGAATCAAACTTTGAGGTAAGTTTTTTTAGTGAAGTCTATACCACAATTACAACGATCATTGTTGTGTTTGTCTTCAAACTCAAATGTTATAAAAGTTTGTAATGTGTGCTTTTTTTTGGAATCTACAGGTATTTGGAACACCAGGTGTGACGTTTGTGAGGCGACGCAAAGGCGAAGAATATCACCCAGATTGCGTAGTACCAACCATAAAACACGGCGGAGGCAGTGTAATGATTTGGGGTTGCATGGCTGCGGATGGAGTCGGCAAAATGTTTGTTTGCGAAGGTCGCATGAACAGTGAAAAATACATTAATATACTGGAAACTGCTCTCGTACCTTCGCTTTCGTGTATTTTTGGTGACACTAACTTAAATGGTGTGAAATTCCAACAAGACAATGCTCCGTGTCACAAGTCAGCTACTACGATGCGCTGGTTTACTGAAAATTGTATTGATCTGTTAGATTGGCCTGCCCAGTCCCCGGATCTAAATCCTATTGAACATTTGTGGAGTATTTTGAAGTGAAAAATAAAAGAGCACTCGATAACATCAAAAACTGCTTTAAAAAACGCGTTAGTGCAAGAATGAGATGCAATTTCTCCAGAGGAATGTGCGAAACTTGTACGTAGTATGCCCCACAGAGTTGCTGCTGTCATAAAATCAAAGGGTGGCCCAACAAAATATTGATGTTTTTACAATATTCTAATGGAAATAAAGTACTTTAATCATTATAATTAGTTTTATTTCTCTCTAAGCCTGAAATATGCAGTAATTTATAGGGTGCCTAATACTTTTGGCCAAGGCTGTATATGCGATACACAGAACCCATGATAACTATTGGTCAAGACTGCACGATAAATACAAATCGCATTCTTAATAAAACAGCGACTTAACTCGAAATTTGAAAGTAAGGTAATTTGAACTCTAATTGTATATGTTAAATTCTAATATTATATTTGTGTTAAATCTTTGCAATAGAGTTCAAATTTGTTTAATCCAAAATACTGAGATAAGTCTCTGTTTTATTAAGGATGCGAAATGTTAGCTATAGTATTTTACGGAAGCTTTTACTGCATTCGTGACATTTTGTGTAATCGGACGTCGTAATTTGTGTTGGCGTGTAAGTGTCATTTGCAGAATTATTGTGCAACCAGATTTTACCCGCGGCTTACCAGATTTTGTCAATAAACTATCCCTCGACAACAGTACTTATCCCTGAAAGGTAAGGACATATCTTATGTCCTTTTCTGTACCCCTGACAACGTGTATGCATTTATAATATTAGTTACAATTATGTTAATTGATACGTTTAATAAACTCTAACTAAAGGTGGTGTTTCGAAGCGCTATGTTCAATGCAATACGATCGAACACACGTTTTGCTAATCCTACAATAAGTATACAGAACATAATCGCACAAGTTCCGCAGCCAATTTAGTGTGTTTACGAACCGGAATCACTCACACATATACATATGTATTAGCTAGCATTACTTTTTTTAAGATTGCTCCCTCATTAGGAATCATTCGTGTCGCGTAGGATTTTAAAAACATTCAAACAACGGACACGAATGTTAAGGAATAAAACACTCCAGTCGTTAGATTCACCCAAACGTTTATTCTGCAAACAATTTTACTAGTTTTCACTAAACTACTCCAAAACGATCCTTACCATGCTAGCTCACCAATGAGAATGACCTTTTGCAAGTCAACATCATTATTTTATTCTATTTGCCGGAAATGCGTTTTATTTCACGATTCGAATTATTATCGTTTTATTGACTTACAAAATGTCAGCCTCGTAACATATTGAACTGCTAAATTGTAAATAATACATTATAATATATTTCGAAAATAATAGTTTTTATACAGTAAATATTTTACACAAAACAGTATGAAATAGATTTAGAACATTAGAACATTAGAATAATCACGTAGTCATAATCACAACTAAATGCAGTTACCTAATTTTGATCAAATTAATTATAAATAAATACAAAAATCATTACACGAAGAACACCCAGACTCGGTACAACCATTTATGGATCACTAAATCTTTTTGTCCCGTGTGGGTATCGAACCCACAACACTCAGCGGGGCGACAGTGCCGAGACGACCACTTAAACCATTACGCCATCTGTCATAAGCATTTAAAATAATATCTAAAATCTCGCTGCTGGCTTGTCTGTCATTAGGTGCATAAAGAGCAACAGAATAAAAAAAAAGATTTCAGCACGAATGGGCCGGCGCGACCGGGTAAGGACTACCCTCTCACAGAATATCGACGTGAAATAGCAGTTTTCCTACTGTTGTGTTTAGTTCGGTGAGTGAGAGTGCCGGAGGCCCAATCACACTCCCCCTTCCCGCTCCTTCTCCTTCCCTCTTCCTTTCCTAAAGGGTCGGCGATACGCAAGTGATGCCTCAGGTGTTGCAGGCGTCCATAGGCTACGGTGATCACTTACCATCAGGTGGGCCGTACGCTTGTTTGCTAACTTAGTTGCATAAAAAAAACTATCACGACATCACGTTTTGTTTTAGGTTGCTTTTCTAGAAATACAACTTCAACACTCGGTGACAAGTTCAGTATCGAAGGGGACTTTACAAACATACAATTAACGGACATGACACATTTATATGCCAAATACAGAACAAAAAATTGTGAGCTCCACAAATAATTATCTCCTGTGAGATTCGAAGGTATAACACCCAGCGCAGTGGCCCACTTACATTTAATAAGGATGTAATAAATAGCTAGCCTATGGCTGTAAGAATTTCTTGATAAAACCTCAATAACACTTTGGCCGAGATTCAAACCTGAGACCTCAAGCAGCAACAGTAGCATACACTATCGATGCGCGACCGAAGAAGTTATGTATATGTATAGTATTATATCATTGTATACATAACATATGAATTATGATATTATAATACTATTTAATAAATACATTATTTAATTATTATCTTAAGCACTGTGCATTTACATGTGATAATATATCGTATCAATACGGATAATAAGGATTACTTGTTACATATTAAAATTTCAGAACATTCAGAACTGCAAAAATATGTTTATCTGTATTGATTCCACTGCCCCGATGTTCCAGTGGCCGACTTCGTTGTTTCGCTTCGTATAATCGACGTGTGCATTCGAATAATATTCGAATGTGTTGACAACAATAGATATACATAAATATTTGCGCTACGTTCTTGGCTACGCAAAGTAGATGTTGTGTTGTGTACAACAGCGTTCGAATATTCGCTGACTCGATTAGCAAACTCCATAGACTAATTAATAGTAAAAAACAAGCTTTTAAAGAGTATCAATGACCAACTTCCAGCTCCGTTAGACAGTAAAGTATAGAAGTGTTAAATAAATATCCAAAGTCCGTATAAAGTAGTTTAAATTCAATTACCTATTAAACTATTTACATTTACCTTTTTCGCGATATTTGTGTTGCTTTTCAGCAGCCTTGGTCACGAGTACGAAGGAAGGAATGTTTAAAAGTAGTAATTTGAAGCTTTCAAAATTACGTAAAATAGTGTTTTATAATAAACAACTGTAACATAAATTAATCATTCGAATGCAATTATACTTCGAATAGACAATATTCTTTCGATAATTTAGTACAGTTAGTTACGAGCAACCCGATTAGAATTCAGGATCAATACACACGGAACGTCAATATGTGACACATATAGCATGTTTTGAGTTTAGTTCTCTGTGAGACCGTTATTTTAATGAGATATTGGCAGATCATTGGTAAACAACAGAGCCATTTTGAGAAGAGTTCAAGTTTAGACAGTCTGTTTGTTATTTCAACGTTAGCCTTTGGCAATGTCAGAGGTATAGACAAACAAACCGCTGTCTACCGTAATAAAATTTAATATTTTAAGTATACATACATACTTACAGAAGTAGGCAGAGGTGTAATACACTCATAAATAGTCAGCTATTTAAGAACCTACGTAGCCTAACGCTGTTTACCGAAGATACTCCCAGACTCTGTGCTATGACTAAGAATTTAACGACAGAATAATCCATTAATACTTTACCCGTCCCTGGAACCCAAACTTGTTTGTACGGATGGCGTAGTGGTGTAACCTAGCCACTGCCACTATGCCGAATGTTGTGGAAACGAATCCCAAACGAGATAAAAATTGGTGGTTATTCCGAAACTGGTTGTTTTTTTTAATGTTTGTAAAGACCTCCGCGATGCCTTAGTGGTCAGACACTATTACTAGTTACCTTTTTCAAAAGAAAACAGGAAGAAAGAACCCTATATCTCATAAACCAGTCTCTGCCTACCTCTCCGAGAAACAGTCGTGTGTATATAATAATAATAATAATATTCTACCACATACACACAACACCATCTAGCCCAAACTAAGCAGAGCTTGTACTATGGGTTCTAGACAATGGATAAACATTCATATATACGTTTTTTTTTGTTAATACCTACATATTATACATAGAAACACCCAGACCAAGACAAACATCCATGTTCATGCACACAAATGTTTGACTTGTGCGGGAATCGAACCTGCGACCTCGGGCGTAGCAGTCGGTTACACTAACCACTACGCCATCGAGGCCGACAAAATGTAAATATAAACGTATGTCACACGAATGTATTGCTTTCTTGGTTATTTCTAAACCAAAAAAATCAATACAGACGTCCTTATCGCTAGCAACATGAATAATGAATGACTTAAATCAACGCAGACTTGAGTTGACTCATTATCTTTCCATCACGTGTTCAGTATAGTGAATACACTCATTATACTTGCTAGGTTCAAATTCAAGAAGCTCTGTTAATAACCTCAAGTAGAGCCATCGACTAAAACAAAAAATAGTATGTTTGATTCCATACCGGAGGTACTTGTAATCTTGAAACAGAAGTTTTTTGTGGCTGTGTCTTTCACAATGGAATCTTAGTAATACATACACCTTTAAGAATATAATATTAATAATATCATGTCTAAATATGCCACGTCCTGGGCGCGGGCCTCTTC
Organism: Catocala fraxini; assembly: GCA_930367265.1. Classification (NCBI taxonomy): domain Eukaryota; kingdom Metazoa; phylum Arthropoda; class Insecta; order Lepidoptera; family Erebidae; genus Catocala; species Catocala fraxini. The sequence goes on from OV884045.1 coordinate 18,352,483, forward strand.
TCAGTGTGCGAAGAGTTACGCCATAGACCACCTCGCTGGTCTAGTTGGATTGTTAGACTTTGCATATCTTCGAGAACATTATGGGTAACTCTCAGACATGCAGGTTTTCCGATGAGCCGATGATTTCCTTCACCGTTAAAGCGAGCTATATACATATATATATATATATATATATATATATATATATATATATATATATATATATATATATATATATATATATATTATATTTCTTTTTTAATTGGCTTAGGCAGAATTAACGATGTTGCCCCGTTATTAAATTTCAATACGCACATAACTTCGAAAGGTCAGAGGTGCCTCAGGCTTGAACTCAATATCTGCCGGGAAGACCAATGGACTCCCACAAAAAAAAAACGTCTTAATGCCTTCGCATCTGGCCAAGCACAGCGTATGTTATACTTATCAATTAGTTGTCAGTTAGCAACAACGATCACGAAACATTGTCGTATTCGCCGGCGAGAATGCGTGCGCGCATCACTTGAGCAATGCGTGTTGGCTCTCTATAGAAATGGACGATTACTTTGTTGCGCCAGCATTCTACACGTAACGAACACGTGGTCACACGTAACAGTTACTTTAATGTGTGCCAATACTGTTGTTGTAGACTACGATAATATTATTGCTGCGATATTAGGATATGATTTGTTGCGACTGTTTTTGGGAAGTCACCGGCGCGGGCGTCACACGTTGTGCCAAAATTGTTTGTTGCTGTTGTTAGCGTTTAGGCTCACCATTAGGTACGTTACCATTTAGTAGACAGAGGGTTATCGTGATTATATTCTGTCTTATACCAATACGACAGAGACTCTGTTCTATTGGTGATATTTGTCGTCTACACTTAAGACTTAGTTTTACAGATCTAATGCTGTAGCGCTAGAGTATGTGTGTTACAAAACAGATAAAGATAAAAACTACGGAAACTCAAACTCATATATTTCTAAAATCACCATCTTTTATTTTCCTGTTTCCTTCTCCGAAACTAAACCGATTTTAATAATGTTTTCTACGTCTGTATGTTTTTATTTATTTTATTAGTTGAGTAAAAGGTCATTGGGCAAAATCCGACCCAGTTAACAAAAGTTTTCCTACAAAAATCAAATTAAGTGAAATTGTTAAGTATTAACCAACTATTAATTTTATGTAGTTATTTTTTTTTAAACCGTGGTAATAAAAATTAAAAGATGAATAATAAATCGGTATTCAGTGAGCATTTTTATATATAAAATGTTTAGATAAAACAATTTCAATGAAGCATTCTGTTAAATAAACAAGGATTTAAGGATCGCTAGATCATACGTTCACGAACACTTGCGACCAAATGGTCTGTACATTGTTGAACTCTACCGGCACCATGAATTGGTTACCAACAAAATATTAATAAGAGGCAAAATGCAGTCCTGACATGTCAGAAGCATAAATACTACACATATGTATTGGTGAATCCAACAAGACAGGGAAGAGAGAGTATCGAAGGTTACTACTGCTCTTGTATCCACGGCCGCCGCACTATTGGATGTAGCGCGCATATAGCCAGCATAGTATATTTTTTGTCTTGGGCCAGACATCAAGAGCAAATAGACGCGCCTGCGGGGTTTTTAGACGATACAATTATTCCTGTGGACATTGATCATATCGAATAAAACATTAAAACTTTTCTATTGTTATTTTATTTTCTTTATTTTATTTTTAAATCCTTGGTACTAACAAGAAACCAATTAAATTATTAAAAGTTTTAAGCTAATTAAATTATTAAAACTATTTGTATTTAATTTTACACTTTCCCCGACACGGTAGGCTGAAAAACGGCTTTCATAGACTTAGGTATTTCAACTTGCAAGTGCTGTTTTTTTTGCCGGATATCACTTCTATTGGTTATTACTATATACAAAAATGACACCCGAGTTAATTCTGCACAAAAACAAAGGAATTATAATTTTTTACAAATTTGTTTGAAGCTGGTATGATAAATTTAATTCTCTCTTAAACGGCAAGGAAAACCGTAATATCGTTACAGGTGGTTATAGTACTAATTATTTATGATTTTTGTCATTTTAAATCATCAAAATATTTTTATTTAATTTTACATAGTTATGAAACGGTCCCTTTTAGTGTCTCAGTTAAGAACATCGATATGAAGAATTTTATTGGCCCAAATATTAAGAATATATAAAACAAGAAAATATTTAAAAAAAATACCTGTTTTATTTTGTTAATTTATTTAAAACAGATATTACAAAAATATTTAATTACTAAATATAAATACATTTATAAACTAGTCAAAAAATATTTTAAAATGTATTTTATGGAATTAATAACTAAACGTATTGGTTAGCATATTTAGTATATCTTGATTAGAATCTTGCCTGCTTCTTTTCCGCGAATGATGTCCCCGGAACCTCCTAAAATCTTTGTTTTGAGACTCTGAGGCTTCTTCCGAGAGAGTCCCAATCGTCACAATATCATTATTTTTATCATGTCAGCCCAGTGTATTAATAATTTATGTGCGGTTGACGACATGTAGTACCAGTCGGATAATTCCACGTTCTTTTCTGCGGTTTTGCAGGCAAAGTATTTAAATTTGCTTACATCGATCTTCTCGCCAGATTTTATAGCTTGCAAAATCACAGCAATTCTTTTAATTAGCTCTGCTTCCAACCCAGTAATAGCTGAAGTTTTATTGGGTAATTCGAAAAACGTTTTTGCGGTATTCCCGTCGTTGGTAGTTCCCGAGTCTTGTTTCACTATATCAATCAACAGATTGAGCTCATCTTTGAATAAATTTTTTCTTGTTTGTAATATTTTTTTGTGCTCGTTGCTTCTCGTTGCCCACTGTTTGAAGTCGAGCCTGTACGCAATGTGAAATAGACATTCCATGCAATTTATACGGGTATGTAGGGATGACAAGCCAAATTCGTACATGTCAGAACAGTCTTTGATGTTACAGCATGTAAGCGGTTCATTTCTGTAGGTTTTGCTAAGCAGAGGTAGCACGATGCATTTGATCTGGCTTCAGAAAGGTACGTGCAGACTTTAGCATCGATCATTGTCATCATTAATTGATAAGTCACCCTGTTACTATTACAGCACTCTGTAGAGATAAGGGCCTTAATTTCATCATTCATTTGTTTTCGAGATCAAAAAATCAAAAGCAACTGTTTCGCTGTCCTTTACAAAAGTAAAGTGAACTGGACGACAATACAAAGCAGAGCTTGGTTTTGGGTTCGTCCATAAAGTATTATCTCCATCTATCAGTTTTAGTGGCACCAAGGAGGTCATGAAAATGCTTGAATAATCTTGCTCACCCTCCATTTTCTGCTTGTATCGGCTTTGGTTGGAAGCGCCATAAAATCCCCACTTGGATATCAGCTTTAGCTGCTTATTTTGCACATCGTCAGAAAGACTTTGAAGGATTCTCATCACCGTGATGTCAAGTAAAGCTTGAAATGTAATCCTAGCCGATGACTCCGTAACTGACACTGATTGCTTCGGAGGGTAGCAATCAAGCTTAGCTTGTTGCACCTTATAATAGGATGGATAAATATCCTTAGCACCTTCCCGAATGGAACGAATGAAATATTGCCACTTTGACAGTTTTAGTGAAAGAAGTAATCCCAGCGCTTTCTCTGGTGTAAATATGGCTGGTTTCACTGATTTCTTAAGCTTTTCATTAATTTTAACGGCTGCTTCAGGATTTTTATCATATATTCGATCACAGATGATGTATGATATTATCCTTAATACTCTCCATATCTCTCTCTATGCCCCTCTTCTTTTAAACGTGCTGCAACTGCATATGCCAATTCTCTGGAATCTTCGCCTGATCATCAGATCTTCTCTTTTTCTGTTTGCTTCCCAGATCTTCGAATGGTTTTCGGGACCTTTTTGTCATTGTTCCAACAGACGATGATGTTGACGATTCTTGAGAGACTGAGTATGCTCTTGGTATCTCATTAGCAGTTGGTTCTTGATTAACTAAAGTTTGCACACAATTTAGCCGATCAATATTTGCTTGCAGCCAATTTCCGTACCGACTTATAAAATTATCAAGGAATCGGTTGGATATCTGCCACCTCTGTAAAGCAGCTCGCGTGAATCTCCGACAAAATTCTTTAAGAGTAACTCGATCCTCGGTAGAAAAGCAATCGCCTATGCGGGATACAATTACACCAAACAATATTTCATGATTAAATGAAGTAATCTCACTTTTAAGAAGAAAAAACAAGTCTAAATTGGTGATTAAACTTTCCATTCTAAGATTTTAGAGTCGCAGAGCAAAGATTTAGTGCTAGCAGTTACAGTTATGCAATCTAAATTATAAAGCAACATTTTAGGCCTTTTATTGTAAAATGTCGATAATTAGTTAACTACCCTCATTAGAGATTTAAAAGATGTGCTAATGAAAATTTATAATAGTCAAAATCATTTCTTAGAACTCATAGCACAACTAATCAACAAATTACCTTATTTATAAGAAAAAAGTGAATATAGTCCATAGTTGGCATTGTTGCGCGATATTGCAAATTATTTAATCACCTATTCAGACTTATTTAAAGACTAAATAATTGTAATTACTTAATCACTTCTTTTCAGACTTATTAGAAGACTAAACAATTAGATATTTGGTATTTTGGTTGTATCCAAAGTTTTAAAACTCATTTTGTGTTGATCAATATCTAGCTCTAACATAGTTAGTTGTCTAAGTGTGGGTGTACAAAAAACCTCTGCCTACCCTTTTGGAGATATAGGGGTGATGCTATTTATGTTACGTGTTGTTGAATGTCTGTGTTCCTCAATTTAAACACTAAAAGGAACCGTTTCATATGTAAAAATAAATAAAATAATGCGATAATTAAAAAAAAACTGTTTTGATAACCGTTATGTGGAATATGACAAAAAACCATAATTAATTAGTACTATTTAAGAGATAATTAGATTTTTCATACCAGCATTATACAAATTTTTCGTAAAAAGAAATAATTCCTTCGTTTTTGTGCAGAATTAACTCGGGTGTCATTTTTGTATATAATAATAACTAATAGAAGCTATATCCGGCAAATTTAATTGAAATTTCAACTTTATTTCCATAGTTAGGTTATATTTTTATTCGTCGCCTAAAAATACCTTGCCATGCCGTACCGCCAATGGGCGCCGGGCCTAATGGTACGTTATTTAAACCTCCCAGCCGCAGAAATACAAAAGAGGAATGTTTGGATTGTGATCACTTGTAGGATGGAACTGCACTCTACAGAAGATCCCTAAAGCTCCTTAAAAGTGACTATAAGGATGTAGGTACTGCCATATTTGTTGAATTATATACATTTACACATGCAAAAGTAAATTAATTATTTAACTATTTAGAATAATTGCACCTTATTAATTGTATAATATAACGTCATACAATATAAATAGTAGTCAGATACTTTACAGTCTGATAAGCTATAAAAGGCATAGCAACACTGCTGTCTATGACTTCTTGTTGTGAGCTGTAAGTGAACGGACATATAAAACTTCCTCGTGTCAAAGTATAAAATAAATAGTTAAACTTTCAAAGTGTTTCTACAGTGTTGTTTAATCGATAACCTCTAATAATATTAACCCTTTCATTTTAACTAGAAACTATAATTTTTTAGTCTTACACTTGTCAGAAGAAACTGTTTTGTCAATATCGAAGATTATACAAAATATCAGGAGAATCGACACAACTCCCGAGCATCTAACAATCCTACCTATTACTCTATAATGAAATATCGGTACCACTATATACCGTGACTAATATAACAAATCGATCGGTTTTGTTGATGCATTTGCGCCGACTAGTTATTATAGGTAACTGAGTCATACGTTTGTATGTAGTATACGTCTAAATCTACTTACCTTACTTGATAGATTCACGTTTATATGTATGTCATAGAAAGAGTAGGCCTCTGCCGGCTATTACACTAAGTTACAGTGAAGTACTTAGGTGATAGGTCTCATGTATTAAGGACCGAGTTTATTAACCTCTGAGTCTTCGTCGAAGAGATTAATGAAAACACTATGTGGGTCTGTGTGTCTGTCTGTTAGTGACAGGCATAGCTCCGGAACCACTGCGCCGATTGACTTGTAGCTTGGTGTGCAGACACCTTGGAATCATCCCTCGGTTGAGTTTGAATATGGGCCATTGGGGTCAAAAGACTCCTGAGATACAGGGGTCACAAGGTCATAAGGTCAGGGGGGTATCCACCAACAGAGTGATTTGGAAGTCCAAGGAAGAGGCTTTTGCCTAGCAATGTTCCACACATTACAAAAAGCAGATGGAAAAAAAAGTCACATGAAGACGAAGAGGTTGGATCCTGGATTTTTACACCCATCTCGTTTCGTTATACGCACAGTATACCGTGCTGAGAATTACCCAACAAAAAAACTAAATAACACTGTCTGACCAGAGTAACGAAACCGCATGCAAACAAAAAAAAAACCGGCTGCGCGAATGGCGTAGTGGTTTAAGTGGTCGCTTCGCCACAATCACTGCGCCGAGTGTTGTGGGTTCGAATCCCACACGTGACAATAATTTTTGTGATCCACAAATGGCTTGTGTTAAGTCAAAACATGGCCTCTCTATACGCAAAGTTTCAAACAAATCCATTGAACAGTTAATGTATGTATCTTATATGGGGGCCAGTCAGTGCAAACCGGCGACACTTCGACCCAGTGGGATCTTTTGTGTCGACACTCTCCCAATAACGACTGCCATGGATGTTCATGGCAGCCGGGACCGACGACTTAACGTGCTCGCCGAGGCACGGAGCAGGCGATAATTGTCAATCAATACGCACATAATTTTTCCGCAGCTTTGCTCGCGTGAATGCAAATTAGGTAATGTTAGTAACAGCAGCGATAGCCTAGTGGAAAACCGTTGGACTGCCACGCAGAGGTCTCGAGTTCAAACCCAAGACGCGCATTTCTGACTTTTCGAAGTTATATGCTTATTAAATAGTTAATTATCGCTTGCTTTAACGGTGAAGGAAAACATTGTGAGGAAACCTACATGTCTGTGAGTTCTCCATAATGTTCTCGAAGATATATGAAGTCTGCCAACCCGCACTAGGCCAGCGTGGTGGACTATGGCCTAACCCTTCTCACAGTGAGAAGAGGCCCGTGCCCAGCAATGGGACAATTTAATACAGGGCTGATATTATTGTTATTAGTAACAGTACTTTTCCTCCTGTACTTATCCTGTACCCCTGCCAAGTATGCGGAATTTCATGATGATCGGTCGAGCGGTTAAGACGTGAAAGCGTAACAAACAAACGCACATTCGCATTTGTAATATTAGTTAGAATTTTATCTACACCGTCGACATCGTCGTACTAAAGTCTATGAGCACAATAAATAGAGATACGGATGTAATGTATGGTGTGCATTATGTGTGCATTCTCGTTGCAATCCCACGTGAGGTTGACGTCACCGCGCCAGTTGCCAAGTGCACACACATTCTACTACTAACTGCGTATCGGTGTAATACGCAGTTGCCTGAGGTTAGTAATAAGTAATAACATTTATAAGTTTGTTTGTTTGTTACGTTTTCACGCCTTAATTACTCGACCGATAATCATAAAATTTCGCATACACGTTGTCAGGGGTACAGAAAAGGACATGGAATACATTTCATCAAAAAGGAATTACTGTTACTACCTACATTTACCCGCGCGGAGCCACGGGCAAAATCTAGTTATTATTGTAAACTAGCTTCTACCAGCGAATTTACTCGCAAGGGAACGGTACCTTTTTCTGGGTGAAAAGTAGGGAACAGTACCTTTTTCTGGGTGAAAAGCACCCTATGTACGTTTCAGTATCCCTGGGGCCCAAGTCTGTTATTTTTATAAATTCGTCATTCCGACACGACATAACTGCAATGCCATTGTTATTTTGCTAAAAGTTCGTAATCTGCTAAATTCATAATGGTCGGTCAATGGTCTAGTAAATAGGATTGTGGTAGAATGACATGTTGTATTGCCATTATTATAAAACCCGTTATTAGAAGTGATTTTCGAAAAACTACTTCTATATTTGAACATTTATTCATGCCAGATTTCGTGTATATATATTTTTACATATTATTTATTAATGTTAAAAGTAGTTTGATCAAAGGAACTGTAAATTTTTTTGCATACGTACATACATAGATTCACGCCTATTTCCCAGAGGGGTAGGCAGAGACTACGTATTTCCATTTGCTACGATCCTGACACACTTCTCTGGCTTCATTCACTTTCATCACATTCCTCATACACGTCCGTCGGTTCAAGGTGCGCTTAACCTGGCCTTTGTCCAGAACGCCTCCGATCTGATCAAGAAACGTTCGCCTAGGTCTTACTCTTGCGACTGCTCCACTGAATGGAAAAATTTTTTGCAGATTACCGCATTCATCATTATGTACGTGATTACCATTCTATGCCATTTTTCATTGGAGTGTCAGTGGTTAACCATCGGAAAGTCATAATGACGCCATTATTAGTAGATTACCAAACTTGTCAAAATCAACAACGATGAAATCAATGATCGACCTTTCTGACACTATTGTAATAGCTGACTTGGGCCCCTGACAACGTGTATGCGAAATTTCATAATGATTAGTCAGCTAGTTAAGGCGTGTAGCGTAACAAACAAACTCACATTCGCATTTACATACAATGTTAGTTAGGATTAGAATGTATAATTGTCTCGGTGGTGCAGCAGTAGTGATTGCTATGCTCGAGGTCTCGGGTTCGACTCATAGGTCGGGTAGTGTTATTGAGTTTTCTGATAAGAATGCTCATTCGAGGCACGGAGTGAAGACTGTGGTCGGTAGACATAGTAAAATGTGTCTGTAATACACTTTTGCCTACCCTTTCAAGATTATGGGCGACACTATGTATGTGTATAAAATGCGTCAATATAACTGCTCACAGTTATTTACAGAATTAGTGGCATTTCAATTAGTTCGCTGTTTAGTTTATTTTACTAACGACTAGATGTGCTTGCGGTTTCACCCACGTTAATGATTACTACGCCGCTCCCATGGGTCGTAGCGTGATGTTATATGCCTATAACCTTCCTCGATAAATGGGCTATCCAACACTTAAGGAATTTTTCAATTCGAACCATTAGTTCCTGAGATTAGCGCGTTCAAACAAACTAACAAACTCTTCAGCTTTATAATATCAGTATAGATGTTATCTTAATTTATCTCTTTCTTTTTAGTCTACATGATACGATAGGTAACGTTTGCTAAGCATCAAAATCCTGTTAGTAAATAAATACATAAAAAAGAAGGCGAGGTGTTATTTCCTTCAAAGATATTTTTATTGTCTTGTACGTATCATGTATGTGCATATGAACGTAATAGAACGCAGTTGTGAGTCTTGTTTATGGCGACGCGTAATTCACGCTACATTCGGTTTCATATATATCTAGTTCTGTATGTGCCATACGACGACGGTAAATGATTTGTTTCACTAACACTAACGGGTTTTATTTTGGACTCTTAAAGCCAGTATTGCGAGATCTCGGTATACCAATATCATTTTTGTCGTGTGTAATGCAGGCTTTTAATTTCGGGATCCTGCGAGATTTGCGGGACTGAGTTTTAGATCATTTCTCATCATCTGATCATACCTATTTCATTTGGTCTCCATAAGCTACCAAAATCTTGAACTAATAATAATTGTGTAATTAAAGTAAAACTAGTAACAATAATGTATTAATTGTATCATTTACCCGCAAATACCAAGATTCCGTGAGACCAAAATTTTTTATTTCTTAATCACTGTGAGTGAAGTTGGCCTATCTTCACTGGGATTGGACACCCTAATTTCATTTGAATATAATTTATGCGATTCATATTAAACGGCCGAAACTACGGATACGTTAATTTGGACCCAGAACCCAAACTTAAACCACACGAACGCATGTTTGTGTTTTGACCCATAAGGACCTATACCAATACTAGGCGCACGTTAGCGACACTGGTCCAGAAAGTCTTGAATCGGCTGTAAACGCTTCAATAACGTTAAATGCCTTACCATCTGATATGTATTTCGATTGGATCGTAGAAACGATACGTAATTGGCGTCACCGTAGAGCTAAACATAGCGCTGTTATATTGGTCAATAATCGAACGAAATGAACGTTCACGGACGTTGCTTTACTATATTTATGAAATCGACAGTTTATATATTTATGTATAATACTAAGTATTTTTTGGAATATAACAGCAAAGGCCGAAACAATATAGGCTTGAATGGTAGGTATAAATGTTATAATCACATTTTGCTAACCATAATCTACATCAGAGATTCCCAGACATTTTTTCTCATAGACCACTTCCAAAATTTAGCAGGTTCCGGTGGACCCCCTGCAGCTGCATTTCTACCATATTCCTTGGCATTCGTATTTATATTGGTAAAGAATGAAACAAGTTCATGCAATTAAAAAATTGGATTAAATATCTATGGGCTGAACTTTTGTTTTTAAATTCCCGGGACTGAACCTGTCACGGAAGGCGGGCTAAGCTTTTTTTTTTAATTCTCTACTGAAATGTCGGTAGGTTCGAGACCACTGAATATGGAATACGCAAGTTTTTACAAGTAACAGTCGCTGAGCTTCTTAAAATATTATCTGCCTACAGTGATAGGGGAAGTCAAGCCAACATTATAGTTCTTCACTATCGAAAGCAAATAAATGTTTGTGGACGAATTGTGGACCCCATTTTTTGTCACGCCAACGTAGACCCCTGGGGGTCCACCTGGACCACTTTGGGAACTAATGATCTACATTATAGGCAAAATACGAGTTATAGAGCCAATTTAACTGTCGCTTATCGGGTCTGCTTTCGGACATCCAGTAGACCGTTGTGTCTTCTGAAAAGCTGGAAGGAAAAAGTACACATTGTGACGTGTACCATGCTTCAGGTCCCCAGTAAGGGTGTATGATTAAAATGTTGATAGTCTGAAGTGTTGTAAAGATGTGTAAGTATTTGGCCGGAGAATCATACCCAAAAATGCACGATCGGCCACAAAAGAAGTTTTGCCGCAGGCGAATCCGATTGCCGGCGAAATGTATCCTTACTAATATTATAAATTCGAAAGTAACTCTGTCTGTCTGTTACCTTTTCACGCTCAATCCGCTGAAATGATTTAGATGAAATTTGGAATGAAGATAGCATGAGCCCTTGAGAAGGACATAGGTTAAATAACATCACGCGACGGCTCACGGGAGCGGCGCAGTAAACACAAATACCACTGACGTGGATGAGACCGCGGGCACAGCTAGTAATAAATAATATGTACTAGAAAAACTCACAAATTTTCCATTTCCTCTGAGCCCCACTTTCCCGTTCTTGACAGCGAGCGACACTGCATTCTTCAACGCACTCATTATTAATATCTGTAAATAAATAACAAACATTTACATTATATTATACTTTAACACGAAACTTACAAACGAAACTACTTTAGAAATTTAATCTCATTAAAGTAAACGTCTTGCTAAATGTTAATAGTACGTATGTTGCCAGTTGCAATGCTTAGAATAGAAAGAAAATGTATTGTTAGACTACATAGGTACATAGCATAGGTATCAGACTTTCGTCTATATGTCGAAGGGGTAGGTTATACTCCTGGTATACAGCACCCACGTTTCGCTAGGTGTGTTTAGGTCCGACGTAACAGGGTCATTGCTGTGTAACGGGTACATTGGGATATTGTTTCCATGAACAACGAGATGGGTGTAAAAACCCAGGATTCAAACTCTTCGTCTGCATGTGATCTTTTTTTAAAAAAATTCCATCAGTTTTTTGTAATGTGCCACTGCTGGGCAAAAGCCTCTGCCTTGGACTTCCAAATCACACTGTTGATGGATATCCCCTGACCTTATGACCCGTATATCTCGGGGTCTTTTGACCCCCTAGGCCCATATTCAAACTGGACCGAGGGATGATTCCATGGTGTCTGCACACCAAGTTACAAAAACGTCATTAATAGTTAGGCACAATACAAACCGTTGTAATATTAATACACAAGACCATAATTTATGTTAAATATACATTTAAGTTAAATATTGTTTCAAGAATATATAATAATTAAAGTAAGTAAAGTTTATGTAATTTATGAAAAACTCCTCTAACATAATAATATTATGTCAATAAATTATAATTTAGTATAAGTATGTAATTAGAATTAAGAAAGAGCGCCTCTTTCGCCAACAAACTGTGTTTACAGTTTGGCGAGTTTATTAAAAATTTACCACATTTTATATTTTTATGGAAATAAACGAATTAAAAAAAAAAGATACGATTGATTTATTAACCTCCGAGTCTTCTTCGAAGTTAATGAAAACACTATGTGGGTCTGTATGTCTGTGACAGTTTGTTAGTGACAGGCATAACTCCGAAACCACTGGACCGATTGATTTGTAACTTGGTGTGCAGACACCTTGTCATACCACGGTTGAGTTTGAATATGGGCCCTGTGGGTCAAAATACCTCCGAGATGTAGGGGTCATTTCTTTTCATTACTTTTACATTTAAGACGAAGAGGTTGAATCCTGGGTTTTTACACCCATCTCGTTATTCTACCTTTTACCATGGTATGCGTTATTGTGGCTTTCACGAAAACGAAACAAATAAGCAACATTTTGCTTCTTTCGCTACTACCTTTTCAAATCAATTAGGTAAACAAAATTAATTATTTACTATCTTATCTTATCTTGTTACGGGGGCTAGTCAGTCTAAACCGGCGACCGAGTGGGATCTTTTGTTTCGGCCCCAAGATTTATCCCTTAGCTATCTCCCTATGAATGTACTGCATTAGTCGCAGCGTACACTTCAGAGGGAGAAGCCTGAAGTCTTCAGGGTTCGGATATGCCAATCCCATCAGACCCATTCTTAGTCCAGCCAACGCGTCACATCCACACAGTAGGTGTAATATGGACTCGTCCCGTTCACCACAGGCTCTGCAGATCAAATTGTTTGCCATACTCAATCTGCACAGGAAGTCATTGGTGCCAAAGTGACCAGTAAACGCTCCTGTGAGCAGGCGTATTTGGCCCTTGTTGTACCCGCAGAACTTCCGGGTGAAGCCCGTGGCTGTGTTTGCAATTAATTTCTTGGAGTGTTCCAGACCCCTAAGGGCCATCCACTCCAGCCTGTGTTTATCATTGCCATGTGTATTCATAGCTGCCTTAATTATTTACTAACTACATTTATCTTGAGATTGCTAACAACATATAGATGTTTAGTAGTTTTTTCTGTTGACAAGTGATTGCATCTGCAGAGGGGATTTATTGCTACCTAATAAATCTCTATAATCGTTGTAGATAGCTATTTATGCTGCATACCAACGAATTACAGTAAAAAAAGAGTATATATAAATTACTATCATCTCGTTAATGCCGTGGTATAAGTTAAGCGTATGTAAGCGGCCATAGAATGTCCTCCAGACCGAATTTCGGTCATGGCGGCCAATCTTAACTGAGATTAGCCATCTGCGCAGGAGATATTATAGTGCACAAGTGTGTGCGCAAACACAAGTGCACTCTCTGTTCCCTAACTCTCATGATCCGATGGGGCGGATAATCCGACACGACCGGAGAGAGATCAGGCGCAGGACCAACGGCTTTACGTGCTTTCCGAAGCACGGGGGTGTCTACACCGCCAACTTCCTAACTCCGGGCTCGTATTGAGATTTCTTAACAGAAATACCCAATAACTTTTTGTTGGCCCGACCCGGGATTCGAACCCGAGACCTCATGCACAGCAGTCGTATTCACTACCACTGCGCCACGGAGGAAGTGGCCATAGATATAACACACCGAGTTTGTAAGTAGCGACCGATTGTAAGCAGGGCAGAGATATGGAGATTTTCTTTTAAGAGGAAATACGGTCACCAAAACATTTAAAGAAAAGGTTTTTATTGATCTATTGCTGTCACGCTGGGTGTAAACGAAATATATAAATAAAGCCTTTGCTTTTTACGGTTAAACAGGTATTACCCTATGTAGTTTATAATAGAAATCACAGGCGATGTTATATTTTTGTAAAAATCTCTACAAGATTGTATTTATATAGATTTTTGGAATAAATAGTCTATATGTATGTAAAAATAACTTCTTTACTAAATTGGTTAAGGACTTAGACATAATCGTCGGACATAATATTATTATAAATAATAATAATAATATAATAATATATAATATAATATTCTACCACATACACACAACATCATCTAGCCCAAACTAAACAGAGCTTGTACTATGGGTACTAGACAATGGATAAACATACATATATAATTTTTATTTTGGAAATACGTACATATTATATATAGAAACACCCAGACCAAGACAAACATCCATGTTCATGCACACAAATGTTTGACTTGTGCGGGAATCGAACCCGCGACCTCAGGCGTGGCAGTCAGTTACACTAACCACTACGCCATCGAAGCCGGCAATCTTTATCGCTAGCCTATAATTATAAATTAAGATTAGATTAAGAACATATCTTTACTAGTGATTATAGTTAAGTCTTGAAATACCGGTTTACGATAATAATGCGAAGTTCAAGAATGACTACTCGTAATTGATATATATAGAGTAATGCCAACTATATCTCTGAAAATTTTCACTTCGGACTCACATCTCACTTCCAGAAAAACTATTACTGTCGAAGTGAGATTCGAGTGAAGTCTATTTTAGCAAATTTGATTTGTCTTTGGTATCTAAGGGGCGTTCGTATTTAGTATAGTCACCGATTACCTAAACAGAATTACAATAACTTTAAAAAGTAAGTAGGTAATGTAGTTTATTTTTCCTATTACAACAGGTAGCTAACAATCATACGGTTTGTCTGGTGGCAAGCAGATATCATAACCTATGATGGCTTGCAAGGTCCATGACATGGATTTGGCGTTGCGTTAAGAAAAGGAATTAAAGAAGGAACGAAAGGAAAGGATTGGGAGAGGTAGGTGGACATGTAAGCCTCCATAACTTTGACTTACGAGGCGAAACCATCCATCGATTACTATTCGAGTTTTACGGAACATATGGCGACTGAAATTTTATACAAGTGAGAATCGGCAATGAATTTTCGTAAATCTTACGAGTTCGAAAAAATGGTTCAAGTAATATGCAAAGGTCACGTGATACCACGCGACTTTGATATCGACTATGCTGAGACGAAAGGCGTTAACCGCGAGTCTCTAGCTCTTACGGTTCTCGAGTTGAAAGCTCTGTTATACAGCTTTCAACTCGAGAACAGAACAGACAGACAGACAGATAGACACACAGACAGACAGATAGAGAGAGAGAGACAGACAGACAGACAGACAGACAGACGGTCGGACGGACGGACAAAGCTGTTGTATAAGTTTTTTCGAATTCTAACTAGCGGTCTCTAACCAGGATCCCCATTCTGATTTGAGACATACGGCTTTATTTGACCGCACGGAAGGCTTAGTGGTTTAGTGGTCTCCTCGCCACTGCTGCCGCGCCGAGTGTTGTGGGTTCGATACCCCACACGGAAAAAAATGTATTGGGAAGTAATCTTTATAAAAAAAATTGTCAAACTTGGTAAAAGGTAAAATTACGGCATTCATACAAAATACAAATGATGAAATGCAAAACCTAACAGTCTAAAGAAAATTTCTATAATTAACTGACACAGGTAATGCACTGTCATTTAATAAAATGGGTCAATATTTTTGTAACGATTGTGAAGTCAAATCGTTTTGTAGTTTAAACAATAAGGAGCCATGTTGTCACTGTGATCTTTGACCCGATGCGCTGGCGCAACAGACGCGACTTATCACAGATAGGTAGGTACAATGTGGAGTTAGAATGGGCCTTGTTTTTTACTTTGAAAGGCTGTGCTGGAGTGTAACATAAATGTTTTTAAAATGATAAGCTCGCATTACAGATTGCATGCATTTATGATATGACTTATATTTTTTAATTACTAGTTTTACCCGCGGCCTCTCTGCCGAGGTTTTATATTAAACACGGGATTGAGAAAAATACGCTGCCATTAGACCAGACCGGACATGAATATTTTTTGGAATAAAAAGTAGTCCACATAATTTTCGAGCATTTTTATCACTATATTAAATCACGTCAATACATCGGTCAGCTACTGAATCAAATAACATATCCACAAACACTTTCATATGAGTAACAATAGAGATTAATATTACCTATCAACAGAATTTAAAAAAATAATCAATTATCAAGTCTAACGAATCACATAATAAAATTTTACATAATGATGGGGATATGGAATGCTTGCTTACTCAAAGTTCTACAACTGTCAACTCCATAGAATGCATTGCACTAGTATTAAGTACTTTGGGACTCAGTAAATAATAAATCATGTGGTAAGAAGGATTTCCAGATTAATATTTATGGTACTTCTGGCAGAGGACTAGTGATCTTGGCCTCTTATATTCACAACACAAACATTCTAATTTTGTAAAGAATTGGTTTTAGGTAGCCTATGTATGGTTCACCTAGAGCTACAAGTGCCTGTGGACTAAGATAATGAAATTCTACGGTGTGATGAGAAGGTGCTAATGTGCCGATTAGATGGCAATTTATTACATTAGAGCTCAAACATGGTAACTAAGATGTGTGTGTGTGATAGACCTCTGTCTACTCTTTTAGTATACATACATGTAAGTATATGTCACAGGTAAACAAAGTATTAGGCCATTTATAAATATAATTATTAATAAAACCTTTACAGAATACAGCTTGAACACTCATCAAATTTTGTTTTTTTTAAATGATAAAAAAGCAATCATTAATTTTTAACAATAATGGGTAAGGTACTAAATATGTTTAAGAATGAACAACTTTTCATAGCTTTTTAATGTCATATACAGATTGTGGCGACTGCGCACAGACGAAGAAGTTTCGCCTACATCTAACAGATGGCGATACAGTCGCGCTTAACATGACGTCATACTATTCTACATCGCACAAGTGGAGTTTACACAGCGACTAAGTATATATACAAGGTCCCGACAACAACCGTCGGGTCGCGACCCGCCAGGCACGATCAACCAACCTGGTTGGAGGATCCTCCCTTTGTGTTGGAGGGACATCACACCCTGTTCCTCCACATTGGTGACCCCGACGTGATCATCCAGCATCTGACGTCTATGGAAACAGCTTTCACGAAGTAGATCAGCAGCAGCAACCAACGCCATCATCTTCACTCCTCTCACACAGCACCTCTCCAGATGAGCAGTAATTAAGTCGCAGCCAGACAACATCTTCGGCCTCAACAGGCACCACCACGCGCCTGCAGCGAACGCGCTGCCTGGTCTTCCCTACGGCCTCACCAGCGTTAAGGCTTGACCTACTACACACACGGTCCACCCAAGCAGGGCACTTCACTCGCCGTCAACGCAGCAGCCAGCCACGACGCAGCAACTACGCAGCATCAACCCCGACTCACTGTGGGACACACTGCAACGCAACAACCCCAACTCACTGGGGCACACACACCGCTCACCGCCCTTCGACCCCGACTCACTGGGGGCACACATTCCGCTCACCGCCCTTCGACCCCGACTCACTGAGACACATGCACCGCTTATCGCACTCGGCCCCGAATCAATGAAGACTAGCGGCATACAGTTCCGACTTACTGGAACTAGCGGCATACAGATCCGACTCACTGGAACTGGCGGCATACAGTCCGACTCACTGGAACTAGCGGCATCCGTCACTGCCACTGGAAACGCTCTTCAGCAGCATCGACAGCTGTCTCATCAACCTGATCGACCTTCGGTCTTGGGGGGTAATACTGTGGCGACATCGCACAGACGAAGAAGTTCCGCCTACATCTAACAGATGGCGATACAGTCGCGCTTAAAATGACGTCATACTATTCTACATCGCACAAGTGGAGTTTACACAGCAACTAAGTATATATAAGGTCCCGACAACAACCGTCGGGCCGCAGCCCGCCAGGTACGATCAACCAGCCTGGTCGGAGGATTCTCCCTTTGTGTTGGAGGCCCATCACACCCTGTTCCTCCACAAAATAATAAAGAAGAGACATATAGATTTTTCATAAATAATATCATTAATATTTTAAAAAAGTTCTTGTTGTACCATACCACCTCTATATAAAAGTGTTTATAATAATATCCTAATGAACAACTAAAATCTAATTTAAATACAAAGTTACACATCATATTATCATTCCATAATAATATGTAAATAGAGATATTATGTTCTATATGATTCTACATCATCGATCGAATCGTATTTAAAAAATAGAACACAGTACACAGAAATCAGCAGAATAAATACAATAAAAAAATGTGAGGAAATTTTCAATTCCCATGAGCGTAAAGTTCTGTTCGGTGTGCCACAGGGCAGTGTATTAGGGCCGCTGCTTTTTATTATTTACATCAATGATTTACCGCTAATGACTAATTATCCAATAACACTTTTTGCCGACGATAGTTCAGTTACTGTAGATTCGAAAGGAAATGCTTCACATGAGGATGAAATTAATAATACTATCCAATCATTAATACAGTGGATGAATAATAATAACCTCAAGATTAATATAGCAAAAACAAAAATAATGTATTTCAGTCAACGCATAGCTACTCCAAATTTTAAAATAAACTATCGGGGAACACCACTAAGTACCGTTGATACGACAAAATTTCTAGGTATAACTATTGACAAAAATATAAACTGGAAGTCACACACAGAGGAACTCACAAAAAGAATAAGTTCCTCCGCATATGCTCTGTACAAACTATCAGCTGTAATCAATACTGATGCCCTCATTACAGCTTACCATGGCATAGTTCATTCCATCTTAAGATTCGGAGTCATATTTTGGGGAAACTCAACCAACAAAGAAATTGTTTTTAAGTCTCAAAAGAGATGCATTAGGGCAATGTTTGGCCTTAAAATTACTGACAGCTGCAAACAATGTTTTATTAAATTCAAAATACTTACTTTACCCTCCCTGTTTATATATGAGGTAGCAGTTTTTGTAAAAACCAACCCTAAATTATTTAGTCACATTGCAGACATAAGCAGTCGCAGTCGTAGGCATAAAGACCAACTGTGCATTGTGCCATGCAACACTGCACTAATGCACAAAAGTGTATTTTGCCTGGCACCTGTCATTTACAACAAAGTACCTAAATCAATAAAGCAGCTTCCCTTAAATAGGTTTAGATTACAATTTAAAAGATTTCTTGTTGCCAAATGTTTTTATAATATTAATGAGTACTTGAACAATACCTGATTTTATGACGTTTTCAATTTAATTTGTATAAAATATTTTGTACGCCTGTACTAGGCAAACATGTATGGGTCTTTCTTTTATTATTTTACATCTTATGTTGCACATATTTTATTTGTAAACATACACCCATGTTTTAACAAAATAAATTATCTTATCTTATCTTATCTACATTATGCTCAGCCTGTTTAATTATAAACAATACATACATATGTAAACAAATATTATTCATTTATTTGTTACACTTTTCCTGTTTTATTTTACTAACAGATATATTAACAATAAAAATTGCATTTGCATCTTTTAGAAGAACTACAGATAACATTATAAAGTAATAAAAAATCTTAATATGGAGTTTTAGAAAGTGGCCAACAACATTGTAGATGAAAATTGATGCCAAACAAGTTACTATGTACATGCATTGTAGGTACATAAATAGTATCAAGGTCATGTTATTACATAGATCTATATGCAGATAGTAACTATGTATATAATAATTAAAAAATGATTTATATAATGTAAACGTTTATCTCGTGATTATAATAGACGTAATCAGTATGGCTGTAGTTTTTATTTACATTTAAATCTAGCCCTTATCCTTCTTCATTGTAAAGTATTTGAAATAATAGTTTAAAATAAAGTATAATATGGTTCTACGTATTCAGACGTATATGTTCTTGCAATGCCGGTCCGCAATGAAAAAATGCCGGTGTATTGTGTACAGTTAGATACAATTAACTAACCGTTATCGTAAATGTCATTATATAAATGAAAAGTAATTCCTTCTTGTGGATTAGTTGTTACTATTTTGGTAATCATTCAGAACGATATTATTTTTATTCAGTATTCCACGATCAGATAGTTTTAAATCTTAGCCAATAAAATAAATTTCCATACACGCACATAATAACAATAAATTAAAAAACGTGAAACTTACCGGCAACCACTAAAAACTGATTACGAATCAAATTAGAAAATATTTAATCAAAATGTACCGACGTAGATACTATTTCATACCAATAACACTACAAACTAAAATATTTTACTGAAATAGCAAACACGCACGAAATGCGTGATTGATATGCCGGAAATGGAGAACCAAACACATCAGACGTGTTTCGTTTAGAAATAGAAGCCAGCAATCAACATTTACAACACAACTGAGTGTTGCATGAGCCCAACTAAATTTCTTTATTTATCGCGCAATACTGTTACACTTGATATAATCACTATGTTAAAGTCGTTTTAATTTATATACAGAAATAAAAAATCACGATTTTGGATTCCACCCTATTACAGGAATGATATCAACAGGGTAATTGAAAGACGTATTGAAAGCACTTCAGTTATAGTTTTGATAGTTTATAGTCGGGAATTCACACACAAGTAAGACACACAACCTAAAATTATCCCGACTCAGAATAGTTTTAAGCTGTGTGTTTTACCTTTCATAATATATGTATAAGAATATTATTAATTGACACTTTACACTTTACAGCAACAAAATTTACTGTCCATTTACTTATAGTAGTAATAGGCTATAGCAATGTTTCGTGTTTTGTATTACAATTTCTATTTCTTCTAGAAATCAAACAATGTCTAATCAAGTAATCATCTAATCAGATTTTCAGCAACTATTTGTAGTATAATGAAACTACAAATTTTTAAACGACATCCTCGACTTCAAAGACGACAAAATCATGCTGCTGTTAACTGTCATTTGTAATGTCATAATAAACTCGTGTACTCGTGTTTTCATAATTTCGATTTGAAATGTGCTTTTCAATTAAATAAAGTAATTTACGGTGTGCAAATTGAATAAATCTATTAAAAATGAATGAAAATGATGGCAAGGAGTTTGTTGCACTCGGCGTCAAACCCTGGCTCATTAAACAATTGTTTACTTTAGGTTAGTTTGCCATTATTTTGCGCGTAAAATATGTATATACTAAAAAAGTGCGTAATATTATATATTCAGTTTAGTGGACCAGAAAAAGTATCATATAACATACGATATACTGTCCTAACTAAACATTTTGTTGAGTTTTGTAATTACCTAATTTCAGGCATAAGGAGTCCAACACCTATTCAAAAAGGTTGTATACCTCGCATTCTGTCTGGTGACGATTGTATAGGAGCAGCCAAGACTGGTTCGGGCAAAACTTTCGCATTCGCATTGCCAATATTACAGCATTTAGCAGAGGATCCTTATGGCATATTTGCGTTAATTCTCACTCCTACACATGAGCTTGCTTACCAGGTAACATCAATCATATCTATAAAAGAGTCACCATGTGTGCATGCCGTTTATGCTAAAATATACATACATAGCCCCTCATATATTATTATTATATCCCAAGGAGTATTGAAACTACATTTCACAAGCTAAGGTTTCAAGTCAAGTTAACAAGGATTGATAATCATTGTAGTACAAAACTGCTGTTTAATTTTAGTATGAGTTGCTTTACATCCTAAAGGTTGTAATGATTGATTGATTTGTTTAATTAAGACAATTGATGTATTGTTCAGTATTCATTTTTAGAAGGAGTGTTGGAGTTATGAATTTTAATAATTATTTTAGATAGCTGACCAATTCAGCATACTTGGCCAGCCTCTGAAACTGCGTGTGTGTATAGTGACGGGAGGCTCAGACCAGTTAGAAGAATCATTAAAACTCTGCAAGAGGCCTCACATAGTTGTTGCGATGCCGGGACGTTTGGCCGATCATATCACAGGATGTGATACGTTTAACTTAAAAAAAATTAAGTATCTAGTCTTGGATGAGGCTGACAGGTATAATTGTATAATATTTTGTGTAATTACAGTATTTAATAATACTAGCGATCGCCTAGTGGTCGAAATTCAACCATAACTTATTTAAATTTTAAGTTTGATAGTTATTAAGGTTTCATTATCTAGAACTATACGCTTATAATCACATTTCATTCAGATTTCACCAAGGCTATAGAGGGTAATTTACCTATCTTGATCAAACAAATTATTATTTACTTAACTATACTCTTTCATTCACAATATTCCTAAGCTTGCTACTTTGTTTTCTTTTTCCTTTATTACATATAAATAAGGTATATGTAACCATAGTTGCGAAGCATTGTACGACGTCAGACAAACAATAAATACTATGAACGCGATTCGACTGCATGTGTCAAATGCATGGTGGTGTGCGTGTAGGGTTTTCCATTAATTATATTTATTTTATAAAAATAATAAGATTCGCCACTTCTTCTCCATATAAACTTTAACTGTGCCAAATTTCATACTCCTCCGTCCGCGCAATTTTCGTAAAACGTATATATATTTTATTTTAATTAAATTATATCCTTATTGTTTCATTAAATAGTATTGACTAAGAAATGAGAAAGTGCAAATAATGTTTTAAGCAATGCATTAAAAGACTAATCGAAATATTATGAACTCTAAGTATTGCATTTTGTAGTACTGCATGAAACATATCTTAAATCCAGCTGCTTCTAGCTGCAGGGGTTAGAATAATGTTTATTGTCAGCCCTATAATTTGAACTCCTTTATTTTAAATAAAACAGAAGCAAAATATTTAAATAAGATCATTTTATAGTATTTAATATTTTTCTGTGTATTTTTGCTGCATTGAGATAAACAAAGAGAGTAGAGTCCTCAAATGTCCATATAAATAGGATAACCCTATATTGCCTGATCATTCAAGTTTGTGAACCTTTAAAATTATGCAGTTGTGTGCAGCCTATATAGTTTTGCATCATCATATTGAATTATTACTTTCAGGCTGTTCAGTGAGTCATTCCAAGAAGATTTGGACACAATATTCAGTGCCTTACCCACTAAGAGACAGAATTTATTGTTCTCAGCTACCATTACTGAAGATGTTCGTAATTCTAAACTACTTCCACTAAATCAAGATGTAAGTATACCTACCTGTCGGAGCAGCGATAGCTCAGTGGGGAGACCAACAGACTGCAATACAGAGGGTCTCGGGTTCGAACCCACGTCGCGCACCTCTGACTTTCGGAAGTTATATGACTTTTCAAAATTATGTGCGTATTGATTGACAATTATCGCCTGCTCCGTGCCTCGGAGAGCACGTTAAGCCGTCGGTCCCGGCTGCCATGAACATCTATGGCAGTCGTTATTGGGAGAGTGTCGACACAAAAGATCCCACTGGGTCGAAGTGTCGCCGGTCTGCACTGACTGGCCCCCACATAAGATACATACCTACCTGTCTCCACTAAACATTTTCAGCATTACTGTAGTGTGAAATGATATCAAGATGACCCAAGACTGTTTGTCGCCTTGCACTGTTGACATAAAAATGTTTAGTTTGTCAATATCTTCTCTACTGCTGTTTAGCTCAAGAGATAAGGCAAGTGTTATGAGGCAGTTATGGCATGTGTGGTCCAAGTCATGTAGCATTTACATGGTCTATTTAATTTTGGATGACAAAATAGCCAAATGTCCTTACTAGAGCTTGATTTAACTCATGAAGTAGCAGGAAACCCAACACAATGTGCAAAAGCATTGTATCTGGATCCTAAAACATAGATCCAGACACAATGCTTTTGGATCCATGTTCTGAGAAAAGAGGTTAATTGGGAAAGAGATTAATGGTCACCTGAAGAGACAATTCAATGTCTTTATTGTATTGATTTGTTTTAGAACATGTTTAATTATAATAAACTTAATCCAATATGAACCCTATAATAATAATAACAAAATGTCGACAGAGAGGCGTCGAACGCATAGCTGACCCGAGGTGAACTCTTCCCCGAGACTGAAGGGTTCATAATTGCTTTACAAGACCAAATAATATAAACAAAAAATTATAGGAAACATATAATAAAGGATCTGCCCACTGACTCTTGTCAAAAATGCAACGCACCTCAGAGACTATACAACACATAACAGGCGCTTGCAAATCAATTGCTCAGAGTGACTACAAACACAGACACAACCAAGTAGCCAATATCATACACCAGAAACTTGCACAACAATACAACTTTATAGAATTGTTTACAGCATACTATAAATATAACCCTGACACTATACTAGAGATTCTAGAGAATTCCAAAGCTAAATTGTATTTTAACCGGGCTATCCTTACAGATTGAACCATCTATTTCAATACACCAGACATAACTTTAATTAATAAATCAACCAAGACAGGATACTTTATTGACATCGCCGTATCAAACACACACAATTTAAAAATTACAATAGCAGAAAAACATTATAAATATATGGAACTAAAAGATGAAATAACTCAATTATGGAATTTACAGAAAGTAACAATTATCCATATAGTTCTATCTACAACAGGAGTCATACCAAATCAGCTACACCAATCCCTTAAAACTTTAAACTTACCACCAAATACCTACTATCTTCTGCAAAAGGCAGCAATATATATATATTAATACGTACCGATTGGTAAGAAAATTCTCACAATGCGAACTGGATAACTCACAATCATTACCACACACACAGCCACATTGCAAACACTCACAAGCTCATACTAAAACTAGCCTGATGTACACTTGGCTTAGGCCCGTGCCATCAGGATCTTAACAGTTAGCCAAGAAAATCAAATAATAATAATAATATTCTACCACATACACACAACACCATCTAGCTCAAACTAAGCAGAGTTTGTACTATGGGTACTAGACAATGGATAAACATACATATTATATACTTTTTTTTGTAAATACATTCATACATATTATACATAGAAGCACCCAGACCAAGACAAACATCCATGTTCATACACACAAATGGCGTAGCAGTCGGTTACATTAACCCCTACGCCATAATTAAAGAATATCTTCAGGCGAAGAAGGCTTGTTAGATCGTCTATTGAATTGGAATCAATAGAAAAGAAAGAAAAGAGACCGTTTACGTTTTTTAGAGTTCGAAAAAATTCTTGAAGCTTTGTCCGTCCGTCCGTCCGTCCGTCTGTTATACAACTTTCAACTCAAGAACCGTAAGAGCTAGAGACTCGCAGTCAACGCCATTCGACTCAGCATAATCGATATACCCGAAATTACTATGACCTTTGACCTCTGACCTCAAGGTAACGTGATACCATTTTTTCGAACTCTAAGATTTACGGCAATTCATGGCCGTTTCTCACTCGTTAGTGACCATGAGAGCCACGCTTGCCTCCTTGACCTGCTTAACATCTGAGTGCCTAGTGTGAGTTTGTTTTACATTAACGCGATCGACAAGTTTATGATGTTTGGCGCTCCGATTGGCCCGCTCCAAGCTCTTAACCAATCCGAAAGGCAAACAGCGGTAAACGTTTCAATCGCGTTAACTTAAAAACGACTCGCACTAGGCACTCTGTTTATAAAATTAAACTACTATCTATATACTGAATTTATCGAGTTGTTTATTTTAAACTTTATTACATAATTTTGATAATAAAATATAAATTTAAATAAACAACGCGATAAAATCCGTATATAGTAGTTTAATTTCAATTAATAATATTCGCGTAAACAGAAGACAATACCCTGTTTATATTTATTTACCATTCTGTGTCGTTTTGCTCTGGTTTTCTTACTATTATATAGTTAATATGTTATCTCTTCCACTATATTTCTTTCTTTTTGTTCTAGAATCTTCTAACGTGGACAGAGACGGACACTCAGCTGACAGTCTCTACTCTGGACCAGCGTTACGTGGTGTGTCCGGCGTACGCGCGAGACGTGTACTTGGTACAAACACTGCGCAAGTACCGCGAGATTAAACCCAGTTCGCATATCATCGTGTTTACTGATACTAAAAAGTATGTATATATGTAAGAACTACCATATTTGTATAATGCACCTTAGTTATTTTTAAGACCTAGGTCTTGCCAGTTTCTCTTGAAGTATTGTGCTTGAATGTCCGAGAATGAGACAATATAGTATATAACTTCGTCTCGATCTGGCGTCTGTAATGACAATAGAAAATCAGGAAATGGATCTCGTCAGTTCGTGTGGATAACGGTATTTAATGAGTTTGTTGAACAAATAAAATGTTCGTCTAGGAATTATCGCGACCTTTCGCTCATTCCGCTTAATGTACTAATCATAAAAAATCGAATCTAACTCAGACTGTCTTGACGATATCCAACTGCGTATGCTTTAAACTCTTACTTATGGCATACTGAGAGGTCCCCCATCTCCATTGATTCGAAATTTCAAGTACTTAGTTGTACACATGTATGTATGTATCTTATGTGGGGGCCAGTCAGTGCAGACCGGCGACACTTCGACCCAGTGGGATCTTTTGTGTCGACACTCTCCCAATAACGACTGCCATAGATGTTCATGGCAGCCGGGACTGACGGCTTAACGTGCTCTCCGAGGCACGGAGCAGGCGATAATTGTCGATCAATACGCACATAATTTCGAAAAGTCATATAACTTCCGAAAGTCTGAAGTGCGCGACGTGGGTTGAACCCGAGACCCTCTGCATTGCAGTCTGTTGGTCTCCCCACTGAGCTATCGCTGCTAGTTGTACACATACGACTTTTATTAGCGAATGTTTCCCAAAGACGTAGGCAAAGATTTCCACTTGGTGCGATTTGGGTATAATTCTTGCTTCTTTTAATCTCTTTACCTCATACTTAAATATTTTGCAAAATGTATGGCCGCCAGATCGTCTATGAGGTGTATCTAGGTCGCTCTCGATATTCAATCTATTTCTGTCCCAGGGAATGCCAAGTACTATCAATGATGCTGAACGCCATATCCATGGACAACGTGTGCCTCCACGGGTTCATGCGGCAGAAGGAGCGAGTGGCGGCGCTCACACAGTTCCGGAGTAACCTCAAGTGCACGCTAGTGGCCACCAACGTGGCGGCCAGGGGTCTGGACATACCCACGGTGGATCTCGTCGTCAATCACAAGCTGCCTTTGGAACCTAAAGAGTATATTCACAGGTATTTTTAATTATGCTTCTTACAGTTACGTCACGCTAGTGACTTATCACAATAACAAAATTCAACTTGCCATTTTGTATGAAAACATAATTTGTTCTTTTGGCATAAGCACAATTCACTAGCTATATATTGGTTCCTAGTTCTTAGTTAGTAATAATAATAATAAAGATTTATTTTCTCTCTTCCACAAAGGTAACTTAAAACTACGATTAAAATACTTAAATAAATAACAAAAGACCCTTGTGGGAGACTGGTATCTGCACTAGAAAACCCTGTCACATAAATTACCGCACGCATACGCATTATTAGTACGCGGTCGTTACGTGAAACGAACCCAAAACCCCATTTGCAGCAGTTGCGAAGATACGAATTATCCCACTTATTATACTTATTGCCCCACAATCGCATTGGGTTATAACCTCGTATAATAAATACAAGTTTATTAATGTACCTATAGGTAATTATTATTTTATTAATTACAGGGTCGGCCGTACAGCCCGAGCAGGCAGGAGTGGTATGGCAATATCGCTAATAACACCATACGACATATTGAGGCTCGGTGAGATAGAAGATGCAATCAAAACTAAACTCACAGAGTACAAAATTGATGGTAAGTACGTTATGCAGTCAAAGCACCATGGCCATTATTTAGAAAAAAATATTAGACGCAGCTATATACAATGCTGCTCTATTATTTTCTACCGTTAAATATGATTATGATGATGAAAGAAATGTCGAAAAGTCGAAGCGAATGGATCTAACAGTTGATAGGATCTTTACAAAACAGCATTACATCAATCTTTTAAACCGTGGCGGCACACCGGCGGCCAGACAAAAGATTTTTAATTATGTCTGGTATTCCAAGACTTGACAGAATAATCAAAAAAGTTACCTACAGTTAAAGAGACAGCATCGGTGGCGCAAGACAGAAAAGGCGACTGCTATGCATGAGGTCTCGGTTTCGATTCCCAGGTCGGATAAAGTGTAATTGGGGTTTTCATACCAGAAAATCTCAGCAGCATGGAGGCTGGAATTGTGCTTGGTAGACGTCAATAGGCCCCTTTTTATTAGCTTCACCTGTTTATTTGTTTGTAATCGACTCCTTTGGACTAGATTTTGAGCCACTTCAGACGTTCAGATTTCATTTAAACGTTGTAGACTTATCAAGGACTGATGACAATACAATAATTTGATAAGATTATCTCATTGTCTTGATATTTTCTCACAGATCCTTTGCGTGAGAGCGAGAGAGATAGAGCAAGTGCGTGGTCTGCGCATGCGTACCTTTCCGAGCACTTAGCTCTGCACAATAGAGAATAAAAAATATAAAATAAATAACAAGCGTTTTTATTTATTTGATATAATCGTCATTATCAAAATATCTTAGAAAGCACCCCACGCTTTTTTATATTAAAATGTTTTCTTTTATTAATCATTCTATCCTTATACAGAATTGTTAAAAAAAATATTCGTAGTAACTCTGTCACCTGCACCTCTGTCAACCCTTTCACGATAAAGACGTTGTACTATGTATGTACAGATGACGAAGCAGTGAAGATCTTCACGACAGTGAGCGTGACGCGTCGTGAGCAGGAGGCGCAGCTCGACAATGAGGAGTTCGAACAACGCAAGAGAAACTACCGCGTCAAGAGGTGGATACAAGCTGGTGTGGACCCTGACATGATGGAAGAAGGGTATGTAGAAATGTTAACACACGGTTTATTAAAGGTCAACGATGTCGTTAACTTTTTGTTAACGAGCGAACGGAGAGGTTATGTTGAACTCACTCGGGGTGAAATGACGATGGTCATTTTGACTAGACCTATTACGGTGTTCCTCAACATTACCTGAATCGGCGAATCATTTTTACTTGCAATCGCGACTCTGCCGCGGTTTCGGCCTGACATGTAAAACGAGATACCCTATAAAATTGAAGAGCAGCGATAGCTCAGTGGGGAGACCAACAGACTGCAATGCAGAGGGTCTTATGTAGGTTCGAACCCACGTCGCGCACATCTGACTTTCGGAAGTTATATGACTTTTCGAAATTATGTGCGTATTGATTGACAATTATCGCCTGCTCCGTGCCTCGGAGAGCACGTTAAGCCGTCGGTCCCGGCTGCCATGAACATCGATGGCAGTCGTTATTGGGAGAGTGTCGACATAAAAGATCCCACTGGGTCGAAGTGTCGCCGGTCTACACTGACTGGCCCCCACATAAGATACTATACTACTATACTATACCCTATAAAATAAATGCCCCACTATCCCCTTGTGGGGAACGATGTCTAAGACCCATATCAAGTCGTTTGACGGCTATACGTATGTCGGATCCATTTATAAACCATCACACCCTTAGGCTCGTCTTAGTAGGAGAAATGTTAGCCATTGGACACTACGCCGGCCCTGTGCCGTTTCCTCGCCATGTTTTCCTTCGCCGATTAAGTGATAATTAACTATTTAATACGCATCGCTTCATTTCAGCTAAATAATAGGCACTTTTGTATTGATCAGCCTTTCAAAAACGAGATATTATTCAAATAATCAAGCTGTTGCTTGCAATCTCATTGCGTTAATAAGTCTACCTGGTTCGGTTCGAACCTAGTACGGCAAACCCGAAGAACAAATGGGAGTTTAACCGTTTAATAGATTAAATTATGGCCTCACAAATAGCTGATCGGTTAAGGATCGAGAGATCGTGAATATTTAATCCTTTAACTTTGCCCAATTTATACCCGATTGTGTTCGGTATCTTGTGTAGAGTTGACATGCATTTAATTAAATGCCATTGCTCCTTAATATCTTCTCAAACTCTCTTAAAGTATTGATAGGTCTCCTTTACTAGTAATACATTGCATCCTTAATCCACAGGCTAGAAGAAATGCGCAGGAAAAGAGTAAAGGCAGCAAAGAAGGCTAAACTAGCTAAGATCAAAGAAGTTCAATCTCAGATCAAGAATGAAGAGCCTTCACAAGACAGACTGCAGAATGATCCAGAAGATATCGACGCTACCATCAAAGACGATTTGAAGAAAGTCAACAAGTCTCTCATGAAGAAAGATGATCGGTTTAAGAATGTAATTGGAAAGATCACTAAGATTAAAAGAAAAGCAGATAACGAAAAGGCTAAGAAAGAAAATAATGCGACTAAGAAGAAAAATAAAGTTAAGAAGAGTTATTAGTTAGTATATATGGATAATAAACGATTTAGTTAATTAATTTGAGTTGTTTTGTTATTAGTTTAAGATTTTAACTGCTTAATTTAAAGGTAATGAATGTGACGGCTGTGCACGGGAACTCTGGCTTGATTCCCAAGTCAGGTCATTTTTTTGGGTTTCACTATCAAATGTACATACATAGATTCACGCCTGTTTCCCAGAGGGGTAGGCAGAAACTACTATCAAATATGTATATAAATTCTAAATATCAGCACGGAATATATAGTTGGCGAAACGTGGATTTTATACCAGTTAATCGGAACTCATGCTGCCTGAAATAAAATAGCAATAAATACGTAGTTAATAATTTATTTATACATTGTAAAATTACAATTAAATACAACAATAATACATTTTATACTCAAGCATTTCTCGCGTCGATGGCAAATGATTTGGCACAAAATTTAAGCTACGCGTGGTATTTTATAAGGCCAGGCTATTTGTTTCATTCTTACACGATAAATATAGCTTACATATTTTTATAGCACATCAGATTTAACATAAAAAAAGTAAAAAGAACTTTGGTCATATCCAAAGTTTATGTTAATATTATTATAATAAGCTTTTATAATAATTATAAACCTTTTGAAAAGATGAATAGCTACGCCGATTCTATTCAAATCAGTATTTTGAAAATATCATATATATATTGAGATTACTGCGACCATATCACCGTATAGTTATTGCGTACGACCGAACGAGACAGCGCCTTACAAAATCAATAGCTTCGTCACGTTCTCGGACTTAGAGTAATAATATTTGGGATTGTGAAAAATGCCATAAAAATATGTCAGAAGATACAATTTAAGTGGTAATTTTAATATACACAAATATATGATCTTTATAAATTACATTTAAAATGATAAATGTTTCGCCGTGATATTGAGTTATTAACTAGCGTACTGTGCCAAGTATATACGCTTATATATAACATGATAAAAAATCTATTATAACATTAAAATCACAATAATAATTCATCTAGATACTACGAACCTTAATATTGGAATAACAATGTTGCAACTTTAAAAAATGCTTACAAACAAATCTTGGGTAATTTTGAGCAAAATAATAATTGGCAAATAAACATAAATAAATGAGAAGGTTATTTTGTTACACAAGTTAAAACATTTATTTAGTCAGATTATAATAGTAATAAAATGTCGACGATTTTTACATACATAACTAAAAGATATGTCACTAATAACAAAACCCTTACTGATAAATGATAGTAAGGCCGATTGCTTTTTATCAATCTAACGTTTAATATACGCTCAAAACATATTCTATAGGACTTATTTTAATTTCATGCGGCTGTATCAATGCACAACGACAAAATATAAGTCACAATTTGCCGCTGTGGAATTTATTGCAAACCATTTCTCTGCTGTCAAAACAAATTCCCGCCTTTTATAATGTTATAAAAGGCGGGAATTTGTTTTTCCATTCGGTTTTGTTTTCTTGAGATTTTATATACATATACATTTTCTTTTCTATTACAGTATTTTATACATAATAAGTTGCATGTAACCGTCTGTTAATAGACTAACTGAAATTATAAAAAACGGATGCCAGCGATTCTTTCTATAAAAGTTTCTTTAATGTCTTAAACTGTCATCAATTGACAGATTCTTGGTTTGTTTATCCAAACATGGCATATGACGACAATTATAGGGTTAAAGTCTTATAATTTTAGATACTGTGATGATTTCATATCAAGGTCTATAAATGTATATGAGGCCGTACTAAACTCAACGAGAGTCTGCATCGTTTAGCTAAACTGTTGTAGTCCATTCCATATATTCCAGTGTATTCCATATCAAAAGAACTTAGTTGTTTGCAAATTCATTAAATTAAATTGATTTTATTTGCCCACTACAGCAGTTAATATAACTGCCTGTAAATTCATTAGTAAACTTTAACTGTTACATAACAAAGTTCCTTTATACACGTATACAATGATAAGCTACTGACTACAGCGCAAAATATTTTAAAATCAGCGTTTTTATATCAGAGCTGGCATTATATAAAATTTCCATCATAAAAAAAAATTGTATTAATGTTAACGGCAACTAAAATCTTCAGTCTATTGGTTTGAATGTTATTTACAATATAATTTGAGAAGTTAAGAATATCTTGCACTATTTATAAGAACATCGCAAGCTGTTTTTGAATAGTAGTTGTATTTAACGAAATATAGTGCATCAATGGCTTTTTTAACAAATTATTATATTTATTTAGATGCAAATCTCAACTGGGTGATGTGTATAAACTAATCTGTTAACAATATTGGAGGAGGTATCGTGACAAATATGTAATTATGTAGTATTTAATTATGATATTATATAAATAATACATTTGATTTTTAATTCATAAAATAATCCAGAAAAGATACTTAGATTCTTAAGGATTTGTAGTTTACAGGACTAGGTATTCCATAGACCTTATTCATTAGCACGATGTTCTGGCGTTGAGGAATAGAATCAGACTATACTACCATTGATTACTTAGACACATACAACTCATGTGTGTATATCCATTACCTAGTTATACATTTTGCATAAGGCAAGCATATTTAGGGTGTTTCATAAGTCCTTAGATGTTTTAATAAACTATGATACATTATAAATCTACTTCTTAATATGAAAGAGATAAATAATTCTTGCCTTTTTATTCAATTGGTTTAAGCGCCATCTAGCAGTAATGCAGTGTAATGTTTCAAGAACCTTCTACATTTTTCGGATTGTTAACTCGTTAAAAAATTCTTCTGAAGATGGCTCAAGTAGAGATGAAATACGTATCAGTGATCATTTTAGCAGAGCTAGTATTTTGTGCGATTTTCACGTCGCCAATGCTTATGGCTGGCGCCGTTAATATGATTTTCCCCGCCGACGTTAACTATTGATACTCCTCAAAGCTACTAATAATACTAAAATGTGGGTTATAATTAGTCATATATTATGACGTGTTTGTCCTAAAGAACTATTGTTATTGGCAACCATTGACTTAGGAATTTATGGAGTTTTACAAAGTTTTGACGTACAAATTTGGCGGGTGTTACGTTCCTGCGATATATTCAAAACAGGATAAGTGGATAAAATATTTTAAACCATACATTTTGTACTTTTGTGATAAAACAATCAAAAACTGACTTTACTACGTAATAATGCCTCATTTTTATTATTACGTTACACAATTGAAGTTATATGACGCCGTCGTATCTCGTGATATCTTTTCTTGTCTTTCGTAATGGCTTTTCGGGCGATTGCAGTAGTGTGAGTTTGTATATATAAGCTCTCTGGCCGATATGAGACAATTTTAGCTCTTCCTCCGTGAATGCCTACGTCTATATTGCCAGCCTTTCTAAAATAGTTATGAGTGTCAATCCAAAGGCGTGTTGTAGGTTCCTCTTACTTATTTAGGCGCGGTTATTATATCAAGGAACGAGTCATTAGCTACGGACAGTTAAATTTTGACATATTTTTTATACAATATGTGTCAAAATTAACTGTCCGTTGGTAAAACGACTGGTTACTTAGGTATAGGTGCTGGGCCTAAAATCAGTCTATAGCTTATCTAAAGTCTTGTGATACCTGTTTTTTTTCATGTAATAGTATTATTTTAGTCTGACTGTTATGGTCTATGCAGAACAGCTTGCTGCTTGCTTGCTACATTATGAGCACCCATCAAAGCAGCAGCATTCGTCACGGTACATCCTCCACTGTAGACGGCCTTATTATTCAGACATTTGCAGCAAAGAGTTGATCGTGGCATCTTTATTGCCGTTGTTCGCTTCCAACACAGATCTGATGACCTCCTTGTCCATGCTTGGGAACATTTCCTCGATCTGCAAATGATTAGGATGATAGGTAAATATTTGTTGGAATCCGACTCCCACGCTAGGAGTAATCCCTGTGTCATGAGGTTATTGAAAATAATTATCATAACTATTTGTGGAGCTCATAAATGTTTGTTACATGTGGGGGATAAAAATTCACAACACTTGACTAACTGGTACGGGCGCAGAGACTTGAACCATTGCGCTAATAATCGGTAATTAGTTATACTAGAATTCAGATGGTTTCACTAGCCCAATATAAGCAGAAGTTATACCGAAATTGTGTTTTTATGGCAGTAATCTCACACGCACTTTTACCACTGTATCCTGTGTAGCATAAACAGTAGTAACGATAGAAAGAAGGGGCTTTTAAATTTGAAAAATTTACATAATTTATGTGGTTAAAAATGTTGTTCAAGAATAGACAATATTATATATTAATGTTTTTAAAATAAGCATATGATTGGCTTTATCATAAGTGACTAAGTCGACTATGAAGACTTCCAGCACTTGAAATTATTACAGACTTCTATCTGGCATTGCAAAAAGGAATCGCTGTGCAATAGCGCACAGAATACAGCGTACTAGTAGAGCTCCTACGACCCTCACACCCAGAGCACATTACACACTCGGCATTTATCTGATTGTATGGCACTGTAAAGTAGCGATAGTCTGATGGTAGACCGTTAAACTGCAACGTAGAGGTCTCGTGTCCAATCCGAAAGCGCGCCTTTCTGACTTACGAAGTTATATGCGTAATTATTATTTAATAGTTAATTATCGCTCCCTCTAACAGTGAAGGAAAACATCGTGAGGCGGCCTGCGTATCTGAGAGTTGTCCATAAAGCTCTTGAAGGCATGGTGGACTATGGCCTAACCCTCCATACACTGAGAAGAGGCCCGTGTTTAGCAATGGGATAGTTTAATACAGAGCTGATATTATTATATTATTAGGGTCCTATAAAGACCTTTGTTCTGTAGGGTAGGAGAATTTTCCAAGTGGTATCGTTCCATGTATGAACTAACCTGCTGCAGCTGTTCAGGTGTGACGAGCGGCGGCTGCGGCGGCGGCGCGGCGTGCTGCGGCGGCGCGGGGTACATCGGCATGGCGGCGTAGCCCATGCCCGTGCTCGGCACCACCAGCATGGGCGGGAACGTCGCCACTGCTGCCGGGCCCACCTGGGTACCACACATCATGGTATAAAAACATTGCTCCTAGAGAACGGATCCATTCTAAAGAACGGAAGGGCCCGTTCTAGGATAGTGTAGTGTGAGTATGTATCCTAGGTGTGTGTATACAATCAATAGATGTAAGACTATATATTGAAGAACATATTAATAAATAACCAGTGTTATTCCATCACTCTTTTGTTTCATTACTCTCGTCCTTACATGGCGACCCTGCCTTTAGCGGACGCGCCGTGCGCCGCGCGTTGAATTTCGACCCAGGTCCGCGTTACCGTGGTAAAAGCTACGTAGCAATAAATTCGGCATGGTGTAAAAATTTTGAGAAGATTTTACGATGTGTCAATCATATCAGACCAAGGAGGAAGTTTTCTTGGCCCAGAACGCTGCTGGTGCAAACAATGCAAACTTGCAGGACATCGGGACACATATGGGCATTCAAACAATATTATTCCTGTTCATCGCGTGTATGCTGGGAGCATTATTTTTGTATTTTGGGTACAAAATGTACAAGAAATGCCATACGAGATGGATGCGCCAAGAAATAAACCAGCAGGCTTTTAGCAGCTTGCGGTGGTCCGGTCGTCACCGTCGTGCTGTTTCACCGAGATCTGCAGAATGTGCGTGCCAAAATGTGCCAATGCCGGCAAATAAATAAGTGAAATGTGTAATAAATGTAGTGGAAATTTGATAAAAGTCCGATGAAAACTAGTTAGTTGTGTGCGTTGAACAAGTGCGGTCATTGCAGGGTAAGAATAAAATATCATTTTTAAAAGCGTTATATGGCTAAAGAACTGGATCAAATATATAGTGATTTGCGTAAAATAAGACAATACCTAATAAAGATAGGCCCAAGGCGTAGACGTGAGTCTTCGGTATGCCATAAAAAACTAAGTGAAACGAACAGCTTATTTAGTTCATTTGGAAAGTTAGTGGAGAATATTGAAAGTAACATTAAAGATTTTAAGAGTAATGAATTAAGAGTAATCCATGAGTACCGTAGTAAAATAAATGACTTGTATTTAGAAATAAGAGATTTATGTGAGTCGGTGAGTAGTAAAAGTAGCTCCGATTTTGAAAGCCTCAGTGAAGACGAAAATTTGTCAAACATGGCAAAATTTGAAATAAAAGTTGCACTAAACTTAGTGCCTGTAATGACTAAAAATGATGAGTCTAGTAGTAAACATATAATAGATAGTATAGATTATTATAGTAGCTTATTAGATATACAGTCGCAAAAGCAACTTATCACTTTTGTATTGAGAAGTCGCTTGTCTCAGGAAGCAAAATTGAAACTATGTACTGATTATGACACTATTGAGGATTTATTAAAAGATATGAGGTCACAACTATTACCAATTAAATCTGCCACTTCCTTACAAAGCAGATTACATTCTTTTTCGCAAAATAACTTATCTATTAACGATTACGGTAAGGCTATTACTGAGATGTTTGTTGATCTGACTATTTCGCAGTCCGAAGGAAAAGCGGAAAGCTATAAAGTTTTAAAACCTGTTAACGAAAAATTGGCCATTAAACGGTTTGCCGACGGATTGCGAAATCGTCGCTTAAGCACAATTATTGCAGCCCAAAAATTCGACTCTTTGAAGGATGCTATCCAAGCAGCTGTTGACGAGGAGTCTTCAACGCCGTCGATGGCACACGGTGATATTAGGATGTTTCATCAAAATAACTATAATTACAGACGTGCTACAACTAATCATTTTAGAGGTCAGCGGAGTCGAACCTTTAGGGCGCAGTCAGCCCAATCTACCGGAGGTGAATTGCGTGGTGGTCAGCGTGGAAACTACCGAGCACCCTACCGAGGTCAAAGGTCACGAGGTTCGTGGTGTGCGAGAAACAGAGGAAACAGAGGTAAGTCTTCTTATAATTATACTGATCGAAACAAGTGGACAAATAATTCTGAAGCTATGCGTGTTATTTCAGAAAATTTGAATGAAAATGAGTCAAACTCAAACCAGTTTTTTCGTGAGTAAAAATCAGCATATCCTTTCATGTAGCAATAATACAACAATAACATTGTCCTTAAATGATAAACCATGCATATGGTTACTTGATACGGGAGCATCTATTTCAGCCATCAAACATAAACATCTTGTTGAATATAATATTCCATTTCA
The DNA here is from genome assembly GCA_930367265.1 of Catocala fraxini. Taxonomy (NCBI): domain Eukaryota; kingdom Metazoa; phylum Arthropoda; class Insecta; order Lepidoptera; family Erebidae; genus Catocala; species Catocala fraxini. The sequence continues at coordinate 18,390,112 of OV884045.1, forward strand.
TTATAAGAATACAGAGATCAATGGACTCGGGGGTAAAGTCCAATCAATTGGATATGTGTATTTAGACTTAGTAAGTAATGATTCAACTTTTAGACACATGTTCTATGTTTTTAAAACATTGCCATTTTCGATGCATGGCATAATTGGTGATGACTTCTTACGTAAATATAAATCGTTATTAGATTACAATAATAAATGCTTAACATTATATAATTTGGACGATAAGATTATAACGTTACCTATTAATATAAATAATGATTATTTGAAAACTTTTGTAATACCTCCAAGGTCAGAATCTATTCATTTCATAGATACAAATAGGTTAGAAGAGTTAGTTATTTGTTGTTCTGAAATAAGTAACGGGGTATACATAGCTAGTACATTGACTAAACCGGTAAATGGTAAAATACCTATCCAGATTTTAAATACTACAGACCAAAAGTTAGTTATCAATAAGTTACAACCTATTATACACAGCGCTTTGGATTACAATGTTTGTTATTATAATAAATGCGATAAGACATCCGAACGAGTTAGGCGAATATTATCTTTATTGAATCTTAAGCATTTAAACGGAGAGGAACAGATATCTATTGAAAGTATATGCGCTAAATATCCGGATATTTTCCATTTGCCCGGAGATAAATTAACGACAACGCCTATATATCAACATTATATTCGATTGAAACCTAATGCAGAGCCAGTATTTGTTAAACCATATAGGTTGCCCTATTCACAAAAAGCAGAAATACAAAAACAGCTTGATAGTATGTTGGCAGACGGTATAATAGAACCATGCACAAGCGATTGGTCTAGCCCGATCTTATTAGTTCCCAAAAAATTAGACTCCAGTGGTGAGAAAAAATGGCGATTAGTCATAGATTATAGAAAACTTAATAATGTCATTGAGAACGATAATTTTCCGTTGCCTAACATAACCGAAATCTTAGATTCGCTGTCAGGATGCATCTATTTCACTCATCTAGACCTTCATCAAGCATTTTATAATGTAAATTTGGACCCACAAAGTAGAAAATATACATCTTTCTGTTCAGGACAATATCAAATGACTAGGATGCCCATGGGTCTCAAGACAAGTCCTAGTTCATTTTCCAGGATGATGACCATAGCAATGGCTGGTCTTAACTATGAAAAGTGTCTGGTTTATCAGGACGATTTAGTCGTGTACGGAAATTCGCTTCTCCATCATAATAAAAACCTAATGGTGATTTTTGAACGTCTCAGACAGGTTAACTTGAAGCTAAATGCTGCAAAGTGTGTATTTTTAAAGAAGGACATATTATATCTAGGTCATATAATTTCGAGTAATGGTATTCTGCCAGACCCTGAAAAAATTAACATAGTTAAAAATTATCCGGTCCCTCAGAACGTAGATCAAGTGAAACGCTTCGTCGCATTTGTAAATTATTACCGCAAATTTATTAAAAATTTTGCGGACATGGCTCACTCCTTAAATAATTTATGTCGAAAGAATGTTACTTTTATTTGGGATAAGAAATGTCAGAATAGCTTTGAAAGATTAAAACAGTGTTTAATATCGCCACCAATTTTACAATATCCCGATTTCTCAGATGATAATGTGTTCACCCTACAAACAGATGCATCTGGGTACGCATTAGGCGCCGTGTTGTCTAACAAGGACGGCCGACCAATTGCTTATGCTAGCAGAACTCCAAATAAAGCCGAGAAAAATTACCCAACTATAGAAAAAGAGTTGCTCGCTATAGTATGGGGCGTAAAACATTTTCGACCATATTTATATGGACGCAAATTTCAAATATATACAGACCATAAACCGTTAATTTACCTATTTAACTTAAAGGACCCTTCAAGTAGATTATTAAAATTTAGATTAATTTTAGATGAATACGATTATGAGGTTTATTATGTGCCAGGAAAAGGTAATGCCGCTGCAGACGCGTTATCTAGAATATGTTTAACGTCAAAAGAATTGAAAGAGATGCATGAATGTGTTATAAACGTGATGACGAGACGACAAAAAAGAGAGCTTTTAACTGACTCAAACAGTTCCTCGGGTGACATGGTTAACACTGACAATTGGCCTGATCAACCAAAAGTTGTGGAGACTCATAGTAAGCCGAAGGAATCTGTAGAATTAAAGTTCATAAATAAGCCTCAATGGAATAAAATAATGTCGCAAACGCGTAATGATAGCATACGATTAAGTAGTGCAAGTACATTTTATTATGTGCCGTCTCAAATGACTTTGTTTATAAACCCGACAGCCCGATCGCAACTGACGCCAGCCGCTTTTGCGAGGGAGCTCGGTGAATATTGTAGAATATATGATATAAATGAAATATATTTTATTAAAAATAATACAAATAATGTATTTATTGAAAAATTAGTGACACATATTAGGAAGGATATATCATGGGCCGGACCGCGAGCCTGTGTTTTAAAAAATGTAGAACGGATAATTGACAAAGATGATAAGAGAGTGATAATTAATGACTTTCACCTATTACCCACAAGTGGCCACGCGGGCATTAGGCGAATGTTAAATACAATTAGGAAATACTATTTCTGGCCGAATATGGAGCAAGATATAAAAGATTTTGTTAAAAAGTGTCATAAATGCCAGACTCAAAAACATTCGACATATATTAAAGAGCCGATGGTAGTGACTACCACAGCACATACGGCCTTTGAGAAAATATTTTTAGACATTGTAGGCCCTTTAGATAGGGATATTAATCATTACTCTTATATTTTAACCATGCAGTGCGAGTTAACTAAGTATATCATAGCATGTCCACTCGTTTCGAAAAGTACCAACGAAGTAGCTAAAGCCTTTGTTGAAAATTTTATTCTTAAGCATGGAGTCCCTACAAGCATAGCAACGGACAGAGGCACAGAATTCATCAGTGCAACAATGTCAGAGGTTTGTAAATTATTGAATATTAATAAATTATCGTCCACAGCCTATCACCATGAGACTATTGGTGCGCTGGAAAATGCCGTATGTACACAAGAAAAATTATTTGTATGTAATTAAAAGTGAACAGGACGGTGTAGGAAATTTGTAGTGGCTTAGTACAGCTGTCCTGCTTAAACAAAATTTAGTTTAGAATCCTTAAACCTTTAACATACAAATGTTAAATTAAATTTATTTATTATATTTAATTGAAATTAAACTACTAAATACGGATTTTATCGCGTTATTTATTTTACACTGTATTACAAAATTTTGAAACTATTACACTAACTGAAAAGCAACCGAAACACTGGGAAAAGTGTAAACTTAAATATAAATAGTTTTAATAATTTAATTAGCTTAAAAAATTAGTAAAGTTTAATAGTATCTAGTAGTAGTGTAACAGTTTTCAAAATTTTGTAATAAAGTGTCAAATAAATAACGCGATAAAATCCGTATATAGTAGTTTAATTTCTATGAATAACATTCGCGTAAACAGAAGACAATATTATATTATATTTAATGTTTTTTCGACAAGAAATTACCTGGTGTTTTGCCTAAGATTTTAATAAAATCCTTGGAACAAAAAAATTTCAAGAATTGAAATATTCATATTTCAGATGAAAGTCTTTGTTAATATGTATGGATTGTTAAAGAAATCGCAGCTACTCACAGAATAGCTGAGCACCAGGTTGATAACTCCTTCCTTGCCGTCTCCTTGCTTGCCGTTCAATGGGAACCAGTTGTCGAAAGTCTCACCCTGCAACCATAACATCACATACAATTATTTTATTTTGTGCTATTCTTGCGGCCTTAGTACACAAAATCGGGGTTTTCGATTACAAACACTAAGTTGGGTATGTATCTTATGTGGGGGCCAGTCAGTGCAAACCGGCGACACTTCGACCCAGTGGGATCTTTTGTGTCGACACTCTCCCAATAACGACTGCCATAGATGTTCATGGCAGCCGGGACCAACGGCTTAACGTGCTCTCCGAGGCACGGAGCAGGCGATAATTGTCAATCAATACGCACATAATTTCGAAAAGTCATATAAGTTGGGTAAGTTGGCTGGAAATTAAATAATGACCAGGATTGTTTTTTGTCTTTCTGTGGGCTATCAACTAGTCTGTTTAAATTGGTTTTTAGTGGAATTATTTTATTTATTTACGATATGAGAGCTACTTAGTTATGAGATAGTTAAACAATGGTTAGTTATATTATCGGCCTCGATGGCGTAGTGGTTAGTGTAACTGACTGCCATGCCTGAGGTCGCGGGTTCGATTCCCGCGCAAGTCAAACATTTGTGTGCATGAACATGGATGTTTGTCTTGGGCTGGGTGTTTCTATGTATAATATGTACGTATTTACAAAAAAAAAGTGTCTATGTATGTTTATCCATTGTCTAGAACCCATAGTACAAGCTCTGCTTAGTTTGGGCTAGATGGTGTTGTGTGTATGTGATAGAATATTATTATTTTTATAAATAAGGCTGTCACAGTGCATTCGGAAAATAATCCTTTAAGACGCATCATTATTTTGAAGGTTAAGGTAAAAGAAACTTAGGGTAGACCCTAAGTATCTTTCACCTTAACCCTGCTGACCCTTAACAACTGCTGAAAAATGTTGTTTGGAAAATATTCATTTTAACAATAGACTACAGTTTAGTGAGAGCAGTCTTCATAAATAAATATCTCTCGTTAATGCTTAACTAATGTCACATTTAACTGCAAGAATGGTGAAGAGGGCAAAAGATCACCTCGCCTTTGCCGTCGCGGTTGGTGTTGTGGGTTCGAATCCCACACGGGATAATTTTATGTGTGATCCACTATTATAATGATTGCTCTGAGTCCAGATTTTGATTAATCATTTAGCAGGCCTTTACAAATATACAACTAACGGACACAAGCGTTAAAGTCAAAGTCATAAATTATTTATTTATTTAGGTCACAAAGTAACGCGGTTAGTGAGTTTAAGTTTAAGAGTTTAGCGGTAAGTTACTGAAGCTACATTTTGGTAGCACGGATGACGTAGTGGTTAAAGTAATCGCCTTGCCACTGACACTGTGCAGAGTGTTGTGGGTTCGAATCCCACACGAGACAAAACTTTGTGTGATCCATAAAAGGTTGTACCGAGTCTGGGTGTTCTTTGTGTCCGTTGTTTGAATGTTTCTACAATCCCTCGCGACACAGGATTTAAACATAGTGCGCAAGTCCGCATAAAAAAAAAAACAAGAAAAAAAGTTGCTAGTATATAGAATATAAATACAACTGGATGTACTTTATATTGTGTCTGTTAGTTGTGTGTTTGTAAAGTCCTCCACGACACAAGGCTTAGGTAGAAACTAATGAAAGAGACATGCTGTAAACAAAACATGTGCGGTGTTTACCTGCAGAACGGCCTGTGGGATTGTGATATGCGTCCATGCGATCAGCTCGTCCATCGTGAATGAGCACTCGTCGAAAATCTCCAGGTATATCGAGTTCACACCGGGCGGTAGAAGACTGGAGAATATAACAGAAAACGGGTATTGAAGCGATAATTCTCAGTATTTACCTACCTTTTTTTAAACGCCTAACGTATCGGCCATGTTTGTTTTATCTATACTAATATTATAAATAGAAAATATTCGATTTTTAACACAAAGACTACACAACCGATTCTAAAAATTCTTTTACCATTATAAAGCTATATTATCACCGAATAACATCGGCTATATTTTATTGTTAAAAAAGTACTGTTACTAACATAATCTACATTTACGCGAGCGAAGCCGGTGGCAAAAGCTAGTTAACTATAAAAAGCTAAAATATAAAAATGATTTTAGTCAATTTTAGCTATGTAATGTTGTGAATATCATTCTCCTTTATATTATACTGTTGCAATAGGTACTTTTATTTGTGCCTCTAGTTAAGACTGCGCCGAGCGAAATGTGCCAAAACAGGCGGTCACAGTTAAGTGAATAAAATCAACACTTTTTGTTTAATACAAATATAAAATATACATTTACCATAACAATGAATGTGTTTACAATTACTCCTTGTAGAAAACAAAAAAAGCCTACAAATATACTTAATTCTGCGAATTTAATATTTGTTTTAAAAAACGTGATTTTTATATTATTACAGTAGAAATCTATCCTATTTTACAGCTTAAACGAAACATAAATAGTTATATTACAATTTGTTCGTCCCAAATATTTAAGTTATTGGTTGACAATAAAGATACATATTTATCAAAAAAGCTTCAAATTCTCCATACGATTTTACTATGGCGGCTGCGCGCCGATTTGAATATGCGCCGCACGAGCTCTGTCATTATCTGTCTTACGTTCGGCGCAGTCTTAATAACATCTCGTTTGTAAATTGTGGAAAATGTTGTTGATTATACTTTTTATAAGTTATTTGATAAGCTCCACTATGGTGTTTATCAAAAGCACTACTCATTGAAATTAAACTGCTATATACGGATTTTATCGCGTTGTTTATTTGACACTTTACTACAAAATTTTGAAAATTGTTACACTACTACTACTATTACACTTTACTAATTTTTAAGCTAATTAAATTATTATTAAACTATTTAGATTTAATTTATTTTTACACTTTCCCCGACGTTTCGGTTGCTTTTCAGCAGCCATGGTCACGGGGAGACTATGTCAATGAATAATATTCGCGTAAATAGAAGACAATATTATGTAAAAAAGCACTACTGTTAATAAAATAAGTAATGTACAATTGATAAATTGCCACATAAAAAAAAAAAATACTTATCGTCACCTAAGTTGACGGCTAAACCCTGGCAACATTTTTTTCCATCTATAAATATTAAAAATCTTGTTTGTGGTCGCACTCCTTCAAACAGCTTGACCGGTTTTTATGATCATTTTATATGTACATTTGGTAGGTATGAGAATAGGTTGTAAATTACATTTCATACCTCTAGAAATAATTTATATGTCAGAACAACGTTTCGCGGGTCATCTAGTAATATTATAAAGACTAGCTTTTACCAATAGCTTTGCTTCTTTACTTTTAAGAAAAATAACTTTACCACAGGAACCGTTATTATAATAACTTACCAGTGAATGACCTTGTTCCATCTGGGAGTCCTACCGCCGCTGGGGTCGGTATGGGTCTCGTAAATGCAGTGTCCTACGCGCATGCGCACGTAAGGGTCCATACGGGTCAGACCTGCGGCACAAACATTTAGCTTAAAAGCGGCATTATAACTCAAAAACGGAGCGGAATTATAACGCATTTGACTGCCTGGTTGTCGCAGTGGATTGGGCCTGATGTGCATGAGATCTCAGGTTCAGGCAGTTTTGTTGAGTTTTTCTATCACGGTATTCTCAGTACAATCACGGCGTTTAGAGTTGTACTCAGTAGACTGCAATTGGGCTATCATATGCAGATTTTATAAAGAATTTATAAAATCGACAAAATGTTTCAGAGATTTTGAGAGATTGACAGTATAAGATTTGAGTAGTAGAGCTTCGCTGATTTCAGCATAAATGGGCCGGCTCGACCGGGGAAGGACTACCCTCTCACAGAGTATTGACGTGAAATACCGGTACCTATTCCTACTGTTGTGTTTCGTTCGGTGAGTGAGAGTGGCGGAGGCCCAATCACCCCCTTTCCCCCATTCCCGCTCCTTCTCCTTCCCAATTTCTTTCCTAAAAGGTCGGCAACGCGCAAGTAATGGCTCTGGTGTTGCAGGCGTCCATAGGCTACGGTGACCACTTACCATCAGGTGGGCCGTAAGCCTGGTTGCAACGATAGTTGTATAAAAAAAAATGGCTTAGTGATTGTGTGTGTTGGTGGTCGTCTCGACATTGCCACTACGCTTTGTTGTGGGTTCGAATCCCAAACGCGACAAAAAATTGTGTGATCTGCAAATGCATGTTCTGAGTGGGTATTTTTGTTTAAATGTTTGTGCGGGAGTTATTTTTTAAGACTGCGCCGGGCGTAAGTCAGTTAATGACAGAGCTCGTGCGGCGCATGTTCAAATCGGCGCGCGGCCGCCATAATAACAATGTATGGAGGATGTGTAGTGCTTTTTTGATAAATATGTATCTTTATTGTCAACCAATAACTTAAACATTTGGGACGGACAAATTATATAATATAACTATTTGTTTCGTTTAAGCTGTAAAATAGGATGGATTTCTACTGTTGTAATCTAAAAATCACGTAACACGAACTTACTTGTTTGCATCGTTCGTGCAAATTTATTTAATTTTTTAGGCGAAAATATTAATTATTTTAAGTTATTTACTCGGAGTAATTGTAAACACATTAATAGTTATAGTAAATGTATATTTTATATTTGTATTAAACTAAAAGTGTCGATTTTATTCACTTAACTGTGACCACCTGTTTTGGCACATTTCGCTCGGCGCAGTCTTAAAGAGAAACAAAATATTAGCGCATTCAAACAATCAAACGATCTTACTCTTCCGCTTTATCATATTCGGGGATAAGTATGAAGTTGCCGCTTTGTATAAAGAAAATCGGTAACGTTGTGGTTTTAATACTATTTCATCAATCTTTTCTGAATGGTGAATTCAAATTCGATGCCTTTTTTTTCAATTAATAGTTGTTTTATTTGCGCAAATATAATTGTTTGTCTTAAATTAGCAAAACCATCAACCAACATTTTATTAAGGTGAATTGAAACAAGGATATATGGGCAGATACTAAGCGATACAAATTGTGTAAGTTATAAATATTTGTTATTAATAATACATGTTATTAATAATATATATAGTCTCTTCTCTTCTCTCTTAGCCTTTATTATTCCCAAGTCACTTGGAGTCGGCTTTTTCCGGTCTAACCGGATTTGACTGGATATCAGTTTTTACACGGAGCGGCTGCCACCTGACCTCCGCAACCCGAAGGCTAACGATACCCTAAGGCTAGACCAGTGTCAGGATATTAGAGGGTACTGACTATCCCAATAACGACTGCCATAGATGTTCATGGCAGCCGGGACCGACGGCTTAACGTGCTTTCCGAGGCACGAAGCAGGCGATAATTGTTAATCAATATGCACATAATTTCGAAAAGTCATATAACTTCCGAAAGTCAGAGGTGCGTGACGTGGGTTCGAACCCGAGACCTTCTGCATTGCAGTCTGTTGGTTTCCCCACTGAGCTATCGCTGCTCTTAATATATATAGTCTATTCTCAAAATATAAATGTATTTTAAAACAACTATTGCATTTTATACAGAAACCACTAAATAAGATGTAGGATATATACCGTGATTTCATACCTAAATATAATATAATAATATAATATTCTACCACATACACACAACACCATCTAGCCCAAACTAAGCAGAGCTTGTACTATGGGTACTAGACAATGGATAAACATACATATATACCTTTTTTTTTGTAAATACATACATATTATACATAGAAACACCCAGACCAAGACAAACATCCATGTTCATGCACACAAATGTTTGACTTCTGCGGGAATCGAACCCGCGACCTCATGCGTGGCAGTCGGTTACACCAACCACTACGCCATCGAGGCCGACAATACCTAAAGACCTTATATTAGAAGATTAGAATAGATGACATATCGTATGAAGTTGTTATAATTAGATCTACATTATATAATCCGGTTTATGTATTAGTCAAGGCCATTTAATATTAGCAATTGATTACGTGTTTTTAAATAATTAACAATACGAATTAATACTATTTGACTCTACTTCTTCTTAACCCACAACTTCGTCCGCGTGAATCTTACGGGGACGTATACCGCGATAAAAAGTAAGTAAATAATGTGTTAAACCAGGACTCGGTATATCTGTGTATCAAATTTTATTGAAATCTAATATAAATAATAGTTTTCGAGTGATTGCGTATCAAAATACACACATCGTCACGATTTTTGACATTGATAGAATAATAGCATATATTTTGTGATCCACAATGCGGGTCTGGATATTTTTTGCTTCCGTTGTTTATTTTGTAATGTTCGCCACGATACAGACATTATTAATAGTGCGAGAAATATCTTTACAAATAAAAAACATGATGATTTCATTTGAATATTATAATTTATATTATTAGATCACAAAATCAAATCAACCATGCTTCAAACTAGTTATATTATTGGAGGTCAAAATATCTAAATGCGCAATAACGTACGTCATGTGGTATCTAGATTTCTATATACATACTAGCTGACCCGGCAAACGTTGTTCAACCACATAAACTATTTCTTAGCGTTATGAAATATACTTTGCGACCTATTCCCATACCTAACAAATAAATACATAAAAAATCATAAAAATCGGTCGAGCCGTTTCGGAGGAGTGCGAGCACAACACCGTGATACAGGACGACATCGTCAATATTGACGAAGTTCCTTTAAATAAAGATTATAACACAAAAAAAAAAACCGTGACATGAGATTCCTATAATAATTAAGGATGACAAACAAGTAGATTGGTAATATAAAAATGGTCATAAACATAAAGAATTTGCCAGGTTGAAATGAGAGAATACTGTTCACACTCTGCAACGAACTGCGTCTTCCTCGTAAATAAAAATACTTTAACAGATATACATGTGTCTAGTAATCTTCATTTCCTAGTAATATGTTTTTCTCCTAGTAATAGATTTGATATCGCTTTAACGGCGAAGGAAAACGTCGTAAGGAAACCTGCACATCTAATAGTTCTTCATAATGTTCTCGAAGATATTTAAAGTCTGCCAACCCGCAGTGGGCCAGCGTGGTGGACTATGGCCTAACCTTTCGCACACTGAGAAGAGGCCCATACGCAGTAGTGAGACAGTTTAATACAGGACTGATATCCAACTCTTTTATCGATCATTAATTTAAACAGTTATTAGCATTTTATATAATTCTTGTCAAACTAGTCTATCATCAGTTCAGTATCAACGGTAATATGTATTCTGCTACTAGAAATTAAATAACATTATAATTTTACGACTGCCTTTGCTGCGTAGCGGTATTGAAAGCGACAACTACATATATGAGCTCTTGGACAAGATTCCCGGATCAAGCAGTGATACTTGGCTTTATATCAAGGAATTCTTAGCAGCAGCACGTAGTCTGGCATTCTGCCTCGTAGACTATGAGCTCGTCCTCTATTAGGTGGGACCAAAAATCTTAGCTGTGAGAGGAGGCAAACGAGCAGACGGATCGCCTGATGGTAAGCGATTACCGCCGCCCATGGACAAACCTAACGAAATGTGAAATACACGTCTGAAAATTCCTTAAATATACCGTCCGGTCACTGTAATATTTCTTTGTGAAAACCAGCTCCAGCACTAGAAATAATTCCTATATTGCGTATATACAAAATATTACAGGCATATTGTTTTATAGCTTGCTTTTAGGTTCATCAATACAGCCACGAACAGGTATGGGTGTAAATAATGACTGCACATCAAAACTAACTTTCTTTGTCAGTGAGACGTAGGTGTTTAATCTCACTCACAAATTGGTATGAATCCTTCACGTGTGCTCTTGCGTTGCCTCTGAGTGGTGAGAGTATCTTCGCTACGTGCTAAGCCAGTCTGTAAGTTGGTGTGTCGATCTGACTCACAATAGGACATAGGGGAGCGTTTGCCTTGTGTATTAACACATAACATTAACACTTTTTTTTTTAAATATATGAAATATATATTATATATTATTTTGTAATGTTACACCTTGTTTAAGCTAGAATTTGCATTGTTGTTACACTCAGTCGTATTTTAACAACTTTTTTTGCAACTCGTGATCATGGACAGTTCCGTAAAGTTTCTTTTTGAGTCTTATTCTGAGTTCGCATGTCAAGAACCGTCATGCTCACTCAAAATGTCATTGCTTGTGGTGTCGTCATGGGCCGGGTCGATCCCTTCCCTTCAATATGGCGAAGGGGGCGATGGCTGGCCCATGCGTCTTACTCGTGAACGGATGCTACTTGTGGTGACTGGTCGACCTTGGTATCGTGGAATTCGATGATTTACTTACTACATTTTTATTTAAACAGTTAGATTAAACTACAGACAACAATCATGCCTTGCCTTGATTATTAATGTACATGTAAGTGGATGCTCCTATTTACCATACTGCTGCTTTAGAGGCTACCATCAAATTTTATAAAATACTTGAGTATGTTCAGTAATAGTTCATGGAGAAATGGTTGCAGCACCTTACAGCTCTTATGATTTGTAAACAAAAACTTGGCGATTAAAAAGACTGACCATGAGTTTCTTTGAAATTAAACTGCTATATACGGATTTTATCGCGTTGTTTATTTGACACTTTATTACAAAATTTTGCAAATTGTTACACTACTACTACTATTAAACTTTACTAATTTTAAGCTAATTAAATTATTATTAAACTATTTAGATTTCATTTATTTTTACACTTTCCCCGACGTTTCGGTTGCTTTTCAGCAGCCATGGTCACGGGGAGACTAAGATGGCAGTTGTCTCAATGTTCCAGTCTTGTCGTCTTGTCAGTCATGAGTTTCTTGCCCTTGCTTTGCTGAACGTGGCAGTAAATGTAAATTCGCAGAAAAAAATTGTTACTTTGACGTATAAGTGTTACCTTGTAACCTAATCTGAACAAATTTATTTTGAATTTGAATTTGAATTTATTTTTGGTAACCCATACAGCTTTGGAATTTTTATGCAGGCTGGTATTAATTGTTTAACGTCTAGATTTATTTTCTCGGAGTATTTATTGATGATATCTTTGGTTTGCATTACTATCTAGGTTGTAGTCTTTTTTTTTTTTTTGCATTGTTTCTTGCTTTGACCCTTACCTCTCCGCGGGGCGACGGAGAGGTTATTTCGGGCTCACCGGAGAAAAGATACCCCGGTAATACTGACTAAACCTACCACGGTGTTCCTCGACATAACCATAGACGGCGAGGCCGCGGGAACCGCTTTTTCAAGCAATCGCGACCCTGGTTGTATCGTCTGTTTTAACCTGTTTAGATGTAGTATCATCCGAAAGTAAATTTTCAATTTTATGTTTGTAATCTGACGTATCCATTACGAAACGGGGCAAAGTGTAAATATAAATAGGTTTAATTAAATTAAATAGCTTAAACAGTAGTAAAATTCAATAATAGTAGTTTTAGTGTTTCAATATTATGTAATAAGTGTTTAAAGTAAAATAAACAACACGATAAAATACGTATAAAGTGTTTAATTTCAATATATAACATTCGCGTAAACATAAGACAATAAAAGTACTTTTTATTTTAAATCAATTATCGCCTGTTAGACGGTGATAATAAAGTTTACTAATGGTGAAAGAATTTTTTAATTCGGTAGTGTAGTTACAAAAAAATAAAAATAAAAAAACCTTTCCTCCTTATAATATTAGTATAGATAGGATACATATAAAAAAAAACTATTATAGCGCTATTTTATACTACGTCAAATTGTTTACAAAAAGCGTCACACCAAAACATGTTTTTGGACAACACCTTGTCGCAAATAAATGACATATTATTTAGATATAACATGACTCATGAATAATAAAATGCCATGGCGAACTATAAATGGACATCGGGCAGCAATTTAAGTAGGTACAATTAATGACGATAGAAATCGATACGTTCAGCCGTAGGAAAGAGTTTTATTGATAGTCGTGCTATGAATACTATTTATTAAGTTTGAGATTGGAAAGACAGAGCGGGCTGCGCCATTTTGCTTAAATCTGGCATTTCGCATTAACGTGGATTTTCTATAAACCGGGAGATTTCACTTTAAGAGTATTGACGCCCGTGGCCTGTGCCGAATGGCAACGTCGCAAATGCCAACTAATATTATAAATGCGAATGTGAGTTTGTTTGTTTGTTACGCTTTCACGTATTAAATACTCGACAGAGCATTATTAAGTTTTGAACACGTTATCAGGGATACAGTAAAGGACTTAGAGTACCTTGCGTCCAGAAAAGTATGTACTGTTAAATATTTATTGACAAAATCTACATTAATTTCATTCAAGCGAATGAAATCGCGGGCAAAATTTAAAAAGTGTCAAATTTTGAAGATTTTATATAGAATCATCTAAGTTAACTTTATTTTTAAAACTAATTTAATACACTCTATAGATTAAGGTAAAATTGTATCATTGAGTGAAATATAATTATATATGTAATTCTTTTACTATACAACATGTAACATAATAAAAGCACACCCTGAAAGTAGTTTGTTCAAAATCGGCTACTGAATCAATTCCAGCAATTTTTAATATCGGTAATTTACATCCCTAAAATAATTAAAACGAATTAAATTATAGCCACCCATTTATTAAAAAGCTGAAATAAACGAAAATGTATCATAATTCAAGGCAATAAGGTTTTTGATGCAATAAAGGCAATGATGTTAGATTTATTGTAATATACCCGTACTATCCGCGCACAATAAGGAGAACTAGTTCGTTAAATTAAAATATTTAAGTACATAAAAGTAACATTTTAATGATTATATTATTATTACGATTTAATAATCTAATTGGGGTGTTTGAGGTTGTGCGTTATATCTGTGACATGTTGTATAAACATTGGGTCAAAAATATTCAATGCGTAGTGTAGAAAGATCTCTGTCGCACTACTTTGTGTTGTATTCATTTGTTCGTAATCTGTGACCAATGGTTATTGTTCAGCGTATCTTGTTATGACTAACTAAATTCATATTATGATTAAGTTAGTGTAACCAGGGCCCAATTGAAAACCAGCGTCAAGCTGTCGTCTGACACATGCTGAACTGGGCCCTATTCTGACATAACTATTAGACATTCACATCACTTTTTTTTTTTTTTGGTTTCATTCTGCTTAAGTTTATTTTTGTATGTATCTAATTCTTTTTATTTCATACTTGTTATTATGTGTCAAATAAGCATTTTTTTTTCTTTCCTCTTTCTTAACCTTGACGTTTCTAAGTGTTACTTTGTAATCAATGAATAGAAATTTTGATTTAATTTGACTCACCGTAATTTTTGGAGAGCTTGGCTTGCGCTATTGTGATGCTGAGCCTTGCTGTCAGTGGTGGACCGGCAGGTGGCATCTAAATCAAAACAACACATATTTTTATAAAGTTATTGTATACATCAATGTTACGCTTTCGTCAAACAATATAAGTTTTTGGGCATATGTTTGGCTACTAAGGAGTTGGTAGGACGATACAAAGCCAACTTTCAGGATTTCCAACGGGCCACGTGTTTATTTAGTTACTTTATAAGTAAATAATAATAATAATAATATTCTACCACGTACACACAACACCATCTAGCCCAAACTAAGCAGAGCTTGTACTATGGGTACTAGACAATGGATAAACATACACATATATATTTTTTTTGTACATACATCCACATTATACATAGAAACACCCAGACCAAGACAAACATCCATGTTCATGCACACAAATGTTTGACTTGTGCGGGAATCGAACCCGCGACCTCAGGCGTGGCAGTCGGTTACACCAACCACTACGCCATCGAGGCCGTCAAACACATTGATGTATAAAAAACCGGATAGATTATTCTTTATTGTTAGTATACCATTTTATAATAATAATTATGTCCACAAGACCGAATTTTGGACACGGTGGCCCTTCGCAGAGAGCTGTTAGCTATTTAGGATATATTAGGTATAGGTAGTGCACAAGTGTGTGCGATACCATAAATGCACTCTCTATTACCTCTCTCGTATAATCCGATGGGACGGTAATCTGACACGACCGGAGAGAGATCAGGCGCAGGATCAACGGATTTACGTACTTGCCTAGACACGGGGTTGTGCAACACCGCTAATATTCTAACTTCGGGCTACTATTGAGAATTTCGCAATATAAAACCATTTTTAGTAATTTGATGGCAAGACCCGTGTATCAAACGCGACACTTTATGCACAGCAGACGACATTAACTACTGCTGCCCTGTACGTGGTGAAATGCATTTTGATTTTATAATATCAATCAAGCTATGTCGGTAGTTTAAGTACTATGATGGATAACCTTGTCCTAAGATTTAAGTCGTAAGACTCGTTTGCGCCAACGACAATGATTATTTCTCTTGGTATGACCAGGTTCTATAGACACTTCAGCTTACTTATACTATTTTTCCGAGAACTTTAGTACTTTAATGGGAAACCACGTTTCTAAGTTATTTGCCCCTAATAAAATCTTTAAGCAGCAGCAGTGATAGCTCAGTGGGGAGACCAACAGACTGCAATGCAGAGGGTCTCGGGCTCGAACCCACGTCGCGCACATCTGACTTTCGGAAGTTATATGACTTTTCGAAATTATGTGCGTATTGATTGACAATTATCGCCTGCTCCGTGCCTCGGAGAGCACGTTAAGCCGTCGGTCCCGGCTGCCATGAACATCTATGGCAGTCGTTATTGGGAAGTCAGTACCCTATAATATCCTGACACTGGTCTAGCCTTAGGATATCGTTAGCCTTCGGGTTGCGGAGGTAAGGGTAAACTGATACCCCGTCAAATCCCGTTAGACTAGAAAAGCCGACCCCAAGTGACTTGGGAATAATAAAGGCTAGGGAGAAGAAGAAAAAATTCTTTAAGCACGCGCAGCTGTTACTTATATTCGAAAACCATATCAAAAAGTCGTATGTATTACTTAGAAGGACGCGACATAAGAAACAGATCAACCGAACGATAGTTTCAATGTCAGAACTACAGAAACCGGATTTTCATAGTAGCCTCTATGACTATACAAAAAATGTTACGACTGTGATATAATTAATTGCACAACGTTTATTATCTAAATCTATTCTGGTAAGCCCGCTAATACATACTTTCGACATAAAGTGGTATTATTATATGGCGTCATTTATTCAAAATAATAATATCATATTTTGTTTTTCTGCCTCGTTTATACAGCGTGTAACAGAAGGGTGTGGTCATATTTTAGGACCTTAATGTATATCTGCTAAACCCAAGAGCAAAAAAAAGGAAAATTATCATTTCATTTATTTATTATTAAAATATTAATTGATTTACAAAATTGCGCCTGGTCATTTTCGGGTTGATGCAGCTCACCTGAGTCAGCTTTTAGTCTTCTTTAACTATCGAATAGACTGTTTGATATTGATAAGTTGGTAGAAAGAAAACTATATCTTAGTGAAGATCGCTCATAGCCAGATGCACTCACTGATCGGTAAACGATTAGCGAGGTTAAGCAACGTTGGCTGCGGTCAGTCTAGATGGCTGACCGCTTAGTGGTATTTCATCTGAGCGTCTCCGTGCTTCGGAGGGCACGTGAAAAGTCGGTGCCGGTTGTTGTCAAATTGACAGCAGTCGGTAAGCCACGTCAGAGGCTTACGGACGGCTTAAAAAACTCTTGACAACAGGTTGGCCACTAACCACACGAAAAAGAAAGTAAGCGCAGATAATGTATACGGATTTATTTGCCGCGGTTTTTTTTTAACAGGGTCTATATTATATGACACTTAAATATGACCACACCTTTCTGTTACACCCTATATACATACATAACCTCAAGCCTATATCTCCGGAGGTGTAGGCCGGTATGTATTAATAGTATGTCTTAATGAATTTTTAAGCGAGGGTTTGTGTTTTCAAATAATAAGTGATAAGATAGTATTGCCTTCGATCAGGTATAGACCCTGACATCGCGCTGCTCCTGAGAATTTCTAGCTTTTGCACACAAACCGATCTTGCTTCATCTATATAAGTTCTTAAAACCGATACCCGGAACGGGTAAAATAAATAGCATTTTCCTGTTCAGGTTGTATTTTCTTG
Source organism: Catocala fraxini (assembly GCA_930367265.1). NCBI lineage: Eukaryota > Metazoa > Arthropoda > Insecta > Lepidoptera > Erebidae > Catocala > Catocala fraxini. Next base: position 18,407,851 of record OV884045.1, read on the forward strand.
TCAAAAAAGCACGGGAGGGTACAATAAAGGGTAATAGGCTCATCCCACATTATGAAGGGTTTAAAACCATGGCTAGTGACATCACTATCGGAGGTGGTTTGCAGTATTACAACCAAAGTCTCACACATATATATATGTATATATATTCAGCATGAATGGGCTGGCTCGACCGGGGAAGGACTACCCTCTCACAGAATATAGACGTGAAATAGCAGAATTCCTACTGTTGTGTTTCGTTTGGTTAGTGAGAGCGCCGGAGACCCAATCACCCTCTTTCCCCCTTCCCGCTCCTTCTCCTTCCCAATTCCTTTTATTCCTAAAGGGTCGGCAAGGCGCAAGTGATGCCTCTGGTGTTGCAGGCGTCCATAGGCTACGGTGACCACTTACTATCAGGTGGGCCGTAAGCTTGTTTGCCACCTTAGTAGTATAAAAAATAAGAAACAGAGCATAATTTATTATCTTATATAGCGCGACTTCTTTTTAATTAAATAAAAATATACTTACTGTAGCGCCGCTTAACTGTTGCTGCAACGCCAGTGCGGCCTGGTAGTCAGCGTCCACGGTGTCACCTGTGCCATCTGCTCGGAGGAAACCAGCAGGCAAGGGGCCTAGCAGCACCTGTGTCAGAATAAACAGCCTTAGAATCAATGTGAACAGGACAAGGGCATCCGAGGTCGTGGAGGTTAGCGGTGGGGCAGACACGATATTTTACAAAGGTAATATTAACAACTCATAACAAATGTGTTTATTAAATGTATTTGTTATCCTTATTTAATATATATAATATATTATATAAAGCGATAGCTCAGTGGGGAGACCAACAGACTGCAATGCAGAGGGTCTCGGGTTAGAACCACGTCGCGCACCTCTGACTTTTGGAAGTTATATGACTTTTCGAAATTATGTGCGTATTGATTGACAATTATCGCCTGCTCCGTGCTTCGGAGAGCACGTTAAACCGTCGGTCCCGGCTGCCATGAACATCTATGGCAGTCGTTATTGGGAAAGTCAGTACCCTCTAATATCCTGACACTGGTCTAGCCTTAGGGTATCGTTAGCCTTCGGGTTGGGGAGGTCAGGTGGCAGCCGCTCCGTGTAAAAACTGATATCCAGTCAAATCCGGTTAGACCAGAAAACCCGACCTCAAGTGACTTGGGAATAATAAAGGCTAAGAGAGAAGACTTAATATATATAATATTATAAAGAACTGTGACAATGAATGTGAGTTTGTTTGTTACGCTATCACGAACTATAGGATCGCTCGTTATAAAATTTTGCATACATATGTCAGAAATACAGAAAATGACATACGGCACCCTAATCCAGAAAAAAAGTACTGTTCCTGAGACAAATAAATTTATTGACAAAATCTATATTAATGCGAGGGAATCCGCGGCGAAAATCTAGTAGTGATATAATTAATTCGACATCTGCGTTAACTATAAAGAAAAGATTGTGAGGGCACCTATATGACTGACAGTTGTTTATAATATTTTCCATAGTAGGTAATAATATGTGAAATCGGTTCCAACTTGCACTATGAATAGCTGTTTTCGTACAGACAAGAATTCCATGCGCTACTAATATGATTTTATTATTATAGAATAGAAAATAATTTGTTTATTTGACAAAAAGTTACAAGTTATGGCCTTAAGTTTATTATAAAGTTCGCTATGTTCTGACATCAAGTCATGTTAATTTATACCGGTTTTAAAAATACAGCGAATTAATAAAAAAAACATGAAATAATTTTCCTTTACATTTAAATTACATAAAAATTATTATTATTGATATTCACTTATTTTAATTACATCGTTTTTTTTTAATTCTTTGTTGATATGTTATTTTTATTGCATTACATTCTTCATTAATTAAATTACAATATTTTTTTATTTCTTTTTATCCAACAAATGTGGCAAACAAGCATACGGCCCACCTGATGGTAAGTGGTCACCGTAACCTATAGACGCCTGCAACACCAGAGGCATCACTTGCGCGTTGCCGACCCTTTAGGAAAGGAAGTGGGAAGGAGAAAGAGCGGGAAGGGGGAAAGAGGGTGATTGGGCTTTCGGCACTCCCACTCACCGAACGAAACACAACAGTAGGAAAACTGCTATTTCAAGGTTATATTCTGTGAGAGGGTAGGTAGTCCTTCCCCGGTCGAGCTGGCCCATTCATGCTCAAATCAGCGATTATTCTATTAATAATAGTATAATATGTTAGGTTTTATGTCTATGCAAGTATTTAAAACCGATCCTGGTTGTCATACTTACCTACATCCATCTATATAGGGTCTCTATAGTGCTAGTCCGGGGCAAGTCTTAGGATGGAGCAAGATCCACTTATGGATTATATCTTTATATATACATAAATCTTCTGTGCGTGTGTTTGTAATTAAACTCCTCCTAAACGGCTGGACCGACTTTGATGAAATGTTTTGTGTGTTCAAGTGGATTAATTCTCGAATCCACTTAAAAACTATTTAGATTTAGATTTGGTTTTTTTTTCGTGTGTTCTGGACGACGTCTTTCGGGACAGCTAGTTATATATACATATTTATTATCCACCATACCAGCTGTGCGTAAAAGTATGGAATTTGGAAGTCCTCAAATCCTGGGCTACTTCCTAATATTCTGACATATGGTTTAAACATATTCATCATTACAAAACTGATATTAAGTCGAATCTGTTTAGACCAGAACGCTGACTCCAATACACTTTAGAATATTAAAGTAGGAAAATCTCAAAATGCAAATTAAATAATTACATTGATGCATCATATTTATATTATGCTGAGGTTGACGTCATTAATTTGTAAAATGAAAGGACGAGGATGTTTTTTTATAACGTGACTGAGAAGTTATATCGGACTCACCGGGGAAAGACGTTGAGCGACATCCCGGTAATACCGACTAAACCTACCACGGTGTTCCTCGACAAATAACCGCAATCGGCGGGGCCGCGCGAATCGCTTGCACATGTAATCGCGACCCCGTCATATGAAACAGCAGGCCACTACACAAATAGACTTGCCCTTTGGGCACCACTAATTTTATCCCTACTGTCCCCCTGAGGGGTGACAGACACACGATACTGAGGCGCGCTTTGGAACACGCACGCCGCCTCTCGGACCTGGTGCTGATCGGGTGGCGGGCAGGCCCACGAAGCCCACCACACCCAGGTCAAACCTCAGGGTTGTTGGAGGTCGTCTCGCGCCCTCCGGCGCCCGGCTCTGCGGTTGGGGGAGAGGGTTTAAGCGGTCCATCTCCCGCTCCGCCACCTCCTTGATGGAAATCACTTCCTCACAGAAGGAAGCGACGGCGCTCCACAACCTCTCACTCTGGACTGTCTGGGAGCGAGAGGGCAACTAATCCGACTGCCGCGATCAACTCACGGCGCTGCGATACCCAGGTGAGGCAATCCGCCAAAGTATGCAGCGCCGTGTCCATAACAACGTCGCGACAGTCGCCGCACTGGTGACAACCGGGCGTCTCTTGCCGGTTTATGCGACACAGGAACTGGCCAAAACTACCGTGGCCAGTTATTGCCTGTGTCAGCCGGAAGGTGAGGGCGCCATGCCGCCTCTCCAGCCACTCCTCAAACACGGGACTTACCGCCACAATCGTGGCGTGCCTGATAATTGTTTTAACGTATGGCAACAAAACATCTTTGCAGTTATATGTGTTTATAATAAATGCCAAGGCATACAAAATACGGTCAAAATTTATATTCCAAGTATCTGGTTTGTTGATTAAACATTTTACACTTCGAAACATAAAACGAACCTGGATTTAAAATTCTGAACCTCATCAAAAATTAAAGTCATCGATCGGACGCTTTCTCCTTCTTCAAAACTGCACTTTCACGAACGTACCGTTCCTGATGTTTGTAAGTGGCTGTAGAAACGTATAGATTTTCTACTAAATGCTTTCTCACTGTGTGGTTCAATACTGACATCGATGCAACGCACAAAAATAACGGCACCCTCGATACTTGGCGACTGAGTATTCTGCTGCTGATACTTTGTCGCCAATACCGAAAAGCACTCAACTATGAGTGATTCTTGTGAGACATGATATCACTACATCAGTTCGTGATGCGGGGGCTGCAATTTGGATGTATCTTACTCAGATTCAGTATTACGAAAGTTTGTCACAGATGTTTGTCCAAAGTGCACATTGCAACTGCAGAACTATTTTTAATAGGCATTGACTAGGTACTTGGTAAATGACACCATTACCACAGATTGCATAAATATACTGTACAAGTTAAACCCGGCCACGCTTCGCTGTGGCTCAGTCTAATATTTTAGATTGCATGTTCCCGTGGAACTTCGGGATAAATATATTTAAAATAGTATAGAAATATAGATTAAGTACTACACTTTGAAGCAGCGATAGCCTAGTGAGAAACCGTTGGACTGCCACGCAGAGGTCTCGAGTCTCGCGTCTCTGACTTTTCGAAGTTATGTGCGTAATAAGTAGTTAACTATCGCTTGCTGAAACTGTGAAGGAAAATATCGTGAGGAAATCTGCATGTCTAAGTGTTCTCCATAATGTTCTCGAAGATATGTGAAGTCGGCCAATCCACACTAGGCCAGCATGGTGAAATATGGCCTAACCCTTCTCACACTGTGAAGAGGCGCTTGCCCAGTAGTGGGATAGTTTAGTACAGGGCTGATATTGTTATATTACTAGATTTTGCCCGCGCCTTCGTTCGCGTTTACCTAGATTTTGTGAATAATTTTGTATTCCTCGAGAGCAGTAGATACTTTTTCTGTTAAGGTTTTGTACTACACGTGCAAAGCCGGGCAAGTCGCTAGTAAAATATAATTTAAATAACCATAATTTTTCATAGAATAGTAGGTATACGAAAACTAACGAAGTTTTCTTTTGTCATTGTCAATACAGTTTGTGTCAATTACTCAGTGGAACAAGTTAAATTATTGAGGGAGGTCCAATAATGCTATTGAGGTCCGACTGATAAGGGCTGGAGCACTCTAGACCCTATGGACTCGGCGCCTGTATATATAATACTAATTGCAGCAATTCACATTTGTTGTCACCTAACGACTCCCCCAAAGACCCTTAACTAAGTTCTTACGTAAAAAATAGACTTTAACTTCCGCATTTATAGTACGGCTTCATAACTTGTTCCGTCACAAAACATTATGTGACATTTATTCAGCTCATTCCCGTCTCTAAGTGACATTAAACAGTTCCCCCTTCGCCTAATTAGCGTCACGTGATATAAGAACGTCCCCAAAGTACGCGCGTTTCGCGTGCAGGCATTTAACCTACATTGCTATGTTTCACCGACCACGGAGCTATAGGATTCGCTAACAGTGCAGTTGCAATAAGTAAGTGCTTTTATTTCAGCTTAGGCCGCTACTTCGTATGCGACAGCTAATATAGAATTTACGGCCATGGCGGCTGGTCTTAATGGAGACTGGCCAGGAGGTATTATAGTGCACAAGTGTGTGCGCATTGGATGAAATTTCTACGAATATGTGAAAGATGCATTTAATAATATCAGCCCTGTATTAAACTGTCCCACTGCTGGGCACGGGCATCTTCTCAATGTGGGAAGGGTTAGGCCATAGTCCACCACGCTGGCCCAGTGCGGGTTGGCAGACTTCACATATCTTTGAGAGCATTATTGAGAACTCTTAGACATGCAGGTTTCCTCACGATGTTTTACGTCACCGTTAATTAACTATTTAATACGCACATAACTTCGACTGACTAAGAAAATTTATAAGGCTAGTGTGAATGGAACAGTCGCAAGAGGAAGACCTAGGCGAACGTTTCTTGATCAGATCGGAGGCATTCTGGACAAAGGCCAGGTTAAGAGCACTTTGAACCGACGGGCGTGTATGAGGAATGTGATGAAAGTGAATGAAGCCAGAGAAGTGTGTCAGGATCGTAGCAAATGGAAATCCGTAGTCTCTGCCTACCCCTCTGGGAAACAGGCGTGAATCTATGTAATGTAATATAATGTTGTTAGTAAGTAATAACCGCTATTAATGGACTTTAGCAATGTCAGAGGTATAGGTACCTATACGTAGCTAAACCATTGTCTACTGAGATGCGTATATAAGCAGGAGGCCCGGTTAACCGTGTCCACGTCAAACTTGGCTGGTAAAGTGCCTTTCGAGAGAGCAGTAATAACTAGAGCGACCCATCACTTCTTCATCCTCTTCTGGTTATAAGCAAAGAGAGGAACACAGTGGTGGTTTGGCTGGTAAAAACCTGGCACACTCCTCCGCCGATCCCTAGGCGAAGGAAGTGCATGAGGATATTATTGGAAGGTTTCAACAGAAAAATCTAGAGCAGTATGTTGGCCATCGTCCTTTGCGGCCAGAGATCAACATGGAAGCTAAGCCAAGAAATGCCAATGCCGAGATGGGAATACCATCTGTAAACCTCGTTTGAAGAAGGATAGTAAGAGCGCTTGATTAACACAGTGCCAAGTAAATCATTTCAGGTACGTAAGCGTTATCGCTGAAAGCGTACTGTACTGGAGAAAAGCGAGAGAATGTTGCCAGCCTTCCAGATAAAGTTGTGTCGAGTGGTGAGATGGTAGAAAGCTTAAGAATGGTAGTATAATAATAAGTGCTAGCTGATTAATATTCAGATGAATCGAATAGAACCAGTGTACAAAAATTTACTAAAAAAAATATGCAGGTAGATATGAATATTAGTTTACATATTGTTATAGATAACCATTCAACTATTTTTAGAATCTAATACATTGCATATATTGTAAACAAAAAAGTAAAAAGTACCTATTACAAATTGCAAATAAACGTTGTCTGTATATTGAAGATATTTCTTAAAACCGAATTGCAATTGATTAATGAAGGGTTTCTGAATCTATATTTTACTTCTTCATGTCTGTTTGTATGTTAAACAGAACAAAAACCATTTAACAGATTTTTTGAGCAGTTTGGTAGATTGAGTTGCAACTTATAATGAAAGTTACGTTCAATCTAATTCCGTTTGATCAAACTAGTATGCCAGATGCATAGACTGATTCGCGTAAATGATTTTGCAAACTCAGTTTCGAAGTCAGATTTGTAATCCAAGCAAACAAGTTGAGGGCGCACCTTAATGCACTAAACGGCAACGTTCCGCCAGATATTCGGCGGCCGAATATCCGGTATCCGGCTAAACTGCTACCGTTTCATCTCTAGTATACACTCAGTTATTAAATTATTATGAAATAAAAATACCTAGGGATGAAAAAAGAACAAATAAATCATAAAAAGAAAAGAACATATAAAACATAAAAAAGAGAAAAAAAAAGTAGAATAATATTAAAAGGCACAATATCTTAATTTGAATATCCAAACTTTCTATTGCAACTAACTGTTAACCTTTTTATGTAAACGGTTTTACTTGAGTATATCAACAAACAATACTAATTAGATGACACATATGAAAAGTATCACATTATTATTATACAAAGAACTCGATTTATTATTTGTTTTTATCATGTCTTATCAGATATAATACCTTTTACTAGATATAACTTGATACCCGCTTTGTCATAATATAATAATGGAACTCGATTTTATTATTTAGGTATTAGGTATTTGATTTACAATTATCTTATAATAATAATATCAGTCCTATTTATAAACAGTCCCATTTCTATCCATCTGCTACTTCTCAGCATGTTGCCACAGTACATGTTGGCAGACATATCTATTAAACCTTTATAGAGAACTCTGTGACATGCTGGTTCCCTTAAAATATTTTATTTAAATGTTAAAGCAAATGATATTTGATCATTGAGTTTTAAATACTAAAGTTTTATAGGAAAAGATAAACAGTAAGTGACTGGCCAGAGATTTATACCATTAATTATAACTTATCGGTGGCGGCAATTTAGTTCTAAATTTGATTAAAGTATCCTTGGTGTGTTTTATAATAAGATCAAAAAGCATTTTGTTGATTCACAAATTAATAGACAATGTGTTTTGGTAATGGATTCAACTGGGTTTTTCTCATATATATTAGAAATGTGAAGTCTATTTTAAGATGTGATTTGACTTGGTAATGAGAAACTTGTTTGTAAATAACTATTTTTATAGTCAGAAACTATTGATTGAAATTAAACTGCTATATACGGATTTTATCGCGTTGTTTATTTGACACTTTATTACAAAATTTTGAAAATTGTTACACTACTACTACTATTAAACTTTACTAATTTTTAAGCTAATTAAATTATTATTAAACTATTTAGATTTCATTTATTTTTACACTTTCCCCGACCTTTCGGTTGCTTTTCAGCAGCCATGGTCACGGGGAGACTAAGAAGATGGCAGTTGTCTCAATGTTCCAGTGTAGTTATTTCAAAGTACCCGAACATAATTTAATCATTGGTGTTTCTATTTACGCAGAATGAGCTCAAAGTATCATGAAGTCTAGCTGTGGTTTGCTTCTTCTTGGGTTTGACTATTTTTATTACTGGATCCCAAGCTGGTGGTACATTCCAACCATGGTTGGTTTGGTTGGTTTTTAAGCTAATTAAATAATAATTTAATTAGCTTAAAAATTAGTAAAGTTAAATAGTAGTAGTGGTGTAACAATTTTCAAAATTTTGTAATAAAGTGTCAAATAAACAACGGGATAAAATCCGTATATAGCAGTTTAATTTCAATGAATAATATTCGCGTAAATAGAAGACAATATTATAGAAACTATTGCATAATATTTTAAAGGGTACAAAAATTATTAATGATTAAATTTAACAGACCTATTAGTATAGTAGAAAATGTAATTACAGTCAAAACCAGGTATAACAACATTGAAGGGACCATATAACTTCGGACGTTATGTCCGATAGTTGTTATAACCAATATACACAAGTACATAGTCACATTAATTGTCAATGTATGTTTAGAATTTTTAAATATGTACAATATTGTAGTATTTGTATAGGTTAGGTATGCTTCATAACTTGTTTTTAAATTAAATGTTGAAGAAAGAATTAAAAATGTTTATTCTGAAAAATCTTATTTATATATACATATATACTAAGTGTAGTCAAGCTGTACTCGGCTTTAAATATTACTTCATAGATTGGAGTAAGTTAAATTTTTAATAAATAATTTGTTCGAATTGTTTTGTTTTGCTGGAACAAGTTAAACGGTTGGTTGCTAAAGCTGATGAATATTGATAAAGTTCCATTGTTTTAAACGATATGTTGCTGCATCCGATGTTGTTATAGGCAGTATGATTACTTAATTGTTCATATAGGTTTCGATCCGTCGTTATATTCGGTTTCGACTGTATTTAGTGTATAATTGCCTAAACACTTTATAAGCTATTAATATAATTAGGTGATTCATCAAAACATGTGATGATTCAATTATAACACTTCAATCTAATTAATATAATAATAAACACACGATTCGGTAATAATTATAGTATATTTAATTAACGCGATGGCACAACAATAATAATAAACGGTTGGTGACCTTCCCTTTGTCAGTTTTCTAAAATTCCTTGGATAAAGTCTGGAAAATTCCCGACTTTCTAAACTAACAAATACAATTGTATTCACATGATACAGATACTGGTTTACGTTTTTAAGACAAAACCGGTAAAATAACATCTTGGCATGATCAAAACAACGTTCATTATCATAATTTTCTTCTCAAATAAACGCAATAACAATGAATCATACTTTCGCGACACTAATTTATTTCTTGTGATATTAGAGGTTGATAAACTTACCCTACGACGGCGTTCCTCGTTTCTATCACTAGGAAGTGTGGATGTCATGTTAACGAATTAAACTATTTCCTTTGCAAGAATGAAATAAATGGATAAAATCGCGAAATCAGCAACCGCAAACAAATACGTTAAGACGTCACTGCAGATGACAAACGACAGTTGATAAAGTAGTCAAGAGTCGGTACTAGTGTTGATTTAGTAGATTTTTGTTAAACGCCTCTAATGCGTGTGACTTTACCTTGTATCAATTATATGAACAATCTTTCAAATAATTTTACTATTCATTCAACATAATCTAGTATAAAGACTACTAGTATATTCGGCAAGCGTTGTGATTTTTACTTGATACAATAGCCTAAAAATACGCCATTAATTTATCAAGATTTAGCCAAAGCAGCAAAAAATAGTAAATATAATAATATTTTATTGAAAATTTGAACTCTATATCTATAACATTTTGTTTTTATACTTCGTGAAATATATAATATATATAATATTAAACTGCTATATTCATTATTAATAATACCTACTCTAAACTAATACTAATAATAAACTAATAATATACAGTAATTTTCAAGAACTATTTGGCAAAAACAGTCATCGTTATTGTGTATTGTACAGTTAAAATAAATACAAGATCTTATTATTATTTATTGTAAAATTTTGCCCTCCTTCCCCCTCCTAAAAGTGCCACCCGGGGCGGGCCGCCCCTGCCGCGCTCACTACGCTACGCCATTGGTTATCATAGACTCATTTTACTAATTTATCGTGAAAACATTTCAATGTATGTCTAATATCAAAATGCTTCTACAAATTATTATTTAATCGTCGACTGCTGGTCAAAGTATATTTTGAGATAATGTTTAGCAGTAGAGACTTATGGTCTTACTAAAGCCATATTTTAATGGTAAAGCAAATTATCATGTAATTTAATGTAATAGCGTGTAAAGTTATTTTTAATATTATTATTATATATGCGAATGACAATGTGCTTTTTTTTGTTACGCTTTCACTCTTTACTAGTCGCTCGATCATCATGAAATTTCGCGTACCTACACGTTGTCAGGGGCATAGAAAAGGATATTGAGTATTAAAGAACATTATGTAGTTACCTTTAATTTAGGAAAACGTATTATGCCGGAGGGTTACCTAGTAATCCGCAAACCTGTGGTGTTGTAGTAGTAGTAGACCAAGAATAAAACATGTACGGTTTTATGGGCATTTTAAGACTTAATGTAAATTTTAAACCGTCCGTATTCTGGAAATGATTTAGTGACATTCTTGGATAAATCGAAGGTTCAGTGGATGAAGTAGGGATGACGTACAAATATCGAAGGATGGCACAATTGACATATGTCGGGCGTATAACAAGCCCGGAGAATCCCTGAGGCATATTGCCTCCGGATGTTCTTGTCTTGTCAATGACTAGTACTTGTATAGACACAGCTGAGAGGCCAGGATTATATCAGCAACTTGCTTAAAAGTACGATCTTGTGGACTAAGTAGAACCGAAAGTACTACAGGTACCTATGTGTCTAATCCAATTGGCTTGGGATGGCTATGCAATGTTGTACTGAGATTTCTCCATCACTACTGACAGAACTGTTGTAACCAATAGACCTGAAATAGCGGTGAATGCGGTGATTGACCAATTGGAGAGCCGTGTCGTGCAATGATAACCGATACCACCATTGTTCAAAACGACAATCTCATAAAAGCCAAAAAGGATAAACAAGGTAAATATCTGGATCCGGCGAAAGAGATTGTTGACATGAAGAATGTGGATTCAGTGATTATTGCACCGATAGTCGTATCGGTCAATAGACTGATTGCCAAGAGCAGGTCGATCACCACCTCCAGAGGCTGGGTTTCCAAACATTTTATTTTCGTTTCGCTTGTGTATTATATACTAGATGTGCCCGCGGTTTCACCCGCGTTTATCGTTACTGCGCCCCCGTGGGTCGTAGCGTGATGTTATATAGCCTATAGCCCTCCTCGATAAATAGGCTATCCAATACAAAATTAATTTTTCTTTTTGAACCAGTAGTTCCTTAGATTAGCGCGTTCAACCAAACAAACAAACTCTTCAGCGTTATAATATTAGCATAGATTACTGCATTAATAACTATTGTACTTCAGAATAATAAAACGAATAAGTACAATAATAAAATTTGCATCATACCAATTACGTCAGGAAAACGTTGTGTTTTACATTTGTTTAGTTAAAATATTATGTAGAAAACTAAAGCATAAAATTTAAATAAAAACAAAAATAACACTGGGGAAGCCACAAGATATGTTTCAGTTTATAGTACTTATGTATAGATAGTAATTTATTAGCCGAAGACAGAGACAGTAATACAGTTATTAATTTGTGTGAATGAAGTAGCTGTATTCATGCTCAAAATATCACTTTTCTCAATATTTTGTACATATGTCTAAAACTTTAAAGAAATGTCAAAGAAATCAAACAAATCGTTTGATTTATTCTGTTTGTGTTGATTTCTATCTGTTGAATTCAGGCTAGAAAAATACTGTAACTGTTTTTTAGCTTTGTTTAACGTGATCTTTTCTTTGTGAACTTTAGTGTTTGAAAATAAATATTTCCAAAACATATGTTGATGTGAATTGGTTATTTTATCGATTTTCGTGACCTGCTGAGATGGATATCAAGGTAAGTGTAGATAATTTATTTATAACATCAAAACAATATTGAAAAATGTTATCATGTCTAACACAGGTCGCATAATTTTAGAGGCATAAGTAGTGCGACGAACATGATTTCTCGTTTTATTTACAAAATGTCCAATTAGATGCTGTGAGATTACTCTAATTAGAATTTTAACATAGCTTAACTAGCTATTTCTATATAGCATTTATAAAAATATATTATTGTATAATTGGATTAAAAGATCTCTCTCTCTCTCTGTGCCATGAATATACTTTGTCTCTGTCAGTAAAGTTATCAGTCCCCCTTATCTCTATTACAAAGCTGGGTTTTACGTTTAATGTCCTGTGTCTAAATGCGCAAATAATTGATATCTATTTACACAAGTTTATTTAAAATTATTTGTGTCTAAACTCTGATTTATTTACTTTGTTTGAAAGCTACAATTCTTATAAACAGTGTAGAATGGTCACAACTATATGAATCTATTCTCTTAATATTATGAAAATACAATAACTAAGCTTTATACCAACAGCTGTAAATGCTAGAGAAACATCTGACTAGTATTTACATAAAAGTAACACTCATTACTCTTCCTAACTCTATACCCAAAGAATCATAAGATACACACAAGAACAATATACTTTCTATTGCATCCATCATATTTCATAAGACAACAAGATGGATAAAAAGTTTGATGATTGTCTATTGTTCAATAATACTATCCATTTAATAGTTATAGATGTATGGAGGAATGACTAATTAGTTGCAGGAGTTCTTTTGCTGCTAAGCTGAAAGCAAAGTATTAATGAGATTAGCATATCAACAAAACTGACATTATCAGCAAAAGTTGAGCGATGACATTGATGTATGAATTTATGTCTGGATGAGCCAGTGATTATTTAATCAAGTATAGATTTCATAAATCTACATTATGTATTGTATTGCAGTATAAATTAAAAAAGGGGTTCAGAATAAAATTACTGGTAAAAATACAGCATGTATTTTGATTTGAATGTTAAGTTTACAGTATTTTATAAGATCACAACTACTAAAATGATTGAGATGTAACATGATACAGGCTAAAAAACATAACTTCAGTTACAGAAATGTTCTAATACTCTAAATGCCTTTAGGCCGTAAGTTTCTTAAGATACATTGACAGCTGTAGAATTGGATCATACAACACCATGTATTTACATGTCTGCCTATCTGCAATGCCTATTCTTGTTACTTTATCCAGCTGTAGATGACTACTCTTAATAAGTTATAGGAACCAAGTTATAAATTTAACTTATTGTATGCTTATCCTGATTTAGGTTCAGTAATAATTGTATTATTATTAGTCTAATAAGTCACTTACCAATTAATAAGTTTCAAAAAAGGTTAGACTTAATACAGTGTATCAGTTTATAACATAGATATTGTCCAAAAACATTGCTTATATGTTTACAAGTTCAATATTTAGACTGATATCCTGAGTAAACATAATTCTATCATATGAAGTACCTACCTCAATAAGTTGCTTGTGTACACCTGGTTCACTATTACGTCAAACAACAACACACGTTTTTGATATTCGGAAATAGGATACAAATTGAGGAAATACCACCATCTCTCTCGCATGTACTACTTAATCGTAGTGTCGCCTCTCTCATTCGCGCATGCTCCGAAAATCTGATCTATGCCCTTTGGCGTTTCAAAATGTACCTTATGAAGATAGAATAGAGCATAGCTTGAGTTGGTTGTAACATTCCATGTTTGAAACTGCGAATATTTTGACGATAAATAACTCTGATTCCCGATTATTGTCAGTTGACTTCGCGCTGCTGTAGAGGGTAGACCGCCCTTAAGTCGTGCGCGGGAAATTTGTTCTATCAAATTTGGTTATAACGAGTTTCTTCCGCGGGGTCTAATTGGAAAAGTTTTTTATTTTGCGTTCTCGTTGAAACAAATAGAAATGTATATTTGCTCTTTCTAAAACAGAATTAAAAGTTTTTCGGACTGGTTGTACTCCGCGAAATACTAAAATATGTGAATTGAAAACAAGGGTCAAAACTTTACCCATAACAACAAAGTTCATATTTTTGTTGAATTACTTGGTAAATATTACCGTAATTATTACTGTCATGGTATAATTTAGAAACTGTAGTAACGGTGTAATAAGAAATGGCGCTTAGTTCCTTGACTCCGTCGAACATGCTTGGCGAGCTGGGTCGGCTAGCAAGTTGGCTGAAAGGCGACTGCTTAGCACCTGAAGAATATGCGGGTCTTGCTGTTACTGAGAAGGTGAGACTTGCACAGGTAGTAGATTAAACATATCCATTTTTATACTAGTCTTTAGTTTTTAGTTACCATTCAAAAACCACTATGGGACCAATGGATATGATATTTTAATTATTAGTTTCAACTCGATTGTTATAAACCGTCAAATAAGTTCGGCTCACTCATACAAATGTTTCATTGCTTTAGCTACAGGCAATTTCAAACTACCCATCAGTAACGAGAAAATATTATACATGAATAAAGATTAACGATGCACGATGGTGAATAATGACGACGACAGAAATCCGTAGAGTAAGATGACGGTAACTATAACTAATGTTTACCTCGTAAATAATTATCATCGTTACGGCTACACTATCGAATTATCACTAGACAAAGTGAGTTTTGAGAATAAAACTGAAATAGCCCGTCGCTGTAAAAATTTTGAATGAGCTAGCTTGTTCGAAAAAGTAAAACCCTTTTACTAGTAAAATTACCACGTTTATACAAGTAAGAGCAGTAACTTTGTTTCTGCATTTCGCCCAGGAATTCAGAGTTTCGAAGACACATTCGTACGTTTTGCATTCCTTGCCTTTCATCCCATTTTGAACTCTTTTTCTATAGCGACGGCAATGCATAAGCGATAACCCCTTGGTATTGCAAGTCATCATGAATTACGGTAACCGCTTTCGATCAGACGGCACATATGCCATTTTGCCACATCTTTTGTGTCAAAAAAAGGGTATTTTTCACAAGACGGCCAGTATAATATTAAGAGACTTAAATTGGAAGTTATTTTTAAAAAGGTAGCCTTTAATCTTAATTACTCCAGAAGTCCGAAATAAACGGAACACAAGATACTCTATTAAAGAGATCTTGAATCTCCTTTGGGGACGGTCCTAAAATATCTTGAAATCTGAAACTACGTCTTGACCTACTTAACTTTACGGTGCAATCAACTTTATGTAAGATTAAAGATAGAATTGGTAGATTAACCTGTGGTATGCCGGAACGTGGATCTACGCGAGACACAATGCTTTTTCTATTATGTCTGGTATTCCGGCATACAAGAGGTTAAGGAGTAATCCGTGTTCGCTTACGGTTTCAGTACTGATCATATAGTACGTACAGTGTTACAAGGACAGAGTAAATCAACTTGAAGAAAGTGAAAGCAACTTAACTACGTATTTAGAGTACGCCCCTAATAGTCGAAGTAATTCATCTTGGAAACTACATTAGGACTAAGAACACGTGTTTCGTTCACCACCCAAGGCCGAAGTTCTAATAAACGGTATATTATAAAAGGAAGATGGCTCTATTTGCTGCCGTAAAGGTTATTGAATATGGCGAACATTCTGTTGGTCAGCGATTGCTCATTGACATGGCATTTGGCTATCGTATCAACAATTTGGTATATTACTCGACTGAAGAAAAAGAACATAAGTGTTGATAAAGCGAAAAAACGCGTTCTTGTATGCTATTGTAGAAATGATTAACTTTTTGGTTTTAAATAGCTTTTAAATGGGTTTTAGGGATTGGTACAATACAAGATCTAAATTTATGTTTCTTTTTATTCCGATCTCATCTTCTTCATCAATAAAAAGTAGCCTTTGTCCTTCCCCAAGTTTTAAACTACCTCTGTACCAAATTTCATTCAAATCGGTTGGGTGGTTTAGCCGTGAAAAGGCAACAGACAAAGTTTCTTATATTAAAAAAGGGTTACGGAATTACATGTCTAAAATTTGTAATTCAGTTCTTTTAAGCGTCGAACTTCAGTTATATGAAGCTGAAGGTTTTATCACTATCAGAATCTCCGAAGTTATCGTCCTGGGAACTGGCCCAATGTAAAATCTCCAGTCACTTTACGACATCTGAGGGAATCAACGAAGTGATCTATTCGCAGCTGAGATTACGTTGCCAGCTAGTTTATAGCGCATCTCGAGTCCCAAGACGTGCGAACACAAGTTGAAACGTCTTGTGAAGTCACGTCCCGCAAGATTAATAGTTGCCCTAGTGACCGAAGAATCCTATAAGCCACTTGCAACTATATACAGCGAATAGACAACACTGCCGATACCTTCCAGATAATATAAAAGAAGTTTCTACGTCATACATTTCTTCCGAGCTAGATAGTATGGTATTATTATTTATGACGCACATTTCCACTATCAGTAATCTGATAGTAGAAATATTCCAAATAAACCAAAATCTTATAATAAAATTTGTACGTCTATCAACACTGCACAGAGTATAAAATTGTGCTCATAATTGAGTTCATTATACCCCAAAAGCAATACAAGATGGCGGCAGTTCGTTGTTATTATAGTTAAATACTATGGTAGTGTTGTATTCCAACAACGGTGCAGTTTCGAGGAGCGCACGATTGTATTTCACGTGGGCGGGGCAGCAACCGAAAGCTGTTATCAGTAAATATACGCACGCCATCCTACGACACGGGTAAATCCTTTGTCCTTTTACGAGATCCTAGAGAAAAGAGTTTATTCCATACATTTCTAAACGGCTTACATAATTTTTAGTAAAACCGTCAGTCTTTTCCAGATGTCTTGCCTATTTGGAAGTTTGCTTAACATTTTATTTTAGTCTACCCTCCGTTCGCTTTCGAGCGCTCTTGGCCGCGAGTGCACTCGAAACGGAAAGCCTTAAATAAAACGTTGTTCTACTTGTCTGTCTTAATAAATATTAGTTACTCAGCTAAAGAGGAAAGCCGTGTTATTTCCAAGAACAAAGTTTACTTCTATTGTTCGAGACTTACACAGAAACGTTCAGTCCCATTGGTGTCCAAAGTTTCGCTATCAATTATCGTCTGGTCGAAACTGTCATGGCGACTACACAGCTCCAAGAAGTCCCTTGAGTGTTGCTAAGACACCGTCTTGTGGTCTCCGGATGTGAACAAACTCCTTTCCCATACGCTAGACATATCAGGTAACGTGCTATATAACTCGTCTTTGAATATAAAACGTTACTTCATGCCCACGTGCCGTAATTGAAACGGAAAATTGAAACTATTCCTTAACCAATAAAAATCCCTCAGATATCTTAAAATCCTCAACAATAAACCCTAATTGGAGATATAAAAAGAAAATGCGCAATGGATCGGCTGAAGCTCCATATGTGGTCTGACCCATTCACTTTAAGTACCGCGCTTAAGTTCGAAGGGCCAAGGTCTTTTAAAGCTCTTGTGGTAAATGCCACGTCACCTTATCTGTGGCGTTTACTTTACAGTTCAGTTGGCTGACACCCCGATATTGGTTTTCACGATCCAATGCCTCGTTTCTTCTGGAAACATTTTTGGATTTATTATTCGGTTTAAATAGCGTGAAACCTGATAATAATAACGATTTTGGTTCACGGAAGATACACAAAAAATTGTGAAGGATAGATGAGCTATCCTTTTTAAAGTTTTTATTAGTAATGCTTTATTCAATTTGAATTATATTTGAATACAATGGTGCACAAAATATACTATTCATGTTGCTGTATAGCTACTGTTGTCAACACATCTGAATGCAATTATACATATGTTACTAACCAGTGAACGGACAGTAGAGTAATATATTATTGCTATTAATATCCATAAAAGTTTTGTTATTGGTAAGTTAAATATTCTGCAATGCCAATTTTGAGACGATAAAAACGAAAATGATTACGGTGAATATTTCTAAAGATTCTACTCAATCTTAAGAAGTTTCAATAGCGTTATTGGTTTCAGTATTCCCTTTTAAAACTTTTCTATCTCTTGCCAGGTAATTGCACGTCAAAACAGCAATTTATTACCCGTCCAGTTTTTCTAATTACTCTTTTTGTGGTGAAGTCCAGACTCCATTAATGTCGTGTATTTAAGCGCAGCAACACAATAAAACGTTGCACGAAGATACTTACGTTAGTAAACGTTGCGGGAAAATTCTAACAAAAGATTATTCTTAATATTGTCAGATCATTAGGGATGTCCAAAACTTTGCATTTTTATATAAGTTGCGATAATACATTATGATGTAATTAGTGCAGGCTTAGGAAATGGCAAGTTTCGAGAGCAGTGGATTTTTTTCAACTGTGATGTGCGCTGACACTTGCAATAACCCTATTTCACATTTATTAGAACGCATGTATTTATGTATGATGTATGATTTTTAAATACATTATTGTAACAGGCTACAGAACTTAAATGCTATAGTTTGGTAATTACTTAAACTTCGATGTATAGAGGCTTGGAACGACTTACATATTGATTAAAATGAATTTAATGCGTTCTCTTACTGCAGAGAATAGGAGTTCCAGGTTGCTAAAGCAGGTGCGGTATTGTCACCAGTATGATCTTGTTTCATGCACTGGTAGCACGATCGACGAAGAGCACGTTAGGCTGTTAGTGTACCAAGCGTTCATAAGGTTCAGCAATCGTTTATCATTACGCTCCATACCTTAGCGGGATAAAAAAGATATCGCTTGATTTTTTGGCATCGAACAAGTCACAGCGTCAAAAGAGAGTTCAAACCATTAACCATGTAAAATGGCAAAAGTCACATAGCTGTTCAAACCATCCAAAAATAATTAACTTGACTAATCGACTATCGATTAGACAAATTAAGGATTAGGTCACTTTCTTCACTGGTCAACACACTCACAATATAAGCAATACATGCATATGTGCCTACAATTGTGCCAATTAGGACCACATTAATTAACTGTTTTTACATGGCGCTATCACATTCAATGCAGCAAATTGTGATTAACATGGATTTCTGAAAGGATAATCAACGACGTGTCCAAATCAAACTTGTGTCCTGTGATTTGATTAGCTGTTGTACTTATAATTTAGTTGGTCAATCAGTGCACTTGACATGCGTTTCACTGTCTATTGAAAGAAATGTGTTTATATAGGTAAACCATTTTTAGAGTTCGAAAAAGCTCTTATACAGCAAGTTTGTCCGTCCGTCCGTCTGTTATACAACTTTCAACTCAAAAACCGTAAAAGCTAGAGACTCGCGGTCAACGCTATTCGACTCAGCATAGTCGATATACCCCCGAAATGACTATGACCTTTGACCTCTGACCTCAAGGTCACGTAATATAATTTTTTTTTAACTCTAAGATTTACGGCAATTCATGGCCGTTTCTCACTTGCTATATATAGATAAAAGATATCCTAACTAATATTATAAATGCGAATGTGAGTTTGTTTTCGCTTTCACACCTTAACTACTCGACCGATCATCATACAATTTCGAGTACACGCCGTCAGGGGTACAATAAAGGACATAGGGTACCTTTAATCCATAAAAAGTACTGTTGCTATCTAATCCTAACATAATCTGACTTACATTAACGCGAGTGAAACCGCGGGTATAAGCCTAGTAATAAATAATTATAATATTATAATAATAATATTCTATCACATACACACAACACCATCTAGCCCGATCTAGGCAGAGCTTATACTATGGGTACTAGACAATGGATAAACATACATATATACACAAGACAAACATCCATGTTCATGCACACAAATGTTTGACTTGTGCGGGAATCGAACCCGCGACCTCGAGCGTGGCAGTCGGTTACACTGACCACTACGCCATCGAAGCCGACAAAACAAACGTAGAAACGAAACGTTTCATGCAGAAACGAGATATTAATCTAACAGGATTTATATGTATACCATTGCTTGGCAGTAGAAGAACCAAAGGCGTTGCAAATATAAATATTTCTGTGGTAATTGAGCAACGTAGAGCTAGACTACTCTTAGCTTTAAAAGCCACTTCCAGCTCTCGCGAAGAAAATTGCGTCACTTGACCCTCTTCCCGTTCCACCTGGGGTAATTTACTGAAGTACATACAAACACGCTCTATATTACCGATAATGGTACAATGAACTTTTTTTTTTTTTTTTTATTGTCATTCACGAAACTGATGTACAATCTCACATGCATTAATTTATAGTAATAATTTACATTTGATTGCCATCTACTAGATGTGAATCCAGCATGCCCTTAAAGTACGAACACTTACAAATTAAATTAAAATTTTGACAATATTAGAAGGACACTGGAACATTGAGGCAACTACCATCTTAGTCTCCCCGTGACCATGGCTGCTAAAAAGCAACCGAAACGTCGGGGAAAGTGTAAAATTAAATTAAAATCTAAATAGTTTTAATATTAATATAATTAGCTTAAAAATTAGTAAACTTTAATAGTACCTAGTTATAGTGTAACAAATTTTCAAAATTATGTAATAAAGTGTCAAATAAACAACGCGATAAAATCCGTATATAGTAGTTTAATTTCACTGAATATTAGAATAGAATAGAATAGAATAGAAGTTTATTGGTTTCAGTATTACAGCAATTTTGTATTAATTACAGAATAAACTATAATACCGAAAGCAAAAGGCTTAAGCGTCAGCTTATGCTTGGATCCCGGAGAATTACCAAGCGCTGGTTTTCAGCTTAAACCTTTGACTTACAATTTTTTTTATTACAATTATAACTAATTATAAACAATATTTATTCATAAAAACAAATCTTTTAGTTTAGACCTTATTGAGGCTATGAAACCAGCAAAAACATCTATATCACCCGGAACGGAGTTGGCCATAGAAATCATACGAGAAAGAGGCGAAAAATAACCTATATTGGTTCGGCTATGCGGTGTAAAAAAAGTTTTACGGTTTACTAAGCGGCTGTTATTACGCGGAATACACATGTACACTTTCTGTAATAGTTCGGGCGAATCAATAAAACTGTTAATTGCTTTATACAGAAAAATAACATCTAAGCATTTCCTACGCGAGCTTAACGACTTCATTTTGTAGTCAGACAGTCTAGAGTAGCTGAAATAGATTAATTCAACGTGATAGAATAATGTTTATTGATGATTGTTTAGGGCTACTCCAGGTGTATAAATTAATTCATTCGTTAAATCTTTAAAAATACGTGTAATCCGAGTACATAAGACTACAAGAATGACAATTACAATTTTAAAAATCTAACGGTAGCACGCAATGGGTTGACAAGTAGATTGTTGCCATATTATTGTCGCGAGCGTTGAAAGATTGCCTTTCAACCATCAACTGTCTTCGGCTATAGGCAGCGGACAAAGCTTGCTGAAAGACCTCCGTACAACTCCTGTCGAGGTCTTGATGTCTGCGACGCGAGCAACTTGGTCTGAACCAGGGTAAACTGCGACAATCCGACCCAGTCTCCATTTGAGAGGTGGCAAGTTGTCTTCCTTCAGCAAAACAAGTGCATCAACTTTCAGTGGATGATTGGAAGTTCGCCATTTCGTCCGTTGTTGGAACTCCGATACATATTCCTTACTCCACCTCGTCCAAAAATGCTGCCGCAGCTGCTCAATACGGTGAAAGCGACTGAGATGAGTACTGCTGTGATCCCAAACATCCTTCGATGGCAATGCAGTAAGAGGACGTCCAATTAAAAAATGGCCAGGAGTTAAAGGCGTCATGTCCTCAGGGTGTGATGACAAGGGCGTGAGTGGGCGTGAGTTCAAAATGGCTTCGATTTGAATTTATGTCGAATTAAGTTCTTCATAGCTTAAATGACAATTTCCCAGCACTCGCAGTAAATGAAATTTTGTGGACTTAACACCCGCCTCCCAGATGCCACCGAAATGTGGTGAATAGGCAGGAATAAAATGGAAGTTAATTCCTTCATTGGAGAGGTCACTAGATATTGATTCTGAATTTTTAGATAGAAACTTAGCGAGATCATTGTATGCTCCTACAAACGTTGTTCCGTTATCGAAGTATTTATTTATAGGTTTGCCACGACGAGACACAAATCTGCGTAAAGCTAATAAATAGCTGTTGCTCGTCAAATCACCCACTAGCTCCAAGTGTATGGCCTTTGTGGTAAAACATATAAATAAGGCAATATACACTTTAACAACACGAGAGCCTCGACCTTGACGACTAATAGATGCGATGGGACCCGCGTAGTCTACCCCTACTGTTTCAAACGGAAACCCTCCAGGTGAATGACGCTGTTGCGGTAAATTACCCATCAGAGGAACTACAACCTTTCCTTTCATCCTTGAACACCTAATGCAGCGACGATAACAAGCCTTAGCTAAATTACGGCCGCCGATTGGCCAGTAGACCTCTCTTATTGATGCTAACAACAACTGTGGCCCAGCGTGCATAAGCTTTACATGTTCATATTCAAAAAGTAACTTCGTTAATCGATGTGTGGACTGTATTAAAATAGGGTGCTTTTTGTCATACGAAAAATTTGAGTTATCAAGACGACCACCAACCCTCATAATATTAAGTTTATCTAAAAATACATTAAATTTTAGTAAAGAACTCTTTTTTGGTAGATCTTTACCTCGAATTAATAAATTATATTACTATAAATGACTCCGATTGAAATACCTTTATTAAAGCATTTAATGAATTATTTAACTCGCTGTCTAACAGATAATTAGTTGAAGTCGGCCAACCCTTACAAACTTCAATAAACCGCAACACATATGCTATTGCACGTCAAAGCCGATTAAAACTAGAAAATCTGTTAAAATTAATAAAATTATTAATATTACTATTATCTTCTGTCCGAGCGATGCAAGAAATTTCGGTACGTGTTTCTGGCAATGACTCAGAATTTACTAAATTAGATGGCCAGCTACTGTGTGGGTACACACCACACGATATATGATCCGCTGGATTTTGTTTGGTAGGAACGTGTCGCCATACACAATCGCCAGTTATATCTAATATTTCACCGATACGATTGCGAACAAAAGTATGTAACTTACATGGCAACATCTTTAACCACCCTAACAGAATTGTGGAGTCAGTCCAAAATACAGTTAATGCTGCCTTCATTCGTAATGAGTTTAAAACCTTCTGGTAAAGCCGCGCACCCACTAAGGCACCGCAGAGTTCCAGCCGTGGAATAGTAGTGGCTTTAATAGGAGCGACTCGACTCTTTGCAAGTAGCAATCTAACCAGTATATTACCATTGGCATCAATACTACGGACATAAAGGCATGCACCGTAAGCCTTTTCAGACGCATCTGAAAATATATGAAATTCTAATTTAGAAAATGCATCTATCACCACACGGCGCGGGACACGAACCCTATTAAGAAAATGTAAATTATTGACAATGTCAGCCCATTCCTCATCTATTGCCGGCGGTAATGACTCATCCCAAGACAATTTATGGAGCCATAATTGTTGTAGAAGTATTTTCATATTCACGACTACTGGCGAAACTAGACCTAAAGGATCAAAGATCTGGGAAATTGTGGACAGTATAGTACGCTTTGAATTGGTACCTGAGGTTGACGTACCTATGGGAAAGTACAACCCATCGGACTCAGTGTGCCACCCTAAACCTAACGTTTTGCTTGGCTCGTTCTTGCCTATATTTAAATTTAAAGCATCCTGAGAAGCCTTCGACACTAATTGAACCTCGTTAGACTTCCATTTTCTGAGTGGAAAGCGAGCCGATTCGAGAACTGAGGTCAACTTACATCGGATGTCTTGTAGTTCGCAAAGGTCATCCCCACTAGTTAATAGGTCGTCAACGTAAAAATCATGTATGATAATATCCGCTATCCTTTTATCAGCACACTCAAGACCTAATTGTTTTAGGCATCTAGTCGCGAGAAACGGGGCACTAGCGGTACCGTAAGTGATGGTATTCAGTTGAAATGCCTGTAACGAGTCCTTCGGTTTGTTACGCCAAACAATCCTTTGTAAATACCTATCATCAGAATGAACAATAATCTGTCTGTACATCTTTTCCACGTCAGCCATTAAGATGTATTTATGCTGCCTAAACCGCAAAAGAATAGATAACAGATCATTCTGTATAGTAGGACCCACCATTTGTATACTATTATACGTAATACCGCTAGTGGTAGGACTACTGGCATTAAATACTGCCCTTAATTTAGTGGTTGTGCTGTCCTCCCTTAAAACGCCGTGATGAGGTATATAGTGCGCATTATACTCAGAATCGAACTTACATTCCGACATATGGCCCAACGTTTGGTATTCCGTCATAAACTCGGGATACATCTTACATAAAATAGGCTGCTTCATTAGTCTACGCTCTAAAGAGAAAAAACATTGTTTAGCTCGATGTAACGATTCGCCAAGTACACGCGGATTATCTTTTAAAGGAATTTTCACACAAAAACGACCATCTACCAAACGTGTGGTATTATTAATAAAGTGCTTCTCACATAATTTTTGTTCTGGGGAATAGCTAGAACTATAATTAACTTCCTCTAAAGTCCAAAAACGAGTAAGTTGCTGCTGTATTTCGTCGTTTAACTTATCAGTAGCGATCGAGTTAATTTGCGCAAAATTACACTTAATCTGATTAGATACAACAGGTCGCAGGCTACTACTTATTTGTCACGAAACAACCCATCCTAACCTAGTTTCATATAGTATAGGTTTGCCAATGCCTAGACTTATCTTTTGTGACCCCAAAATATCCCAAAAAATATTAGCGCCGATTATCATATCAACTGCAGCGGGAGTATGAAATTTAGGATCTGCTAAACACACATAGCTAGGTATATTAATGTTAGATAAATCAATTAAGCGACATGGTACGCTATCTGTTATCGAGGGCAAAACAAAACATCTAACTGTCGCTGTAAAACGTTCGTCTAATGACTTGATAGGCACAAAACACATTTTATTTATATGTGACGTTACATTATTTATGCCTAGAACAGTTTTGTGAATACGACTATAGGGCAGATCTAATTGATGGCATAATTTAGCCGTTATAATGCAGGAAGTACTACCACAATCGAGAATAGCTCGAACTATATGCGCACGATTATTTGAATCGTATAACTTAATTAGTACTGTCGATAACAGAACGTCAGCACGATGACCGTGTCCTTGGCGACTGGAGGCCGCAACGCTGGCCGATAGTGTTAAGTTTTTATTCGCATCGATGGTGGCGGGGGACGCGTTGCTGTTATGATTGTCAGCTCGTCCGCTATGCACAACCGCTGCTTGTTTATTGCTATCTGCCACATGTATTAGAGTGTTATGTCGCCGCTTACATAATCTACAACCAGGCTTTTTACAATGATTAGCGTAGTGCCCACTACGAAAACAGTAAAAGCAAATCTTAAAACTAGGTAACAGTTGTAAGCGTGCTTTATTACTTAAAGCTAAAAATTGAGGACAACTATTTAGCTTGTGATCGCCACTGCATTTAGGACAAGAACTCGGTGTATTTGAACACGAGGTGTTGTTAAAACTGTTATCCATTGAAACCATAGTCTTATGTTTAGATGACTTAGTGTGTGAACTACTATTGTGCTGTGTGTGACGCGATAATTCTATAGTTTCAATAAGATCTGTGCGAATTTGCATAAACTCAAGGAAGTGTTGTAGTGAAATGGTCTGTTCCTTATCGATACGACCTTTAAATTCTTCCCATTCGCGGAACGTTTTGGAATCCAATTTATGTGTCATGATGTGAATCAAAAGCGTGTCCCAGTGCTGAGTGGGTTGGTCTAAAGATTCTAGTGCACGTAGATTCTTATTAAATTGGTCCATGATACGTTTTAAAGTAGCTGAAGACTCTCGTGTGACTGGATCTATGTTGAACAAAGCTGATACATGATTTTGAATTAATAACCGTTTGTTATCAAACCGATCACACAACAGTCTCCAAGCTATAGCGTAGTTTGTCGCACAGAACTGTACAGAATGGATTACCACAGCAGCTGAACCTTCCAAAGATGCTCTCAGGTAATGGAATTTGTTTATAACATCTATGTCCTCATTCGAATGTATTAGGCTATCAAAAGTGTCGCGAAATTCGAGCCAGTTATCGTAAGAACCACTGAACTTGGGTAGCTGTATGGTCGATAATTTGACAGGCTTATTATTAACACTACGAGAACTACATTCGCTAGGCACTGCGGGAGATTTTTTATGCGCTGTAACTATTTCCTGCGCTTGACAAAGAACCTTGTAATACCTAGATTCGAATTCATCTCTTTCTGCCATTTGATTCTCGAGGCTATTCGAAATGCACTCTAATCTCGTTTGGGTTTCGTCATATTGAGTATACAATGATTTAAGCTTACCTATACGCATCTCAATTTCGCTAATATCATTAGATGTTATAGTAGATGTATTAAATGACTTCAAAAATCCAGAAAATATAGTGACACGACCTTTATAACTGCTACGTTTTCTAGAAAGGTCTGCTACTTCCTTGGCCAACTCCATATCGGATTTATCACCTTTCGTAGACATCATGGGAAACGTTTGTTTAATCCTGGAATTATACAATACAAAAATGACTACCTGTATACTTTATATAGAATCTTAGCCAAGGGTGACTATAATGATAAGATGAGCATCTATTTGGAAAATATAAATAAGTTCTTGTTATATACTTATTACAATTCTCGGAATTAAACACAATTAAAATACTTAGTAAGAAATAAGAAAAGGTTTATTGACTTTACACAAACGAAAATATAATTATTATCTTTTATAGCTTGCTTGTCGACACATAAATGAACTAGGACGGAATAACTACAATAAATTAGTTAATTAAATGATTAAACACACAATTTATTACAAAACATTCAACAATAACTAAAATAAAATGAATAAAATTTTAATTATTTAACCGTCAGTTGCTCAATGACACAGCAAGTTTAACACTAAAATACTATAATAAGATAAAATTTGCACTTACTAACCTTTTCTGTATATTTTAACTATTTTAAATACTACCTTTATCGAGTGTTGG
Organism: Catocala fraxini; assembly: GCA_930367265.1. Lineage (NCBI taxonomy): Eukaryota > Metazoa > Arthropoda > Insecta > Lepidoptera > Erebidae > Catocala > Catocala fraxini. Next base: position 18,435,319 of record OV884045.1, read on the forward strand.
GTTATTTATGAAATAATACGTGTTGAGTTTAAAGTCTTAGCCACTTTCTTCAAGTAGAACTCGCTACGTTAACCCGATGATCCTCGCCACAAATTGATATTTATTTCTTCAAATATAATATATCTCCATAGGTTTTGATTTTAATAAGTATCCGGCTCGTGTAGGACCATGTTTAGGGCTACTCCAGTTGTATAAATTAAAATTCGTTAAATCTTTAAAAATACGTGTAATCCGAGTACATAAGACTACAAGAATGACAATTACAATTTTAAAAATCTAACGGTAGCACGCAATGGGTTGACAAGTAGATTGTTGCCATATTATTGTCGTAGACGCGCGAACAATGATAGTTATGTTTAATGTACAAAGGATAGTTTGAAAGTGCATGCTGTATTGATGACTCGATTAGTTACATAATAATATCAGCCTTGTATTAAACTGTCCCACTGCTGGGCACGGGCCTCTTCTCATTGTGAGAAAAGTTTGGCCATAGGCTCCACCACGATGGCCCAGTGCGGGTCAGAAGTCTTCACATATTTGCGAAGACATGATGTAGAACTCTCTGACATGAAGTCTTTCTCACGATATTTTTCCTTTATCGTTAAAGCAAGCGATAATTAACTATTTTATACGCACATAACTTCAGTCAGCAACTGTCAGAGATGCGTGCCTTGGGATCGAACTCAGGACTTCTGCGTGGCAGTCCAACGGTCACCGACTAGGTTCACGGCGTTCACGCCTTAAATACTCGACTGATCATCATGAAATTATGCATACACGTTGTCAGGGTTATAGAAAAGGACGTAGGGTACCTTTCATCTACAAAAGTAGTGTTTCCGAGCAAAGCCGTAGGCAAAAGCTAGTATTAGTCGGCCTCGATGGCGTAGTGGTTAGTGTAACCGACTACTACGCCTGAGGTCGCGGGTTCGATTCCCGCACAAGTCAAACATTTGTGTCCATGAACATGGATGTTTGTCTTGTTCTGGGTGTTTCTATGTATAATATGTATGTATTTACAAAAAAAAAGTATATATGTATGTTTATCCATTGTCTAGTACCCATAGTACAAGCTCTGCTTAGTTTGAGCTAAATGGAGTTGTGTGTATGTGATAGAATATTATTATATTAGAATATTTATTGCTTATAAAGTAATTCATTAATCGTGTTCCAATGATAGGTAAAATACCGAAAGGCGTTATAATGCTAGACAACGGTTTCCTAGCAGTTCACTTTCTAAAATTTATCAGTGATAACCTTTGAGAGCATTGGAACTGTCAAGTCTAAAGCTGGCTTGTTTCGTTGAGTGTCGATACACTACGCCTTACTTTTTATAACGTGTTATGTAACTGGCTTTAATAGTAAGCAAAAAATGATATGAACATGAGTAGAAAAATGACATTTGAATTTTGCTATGGTTCTAGTATCCTTGCAAAATAAGAAGGATTTGGTAGAGGCTCATGTCACGTGGATGTTTGTAGTTCTATGTTATGTTCTTTGTATCAATAGGCATTATTTTTGTCAAACTATTCACACTGTAGGAGTTATCCCGGATATAAGAGATTTATTTATTAAAAATAAATTTGATATCGATGTCTGTTATGGAACAAGTTACCGTTAACACGGATGATTTACTATAAAATCAAAACGTAGTAGAGAAAAGGGATGTGCAAATAGTTCAAATGTTAACACACCTACTCCCATACCTAAAAGTAGTGAAAGCACGATAAAATAAGGTCTTTGTTAAAACAGTACTTGTAGAAATTTGAGCAGCAATTTTTAAAATGAACCGTTTCGTTAAGATTGATTGATCTGTATTTACGTTTAAGAAGCGATAGCTCAGTGGGGAGACCAACAGACTGCAATGCACAGGGTCTTCGGTTCGAACCCACGTCGCGCACCTCTGACTTTCGGAAGTTATATGACTTTTCGAAATTATGTGCGTATTGATTGACAATTATCGCCTGCTCCGTGCCTCGGAGAGCACGTTAAGCCGTTGGTCTCGGCTGCCATGAACATCTATGGCAGTCGTTATTGGGAAAGTCAGTACCCTCTAATATCCTGACACTGGTCTAGCCTTAGGGTATCGTTAGCCTTCGGGTTTCAGAGGTCAGGTGGCAGCCGCTCCGTGTAAAAACTGATACCCAGTCAAATCCGGTTAGACCAGAAAAGCCGACCCCAAGTGACTTGGGAATAATAAAGGCTAAGAGAGAAGATTTACGTTTAAGAAAACTAGCTCTAGAATAGTATGATATAATATCTGACTATTACGCCAAAAAAATCTTCGTGCGGTTATAAAATTCATAGGTAGTCATCTAGAGGTGCTGATAACAGCACCTCTAGATGACTACCTATGAATTTTATAAATTCAATGAATCTTTAACATGAATAGTAATAATACTATTCATGTTAAAGATTCCTTGAATTTATTGACTGATACGATGAAAATATATCGTTACTAATATTATAAATGCGAATGTGAGTTAGTTTGTTACGCCTGCACGTCTTAATTACTCGACTGATCATTATGAAATTTCGCGTACACGTTACGTTACGTTACGACATAGGCACCATTCATCTAGAATCTAGTTCAACGCGAGCGAAACCACGGGCCACCGCAGATAACCACATTTCTTTAAATAACGTCGATATCTATGACATTACTTAGAGTTTCTTATGTTGATAAAGTTATGGGTAAGCTCTTATTGAAGTTAACGATGAAATTTGGATGTAATTCAAATAAGAACATGTCAAACTTTTAGATATGAAGTAAAGTCATGCAGACGAGGTAACCCGTGCATTTTAACTACTTTACAAGAATGAATAGCGGTCACAAAAGGTGGGTGTTGCCTCAAGCTATAGCAACTTTACGAATACTTTAAACTTGTAACACTGGGCTGCTGAAACTTGGGTCAAGTTTGATGTTACTTTAATGTTACCCTCGACCTTTAATTTTTAAGAAATGTAACAAAGTTTCGGTCGGATTTAATGCAATTACGAAGTTGTTTTAATTTTTTTATATTTATTCATACTCTTTGCACCTGTCGTAAGATACACTGAAACGTTCAAAAACATTTTGGTCTGCAACGTTCAAATATTAAAGATATAATACGGTCTATTATATATTTAATATTTGAACTTTGCAGACCAATCTAAACGCTCTCCATCAATATATTCTTACCCAAGATAGCTATGGTTACATACACGTCCATAATAACATTATCCTAATTAATCGTATAAATGCGAGTATGAGTTTGTATGTTACCCTTTAACGCCTTAACTACTCAACCGATCATCATGAAATGCATGCATGTTGTCAGGGTATAGAAAAGAAGATAGGATGCTTCTCAGTTAAAAAAGTACTGTTTTAGAGCGAAGCCGCGGGCAAGAGCTAGGACATTATAATTTGATATTACTTTCCTTTTTAATAACTTTAATGATAAACTAAATCGCAGAGGATTTTGCTAATATTCAAACAATCAAGACACAAGGAACAATGCAGACTAGCATCAATAATTTGTAGATCACACAATTTTTTGTCTTATGTGGTGATCACTCGGCGTACTGATAGAAGAAGAAGAATGAAGATACATTTATATTTTTGACGATTAAGTGCTAGTATGTTATTTATGATCTTTAAATATAACCACACTTTTCTGTTTCACAATTTATAAGTAAAAGTCGAAGTCTTATTGTATAACTAAGTTTCTAAAGTAATAATATATTAAATGATAATTGTAGTAGATTATATTTTTACTTTTCATCGAACACCGACAATATTCTCGACAGTTCAATATTCGATAAAGACATTCGATTTGGTGAAGCAGATAACACGATTTTGGCCTTCGATTTATATCTTCAAAAGTAGCACTTAACCGAGATTGAAAATATCGATCCAGAAACTTATTGTTTGGGAATATTTGGATCTATGGCTTTGCCATTGTCTTTTCCTTTTGTGAGCGTATTGATATTTCTAGAGATATTGTGCCTGCTGCAAAATATTCTAAATTTATATTTATTTTATAGTTAACGGCGACAGCCTAATAAGGATGGTGGCCAATTTAGGGATCTTGACAAAACTTGGTAATGTGGCGGAGTGGTTCAAGTAATCGGCTCGCTACTACCAGTCCGCCAAGTGATGTAGGTTCAATGCCAATATGAGACCAAGAAAATTATGACTCATAAATAATAGTTGTTGTTTCGAATCTGAGCGTTCTTTGTGTAGTTGTTTCAATTATTACAGTACATGGATACTTCTTAAATTTGTGAATAACACAAAAATGTATAGAGAATGTGAGGAGCTGGTGACTATGATAGGCATAGATATGCCTGTGGAACAGCTCACCAGGTCCCCAGGTCCCCATCTCGAGCTACAAGTAATTATATTTGCGATAAAGTATTAGGTGTTCTATTTACATCATAACACATTTTCCAATATTTGTAAAGTGTTTTTGAAACAGGATACATAGCATCCTTTTATAAAAAAATATATATCTGTTTAATGATTAAGGATATATCGTAAGATGTATCAGATGTATTTATTTTATTAATGATCTTATCTTATCTTATGTGGGGGCCAGTCAGTGCAGACCGGCGACACTTCGACCCAGTGGAATCTTTTGTGTCGACACTCTCCCAATAACGACTGCCATAGATGTTCATGGCAGCCGGGACCGACGTCTTAACGTGCTCTCCGAGGCACGGAGAAGGCGATAATTGTCAATCAATACGCACATAATTTCGAAAAGTCATATAACTTCCGAAAGTCAGAGGTGCGCGACGTGGGTTTGAACCCGAGACTCTCTGCATTGGAGTCTGTTGGTCTCCCCACTGAGCTATCGCTGCTCAGTGGGGAGATTATTAATGATACTTGTCGCGTATTTATTATTGTTGGAGCATGGGGAATTTACAAACATTCAAGCGATGCTCATATATCAGAGTATACCTGAGATCACTTCATAATTAGTGACGAATGATATTGGACTAACAATAGCTTATCATTCGATGCATTCGATATCGCTTCTCATAAGTCACGTCAGCCAATCCACACGTGGGCAGCGGCAAGGACAATCGCTTGTTGCGCCATCGAATACTCAGGTGACGCTTATGCGTAGCAGCGGCACCGTTTCAAAATTGGAGCAGAAGTTTTATCCTTACTTCCTTGTGAATACCATTAAGCTTATTTGTTATATTTATATTGGCTTACTAAGTCCATTACATTAAATGTGATAGGTTATATCGGGATAGTTCTACTGATGTATGCACTGCAGATGACCTGGGTGGTTTTGATGAGAAATTCGACAAACCTTGTCCTTTCAGAAATCTGCGTAAACACAAAATGAAGAATACTCTTGTTTCTTTTTGATTACTTTTGTAAATTTAGAGATTAATATAATATTTTGGACCAGCGATATCCCAATAGGGAGACTGATAAACTGCCACACAGACGTCTCGAGTTCGGTCCCACGCTACGCGTTTTTGACTTTTTGCAATTATGTGCGTATAAAATAGAACTATCGCTTATTTTAACGACTAAGGTAAAAATACAAAATGATCTGTATGTCTTCAAGTTCTTCATGATCTTCTTGATAATATAATAGGTCAGCTACCCACACTGCACTAGCGTGATGGGCATTTTCATACTGATAAAAATCATCAGCCTAATTATATAAATTATTTCACTGGACAGTTTATAAAACAGGATTGTTATTAAGACTGCGCCGAGCGAAATATGCCAAAACAGGCGGTCAAAGTTAAGTGAATAAAATCAACAGTTTTTGTTTAAAACAAATATAAAGTATACGTTTACTATAACAATTAATGTGTTTACAATTACTCCGAGTAAATAACTTAAAATCATTAATTTTTCGCCTAAAAAATTACATAATTTTGCAAACGATTCAAACACGTAAGTTCGTGTTACGTGATTTTTAGATTATAACAGTAGAAATCTATCTATATATATATTTTACAGCTTAAACGAAACATAAATAGTTATATTACAATTTGTCCGTCCCAAATATTTAAGTTATTGGTTGACAATAAAGATACATATTTATCAAAAAAGCACTTCAAATCCTCCATACAATTTTACAATGGCGGCCGCGCGCGTTGAATATTCGCCGTACGAGCTCTGTCATTATCTGTCTTACGCTCGGCGCAGTCTTAATAATTATAGATACTAGACTCGCTAAGGGATCAAAATATTACTGTAACAAATGAAATTTAAGAAAATTTATGTATTTCCTTGTTTTAAAACGCTTCTATTTTGCTTCTTATTATTAACTACATCGAATCCCACACTCGTCCGTGCGCTCAAAATGCGACCGAAGTGATACCACGGCCTCACAGAAAACCGGCGTCAAATAGCGCTTGTGTTGTGTTTCGTCGAGTGAGTGAGGGTACCGGAGGCCCAACCCTTCCCCCTTCTGGGGGTGGGAGGAAATTTAAAAGGCTGGCAACGCACTTGTGACTTTTCTAGTGATGCGAGTATCCATGGGCGGCGGTAATCGCTTACCATCAGGCGATCCGTCTGCTCGTTTGCCTCCTACACCATAAAAAAAACATTGGCACTTGATATATCAGTTTATAATAATACGAGATTTTGCCCGCGGCATCGCTCGCGTAAATGTAGGTTAGGCGACCGCATGTGCAAGTGATTCGCGCGACCCAGTCGATAGTGGTTTTGTCGAGGAACACCGTGGTAGGTTTAGTCGGTATTCCGGGAGGTCCATTATCATCTTTCTTTTACCCCGGCGAGTCCGACATAACCCCTCCGCCCGCCCTTTGGATGAAAGGTAGCGTCCATGTCCTTTTCTGTTCCCCTGACGCCGTGTATGCGAAATCTCACGACGATTGGTTGAGTAATTGAGGCGTGAAAGCATAACAAACAAACAAACTCACATTTATAATGTTAATTAGGAAGTTAGGATAGAAAATCTCACATACAATCTATTGATTGCTTTCCTTTAGATATCCGATAGCGAGTCGTATGCTATATTCTTTATGTATAAATTCCCAGAGCTATATCCTAAGGGATATCCGTTGCAGACTAATTGGATGAGCTTCTATGCGGACGTTTTGCAATTTAAAACCTCTTCTTGATTATGCATGTATTGAATTACGATCAGAGTTTATATCCGTGTGGGTGTATCTGACAACTGCGGAATACGCTAGCGGTCTTATTGAATGTACGTCTTTGCACGGCAACACCTTATTAAGTGGATTGTTTGCAAGACAAACTAAGAATTAGACTGATTAAGAAAGCTTATAAGGCTAGTATGAATGGAACAGTCGAAAGGGGAAGACCTAGGGGAACGTTTCTCGATCAGATCGGAGGCGTTCTGGACAAAGGCCATGTTAAGAGCACCTTGAACCGATGGGCGTGTATAAGGAATGTGATGAAAATGAATGAAGCCCGAGAAGTGTGTCAGGATCGTAGCAAATGGAAATCCGTAATCTCTTCCTACACCTCTGGAAAAAAAACAGGCGTGAATTTATGTATGTATGTGTGTATGCAAGAGTACACGCAATTTATTATTATTATTTATTATTGTTTTTATCTTTCTTAAAAAGACTGCGCCCGCTTTAAGAGTAATTCCTGTGTCACGGGACACAAACATTGAAACAACGATCACGGAGAACATACATACATACACGTTGATAAGCCTGAAGGGGTAAGCAGAGGTCTATTACAAACTCTTTTCGCCTGTTCACTTGCTATGTATATTGCCGTTTGTTGTAAAAATACTAGCGATGTGCAGAATTATATTTGAATATTTTTCAAATGTGTTAAGTAACATCGTAGTCCTAATATGTATTCTGTATCTTCTTCTCCCTTAGCCTTTATTATTCCCAAGTCACTTGGGGTCGGCTTTTCTGGTCTAACCGGATTTGACTGGATATCAGTTTTTACACGGAGCGGCTGCCACCTGACCTCCGCAACCCGAAGGCTAACGATACCCTAAGGCTAGACTAGTGTCAGGATATTAGAGGGTACTGACTTTCCCCAATAACGATGCCATAGATATACATGGCAGCCGGGACCAACGGCTTAACATGCTCTCCGAGGCACGGAGCAGGCGATAATTGTCAATCAATACGCACATAATTTCGAAAAGTCATATAACTTCCGAAAGCATCCTTGACCATGTAAAATTGGTACTTTGCATTGTGCACAGCTGTAGTCGTATATCATCGCACCTGAGCCCTGAACATACCTAACACAACTTTGCCAATCCTAACGGTTCCTAGAGAAGAATATCGGCGACACCAAAATCCTTTATTGGTTAGGAGCGTCGTGAATCCTCGGGTGAAATATCCAATTCGCAAAATTCTGCTCCGAAAGTTGGATATCGCACTTTCGCCTCTATGTAACTTAATATTCATATAGCTCAACTTGGTTTACGACTTATTCTAAGCTGAATTGGAGATTTGATTGAATAGTTATCGAACGTTTTCATTTACCATTATAAGACTGCAGGGATGGCATATTTATTTTAATGGTCGTCTCGCCACTGCAAGCATCTAGATTTATTGATTCGATACCCTTAAGTCAGTTTTTTTGCGTTTTCACAAATATATCAAGTATGGATGTACTTTATGTCCGTTGTTTCAAATTTTATAAAGTTCTCTGTGCTATAGGAACTTTCCCTGTTGCAAGAGTCACTTTCAATAAAAAAGATTTTAACATCTCTTCATAAAAGTTAAAATAATGCTCAAAGTAAAGAAGCGATTGATATTTCGGCTTTTATAGAAAAAGATTCAAGTCGTTTCCTAAGATTTTTCTGGAGACTATAATTATAATGAATCATTTTTTAAATTCATGATACCATTCATCACCAATACTAAACTACTTCTTTACGATAGTAAAACATGACCACATCTAATTGTTACACGCTAAATATTTTACTCGTTTTACTGTATGTGGGTTTTGTTTCATTATAATACAGTAGTTCCAGGGTCGTCCTGGTAATGGATTACCTAGAACATATCGATTATTTGTTTGTGACGGTAATACGACACAGAACATTATGTCGGACAGCATATTTACTGTTTGGTTCAAAGTAATCAAATTTTGTTGCCAATATTATTTGGATTGGAGTGTTTGCAATTTCGATGTTAATATATTAGCAAATAGCATTCAGCTACTAAAGTCCGTTTCAAATACGAAGTCCCATTTGACAGATGATCGTTGAACAGCAATAGTGAAAAGACCGTTTCAATCGACACAGCACAATATCGACTATCGATTAACTTTACAAACAAGCTGTAATCGCGGGTTTAGAATCGAAACAGAAAAAAAGAGTCAATCCAAGTTTGAAATATCGAAATAATAGGTACATCACAGTTATAATAACGTGTTTACTTGTAAAATAAAACTGGGCTTATCCTTGATTAGTTCCTAGTATGACATACTCCATACTTAGTATGAGGGTGAAATAAATGTTGTATAACAGTTAGTTGATTTGCAAGACGGCTACTCTTTAAAAACTATGGGATATTTTAACCATACGTCCAATGTTGCATTCTCAAAGCCATTTTTGGATAAATAAAAAATTAAACTACTATATACGGATTTTATCGCGTGTAATATACAGTAGTTTAATTTCATTGAATAACATTCGCGTAAACAGAAGACAATATTAGGTAAATAATATTTTTTAAGGATTTGCAGAATGGGGTTTAAGGTACGATGCAAACTAAGAATAATTAATACCAAATACAAATTTACAAAAGTATTTCTCGGACAATTGTTTTTACCTGGAATTAGTTTCATTTTATCCGATTCATGCTGTTCAAAAATAAACCTTAGTGCGTAACCATGGTAATGTAGTGAAATGCTATTTTATTTTGATGTTTAAATTATTTAAGACTAATATCAATAAAAATTATTACTTGATTATGTTTGTGAAACAATTATTTTAGGTTTTATATAGATTCTAATTATGTTTAAATAATCTTTAGTACATACCATAAGTAATAATTGTTTATTTTAGCAATTTATATGAAATGTGCAGATTTACGTACTATGAAGTGTCAAAAGGGACTTCGTATTTGAAACAGACTATAATCAGTATACTATCTAATATGAAATACAATATTGTAGCACTTGGTAACATAGTTATTTTATAAAGCTAAAGAGTTTATTTGATTGAGTGCGTTAATTTTAAGAAACTACTACGCCGTTTTTACGCCGTTAAATAATATACGTACATCACGCTACGACCTAATGGAGCGAAGCAGTAATTATTATCGTCTTTTATTAAGGTTTTAGTGGTCGAAATTTTTTATATGCCTGGTATAACAGATAATCGGCATACAAATTTTAAATTAAATATAGAAGTTGTTGTATTGCCTATATAGGACAACACTACACTGAAGTTACGTATAAGTTCTCATATTCCTCGTTCACGCGCGGGACAGCGTGACAGCCGAATGACGCCGGCACTACAGTACTGCCAGTCGTACTGCTACGTGAGTGAATTACACTTGTTGACTAGTAACAGATAACTGAATATGAGAGAAAAGTTAGTTATCTATTACAATGTAATACTCATCATTCTCTTGCCCTGGTCCCAATTTATTTGGGGTCGGCGCAGTATGTCCTTCGCTTCCATACTTCTCTGTGACCCGTCATCTGATCATTTACCCCTTTTCCTTTCATATCCATCCTCACACAGTCCATCCATCTTTTCCTTGGCCTTCCCCTCCCTTTTCGTCCCTTTACACTCATATCCATCACTTGCTTACCTACATACGTATCATCTCTTCGCATAATATGTCCATACCAAGCCAAACGATTTCCTTTCACTTTCTCATCTATGGGCACCACTTTCAGACTACCTCTTACGTATTCATTCCTAATTCTGTCCATTCTCGTCACTCCACACATCCATCGTAACTCGTAACATTCTCATCATCTATTACAATCTATTACAATGTAATACTATCAAAATAAATACTATATCAGACTTTAGTAACAAATAAAAATGATTTGTATGAAACGAACGTTGCGTGTTGTTGTAAAATGTATTGGGCCACTAGCATTATGCAACATATATTGCAATGAATATTTCATACTTAGCGAATGCAAAGCCTCACCAATACAATATTGATTCCTGATTCTCATGAATGTGCCAGCACTAGTCCTAGAAAAGTTCATTTAATGCACGCTACTATTCAATCGTAATTCGCTTGCACGTATTCCTTTCAGAGGAAGCCTTCAACGAGATAGAGTTTTCGTGTAATAGTTAGTAAGACAAGACTGCTTGTGTCTGGAGGTAATTATTTGGAAATAAATGGGCGCCGTAAAGTATTTAGTTTCTATTTTTGCAAGACCATTCACGCGCTAGGAATATTATTCGTAGTCTAAGGAGCTTATAAAGCTTTCTAACAAAGAAGATAAAGATTGAAATAAAAATTTGCTGTCATATGAATGCCAAATAAGGAAGTTATCGCGTCGTAAACTTACCGTTTCTAGATATCACGCCTAACAGACATTCTTGAAGCATTAAAAATTGATGTGACATGGGCATAATACGCCTGTTATCAAAAACGATTACATGGAATCTAAACAGGTAATTGTGATGGAAATAGGTTACAATTTTAGATTCGGTACTAAGAATTGCCTGAATATACATATTGAACTTACTCTATCAATACGTTTCAAAAATAAAACATAATGTAAAGAAATTGGATGTCATAAATATGAATTCTTCATGGACTTGCGAGTACATAGTGCAACTCGACATAAATGCGTCCATTCTGGAAAATTCGAACGAAGCACGTTTGTGTCGTTTCGTTTCGTCTGCATCGGAATTGCGAAAATGGATTGGGCGCGGACCTTACTTAAGCTTGCAATGCTAACACACTCCACAACTAAAGGGAAAACACAAAGTTCCGCACTCTGCCTTTATGGATACCCTAAAACATTTCGTAAGGTCAGGCATGATCTAATCTTCTTCCAATCATGGACTGTTGATTAACAGAGTACTTTCTCTCTACAGAAGAAGGAAGCCAAATTGTGTTTTAACGGTGACTTAGATTTAGAGAGGTTCTTAAAGAGGTACTTTAGTATGCCAAGGGACTTTATCCACAGAAAGTTTGACTCTTTAAATTAAAAGTGTGTAAATATACTAAAGATTGACTTGTATGGCGAGTAAGGTTGCAAACATTGAAGCATCGAACAGCCACACTTGGAGAAAACGAGCGAAATTGTCCGCACGAAGACGCACAAACCTCGACACATAATTACCAACTCAACAATTACTCCTAACATGTCACAACCAATATTATTATACCGATTATGTTTTCAAATTATTTGGTCTACAAGTTACCGACTTCTGTAAACCATATTTTGAGAAGTATAGAATTTTAATATTGCCATGCCTATTTATGTATGAGACAGCAGTGTTTGTGAAAACTAATTCACGCTTGTTCTTAAAGCCCTTTTATTGTCAAAATGTTATTATAATATAAATGAATTCCTTAATGATGATAGACAGATAATGTAATTAAATTATTATTATATTTTATTATTATTATTCTTGATTATTTAAATTGACATTGATGCTATAACTATTTTTTTTTATTTCTACATGCTTTATTTATATTCAATTGTTTTAAATATTTATGATTTTTTAATGATAAAAAAATAAATGTTATTATTGCTTGTTCATTATTATATTTCATTCTTTTAATTATTTATGATTATGTTACATGCATGCTGTTATTAATTTTTGTGAATATTTGCATGTCTAAAAATTTACGGAACATTTGAGACTATAATATTTTGTGACACCATATTGTACACATGTTATGGCAAATAAATCATCCTTATCTTTAACTATCGCACTAGTAATAATTTCTGTATCGTGGGAGATTTTACAAATATTTAAACAACGGACACAAATAACACCCTGGTTTGGAACAATACAAATATTTAACTGGGTATTTAGAGATTCTTATATATATAGATAAGAATCTCGTATATGTATATATAATGGACTTTAGTTCTTTAGTGAAATATATTGGATCGTCGATCAAGAATTGGCGAGAATACATAGCCGTGAAATGAAATACACGTATATTCAGGAAAAGTTAATATCAAGCACATTCGATATTGTCATTGGAAATCGTTTTCCTGATCCAGTGAAATAAATTCGTATCTTCACAAATGAAACTAATTTTACGAGTTTTGTTGTCGATTCTCGATGTACGGTACTGAATCGATGATATCGGAAAGACTTACAGATAAGTAAAAGGAACTGTCTGTGCCGTGAAAGCATTTATTGTTAACTGAACGTAAGATCACAAAGGTATTTTTGTCCTATATAGGAATGGTTGTATGTTCCTTTCCTTCCGCTAACGGTAGCGGAAAGTATTCTTTCGTGTTACGAAGTACCTACTTCCAGCAGTCTCCTTAGAACGATGGTATGAAAGATTGTTAATGCTTAAGTCGCTAGTTACGACCATTTATAGTATGATTATATTTATATGTATGCATAATTTCATGCGTAATCACAATCCAAAATCATAATTACGTTTGATGAATTGAATCGACTTATTTAAAAAAAAAGGTACTCTGAATTCTCACTCGGGTTAATCACCAAGATGCAAAAGAAAGTCGTTATCAATTCCATATTGCTTTGTTATTGAACGTGAGCGTCAAGGCTTCGCACGTAACTCAAACAGTAGTACTCTAAAAATAAAAATAAAATATGTATTAAAATATGTTCCGTCCTTATGTAAGCTCAGTATTCTTGGGACAATGAAGCTCATCTCGCGTAAATAGGAACACCAATAATTAAATTATGTTCGGGTAGTTCGAAAAACTTCACTCGATACATTGAGACTACCACCAACTTAGTCTCCTCATGAACATGGCTGCTGAAAAGCAACCGAAACGTCGGGGAAAGTGTAAATCTAAATAGTTTAGTAATTTAAATAGCTTCAAATTGTATTAGTTTTATAGTTTAACAATAGTAGTTTAATAGTTTTAAATTACGTAAAAGTAGTGTTTACAAATAAACAGCGCGAAAGTATCCGTATAAAGTTGTTTAATTAAATTGAAAGTATTCAAAACTTCATAATTAAGTACAAATACTCTCCAAATTGAAAACAGTTACCTCTAAGATTCTGTTTGTGTAGAGGTAATGGTCCGCAAACAAATAAGATACCGGTTGATTGGAGTCGGGTGTTCAGCAAATTGACTTAAAACAACCTATTAGGTTGATTGTCAGTTGCCTACAATATCCATGATCTATTATTATTGCCTATCATGCGTAGGTGTTGACCCCACCTCGATTATAACATATGATGCTATTATAACAACATATCCATGTTAGCTGCACGGGGGCGGCCAGTTGAAATTAATTTTCGAAAGCCAGGAATAACTTGCCACTCTCACATTTGCGTGCCTGGCAGCAATAATCATTTAGTCGATTTATTGTTTACTTGGATTTAAAAAAGAATTCCGTAACGTCCTACACTAGGGAAGCACCACAAGCATTCAAATTTACCTATTTCGCCAACGTAACAATGTTTAATCGATAAAATTTCGATTACACGTTTTACGAAATAAAAAGAACTGTAGGTACTTTATTGGAGCGTTGTAAATTAATTTAGTGGTTACCTAACCCTTTTTAATATATTTTAAAGCCCGTTTAAACTCGTTTCATGAGTTGAATAAATATTTACTTTAGGCTTATATAGGACATTTATATCAGCACAGATTCACGGGCACGTACATTTTTCTTTGAGGGCGTTTGTTTGACGTCTCGGGCGACGCTTTGGTTTTCATTACAGCACACCTTTTGTCCTTTATTACGGTAACTGAGACTATTTTTCTTTATAAAAGGTAAGATAAGCTAATTATGAGGTTCTCCATTATGGAGCTTTTTGGCATAATGGACTCTTGCTAATGTGTATTGTGCGAACCCTATGTATTCGTCTCTTTTCATCATAAATTTTTTCTTATCGATAAGCCGAGACATTAGGCGGTATGCCCTATGACATTAATGACGAACTGTAATTAGTTTTAAATTGGTTTTATCTAAAGGTGAAAAGTAATTTAAGATTCATATCGCCTAACAATAAAAGTTTTAAAAGCTAAAGTTTTCTTATTATCGATAATCGCTGTTAGAAAATTAGTAAGTTGGACATGTTTTTAATGGTAGTTAAATTGTTTTAAATATGGTTCTAAGTAAAGAAAAATTGCTAATGAATTCGTAATAGTTAACGTAACAGTAGCTAGTGCTCGTTTTGTTAGTAAAATTATAATTCATGATCTTCATGAAGTTCATTCAGTCTTCGTTTTTCTTTTTGTTAATTGAATAGGTTTACATTTCATTTTCAAATAATCTTTAGCGCATAGCACGCAGAGATGCTTCGAAAATAAAATGTTAATTTGTTCAATTAACAGAAAGAAAAACGAAGACTTTGAATTCAACGAAAAGTTATCGATAGATCTGTTTTTCTGAAGGTTATTGGTACATATTTAATTAACTTGTCGGATCGCAAAATACAGAACATTTTCAAATATAATCTAGATCGAAGAATTTAATATAATATTAGAAAATAGCGATCTACTGTAGTGTATGACACCATTATTATTGATAATGTAATTCTGGCATAGTTGTTTTTATATTAGCTTTTTATACTATGTGAAAACCTTTCTTGGCGTATTATGTGTGAACACTCTTAGGTACTTATATGGTACACTAGCTTCTGCTGCGCGTCGGGATATGCCGGGATTAAAAAATACTACGAGCAAATGAAAAGCCAGGGCATGGTCGACCTGAGCATCTAATTTCACATATATTATATTGATCTTTCGTGAAATTAGTTCGAAACATTTATCCGAAAATAGTAAAGACTTTATTGAGCGATCGAAAGAAAACACATTTCCTTCTAAAAGTCTAGAATCCTATCCATTTTACTCTTATAAAATACTAGCTGTCCCGATAGACGTTGCCCTGTACACAAGAAAAAAATATTCTCGAATCTATTTGAACATGCACAAAAAATTTCATCAGTATCGTTCCAGCTGTATAGGACGAGTTTAATTACAAACACACGCACAGAAAATGTATATATATATATATAAAGATATTACGTAACACGCCTTAACAACTCGTAATCCAAAAAACATCCTGTTGTAATATTGCATGCGGAACTACAAACTTTAGTGTTGGCTCACAGAATTTGCAAAAGTAGTTTCTGACGATTGAAAAGCGCTTGTTACGGACTTTTGCTTTTACCGTCGATGGAAAGGACGCTGCTACGACTTCGTTTCGTGGTTTTGTACACAAAAGTGGGGCGAATGTTCTTTGAAGGATGGCGCGGACATGCTGTTTTGTGGATGAAAATTCTAATTCTTACTCTGGTTTAATGTCATTGAAATGAAACTGAATTCGCTTTTGGCAAATGGCATGACTTTGATGTATACTTTAATACTAACCTTAGTTAGGTTAGTTAGTGGTACGAGGTACTATCTAGTTTATTTTTGCGATATAAAATCTTGATATCGACTGTCATAGATAATTATTCTTTATATTTTAGCCTTTACACAGCAATCTCACAAACACTAGCCAATCGGGAACTTTACTTAAAACGC
This sequence comes from Catocala fraxini, assembly GCA_930367265.1. Lineage (NCBI taxonomy): Eukaryota > Metazoa > Arthropoda > Insecta > Lepidoptera > Erebidae > Catocala > Catocala fraxini. Next base: position 18,451,934 of record OV884045.1, read on the forward strand.
CAAAAGATTTGAATAGTGCCACATCGACAGTTGCGTAAGCGATTTTAATTAAACATTTTGATGCGGTCATTCTAATGTGTTGTAAGTAGGCAGGTTGTAAAAGAATAAGTCCTATGTATAATAAAATCCACTATTTCTCTTACACAATATTTATTTCTTGATTTACATGAAAGATTGAACCCGGACACAAACTAACTCCCGCTTTTATACTGTCGTGTCATCAATCAATCCCACTCCAGTATGAAAACTGTGTTGCTATTTTATCACAATAACAATTTAATAAAATAGAATTACCTCAAAATTATCATCAGAATTTCAAATGCTTGTTTAATTAACATAACCTTACATCTGTTAGGAACGTCAAAGATAATTTTACATCTTAAAAAACCATCTACTAAAGATACTTTCAAAGATTGAGTAGCCTCTTAAAAATGCACGAATTGATATTCATACTGGCAACTACTACAATAGCACGGAGTTGACAAAGTTCCAATATTCATAAGACCCAGTTTCGATAGGGATCGTTATTATACGCGAAGTAGTAAGTGCCGCTGCATACGAGAGATGTAATATTATATTTCAAAAGAGTAAGGAAAGACTTAGCGGACATTTCTCGTTGGCCAGTAGTAGCGTAGCATCGTAAATTCTTGACTATATTCGTATGTAGCGAACATTACTTGTTCAAAGATTTGTGTGTGTTCATAATGAAATAGATACCTACATAGATTTTCATTATTATATTTACGACGCTCTTAAGACTGCGCTGAGCGAAATGTGCCAAAACAGGTGGTCACAGTTAAGTAAATAAAATCGACACTTTTTCTTTAATACAAATATAAAATATACATTTACCATAACAATGAATGTGTTTACAATTACTCCGTGTAAAAAACTTAAACGAATTAATATTTTCGCCTAAAAAATTACGTAAATTTGCACGAAAAATGCAATAACGTAAACTCGTGTTACGTGATTTTTAGATTATAACAGTAGAAATCTATCCTATTTTACAGCTTAAACGAAACATAAATTGTTATATTACAATTTATCCGTCCCGAATATTTAAGTTATTGGTTGACAATAAAGATACATATTTATCAAAAAAGCACTTCAAACCCTCCATACAATTTTACTATGGCGGCCGCGCGCCGATTTGAATATAATATGCGCCGCAAGAGCTTTGTCATTATCTGTATTACACTCGGCGCAGTCTTAAAAGATCATGAGTTATCACGACGTTTCTATGATGATTACCCGTTTACTGAGCATGATTCGATATGCCACAAGTTTGATTTTCAATAGTCAGACAGTAAGCTGTCTACACATAGACAAGTCTGTGAAGAAAATATGCGGGCCTGTAATAAACCTGTCAGAACGCCATAACTCAGTTAAGTTTTAAATAGTAATTGAAAACACGACCCATTACGAAATAAAGATATAACCGAAAAATTGTATAGAAAATTACTTTATTACTGTGCTCACTCACACGGTTGTAATTGAGAAAAGAGGGACGATATTTTTGCTAGTTTAGTGATTGCTTTTTAAATGGCTGTCGAGCTTTATAAACGCTTAGTGTTATTTTATTGAGATTTAGTTAGGTTATTCAAACACCTACATTTTGTTTCTTTATAATCGCAGTATGAAATAAAATAAATGTTTTAGGCACAGTAAAAATATTGTTATAACATCTCTAAACGTTTCTTTTTTATATTTATCACGATATTATTTTGATTTATCTTTAACATAAGGTCATTTGTCTTTACGATAAATATAACAGTGTAGACATGATGGTGTGGTACAGCCTGCTTAAATCCGGAGCGTCCATCAGAAAAGTAGCTTCAAACTAAAGAATATCGTAGTCTGAAAACGTTGGTTGTTTTCTTTCGTTGGCTGTACTCGTTAGAGCTTCTTCAGGAGGCGCTTTACTTTCAGAAACGAAAAGAAACGAGCGGTTTGTGCCTTGCACTAGCAGTGTAACGTCCAAATATTCACAAAATCGCTATCACACGCTCTATCTTCTGAAGAGGGAAAGTAAATACTTACTCAATCAGGCAACTTTCCACTTTGCACTACAATCAAACATTCCACCACTATCCAAAATTAAACAAAGTTAATTAACAGTGGTTACAATATATTCTCTCGAGTATGCCATCCTTGCTATACATTGTAAGATACATACGTAGTATTTGACTCGTGTATCGTGGTCTCCGATGCAATTCGAGAGTTGTGTACACTTCAACTCGATACTGAATTCAAAGGGTTTGATGTTTGCTTAACGAGAGTTGTGCTCTTGTATTATTACGGTGTATGTTGGCAATTATTTGTAACAATGGATGATACTGCTTCCGTTGCCGTGGGAGTATACACAGATCATATAATATCGAATTAATGTTTTGAACAAACATGAAGTGTGCTGGCGGTCTCATCACGCGGTTTATGGTGATGTAGTGCTTTTGTTCTAGCGATGTCAGGCTTCTTTCAGATCTTTGTTGTATAGTCTTTAAATAAATAAACAGTATAACAACTGTAAGTCTGTTTGTTAGGCTTTTAACGCATTACCTACTCGACCGACTGTCATGAAATTTTGCAAACACGTTGTGAAGGATACGCCAAAGGACATAGGGTACTTTTTATAGAGAAATATAACCTGTTTCCATACGAAGCTGCTGTCAGTAATCATATAAACGTGAAACCATGTAAAGATGTTTGAAGATTTTGATGTTTGTTACTTAACCGTTGAACTTATATGAATGAAACGGTACACTGATACATCAGACAAATAAGCGAGTCCGTGGAATACCCGCGGGTATTATAAGCTCTTGTTTTGACCAGCAGATTTAATGCATGATTTTACATAACGATATCCATCCGCCTATGCATTGTTGGGCACATCAGTACACGTGCTCATGCGTAGCTGCCATTGAGAAAATATCTTACCTTGTGTGCTGTTCCTTTGGTAGGCAAAGTTCAAGAGTTCCTTAACAAGACGTTGCACTTTCAAGAGAGCAGTAGTGTTCTTTGGCGCTCGTACTGATAACCAATCGACGTCTTACTGATTATTTATCATCGAGCCTTATACTTGGTTGGTGTATTAATGTCTTAAAATCTTGTATTCTTATGCTCTGTAACTGTATTCACCACCCACTGAGTGTCCTCCATTATGTCTGCATGCATAATTTAGTGCTAAGAACTGTATATACTAACTGTTCCGTGGAAATATCGCTAAATTCAATATATGTCGTTTTCTTCACGCCTAACCACACTTAACCTCTTCAAGGAGAGCGAATGGAGTACAGAACAATATAAAATATTGTTTTTTAGGATGTACCATTGTGCACAAGAACTATCCGTTAAGTTCTATAAAACAGATTTATCGGAGAAGAATAAAAGGAATAATCCTTTCAACATGTAATCTGAGAAAAGGGAGTGGATATAACACATCAAAATGCCTGAATATCACTGATGGGCTTGGTGGTTGTATCACTCACATTTTGTCAGCTATCTTAGGTCCCACGGAATAGGATGCACCGTTTTGGAGCCCATGATGCTGAATAACCTACTAATAGAAGTAACTCCTGTACCTTATTCGGCTTAGCCCAGGACGTCGCGCTTGCGGTCAGTAAACTAATCGCACTGGAGCAAACGAGCATGGTTTGTATGCTTGTTTATCATCTTGGTTGGCCAAAAACTATTTTACGGCAACACGATACAATCTTTTAAATGACCACACCTTTTAGATACTCTTCTCTCTTAGCCTTTATTATTCCCAAGTCACTTGGGGTCGGCTTTTCTGGTCTAACCGGATTTGACTGGATATCAGTTTTTACACGGAGCGGCTGCCACCTGACCTCCACAACCCGAAGGCTAACGATACCCTAAGACTAGACCAGTGTCAGGATATTAGAGGGTACAGACTTTCCCAATAGTGACTGCCATAGATGTTCATGGCAGCCGGGACCAACGGCTTAACGTGCTCTCCGAGGCACGGAGCAGGCGATAATTGTCAATCAATACGTACATAATTTCGAAAAGTCATATTACTTTCGAAAGTCAGAGGTGCGTGACGTGGGTTCGAACCCGAGACCCTCTGCATTGCAATCTGTTGGTCTCCCCACTGAGCTATCGCTGCTTTCAGATACTACTATATAAATAATATAATTGTATCTAAAATGTATATTCTTCACGATCCTTAGGTCGCCTAAATTAATAACTAACCTAGACCTACATTTAATAAAGAATATAAATTACTGACAGGAATGGAATGTCGATATTGCCACGCTTGGTATCTGGGTCGTCCGCAATAGGAGCCGATGTCAGTTCTTTTATAATAAAGATGAGGGTATCAATATACGTATAACTGTTGAGTATATATTGTACATAATATTGTTGTCTGTTGTTATATTACACGAATACTTAGATGTGTATGAAAGCAAACTATGTACCACTTGATAACTATCCCTGAAATCACGGCTGCTATAAATCTTAGGAACTTGTGGCAGGCAGTACTCTTACACGGTTTTATGTGATGGACGATCACTGCCAGTGCATATTGCATGAAATTATGATGTTTCCTAAAGTATAGTTTACCATTTATTAAGTTGTTGAATTGCATTGGGCTGTCAAGTTGATTTCAGGACTAATATTAGGCCGTCTGGATTTTATATTTTAATAGGCGTTAAGCGCCTATTTTCATATTTACTATATGTTTAGACATATATTACTAAATATTAAAATAGGTAAAATTTATATTTCTTTTATAATATTTATACTAAGCTCAGTGGGGAGACCAACAGACTGCAATGCAGAGGGTCTCGGGTTCGAACCCACGTCGCGCACCTCTGACTATCGGAAGTTATATGACTTTTCGAAATTATGTGCGTATTGATTGACAATTATCGCCTGCTCCGTGCCTCGGAGAGCACGTTAAGCCGTCGGTCCCGGCTGCCATGAACATCTATGGCAGTCATTATTGGGAGAGTGTCGACACGTAAGATCCCACTGGGTCGAAGTGTCGCCGGTCTGCACTGACTGGCCCCCACATAAGATAAGATACCACTTGTGTAATATAAACGGGGTAATACCAACACATGATATAAATACCGAACATGATTATTTGGTTACTATTCGATGTCATCAGCATGAGGTTCAGATTTCAAAGCTAAGTATATATCAAATGCTGCACAACTATAATATATACGCATGCCAATTCTTGTTCCATTGTTTTGTGAAAGCAGAAACAAACAAGAATTCAAGATGTCTATTGGCAGATTAATAGTCTATTGGTTACGATGCATTAAAAGTTTAATGCGGCAACAGCTACAAAATTAATGATGGGACGTAAACATTTTAACGTCGCCACAATCTGCTTTCATCCTAAACCAAGATAAATTTAATATACTAAAATGTACGAGCCGCTTTATATTTGGATCTACGTAATTCAATTTAAAAGTCACTGTGAAATACCAGTGAAGTGCGGTATAGTATGTTTTTTTTTCACCAGAACTTTATCCAGGCATATATGTGTAGGGGATGCATGATGCGAAGCTGTTTCTGTTCTGTTTTAAGGATTATTAGTATCAAGTTGCCTATGCTATAGAAAAAGTGGCGTTCCTCAGCTGACAGTGCAGAGGAACGCAGACCACTAGTTCCATTGCTGACACAATAGTCTCTTTGACGAGCTGTGCTCACCGCAGGAATACAATGCAAAGCTATTTGGCTAGAAATGTATGTAGAACTAAGATTATTGTAGTAAAAAATAGTTAATAAGTGAAAAAGAATATTGGTTGATGAACAATACTTTGCTTGGACGTCACAGTTTTCGGTCGTAAATCGCTGACTCCATAACGAAAAAACAAACCATTTCGGTTTTGTACATGGTTTTGCTTCAGGATTAGTCATTAGACGCAAGCCCGGCTGATGTGTTTGCATGGTTTGGTTGTTGTAAATCCTATGCTGACGTGAGTCTATGTATGTTTGGTATTAGTATATTATTTAAATAGTTAAAAGCTTTTCCAAATTCTTGACCTCTCTAATTGTAGGTAGGAACAGCTGTTGCTACATATTTAAGGAGCTCCCTAAATTCAGTCTTAAATAAGGCTGCATTTATAGCGGACTGTTACTAAATCGAATTTCGGCGCAAGTTACCAGCTATGTAGTACTCAACCAATGAAAATGCATTTGAAGCTTATTACTGGTCTATGGCAGCAAGAATATTTGAAAGGAATTTCCAATGTGGAACTATGTTCTCATATTCATGTACGATTATTCAGAGAATGGGTGAAGTTATGTCACTTGCGAGTAACGTACGTACTTAATAAGAATGTTGGTGCAGAATGGATGTACATAAATAATAATAATAATAATAATAATAATATTCTACAACATACACACAACACCATCTAGCTCAAACTAAGCAGAGCTTGTACTATGGGTTCTAGACAATGGATAAACATACATATATACTTTTTTTTTTTGTAAATACATACGTATTATACATAGAAACACCCAGACCAAGACCAACATCCAAGTTCATGCACACAAATGTCTTCTACGTACATTGTAAAATTTTATATTAATAGAATTGTAGAACATTAAGTGTCGGCAGCATAAGAATTGCAGTCATGAACTAGGTTTTTAAATTGTAATTGTTAAAAAATATAACACCGCCATGCCATATTTTGGTAAATGATCTTATAGTTTTAACAGTACATATAAATGCAATCATTATCATAAGCTTAGCCAGAATCATAACCTTGCCTAGCGATACTGCGAATGCTACACGGGACAATTGTCTTGTCAGTCCGGGTGTTCTTTGTGTAAGTCAATTGTTTTTTTTTTTTTTTTTTTTTTCTCTATTTTTGTAGAGACTTTTTGCCCATGGGTATGTCAGTCTCTTTAGGACAGAATGGCTTTATAAGTCAAGAATTTTAACAAACATGCACGCCATTTCTGATTTCGGCTCCGCAAGTATGCTAAGACATAGCCCGACATTATATATTCGAAAGTGGGCGTTAATGGCTACGATACAGTTTATACTACTGTAGTCATTATCGTATAATTATTGTGAAAATGTAACAAGGTTTTCAATAAAATTAGTATTATTTATATAATTAATTCTTGAATAGAGTACCTACATACATAAAACACCCGCCTGTTTGTTCTGGAAGGGGTATGCAGCGATGTATATCAGCCATATTTCGCCTAATATGAGTCTATTACTGTTGTTCAGTCACATTGCTAGACTTTGTGCTAGTATTAGGAATTCTTCAACAGAATAAAACCTTAGAACGCTTTGTCCAACCCGGAAATCGAAACTCACGATAGCACATAAACTTATGCCACAGCACCAACAAGGTAGTCGTTAATAAAGTTAAACTCGAGAAACGGCGACACTGAATACCGAGGTCGCAAGTTGCAATTCCCGTTTTATCATTGATTTTTCCTTCTCTGCTATTTGATTAACTATAAATCGACATTATTAAATTGCAAATCGATCGCTAGAATATGCAATATCTAATCTCAATTCTATTATAATACAGCATACTTATTAAAAGCTCTCAAACATATTAAATATTCATATCTTAATACGCCGTGACAGCCAATGTGAGTTCAGTTGGAAATATAACCATTTTCTGACGTGTTTATCCAGAGCACTAGCGTGGAAACATGTTTAACATAATACGGTCAAGTAGTAAGATCGTTTAACTCGTGATTTATGTTATTAAATATCACTTTTGCTATTAGTTTAGTCTTCTATTCTGCTGAGATTGCTTTATCATATTGAGAGGGTACTTTTAGTAGAAGATCCGTAGTTGTTATATTTTTGGAGGACTATACGAATGAACTAGCTCTCGAGAAAAGAATGCACCGTCAGTCCGCTGGTATCTTGTAACCAGCGGACTAACCGGTGGGTAATTATTTCGGAGAATCACATATGTTAGGTTATTTATTTTCGTTTATCTTATCTTAATTTCCTTTACACGTCACCAACGCGTTGATGATCGTCTTATTGATACCGAGGTATGGTTTTGTGTATGGTGCCCAACTCAATCAGTGCTAATGGCTTTTTTCTGGAAATGTCAATTGTTATATAAAATTATCGAGATGTAACGGGTGTTTTATTTTAGAGGCGGAGAACTTTAAATTGGCGACTCTGTTTTCTGTGACAGCCAATTTGACAGTTCTACGTCAATTTGAGGTTAGTTTGGTTTGGCAATTCATCATGGATAGACTCACGTCGGAGCAAAGGTTGCAAATTGTTCAAATTTATTTTGAAAACACGGTTCTATTCAAAAAACTCATCGAGCATTACGTGCATTTTATGGTGTTCATAATCGTCCATCGGAGCGATTAATTCGAGAAACTATGGTTTTCGCAATACGCTTGCTCTAAACTAACAAAGAAAGGAGATGGGGAGGTGGTGTTCTCATAGCCAGCCGGCGGGAACTCCACGCCTATCAAATCACTGTAGTTACGCATTTTAGTACACTTGAGAATGTAAATGTAATAATACCGAACTCTAATGCCCAGAATAACAAACTCATAGGTACCTTCTACATCCCCCCTGGAACGCGTGATGAAGTTTATTTGATGTGCCTCGAAGCTCTTCAAAGTTAAGAAAACATTAAGTATTTTTGTATACTAGGTGATTTTAATTTATCTGACTTAAAATGGCTGCCAAATGACAATAATAAGAAGGGAAGTATCTGCTCGAGGCTTTCGTTGGTATGTGAAGAGCTCTCACATTTCATGTCACTAAATAACGCGTCACAATACAACACGATATTGAATCCAGGCGGCAAGCTTCTCGATCTAGTTATCTCGAACACTAACTGTATTGTATAACAGAATAATTCTCCACTACTTACAACGGACCCGCACCACCCTCCATTTTGTATTTTGACGTCACACATAAATGATAACTACTCAAACATGGTGCGTTGTTCCGTGACCAAATACAACTTTCATAAAGCTGATTATTGTTCAATCAACGCAGAACTTAACGCCATGAATTGGGATCATATACTGAATTGTTTATCAGCTGAAGACGCAGTGACAATACTTTATGACATTCTGTACAGTATTATAAAAAACCACACGCCTTTAGTGACCATACATCCTAAGCATTTCCCTATTTGGTTCACCCCAATGTTAATACGTATTTATAAAAATAAAGCTAAAGCGTGGACTAGATGGAAAAATATTAGAATATTTTTGATTATGAATCCTTCTCTATGTACAGATCACGTTTTAAAACAGAGTGTTCGAGATGTTTTGCACGGTACATGGCATCGGTGGAGGACGGTATTAAATCAAATGTTAAACATTTCTGGTATATTAATAACCGCAAGACTAAACAAGGAGTACCCTCAACAATGCATTACAAAAATGAAAAGTCTAGTTATCCTAGTAAAATATGCGATATGTTCTCAGAATTTTTCAGTCTGTTTATGAGCCTACCACTTTAAATATAAACCAGTGGGTATCTCCGAATAACTGTATTGATAATGGTATCTTGATTCACGATTTATATATCAGTGAAACTATACTGAAGCGAGAACTAAAAGCCATGGACCAGTCCAAAGGACCTGGACCAGATGCAATCCCACCTTCCTTTTTAGTTAATACAGCTGATGTCAGCTATAAGCCATATTACATAATTTTAATAAATGTCTTTGTAAGGGCATCTTTCCTGCAATATGGAAACTAGCCAACGTCGCCCCTATACATAAGTCTGGCTCAAAACAAAATGTGGAACAATATAGGCCCATCTCTATTTTGAGCGCTGTCTAAATGGTTTGAGAAATTAGTTCACAATACAATTTACCCCCAACTGCACAATATCATAATTAGTGAACAACACAGTTTTGTGCAGCGCAAGTCAACTACGACGAATTTAATGCTATTTACGACATATTTGTTTGAAGGACTCGATAGGGTTGATCAGATAAAGGCTGTGTACACGAATTTTCAGTAAGCGTTTGACAAGGTGGACCATGAAACGCTTTTAACTAAGATAGCGTTTAATGGAATTCGATCTTACTTACTTACTTACTTCGATGGTTTGTGTGAAATCTAGTATATTATAGAAATACAAATCCATTTACTGAAAGGTGGATATTATAGAATTACTCAATGAGACAATTCTGTCGTGGTAATCGAGAGGGCAGTAAGTCAGAAAAGGCAGGTTCACCCCAAACGGATATGTCATCAAAGCAACAAAAATTTGATTGCACGGCTTTGGCGAGGCTCCAGCATGCTCGGCTACCCGCAGGGTGGGCAGCCAGCTGCTGGGCAATCCGTGAGGAGCGTTGAGCATCTGCTCTTAAGTAAGTTGCTTTGCTGTAAGCTGCTTTGAGGGAGGCAAGGTTCAGATCCTTTGCAGCACGACCCTTGATCCAAGCGCGATACGCAGCTTGTCTATGGTTGACAGCGACCTGGCATTCACGATTGAACCAAGGGCGGCCTCTGCGATTGATGACGATATTAGGGACCGGAATATAATATTCCATGGCTAACATAGTCACGTCAGCAATCGCCGCGGCACTCGCTGAGGTATCTTTCTTCTCAAAACAGTGTTGCAAGCAAGGGACGCACGCAAAATAGTCGCGCATACCGTCCCAATCCGCTGACGACTTGTGCCATATACGTCGCTTTAATGCCTTTCTAGTGGAAGGCAGCGTACTTGACACTCTACATTCAACCAAGCAGTGATCTGAATTACCTAACGGGGCAATGATAGATACAGCGCACTCAGTTGGATGACTCGCCAGCAAAATGCCAAGCAAGGAGAGCGCCTGGCCTAAAACATCTGGCACCCGAGCGGGCTGGGTCACCAGTTGGGTGAGGTCAAGCGTGAAAGCAAACGCATGGGCAGTTCGTCCTGCATGGTTTGTTTTGGAGGAACTCAGCCAAGACTCGTGGTGTGCGTTAAAGTCCCCCAATACAACTAACTCCGCAGAAGGAAACTGCGCCTGCGCGTTCAATGTCGCAAGGCTCAGATGTTCAGCCTAGTTGTCTCGGCACCCCATCGTGGGATCTATATAGGCACCCGCAAATTCTACTGAGACCGCCGGTCTCTACGAGCACCCACATAGTTGAAAAGGCAAGGTCATGCAGACAGCTCAGACGTCGACAGCATACGTCTGAACGAATGTACGCTCAGACCCCAGCTTTGATCAGAAAATTCTCCTCGAGCGTGTAGCCAGGGTAAAGCAAGTAGGCGTAATCGTTAGGACGACGAATCGGCGTCTCTGTCAAGAACAGCAGGGCAGGCCGGACCGTCTTCATGTGATGATGGACGGCTTTCAGATGTGGAGTCCCCGGATATTGCTGAACTCCAAAAGAAGGAGAGGGTTAGTCACCGCTGTAAAACTGTTCTTCTTTGTGGGCGCTGTCATGGTAGGTTTAGGGAGGTTGTAGTGTGAAGCGGGGAGCTTTCGGCATGATTATGTAGAGGAGAAAGCGAGGAGAAATGGTATGCCGTTACCCTGGCAGTGAACGTACAGTTGAACGGCCGGACGGAAGGGCTCCCATACTCCCCCAGAATCGGCCGCCGGGACCCAAATTCCGGTCACTATCCGGCATGACGACCGACCCCGAGACTATGCGCGGGCATGATAGGGATCGATAGACATAATGCGTGCGTACAATAGGGTGATCGAGCAAAGTGACACAATAAATGCACATTGATCACTTTTATTGTCTTCACAATAAATTAACACGAATGTCTTGCAAGAAACGTATGACAGTTCTTAGCGAGGAGGTCCGCACTCGCCGACGGTAAAAAGATTCCCGTCGAATATAGCGCGCCTCCGTTTAAGTAGGTTCTGTCGTAGCACGCGAAGTTGGCTGCGTGTTGACGTCATCGCAACAGTGCTGCCACATCTTCACTAAAGTGCCGCGTTTCGTAACCGTACCAATGACCGTCTCCGACATATACATATACATATATATAATTATATATTTAAACTATTAGGTTGGTCTAGTAGCTAAGGCATCATATTATTATTAACGTCTTTGACTCTTAAAGCAGTTTTCTGAAGATACAATATTGAAGTAGGACTACTTCAATATTGTATCATCTTCGTTATTTAGAAATCAGCTTTCTTAGATTGCGAATAATGTTTCGCCTTTGTGTATACGCTCATTTTCGTTTGAGTGATTTCATTATTATTTATAATGTTACCTTGGCTTCAGGCATCATTGAGTCCATTCAAAACATATTTTTTTCTTATTTCATTTTGTTATAAGCCTTGTATTTTGCTTTTATGAATATACAAATTAATTTTCTTCTCGTTTGTTCTTTGTTTGTTTATACCCATATCAAACGGAGGTATGTTTGTTGGGTGTGATTGTGGCAATAATTGACGCTATTTTTTATATGCCTACGTTGGAGACAAGAATAATGATTTTACGTGTGTTTATATGTACTTACAGTTTATTTATATGTTGTTTGTATCGAATAATAATGTTTTCGTCGGAATCGCCTCTAGAGCTAAATGCTCAGTAGACAGAAACAAATTTCACAATGACGGGCCTGTTATTATCAAATAGAAAGTGAAACGGACTAAGCAGTATCAAAATCTTAGTAGTACGAGCCCAGAATTGTGCACGCTTGATTAAATATACCCAGCAATGCCTAATGCGATTCGCGTTGCCGAGCACTGGGCTAAAAGCATTAAAAAACTGTTGCCATCGACACGATAAGAAGAGGAAGTAGGTAGTTCTAAGTTGGTTATATAATTATTCACCTGCTTGCCTTGTTACATTTATGACGTAAGCTTTTATGATTTCGATTTGCAAGTGTATTTGAGTTTTGCTATCACGTAGTTCAAGAGTCAAGGTTAATCAATAGCACTATATATATATGTCGGAGACAGTCATTAGTATGGTTACGAAACGCGGCACGTTAGTGAAGATGTGGCAGCACTGTTGCGATGACGTCAACACGCAGCCAACTTCGCGTGCTACGACAGAGCCTACTTAAATGGAGGTGCCCTATATTCGACGGGAATAATTTTACCGTCGGCTAGTGCGGACCTCCTCGCAAGGAACTGTCATTCGTTTCGTGCAAGACATTCGTGTTAATTTATTGTAAAGACAATAAAAGTGATCAGTGTCCATTTATTATTTCACTTTGCTCGATCACCCTATTGTACGCCCGCATTATGTCTATCGATGGGGTTACTGGAAGTACTAAATATCCAACATGTATTTTATTTAAAAGACATCTCCCGCTATTCAAACAACGGACACAAAGAACACCCTGACTCGGAACAACTATTTGTGGAACATACTAATTTTTGTACCATGTGGGATTCGAACACACAACACTCGACGCAGTGGTAGCGGCGAGGCGACCACTTAAGCCACTGCGTCATCCGTGCAATCGATATTATACAGTACTTAAATATTTCTAGCTAGATTTGGTTTTCATACATCTCTGTTACTCAGAATGTTTCGCCACGTGCACACATACGAATCACATGCGTAAATCTCAATCAGACCGTAACTATCTATGGATCACACGAATGTTGCTGCCCAATATTAACTACTTTGTTTATATAAGCCTATTAACATACAACTGTTAGGTACAAACCTCTCACTTACAAATTATGGTTAGAATAAAGAATTAGACCATGCAAGACGCCTTTTGTCAGCTTCTCCAATGTCGATCCAGTTTAATCTAAACTAATATTATAAAGAGGAAACATTTGTGTTTTTGTATGTATGCTTGTAATGTTTTCACACAAAAACTACTGGACCGATTTCAAAAATTCTTTCACCATTAGAAAGCTGCATCTTCACTGAGTGACATAGGCTATATTACATTTAAAAAAAAAAGGGATCCTTAATATAAATGCCATAATATAACCCAAGGTGTGAAAAATTAGTCATAAAAAATCTGTCATCGCGTGCGCTGCGGAAACTATTGATGATAGAACAAAAAAATGTTCTATTATTATAGAACGTATCAATATCTACAAAAAAGTCCGCGATACCATATATATTTTTTGAATATATAGCTAACTACACCTACAGCCTTGGCCAAAAGTATTAGGCACCCTATAAATTACTGCATATTTTAGGCTTAGAGAGAAATAAAACTAATTATAATGATTAAAGTACTTTATTTCCATTAGAATATTGTAAAAACATCAATATTTTGTTGGGCCATCCTTTGATTTTATGACAGCAGCAACTCTGTGGGGCATACTACGTACAAGTTTCGCACATTCCTCTGGAGAAATTGCATCCCATTCTTGCACTAACGCGTTTTTTAAAGCAGTTTTTGATGTTATCGAGTGCTCTTTTATTTTTCTCTTCAAAATACTCCACAAATGTTCAATAGGATTTAGATCCGGGGACTGGGCAGGCCAATCTAACAGATCAATACAATTTTCAGTAAACCAGCGCATCGTAGTAGCTGACTTGTGACACGGAGCATTGTCTTGTTGGAATTTCACACCATTTAGTGTCACCAAAAATACACGAAAGCGAAGGTACGAGAGCAGTTTCCAGTACATTAATGTATTTTTCACTGTTCATGCGACCTTCGCAAACAAACATTTTGCCGACTCCATCCGCAGCCATGCAACCCCAAATCATTACACTGCCTCCGCCGTGTTTTATGGTTGGTACTACGCAATCTGGGTGATATTCTTCGCCTTTGCGTCGCCTCACAAACGTCACACCTGGTGTTCCAAATACCTGTAGATTCCAAAAACAAGCACACATTACAAACTTTTATAACATTTGAATTTGAAGACAAACACAACAATGATAGTTGTAATTGTGGTATAGACTTCACTAAAAAAACTTACCTCAAAGTTTGATTCGTCAGACCACAGCACATTAGACCAATCCTCTTCTGTGAAATGTTGGTGTCTCAGAGCCCAATCAAGTCGTTTTCTTTTATTGTCTGCGGATAGCCACGGCTTCTTCCTAGCTTTGCAACCTTTTAAGCAGGCTTCTACTAGCCTTCGTCTTGCAGTTCGTGCGCTTATGGGATGTCCAGTCTCTTCAGTTAAAGCCACAACAAGCTCCGAAGAAGTTTTTTTTCTATCTTTCACAGACTCTCGGATAAGTTTTCTGTCGTGACGGCTAGTAGTCACGCGTTTTCTGCCTGTTCTTGGTTTATTTGCATGAGAGCCAGTCTCAACAAAACGTTTGATAGCAGATTGAACGGCGCATCGCGAACATTTCACCAACTTCGCGATTTCTTTTTGAGTCTTGCCTTGCTCATGTAAAAGTTGAATTTTTACACGATTTTCAATACTAATTTCGTTTCGTTTTGGCATTTTCAAATGAATTTCTTCTCAATTAATTCACAAAACCACAAATGCACTGTCTTTACACTAAGACTTCCAAATGGTAACTGACGAAACATTAAAAATAAATTTTGGAAAAATAAAATTTTATTATTGACGCACCAGATGTTTTACGACTGCTTAAAAAATGCCGCCTATTGTCTTAAATAGTGTTTTATGACACCGGTATCGCAGTTCTATAGAATATTGTTTAATTGTTCAAATAGCACAGGTGTGTGATAACTATATTGGGGGTGCCTAATACTTTTGGCCAAGGCTGTATATAGGTGTAGTTAGACTTATTAATTTCTTTAGTTGTAGTTTTATATATTAAAATTAGATAACAAATTAAAAGTAGGTATTGGGTAATAAATTAAAGTCCACGCGGACGAAGTCGCGGGCAACAGCTAGTTATTTTAATAAAATTGGAAATCTTTTATTCCTTACCATTAAATTATATTTTGATGACTTAACTCATTCTTGATCTTCAGTCTAAATATTTAAGATAAGATTTACTATTATTTAATATTACTATATTAATACGATAATTCGATAATATTGTTGCTCAAATCTTTGAACTTTGTTACAAATAAAATACTTATGTAACCTGTCCAATAACTGCGCTTTTAACGGTCCTGTAAAATATAACACTTCTTGGTTCTAACGACTGAAATCTATTACACTTTATTTTTTATATCTTTTGTGTCATCTTTAAACTGTCGTCGATAAAATTGTTAATTATAAGTCTAAGTTCCGGTATAAGAACTTTATGCCTTCATCTGTTATTTATTAGTGATAAGAAATAAATGATAGATAATATACACGTAGACATATTGCTAATAGGTTGCCTAACTAAAACTGCGCCGAGCGAAATGTGCCAAAACAGGCGGTCACAGTTAAGTGAATAAAATCAACACTTTTCGTTTAATACAAATATAGTATATATTTACCATAACAATGATTGTGTTTACAATTACTCCGTATAAAAAACTTAAATTAATTAATATTTTCGCCTACAAAATTACGTAAATTTGCAAGCTAGTGTAACGTGATTTTTAAATTATAACAGTGAAATCTATCCTATTTTACAGCTTAAACGAAACATAAATAGTTATATTACAATTTGTCCGTCCCAGATATTTAAGTTATTGGTTGACAATAAAGATATTTATTTATCAAAAAAGCACTTCAAATCCTCCATACAATTTTACTATAGCGGCCGCGCGCCGATTTGAATATGCGCCGCACGAGCTCTGTCATTATCTGTCTTACGCTCGGCGCAGTCTTAAATTGCGTACGGATGATATTAAATAATTAAATTTCTAATATAATTTATTAAATCTACTTCTCGTATTAGCTATTTAAAAAATCGTACACTAGTTAAGAGAACATACCCAACAGAATTGAAAAAGTAAAGGTAGCCTTCTCTACGCAACTGTGGAGTTGCCTGGTATAAGCCGGTGAGTAAATGTTATTGATATACTCTCATCAGTTATTTAATCGTATATTATATTAAATGAAAGCTTATTTCATTCTGAATCTACCTGTATTAGGTTGCCTTATAAAAAACTTGATCCAGTCCATGCTTGCTTAAATTTTAGATGTAAATTTTTATTATATATTATTATCTATCATTTATTTCTTATCACTAATAAGTAAAAGATGAGGGTATAAATTTCTTATACCGGATCTCGCACTATATCTGGTCTATTTGTGATATGCATATACATCGTATCATTCGAATTTCATCTGCTAGTATTCGTCTTTCAGACGTTGCGTTATTGACATAGCCAATTTAATTCTAATTAATAACAAAGCTTTTTCTAAGTAATTCATCAAAAGAACATGGCAAAAGATACCATTAATCTGTACAACGCTTTGATTGTAGTGCTTTATAAGAAACTAAAAATATGTAAACAGCGCTACGAGCCGCCCGTCTCTATGATATCTTAATCTATGGTCAAATCTTTTTCATCTCCTTTAAGAACATCTTATCTGCATTTAAAGCGGCTGTTTTTAAAAGGGCTTTGTTCTCTCTTCTATTATCAACTGTACAAACATAACTGTCTATGTAAAATAAAGTAAATAACTTAACCAAAATTGAATGACGACAGCAGTAACTCCGTCTAATTAGAATCTCAGGAAAACATTCTAATGAAGGCATTGACAATTAAAAAGAGACATTTTCCTCGAAAGAATTCAGGAGCCCGGTATGCCGACCTCTTTGTTGTATAAACATTCACTTTATATTCTCTGTGCTGTTTAATAAAAGTATACTACACAAATATTTTTAGTACGGCATCTTCTTGTTACGAAAAGGTTTCGGAGTGAAGGGAAACTGTTTTCTTTTATCATTTTCCTTTCATTTTTAGAGCCCGATAATGTTATTACAATAGTAACGAGTAACTACCTTCTTTGTATTTGTACTTACTCAGTTCTACTAGTATTGTTATGCGCAAATATTTGTGGCATCTGTTGCTAGTTTGCTCAGAAGATCCGTTTGTACGGAGCGACATTTGATATGTGCAAACTAACGAGATGTCATAAACTTATATTAGATAGATTTTAGAGAGATCTGTCCATAGCAGTCTGGATCAATTGCGTGCTCTGTTAATATATAGGATATATGTATATATGTTAGCTTTCTAAATAAGAAATCGCGGCAACAAAAGAAACGGTGATCTTTAAACAGTATACAATAAAATGAGATGCTTTTTTAAATTATTACTCCATAATATAAATAAAAGACCACGATTAAAATGTTCAAGTTTTGTCTAATTAAAATCTGCTTTGAGTTCTAATAGCTCAAAGCCGATTCCAATTAATTCGGCACCAATAATAATACGTTACACTAACATTGGAAAGTAAATAAAATTTTAATGAACCAAACAGAACTCAAACATATCAATCAAGGCAATTTCTGTTTGTCAACTAAATTGAAATGTTCTTTAGTCTACAATTTTCGCTTGTTACAAATTGTTTAAACATGATTTTAAGTGATGTTGGATAAACAAATCCTTTTGAACAACCTTTGTTAATCTGGTAATACTATTACAAGGTAACTTCTCTAGCTGTCTCTGATATTTCTGTTATAGTATTGTTCTGGAAACTTAACTCGGGCGCTTGGGATAATGCCTGTTTAATAGAGCGCTTAGCAAACATAATTGAAATAATTAAGTACATTCAGACACGGAACAGAAATCTCTGGATCATTTGTTTACGTTTTATTCTAAACGCATATGACTCTTGAATATGTAACTATGTTATTTGTACGGGCATATTGTAGAAATATTTGATTTAGTACACAATGCAAACAAAGTAAATAAAAACCAGCGATACCATTACACTGCTACTCAGAGGTCTCGAGTTTGTTCCCAAGACTCGTATCTCTGGCTTTTCAAAGTTATGCGTATTAAATAGTTAATTATCTCTTGCTTTAACGGTGAAGGAAATCATCGTAAGGAAACCTCTGTGAGATCTCCATAATATTTTCGCGGATATGTGAAGCCTGCCAACCCGCACTGAGCCAGCGTAGTGGGCTATAGACTTATCCTTCTCACACTGACAAGAGGCTCTTGCCCAGCCGTGGGACAGTTTATATACAAGGCTAATATTATTACATATTATACTAGCTTTTACTTGCGTAAAAGTAGGTTAGGTTAGAAAATGTTAGTAACAGTCCATTTTTTAAATAAAATATAGCCTATGTTACTCGGTGATAATATAGCTTTCTAATAGTGAAAGAATTATTAAAATAGTTTGAGTAATTTTTGAGTTAAATCCTTACAAACAAAAAATTAAAGCTTTCCTCTTTATAATATTAGTATAGATTATAATATTACACATAAGACCGAAATCCATGTGTAGTAATTCTCTATATATTTTGCGTAAATTTTTTTTTTAATTGGTTATTTGCAAACGAGCCGATGGATCGCCTGATGGTAAACGATTACCGCTGCCCATGGACACCCGCAACACCAGAGTAGTTACAAGTGCGTTGCCGGCCTTTTAAAAAGGAGTAATTACGCTCTTTTCTTGAAGGTTTGTAGGTCCGGAAATACCGCAGGCGACAGTTCATTCCACAGTTTAGTTGTGCGAGGCAGAAAATTTCTGGAAAAGCGCATAGTTGTGCACCGCCAACCATCTAAATTATGGGGATGGAAATTCTGGCGCGTAGGACGATGGCGAAAGGAGGCGGCAGGGATCAGTCCGAACAATAACTCGGAGCACTCCCCATGGTAAAGGCGATATAAGATGCATAGCGAGGCCACATCTCTACGCACTTTTACATTTATTACTGTACTTGACATAGGTACGCGTGATCAGTACCTAGTTGATGTAAGTTTGTTAATAATGTAATAACAGTTTTGATTAAAATCATGTAACTTTAATTTAAAAACTAAGAGTTGGTCAGGAGGCTTATTATATTTTAATGTTAAACAGTAATAGATTTCACAATACATCCATCCCACATCACAAGCTCCATCCAACTTCTTAAGAAAATTCCATTTGATTACAAAGTTACAAGAGCCTTCTTCAACGCAATTTAAAGGAATCGCTAAGTAGTATTTTTATTTTCTTAGAACTAGCAGTGAAGTTTTTGCCCTGAGGTCGACAGCAGAGAAACTTGTTAACAAAGGTTGACATTGAGTGACACTGTAGTGAATAAGCTTTTATTTCTGATTATTCTCCTAATAAAGGCGATGGCTTCAGGCTATTTGAAAATTCCACGAACCTACAGATTTATTATTAGCTTTACTTGAGAATTTCCATAATATGTGGCTCTCAGTCACAGTGGTGTGACGGTGGGTTTTATATGAGGCAGAGGTCTTCTTACATGAAGATTTACTTAGTAAGTTGTTGCAGAGGAAAATTGTTAGAGAAAAAGGATTTTGGTATTATGTCAAGTCGTTATTTTAACAAAGTGACTTAAGCTTTTATATTTCAGTAGCGCATGAGTTTGATGTGTGTAGACAACAACGAAATACTGAAGGCAGTTATGAAACCAAAATTTTGGTTTTGTGCTTGATACAGTATAACGTAAGTACGTGTCAAACTGACTTCAAATATTTGGGATATTTTTGGTGTGAAAAGGAATATTTTATAGTTCAGTTTTCATGGGTATTGTTGTAGTGGGTGTCTTAATGAAATAATTCTTGCTGGATATCGATATACTGGTACCAGTTATAATATAAATACGTATTGAGATACGACCTAACTCAGTGGTTGCGTGGTGACGACTAAAGAAAATAAAGCGCCTGCAGTGTCGCTACATTAAAAAAAGGCATCTACCACAGTAGGAGTAATTTCTGTGTCGCGGAGGACTTAACAAACATTCAAACAACGGACACAAAGAACTCCGAGACTCAAAACAACCATTTATGGATCACACAATTTTGTGTCCCGTGTGGGATTCGAATCCACAACACCCAGTGCAATGGCAGTGGCGAGGCGACCACTTAAACCACCATCCTCGTAAGACAATCATTACTTACAAGTAGACGACCTGTAAGCTTGTTTGCGACCTTATCAAAGAACGGATAATAAACAGCTCATAATAAGCTTATGATTCTCTTCGACTAATTAATTTGTTTGAAGTTTACTGTATTTATCTAAAAGTCGAATATCTATTGATACACCGTAATAATGTTAGACGTTTAATTTAATATTATATTAACAAAATTACAAGAAGCTCCATCAATTTTGATTTTATTTTTCTTTGTTATTAGCTTTAAAATATTTACTTTAGACGTTTCGAGATGGAGTATACCTAAATCAATCGTGATATTTATAATGTAAATTTTATTATTCAAAGGCCTGGTTTTCTAAAATTACTAGATAATAATAATAATAATGTCCTCCAGACCGAATTTCGGCCACGGCGGCCAGTCTTAACAGAGACTGTCCATCTGTGCATGAGATATTATAGTGCACAAGTGTGTGCGCAAACACAAGTGCACCCTCTGTTCCCTAACTCTCATGATCCGATGGGACGGCAATCCTACACGACCGGAGAGAGATCAGGCACAGGAGCAACGGCTTTACGTGCTTTCCGAGGCACAGGGGTGTCTACCACCGCCAACTGCCTAACTCCGGGCTGCTATTGAGATTTATTTACAGAAAGACCCAATAACTTTTTCTTGGCCCTACCCGGGATTCGAACCCGAGACCTCATGCACAGCAGTCGCATTCACTACCGCTGCGCCACGGAAGCAGTTATTAGATAATCAGTTACTGTCAAATATACATAGTGTATATTAAAAAAAGCAGAGTCAGCTTACTGGGAGACTATTGTCTGCCACGCAAAGGTCTCGAGATCGATCCCAAGGCACGCATATCAGACTTTTCGAAGTCCTGTGCGTATTAAATAATGAATAATCGCTCGCTTTAACGGCGAAGAAAAACATTGTGAGGTAACGTGCATGTCCATGGCCCGTGCCCAGCAGTGGGACAGTTTAATACAGGGCTGATAATATTGTTATTATATAAAATACACTCTTGTTACTTTTGCATTAAATAGCTTACTTTTTAATTAGTTGTAATATCTGCTAGGATATTTTCAAATGCCTTAATTTTACTGTACGAAACTAAGCAGAGTGTTGCAGGTCGTTTTTTGAAACGGGACAAGCTATGTGTGATCCACAAGTATTTGGTTGGAATTTGTGTCTTTATTAGTTGTTTTAACATTTTGAAGACACAGACACAGACAATAATAATAATAATAATAATATAAATATTCTATCACATACACAACACCATCTAGCCCAAACTAAGCAGAGCTTGTACTATGGGTACTAGACAATGGATAAACATAAAATATATATATTTTTTTTAATACATATATATTATACATAGAAACAATATGCAAGTGGACTGAAAAGTACATAATAAAATTACTGAACTGCCTCGTTGGTCCAACGACTATAGTGCCTTTATAAGTGTGAGGTCTACATTAAAATCACGAGTCAAGCATAAAGGTGGATTTTATAAAAGCGAATTTTTAGTAACAGTACGTAGTCTGAAGCTGGCCAGATAACAATACACTCGCCCTCTTTTATGTGAGATTAAAAACATGGCTGGCGAAATATATTTATTGTACATGTATTTTTACATAGTTTTTACGATTAGGTACATATATAGGCCCGTGCCTTACATTCCCGTGCTTCTGTTCTATCATCAGTTTGTTTGATTCTTTGAATTCTGAATGCTATATACAATCATACAGTATATACAGGGTCTGTCGTTAATAATGGATTACCCGTTAGCTGGAGGTTAACCAGTTATCAGGCAGTAAGAAAATAATATTTTTATGTCAGGGTTGCCATACTTTCTTTTTCACAATCTGTGATTAAAACTAGACGTACGGAAAGATATATTTTAAGAAATTGATTATAATGTTAATTTTGGTACTGTTTTACGTTAACGGCGCCTAAAAATGTATATTAAATCAAATAATACAAGTATTAGCAAGTACGATGGCGAAAGAATTACTTAAAAAAAACTAATTTTGTTGAAATGGCAACCAATTGAAAGGGTAAAGAAGTGAATTTTAACAAAAAACACAAAAATGTACGCCATTTTCACGCTGTTGGCAACCCTGACATAAAAATATTATTTTCTTACTGCCTGATAACTGGTTAACCTCCAGATAACGGGTTATCCATTATTAACGACAGATCCTGTATATATATATATGTGTGTATATATATATATATATATACATATGTATATACTAGCTGTACCGACAGAAGTAGCCATGTACAAACAAAAAAAAACCCACATCTAAACCATCCTCGAATCCACATGAACACACACAATTTTATTTTTTTTTGGGCAGAGACTACGACTTTCATAGCTGCATTCTAGCATGTCATTTGCCTAGATTTTGGGCACTTAACCTGTCCACTAGAATGTCTCGATATGGTTTGTAAATAAAACAGGCTCCCTTTAAACATTTGTTTACCACACAGCGCTCAATACTTTAAAATAATCATACTTCTTTTCTTTCTTTCTTTTTCGTGTGGTTAGTGGCCAACCTGTTGTCAAGAGTTGTTCAAGCCGCCCGTAGGCCTCTGACATGGCTTAACGACTGTTGTCAATTTGACAACAACTGGGACCGACTTTTCACGTGCCCTCCGAAGCACGAAGACTTTTGGATGAAATACCACTAAGCGGTCACCCATCTACGGACTGACCGCACCCAACGTTGCCTAACCTCGCTAATCGTTTACCGATCAGTGAGTGCAACTAGCTATGAGCGCCTCTAAATAATATATTCATACTGAAATGTCAAGTAGCAATTACTTAGTAATGGTTCGCCCGATGAAGGCGTGTAAACAGAAAGCGCGTACTGTGTTCACTCCACACATTATAACAATGTTTTGCTGACTCGGCTGTGCTAATAGGACATTTTGAGTGTCGTTACATGCATGCCTGACATTGGAGTGCTCCACATTTTAGTTTATATTTTAAACACAATTATTTTACAGCAAAATAATCATTATTAACTGTTTGAGAGGTTAAGTGCTGTGGGAAATTTAAGACGTTTGAACCGGAGAAAACTGCTGGAAACAGCCTATTAGTTACCTAGTTTATGGCTGTGAATAAAGTACCCAGTATTTCTTTAGAAGATGCTGAGATCTGCGCTGTTAGTGGCGGCACCATTAGTCTTGTGTCGCTTGTGTTGACAGCACATTTGGCAAACTTGGTAATGCGTGAGTGGCGCTTCTCATATTTGGCGTGTACAGGCTATTATATTATTGAAACCAGGACGGCCGTACGTTTCTTTACTAACTTCTGTATGTTACTGTGCCAGATCCGTGCCATTACTATCACAAAAATATCAGGGAAACTGTCAAAGGAGTGTAGTCGATTCAAAGTTTTAGATTGATACTTCTCTGGATTGGGACATTATCAGTATGTTTTAAGTTGTAGGTATAATATTTAGAATATGTGTATAATATCATTTGTTTGTTTCTTACTAATGAATCAATACGCCCATGGGCCAATTAAGATTATACCAGGAATATTGATGCTATAAATAATGTTGTAGTAGGTAAAATAATATAAGGTTTATATGAGTTACAAATGTAACAACGCAGTAAAAACTTGAAGTATATCTATCCTTTGGTTCGTGCTTATCTTCTATATTTATAGAATTGAAACAGGTCACTGGTCTCTTCTCAGTGTGAGAAGGTTTAGGCCATAGTTTATCACGCTATTCCTTTGTGGGTTGCCAAACTATATGTCTCTTCGAGATTATTATGCAGAGCTTTCAGATATATAGGTTTTCGCACGACGTTTTGATGATGGTGTAGCACATATCTTAAAATATTGAGACGTGCATATCTTAGTATCGAACTGTCTCCGTGGCGCAGTGGTAGTGAATGCGGCTGCTCTGCATTAGGTCTCGGTTTCGAATCCCGTGTGGGGCCAAGAAAAATTTATTGGGTTTTTCTGTAAAGAAATCTCAATAGCAGCCGGTTAGGATGTTGGCGGTGTTAGACACCCCCGTGCCTCGAAAAGCACGAAAAGCTGTTGGTTCTGCGCCTGATCTCTCTCCGGTCGTGTCGGATGACCGTCCTATCGGAGCATGAGAGTTAGGGAACAGAGAGTGCACTTGTGTTTGTGCACACACTTGTGCAGTATAATATCTCCTGCGCAGATGGCCAGTCTCCGTTAAGACTTTCGAAATTCGGTTTGGAAGACATTATTATTATTAGGATCGAACTCAATGCGTCTGGGTGGTAGTGCAATGGTCTTCCACTGGGCTCATAATGTACTGCTAGATTACAGTACTTACTTACTTGCTACATAGCAAGTAAGTAAGTACTGTAATCTAGCAGCCGTAGGTAGCAGCAGCGATAGCTCAGTGGGGAGACCAACAGACTGCAATACAGAGAGTCTCGAGTTCGAACCCACGTCGCGCATCTCTGACTTTCGGAAGTTATATGACTTTTCGAAATTATGTGCGTATTGATTGACAATTATCGCCTGCTCCGTGCCTCGGAGAGCACGTTAAGCCGTCGGTCCCGGCTGCCATAAACATCTATGGCAGTCGTTATTGGGAGAGTGTCGACACAAAAGATCCCACTGGGTCGAAGTGTCGCCGGTCTGCACTGACTGGCCCCCACATAAGATACATACATACATACTTGCTACATTGTAAATGTTATGTTTCTGATTATAATTTGGCTATCATCTAGCTGTTTGTATTTGTACTTAATCTCTTTGTCAGACTGAAATTCTACACCGACCACATTTCTCGACTGTGTGACTTTGTGTGAGAACCCATCACAATTAAAAGAGCCATTATATTTAAACGGTAATACGCCAGCCAATGGAGTATACACTAATGCTTTTCATTCTTATCTACATTCATAACAAAACGTTACGTTACAAACCTTTTATATAATTATATTACACTACTAGCTGAACCGCGCAACTTCGACAAATGAGCTATCCAACACAACAATAATTTTTCAATTCGAAGCTTTAGTTTCTGAGATTAGCGCGTTCAACCAAACAAACAAACTCTTCAGCTTTATAATATTATATAGTATAATAATATAGATTGGTCACCTAGTGGCCTTTAGGGTTTAGTTTAGGTGAAATGTAGATATATTTAGGCAGTACAATGAGAGAAGGTATAACAAATACACTTTTAATATATTTAGTATACAATTATAGTCAGGGCGTGGTTCGTTAGAAGGCTTGCTGCGTGTCCTTGTAGTCAGGAGCACTTAACTCGAGATGTGGAGCCGAGCCGCAAGGTCTCTCGTCCAGGACGCGATCGGCTTATATATGGCGCTGCCGCCGGGCAGGGGGGAGAAGGGGGGCGCCAGCCACCACTCCGACTCACGCGCAACCGTCGCGGTCGCGCGGTCCGCGTCACACTTTTTTATTTTATAATTTTTGTCTCTATTCCTCCTAACTTTGTACGTAATGTACTTAAAAGAGATGAAAAGTTTTCTCATTGTGTGTTGTTATAATATATCTCCAGTGAAAGGAGCAGATGTGTAATCATACCCACAATTTATTTAAGTTTAGGTCTGAGTCTTTTGGGAACTGTCTATTCTAAACAATAGCCTATTTTTACGAATTGCCCTTTAGAAAAATCTAATTACAATTTACCTGATACGAAACTTAATCCCCTTTTACTTTCTTGATTGCCTGCGTACTATAATATCCCATGTTAATAATATCCTAACTTATTTTGTTTCAGGTAATTGCATCTATAATTCGTTCGATAAATCAACCAACACAGGGTCTTGAGTAATGGTTAGTGGTCGTCGAATAATCGCCTTCATTATTACAAAGACTATAATTCTTGGCAGAATGTTCCTTGGCAGAATGTTCTTAATATGTATATTGTACATCTGCCTAACCTTATCTCATTAATTCAAGGTCAAAATAAACATTTTCTCGGTAAAGTACGAACATTAAAGACATTATTTTTTATAGAAAAGTAAAGGACCTTTTTGAAATATCGCCTTGTAACTTTGCTAGCAGACATGAGTCATTTCGGTCTGTGTTACCCCGAGAAGATTAATGAAATTGTTAGATTTGTCCAGACTTACAAAAAATAAGTATTGAGTGCTTACGACTTAAGCGCTTGGTTCAGCAGGTTACAAAAACGCATTAATTCAACATAATACAACAAAAATTCCGTTGTACTTCTTACTTATAAATTTAAATTTCTGTTTTTATAAAAATGTCCATGTCATTTTTATTAGTTTGTAATCAATATTGAACAACATTCGTATTTTGAAGATTTGCCATTTTACTATGTATATATGAATTTAACAGAAGCGATAGCTCAGTGGGGAGACCAATAGACTGCAATGCAGAGGGTCTCGGGTTCGAACCCACGTCGCGCACCTCTGACTTTCGGAAAGTTATTTGACTTTTCGAAATTATGTGCGTATTGATTGACAATTATCGCCTACTCCGTGCCTCGGAGAGCACGTTAAGCCGTTGGTCCCGGCTGCCATAAACATCTATGGCAGTCGTTATTGGGAAAGTCAGTACCCTCTAATATCCTGACACTGGTCTAGCCTTAGGGTATCGTTAGCATTCGGGTTGCGGAGGTCAGGTGGCAGCCGCTCCGTGTAAAAACTGATATCCAGTCAAATCCAGTTAGACCAGAAAAGCCGACCCCAAGTGACTTGGGAATAATAAAGGCTAGGGAGAAGATATGAATTTAACACGAATGACTACTACCCCAACTTACTTTCTCTAATGTCTATAAGTCTATAATAATAAATGGCTGTGCATTAAAGATTATTTTGGAAACTTATTTGGATTAAACCCAAAAAGAAGTTTTGTTGGTTCGTTTATTTATTTATTTGCTACGGCATCACGTTAAAATTATAAACGGATTTTGATGCTTTTTGGAAGTTCGATAGCGTGAGTCACGTCCAATCAGTATTCGTCATATTTTCATCCAATTCAGTAGACTGGACATTTGCTGTCCTAGTGGACAGGTATGCGTTCCACAGAGGGCCTTTTAGTTAGTACTAAAAGGCCCTCTGTGGAACGCATACCTATTGTCTAACGTCATTTTAGTTAACGGACGATAGAGTTATAGTGTGGTCTGTTTGATTGATATCACGGGCGAAATCGTAGGCAAGGAATAATTATAGTAATAAAACCGTATACAACTCATTCTTAAGTATTTGTGGTTGAGAAAACCGTTTAACCTCCTCTTTTAAAAAAAAAATAACGCTCTTGCTATAATTCCTGTATCGCGGGGGTCTTTACAACATTCAAACACCGGACACAAAAAGCACCCGGATTTGGAACAACCATTTGTGGATCACACAAATTTTTGTCTCGTGTGGGTTTCGAACCCACAATACTCGGTGCAGTGACAGTGGCGAGGCGACCACTACGCCATCCTTGCAGTCAGTGGTCTCGAAACTAACGATTTTTCGGTATTTCTAACGATTTAGCGCTTGATCTACCGAAATACCGAATAGGAACGATATTTCTACGATTTTATTAAGGTAAGGAACTTCTCCCGGTTTTTTTTTCCGATTTCCAACAATCTCAGTTCGCAGCCCTATTTTTTTGTATCTTTTACGGGGTTTCCCTACTGCTTAAACATCGATCGACGGGTAAACGATATATTTTGGGTAAGAGCATTGTGTCCAATACCTAGTATAGGTTAACCGTGTCACTGTGGTTACACCGTGGTAGGTTTAGGCGGCAGGACCCTAAAAGAAAAGGTCAGCCTGCCTAATATAAGTATAGAGATTTGATTAAATTTATTGATTTTAACCCAATTTAATGATTTTTTGTCCAAGTATACCGATCTTACTTGGCAGCCCTACCGATTTCACATTTTTACTCTCGAGACCACTGCTTGCAGTCAGCAATCATTACTTACAATTAGGCGAACCGTACGCTTGTTTGCGACCTTATTAAAGAAATCGCATCGCATAATTATAAAGAGTTCATAATCCTAACTTAATATTATAAATGCGAATATGAGTTTGTTTGTTTGTTATGCTTTCACGCCTTAACTGCTCGATCGCCTTCCGTGAACAGTAATAGAACAGAAAATAGATCAGAACAGAAAAAAAAAATGTGATAGGACTATCACATTTTTTTTTTTCCTTCTATCTTATTTTTGTGTGTGTTAGTGGCCAACCTGCTGTTGTCACTGAACCGACTGTTTATTGTGCTATTTTTTTAAGAAACGAATAATATTGCAAATCACTGTCATTTCTATATAATATGTTGTTGTTATGGGTTTACTTGTCTCCTGACCTCCCTTAATCTAATGGGTGTATTCGCGCCGGCCAAATGTGGGATGGCAGACGGTGCCATTGTCTTGTTTGCCGAATATTTACGCGACCTATTTGGCATTGCTTGCGTAGAATTCGTGTTCTACTTATTAGTTGATGTCGCTCCGCTTTGTATTTCAGGCAATATTGTACAGCTACGTGGTATCATGGTCCAGTAGCAAACTTATGTTTTTGTACTAGTATAATAATATTGCCTTGTTTTTAAGTTGTCCCAGTGCCGGCTACGGGCCTCTTCTCAGTATAAGAGGGTCGGGCTATGACCTCATCTTTTGCTAACA
Organism: Catocala fraxini; assembly: GCA_930367265.1. Lineage (NCBI taxonomy): Eukaryota > Metazoa > Arthropoda > Insecta > Lepidoptera > Erebidae > Catocala > Catocala fraxini. The sequence goes on from OV884045.1 coordinate 18,481,334, forward strand.
CAAGCATATTAACTTGGCGGGCCTAACAAGGATATTAGTTATATGTAAATCTACATATAAAACTCTTCCGTTACTGAGTGACTGACAGACAACGCACAGCCGAAACTACTGAACGCAAGAAGCTGAAATTTGGCATGTATGTTCCTTGGAGAGTGTAGGGCAGCACTAAGAGAGGATTTTTGGAAATTCCACTCGGAAGTGGGTGAAAGGGGTGAAATCTGGTATTCACACGGGAACGGGACATACGCGGGTGAAACCGCGGGAAAACTACTAGTTAGTATATAAACTGACCCACTGCTGCACTAGGGCTTCTGGCCAGTAGTAGAATGTTATGCCATTGTTTACCACGCTGGGTTACTAGATAGACTTCACACATGTTTGAATACATTATGAAGAACTTTCAGACACGTAGGTTTCTTTAGGATGTTTTCTTTCGCCGTTACAGTGAGCGATAAATAACTATTTATTAAGCATATAACTTCACAAAGTCAAAGTTGCTTGCCGTCGGTTCAAACTTCTAACCTCTGAGTGGCAGACCATCAGTCCTCAACTTGGCGGTCCCTGCTGTGGAATAAGTGTAAGGAAAATATATTAACATATTTTGAACAGCCTACTTTTTAGGTTGCGCGACAAAGCTAGGATAACTTTTAAAAATACCAGATTAGAATCCAAAAAGCAGTACTATCTTGACCTAAAACATCAAGCCACCCTGGCTTTGCATAATGAGAAGTCTGCTTATTTTTCTAAAACTATAAACGATAACATAAACAACCAAAAAACCCTTTGGAAAAATTTGAAAAACCATATCCTCCCTTCACACAAGGATTTCTGTCTGCCTGACCATTTTGATAACTTGGATAGTATTAATAAAGCCTTTTTAGATGTGCCAAGAGAATGTAAAGTGAGCATGTCTAAACTGACATATTATGAGTTTCATAGATATAACACCCAAAATACTTTTGAACTAAAACCTGTAGATGAAGAAACAATACAAAAAATAATTAACAAGATAGGAACAAAAGCACAAGGAATAGACAAAATTAATATACAGATGCTAACACTAACACTACCACATACACTAGGTGCCATCACTAAAATAATTAACACATCTATATGTACGCAGGAATACCCAAGGCTATGGAAATGCTCTATAGTGAGACCTTTACCCAAAGTTTTTCCTCCAAACACTAACAAGGACCTACGTCCGATTAGTATACTCCCCTGTATGTCTAAGGTGCTGGAAAAGGTTGTATATTTGCAAGTCATGGAATATCTTGAAAAGAATAATATCCTCCCTGATAAACAATCAGGTTTCAGAAAAGGAAGGGGAACTGCTACAGCTTTAGGTGATGTAGTTGGTAACATATTGGAGGCTAGAGACCAGGGGGAGGGAACAGCGTTAGTGCTCCTAGATTATTCACGTGCTTTTGATGCACTGGATACTTCACTGTTATCGGTGTGTGTCGGCCTCGGTGGCGTAGTGGTTAGTGTTACCGACTGCCACGCCTGAGGTCGCGGGTTCGATTCCCGCACAAGTCAAACATTTGTGTGCATAAACATGGATGTTTGTCTTGGTCTGGGTGTTTCTATGTATAATATGTATGTATTTACAAAAAAAATAATTATATATGTATGTTTATCCATTGTCTAGTACCCATAGTACAAGCTCTGCTTAGTTTGGGCTAGATGGTGTTGTGTGTATGTGGTAGAATATTATTATTATTATTATTATTATCCAAGTTGGCTTATTATGGGTTTTCATCAGATGCAATTAAATGGTTTCATAGCTATCTCTCAAATAGGTCACAGTATGTGGAAATACGTAAAGAAGACGGCACTGTGATGTCATCGACCCCATTAAATGTGACGAGGGGAGTCCCACAGGGGTCAATATTGGGACCATTACTTTTTATTTTATACACAGCAGATATTACCACATCTTTTCAACACTGCAAGTTCCACATGTACGCAGATGACACACAGATGTATTTGTCTTTTAAGCCTAGTGACACTCTCGCAGCAATGGCAAAAATCACTGAAGACCTAGAAAGAGTGGCTAAATGGTCTAGGGAACACTCACTGATATTAAACCCACTCAAGTCAAAATTAATGATACTGGGAAGTAAGAGGCAACTTCAGTCAATTTTGGAATATGCTCCTACAATTACTTTAAATGGCCAAAGAATTGAAAGGGTTGAAGAAGTCACCAATTTGGGGTTGGTGATGGATCCAAGGCTACAGTTTGAGGGACACATAAATAAAATTGTCAGGAATTGCTTCTATAGGTAAAAGGTTCTCTACAACATACGTGACTATCTCAGCACAAACATGAGAAAACAACTTGTAGACAGTCTCATACTATCTAGATTTAACTATTGTGATATAGTTTATGGTCCATGTTTGCTGGCTAGAACTAGGAACTTAATACAAAGAATGCAAAATGCATGTGCTCGCTATTGCTTCAAGATACCAAAGAGAGATCATGTAACACCATACATAAATGAAAACAATATATTGAAAATGGAAGCCAGGAGAAAATTACATCTAGCCAGCTTACTTTTTGGTTTAATGAAGAGCCAAAAACCTACATACCTATATGAGAAGATGGACTGGAGGCGAGATCATTCTCATATTCCATCAGAACCTCAAACAGTGCATTGTCCATACCAAACCATAAAACTACAGCATTCCGGGGCTCTTTTAGGTACTCAGCAACAAAATGTTGGAATGATTTGCCGCCGCCTATCAGGGACCTGAAAACCAAATACAGTTTCAAATTTAAATATAAAACTTTTTTAATGTTAATTCAAAAACAACAAACACAGTCATCAGTACCTTGAAGGCTATGGCCCCTCTGCCTGGTAGATCATTCCAGTTGTTCCGCTACTTTTCCTTCCTACTTTTTTTTTAGAGTAATAAGTATTAGAATAGGTAACTGAAAAGACATATATATATATGTATATATATGTATGTGTGTATATATATATATATATATATATATATATATATATATATATGTGTATGTGTACATGTGTGTATATTATTATATTCAATATAATAAAACTTACCATGATGGTTTGCATAGGTTAAGTATATCATGTAGCACTGTTCTGTCCTTTATTTCCCTTTCTTTTTATCATAGTTTGTACTGCTTTGTCTATTTACATCTGTCTCATTTGTTGTAATTTATATTTGTGGACGTCGCCGACGACGTCAAGTGATACGATACTCGTGGTTGGAACTGAAAATCAGTACTGAGGTGGGGGTTATGCCCAACTCAGTGTATGCTGAGTGTCCATCCAGATTTCTTAAACACGAATGTATCTTTCGCTAATAACTTTAAGTATTATTGTAATTATTCATATAATATTAGGATAAATAAGTCTTAAACATAATTTTACATTTGACGGTTGACACGTGTTGAACGCCACGTAGATGACACGTTGCCTGCCACGTCTGAGGCACAGATTATTAATATGTACTGATGTTTGAATCTTGGCATTTGTGGCGCGCGTGACAGCCGTCACTTGTATTAATTAAATCTTCTGAAATAATATATAGGTACATATTTTCTGAACATTGTTTGAAGGTTTTCATGTTTTTTAGAAATAAAAATATATTTTCTTTCTTCTATTTTCTTTCTTTTACCTATATTTACTATTTCCTATTTAAGTAGATTTTGCCGGCGGCTTCGCTCGCGTTTTAACCTAGATTTTGTGAATCCCTCGGAACAGTACTTTTTTCCTAAGTGAAATCTGTCCTTTTCTGTACCGCTGTTAACGTTCATGCGAAATTACATAATGATGGGTCGAGTAGTTAAGGCGTGAAACCGTAACAAACAGACAAACTTACATTCACATTTGTAATATTAGTTAGGATATCTTAAATGACACTATAAGCCGGATGTTACTCGAAGGCACCCGCTGTTGTTCGCGATCGACGGAGCGACGATTGATGAAATTAAATAGCATCATGCGTATATATATTTCAGTGAATGCGCATTGGTCTCACGCATAATTTTAATAGAAATGTTCGGATTCTTCTGCCTCTCTTAGTAAACATTACTGTTTGCAGTATATGTTTTCTTTACTTGTCTTATTTGGTAAACATATGTTACTTGCACAAATAATACGAGATTTCGCAACAATAGTAAGTACATTTTAAGATTTGTTTTAATGATTTGATGTTCATAAGGTAGGCATACGATATGACCCAAAAAACTGGTTCAAATTAACAATAACAATGTCCTCCGGACCGAATTTCGGTCATGGCGGCCAATCTTAACGGAGACTGGCCATCTGCGCAGGAGATATTATAGTGCACAAGTATGTGCGCAAACACAAGTGCACTCTCTGTTCCCTAACTCCCATGATCCGATGGGACGGATAGTCCGACACGACCGGAGAGAGATCAGGCACAGAACCAACGGCTTTACGTGCTTTCCGAGGCACGGGGATGTCTATCACCGCCAACTTCCTAACTCCGGGCTCGTATTGAGATTTCTTAACAGAAAAATCCAATAACTTTTTGTTGGCTTGACCCGGGATTCGAACCCGAGACCTCATGCACAGCAGTCGCATTCACTACCGCTGCGCTACGAAGGCAGTTAGTAGTAGCAGTAGTTCAAATTAACAATGTATACAAACAATGTAAAAATCTAAATATTGTAGCAAAATTTAATGTCACCACAGATAGGTTATGACTGAGATAATTTGGCATTTTGAAATGCTATGTTGTATATAGTATCGTGGCGATCAGACATACTATTGCATTTATGTATATGAATTATTGTAATATACAAGAGTTCAAATTTAAAAGATAAATTTACAAGTGATACTCAAGACTGCGCCGAGCGTAAGACGCGGTTGGACTGAATGACAGAGCTTGATATACAAGTCGACGCGCGGCCGCCATAATATAATTGTATGGAGGATTTGAAGTGCTTTTTTGATAAATATGTATCTTTATTGTCAACCAATAACTTAAATATTTGGGACTGACAAATTGTCGTTTATGCTGTAAAATAGGATAGATTTCTACTGTTATAATCTAAAAATCACGTAACACGAGCTTACGTCTTTGCATTTTTCGTGCAAATTTACGTAATTTTTTGGGCGATAATATTAATTATTTTACGTTTTTTACACGGTGTTATTGTAAACACATTCATTGTTATGGTAAATGTATATTTTATATTTGTATTAAACAAAAAGTGTTGTATTTATCAACTTAACTGTGAACGCCTGTTTTGGCACATTTCGCTCGGCGCAGTCTTAAATTGACAAGTGACATAGATCGGCCGAACGCATAATTGATGTCATCATATTGGTTGATGTTCTTATAGCTGTTAAAAGCTACAGATGAAATGGAAGTTCGCAAAGCATCAGGCAGATAAACCTTTTAATGTGGCTTTAGTTTTGCCTACTCAGATCACGAATTTTGTTTGAATATTTCGAGTCTAAAAGTGATACGCATACAAATGTATGTTTGATAATTGGTAATTGACTTGGACGTCCTCGAAAGGGAATGGCAGGGAATATTTTCAAACAGAGTGGTTTGGAAGTCCAAGGGCGAGACTTTTGCCCAGCAGTGGGGATAGCAAACGGTTTAGAAAATGTTTGATACTATTTACAGATATATATAAGCTAGAAGTTTTCAAAACATAAATTCTGTTAACAGTTGCAATAAGACACAAGTTCTTTAAATTATTGTTCAATTACCAGAGAGCTCTATAATTCCCCTCTACAAAATTAATTAAGAATCGTTTTGAAATAGGTTTAGCGCCACATTTATTTATGGACATATTTTATTTAATTGCGTAATACGAACACGAAGAATTTCTTTATGTAATGAAATATGCTTTTCATTAAATTGTTTGAGCTTATAAATATTAGCTTATTTTCTTTGTGAAACTTTTATACTTAAGCATTAAATTTCAGATATATATTTTTTATGTTCTGGTATTAACGAGAAGTCTTTCTTATTACCAGCTGTAAACTCTAGACCACTTGGATCACGACAAAAGGTTAAGAATTTCTGGTATTTTCCAAAGCATATATTTAAACATTTTAATTTGATTTTTATTTAGCCGTCTACTTTATACTATTTGATAGGTATAGTGCGTACAATAATGGAGCTCGCTCTTCCAAAAACACCATGTTGAATTAGTCATATATCATCGCTATAGTTTTTAAACAGATATATATTTCTTATTCCAACTCTATATTTTCTATCTTGTGGTGACAGCAGTAGAATTAGTAATCTGTGCCTCTTAACGTAGCATGCCTTTTTAAAGAATTGGCAAAGTTCACCTCTGCGGTATTTACACAAGGAGGCAACGCCAAGTGCGACACTACAGCATACTAATGTTACTAATGCGTGAATGTGCTATGATCAGGCCTGGAGCTTGCTTGTCAGCATAGTCTTATATATAAAATATTGTCTTCTGTTTACGCGAATATTATTCATTGAAATTAAACTACTATGTACGAATGTACCACCAGCTTGGGATCCAGTAATACAAATAGTCAAACCCAAGAAGAAACAAACCACAGCTAGACTTCATGATACTTTGAGCTCATTCTGCGTAAATAGAAACACCAATGATTAAATTATGTTCGGGTACTTTGAAATAACTACACTGGAACATTGAGACAACTACCATCTTAGTCTCTCCGTGACCATGGCTGCTAAAAAGCAACCGAAACGTCGGGGAAAGTGTAAAAATAAAAATAAATTAAATCTAAATAGTTTAATAATAATTTAATAAGCTTAAAAATTACCTAGTAAAGTTTAATAGTAGTAGTAGTGTAACAATTTTCAAAATTTTGTAATAAATTGTCAAATAAACAACGCGATAAAATCCGTAAATAGTAGTTTAATTTCAATCTTTTCATATAAATTAAAAATACTTGATAAAATCTCAAAGCTGTCAGAAATAAGGACTATTATGCCACATTCGCAAGTGAATGATTGCGATGGTGACCTTTTATATTAGAATTCACAAACTGCTTACCATTAAGTAAAGTGAAAACATTTTGGCAGGCGAGTACTAAAAAAAACTGGCATACACTCAAGGATCAATAAATAACGGAGAATGGTGGAGCAAGTGTCCGTAAGTTTGGGTAACCGCTTACCATAAGATGGTCCGTACGATATTTAGTCACCTATTTGTAGGTAAAGATAAAACTTGGACTTATATGTTATAAAGTAACACTTCCGGCCTCACATATACTGCTAGTTCGGTTACATCTTAACCACTATATGTACATTAAAACCTATTATCGTTTTATAATTTAATTAATAATTTTATAATCAATAATGTTGATAGATTGATGAAATAGTTAATTTATATTTCCTTATACTTAATTATATTTATTAGCTTGGCGACATCCGCTTGTCAGCTTCCGGCGCGATTAATAAATAGTACGTATTGTTAGGTACTGATCTCTGTACTTTTTTTACACTACATATGTAGAATAATCAATCCTATAATCATTTTGTTTTACTATGTATAATATAATGATAAAGCTATTAGATTCTTACTGATTTTGTCACACCGGCGCCTCTTCTTCCGGTGTAATAAATCCTTAATGTTACATAAGCCTGTATTATTAAATATTAATTGTATGTAAATAATCATCAGAATAATTAAGATAAACAATATTTAATATTATCTATTGAGTTTGTGAATTTAGTATTAAATTAGGTCATATGTTTGTATAAATACCGGCGGTTAGAATATTTTGGGACATTCATATTTTAACCGTTGAAACGTGCAATCAAGATAATATAAGTGCTTTTCTGTACAACTTGTGTCTTCATTGTCGCCGCCACCCTGATTCTAGACTATTCACCTTTTTACATATATTTAAGCATATTACGCACACGGGAGCGACTGAATTGGCATAGTAAGTTTATATGGAAAATGATTGTAGAAAGCTATAATTGATAAATTAATAGACATGAGTTGTGATCGAAGTTGTTTGATTATGGTTAAAGTATTTGGCAAAAGTATGCTATTATGTCACACTTGCCGTTGACTCCACATATAAATATTGGAGAGGTTTCAATTAATCGTATGCCGATACCAATTCTCATAAAGCTGCTCAAATTGATACGCAGCTGTTTAAACCTCCATGAAAAATGTTATTGCCAGCAGAGCCATAAAATCTTACCGTTAGGTACTTCCACAGTTAGGAATCCGTATCCGTCTTTAGGTCCGATACAGACGTACCTGTTTTAGTTCTTGCGATTAGCGAATATGCAATCTTATGTCTATGTTTTGCGATTCCACGATCATATCTGTTGCTTTAGCGATCAAGAAAGTTAGAATGAGGCGACGATTTTTGATACTTTTCAAAGCTTAACTATAATGGTGATCTTCTAATAAGCAGACTTTAAACAACAGTAGTAAACCAGACTCGTTCCATGGCGCAGCAATTCCTGTGTGTGAGGTCTCCGGACCGATACATGGGTCGGACAAAGTGTTACGATAATCGCCTAGACGCCCGGCGAACGCGGGCGCACGTCACTAGCCACCTCTCGCGACCGGTGGTGCGATACTATATAAGGAACGGACGGCGTCAGTCGCGTGCTTGCGGCCCGGCTTCACACCTTCAGCTAAGTGTCCTGATTGTACAAGGACCACGAAGCAAGTCTTTAGCGAACCACGCCCTGACTATAGTTATATAAGTAAAGATTGTCGCTTTTATTTGTAATCTTAATACATTAAAAGTGTATTTGTTATACCTTCTCTCATTGTACTTTCTAATTATATCTACATTTCTCTTAAAGTAAACCCTAAAGGTTACAAAATTTTCGGTAGCAGCAAGGAGTCTAAAATAGTGCTCGGTGAACAGCAATATTCTCGCCCTGACGTGGGACCTAAAATCAAAGATGGTGAAATGTAAGTGTAATACTTCTCTGCCTACCTTTTCGAGGATATAGGCATGATACTCTATATGCCTTGTGTTTTTGCTTCTTTAATATGGCAATGGAACGAATCGCAAGGATTGCAAAATCACCGCGTCATGACGATGTTGCCTCATCTACTTGGGCCCTAAGAGTGTTCTATCGATCTTTACTTTATCATGTGTTTCTGCTTTAATATGGTAATCGAACGAATCGCAAGAATTCAAGGAAATCGCAGCGTCATGTCGATGTTCGCTTTCGTCTACTTAGGCCCTAAAAGTGTTCTATTGATCTTTACTGTATATACCGTGTGTTACTGCTTTTTTAAGATGTCAATCGCAAGAATTCAAGGAAATCGCAGCGTCATGACGATGTTTGGTCGTCTACTTAAGCCCTAAGAGTGTTCTATCGATCTTTACTTTGAGAGTGTAAATCACTTTTCAATCTACTAATGTGTTGGTTTACTTTCGTATATATATACATGCTTTCGTTTACTCTAGTGACTTGGCACACCCGCACTGGAAACGCGGTGTCATGGAAACCGTATGGCGCGGTATATTGGATAGCCTTGTTTGATCAATAAGTATGGTTATATATGAATGGACGGGGGAAAGGAGCAGATGTTTGATATATAAGAGTTTCACGAAAGTTAAGTCCATACAAGTGTCAATATTGGCTGCGCAGATGGCGTGGGTTTGTGTTTTAAGTGGTTGCTAATTCGCAGTTGCGATTCACAAGAGACTCATAAGTTTATAAGTACAAATATTTAGTTAATATTGTCTTCTATTTACGCGAATATTATTCATTGAAATTAAACTGCTATATACGGATTTTATCGCGTTGTTTATTTGACACTTTATTACAAGATTTTGAAAATTGTTACGCTACTACTACTATTAAACATTACAAATTTTTAAGCTAATTAAATTATTATTAAAACTATTTAGATTTAATTTAATTTTACACTTTCCCGCTTGTCCGTATGTCTACTATCGGATTCGTATAGGGCTGAAGGTATATATGTTATACATATTATGACGCTCGACATCAAAGCAAAGCTTCTTTCTTTATATTTTTCCTAAAGCAACTAGTACTTGGCTCCCGTGGCATAAGTACGATGGATAAACTCCTGTTGTACTGCCACGCAGAGGTCTGGAGTTTGATAACACGGCATGCACTTACTATTGGAAGTTATGTTCGTATTGAATAGATAATTATCACTCGTTGTAACGGTAAAGGGAAACATAGCGAGGAAACCTGCAGGTACGAAAGATTTCCATAATGTTCTTGAAGATATATGAAGTCTTCCAACTGGGTTACCGTGGTGGACTATGGCTCAATCCATATTGAGAAAAGGCCCGTGCCCACCAGTAGAACAGTTTATATACTAAAGGCTGATATTATCATTATTACAGGAACGTCATGTTAAATCGTCTTCTGTGATCTTTACCAACATAAAGCTTTTATGTTATATTCGGCCTGTACATTCATTCCCAACAGAAAAATGGATACCCTAATCATTGTAGTCTTTTTAACCTTATTTATATTATATAATACAAACGTTTAACGGTTTGTTCCTTTCTACAAATATATAAAAAGGCTGGCAACCCTTATCCCTTCAACAAAAGGCTACAAAAACATCTTTTTTTTACAAAATAAAAAGATAACAATCGTTGTTTATAGTTTATTCACACGTAGTATGTTTATTGTCTCTGGCAGATCGGTAATAAATTCGACTGCTGTGTATAAAGTCTCGGGTTCATATTAAAAAAGACAACTCCTGCACTAGGAGTAAATACTGTGTCGCGTGGATCTTTACAAACACCTAAATAACGGACACGAAGAATATCCAGACTCAGAACAACTTTTTGTAGACCACACAAATTTTTGTACCGTGTGGGGATCGTACCCATTCGGCGCAGCGGCATTGGCGAGACGACCACTTAAAACATTACACTATTCGTGCACCTTTGTACGCCATTATATTCCCTGGCCGGGCAAAGATAATGAAGGAAGGTTATCAGCGGCACGGAATCTGGAACTGTGCCCTATAGACGTCGATTAGCTTGCCTCTTATTACAAAATCATAGCTGGTTGAATGAGGGAATAATCTACCTATGCCTGGCCTTTCAAAAGCGAGTGTAAAGATAATTGTCAGAATCATGCGTTTACATACAACTTTAAGCGTGCAAGATGGAATAAAATTACAGGTCGTACACACAGCGACGCATCAACCTAGACTGTTTGGACTTTGAACTATTAGAAGTTGAACGCTGCGAATCGTGCGAGAGAGTGCGTTATATTCTTGTTACGCTCTATCCTTACCATTAACATCGACACTACTATACACTGTCCCTTTCCGAAAATTCTCTATTTTGTATGTAGCGTAGTTATGCGTATATAGGGTTTCTAACTTGAAGTGTGACAAATTAAAAAAAAAATATATATATATATATATATATGTCGGCAAATAGAACGGCAACTCGCTTTTGACATGATCCAGCAACAAAATATAGGCGTGGTATTATACTTCGTAGTGTATACTAATTATAGACAAATACAAGAGAAATTAAACAATAAAGGTTGACTGTGATTATCTCTGATTTGATCTGTAACGCAGCGAGTTCGTCACCAGAATGTGTCCGCGCATGAGTCTCCGGCGCTTATATAACGTCAGTATGACACTGACAGCCATAACTGTCAATCCAACTGATACATTGGCTCTATGGCGACCTCACTCAAGATTACGCTTGACATTGCAAAACAAACCAATAGATGGCGCTTTGTTCAACACCATGAGTGAAATAAATTACATTCCAATGATTATTTTCTTGACGCTCCCACATATATAATAATATATACATATATAATTTATTGAAATTATTAAATATTTATGATAAACTAGCTATAGCGCACGGCTCCGCCCGCGTGGTACCTACGTCAATAAAAAGAAGCATATGTCCTTTCCCAGCTTTTATACTACCTCTGTATCCATCCAAATCGATTGAGTGGATTAGCCGTGAATAGGTAACAGAGAGACAGACAGACAGACCGACTGACAGACAAAGTTACTTTCGAATTTATAATATTAGTAAGGATTGACTAATAATGTATATGGAAAGGCAGAGCGTATGGTTTTGCCCGCACTTGTTACGTTACCATGCGATGAGTTTTGCCACTTGTACACGGGAATTTTCGAAAATCTGATGACTGTTTGATTGTCGGCTGGGGTGTATGTTTCGTTGGCTGTACCGTTTATCACAGTCAGTGTTAGGAGCTGACCATGTTTGTATGAGTTTATGTAGTAGGTATATATAAGGTAGATTTCATCACGCTTGCCTTTTTGCTTCACTTTCAGTAAATAAACGAAAGCAACATTCATTTTGGGCCAGGCAGTGATTATTCTTCTCCGAGTGCGGGCATTCGTGCATAGCTGCAAGCTTTTCAGCCTCCGCTTGGAATAGTAAAGGCAAACATTCAGCGCAATCTGTGTTTGTTCTGTTACATAAATACATTAACTCTACGAAAGCTCGCCAGCTATATTTTCTGGTTCGTTGGTAGAGATTTGTTAGTTTATAAAGCAATTTTGTATACCAACATAGAGTACAAAATATATGTTTCTATTTGCGATACCTTATATGCAGTAGATTTTAATAAAATGGTTATTATTGTCAAGATAATATATTATTTGGTTTGGAATATATTTCATTTATCTTTTTAATAACAAAAAGGATTATGTAACTTATTTGAGGTATTACATAATATTGTCTTCTGTTTACGCAAATATTATTCATTGAAATTAAACTACTATATACGGATTTTATCGCGTTGTTTATTTGACACTTTATTACATAATTTTGAAAACTGTTACACTACTACTACTATTAAAGTTTACTAATTTTTAAGCTAATTAAATTATTATTAAAGCTATTGAAACTATTTAGATTTAATTTAATTTGAGTAAAGAGAAAGTGTTAACTCAAATATCATCAAATATCTTAGTATCATAAGTAGACCAAACAAGAGTATTAATATACCTAACATTTAAAAAGATTGCTTACTACGCTCGGCGCCATTCTTCAATCGGCTTGTAGAAATCTAGCCTGCACTATTTCGGGCTTCGTGATATTTACTTAGTAACTAATTATAAGAAGAAGAGAAATAACCACTGTCGTAAATTATTCGTAAAATATATTCAAACTGTACGGATGAGATAGTTTACCGTTAGACCGTGAAACTGTTAGGCGGGTAACGAAGTACGTAATCTGATCAGCAGGTTCCTATCTCCTCTAGGAATTGTTAATCAATACATTAAGACTGCGCCGAGCGAAATGTGCCAAAACAGACGGTCACAGTTGAGTGAATGAAATCAACACTTTTTGTTTAATACAAATATAAAATATACATTTACCATAACAATGAATGTGTTTACAATTACTCCATGTAAAAAACTTAAAATAATTAATATTTTCGCCTACAAAATTACGTAAATTTTTACGAAAAATGCAAAAACGTAAACTCTTGTTACGTGATTTTTAGATTATAACAGTAGAAATCTATCCTATTTTACAGCTTAAACGAAACATAAATGGTTATATTACAATTTGTCCGTCCCAAATATTTAAGTTATTGGTTGACAATAAAGATACATATTTATCAAAAAAGCACTTCAAATCCTTCATACAATTTTACTATGGCGGCCGCGCGCCGATTTGAATATGCGCCGCACGAGCCAGAGCTCGATCGAATGACAGATCATTATCTGTCTTACGCTCGGCGCAGTCTTAAACACCGCTCGACGTTTCGCTCGAATAATTTCATCTTAATTCTTATAATTAGGCTCTGCCCGCTATCCTTCGAGAACAGTACTTTTTTTTCTGAACGCATAGATCCTATGTACTGTTATGTACCCTTGATAACTTGTATGCAAAATTTGATGATGAATGGTTAAGTAGTTAAGGCGTGAAGCGTAACAATAAACTCACATTCGCATTTATATTTTTAGTTCGGATAACTACCTCGGTGACGCAGCGGTAGTAAATGGTACTGTTTATATTATTTTATAGGATACTAGTAGTTTTCCCGCGGTTTCACCCGCGTAAGTCCCGTTCCCGTGTGAATAGCGGGTTTCACCCCTTTCACCCCCTTCAGTGTGGAATTTCCAAAAATCCTCACTTAGTGCTCCCCTACACTCGCACCCCTTTGGGGATAGACAAGCGTCAGACAATGGTTTATATTTTATGTTTTAAATTTTATTACACATGATTTTATTGCACTCTAAAAACTGAGGTAAAACGGTAAGTATCAAGGTTGGAATTGCCGACTCTTAAAATTGCTGACTCTTCTGAATCTAACAATAAGATGATTATAAATATAATTATATTTCATTTACGATACACATTAGTAAAGCTTAATAGTAGTAGTTTCTTAATTATGCTAAAAATTGTAATAAACAACGCGACAAAATCCGTATATAGTAGTTTAATTTCAATGAATAACATTCGCGTAAACAGAAGGCAATATTAAACATTTAAAGTCCCTAAAATATACCACTTATTTGCGACGTTGCCACTCAGAGATGGCCACTTTTATAGTCTTTATATTAAACAAACAACAGGCACAAAGAATACGTGGACTCGGCACGACTATTGATATGTCACACAATTTTTTGTCTTGCTTGGAGATTGAACCTAAACATTTCAGTGCCGCATAGTGTCAAGATGACCGCTACGCCATCCATAGTTGTTAGTAAGTAGGTTTTCAGTAGATTTATCGTATTGAAAAGTATGTTTATTCACATAGTAACACTTATAAACGTTAAATTGATCGATGCTTTTTATAACTTACTTCTTATAAAATATGCTCTCTCTAGTCTTATACCCATCCACACACACGCACACACACACACACACACACACACACACACATGTACATACATAAGCAATCGCTTACTAGTGTAATAGCACTGAAATGAAGTGTAACTTAATTACTAATCCTTTTTATTGTTTTAATTTTTTGTGAAACTAGAAAATATTCCTTTTTATGATATGTGTTAATTTAATGACATAAAATATTTTTAACTTGTAATAGGGGGAAGACACTGGCTCCTGCAACACAGTTTTTACTAGTGCAGGGATCAGAGAATTCTAAATTACTGTAGCTTAATTTGTGTCAATAAAATTATTATTATTATTATTATTATTATTTGCTTAATATGTTAGAGATATGACTAGGATACTTTTCATCCAGAAAAAGTGCTGTTACTAACATAACTAGTAGACTTTTCCGATCGTGTAAGCGGCGCAGTCGACAGTGCTTTTTGTTAATTGATGTGAAATATTCCGAAGACACTCGAATCTCTAGAGGGCAACTGAAGCCGGATTATGTGACATTTATAATAAATGAAATCGTCCTAAAAACACTCAGTCTACGAATGGATTTTGAGAATCAATCTTTTGAAACGTTCTGGCTACTTTCGCGTAACTTGTGACAATATATTAAATCTGTTTAAATAAAAATATTGCCTCGGTGACGCATCGGTAGTGAGTGCGACAGCTGTGCATTTTCTCTCAGTTTCGATTCCCGAGTCGATCAAAGATTTATTTATATGACTTTACTTATTATTTTTTCTTTTTGTCAAAAAATTCTTGGTAGCAGCATGGAGTGTGCACTGTGCACGGTAATAATGTCCTCCAGACCTAATTTTGCCACCCAGACGCATTGAGTTCGATCCTAATAATAATAATGTCCTCCAAACCGAATTTCGAAAGTCTTAACGGAGACTGGCCAGATGGCCAGTCTCCGTTAAGACTTACTGCATAGATATGCAGGAGATATTATAGTGCACAAGCGTGTGCGCAAACACTAGTGCACTCTCTGTTCCCTAACTCTCATGATCCGTTAGGACGATAATCCGACACGACCGGAGAGAGATTAGACGCAAGACCAACGGCTTTACGTGCTTTCCGACGCACGGGGGTGTCTAACACCGCCAACTTCCTAACTCCGGGCTGCAATAGAGATTTCTTAACAGAAAAACCCAATAACTTTTGTTGGCCCGACCCGGGATTCAAACCCAAGACCTCATGCACAGCACTCGCATTCACTACCGCTGCGCTACGGGGGCAGTTATAATGTATAAAAAGGCTGCATGGGATGGTATAATAGATCCTCCGAAGCATCAAATCTTTATATCGTTCCCATGGGAGCACTTTTCTTTCCCATTGAATATTCTTGATAAAGATCAAATTAATTCAAAGGGTATGGTAGGATATAAAAAAAATGAGGTTAATGGTTGAAAATTCATTTAATCTGGTTAAGCTGCCGCCTAAAACTTTGGTCGCGTACCATATTATGACTAAAACATATTCTATATTATTTAGAAATAATCTAGCTATATGTCAGAGATTTTTTTTAATATCCGTTTAGTAGTTCTAGTGGTTACTCCTTACACACAGGCAATTTATACCTCTGTATTACATATTAGCTTTTGCCCGCGGCTACGTTCGCTTTTTTCTGGATGAAAGGTAGTATGTGTCGGTTTCTGTGCCAATGGACACTGTACCAATTATTTTTTTCTTAATTAAGGACTATGCTTTCCGGCAATTGACAGGATAACAAACTTGACGGTAAAGTTCACACCAGTAAACAAGGAAACAGGATCATTGCGCCTGAATAACAAAAGCGACCAGTACATCAAACATCATGTGTAATCGCTTGAAGTTAATTCGGTGCGACATCAACTGTTGTCCTTAAAACATTGGTTCTCAATCTTTTTAATGTTGCGATCCCCGAATCGGAAACATTTATACTAATAGACCTATGTATGATTTTTATAACATTTTCTAAATAGGGTACAAATTTGCTCCTTCAAAAGAGAGGCGGGATGGGGATATTATCTCTTTAAATCCTTCGCACCTGCACTTACATAGCATACTCTTTTTAAGTGTCACAATATGTATCGTACTTAATTTTGTTTCATACTAACGATGATGCAGCGATAGCTCAGTGGGGAGACCAACAGACTGCAATGCAGAGGGTCTCGGGTTCGAACCCACGTCGCGCACCACTGACTTTCGGAAGTTATATGACTTTTCGAAATTATGTGCGTATTGATTGACAATTATCGCCTGCTCCGTGCCTCGGAGAGCACGTTGAGCTGTCGGTCCCGGCTGCCATGAACATCTATGGCAGTCGTTATTGGGAAAGTCAGTACCCTCTAATATCCTGACACTGGTCTAGCCTTAGGGTATCGTTAGCCTTCGGGTTGCGGGGGTCAGGTGGCAGCCGCTCCGTGTAAAAACTGATATCCAGTCAAAATCCGGTTAGACCAGAAAAGTCGACCCCAAGTGACTTGGGAATAATAAAGGCTAAGAGAGAAGACTAACGATGATGCAAATTATTTAAATTAGAGTAAACTATATAAAATCTTTCTAAAATCTAAATAACGTAGTATATGGTTTACTTATAAAAATACTAGTGAGTCCGCTACCAAAATATTACACAAATATTTTCACGATGTCCTACCGATGTTCATATATTTTTTTATCAGTCCTTTCAAGTAGGTACGTTTAATAATTACATGTATTTATTGTTAACACATAAGTGACTTTCGTACCTCAAAAAGAAACTACGTTAATGGTTACTAATCAGGAGACATGGGACATATTGACTAAATTACTAGGTGTACGATGTCTTATTACTGACATGAGTTCGCATATTTGCGACTTTTGGTTTACGTGCCTTGACATCCATGACATTTCACACGTTATCGTGCGAAGGGCCTCAAGGTCGACCCTCACTTTGAGAAATGTTGCTTAAGATTATTCAACCTATCGTTTAATCTTGCCCAGAAAAGGACACAAAAGGGGTAAGAATTGTGTAAATTCCCGGAAAGGATGTTAACGGGTACTTCAGGAGCGGGTCCCGAAATTGTAGTACTTCCAAATTGTCGACCCTTCAAAGCCTTACTTCTTTTATGTGGCGGTATATTTCAAGTGGCTTTACTGGTATTGGTCTCAGCTTTACCCAGTTTAGTATCGTTATCGGTGGAACGTGTGATTTTTAGTAAACTTTGCGTTGCTTTTTATAGTGTGCCAATATTTGATCCAACGTTAAGCCATATACTTGGATCTTACAACGGAACATTACTGATATTCGGTAATCTCACAAATTGTAGTATTATAAAGGGATAATTTACAAATATGCGTACATTTTCATTACAATTTCCAGTTGTAAATTTTTTGGTAACGGGACGGGTAGAGTGAATCCATGTATAAAGTAAAGCTTTATTGTGTTGTTTGGTCATAAAAAAGAAAAAGTTGTGCAATACTTTATTTAATTATCGGCGGCTCAGAAATACTATGTGCTAAGTTCGAGAAAGGTGAAATAATTGTAGAATATGTTTGACATTATTGTATTCAATTAAAAATTAGCTTCAAATTATTTCGTTTTCTGGAAAGAAAAGACGAAAACAAACATATATGAAGCAAGTCTTAATAGGCACAAAGTGGTAAGGGGCAATCTTGAACCTTTGCTCACCAAATCAGAAACATCATAAACTAAGGCCAGGTAATCAAGTCATCTTCTGCTTTAATGAGCACAAAATGACAAGGAATCTCAAGAATATTGTGAGACTGACTTCTGTAATTGAAGTGTCTTAGTCTCTTAATGAAAGTCTATTCCAATTGTTAAAAATATATCCAGTACCTTCATATAAGCACAGGTTTATTCTGCCATGGTAATCTATTACGCTAAGTATGTGACAAATGTGCCGATGTTAAAACGCTGATAAAGAAAATTTTATGTGTACCAATTACTAACGTATATTTTAAACCGGTATTTGATCCACATATTACAATATCAATGCGGTACGACTAGCATAGTGTCGAAAATGCGCTACTGGCGTTTTAAGTTCCTCGAATAGAATCTTGTATCTTTAAGCTATAACATATTGTTTTTTTTTAAATTCAGTCTGAGGCAAAGATCCATAATAATAAACTAGCTTATGGACGCTTGCTACACTAGCGGAATCATTTACGGATTGCTGACCGGTGGAAAATTGAACCAGAACAATAGGCAAAGATTTTTGGTAAATTCAATTCAATTTGTTTATTGCACTCCATAATGTATATACAGGTCTTATAAAAGTAGAGACAACAATTACTGACTGCGCAGTGCCTTGCTATATACCTAGATAGGAGCTTCAAAACGCAATCCAGGTCATCCAAATATCAGAACGTGCATCGCTCTCGTCGACAATATTTTTGACATACGGTCCATTTGCTTTTCAGCGATATTTAAACAAACAACATTCAACAACAAAGTTTAAGAGTTACTTGTATAACAACAAATTGAGCGTACCAAGTACCCATATGGAGGGACCCTTTGAGTCAAATCCTTTGACCTTTTTATACCTGTTTAAATATTAGTGAGGTAGGGTCGCTGGGATTGGCGAGACGTTTTTAGTGTTGTGTGACCCGTCTCGAGTCACTTATTACGAGTATTACTTATTCTGGTTGGTTGAGTTCTATGTTAGTCCGTAAGTGAGTGTATGTACCCTGGCTAATTGCGTGGTGAACTTTTTATTTGTCGTTATTATGAGGGTATTGGTTGTCTTACTGCTGGCAAAAGCTTTTCCTCTTGCCAGGTCTAATAGAATTGCTGTCATATTCGATTTACCTTTTGCAAAACCAAGTTGATCTTAACTTGTCTGCCGTTTGGCGAACCTAAAAACGCTTTGTCACAACCGGGAATCGCATCTGTAATCTCGCGATTTGCATCAAACATAACATTATCCCACGGGATGAATGATGCAGTAAAGTTATAACTTATAAATAAATTTTACATCAACTTCATAATTAAAAAGTATGAATAGAGAGTAAAGTATGTCAAATAAACAACGCGATAAAATCCGTATATAGTAGTTTAATTTCAATGAATAACATACGCGTACAGAAGACAATATTAGAAAGACCTCGTCAGAGAGTCGTAGAATGCAGGCGGCCATATCGATCGATGTTGACTTTTTTTAAAGCTACGTCCACACTACCTATCCATCACTACGTTGCGATCCGAAATATTAAAACAATAGACCTTAATAACGTCCCGTATTCGAACACAATATGTGTGTAGCATAAATATGTGCTGCCGTGGAGATTGAAAGGCCAACATATTGCTTATTCGATTTAAGGGCAAAACCGTATTCATTGCTATTTTTAAAGCACAACGTATACTGCATACGTAAGTGATTTTAAATACAATGAGGGTAGGAGTCATTCAGTATTGAGTTATGCAGTTTTGTCGTATTATTATTACCTCTGGACATGGTCAATGGCAAATCATGGCAAACTGTGGAAAACCGTCATCTCTGGGCGTTCTCTATAACTGTCTCGAAAATATATGAAGTGCGAGTGCTTCTCACACTGAGAAGAGGCCTAGCAGTGGGACAGTTTGTATACAGGGCTAATATTATTGTTATTTATACTCTTACTTAAAACTTTTCCCAAATTAAATAAATACATACGAGAGATATATACACTTACGTCTGTTTCCAGTAGGGTAGGCATAACTCTCTTGCTTCTTTAACTTTCATTACATTCTTCATGCACGCTCGTGTCGGTTTAGGGTATTCTGAACCTGGCCTCTCCAGAATATCTCCGATATAGACAAGAAACGTTCGCCGAGGTCTTCTCCTACCGGCTGCTCCATTCACATTTGCCTTATATAATTTATTGTTCGGGTTTTCATACATATTACCTTTAAGCTGATGAATTCGTCATCAGCTTAAAACGTTTTTACCCGATTGTATTACAGAGGCCGCCGTAGTACTATCTCACATACATACGTAAAGTCAGTAAATGGCGTTAATCTCAACTATTGCTACTACTGATTTGTAGGTAGTGACCTCGACTACTTGTGGTCCGATTCACTGTTCGGGGGGAGTCTAAAACGGTGCCCGGTAGACGGCACCGTACGATACCCAGCGAAATATGGATGTAATACATCTCTGTCTACTTTATTGGAATGTGGCAGTTACACTATGTATATAAATGTAAACGATTTCAAGAAATAAAATTTCATAGCACCTGATTTGATTCTTAAAATTGCCTAGGGTACACGAAGGCATTACACGAAATTCAATTTAGCTCTCGCAAGTGGAAATGCATCTATATATTTTTATATCTACATACATGACGACTCGATGACTTAGTGGTTAGTGTAATCGACTGCCACGCCTGAGGTCGCGGGTTCGATTCCCGCAAAAGTCAAACATTTGTGTGCATGAACATGGATGTTTGTCTTGGTCTGGGTGTTTCTATGTATAATATGTATGCATTTACAAAAAAAAAGTATATATGTATGTTTATCCATTGTCTAGTACCCATAGTACAAGCTCTACTTAGTTTGGGCTAGACGGTGTTGTGTATGAGATAGAAAAAAAAAAAAATTTGCTTTCCGTAGTCAGGTTTTAGTTATTTATTACTTATCTAACTCGATTTTGTATACATATAACAACGCAAATATTTCTTGTTTTAGTATTTTTGTCAATATCAAGTCTGAAATATAAACACAAGGTCGCATTGTTTGTTCGTATCAAAAAGTGAAAACAAACTGCTTGAACAGTTACTTACAGTTAACCTATTGTTTGAGCAGCGATAGCTCAGTGGGGAGACTAACAGACTGCAATGCAGAGGGTCTCGGGTTTGAACCCACGTCGTGCACCTCCGACTTTTGAAAGTTATATGACTTTTCGAAATTATGTGCGTATTGATTAACAATTATCGCCTGCTCCGTGCCTCGGAGAGCACGTTAAGCCATCGATCCCGGCTGCCATGAACATCTATGGCAGTCGTTATTGGGAGAGTGTCAACACAAAAGATCCCACTGGATCGAAGTGTCGCCAGTCTGCCCCCACATAAGATACATAACATACATACATATCCTATTGTTTGGGTTCAAGTATACAGATACTTGTACCCAAACAATAGGTATTATGTAGGTGGAGGGTCAGTTAGACCACATAGGAAGATTTTATAAGCTACATTAAACTCACGTTACAGTCAACAGACTGAATGCATACTGTTAGTTGATATGCATTGTTATGATACTTTTATTCGACCTGTTTATATTCATTTGGTGCGACCAAATGAATATAGCTTATGCCATCGTTGAATATTATTATAAAAATAACTGTCATACTAATTGAAAATATGGCAGTGTCGGATTCTTGCACCGAGGTACAAAATGTTGAACATCGCTTGCATGTTTTTAATTAAGTTGTTTATAAATAGATGTATGCTAATAAGAAAGGAACTGGCTCAAATAGGGAGACATCCTTTGATTTTCCTGAACGTTGTTAACATAAAACCGCATAAAATATTTTTTGTTTTTCATTTGTTATAATTTTAGGTCAAGCATTAGCAAATCGGTAGCAATAGCAGTTTTTGGCATAAGTAGTTGTGTGTGATTCTACATTGAATGTACCTTGACAGGTACAGGTACCTACAGTTCAGACAACGCTTTCCCTTCAAAAATTGCAATGTCTTTGTATCAGATAGCGTAACGTGCCACACACATCTTATTTTGAACGCAACACGCAAGTGATTCTTCAAGACATTTCGATGATAATAGAATAATGTTTGACAAGAGAAACAAACTGTTTAGATCGATACTAAGCCGCATTATCTCGATAAGAGGTCACTCGTATCGAGTCCACTTGGATGACACTTGCTTTGTGTCAATAGCGTTTCCGAGAGTGATACTTGGTGCCAGTCGCCGCCTCTCTTGGCAAACAAATTCTTTTATTACATCAATATTCAGCGTGTGAAAGAAAGGTGTGACCGCCTGTATTGGCTCATTTCGCTCGGCGCAGTCTTAAACAACACCAACAGCTGACTCGGGTGAATTCCAGCATCCCGAAAATGACCAGGCGCAATTTTGATAGTGTTGTAAAGCGTGTGTTTCGATATTGAACTATTAAATACATTTTGTTTCGGGGATAGAGCACATACGTGATTTATCAGTATATCTGTATATAATAATAATATTCTTTTACATACACGCAACACCATCTAGCCCAAACTAAGCAGAGCTTGTACTATGGGTACTAGACAATGGATAAACATACATATTTTTTTTTTGTCCATGCCCACAAATGCTTGACTTGTGCGGGAATCGAACCCGCGACCTCAGGCGTGGCAGTCAGTTACACTGACCACTACGCCATCGAGTCGTCAATACAATATATATATATATATATATATAGTATATATTATCTGATATCAATACGGTCCTAAAATACGACAATACTTTTCTGTTATCCGCTGTATATGTAATTTAATACACGTGTAAGGCATTTAAAGCATTTGTTTATACTATAAAACTGTTAGTAATAACGAATAGGTACAGTTTGCCTAATGGTTAGCAATTTCTTTTGGCCACATTCAACACCAGGTGTATCGTTATTATTTGCGAAAAGGCATCGAGCAAGTGGTCGCTGCCGCCGCACTGATTGGTTTGAATCCACACGGGGCAATTATTTTTGTGGCGTACAAATTATTATGCTCAGTCCGAGTTTAACGCAGGTTTATAGAGACCTGGCGTAGTACTAACTTATCTATTAAAAAATGAGGGATATATCGACAAGGTTTACCCTTCATTCACGTAGCAATGGAGTAACGGATCGCCATGTTTTATTGCATATTGATACAACATATTCTCTTATTATTAATAATAAACGTAATTAAATTGCAAATGAAACAATGGTGCAAATTATTTCAATTATTATGCGATAAAATGTTATTGATGATATAATCTATATATATAAAAGTCTTCCGTTACTGAGTGATTGACAGACAACGCACAGCCGAAACTACTGAACGCAAGCTGAAATTTGGCATGTATGTTCCTTGGAGAGTGTAGGGGAGCACTAAGAGAGGATTTTCGGAAATTCCACCCTGAAGGGAGTGAAAGGGGTGAAACCCGATATTCACACGGGAACGGGACTTACGCGGGTGAAACCGCGGGCAAAATACTAGTGCCAATATAAAATAACAGTAATCAGTGAATTTTTTAGTAGCTACACAAATTTCATTATAAAACACCAAAAGGTTTGTACATAAAATTAGATGTACAGACAAAAGTAAATAATCATTGTGTAACTACTGCATGTTTCACAGTTTTTACATAATAAGTACCTAGTTTATCATTCATATTATAAAACAAAATTCTCCGCCGCGTCTGTCTGTCTAATCGCGATAAACTCAAAAATTACTTAACGAATTTTCATGCGGTCTTCACCAATAGACAAAGTGATTCATGAGGAAGGTTTAGGTGCGTTATTTGTTAAGATTTTATACTACCCGTGCAAAGTGTGCCGGGACGGCTGGCTAGTATGTGTATAAATGGCTTGCTGCATGCGTTGGCAGTTGATCATAAATAAATAAATACCTAACCGTACAATGCGTGCCTTATCGCTGAAATCGATCTGTTCGGCTACACACGCAGAAGCAATGTAATAGTGCCTCTTGAGGATTGGAAACTTCATGAATGATACTTGAATAGACTCAGATTCGTAATCCCTATACGGACCGAGTTAGAGCGCTCGTTCTTTTTTATTGCAGATGTTGCAATGTAGGTTAAATATTACTGGTGTTGTAACGGAACACGGGCAGTTGGTTGAATTATACTTATAACTTAGTTTTTTTACTAGATTTAGCCCGCGGCTTCACTCACGTAAATGTAGGTTAGGTTAGATTAGTAACAGTACTTTTTTCTCGATGAGAGATACCCTATGCCCTTTTCTATTCACCCGAAAACGTGTATGCGAAATTGCATGATGATCGGTCAAGTAGTTAAGACTGCGCCGAGCGTAAGACAGATAATGACAGAGCTCGTGCGGCGCATATTCAAATCGGCGCGCGGCCGCCATAGTAAAATTGTATGGAGGATTTGGAGTGCTTTTTTGATAAATATGTATCTTTATTGTCAATCCATAACTTAAATATTTGGACGGATAAATTGTAATATAACTATTTATGTTTCGTTTAAGCTGTAAAATAGGATATATTTCTACTGTTATAGTCTAAGAATCACGTAACACGAGCTTACGTTTTTGTAATTTTCTTGCAAATTTACGTAATTTTGTAGGCGAAAATATTAATTATTTTAAGTTTTTTACACAGAGTAATTGTAAACACATTCATTGTTATCGTAAATATATATTTTATATTTGTATTAAACAAAAAGTGTTGATTTTCTTCACTTAACTGCGACCGCCTGTTTTGGCACATTTCGCTCGGCACAGTCTTAAGGTGTGAAAGCGTAAAAAAACAAAAATTAAAGAAACTCGCATTCGCATTTTCATAGTAGTTATTTTTTTTATTTTATTTTTTTCATAGTATTAGGAAATTATTGCTTAATATAAACTCACAGCCTGTGACTCCGCTTTACCAGATTTACGGATAAAGAAATTACTAAGATCCAGACATAGTTCTCTTGTTTCGTATCTCTTATATACCTACCATAAGCTTGTTTAAAACATCGAAAGTATTTGTATTCAGCAGATAGGTTAAAATAGTTAATTAACATTGTTTTATTCCGCTTAATTATTGATTTGGCGAATCCTTTTAACTGATTAGAAATAATTTGAAAGCTGTTAGTTAATTTACGAAGTGGAATGTGATACCAAAAGGGCGGATCCACTGAGAGCTGAGATGAACGATGAAGAGATCCTATAATAAATTATATGGCAGGTTTTGGTAGACATTGATTCTCTTCTATCTAACTATGTATGTTAAGATGATAATATTAATAAACAAGAAACGTGTGAAATGACGAGATTAATATAATCTTTATTCATATATTATCGCCGTGTATTTAAAATAAAACGGTATTAAATCTATATAAATGTACACTTCAACCGTCGTTTCAGTTGCTTTCGAGCACCATCAAAAAGACTTAGGATTATTTACGGTAAAAAGTATTTATATTTATAAGAGAGTAAACAATTCTATCTCTTATGTCTTGACTTCTTACTACTGCCTATTTTTACAGAGTTATAAGTTTTTGTCATCAGATCAATTTCAGTGTCAAAATATAACGATATTGTACTTTAGTATTGATTCAAAGAATTTAGGATTGCTTTCATTGTAATTTATATCAATAAACTGAAGAACTATTTGTTAAATGCCCAAGTTGAGGGGCGATACACGTGAGTTTTTGGTAAGTCATAGTTTATGGCTTGGATAGTGGCATCGGGTTTTCATCCAGAAAAACAAAAGAGTCGGTTCCTGTGGAATAGATATTTCGAACCCATGGTATGAAGCTGCGAGTAAGAGCGAGAACTCTGAATGTCGGCTAACAGTAGACTTTTATTGGGTATCGTGAGACCTCGATTCAGTCCGCGACCCTTAATTACGTTTATCTATAAAATAATCTTTCAATATCACGCAAGCTAAATTAGAGTGGTGTCATTATGATAATTGGTTTGACTTTTCGAACGTAAATTATGTTATTTTTTGTCAATGACGTGGTCAACACACACGCCCCTCATGGTAGGAGATTACTGTAGCCTATGGTCAACTGTACCTTACTGTTATGCCAACTTTGCAAAAAAGGGAATTTCTTTGTTGATAGCACAATACACGAATATAATCACCAGACAATTCTGGGGTGGCACCAGATATTTTAGCGGAGTGCACCAGACAATGCTGGGGTAGGCACCAGACAATTCTGGGGTAGGCACCAGACAATTTTGGGGTATGCACCAGATAATTCTGGAGAAGGCACAAGATAAGTCTAGGATGGGCTTCAGACAATTCTGGGGAAGGCATCAAACAATTCTGGGATGGGCACTAGACAATTCTGGGCTAGGCACCAGACAATTTTGAGGCTGGCACCAGACAATTCTGGGAAGGGCAACATACAATTCTGGGTAAGGCACGGTCTACCTGGCCTCTCGCTATATATGCCAATGGTTCCTCTGTCCCTCGGGCTGCTGGAAGTATGAGCGGAGCTGGTGCTACTATGCATTATCTGTCATGGTTGATTGCACGCTTATTCCTATTAAGTATTATATATTTATTTAAAGTTAAATTATCATTATATCTACAAAAATGTTACCTGCTAGTGTCCTTCTTGGGAGAAATGAGAAAAAGCACCAAATCCAATTACATTCGGCCTCATAAAAAATAGATTGAAACTTAGAAATATGTATATCCTTAACATTTCCAGATTCCAATCTGATTTGTAAAATGATTGGATTTTTTAAATTAATTACAAATACTTGTAGTATTTGCAAAAAATCCCAATCACGAATCCATTTGATCTTAACAATAATATCATTTAAATGAAATTCTCAGGTAAACGGTTCCACTTAAGGCTCCATTGAGTGTCAAGGTTTGGTTATGTAATAAATTGGATTTTCCGAATGGGGCAATCTGTGAGCGGGTCGCCTAACGTAATCCTATTTGTACAACATCATTTTTAGTGTATTACAATGGAAGAGTTTATTAAGATTGATAGTAGAATCAAATACAAGTATATTAACTAGTCAGCCTCGATGGCGTAGTGGTTAGTGTAACCGACTTCCATGCCTGAGGTCGCGGGTTTTGATTCCCGCACAAGTCAAATATTTGTGTGCATGAACATGGATGTTTGTCTTGGTCTGGGTGTTCCTATATATAATATGTATGTATTTACAAAAGAAAAGTATATATATATATATGTTTATCCATTGTCTAGTACCCATAGTACAAGCTCTGCTTAGTTTGGACTAGATGGTGTTGTGTGTATGTGGTAGAATATTATTATTATTATTATTATTAACTTTTTTACTGTTTTCCTATAGACAGAATAGAAATTCTATTGTTGTACCGCTTGAATTGAATGTTTTTGAATGTTTAAAAATCCCTCTCGGCATAGGAAATAATGCTAGTGCGGGAATTGTGTCATATATATGCTATTATAAATGCGAAACTAGTTCTTTACGTCTGTCTGTTACACTTTTACGGCTAAACTACTGAACCACTTTTAATGCAACTTGCCAAGGAGATTTTATACCCGGAGAAGGAACCCGTTGACGACAGTAAGTGAAACCTGGTAGAAATTTCGGCCTTTTAAAAATGACCAATTCTCGTAAAAACCTTCAAATTAGACATCTGATCTTCGTTTAAATAAGAAGACGCTCGCACTAGGAATGACGCTTGTATCGCGGGTGACTTTACTAACATTCAAACGACGTATACGAAGACCATTTAGACTCGTAACAACCATATGTACTTCACACAAATTTTTTTAGGCTCACAATAGTCCTTAAATTTAGTACTAGTAGCTAGCACTTTAAGACTGCGCCGAACGTAAGACAGATAATGACAGAGCTCGTACGGCGCATATTCGAATCAGTGCGCGGCCGCCATAGTAAAGTTGTATGGAGGATTTGAAGTGCTTTTTTGATAAATACATATGTATCTTTATCGTCAATTCATAACTTAAATATTTAGGACGGACAAATTGTAATATAACTATTTATGTTTCGTTTAAGCTGTAAAATAGGATAGATTTCTACTGTAATAATCTAAAAATCACGTAACACGAGCTTACGTTTTTTTAATGTAATTTTGTAGGCGAAAGTATTAATAATTTTAAAGTTTTACATGGAGTAATTGTAAACACATTCATTGTTATGGTAAATGTATATTTTATATTTGTATTAAACAAAATGTTTTGATTTTATTCACTTAACTGTGACCGCCTGTTTTGGTACATTTCGTTCGGCGCAGTCTTAATGACTATGCCATCCGTCAGTCTACGTCATCAGTGCAAACATACAAACAGAGAGTACCAAAGTTATAATTGTTGCTTGTTATCTCAGCGTGAGCCTAATGAGGAAACAGTGACTTCTTTTGGTACTTGAAACTGCCTTGGTGGCACAGTAGTAATAAATGTGACTGCTGTGCATGGTCTCGGGTCGATTGCCGAGTCGAAAAATTGTTATTGGGTTTTAGGGTCAGGAAATACTTAACAGCAAAATTTTGGGACTATGCCTGATAGATCATGAAATATTCAGCAGCAGAATTTGGAACTATGCCTGATAGACGAAATAGTGTCGTTTCCTACTACTCAAAGTCAAAGTAAAAAGTCTTTATTCCCAGAATAATGTGTAAACAATTCTCGGACACGACAACTAACATATACAGGGTGATTTTGAAATCGTGTAATTCCTTTTAACCACGCATTCTACTGGTGGTATAGAATAACCCTGACCATATTTCTTTTATATGAATTATTTATTTGGAACATTCAATGTGCCGTTTTTTTCTTGAAATGGTTTCAGATAGTCATATGTTAACCACCCGACGTAATTTTAATACTTTAAGATTAAAAAACAAAAACAATAATTTATGTCGTAAATAATAACGGGCCGTTCCTTTTTATTACCCCTTATTATTTAAGACATCAGTTAACGCTGTTATTTTTTTAAATTAGTAAAATATTAAGATTGGCTTGGTTGGTTAACATATAACTATCTGAAATCATTTCACGAAAAAAATTCGTACATCAATTTCTCCAGAAACATAATTCTAATAATAAAATTATATGGTCAGGGTTATTCTATATCACCAGTAGAATGCGTGGTTAAAAGGAATGATACAACATCAAAATTACAAAGCAAATTAAAAAAAAAATTACGATGGAAGGAAATAAAAATGTCGCATTGAAAAAAGCTTGATCAAGGAGTAGAGCTTCCACGAAAAGAAGCAGGCAAGAAACTCATAGCCAAGTATTTATTTATCATCAATCAATACAATTATTTTTTCTCTTGTATGAGCTGCTGTCTGTAGTTGTTACAATAGTTTATTTTAATAACATTTGAAAAGTAAGTATATGTATCTTATGTAGGGGCGAGTCAGTGCAGACCGGCGACACTTCGACCCAGTGGGATCTTTTGTGTCGACACTCTCCCAATAACGACTGCTATAGATGTTCATAGCAGAAGGAAAAAATAAAATAATTGAAAAGTAAGTAAGTACTTTAGCAAAATGTCGACGTAATACACCTCAGCCTTCCCCTTCAGGGATACAATAAAAAATTCTAAACGAATGATAGGGGAAAGAAATATTGTGCAAGGGCAGATAGCTTATATTTGTGCTAAAATGTGAGCCGAAAATATAATTTGTGCGTCTTCAGGTTTTTGAGATATTTCATTTCCTGCTAGAGTAACGTTTTACAGAATCGTGTATCTTTGAAACTATTGTATGTGCGCCTGTAGAATATACATACACGAATAGCTCTCAATTTGTGTGTATTTGTGACAGAATTAGATTCAATTTCCTGTTGGGGTAGCACACGAGGCAATGTTATTAAGAAGTGGTACTGCATTGATATATTGTAAGCTTTGTATAGCACTGCTTTTACTACTGGATGGGTAGATGGATTCCAGTGTAACGTTATACTAGTCAACCTGCTTTAGAGGCGTGGTTGATCTAGGAAATGAATTCAAATTAAAAAATATACAACACGATGTAAAGGTTTGTATCTCCAATAACAACTTATGTAGTATAAAACCGAATTATATAAAATAATGTTAGACTAGACGTTAAGCAGAAGTTCAGGGCGTGGTTCTATAAGGCTTGTTCCGTGGTCTTTGTTAATAAAGACCAATTATCTTCAAGATGGTAGCGCAGCGGAAGAAGCATAATCACTTATCGCCTCGGCACTGCTACCGCGCCAAGTGTTTAGGTTCAATCCCTAAACGGACAAAAATTTGTGTGATACACAAATTTTTGTGCCGAGTGTACTTTATGTCCGTTGTTTGAATATTTTTCAAGTCTTCACCGACACAAGATTTAGTACTAGTGAAAGCGATGTTTTAAAGATATAAAGATATCTATGTATTCAGTAGTGATACTGCATTGATATGTGTTTTTCGTAAAGCTGCACACATAAGATCACATCTCGTAACTCACTTAAAAGGTCAAGTATATTCTACTCCCACGGTTTGTTATGTTAGGTTTCACGTTATAGGGGTTAAGGCAATAACCGTCTGTCAGTTTAGTATTAAGGATTGCTGTTTACTTAAGCGTAAATAGCTCTAGCCAACATGTGGAGCATAGATAACCGTACTTTAATAACCTGTTGGAACACTTCTAAGAATTGTCTTTGCAAATAAATATGAGTAAATAGAGATATGGTTAAAATATGTCCTCCTGATGTCATGCATTATGATGGCATGATGACGCAGCAGGGGTTGGCCCCCCACAAGGTGAACCGACAACCTGGTAAGGGTCGCGGGAAGCTGTTGGATACGGGTGGCCCAAGACCGGTCTGCATGGCAAACCTTGCGAGAGGCCTATGTCCAGCAGTGGACGTCTTTCGGCTGCGATGATGATGGTGATGACGTCCTTTTCTATACCCCTGACAACGTGGACGCAAGATTTCATTATGATCGGTCGAGTAGTTAAGGCGCGAAAGCTTTAAAAGAATATAATATTAGTTAGGATAATCCTATCTAGTCGAATAGATAGTAGAGAAATAAAAATTATAATAAACATCCTAAAGACCGATTCGATTGGTCGATTGGTCTGACTTGGCACAAAATAGGAAAGAACGCGCAATGTCGGAGGCCAAGATCCACTTTGGTTCGGTAAGTCAGCGGAGTAAGTAAGTATTACTTCTTACTTTACAACACGTAAATAAATATCATACTTACTCTGTTGTTATCTTGTAAGACGAAGTCTCAACACCAACAAGTAATTAGTGTTTCGTTCCCGGAGGGCGAAAGTTCCTCTACTAACAAAGTTACAATATCAATTTCAACGTTCGTTATTTTGTTCCAGGTAAGCAGTTACACAAGGCGACGGTGTGGGATGTAAGTTTACGATCTAATGAAATATTCATGGCAGTAAAACGTAGCTCTGCTATGCTTTACATAATAACAGAAGTGCTTAAACAATTGTTCTGGAAATAACGCTGGTATGAATTTCCATTGCGCGTGTACAATCGCGTTTGTTATGTTAGTTGAGAACACGCGATGAATGCTATGTGTATTTGGTGAGTTCGATTTTAGGGTTGGATGAAGTGGTATCATCCTACTAATATTATAAATGAGAAAGTTTGTGAGGATGGATGGATAGATGGATGTTTGTTACTCTTTCACGCAAAAACTTCTGAACCGATTGCGATGAAACTTGGTATGTAGATAGTTGGAGACCTAGATTAACACATAGGCTTTTTATCCCGATATTCCTCCGGCATCGGGACTTACGCGGGTGAAACCGCCGTGCGCAGCTAGTATATTATATGCCCGAAAGGATAGGCAGATGTAAATTATATCCACATTACGCCAGCTATGTTTATAGGCTAGCACCTATGACTATAGCTGGCTACCAATATATATGGAGGGTGAATTTATTTCCGTTTCCCGGAAATTAAACCTAAAACCTAGAACACAGAAATCCATATACTACCACTACTCTACTCATACCGTTATTAAGCCTGTCTGTTATTTAATATTGTCTTCTATTTACGCGAATATTATTCATTGAAATTAAACTGCTATATACGGATTTTATCGCGTTGTTTATTTGAACTTGAAGTTGAAGTCTGCTGTGTGTGAACATGTGCAACAGGGGACCAACCACTACCTGAGATTTGACAAACCACAGATTCTCGCTAAAGAACACCGATTCCTACCAAGGATGCTTCGCGAGGCTATTGAAATCAAAAACATCCTAATTTTAATAGAGAAGATGGTTGGAATGTACCACCAGCTTGGGATCCAGTAATAAAAATAGTCAAACCCAAGAAGAAGCAAACCACAGCTAGACTTCATGATACTTTGAGCTCATTCTGCGTAAATAGAAACACCAATGATTAAATTATGTTCGGGTACTTTGAAATAACTACACTGGAACATTGAGACAACTGCCATCTTAGTCTCCCCGTGACCATGGCTGCTGAAAAGCAACCGAAACGTCGGGGAAAGTGTAAAAATAAATGAAATCTAAATAGTTTAATAATAATTTAATTAGCTTAAAAATTAGTAAAGTTTAATAGTAGTAGTAGTGTAACAATTTTCAAAATTTTGTAATAAAGTGTCAAATAAACAACGCGATAAAATCCGTATATAGCTGTCTGTTATTGTTTGGGATCTAAAATGTATTGTTATAAATAAGGCGGTAATGTACCTCTGCTTATGCCTTTAGAGCAGAGGTACCCAGACATTTTTTCTCATACACCACTTTCAAAATTTAGCAGTTGCCGGTGGATCCCCTGCAGCTACGTTTCTACCATATTCTTTGGCATTCTGCACCAAACGTTTTTTTTAATTTCTCTTGTCTGTACCTGCTACGGTAGGCGGACTGTATTTTTTTGGTTTTTTAGAAATTCTCTACCGATAAATCGGTAGGTCCGAGACCACTGGTACTAAATATGGATTTTACAAGTAACAGTCGCTGAGCTTCTTAAAATATTATCTGCCTACAGTGATAGGTGAAGTCAAGCCAACATTTTAGTTCTTCACTATCGAAATCAAATAAATTTTCGTTGATCCCCGCTTACGAATTGTGAAGCCCCATTTTTCTTTCACGCCAACGTAGCCCGTGGATAGCAAGTCGCCCGTGGATCCCTGGGAGCCCACCTGGACGACTTTGGGAACTAATGCTTTAGAGATATGAAAAAGTATATGTATTTACAAAGACGTTTATTTTAATATTATATAGGACTAGCTGACCCGCGCAACTTCGTCTGCTTCACATAAGAGAATTTTTCATTGATGCTCCGCTCCCTTTGGTCGTAGCATGATGGTACATCATAGCCTGTAGCCTTCCTCGATAAATGGGCTATCCAACACTAAAATAATTGTTCAATTCGAACCAGTAGTTCCTGAGATTAGCGCGTTCAACCAAACAAACAAACAAACAAACTCTTCAGCTGCATAGATAATAATTTATATTTATCTACATACATTAAGAGAAATGTACGTCTCTAAAACCCGAACATCTTTCGAGTACTAACAATTATGATAAGGAAGTGCTGGAGCCTTATCGCCATCTCTTAAATTATTATCATTACGCGCGCGAGAGTAAGATAGCGCGTTACAAGTTATATATCTTTATCTCGTTCTTGCGCATGCTAATGTTTAAGGGGACACTGCGAAAATTATCGTTTAGAATAGCTCCGCCCATATCCGCCCCAATGACAATCATTGTGTATCAATCCTTAAATAGCAGTCATAAGGTCTAAAATTGCGATGCGCCCGCAATGATCGAGAACGCTTAGAAATTGTTAAAAACCTTAAAATATTATTTAAAAATGATTGGTTTTAGTTATGGAAATAATGAGCTAGCGAATCACTAATATTGATGTTACGAATATATTTGAGTAATTCCTAAGCATAATGATAGTGTAACTGCTTTGTAATTTCAAAAATAGTAATTTTTCAGAGGTGTGTTCGAAAATAATTATGATCGAGCCAAAATCACAATATCGTGTTTTTGAGCTAGGAAATTCTAGTTAAAGACATCAATTTACCTATATCAACATTCTAGATTAATTAGTCTTCTCATAGTCCTATACTATTCGATGAAAGTTAGTGCATTTTTTCAGTGTGTCCTCTTAAGGGGTGGTGATAAGGGCCCTTACTGCTGTTGAGGAGTGTAATTGTTATTAAAAACATCTCCTTGTAAAATATAATTGAATATATAAAGGCACTTATTGCTTGGAGCTGCGTGCTCTCTCGAGATTTAATCCTTCGCTTATTAATTTTATAACTCACGACATACATATATTAGTTCGATGACTTTAATATTGTATTTTACGATGGAAATATCCCATAAGGATTACAATAAATTTAATCTGTTAAAGCTATGGTGTTTTAATCTACTTGTTAAGTAAAGTGGAGTACCAATTAAAGTGGGGAAGTCACATGGGACAAACAATTGTGTGATGGATGGATGTTCCGAGCTTGGGTGTTCTTTATGTCCGTTGTTACGGGAATAGGGTAAGTAGGTAAGAGAGTTCTTCATAATATCCTCAAAGATATGTGAAGTCTGCTAACCCACACTTGGCCAGCGTGGTGGACTAACTAATGATGGTCGAAACCTTCTCACACTTAGAAAAGGCCGGTGCCCAGCAGGAGGATAGTTTAATATAGGGCTAATATTATAAACAACGACAAAATAACGCAATGATAGCAGAGCAAAGAGAGATGAAAGCGACATATTATACCAACCATGACTTATTTCCTTCAATAAAATGGCGGAATTAATAAATTATTGCTCTCCAGCTTACGTGACCGGAAAAATTATTTTGCTCCGACGGTCACAGTTAATTGTGGTTGCGTTCAAAGGCTCTCATATGTCCAGTGTTTGATGATAAAGCTAGGACAGGCTATATAAAAGCGATAGCTTTTATTTCCATACAGTAAAATGCGCATCTCCCGGTTGATATCATTAAGCTGGTCAATCATATGGTCTGTCTAACGGTGAGAGGTTATTGTGGCCGCTAGCGAGAGGTAGGTGGTCAGGTCGTGATAAACTATCCACTAGTTTATAGCTTGCGGTCTGACCGTACCCATATGATATTGTATGACCATATCCATATGGTGGTAGTAAAGTTATAGCGCATGGCAGCCAGATTAGTGAGCTTTGATTATGAGTATAGTAGCATACTATAAAGATATATATATAATATATATTTAATGCAATAAATTAGTTATGACAATTATTACATTCAAATTAATTATTACAAGAACGACTTATCAAATTTGAATCTTACTTCTTCTTGAACGACAATGACAAAAAGGATGCACGATATAAACTGTGACGTAACCGCTATTTATCCACAGCTAGCAAAGAGATAGCGAGACATTCCCACTACGACCCCACTTTTTCATATATCCAAAGTTATAATATTAATTACAACTAAACTAACAACCCACTATGATATTGTTTGTATAAAAACAAAAATATTAAACTGACTTCATAGAAAAATAATCTAAAACAAAAATGCACTAAAAAGTTAATAAATAATTGCGTATTCTTGTGTCTACAACTTACAATTAACTTATGTTTCTACTAAAATACAATCTATGCGTTTACCACGCAAGAAAGTAAGTAGGTACCCACTTAAACATCACATCTAACTCAACACATACCTATGACTAACGAACAATTAATTTTTAAAATATTTATTGAGAGTTCACCGACGCAAAAATCATAAGACACCGACTCCAAAAATAACAATAATGGTACATTATAACATGTATTATCCTAATAATTTGATTGTCTTTTAAGCAGCCTACACACAATATATTTAAAATTGCTTAAGTGACTCTCGAACTTTAAATAAATGATCTTGTGTGTAAAATAATGTACAAAATCAAACGTAGGCAACTTCCCTGTTGTTTATTACACTATCTAGGCTTCAATCTGCAAGCTGGTATCTCCTCGCTCGACTACCACTACTTTACAAGCTGAGCTGGGATCTCCATAGTTCGCAATGTGAACCAAAAACTATTCAGCTATTATATTGGCATTACGCTTTAAGGACTCTGCCCACAACCCCGTCTCAAACCATGAGCACGGTCACGGAACGTGTC
The DNA here is from genome assembly GCA_930367265.1 of Catocala fraxini. Lineage (NCBI taxonomy): Eukaryota > Metazoa > Arthropoda > Insecta > Lepidoptera > Erebidae > Catocala > Catocala fraxini. Next base: position 18,517,848 of record OV884045.1, read on the forward strand.
AGGCAAAAAAATATTCTTTGTTAGGAAATGTATAAGACTATGCCCACTAGACCGTTCCGTCACCGACCAGCAGTTCCTATAGCAGGGCGTATCGTGTTGCCTTACGTGTCTGATAGGTTCCTAGCACGGTCATGGTATGAGACAGTGTAGTGGGCAGACTCCTTTAACCAAGTAAATCAAATAGCAGTTGTATTCTTCGTGAGGTATTAAATATCTACTAGCAAATATTTTAAAGCTTTAATTTATCTACAGTTAAAAGCACAGTTCTTCAGTTTGATATTGTAAAGGTAGCCATATGATCAGTGTATTGGTGAGTGGTTATTGCGGCCTGTGGCGAGAACACTGCCAAATATAAGACGCTGTGTTGACAAACCAGGTCATATACGACTGGCTCTTGGAGGATATTAATAAAACACAAGGTAATTCTGTTACTTAGTTTTTTCTCCAAAAAGGTCTCGGGTTCGAACCCACGTCGCGCACCTCTGACTTTCGGAAGTTATATGACTTTTCGAAATTATGTGCGTATTGATTAACAATTATCGCCTGCTCCGTGCCTCGGAGAGTACGTTAAGTCGTCGGTCCCGGCTGCCATGAACATCTATGGCAGTCGTTATTGGGAAAGTCAGTACCCTCTAATATCCTGACACTGGTCTAGCCTTAGGGTGTCGTTAGCTTTCGGATTGCGGAGGTCAGGTGGCAGCCACTCCGTGTAAAAACTGATATCCAGTCAAATCCGGTTAGACCAGAAAAGCCGACCCCAAGTGACTTGGGAATAATTAAGGCTAAGGGAGAAGGATTGATTCCTAACTGGGTAAGCCTGTATCTGTAATTTGGTTGCGGTCTTTCCTAGGATTTTTAAACTATGGCCGAAGCGTGTACGTTTGTGTACTTTTAATTATCATTCGCCAAAACTCTACAAATAATGCAATTGTGTTTACGTTTTACGGAAATTGAACTACTTTTAACTGATTTTCTCTTTGTAAATAAACTGCGGTAAAGTTGTAGTTTAATTGTTTAAACTACTGACTATTTTATAATCTATACGAATATAATAAAGCTAAAGATCTTTTTAACACGATTTTATTAGCTTCACCTGTATGTTTGTATGTTTGTTAGTTTGTTTGTAATCGACTTCTTTGGACTTGATTTTGACACACTTCAAACGGTCAGATTCCATTTAAACGTTGTATCGAGGACCGATGACAATACAATAATTTGATAAGATTATCTCATTATCCTTATTAGGATCGTCAGGATTAATGATTTTCTCACAGATCCTTTGCGTGAGAGTGAGAGAGATAGAGCAAGCACGTGGTCTGCGCATGCGTAGGTATCTTTCCGATTCAATCACTCGGCTCGGAAAATTAATATATCACATTAATATTTTATAATATAAAAAATAGAAAATAAATAAAACATAAAATAAATAATTATAATGTAAAAAAGCATGGGATGCTTTCTAAGATATTTTGATAATGACGCTACTTGGTGCGCATACGTTATTGATATTCCATTTCATATATCTTAGGAAGCACCCCACGCTTTTTTACATTAAACTGATTTCTTTTATTAATCACTATATTTATTTTGAATTATTAAAAAAAATTATCTACTTTTTAGTTTGGTTTTTTAAATAAAGCGTGTTTTTTTAGATTTTTTTATACTATTATTTAGGTATTTGATTAAATTTTCTGATCTCTGGTACAGTCGGCCTTAAAAAGTCTTTTTGCATTTGATAGCACGATTCTTGCAGCAAATTATATAACATTCCACTATGCCACGGAAGCGAAGCAGTAATCGTAAAATTGAGAAAAGCCGCAGGGGATAGCTAGTTATAAAGTGTGTCCTCGGTGTTGCAGCGGTAAATGCGACTGTCGTGCATGAAGTCTCGGATCTAATTCCTAGATTTATTAAGTCTTATAGCCAAGAATTTCGCTGAAGCCGTACGGAGTCTGCAACTTTATCCGGTAGACGGCAATAGGGTCATTTTTATAACAAAAGGCGTAAAATCATACCTAGCGACATACATGTAGGTGAATGTAATGCACTCTTTGTCCTTCGGCAATTTAGGCGTGAATATAGGCGTAAACAACTATTAATTTAAACTCAAGTAATTATACAAAGTTGGAATCTAAACGAACTTTGCAAAATTATTCTTATACATGTGCGGCATTTGCGACAATACAATTTAGTGACGTTTGTCTACAGAATTATACATTGACTTTGAGTAAAATCAGTTGAGCAGTACTAAACTAAATACGACTAAAGTTGTCTCGAATTTCAGTAAAGTAATTAGTCTCAGCGTCTCTACATCTGCCATCTTGGTTGTCGTTTCCAGAGTAATCTGTAAACGTGTAATCGTACGGATGGAGTGGATTTGTTCAAGCACATCACGAAGAAGCGCTCGGGGCTTACCGCGACCTACCTGCGTTTATACAAGTACTTAATAGGCGATACCAATGACACGTTTCAAATACACGCTCTTTCTTTCAATTTTTCTTACTATTTTCTCTCAAGATTTTTTGCCATAATATGGTTGAGAAAAATAAGTCATCATCAAAGGTAAGTAATGTTGTTTTATGTTCGGCAATATTGTGCAACATCGCACGACATTACTGTGCGCAACGTGACAAAGCATGTCGTTAATGGTGAACAAGGCACTCGTCAATGAATAAGCGGCTGGTTACCAAATATATTTCTTACTTAAAAACACTTCTTATATACATAAAGATTTACAGTTAAGCCCTTAAAGTGGTAGGCAAAAGGGAATAGATTATTGGTCGGTTCGCGAAAATCTATTAGCACGATTGTGCGAAACGACATATTCAAAAATATTATTTTTTTAGGTGTCGATTTGCACACATTCATGTAATTTGAGTGCGATATGAACTGATCTGGAAAAGGTGTGCGAATCGACACTGAAAAAAATTAATTATTTTTAAAATGCATCGTCTCTCGACCAATAAGCCAACGGTATCACACCTTCATTTCGTCATTTACGGTTTTTGGTTCCACGTAATAATAGAGGGCGAGCTTAGTGCCGTCTACCGTCACAGTTCTAAACTCAAGCTGCTGGTGAGATTTTCTTGCGGCTGCTTTAGCCGTAGTGAATGTGACGGCTGTGCATAGGGTCTCGATTCGATGCCCGTTCGAGCAGTGTATAGTGCTTTTTGGTAAGTAACTTTTAATCTTTTGACCGCCATGTCAATAACGAAAATCTGTGTTCTCCACGCCAAGCGACAAATTCCATGTTTCATAGCTACAAAAAAATAATCAGGCAAAAGTATATATCGATAAAATATCGATACATTTTACTTATGCATGGTTTACGAATAAAAAGCGCTCATAATTACCATTGAATTGTATTAAATTTCACCCGTGTTTTACCTTCTTTCCCAACTTGGTAATCATTATGTACTGTGACAGCGTTAGATAAGAGCAGATTTTATGATAAAAAAGTAATAGGTACAAATATTGTCTTCTGTTTACGCGAATATTATTCATTGAAATTCTATAATGATCACATGATTATAAATTACATACCATGCAATAATATCGTTAAGCATGTCTCAAGAAGAAGAAGTCGCAAGAGGAAGACCTATGCGAACGTTTCTCGCTCAGATCGGAGGCGTTCTGGACAAAAGCCAGATTAAGAGCACCTTGAACCGACGAGGTGTGTATGAGGAATGTGATGAAAGTGAATGAAGCCAGAAAAGTGTGTCAGGATCGTAGCAAATGGAAATCCGTAGTCTCTACCTATCCGTCTGGGAAACAGGCGTGAATCTATGTATGTATGTATGTATCTTATGTGGGGGCCAGTCCAGTGTCCCAGTGGGATCTTTTGTGTCGACACTCTCCCAATAACGACTGCCATAGATGTTCATGGCAGCCGGGACCAACGGCTTAACATGCTGTCCGTGGCACGGAGCAGGCGATAATTGTCCATCAAGAGGCACATAATTTCGAAAAGTCATATAACTTCCGAAAGTCAGCGGTGCGCGACGTGGGTTCGAACCCGAGACCCTCTGCATTGCAGTCTGTTGGTCTCCCCACTGAGCTATCGCTATCACTATAATATACTAATAACTATAATTATCCACTTGTATCCTACGCTAACGAATTTAAGATTATAATAATGTTTTTTGTTTTGCACGAGTAATCTGCTCTAATATGTACATGTTGTGTACACTACCTTAGGATTACTGTCCGGTTTATATATTATGGTCATTAGTACTACTTACTATGTTAAGACTGTAATCTGTTTATGTACCTATTAACAATAAATAAATAAATTATAGCTGACGACTCTTCACGTTCGTGGCGTGGACTTGCAAGCCAAATGATACATTTTGCATGATGTTCTTATATTGCGATATTTTTCCATTATAGTGTGGCTGATTGTTATAATCTTTGTGTAATAATATAATAAATATGTATGAGAAAAAAATAATAAGAAAAAATAACACGCAACAAACATATTTTTGTATGTTTATTTTGAACTGTAAAATAGTCGTATTTTCGACGTGCCATGCCGTCGAGAGCGTCGTGAGCACGGTTTTATTTAATGTGAATGGACGTCCGTGGCGGTCAAAAGGTTAATAGCTTGGTATAGTAATAATAATAATAATAATAATAATAATTGTTTATTTTGTTCTCTCACACAGTACATAATATTTGACATCATAAACAAATAGTCTATACAAGAAAGTAGTGAATGTATAGTCTGTGTGGGAGACTGGTCTCTGTACTAGGAGGTCCTGTATTACAGATTACCAGCCTCTCCGTGCTCTGAATGGTGGAATATGTATGAGTAGGGCTAGTATGTTCGTGATGAGAATGTCAGTCATGTCAGTGTGCAGTAGACTCGCCTCTTATTCTCTGTATAATATGTATATACAATAGCTGACGAAATGTCAGTGTAATACACCTTTATTTACGCCTTAGGGGATATAGGCAAAAGTCTAGATATATCTCAATAGAAAAAAAACATGGCTGGCATGGCATGGCAAAAAATAAATCGCAAATTATTCAAATAGAACTTGTACAAAAATAAAAACTTGTGAAGTAACGACTAATAATTGTATAAAGTTTAATAAATTGAATCGGTTGCATCCGAGTTCAAGGCAACAGATAATAAAAGAATGACGTATTCGAGACAACCCTCGAAGAACAATGAAGATTTTACGATGCAAGATTCGTTTATCGTCCGGGAACCTTATACAATATTCTTTCAAGGATAATGTTATAATCTTAGCGTTACTTCAGCTAATCATTTTAGATATCGGTGGATATTCTGCTCACATCGCACTAAAGTACCCTAATTTTTTTATCAGAGTCTAGAAACTTTATGAGTTTAACCAATCTCGTTTTATCTTCAAATTACGGTTCATGAGATTTTGGCGTAAAAATAGTGTCTCGTAACAAATATTAAGGCCTCCTTTATTTTCTTTCATCTTTTTAATACAAATAGTACGTAAGAACCTCTTTATTAATAGCCGAAGGGAGAACGCCGCATCCCTTCTTAACCATATTGCGCGTACGGAGGAGTGTCATATGTCACATAGAAGAAGAGCAAATATATTATTTAATTAATTGCGGTCGAATTCCAACCATTTATTTATTTTTAAATCAAATAGAACGGACTTGCGCCAGTTATACTATTTAATGATTATTTATTTAAAATAATATAAATTTAAAATTCAACATTCACGCATTCTGTTCACAGTACCTCATACGTTCTAATAATAATAATAATTAATAAATACTTCCATTCGTCAAAGATATCAATTTCTGGGTTTAAGTGCAAGAGAACGTTAAGGTGCTTCAGCGACCGCGGTATGGGTGACCTAAAGCGTGCCACAATACGGCACGCTGGAACCGCCAGCAATCGGTGCTTTCTACCACGACAATATTATATTGTCGGCCTTGATGGTGTAGTGGTTAGTGTAACCGACTGCCAAGCCTGAGGTTGCGGGTTCGATTCCCGCACAAGTCAAACATTTGTGTGCATGAACATGGATGTTTGTCTTGGTCTGGGTGTTTCTATGTATAACATGTATGTATTTACGAAAAAAAAGACATATGTATGTTTATCCATTGTCTAGTACCCATAGTACAAGCTTTGCTTAGTTTGGGCTAGATGGTGTTGTGCCTAAGAGATAGAATATTATTAAAAAAAAAAAAATATTATTATTATTAATAGTTGTTAAACACAAACAATTTGCAAAAGGAGGTATGCAAATTAAGGCCCTTAGTGGACAAGAATATAATTTATTGTAAAAATGTCTCATAATATTTTATTAGTTGCCATCGTTTTGTTTTAACCGAACGTAACGTGAAAAAGGCTTAAATTTTGTTTTAAACCATTGTGGCTTGTGACAACATTGCCAATGTTGAACAAAAGGTTTATTTAATAAGAAGTGAAATTATCACGAAACATTATTATTTATATTAAATTAAGATTTTACTAACACAAGTAATATGTAGATTAAACATGGATATAATAGTATCAATTTATGAATGTTGTGATTTATTTTACTAATCAATAGATTGACCAATTCAATGTAATGGCATTATTCTATATGTGGTAGTGACAACACTTTTCGTTGGGCACTCGATCTTCATTGTCATTTGTCATTCGTGATGTGACAATGTTATGAGAGAGCTATCAAGTACAAATGCCTGGATTTTAAGAGGCAAAATACAATCCAGGCTTATAAGCTGTAAAGTATACTATATGTTCATTTTAATTGATAACCCTCTAAGAGGTAGAAATGCTATTAAACAGCATTACTGTGACCGCAAGCAATACACAAAATCTATCATCTATTGGTTCAAAGTGTTAAATTACGACAAATATTCAGTGCGTGATTTGATACTAATGCCTCCGCCACCGCGCCGCCAGCAGAGCACATCACTCGAGACGACAGATAAATAGATACATTGATATATATTAATGTGTGTGCCGAGCCCCAAAACTAGGCAGCCCCAGGAGTCTCAACAAATAATAACGCAGGAGTAGCGGACTGTATATTTATTGCGACATAAAACGATTATATAAAAAAACGCGTCGCGGTGAGCGTGCGTTCGCTCCTAGGTCTCGTATGGTGTGTGGGGGCCCCCTCGCGCAACATGGAGGAGCGACGCCGGCGGCGGCCGAGAACCGGTTCGATGACATACGTCACGGCGCACGGCGGTTCGGGTGTATGGAGGCCCGAACAATTAATGTATATAATCTATTTCATAGATGTATGTACACCACAGTAATTATTTATCGTAGCAACTTGGTTTTAAATTATGGTAGCAACCTGGTAGACCATCTATTGTCACGATTATTTATTGTTTTTACAATATAAACGTTTATCAATTATTGTGCAATACCAAGCTTTTAATTTCATAAGCATAATATCAGCCTTGTATTAACTGTCCCACTAATGGACATGGGCCTCTTCCCATTGTGAAAAGAGGGGCTGGCCCAGTCCGGGTTGGTACTTCTCAAGTCTTCGAGAACATTATAATAATAATAATATAATATAATATTCTGCCACATACACACAACACCATCTAGCCCAAACTAAGCAGAGCTTGTACTATGGATAATATGGATAAACATACATATATACTTTTTTTTTTGTAAACCTACATGCATATTATACGAAACATTATTATGGAGAACCATTACACATGCAGGTTAGCCCATCTTTGCTATCCATCACAGTTACAGCGAGCGTCAAACAACTATTTAATTTGCACATAACTTCGAAAAGTCAGAGAATTGTGTCTTGGAATCGAACTTGAGACTTGTCCGTAGCAGTCCAACGGTCTCCTATGCTATCGCTACGTCTTCTCTCTTAGCCCTTATTCTTCCCAAGTCACTTGGGGTCGGCTTTTCTAGTCTAATCGGATTTGACTGGATATCAGTTTTTACACGGAGCGGCTGCCACCTGACCTCTGCAACCCGAAGGCTAATGATACCCTAAGGCTAGTCCAGTGTCAGGATATTAGAGGGTACTGACTTTCCCAATGACGACTGCCATAGATGTTCATGGCAGCCGGGACCAACGGCTTAACGTGCTCTCCGAGGCACGGAGCAGGCGATAATTGTCAATCAATACACACATAATTTCGAAAAGTCATATAACTTCCGAAAGTCAGAGGTGCGCGACGTGGGTTCGAACCCGAGACCCTCTGCATTGCAGTGTGTTAGTCTCCCCACTGAGCTATCGCTGCGTATTTACATATAATAAATATGAAATAATTTATTGGTCTGCCGTACCTATACATAAATAAATAAACTTCTATAGTATAATAGAACTACAGTCTGCCAGGAATTTTATTACCTGGATACGACTGCATGAGAATATGAAAAATGTCGATTATTAATACATATTCACATTACTACGCGTCGTCTCGACTTACCTCGCTCCAAGCAAACGTAAGTCTTTGCACCTGAAAGTACTCTGTCACATGTAAGATAAGATAAAAAGGAACCGGGATTATGGAGACCAGGATCGATTGAAAAGGGACACAGATTGTAAGTCCGAAAACAGCATTTTCTTTTTCCAACTGGAGATTTACTGGCCTGTCTAAATCCAAGTCAGATTGGGACAATCGTACATCTTTTTTAATATAGGCCTTTTATCGGCGCTCTTTTATTCGCCTGTATAAATTATTCAAAAGTAACATTGATTTTAAATAACAACTTTAAATTTTGATTTTCACTTTCGCGAATACGACAAACGCAATTTTGCTACAAATACAGAAGGTTTTAGGATATTATTATTTGTAACTATGTCGCCTTTTTTCCGTTTGGGAGTGCATGGCTCATCCCCCTCTGCGGGGGCGGGCGGAGGGGTTATGTCGGACTCGCCGGGGTAAAAGAAAGATGGAATAAGAATAATGTACCTCCCGGAATACCGACTAAACCTACCACGGTGTTCCTCGACAAAACCACTATCGACGGGGCCGCGCGAATCACTTGCACATGCGGTCGCGACCCCGCCGAGGTTTTGGCCCGCCGCATGAAACGGCAGGCCAACGAACCACGAACAACCCTACCCAAAGGCACTGACTCACTTTAAACCCTACTGTCCTCACTTTAAACGCTCCCTCTCCCGCTCCGCCGCCTCCTTGATGGAAATGAAATATGTCGCCTCCTGTAATAAGAGTCGTCTGTTGGGGCATTATCAAACATCGAAACAACGGACACAAGAAACACCCAGTCTACTATTTTATTTATTATTTATTATATTTTATATTTATATTTATTTATTATAATTATACTACTTTATTACATAGTTTTTTTTTGTCTCGTGCAGGGATTGAACTGGCAACGTAATGCGCCAGTGATGATCTAACCTTTTTGATTTTATTTATTACAAAACATAACAAAAATAATAATCTTGCCTTTTATAATATTGGTATAGATAGCTGTAGCTTCAATATCAATCACACATATGATTGATTTATACGACGCATATTATTCCATTAAAACCCTATTAGGTTGGCGTATGTCACACAACACCGAGTACCTGAAATAGCTTTTGGTATCAAGTTAATCATACAAATGGAATTCCAATAATAAATATGTCGAAGCCTCGAGAAATAATTTAAATGCAAATTATTTTTGTCCTTGTAATTTAATAAAGCGTTATCTTACTGGTTTGTTTGGGAACAATAAGTGTCAGCTTGAATGAGGTCGGCACATACCCGATGCGTCAGCTGGAGTGACAGTTACGGCTGTCAGTGTCATATTGACATGACGCGGACGCATTCGGTGTGACGAACTTGCTGCGTTACAGATCAAATCAGTGTTAATCAAAGACATCCTCTGTTATTTTATTTCTTTTGTGTATCATTAACACACGTACGATGCATAATACCACGCCTGTATTTTGTTGCTTCATCTTGTCTAAAGCGAGATGTCTAACCCTTCGTTAGATATACATATCTTCATAACATCATGGAAGGGTTTAGTAGAAACACCGTTTGGATCAAACGAATATATATTTAGGATACAACGAGCCTGAACCCTTATTATATTGTTTCTATTGTTTTCTTTATCTGAAATCGTGAGATGCCTGCAGCATCTGAGGAGCCGTTTATTATCTTACGTTTTCGAGCTGAGGATATGCCGAGAAACATGCGCAAGATGACTTGCGTTGGTTATACATCGTGAAAACAAAAGACGCGAGCAACTCGCGCAAAAATGTAGCTCGCGCGAATGACTTGCGCCTGAAAGAAGAATCATTAAATCATCATAATCTATCATTGATTTCCCGTTTTAATTCTAATTATGATTCAATCTTGAACACCTTTCTTTTACGTAGTAAATCTTTATAAGATACCCTATTGCAGTACCCTATTGGGTTATGTGAGATTTTTACTCACAGCAATTAATCATCGTCAGAACGGAGAAACAAGGCTTAAGGCGATTCCAATCATTTGCTATAATTATATGCGTCTATATGAGCTTAATACGCGTAAATTTACAGAATCAAAATGATTCCCAGCATTAAAAGATATTATTTATAAACCGTAAAATAACCCAACAAAATAAATTTGAACATTTTGTATTCAAATTTTGTTTACAATTGGATGTTTGCCGTATAAAGGGTCTTTTGTCAGTGAATATTGTTGGTGAAATTGTTGGTAAAGTACACAAAATAAGCTTTTTGTTGTATAAATATATTGTTTTATTGCTTTTGGCCGGATGAATACTGTTTAAAAAGCTAAGGATAAAGTGTGCGCGGGAATAGTCGCTGGGGCAGAAGGCTTTATGTATGTGCTTCTTATCATATCAATATATCTGCACCTTTGCTCTAATGCAGAGGTTTCCGAACATTTTTTCTCATAGATCACTTTCAAAATTTAGCATGTTCTGGTACAGCTACATTTCTACCATATTACTTGGCATTCGTAATTATATATTACAAAATTTTATCAAATCTGTACGGGCTGATCTTGATTTCTGGAACCGAAAATGAAATATGCAAGTTTTTACAAATAACAGTCCCTGAGCTCCTTAAAATATGATCTGCCTAGTTGAAGTCAAGGCAACATTTTAGTTCCGCACTATAGAAAGCAAAGAAATTTTCGTGGACCCCTTACAAATTGTGGACCCTGTTTTTTGTCACGCCAACGTAGACCCCCATCGAGTTTCCCGTGGACCCCTGGGGCTCCACCTGGACCACTTTGGGAACTAATGCTTTAAAGCATTCGTCGTATATGCACTATTTTGCATAGTTCTCAACGTTTATAAATATTCTAAGTCGTATCGCTACATTTATACCAGTAATACCAAGCACAGTATGATCCAGAAAATAACTTTAAAAGGAGAGCTGTTGTTTGATGATTTATTGCTACTGATCTGTGACTGTACCGACAGCAAAGGAGCTAGGTTCGCAGGCCACATAAGGCGGCGAGGCGCAATTGAGGCGCTCATAGCTAGTTGCACTCACTGATCGGTAAACGATTAGCGAGGTTAAGCAACGTTGGACGCGGTCAGTCTATAAATGGGTGACCGCTTAGTGGTATTTCATCTGAGCGTCTCCGTGCTTCGGAGGGCACGTAAAAAGTCCGTCCCGGTTGTAGTCAAATTGACAGCAGTCGTTAAGCCACGTCAGAGGCCTACGGGCGGCTTGAACAACTCTTGACAATAGGTTGGCCACTAACCACACGAAAAGAAAAGAAGAAGAAAGAAAGAGACCACATAAACAAACATTGATGTCTGTCTCTTTTCAACAAGTGCTAATATGACACGTGTGATAATTTGAGTAAGTCATTACAGCACAAAATAATATACATGTGAATGTGGCGTATAATATATCTCACTTTTTCGTCTTTCACATGTTAGATATATCGCATTGTCCCTCGTCACATTCTTACATTTTAATATATCTGAAAAGGTCGTGTAAAAGATACGTCTAGCCTTTTTTACTAGCCATATAATAAAGAAAAATAATTTACATGTCAACGTCACTTTGAACTTGTGATGTTATAATAAAAGATTTTGCCGTTTTCTTTATAATAATGGAGCCTAGTGGATCACAAACTAGTTCTAAAATAGACCTGGTTGGTTGTAAATGCACAGGAATTGTGAAAAATGCAACACGCGTGGCGAAGCCAGGATGTCCTGATGATGATGCTATTGCAATATTACCAGACGACTGGGTTCCACGGCACAGTGGTCCTATCCTGGCCAACTATCTTAAACAACGCGAACAAGATCATAAAAGTAAAATTGATGATATCCTCAAATGTGCAGCAAAAGCCAATGCTGGTATAGATGCTAGAATAAGCCGTCTTGCTGAAAACCTTTTGACTCACATAACCCAAAACCAACTTCAAATGGACTGCGTTGTAGATAAATGTCATAGAATGGAAATATTGCTGACTAAAGATATTCGCGATAACGCTATGAAGCAAATTTATGAATTACGCTTACAACGGGTGGATGATTTGACAACTTTTAAACACGAGGCTACAGCTTTAGAAAGGGAAAGAGCTGAGCATTTGAAGGTTATACTACGTGACAAATTTCAGCGTCTCATTGCCGTCGGTCACATGACTCCCAAGGAGTTACTGCATGATTTTGATAAACGTATTTACGCAACTAACCAACAGCTCTTAAGTAATTGTAGAGCGTTTACAGAATTAGAAGCAAAGCTAATTGTACAAGTAGACGAAAGTGTTGTTTACGCAAGAAGTAGTCTTAATCAGTTGACGCTGGGCATTGGGGTGGTCTATAGACAACACGAATCACATAGTTCCTTACGCCAACCTATAGAAGAAAGTTTATCCAAACGGGGTCCTAGCATTCTAAGAGTTAGTGAGCCTTCTTTAGATCAATCATTGATGGGCGATATAAAAGAGCTGGATGCTTGTGTTGGTCGATTAGTTGAAGCCTATCGTGTCGCTATACTCAACGTGTATACAGGATATTACAGTAAGCTAGACAACCTACAAAAAGATCTTAACACTTATCAGGCTATAATAGATCCCAATCAGTTTCCTAAGCCTGAAATGGCTGATTTAAAAAAAGTTATTGAACGGCCTCTTAGGCGTATATCTAATTTACAGGAAACCGAACCTGCCCTTGCCAACTCGAAAATACTGGATGTTTCAGGAGCCGACGTAACATCTATGCAAAAAAGTTTATGTTCGTTAGGCGAACGACTTCAGGATACTTATTCATTACTATACAATGCAGGTCATCTTTGGGATGATCATATTTTACGCTCTGCTCTTGCTCAGAAATTAACAATTGTAGCTGTAGAAGATCTTTTAACTAACCATGATGCAATAGAGCTTGCTAGCGAAATTCCTATTAACATTGCCTTAGAACAATTACGATCTGCATCCGATTTAGAAAAATTAAATGAGCAATATGACACTATAATGATAATGTTAGGTCACACTGCTGAAATGTATCTACAGCATAGTGAATCTGAACTGGGTCGTTTAGAGGAATTTATGAATTTGCCAGCCACTATGACAAACATGTTGGTCTCTGAGCTAGACTTATTTCTGGAAAAATATCCTCGATCTGCACAAATAGTTGATTTTGATAATGCTCCTGCTCCAGCTCGGCTGCCGTTGCCTCGTGCCATATTACAGACACAACTTCAAGAAACAGCTTTACAAAACTGGCGAAATGGATTTCTCGAATCTTTCGAGGGTAACATCTCGTTAGTACCAGAGGAATTAAGGCATCAAGCTGAATTATGGGTGGAAGAACGAAGTACATCATTACATATGCGATATTCACTGAAAATGATATCTCATAGTATTCGTTCGGAGCGAGTAAAAGCTGCGCGAGATGCGCGTCTCGCTGAGATCCGCCACCACGATACTCGTCTCGAGGCCCATTTGAATGCAGTTAACGACCTCGTTGACAGTTTACCTGTTGAAGCTGCAGAATTTGCGGCATTTGATGCACCATTTTTATATCCCTTAGCCAAGTGGATTATTAATATCCAACCTACCATTAATGAACTTATAAGCAACGATGCGATATCGCCCGAATTAAAAAAATGTAAAATGTCCAGTATAGCTATTCGCTTACCAATAAATTGTAAAATGTTTGAGGAGTCACTTGATAAAGCAATCGCAGATTTCAAGCTCCAGATAAACCATCGTGTACAAGAGGCAAGGATTTCTAACGTACGCTTCTTAGCTCAGATCAAATTGTTCAATGAAGGAGGTAGATACGCTGCACAGGAAGCTACAAAGACTTGTGCAGCTTTATCTAAAGCGTCTGAAGGATTAGAAAATTGCAGTCATAAGGCTTTGGAGGCATTAACTCATCGTCGGGTGCAGTTGTTAGCGTTTGCCGACTCACAGGTGATGCCATTGATGCGATTACTAGGTGGTCCAGGCAAATTAACAGCTAAATCGACCCATAAACTGGATAAGAAGAAAACGACGGGAAAGAATGAGAAAAGAAAAACTGACTCCAAGAAAAAATAAAAGTGAATTCCTAGTGACTGCGAAAGTAAATTTATAAAGCGTTTTGTACCTGTACCTTAAAAAAAGCATTTGTTCCGTTTCTAATTTCAATATTGTCTATAATTAGATACTAGTCTATACTAATCTATACTTCTATACTAATATTATAAAGACGAAAGATTTGATTTTTTATTTGTTAACTATACCACCGATTTTAAAAATGCAATAGAAAGCCATATTATTACCGAGTAACATAGGCCATACTTGATTTAAAATCGAGATTTCTACTTAAAGAACAACATATGTAATCCTAGGTATTAAAATATTGCCTATAAAAGTAATTATTTATCGTGCGAAACCATTAATGATACATAAAATAGTGCATTCCTTTTTGTGAGTAATGATAAGTATCATTCGTAAAAAAGTCCGCGATGGTATGTCCTAACTATTATAGTTAAGCCACAATAAACGTTTTTTTTTAAATAATAAGTTCAAACACGGGTTCAATGAAATAGTGGTGATATTGGTATCTTAAGACTGCGCCGAGCGTAAGACAGATAATGACAGAGCTCGTGCGGCGCATATTGAAATCGGCACGAGACCGTCATAGTAAAATTGTATGGAGGATTTGAAGTGCTTTTTTGATAAATATGTATCTTTATTGTCAACCAATAACTTAAATATTTGGGACGGACAAATTGTAATATAACTAGTTATGCTTCTTTTAAGCTGTAAACAGGATAGATTTCTACGGTTATAATCTAAAAATCACGTAACACGAGCAAAACGTACAAATTTACATAATTTTGTAGGCGAAAATATTAATTATTTTAAGTTTTTTACACGGAGTAATTGTAAACACATTCATTGTTATGGTAAATGTATATTTTATATTTGTATTAAACAAAAAGTGTTGATTTTATTCATTTAGCTGTGACCGCCTGTTTTGGCACATTCTGCTCGGCGCAGTCTTAATATTAATCCTTATCCATATGTACATGTAAATACCACTTTAAATTATTCGAATCGGACCTTTCGTTTAGACGCAATAATGACGGGTATAAAAATACTCTAAATAAGAAAAAGATTGCGTTTTGAACTGCGCTTCTAATAGTCAATTAATAAATAATGTACGTTTTCGTAAACTACATTAAAACAGGCATGATCACTAAAAAAAAGTTATTACTCCGTCTTTAGATTAACAAAAAATATTGGATACGTCACGCGAGTTGTCTTATCCCGCTCTATGCGCGGTGTAAGGGAGACAGATGGATCGCGTCGCCCGTGTAATGTACGCCATCCATTGTTTACATTTAGTTGAATATAAAATTATTATTCTTGTCCTGACGGCACGGATGGCGCGTTTGTGTGTGCCTCGCCTCTGCCGGTGGGGAGTGCTGTGGATTGGATCTCCGCATGCGACAATACATGGATACTGTAAGGGTTTTAATTTTTTTATTTTTGTCATTTATTTATTTTTTATAATAATAAGTTAAGTAATAGTTTATTTTTCTCTGGTTACGGATCCTTGAAATTTTCTAATTTTTGTTAGTTGTAAAATTGTATGCAGCTGGCTTGACGTCCGTGCGTAACGGTGGTCTCCATTGAAAATCAGCGTTGCGATATCACGTCAGTTTTATCGCAACATCAATGCTGAATGGAGACCATTTGTTGCAACAATAGCATAATATGTACATATTTTTTTACTTACGAACTATTTATTTAATTGTCTTTTTTATTATTTGTCTATATTTTGTAAGAAAAATATGTAGTCATGTTTCTTTGTGGCAATAAAGAATGATTCCTTCCTTTTTTTCTTCTTTTTTTTTTTCTTTTGTCCCACAAACTAATAACATCGAAGATACAACGCGGTTAAATTTCGCGTTACGTCACTGTTTAGTACTAATTTTATAAAAGAGTGACGTCACAAGCCCTCACTCCCGAACTTTAATGCGTTATATCTTAGTCAATTCTTATTGTTCTGTTAAAACAAAAAATAGATGTCCAATATTTTTTGGTAATCTAAAAGTTGGAATAATCAGAATCACTTATTTATAACCCTGTCGTCATGACAAATGGTAGTTTTAACCATTTTTTAAATTTGAAACTTTATTCTTTAGTAATTTTACAAAGAGGAAAGATTTGATCTTTTGGTTGTTTGTTTGTTCGGTAAAAACTACTTAAATGGTTTTAATAATGTTTACGTGGGGGAATGCATTGACGCATACCGCGCCGCGGAGGAGGGCGGAAAGGTTATGTCGGACTCACCTGGTTAAAATAAAAATGGTAATGATGATAATGGACCTCTCGGTAACACCAACTAAACCTACTAAGCCGCGCGAATCACTTTCGCATGTGGTCGTGACCCCGCCGAGGTTTCGGTCCGCCGCGCCGTATGAAACGGCAGGCCACTTCACAAAGAGACCTACCCTTTAGGTACTACTCACTTTTAAAAAGCCCTACTGTCCCCCTTTGAAGGAAAACAGACACGACACAGAGGCACGCGTGGGAATACGCACGTCGCCTCTCGGACCTAGTGCTGATCGGGTGGCGGTCTGGCCCACGAAGCCCACCACCCCCAGGTCAAACCTCAGGGTGGCTGGAGGTCATACCCTTTAGGTACTACTCACTTTTAAAAAGCCCTACTGTCCCCCTCTTGAAGGAAAACGGACACGACACAGAGGCGCGCGGGGGAATACGCATGTCGCCTCTCGGACCTAGTGCTGATCGGGTGGCAGGCTGGCCCACAAAGCCCACCACCCCCAGGTCAAACCTCAGGCTGGCTGGAGGTCATTTCGCGCCCTCCGGCGACCGGCTCTGCGTTTGGGGAGAGGGTTTAAGCGCTCCCTCTCCCGCTTCGCCGCCTCCTTGATGGAGATGACTTCCTCACAGATGGAGGCGACGGTGTTCCACGACTTCTCACTCAGGACCATGGACTGAACCATGGCCGGGAGAGAGAGACCATTAGAAAGCTATATTATCACAGAGTATCACAGGCTATACTTTATTAAAAAAATACTGTTACTAACATAACCTCACCTACTTTTACGCGAGCGAGGCTACGAGCAAAGCTAGTTATATAATAATTTAAATATAATGTACATAATCCATTCGCCCCGGTTTCGCACAGGTGTAATTCCGTGCGATTTGCTGGTAGGTATTAAATAAATTTCGATTATCATTTCACTCAGATCTAGGCTGGAATACTGTGATAACATTTAGATCACTCCGTTTATGACAACGCGTCCTTTAAATTTAATACTTCATCCAAAACACGATTATAGTGTAATTATTCCCCAGGGTCTGTTTCTGTCTCTGGCATAGTTAGATGTTATTTAAATTTTGCATCATACAGTGCAGATCTATTTTTGTAGCTGTGTTCATTACTAATTTTGCCGATAGTTTCGGACTAGTGTTCCAGGGATCGCTGGTTTACTCCATGCCACTGATGATCTTAACTACAACTTACAAGTATACAGTGGAACTAAAAGGATTAAAAAGAGTGACCATGAGTTTCTTGCCCGTTCTTCTCATGAGCCCTACACCCTTGCTTTGCTGAACGTGGCAGTAAATGTAAATTCGCAGAAAAAATTAGTGTAACTTTGACATTCATAAGTGTTACCTTGTAACCAAATCTGAATAAATTTATTTTGAATTTGAATTTGAATTTGAACTGAAGGAGTCTCAGGGCAGGTCAATATGCCTCTACTAGTATTCGAAGCCAAATGGCTAGTAAAGAGCTGTAAAATCTATTTTCTTTTCATATGGGCGATTTCATGTATATGCTTTTTATTACATTACAGAAGACTATATTTTTAAATAAATGCTGGTATGTCAAGTTAATACATGCAAAATGGCTAAAAGTACTAAAATAACATTTGCCGTTCTTTACACGTGACACCACCAAATGACGCCACCAGTGGTATCAGGGGGAATTTTGATTGCCTATGACCACTACCAGTGTGATACCAGTGTACCTATGATGTGACCTATTCCTATTCTCTATTCATAGAATGGTTTGGACTAGAGTTACTAAATAACATATATTCTTCTTCTTAAGATTTCAAATCTGATATCAGACCTTTTACACATAAATGGCATTCAAGGTCATTCCTAACACACGCATTGCCAATCTTGAGAAAAAGGATAGGTACGATTTGGGGGTTTAGCATATGAGCTTCCAAAACTCTTACCCAGCAGACGAAACGCGGTAACTGTGGTTGAACCAGCCCATAGGTTCATCGATAGGTCATTAGTATAAGTAAATAGATTTTAATGGCGGGTATGATCCCTTGATTATCCTTCAGAAACAGCTTATTTTATTCAGGATAAATAGTAGCTTATCATGCTGCAGCCCTTAAGCTATTATCTTCTATTGCCATTTATATATTAAACTAGCTGACCCGGCAAACGTTGTTATACCATATAAATTATTTCTTAGCGGTATGAAATAATCAGACTGACTAAGAAAGTTTATAAGGCTAGTGTGAATGGAACAGTCGCAAGAGGAAGACCTAGGCGAACGTTTCTTGATCAGATCGGAGGCGTTCTGGACAAAGGCCAGGTAAAGAGCACCTTGAACCGACGGGCGTGTATGAGGAATGTGATGAAAGAACCAAAGAAGTGTGTCAGGATCGTAGCAAATGGAAATCCGTAGTCTCTGCCTACCCCTCTGGGAAATAGGCGTGAATCTATGTATGTATGAAATATACTTTACGACCTATTCTCATAACTACCAAATATACATTTAAAAAATCACAAAAATCGGTCGAGCTGTTTCGGGGGAGTTCGACCACAAACACCATGATACGAGATTTTTATATATATGGATTTTACCGGTACAAACTAACAATTTCTAATAGTAACAAACCTTTGATTTATGCTTTAACGGTATTGTACAAATCATACAGGTCAGTGATTAGCATGGAAGCTTTGTTATTTATGGATGTATTAAAAAATAAATTTTAAGGGATATAGAAACATAATATCCCTGTAAGAGAAAACAATGTTTAAATTGCGGTAAAGGCAAAAACTATGTGTGTTGATTGAAAGTATTTTTTGTTAAACAATGTTTATCCGGGACAGGGTTATATACATACCTATTTTTACCCGAAACATTGTTCTACCCTTAAAATAAAAGGGATTTACGCGAAAGCCGACCCTCGACTGTCCACGAGAGGGTAGGCAAACAAAGTAAATAAGTAAATAAAACACGTACCGTGATAATCTCGACAGTGCAGGCGACGTAAACATCTAGTGTTGCACAAGTGAGAGGGAGAGAGAGATAACTGTAATGGCAACCAAGTTGTGTTTTTATTGCACGGCAAAGCTTGATGGATAACTGAAACGAACCTATTCCGTCGACTGAAGTTTTGTGGATTGTAACGAAATATTATGGCGCGTTTTAATTGCGGGTAGGTACTTTGTGTTAACAAATCGCACCCTTAATAAAACAGAGACTTATCTCAGTATTTTGGATTAAACAAATTTGAACTCTATTGCAAAGATTTAACACAAATATAATATTAGAATTTAACATATACAATTAGAGTACAAATTGCCTTACTTTCAAATTTCGAGTTAAGTCGCTGTTTTATTAAGAGTGCGACATGTGGAAGTCATACTTGTTGGTTAAGTTTAAGTGTCTGAGGAATGGAGACGTGTAAACAGTTTCATAGAATTAACGAGATAGGTGTAAAAACCCAGGATTCAACCTCTTCGTCCTAAATAGGTGTCTGCAGACCAAGTTACAGGTCAATTTTCTTTTATTTTTATTTTTTTTATTTCTTTTTATACCTCTTAGGTGGCAAACAACCATACGGCCTGATGGTAAGTGGTCACCGTAGCCTATGGACGTTTGCAACACCAGAGGCATCACTTGCGCGTTGCCGACCCTTTATGAATGGAAGTGGGAAGGAGAAGGAGTGGGAAGGGGAAAAGGTGATTGGGCCTCCGGCACTCTCACTCGCCGAACGAAACACAACAGTAAGAATACTGCTATTTCACATCGATATCGTGTGAGAGGGTAGCCCTACCCCGGTCGAGACGGCCCATTCATGCTGAAATCAGCGAGGCTCTACTACTCAAATCTATCTTAAACTGCAAATGGACGATCGAACATGGTGTTGCCGAACAACGAACGCGGTCCGCTCTTGGACCATATTGGATCGTGTGGCGCAGTGCGCCGAACATTATTATTATTAACTAGCTGTTTACCGCGATTTCCGCGGTCACAGCCAGTCCCACAACTAACAAGTAAAAGTTATCCAAAAGATAAATCGTATGCTGTCTCATTCCTTTTTCGGTTAAAGAAGAAAGATGGCGAGACTTTTTATTTTATAGATAAATGTTATTTGGAGGTGGTGGGACAAGCCCTAAGAAAGCATGCGATTTATTTTTCTGATAATTCTTACCTGATAGTTGTAAAACTAGCCATTATAAAAGTATAATTTAAAAAGTAACTCTGCCTGTCTGTTTGTTACCTCTTCACGGCGAAACCGCTCAACCGATTTGGATGAAATTTGGTACAGAGATAGTTTAGAACCTGAAAAAGGACATAGGCTACTTTTACTGATGGTAGGTATCATGCGTATAACCCGGATGGAGTCACGCGCAAAAGCTAGTATTACATAACTATGTTGTTCACGTATGACAATACCAATTATTAATTATTGTTTTATTAAAGAATAACTCTTCATCCACCTGGCCAAAACAGTATCCAATGTACCCGTTTTAATTTTAATCGAAACTTTACATAGGTAAGCGAAAGTTTTAATGAAATTTGTACGTAAACTTATGCGGACAAAGGCTTAGCGTATGACGGTGATACGA
Source organism: Catocala fraxini (assembly GCA_930367265.1). Lineage (NCBI taxonomy): Eukaryota > Metazoa > Arthropoda > Insecta > Lepidoptera > Erebidae > Catocala > Catocala fraxini. The sequence goes on from OV884045.1 coordinate 18,539,127, forward strand.
TTACAATGTTATCTATTTATTAATACGTGAAGCAAAAACTTTGTAACCTTAACCTTTTTACGAAAATTGCGCATACCGAGGTGTGTGAAATTTGACACAGTTAAAGTTTATATGGAGAAGGAGTGGCGAATCCTAATATTTTTAAAAATATGCATTAGAAATACATTAAATTAAATGAAAAAGCACTACACGCACACAACATGCATTTGACATACGCAGTTGAATCGTGTTCGTAGTACTTCGGCATTGTTCGTCTGACGTCGTACAATTCTTCGTAACTATGGTTACACATACTTTATTTATATGTAATAAAGAAAAAAATGTAGCAAGCTTAGGAATATCGTCAATGAAAGAGTATAGTTAAGTAAATAATAATTTGTTTGATAAAGATAGGTAAATTAACCTGTATAGGCTTGGCGAAATCTAAATGAAATGTGATTATAAGGATAGAGTTATAGAGAATAAAACTTTAATAACGATCAAACTTAAAATTTAAATCAATTATGGTCGAATTTTGACCACTCGGAGACCGCTAGTAAACATAAAGAAATTTTTGGGTTTCGTACAAATATAGTAAAATGTATGCATATCTTTATATTAACGTGTCAAGTCTTGTAATACCAGACATAATTAAAAATCTATTGTGATTGGTCGCCGGTGTGCCATTGTGACTCAATAGGCTAATAATTAATTATTCTGTAAGTGTGTTACTGAAATCCTCCTAAACAGCTGGACTGTGTTTTACATTAATTTGTTGTGTGTATTTGAGTGATCCCGGGATGGTTAAATTTACAGTTGGACCTGGTAGGTGTTACTACAATCGGATTGCAAGCTAACGTTCGGACTGAACTGTTATAATACTAGCGACCCGCCACAGTTACGCACGTGTAGCACAAAACCTAAACAAATTATATACCTAAACCTTCCTCATGAATAATATAATAATAATAATAATAATATTCTGCCACATACACACAACACCATCTAGCCCAAACTAAGCAGTGCGTGTACTATGGGTACTAGACAATGGATAAACATACATATATACTTTTTTTTTGTAAGTACATTTATATTATACATAGAAACACCCAGACCAAGACAAACATCCATATTCATGCACACAAATGTTTGACTTGTGCGGGAATCGAACCCGCGACCTCAGGCGTGGCAGTCGGTTACACTAACCACTACGCCATCGAGTCGTCACTGATGATGATGAATCACTCGTGTCTATTAGTGAAAATCGCATGAAAATCCGTTTAGTAGTTTTTGAGTTTATCGCGATCAGACCGGCAGACAGACCCGGCGGAGGACTTTGTTTTATAATATTACATACATATGTAGTGTTTAGTAAGACATATTCGCATGGAAAATATTAGTTAGGATGATAAAGCAATTCACAATCTCGCGAATCTGAAACCAGCTCGCACGCCTTAATTGGCAATTTTTATAACACTTCATGTATACCATATTAGAAGCAGTAAAATATTAGATTACACCGAATCAAATCATTTTGATTTTGATTTGATTCGGTGTAGTGTCGAACTGACTATTTAAACCATTAGTTCCCAAAGTTATTCAGGTGGACCTCCAGGGGTCCATGGGAGACTCGACGGGGGTCTACGTTGGTGTGACAAAAATATGGAGGTCCACAATTCGTAAGCGGAGGTCCATGAAGAACTAAAATGTTGCCTTGACTTTCACCTATCACTGTAGGCTGATGATAATATTTTAAGAAGCTCAGCAAGAGAAATACGTCGGGAATTTAAAAAATAAATTGTCAGGCGGCCCTCGTTCAGTCACGAGAATTTCAAAAAACAAAAACAGGTTATTCTTTACCAATATAAATACGAATGCCAAGGAATATGGTAGAAATGTAGCTACAGGGGGTCAACCAGAACCTGCTAAATTTTGAAAGTGGTCTATGAGAAAAAAAGTCAGGTAACCTTTGAAACCATTGCACCGTCCTTGTAATCAGGTTTTATTAGGCTCGTATGATCAAGGGTTTTACTGTTGCGGTCAATGAGAATGTCTAGTTAACTACAATTTTACTTATAGGTAGGACGTTGGAATGGATGGAAGACGTTATTGTATGTGGCAAAGGTCCGTGTTTCGGGCCTCGTGAACGCAAATTTTAACGAGCGGAACAATGTTAGTTTGTTGCCTTGTTGTATAAGTTGGAATTTATATTGTTATCTTCAAGCTATGTTAAGAGGTTCGCCTTTGCGATGCTTGTATGTAATTTTATTAGATACTAGCTGTGCCCGCGGTGTCATCCTTATGTTTAGTACTCCGCCCTCGTGGTTCGTAGCCTGATCTAGCGGTATGAAATATAATTTCCGACCTATTCTCATACCTATCAAATCCTTCTCCCTTAGCCTTTATTATTCCCAAGTCACTTGGGGTCGGCTTTTCTAGTCTAACCGGATTTGACTGGATATCAGTTTTTACACGGAGCAGCTGCCAACCTGACCTCCGCAACCCGAAAGCTAACGATACCCTAAGGCTAGACCAGTGTCAAGGTATTAGAGGGAACTGATTTTCCCAATAACGACTGCCATAGATGTTCATGGCAGCCGGGACCGATGGCTTAACGTGCTCTCCGAGGCACGGAGCAGCCGATAATAATAATAATAATTTCGAAAAGTCATATAACTTTTGAAAGTCAGAGGTGCGCGACGTGGTTCGAACCCGAGACCCTCTGCAGTGCAGTCTGTTGGTCCCTACAAATATAAATAAATAATTTCATAAAAATCGGTCGAGCCGTTTTGGAGGAGTGCGACCATAAACACCTTGACACAAGATTTTTTATATACTTAATATATAGATTTTGGAATTCGATACCAATCTCCACATATAATAATTAAAACTGGTCAATGTCTGTACATAGGTTATTTATGAAAATTAATGTGGTGGATCTTTATAATATAGAAGCTGAAACATTAATTTTAGAATGTTTGTTTGTCTGTGTGCTAGTACGCGCATTACGCAAAAACTACTGCAAGAAATTGAATGCAGTTTTCACAGTTGTATGGCTGGAGGTCTAACTTTAAATCATGTTTCATCTTGATATGCCGCATAGAAGTCGAGTATAATATTTGTAGATTAGTTTATTCTTACTTGCAAAGAAAGACAGTTATAAATAAGTACCATAGCTACTTTTAATTTCCATGTTGACAATCGAAATTGAAATCGAATCAGGCAAAGCTGGTGTTGAATAAGGTTTTTAATTAATGTTAAGATTTTTGTTTCTCTTTATATTTTAATTGGTTTCTACCTACGTTGATGGTGGCAGAATTATTAGAAAGCGAGGAAGTCAGAAACGATATTATTATGTATATTCGTAAATTATATCGTTACATATAAAGCAATTTTAATCATTTTATGATAATAAGACTGCTCCGAGCGAAATGTGCCAAAACAGGCGGTTACAGTTAAGAGAATAAAATCAACACTACTTGTTTAATACAAATATAAAATATATATTTACCATAACAATAAATGTGTTTACAATTAATTCGTGTAAAAACTTAAAACAATTAATATTTTCGCATACAAAATTACGTAAATTTGCACGGAAAATGCAAAAACGTAAGCTCGTGTTACGTGATTTTTAGATTATAACAGTTGAAATCTATCCTATTTTACAGCTTAAACGAAACATAAATAGTTATATTATGCAATTTGCCAGTCCCAAATATTTAAGTTATTCGTTGACAATAAAGATACATATTTATCAAAACGCACTTCAAATCCTCCATACAATTTTACTATGGCGGCCGCGCGCCGATTTGAATATGCGCCGCACGAGCTCTGTCATTATCTGTCTTACGCTCGGCGCAAGTCTTAATGCACGGATAAAAGATTAAAGTAGTCTCCTTGCTACTGCCACTCCGACAAATGTGGTGGTTTCGAATCTACGCGAGACAAAACAGATTTTTCTTGATGAAAGGTACCCTATGACCTTTTCTGTTCCTCTGACAACGTGAATACGACATTTCATGATGTTCGGTCGTGTATTTAAGGCGTGAAAGCGTAACAAACGGACACACAATTAAACAAACTCACATTCGTATTTATAATATTAATTCGGATTAGGATGACTTGATATTAAATATTGGGTTAAGACTTACTGATGCGGGTTTTACAAAAATATTTCTGCCAATATACTACCCCACAGAAGTGTAGAGCGGCAAGTGGTAATTAAAAGTGCTCCGTTTACAAGCCATCTCACTGCTGGGTACAGACGTTCTCCCAGAAAGGGAGACTGTAAGATAAGCCCAGTTATATTTGAGATTGCAGTCCAAATATCTCCCCACTGGGCTATCATGGTTATACAACGAAGAAATACATTATCATGGATCCCTTAGCGCAATAAATGTCAAGATTACATTCTCGCGTCTGTTGTTTTTAGAATTAAATCTTTGTAAATCCGTAACAAAATATGCCTTGGTTTTAAATTAAAATATTATAAAATTTCTTTTTCAGTATAGATATAGTCTACGCTTATAATCGAATGTTAAGGTTCGATTTCCGGGTGGAGAATTGTATCTTGTAACAGCGTGAATTTTGGTAGTATCGAGAGCCTTATCCAAGACTAGCGTTGACAGGTGTCCGGATAACGCTGGACACAGTCAGGCTTTTTGGTTGCGAGTACGGACAAACTAGACGGTGCCGGGACAGACCGATTTAGGTCAGGCTTTTAAAATTTGACTATGTTTTTTACATTTGTCATGTGTTGATTTCCGCTCCGCCTGCCTTACCTTGTATCGCTAGCGCAAGCGGGCGGATTATCACTGTCCTCTCCAAAAGAAAATTCGTATTATACTAAGATTAAAAAATTAAGGGCCTAAACTGGTCGGTCTGTCCGGCTTTTCGAAGACCTGCCAACCCTACATGGGACCCAAAACATAGTTATGTCTATACTTATGTCCAGAAGTAAACACTGGTTTATTAAAAACATAAAATGTACACACGGCTCCATCTGGTATCTTTATGGAAAAGGCCTATTGCTAATTATTATATATAGAGTATACACGAATAAACTTCTCCTGTAAGCTGCTTCGCCTGCTGTTTTTGCAGGAAGCCGGTGTAGCAGTAGTAATACTGTTACTTAGGGGCGTAGAATTCTTAGAAATATTTTAATACAAAATAAAATTTAGGTAGCAATATTATTTTCCAAATTGATAATTATATCCCTTCGTCATTATTACTGTCAATTAAACAAGACTTATGATAAATTATTGGGAGGCTCAGCCCTATCGGTAAAGCCGTAGGGAGAGTCCAGCACCTCCAGGCCCTATGGAGTCGGCGTCAGTGCTGTTACTGCGTTTAGAGTTTCGCTCGGTGAATAAGAGTGCCGGCGACTCACACGCCTCACGTTCCCATCCCATTGCGTCCAGCCTATTTTGAATAAATTTTATTTAGGATTGACAACGTTTAACGCTCTTATTACAAGCGATCATAGGCAACGATAACCGCCTACGGTCACCCCGGCAGTATAAGAAACGTATTTCTTTGGATATACATATACGGGTTGTAACCGAATAGATAAGGCATTGGACTTGCGACCAAGAGGTCGTAACTTCTAATCTTACCACTACTGAGAACGCAGTAGTATCGCAAGGATTCTAGCTCTACTGGAGGCCTTAAGTATACTCGATACTAGTAAAATGTAAACCAATTTTTTTTATAATACTCTTGCACTAGGAATTTTTCCAGTGCCACAGGGAATTTTACAAACGTCCAAACAACGGACAGACATAAATGGACCCAGATTCGGAACGCCTATTTGTGGACCACACATTTTTGGTCCCGTGTGTGTATCGAACTCACAATACTGCTCGCATTGGTAGCCCTAGACAGACCGCTTTTACCACTTTTACACTTTTTAAACTTTTAGCTTTTACGTGTAAACAACGTCAAAGTTAAAAGTTGCTTGTACTTCGTTTGTTCCCGTACGTAAATATATTTCTAACTGCGGTCCAAATATCCTCACAACATTTAATATAAACAAAATATTATTATTGTTTCCTAAACAAAGACGTGGCAAACTCTTCTCGATTTGTTGTACGTGCACGTTAAATAAATATTATTTATGTACAAGCGGTACTTACTTGTAAATTGGCGCCCGACAAAGGTATATAATCTCAATGCAGACGGAATACGAATGAGGCACATGAAACTAAAACGATTTTACTTTCCTTTGTTTTTGTTACGAAACTGGCAAAACGTTTGTTGAATTTTGCGGCAGAGTATTGCAGATTTTCTTTTGAAACAATCAGCTTTTACGAGTATATGAAGTAATCTAAATATCGGTGTTTTTGAACCAGTTATATCCTAAACCACCAATCCACAGCTCATGTAGCTATTACTAGCAAAAAAAACCGGTATTGGTGAACGGCAAACCACAAATACAAATGCGTGATATTGAAATGAATATAAATAAATCAACGCGTTCATGAATATTGTTTACCTTTATGTGTTTGACGTTTCGACCACGTTTTGCTCGTGGTCACAAGCTGACTGACAGCTTGACTAAAGGGTAAACTATATGCATAATCCCTTTAATTCCTGTTACGAATTAAATAATATTATACGTATGACTCCTACCATCCAGTTGAGTTGGCTGCTTAAAACAAAGGCTACGAATGAACAAAGAATAGATTTTGATCGGAGATTTTATTGAAAATAATATTGGCGTGACTGTGTTTACTATCAAAAAAATTTCCGATTATTGATCGAGGCACATTTTTGGCTTATGGGTGGGACATTTAAATCCTGCCCCGTCCCATTTATTCAAATCTATTTAATTCATGCAGTAGTAGGCGCAATAGATGGAACACAAAAGATTGTGCCACTGGTATATGGACTACTGTCCCACAAAACTGAAATATGTTGTACAATATATTTTGAAATACTTAAAAGGTTTGTTTTTAATAAATTGAACACGAATTTGGCTCCAAAGCTTATCCTTACGGATTTTGAAACTGCTGCAATTAATGCTATCAGACATGCTTTCCCAGCCTGCAAACAAACAAACTGTGCTTTTTCCACCTCAACCAAAGCATATGGCGGCCCATTCAGGCATCCGGCTTAGAAAAACGTTATAGTCAAGACCCAATTATTGCACATAAAATGCCACACATCGCTTTGTAGAGCCATATCCTCGATGCTTTCGACATAATAAGAAATGAAGTTATACCAGAAGAAGCAGAAGAAGTACTAACATGGTTTGAACGATATTATGTAAGAGGAAAGAGTGTGAAGTGAAGATTTTTAAAAATGTTAGGTTTGTATGACAAGGTCATCTTCGAAGATGACCTTGTCATACACACCTTATTATACACCCAAATTTCCACCACAAATTCTATGTGGTCAGTAGTTGGCAGTTACCGATCACAAGTGAGTCAACCCGATCTCAAAAATTAAATGCCCTCGAGTCCTGGCATAACTGGTGAATATTTTGCTGGGCCAATGTAAATGTAATATATTTACAAATATATCTGAAATTATTAAAGAGCAGAAGAATACAGTTTGCATAATCGAACGCATTAACGCTTCGGAGTCTATGCCAAAACGGAAACGAGGGCTTAAATATTAAGAAGGCATCTCCCAGCACCTGTCAAAGAAAGAGAAAAACGGACATAAAAACTTATTTAAGCAGCTTGGCACACATTTGCCATTTACGAAAGTAATATTTTAACAACTGTTCGTGTATCTAAAAAGTTATGATTACATTAATGTTTTTTGTTTCAGTATTATTTTCTTTGGTAAATTTTCTATTTTTATAATATTGTCTTCTATTTACGCGAATATTATTCATTGAAATTAAACTGCTATATACGGATTTTATCGCGTTGTTTATTTGACACTTTATTACATAATTTTGAAAATTGTTACACTACTACTACTATTAAACTTTATTAATTTTTAAGCTAATTAAATTATTATTAAACTATTTAGATTTAATTTACTTTAACACTTTCCCCGACGTTTCGGTTGCTTTTCAGCAGCCATGGTCACGGGGAGACTAAGATGGCAGTTGTCTCATTCAAATAAACAACGCGATAAAATCCGTATATAGCAGTTTAATTTCAATGAATAATATTCGCGTAAATAGAAGACAATATTACTTATTGATTATTAAGCAATATAATAAATAAATAATACATCGAGATATAAACTAAGTAGCACTACTTAATAAACCAGGAATGTTTTTTAAAAATTTCGTGGTTTAAATATAAGTTTTGCAACAAGTCCATGGGGGAAAACAGAGATTCTGTTGGTTAAACACTCACTGACGTACCGTTCTGTTGGGTAAATGTTCAGTCCATGGCGTAAATGTTCTTTGGGTTAAAAGTTATTGGTCAAAACATTCTGTTGGTTAAGCATTCACTGACGTAGTCATGTTGGCAAAACGTTCGTGGGTAAAAAGTCCTTTGGATGAGAATTTAATGGTTTAAAGATAATGTTGACCAACAATTCATGGATCAATCGACTGTTGGTAAATCGTTTCGGACTCCTGCTCATGGTGATTTCTGTACGATCACTATATTTGTCTTCGTGTAAACCAGATATCCACGAACAAATTATTTTGTCTGCTGCGTGGCGTATATAATATCAGCCCTATATATAAGGTGTCCTTCAGCTGGGCTCGGACATCTTCTCAGTTTGAGAAGGGTTAGGCCATAGTCTACCACGCTGGCCTAGTGCGAGTTGGCAGATTTTACATATCTTTGAAAACATTATGTAGAATCCTCGAATAGCAGGTTTCCTCACGAAATTATTGATATTTTAAATAAAATCGTACTTACTCATACAACATCAGCTGCCAGTTCTACAATTGGCGACATTTTCTCGTTCTGTTTCTTTTATGTCACTCCTGAATACTTGTATCATCAGACCAGTATCAAGTTTTTTTGTTACAATCTAAGACAACTTTGCAAAAAATACTTATTCTCAAATTTTAACATGTTTTCTAAGAAATTATATGATATGATTATAAATAAGTCCATGGGCGTATGGTGATATGAGTGGGGTAAATGATTGGTGATAATCTGGCCAGTCGACAGTTACAGTGTTATCCTTCATTTACGCCACACCTTGTATATGTATTTATCTATTCTTAATATTGTCTTCTGTTTACGCGAATATTATTCATTGAAATTAAACTACTATATAAACTACTCTTCTCTCTTAGCCTTTATTATTCCCAAGTCACTTGGGATCGGCTTTTCTGGTCTAACCGGATTTGACTGGATATCAGTTTTTACACGGATCGGCTGCCACCTGACCTCCGCAACTCGAAGGCTAACGATACCCTAAGGGTAGACCAGTGTCAGGATATTAGAGGGTACTGACTTTCCCAAAAACGACTGCCATAGATGTTCACTGCAGCCGGGATCGACGGCTTAACGTGCTCTCCGAGGCACGGAGCAGGCGATAATTGTCAATCAATACGCACATAATTTCGAAAAGTCATATAACTTCCGAAAGTTAGAGGTGCGCGACGTGGGTTCGAACCCGAGACCCTCTGCATTGCAGTCTGCTGGTCTCCCCACTGAGCTATCGCTATAAAAAGATACAATCCAGATAAAAAAACTAACCTAAGCACACTCGTATAATATGCGAACTGTCTTAATAACTAATCCCTAATTGTTATATAACATTTAAACTGCCAGAACAGTGCTTTATAATATTAATTTAGAAAAGAACAGTATTGTACTGCAGTTGTCTTTAACTGTCTTAAAATATTGCATCGCTATTCTACCGTTGCGCTGTAACAAAAATGTAACCAATTACAGAAGATCACTGCAAGACAACCATGTTTTGTCTTCTTGCCGTTCCAATCTCCAAGAGGAGGCGATGTGCATGGTACACTGTAATAGTTTCTCTGAGATTCATTTTTTGAAAGTTGGCATTGCATTGATGGTCTTCTGAAGTCGAAAGCTTCTATAAAATATTTATTTATTATTTATTTATTTATTTAGATTCATTTACAATATTTTTACAGGAACAACTCCCAAGACAATATTGTAAGCTTATAACTAATTAAGAATAATGAATGATTGTATATAATTACTAATTACTTAATACGAATTAAAAATATATTATAAATATATATTGAATATTAATTAATTATATGCCAGAAATAATGCAAGTTTGCGCTACTTCTGTGAATTTCGGCAGTCTACAGTTATAAATATCTATATATGTAGCCATTACGTTAATAATTCGTATGGCGCGCGACAAGGGAGCAAATTTAAGTAAGTTGGTCCTCGCCACCGGGACGCTGAGTGTGACTGGGCGGCGCCGCGCGCCCACGTACCCGTCGGGGGCACACAGTTGCAGGCGCGCCAGCACGGCCGGCTGATGCAGCTGACCGCGCAGCACGCGCCACACGTAGCACGCTATCGCGACGTCGCGCCGCACGCTCAGCCGCACGTACCCAACCATGCCAAGTACAAATAAACTGGGGTACATCAGTGGGTACAAAGGGTACACACCATATTCTTTGAAAAACAAAAATCTTGTAAATTTATTTTGAATTTTTTCCACCATAAGGCTATACTTCGCCTCATGGGGATTCCAAATCATGGCCGTCGACTCCAGATGACTCCTAACAAGTGCGTTATATAATATTCTCACGACTACTGTATTGTTAAAATCTTTACAATTTCTTATAATGAACCCTAAATTTCTAAACGCCTTGCCGCAGATGTCAACAATGTGCTTACGGAACGTTAGCTCAGGTACCATTTCCACCCCTAAGTCACGGGTACAACTTAAGCGTGGCATCAATTCATCATTCATTTTATATGTATAGTGCAGCGGAGTCCTCGCACGTGTATAGCTCATTACTCCGCACTTAGCTATGTTAAAATAGAGCTTGTTAGTATTGCTCCACTGCACTACACGATCTATATCGCCTTGCAACCTCTGCGCGTCCGTCGCGTCCTCTATTGACTGATACACCTTAAGGTCATCCGCAAACAACAGACACTCGGCATGCTGGACTACTGCTGGGAGGTCGTTAATCATTAAAATGAATTCTAACGGTCCCAAATTGGACCCCTGACTTATGCCCGAAAAAGTAAAATATTGTCGTGATTCGTAACCTGCGTACTCCTGCGTACTGCGTATTATGATCGCTTACCATCAGGCCATCTTGATAACACGTATATATTATATATAGGGTGGCCGATGAGAATGGATAATCATGAAACTCCTCGTATTGTAGTGAATATGTTTCCCAAGTAGTTTTAATTAATATGAAATTTACTTCTTCTGCATATTAAAAGCAATAACCCCGTAGTTACGCCAGATAAAATAAAGTATTATACAATTCTGAAATCTATTTTAAATACTCATTTTGTAATGGTTATTATTTGCAGCCATGGTATACAGAAAAGCAGAGATTAAAAAGCGAATACTTATCTGAGGTACTACCTGGAAACAATTTATATTTGAAGTTTATTTTCAACTCCTAATAGCTTTACTATAAGGTGTTTCAGAATTATTCATTCTTTACGGGCTATTTGAGCAGCGATAGCTCAGTAGGGAGACCAACAGACTGCAATGCAGAGGGTCTCGGGTTCGAGCCCACGTCGCGCACCACTGACTTTCGTAAGTTGTATGACTTTTCGAAATTATGTGCGTATTGATTGACAATTATCGCCTGCTCCGTGCCTCGGAGAGCACGTTAAGCCGTCGGTCCCGGCTGCCATGAACATCTATGGCAGTCGTTATTGGGAGAGTGTCGACACAAAAGATCCCACTGGGTCGAAGTGTCGCCGGTCTGCACTGACTGGCCCCCACATAAGATAAGATAAGATACGGGCTATTCTGTATACCTAAAAGGTTTTACAAAAGTGCAGACAGAATACAAAGAAAATGCTCCGCCTCATATTGTTGTCCCGTTTGACAATACTATGTGTACGATCGTGGGTCATCCTATATTTAACTATAGAACCTTCTAGGTGTAGGACAGAAGTTTAGATCATATACATTGAGTATGTTTTGGGGTCTCGTAAAGACTAGCCGAGGAGGTAGTTTCACGCACGCACTTTGACACTTGGGATGTAAATAGCGAATGAGTTCGGGTGCTTAGACGTATATTACGTACCTACTCTAAAGTACTGCTATGTAAAAGTGTAACTTACTGAAGCGAATGCTGTCCTAGGCTTTATACAGCGTGTAACGGAAAGGTCTCGTCATATTTAAGAATCACAAAATATACATCTGTACAATGAAAATGCCGCGACAAATGAATGCGTATACATTTTGTTTTTACTTAAATATACCCTTTTTGTTTTATCGATTTATCAATACAGCACATTCTCGCCATCGGCAGGGATTTCATTCTTACACCTTATAACCTAATTGATGCCGCACCAAGCGGTTCGAAAGGAATTTTCTCCCGCGGACGCTCAGGTTGTGGAATGAACTCCCTGTCGAGGTTTCCCAAAAGACTACAGTACGGGGTTCTTTAAAAAGGATGTTAATAGGTTTTTACCGGGTCGGCAACGCGCAAGTGATGCCTCTGGTGTACATAGGCTACTGTGACCACTTTCCATAAGGTAGTATGCCTGTTTGCCACTTAATAGTATAAAAAAACATTCTAGTCGATGCTTAAACAACACTAACACCTGATTCGGTGACCCGTAACATAGGTACCTATTTCGGGCACCAGTCTCTCAAAAATGTCTTGTTTTATTTATTGAAATTAAACTACTATATACGGATTTTATCGCGTTGTTTATTTGACACTTTATTACATAATTTTGAAAATAGGTACACTACTACTACTATTAAACTTTATTAATTTTTAAGCTAATTAAATTATTATTAAAACTATTTAGATTTAATTTAATTAACACTATCCCCGACGTTTCGGTTGCTTTTCAGCAGCCATGGTCACGGGGAGATTAAGATGGTAGTTGTCTCAATGTTCCAGTGTAGTTATGTATTTCAAAGTACCCGATCATAATTTAATCATTGGTGTTTCTATTTACGTAGAATTCTATTATTCTATTTATATTAGATTTAAGCCATAATACTGTACAAACATTTGTGATGAGAAAATAAATTGTTTATTATTATTAAACTAGAAAATAATCATGCGTAATTTTGGTAGTAATGTGATGCGTTTGTTCAATGTTTAAACAAGAAATTAAATAAATTAAATTATATATTAAATTAATTTTGATCCTGGGATAGGACACATAAGTTGTTTTTACATATACACTACCGTCCAAAAGTTTGGAATCACCCTAATTTTCGTCGACAGAAAAACTATACCGCAATAAATCCATCAAAAAACGTATTGTTATTGGAGATTAGTATTTTTACGACCGTACTAACAATAACATTTAGCAAAAACACTAATCTCTTATCAACTATCCATTGTTTTCAAAAAAGACCGACACACGTGTTTTATGACCACTCAAGTTGCGACACCGCCGTTTGAAGATTTCTTAGAATTGGCGCTTTTAAGCATTGTTCTAGTAATGAGTAGTGTCTAATCTTTGGAATATGGGTGTATTATTGCAAAAAATATCAGTTTAGAGTTCAGTGTGATTTGTAACGTTCATGTGATAGTTACAAAAGTTCGCAAGCTCATAAAATGGCAAAAAGGAAACAGATTTCGCTTGAACAGCGGAGTGCTATCTGTTCTTTGAGTGAAGAAGGCTATTCTATTCGCCAAATCGCAGAAAAGGTCGGTGTTTCATACAAAGGTGTACATTATGCACTTGTACGAAAAAAAACTACTGGAGGAAATCAAGACCGGAAGAGATCTGGACGTCCCAAATCTACGAAAAAGCAGGAAGATAACTACGTTGTGACGTTATCGAAATGAAATCGACGTTTAACTGCACCTCAAATTGCCGCTACTTTAAATGAAACCCGAGAAAAGCCAGTTTCAATAACAACTGTAAAAAGGCGTTTGCTATCTGCTGGTCTGAGAGGATAGCAGCCAAAAAACGCAGATTGACTAGTGTTCATAAAAGAAAAAGACTGGAGTGGGTCAGAACACATAAAAACTGGACAGTAGAAGACTGGAAAAAAGTCCTTTGGACGGATAAGCCCAAATTTCAAATTTTTGGATCTAATAGACGTGTTTTTGTGCGTCGATCAAAAGAGGACCGGGCTTTAGAAGCGTGTACTGTGCAGACTGTTAAGCACGGCGGTGCTAGTGTGATGGTTTGGGGATGGTTTGGTAATAATAAACCCTGTCATCTGATCAAAATCACCGGGAAACTGAATAAAGAAGGCTATCTGGAAATACTTCAAGAAAATGCCATTCCCTCTGGAATTAATGTGATCGGTCGAAATTTTGTTTTTCAACAAGATAATGACCCTAAGCGTTCATCCAAATTATGCCAGGGGTTCTTAGAGCAAAAATGAAGTGAAAAAGTTTTGCAAATTATGAAGTGGCCCTCACAATCGCCAGATTTGTCTCCGATTGAATTAGTATGGGATGAACTGGATAGAAAAGTGAAGAACCGGTGTCCATCGAGCTCAGCACAGTTGTGGGAATATTTACAGAGCGAATGGAAGTCACTGGACTCCGAATACTTCAATAAATTAATCAAAAGAATGAGTAAAATTTGTGAACAAGTAATTAAGAATAAGGGTGGCCATTTTGACGAAGCCAAAATTTAACGAAGACTGTATACTTTTGTTCTCATTTGTACTGATTTTATTTAACTGAATGCTAATCTAAGGTCTGATTAAGATTTAAGTGTGATAAAGTATACATATTATAGTCGTTTTAATATCGTTTATTAATTTTAAATATATAATAGTACAAATACATATATCGCCATAGCTTGTAGGCGAGATACGCTCGTTAACAATTATTTATTTTAAATACTTAAAACCATATATTACGTACATAAGTACATAGCACATGGCGTGCTACGTAGCATCACATACACAACATCGACTGCTCCGCGAGAATGTATATCACTGATAGTAAGGTCGCCTTCGCCGAACGGTAGACTCATTAGATTCGATATACATTACGGTCCTAAAATATGACCACACCTTTTTTAATTATAATAAAATTAATTAGAAGCTTGTACATAATACGTAGCTTAGTTTAATAAGTCACTTGGTTGGCAGGGTCGCACGCTCTGCGGCGAAGTCCTTGAAAGGTGCAACATTACTACAACACAAAAAAAAAAACATCTCAGACTAGAGATGAGACTTCAAGATGTTTTTTTTAAATTTTCACTGTCACTTCGACAGCAGTCTTAGTACCTATGTATAATGCCATGGTAATGAGAAAAAGCTTTAATTTTGACTGTTGATTCGGGAGGGAGTATGTTAGTGAGATTTTACAGAATTAAGCTACTACGATTCTACACTAAATCCCGCTCTATAACATAGGGTATATTTTTGATATTAAGCAGAATTAATGATATTTTGGATCATGTTATTTACAAAAGTTAAAGACCTAATGATTTTTTTGTGCTCGAGTCATGATATGCGCTTATGTTTGCGTGCGTTTATAAGTATCGGGCTCTTACCGGGTTGAATAAAGTGTAAATAGGTTCTTCTGCTAAAAATGTAGGAGGTAGTGTGGAAGTGTGTGTGTTACAGCATTGGACACGCCCACTATTTCATGTAGACACTCTAGTATGTCTCTGTCTGCCCCTTTGCGATAAAATAACGTATAAAAATTTTTTTTATAAAATATGGGTACTGTAGGTAATGTGGCTACGTTAGGGTGTATAGAATAAAAATGACTCCACTCACGGTTACATCATATATATTGTCCAGGTCCGTAGACACATACACTAAAGTTCAAAAGGCACTAAAGAGTAGAATAGACACGCACAAGCACAAGCACAGAATACAGTTCAAAGTCAAAAGCACTAGGATATAGAAGATATAATGTTTATAGCGGAAGAAATGCGAAAGATACATAGGCGTTTACATAAGCGAGTGACAAGCGCTCCGCGTCGTGGTCCTTTAATCACTGTTTTGACCTCTGCGCATGCACGCGCGGTTAGTAAAAATATAACCGCTATGTACTCAGGAGTGGTAATAGGGTCTAGGCCTTGTCGATAGCCCATTATCGATATTGGTGTATCGACAAACCGGTATCGCCAGGATGTACGGAATGTTTTATTAATAATGTAATATGTAAATAGATATGTAATGTAAAATATGTAAGTAGTGAAGTGTAAAGTAAAGTTTATATATTAATATCACATAAATATGGTAAAATTAACTCAGGGAGCCTACACCACCCCCCACCAGAGACCGTCAAGGGCGATAAAAATTTGGAAACCTAACCCTACGACCAGATCGAGTTATGTAATTTTGTGGATCTTCTGGATCGGGATTCTCATGCTGGATAGATAAAATAAAAGCAGGTTTAAGGCGGTTTATGGTCACTGTCGTCTCCCTATTATTAAAAAGAATTTTAAAAACTTTATCTCCTCTGGCAAGAACCTTATGTGGTCCAGAGTAAGCAGGTTGAAGCGAACCTCGTGAGGCGTCTTCTCGGAGGAAAACGTAGTCACAAGTTTCTAATTCTTTAAAGACGAAAACCTTAGGCTTAGCGTGGCGTGCGGCTGGCACTGGTCGCAATTTATCAACGAAATTTCTGAGTCTAGCAGAAAAGTCTGATAAATCTGTACTACCATTGACCGCCGGCTCAAAGAACTCACCAGGAAGCCTCAGCGGCTCGCCATAGACGAGCTCTGCTGAGGAAGCCTGTAAGTCTTCTTTGAATGCGGTCCTTATACCTAGTAAAACCCATGGCAACGACTCGGTCCACCTGTCATTCGCATGGCAGACTATGGCAGCTTTAAGTTGGCGATGAAATCGCTCAACTAACCCGTTGCAAGCCGGATGGTAGGCTGTTGTCCTCTTATGTTCGAAACCGGTCAGCTTAGACAAACATGAAAATAAAGCCGATTCAAATTGCCGTCCACGGTCAGTCGTGATGACTGTCGGGCTACCAAATCGGGCTATCCAGGTCGACAGCAAGGCTTTTGCAACGGTTTCTGCCGTTATGTCTTCAATCGGTGCTGCTTCCGGCCATCGTGAAAATCGATCTACGGCCGTCAAACAGTAACGATAACCCTGCGAAAGAGGAAGGGGTCCGATCAGGTCGATATGGATCTGTTTGAACCGAGCGCGTGGAAGGTTAAAGTTACTGAGGGGAGCAGATACGTGCCTATGTACTTTAGCACGTTGGCATTGTACGCAAGTGCGCGCCCAGTCCCTACAATCCTTTCGCACACCCGGCCACACAAACCGCTCGGCTATTAATCTGGCCGATGCATTAGCACCGGGGTGGCTAAGCGAATGCAGGCTATGAAAAACCTGCTTTCGAAAAGGTTTTGGAACGAAGGGCCTGGAAGTTGAGGTACTGACGTCGCAGTATATGGGTACTAAACTTCCAGGGACGTTGAGCTTCTGCAAGTGAAGTGATGACCCTTCACTTAGAAGCTTGTTTAGTTCGGAATCACAATCTTGACCTTGGGCTAATGTCTCGAAGTCTACAGGCGCTGCCAATTCTTCGATACGCGACAATGTATCGGCGACCACATTATCCTTGCCTGATATATGTCGGATATCGGTTGTGAATTGGGAAATAAAATCTAAATGTCTATACTGTCTCGGCGAACAGTTATGTTTCCTATCGTGGAAAGCAAAACTTATCGGTTTGTGATCAGTATAGACAATGAAATACCTGGCTTCGAGCATATGCCTGAAATATTTTATAGCCTCGTAAATGGCGAGGAGTTCCCTGTCGTACGGCGAATACTTTACCTGTGACTGGCTCAGTTTTCTTGAAAAGAAGGCTAACGGTTGCCATGCGCCATCTTTAAACTGCTGCAAGACTGCACCAAGTGCTTTATCAGACGCATCTGTAACAACCGCGAGTTGGGCACTGCAGTCGGGATGTGCTAACAGGGCAGCGTTAGATAGACTATCCTTACAAGCTTGAAAGGCTGCTAACGTATCTCCCGTAAGATTGACGGGTTGGGAACTTTTTACTGAACCTGCTAACAATGCATGCAAAGGTGCTTGAATTTGGGCTGCTTGGGGAAGAAATCTCCTATAAAAATTCAGCATCCCTAAAAACGCTCTCAGCTGCCGCACATTCAAGGGAAGGGGAAAATCTCTCACCGCTTGCACCTTTACATCGAGAGGTTTGCAACCCTGCTCCGAAATGCTATACCCTAAAAATTTTACCTCTTTTGCGCCGAAAACACATTTGGACGTGTTCACCAGCATGCCGTAGTCTTTCAGTCTTTTGAAGACTTCACGTAGGTGCTTCTCATGCTGGGCCTCGTCGACAGAGTACACTAGAAAATCGTCCAAGAAGCAGTAGACATTATCGAGTCCCCTGGTCAATTCGTCAACGAATCGTTGGAAGGTTTGACCCGCGTTCCTTAGACCGAATGTCATATAGGGGAATTCAAATAATCCAAACGGTGTTGTGATGGCTGTCTTGGGAATGTCGTCCGCACTGACAGGTATCTGATTATAAGCTTTTTCCAGATCTAATGTTGAAAAAATAGAGCAGCCAGATATGCTGTGGGTAAAGTCGTGGATGTGCCTAATCGGATACCTATCAGGTACGGTACGGGCATTCAATTTGCGGTAATCGCCGCAAGGACGCCATCCATTATCCTTTTTCGGGGCTAAATGAAGCGGGGAGGACCATGGACTGTTCGAAGGCCTAGCAGTGCCATTAGAAAGCATGGCTTGGAACTCTTCCTTGGCAATTTTAAGTTTGTCGGGCGCTAAACGACGGGGTGGTGAAGCAACTGGCGGGCCTGGAGTCGTGTGGATGTGATGAACTGTGTTGTGAGGTGTAGTGTGGTACGTACCGGCTGGTCGAGTGATTTCGGGAAACTCGTCCAGGATCTTATGAAACCGAGTCACACCTGTTACCACTTTTACAGAGGAAACGCCTTTACAATTTGCTATAGAAGCAGTGGCTGTAACAGAAGTAACATTATCTATTAAGCGTTTATTCCTACAGTCTACAACAAGGTTATAATAATTTAAAAAGTCTACACCTATTATAGGTTTTGTGACGTCGGCTACTATAAAACGCCATACAAAACTTCTACGTAGACCAAAATCTAAATCTAAATGTAGATAACCGAATGTTGCAATATTGGAACCGTTCGCAGCACATAAACTAAAGTTCGTTCGAGAACGACGATCACGCACCGCCGACCTTGGGAAGACACAGAGGTCGCTACCAGTGTCGACCAGGAACTGCGTCTTCGAAGATCGGTCCGTGACGAATAGGCGACCAGTTGAAGTAGAAGGGCAATCGTCAGCCGCCATTATCGACCGCCCTTTGAGTTTCCCGCCTTGTAGTCACACGGGCGGATACACTTCACAGCCTTCTCGCCGAAATTGCTGTGGTACCAGCACAACGGGAACTTGCGGTAATTAGATAGCGACCGCTGCCTTGAAGTACTGCGGTTGCCTCGAGGACGGGTAGAACGCGAGTGGGGTCTGCTACTTCTCTCTGACGACAGCTTCTGGAACTGCTTCCGTAATTCCGCAACTTCCTTCACCAGGTCATTGATGACAGAACCAGGGATCTCATTCACGGCAGCAACCTTGGGCGTTGAAGAGGCGAGGTCATTCACCCTATCAGCTAAATCCGCCAAGTCTTCCAGCGTAGCTGTAGTCGATTGACCGGCAAGCACAGTCTGGATACCATGTGGGAGGCGACTAATCCAAATCGTCTTCAGAAATTCGTCCGGGACGTTATGGCCTGCTAGACTACGGAGATGGCGCAGAAATTGGGAGGGCTTGCGATCTCCGAGTTCTTCATGCATTAGCAGCTGTTTAATTTTGTTTTCTTTCGACGCGCTAAGCCTTTTAATAAGCTCTGTTTTGAGCTTTTCATATCTGTTTGTTGCCGGTGGGTTGACGATGACATCCTTGACCTCTCTTGAGTGTTGGTTGTCGAGGTGGCCAATGACATAATTGAACTTGGTAAGGTCGTTAGTAATGCCAGAAATTGCAAATTGGCCCTCAACTTGAGCGAACCAGATATCGGGCTCCTCTGCCCAAAACGGCGGCACTCGCACGCCTACTCTAAAAACATCGACATGCTCCGTCGACTTCTTCCCATCACTAGTGCCGGGGCGTGGTTGGACCAGTGCGTCCTCAAAATCTTTGTCTACTACTGACATGGTTCTTCAATATAGGGGTCACCAGTGTAGGTAATGTGGCTACGTTAGGGTGTATAGAATAAAAATGACTCCACTCACGGTTACATCATATATATTGTCCAGGTCCGTAGACACATACACTAAAGTTCAAAAGGCACTAAAGAGTAGAATAGACACGCACAAGCACAAGCACAGAATACAGTTCAAAGTCAAAAGCACTAGGATATAGAAGATATAATGTTTATAGCGGAAGAAATGCGAAAGATACATAGGCGTTTACATAAGCGAGTGACAAGCGCTCCGCGTCGTGGTCCTTTAATCACTGTTTTGACCTCTGCGCATGCACGCGCGGTTAGTAAAAATATAACCGCTATGTACTCAGGAGTGGTAATAGGGTCTAGGCCTTGTCGATAGCCCATTATCGATATTGGTGTATCGACAAACCGGTATCGCCAGGATGTACGGAATGTTTTATTAATAATGTAATATGTAAATAGATATGTAATGTAAAATATGTAAGTAGTGAAGTGTAAAGTAAAGTTTATATATTAATATCACATAAATATGGTAAAATTAACTCAGGGAGCCTACAGTACTATTATTTTAGTGGCTCGTTACATATTTATAATCCAGTTGCCCAACGTTAGATAGTTTAAAATAACTTTTAATACAAAAGGTCAACAGGCTACGTACCTATAAAATGAAATCCCTTACGATAACTCGGGGTCATGCAGTAAATATGAAAGGTCTGCAAAGGCTTAGCATTAATAATTCGCTGACCTCATTAGGCTGTGTGATACAAAATTCAAATGGGCCGGACCCGTAATGTACAGGGTGTAGGGTAGAGTGGCCTCTAATTGACGTATATCCCTAGACTCGTCTGTTGGTGGCGAAGTGGCGGATCTATCGCGGTGGCAGACGTATCGCCGAGAATTAATTAGGATTCTTACTGGCAGTGACCCAAATTTAAGCTGATAAATTCAGGAGAGCTGATATTTTATAATATTGTCTTCTGTTTACGCGAATATTCATGGCCATGGCTGCTAAAAAGCAACCGAAACGTCGGGGAAAGTGTAAAATTAAATCAAATCGAAATAGTTTTAATAACAATATAATTAACTTAAAATTAGTAAAGTTTAATAGTAATAGTAGAGTAACAAATTTTCAAAATTATGTAATATAGTGTCAAATAGACAACGCGATAAAATCCGTATATAGTAGTTTAATTTCAGCTGATATTTTGTTGGACAACCAAGTTGAGGTGTACATTGTTTGTTAAGAAGTTTCTAACTGGGTACTTTTCTGCATGTGTTTTAGAAGCCCCTTATAGCTTTTAGTCGATTGTAAATATAAGTGGATTGTTTTAGATTGCAGACAGCTATATAAATAGTGTCACGCCTATAATACTGAAGAGGTAGGCAGAGGTGCATTTCATCTAGATTTTGCCAGCTACGATTTTATATCCTAAAAAATATATTTCTAATGCTTTGATATTGCTTTTTACTGTGTCCAGTTTTATACTCCGTGCTCCTACTAAGAATAGCCTGTCAGAAAAATTATATAACATATTAGTAAGAAGTCCTTAATTCTGCTGCAATTGTGATGTATCCAACAGCTACAAATATTAATTGTTTCTGAAATCTATATATTAATACTTGAAGCAAAAACTTTATACCCTATATATTATTTTCACGAAAATTGCGCAGATGGAGCAGTATGAAAATTGGCACAGTTAAAGTTTATATGGAGAAGGAGGGGCGAATCCTAATATTTTTATAAAATATGCAGTAGAAATACATTAATGAAGAACACTACACGCACACAACCATGCATTTGACACAAGCAGTCGAATCGCGTTCGTAGTATTTCGGCATTGTTCGGTCGACTTCGTAGATTGCTTCGTAACTATGGTTAACTAACTTAACGTATGGTTAACTAAATGAAATGTGATTATTAAGGTATTAAGTTATAGACAATTAAACTTTAATAATGATCATATTTAAAATTTAAATAAATTATTGGCGAATTTCGACCACTTGGCGACCGCTAGTAAAAATAAATATACAAGAAAATATGTATTTTAAGTTTTCAGAGCATCGTTTGACATTTTCCTCTGGTAATAAAATAGCATGTAATAATATGCTGATACGTTCGACTTTCAGATGTTATCAAATCGTTTTCGTACACAACGAGAACGAGTACGGCGGTTCGTTTAAATAATCTTCATGAAATTGTCGATGACCGTTCTTAATCAACTCGCCAGACACGTCCAATTCTAGATGTTTATTTACAAAGCAACCTATATATAGCATGACTCGAACCATGACGAAATATCGGATATAGCGTTATTGGAAAACGGAATACTTCTGTCATAAAAGTGAAGTGGGTTACACAAACACGGCGCCAACAAATATTGTAGAACGCATGACCGATTTCCTTTGGCAATCGCTACGTGTACTGTTCGGGACTCAATACAAATAATACCAGCGTACCAAGTTTTATGGGTGTTATCTTCAAATAGAACTGAAATTTGAATGATCTATGATTATGTAATCGTTACGAGTTCAGTCATTATGACATTATAAGGTCTTCCAGAACGAATTTTGACCATGGTACCCAATCTTTCGGCCATTTGCGCACGAGACAAGTGCACTCTTTGTCTGTAACTCTTTTAAGCCAATGGGACGGCAATCCGACACGACTGAAGACAGTTCAAGGGTAGAACCAAGGGCTTGACATGCTTTTCAAGGCACAGAGGTGTGCAACACCGCCGCCTTTCTAACTTCGGGTTGCTACTGAGAATTCTCAATCTTAGGAGGAAATCCTAAATACCTTTGTTGGCCCAAGCCGGTATTTAAACCCCATGCATAGTAGTTGTTTTCACTACCGCCATGCCACTACCAGGTAGTAACCTTATAGTGAAGTTTCGATTAACTAAATGAATAGTTATCTGATCAGTAGTTCAAAATCGTCCGGGGCGCGGGTAAGTGAGCAATATATTTTAAGATATACAAGGTTGCTACGATCCATGGGCATTAAAATGGACAGAGTATTCCATATAGGCTCAGTGTTAATTCAAAACGGTTAAAAACTCGATAAAGATAAAAATAGAAAATTACTCTTTCAAACAAATTAAATTAATTGAATACGCAAACACCATATTTTATAAACATCTAAAATCAATACTAGTTTCGCTAGACGCTTTAGCCCATTTAAAGACATCTTCATATATAACAAGGCAGCGAGTACTTGTGATTTGAAGCAGTGCACAGTGAGAGAGGCAAAACTAAAAATGATAAAATGGCTCGCTTCCCTATCGTACGATTCCACGGAAAGTCTCCTAATACCCATATCATATAACATTTACATTATATAAATAAATATATATATATATATATATATATATATATATATATATATATATATATATATATATATATTATTTTCCCTTTATATACTTATATAAAATATTTAATTATAATATAATATAATACATGAACTACATGCATACCTTAGTTAAATTGCAACTTTCATTTGTATCGAGACCAATGCACTTATTTTAGTATTATAAACTTCTGTTATAGTAATTATAAGTTTGTTGCCATAGATCAGTGTCTCCAGATAGTTTATTCGAAAATACGGTGTTACCAAGTGAAAATTACGGTAGATTACGGTGTCAATAGAAAAAAATTAGACGCTTAATTTTGCCAGTTTTTATTCATAATCAGTCTTATAATCAGTCTTGTATCAGAAATTGGTTTATTATTCACTTTTGTAAATAAAGCTGTTCATCATGTTTATCATTTTTTCTGTTGGAGCAAAATCTATGCAGTTTTTACCATTCCTTTGAATGCCTTGTTCGGCTAATATATTGCCGCTAATAGTTTTTGTAGCTAATTTGTTTCTCTTGTCCGTTTTTATGTTATTGATTTGACTGAAAACTCTTTCGCAGTCAGCATTAGAGTGTGGTAGGCACAATATTTGAAGCATGAAGTTGCACAAGCTTGCGAATGGTTTCTTTCCATTTTTGTCTTGTATTTGGATAATCTGAAAGTAAAAACAAACGAATCAGCTTTCTATAAGAGCCATCCATAATAAAGTATCACTACTAACAATATAAAATAACATACCTCATGCCAAAATTTGTCAGGAGGGTAATTGATATTCAGTTTATTGTGTTCGAAAGATGGCAAATATCTCCATTCGTCATCTAAATTCTGCTGTTCTTGCAAAGATTTGGGAGCTATACGTGGCAATAGCGTAAAAAAAGGTGCCAAGGTGGAAGGTCTTCCGTGTGACAGACAAGCTTCTGGGCTTAGGGTAGAAATTGCATGAAGAATTTGATCATCAAGGCTGTACCTTTTTCTTATTCCAATTAGAGCCCTAATAATGAATTTTCGGCAGTTACTTTTGAACTCTCGTATGTCATGCTCATTGTTTGCCATTTGAGGTAACGATAATTGTTTGCGGACACCGAGGCCAAGGTATATATCGTCAAGATTCAGGTAAAGATTTTCGTTGGTAGGATCAATTTCGTCGAGCTTATCATTGCGCGTGCACTCCGGCCGCATAACAAGTTCAGAAGTCTCTGGACACTAGGGAACCCACGGGAATCGGCTGCAGTAAAACCACGTCAATCGCGTAACAGATTTATTGAGAGACTGGCTCACACACACAAGTTGTACATACCCTCTTATTGGCTATTCATGTAAAATATAGAATCACCTACATCACACCTCCACACTAAAACTACAAGTATATAACTAATACAGACAGATACAATTTAACGTTAACATTACCTACCTAATACACTAACTTAAACATAACTATAACTAACTTTACATACTACAGTTATCTCTATAGAAACTTTTATTTTTTACATAATTATGTACAATAATATTACACAATGAATTCTTAAATCTAATCAAACTCCCACCCATATCTAACCGGTTTCTTACGAATACGGATGGGACGGCTCACGGAATTGGCGTCGGTCGCGGTCGTCGGCGATGACAACGATGGTGTACTACAGGTTGGTGAGGTCTTAGTGACTGTTGTATCCGCTGCGTCACTCACTACTGGGTCCTCGCCACCTACTTCACCATTACCCGTCCCCTCAAAAACCCTCGACTCCGCTATTCTCGGAGACAGCTGTTGCTGCTGCCGCTCAACGACACCCTCACTGACTTGTCCCTCGGGCATTAAATTTGGGTATATTATACTTGAACGTCGAGTTCTGTGCCTAATTTGATCAATATGTCTTGTGAGAAGTCGACCATCATCACTGTTTACTACATACCTACGCGAACCTTGTTGGTTTACTACCGTTCCTTTTAACCATTTGTCTTTGTACCGTCGCCAGGAGCTTGTTGTTGCAACGGCTCGGTGCCCGAACTCGTCATCTGCTGGCGCTGCACCTCCTCCACCCGGTCCTGGCGCGCGCGGTCTGCGCGCAAAAGATCCAACCGAGAACGCAACGACCTCCGCTGCAACAGCATGGCGGGGCTTTCCCCTGTAGTGCTTTGAATACTATTCCTATAAGCTAGTAGGTATGTTTGTAAAGCTGTGTCGATGTCTACTGCATCTCGGATTGCTTTTTTTATTGCTCGCTTACATAGTTTGACTGCATTTTCTGCTGCCCCGTTTGATGCTGGATGGTATACTGGGGAATACGACTGCTTTATACCGTTAAAATTAAGGAATTCCCCTAACTCCGCACTAGTAAATGGTGGGCCCTGGTCTGATACTATCTCCAATGGCAACCCGAATCGCGCAAATAACGACCTCATAACTTTAATGACAGACGCGGCATTCGTTTTATTCATTTCAAAAATTTCGATCCACTTTGTGCTGGAATCGATAATTACGAAAAATGTTTTCCCCTGGTATGGGCCTAAAAAGTCTACATGTAATCTAGACCACGGCTGGGCTAAATACGGCCAACTACGTGGCGCAGCCTGCGGCGGCGCCGTTGCTTCCATCGCGCATGTTTCGCAAGCGCGGCACGTCGATTCGATGTCTGCGTCTATATTGGGCCACCACACAAAACCTCGAGCCATCGACTTGGTCTTAACTATGCCCATATGACTAACATGAAGCTCTTTTAGAATTGTGTTCCGAAAAGTCGGTGGTATTACAACTCTGTAGCCCCACATAATACAACCCCGTTCCACATATAATTCGTGTCGCCTATTAAAGTACGGTTTAATCACATCGTCCGTGCAATGTGCCGGCCACCCCGACTGGACGCTAACCATCACTCTGCTAAGTACCTGATCCCGCGCTGTTGCTACTCGCACATCATCATTCGTCACTGGCAAAAAAAATTCTGCAAAATTTAAATAGGTATAATATTCACGCCCGATTTTATTCTTATCTGTCGGTTGAGGCAGTCGCGACAATGCGTCGGCACAATTTTTGGCGGACGTAACATATTCTATATCATACGAATAACCTGTTAATATTATTGCCCACCTTTGCAACCTGGAAGCTGCCATAACCGGAATACCTACTTTATTGCCAAAAATGTATGTTAAAGGTTTGTGATCTGTCTTTAAGGTAAACTTCCTACCGTACAAGTACTGATGAAATTTTTTAACACCGTATATAATCGATAATGCCTCTCTGTCTATTTGGGCGTACGATCTCTCCGCGGAGTTAAGCGTGCGTGACGCGTATGCGATGGGGCGCTCGCCGGCCGGTGTGATGTGCGAGATGACGGCGCCTATCCCCGTGGCGCTAGCGTCTGTCGTCAGCACAAGCGGCAGCTCCAGGGAATAATGCACAAGCACTTCACTCGTGCTTAGTGCTCGCTTTACCCGCACAAAGGCTACCTCGCAAGCGTCACTCCATACGTACTTCACCCCGGCACGTAACAAATTATACAACGGTGTAAGGATCGAACTTACATTTTTTATAAATTTACCGTAATACATGACCATCCCAATGAAAGCCCTCAACTCAGATACGTTCCTTGGTATCGGAGCTTTAACAATTGCTTCTACTTTATCTTTGCACGTGTGAACACCTTCCTTACTTATAACATACCCTAAATACTCGAGCGATTCGACAAAGAAAGAACATTTTTCTTTTTTTACTTTTAAGCCACTGGACTTCAGGCGTTCAAAAACTTTATGTAGGCTATCAAGGTGTTCCGGTGTGTCTTTTCCTGTTATGATAATATCGTCTAGAAAAACTCCCACGTGGGGTAAATCTATAAACAATTGCTCTAAATACCGCTGAAATATGCCGGGGCTCGACGACAGCCCATACACTAATCGTTTATACATAAAAAGCCCTTTGTGTGTGTTGATTACCGCGTTTCTCCTAGTATCATCCAGCTCAAATTGGGCGTACGCCTGTGACAAATCGATTTTACTAAATCTTTCGCCCCCGTGCAAACGAGACAAAAGATCTTCTACCTTAGGTAATGGATAACGGTCGACTTCCAACACTTTATTCAATGTTAGCTTAAAATCAGCGCAGATTCTAATCGTGCCATCTTTCTTGACGACCGGCACGATTGGTGTTGCCCAGTCTGAGTGGTGGACGGGAGTGAGGATGTCGTCGCGCACCAGCTGCTCCAGCGCGCGCTCAACCGGCTCGCGCAGCGCGTACGCCAGCGGTCGTGCGCGCATGAACACCGGCCGCGCGCCCGAGCGCACGCGGATGCTCACTTGTCCTCCCGTGAACCGCCCCAGACCGTCCGTAAACACCTCACAGTATCTGGAACTGAATTCCGAAAAATTAAAATCCTGATCGAAATTCCAATTATTATTATTAACTTTATTATAATGCAAAGCCGACACCGATATATTTAGCTCCGCCATCCACTGTCTACCTAATAAAACTGTATTTCCATTGTCGATAACATATAAATCCAATATTTTTTTTGTATTATTATATTTAACAACTGGACTTATGACACCTACCGGGTTAACAAGTTCACCCGTGTAATATCTTAAAACCAACTTAGTGGGTTTAATATGTAAGCTAGAAAACATTTTCTTATATAATTGGTAATTAATGCACGATATTGCACTCCCTGTGTCACATTCCATTTTTAAGTCACAACCGTGCACTCTTAAAGAAATCATAATAGGCTTACACTGCCCAAGTGATAAGCGATTAATAAGTACTATTACCTCATCACTGTCGCTATCCGCCGAGTAAGTGCCACACTTGTCGTTGCTGCCACGCCCGTCTTCTTGCATATTATGTAAGGAATTATTCTTAGCCAACTTCGCACACATCCTCTTCAAATGCCCCTCTTGATTACAAATTCGACACACATAAAGTTTGTATTTACACGTGTTCGAATTGTGTCTGCCTCCGCAAACTTCGCATTCCTCATTTTGCGCGCCCGCTCGAAGCAAGTTGTAACCCGCTCCGCTTGTGGTACTAGCACCGCCGCCGCCCGATTGCCGTGCGTCACGCGTCGAGCGAGTGTTCCGCCTCGCGGCCGGCCGATAGCCGCCACCGCCGGCGCCGGCAACCGCGCCGCCTCCGAACACCCCGTGCCTCCCGCCGCCGCCTTCGTGCCCGACCTTATGCACGGGTACGGACTCCGCAACCGCTGCACCGCTGCCGGTCCTTCTTCTCGTACCGTCTTCCACTAACGCCGCATTCGTCTCAGCCGCCTCTATCGCTAATGCCAGCTTATACGCTCTGTCGATAGTGATGCTGTCGTCTTCCGTAAACAACTTCTGTCGAATGTCATCGTTTATCAAGCCGCACACAAATTGGTCCCTCATATTTTCTTTTAAACTGTCCGCCGTAAAAGAACAATCTTTACTCAGCCTTTTAAGTTCCGAAAAGTACGTCGCGATATTTTCACCTGGTTTTTGAATCCGTTGTCGAAATTTAAACCTTTCAGCGAGCATGCTCGGCTTGGGGTTTAAGTGACCTTTCATTACCGCTACCAGTTCCGCATAAGTCTTTGTGGATGGTTTAACCGGTGTGCATAAATTAACCATCAATTCATATGCACTATTGCCAACGACCGTAATTAAAGTTGCGACTTTTAATTCACATTTTACACTATTGGCAATAAAATATTGATCTAATCGATCCACATACGTGTTCCAATTGTCTTTCGTTAGGTCAAACGCACCGATCTTTCCAACCGCCATTTTTAGTCCGGTACTTAACAGCACAGTTCGCACAATAAAACCCACGGCACTTTTACTGCTTTCCCGTTGAAATATCAATGTACACGCGCGAAATCGTTTAATCGTCGCCACTGAGAAGTCTCTGGACACTAGGGAACCCACGGGAATCGGCTGCAGTAAAACCACGTCAATCGCGTAACAGATTTATTGAGAGACTGGCTCACACACACAAGTTGTACATACCCTCTTATTGGCTATTCATGTAAAATATAGAATCACCTACATCACACAAGTGAGATCAGATCTTTATATAATTCTCTCATTTTAGTATGCATTTCTGTGATAACAGTACTTCCACTTTGAAAGTACGCATTTGTTTTTGTAAATTTGGGTAACATCCAAGAAAGAAAATAGTAGTAGGCTTTAATGATTGGGTCATTTAGGCGTTTATGGATTTCTCTACACTCGTGATCATCTAACCATTTACTGTCGAAATAAAGTCGTAGAGCGTCCCATTGTTCCAAAAATCGGTCGACAACTGATAATAGCGATAACCACCTTGTTTGGGCTGGACGAAGTATTTTGTGTACATCAACTTCCACAAAAATTTGGAAAGCCTTAAACTGACTTTGAAGCTGCTCGATGGTTGTGTGTGTTGATTACCGCGTTTCTCCTAGTATCATCCAGCTCAAATTGGGCATACGCCTGTGACAAATCGATTTTACTAAATCTTTCGCCCCCGTGCAAACGAGACAAAAGATCTTCTACCTTAGGTAATGGATAACGGTCGACTTCCAACACTTTATTCAATGTTAGCTTAAAATCAGCGCAGATTCTAATCGTGCCATCTTTCTTGACGACCGGCACGATTGGTGTTGCCCAGTCTGAGTGGTGGACGGGAGTGAGGATGTCGTCGCGCACCAGCTGCTCCAGCGCGCGCTCAACCGGTTGGTTGTAAACATCACGTGCTAGTTGTTCACAATCTGATGGTACTTCTTTAGCGGCGTCACTAGCACACAGGTGCAACGAGTGGCAGATACATTTACCATACCCGATACCCGGTACCGGTACCCGATACCGATACCCGGGCAGGATTGTCGAAATCTGGATGACACTGAGTTGCGAACCCCCATCATTGTATTACAACCGTCCGACCCAAAACCTATTACGGCTTGTAGTGGTACGTTCTGTTCTTCAAATGATTTTACTATATATATATACAAAACGTTACAATTTTATTTGGCCGGGTATACAAAGCAGGGAATCCCTAACTCTTTTTACAGTGCATTACGAATGAACCATGGAAAAACTCAGGGATTCCCCGCGTTATGCATGTCAGCTGTTGTTGTTTATTAAAAGGTTTGTTACAGTTATTAGATATTAGTCCTTTTAGCTTGAGCATCAGTATTGTCATATTAATTAATGTTTCTATCTCTAACAAAAATAATGGCTAATAAATCTAAAAAAACAAAGTTTCAAATTACGGTAGTTTTTGCTACCGTAACATAGATGCTACGGTAGGTGGTAAACCCGGCAAAATTACGGTATGTCTACCGTAATTACGGTGTATATGGAGACACTGCCATAGATATACTTTATGATGCTGTCCGAGCTAACGATGTATGTTAAATAATTTAGTCGCGTCAGGCACCCACAGGACAGGCTTGCCTAGTGTGGGGTCACAGGATATTGTATTTGAATGTTAATATTTTTTGGCAATAAACAATATTTTTTTTATCATATGTCTGTCATTGTTTCATTGTTGGTTTTCTTTCTTTATTTCATTGTTGCCACGGGCCTATTTATTGTTTCCTTGTTTGTGTTACAAACTAATGGTGTAAACTAGTAGTGAAAACACAAGCATAACATATGCTTGTGTTTTCGTTCTTATTGCGCTAAGATTAAGACTCACTTTGGCGTGATTGTTGGCTACTGTAATAATGTATACTAAGTATCTGAGCGGCAACATCTCCTACATTTTTGTCGCTTTAAGGTGCATAACCTTAGATACCTATGATTAGACTCTCGGTCTGCTGTTAGGGCAGACAAAACCCGTTGCAGTTTAGTAAAAACTAAAATCTATCCTGTGGCTAAACTACTGCTCCTATTGAACTGAAAGGGAACTGTCCACTTTGTATGGGGGTTTGGGCTTGGAATGGACAGTCACTGAGAATCATAATTATATATATATTAAGGAATTACACAAAAAAAACTAATTTTGTTGAAATGGCAACCAATTGAAAGGGTAAAGAAGTGAATTTTAACAAAAAACACAAAAATGTACGCCAATTTCACGCTGTTGGCAACCCTGACATAAAAATATTATTTTTATACTGCCTGATAACTGGTTAACCTCCAGCTAACGGGTTATCCATTATTAACGACAGACCCTGTATAGAATATAGGCGGCGTTAACAAGGGCTGCTAACTGAACTTTGTATTAAACTAATGACGTAAAGAATTGATAAGAGTTGACAAGTGGTGAACGCCACGTAGGTACACGTTGCCTGCCACGACTGAATAGATTAAAAACTTAAAAGTCGATCGCCCGTGACGTGCAATCTCCATGAAGGTATAGATAAACAAGGTTAATCTATATCTTTCGGCAATCTCGTAGCGTAAGCGGGTGGCACCACAGATTATTAATATGTATTGGTGGCACATTTGAAACGTGGCATTTGTGGCGCAGAGCTGTCACATGAATTAATTAAAAAAATGTACATATTTACCTACATGTAAAATACTGAATGTGAAAGCTTCCTGTTTTTTAGTAATAAATATATGTTATCTTGATTCTTTTCTATATCGGTATTTTAATTGCGTTAGGATTTTTTTAAAATCTTTATATATATAATTCTACTGTACGTGTGTATGTCACTGAACTCCTCCTAAACGGCTGGACCGATTTGAATTAATTTTTTTGTATGCGTTTTGGTGGTGCCCTCGACGGTTTAGATTCACAAATCACAAATAAAAAAAAATATCATGCAGGACAACGTCTGTCGGGTTCGCTAGTATTGTATAAATATTGTGACCTCGTAGTGAAAGTGGTATCGCTCCAGATTGCCGCTTGTCATCGTCCTAACACAGTTATCCCTTTCCGATGACGACTGTCGATTAAGTGCGCTCTTGATATAGTTTTCTCTAAATGTTTTGTTATGATTAAATAATGTTTGTGCGGTTTCAGCCCTTCCAACAACTGTACAGATTTACTGAATCTCACTTTTTTAATATGTTTTTATTAAATAGTGGCAACTTTACTCGATAGTATACAATATAACTGTCACCTACTATTATACACCTATCTGTTTGACAAATCAATAAAAAAATAATATAGCTGTATTATTCCCAAGTGTCGACAATTGGGGTGAGAGTAAGCTAAGTAGTTTAACTAAATTCAGCTGAAATGCTTGTTTTCCACGAAGCGACTGCCATCTGATCTCATCTATTATACTCTGTATTAAATGCTTACAGAAAGATGTTCAACTGAAATTAGATATTCTCGAAACTGTGAAATTTACGAAGCATATTATACGTAATGACTGCTACATTATAAATAAGAATATTTTTAATAAGATAGTATAATTTAGTTAACCAAGTGTAAATATGATATTTAGTTCATGAGTGTTTGTTATTTTCTCACATGGTCTCTACTTTTCTGTTTTTAGGGTTCCGTAACTCAAAAGGAAAAAACGAAACCCTTATACGATCACTTTGTTGTTTGTCCGAACTTTAGACCCTTTATCACAGGAACGCGTGGAGGTATCGAGTTGAAATTACAACGATATACTCAGGTCTACAGTCTCTTGAAGCTGTGAGAAAATCAAACTTCTAAGTTAAGTTAACGTAAAAAAAGATACGGCCCTTTATGCCGCAAAAAACGTATATTTCGACACTCTCAATGGAATCAAAATGTATCGGGTATTTTCCGTTGACCTAGAACTATGAAATTTGGCAAGTAATACCGTCATATACTACAAGTATAGAAATACTATGCTAAAACTTATAACAGACGGAATTGTGCAGAAAATGTATATTTCTCAAACTTATTTTCTTTATAGAAAGCTCAAACCAATAACGTCTTATATTCATATCAGTTAATAAAAATACAACAAAACAAAAACAAAATGTAAGTAGTAACAGTATACATATAGCCTATGCTGATAATATAGCTTTCTAATGAAAAAATATTTTTTTAAATCGGTTTATTAGTTTTTGAGGTAAATCCTTACAAACAAAAAATCAAAAATCAAATCTTTCCTCTTAATAATATTAGTATAGATATCGATAAATTAAGGACGTGGCTTTAAAACCTTTTCGCTCATTAATACATCATTTTCTTCTTTTAAATTACTCTGTCAACTATTAACAGCAATTTACTTACAATGGCAAATTCAGTTCTATTTGTTTCATAAAATGTAAATGTACTTTTCTTTCACGAATAAAGAAAATACATTTTCAAATATAATATAATATATAATATAATATAATATTCTACCACATACACACAACACCATCTAGCCCAAACTAAGCAGAGCTTGTACTATGGGTACTAGACAATGGATAAACATACTTATATACTTTTTTTTTTGTAAATACATACATATTATACATAGAAACACCCAGACCAAGACAAACATCCATGTTCATGCACACAAATATTTGACTTGTGCGGGAATCGAACCCGCGACCTCAAGCGTGGCGTTCGGTTACACTAACCACTACGCCATCGAGGCCGACATGGACTTGTATTTTAAAAAGAAACATTTATTGGAGCCGCGGGCCGCAGAAACTAAAGAAAATGTTGTTATATTAAAGAATAAAATATATATCCAGTCTCATTTAATTAGTCCGTTAAGACCAGTTTTCATTAAATTTGTAATACATATATATTTTGCGAATGTGGAGCATACTAAAGATTTAGTAAAAAAGATTTTGCTGTTGCATTTTTATATTTACATACTAAGTAGCTCATAATATTGAAATTAAACTGCTATATACGGATTTTATCGCGTTGTTTATTTGACACTTTATTACAAAATTTTGAAAATTGTTAGACTACTACTACTATTAAACTTTACTAATTTTTAAGCTAATTAAATTATTATTAAACTATTTAGATTTAATTTATTTTTACACTTTCCCCGACGTTTCGGTTGCTTTTCAGCAGCCATGGTCACGGGGAGACTAAGATGGCAGTTGTCTCAATGTTCCAGTGTAGTTATTTCAAAGTACCCGAACATAATTTAATCATTGGTGTCATCATCATAATATGATGCGTGTTTGAGTCCGGAAAGGTAAATGATATACAATGCACCAGCTTTAACTCCTCACAAAAAAAATTGAATCTAATGTCGTAACACAGTCTCAGTAGAAAGTACAAATAATACGTCTTGAGATTGCCTAGCAGGATACGGCCAACATATGCTACTTAAACAACAAGGCAATATATTTAACCTGATGTTCACTCAACAATCGAGAGGATCATTACGACTCACTTATAACTTATGGGAGCGCGTATCTTTTAAGCGTGTGCACATAAGATAGATACGCAGTGTGTTCAGCCTACGATCAATGCCCGAAAATTTTATAAATACTCGTGAGTTCAATAATTAATTGCGGCTCATTTGTGACCGATAGAAGCGCTCATCTTTTACGCGGGTCGCACATGATACAACATGTTTTGAACCAACGATCATAGCCCTAGAATTGTATAAATACTCATACGAGTGTTCATAAAATTCACGCGACAGTTGGAAGGTTAATTAAAATTCATCTATGACCAATAGGAGTGCGTATATTTCTTACGCAGGAGCAAACAAGATAGATACGCCGTGTGTTTGGCCAACGATCAATGCCTGCGAATTTTATGAATACCCGAATGTTCACCCTACAGTTAAAAGAATAATTAATAAAAAAGATATTTGAGTCAGCGGTTTGGGTTAACTAAACATCACATTTATTTTAGTTTATATCAATTCCAAGGCATGTCTTTGTTATTTTTGGTCCACTTTGTATTTAGTTAACGCTCCACCGAATACTAATTTAATTTAGTCCCTTTTTTATCAAACGTATGATGACTACTTTAAATCGAGTAAATTTAATTTCTTATTCATTTGAATTAGATAATATTGTCATCTGTTTACGCGAATGTTATTCATTGAAATTAAACTACTATATAAGTATTTTATTGCGTTGTTTATTTTACACTTTATTAGGTACATAGAGAGCAGCGACAGCTCAGTGGGGAGATCAATAGACTGCAATGCAGAGGGTCTCGGGTTCGAACCCACGTCGCGCACCTCTGACTTTCGGAAGTTATATGACTTTTCGAAATTATGTGCGTATTGATTGACAATTATCGCCTGCTCCGTGCCTCGGAGAGCACGTTAAGCCGTTGGTCCTGGCTGCCATAAACATCTATGGCAGTCGTTATTGGGAAGTCAGTGCGTAATAATATCCTGACACTGGTCTAGCCTTAGCGTATCGTTAGCCTTCGGGTTGCGGAGTTCAGGTGGCAGCCGCTCCGTGTAAAAACAGATATCTGAAAAGCCGAGCCCAAGTTACTTGGGAATAATAAAGGCTAGGGAGAAGAATAGAATAAATAATATCATATATTCCTAACCAAAATCCTGCTAATATTGCTTGTGAATAATATATTAAAAGTTGTTTCCTTATAAAGAAGGAAACAGAAGAATTCGAAGTCATGATTTCAGAGGTATAATCAGTCCCAGCTTTATGTAGATATCTCTTTTGCACTTTGACATTTCATTCGTGCCGAGCACGACAAAAATACATCAGTTAAAAACACTATTTAATTTTTTTGATGCTGGTATTTCTACTTATTAAAGCATAAGAGTTTGTCAGGATGATAAAAAAATTACTTTTTCCAGCAACTTCGTTAGTTTGGGAACAGTCTCTTTTTTCTAGATGATGATTCCCGTCCTGTACTCATAACAACGTATATGCGATATTTCATGATTATCGTTCGAGTAGTAAAGTCGTCAAAGCGTAACAAAGAAACTCAGATTCCAATTTATAATATTATAATATTAGTACTTACTCGACTAACTTCTCGCCGCTCTACTTATAACAGGCGAAGTGTCAATCTATGTAAATACGTGTTCTAACTTTTGACATAATCAAAGTTATCTACTTATACAAAGTTACAAGTTAGCAAGTAACGAGGATAAGTTTAACATTGACTAGACCATTAGTTCCCAAAGTGGTCCAGGTGGGGTCCACGGGAGACTTGACAGGGGTCTACGTGGGCGCGACAAAAAAAACGGGGATCCACAATTCGTAAGCGGTCCACGAAAATTTATTTGCGATTTTCGATAATGAAGAATTAAAATGTTGGCTTGAATTCACCTATCACTGTAAGAAGATAAAAATGTTAGAATTTATAAAAAATCATAGTTGAGGTCAGCCCGCCTAGAGAATTTCAAAAAGAAAGGTCATTCTTCACCAATGTAAATACGAAAGCCAAGGAATATGGTAGAAATGTAGCTGCATCAGCTAAATTTTGAAAGTGGTCTATGAGAACCTCTGGACCTCTGGACTAGACGGATGGTGTAGTCATTTATGTGGTTGCCTCGACTCGCCACTGCCACAAAAAGTTGTGTGAGCCACAAATTGTTATTCCGAAGGGTGTTTTTGGTTCGTTGTTTAAGGTTTGTAAAGTAGGTACCCCGCGACACAGGTATTTTCCTAGGTGCGCGAGATGTCTTTAACAAAATACATAGATACACAGCCCCGCGCCTCGTATCCCTGAAAGTTCTCTGTCAGGGTTGCCGGCAGAGGTGTAGGTATTACACCTACATTACGCCCACTAGGCATTTCAATCCAACATGATTTATTTTATTTATTTTATGTGGGGGCCAGTGCAGACCGGCGACACTTCGACCCAGTGGGATCTTTTGTGTCGACACTCTCCCAATAACGACTGCCATAGATGTTCATGGCAGCCGGGACCGACGGCTTAACGTGCTCTCCGAGGCAACATGATAGCGGACGAACCTACTCCCATCTACCTTATATCTTATTTTTCTTTCTTTCTTTCTACCGAATACATTTCCAGACCCGTTGCTGCTACTAAAATATTAAAAGAAAATCCAATAACACTGCAGTATGCATACCGAGAAATGGAACTTGATTCCACGGCAATCACTTGCACTGTAATGGCAATTCAATTAGCTGAGAAGATGGTTATATACTCCATACACATCCGTGGCGCAGCGGTAGTAACTGTCTCCGTGGCGCAGCGGTAGTGAATGCGACTGCTGTGCATGAGGTCTCGGGTTCGAATCCCGGGTCGAGCCAACAAACAGTTATTGTGTTTTTCAGATAAGAAATATCAATAACAGACCGGCGTTAGGAAGTTGGCGGTGTAAGACATCCCCGTGCCTCGGAAAGCACGTAAAGCCGTTGGTCCTGTGCCTGATCTCTCTCCGGTCGTGTCAGATTACTGTCCCATCGGATCATGAGAGTTAGGGAACAGAGAGTGCACTTGTGTTTTTGCACACCCTTGAGCACTATAATATCTCCTGCGTAGTTAGCCAGTCGCCATTAAGTTTGGCCGCAGTGGCCGAAATCGGTCTGGAGGATATTATCATTGCTTACCTTAGTAAACTGGACAAAAGAAACGTCTGAGAGTTTACTCGTCCGTCCATCGCTCTTTTATATAATACTGTATGGAAATCGCCCACATAACCCTCGTGAATAATCACTTGAGTAACGTGGATGTGTGTGTGTGCTCAAAGGAATAACCCTTTTAGTACACACACTCACACACATCGCACAATCTTAACGTGCACAAAGGAAAATGTAGCATGAATATACATACAAAGGATGCCACGCGCTCAATGCTTAGGTATTACTTTTTAATGTAGGTACGCAGTAAAAATTCTTATAGTATCAGAATGTCTTTGATGTTGTGTGAATTCATTAAAAATTGCATCTGAGTAGACGAGAATTTATATTATATAGGAATAGTAGATTTTGCCCGCGACTTCGCGATTCGCGTAAATGTAGGTCAGGTTGGTAACAGTTTTGGTTCCCCTAACAACGCGTATACGAAATTTCATGATGATCGGTTGAGTAATTAAGGCGTGAAAGCGGAACAAACAAACAAAGTCACATTCGCATGTATAATATTAGTTAGGATTCCATTTTAAAATGTGTTTTGGAATTTTCAAGCATTTTATACAGTGAAGTTTATCATGAGCAGAATTTCGTATTGATACGACGTGTTGCTTAAGACTGCGCCGAGCGTAAGACAGATAATGACAGAGCTCGTACGGCGCATATTCAAATCGGCGCGCGGCCGCCCTAGTAAAATTGTATGGAGGATTTGAAGTGCTTTTTTGTTAAATATGTATCTTTATTGTCAACCAATAACTTAAATATTTGGGACGGACAAATTGTAATATAACTATTTATGTTTCATTTAAGCTGTAAAATAGGATAGATTTCTACTGTTATAATCTAAAAATCACGTAACACGAACTTACGTTATTGCATTTTTCGTGCAAATTTACGTAATTTTGTAAGCGAAAATATTGATTATTTTAGGGTTTTTACACGGAGTAATTGTAAACACATTCATTGTAATGGTAAATGTATATTTTATATTTGTATTAAACAAAAAATGTTGATTTTATTCACTTAACAGTGACCGTCTGTTTTGGCACATTTCGCTCGACGCAGTCTTAACTAGGTGTGCACCGTGTATAAACATTTTAGAACTATTAGTACTAGCGTGCCTTCAGATAAGCCATGAGTTTAATTTGCATTAACTGCCGTGTCCACAGTAGGTAGGCCCAGATCGCGTTGAAAATCCAAATCCTAACTAATATTATAAATGCTAATGTGAGTTTGTTTGTTTATTAGTTACGCTTTCACGCCTTATCTATGCAGCTATGCAGCTACACAGATGGCGTAGTGGCTTACGTGGTCGCCTCACCGCTGCCACTGCGATTTGTGTTGTAGGTTTGAACCAACACACACAAAAATGGTGTGATGCACAAATAAATAACAAACAACTGACACAAAGTACATCCAGATTATATTTTCTGTTCGCCCCGCGACACAGTTTCATTTATTTATTTAAATTAGCGGTCGCCAAGTGGTCAAAATACGCCCAAAATTGATTTAAATTTTAAATTTGAACGTTATTAAGGTTTTATTGTCTATAACTATACCCATAAAATCACATTTCATCTAGTCACCTACTCCACATACATATGTATGTAACCATAGTTACGAAGTATTCTACGAAGTCGACCGAACAATGCCGAAATACTACGAACGTGATTCGACTGCTTGTGTCAAATGGATGGTTGTGTGCGTGTAGTGTTTCTTTAATAATTTAATGTATTTCTAATGCATATTTTATAAAAATATTAGGATTCGCCCCTCCTTCTCCATATAAACTTTAACTATGCCAAATTTCAAACTTCTCCATCCGTGCAATTTTCGTAAAAATGGGCACAAAGTTTTTGCTTCACGTATTAATATATAGATTTTGTTATATAGTATTTTGTCTGATAAGTATGTATGACACGTCTTACGGTGTATATAACATTGACTAACTATAGAGAAGTTAACTGTTAACATTTTATATAACTGTTTTAATTTTATCTTAAAAAGGGTAAAGCATTATTAGTGTATTTTAACTCTAATAAAACAAACAGGTTAATCCAAGTTGTCTTTTTAAACACAAACCAGTAAAAAAATATATATCTAAGCAGCTATTAATACCTCCATTATTCCATCTGACTTTCGGCAGCTATATGACTTTTCGATATTATTGATTACAATGGTAAAACATGAATACAGTCCATAAAATACTTAATCTAGGTAATTTAGTATGGGTGCCTGTACTAGGGTAAACCTGTGCCACAGGCGTTAAGGGCACTTACAATATACTACTAGGAACTAAGTTGTATACAATTAACAGCAGCGATAGCTCAGTGGGGAGACCAACAGACTGCAATGCAGAGGGTCTCGGGTTCGAACCCACGTCGCGCACCTCTGACTTTCGGAAGTTATATGACTTTTCGAAATTATGTGCGTATTGATTGACAATTATCGCCTGCTCTGTGCCTCGGAGAGCACGTTAAGCCGTCAGTCCCGGCTGCCATGAACATCTATGGCAGTCGTTATTGGGAGAGTGTCGAAACAAAAGATCCCACTGGGTCGAAGTGTTGTCGGTCTTCACTGACTGGCCCCCACATAAGATACATACATATATACAATTATTGGTACTTATTATATAAATATAAGCAAAAATAGGCCAAGATTGTAATAATTATCATGGAACTTGTTATGCTTATTTAACAACAATCAACAAATCTTTAGTATCTTCATAATTTAAAGTTTGTAGGTACCGACAGACTATCCGCTTAGATCTTACATAACTTAGGTCATATATAGCTGTTTGTTTATTTATCTTATTATAAAGAAAAGGCCCTAAGAATGCGAAAAATCTATTTGTAAAACCAAACTTTGATTCAGAAAGTGTGGTACAGACAATATCTTCATTTTTAATAACACCTTCATTACAAAATTAACTTAAAATATAAATAAGCATTACAAATTCGTGACTGACATGTTTCAGTTATTCTGTGGTTCAGCGAGTTTCATCTCATCCATATACAAATTAACTTTATCGGAGCTACAGCTGAAATTCAACATTTCAGCGTGCGGTTTACGAGTCAGTTACCGACTTTAATATTGAAACACCAATATTTATTTTTCCCCTTTTATTTTTAGAAGTTTATTTTCGTTATTTAAATATGTATAGTCTGCCTTTTAGGTGCTACATTTATATACTCCGTAAATCTACACAATATAGTAATGTGAAAAATTGTATTTTGTTTGTAATTAATAAATTCTAAAACTACTGAACTTATTCAAGTAATTCTCTCACCGTTAGAAAGCTACTTTATTCAGATGTACTATAGGTATTTAAGCTAAGTGTATGTAGTTATATTTATATATATAAATCTACTGTACGTGTTTATATCACTGAACTCTTCCTAAACGGCTGGACCGATTCTGATAATTTTTTTTGTGTATGTTCATGTGGATTCGAGGATGGTTTAGATTTAGGACATTTTTTTTTCTTCTTTTCTTTCGTGTGTCTGTACTTCTGTCAGGACAGCTTGTTATAAATAAGAGTGTTCCTGCCGACAAACTGTTAAATAGTTTGGTGGGATTTAAATGTTTAAATTCATATGTTTTGATCTCCCGTTGTCTAGCATTATATTAAGTATGTGTACAAATCGCGATAGTCTAAAAACTTTTAAATAACGATTAGACACTTCATGACTAAATATGTATCTAAATAGCCTGACTCCTCAAGGGCCTTACTAGTGTAAATCTCGACTTATAGAGTACGAAGGTAGACATCTGTTTCATTCAAAGAGATATGCGGTTGAAATATTTGATAGCAATTTACGTTTGTTCTCCGAGACCCTTGTCAGGGGTGACAATCATTTACGGCGTAATAGTTCAGTATTAATTTTCTCTGTGGTGTTTGTATTCTGTAGAATGTACCACCCAAGGGCTCTCATAGACAGTAAGGAATTATAGCATTCAATCTTTTTCATTATGTCTTTGAAATGTAATTATTTTATACGGATGTTATCGCGTTGTTTATTTAACGCTTATATTACATAATTATTAAACTATGAAACTACTGTTAAACTTTACTACTATTTAAGCTATTTAAATAATTATTAAATTATTTAAAAGTGAAACAACGAGTGCCAATGACACTTAACAGCTTTCTTTCTTTACTTCTTCAGGTTAGATTCAGTCACAGCGGCCCATCTTAACGAAAACTGGCCATCGGTGCAGGAGATATTATAGTGTGCAAGTTGTGCGCAAATACAAGTACACTCTCTGTTCCCTTAATATCATGATCCGATGGGACAGCAATCCGACATGACCGGTGAGAGATCAGGCACAAGTCCAACGGCTTTACGTGCTTTCCGACGCACAGGGGTGTCTAATGCCTCCAACTTCCTAATTCCGGGCTAGTATTGAGGTTTCTTAACAGAAATACCGAATTACTTTTTGTCAGTTCCACCCGGGATTTGAACTCGTGATCTTATGTACAGCAGTCAAATTCATTACCGCTGCGCCACGAAGACAGTTAACTTACACATCCATCCATTGACTTATATATACTTATCCATCACTTAAAACAGTGAAATACTACCTGTCTAGTTTACGCTTGTTAACTCGACCTTTGAATAAATAAATGATGTTTTCAGTTACTCTGGATAAATATAGGCACAGGATCATTAAAATTAATTACGTACCTCCTTTCAGTTGTTGTGTTACGGCTGAAATGTAATATAATATGGCGTCACGTTTGTGTTCAAGTTATATTGTTACAACATTTAATATTTAATTGTCGAACTCCGAACGAATTAGAAAGAGCTGTATTTCGCCGGGTATAATAACATCTGTTAGAGAATAAATAATAGATAATATAAGTTTTACTTTATATAGAATCGAAAGGCGTTACTTGGCAGGAATCTATTGTTTTAAGAAATTAGGAAGAGAAACGGCAAGTTGGAGTACGCCAGGATCTCACGACGCGGCGGTACCTTAAAGGTACAAGTCCGAAATGGGCTGCAGACTACAAACTGCAATCGCAAACTGCAAGCGACACCACTGGTTTCTATGAATCTCCATGAAATTGATGCCGAATGCGGCAACACTGTGGCCAGCAGCCACGGCGCTCAGCGACCGCAGACCACAGTGCCAGTGGTGTCACGAACCGCAGAGAATTCACACGTACAAAAATGTCGAAGAGAAATTAATTAACTTTGTTGCTGGTCATCCAGTCTTTTACGATACATCCAATCCAAATTACCGCAATAATTAGTTCAAAGATAATATGTGGAAAGCAATAGGTAAGATAGTACCATATAGTAACAACAAGTCGTCATTATCTTCCTCTTCTAACAAAAGATTAATTAGTAAGCTATTGGTGGTGTTGGCCAATATTCAGTCTCGCACGAAGGTACTGGAGTGACAGAGGCATGGTTCTATGCATTGTGCAGCCGCGGCATGCCGCCGCGCTTGGTATATAGGCAACCGCGACCGCAGGCAGCACTGCGGTCAACCGCAACCGCTAGCCGCAGTGTCGCCTGCGGTTGCAGTATGCAACCCATCTCGGACTTGTACATTAAAATAAAAAAATATATAATATTTATTGGGACTGAAACATATGAAACATTTAAATCCCACCAAACTGCATAACAATTTGTTGCCACGAACACTCTCATTTATAACAACTACGTACACGTAACTTAATTCTATGAAAATAAAAAACATATTGCAATAGGTACAGCAACTCGAGGAT
Organism: Catocala fraxini; assembly: GCA_930367265.1. Classification (NCBI taxonomy): domain Eukaryota; kingdom Metazoa; phylum Arthropoda; class Insecta; order Lepidoptera; family Erebidae; genus Catocala; species Catocala fraxini. Next base: position 18,582,794 of record OV884045.1, read on the forward strand.
CTTAACGTAACAACAACATAGATATACTTGAAAGATATCAAACCCACGCATAGCCATGTGTAATACCTTTTCAGAATCCCCATCAAATGCGCTAAAACTTGTAATACAGGGTCACTTTTCGATAGAGTTTTTTTTTTCACAGTGGTGTCCGAAGTAAATAAAAAGCTATGATATGAGAAAAAAAATCGTAAAACTGAATATTATCTTCAACACACCTAATAAACAACCATAAATAGCATGTCTAACGCAAGGACTCATCAGTACCAATCTAGTGAAAATTATAAAAAAGATACAGGTGTAGATATTTTCGAATTTTAATAAGAATTAGTTAAAAAAAGTCAATTTTCTCATAAAAACACAAAATAAATTATAACTCTGCAGGGGTTGACCTTAAGGACCAAGGACAACTTTTTGCAGCTGATGGCATCTAGCATCTAACCCCTAGTTGCGTTTGACGACACGATTTCCACGAGTTTTTGGCCACCCTGTATATTTATCCAACAGCTGATTTTGAGCGTGTTTGTCGGATGATGTTCAAAGAAAAGATTTTTTTGCGTTACCTTATATATATTATTGTGTCTGTATTGTCTTTATCATTATATTATTAATATGATATCACTATGTAAATACGTATATTTGGTTTACAAATCACGTTTTATATGTAATCAATAAGTATTGTATAAATAAATATTGCTTGACACGATAACAAACTGCTGATTAGGGATTAATCACCATTTTAATTTTCTAAACTAAGCAAAAAGTAGTAGGCTGTATAATAATAATAATAAATTCTTTATTGCAACAAAAAGTTTATACATTTCCAGTGTCAGCCCTGATTCCCAACTAGCGTGAGCTGTGTGTTGGGAAACAGCCCTTCCCAAAAACAGATTATACAAAATTGTTACAATATTACTAGCTGCCCGGACAGACTTCGTACTGTCAAAAGTAATTTTCTTTTTTTTATGTTTACTTTATCACTAAGGGGTATGAAAAATAGATAGTAGCCGATTCTCAGACCTACTAAATATGCATATAAAATTTCATAAAAATCGGTCAATCCGTTTCGGAGGAGTATGGTAACTAACATTGTGACACGAGAATTTTATATATAAGATAAGCAAGATACATAGACTAGTTGAGCTAACATCAAAAAATAAAATAGAAATAAGTAGTAAGTAATTTTTTTGTTAGTTTACGAGTAAATATAATTACAATTATCTGGGATTTCAGCAAGTAGCACATTTTTAAGTTTGTGTTTTAGAGATAATTAACTTATTCTATTAGTCATGTCTCTAAGCCATCTATGTTTGTTTCATATTGTAGGGATTAGATACTTGTTGGTTCTACTGCCAAAGTAGTTTTTTATTGGTGCTCGGATTAGCTTGTGTTCTCGTATGCTTTTAGTATTATAGATGTTTTTAATCTGAACTTAATATTGATCGCTATAGAATTGTTCTAGAACCATCAAGTATTCAATCATTATATGAACAGGAAGTATTGTACATGTACAAAATAGCTAACCATAATTTTGTTTACATTCAAGTTTTGTTTTAGAGTTTACAAGGTATTTCATAAATCTAATTTGCAATGCTTAAATACTGTCTGAATATGTTTTGAATGTTCGGCCTTACACACTCAATCTGTAACTGAGCAGTGACTCCACGAGGGCAAAATAAATAAACACGCAGTGTTTTTCTACCCAACTTGTTACAAGGTACGCAATGGATTGCTACCAACACAACGCACCACTCGCGCCCGGCGGGAATGACCTCTGCGTTCCGCGCGCATAAAAACAGCTGTTCTGTTTTAATTACATTGCTAAATCACGACGATTTAATTACATTGCTGTATTTTAGTAAAATGTGGTATTCTTTGATTTCATAAAATGGATAGTTTATGCATTATGTTATGATCACAGTCAGGAAAATGAAAAGTTGAGATTTTTCCCAAAGAAAAAGCCAACGATTCATTAACTCAGAATAATGGTGTCAATCTACTATTTCAGTTTTCGGTACACCGTCCCACTACATGACGCGGAGGGATAAAAACAGCATAAAAAATATTTTTTGCTAAAATGAACCGAAATTCTTTAAATATAATGTAGACATGAGTTAAATTTGATCCGATCCGATTTGATCCGATCAAATTTCCGAAAAGCCGGGTTTTTGTTACAAACTTTTCCAGTTTTTTCGATTGAGACGTGTTAAAGAAACCATATATTATTAGCGTTGATTTCATACAAATCGGACAAAAACTAAAAAAGTTATTGGTATTTTTTTGAGTTTGTAGGGTCAACTTTGTCAGGTCATGGCGGGTGACGCATAGCCCGGACGCAGCAAGAACCTATACCATATGAAAAAGCATGTCCTGTACTCCTCTCCGCGTCACATAGTCCCTTATACCCAGTATATACATATAGGTACCTACTTCCAATCTCCACGCATACGAAGGCGCGGGCTTAGCTAGTAGGTAAATAGCAAAATTTCTAAAGCTCGCACTGCAGATTGCATGTAACATTTTATTACAAAACTTGTACGTACGAATGACGTGCTAGTCGAATATTACTCCACGCTCTGCTAGCAGTTCGAAACTGCAGTCACTGTGAACAATCGTGCCAGCAGACTTACAAATTGAAAACTTTCACCACTGCACTTCTACTGGCTGTTTTTTATACTATTATCGTGACTTTACTACGTATTTATAGTATAACTAGCATTAGCCTACGGCTTCGCTCGCGTAAAACTAGGTAGGTTATGTTAGTAACAGTCCTTTTTTCATATAGCCTGTTACTCTGTGATAATATAGCTTTCTAATGGAGAAAGAATTTTAAAATCGGTTGAGATGTTTTCGAGTTAAATCCTTATAAACAAACGAACAAACAAAAAATCAAATCTTTCCTCTTTATAATAGACTAGCAGTAGATAATTTGGTAGTAGAGAAATGGAAAATGGAGAGCGAGCCTATTGCCGCTCCCTATTACGTTGGATTTACAGTACATGTGTAGTACAGTTTGAAACTCGATGCTGCTACCGAAAATTTTAACAGAACAACTTAATGACATTGAGGTTAAACTACTATTTACGGATTTTGTCGCGCAAATAAACAACGCAAAACCCGTAACAAGTAGATGTATAACATTCGAGTAAACGTAATACAGTATCATATAACTTAATGACACTTGACGAAACGGGCATCGAACACGAGAACTAATGCATATCAATCTCGTTCACTCCCGCTGTAGCACCGGAGAATATAATCTATAATATATAAGACCAAAAAGAATGCAACATTTTGATGACAATTGAGGACAGGAGATGAAAGATGTTTGGCCACAATATAAGACATGACGAATTTATAAAAAAAATCATAGAAGGAAATAGAGAAAGGGGGTAGATCCAGAAGGACATTCACAGACCAAATAAAAGAAAAGGCGAAGGTCCTGTCTTATAAGGAGGTCAAGGTATTGGCCAAAAATCGAGAAAGATGGCGTATACTCCACCGACAAGAGCAAACTGGTGTTAAAGCTGTATCTATTATTCAAAACTATTAAACATGCCAGTACACTTACGCCTTTACAGAATGTGTATCTAAACGGTATGTTATGTCTAAGATTCAATATAAGCCATGTATATCCCACTGTAACACACCCACACACAAGGGCCTCATCTCAGTATGAGAAGGTTTAGTCTATAGTCCACCACGCTGCTGGCTTATTGCGGGTTAGCAGACTTCACACGTCTTCGAAAACATTATGCTCTCGGACATAAAAGTTTCCTCACGATGTTTTCCCTCATCGTTAAAGTGAGCGATAAATTAATCGAAAAGTCAGAGGTCCTTGGGATCGAACTCAAAACCTCTGCATGGCAGTCCAATGATTTCCCTGTAGGTGCTGCTGAAGACACCTTGGATGAATTAAATTACGTTCAGCTCATTGGTTACCGATCCAGTTCACTCGCTCGTGTTCAAACGTTAAGCTATTGTGACAGCAATCTAAACAAACGACCTACTCCTCCCTGACTAATGACACTGTCGGGCCTAAGAAATTATATTCACCCAGAAAACTTTGTATATAGTCACATAGATATTGCCTGAGGGTTTGCTTGCATAAATGTAGGTAAGATTAGTATGTATGTATGTATGTATCTTATGTGGGGGCCAGTCAGTGCAGACCGGCGACACTTCGACCCAGTGGGATCTTTTGTGTCGACACTCTCCCAATAACGACTGCCATAGATGTTCATGGCAGCCGGGACCGACGGCTTAACGTGCTCTCCGAGGCACGGAGCAGGCGATAATTGTCAATCAATACGCACATAATTTCGAAAAGTCATATAACTTCCGAAAGTCAGATGTGCGCGACGTGGGTTCGAACCCGAGACCCTCTACATTGCAGTCTGTTGGTCTCCCCACTGAGCTATCGCTGCTCAGTAAGTAAGTAAGTTTATAAGATTAGTAACTCTTTTCTGGATGACAGGTACCCTATGTCCCTTCTGTTCTCCTGACAACGTGTATGCCTCGTGCGTGTTCATTATGATCGGTCGAGTAGTTAAGGTGTGAAAGCGTAACAAAAAAAATACAATTGTACGTAATTATATTTCAATAACAAATTGTTTGACAATTATTCAGCATATCCCTAACCTCACTGACATCTTAATATCTAAACTTTAACATTTATAATAATAAGAATGAATTATTCATTACACAAATAGTGTCAAAACCATGGTTACATTACAGAAAATTGGATTTGTTCATCCTTGGCCTACTTTCACCCAATACATGTAGGTATGAAGTATCTAATTTGTAAGACAGTTACAGAAATTAGATTTGTTCATTTGTAGAGACTTGTAGAAGTGTGTCGTATTCCTTTCTTATAACTTAAAATCTAGATCAAGATCTTTCTTGTTATTTATCTTTAGAAAAGACAACTCCCGCAATAGGAATAATTCCTGTGTCGGGGCACTTTACATACATTCAAATAACGGACACAAAGAACACCCAGACTCGGGACAACCATTTGTAGATCGCACAAATTTTTGTCCCGTGTGGGGATCGAACCCACAACACTCGGCGCGGCGGCAGTGGCGAGGCGACGACTTAAAACACTGCGCCATCCGTGCAGTCAAAAAGATGCGACGTGATTCTCAATGACTACTTACCCGGATACTGCTTGAATGGCTCAGTGGTTTAAGCAAACAACATACGGTTTCCTGATCTGGTTTCCGAAACAGGTATTCAGATTCGTCATTCCGTCAGCTTTGCGCAGACGTTGAGTTTTTTTCATCAGGAATTAGTATTCTATATATATCATACACTGAGACGAGACTCGTGCCCAGCAGTGGGACAGTTGAATACAGTTGAGATTATTATTTATGATCAAGGCTGGCGCTTACCTAAGGAAGGTAGAGTCATTTTCCCTAGTCGTAGTTCAAATAATCGCGAAAACTCTAACGATAAAAGGAAATATAAATCGCGGAAAAACAAAAATAGCTTTACTTCCGCTGTCGCTGTGCATGTCATATTTCACACAAACCTACCTTTGACCTCGGTGAAATGAAAACTGTTTCAAATATACAAAAGCGTACGTAAATATAGCGAGAACAATTCATAATAAATTTCTCAAAGGCCCACTGGTAGAGTGTGCGGTGAACACAACGTGAAAATTCGCTTTGCATTTAATTAAGGCACAGAAAAAGTTGGTGTGAATACATTTTTGAACTGACTGTGTTGCTGTGAGGTTTGATTTTGTGCCTATAAACTTTTCGTTGTTCAAAACCTCACATATCCCGAAGGGGTAAGCAGATAATATGTACCTATATTTCGCCAGTAATTTATGTAGTAAGTATTTAAGTATGTGCTACGTAATAGAGAGAGAATATATTGCCGTCTAGCGGGCAGATTTTCGTACTCCTTGCTGCGACAAATATATTGAATACCATTGTCTGCCCAATGCCCTCATCACAGTAGTCGCTAATGCGATAGTTAATACTATCGCTGCGTCACCGCATCTTATAAACGGAATCAATTTATATAAATATTATTATAATAAATCTATACCTACTAATATTATAAAGCTGAAGAGTTTGTTTGTTTGGTTGAACGCGCTAATCCCAGGAACTACTGGTGTGAATTGTAAAATTCTTTTAGTGTTGGATAGCCTATTTATCGAGGAAGGCTATAGGCTATACAAAATCACGCTATGACCAACGGGGGCGGCGCAGTAACTATAAACGCGGGTGAAACCGCGGGCATATCTAGTGTTATATAATACTAAATATTGCCCGCGGCTCCGCTCGCTTAAATGTCGTTCATGTCAATTTTGTATCCATCGGGCACAGTACTTTTTTCTGAATTAAAGGTATGCCTGACAACGTGTATGCGAAATTTCATGATGATCGGTCGAGTAGTAAAATGGTAACAAACAATTTTACATTCGCATTTATAATATTAGTTAGGATAGATAAACAGTTTTGTATGCATGGTCGTAACATACTCGATAACAACAATTTAGTCTAATACAGGACGTGCGTCTGTATTGTAAAGATTTTTATTTAATCAATCTAATCCCAATATGATGTACGAACTGCTGCTGTTATAAAATACTTGTTGAATGTTCGCGTATTGCTATCGGCATATCAAATTGAATCTTAATCAGACGCTTAGTTAAATAAAGAAAATTAAATTGAAATCCATACTAATATCATAAATCCATAAGTAAGTCAGACTGTTTCGCATTTACGGGTAAACTACTGCATCGATTTTGATGAAATTTGGCAAGGAGACAGATTGTATCCTGGGGAAGGACATATATCTTTTATTCCGATATATTTCCATTTGATTTACGCGTGCGTTGACTCCGCCAGGAACTTGTTACAGAATCTTTATTCTGTAACAAGTTATTGGCGGCGGCTTCGCAGTAATATCATAAGCAAAATCCAGTTTTAGTCATGGATGGATTTTACTGCATACATTGATAAAATATTTCATATTCGACTTTTGACTGCCTTAGTAGTACTGAATGCGAGTTTTGTGCTGTTGAGGTCTCGAGCAATAGCTATTGGGTTTTTTGTCAATAAATACAAATAAACCGGCGGTATCGCACATTCGTGTGTCTCCGGAAAGCACGCAAAGCCGTTGGTCCTACGCCTGATATCTCCAATCATATCGGATTACTATCTCATCGGATATGGAGTCTATAAGAGTGAGGCTATAGAGAATGCACTTGTACACTATAATATATTTTATGCAGATGTCTAGGATCCGTTAATATTGGCCGCCGAGACCGAAATTCGGTCTGGACCACAATATCATTCTGAAACCTTAAGTCGCATGCCAAGCTGCTTGCATAGCTTGGCATGCCACTGATTGCATGCTACAGTAACATATAAACGTTGTTAACAAAGCTTAATCTAACATATTTGGTTTGTTTCAGTTGGAAAATGTGCAGTTACTTGACAAGTACAATCTGCGGAACCCGTCGAAGGGTACTCTGTACTTCGCTACCACGCACCTGATATTCGTCGACCATGAGATGAGGAAGGAAACATGGGTATGCTTTATTATTATTTTATATAAGTACATACAGCGATACATCAACCTAGACTATTTGGACATTGAACTATTAGAAGTTGAACGCTGCGAATCGTGCGAGTGAGTACGTTATATTTTTGTTATTTTGTCTCATTAACGCTGAACGGGCCGCGGGCGTTGCCGCAAGCGCTAGTGCACCGTGATGGGTCTACAGCACTATGCACTGTCCCTTTCCAACAATTCTCTATTTTGTATGTAGCGTAGTTATGCGTATATAGGGTGTTTAACTTGATGTGTAGCCGTGTGTACATATATATGTTTATTATTATTTTAAACTAGACTAGATTTTGCCCGCGGCTTCGTTCGCGTTAGTGTAGATTTTATCCTTAGGGAACAGTTCCTCTTTTCTGGATAAAAAGTATGTCCTATTCCGTACAAAGTGTATGCGAAATTTCAATCTGTTGAGTAGTGAGCCATTACAAACAAACTCACATTCGCATTTATAATATTAGTAAGGATACATATGTACCTAAATTATTATTTTACCAACCTATTGAACGAGGCGCCACTGACGCACGCCATTCACACTCTAACCCTTATAGCTGGGGAATCGGACATCTTTTGTTGTACTCTGAATGAATTCACGAAGCCAGCATTGTTTGTAAATTATTATACTAAATAAATTAATGTTACAAATAATTGAAGCGGCCATAGCCCCAGGGCCAGACTTGCGATCGAGGTTGTGGGTTCGAGCCTCGCTCATGGCACTGTTGACGTGAGGCGCTCCTAACATCAGCGTAAGACTAAAAAAGGCGACCCCAAGTGACTTGGGAATAATAAAGACTAAGGGAGAAGAAGTTAATTAAATCATTATTTTTTTGAAAAATATTGGTAGATTTATCTGTATAGATCGAAATCTAAATGAAATGTGATTATTAGGGTATAGATCTAGACAATAAAACCTTAATAACTATCAATCTTAAAATTTAAATCAATTATGGTCGTATTTCGACCACTTGGCGACCTCTAGTACTTATTAATTTATAAATGTACTATAGCACCGTAATAATTAGAATTGCAAAGACCATGTTTCCACTCAATTTAACTTGCTTCGCTTCGCGCGGCAGTAATTCAATGAGATTAGAATCAAAACTGTGACCATCCGATCGAGTCCCTATTGTAAGGCTTCTTACAAAGAACTCAATTAGTACTTCATTTATAACGTCTTTCAAATAGAAAATTACTGCTCTCGCATTGGACCGATGGTTTTATAGTGAGTATTTTTGTGATCATAGAGTCGTACTGCGATTTTTATGTCGGGATTATGTTATTAGGTTGTTGGAACGCAGCGATTTTGTTTTTAAAGGCGTATTGCCGTTTATTAGTTGGAATAACACAATTTTATTGATTCATCATGGAACAGCCAAACACTTGACGATGCATCCTGCTAAGGCGTAAAATATCCAGAAGCGGCATACCTAAGGCAAAGGTGCGGCGCAGGCGCAGCAGACGCATGGTGACGCTTCAAAATGTTTCCATAGAGAATGTAAACAAGTGAGAATCGGCAATGAATTGCCGTAAATCTTGAAAGTTCGAAAAAATAGTTCTAGTAATATGCAAAGGTCACGTGATACCACGTGACCTTGAGGTCAGAGGTCAAAGGTTATAGTCATTTCGGGTGTATATCGACTATGTTGAGACGAATGGCGTTGATCGCGACTCTAGCTTTTACGGTTCTTGAGTTGAAAGTTGTATAACAGACGGACGGACGGACGGACGGACGGACGGACAAAGCTGTTGTATAAGAGATTTTCGAACTGTAAAAAGCGACGCGTTATAAATTATACACAAATATAGGTATATGGTTGATATAAAGTCATACGCACGAAGCGTTTAAGATTTATGGCAAAGATGCAGAACCCCTTACCGGCCTTTACTAAGGCGGTTACCTTAGCTAATGAACACTTGCATATCCAGATATATCACACGTACGTTTATTCAAATAAGAAATCTCTATACTGCCACGACAAAGGACAATGGTACTGGTTACTAGTCCTCTGGATATCTTTAAGAAGCCCCGCAGAACACAACACAAGATAGTTTTACTACAACCTTCTATTGGTGAAGGTACTTTGTATTTGAGCAAACACCCACGTTCTGACACTATAGTTAGCAGGAACAGCTCCATATAAGGACATTGGTTGCATTTTATTAAATGTTTTAAAATAATTGTAATTACTAGTTTGTAAGCTTATAATAGGTATAGATCATCAAAACAGACAAAAGTCGATAAAATCCTTTTTAGTCAAGGATCCGTTTGTGTCTCTCTTTGTAACCTTAACCTGTCAGTTGTTGGAAGGCCAGACATAATTGAAAACCTATTGTGTCATGCCTTCTAATGAACAATTACAATGAAAAATTAACACCGCTATGACGTGCTCTTGCGCCAGGACCGATGTATACCATTTCTTTTTAGTCGCCTTATTTGGTAAATACCAAACTCATGAGTTTATAAAAATTTGTAAGAATCATTTGGTTCCTGCTTCATATTATATATTTATATTGTTCTCTAATAAATAGTGATAACAAAAAATACATAGATATTGCTCTCTGTGTATTGTATCTTGTTACCTGTATGTTATGTTCGTTAACAATAGAAGAAAAAAATTGTCTACAGTCAATCCTTTCCAATTCCCAAAGTTAGGATTTCAAACGGCAGAGGAACTGCCCTTCAAAGTCCTAACATTACACTTCACTTTGAGTTTGAAGTATAGATTAAAGTATTTGGTAAAACATTACAGATTCTCCTGATGCACATATCTTCGGTGGAGCGGCTCCCGATCACGACGACGGGCTCGCCGCTCTTGGTGCGCACCAAGACCTTCCAGTCGGTGTTCTTCGTGATACCCCGTGAGAGGGACTGCCACGAGATGCATCAAACACTTCTCAGGCTCAGCCAACCAGGTACATGTTATATAAGACTTTAAGGTACTGCAGAACTGTATGGCGTGTATCCGAAACTATCGTAGAACAGATATATTTTTATATTATGACCAGTTTATGACCCGCCTGACGGTAATCTATTATCATAACCTATGATGGAAAGATCCTGAGGGATCAAGCCATTTGTATACCAAGTTTTATTAAAATATGTTCAACGGTTCAGCCGTAAAAGGAAACAAACAGAACTACTTTCGTATTTATAATGTTAGTGATACAACTTAATCCAGTTTTACCATATGAGTCACACGAGATTTTAGTAATTCGATTATATCGTATTTGATTATTATACGATTCAAATCACTTGAATAGATTTTGAGTAACTTTCCGACTCGAGTCATTTGTTAGAAAACTTATTTATTAATTGAATTTGAAACTGCAGCATATTTCTAACATCCAAGATATCAATTAAATTAACGAACCAAGCTTCGTGACAAAACAAGTGAGAATCGGCAATGAATTGCCGTAAATCTTAGAGTTCGAAAAAATGGTTCAAGTAACATGCAAAGGTCACGTAATACCACGTGACCTTGAGGTCAGAGGGCAAAGGTCATAATCATTTCGGGGTATATCGACTATGCCAAGTCAAATGGTGTTGACCGCGAGTCTCTAGCTCTTACGGTTCTTGAGATGAAAGTTGTATAAAAGACAGTAGGACGGACAGACGAACAGATGGACGGACAGACGAACGGAGGGACAAAGCTGTTGTATAAGAGTTTTTTTGAACTCTGAAACTTAAAGAGTGTTGCAGGTTGGTTTATCGGTGTAAATATTATGCGTGTCGAACTATAGTAGATCAATAGTATCGATACTATCAATAGTATTACAAACATTATCAATGGTATAGATAGAATTCGATAGTATCGGTACTGTATCGATAGGATAGTACCGATAGTTTTGTTCTATCGATAGTGTAGAGTGCACTGGAATCTGCAGGGATTTTTCAGCGCTCGAACTTTGAATTTTAATAAAACAAACAGTTTAAGTGATATCGCTACGTCTCATATTTACAGATTAAACGACGAATTGTGGTCTTTGCAGAATGGTCACGAAGTTCATAAATTATACGCAGCTCACGGAACGTCAGGCGAAAAGAGCACTGATTTTGATAAAACATTATTCAATCGTGTAGCGTTCCATGACTAAATGTCAAAACTTTACCAAGATGGCCGCTATACACTGTCAAAGTTCGAGAGCACCTATTGAAAATCCCTTTGTAAATACAACTATAATTTCATTCGAGTACGTATCAACAGAGTCACATTTAATTGTCTGGACATACATACACAAACATGTAATGTTCTTGACTGTTCAAGAACACAATTTACATAATCCTTTATCTGTTTTTCAGTACACATCGACGAGTTATACTGCTTCCATTACAAGTCGACTCCCGACGATCTGCCCAAGTCAGCAGGCTGGAACTTCTTCGACACGCAGACTGAGTACCAGCGGATGAACGTGCCCAACGACCAATGGGTTCTCTGCACAGCTAATAAAGATTATGAGGTCAGCTTTATAATATTAGCCGTGTATATAAACTGTCCCATTGCTGAACACAGACGTTCTCTCAGTTTTAAACAAGCGAGAAACGGCCATGAATTGCCGTAAATCTTACGAATTAGAAAAAATGATATCACGTGACTTTGAGGTCAGCGGTCAAAGGTCATAGTCATTTCGGGGGTGTATCACTATGTTGAGTCAAATGGCGCTGACCGCGACTCTGTAGCTCTTACGGTTCTTGACTTGAAAGATGGTATTACGTGACCTTGAGGTCAGAGGTCCAAAGTCATAGTCATTTCGGGTGTATATCGACTATGCTGAGTCGAATGGCGTTGACCGCGAGTCTCTAGCTCTTACGGTTCATGAGTTGAAAGTTGTATAAAAGACAGTAGGACGGACAAAGCTGTTGTATAAGAGTTTTTCCGAACTCTAAAAAGACAACTTCCGCACAAGGAATAATTCCTGTGTCGCAGGGGACTTTTTACAAACATTCAAACAATGAACACAAAGACCACCCAAATTCGGCACAACCATTTGTGAACTTTGACCTCTGACCTCAAGGTCACGTGGTATCACGTGACCTTTGCATATTACTTGAACCATTTTTTCGAAATCTAAGATTTACGGCAATTTATTGCCCATTCTCACTTGTTTTAAACCAATTAATAACGGTATACCTATTATGGAGATGTCCTTGTTGCTATAATGTATAGTTGTCTCCACAGCTATGTGACACATACCCAAGCGCGGTGTACGTGCCTGCGCGCGCGTCGACAGCCGTACTCTTGGGCAGCGCCAGCTTCAGATCCCGCGGGCGCCTGCCCGTGCTGGCCTACCTGCATCACAATAAAGCCGCTATCGCGCGTTGCAGCCAACCACTCAGCGGCTTTTCTGCCAGGTACCGTACAATATCATTCTGTATCTCGCTCCTCTGAAAACTGATAGAAAGAATGGACGAGGAAAGACAGACTAAGAAAGTTTATAAGGCTAGTGTGAATGGAACAGTCGCAAGAGGAAGACCTAGGCGAACGTTTCTCGATCGGAGCGGAGGTGTTCTGGACAAAGGCCAGGTTAAGAGCACCTTGAACCGACGGGCGTGTATGAGGAACGTGATGAAAGTGAATGAAGCCAGAGAAGTGTGTCAGGATCGTAGCAAATGGAAATCCGTAGTCTCTGCCTACCCCTCTGGGAAACAGGCGCGAATCTATGTCTGTATGTAAAACTGATAAAGAAATTAATCAGAGATGTCAGAATAAGTATACCAGTCTACTGTTCAGTAGAGTTACCATACAAATGGTATTCTCTGAGCAATGAACGAGCTGTTTTTTATTGCTGTTGGTAGATGAGCCCAATTGATGGTAAACTGTAAGTGTCTCTCATAGACATAGAAAATACATCTTCTTAAAAATAATATGTTGAATTATATATAGATGTCAAGCAAGCACCCGGTCTGTCTGATGGTGAGCAGTTACCGATATATTGTCTTAAAAATAAAAAAAAATAAAAATAAAACATTTATTTTCAGACAAAACAGTCGATAGCCAAACACAAAAACTTTATATGAAAATAAAAATAAACACAATAAGTAGGTACAGAACAGTCACTACCTCCTCCCCAGACCCTTCTGCGCATCCCTTACGTGGAGCTCAGTAAACCTACCGAGAAGAACAGAGTCAACTCTGTCACCCACCATCCTCAAGACATTATTATTGTCGTATATAATGCGACATAAGACACATAAGAACACATAAGTCAGACATAAGAAGTGTAAATTGTTCCATATTAGAATATGGAACAATTTACACTTCTTAAGCCTAATTTGAGCCTTAGAACATTCTCATCTCTGTATGTTACGGTCATATATACGGAATTAAATCAAATACACTAATAACCTTTAATCAGTGTGTTCTATACATCATTATATAAATAAAGTAAATATAATATATGTATAAAATATATACATATTTAAAAAAAACGTAGCTACTTTTGTGCTACCACTTTTTACAAACCCTTTGTACAAATACAATATTGTAATGTTCACACGTTTAGAATTGCATCAGGTTCCCCTCCATTGGTGTGATGTTTGATTACGCCGCTACTTTCTTTTGCGACCGCGTGTAGTCTTAAGACTGCGTCGAGCGTAAGACAGATAATGACAGAACTCGTGCGGTGCATATTCAAATCGGCGCGCGGCCGCCATAATAAAATTGTATGGGAGGATTTAAAGTGCTTTTTTGATAAATATCTATCTTTATTGTCAACCAATAACTTAAATATTTGGGACGGACAAATTGTAATATAACTATTTATGTTTCGTTTAAGCTGTAAAATAGAATAGATTTCTACTGTTATAATCTAACGATCACGTAACACGAGCTTACGTTTTTGCATTTTTCGTGCACATATACGTAATTTTGTAAGCGAAAATATTAATTATTTTAAGTTTTTTACAGGGAGTAATTGTAAACACATTCATTGTTATGGTAAATGTATATTTTATATTTGTATTAAACATAAAGTGTTGATTTCATTCACTTAACTGTGACCGCCTGTTTTGGCACATTTCGCTCGGCGCAGTCTTAAGTTTTAATCGTGCCATGGAGCATTAGAACCTATTTAATAGTAATATATTTGTTTAAAATTAAATAATGAACTATGAAAAGCGGTAGAAGAAAAATTGTTCAGTAAGATTTAAATAAGCCACGGCAGAAAAGTTATTCGATTTTTCAATTAACTCGGTATAGGTACATGTGTATCTAACGCTCGGTGCTTGCACCTTGCCACGCTGAGGGTGTCTGCTCGGTACCTATGTCTCGTGGCGCAAGGGTAAATGAAGTTTTAAAACCAATTTTTATTAGTACTTATCAATTTCAGATGCATGGAAGATGAACAAATGCTGGACCTGATCAGGCGAGCAAACCCGAACTGCGGCTACATGTATGTGGTGGACACCAGGCCCAGGGTAACAATCTACTTTTATTATTTACTAGTTTTGCTCGTGGCTTCGCATAACTTATTTAAATAAAAATTTGCCTATGTTATAGTAGGTGATAATATAACTATCTAAAGGTGGAAGAAATTTTAAAATCGGTTGAGTAGTTTTGAGTTAAATCCTTATAATTAAAATACAAATCTTTCCACTTTATAATATAGGAAAGATGTATGTATCAATCCTATTATTAAAATACTGTTTATACATCACTACATATTATTAAATAAAGTCCCCCGCCCTGTCGGTCTGTCTGTCTGTTCGCGATAAACTTAAAAACTTCTAAACGGATTTTAATGCGGTTTTCACCAACAGACAGAGTGATTCATGAGGAAGGTTTAGGTATACATTTTGTAAAGGTTACCCGTGCGTAGCGGTAGGTAGCTAGTATATTATAATATTATTTTAAAGTGGCGGCAGTCCAATGAATAAATTATTGAACTTGCGGTCATTTAGCTCGTGGGTTTGTTGCCACTATACAAACTATAGTGTATACAAAGGGAGGATCCTCCGACCACGTTGGTGACCGTGCCTGGCGGGCCGCGGCCCTACGGTTGATATCGGGAGCTTCTATATACACTTAGTCGCTGTGTAAATGTTACTTGTGCGATTCAGGATTGTATGACGTCATTTGAGTGCTTATTATATAGCGCCATCTGTTGGATGTAGGCCGAACTTCTTCATCTGTGCGGAGTCGCCACAATAATAATGAATGTAATTCCAGATCAATGCGATGGTGAACCGCGCTGCGGGCAAGGGTTATGAGAATGAAGCGTTCTATGAGAACATCAAGTTCCAGTTCATGGGCATCGGCAACATCCACGTTATGAGGAAGAGCCTCCAGAAACTTGTTGAGAGTACGTATACGAAACTATATACTAAGTTGAAATTAAACTACTTTATACAGATATACTGCACGGGTGACGTAGACCATCATCCGTTTAGGTGGTCGCCTCACATACCTACCATTGCGCACAAATTTTTTTCCCGTGTGGGATGCGAACCCACAACACTTGTGGGTTCGCATCCCACACGGGAAAAAAATTTGTGTGATCCACAAATGGTTGTTCCGAGCCTGGATGTTCATTGTGTCCGTTGTTTGAATGCTCGTAAAGTCACGCGATGCAAGAATTATTTCCAGTACGTGAGTTGTCCTTTAAAAAATATTTTATAACTCCCGTAGACAACCACTAAATGCCAAGTCCAGTGGATAAGGTATTACACTTCAGATAGAGAAGTCTCGGGTTCAAATTCCACATCCACCTTCTTCTTTAATTTAACAAGAATACTAGCAATTGATAAAAAAATGCTAATCTTAAAAAAAGTACACAACCGTTTTCGAACCACACATTCGGCTTAAAAGTATTATTTCTGTGTATCCACTTTTGTATTATAATATTTGTATTTTTTTAACCGGCTCCAAAAAAGGAGGTGGTTCTCAATTCGACAGTATATTTGTGTATGTTTGTTACGTAATCATTCCGACAATTATGTTATAATCTAAAAATACCTCATAATAAATATTAAATAGTTTGTAAGTATCAATAATTTCGTTGATTGTCCTTTAATGTTCTTGCTTTGAAGTAATTAAAATATTATTTTTACTTTTAGTTTAAGTTTGTACATATAGGTGTAGTTTTGAAGACGGTTTTTTTTATTAATATGTACGGGTAGCGTACAGACAGTTGTTTAGCTAGCGTTGCAACTCGGCGACCTAGTTATAAGTTATTGCTTTTTATATTATTTAACGTGCAGTTGACTAATCGATCGCCGCGGATTAGCATCTAAACCAAAAACTTCTACTAAAATATAAAGTATTAATAAACTTGGACTATTACTAAATCTGTGGTTTTGTGTCAACTCATCCTTAACTAACTTTCACAAATAAATCGACGCTTTAGACCATACAAATACGATACATACAAATTCTACTTATTTTAAGGTCATTGCTGTTCAGTTATCCTTTCAGTCATACATCTACATCATCGTATTGTTTTCTTTACGTTCTAGCTTGTGAACAGAACTCGCCAACAATGTCTTCGTTTCTGAGCGGGTTGGAGTCCTCGGGGTGGCTCAAACATATCAAGTAAGTTCAGTTCTAGTTATCGACTCATCTGAAAAAGTTGCAAGTTTTGTTGTAATTTATTTATTTGGTACAGTAGCAACATAATTTATTTATTCTTTGGAAGACTTACAACTAAATTTTTTAAAACAGATAAGCAGTAGAATCTTGACAGACATAAGTCGATACACATTTTTTTTATATTACTTCAGGTACTGTTGAGCCTTCATGTTTGGTGCGCTAGTAATATATAGCTGCATTTTTTCCTGTATATAATATTACTAGCTGTTGCCCACGACTTCGTCCGCGTGGACTTTAATTTATTACCCAATACCTAATTTTAATTTGTTATCTAATTTTAATATATAAAACTACAACTAAAGAAATTAATAAGTCTAACTACACCTAAATAGGTGTAGTTAGCTATATATTCAAAAAATACATATGGTATCACGGACTTTTTTGTAGATATTGATACGTAAAACATTTTTTTGTTCTATCATCAATAGTTTCCGCAGCGCACGCGATGACAAATTTTTTATGACAAATTTTTTCACACCTTGGGTTATATTATGGCATTTTTATTAAGGATCCTTATTTTTTTGAAAATGTAATGTAGCCTATGTCACTCAGTGTAGATGCAGCTTTCTAATGGTGAAAGAATTTTTGAAATCGGTCCAGTAGTTTTTGTGTGAAAACATTACAAACATACATACAAAAACACAAATGTTTCCTCTTTATAATATTAGTTTAGATTGACTACCAAACTTACATCCGCATGGGCTGTTATAATTTGAGTCTTTCTTCAGTAACCACAGCAATAACAGTTGGTACTATAATTGCTGGCGCAGCGACAACCGAATTCGGGATGAGTATTTCAGCAGAATTGGCTATTGATAATATGAAAATAATTACTTATTTACTGCCATCTGCGTCGATTATGACTTTAAAGCATTTTGCAATAATATATAATAATTCATAATTATGTTTATTAAACTTATAAGTAAGAACCACGTGATCGGTTTTGAATGGCAACGTTTATTTTGACGTCACACGTTTGTAAACGTCTTTTCTCATTGCTTGCTGTTCAATGTTTATTTACAAATGTGTTACGTTAATTGACGATTCGACGACATATTGCCAATATTGTGTAGTATTTTGCAATGAATTAATTTTTTATGAAATAATAAAAAATAAGAATACACATTATTTGTATGGTCCACAGCCATTACGAAATATGTCATCATGAGGATGAAAGAAGTATTTGCCAAAAAAGATCTTTTTTGCAAAAACAATTATTTAGAAGCGTCTTTTTCCATTATAATGGCAGAAATAATGTGCGATGGTGGCCAGAAGCTAGTCAAACAGCAGCTGCTTAAGGGGACGTGTGGTGTCGTTTTTCATCTCGTCTCGTATCTCGTGTTCCTCAGATCGATCTTGGACACGTCGTGGTGGATTGCGTGCGCTTTAGAAAGCGGGGTGAGCGTGTGCGTGCACTGCAGCGACGGCTGGGACCGCACGGCGCAGGTGTGCTCGCTCGCCGCGCTCTGCCTCGAGCCGCACTACCGGACCATCAACGGGTATCAGGTATATTGTGAGCGTGATGATAAGCGTGAGCGTGAACGTAAGCGTAAGCGTAATCATGAGCGAAAGCGTGGGCGTAAGCGTGAGCGTGAGCGTGAGCGTGAGTGTGAGCGTAAATGAGTCTTTTTAGAGTTCGAAAATCTCTTAGACTACAGCTTTGTCCGTCTGTCTGTTATACAACTTTCAACTCAAGAACCGTGAGACTCGCGGTCAGCGCCATTCGACTCAGCATAGTCGACATACACCTGAAATTACTATGACCCTTGACCTCTGACCTCAAGGTCACATGGTGTCACGTTACTAGCAAAGTAATGTTAATTAATTTAGCGCATTGGGTGTAAACCTGTTATGATAGTGAAAGATTGTATATAAATAGTAGATCAGCGAGTTTACTAAATTACTAAAACTATATTTAGGTAAATGCTAAATTCAGGCAAAGTGTTGAGAAGAAACCTGGAAGAAAGTGTTTGTTTGTTGAGCAGGCGCTGATAGAGAAGGACTGGCTGTCGTTCGGTCACAAGTTCACGGCGCGGTGCGGGCACATCGCGTGCGACGGGCGCGAGCGCTCGCCCGTGTTCACGCAGCTGCTGGACTGCACGTGGCAGCTGCTGCGGCAGAGACCAGAGGTGAAGGATTTTTTTTTTGAAAATTCTCATACTTTTTCTTTCAAATTACTAGTATCCTTGTTAACCTCTCCAGCTAGAATGCTTGTATTAGGAGTGGGTTCACGTCAGTAGTGCAATGGGTGAGATTCGAACGCGCGACATCTCGATCGTAAGTCCAATACCTTATCCATTGGACTACCTCCGCTTGTTTATATAAATTTGCAATATATAAATATTAACATACATACATAGATTCACGCCTCTTTCCCAGAGGGGTAGGCAGAGACTACGGATTTCCATTTGCTACGATCCTGACACACTTCTCTGGCTTCATTCACTTTCATCACATTCCTCATACACGCCCGTCGGTTCAAGGTGCTCTTAACCTGGCCTTTGTCCAGAACGCCTCCGCTCCGATCGAGAAACGTTCGCCTAGGTCTTCCTCTTGCGACTGTTCTATTCACACTAGCCTTATAAGCTTTCTTAGTCAGTCTTTCCTCGTCCATTCTTTCTACATGCCCAAACCAGTTTAACATACCCTTTTCTATTCTTGTCAGTATATCCACTTAGCTTAATTTCAATAATTCCCTAATTGCTGTATTCAACATTTTGACACTGAAGCCATCAAATGCTAGTGTAGTATTACAGGTCAAGGGTTAAACCAAGCTTTCGCTCACGTAAAAGTAAGTGATGTTATGTTATGTAGGTAATTACTAGTTTTTGAATAAAATATAGTCTATGTTACTTGGCGATAATACAGATATCTAATGGTGAAAGCATTTATAAAATCGGATGTATAGTTTTTGATTTCAACCCTAACCTAACCTAAGTATACATAAAAATATTTATGGACATTATATTTTATATACTTAAATAAAATTATTTTAATTGCTATGTAGCCTCTTTCTCTCTCATAATTTGCTGTACCCGGCAGGGTCCATAATGAAGTTATTATTTTTTATAAGACCTTCTTTATCTTTATATAACTTTGTGGTATGTTATAAAATATTGAGTATTGATCGCTTACTTTCTATGTCTCGTCTTTTGTTTGCTATTTCTCTTCTCTTCTTCTCTTTCTTTTTCCTTGTTTCTCCCCTCTCTTTACTTTTCCTTCTTTATCCCACTCTATCTCTTTCTATTATTTCACTTTAGCATTGAAAGTTCTTTTATCTATAACAAACCAAAACAGAGAATACGTAACTATTATTAATAACTAGATATTGTCTGTTGCTTCGTTCACCTTATTTATATTTTTCTGGATGAATATGTCCCATTCTGTATTAATGTATATACAAATTTCATGATGATCGGTTGAGCAGTTAAGGTGTGAAACCGTAACAAACAAACTCACATTCGAATTTAGAATATTAATTAGGATATTCTTTTTACTTATATAGTTGTTATTTACAGGCGTTCCAGTTCAACGAGCGGTTTCTATTGACGTTGCACGATCACGCGCATGCGTGTCAATACGGCACGTTCATTGGCAATTGCGAGAAGGACAGGCGGGATCTTAGGTACGTGTTCTGTGATTGGCTGACTGAATTAGCAATAACCAACCAAATCAGCTTTAGAAACCAGGTGTCAATCGTTTTTTTTTTGTTTTTATTGCGTTCATCGGTGACAGCCAGAAACGTGGCTCATACACATGGCTGTGTTTTCTTAGCATTACAGAAGCAATGTCAAAAAAAACAGAAGCAAGTCGCTGCCTACCGGAAGGAAAAGGGAAATGGAGCAGGATGGGGTTTGGGAAGGGAAGGGTGTTTGGGTTTCCGGCGCTCTCACTCACCGAACGAAATATAACAGATACTGTTATTTTACGTCGATTTTCTGTGAGGGTGGTACTTCCCCGGTCGAGCCGGCCCATTCATGCTGTAACCAGCGTGGCCTTACCACTCAATAAATTGAAAACAAGCTTTAGCTCGCAGATTCGCTTGCGTAAAAGTAGGTTAGGTTATGATATGATATAATCAGTAATATATATATATGCCTATGTTACTCGATGATAATATAGCTTACTAATAGTAAAATAAATTTTCAAATCGGTTGAGTGGTTTTTTAGTTAAACCCTTACAAACAAAAATAATTATCTTTCCTCTTTATAATATTTGTATAGACATATAATCAAAAGGATATAAGAGCAAACGTTCAAGTTATATATACCTACTAGATGTGCCCGCGGTTTCACCCGTGTTTATGACTACTGCGCCGCCCCCGTGGATCGTAGCGTGATGTTATATAGCCTATAGCCTTCCTCGATAAATAAGAAATCCAACACTAAAATAATTTTTCAATTCTAACCAGTAGTTCCTGAGATTAGCGCGTTCAACCAAACAAACAAACTCTTCAGGTTTATAATATTAGTATAGATAACTAAATTTTGCCCGCGGCTTTGCTCTACTTAATCTACGTTTTGTCAATAAATTGCTATCAG
Organism: Catocala fraxini; assembly: GCA_930367265.1. NCBI lineage: Eukaryota > Metazoa > Arthropoda > Insecta > Lepidoptera > Erebidae > Catocala > Catocala fraxini. The sequence goes on from OV884045.1 coordinate 18,604,498, forward strand.
TTAGGTATAGTATATTTTTGCAGGGTGAAATTATCCTATTTCATAATGATCGGTCGAGTAGTTAAAGGGTGAAAGATAGTAAACAAACTCACATCCGCATTTATAATATTAGTTAAGATGTCAGTAAGCTGGTTTCCTACCACAGAAAAGGTTTAACGCACGTTAAATATTAATTGAGTATATACTAGATTTTGCCCGTGGCGTCGCTCGCGTAAAGGTAGGTTAGCGTTGTAACAGTACCTTTTTTGGCATGAGAGGAACTCTATGTCCTTTTCAGTTGTCCCTGAAAACGTGTATGCGGCATTTCATAATGATCGGTCAAGTTGTTCAGGCGTGAAAGCGTAACAAACAAACAAACTCACATTCGCATTTATTATATTAATTAGGTTGTATGATATGTTGGGCAGGCTGTCAGAGCGCACATTCTCATTGTGGGGCTACATGGCGAGCCATCTGAACGAGTACAAGAACCCTCTATACAACCCTAAATCCCATCCCGACGTGATCAAACCGGACCTGAGCGCGCAGAGTATAAGGTAATGACAATTTTACTTATTTAAATATAGAGTAATTATGCATGTTACTAAAACATTCGAATTATTTATAACTAGCTTTTGCGCGCGGCTCTGCCCGTGGTACACACGGCTACACATCAAGTTAGACACCCTATATACGCATAACTATGGTACATACAAAATAGAGAATTGTCGGCAAGGGACAGTGCATAGTGGTGTCGATGTAATGGTAAGGATAGAGCGTAACAAAAATATAACGCACTCTCCGCACGATTCGCAGTGGTCAACTTATAATAGTTCTAAGTCCAAACAGTCTAGGTTGATGCGTCGCAGTGTGTACCTACGTCATTAAAAAGCCTATGTCTTTTCTCAGGTTTCAAGCTACCTCTGTATCAAATTTCATCAAAATCGGTTGATTCGTTTAGCTGTGAATAGGTAACAGACAGACAGACAGAGTTACTTTTGAATTTATAATATTAGTAAGGACTAGCTATGGGCGAAACTGTGTTCTGTCCCGTTTTTAAGTTAGATAAGCAGATTTACATTAATATAAGTTTTATTAAAATCCGTTCAGCCATTCTCAAGTTTTTAGAGATTATACATACAGACAGATCAGTAGTCATAGCTTATTAATAGACTTTGTAGCAAATTTTCTTTTTTTTTTCATATTCTAGCTTTTTACCCTCTAAAACTTTTTTTAGAGTGCAAATGGGATCCTGTTATACGAATGTATTGGAATAACAGTTGGTGTTTTGTGAAACTTGACAGATGGGAGTTGAAATTAAAATGTTGGACTATACATACTATTGTAGTGTGATTGCTTGTATAGCACTACTAATGTCTGTATATGTATTGTCTGTATTGAATAGGTAAGAGTTCGGGATATGTATTATTAAAACACCTAACTATATGAACGTACTATATTTTACACGTGTCACAAATACAATACATAAGAATGCGTGTTCCCTACTGCCCTGTCAGCACGCGACTGGCTTTTCGGCGACGCAGCGCCGTGTGTTTCTTAAAAGCTGTGATAGCAAAGGAAGCCTACAGTATTCCATTTTTTTTTTAAATGAATTTGTTTTAAAATTATTTCATAAAAAATAAATCATTAAGAAAAAATAAAAAAGGTATCCATACAAAAATTGTGGTCACCCTATCATTCATACATATGTATGTATGAAATTTCTCGATCAGATCGGAGGCGTTCTGGACAAAGGCCAGGTTAAGAGCACCTTGAACCGACGGGCGTGTATGAGGCATGTGATGAAAGTGAATGAAGCCAGAGAAGTGTGACAGGATCGTAGCAAATGGAAATCCGTAGTCTCTGCCTACCCCTCTGGGAAACAGGCGTGAATCTATGTATGTAATGTATGTACATACTAAGGCTAACGATACCCTAAGGCTAGACCAGTGTCGGGATATTAGAGGGTACTGACTTTCCCAATAACGACTGTCATAGATGTTCATGGCAGCCGGGACCGACGGCTTAACATGCTCTTCGAGGCACGGAGCAGGCGATTATTGTCAATCAATACGCACATAATTTCGAAAAGTCATATAACTTTCGAAAGTCGGAGGTGCGCGACTTGGGTTCGAACCCCAGACCCTCTGCATTGCAGTCTGTTGGTTTCCCCACTGAGCTATCGCTGCTCTTTAAGCGGGCTTTAGTCTATCTATCGATATATCTATATTCCTATTACTTAACTGTACTTTTAAAAATACCTGCTGCTTTACTACGATACAATACTAGCATATCGCTCTTGCTTTATACTCTCTTTACATTGTTTATGCACGCTAGTCGACTTCGAGTATTTTCAAGCTAGCCTCTCTACTGTAATAGTCTCCGTGTAGGATGATGGATTCTCCTGAGTGTCTGGTTGTCTGACTGTTCCATTCACACTAGCCTTATAAACTTTCTTAGTCAGTCTTTCCTCGTCCCTTCTTTCTACATGCCCAAACCAGCTTAACATACCCTTTTCTATTCTTGTCACTATATCCACTTAGCTTAATTTCAATAATTCCCTAATTGCTGTATTCAACATTTTGACACTAAAGCCATCAAATGCTAGTGTAGTATTACAGGTCAAGGGTTAAACCAAGCTTTCGCTCGCGTAAAAGTAAGTGATGTTATGTTATGTAGGTAATTACTAGTTTTTGAATAAAATATAGTCTATGTTACTTGGCGATAATACAGATATCTAATGGTGAAAGCATTTTTAAAATCGGATGTATAGTTTTTGAGTTCAACCCTTACAAACAAAGAGTCAAATCTTTTCTCTTTATATGTTGATGACAACATATTGTGTTATTTACGTGATGTGGAAGAATTTGAGGTGTAACAATAGTGATGTGTCAGGTTCTGGCGCGGCATGTACTGCCGCCACGAGAGCGGCGTGCACCCGCGCGAGCCGCTGGGCGACCTGCTGCCCGCCGCCACCGAGCACTGCTCCGCGTTAGAGCACCACATCAACTACCTGACCAAGGTACCGTACCATCGCCCAAAAAAAAAACCATGTGTCAATCAAGTTCAGCCGGTACTTTTTGTCACTTGCCAACGATTGTTGATCATCATCTCAGCCAAAAGATGTCTCCTGTTGGACATAGGCCTCCTCCAAGGTTTTCCACACAGATCGGTCTTGGGCCACCTGATCCAACCGCTTTCCGTGACCCTCGATCGGTCCACCATATGGGGGCCTACCCAGGCTTCGTCTTCCGGTGCGTGGCAGCCACTTCAGAACCTTTCTGAATTTTGGTTGTTAATCGTTATTTATATAATGCATAGATTAGCTTTAACTTGAAAGTGACTCTACTGTGCCAAAATGTCCCGCGGTGAAGTCACTGCAGTATAAGTATAAGTATACTGCCGGTGTGATTTCATAGATCTAATGCAAAATGTCTACTTTCAAAATCTCAACACAACAATAATTTTGAACGTGGCCGGCCACGCAAAGGTTTGATCCCAAGGCGCGCATGTCTGACTTTTCGAAGTTATGTGCGTATTAACCTGTTGTATGCCAGAATACCAGACATAATAGAAAAAGCATTGTGTCTCGCGCAGATCCACGTTCCGGCATACCAGAGGTTAAATAGTTAATTGTAGCTTGCTTTAATGGTGAAGGAAAACATCGTGAGGAAACCTACATGTCTGTGAGTTCTTCATAATGTGCTCGAAGATATGTGAAGTCTACCAACTCGCACTGGGCCAGCGTGGTGCACTATGGCGTCGCGCTTCTCACACTGAGAAGAAACCTCTGCTCAGTAGTGGAACAGTTTAATACAAGACTGAGATTATATATATATTCTTTGACTAAAATTTCTATGTTTTTCACAGAGAATAACAACGTTCAAGAACCTTTTGTCCGGCAAGAAAGCTGAGAGGAACAAAGATACTGCTGTAGTCAACTACCAGAATGGAAACGTGAACACAGTTGAAATCGAAACCAAGACTGAAACTCTTCAAATTGATAACAAGTAGGTGTATTTTTAGGTTGAAGTATATATGACGGAGCAGGGTCTCCGTAGTTATTTTTAAAAAGCGTGACACCAGCATTGCTGGCGTCACAACCTCCATGGTCAGGGCTGTCGCTCATCATCGGTGATCAAAGTAAACACAGGTAATACTTTCTTCAATTTATTCTCGAACTTTTGAGGAGGTCCAATCACTACGACGGCTCAAGTGAGAATACCCGAGTCCGGCGTGCGCTCGGCCTTTTATAGCAAAACTAGGTGAGTCATTCATTTGATCCAAACATCTATTCTTGCACAATAAAAATAGTTTTTACATTACAAAATGTTATAATTTGATAATCAAAACGTTTTAAATTATTTTAAAAGCTATTAGCTTGTGTTTATCTATTTTTAATGTTATCACGTGATAAAACAATGACCACATGCTTTCACTTCAGAAATGCAACTCTCTTACAAACAGAATACATCAAAAATAATCTGTATTTAATCATAAGCAATATATTAATATTGCTTATGATTAAATACAGATTATTTCTGAAGTGAAAGCATGTGGTCATTGTTTGACCAAGGTATGACAGGTAAGGCATGTCCGAAATAACCTCAAAATCAAATCGGATTTATTTATTGTGATTGGGTAATAGATTGCGTTTAAAAACATTAGAGTAATGGTAATCCATTACTCTAATGTTTTTAAACGCAATCTATTACCCAATCACAATAAATAAATCCGATTTGATTTTGAGGTTATTTCGGACATGTGTTTCCGTTCCTTATTTGTGTTGAAGTGTGGCAGTCCGCCGACATATACATATATTTGGCTGGGTCACAATGTTTTGGTAACTCCTTTAGTGTCTAAAGTGTCTAAGCACATTGAAATTTCAACGATAACGAATAGTTTTACTCTTAAGATTGCCACACATATGTACGCACTTTCGATTCGGATCCCTTTCCTTATTTTTTCATTTATTGGATCCATTTTGTGGTTGGAGACAAACGGATCTTGATGGTAAGCGGTGAATGCTGCTCATGCACATGGCTGTGTTTTTTTAGTATTACTGATGCAAAGCAAACATTCCATTGCATATAACACAACTGGCCAACAAGCACAAAGCCTACTTGATGGTAAGCAGTTACAGAGCCCAACATGCGTTGACCGAGGAAAAAGAAACTAGTATTAAACTATCTTTGGCTAATCATTATTGGGTATTCGGATTAATTCGTAACTATTTCCTTAAAACGCGCGGCAAACGCACACCATTTGTCGAGTTTGCGCCACTAAAGATCACACGCTTCCTACCCTGCGAATCTGAAATAAAATCAAAGCGTAGCAATTGCTCTACTGCGTTCAACGCACTGTATGATCCATAAATTGAGTGCTACATACTTGTATGCGTGGGCACGCCAAAACAAAACGTTTGTGGTATAGTTACACCGTGTGGTATAGTCTAAATGTCGACCCACATACGTGTATCATAGTAATCGTTAAATTCCGATTTGCCATTTTGCTTTCACGGTAGCTTATGATGACACTAGTTGTAATGATTGTAGATTGCTGTATGAGTCTGGAGGCACTCTGACGGAACTCGAGTGCGCGAACCACGACCATCCATTAAAGGAGGCCATGACAGCTCCCAAACCCAACAAAATACCGCTCATCACTCAGGTAAGACATATGCTATACGTTTTTATTTATTGTTTTCTTTTATATTATATGCTGAAGCAGGTGACGGACTTGCTTGCTTGTTCGTATAAAATATAATAATTTTTCAAGTTTAGAATCTCTGTTGATAAAATTTCCTCAAGTTTTTATTTAACCTACTGTCCCTTTGTCGGACAAAGGCTACTCCTCAATTTATCCCTGAATCCCTGGCTGACACGGATGGAGCAATGGTTTATGTGGTCGCCTCGCCACTGCCGATTTGTATCCAACACGGAAAAATATTGTGTGGGTCCAGAAATGGTTGTTGCAAGTCTGGGTGTTCTTTGTGTCCATTTAAGTATTTGTAAAATACTGCACTAGAAATATTTCCTATATCGGAGGACCCGTGATACATTAAATATTTCCAATATGCTTGCGGAGTTGTCCTTTAAAAGTCATAAAAAAAGAATGCAAAGAAAATGTATACAGATAGATTTAAATGCCTAAAACTCTGTAAACATATTAAGGTGATGATAAGTTAGATTTTGCCAGGCCATTCGAATCAGTAAATATTATTACTACTTTTAAATTAATAGTGTGTCACTATTAATTCGATTTAGGTACAGTAAAACGTTATGTAAATTGATTTCGTTAACGTTTACAATTTCTGGCAATTAATGGCACAAGGGGTCTGGTGTATAATCGAATATAGCCCTTATAATAAATGGTGTTCCCCAGGGTATAATTTCATGCCCTTACTTATTTAATAAAGTATTATATTATACATCAAAGATGTGGTTCAAGATTTCAAATACAGTATTTTGACATGGATATTCATTGCAAAATATTACTAGATAATTTTACTACTTTTGATATATTGATTGTGATATATTTTCTTATTTATTAGTAATTCTTGATAGATCACTCGAACAAATTGTCTTTGGATGTTTTAGAAGGCGCATGAAACGATACCAGCAAATTTGTCGCTTCTAGAAAAGGAAGTAACCTCCGTGGCGTTAGACTGGAAAAGTATTAAGAACGTCACCGAGTGCAGCTGTTCTACGCCTCTGGACCATTTCAGCCGAAAGGTAAACACTATTTTTCTAAAAGCAGCTTGCTTAGCGGGCTTTTATTTAGCAGAAAATAAGATTTATTTTTCTGCAGCACACACGACGACACGGCTTTAGTGGCAGCGTCCAAATTCGTTATCGCTAATTTTGTAGATAACTCACAAGCGTGGTCAGGCGACTCGACTACTATTTATTATTCTTCTGATTGATATATCGAGCTATCAAGCTTTTCTTTAAGAACTCATTTCGGGAAGAAATCTGAAAGCTCCATTACCTTTTATGGTTGCCATCGTAGTGAGATTTTAGATCAAGTTGATAAGATTAACAGGTGGTATTTACACAATATGAAATATGTGCGATCTGGTTGTAGCTTAGATAATCACAGGAGGAAGTAGTAACAGTATGTATGTGTGCAGCATCACTGTTGGGGTTGCGGACGCTGTGTATGCACGCGCTGCGTGTCAGCGCGCGCCGCGCTCGTGGCGCTGGCCGCTCCCCGCCCCGCTCCGCTTTGCGCCGCCTGCGCCCCGCACACACCCAGCACTCCGCAGACACACGGTGAGTAACACAGCGCTCGTGGCGCTGGCCGCTCCCCGCCCCGCTCCGCTTTGCGCCGCCTGCGCCCCGCACACACCCAGCACTCCGCAGACACACGGTGAGTAACACAGCGCTCGTGGCGCTGGCCGCTCCCCGCCCCGCTCCGCTTTGCGCCGCCTGCGCCCCGCACACACCCAGCACTCCGCAGACACACGGTGAGTAACACAGCGCTCGTGGCGCTGGCCGCTCCCCGCCCCGCTCCGCTTTGCGCCGCCTGCGCCCCGCACACACCCAGCACTCCGCAGACACACGGTGAGTAACACAGCGCTCGTGGCGCTGGCCGCTCCCCGCCCCGCTCCGCTTTGCGCCGCCTGCGCCCCGCACACACCCAGCACTCCGCAGACACACGGTGAGTAACACAGCGCTCGTGGCGCTGGCCGCTCCCCGCCCCGCTCCGCTTTGCGCCGCCTGCGCCCCGCACACACCCAGCACTCCGCAGACACACGGTGAGTAACACAGCGCTCGTGGCGCTGGCCGCTCCCCGCCCCGCTCCGCTTTGCGCCGCCTGCGCCCCGCACACACCCAGCACTCCGCAGACACACGGTGAGTAACACAGCGCTCGTGGCGCTGGCCGCTCCCCGCCCCGCTCCGCTTTGCGCCGCCTGCGCCCCGCACACACCCAGCACTCCGCAGACACACGGTGAGTAACACAGCGCTCGTGGCGCTGGCCGCTCCCCGCCCCGCTCCGCTTTGCGCCGCCTGCGCCCCGCACACACCCAGCACTCCGCAGACACACGGTGAGTAACACAGCGCTCGTGGCGCTGGCCGCTCCCCGCCCCGCTCCGCTTTGCGCCGCCTGCGCCCCGCACACACCCAGCACTCCGCAGACACACGGTGAGTAACACAGCGCTCGTGGCGCTGGCCGCTCCCCGCCCCGCTCCGCTTTGCGCCGCCTGCGCCCCGCACACACCCAGCACTCCGCAGACACACGGTGAGTAACACAGCGCTCGTGGCGCTGGCCGCTCCCCGCCCCGCTCCGCTTTGCGCCGCCTGCGCCCCGCACACAACCAGCACTCCGCAGACACACGGTGAGTAACACAGCGCTCGTGGCGCTGGCCGCTCCCCGCCCCGCTCCGCTTTGCGCCGCCTGCGCCCCGCACACACCCAGCACTCCGCAGACACACGGTGAGTAACACAGCGCTCGTGGCGCTGGCCGCTCCCCGCCCCGCTCCGCTTTGCGCCGCCTGCGCCCCGCACACAACCAGCACTCCGCAGACACACGGTGAGTAACACAGCGCTCGTGGCGCTGGCCGCTCCCCGCCCCGCTCCGCTTTGCGCCGCCTGCGCCCCGCACACACCCAGCACTCCGCAGACACACGGTGAGTAACACAGCGCTCGTGGCGCTGGCCGCTCCCCGCCCCGCTCCGCTTTGCGCCGCCTGCGCCCCGCACACACCCAGCACTCCGCAGACACACGGTGAGTAACACAGCGCTCGTGGCGCTGGCCGCTCCCCGCCCCGCTCCGCTTTGCGCCGCCTGCGCCCCGCACACACCCAGCACTCCGCAGACACACGGTGAGTAACACAGCGCTCGTGGCGCTGGCCGCTCCCCGCCCCGCTCCGCTTTGCGCCGCCTGCGCCCCGCACACACCCAGCACTCCGCAGACACACGGTGAGTAACACAGCGCTCGTGGCGCTGGCCGCTCCCCGCCCCGCTCCGCTTTGCGCCGCCTGCGCCCCGCACACACCCAGCACTCCGCAGACACACGGTGAGTAACACAGCGCTCGTGGCGCTGGCCGCTCCCCGCCCCGCTCCGCTTTGCGCCGCCTGCGCCCCGCACACACCCAGCACTCCGCAGACACACGGTGAGTAACACAGCGCTCGTGGCGCTGGCCGCTCCCCGCCCCGCTCCGCTTTGCGCCGCCTGCGCCCCGCACACACCCAGCACTCCGCAGACACACGGTGAGTAACACAGCGCTCGTGGCGCTGGCCGCTCCCCGCCCCGCTCCGCTTTGCGCCGCCTGCGCCCCGCACACACCCAGCACTCCGCAGACACACGGTGAGTAACACAGCGCTCGTGGCGCTGGCCGCTCCCCGCCCCGCTCCGCTTTGCGCCGCCTGCGCCCCGCACACACCCAGCACTCCGCAGACACACGGTGAGTAACACAGCGCTCGTGGCGCTGGCCGCTCCCCGCCCCGCTCCGCTTTGCGCCGCCTGCGCCCCGCACACACCCAGCACTCCGCAGACACACGGTGAGTAACACAGCGCTCGTGGCGCTGGCCGCTCCCCGCCCCGCTCCGCTTTGCGCCGCCTGCGCCCCGCACACACCCAGCACTCCGCAGACACACGGTGAGTAACACAGCGCTCGTGGCGCTGGCCGCTCCCCGCCCCGCTCCGCTTTGCGCCGCCTGCGCCCCGCACACACCCAGCACTCTGCAGACACACGGTGAGTCACATTACTGCTTGCTTGTCCGTACCTGCCTCTGCACCAAGCTTTATGCTACACGATATATCTCACCTTCTTCTCAAACTTTAATATACTTCAAATTATATTATAATTACTACTTACATAATCGTAGGTAATACAGATACAGAACCAAAAGCTGATACAGACCTGTTGATACTGGAGGCGATATAGGCCATCTATTATAGTCTGTTTCAAATACGAAGTCTCACTTGACAGATGATCGTTGAACAGCAATAGTGAAGAGACCGTTTCAATCGATTTAGCACAAAATCGATTACCGGTAAACTTTATGTAATAAACTAAATAGTGCGTAACCATGGCAATGTAGAAATTTTTATTTTATTTTGATGTTTAAATTATTTAAGACCGACATCTATAGAAATAAATAGATGATTATGTTTGTGAAATAATTATGTATATCATGTTTTGTATAGATTCTAATTATTTTCAAATAGTCTTTAGTACCATACGTAATCATTGTTTATTTTATATGAAAATAGCTGACCTGCGCAACTTCGTCTGCTTCACGTAAGAAAATTTGCCCCGTTTTGCAACATTTTTCATTGATGCTTAGCTCCTATTGGTTGTAGCGTGATGTTATATAGCCTTTAGCTTTCCTCGATAAGTGAGCTATTCAGCACTAACATATTTTTTTTAATTCGAACCAGTAATTCCTGAGATTGGCGCGTCCAACCAAACAAACACTTCAGCTTTATAATATTAGTATAGATGTGTAGAGTTACGTGATATAAAGTGTCAAAACGGACTTTGTATTTAAAACAGCCTATAGCGAGATTTTGCCGCTTCTTTATTTATCCTTAATATGTACACACACACACACATACGCACGCACGCACGCACGCACGCACGCACGCACGCACGCACGCACACACGCACGCACGCAAGCACGCACGCACGCACGCACGCACGCACGCACGCACGCACGCACACGCACGCACGCACGCTCGCACGGAAGCACGCACGCATGCACGGACGCACGCACGGACGCACGCACGCACGCACGCACGCATGCACGCAAGGACGCACGCACGCATGCACGCACGCACGCACGGACGCACGCACGCACGCACGCACGCACGCGCGCACACACACACACACACACACACACACACACACACACACACACACACACACACACACACACACCAGAGATAGAGACGTTGTTTTATAACATGCTAAGATAAAGCCTAACAATATTCTTTCATTTTGCAGATATCCTGACACCGGCAAACTAGAAAATTCTCAGGGGGTGTTTAGGTACATTTATCTAATAGTCGAAGTATTATGCAATATGTTATGTAATATATATTACAACGTAAGACTAATATAGTAAAACAACCATAACTTTTATCGCCACATCCACACGCCTTTCTTCCAATAGCTCTCCTTTAAAAGAAGATCTATTGCCAGAAATATGTGTGCGTTTCTAATCCCAACATGTTGCCCATTGCTGTCAAATCTCTGTAGCTTGCATTTTTGATGTAAAAATATAATATAATTCTCATTAAATAATCAATACATTTATTGCTATATAAGTTCTAAACCGAATTCAATGTAAAGCACTAGATTATACTATTGTAAATATAATCTTTTCGATCTTTGTTAGCTTTACGTGTAAATTTTTATTTGTATAATATCTACTATTGTCTTACGTTTACGCGTATGTTACACATTGGAATTTAAATAGTTTTTACGCTTTACCATTGGCTTAAATAAGAGGGGAAAGTAGAGGGTGTTTACCTCAGGATGTTATGTTACAAACTTTAAATTCTATAGTGATAAGTCGGCCATCGCAGTTTAGAGGCCCTTTAAAATGACCCTAAATACGCCAATGCACACAACAAGATACCCTCGGATATAAAAAAAATGTTATCTCAGACAATACATTTAAAAGAGACTTGCTCATTTTATTGTATCAAATAAATAATTATTTATATCTATTGTAAATTAATTTTATCTATTAAACGGGTATCTGTGAATATATATTATCTGTTTAAGTTCAACATTGTAATTGTATTTCTATTATTAATATATTTAATTGTTATTTTTCTGACGACGAACACTCCTCTATTTATTTATCACGTTCTCATGGAAGTGATGTAAATCTTATATGAGAATAAATGTCTTGAAACCTAATGCGCCTCCCTACCGTCGCCTCGCAACTGCCACCGCGCCGAGTGCTGTGGCACAGTATACTAAGAACAGTAAGTCATCTTCATAGAAATGTGCCGCTGCCGGCTTGAATGTGTGCGTGCGCGCCGGCGCCGTGTACGCACGCGCTGCCACGCACACAATAGCATAATATACGGCGGAATACTGTGGCGGCAGCGTGAGCCGTACCGTGGGTGTGTCGTCTGATCAGGCGCGTTCAACTATCTACGCTGCACGCCCGCTCGCGTTCGCCTGCTCTCACGTTATGTTATATAATACACGTTATATCATATTAATAAAAACATAGTGCTGCTCATAATACGCAAATAATATTTAACTAAAAATAAAAGTGACAACCTGTAGTGCCAACGCAAGAATAGGCTAATAACTCGCCGAGCGGTCTTAGATAAACTACTGTTCTTAGTACCTATACCGTGGTTGTGGGCCCGATGGGGTCGATGGGCCCGTGTGGGGCACGGAACAAAAAAATATGAGATCCACAAATAGAACTTTCCGAGTCTGGGTGTTCTTTGTGTCCGTTGTTTGAAGTTTGTAAAGTCGCCCGCGACACAGGAAAAGAATCAAGCGCGAAACTAGGCTTTAAAAAAAAATACAAACATTTTAATCGCGTGAGTCATAAGTAAATTAATTTCAATGTGTATTATATATGCGCCTATATTATTATATGTACACACAGCTACACATCAAGTTAGACACCCTATATACGCACAACTACGCTAAATACAAAATAGAGAATTGTCGGAAAGGGAAGTGACTATGCACTGTCCAGTGCATAGTGGTGTCGATGTAATGGTAAGGATAGAGCGTAACAAAAATAGAACGCACTCTCTCGCACGATTCACAGTGTTCAACTTCTAATAGTTGAAAGTCCAAACAGTCTAGGTTGATGTGTCGCTGTGTGTACATACATATTTAGATCAAATTAATTATTTACTTGTAAAAGTATGAGTATAATCAACCACAAGTATGGGCCAATTTCTTTCTGCTTATGTACAGTCAGTGACATAAGTAGCTGAACTAACGACTGCACAGATGGTGTAGTGGTTTAAGTGGTCGCCTCGCCACTCCCACTGCATCGAGTATTGTGGGTTCGAATCCCACACGGGACAAAACTTTGTGAGATCCACAAATGGTTTTTACGAGTCTGGGTTGTGTCCGTTGTTTAAATCTTTGTAAAGTGCCCCGCGACACAGGAAATATTCCTGGTCCAGGAGTAGTATTTTTTTAAGTGAAATGAAAATGAAAAGGAACTCTGAATAAATATATGATAATATTTAATATTAATTTACTGCTTATGCGTTTATATTTTTTTGAGAGCGCCTTTGGTCCAGTTACTCTCTTACTCCCGTTTTTCTTCCTTCATCTATCATTAGGTTTTTGTTTATTACCTGTGTGGTAGGCAATGGCTTGGTTGTGTTGTCTCGGAATTGCTTCTCTGCCGTCCACTATAGTTTGACGATTGACAGCGGTCTGTTAGCCTGCGTTCGTTCGTTAGGCTAACAAACCGCTGTCATTCGTCAACGCTCACGGCAATCGCCTCCTCCCCCCTCCACGTCTCGCCGCGCGTTTTGGTCAAACTAACTAAAAGGATGTTAAGTGCTATGGAATAGACTTTTTAAGTCTTTTTAGTTGGCTTACGGCAGTTTTGTGATGTTAACATACAGAGAGCGGCAGGTACCGTTTACTGTCAGGTCGGTAGACAGCTAGACTGCCAACAAATTAAAAAAAAAAATCTTTCTATTATTCCGTATTTAAATATTGCTTTGAAATTAATTCTCTTTATTTTTATGTGTTTATATACTGTTATAGGCTTGCGTTTGATCGCAATCTCACCTGATCTTAAGTGAAGATGCAGTCGACGATGGAGCACGCTTGCCTAGAAGATACCTATTCACTCGCGACTTGAAGACACCCAGATTGTACTCATCGGGAAACACAGACTTAGGTAGTGAGTTCCACTCCTTTGTGGTACGCATTATAAAAGTGGAAGCAAAGCGCTTCGTGCGTAAATGTGGTAAATCTACCATGTACCTGTGCCGCTGGTCTGTTTGTCTGGTCGTCCGATGGTAAAATTCTCTATTAAATAATTAGTAAACTGTTCAGATAACTAATTACTGTGGTTGATTGCACGGATGGCGTAGTGGCTTAAGTGGTCGCCTCGCCACTGCCACTGCGCCGAGTGTTGTGGGTTCGAATCCCACACGATACAAAAAATTGTGAGAAGTCCCCCGCGATACAGGAAATATTCCTATTGCGGGAGTTGTCTTTTAAAAGAGATAGGATCGAAGATAGAAGATCTCGCATATGCTTATCGACATACGAGGGTGCAGTATGACGCATACGACCGTAAGGTGGTTTTGATAGAGAATTAAATTAGTACTATCCAGTGATTGGCCCGTTATACCATCAGTCGTGGTGTTGCTATAGTATTTTGTTACAAAGGTACTTATGAGCCAAAAGAAACTACAATTGGGAGATAACTACGCAATAAAAGGCAAACTCGTACCACAGAATACATATATACAGAGAGCCCGCCCAAAGCCCGATAACAAGCACGTTCGAATTAAACCAACTGAATGCAGTATAGCATTATATCGAGTTGATCTGAAATGGCAAATATCGAAGTTGGCGGTGCTAAACACCACCGTTCCTCGGAAAGCACGTAAGGCCGTTGGTCCTGCGCCTGATCTCTCTGCGGTCGTGTCGGATTACCTGTCCCATCGGATCATGAGGGTTAGGGAACAGAGAGTGCACTTGTGTTTGCGCACATACTTGTGCACATAGTATCTCCTGCGCAGATGGCCAGTCTCCGTTAGGATTGGCCGCCGTGACCGAAATTCGGTCTGGAGGACATTATTATTCTGTGGTTGCACTAATAACAGTAAATATGGTGGATGGCGGAAACTTGTTTATTTCATTTTCTTTCGCAGTTCTCCTAATTCATTTTTGCCTCATCTTTGACTGTTGACCCATTATGTTTAATAAACGTATACATACCAACCGTCATGTATATACGTTAAAATGTCTTCAAACGTGTATGTATACGTTAAAAGTTCCATTAAAATGTCCACGTTCACTGTGCAAAAAAAACCATTTCAACAATCCTTACTTAATTTTATAAATGTGAATGTGAGTTGGTTTGTTTCGCTTTCACGCCTTAACTACTTGTCCGATAATCATAAAACTTTGCATACACGTTGTCATGGGTACAGAAAAGGACATAGGGTAACTTTTATCCAGAAAAGTACTGTTCCCGGAGCATAGAATTTTTTTGACAATATCTAGATTTAGGCGAGCGATGCGACATGCTAAATCTAGTATTATATATATTTACTTGGTTTTTAAACAATCTATACTAATATTATAAGAGTTTGTTTGTTTGTTTGGTTAAACGCGCTAATCTCAGGAACTACTGGTTTGAATAATTGAAAATATATTTTAGTATTGGATAGTTCATTTATCGAGGAAGGCTTATAGGCTGTATAACATTACACTATGACCAATAGGAGCAGAGCATCAATGAAAATTGTTGCAGGAACGGGAAAAATTCTACGGGGAAGAAGCAGACGCAGTTGCGTGGGTCAGCTTGTAGTTACATATGTATACAACGTTTTTGATTTTTGGAGCATACAAACTTATGAATCATCCAAGTTAATAAAGTTTTGAAACATATGTTTAATCAGTATTAACAAGTTACAACAAGAGAGAATCGGCAATGAATTTCCGTAAATCTTAGAGTTCGAACAAATAATTCAAGTAATATGCAAAGGTCACATGCTACCACGTGACCTTGAGGTCAGAGGTCAAAGGTCTTAGTCATTTCAGGGTTATATCGATTATGCTGAGTCGAATAGCGTTGACCGCGAGTCTTTAGCCCTTACGGTTCTTGAGTTGAAAGTTGTATAACAGACGGACGGACGGACGTTGTCCGGACGTTGTGTTTTTTTCGAACTTTAATAAATATCATGTTTTGTCACAATAGATTATACAATACTAGATTTTGCCAGTGGCTTCGCTCCCGTAAATGTAGGTAAGGTTAGTTTAGTAACATTACTCTTTTCTGGATAAAAGGTACCGTATGACCTTTTCTGTTCCTGCCAACGTGTATGCGAAAGTTCACGATGATCGGTCGATTAGTTGAGGCGTGAAAGCGTAACAAACAAATAAACATTTACATTAATAATATTAAGTTAAGATTTTGTCATATTAGATGTAGACATTTAATTCCTATATTTTATATACACCTTAAAGAGGGTGACTATAACTATGCAAAATTTAAAGACATTGCCGATATTGTTCTTTTGTATCAGTAATACTTTCAAATGTCTCGTTCCAGTTGTCATTTTAAATTTAATAAAACGTTTGATTTAGTTGCGAACAACAAGGAAAAGATTGACTGAATACCTTGATAAGATATGCTAAACGAACTATTGGGTACTTATAAAGGACATTATGTACCCTATTCTTGTGACTCAATTTTACATTTACAGTAGCCTTTTATTCTGAATTCCGATAGGAATATATGTGACATTTTATTCTGTTTTTACTATAAAATGTCTCCTAGTTCTGTGCGCCTCTTGGCCTCCTCTAACATTTGCCACTGTGTTCTGTCTACCGCTGCACTTCTTCAATAGTGTCCTGCAGTGAATTTCAGGTCGTCCTCCTATCTTGTTTGTTGGGTTTTCCATCTCTTAGATACCAGTAGGAGCAGGGACTTAATAGTAAATAATAATAATAATAATAATAATATTCTATCACATACACACAACACCATCTAGCCCAAACTAAGCAGAGCTTGTACTATGGGTACTAGACAATGGATAAACATACATATATACTTTTTTTTTGTAAATACATACATATTATACATAGAACACTCAGACCAAGACAAACATCCATGTTCATGCACACAAATGTTTGACTTGTGCGGGAATCGAATATAAATATTAATAAGCTGATTGAAAATAAAAGACGCTTCAATATAAATACAGGTTATGTTTGCACTTATTCTTAATAAATAACCGAGTGCCTGTTGCCACATATTCTTGAATGTCAAACGAAAAAAATACTGGTTATTTCCTATTTACTTAGATCCCTAGAGGCAGTATTTTTATGTATTTTAAATAAAGTTACTTGACTGTAGAAGCAAATTCTAAGCTTATGCGATCACTAAAGCGTAAAGCGTAATGTACCTAACATTTGTAAAAATTAGCATGGGCTCGTAATATCAATTATTATAATACAATGTTTAAATATTCTAGATGCCGAAGTAGACATTGTCCTTCTTCCTAATATTATTATAAATGTGTTTGTAACTTAATCAAAAACGTTGTACCAATTTAGATGAAACTTTGCATAAAGATAGATCATGTTTGGAATTAACTCAAAGCTTAATTTTGTTCAGTATGCGTTGCCGATGGCATCACCCAGGCATGGCTGCGGGCTGAAACTATCATGTAATTGCCACAAGTTTCTTTGTAGATCAATCTGCGAATGATATAACGGGCTTTAGACTGAGGCTTGAAATGTATTATGTAAGTGGCGCCGCCTAGCGTATGTAATGTGTATTAGCAGCGTTTATGAAACGGGCGCTTAAGGTATATTAAGATCTCATTATATTATTAGTTATAATCTTTTAATTTTGCTAGCAATATGATCGAATTTATTTATTAATACATGTTACCATGACATTTTTATAAATAAGACATATTATGGTAATATTTGTTTCTAGACAAATCTTAAGAGTAAAATATGTAGGCTCGGAGTGTTGGCTAGGTGTAATTTATTATCCTGAATCCAATCTTGTGCTACGTCATGGCATTGACTTTTTGTATATCTGTCTGGAAGCGCAATTAATTTTAGCCCAATTTTTCATGCATTTGATATACTTATTTTAATTGATATTATATCTGTACTCCGTTTTTTGAATAAGTATAATGTGTTGAGCAAGTTCAAAGATTATTTTAATAGCATTGTATAATATTACTGAAAGAAATGTCATTACGTAAAGTTAAGTAAAAAAAATATTAGTCCTATGCTTGTAAATAATAGATAATTATATTGTTCTATAATACCATCAATATGAAAATATATGTATATCAGTAATAAAAATAATGTATTTTATTTTAATGTATATTCGATTTTAGAGTATGCTACATTAAATTCAACACATTCGAGGGAGCTAAAATAGCAACGACACGTGCATTTAAAATAATATCTCATTGTTCTGTATGTGCATGTCTCGAAATTGCTTCAGTGGATACGCCACCCTTAAGTTTTTCGCGACATAGGACCTTACACAATTACTAGAAATGACAGTAAATACTATTAATTGTTTCAACTACCAAACAAAATTGGCATTACACAGCAGCCTATTAAAATTTATTGACTACTAAAGTAACTAAAAGCAATAAAAGTCAAATTCACTAACAAGCAATTAGCTGGCAACACTTACTGAGTGACTTTTAAAAATCATTTATACCACTATTGAGTGGTCCAGCAGAATGTTTTGTCGCATACTAATTTTATTGAGCGTTATTTATTTAACTGCCTGCGAAATAAAAAAGAAATCAGACGATGTTGAGAAGAATCGAATGATTGGTATCGATACCAGTCACGATTTTAAAATCGACAAAGATACTGTTATAACACGGAATATGAAATTGGAAAAACGTAATCGTGGACCAAAATGTAAGTAATATTATAATTATAATCAACTGAATTTTGCAGAAGCATGGCGATCGATAAATAACAGGTCCGGTCGTTCAAGATAACTGGCATCGAAGAGAGAAAGGATTGCATTTCGCATGCATAGGTCATAGTGGCTTGTTTCAGAGTCAGTTCAAATAGAAGCTTAGTGACGTAGGTACTTAAGTGAGACACAAAAATATGAGGCTTTCAAATAGTTTGTCCGAGTTTAAGCACTCTTTACATATTTGTGTATGTTATTTTCAATACCGATAAGAAATCGTCGCGGTATAGAAACTATCGCATACAACCCAAAATGTTGTCTTTGTTAAAACCAATTATTCGACATAGACAGCTGTTTGTCTACAAAGGTTTTAAGTTAAAGTTGGCTATAAAGTAAGTAAGTATATAAATAATATAAACGCCAGAACTTAATTATTAATATATTATTTATATATCACAGTGCTGTAATTTGAATTTATTACATTATGTGATTGAGTATTCTATACGTATTTTATGAATGCTGCACTACCATAGCGATAATAGATCTCATGTTCTTTTAAAATGTCTCAATTTTACGACAATTTTATAAGTAAAAAAAGTATATATAAATAGGTAAGTTCTATATCGGCATGATAGATATCATCACACAATTAAATTTGATTTTAAGCGGCTCCAAATAAGAACGAAGAGGAACGCGAGCCTGATTGGTCTTACAGTTCTCTTCCTAAAGAAGTGGTTTCGCACGTCGACCAGTTCAAACAAAATATGACTGAATGTTTGAAAGAAGTGCAAGCTAACGACAAGCGGGCTGTGAAACGTCTCTCACCCAAAATGGAATCACCGGTTCATGCGGAATGCCTTATTGCTTGCGTTTTGAAGCGCAATGGTGTCATTCATAATATGAAAATAAATAAAGGTAATATGTTATATCGCCAAACCAATTATTTTTGTCGTAATTTTTAATATTGATATTTTTTTTTATAACGTTGGTACCTGAATGGGCTGGAATCGAAGCCAAGGCCTACCGATGGCAAGCCCTACCTCAACCAAAACGAAAACTTGACTGATACCCTTGGTATTGTAAACAATTTATTAATTTGGTTGACATAAACATACCAACGACTCAACATAAAACAATCTATCATTCACAAAGATACTCAATTATAGCCGCCGTCCAACAGTTTATCATCGTTACATTGTAATATGTCACCAAAAATAACTTTTTTTATATGTTGCAGACAACTTACTAACACTAGTGAGCAAATTCTATTCTAAGGACACAAAACTTATGAAGAAACTTGACAAAAATCTGGATCGGTGTATTGAAATGAGTATACACTATCAAGATGAGTGCCTATTGGCATCGCACCTTAATGAATGCACTAACGAATTGATGGCAAGTAACAAGCACAAAATTTCTGTAAACTATTAAAATGCTGTTGATAAAGAAATTTAGTTTTATTTCAAAACTATAGCTTAAAGATTAAAAGCTTAGAACAGTCCCAAATAGGCTTGTTAATAAAATGTTACCGACTTTTTATAATAGCCAGCTATATAATAATATGTTTGTAGATTTGTATATTTCCTAGAATTCTACAAAGTTTACAGCGTCAAGCTATTACAATGTTTAAAAGTCTGATTTGGCCACACTGTAGGCATGTCGATCTAATATCGAAATCTGAGCGATCGACAATGGAATTTAGTAATCAATTGCTTGGTTTAATCGAGAATTAGTTTCTCTGTCATTTACGAGTTCATTAGTTAGTGTAACACTGAATACCAAGTCCCCGTAAGTTTACAAATATGAATCACTTAATAACGAATGCATCCTCCCACGATTAACTTATCGTCGAAGCCATGCAATCTCGAATAACATAACGTCTAATTCACTATCACGAATCTCTTAATAACGCTTCAATAGAGCAAATAATCCTTAATCCTTATTGTAATTTCAAAACTTATTGTTAAATTGGCTGTATGAGATGTTGCCTTTGCCTTTGTCTTTCCAAATGTTGGAATTTGCTTTTTCAAAGAAAGCGCGCAATTATTTTGAATTAAGTATATTTTCCATTGGGCAATATTATTTGCGAGCAGCGTGGCGAAATTGCACTTCATATTATTTCAAAATAATAAAAGCGTATTGTTACACGACAGATATGTTTTCACTTTACATACATAAACGTTTAAATACAAAATGTTATTGCCAGTGTGCAAAAAGGCTATGAATAGCGAATAATTACTTAGGTAAGTAGTTTATTAATTATTATACTTGTATACATACGTTTTATATTCTATTTATGCAAAAACTGCTTGCAATATTTTATATATAGCAAGTTCTTGCAACTCACGAAAGCGAGCGGACTTTATTTGTGGTAAACGCGTATATTATGTATGTATAAGTATGTCATTGTGTCAAAGTGTACGTCAGAGCAAAATTGGTATGGTTAGCTTAAAAAAGATAAAAATAATTCTTGTGTACAAATGTCAAATAATTATTATAAAAACGCTACTTACTAATTATTAGGTTTATTATGTGCAATATTAATCCTCTTCGTGTAAACTGTCACTGTCACTTACAAACTCATTGGTTTCGCTGCTACTTGATTCACCTACATTGATGACAAACTCGAAATCGTAATCAAAATATTTCATGTATTCCTTTTCTATTTTTCTACGTGCTTGCAGGTATTAAACCAAATGTTGTTCCCAATGCTGTCCAAGCCCTCAAATATTAAATTTTGAACTGCAGTCACGTTTTGTCCAATGTTTTTCGCTGCTCTTTGATTTTTTATGATGCCCCGGATGTTTTTGATCGCTTTAAGCTCGTGATGATATGGTGGCAGTCGCAATATGTCGAAACCCTTGCTCCTTATTATATCATCAATTTCAAATCTTACAAAGCGCTCTTTATTCTTTTTTATTAAATCGTATAGTTCTATTTTGCGCGACCGTTCGTCAAATGGAACCGTACTGCCAGCCACATTTGCATGTCGTTCTTGCAGGAATTTGACGTAGGTATTTTACTGTTTCGGGTGTGATACGAAGCATTATCCATCACAATAACTGACTTTTCTGGCAAGTTCGACAGAAGCTTCACGTTTAGCCACTTGCCATAATTCTCTAAATTCATGCTGGAGTGATAATCTCCAGTTGTAGATGCTGCTTTGTACATTAATGAAGCATTTTAATAAAACACTACTTGTGTCTGCATGCACTATAATGAAACGGCTGTCCGTTCTCAACTTCTTTGTAAACAACATGTCTTTTTGGCTGGAATTGTTTTTCCAGTCTCCAGGTATTTTGTCGTACGTGAGAAGTTAGTACGTATGTTTCATCTGTATATACAATAGGACAGCTTTCTGAACGGTAACAGAGGATTTTTTCTAAAAATTAAAACACTATAATTGTATGTCGTGTCTTTCTTGTAACGATTTGCGGTTGTCTCCAATTTTTTTCCATTTGTAACCCATTTCTATGAGCAAAGTACCTAAAGTGCTCAAACATCCGTCAAAACCAATTTTCTCTCAAAATTAACTGAATTTTTGCCAAAGTAGGTATTTCTTGTTGTTCGATATGAAAATTTTGAATTGTAGTTCGAATAATTTCACGGTTCATCAATATGTACCGTTAATTCAAGTTAAACAATTCGAACTTGAATTTGCCGTCTCTTTTACGTCGTTTTTTCATGGGTGATGTAAACTTGGCAGAAGGAGAGGGCAAGTTCATTTCTTCTTTTAAAATTCTAGTAACAGTGCGTTCACCGACTCCCGTTGCTGCGACGCCTGCGGTACGTTTTAGTACATTAGCTAAAGGACTTAAATCTCATCTGTCAATATTATTCGCTTTCATGAAATTGTATTCTTCTAGAAGAAAGTGAAATACTTTGGCAATAATTGCTCGTCCGTAAACAAATAAAACATTATTAAAAATCAAAAACAATAAATCTTTGCCTGAGAAGTCATAAAACTGTAGCTAAAATTATATTAAGAACGGAGCTATTTTTATACTTCAGTGTATTGAAATTAAACTACTATATACGGATTTTATCGCGTTGCTTATTTGACACTTTATTACATAATTTTGAAAATTGTTACACTACTACTACTATTAAACTTTACTAATTTTTAAGCTAATTAAATTATTATTGAAACTATTTTGATTTAATTAAATTTTACACTTTTCCCGACGTTTCGGTTGCTTTTTAGCAGCCATGGTCACGGGGAGACTAGGATGGTAGTTGTCTCAATGTTCCAGTGTAGTTATTTCAAAGTACCCGAACATAATTTAATCATTGGTGTTTCTATTTACGCAGAATGAGCTTAAAGTATCATGAAGTCTAGCTGTGGTTTGCTTCTTCTTGGGTTTGACTATTTGTATTACTGGATCCCAAGCTGGTGGTCGTTATGTAATAAAGTGTCAAATAAACAACGCGATAAAATCCGTATATAGTAGTTTAATTTCAATGAATAATATTCGCGTACATCAGTGTACTAAATAAATTTAATATTTTATTTATGAACATTTTTTCCGGGTCTTTTGAACGATTCTCTATACGACGCTATATTTACTTATTTCCGACGACTCCACCTTGTACGACTTATATTTCTCTAAGTCAGTGAGTGAGTGAGTAATAATTAGGTATAGTTAAATAAAAATATAACACTTCGTGAATACAACACTGGTCACATTAGTGCAATTCTTTTTCGATTGTGAAGTGTCATTACTGTCTTTGGTAAATATCTTTGCAACGTAGATGAAGTGGAGTATTAATAAACTGTCAACGCTTTGCAGAAAGCGTATGTTTTCCGTCGTAACATTTGCTATTGAAGTCTTTTGATTTTATTATGCAACATTTTTGTCGGTCTAATGATGGAGAAGTAGTCAGTAATGTTTGAGTTGTATCGTAGTTGTTCTTGTTCAAAAGTATGTAGATAAGTTTATTGTTTTTGGCTAACTTAGAAAACATGGGTTGAGTGTTCGTTGTTCTTGTACAGCTTTATATTTGTCTGATAATGCATACTTAAAGCTGTGATAACAGTACAATAAAACGAAAAGTGTGAGCACTGTTCGCTTTTTTAGATTACATGCAATAGCATGCGTCATAGGTTATGATTGTTAGTAGTGTGTGTACCTTTCAAAGGTCGTCTATGTACAATTTCTATACTCGAATGTAATATAAAATAGTCGTTTTGTTCTAACAAATATCTATAATCTGAAGATTTTGTGTTTCGTCTTACCATTTATGGAGTTGAAGGCATAAAATAAGGGTGTAATTTTGAAGCAAGGTTTTATGGTTTTATCTTGTTTTCTTATTATTGTATTGATGAAGTTTTCTTGTTTGCACTTTCTAACAGCAAACACTTACTCTTCCTGGTTGTATATCCCAGATAGTGATTTGTTCTACCCTTAACATTGTCTTTAGATAACTGCACTCCCCCATATTCCTGCACTGATAGCAATGATATATTCAAAATGTAAAAGATTTAATGGATTTTCTTTAGAAAATTGTTTTCAATTTGCCTATCTGTTCCTGATTGCACAATAAACAAATAATTTGTTCTAAGTTAGGTCTCTGTCTCACTCTGCTTAGTTTGGGCTAGATGGTGTTGTGTGTATGTGGTAGAATATTATATTATTATTATAATAATTATAACTAGGTTGTGGAGATTATGTATATTTTTAAAACAAGAGGTCATCGTCAGTTGTAGAAAAATCTGTTATTGACAAATTTGGAAACTTATGAACAAAAGAACTGAAAATATCTTTATTTGTTTCATATTCAAAAGTCTGTAAATCTTGTTGTGTCCTTTAACTTACCTTAATATTTTAACCTTTGGTATACCTGGAGGCAATAAGTCACACAGTATGCCTGGTGGGTCTGTCAGACCCGGTTTTTAACTTATTATTACTCATATTAATAATTAAAATATCATGACGGCCTCGATGGCGTAGTGGTTGGTGTAACCGACTGCCACGCCTGAGGTCGCGGGTTCGATTCCCGCACAAGTCAAACATTTGTGTGCATGAACATGGATGTTTGTCTTGGTCTGGGTGTTTCTATGTATAATATGTATGTATTTACAAAAAAAAAAAAAGCATATAATAATATGTATGTTTATCCATTGTCTAGAACCCATAGTACAAGCTCTGCTTAGTTTGGGCTAGATGGTGTTGTGTGTATGTGGTAGAATATTATTATTATTATTATATTATTATTATTATTATTATTATATTATTATTATTATATTATTATTATTATATTATTATATAATTTTTGATAAATAAATTATTATAACGTACTTTACTAGAGGTGTAAATTAGAAAATAAAACACCAAAATATTGCTAATCAACAACTTTTACTATCAATTTTTCTAATTAAACTTAGGTAGTGTTTTATAACAAAAAAATTACTTCTTTATTCTTATAAATTCATCACACATTACTTATTAAAAACTAAAGAGATCTTAATCAGACTATAATAAAATATAAGGCACTTCCGTATACTTATAAATAACTAATAACATTCAGTTTTCATCACTTCTATCAACATTTTCCAGGGCTCTGGTTCTGAAGCAAATTGTACATTGGAAAATTGCAGGTTATTCCTGTTGTCCCCCAGGTCTTTGGCTCCACTGGGGATTAATGGGATTTTTCTTCCTGTTGTCCCCCAGCGGGGACAATGGGAAGGATTTTTCCTTTTGTCACCCAGAATTTTGGGCTCGCTGGGGGCTAATGGGATTTTCTTGCCTGTTGTCCCCCCGCGGGGTGAATGGGAAGAATTTTTCCCTTTGTCCCGCAGAACTTGAGCCCACTAGGGGCCAATAGGATATTTTTTTCCTGTTATCCCTCAGCGGAGACAATGAGAGTTTAAAGTAATAAAACTACGTAAATTTTAAAATAAATATTTACTTTTTGTACTGAAGTATAACAATCAATGAAATATAAAAGAAAATTGTATAGCAATGTAAATAGCTTAAAACTATAGTAACAACAAACTAAACACATCTAAAACGTATATTAGGTATATAATTATACATTAAAAATAACATTTCTGCAATAAACACAGAACGCGAATTATTAATTAACGCGATCATCATGTTAACCACGTGCGGCGTTACGATTAGCCCTCGCCGAGCTCCACCAATCGTAATGCCGAACGCTGTGAACGCCACGATAGCTCAATCGTAAAAAAAAAGCTCATCTTCAGTTTCCTCAGTAGTTGTTGATGATAATATAAAAAAAATAAGTAATCAAATAAATGAAACATCTTGCAGAGCTTAGTACTTACGTCAAGTAAATAAAGAGCTTCTAATAATAAAATGTATATATAAATAATATCTTATAAATAAGGTAACTGGAATGTTTTAATAATATAACATCTTTAGTAACTTTCATCACTCGATAAAATTACATTATCACAGTTATTACAATTATTTTGTATTTTGATGCTTAATTACTAAATTCGTACTTTTGTATAGCAAGAGATACCCAGCACGCATGTATCCGCAGTAATTTAAAATTGACTATTATACATGCAAATCACAGATTTATATTAAAACTAAGACTTATACCTACCAAATTAATTTCTGACCATTTCCAAAAAGTGGCACACAGAATAAGCTCCATTTGGCTTTCCTGAATGAACTAGTCTTTCAAAATGTATTTCTCAGGTCGCTTCTTTAAATAGTTTTGCTTTATTCTAACGTTGTTATAGTCAGAATCTTGTTTTTCTAGAAGCTACATAATGTTTGGTTTCTTTTTAATGTTAACCTGTTTTAATTAATTGTGTCATGATTCAATACTGTTGGTTGTCCTGTGCCTTTGACCAAATACACACCACTCTGATATGAATTCTTCTTTACTTGACCAATGTTTTCCGATATATTTTCTAAACTTCTTCATCTTTGGATCTTCCGCTGTATGTCTGGTTATATAAGCCCAACCATTAATTATTTCTGTTTCTAGGAGTAGCGGCAATGCGGCAGTAAGAGATATTTCCCGTAATTGTTTCTTATTTAAAGATCTCTTTTAAGGCCCAATTTCTGTGCCTTTTTAATACTATTTTTTATATTTTTTTTATTTTTAAATTGAAAATTGCATCCTCTTAATAAAACTGAAGGAAATTTAGGACACAACTCAGGTATATGAGATTTTATAATTTTAAATAAGATAACACATGATTTAGCGTCTCTGTTGCTCATAAGGGCATAAATTAATGGGACAATATTTGTACTCTCATTTGTGCTACGATAGTCACCATGTATGGTGTACAATTGTTCAAACGGCTGTGTCCAATAGTGAAACGTGCCATCGCTAAGATAGTCAGTAATAACATGTATAATTTTTCTTGCTTCCAGGCTTGAAAAGAGCGATGATTCGAGTTCCATCTGAACAATAGTCTGCCAAGATCGAGTATTCCCGTTCGTCCCATCGACATAGTCCCCCGAGGGGGACGAACGGGTATTCGTTATTTATTTTCCCGATGGACCCCTAATTTTTTTGGGAGGGACGAACGGGTATAACTTTTTATTCTTTTTTTAGTTCTATTGCTCCCACCAAATAATTAAGACAGGTGGTTTTAATTGGTAAAAAAAACAAATTTGAAATAAAAATCAGTCATTTATTAAGGAATATAGATCACAGTAAAAATTACAGAATCAACTAATTCTTAAATAGTCCTAATTCTTACAAAGTAACATTTGCTTAATTTGCTTGCACAATTTAAAAATCAAAATAAATCAAAAAACAACATGTATAAAATCAAAGTGAAAAAACGTGAACAAGAAACATCATAAAGAGTACCTAACAACAATAAAAAATTCTCAATTATTGAAGAAAGTAGTCGAGGTCATAACACTAGGCACTAATAATTATCGCACACAAAGCCTAGAGTTTAAATCACATTTACACAACCATCGAGCTCTTTACTTATGATTAATATTTAAGTAAGTTTTTCTAAAAAATGTCCTACAGTTATTTCTGAATTAAGAAGTTGCATTTGGCAATTCATAACATATTGGTCTGTCAAGATTGAATGTAGCTTACGCCGTTTTGGATTTTGTTTTGCTTTCACACTGTTTAAGTTAGTGTCTTGATGTAACACCGTAAGCAATTTTAAAATATTAGGTTTTTTTGCCTATGACACTATTTAATTTAAAATGCCACCCTTCGGCAAAGTTATTAGTACGATGTCGTTTTCCAAAACTGCACCACACTTTTATAAAATTCAGTTTAAGCCACTGCGATAGCATGTATTGCCGAAAATTTTCACTTTGGCTATCATCGGGGCTTTCGCTAGCGATATAAAACCAGCCTTCAAAAATACGGTCCTCTGGTAATAATGGAAGCACCGCACTTAGGGCTGCTTGACGTATTAAAAATTTATTTTTTGTTAGATTTAATTCACTGCCTGTTCTCCAAATAGCGTTACTAAAATGATAGTAACAGCCGTGGATATTTATCTCTGAAAAAATTGTACGCATAGCAGACATAGCTGCTTCATCAAAATCACTGGTAAATGATGTAGGATTCCAATCGTTGATTTGAGATTTAACGAGTCTGAAAAGTATCTCGTATGTTTTTTTTTTACGGTTTGACATTAAAGCGTAGAATAATGGGGTCATAGATGTGCTTTGATTATTACTTCCTAAATCACCATGAACGGTGTAGAGCTGTTGGAATGGAGGTGGACAACTCATGTACCGTCACCAAATATATTTTTTAAAACTATCAATTTTTCTTTAGCTTCTTGGGAACAAAAAATGAGTAAGCGTGTGTTACCATAACTGTAATCTGCTAACAAAAATGATTGAAATTTTGGAGGAACCTCAACAGTTTTAACGTCTTTGAAAGTGATTTCACTCATATTATTAGTGCTATTTCGATGGCGATACAAAGTGCTTTTGATGTTTTCAAACTTGGTTATGTCTTTGGGTGAAGTTACTTTATCAAGCCCTTCGTACAAAATTTTCGAAATTGTTGAATGAAAGGCGGCTGGTATGCAAGGTACATCATCAGAAGTTATATTTTTCTTGCATTCATCAATATGGATGGCTATTATGTTTTTGTTGAAGTCCGGTGTACAGGATGTGTGTGTGGTTTCTTTCAAAATTTGATCATTCTGCAATAAACGTGCATAATTGATTTACCCATTGTCTGATTTTGCATGAAAAAAGAAGTAAAAAAGTAGGCAAGTACTTACTTTTATACCCCCTGTACTTATTCTTTCTTCTAAGATGACATTCCCAAACAACAGCTCCACTTTTGTGTTGCTTTTTCCTTAAAAATTGGTATCCAGCACGCAGAAGCACGATTCCACCTTTTCTTTGTATATACTGTAAACAGCTTCCTGTACTACCAGAGGGACCAGGATGCGCTGCTTGTGACATTGTTGAACTAAAATACAGGAGACAATAATTACACACTTATTAATATAATTTAGAATTATATTTAATAATATGTGTACCTATACTACAGAATACAAACATGGATACCGTACATTATTAGTCTAAATTAATAAGACATGAGACAATATAGTATTAACTATAAGCAATCTAATAATATTTAAAACATAAAAAGGAGTTACTTACATCAGTAGTTTTCCACAGAATTCGTGTCGAATATATATTATTACATTAACACCCGTGCACTTTCATTGTTTTGTCAACACTAACCCGACCGGTCTAATTTAAGAATAGGAATTGGTGAGAATGTCAGGTAAACCAATAGGGTTTACGCAAATAACACAATGTTATCGGCACTCTTTTGTTAAAGTACCGGCATCGCCGGCGCATCCCGCCAGAGCTGTTACATTTAGTGTAGGTAAACGTTTTAAATTAAACAAACAAATAAGTATGTTTTTATAATTCATAAACAAATAAAGAAGAATTTTGAAAAATAATAATAAAATCTAACAACGTAACCAATTTAAAAGTAAACAACGAATAAACATTTTATACACAAATCTTTTTAGTGGGACGACTGGCACTAATCGAAGAACATATTCCCATTCGTCCCCTCTTGAATTAGGAATGGGACGATCGGGAACTAATTAAATATTATTTTTGTGACTTCCCGTTCGTCCCCCTCGGGGGACGAAGTCGATAGGACGAACGGGAATACTCCGCCAAGATGAATTCATTAAATTTTGGCGGTATATGTATACCTACATCTTCCACATATTTATTATATAGCTTCGTTACTTCAGCAATTTTATTTCTATGCTTTTATAGGGAAGTCTTAATCTTTTTAAATTAAGGTATCTCGCATATTAGATCCATTCTCTTATCCTTTAAATTTGTTACCATTTTATTATATGCAGAAGAAACTGCTGGGAATTCTGGCGATGTTATATAATAATTTTTACAGTTTTAGACAGCCATATCCAAATAATTTCTATTAAAGTCAGGAGTACATTTGTGATTTTACTCCTGTACAATGTTCTGTCCCTGTAACAATGTATAATATTTAGGTTGCTATTTCTATGTGTATCATGACCATCTTGTTAGATATAAGAAAATATAAGCTAAGTACATATTTTCTTTTCTAATTAACTGACATTGCAAATGTTATGAATGCCTAAGTTTTGTAACCTTATTAGATTATTTTCAACATATTATTTGCGCAAACAGAATCTAAGCAAAGCAAGTGCTATTCATTGCATTAGAATAACTTGCTTTTTTATAAAAAGAAAACTGTCACACTAGGGATTGAGCTCTGTGTCGCGGGGTACTTTACAAACATACAATTAACGGACACAAAGTACATCCAGACTCACATCAATTATTTGAGGATCACACAAATAATTGTCCTGTGTGGGATTCGAACCCATAAAACTTGGCGAGGCTTCAGCGGCGAGGCGACCGCTTAAACTACTACACCAAACAACTATGTGCCAATGCAATAGAGAATACACAAATATTAATGTTTTATTTATCAATATTCACTAAACAATATAACTATAACTAAGAAATTATTAATGTACTTACATGAATATTTACTACACCTAGACCCTTAAGGCGCATTATGTCCAATTCGCAAAATGTCCAGCTGGCACAAAATGTCCAATTCTCACAACGTCCAATTCGCAAATTCTCCAATTCTCACAACGTCCAAATCGCAATTGGTCCAATTCGTAATTGGTCCAATTCGCAATTGGTCCAATTCGCAATTGGTCCAGTTCGTAATATTAGAAGTCGTCCTTCATTTCAAGAGGCGTTTTTGACAACTTTCTGAGTGTTGAGATTCAGCTCAAAGTAAAAATACATTTATATTTCTGATCATCACTTTTATTTAACAAATAAGACATATCTATATTATCGTATATCTATTATAATTTGGTTATAATTTTGATCATAACATAATAAGTACTTTTAAAAAAAATAAACATACCGTAAAATCAGGTAACTATAGTCCAAAATAAAGTACCCTAAACTTTAGACCTTTGTATATACAAAATCATTGGCAATATTGACACAGAGTTTGATGAAATCTGTAGCACACTAAATTTTGAATTAGTTGTAGCAGTTGTTATACCTTAACCCTTTAGTTCGCAAGGAAACTAAATCTGTATTTTTGTGTTTTTTTTTAGTTTATATGTATGTAAATAGTATATAAATGTACATAAAAATAAATAAATAAATCTAGTTTGTGCAACTTTTGGAAAAACATATGTTAAAAATACTCAACGTTGCGATGTATTGGGAAAATTAGGTGGTAAAATGAACGTTAAGTATTTTCAACATTGCGATATATGTAGGTTTTTGAGATTTTTATAAAATAAACACTTATTCACAATTATCATGCATTTATTATAAAAAAATATAATTGAAAAAGACATAAAAAGGACAATCAGTCATGAATATTATAAAAATGAACGATAAATCACCCAAAAGGTACCTACTGTAAAACATGATAGTTATAAAAACAGTTCCTTTTAGATACAAAACATAGCCGTAAATTACATTTTGTACAATTCACATTTGTATAACCCGTTTTACAGAATTTGCAACGCCCATAGGATAAAAATGTAGGCCAGTGTCCCGTGTTGTCATACCTGACCGAATCAGGAGGTCTTGGAGCACTAGGAGTTTGTATGTGCTGCTTGGCGTTGTCCACTTTTTCGTTGGTTTGTCTAATTCGGTTTTTGTGTAACAGTTCATTTACAATTTGAACTCTAAACTTTTTCAAGCTAAGACATTTTTTTGCATCTGGGCTTTCCCGTCTGTATGACAACCAGGCATTGTTTACGCATATGTCAAGCGTTTGGGAGAAAATCGCCATGTACCATCTTTTGGTTTTGAAAGCAGATCTGTACAATGCAATCAACATATCTGCCAAGTCTACACCGCCCATGTGAGCGTTATATTCCTTTACTATTCGAGGACAGTTCACTTCAATCTTAGCTTTACTTTCTTTGCAGTATCTTTGAATTTTCCCCAACGGATAAGAGTCAACAAACGAACTTGCTAGCGTGACCACCTTGTTATCCAACCATTTTACAACAGCTATTTTATTGTTATTGCAGACGACCTGTTTACTTGCACCTCTACCTTTCTTGGACAATTGCTTGTCAGTCAACATTTTATTTTGACATCCTCGCAAGCGATTGGCTTTTATTGTTCCAAGGCTAAAAATACCATACTCTTCCCGTAAATGGTGAATTAACTCTAAAGAGGTAAAAAAGTTGTCAAAGTATACTGTTGCCGGCTTCGCTTCTATAGTCTTACAGAGCGCCAAAACAACTTTGGCCCCAAGACCTAAACTATTTTCATAGTCCGTGAAAGTGTTATTTCGAAAGGTGTCCTCCCCAGCGTAAGGAATAAAATCGTACACTAGCCCAGATACGCCAGCTCTCACAAATATTTTAAACCCCCATTTTTTGGGTTTTTTCGGTAAGTATTGACGTCTACTGCCTGCCCTAGTACCTTTATAGGGTACCATCATTTCGTCAATACTATATCTCCCTTCTTCCTTAAGTTTTAGGCAATTACGTCTCACCATTTCTAAAAGTGGTCGAACTTTAAAATAGCGATCATCATTCATGTCCAAGTTGTCCACAAAATGAAGATATTTTCTGATTTTTTCGTACATTTTGATCGGCATGATATCTGCGATGGAGGGATATCTTAATTCGCGACTCCAATAATCCTTGTATGATGGCATTTGCACCACGCCCATCATAAGAGTAATGGCTAAAAAGTCCCGTATATTATCATTAGAGACATTTGCGCATTTGGCAGCATCATTTTGTACTGAATATAAGTTTGTATGAGCTGTAATCAAATTAATAACATCTTCTGAAAAAAAAATGTAGAAGTAGTCTAAAGGGGACATCGCATTTGAATCAATCGGAACATCAAGTATAGTTGGTTCGATATGTGCTGTGTATTTAAATTTAGCAGTTTTCCATTTGAATAACAACGGTTTTCTCACATACTTTTTTATTTTCTTAGCAACAATTTTAGGTGTTGTATTAGCTCGCCTCTTGGAACGTGTCGCTGGGGATATATTTGAAGAAACTTGTGGGGATAAGACAGATGAAACTTGAGGTGATAAAATAGACGAAACTTGAGGTGATAGAATAGACGAAACTGACTGGAGAACGGGAAGTTGATGTGATGTATTGTCTGGAGGGAACATGTTATTCATGACGGGTGTCAATGGAACAGTTTCTTCATCGGATAAGAAAGGCGTGGGAGACTCATTTCCAGTACTATCAAGGTCCAAGTCGTTAAGTGAAGAAGGGTATGACCTGGGTTCGGAGCTAGAATAAGAGTTTTCACGTTTTTTCGTCCTGTCTTCAATTATAACTTCATCGTCAGTACTAGTACTGCTACTATCTGATGGAGCATTCTCTGGAGGAACTAGTGCCATAATTTTGCGCGTTCTTTGCCATATTGGCTTAGTCTGAAGCAAGCAAAAAAAAAAACATGCAAACCACACCCATAGCATGAAAAAACACCAATTTATACAATAAAATGTTAGTATAAATACATGCTAAATAAATCGTTAGCAAAGCCGCAATGTTGAACATGCTCAACATACATATTACGAAGTAATTTACTGATTACATCGCAACGTTGAGAATGTTCAACGTATCATTTTATGAACTCTGTGCTTGTAAGTTAGTCAATACAATGAAGTTATTTGTAATCATAATACTAAAATGGCTTTCTAAAAATAAAATACCGGTGTCCACTATCAAGAAAAACTCTTAAAAATATTTTTTATAGAATAAAATTACCTGCAATCCACGGAGTCGCTGCGACCGTGACGCCATTTTGCAAAACACTGACGTAAAATGCGTTCGGAAATGTCAAAGTATTTCTTTTTTACAATTGCGTTTAGTTATTCGTTGTAGGCATTAAATAAAAACTTATAAAAAGTAACTAATTTTTTATCAACATTTTTTTAAAGTGAACGTTAAGCCGGCTTGTCGTTGCGAGCTAAAGGGTTAAAATAGAAACATATTTTTAATTGTTTTTATTTTAAATTGGACCATAGTTGCATATGATGTTTTCAACTATAATCCAGATAGGGTTCGACCAAGAAAACGTTCATTTTTTAAAATATGGACTATAGTTTCAAGCTTGGAATGCAAGAATAGGATTATTAGAAGAGATATCAGCAAAAAAAAAACTACGATATATAATCAAAATTCTTAATTTTTATTAACTCTTTAGTACAAAATGAGATCATTAGGTGAAAAATACTTTTCTTTAAAACTTAATTAAATCAACAAAAACTAATCTTCAGTAGTTACACTATGATCATTATAAGAACAATTAGGCACATTAACCTTTAATAGTAAAAAAATTAATAAAACAAAAGTTATAAAATATAAAAAGAGACAATTATTTTTTAGTCATTCCCCATCGGCTTTCTAACTCCGGGACTTGGAATAGAGACCTTTTTGTGCTCATTTTTTTCGGTTCTTTGATCTTGCATTTAATATCATGATGAGGATAAAATATTTTGTCCTCTTTTTCTGGCCATTTCCATGCCAGTCCAGCACGAGCCATGCATTTTACATAGGCTCCTTCTTTGTCAATTGTATCTATCTGGCCAGGCCACAATTCTCCCTCATACGCGACAACCACAAAATCTTCTGGTAAGTATTGCAGAGCAGAACCAACATGCTGCTGAACAGCAGCTTGATTTTCTTCACAATCGTTGTCGCTTTCCTCGTTTAGCGGGCCTTCGGAGTCTGGATCGTCAATCGTTTCTACTACCATGTCTGATTCTGAATCAGTTTCGCTTTCCGATTTTGGTTGCTTTTTCTCTCTTATTTTTCTTTTTTATATTTTTGTTTGATTGCGATGTTGATGGTTCAGCCTGTAATCTCTTTAGTTCCTCGGATGATATGCTTTTTCCGGCAGCCACGTTCAATTTTTTCTTGCGGCCTCGTTTACCTTCGCACACTACATCTTGCCTTTTATTTTCAAGATATTGGATGAATGACTCACCTAAGATCTCTGGGTCTACAGAAGGCTCAGGGTGTTTGAACGTAGGAAGTCTTTCAATCACTGACTGTTCATTAGTTGGATAAATCCCTGTTTTTAAGAAGCCAGCTTTTAGATTTACCTCTGTCTTCGGTGCAATTTTTTTCCATAACAGATGAAGCAATGAAGGGAATGTCTGTTTTGGAATGGTGGGCAAAGTTTGACCTTCTCGCGTTGATTTCCATTCCTCCAGTATTTGTCGCCAGTGAACTTTAAGCGGTCGAAAAAATGCCACGTCAAGCGGCTGGGTAAGGTGTGTGCTGTTTGGCGGCAATGCCACAAACGCTATGTTATGGTCTTCACACTTCTTGATTACCTCGTAGCTGAGGTGTGAGCTCAAATTGTCTCCTATGATTACCTTCCTTCCGTTTTCTCTTCTTAGCACCGGTAACACTGTGGTGAAAAACCAATCTTCAAAACTATTTCCGTCGAACCAGCCGGATTTTGACCGGTTGTATCGTGTGTTAGACGGCCCTCCTTCTGTCCAACTGTTCCAGAGGTGTTCAGCTTTATAATTAACGTATGGTGGTAGGAGCTGACCTGCAGCATTCCCACACAGCATCACACTAACAGCGGCTTTCGTGGAGTTTTTGATCGCCTCTGGATATTTGGTCCCACGTTTGGTTAAAATTTTCTTTTTGCCAGGGTCGTCTACTAAGTTTGTTTCATCATAGTTATATATCAAATGAGGTGGAACGCCCGCAACTTCTGCCTTCAAGTGCTTAAAGTAGCTCTGTATAATTTCTTCATTCACTGCTGCTCGTACACGCTTAATGTTGCTGCAGAATCTTTGTGACAGCTCTTCTCGGTGCCTCTTCAGAAAAAATTGACCCCATGTGCGACCAGGAAAATTATTTGTAAACTGTGGCACATTCCTCCCGGTTTTTTCTAAATATGTTTTTACTATGCATCGTAGGTCAAACAATGTGATAGGGAAACCGAAACGACACATTTGTATGGCGTGTTGAACGAATGAGGATTCTTCTTTTGCGGTGAATATGCATTGGCGACCAGGTGGTCTGATACACTTATTGCGAATTGCTTTTATTTTCAAAATTATTGACGATCTTGGAATTTTATACTTTGCCGACGCCTCCCGTTGAGTTAAGATTTTGTTTTCTATGTCCGAGAGACATAGTTCCATCTGTCTGTCGCTGTAGTATCTGTATGATCTACCTCCTACTTTTCTTCTGGACATTTTCAGTAAGCAGTGTCATGTACCTGCAACATAAAATAAACTTCTAAATATGGTCCAAAAAAATAATTGGACTATTGTTGAAATCAAAATATGAAAAAATGTTATACTTAAATAATATTTTTTAAATCACACATATTTCTTTAAAATTATTATCGTAAAGTAGTCATTAATAACTTACCTTCAAACGAAAACAAGTCACGTAACTCTACGCAAACTATAACTATATTTTCTGCACAAAAGTTTCGGGATCAAAAAAACGTGTACAAACTTGTTCAAATGCTTGGCCGAACTGTATTCCCGAGCTGTGGTGCCATCTAGTCATGAGCGCGTAAACTATCACATGTCTGCCTATGATTCAATAGTGGTACTCAATAAATTCGCTTAGCAGCAGTGCTATCGCAGTTTTGAAAACATCAAGTGAGAGGTCGATTTGGACCATACTTGTTGTACGGTTTCGTATGATAAATGAAAGATAAGCTGATAGAATAAAAGTAATTATATTGCATGAAAAGAATTAAACAGATTTACAACGGATTTGATAATGATCGATACGCGGCGAAAGAGTAAATTGTGCGATAGATCGCCCGGAAAGGTGTGTTTGCAACTACTACTGAAATATCGTTAATGTACTAATTTATATGTAATATGTGTTTCGCTGCGCGTCGATGTCAGCATAAAACTGTAACTATTAATATGTACGGGTTTGCTCGTACATGCTCCCCCACAAGAAGAAGAAGGCAGAAGCAAATAAAAATTAACAAAATTCAATGTAAGAAAAAAGAAAACAATAATATTGTAAAGTATATCCAAATGCTTAGTGTCTCTAATGATTGTAAGATCACTCACAACTTAGAAATGTTGGTATACGAGCCTAAAATAGGGGAGGTGGCTTTATCCGAGAGTCGTACACTTGCCACTTTGACCCTCTCACTTACACACTGCACTACACTGTCACTCCCGGTGACTCCTGCAGCCACGAGGGCGCCGAGCGCAGGGGCCGCAGGGGCAGGCGTGGGCGTAGGCGCGGGCGCAGGCGCGGACGCAGGCGCGGGCGCTGCCCGGGGGCGCGCGGTTGGCGAACGTGCAGTGGCGGCAGCGCGGCGCGTGCGCGCACGGCGCCAAATGTACACGCCGAGTACTACAGCTGCTATGCCTATCACGCTGTACATCAACGTGTAATGATGAATATCATGTTTGGATATGCTCTCTGCTAATGCTCCGTTTTCCTTCAAGATCTTTATCTTATCGTGAAGAGCTTTCAACTCGGCTTGATCGTTTTCTGTACTGGAGTCATTCCAGTTATCACGTGGAATAGACACATTCACGAAGAAATTGATGGATGGGATTACAGGTGCATATATACTAGCTGTGATATCAACATCGCTCGATCTTTGTTCATGTGCGATTATTTCAAAATTGTCCGATTTCATTGTGCATCCGTGCTCGATAGAAATTAGACCGGAGTGAGTCAACTGATATGCGGTTATTTGATCTTCGCATAAAGTCCGTACGCGACATTGACCGCAACAAAAATAAATATAATAATTGATAGAATAGGTTTCCAACCATATGTTTTTGCAAGGTTCAATACTAACTTTGCACTCTGCTTTTCTCGTTTGACACAAGTCCATATCTCGGCTTAATTTATAAATAGGTGTGTGAATATGGCATAAATGCACATCGGTCAACAGGCAAGAATTCAATCTATTTTCTGTCATAGTTATGTATGCATCCTTTTTTATGTTGACCGCTACGAAATCAGAGACAGGTTGAACGACTAACATAGTGCTGTGGTCCTTTTCTAACGGTATAGGGACAAGCTTGAAGACTTCGTAAGTATCTCGACTTATTAACGGAATTAGTACCTCAAATATGGAATAATTCTTGAGCAACCTTACTTTAACGCGTAGAAGTTTGTAAATTTGAATTAAATCTGTATGAATGCTTTCGATGGGTAGCATAACGTCATTTGACAGATGACTCGCAATTGTACGAAGTTGATCTTGTAATTGCTGCGCTGTTATGAGATGGGGATTAAAACGACCATGGTATACGTCAGTAATCGTGTCAATTAAGGCATTTTGCAAGTCCTTTAGATCATGTAGCAAATTGCTTGCGATAACACCTCCCATAAAAGCTTTACTTGTTAAGCTTATATTTTGAATTTCCGATTTCAAGTTTGTTAAAGAGTTTCCCATTTTGGATAACTGCTGATGTATTAATTTATGCTGTCGGTGCATAGCAGATTCAGTACGTTTC
Organism: Catocala fraxini; assembly: GCA_930367265.1. Classification (NCBI taxonomy): domain Eukaryota; kingdom Metazoa; phylum Arthropoda; class Insecta; order Lepidoptera; family Erebidae; genus Catocala; species Catocala fraxini. Next base: position 18,643,040 of record OV884045.1, read on the forward strand.
AATAGACTAAATTCTGCTTCTATAATTGACGTTTGATTTAGCCAAAATGACGCTATATGTTTTTGATTATTGCGAAGAAGCGTGATATCTCTCTCGTACTGTTCCGCGAATCTAGTATCCAGTACGCCGAACAGGCTGTTTGCGATGTAACCGACACCGTCGATAAGACCGCGCCGCCACCTGTTCGGTCGCGTGTCAAAGTGCTGACTCAGTAACCTGCGATTGTTGTACTCGAGTTCATCGTACCCGTGTCGCAATTGTAGTAATATTATATCACAAGGTGCATGCTCAGATATCATAATACATGATTGTTCAATGGATTGTATGCTTTTGTTTAGAGCTGTAATGCCTTCCCAATAAGGTTCCATATTGTAATATATAATCAATTTCCAATCGTCTCTTATGATTTTCATGTTTGTTAGTTTGTCAAAATAAATATGTTGATTGTTTCTGAACTTGCTAATATTAAGGGCGCCTTGGGAAGTTGCTAACATAGTGAAAAATAATATGATAGATATAAACACAGAGGCGATGTTTAATCGTTTTGCCTTGAATGACTTGGGATTTTGTTCGGCGTGACAAGTGTTTGATACAATGTTTGTTGTTTGTTGTGTTTGGATTTCCTCGGTAACGGGTAGTAAAGATAACTTTGTTATGGGACGTTTTAAGGTGCCATTTTTGGTTTTCAGCAATACGACACGAACTCGCCCGTCGGAGCCAGGATATAGTTCGATGATTCTACCCATCAACCATTTTCCTGGAGGAAGATTGTCATCGTGAATCATGACTACATCGTTGATCTTGACGTTATTTATTATTTGTCGCCACTTGCTCCGTGCACTAATTTGTACTAAATATTCATTTTTCCATTGTTTCCAGAGATCTTGTAATATTCTTTGTGTCAGCTGCCACCGTGTCCTTAGATCTGTTTTAGTGTCATACAAATTGACGTTTGAACCACCTGTGAGGAAATGAGCGGGCGTTAAGAAATCCAAATCGTCGGGATCTTCTGATATCGGACACAAAGGTCTCGCATTGAGACAGGCTTCTATTTGAGTAAGTACTGTGTACAGCTCTTCGTACGTTAAAACTTGCTCGCCAATTACCCGTTTAAAATGGTACTTGAAGCTTTTTACAGCTGCTTCCCATAGACCACCGGCAGAAGGCCATGATGGTGCATTGAAATTCCATTTTATTTCCATTTTCAATACCTCTGATGATAATTCTTTGTTTTGCATGATATGAAGTAGCTCTTGATATTCTTGTTGCAATATTTTGTTAGCGCCTACAAAGTTACGTCCATTATCGCTGTAGATTTCACTGGGCGTTCCTCTACGAGCTGCCATCCTTTTCAATGCTGCGAGAAAAGCCGAAGTAGTTAAGTCACTGACGAGTTCGAGGTGAACCGCTTTCGTGACCATACATATGAAGACAGCTACGTATCCTTTGGTAGTTCTTATACCTCTTCCCTTACTAGCTTTAACGTAGATGTGGCCGGTAAAATCTACGCCTGTATGAGTAAAAGGTCGCGACGGATTGATCCTTGATGCGGGTAAATCTCCCATTATCTGAGGTTGAAAATATGGGTTTTGTTTTCTGCAGACTACACAACTTCTGATCTGCTTTTTTGTAGCAGTGTTACCGCCCAGGATCCAGTACTTCTGGCGAATGAAACTCAGTGTTAATCGAGCTCCGGCATGAAGCATTGTTTTGTGTGCATTTTCTATTACTAATTCCGTCAAGCGTCCATTATGTGGAAGGATGATGGGATGCTGCTTGTCAATGCTTATGTTTGCTTTACTTAATCTGCCTCCTACTCTCAAGATATCTTGTTTATCTAGGAACGGGTTTAAGTTTAACAATTTGCTTTTAGAATTTAGTTTGCTATTTTGCTTTAATTCGCTTATATCTTTCCAAAATTCATCATGCTGAACTTGCTTAATGATTTTTTGCTTTGCTTTATTAATTTCTGCTAATGTTAAATATTGTCCTTGCTTTCTTTCTTTATTTATAGAAATAAATCTTAAAATCCATCCTAGGATACGCAAAATCTTATTGATTGAATTGTGTTTTTGTAATAAAGTAATGATAATGCTTGATTCTTGTTTGATAATGGTATGCACTTGCTTGGGTATAATTTTGCTAGTTATCTCCTCTTCCGTTGTATATATCGTATGGTTTTCTTTCTTTGCGTCAAACGTCTGTAACCAGGCAGGGCCATGCCACCACAGAGAGTGCTCTTTTAACTGGGATACTGTCAAGCCTCTGCTCGCACAATCAGCTGGATTTTCTTGCGACTTAACATACCGCCAACATTGTGGTGGTATGACTTCAGTAATTTGCTTAGTTCTATTTGCCACAAACAACTTCCACCGGCTAGGCTCACCCTGAAGCCACCCCAGCACCGCAGTGGAATCACACCATCCAAATGTATCTATGTTGTAACCGGTTAAGCATTGTTTGACTTTTGCCATTAGTTTGCCAAGTAATAGCGCTCCACACAACTCTAATCGGGGCAATGATATTTGTTTGCTGGTCGGGACTAGCTTAGATTTCCCGGCAACTAAAGTGATTGATTTTTCTGAATTACTTACTCTGCAGTATATAACACAAGCATACGACTTTGTCGAGGCATCACAAAAGCCATGCAGTTCGACATTACTTGTTGAATGTGTACCGTACCATCTTAGTATGTCAAACTGGTTAATGTTTTCTAGGTCAGCCTTGAGTTTGGTCCATTCCTTACTAATGTTTTCGGGAACTGGTTCGTCCCACTGAATCTTTAATAGCCATGTCTGTTGGAAGAGAATCTTTAATTTTGTAGTTACAGGCACAATCCATCCAAGTGGATCGAATACCTTTGACATATCAGACAATATAATACGTTTGGTAATTTTGGAGTTTGATGATAATATGATTTGTGATAAAAATGTAAAGTTATCTTCGGTGGGATTCCAGCGGAGACCTAACGTTTTAGTTGTTCCTAGTTGTTTAAAGTTCAAACCTTCCTGATCGTAATAGTTTTGTTCTTGTTGTTGCAGTAATCGGTCATCATTAGAGATCCACTTTCGCAGGTTGAAGCCTCCTAATTTGAGTAAATCGAATAAATCTTTTTGTAATTGTATAGCTGACGCTAGAAAATGGCTACCGTGAACGACATCATCCATATAGAACGATTCCTCGATGACCTTGGCTGCTTCAGGAAACTTGTGTCCTTCATCTATTGCTAATTGTCTCAAAGTCATCATGGCTAGGAATGGCGCGGCTTTTGTCCCGTACGTCACAGTAGTAAGTTGATATTCATTTAGTTGTTGATATGGATCGTCTCGCCACACTATTTTTTGCAGGAGTTGGTCTTCTGGATGGATCCAAATCTGCCTGAACATCTTCTCAATATCTGCGGTAAACGCATACCGATATTGCCTCCATTTTAAGATCAAAAATTGAAGATCATGCTGCAAGTTGGGTCCAGTATACATTAAATCATTCAATGTTTTATTAGTTGAAGTTTTTGATGATGCATTGTAAACAACACGTAGTGCCGTAGTTGTAGAATCATTGCGTAATACGCAATGATGCGGTAAAAAGCATTCAAGAGTCTGATTACACAATGCAGGTTTCATGTGACCTAATTGTTTGTATTCGTCAATGAATGATTTATATTCGTTAAACATACGTATGTTGTTATGTAATCTTTTCTCCAGCTGTAAGAATTGGGCTATGGCTTTATTCTTTGACTTGCCTAAATATGCTTGATAATCTGGTTTCAATGGGAGTCTTACCTGGTATGTCCCGTCTTCCAAACGTGTAGTTGTTTCCTTATAGGACTGCATGCATGCTATATCTTCAGACGATAACGTTTTTTCATCTGTGATATCTTCTATCTCCCAAAACTGCTGTATTTCATCAAGATCTATCTGAACGACATTACATGAGAGAGATTTCATACCACCACATAATATCCAACCCAGACGAGTTTGTTGTGCAATAGGAAGTGACTCGCTGAGTCTACACATCCCTCCTAAGATGATATTTGAATATACATCGGCCCCCAGCAGCATGTCTATGGGGCGACTGACGTTGTAATCGGGATCGGCTAATTCTAAATTATCCAAAAATGGACATGCCATCTTAGGGAAGGTATATGATGGTAGGTATTTTGTGAGATTTTTGATGATATACACATCGACATTAAATGTATAAATGCTAATTGTTGACATACAATGCAATGTCATGGTTCCCTTGCAAATGTTTTCGCTATGTCCTATACCCGTAATGATATTCTGACATCTATGCCGTGGCAAACCTAACAGCTGTGCGCCGTTCTCTGTAATAAGGGATGTTTGAGACCCCTGATCAATAAGAACTCGCATTGTTTGATAAGTTCCGTCTGCCTTTTGAACCTTTAAAAGTGCAGTCGATAATAGGATTTCAGATAGCATGTGTTGTTGGGCCACGTGAGTGTTACCTTTTTGCACACGGTCGGGATTCGAACGCATGTTATCTTGCTGCGTGCTCATAGACGGTTTTGCAATATTATATTGCTGATGATACGATTCATGCAATAACGTGTTGTGAAATTCATTGCATTCACGACAACGCTTTTTCGATAAACATGCCTTACCATTATGATCATATAAGCAATTTTGACAGAAATTTAGGTTCGAAACATATTGTTTTTTCTTTACAGGTGTCATTTCCAAGAATTGTTTGCAAAAATACAAGGCATGTGTGTCATTGCAGACTGGGCAATTGTGAGTATCAAATTTCAATTTCCTGTCGCTTCGCTGTTGCGAAATATATTTATTACTAGAGTATGTCTGTTTCGAATTATATGATTTTGAATTATTTGTATGGCTAATTCCCATTGATTTGCTGCTTGTAGGGATAGGTTTTTGACTGAAATTTTCTTGTTTTCTCCTGCTGACCTCCATGCTCGTGAATTTACCTTCTAAAAACAACAAAAATTCATTCAAGTCGGGTAAATCACGGGGTTGTTTGATAGACGTATTATATTCAGTAAACGTTTCCGAATCTAATTTTTGACATAAGATGTGCACTACCAAAGGATCCCAGGAAGTAACATCCACTCCTAAGTTCTTGATAGCGTTTAAGGTTTCCTGTGTGGTGTCATGTATACGTTTTATATGGTTGATGGATGCTTGCTGTGATATTGGAAGATTTAACAAAATATTAATATGAGATGTAAAAATCATTCTTTTGTTGTCGTATCTATGATTTAAAATATCCCAACTAATTATGTAATTGTCAGAGGTAATTGGAAGGTGTTGTATAAGACGTTCCGCTTCACCTCTAACTTTCGTCTTTAGGAACTGCATCTTTTGAGCGCCGGAGAGTCCTGGGTTGCTGTGGATCGATTCAGTGAAGAGATCCTTGAAGGATGTCCACTGATGATAACTGCCTCCGAACGTCGGAATATCTATTTTCGGAGTGGCTTGTTCTCGGTGTGACACAGACCACATTTTTTTTGTTGATGGCCTTTATTGCGTCATTATATGTATTCTCATATTTGAGGTACGTGCTGTAGTATTCTTGGTTTCTGTCTCCCATCTCGCTGTCTAATTCCCAATGTTGGGTATCTATTCTTGACCACCGATCCTGTACTGTCTTCAATAGGTGTTCAAATTCCCATTTCTCCGACACAACTTCTAAATTGATCTTGGAAACAGTGTGTTCAAAGGCCTTGAAATTGCTTAACTGTTTCCTCACCATTTCGTCGGTTTTGCTATTTGAGCCTTGTGCCTTTGAGATAGGCCAGGTGGACTGTTGCGCGGAGGCTGGTGCCGCTAAAGGAGTAGCAGGTCTTAATGATGGCGTTGACGGTCTGTCGTCTGGTCGCTGATACTGTTGAATCACTCCTCGGATTTTCTCATATTTCTCTTTCACGCCCTCGTATTGTTTGGAAGTGAAATAACTATGAGTTTCGGCATATTCTATGCTACGCAATCGCATATGGTTAGATTGATAATCTTGCCAGTACGCATCCAAAGTCTCCAATTTTCGGCGTATGTAGTCCGAAGATTTACGATCGGAGCCATCCTTTTTGAAATTGGTGTAAATCTGCTCTATCGCACCGAGTAGTTGTTGCTGATTTGCTAAAATGTCTTCCATAGACGACATATTGTTAAAAGATAAATGGAACGATCTTACTTGAAGTCCAAACGGAGAGCCTTGTTGCTCACGAACTGGGGATCCTTGTTGATCCTTGATGATTGATGCTGCTACAATCCTGTACTGCACGCTTGCTGGCAGTACAAACGCCCACACTGCTAGTTCAGTTAACTTCACTCGCGAAACACTGTACAATGTCTGACTAAAACACTGCACTTATGTCCCAAGTGACGGCTCGAAGGACCAAAATGTACGGTTTCGTATGATAAATGAAAGATAAGCTGATAGAATAAAAGTAATTATATTGCATGAAAAGAATTAAACAGATTTACAACGGATTTGATAATGATCGATACGCGGCGAAAGAGTAAATTGTGCGATAGATCGCCCGGAAAGGTGTGTTTGCAACTACTACTGAAATATCGTTAATGTACTAATTTATATGTAATATGTGTTTCGCTGCGCGTCGATGTCAGCATAAAACTGTAACTATTAATATGTACGGGTTTGCTCGTACACTTGTATAACAGGACTATAGTTGTATGATTTTACGGTAGGTGTTTTAATCAAAATAGGTAGACCTTTATATATTTTTATATTTTCATGAAATCGAATAATCACTTTGAGTCATAATTATTTTTATAAAATAGAATCAACATAGATATTTTAATCATAGTAATGAAATGGAATATATGAGAAATTATGTATTTCTACATCATTGATTAAACAATGTAAGATGAAGAAATATAATTTTTGTGAAAAAGCTTTTAAGGCTAAGTCTATCGTTTTGTAGTTCGATCAAATATTTTTTATACTTTTTATCGAATGTGATGTCTTTTAATCTTCTTCTATTTCTCACTGTTTTGAATAAAGAATCCCGGAGTCGTCTATCACAATATGTTGCTTCTTTTCGGAGTTCATGTAGAAAATGGTATAAGTTTAGATGTTTCAGAATACGTCCGTTGATGCGCCGATGCCACCCTTCCAGAGCATTTGTTGTGCGGTGCCTCTGATTTGCACAACTGAGAACGGCTGGTGGTAATTGCGGATACCATTGTTTCTCAAAATATTGACGAAACTGCATCATTTTTGTGCAAGTCGAATACTTATCTAGAATAAATCGCCAGGCAGCAGGAATTAAATTCTCAGGGAATAAAGGGATCATCGCAATCATTCTTGAAATATTTCGACCATCTCTAGTAGCGTTAAATTTTTTTTTTTTTGAAAATCTCCAAATTGCCTCATTGTAATGATGATAGCATCCACTGATTGAAACTGATGGAAAAACAGAAGAAATCGCATTTATTTGAGCGACTTCGTAATCGCATTTGAATTTTTTTATTTTGATGTTAAATTTTTGTTTTATGAGGGTAAATAATCGTCTATAAGTCACCTCTGTTTTATTAGGTAGTAGTGCAAATATTACAGGAACCATGTTTGTAGATCTACTATCTGAATTGCAATCAATATGTAAAACATACATTTGATAAAAAGGCTTAGGACACACTCTAAACGTGCCGTCAGCGTAGAATGATCTCGTGTTCTTCACAAATTTTTGGGCAGTTTTTGTTGAAAAAATAAAAATCTTCTCTTGTTCTCCATCTTCACAAACGAGGAAGTCATTGGCCAAAGCATACGGGATAGTGACAGTCCATGTATCGGTATGAGCTAGTAAATGAGTATTTAAATATTTTCGTCAGGCCCTGTATAGTGTATCTTTTATTGATTGAAATTGAGGTACCGTATCATTGTCTTTGGTTTGCAGTGTTCTAGCCTTCTTAAACGATTCATTTTGTTCAACTAGTTGCCGTAATGGGCCTAAATTTTCACATACTGCCTTTTTAAGATCTGCTTTTCCCTTTAAAATTTCATTTGAAGTTGTGCTTGCTACACAAACATGGCATGATGCGTTAATATAAAATTTTTATCTTCGTCCAGCGTGATTGAGGCAGAACATATTTTACGATTAATGCATCGCCACAATGTAGTATTATTTGCGTTTGTCCAATTTAGATTATATCGATATCCATCATTGCGAATCAAAGTCATCTTCCCTCTTTAATTTTCAATAATCTCGAAATTGCGGTTCATTTTTAATATATCTATTTGTCTTAAAATCCACACTAAACACTCTAGATAGGTAAGTACTTTAAATACACAACAATTATATATATTTCCTTGTTTAATTACAGCTAAAGAATTATATATTCTACAATAAGGACAATTACATTGTATTATTAACTACCTCCCTAATTGATATTAGCACCTTACTGTCAATGATTTTTATAAATACCCTCAATGAGACAAATAAATGTCCGCGTTTTATTATTGCCAGTTATTCAAATAAAATTAAAATATCTATGTTGATTCCATTTTATAAAAATACACTTAATACTTGTTTTGATCATAATTATTACCAATTTATAATAGATATACGATGATATAGGTTTGTCTTATTAGTTAAATAAATGTGATGATCAGAAATATAAATGCATTTTTACTTTGAGCTGAATCTCGCCACTCAGAAAGGTTGGCAAAATTATACTAATATTACGAACTGGACCAATTGCAAATTGGACCAACTGCGAACTGGACCAACTGCGAACTCGACCAATTGCGAACTGGACCAACTGCGAACTGGACCAATTGCGAACTGGACCAACTGCGAACTGGACCTAATGAGAATTGGACGATTGGACATTTTGCGAATTGGACATAATGCGCCTAAAGGACCTAGACACTTATTTGGTTTTCTTTTAGTACACTCCTAAACAACAAAACCTTTTAAAATTTTCGCTTTACGGAATATTGAAATCCCGCTCTCAGTAATAACAAGCCACCTGTTTTATTAATTATGTCAAAAGGCGCGTTAGCACCCCAGCTACAACTTGGCGCGTTTTCCGCCATGGCGCGGTGTGTACTACTGTTAACATTCACCGATTGCATTCCTATCCCTTTTGTGTCGGGAAGGGGTAAACAATAGATTACTAACTGCTCGAGACATTTTAAACTCAGATAATTCAATTTAAAGGGCACTATTGGATTCTTATGGCAACATAAAAAATAAATGATTTAGCAAATGTTAAATACCGATACCAAGACGATATTTAAAATAATATTTTGTTGGGGGCCAACAGGAAATTATGATTACGTTTGGCCTCTCTAAATTGTAGTGGGGGACAACAATACAAAAATTCCTGTTTACACCCCCAGTGGGGCCGAAGAGCTGGGGGACAAGAGGAATAACCCAAAATTGCATGATCCAGACATAAGTGACTCTTACAGGTCTCACAGATATATTGTGTTTTGCGATCTTTCTTGGCTGGGCATACGTAGCATCTACGTTTTATACCAGGAGTTGATTTTTTAATGGCGGGCCATCTTGGGTACCCAAATGGCTACCTATTCGTTTGCGAAGATCTGTAGATAGGCGATTGTTGTTTTTTCTTGATTGCAAATGTGGTTCAATCAGTGCCAGGCCCAAGTCTTTTATGAAACTTCTTCGATTATACTTGTTGTCTGGACAGTTAAGCAGTTGAATAATTTTGGCATTTATGCCAGCCGTATTGAGCATCCAGAAGAACAGTCTCAATAGCTATCTTCTCGAGTTTCGTGTAACATCGTAAGACTGAATAAGCTTGTCAACGGTATCTACACCACCCTTTGTTTTATTATAAAATGTTATAATCACAGGTTTTTGCTCCTCATCCGTTTCGCGATCTATTTCCATGTCATGGTGGAGAGATGATAGCATAAACACATTTCTTCGGGGTTTTGGAATACATGATACTAAAGTCAAATTTTGTTGAAAGCTGAACAGTGATGAATGTTAATCACGGTTTTTTTTTAATTTCTCAGATATGCAAGCTTTATTGGATTTCATTGTACCAACAGCAGTCAGCTTATGATGTTTTAGCAAATGCTCGTAAGTTGGATAGCTCGTGAACCAGTTGTCCATTGTGATATTTCGCACTGATCTGGAAATAGGAATCACTAGACATCATCAACAACGTCATGTGGCTTATTGCTGATTTTATACGGCCCTTCTGGCTGTTTTGCAGCATAAATTTCTAAATTCAGAGAATAGTAGGTTCTGGCATCAACAAGTGCAAATATTTTTATTCCATACTTGGCCGGTTTGTTGGACAAATATTGGCGAAATTTGCAACGCCCTCGAAACGATACAAGTTTTTCGTCTATGTCGTCATATTCTCGAAAGGCGTGTAATGCAGCTGGCAGTTGGTGACAAAATCATTAAAGAGTTTCCTGAATGGTGCAAGCCTGTCTTGTGCTAGTCTTTCTTCACGCGAAATGACATCATCAAATCTCAAATGGTTTAAGATAAAGGAAAATCGTCTCAGGCTCATCGTCATGGGTAAAATAGCAACACCGGTTCCATCATTGCATCAAAAATCTTGTAAATTTTGTCTGTCAGATTTGTATAATCCTGCGAGATAAATTAGACCAATGGTAGCCTTCAGTTCCGTAATAGAAAATTCCGCGTAGGAATATTCATTAGAAGTTTTCAAATTATCTCTCGTTCTTCGTATTCTTACATTTGTATGAAGCATAATGTCTAACAACATAGACTCGTTGATGAAGAGTCTGAAACATTCTAAAGGAGTCCATGCATACCTTGAGGCTTTACTCTTTGTGTACCAGATATTATACTTTCAATTCGTGTGCGTACTATTACGCGCTCTGACCGAATATAGGTTTTAATAAAAAGATTTTGTTTATCCTTGAAAATAGAATTATATTAATTAAAGACATAGAAAATAACAAACAAGTGATTAGCTCGGAGATCGGACAGAGACTGGGCTGTTAGGTTCCTAGGTATGGGAATATGGTTGCTATGGCCCAAAAGTGCTGAGTAAGGCGAAAGTCGAGTCTGGTAAGCGTTAGGCATAGAGAGGACCGGGCATAACAGTACGTTAGATCGACCAGGATATTTATGCCATATAGTTCCATCTTTACCTTTGTACGCTCTCCCTGACGGCAATGAAGCTAGTATAGACAACGCTACGTCCATTTCAGAATCTGAAGAACTTCCTCTCGCAACAGCCTCTCCCAAATAATTGTTTACAGCTTCTGAATCAGACGCCTCGCTTCCCTGACTTACGTGATCGGACTCTTCTCCACTTGAGTTGAAAATTACGACATCTCCAGCCGCGTCTAGTAATAAATTACTAATATGATCATTGCACAGATGGCTCCCCATTTTAAAACTAAAATAATGTAATAAATATTTAAGCATAAAAATAACATCTATTTCCAAAAACATTACCAACAAATACTTACATAAAAAAGTCACGTCGCATGCCTGGTCGGGTCTATGAGACCCGCGCGAACTATACGCACGATCTACTACTACGGAAGCGTGCTACGGACTGAGGTAGCGGGCGGCGGGCGTCTAGCAATTCATAACGGCCAGCTACTAAGTGCGATTAGGCGCGAAATTCAAATTTGAATGAAAAACAACGGTTTGTGTGCAGAGGTGGGTCTGACAGACCCTACCAGGCATACCGAAGGTTAATAATCCAGTACATGCAGGCATTTCAAATTGGTACCCTAGTCTCTAAAACAATTTTGTCTATACTTCTGACACCGAAACATGTACTGAAATCACTTGCCACTACGGCCGAATGTAAGTACATTCGATACAAAGCATTAAACTGTTTTTTATTTGACAAAGACAAAAAATAGCTAAACACAAAATATATGTTGAAATTAAACTGCTATATACGGATTTTATCGCGTTGTTTATTTGACACTTTATTACAAAATTTAGAAAATTGTTACACTTCTACTACTATTAAACTTTACTGTAAAGTTTAATAGTAGTAGAAGTGTAACAATTTTCAAAATTTTGTAATAAAGTGTCAAATAAACAACGCGATAAAATCCGTATATAGCAGTTTAATTTCAATGAATAATATTCGCGTAAATAGAAGACAATATTACAAAATATATGCTCATATTTTTTGTTTAGCTATTTTTTTTGTCTTTATAAAGGACTTTAGGTAATTTATTTATTTATTTAATTAGGTACACCAACAGCATACATCTTTTAAAATCAAAATAAAAGGTACATGGAAACGGTCTGATACATATGCTAATGACAGGTATACACAACATTTACCACTGAGGCACACAGTTATAAGATAAAAACTACTAAAATATAAAAAAATATAAAACAAAACAATAACAAATTGATATAAAAATTGTTTAAAACTTAATTCTATAAAGACAAACTTATTTTGGACAATATTACACGTCTGTATTTAGCGAGCGGGTCAGAAAACACATCAAGGTCTGGGTATAATATGTTAATTTCATTATATTCAGAGCATATTCTGGAAATCGGTGAATGTCGGCCCAGGTTAGTTTTACAGGGTGGTACATGGAAAATTTTGCCAATATGTTGTCTTGGATATTGATAAAGATAAAGTAATTAAGGCATAAGTAGGTTAATTGTAAAAATAAAACAAATTATTAAAAAAAAACATATAATTTAACGTAATGTCACAAATTAAGTACCAAACATAAACATATTTATTTATTTTTATCAACATAATAATAAATAATCACAAGACTACCCAATCAACAATCTGTTTATAAATGTCTTTTCATGAGAAACACCCTTAATTAAATCTAAATAATTTACTTTAACACGTTAAACGCCATGGGGGTCACCGGTGACCTCACCCTTCCTCTGCCATGGGGGTCACCGGTGACCTCAACGTATAGTCATATTCAAACTACTTTTTCTCGCCGCCGGCCATACTGACTGTTACTTTATTCGTACTCCGTGACCGGCACGGCGCTGTAGAACTATACTGCGCAGTGGGACAAACATACCTTGTAAGGAATTGAAAAAATGAAAGATAGCGAAAAAAGTAACCAAAATAAAAATTCAGGATATATAATTCAAATTAGTCTTTATTATTTAAACGAAAATTAGCAGTCTTTATATTTTAATGAAATACAAACATAAAAATCAGTTTTACTGAAAAATAAAATAAAGTTCTCATTAGTAAGCATAATTACAAACAACCATTAGAAATATAAATAATTACCCATAATATTTGACAAAACATGCTGTAAAAGATGAGATAAGAAACCTTTTATAGCATCAACATATTAGCGATGGACATAATTGAAACATTTTAGACAAAAGTGAGGCTCCCCCTTACATTGCACACAGTACGTACTCACTTTCTTAGCTTTATTCTTAGCTACTTTACGACCAAATTCCTGTACTGAATCTTTATAACATTGCACGCAAAAACGACGCGTGTCTCTTACTTTTCCTTCCTTTAATTTTAGAACATGCTTGAGTCTTTTAGGTCTTTCATTGATAATTATTTCTTGGGAATCTGCTGGCCGAGTCAAATAATTTATGAGAGCCCTCCTAAAGTCGACAATTGAAGATTTGCTCTGCTTATTTTCATTGTACATGACCCAAGCATTTACAACTGCCGTATTTAGAAGTAGTTCTATTGCCAATTTTCTATACCATTTTACGGTTTTCCGCAATGGCGAAGAATAGGCACCCATCTGGTCACTCATGTCTACAGACCCTTTCGATTTATTATAATCCAAAATAACTTTTGGTTTACGAATCTGTTTGCCTTTTTTCACCACCACAGCAATTTTGTCGGAATGCTTTGTCGACAGCATAAGCACGTCCCTCTTATCTTTCCATTTAAGCACTGTTACTCCATCTTCATTCTCCATAGCCATTGTTTCACCTTTTTGCAGTTTCGAATCAACAACAGCCTTAGGCAATCCTCTTCTGTTTTTTCGCAATGTGCCAATTAAATGGGTTTGCTTCTCCAATAACCGATAAGCCAGTTGCAAGCTAGTGTACCAATTATCAGTTGCTAGCGTGTGTCCTTTGTCAAATATATTTTCACATAGTGCCATCACCACATTTGTTGGCGTAGTATTTATTGCGTCAATGTTTTTCCCACTATACAAATTAAGTTTGCAAGTATATCCGGGAACAGTACATAACTTAAATAGCTTCATGCCATACTTGTGTCGCTTACTTTTATTGTATTGCCTGAATATTATTCGACCTCTGAAAGGTACTTGGCTTTCATCCACACAAACATCTTCTTTAGGCGAATAATATTTCTGGAAAGTAGCATTGAGAGCATCGATTAAAGGTCTTATTTTGGCAATACGATCGTTTCTGTCGACAGATAAATTGTCGCTAAAGTGTAGGTATTGCAGTAGTAACTCGAAGCGGTTTCTACTCATAACGGTGGCTGGAAAAGTTTGTCCAAGTATCTTGTCTTTGCTCCAATAATAAGCTAATTTCGGCAGCTTTACTACGCCCATAAACAAGACCAGCCCAAGAAACTGTTTTATTTCTGTCTTGTTTGTTGGCTTCCATGAATGAGACCTTGATCCAGGCTTTGTTTGCCTGGCTGTGATGTTTTGACTTGCGAACAAATTTGTCTGCTCAGCAATCATTTCAAGAATTTCTTCAGGCACCAATAAATCATAATACTGGTCAGGGCCAGCTTCTTTCAGCAAATTAGAATATGGAGGTTTCATACCCTCGAACTCGGTGAAAGGAATCACTGATGGCTGTCGTCTTTTTGGCCTCGACCATTTTGAGGAAATACGGTCATTTTGCGATATATTGGCGGCAACAAAATTTTCAGCCGACTCACTGTCACTATCACTATCACTTGCGATAACCAAACGTCTTTTCTTTTTCGGTAATTGCATGGGTTCACTATCCGATTCTACGAGAGCGTCATTGTTTATAGAAGCGATCGAAAAAGAAATTTCTAACGCGTTGATTTGCTTCCATTCATCCTGCGTAAATTCGAAGTCCTCCATAGCTAAATCCATATCTAAAGGCTCGCACATTAACTATTCAATAAGAAAATGATGACAGCTAAGATAGTAGGAACGTAATTGATCTAGTAACACACGTTCTATCACCGTAAGCGCGAGCGCACTACTGGTGTAGCGGGTGGCCGGCGGGGTGGGCGGCGCGGCGCCGGGTACCGGAAAATATATTTTCTGTATTTGTGCGCCATGGGGTGCACCGGTGACCTCAGCTATGTATTTGACTGTAACTATGTAACCCATGTACAGAATTGAATAAAACTTATTTTCTATACGTATCGTAATATAATAAACAAATTACGACCAAAAGTATTTTTACGATTTTTATTTTTTTCTATCGGCGGGCGTTTAACGTGTCAAAACTCAAAACAACTTAATATCTCTATCTAATTGAGATCTTTCTTTGCAAATAGAAGCAATATTATTGCAAGTGTACGCAAGTATTTTATTAAATAAATAGTTCTAGAATTACATAATTTTTTTCATAAAATATTAGTTTCTTCGTCTTCAGAACTGGAGAACTCTTTGTTGTCTCCCAGCATCAGTTCACTGTAATACACTGGGCCTGATTCAGTTTGCTGCCAATCGTTGAGCATGTCGTCTCGCTCGCGCACTGGTACAGCTCGCAGTCCCAGAGATTGTGGTCCCGCGTCTCTGCTGTATATCCACAGTAGCATTCCGCAATGTCCTGTAGTTTCATCGCGTGTAGACGATATCTAAAATTGCCGTGTCCCGTTAAAATCTGCGACAAAACGTTGTCCGGCTAGACCCAATCGTACGACACTCGATCCGCCACATCTGGAAAGAAGCTAAATAGCTCCCTACCGTCAGTGCTGGAGCACCACCGCTCCTGCCATTGAGCAACCACCGCCGCCACAATCGTCTTGAGCGCATTACGCTCCCTGCCCACCAAACCGAAACACTCCTGCGCGATTCGTCTTGCACCTGTGCCGGCACCTCGAGATCGGCTGGCAATACGGCCGCTAGCACAGGTAACGCTGCTGTAATTACCGAACTAGGTATAAGCCTTGGTTAGCAGCACCAGGGCCGAGCGTTGAGTACGCAGCAGAATATTGCGCACGTAATGAATTGAGGAGCATCGCCACCGTAAGGCCGCAGCGTATGACAGCGTTGCCATGTAGGTCCCTGCAAACAGAACCCTAAGGGCGCGGTACCGAATACCCCAGGTCGATGCCGATACTCTCGACACCTTCCCGAAGCAGTTCACAGCTTTTGTGCCGGTAAAACTTGCATGCGGCGTGTAGGAGCTTACATCGTCAATCACCAACCCCAGTAATCTACCGTCTTACTACCCATTTTAAATATTTGACAGATAGTTATCTACTATATAGCGACTGTTTATGAGAAATTGACTATATATAAATCTTACTTATAAACATCAGTTAGCGCTAAGAGTAAGTTTATCAATAGTTTAAACAGTACATAATTCTAAACAGCAGCGGTCCCTTGTTTAAACCTAGCTAAGAGAAAATATGGCAGTTTTTTCATCAGCATCCATCAGCTGAGACAGATTTGACATTAACATCAATCGTTTACGAAAATATAAATGACATAAAAATAAAATAGGTGATATATCGTAGATTAAAACTTTTTGAAGAAAAATGGTTCAGCGCAGTTTTCTTCATACTGCATGATTTTCCCATTTGTGAGCTTGGTGCCGATAACCGTTCTCCATCCGAAGCAACAGAATCGGCTTGCTCGGGGTTCTCTCTTACCTCCATTTTACACTGCTGTGGCACTATAAATAACTAGGTTAACCGTTTTTAGCACCAATGTAACAATACACTATTTTAAACAGTATTGTAAATACTTTACACAACTTTAAATTATAAACTGAAAAGTTTTGATGTTAACGTAAAGAATTGCAAGAATGCAATGACGCTTGACAGCAATATTGGCGGTAAAGTAACTACAGCGCCCTCTGACGTTAGAAACAAGAAAGTATGTACGATTTTGATTATTTCGACTAATATTCTCGTATATTTCACAGAATCATAAGGACTGCTTCTTCATCTCATTGCTGTGTTTTCGAAGACATATAATATCAAATAATTTAAAATTTTGCAGCTTAGAGAAGACGAAAGAAGATCCATAAAGTGTAGTAGAATCCGCTTTACGATTTTTGCGATGCAGAATATCGTATCAGATATCATATAATAAAAGAACATATGTATGTGCTATATGATTAATATTTTAATAGTGATTTGCTAATATACTTCCATCAAGGGTATCCATTTGTGATTTGTAAAGCTGCAAATAATTACAATGATTCGATGTTAACTACATTATAATATCAAAACTCACATATCATGAAGTATGTATAAGAAAAACATTGTAAAAATATAATCGAACAAAAATAATCGGAAACTGAAGAATATAAAAGTACCTTTACTAACAACAATAAACAAAATACCGGCTATTTTGTTTATTGTTGTTAGTAAAGGTACTTTTTAAGAAAGCATAGTATTGTTGTTATTATTCATTAGAATACGCAGCAGTTCGTCATGATTATGTGTATTTAAATTTAAAACTACACTGTACTTGTTTATTCCAAATTGTAAAAATTGTTATTTTTGTCTCTATCATACAAATCAGACGACTTTATTTTCTTGTAGTAGGTAAGCTGATTATTATATTTAAGCGAAGTGATAATATACTCTTTCAATAATCAAACTCTTTGAATTACCTAAAGAAAAATTCAGCACGCCATATGTTAAAGACAAGTTGAAGTCGCCACTCCACAGATACTAAATCCGAAAAAATGGTTTATTATAGATGATGTATCACTTCATTATTCAGTAAATTAGTATGGTCATACTCTATGTTGACTGTCAAATGTTGCAAGAATAAAATTGTGTTTCGTGTTTACCTGAGAGACCGTTAAAATTGGTTTATAAGTAAAAAATATTATTCATTGATCAAAGGTATGACAGCTTCTTAAATAAGAGATAGCTAAGCTGTGTTTAGCGATATTTTTATAAGTAAGGCTGCTAGTGTGAGTCACATTCGCGATTGAGACGCCATTCATGCATATTAAAGGAAGACGTTTAAACTTACCCTTCATCGTCAAGGTCTGCGACTGAAGCGGAGAAAGACAGACGGTTCTGAGCCCCGAGCACCCCAAGCCCAATCGCCGCCTCAATCACGATCGTGACGTCGTCGTCTGCATAAGCAACCGTACTTACTACCGCGGGCATAGGCTGCTTTAGGATGTTCGCCGAGCAGGATGATCCAGAGCGTTGGTCCTAACACAGAACCTTGAGGGCATCCCATAGTGGAGCGCTTCCACACCACTCGGTCCCCCACGAATAACCCGACCTGTCGCCCAAAGAAGTAGTTCACCAATACCCTGTAGATATTAGGTGGGATTCCCCCCGGTAGGCCTTAATCAGTACCATGGGCTACCAGGCATAGTCGAACGCCCCGGAGATGTCTAATAGTATCAGCTGGCAATAGTTCGCCGAGATACTCAAAACCCGGCCCAGCACAGCGTTTAGAAAGAAAAGAAAGAAAGAAAAGAAAGAAAAAATATTTATTTTGGCACACAAGGACACAAGTATATAAAATAAAACAATAATAAAATAAAAAAAGAAAAAGAAAAAAAATATACACTATAAATTAAAAACTGCTCACTGGCAACACCACACCTTCCGCTTAACCAAACGGAAACTGCCTCCATTCAGTTCAAGGTCACGTCAGTGTGCAGCGATACAAACAATAATGAAATAAAAACAATAATAAAATAAAAGTATTAAAATTATAGTTCAACACAAATTGAAACAATGAAAAAATGTGTGTCCCATCAGTGCCAAAATTTGGACATCGCTCAGCGTACGTTGCGATTGTAAAATCGCAACACTGGTATTCTGCGAAATCCAATTTGGTGACGCCGGCGCCTAGTGTGTAAACATATAAAATAAAATATACTTAAATAAATAAATATACGTGTAAATAGGATATAAACATAATTACTAAATATTATAAAAAAGTGTGGAGTAAGATAATATGATATAAACATTTGAGTGTATTTTTTAAAACAAGCGTCAGTGTGATATAGGTACCTATGTCGCATCCGCCCTATTGTACGCGCGATGCCAGCAATTTTAGGAATTGTGAACAAAACTAATGCGCAGTGACATAAGCAACCAGATCACAGAGCATGTCAACAATGAAAGGTAATCAGTACAGTCATCTTATTTGAACACTTAACAACTTTGTACATATTTAAGTTGTCAATTGAATAATATATATGGGTAATAAAAATGCAAGAATTGAAATTAAAAAAGCAAAGAAAAACAATATAAGATAAGTTAAAAGTAGGTAATCAAAAACAAACCTGTTTTGTTATAGGACTAAGGAATATAATATAAATACAAAGCAGGACCTCAAGACGCCTGAAGTGTTGAAATACACTGCAATAACACAGACTGGAAACCCTTCCATCCAATACCTGACGGCCAAACCCAAGAAGGTGAGTAGGTGTTTGTGAGGATTAGATATAGAAATTAAGTGTTATAATATTAACGCATTGAACTGAAATAAAATGTTCAGTATCACTAAATAGAATAATAATATTTAGTAATTGGAATGGTGTGATTTTATATATATTATGTAGCTTTTTGTGTTTGTAGCAAAAACTTTTTTAGATGAAAAACAAAGGAATTTTTTGATTTTAGGCTGCGGACTGGTGGTGGAAGTTTATTCCAGCAGTGTGATGCGGCATACTTGAAACTTCCTCTAAAGGCAGCCGTCCTGTGCTCAGGAATGGATAGTGGATTTGTGACTGATCTCACCGTATATTTGGATTGAGTTTCTCTCCAACAAAGTTTGTCATACAAGTATGTAGGTGTTTTTGTTTCTATAACTCCAAAAAGTAAAGAGGCTAGGTGTAACTTCCTTCTGGCAGCCATCTTAAGGATATTATGTTCATTTAGATAGGGAGTGACATGACTGCGCTTGGGTATATTTACACAAAATCTTGCACATGCATGTTGTATGCGTTGTATAAGCCGTGTAGTGCGTGATAACAGGCATGGCCCATACACAGTATCACAGTAATTCAACTTGGACAATACTAGACTATCTACCAGCTGTTTCCTGATTGGTATACTGAGGAAGTTTCTAATATTATACAGTATTTTAAGCCGGTAAAAACAGTTACTTAGGGTCTTGCCTATGTGGGCCTCAAAATGCAATTCTGGGTCCATAGTTAAACCCAGATTGCAAACACAATCTGCTCTAAGAGTTGCCTCATTCATGACAATTATTTCAGGCTTAGCAGAGAGTATGTCCCTGATTTGTTGTCTGCCATCCAGTACCATAAACTTTGATTTATGGGGGTTCAGAACCAGAGAGTTTTGCCTTGACCACTCAGTAACTCTTTGTAGGTCTTCATTAAGTTTCTGAACAGCTGATGATATTTTGTTAGGTTTAAAAGAGAGATAAACTTGCAAGTCATCAGCATACATGTGGTATTTACAGTTCATGAAGGACTGAGCTACATCAGCACTGTAAATTATATATAATAGAGGCCCAAGTATTGAGCCCTGAGGCACACCCCTATGGACAATACGAGGCTCTGAAGTCTTTATACTGCCATCTGCCCCACGAATTTCCACATATTGAGTTCTACTTGATAGGTAGCTATCAAACCACTTTACCGCTTCCACTGAGAACCCATAGCAGGAAAGTTTTGAGAGCAGCAATGTAGGATTTATTGAGTCAAAAGCCCTGGAGTAGTCCAACATGACCAAAATTGTACCATCCCCCTTATCACGTGCCTCAAGTATGTTTCCCACAACATCACACAGAGCTGTAGCAGTTCCCCGTTTCTTACGAAAACCTGACTGTAAGTCAGGGAGGATGTTGTTGTCCTCTAAGAATGACACTACTTGGGCATATACGACTCTCTCCAGTACTTTGGATAAGCATGGCAGTATACTAATAGGGCGTAGATCTTTCATAGATTGAGGACTACTGATCTTGGGAATGGGGCGCACCACTGCACAACGCCAGAGAGCAGGAAAAGTGTTTGTTAGAATAGATTTATTTACTATGTCTGTTATGGTCTGTACAGTGGCTGGCAGTGTTAGGGAGATCATGTCCAAACTGATCCCATCAATACCCTGAGCGTTTGTACCTATATTTCTTATAATTTTAAGAACGGATTCGCTCGCCACTGGCTGTAATTTGAAAGTAGCTGGTCCATGCCTATGGTGCTCAAAGTAACATAGCTGTGAGATGTTTATATTGCACTCACCAGGCACATCAAGAAAGGCCATGTTTATTGTGTCAGGGTCATCAAAGATTTTCGGCAGTGATCTTTCTGTGTGGTCCGGTAATATATCAGACTTTAAGTTCGTCCATAGTAACTTTGAATTGTGTAAGTTGCTGTTAATATGATTCGTAAAGAATGCTTTTTTTTCTGAGGAAAGGGCAAAAATGGCCTGGTTTTTTAAATCTAAGTAATACTGTTTTTTCTTATGATCATCCTTAGACTTGTGATATCTGTCTCTGGCTTTATCCCTTAATTTGAATAATAGCCGAACATTAGGCGTAATCCAGGGTGTAGGTCTGGCTTTGACGACTGATGTTTTGGTTGGAGCGTGTAAGTCGTACAAAAACTGGATCCAGTAGTTGAAAGTATAAACCATAGAATCAACATCACGCATATCACTAATTTTGGACCATGGGATTGAGGCTAGATCTTGCAGAAAGTACTCCTCCAGTATATCCTTAATAGGGCGGAAAACAATAGTCCTTGAGCTGTGTTTTAATTTTTTAAACAATGATTCACATGTAACAAAAGAGTGATGACCAAGATCGCTATTGGAGTCTACTACTATGTTTTGAACGCTTAAGTCGGTACATATAACGTCTATCAATGTACTGCTGTCCCCTACAAAGTGTGTTGCTGTTGGAACAACCTGCCGCAGATTAACAGTTCCCAGAAATTCATTAAAAATCCTCGTTTTGGAGTTACAAATATCTAGCATGTTGATGTTGAAATCCCCTAAAACCACCACATTATCATATGGAGCCAATGAGCTAATACTCTCTGTTAATCCTTCAAAAAACCTGTCAATATCGAACCAAGGTGGACGGTACGCCGTCCCAATAAGTAACTTCCGGCCGTTTATTGTTGTAGTCAGCCATAACTGCTCAATATCCGGCTGTTCGGGATGTGTTTTCACACGCGCATTAGTACCTATCTTGATATAAAAAGCAACGCCTCCGCCTCGTCCGCCCTTTATACACGGTGGTCGCGGAATGTGTTTGAGCCTGTAGCCTGGGACACAAGGAGCCCGTCCGTCTTCATCAGGTCGTAGCCATGTCTCGTTAACAGCTAGTATGTCAACGGCATGCCGGTCCATAGCAATTAAAAATTCATCTTGATTAGTTGCTAGGGACCCAGCATTAAGCAAACCAAACTTTAAACACTTGCTACATATCATTTTGTGTGTCAGGGAGAGCTATGTATTGTGTGTATAGTATGATAAATAGATAAATGTTAGCTGTGTCGGTGTTATAATGGGTAGTATCATGTACATGTAAATATATAATCAAATAAATTGTGTAAATAGAATAAGGTTTGTGTATAAGATGATATAACATTAAGTTATATCTATTTGTGTATGTAATATAATGATCAAACCTAAAATTATATGTATAATATAAAAATGTGTTTCTTTTAAACGAATAATAGCAACTAATAAGACACACAAGTTCCTTTAACAAAAAACAAATATATGATAATTTCTTTTCTATCAATAAGTAATAAATAAAGACAAAAATAACATAACCAAAACTCTTCCAATAAATAAAATTAGGTGAAACAATGTGCATTTTGTTGTCATATACACTGTCTATAATATTTGTTTTGTCTTGCTTATAATGTAGTTTAAAAATTACTATTAGATTAATTAAAATATGTATAAAGATAAATAGGTGAATTATAGAGAAATTAAAACTATTACTTGTTAACATTTTCAGAGCCGAAGACATGCAGCATATCAGTTTCAGTACGTACGACGCGAACGGGATCGCCATGTTTCTGCCTGGCGAGGATGCGGCCTCGTCTTGTCCATACGAATTGCCAGCCGAGACGCTGAGCAGTATCCCGAGTCTGCCGAAATAACTGCCTGTTTGATGTGGTCAGACGTTCGTTAACGTAAAAACGCTTTGGCGTTCCGGATAAGCCAAGATCAGCAGAGGTTGCACCCCTGCGCACCCGTGCATTGCGCAACAGCTCGTCCCGTAGATCACGTCGTGCCAGACGTACGACGATACGGCGTGGCCTCACCTCCTCTGCACCTGCCACATCCGACGCTCTAATATGCCTGCCGCCGAGACGATCTGCACTCACAATATCCCGGTCGTCTAATTGAACACCAAGCTTAGTTGCCACGAGTTTTATGGTGTGAGTGATATTTTCGCCGGTCACTTCTGGCAGATTAGCAACCTCAATGTTGTTGCTCAGAAGTTCTTGATCGCGATCATTTAGTTCTAACTGCAGGCCGATCACTGTCTTTTCCAGTTCGGCTATTTCGTTTGTACCAAAAACCGGCTCCTTCTGTTCCAGTTCCTCCAGCCTTCGTTCGAATGCATCCATACGCTTTGTCATGGTGGCAAAAGAAGTACGCAGTTCCATATTAAATTCGCGTTGCTCAGCCATGAATTCTTTAAGTTCTCGTCGCATGGCTTGGATATCCGTGTCTACAGCTGTGCCAAGTGCTGTTGGCTCCCTCTCAATTGTAGGTAAGGGTGTAAGATCTCCACAAATACCTTTCACTGGAGTGCTATTGTTGTCGCCTTTACGCTGTTTTTTCTTACATTCGGGACAGATCCAGTCTTTGGAAATAGCTGCGTTTTCGGGGATCGCCACACACCCTCGATGATAAATACAGGGGCACGTTGAGCATGCTACTGCACCCGACGCAGATAAGAACTTGCCGCAAGCTGAGCATTTAGCCATTATGAGGTTTGTTGAGTGTGCTGTTTCAAGACGCCTGGCAAAAAAGTGGTAGCAATGTCGTCCTGATGCTTGCTATTTCCGAAATGCAGGCGCTTATATTCACAAAATAAATCAATATCTTCCAATAAATTTGTAACGTAAAATATCAAACAAGCTCCAAAAAGAATCTAGAGGGTTTGGCAATGAATATGCAGAGTTTTCAAAGCAGATTTCCAAATTTACAAAAAGCGTACTTCGATGTCAGTCTCGAACTCGGAACCACGTAGTTAGAAGTCCAGCGTGTGAGACACTAAGCTACGCTCGTTACTGCCAGTTAATGTGAAAAATGTCTTTTGTTTATAGTGTTATGCTTTAGAGTATTGAATTCTGGTACAATGTTTCCGAACGTGTAGCAGAAACTTGGGTGCTCAATAGTGCCGTAGCCGTCGACCAATTTTCTAGATGTCCGGGAAAACTCCTTCGCTCAAGCACGTGGAGTACATGTAAAGCATTTCTGCCCCACTAGCTCTCCACGCGTGCTTGATGATCCGCGCTGTGAGTCCATCCAAGTCTGGCTCTGTATTGGGCAAATCCCTAACAATTCAATCGAGCGTCGTACGACTAGACGATTCCGAATCTACGCCCGTCGATGCGTAGGCCGCCGCCAACCTAACGTGGTACGGCGAGACCTGGTTCGGATCGTCATCGGGGCATAACTCTTTCAATAAACCTGTCATCGTCTCTTCCGCAGTTGTTGTGTGGCTGTGTTCAATGAGTCGTACTCCGTGCATCTCGTTAAAGGGAGGACGTATTCTGCTAGAGGCAGTTCTATACGCCTAACCCCACGGGTCCTCGTTTTCTGACTCCGCTTTTCGATGAAAGTATTCAATCTCCGTTTGTCTCATCGCTGCTTTATATCGGAGCTTCGCTGATCGCAAGGCATCGTGCAGCTCCGACTCCTGGGGTACTTCCTACTTTTCGTGAATGTTGCCAAGCGCGGCGCGCCTTCCTTACAACATGACGTAGGGCGTCTAGTTCGAGCGTCCACCATTCGAATCCGCAGTTGTCTGCTTTCGTTCTGTGTCCCAAACAGTCCCGAGGATATCTGTATACTGCTCACATATCTTAGCAGCAGATGTCCTAGTTCAAATTCCTCCCATCCTGTAATACAGCTCACCCTGGAAGCGCGCCCAGGTGACTTCACGCTAACGGTAACAAGTTACCGGTATTCTTTAGCGTTCCCTGGCACTCATTCCGTGCCTGCTGACCACGACCGTTATCAATTGGTGGACACTGATGCTAGCTCCTTCATGTACCTTCCACTACGACACTGTTACTCCTCGATTCGACATTGTAGGCGGTTGATCCTTAAAATTATGTATGGTAAGTCCACGTCCGAGAATAAAATTCTCCATCTGCGTTTTCCTATATTCTGTATCTGCTCCTCTGCCCACACAATGTCTGTGTTCACAGTGCCACAGCGAAAAACGAGCGTTGCTGTCCATCCCCACCAGGAATCGATGTCCTGCCAGCTGGTCGAGTACGTACGTGAGATGTTCAAGATGTACAACGATGTCGTGGCTGTACTGACAGTAAAGTGATATCACATACATGTATATATCTACAGACTGGTAATTAATGTGTGCGACCGCACAGTGATCATTGCTAGTGGTCTAAGAATGTAACACTGAGTCCTGTATTCAACACAATAATGCCTGCCTTAGAGTTAGGTCCGCACTGTAGGACCCTGGTATGACCATATTGCTCCTGAATAGAATAGAATAGAATATAGTTTATTTCTTAGTACATGGTATTACAGATATTACAAATATTATACAGTGTTTCACATATACTACCGTATCCGGTGTAGAAATATTTTACAATTAGAATATTAAAATAACATTAAGTATAATTAATTTTTGCATAGTGGTTATTAATTCTTGATATTACATTATATTATTGTTATTATTGTTATTCTTGATATTACATTATATCAGTCGTGACATCGGTCATAGTCGGACGCGTGTCGCTGTTACTGTGCTATCTTTTTTGTGATTGGACAATTAAATGATCAAGTGATTCCTTGTTACTCCTGAGGCTTTCTTACCTGTTGGTGCCGCCCACTGGGCGGTCTTGGACAGAGACAACGCTACTTTTATCACCTTGTTCTCAAATAAGTGAAAATTCCAAGCTGTGATTCGTCGGGGTTCGAACCGGCGTCACTTAAATCAGTCTGTGGTAGGACGGCGCATTAGACTGCTACGCTACGGAGTGAGTGACGTACGTCGCAAATTAAACATCTACTACGAACAATTGACGTCATCGGAACCGCTACGAGCTACGAATCCGGCGACAACTGCTACGAGCTACTACGCAGACGTACGAACACGACGTAGCAAGCTCCGAGTTACTGTCTCACTGTGCCACAATAATAATACTATTTGCACTAAGATTATATTACTGTACGCGCTTTGAGCCGTTGGCGTTCAAAAATTTTACTACTTTTTTAGTAATAAAAGTACTGATTTTATAATGTCGCTGCAACGTACTCCTCCAAAAACCCCTTCTACCCCGATAGAACACACACTATCTGAAAGTGATCTAAACCTAATAAGTGAAGTCTCCTATGTGAATACCAGCCGAAACACGCGCTGCCGTTCGAACAAAACACAGATGCAGTCACCAAGAACGTACGAAGTAGACCTTAAAGATGAAATTACGAAAATGTTCAAAAATTTTAAAACTGAGTTGGATGCAAAATTAAATGATATTTGCGATAATCAGAACTTACTAATTACTAAACTTTCTACCGATATCTGTGAGTTGAAGATACAAACAACTAAGATACAGACATCTAACGATGAAATAGTACAATCTATGTCGTTCATCAATAATCAATATGAAGAACTTAAAATGGGACTGGAAAACCTACACAAGGAACGAGCTGAACAACGTAAATGCATAGAAATTATTGAAAAGAAAGTTCAAGACCTCCAACTTAAGTCTCGATCTTCGTGCATTGAAATAAGGAACATCACACCCAGTGAAAAAGAAACAAGCTCTGACCTTATAAACACAGTCTGTACTATTGGAAAAGTGGTTGGTACCACCGTCACTCCAACTGATTTTCGGGACATATACCGCATTCCCGGCAAACCCGGACTAACTCGACCAATCGTTGCAGAGTTTCAATCGGTCCAAATGAAGCACAAAACCTTATCTGCCGTGCGTGATTTTAACAACAGCAGAAAAGCAGTCGTAGACAAACTGAACACTGAACTAATAGGCATCCCTGGCAAGAAACAAGCAGTCTACATAGCCGATCATCTCCCCGCAAGTCTAAAGAAATTGTTCTTCCAATCTCGGGAATTCGCTAAGCAACATGGTTACCAGTTTTGTTGGACTTCGAACGGAAATATCTTTATTCGTAAGGCTCACGGTGAAAAGCAAATAATTATCTCATCTGAACAATCTCTGATGGACCTGAAACCAAAACAATGACTAGAATCGATTTACTTGTTCATCAACAGACGTGTCTTATTTAAACTGAAATATGGCTTGCTTATAAAAATTTTTAGATATAAGATTACTAAACACTCATACCAATACCTTTCACACTGCACTATCAAACCTCTACAAATACATATCACACATTCACTTACTACCGTAAAACACATACTGACATTAACATACTCACACACAGCTCACTCGAGTCTCCTGCTTTCGCTTTACCTACTGGATAATAAGGTAGCAGAAAATAATTCTTATAAATCAAATTCACAAGGTCACAACTTACAGTGTGTGCTGCCCAGTTTTTGTAAATCCCTTTCTTATTATAAATGGCTAACATAAACAACATTAATTTTGAACTTGACCGTCTAGAAGCGATATCCTCATATAGTTGTATTCCTGAAGACTGCAAATTGTACATCAATATTGAAAAAGGTATAAAACTTTTCCACTTGAATATTCGTAGCTTAAATAAAAATTTTGATCAACTACGTATACTAATATCTGCTATAAATATTAATTTTGACGTATTAATACTAACTGAATGTTGGCTTAGAAAAATAACTAACTTACCTACGTTGGAAGGTTATACGACCCACCATACTACCACCACTCTAAACCAGAATGATGGCGTAGTAGTTTATACTAACATTAAACTAACGTGTAGGGTATATGAACCTGTCTTTATCGACGGCAACTGTCTGGTGTGCAAAATAGATAATTGCGTTGGCGTGGTGGCTATATATCGGTCCCCCTCTTTATCTAGCAAAGATAAATTTAATAATTTCATAAATAGCCTTAATGATGTTTATAATAACCTTAAAACACGTAATAAAATCCTAGTAGGTGACCTAAACATTGACATTGGACCTTCTTCCACAGACCCCTTTTGTGAAGAGTACCTAACATTTAATGCCTCGCATGGCCTATATAGTTCACACTTCTTACCAACAAGAGTAAATTCATGCTTAGATCACTTTTTTATCAAGTCAGATTATCCATCTACAACAATTATCTTGGAGGCCCATATAACGGACCACATGCCCATTGTTTTATATTTAAAAGAAAATGTATCCAACTCCACGCACCTTCAAACAAGAACCTCTGTTTGTTATGAAAGTATCAAATTAGACTTAGAAAATGCCGACTATACAAATATATTATCAGCAACTGATGCGAACATAGCGGCAAATATGCTTATTACACTGCTTTCAACCACTATAGCTAAACATACTAAGACATCTACGGTCTCGAGAAGGTTTAAAGTTTTGAAGCCATGGATGTCACCAGGCCTGCTAAAATGTATCCGTAACCGCGACAGACTTCACTCTAAGTCCAATAAAGCTCCTGGTAACATGACTCTAAAATTAACTTATACACGCTATCGCAACTTCTGCAACAACCTCATTCGTAAATTAAAACTGGAATATAACAAAACCCAAATTAACAAAGCCGGTAATGATCCTAAAGCCCTATGGAAAGCTATTAGAGATATATCATCGTTACAGAAAAATAAAAATTCTTCCAAAGAACTTTTGAAATTATCTAGTGACGCAAAGACGTCTACTAATTATGTCAGTAACTACTTCAAGGACATTGGAAAAAATTTAGCCGAAAAGGTGCGACAGTCAGCCGACGTCACCGACAATCACACCTCCCTATCATCACTCGACCATAATAGTCCCCTGGGATCACTGGCTCTCTTAGATGTAACCGACTCTGAGATTGAAGCCATGATCTTAGAGCTCCGTACAGACTGCGCCACAGGGTGGGACGATATCCCATCTCAAATTTTGCGACAAAATCGCCACTTACTAACACCAGCTATAACGTTCATCTACAACCTCGCCATCCATAGCGGCGTTTTCCCAGACGCATTCAAAAAATCAATTATACATCCTATATATAAAAACGGGGACAGAGACTGTGTAAACAATTACCGCCCAATTTCGGTGTTATCAGCTTTATCAAAAATCTTCGAGAAAATACTAAATCGGGCTCTAAAGACGTTCTTGGAGAGGTTTAGCATTCTGGCTCCGAATCAGTATGGCTTTCGTTCAGGCATATCTACGGAAGACGCCTTAATGGACCTGACCAATGTAATCGTGGAAAATTTAGATGCAAGGTATATGCTTATGCATTTTCCTCGATTTATCGAAAGCATTCGATACAGTCTCTGTCCCTCTTTTACTAGAAAAACTTCAGAAACTTGGTGTTCGAGGTCTATCGCATCAGATTCTTAGCGATTACCTTACAAACAGACGACAACAAGTTAAAATTGAGACCTATCTTAGTAATGAGGAATCTACAAGCTATGGTGTCCCGCAAGGAAGTATTTTGGGCCCTACTCTTTTTCAGTTGTATATTAACGACCTTTGCTCCATCCAATTACCCAACACTAAAATCTTCACATATGCAGATGATACTGCCATTTTTGTATGGGGTTCCAACTGGCAAATAGTAAAAGAGCGAGCAGAATTTTCACTGTCCAGGGTTATGAGCTGGCTAGCCAATAATCTTCTAACTTTGAACCTTACCAAGACCCACTATCTAGCCTTCTCACTAAGTAAAATTACCGATCCTAGTCATGATTTTTCAATAAAAGCTCACACCTGTACGGACTATCACGCTTGTACATGCTTAGAACTTGAAAGGGTTAATCAGGTAAAATATCTGGGCGTACTTTTCGATCACAGGCTAAAATGGGACAACCAGATAGGTCTAGTCACAACAAGAGTTAGGCGGCTAATAGGTGTCTTTAAGTCCCTACGTGATGTCTTACCTCATGACAAACTAACACAAGTTTATCTTGCTCTATGCCAATCCGTAGCCCAGTACTGCATACCAGTATGGGGAGGAGCGGCTAAGACTCATCTCATCAAGCTTGAGCGGGCGCAGAGAGCTGTGTTGAAAGTGATGATCAAGAGACCTTACAGATCCCCGACTACAAGCCTTTACGCAAACTGCAAGGTCCTCTCGATCCGACAATTGTTTATTCTAAAGACAATTCTTAGAAAACATCGTAATGTGGCAATACCAGACCAGAATAAACGTAGTTTATCATCTGTATGCCCTCGTATGACCTGCAGAACTACCTTTGCTAGAAGACAATCTCGTAGTATAAGCATCAAATTATATAATGACACAAACAAAAAACTTAACATTGTTATACTAAGTAGACGCGAAGTTAAAGCGAAACTTGTTTCTTGGCTTAAACAACTAGATTACCAAAATACGGAAGACCTTCTTTCTTTCACAGCCTAACACCCGCCACACATACTTAGAACGCTTATTAATGCAAACACGCACACACATGCGCACGCACAGAGTAGAATACGGAATCTCGACGCACAAAATATCGATAAATGCTAATACGATGCTACAAGATCGCGATGCACGTCACTGCGAAAGACCGTCTCTGCGAAGACACTATACTTCGATGCACGTTACTGCGAAAGACCGTCTCTGCGAAAACACTATACTTCGATGCACGTTACCGCGATAGATCTTCACTGCGATACTACTTGACTTCGATGCACGTTACCGCGAAATATCATTTCTATAAAGCGGCGGGCAATAGCTAGTACCTAATAAACGCTTGAAATTTATAAATAAATTAAGGAATGATTAGGGGAAAATTTGTTTTACTTCTTTTTTATAGTAGGTATATGTATTCAAAACAAAAGTAAATATGTTAAAATACCCATGCCATCGTTTATATTGACATGGTTTTGAAGTTTGATTTCTCTGTATTAATTTGTTTTGTATGCAATAAACATAATCTATCTTACATTATTACATTAAATTTTAGTAAAATGTAATAAATTTTTGTATAGCAATTTATGACGCCTACATATTTTTTGTGAGCAAAGTATTTCCATGAGTAATTTCTATTTTTAGATCTGTGTTTATCTTCTTTCTTACTTTTCCTGTGAGTCTGTACCATGCATGTACAATTATTATTAATGATCTATAGGATGCAATGAGCATCCTATAGATCATTAATAATAAATAATTATTAATGATGTAAATCCCTAAATCTCTAAATCTCTCTTGGGAGAGATTTAGGGGCCAAAATATTTGTAAAAATATGGTAGGTAATATGCGCGAACGTCTCCAGGCAGTAATAGACGAGAATGGAGGCCATACCCGCTATTAATTATTATTTTTAAACAACATTTTTGATTTTGCGTTAAGTTTTGTATTATAATATCTAAAATATTTTCATTTGAATTTTTGATTGTGCTAATAATAAATAAATGATTGCGTTTTTAATTATACTTTTATTCAGTACCAAACACTTTGTTCTATAATAACAATATCAACAGTTTCCATATTTAGTAGTAGTTAGTTTAGTCAGGTGAAATTAGCTGTTTAGTGACTTTGTTACAATGATGTTTAGCGACATTTGGATTGATGGTGTACAGCGACTTTAGGAATACTAGTGCACAGATACTTTTGAAATACTCGTGTTTAACGACTTTTGTAAATTTCTGGTGTACAGGCTATTTTGTTTCCTAGTTGCGACTATAACTTATGGCATTTTATTGTGAACAGGTGTTTTGTTAAGTTGATTCTGTTCATCGACTTTTGGTGTTGACTGTACTTGAGCTTAAGAGGCAACTGACGGAGCTCCATATAGAATATATGGATGTCTTGGACCAGCGGAACCGCTTGGAAGATGAAGTTAGATCCTTCAGTAATTGTAATTACGTCTTTTCTAGGTCACTGAGCCGCAGCACTGAGCTTGAAGCAAGCCTGAATGAATCTCATATTAAAATTATTTCTTTGGTACAAACCATTCAGGTGTTTAACGGTGCTACAACTCAGAACCTCTACACACAGCTTTTGGGGGGAAAACCAAGTATGCTAAATAGTATATAGTATAGTAATAAAAGTAAACAAACTCATGTTTTTATTAAAAGCTCTAAGAAATTAAGGAAGTACCTAAAGTTAAATGTTATTGTCTTCGTAGTATTTCAGCAGCCATGGTCACGGGGAGACTCCCCGTGACCATGGCTGCTGAAAAGCAACCGAAACGTCGGGGAAAGTGTAAAAATAAATTAAATCTAAATAGTTTAATAATAATTTAATTAGCTTAAAAATTAGTAAAGTTTAATAGTAGTAGTAGTGTAACAATTTTCAAAATTTTGTAATAAAGTGTCAAATAAACAATGCGATAAAATCCGTATATAGCAGTTTAATTTCAATGAATAATATTCGCGTAAATAGAAGACAATATTATGTAAATCTCGGGCCATTGTTGATGACGGCCTTCTACTAAAATGGCGAGGTGAGCTTTTAAATCACGATTCTTCCTCTCCACCGGATTGGATTCGGGGTGATAAAGAGGAGTGAGATTTTGCTTCACACCTAGAACAAACATAGCCTTTTGCATAACATCTGCGATGAATTGGACTCCATTGTCCGAAATCATTCGACGAGGTAATCCGAATCTCATAAGAACCTCATTAACAAGGGTGTTGGCACATACCTCGGCAGTGGCCTCAGTGAGTGCGAATAACTCCACCCATTTGCTGGCGGTGTCTTCCACTATTAAGATCCATCTCTCACCTTGAGGTCCCTTAGGCAACGGGCCAAACAGATCGACAGCAATAACTTCAAACCGTTGAGCTGGCACTGGCGTTTGGAGAAGACCTGGTTTTAAATTAGAAGGTTTGTACCGCTGGCACTCCACACAAGTTTTCAAATACTCGGTGACGTAGCGTCTCAAACCAGGGAAATAGAATCTTTGTGATATACGATGGATAGTCCTCCGAATTCCTCCATGAGCGGCGGTGGGCGAGTCATGACACTCATACATGACTTTGCTACGCAAGCTCTCAGGAATGACGAGTTGCGGTTCCTCGGATTCAGAATCATCACAATAACGGTATAACACACCTTGAGTCAAGAGATAACCTCGATCATCCACCTATGTATAGACAAATCACCAGTACCTTCTAAATCATTAATGATCTTAGAAACTTCAGGGTCAGCTACTTGAGCTTCTCGTACTGAAGCAGCATCCCAGTGGGGTACATCAACACTAACGGGACAAATTCCACAGTCGGAAGACGAAGTGAGGTCAGTCACAGGGCGACTTAGGGTGTCAGCAACCACGTTGGCCTTTCCCGGAGTGTATTCGATTCGCAAATTATAGGACTGTAACTTCATAGCCCAGCGAACGAGCCTCCCACTTGGCGACTTAACTGAGAATAACCATTTCAGTGGCTGGTGGTCACTACGAACAAAAACCTCATGTCCCTCGATGTAACCTCAAAAATGATCAACAGCCCAGACAACAGCTAACGCCTCCCGTTCAGTCGTGGAGTAGTTGCGCTCTGCTGAAATCAAGAGACGACTGGCATACTCGATCGGACGTTCTTCTTGGGGCGACTCCCCCTGGAGTAAACATGCACCCAAAGCATAATTACTAGCATCAGTCCTAAGGACGAATGGCTTGGTATAGTCAGCTTGTACCAAAATAGTGGACAATAACTTCTTAAGTGATTCAAAAGCATCAGCTTGAGACGATTCCCATAACCAAGGATGACTTTTCTTAGTTAAACGCGTAAGTGGTTCGGCTACTTTCGCAAAGTTTGGAATAAACTTACGAAACCACGAACATGTTTGGAGAAAAGTACGAAGCTGCTGAAGACAGTTAGGCTCTTTCATATCTAATACAGCACGTACCTTCTCTTCATCAGGAGATATACCTGTCTGTGAAATTATATGACCGAGACTTTTGACTTGTTCACGAGCGAAAACACATTTTTTCTATTAGCACGCAGTTTGAACACGCGGAGGCGGTCGAACACTGCGCGAAGATCCTGGAGGTGTTTGGTATAGGTTGGAGACAGCACCAGAATATCATCGAGGTACGCCAAGATGGTTACATCCTGAAGAGACGAACCAGACCTAAAGCGGTCAATCAATCTTTGAAACGTGGCCGGCGCGTTCTTCAACCCGAACGGCATACGTTTAAAACGGTAAGTACCAAAAGGCGTTGTAAACGCAGTTTTGTCCCCATCCAGGGTTCGAACTTGCCAGTAACTACTCTGAAGGTCAATGGAACTCATCACACAGCCTTTGCTAGTCGACTGGAGCAGTTCGTCAATACGTGGCAATGGATAAGCATCAGTCTTAGTGACTGCATTTAGCTTTCTATAATCTACACAAATTCTAAATTTACCGTTAGGCTTAGGCACCAAAACACATGGTGCAGACCATGCAGACTCACATTCTTCGATAATGTTATCCGCTAACATCTGATCAAGCTCGGCACGCATGATTTCCTTCTTGGCCGGCGTGACCCGATATGGGGGTACAGCGATCGGAGGGTTATCTCCCGTATCAATATGATGTTCTACGAATGGAGTTGGCTCACCAACTAAGGCAAAAATATCAGAATACTCACCTAGTAAATCAGCCAGGAGCACCCTCTCAGACTCCGATAAGAACTTGCCTTCATCCTCTCGTAACACGTTCAGTGAAGCGCAGCTCACCGGGTTACGTGTAGTTTCGCACGCAAGGGGGTGAATATCCTGAGGCTGATAAGCTGAGTGCCAAATCAAACTAGAAAAATCAATAACCAGTTTTGCTCTAGTAATAAAATCAATACCTAACAATGATTCGTTATGCAAAGAATCAGGAAATATTACAAATTCTGTTGGTATAGTTATTGTAAATAACTGAACATCAACAAGGGCTAACAATATTTTAGTATCTCGAACAGTACCATCAGCGAGTTTAATACCCATTTTCTCAGCGCGGCACTGAATACCTAAACATTTAAAAAGAGCATAGAGTGTGTGACTTGCAATACTGCGCTTAGCCACAGTATCTAACAAAGCAGTACCATTATAACCCTGTAGTATAGGCAATATAGGACGACTTACAAAAGAGTTATTATAAGAGTATGAACACACAGAATTCACATGAACACACAGAATTCACATTTAAAGTATAGAACACATTACTATTTGGTTTAGAAACACTAACATTATTAGAACATTTAGGACAATTACTTTTTATAAAACCTTTCTCACCACACCCATAACACAGTACGGTATCGGCAGACTTATTATTACTATTCTTAAGTTTATAACACGAATCGCGGTTATCACCTCGCGTCTTACAATAAACGCAGAATAACCTATTGTTATTATCAGTACTATCACTTTTTATCATACGTGTACGTGGAGGTGGCGATCGAGACGACGACGGCTGGCTCGTAACGGCGATAGAGCGGTCGGCAGCGGCGGGCGGCGCGGCGCCAGCGATGCCGGCTCGGGCAGCGCGCGCGGCGCGAGCACGCGAGTCAGGCTGCGACAAGCTGGAACCTGTAGCGAAGTTGCGTTCGTCGGATGCCGTAAATTGCGTTTTGTGGGTCGGCGGCGCGACTTCTTGATGCGTCCCGACAACTGCGCTTTCTACGAGGGATTCCTCCACTCCTCGTGAAGTCTTGATCAGCTCCTCAATATCACGTATCTTATCTCGCGGTATTCTCTTGCGTATCCGCTTATGCAATAAGCCGTATATAATGTCTAACCGGGCTTCTTTGGGTAACTGGTATGGTAATCTAGATAGCTTAGCACGGAGCCTCACTATAGAACTATCAGCGAGCTCTTGACCTTGCTCAGACAAAAATATATCACGAAGTACCTTATATCCAGGACGAGGTACACCATACATGGCTCGTAATCTCTTCAGAGCGTCAGGCCACGAAGATACTTCATTCCGGACACCTCTCCACCATATAGCGGCGTCACCTTGAAGTAACATTGGTAGACCACGTAATGCAATGTCGTTAGACACAGACGCACATTCCTTATATACTTCTACGGAGTCGATGAAGGCTTCGACAACCTCTACAAAACGACATGTTGCCGGTAAATGATGACTGCAGCTGGGACGGAGATACAACTGAGGTAGCAGTGATCGGCGATCCACTCCCCAAACCATGCGGTGTCAGTAGGGATTCGACGAGCTGTCGATTCGCCTCGGCCTGCGTCTTTGATATCGCGGCGACAAGCGCTGATAACTGGTCCCCTGACATGAGCACTGGTGCTGGTGGTGCGGGTGGTAATGCGTGTTCATCACCGGAACTAGCGTTAGAGTCATTGTCGGATTTGGTACTACGCACTTTGCGCGGTGGCATTTTCCGTTATTCAAAGTAGGTACCAAAACTAATAATACTTTCACTCGACACGGCGCCGGGTTGGGCGACACATTTAGTGGTAACAAGTTCTCTATTTATCAACACACATAAATGCAGTTTACATTTTACGAACTTAACACTATACATTAGATTTCGGGTAATTTGGGGCTCTGCCGTGTACGGAAAGATAAATAGTAGGTACGCCTGCACGCGCCAGGCGCGTGCGGTTCCCGGTCTGTGGCGTGACGACGACTGACTGAGGAGCGGGGGCGACTCGCGCGTCGCTCGGCGGCTAGCGAGATAGAGATGTGCGTGTGTGGCGCATACTATCCAGTAGGGTTCCGCGTTACAAAACTAATTAAAAAGTTACAAATTAATCTTAAAAAATCAAACAAGATAAGAAAGGTTACACAGCATAACCATACACTGCATGATTATTATTATTTTTTTTGAAAAAAATCTTACTAGATCATATCTGTGGTCTAGAACACGGGAAGTACAGGTAAAATGAAAAAAAAACTAATAGTAATAGAGAAAAAAAGTTTTTTTATTTAGTTCCATATGTGGCACAACATGCAATGACCTACCTAAATTTGCTTATCTGATTAGAGGTGAAACAGACGGAAGCAGTTTTTGTCCTTGTTCAGACAAAGTTCAACTCTGCATTTTTCGCACATAACAAACGTCTTTCCTTTGCAGCCTGGGTTCTTGCATCGCTGGCGCTTCTGTCCCCATATAGGAAAGTGCTCGACTCCATCACACCTGACGTCACGAGTAGGAAGAATCGCTACATTGGCTCTCATTCTTTTTGCCTCTATCAAGTCATTGCTTGCAGAAGACGGCCGGCCTTTTTTCTTGTTCATTGATGAACCACACATACAGAGGCTCTTTGCCACTTCAAACTTGAAGTCTTTTAATTTTAGTGGCGTAGCTCTTTGACGCATCTCCCCAACTCTTCTGTATAGCAACCAACTATTTATGGTGGCTATATCGAGGAAATGGTAAAACAGTCTCAAATACCACTTCTTTGTCCTCATCTTTATTTTGTACTTTCCCAGGAATGAGTCAAGCAAGTCGACTCCACCCATATGCTGATTGTAGTTGCGTACAATTTGAGGGCAGTCGATATCTATATATTTCTTTTGTTTTTTACAAAACCTCCTTACTTTTTGAGTAGGCTCTTTTCCAACAAAAGATGAAGACAACACCACTGGTTTATTGTCATACCACATTACTGTGACGATATCTGTACCATTTACATTTCCTACCCATTCCTCTGAATATCCTCTTTCCTTCTTGCTTCTTTTTAGATCTTTCAACGATGGTATTTGTATAGATTTGCCTAGTCGTCCTTTGTTTACGGTTCCCATAGAATAAATTCCTTCATTGGCAAGATGCGTAATCAATTCAGGGCATGTGTAATAATTATCAAAGAATAATTTGTAATTTTTATCCCTGGGAATAGACCTCGCAAGCCGGATAACAATGTTGGCACTTGCGCCTAAATCAGGCTCATTAGGAAGCCTCAGATCTGGGTTATTCTCCATTCCAGAGTATATTTCGAAGTCGTACGCAAATCCTCGATCATCACACAGCACTAACAGTTTATACCCCTATTTATGAGGCTTATTAGGTAGATATTGGCGCAGCATGTTAGAGGCTTTAGTGGTGCACATCTGCTCATCCACTGACAATGCTTCTCGTTTGGGTATAGCTTGACATTTTTTTTTAGGGTTTCTAATATTGGTCTGATTTTATGGAGACGATCGTGTCCTGCAGTACCTGCTGGTGCCTGAGTGGTATTGTCATTGAAGTGTAGATGTTGCCGAATTTTTTCAAACTGGTTAACTGACATGGTATTTCTTATCAATGGCAAACTTAATTCAGATTCCCAGTACATTCGAGTATGCGGCAGTGGGGCAATGCCCATTAGCAGACAGATACCTATGTACTTTTTCAGCTCTGTAATGCTTGTAGAAAAAGGCTTTGATGGGTTTTTTTGTACACTAAACTTATGCATTTCTTCTACGATATGGCTGAGAATATCATTATCAAAGAAGTACAAGAAATATTGCAATGGAGTTTCAAGTTCAGTAATCGGTGGCTCTAGATCGGTTTGCCCGCAAAACTCACGGTTTGTTGAATGGAAATCTTTTTTTTCCAGATGATATTACGCTTTTTTCTGGCGACGGATGCAGCAAGTGTAGGAGCAGCGTCTCTTGGTGCAGTAGACGCGGAAGATACAACTGTTGATTGTCGTGTTCGTAAAGCAGTTGATCTAGATGTACTTGGAACAGCAGGAATTGAACCACCAGGATTTGATATATGCTGCTGCATATCACTACCATCGGACCCTGATAATGGTGTAGCGGATTCATACCTATTCGGTGAAACCAATTGCTCTTCGTCATCCGTATCGCTAAACGTTTCACAAAGTTGGTTGACGGTAGATCGAAGTACGGCAATGTCATCATCACTTTCAGCGCCTGAGGAGTCTTGTTCATCTTCACTGCCTACTGGTATAGTCAAATAATTTTGGATTTGAGCGCTAGATAAGGGTTTTTTCGCCATTATCTAAAACAAAAACAATATCACACCATTAGTAAAGATACCTAAAATTGGACCATCACTGCATGAAGTGACACATCGGGAACACACAGTAAATGTGACAATTTAGTATCAAAACACGACCAAATCAAAAAAATATACTTACATTTGTTTAGTACACAGATATTTCGACATAAAAACAATTTATCCACTGTTGCATTCCGTAAACAACTATTATTTAATGTATTTTCAAATTGAATACGCACGGCGCGCGGGTAACATTCAATATTTTCAATCGAATGACTGACTATGCGAGATAGTGCTGCCATCTAATTTCAACGAATGCACTAAATGAGTGCCATTGATTGTTGTCACTTTCTTTGCGTAATCATAGATGTCGTTATTTGGTTCAAATCAGAAAAAATATCAATTTTATTGGTTGTCCCACATAAGGGACTGAATGCAGTGTAGGGATAATAGTTAATCGGGCACGCCACGATCGTGGCGGTAAGTCCCGTGTTTGAGGAGTGGCTGGAGAGGCGGCATGGCCCCCTCACCTTCCGGCTGACACAGGTAATGACTGGCCACGGTTGTTTTGGCCAGTTCCTGTGTCGTATACGCTGGCAAGAGACGCCCGGTTGTCACCACTGCGGTGACTGCCGCGACGTAGTTGAGGACACGGCGCTGCACACTTTGGCGGTTTGCCCCGCCTGGGCATCGCAGCGCCGTGAGTTGATCGCGGCAGTCGTACTGGTTGCCCTCTCGCTCCCGGCCGTAGTTAAGTCTATGGTCCGGAGTGAGAGGTCGTGGAACGCCGTCGCCTCCTTCTGTGAGGAAGTCATTTCCATCAAGGAGGCGACGGAGCGGGAGAGGGCGCGTTTAAACCCTCTCCCTAACCGCAGAGCCGGGCGCCGGAGGGCGCGAGACGACCTCCAGCCATCCAGCCACCCTGAGATTTGACCTGGGGGTGGCGGGCTTTGTGGGCCTGCCCGCCATCCGTTCAGCACCAGGTCCGAGAGGCGGCGTGCGTGTTCCCACGCGCGCCTCTGTGTCGCGTCCGCCTCCCCTCTAGGGGGGAGGCAGTAGGGTTTAAAGTGAGAAGTGACTTGGGTAGGTCTCTCGTGTAGTGGCCTGCCGTTTTATACGGCGGGCCGAAACCTCGGCAGGGTCGCGACCGCATGCGAAAGTGATTCGGGCGGCCCCGTCGATAGTGGTAGTAGTTGAGGAACACCGTGGTAGGTTTAGTCGGTATTCCGGGAGGTACATTATCATCTTTACCATCTTTCGTTTACCCCGGTGAGTCCGACATAACCCCTCCGCCCGCCCCTGCGGAGGGGTATGCGTCATGCATTCCCCCAGGTAAAAAGAAAAAAAAAAAAAAAAAAAAAGCATAATAGTTAATGAGAGAAGGAGCATGCGGCTTTATTATTAAATTTCGAAAAGAGCAATGATCAAATAGTTGCCAGTAGGTTGCAGTATGAATCACATACAGCAGAATTAAATTACCAAATTAAAAACTTAGAAGAGCGGCTTACAAGAATCAGCCTTAATCACCAAAAGAAACATTAGAATACATTTTGAAGTATGATGAAATTGCCGGAGTCGGTAGGGAGAACATGGAACGTGTTCTCTCACTAACTAATAATAATCTATGCGGTAAGTGCTTACATGCTGCACCTAATAACCATCTGTCAGCTGTTTGTGATTTGGAGTCAGTCAACAGTGATACCATCTCCTCCTCTGATCATGATCTTATTTGGTTGATAACAATAACAAAGACCTTTTTTAGACCTTTTTTTAGACCAAATAGGTGTAGGTTTTAGTAGATTAATTCATTCTCATGCAGAGTCGCCTTGCATAAATGTTTGTTCCCCTGGGGCTAGGTTAGATACTTTATTTGATAAGTTAAAAACGACTACATTACACGCTCAGTAACAGCCGACAACAGTCATATTTCTTTATGCTGACAGCCTATCTGTCACTAAAAAAGATGCAATCTATTCAACCCTTAAATTGGCAGTACCTTATCCCGATGATTTTAGATACTTTTTTATATTATGTATGTTGTTAGGGATAAATAAAGATAACATATATGAAAATTAAATAAATGTATTTTATCTTGACAGGTTTTTTTAATGTCACTTATAAGTGACATTGCCAACTAGTCTACAAAATTTAGCTCAGCGTATATGTCACATAAAACGTACATCGCCAGTTTAACTAGTTAACCAAATAACACAAAGTAATTAAAAATTATTAAAAAACATAAGGCTTATAACGAATTATGAGATCAAGTTACAATTTAGGAACCATGAAATATATAAATGCTACTTACAATTAACAAAATAAAAGCTTAAATCTTGCAACAAAACTTAACTAGGGTAAAAGTGGGATAGTTGCCCCACATTTTGAAATTGATTTTTTTTTCCTACAAATTAATTATATTTAAACCAATTTTTCAATATTATCGTACATTGGTCTATTATTTATTATATTTTAAAAAGAAATTCAATGCAGCTATTGCTTATACATATAGAAAAAAACAAAAGTTACAGTACTAGTTCTGAGTATAGATGCCTCTTATATGGGTTAGATGCCCCGATGCTGTTGTCACTATGAGGATAGTTGCCCTTAGGTATAAATCAAAGCATATTTATAATTAACAAGTTTTATTTTAATATTTAGTTATGGCACATTACACTTTGGTTTTAATTTTCATATTCTTTCACTAATCAGCTTCAGAAAAATAAATATTCTTCACTTTGGTTTATTCTACTTCTTCACTTAGGTATATTTCACTTCTTCACTTTGGTATATAATTATTATTAGTTCTTATATTAATCAGCTTCAGAAAAAAAAAGTATTTCTACAGTTCAGTCTACTTGTTTTTTTTCGTACTCATTCGTTTAATCCTACCGCATTTATTGCAATAGTCGCCGTACATGGTACAATCCTCATGTAGCCATTTTTTACACATTACACATTGTATCCAATCTACAGTTGATTTGGTCTTTTTATATTCTTCAAAGCATTCTTTGCATTCCCAATCCTTGTATGCCTCTGACTCAGATTCATCCGAATTATTTGAGATCGATATTTCATCACTCGACTCCTTGTATTCTATTCGTCTTTTCTTATTATTTTTTGCTGGAACTTTACTCTGAATCTTAGCTTGAGATCTCTGTTTTTTTTTATGTAGAACAATTTCACCTGCTCTCGCCTGGTCGATATCTGAATCAGATTCATTAGAAATATCCGAGATGGTCATTTCATCACTAGATTCTCTAATGCCCTTTCTTTTCTTAATACATTTGGCTGGAATCTTCTTTGGAAACTTGACTGCAGTTCGTAACACTTTCTTCTGTACATCAGCTGTAGCTGTTCGACATTTATTTTTACAACGTATTCTTGGAGTAGCTTTACCTTTAACTTTAGATTTCTTCGCTTCAATATTTTCTTTACTGTTTAAAA
The DNA here is from genome assembly GCA_930367265.1 of Catocala fraxini. Classification (NCBI taxonomy): domain Eukaryota; kingdom Metazoa; phylum Arthropoda; class Insecta; order Lepidoptera; family Erebidae; genus Catocala; species Catocala fraxini. Next base: position 18,685,708 of record OV884045.1, read on the forward strand.
TTGCAGCTGATTGTTTTCCTCTCTTATGAAATGGAACCGGAACAATTGGCACCGGCGAAGATTCTTGCAAATATTTGCTTGGTGTTTCTAGTTCCTCAATGTTGATAATATTATTATTCTGTGAAAGAATAGATGGGCTTGAATTAGAAAATCTCCTATCTGGTCGATCCGTATTACAAGGAGAAACGTTGGATAGATTTAGACCGACTCCCAGAGTTTGTACATTGAATGGACCTGGTTCCTGCTCAAGAGCTTCTTCATTTCTATAATAAATATCCATATAATTAGGAGTAACGTTAGAAAGAACTCGATCAACTACAGGACTTGATCTATTAGATGAAACTTGTTCCGGTTCTGGTGCATCATTTTCACCTGCATTGTCTTCTGTAGGCCTTTGATTACTCAAAGAAATGTCAGATATTGCAAAAAAGCTCTCTGGAACTGCAGAGGGATTGAAAGGGTAAATACCACAAGCCCTAAATCCCGAAATCGCATTGGAACTCGTGGCTGCTCGGGTCCACGCATTCCCAATAAGTTTTCCTGCAACTAATCGATTAATCTTTCGTTCCTTGTGTGACACTACCCAATTTTGTGTTTCAGCAGCAAAGAATGTTTTAAAAGGCTTAAAAAAACTGCGATCCAGTGGTTGCAGCGCTTGAGTGGTGTGGCTGGGTAGGCAAAATAAAATTATATCATTTTCTTCGGCAGTTTGAAGCATATCTATAGCATTCGTGTGAGATGAATGACCATCCAGAATCAAAATAATCTTTCCTATTGGTTTTTTGGTACAAGATGTTCTTTCAGCCACTTGTGAAATAATTCAGCATTCACGTACGCGGATTTTCTATTGATATAGACTTCTGATCCAGGTGGGAGCCCATCCTGAAATTCTGGTTTCTTGTTTACTCCTTTAATGATGACTACTGGGGGAAGAAAGTTCCCCACAGCATTGCAGCATGCTATTACTGATAAAGTTTCACCTTTTTCACCAGAAGTTATAGAATGGACTACTCTTGCGCCTCTTGTAGCTATGACTTTTCCAGTAGAGTTATTTAACTGGACACCTGTCTCATCTACATTGTAAATCCTATCCGGTTTATCCAGTAAGTCATGCTCTGTCATTACTTTAAGCAGTAGTTCAAACATTTTGTTAACTTCATCTCGATTTAATCCCTGTGCTCTTGCAACTGATAAGCCTTCTGCCTGACGAATACTTAACTCTTTATTACGTTCTAAAAATGATGTTAACCAATGCGGCCCAGCCTTTCGAGTCTCTTTATTAAAATTGGTTTCTTTACCCAGTTTTTCAGCAAACTCGAAAGCTAATCTTCGAATCATGTCCCGGGTTGGAGGGAAACCAGCTTTTTCTAATTTCTGTATATGACTCACCAAACGTTTTTCGTTTACAAAATCAAGAAGTGGGTGTTTTCCTATAAAAAAAAATCAATGTTAGGAATAATACGATTTTTTTTTACTTAACAAGAACTTAGGTCATACAACTTTATTACCTAATGTCAGTTTTTCCGTATTTTTGTTAGCGAATCTTCGCCTCAATGTTCTTGAGGGAATTCCATATCTACGAGATATTTCGTTAATTCCTAGAATGCCTCTCGAAATTTCGTCTATTGCAGCTATTAATGCCTCTTGCGTCCATTCAGCTCGTGGACGAACTCCAACCTTTCTAATATATTTGCGAGGCATTTCTGAAAAGATGAAATGGGAACATGAACAAACATCAACAAACATCAACTAAACATCAGCAAACATCAACTTAATCAATAGGGGATAGATGCCCCTAAGGGCATCTATACTCACAAAATACGAGGCGTCTATCCTTTTCAATAGGGATAGTTGCCCTAATTAAAATAAAAAAAACCCTTTTAAAAAATGACAAAATGTTACACTGACGGTAATATTCAAACTATACACTTGCAAATAATAATAAAATAATATAACTTACCTTTGGAAATGAAAAGTTCCACGCGTTTCTAAAATATCAAGATTCGTAATCCGCGATCTTTGTGAGCGAGCCCGTCGATCTTTCTTCATGAACACGCAACACGTCCGATCACAGCGGTTGCCGCTCGCACACTAGCGGGATGGGGGGTGTTCTTTGCTTATAAGTATTAACTGCGATCATAGAACGTTTGCAAGTCATAATTTGAATTTTGGGGCATCAATCCTCCTAGGGCAACTATCCCACTTTTACCTTATCCAACTTTGGTTATAAAAACAAACTTCTAAAAACAAAATTAAACAAAACAATTACTTATTTTTGTGAAATAATAGGAAACAATTTTTTTTACTGTGAAACAAAGTCTCTGTTCACATTTTGAACACATTACCATCGTCTTTCCTTTTTTACATAAATGGCATCGTCCCTGAGTTGTGTAAACGGGAAAATGATCGAAACAATCAAGGCGTGATTCATCGACGGTACGGGGTATAAATGGCTTGGTGATGGTATCAGATCCAGAGTCAAGGGTCCCACTTTGGAATTGAGATTTGGTGTTGGTTTTGATTAGTGCAAGAGCAGTCTGTATGCGAAACTTTTTCAGTGACATTTTATTTTCCTTTCAAAGTTGTACACAATCACGGCGGTGCAATAGCCAGCTATTATTGAGTGCAATATCCATAAGCTGAGCAAATATTGACATATACCATCGCCTCGTCTTCATACGTTTTCTGTACAGTGCAGTCAACATATCAGCAATGTCAACACCGCCCATGTGTGTATTATATATTTTGATTACATTTGGACAGGGAACAGAAACTCTCTTTTTTTATTTCTTTTCGTATCTTTCTATTATTCCGACCGGATCTTCGGCGCAGAAGGAACTCGCGATATGGATACATTGCGAATCTACCCACTTGGTTATCCCTCTCTTATTCATATATGCCCGTACCAGAAAGTTCACCTAATTTATTCTATAAAACTTCATCCCCATTGCCAACCTTTAGTTCATCTTCTTTGCAAAATAAAACCACTAATTATTATCAATCTACTCCAAACAATTCTAGAGTGGTTATAAATTCTATTACACATCTACCACCGCTTCAACCGCTTGTTATTTATGTTCAACCTGATAGACCTCGGCGTGCTGAACATGAAGAAACTACTATACGTCATCACTATACATCACCTTCTACATCTTTACATAGTGATCTAGAATCTTCAACATGCAGAGGATACCGAAGCTACAAAATTTTTAGTTATGCAATTGCAAGAACAGGAAGAAATCATTGGAAAATATATTAATTTTAAGTAGTAGTAAATAAGATGAACGATTTGTTTTTTATATACTAATGGAAAAATTAAGTCCATAAAATTTTCCGTTTTTCAGTGAAAAACGGTCGTATCGGAAATCTTAAAAAAGCATTTTGAAGATTTAAAATTAAAGATGATGATGATAAAAAAAAGATGCGCGTTTTAGTAGGTAGCAAATATGTACTAAAAAAGTATATAAGTCACTATCTAGTTCGACTTGGTGTTTCGTGTGGTTCCGTTATTATGACGTCAAGATGTCGGGACTAGAGTTTTTGTTTTATATCTTTTGAACGAAATAGGTACCAAATTTTTTACTGAAGGTACCAAATTGTTCCAATTCATTACTAAAACTGACAATACGAAGTTTTAACATTGAGAGATTGGTCCAGTGATTTTGACGCTAATCATATATATATATATATATATATTGCACAAAGTGCTACAATTTTACCTTTACTTTCTGAAATTGAATCGGCTAAGTCATCGTAACACTGCCATTTGCCATTTTGCGGAGATAATGACCTTTATAATGACCTAGTCCAACAGAACCCCCACAAAACTCGATCAAAGATATGATTCGGTACAACCTCTTATTTAAAAATAATGTTACAGGAACTTCTGAAAACGACATACATTTTAAACCATTAAATTAAAAAACAAGTACATTAGAGAGACTATATGTAAATTTACGTATTCCTGTACAATGTCGGTAGTCTGCTTCATCGTAACTAATTGCTTTGTCTACAGATTCATTACGATATTTGATTCCCCGTTGTTCCAGAATATCGAGTTTTATGGGGAGTATAGGTAGTTTCCTAATATGGTTACAATGTTGATTGTTCTCGCAGTTACTATTAGAACATTCACCTTTAACAGTTGCACTAAAAAAATCTTCAGTAATTAATTTCTCGAATATATAGGTAACATTGCAATGACAGTCAATAGTGGTGGTATGCAATGGTGACTTGGTAGCGCTAAATGAATTATCTTTTGTCAAAACTAAGGTTCGCATATTATAAACATCTTCCATGTTCTTTTCAACTAAATGTCTAATCATTTCACTAAATGTTGAATTTGAATTGTCTAATAATGCACGGAAATACAATCAATCAATATATGCTACTGCAAAAGATTGAGCAACGGAATCAAACGCACAAGTATTTTGGAAACGAATAAAGCCCGAATCAGAAGAGCTTAGATGACCATTTTTCATTATCGGAATGCTCTTTACGACTTGTTCTTTTCTTTCTCTTTTTACTACAGTACAAGTCCGTGCCTTTGGTTTTGAAGCCTGTCCTCTCCAATTTTCAATGTATGAAGGCTTCTCTGACAGTATTGAATCTTCCGTGGTATTAATTTTAACTTGTTTTTTCTCTTTTGTCGCTTGAATGACTTATTGTCGAAGTTTGAATCATGACCAATTTTTGTCATAGCCAATTTTAATTGCCCTGACAGGTAATCGTGATGAGTCATAATAAAGTTAACTACTCTCAATCGCTTGGTTTCGTTTGATAACATGTGGCATTTAATATCTTTAAAATAATTCTCAATATTGCTACTACTTGGTGTAAGATTTTCGGACTTGAAAAAAGGACACATAACATTTGAAAATAAAGGTAGTCTTTTTATAAGCCTTTTGGTGGTCTCCACAAAGGCCGGATGATAATAATAATTCAATTTGTCTCCAACTAGATCTTTTTCGTCGGATAAAATTATTGTTAACTCTTGTTGGTCAACAATTTTTGTAAGCCAATGAAGTACACTTTCGATCTTTGTAGAACATTGATCATCCAGATTAATATTTTCAGTATTTATAATGTTGTGTGAAAATCTGCTTAGGCATACTACAATCAAATCTTTGACGATATTTTGCACATCCTCGTAGCATGTCGAATGTTTAACCGCGTTTATGCAATTTATGTAAAAGAATTTAACTTTATTATCAACGCCGTCAAAATTAAAAAGTCCATGGAGTGTTTTAATAAATTGGGATGTATCTAACCGTATATAACATCCAGGAACAACATCAGTTTCTCCGGAAAGAAGTTTGAAACAATGTTCGATATATTCTTCGGTGGAAGCAAAGTTAGTAAAACTCTTGATAACTGCGCCTACTAATGCTTTTTATCTTGCCAGGTAGTCAGTCAATGTGTGTGATCTTCTGAAATCATTTGTAGAAGTGGCACGCTAGTAGTTTTAGTGTATGTTACGCCTGCATAGAAGAAAAGAGGTTTGGTTCTATACTGTTTTTGGCTGTCACCCGTATCAGGCAGTTGTATCCTTTTAAAAATGGAATTACTGCTTCCGAACAGCTTTTTTGCACGTGGTAAAGAACATTTAGACAACATTTTTATAACAATAGGCGAATTATTTATTATTGTAAGTAAATTACAGCAAATAATTACATAGGTATTTGGTCTTTTCCTGTAAAACAATCCGCAAAGATAAAAAATATTTAGTAATGCAAATGTGCATAACGCAAATTTAATTCGGCAAATTTAATTTGTCGGCCTCGATGGCGTAGTGGTTAGTGTAACCGACTGCCACGCCTGAGGTCGCGGGTTTGATTCCCGCACAAGTCAAACATTTGTGTGCATGAATATGGATGTTGGTCTTGGTCTGGGTGTTTCTATGTATAATATGTATGTATTTACAAAAAAAAAAGTATATATGTATGTTTATCCATTGTCTAGTATCCATAGTACAAGCTCTGCTTAGTTTGGGCTAGATGGTGTTGTGTGTATGTGGTAGAATATTATTATTATAAATATTATAATATAACTAGGTCTGTTGGTTGAATATTTATTTATATCGGCCTCGATGGCGTAGTGGTTAGTGTAACCGACTGCTACGCCTGAGGTCGCGGATTCGATTCCCGCACAAGTCAAACATTTGTGTGCATGAACATTGTTGTTTTTCTTGGCCTGGGTGTTTCTATGTATATATTTACAAAAAAGAAGTATATATGTATGTTTATCCATTGTCTAGTACCCATAGTACAAGCTCTGCTTAGTTTGGGCTAGATGGTGTTGTGTGTATGTGGTAGAATATTATTATATTATTATTATCTACTAAAGTGTAGCTCACAGAGAAAAGAAATTTTGGATTTTTAAGTTAAGGTATGTACTTAACCTTTATAGCTCTTAACACTATTGTATGATATAAAAGAGTAATATTTAAAAAAGGGCCCGCTGGCAGGACGTTTGTTTAAATAAAGAATATCTTCCTAAGTACAATTCACAGAGAGTAGAAATTTTGGATTTGTAAGGTACATAATAGTTACTTACTCCGAGCACTAATAGGCGATCTGAAAGTATGATAACAATAAAAATAATCAGAAGGGGCCCGCTAGCTGGACACTTCATAAAAACGTCATTCAATCAAAAACTGTCGAGGTACAAAATATATCTTGTTTATTTTCTTTAGGTACAAAATAATGTCTTTATGAAAAGCTATCACCTGTTGATAAATCTCGTTGGGGCATGCCAGATAGACTCACACCCTATACTATCGACTGTTTCATCAAAATGATTTTCTTGTCAGAGCGGGTACTAACATCTTGCCCCAAGGGTTATATTATAAGAAAGCTTGAAATATGAAAACATAGATTAGATTTGGTATTATTTTAATTTTAATAAATTAAATATAAATACTTAAATGAAATAAATATCCTCGAATAATAGCAAACTACGCAAAGCTTGTTCTATGGGAACTAGACAATACTACGCATATACCTTTTTTTTAAAAAAAATTAGTCCTCCCATACAGGTTGGACTATTTTTTTTTTATTTTGACCCATTTTCCTCGCGGTATGTTTTCAGTTTACACGCTATTAAAAATTGGATGGTAACATTATATTAATCACAGTTGGACTCCAGTACTTTACCTCTTTTTGTGTATGATGTAACACCTATACCGTTCAGTTCTACTGTAAAGGATCTGGGTTTGCTCATTGACTCCAACTTAAAATAGCTCTTAGGTTACTAGTGTCAGTCAGAGAGTAACCAGAACGCTACGCACCTTGTATCGCCTAAAGAATTTCCTCTCATCTAAGACAAAAATACAGTCTTTAATCACATCTCGTTCTAATTAGACGCATTCAAGTAATTTAACCCTAGAAGCCCAATCATATTTTGCTATCTAAAAGGCCCAATCATAGGTCAAATTTACCTACATAAATAAATACACGTATAGGATAGTTTATGATGTTAAATTGACTAGTTTTCGTTATTATTTATTTTTATTGGTTATTCATGAAATTAAAAAACGCATAATTATATTAAAATCTGTTTATTATATCTTTGAAAATACAAAAATACGTAAACATATAAAAATTTGGCACAAAATGAGACCCTTCCGGTTTTCTTCTTATAAACTAAAAATATACAGAAAAATCAACATAAAATCTTTTCTTTCTAACTAATTTATAAATGTTTCAAAACAATCAACAAGTTTCGTACAATAATTATCACACTATAAACAGTTTTGACACATGTCAATATTGTGCTCACGACAAATTGCTCTTTTGCATTTTGTACACTGCGAATTTGTCTTTCGCTGTTTTTTATAAGAACAATAACCACAATAGCGACGCTTTTTTGGCTCTGGTTCTTCTGTGGTATTCTCTGGCATTGGCTGCGGCTCCTTTTGAAGGATATTCGTGATATTGTCACGTACTGAACGCTTCAATGTAGGGGCTTCCAGACGCTGTTGCATCCATGGCCGAGTCAAATCAGTGCTCAATTTTTTCATAAAGTTTTTGCGACTTAGTGGTTTTTCTTTGTTAGATAGCTTGTTATGGCAGTGTATAATATAAGAATTTACGAAAGACATATTGAGCATGCCGTAAAAAACAGCCATGGGCCACCTATTCGTCTTCCTATTAGTAGACATAGAGGAACACATTTGATCAAAGGAATCGACACCCCCTTTTGTTTGATTATAAAATAAAATCATGTCTGGCTTTCCATTAGTACGGTCGACTACAGCGTCCTCATCACATGATGTTGTTACTTCACTAGATATGTTTTCTTTTAAAACTGGAAAAATCAATAAAATGGGAATACAATACATTTACAAAAATATATTAGATAATATAAATATTGATTATAGTTACTATGGTTACCTATTAATCACTCCTAGGAAAACTAATCCTGAAATAAAATCAAGTAAGTTTTTCTCGTACCGAGCAGCCCACAAAAGAAAGAATAAAAGTAATAATAAAAAACGACCTAAAAAATTATTACTGTACTATCAAAATGTACGAGGTCTACGCACTAAAACTGTAAATTTTTATAATAATATTTCTTCAATATCAAGTGATCTTGTTATCCTTACTGAAACTTTTCTCAATGATTCTGTATATGACTCGGAACTGTTCCCTCCCGAGTATATTGTACTAAGAAAGGACCGTGTAGGTAATGTTGGATGGGGCGGAGTTCTCTTAGCTGTTAGGAATAGTTATACTGTTAAAAGAATTACGAACATAGATGGTTTAACTGATGATAAAGAATTGTTATTTACTATTTTAACGTCTAAAAATATTCAGTTGTTAGTTTGTGTTGCATATTTACCTCCCAACTACAATGACAAGCAATATCTTGATGTATTATCTTGTATAGAAAATGCCATTAGTACATATTCTGACTGTAAATCCTTGATCGTAGGTGATTTCAACTTGAAGTCTTGTAATAAATCAGTCCAGACACAGTTTCATGATTTCTTAAGCTACTGCAAGCTGCAGCAATGTAATGACGTTTTCAATAAATATGGATGCATCTTGGATCTGGTATTGACAAGTCTAGACCCCGGAAGTTGCACTGTATCATCTGAAGTGGAGCCATTGGTACCTATTGATGCTTATCACCCTCAGTTAGAGATTGTGCTGACACTACCTTCTAAAGTTGTAATTGACAAACCGCCTGGTCAGAACCTATGCACAGAGTGGAACTTTCGCAAAGCCGATTTCTGCGGCTTGTACACTGATATAAGAGACTTAGACTGGACGGACCTAATTCACCAACAGGACGTTAACGTAGCTGTTGATATCTTGTATAATAAACTTAATACAGTTATAAGCAGACGAGTTCCCTATAAAAAAATAACTACCAATGATAAATATATATATCCAAAATGGTATACTACAGAAATCATAAATTACATAAAACTTAAACATTTCAATTTAAAAATGTTTAAATGTCTTGGCCTAGAATTTAATAAAGAACTATTTAAATATTATAGAACCAAAGTAAAAGAACTTTTAAATATAGCATTTAGAAATTACATGATAAAAGTAGAAAATAATATAGCACTCGACCCTTCAAATTTTTGGAAATACGTTAAAGACAAAAGAAAGAATAGGCAACAAAGTAAAGAATTTATATATAATAGCAGAACTATAGAAGGGCAAGAGGCTATTGATGCATTTGCCCAGTATTTCAGCTCAGTTTTTCAACCTGACACTCCGTTGTTAAATGCAGAGGCAGCAGAGCGCGATGCAATGTACACAAATGTCAGTATTAATACTATTAAAGCTTCAGATCTACGATGGGCGATAGGTCGTCTGAAGGCATCAGCAGCCTATGGCCCCGATAACATACCGGATTTTTTAGTGAAAGACTGTATGTTAGTTTTAGAGGACCCGTTACTGCATCTCTACAATCTTTCACTTCAACAATGTCTCTACCCCAGTGCATGGAAAGTGTCCAGGGTAACTCCTGTACCTAAATGTGGTTCGTCTGCTGATATAACTAACTTCAGGCCTATTGCAATATTATCAGTATTTGCCAAGGTGTTTGAATCCATAATAAATAAATCCATTTATAAGCAAATAGGCAGACTGCTTAATAACTCTCAACATGGATTCCGGGTTGATCGCTCAACTTTGACGAATCATATACAGTTTGTGGACTACGTAAGCACGCGGGTTAAGTCGGGATGTCAGGTTGACGCAGCGTATTTTGATTTTAAAAAGGCGTTTGATCTTGTTGATAACGATGTTCTTTTAGTGAAATTCGCAGAACTAGGATTCTCAACACCACTTTTAAAATTTATGGCAGATTATCTTAGGGACCGTAAGCAATTCGTCAAGCTTGGAGGTTATAGATCTCAAGAATATTACACACGCTCGGGTGTAAGTCAAGGTAGTACGCTCGGTCCAACTCAATTTTTAATTATGATTAACGATCTACCCCGTACTATCTCAACGGCAAAATGCTTAATGTTTGCTGATGATTTAAAACTTTACCATGCGGTGAGCGGGCCTGAAGACTGTGTAGCACTACAACGTGACATAAACGCAGTGGTTGAATGGGGTGTAAAAATCAAATTGACCTTTAACATCTCAAAATGTAAAACTATAACTTTTTCTCGGTCACGCATTCCAATCACAACGACATACCAGCTATCGGGTACTCCATTAGAGCGTGTCTCTGCAATTCGCGATCTAGGCTTAATCATGGATACTCATTTAAATTTTCATGAACATATAACTAAAACATGTAAGGAAGCGAGTAAAAGCCTAGGTTTCATTATTAGAACTTCTTACCACTTTAGAAATATTCAGGTGATAAAACTCCTCTACAATGCTTACGTGCGGAGTAAGTTAGAGTATAACGCCATAGTATGGAGTCCCCGAGAGACCTTGTATACAATGTTAGTGGAAAGAATCCAACGCAAGTTCACCAGATATTTGTACAAACGCCAGTATGGATATTACCCCTTTTTATACCCGTCAACATTTGTAACAGGCATGGTCGGGATAGATACTTTACAGTGCAGACGGGAACTCATGCATATCATTCATTATTATTTTTTGATAACTGACAAAATAGATAACCCAGAAGTTCGTGAGTCCATACATTTCTATGTACCGGACCACTACACGCGAGGTATTGGTAGGCGGCAGCACAATCTTTCTCCTGTCCCCCAACGTGGCGCTCCCCACACGCAGATAACAGCCCCACTTCCAGAGCCGTTAAATTAATAAATAGTTTTCTCAAGGCCAATCCAGAAGCAGATATATTCTTTGACAAACCTAGCATAATTTATAAAAACGTGTTCCTTTACTTAGATAAAATAATTAGATAATATATAGGTATGATACTCAATAGATATTATAATAGTAGCCTTTAATTTAAATATTGTAAGTTAATGTAGAACTGTTCTTTGTATGTTATAAGTAAATTTTATTTAAATTTTATTTTATCTTGTATAATTTGTATAGAAATAGTATAGATATAAGCGAATTGGATAACTCTGTAAGCTTATATTTTTATGAATAAATGAATATGAATATGATGATAAAAGGTACACAATCTTAGACGGCTTAGGTTTATAAGATACTAGGGTCAACGGACCATCGAAGCAAAATATAGAAGATCCTACCGGACGGGTACGAGTATTTTTTAGTGCTTCTGGAATTTCCCTTTTATTAGATCTTATGGTTCCAACCAATGTCAAATTATATGGAGATTTTAGTAAGCTTTTAGCCAGTGGTACAGAAGTGAACCAGTTGTCACACGTAATATTTCTATTAGTACCGTGCACAGTTTTCGTCAGCTCCTTTACATAATACTCGCCAAGAGGGAGGCCATTAGTCTTAGTACTCTTACCGAGGTAAGGTATTGCATCCACCATATATTTAGTTGCAGCGTCGCATATCATTGGGAATTTAATTCCGTATTTATCTGGCTTATTTGGAATGTACATACGAAATGGACATCTACCCCGAAATCCTAGCAATTGTTCGTCTACCGTTAAGTTTGACCCTGGTGTATAATTTATCCTGCATTGGTTGATGAAAATATCCCATATCTTTCTGACAGGTAAAAAAGCATCGTCCTGTCTATGAGTTTGCCGTAATGACTTATCGTCCATTCTGAGACATCTTAGTAGAAATTCAAACCTTTCTTTACTCATTACACTAACGTATCGAGTACCAGCGAATGATGCATCGAATAACTCATCAGTGGACAAGTGGTTATCCTTCATAACAGCCGTCAACGTAAGTATTCCTATGAGCGCCCAAATCTCTGTGACACTAGTATCTTTGTAACTTGCCGAAATCTCTTTTATATTTACTCGCTTTCGTACCATTTCTTCATTAGTCCATTTCACTATCTCTTCTACAATTTCATCTTTGATGAAAAGTTGAAAACATAGTAACGGATCGACGATATTCCGGTTCATTCGTGTGGGTCCTCTATTTGTACGTACTATATTGATTGAAGAAGTCCTACCGCTAGATCTACCCTTCACAGTGCTCCAAATATGTTTGTTTTTTGAGCGTAATGTACGTTGCGGTAATACAATGATTCTACCTGATGATGACTGAAGTATATCTGTATTAGTGGATTCAATAGACGTACCATCATTTTGAAGAGTTTCTTGGCTAGTTGACTCGTTTGAACACTCAACATAGTCCACAACCTCGTCTTCAACGTCACTATTGACTACGTCATGAGTCACGCAATCTTCTTCTCCCGAGTCTGAGTCGCATGTTTCCGAGTCACTTATATTTTCTAAAAAGGACGCTATCTCGTCAGTTCCCAGTTGTCTAGAGGACGCCATCTTGTTTTTCTACCTAAAACAATATTTATTTTTTAAAAACAAACTAAAACATAACGTTAAATCCTCCTAAAATAACTATCTCCAAAAACTCAAAACCAGTGTAAAAGTTACACAAAGCCTAAACATAGGCCAAATTGACCTACAACATTACGATATCTACAATATGGAGGTACTTACCAAGGCAATACGGCCGTCTCCTGTTGGCTCGCGGGCTGTACTAAGTTGGTTCGATCAATCACGGCGATCGAAAGAAGTGTGCGAAAGAGAAAGCAATTATTAGTTTTCGAATAGGTAAAAATTACCTAGATTGGGCTTCTAGGGTTAATAATAATATACGTAATAGTAATGTAATATTCATCTAGTTTCAAACTTTGGCATGGGTACCTAGTCAACAACATATAATATAAACTGAATTATACTATTGTTTTGTCCACAACTAGCTTTTGCCTCTGACTCCGTCTGCATGGAACTTGAACCCCGCGATAACTCGGATTTCAGGTGACGTATCGAGATAAAACAGATTGACTGCACGTGTAGTGTAGTCGTTAAGGCGATCGTCATGCCACCTAACATTGCGTAGCGTGTCGCGGGTTCGAATTCCCACACAGGACAATTATTTGTATGATCCATAAATAATTAATTTTTCGGGGTCTGGATGTACATTGTGTCCGTTAATTATACGTTAGTAAAGTCCCCCGCGACACAAGGCTTTGATTCTTAATGCGGGAGTTGTCTTTTAAAGCGAAGGAATACAATAGTTTTTAAGTTAGACTTCTAACAACATATCTTCGAAAACCGCTTCCAATTTTATGCAGTAGTTTTTGCGTGATGCGTATACAAACATATAGACAATCAAACAAGAATCAATTATATTAGTGTGCGAGTCTTTATAAGACTCGAGCATTAATATTTCTCAAATATCTTCCATATACAGGCATCAGCTAGTTACAATTTTATTATGTATATAGATGACGATGTCTCGGGTTCGATTCCCGAGTCGGGGGCAAAATTGTTTCTGCGTACTTCTTCTTATGCATGCCCCATAATAATAGCGCACTATACTTGATGGTATATCATCCAGCGCATTATTATTTTGATATTATTATAAAACCGAGGTTTCTGTCTATCTGTTCCCGTTGGGAAACAGGCGTGAAGTTTACACATATAATATGTATTATTGTAAATATACTCGTGGATGTATTTTATAGTATGAAATATAGATAATGTGCCCATAAATCGTTATTTCTAGTGAATCATATTACTGTTTCATATTTTTAAAGGTTTTATTATTTTTCATATATTGGAATTAAAATCATAATTTAAAATGTGAGTAGGTAAGTATTGGGGGTCTCGGATCATACGAGATCCGATCCCCCCAATACTTACTCTATTCGCATAGATGTTATTATTCAATTAAGTAAAGGAAATTACTTGCAATGGTGTCTAGTAGTTATATTCAAAGTGATAATTTACGCCTCGATATGATATGTATATATTAGAAAGGTAGTATTTATTTAATTGTTGCACTAATTAAGAAACGAATTTCATATTAAAAGTAATAAGGATGAAAATATATAGTGGTGTGTATTATCAAAATAATATAATATCCATTCATCAATTCATAACAGTTTTGTTTTATTCTATTCATAGCATAGTTCACAGTAAAGTACATATTGTCTATTCGGCACATTCCAATTCGAATGGGTAAATGCGCGCAAACATTCTCCAATGTCATCTTATATAGAACTTCGAATATACATACTTACCTACGTTACAATCTACCAAGTGAATATTATTTAGACACGTTTATGTTTAAGTATTACAGATGATGAATAATTATGCCTGACATATAGAGATTTTCATGTTAAACTTATTTTAAAAATAAGTATTTTTATTTTGTATTAGAAATCAAAATGTATCAGTACTTTCAACCACTTAATATGTTGGGTTTGAATAAGTTTATGTAACAATTACATTATTAGTCATGAGCAGCCATTTATATTGACGTAGATTACTCGACACAAAGTATTGAAATGCAAACAAAATATCGATTTGGTTTAGGTACTATTTATTATTAGTGGTTTCTACACGATAGAAATAAAACCATGGATTACTGTTTTTTGTATATTCACATTTTCTTATACAATTTATTTATGATATCCTTTACACTTTTATAAATATCATCGTTGAATACGCTCGCGACAACATGTTGGACGCAAACATTAGCAGCACAATCACACGGTGAATTGGTGAATTCTTCAGCGTCGAATACCTGAATGCGTATTATTTTGCCTCGCGGACCTTTCGAAGGCTTTTTTATATATGAATAGATGATGTCGTCTCCTCGTCTCTTATTATTGTTGTCGTTGATATTATTGCTTTTAGACGCTGTTTCTTCAAATTCAAATGGACGGAATTGTCTATCTCTCTCCAAATAATTCACTACTCTGCTACGTAGAGTCTCTTCAACTGGGATCGGTGAATATGAAGAATTCGTGATAAACATATCATTGGACTCCTGAAACAAAAATAAGTAAACCCATTAGAAGACTAAATTTATATTAAATAACATTTAAAAAATATTAAGTGCATATATTTTTACTTACCGACATTGTGCAGCAGGCAGACAACTTTAATGTGATTTTTATTCTGATTTTCATTACATATATACTTACCAAAATTTTTTTTTTACTGGCTTTAGAGTTCAAAATGTACTGTAATTTAGTTTATGTTTTTGTATAGAATCCCAATACGAATATTGATTCATTTTAGATCCACGTGTCGCCATATATGTATGTATCAAGTTTGCAGAGATCAGCATGGTATGATATGTGAGGTACATTACAATGCAGACGAGCGTAAAACTAATGTAGTGGTCCTCAAAGTATCTTATATGAAATAATAACAGGTTATAATCTTGTATAGCTACATATCGGATATATTTTAATGAACGCGTTTCTTAGCGTTTAAAACGTTGCTATTATAACGCTCGTCTAGATTATTTTTTGACGCAAGATTATTTATATAATTCTTTTACCCACGACTTCGTTCGCTCGTAAGGTGATTTATTTTGTATGAAACCTACTTGTCAAATACAAATCTGTGATATAATAAGTATCTTTTAAAATGTAAGTATTTGCAATATTATATACAAAATTAATCGCTAAGTCAAGAAATGATATTAATCTAAGTATACTATTAATTTTTAACTTTGCAATAAACCCCATGCCACTATTGATTGTGAATTTCAATCGAAATCAAATAGATAAACTTAATAACATTTTCTGTCTCAGTAATCGAACCTTGAATTTGACGATTGAGTACAAACATAAGCAAAGACTCACGGCAACCAAACTTAGAGGTAAAATTAATGCTTCAATCATAGTCTCTTTGGTACAGCACAACTAGGGTTGCCACCCATACTTTAAGATAAAGTGTTGTACGTTATTTTACGTTACGTTATTTACGGACAAACATACTTTATACAAGTATAAAGTAAGTCAAAATACTTTATTTTATCTATGTCGACTTTTAAAGATTTTATTTAATTGTTTACTTAAATCAAGGCTATAGAGATTCCTTAAATTATATATAAAATCAATTATTTATCTATCTTAATATAGACATATACTATATTGTAAATATCTCGTTAAGACGTTCCTTGATAATAACTATTTGTTAGAAACATCTAGCAAATAGTTAGTAACCATATTTTAGTGTTACTAGCATCAACAAAAATATGGTAACAAAAAATAAGTTACATAAATAGTACTTTATTTTCAGATCTTCTACTTTATTTTCAGATCTTCTACTTTATTTTCTTACCTCGGATAGTAAATATATCCTGTTCGTTCAAAATAAAGGTGGCAACCCTAAGCACAACTGACGAAATCTGCTTTACTTTCAAGTATAATACGCATTATATTACATAATTGTTATTATTAAATCTTCTAAGGGTACAAAGTCCAGAGCTTTGTACGATATACTTATTTTTTAGTATGTCAGCAATTTACAAATTAGGATATGTGTGACGTGATTTTACACCAATATAAACCCATCTGCGACAAACTAGACTACCATATCACTTCTGAAAGCCCCACTGCTCCTAAGTTTTCTCATCAAATTACTACGAAGCAAAATTCTCTAGGACTCGAAATGTAAGTAATATCAAAATTTAATTTAAATTGTTCATGATTTGTCTATTTTAATGCTAATTTAATCTTTATAAATTTTATTATATAATTCATCAGTCGGCCTCGATGGCGTAGTGGTTAATTTAACCAACTACCACTTCTGAGGTCGCGGGTTCGATTCCCGCACAAGTCAATCAATTGTGTGCATTAACATGGATGTTTGTCTTGGTCTGGGTGTTTCTATGTATAATATGTATGTAATTACGAAAAAGTATAAATATGTGTGTGTTTATCCATTGTCTAGTACCCTTATGGTGTTGTGTGTATGTGATAGAATATTATTATTATTAGCGTAATTTATATGTATATTTAATTAATTTCATATCGTATTGTATCTGTTCATTATAATATACAATATCTAATTTGAATTAATTGAATGTATTCACTAATAAAACTCTATTCACTTAATTCATCTATTTGCTCTATTCATTCATTTCATCTATTCGCTCTATTCACTAATTTCATCTATTCGCTCAATTCACCTATTTTATCTATCCACTCTGTTCGTTAATTTATGAAATTATTATTTACTATTCGTTCTATTCGTAAATGTATCCTATTCGCTCTAGTAATTAATTTTATCTACTCAATCTATTCACTTATTTCATCTGTTTAGGTAATTAAGGGAAAAGATAAAATTAAATATTTTTATATTTTCGCTTAATTACCTCATTTCATGTATTCGTCAGACAAACACTTACCCATCTACCTACATTATCTATTACTTATAACTTTTGAGTTATACATTGCTCTTTACTTTTTCAGGTCGAAGCCAACTGCAAGTAATCTTTTCTCGTCTGATGACGAAGTCGAGCAGCAACAACAGCAGCAGAAAAAATTTAAGGATTTGAAGACTTCGACAACTAAGTCATCGGCGCCTGCGAAGAGAACGATGGAAGGTCAATCATCGAATACAGATGATAAAAAGAAGAAAAGGAAGCCTGCTATCAACCCAATCTCGGCTTGCATGAAACCTACATCACACGAGCTATTTGGCAGTGACAGCGATGATGATAAGGAAGAGCAGATCGTCAGCAACGCTCAGGGTAAAAAATCACAACCACTGCTTTCGTATTACACACGTCGCGTAGCGAATGGTTTGTCTAGGCAAAGTGATGATAAGAAGCCGGGGAGATACTATGTGGAAATGAAAATATATGATTGCGGAGAAATCGAGCGTATAGCACCCATTAATCGTTGGAGGCATGCAATTGTAACAGTGAAAAATCGCACTGATGATGGGACGCCTGCATGGCAGCATTTAAAAGACTTTTTAAATAAAACTCGTCAAGAATTCAAACACTGTCCTATAGATTTTGTCAGTACTTATTATTAATCCTATTATAATTATTAATACATTACATTTCTTATCTTTAAAGTAATAATATATGTAAACCATTTAAAATGTAATAAATATACATATGTAACCATGTAACCCTATCATATTTTTGTTTTATTTTACAGTATCACCCTCGTCTACTCTTCAGAGGCAATGCAATAATAATTCAGAATTAATAGAATGTGATAAATATCTAATTGAAATACCGATACAAAAATTCCGATATCATTTGAGAACGAATATTCATAAATGTAATAGTTTACTACGAACTGAATTTGAAAATATTTATATAATTTCAAGTGCTTTTAAAAACAGAATCGTAACATATCGTTTAAATCCTACACAAGATGTTGAATATGTCACTCCTGAAACATTCTTGTGTCAGAATGAAAACAATATTCTGAAACTTATGCAGATGTCTTTAGTAACAAATACATGTATTAAGATAAATTTCGAATTGTTTGCCTACTTTATGTTACTCAAAACGAATGAACAACAATTGAAATCATTTAACACGAAATATGAAATTGTTTGTGATAATACGAATATTAATGATATGTACTCGAATGTAATTGATCGTTTAAAATGTAAAATGTCAGAGTTCGAACACAAAGAATCTGGTTGGTCTTATCATTCATTGAGCCACCTTGAAATTAATGTTAATAAATATTGTCCGTTGAGAGGAGGCACTTATTTAGATTTACCACTAAAAATTAAAAATACGAGAAATTGTATTAATATACAAAATAATGACAATCACTGTTTTTTATGGAGTGTTGTAGCTGGTTTATATCCTAGCAAGTTGAATGTATGTCGAACAAGTTCATATCCACACTATAGCTCTGTATTCAATATCGAGGAAATGTCGTTCCCCGTCTCATATGAAGATATAAAAATATTTGAGAGAAACAATAACATAAGTATAAATGTTTACGGAATAGACAATAAGAATGAAAATGTGACCGGACCTCTATATTTAACAAATAACAGAAAATCTACACATGTAAATTTGCTATGTATAGAAAGGAAAGGAATATACCATTATTGTCTTATTAAAAATATATCACGATTAGTAAGACGACAACTGACAAATCACAAAGGCAATTTTTTTCTATGTGAAGCATGTTTACAATATTACAGCAGTGAATCAAAGTACAAATATCATATGTGTTCTAAAATTTTGTCAGTTTTACCTGAAAAAAATACTAAACTCAGTTTTAAAAATTATGAAAGAAAACAAAAGATGAATTAAGTAATTTATGCAGACTTTGAAAGTCTGTTGTTAAATTGTGATGAAAGGGTTTCTGGAAAAACACACAATTTAAAAAAACATCTACCTACATGTTTTGGATATTACATTTGTTGTTCACACGATTCAAGTCAGAATAAGTATGTTACATATAGAGGTCCTGATTGTGTTAAAGTATTTATTAATAGATTAATAGAAGATGTGAACAAAATAACTAAAGTACTATCGAATAAAAAACAAATGAAACCTTTAACAGAAAAAGAACAAATCAGATATAATAATACTAGTACTTGTCACATTTGTGAACAATTACTATTTGATGATAAAGTATGTGATCACGATCACATTTCAGGCAACTATAGAGGTGCTGCACATGCTCATTGTAACTTAATGTATAGAGTATGCTCCTTCATACCTATCATTTTCCATAATTTATCGAATTATGATTCCCACTTGTTTATTAAAGAATTAGTAAAATATGAAGGCCATATTAAAATCATACCAAAATCTAAAGAAAAGTATTTGACTATTACTAAATACATACATAACGAGAATGGTAAACATCCTATTCAAATAAAATTCATAGACTCATTCCACTTTTTAAGCTCGAGTTTAGATGCTTTAAGCAAAAGTTTATCAGATCATGATTTTGTTCATTTATCAATGGAATTTAATAATAAAAACATGCATTTACTAAGAAAAAAAGGTATTTATCCTTATGATTACATTGATGCTTGGGACAAATATGAAATAAATACACTGCCTATTAAAGAATGTTTCTATAATACAATAAAAATGGAGCACATTTCTGATAAAGAATATCAGCATGCAAAAACTGTGTGGAATACATTTGATGTTAATACTATTGGCGAGTATACTGATTTATATTTGAAATGTGATGTTCTAATATTATGTGATATATTCGAAAATTTTCGTAACATAAGTTTAAAATATTATAAATTAGACCCTGCATACTATGTAACAGCACCAAGTTCGAGTTGGGATGCTATGTTGCTTTATACACATGTTGAACTAGACTTAATTGATAACTTAGAAATATATCAAATGTTAGAAAAGGGTATACGTGGTGGTCTGGCACAGTGCAGCCTACGACATGCAAAAGCTAATAACATATATTTGCCAGAATATAATGATTTAGAACCATCTAGCTATTTGATATATCTTGACTGTAATAATTTGTACGGTTATGCAATGACTAAAAAGATGCCTATTTCAGAATTTAGATTTTTGAATCAAAAAGAATTAAGTCGTTTTGACGTAATGAATGTATCAGATGACAGTAATTATGGCTTTATATTAGAAGTAGATCTTGAATACCCTGATAACATACATGACATTCATAGTGATTTACCTTTTGCTCCAGAAAAATTTATACCACCTGGAGGAAAGGCTGCTAAGCTCATCGCTAATTTATATGATAAATTTAACTATGTAATTCATTTCACTCATTTAAAAGAGTGCTTGAGACATGGGCTTATTCTGAAAAAAATGAGTAGAATACGGAATCTCGACGCACAAAATATCGATAAATGCTAATACGATGCTACAAGATCGCGATGCACGTTACTGCGAAAGACCGTCTCTGCGAAGACACTATACTTCGATGCACGTTACTGCGAAAGACCGTCTCTGCGAAGACACTATACTTCGATGCACGTTACCGCGATAGATCTTCACTGCGATACTACTTGACTTCGATGCACGTTACCGCAAAATATCATTTCTATAAAGCGGCGGGCAATAGCTAGTACCTAATAAACGCTTGAAATTTATAAATAAATTAAGGAATGATTAGGGGAAAATTTGTTTTACTTCTTTTTTATAGTAGGTATATGTATTCAAAACAAAAGTAAATATGTTAAAATACCCATGCCATCGTTTATATTGACATGGTTTTGAAGTTTGATTTCTCTGTATTAATTTGTTTTGTATGTAATAAACATAATCTATCTTACATTATTACATTAAATTTTAGTAAAATGTAATAAATTTTTGTATAGCAATTTATGACGCCTACATATTTTTTGTGAGCAAAGTATTTCCATGAGTAATTTCTATTTGTAGATCTGTGTTTATCTTCTTTCTTACTTTTCCTGTGAGTCTGTACCATGCATGTACAATTATTATTAATGATCTATAGGATGCAATGAGTTATTTGTTTGTTATAATACTTATATTGATAAGCTAACATCCAGTATGCAATTTATTCATTTATTTTATAACTTATTCATTTCCTATTTTGATAAGAGTTTAACAATGAGGGTATTTGGAGATTTTATTGTATTCTGTGTTGATATTTTATAGCAAATCAGTTCGATGTTAAAATTGTAATCATGGATACTCCTTGTTTGTTTATTAAATCAAGAAAAGACAAAGACCAGTTATTATTGGATAATTTTCTGTACAGTTTGAATAAAAGGTGTGAAGACAATTTTTATTGGAGTTATGTAAGAAAAGGATCTTCGAAGTGTGCTGCAGCGGTCAAAACTAAAAAGTTTGGTGAGCATCACTATGTTCAACATAAAAATTGCATAGAGCATAGGCACGAACCCAACCATGACATAGCACGATCTTCTGTATTAAGAAAATCATTAAAGAAAAAAGCAGCAGACAGCTTTGATTCTCCGGGACAAATTATTCAAAAGGTAATCCAAGAAGTACCTAAAAAAGTTGCCCCGTATATGCCCACGAAAAAGGCGATGCGAATGATAATACACCGCGAAAGAGTTAGAACTGAGCCAGCATTACCAAGATCGTTAAACTCATTTACCGTTCCTCATCAGTATACTGTTGTTGGTCCTGAACAATTTTGGATTGGTCATTATATAGGCAATGATAAAGAAAATGAATCGATTCTTGTTTTTAGCACCGGACGTAATTTACGTTTACTAAACAATTCAAAATATTGGATTGTTGATGGCACATTCAAATGCTGCCCCAACCTGTTCTGTCAAATTTTTACACTGCACGGGATGGTTGGTTCTGAGTATGGTGCACAAAAAATTGTACCACTCGCGTATGGGTTGCTTTCAAACAAATCAGAAAACTCATATTTTATATTTATTGAATTAATAAGAATTCACTGCAAAAATGAATTGAACATAGATCTTAATCCCGAAATAATAATATCTGATTTTGAACTTGCTATTATAAATGCCAGTCTGAGGGTATTTTCGAACAGCAGTCATAAGTGTTGCTTTTTCCATTTATCTCAAAATATTTGGAAGCACATACAGAAAGCTGGCTTAAGTAAAAAATACACAATTGACAGCGAATTCGCTCACAAAATGCGACATATTTTAGCATTGGCATATTTGAAACCTGAAGAAATTCCAGCGGCCTTTGAACTTATTCGCCGTGAAGTGCTACCGAATGAGTCGAAAACAGTGGTAGATTGGTTCAGTAAGTACTACGTAAATGGCACATATATTAGTAAAATATCATCGTGTTCTCCAAATAAACCAAAATTTACATTAAAGAAGAAACCACCCCTTTTCCCACCTAGTTTATGGTCTGTTTGGGATTGCTTTGTCGCGGGTATACCCATCACGCAAAATGCAGTTGAAAGCTGGAATAACCGATGGAATAGTCTACTTAACAGAAGGAAATTAAATATATACAAAACAATGAGAGAACTTGTAAAAGAGCAGAAAAATACAGAGTAAAAAGATTGACTGGATATCTGAATTATCAGTGGAAATCCATTTTGAATGTTGTGGTATTATAATTCCTGAGACAAATTGGTATATAGTATGTTTTATGTTTATTGAAAAATTAGAACTATTATTATATAAATTAACCATCAGATTGAGAGCTGTAAACAAAAAAATATTTATCTTGGGTGACTTTAATATTGATACCCTAACATGCAGTAGTAAAAGTACTATATTTAAAAACACACTTAAATCATTTAATATGCATTTAACATTTAGTCAACCAACTAGAATAACGTCACACTCGGCCACATGCATTGATAATATCATCACGAATCATAAGAAGTACAACGCTCAAATATGGGACTTAGGTATATCAGATCACACGTGTCAAGTAATAAAAATTCCATGTAGCATAAGTTATAGAGAAAAGTACTGGTATAAAATGCGTCGTAATATAAATTATTATATTGACATTTTTGTAAAATACATCTCTCAAATAAGCTTCAGTGAAGTATATCAATATACAGATGTCAATAACGCATATGATGCATTCATAAATTTGTTTAACTTAATTTTTGATCTTTCAATGCCAATAGAAAAAGTTAAAATATACCATAAAAAAGATACGTCATGGAAAACCAAGGGCATTACAATATCTAGCAAAAATAAAAGAAAAATGTATCTTGAATCAAAAAGTAATCTAGAAATTAAAACAAAACATCTACGATGTTGTAAGGTCCTGAAACGTGTGGTAAAAGCGTCAAAAAGAATGTCTAATATAAAATTAATCTCACAAAGTGCTAATAAAACAAAAGCCACATGGGCACTAATTAAAAAGCAAACACAAGTAACAAATGTCCTTAAGCCTACTATAGACTATATTACACATAACAATAAAATAATAAAATCACCAGAACAATTAGTAAGCACTTTTAATCATTTCTATATTAATCAAAACCGCAGTATAAACATAGTTAACCAGAAAAAATCAATACATCAATTTAATAATCCTAATAGCATCTTTCTGTATCCTGTTGACAGAAACGAAGTAATAAAAATAGTTAAAATCTTAAAAAATAAACCCAGTTTCGGCTATGATAATATACCCATTAAAATTATTAAAGATAGTATAACTTTTATTGCTGATCCGCTAGTACACGTTATTAACTTAATGTTAGAGACAGGGGAATTTCCTGATCATCTTAAGAAGGCTCTTATAAAGCCACTGTTTAAAAAAGGTACGCGGGATGATATAAATAACTATAGACCTATTGCTTTATTGCCAACTATTTCAAAACTGTTCGAGAAAGTCATATACAATAGAATCACAAAATTTCTAGAACATAATAATATCATTAACACTAATCAGTTTGGATTTCAGAAGAGAAAAACCACATCTTTGGCCATATATAAATTATTTAATACAATTTGGGACAAAATTAATAATAAAATACTTTCCATTGCACTTTTTATAGATATGTCAAAAGCTTTTGACTGTGTGAAATATGACACTTTACTGAACAAATTGGAATGCATAGGAATAAGAGGTGTCGCTTTAAAGTTAATAGGAAATTACTTAAATAATAGAATGCAGGCAACTACTATTGAAGTATTTAATGAGCATACAAAAACAGTAGAAGCAGTTACATCACATTTCGATAATGTTATACTTGGTGTGCCCCAAGGCAGCATATTAGGTCCTCTTTTATTCCTCGTATACATTAATGAACTTCCAAACATAATCAACCACCTATGCGTCATGTATGCTGATGATGCAACAATATTTATTTCCAATGATGATCAAAATAATATTAACTTTCAAGACGAAATAAATAAAACACTAACAACAGTAACTGATTGGTTAGATTCAATAAACTTGAAAGTAAATCTCTCTAAAACAAAAATTATACAATTTAGAAATTATAAAGGTAAACACACTCCATTAAATATATCTGTCTCCAATACTAAAATTGAACAAGTAAGTGATTTAAAATTTTTAGGCGTTGTAATCGATCAACATCTAAATTGGAAAGCACACATTGAAAACGTAAATAAAAAAATATCCAGCGCTTGTTATGCACTATCAGTTCTGTCAGAAACAACAAATATAAATGTCACCAGAAATGCTTATTTTGGAAATGTCTATCCTCTATTATTGTATGGTATAATATACTGGGGCAACTCTACAAATGTTCAGTCTACTTTTATTCTCCAGAAAAAATGTTTGAGGACATTGTATAATATGCATAGCACTGAATCACTGAGAAATATTTTTAAAACTAAGGGATTTCTTACACTTACTTGTATTTACATTCTTGAACTATGCTTATTTGTGAAAAATAATAAAGAATATTTTAATTTTAAATCTGCTTCAAAACGAAACATACGTAATAAATATAAGTATAATATTAACTTACCTATAATTAATAATACGATTTACTACAAAAGCACTTACATTTCTGCAATTCGTGTTTTTAACAATTTACCTACCGCCTTAAAAGAATTAGATGGCCATAAATTTAAAATAAATTTGAAAAAGTGGCTAATTGAGCACGCTTTTTATATTCTAAACGAGTTTTTTGGTAAATCGTATTAATGCATGTATTTCTTTTTTCGTTTTTAAATGTTTAAGTTGTAATTTCATTTTAAAAATTATGTTGCATGTCCGATATGGGCAAACTGTTGTGTCCAAAACTTTACAACTAAGACCTATGTATTGTACACAGTTACGCAATAAATAAATCTTTATCTTTATCTTTATCTTTAGAAAGATTAGCTGGTCTGATGGAAAAAAAAGGAAGAACAAAAACGCAGTATTACAAAAAAATCCAAGAGCATATTAATAAGAAAGGTGATATGGATATGTTAACATATTTAGATGGTCTTGCATATATATGCTACATCAAGAAATAAAACTAATTTTCTCCTACAAATTCTTTGAATAATTTATATTTTTGTACTAATCAATAAGTATACTAAGACTTTGTTTAAATTTTGTTTAAAAAATATATGTTTTTGTTAACATTTTTGTTATATCTAAGTCTGTATTTTTGTCAAGTTGATTAATTATACTTATATTATGGCATGGGTATTTTAACATATTTACTTTTGTTTTGAATACATATACCTACTATAAAAAAGAAGTAAAACAAATTTTCCCCTAATCATTCCTTAATTTATTTATAAATTTCAAGCGTTTATTAGGTACTAGCTATTGCCCGCCGCTTTATAGAAATGATATTTCGCGGTAACGTGCATCGAAGTCAAGTAGTATCGCAGTGAAGATCTATCGCGGTAACGTGCATCGAAGTATAGTGTCTTCGCAGAGACGGTCTTTTGCAGTAACGTGCATCGAAGTATAGTGTCTTCGCAGAGACGGTCTTTCGCAGTAACGTGCATCGCGATCTTGTAGCATCGTATGATGATATGATCATACGTATTTATCGATATTTTGTGCGTCGCGATTCCGTATTCTACTCCTACGTCAATCATCAAAAACTACATTTGAGAAAGATTTTTTTAAACTTCTAAATAATTCTATATTTGGCAAAACTATTGAAAATAAACGTAAACAATTGGATATTAAACTAGTTACAAAATGGAGAGATACAGACAATATCACAAATAAACAACTTGGTGCTGAAAAACTAATTTGCAAGCCTAATTTGAAATGTGTATCCATATTTTCAGAAAACTTTGTAGCTATTCAGCTACAACCCGAAAAAATTGTGCTTGATAAACCAATATATATTGGTTTTACTGTTTTAGAATATGCAAAGTTGCATCTTTATCAGTATCATTATAAAATAAAAGAAATATATAAGAATAAATTAAGGCTTTGTTACACAGACACTGATAGCCTACTTTACTTAATTCAGACAAAAGACATTTACCAAGATATAAAAAATAATTTAAAAGATTTCGACACGAGTAATTTTGATTCAGATAACCCTTATTTAATACCTCAAGTAAATGCAAAAATTCCTGGACTATTCAAAGATGAACTAGGTGGAGATGTAATCAATGAATTTACTGGGTTAAGAGCAAAACCTTATTCTTTGCTAGCCTCCAAAGTTCAGATTAATAAAGCAAAAGGTATATCAAACTCGGTGACAAAAAGACTGAAGATGTCACATTATAATAGGACATTATTTAATAATGAATCAAAAATATGCAAAATGAATTTAATTAGATCAATTAAACATGAGCTGTATTCACAACAAGTAAGCAAACAGGTAATGAACAGAAATGATGATAAAAGATTTATTCTCTCAAATCAGGTTGATACATTGCCCTGGGGTCACTATAAAGTTTTATTGTAATTATAATAGAATTAAACATTTTTTATATTTAGTTGATAAATAAACACATATAACTATAATTACGCATTATTTTATTTAATAACCACCTCAGTATCCTTACATTAGTATATAAACATAGTCACTTCTGTTTATCTTACATTTCGCAATGAAGTTCGTTAAGCAACTCAAGACTTTAGAGGTTTATAATATCAAGTTAGAGAATCACTCCCATGTTAAAGTGAAACATAGTGTACTCTTACCTAATACTATTAGGTGTGTAATATGCGGTCCATCTAATTGTGGAAAGACTAACATAATGCTCAATTTAATATTACATGAAAATGGTTTAAAATTTCAAAACATTTATTTATACTCGAAAACAGAATTCCAACCGAAATACTGTTTTTTAAAAAAAGTAATGGATAGTATACCCTGTACAAATTTCTTTATTTACAATGATAATAAGAATGTTTTACACCCTAATGATGCCTTAACAAATTCAATAATGATTTTTGATGACGTTGCATGCGAAAATCAAATAAATATTCGTAATTATTTCGCAATGGGGCGACACAAACAAATTGATTGTTTTTACTTATCACAAACGTATTCCAAAATACCTAAGCAACTAATTCGTGATAATGTTAATCTTTTAATTATTTTCAAGCAAGACGATATAAACTTAAAACATATATACAATGAACATGTAAATACGGATATGGAATGGTTTCAATTTAAAAAACTTTGTTATACAATATGGCGAGACCGGTTTGACTTTTTATTGATTAATAAGGACTGTTCACTAAATGAAGGTAGATACAGACAAGGTTTTGATGTATTTATTTACTTATAAACATATATATGACCAGCATTATATAAAGGAAATGTTATTTAAAATTAAGTGTTCGTAAGCAGCGGTTGGAATTAACTTAAAATAATCATGGAAATTAATATTAAAGAGCAATTGGTAAATTCAATAGAAAGTATAAAAAATAAAGTTAAATTACTACAAAATGAAGAAGATGCAACTAGTTGAAATTTAAGAAGGTTTTCAAACCAATAACTGATTCTTTGGGGGAGTTAATTAGAGTAAAAGATAATAATCCGGAGAAACCTATATTTAACATGTCTAAATGTGACAGTGATGAGATGAGAAGATGTAGCTCATCCCTGGATTATGAGACCTTTAAAGAATTTTTAGAAAATCATTCAAATAATGACTCAGAATCTTATAAATATATGAATAACGACAGCTATAATGATACGTTACTGTCTCTTAATAAACAGGATATGATAGAAATTTATGAAAACATGAATGTACCATTTGGGATTCGTAGTGAAAATAAAAATCTAATGATGGGTAATGCTAAAGTAACGTTTTCTTTTACAAATAAAGGTCAAAGTTCATCCAAATCAATTATAGTCACAGTTAATGACAAACATTATGAATTAACACCTGGTCTAAAAGAACTTTTGCTGCGTAACAGACCTGACATCAATCTTGTTACTGAAAATGATAAAACTGTCTATAAAAATATACTTATTAGCACAAATGCGCACAAACGTGACTTTAGCCCTAACGGTCAAATAAAAGGCGATAAAGGTTTGAAATATAGAGAAATCATTAAGCCTTTACTGTTACAATAAAATAATGCACAAGTATTAAAGCCAAAAACCGGTGGCTCTTTGCCAAAACTGAAAAAATATAAGAGTAATACAGATTATATTTACTGGGATGATGCAAATGAAATAATCGATAGGTTAAAACTGTTAATAGCTACAAAACATGCAGGCAATACAAATCATGACAATGAAATCATATCTATTGGAGAAGAGTTAAAAGAAGCTGGTATTATAAAAGAATAAATATGTTTGCAACGCAATTTATACTTAGTTATATAAAGAGTATCGATCATGAAAGGTCATGAGAATATTGAATACAATCAAATAAAACAAGCATCAACATCTGTTAATGAAACAAATCCTAACAATATTAAGACTATAGATACAGTAATCAAATTTGAACGTACTAAAGAACTTATTAGATTTAAAAATGAAATATTCAATAAACTAGAACAATTAAACAAATTAGTTGCAAGTTTACATGATAGAATAAGAGGCATAGAAAAAAATACAATTATAAAAGAAATAGCAGGTAAACTAAGCAAGCATTATGAGCAAAGTAGATGTCATAAATGAAATTCATAAAAACGCTAGAGTTAATTTTCCGAGAAGAAAGGTAATACTCAAAGACATTGACGATCTTTGGCAAGCTGATTTAATGGATATGCAAGCGATATCAAAAGGAAACGCAGGCCATAAATATATCGCCGTCCCCGGAGAATAAAATGATAACTACCATTATCTTAGTTTTAGTGTTATGTCATTTTTGGGATCTGTGGTTGCTAATACACCCGCTCAATTTTTTTCCTAATTTTTATATAGTTATTTACGAAGTTACAAAATAATACAATAGTATTCAAAGTTTTAAACCAAGTCTTAAATTACGAGAATAAAGTGTTAATATAATTTTATCAAAATGTATTCGCACTTGTTAGTATGACAAACAGTCATAGAATTATGTTCTCGTAATAAAATATTCGACTAGATAATGATAAATGCAGTTATCATTTTATTCTCATTCAAAACCATCCAGTGGCTTTGTATAAGATGTGTTAGTAATATGAATGTTGTGGTTGTAAACAGTAAGACATATTGTCATCCTCTTCGCTCACTTAGATTTCACGCAAACGCGATTGCAACGGCAGATACAAATTAGCCGGGGATTCCCGCGTAATTGTAATGTTTATTTACATTGTGATAAATTGTTCAGTGTGCTTCTATGCGTCATTGCGTAAACATTGTAGTGCTAAGTTTTTTGATATTATTTTTCTAAGTGAAGTGTAATAGCTTAATAATAATAATTATCTACAGTAATAATGAACAAACAAACTAGGAACGCGCGTTTAAACGCCATTATGAATAATGTTAAACAGATTGAAGAAGAGCCAAATCATTTTAATGATAGTAAGTACCTAGTCAATTTATTTAAAAATATTTATTAAGTTTTAGTTTAAATACAATTACGTAATTATATTCTCCTCATATTTTAATACCCTACCTACCTGTGAGATTTTTTTATTGACTTAATACATAAGCGCAATGCCTACTACAAAACCGCCTCTGTGGTCTAGTGGTTAGACTACCTGTCTCAGACCCAGAGGTCCTGGGTTCGATTCCCAGTGGGGGCAACATTTTCAACTCGGTTTGGTTTGTGGAAGAGCTTGTTCTAAGTCCGCTTGTCTAGCTATACCACCATCTTATCTAAGTCTGTCGCCATAACAACAATGTTTACAGCATTGTTGTGTTTCGGCAGTTAGAGGTAAGATAGCCAGTTCCTCTGTGGTTGAGAATTCTGGGTGAAGCTCGCTTCCACTTACCATCAGGTGAGATGCAGGCCAGGAGCTTACCCGTTAAGAATAGTTTTTTTTAGTTTTTTTTTATACACAATAATTAATTCGAGGATTTATAGTAACTACGATGCCACCTACGATACCCTTGACCCCCTATTATTAATTTGCTTATTATTATCCTGTACATTCATCAATTTTAATGAAGCGTGAGCCAATTTTTATACTTCAATATGATGTCATTAAATAATTTTAGTTTCGCAAATGTGAGTGCAATAATTTAGCGTCATCTAGATACTGTTATTAATTTACTATCATACTATTTTTATTTTTAGAACAACATCAGGGAGAAAATAACGACGTGGCTTCTACGATATCTGAAGCAGATATTACTAAAACTTATAAGTATGTTTTACGAAAATCGAAAAAAGCATTTTACTGCGAGGAAAACGAAAATGAAATAAATGAAGATTTCTCGCCGGATGCATCTGAGTATTTGCCGAGCCCAGAAAGAATGAACATTTTACAGCAAAGCGAAAGTTCAAGTATTGGAGGCAACTCAGATTACATAGAAACAGCCACCGAGAAAATAGTAAGAACGCCATCAACTATTTCCAACATATCTTTAGTTTTAAACACAATAGATTTCATAGCATCCCCTTCAGTCATATATGAAGCTAATACGTTGAAAGACACTCTTGAAGTACACACAAAATATAATTTGGATTTGACACCAACTTCGACACATAAAAATGATGGATCTTCGAGGTACGAAACAAAGCTATCATCAAAGAGATGCCTCAATGAATTGTTTCAAAATGATAATCAGCCGTCAACATCATATACTCGTAGCGAAGGTAAAAAAGAATCATCAGCACCGTCTCTCTTTGATTTGGATGAAACATTACAACCCGAAAATATTTCAGATTGTACGTTGTCGGAGAAAACGATTATTATCAATGAAAGCATAACACCTAGTCCTCAAAATCTAACACAAACAAAACAAAACAGCAACATAGCGGACCGTCAGAGTCTTAATCATAATGAAGACTGTTACATATTATAATAATATACTTGAGGGCAGTTTTACCGTCCCGACAAAGTTTAGCCGTTAAGGGCGAACTTGTATGACTCAGTTGTAAATATACGTTTGTACCCAACGCACGCTCTTTTATTTATCAGTGGCGACGAGGATAAAACTTTGTTCGGTGCAGAATATTACCAGTTTATCGTGTCGTGGACAATAGTTACAATGTCTGTGGGCAAAATCAAAGAGTTTGAGGTGAAAGCCGGTAACTGGTCAGCATATGTGGAGCGGTTAGAGATGTATTTTGTAGCCAACAAAATAACGGACGATCTGAAGTTACCGACTTTAATCGCGCTAATCGGTGAGCAGACATACGAATTGTTGTCTACATTAGCAAGTCCTAAGAAACCATCAAGCTTATCATATGCGGTCGCGGTGGATCTACTGCGTGCACATCTGCAACCGACACCGTCAATACTAGCAGAACGATACAGATTTCGCCAAAGACGGCAAGTGGCAGGCGAGTCGATAGCGGACTACGTGGCTGACTTGAAAAAAATGGCTAGATACTGTGAGTTTAAAGCTAACTTAGAAGAAAATCTACGAGATCAATTTGTGTGCGGTCTGCGGAGCGATTTTATTAGACAGAGGCTATTTGCAGAAAACAATCTAGATTATAGCAAAGCAGTACAGTTAGCTAATACCCTGGAAGCGGCCGAGCGGGACGCCGGAGCTGTCGAGGGCTCGCGGAAACAAGATCCAGACCGGGAACTTAGCGAGAAGATACACAAATTAGAAAACAAAAATTGTTCAGCTTGCGGGGGAAACGGACATAGCTCACAAAACTGCAGGTATAAAGATTTTCAATGCAGTTACTGTGGAAAAATGGGTCATTTGCGAAGAGTATGCAGGGAAAAGGTATTCGATCGCCGTATTATATCGGATAGTTCAAATTCGAACGGTGCGCGGGGAAGGACACGTAGGGGTCGCGCGCTCGGACCGAGCGGCCACAGAGCGGACGGCGGCAAGCAGCGCAGCGGGGCGGCGCCGGCGGCGCCGACGCGCGCCCGCGCCGGCGTGAGCGCCGGCGCGGCCCGCAACGCATCCGGTGCGGCGCATTGGCTGCGCGAGCCAGCGGCGGGTGACACCTCCGGAGAGGAACAGCACGCGTCTGATGATGGCGAGGAGGCAATGTACCAGATGTCTTTAGCGAAGTATAGACCGGTGTGTATAAAGATTGTGATAAATAATAAACCCTTAAAAATGGAAGTCGATACAGGGTCAGCGCTATCTTGTATAAGCTATTCTACATACATCAAATTGTTTAAGAATTTACCTTTAAAAACATGTAAGTTAAAATTAAAATTTTACGATGGTTCAGCTATTTATCCGATAGGGTACTTGGAGACTAATGTTGAGTATAATAAAAAGGTGAAAAAGTTAGATTTATACGTCATAAATAAGGGTAGCACTAGTTTATTAGGGAGACAGTGGCTGTCTGAATTGTGCATAGAAATACCTAAGCTTAGTAAGTGTATAGAAATACATAATATGGTACCATGTAAAAATAACTTGCTCAGTGATATTGTTGCCAGGCATGAGAATCTATTTGACGGCGCATTGGGCAGTTATACGGGGGAAGAGGCCAAGCTGTGCGTTCGGGATGGAGCGCAGCCTATTTACTGCCGCGCGCGGCCTGTACCGTATGCACTGCTTCCGCGGGTGGATGCAGAGTTGGACGCGATGCTGCGCGCCGGCGTCATCGAGCCGGTCGACCGCTCTGACTGGGCCACGCCGTTGGTTATAGCGAGGAAGGCGGACGGCGGAATACGACTGTGCGCGGATTATAAGGTGACACTGAACAAAGCTTTGTTGGTCGATAGGTACCCGGTTCCAAAAGTAGAAGATTTATTTAGCGGCTTGAGTGGTAATCATTATTTCACCAAACTAGATCTGTCACAAGCTTATAATCAGCTGATTTTAAATGAAGCGTCTAGAAACTACACTGTCATAAATACACATAGAGGACTGTTTAAATACAACCGCCTAGTGTATGGCCTTGCTTCTAGCCCTGGAATTTTTCAAAAAATAATGACAAATCTCTTTAAAAATATTCCGGATGTAGTAGTGTTTTATGATGACATTCTAATAAAAAGTAAATCAAGGGATTTGCATTTAAAAAGCGTAGAACAAGTATTTAGTATTTTGGAAAGAAACGGGTTAAAAATTAAAAAAGAAAAATGTGAGTTCATGACTGACCAGGTAAAATATTTAGGGTTCATAATAGATAAAAAGGGAGTTCGAGTCAACCCAGAAAAGTTAAAACCCATATTAGGTATGCCTCATCCAACCAATATCTCAGAATTAAGATCGTTTTTGGGCATGGTTAATTTCTACGGAAAATTTATAAGCAATTTAAGCACTCATATGACCCCTCTTTATGATTTACTGAAAAAGGGTAAACATTGGGTATGGACAATGTCACACACAAAGGCTTTTAATAAAATTAAAAAGCTTTTGTGTAGTACGGAAGTTTTAACACATTTTGATATGTCGTTGGAGAGCATAGTAACATGCGATGCGAGCTCGCGCGGGCTCGGCGCGGTGCTGGCACAGCGCGCGCCGATCGGCGGCGGCGCCGGCGCCGAGCGAGTAGTGGCGTACGCGTCGCGCGCGCTCACCTCCGCGGAGCGACACTATAGTCAAATTCATAAAGAAGCCCTCGCGATAATATTTGCAATGGATAAATTCCATCAATATTTATTTGGTAGAAAGTTCACTTTACGGACGGATCATAAACCGTTAGTCTCAATCTTCGGACCGCAGTCGGGTATTCCCAACACGGCGGCTAGTCGACTACAAAGATGGGCGATTAAATTATCAGCTTATGACTTCAATATAGAGTACATTCGCACGGACAAGAATACCGCAGATGTTTTATCTAGGTTGATCAGTAGGCATAAGGAAGTGGCTTATAAGGAAGAATTAGACACTCCAGAACAAACATATTTACATTTTGCTTCAGAAGCGTTACTCTTAGACTCCCATAAATTAAAAAAAGAAACGGCTTCAGATAGTTTATTAAGCAGAGTAGTTAGATATATCAATGACGGTTGGCCGGACGATGTCGAAATGAGAGAATTAAAACCATATATCAATAGAAAAAATGAGTTATATATAGAATTAGGTTGTGTAATGTGGGGTCATAGGGTCATTATTCCAAACTCTTGCAGGGATAAAGTGATTACGGAACTTCATGAGGGTCATATGGGGGTAGTAAAAACAAAGGCGCTAGCTCGGAGCTATGTGTGGTGGCCGGGCATAGACGAGGCTGTAGAAGCAGCGTGCCGTGCCTGTACCGTATGCGCCGCAGTATCTGACGCCCCGCCGGCGCACGCACCGCGCGCCTGGCCATGGCCAGACCGCCCATGGACCAGGATACATATAGACTTTTTGGGGCCAATAGTGGGGCAGACGTACCTCATTGTAGTTGATGCACATTCAAAGTGGATTGAGGCAATTAAAATGAATAGCACTACAGCGATAGCTGTAATAAAGGAGTTGCGGGCAATGTGGGCTAGATTCGGGTTGCCAAAGCAGGTGGTTAGTGATAATGGTCCCCCATTTTTCAGTACCGAGTTCAAACAGTTTTTAAATACCAATGGGATTGAACACATTTTTTCAGCCCCATATCACCCGGCTTCGAATGGGGCGGCCGAAAATGCCGTTAAAATATGTAAACGCAACATAAAAAAAGCGATTAGGTCTAAAACTGATATACACGCTTCTTTGTGTAGATTCCTACTAGCTTATAGAAATACACCACATTATACAACCGGAGAAAGTCCAGCAAAAATGTGCATAGGGCGCAATTTGCGCATGCGTCTAGATTGCTTAAAACCTGATCAGAAAGATTTAGTAAAGGCTCGCCAGAAGCGGGCAGAAATGTCGGCTGGGGGAGCGATTAGACAATTTACGTCGGGTGACAAGGTCTGGTTTAGAGATTATCGTGGACTGGATAAGTGGACGGCAGGGACAATAATAGACAGGACAGGTAGTACGGATTACAAAATCAGATCTATCAATGGAACCAAGGAACATAGACATGTCGACCAACTAAAGCTGAGAGTGTCAAAAGATGTAACTAAGATAGTAAACCTAACACGTAATAATGGTAACAGTCACACTGTACGTGATAGACCTGTAAAACGATTCCGCCCTTCGCTACTGTTCCCCGTAAATAACGAAGAACAGTCCAACGACGCGCCGGTCGGCGACCCGATAGTAGCCGCGGGCGCGGCAACGCATCCAACAGACGTCACTGACGCCGTATTAACGGCAACCCCACCAACGTGTAGCAGGCCCAATGTGCGGGAAATAGATACTCATGGCTCGAACAACAATGTGTCTAATGAATCGAGTGATGTTCGCCGCGTACGTAAACCAGTCAGACGATATGGCATAGATGACTGTTACAAGTAAACAAATACAAGTAAAAAAAAAAAAAAAATATGTTTTAGGAATAAGTTGTTTATGTTTTTAGTAATAAGTACAATAGAAATTAAGGGTGGAGGTGTTACATATTATAATAATATACTTGAGGGCAGTTTTACCGTCCCGACAAAGTTTAGCCGTTAAGCGCGAACTTGTATGACTCAGTTGTAAATATACGTTTGTACCCAACGCACGCTCTTTTATTTATCAAAGACCATGATGGAGAAGACCAAACCGAAATGCAAACATTTAGTACAGTTCAAGAATCGACACAACAGGGAAAAAATACAAGAAAACGTAAACGAAATTTAAACAAAAATCAAGATGTAAGAAGTAAAAAATTTAAAAATTCTGGTGAATCCTATATAGGCTGCAGATCGAAGAAAATATTTGACAAAAAAGTTTTGAAAGCTAGTTGTAAGTGCACAAAGAAATGTGGTGAAAAGATAACCCATGAGCAAAGAGAGTACATAATGCAGCAATATTATAAAATAGGAGATCACGAGAGACAGTGGCAATATATCGTAAATCATACATTAGTCGAAGATGTTAAGCGTATCACCGTAGAGCGAAAACGCACCCGAACTCAATCGATAAAATACTTCTTTATAATAGATTCAAACAAAATTCAAGTGTGCAAAACCTTTTTCATTAATACTTTAAGTATTTCACATCAAACTGTTTATACAGCACTAGAAAAATCCAAACCTGAAGAAAATTTTATAGACAAACGAGGGCGACATGAAAATAGGCCACGTAAAATGCCCATTTTGACAGAAGAAAGCATCATAAAGCACATTGAATTGTTCCCCACAGTTGAGTCTCATTACGTTAGAAAAGATTCTACAAGGAAATACCTCTCAGAACTACTTAATATATCCAAAATGTATCGCCTTTACACAGCTTGGTTTGAACAACAAAGATTCGACGGTCTTGTGGCAACTAAACGTCAATACGAGACAATATTCAACACCAAGTTTAATTATTCATTTTATAAACCAAAAAAAGATCAGTGCTCTCAGTGTACTCGTTATCGACAGGCTGATTCAAAAACTCAAGAATTATTGCAAGAAAAATATGATACACATCAAAAAAACAAAGAAAGGGTACGGCAAATTAAAAAAGAAGAAAAAATCAGTTGATCCTACAGAAACAACCGTAGCAATCTTCGATTTGGAAAAGGTTTTGAGCATCCCACAATCTGAGGTTGGAACGTTTCACTACAAAAGGAAGTATCCCATTTATAATTTCACTGTATATGATGCTACTCAGGGTAAAGGTTATTGTTATGTTTGGCATGGTCAGATTGCTAAAAGGGGTGCAAACGAGATTGGTAGTTGCTTATGGCAATTTCTACTTAATGAAAAACAAAGAGGCATCCAGAACATATCATTTTACTCCGACGGATGTTGCGGACAAAATAAAAACAGATTTATATTTGCTCTATATATTTTTGCTGCACAGAAGCTTCAATTGAATATTACACATAGATTCTTTGAAACCGGTCATGGCCAGAGTGAGGGAGATTCCATGCATTCCAACATTGAACGGGAATTAAAACACAGAGTTGTATACACGCCTGATCAGATGTACACAATTATTATGAACGCGAAAGTTCATGGAAAAAAATATCAAGTTAAAGAGATGACGCAAACAGAGTTTTACAATATAAAGGATTTAATAGAGAATAAGAACTGGTTAAAAAATGAGGAGAGCCAAAAAATATCATGGACTCAAATCATGGAAGTGCATGCCTCACATTCAAGTCCATCAATTTTAAAATATAAATACAACTTTGATTCCGATTATTCCCAATTAAATACAGAGCCTGTCAGAAGAATAAGAAGCAAGCGGGGTACTAGACAGATACCAAGCCCAAGTCCTAGCAATGTGCCCGAACTCCAAACGTTGTATACTGAGCCTGTTCCGATCAGCAAAGCTTTATACGATGATCTTATGAGCCTCTGTAAGGCAGGAGATATTCCAAGTTATTATTGTGGTTTTTACGAGTCCTTGATTTATGGCAGTAGCTGTTCTGGAAGCAATAACGACAATGAAGAAGACTAAGCACCAAACCATATTTTATTTTTGAAAATTCATTATAAGATACCGATTTTATGTGGTAATTGTCACAATGAGGCTGTTTTATTGATTACAAATTGTGTTAAAGATTATATTATATAATATTTTTTTAGAACTATATTATTATCTAATTAACAAACTATGTGATCATAAGGCTAATTTTAATTAATACCAATTCCAAAAGACTAATAAGAGTAAATTAAGAAAATACTGTTGTTTTTTTACTATTATTTTGAAATAAATTAATGTTGATTACCATGTCATTGTTTCATTAGGAAGCACAATTCAAAGTCCTTATCAGTTTCATTTTGACAATATTTACGAGAATAAGAAGATATTCAAGTATTATCAGTATCACTTGCTCCATAACACCTTATTGAATAAAATGATAAGTGAAGAGTACAATATTTGACTCTGGTCAGGCTGTATGAAGAATAAAATGATAATCGACGTTATACAACTTAGATGATGATTAATTTTGACTAACCTTTTATTTTTGAAATAATATCTCTATTTTTACACTTAGGCTTATTTCACTAAAACATTTAGAACAAACAAAAAATAACCTTCTTTAAAAGCTTACACTCATTTGTATACGTCCAGTATTTAAGGAGCAATCGACGAAAACCTGTTTTTTATTTTTCCTGTAAAGTTGCATTTTTGTAGTTATCATTTTATTCTCCGGGGACGGCGATATATTGGTAATAATAGATGCTTTTTCTAAATATGCATGGGCGATTCCACTAAAACAAAAAAATAAGCTACAAGTGTCAAAAGCGTTTCAAATAATAATTGAAAATGGACGTGTACCAAAAAATTTGCAAACCGATCTCGGAAAGGAGTTTTATAATGATTATTTTCGAAATATTGTTAAAAAGTATAACATTAATCATTATTCTACTTATTCTACTAAAAAGGCTTCAATTGTTGAAAGATTTATACGAACTCTAAAGAACAAATTGTATAAAGAACTTAGTATTAATGGAAATTATAAATGGTTTGATGGAACACTGAACAAAACGTTACATTTATATAATAATACTGTTCATAGAACTGTGGGACAAACTCCAGCTTCAATAAATCATACAAATAAAACAAATATATTACAAAAATACATAGACTTAGCTCCATCTAAAAAACTAAGTTGTAAAAGATTTCGTATTGGAGATTATGTTAGAATAAGTAAATACAAAGCTTGTTTCGATAAAGGTTATTATCCTAACTGGTCAACAGAGATATTTAGGATTAAAAAAATACAAGATACGAATCCAACGACTTATTTAATTGAAGATAACAGATGTCGACCTATACTAGGAGCATTTTATGCACAAGAACTTCAGAAGACATCTAATCCTGATGTATACCTAGTTGGAAAACATTTAAAACGAAAAGGATGTCAAGTATATGTTAAATGGTTGGGACTCCCGACGAGTGAAAATAGTTGGATCGATAAATCAAATGTATTATAATAAGTTTCATAACGTATATTTAAGCAAATACTGATGCCTTATTATTCATTTTGGTGTTGTTCCTAAAGCCACAAACACTTGCATAATATTATTTAAAGATTATCCATAAAGCAATGAAAAAATTACGAACCGTTTGTAATAAAGACATAAACATGCTTTCTTCTGTATCTAACAAACGTAAGAAACTAACGCCTGGACTTGGTTTAAAGAAAACATTAAAAAATGTTGTTTCTCATACCAAGAAACACATAAAAAAAATAAAACCTGCCTGTAAAAAAGCATTGATGGAGTTAGCTTACACAACAGCTCAAGAATTTGCATCAGATTTACCCATAAAATTACCCAGAATTATACCAATACCCAAAACTGGAGGATTTCTTCCTTTAGTACCAATATTTGCTGGCTTATCCGCTGCTGGAAGTTTGGTCGGCGGTGCTGCTGGAATTGCCAAGGCAATTAATGAATATAAAACAGCCAAGAAGCAATTGTTGGAGTCGGAACGCCACTACAAACAAATGGAAGCTTTAATCATTGGAAAAGGGTTACAACTTAAGCCTTACAAGGAAGGTTTTGGTATTTATGTTACGAAGAAAAAAAACTGAATTGTCGGCTACCTAATAGAGCTCTAACTAATATTGATATAATGAAGCATTCAACTAACATCCCATTTTTTCGAGGTGTGTATATGAGAGATGAATTACCATCTAAACCACTCCCGAAAGAATGTGGAATGATAAATCTCGATTCTTCTAAAAAGTCTGGTACTCATTGGGTAGCCTATAGTAAAAATAATAAACATATTGAATACTTCGATAGTTATGGAAACTTAAAACCACCTAAAGAGTTAATAAAATATTTAGGAAATAATATTCGGTATAATTATGATAATGAACAGCAAGATAACTTGTATAATTGTGGTCATTTATGTATAAAATTTCTTCACTCATTTTGGAGAAACAATAAAACGATGTGAACTTTATAAAGCGAGCGTTTATTCATTGTAAAAAATAACCTTTTAATAGCAATATAAATAATGAATTTACAATATTTTATGTGCATTCTTTGATAGTTAGTGATGAAAGGCACATGTGGTGTGTACTCAGTTTTGCAACAATATATTTATTTTTAGTCAAGGAAAATTATTATGTTTGTTTACAATAAAACACACTTCGCGACAGGAAAACCTAACATTTCTGTACCCATATCCAAAGAAAAGAGACGTGTCAGTGTAATAAAAGTTAAAAGTATTTCCAAAGAGAATAAAAAGTTTCTTCAAGATATTGGATTCAAAGTTTAATATGCTTCAAATCACAGATTTACCACAACATGACAACTCTATTGAGAGTTATGAGATCTATAGTTATAATCCGTATAATAATAGCTTTAAAGAAAATGATGAAATCAGAATACCTATACAACAACAAGATCTATATTTGTTGCCATCTGGTAGCTCAATTTATGTAGAAGGTCATGTAAGTGTATTTGCGAAAGACTCCACAGGAAAATTATTGAAAAAGGATATCGATTTTGTTAACAATCCTATATCATATTTATTCCAAGACATAAGGTATGAATTAAACGGTGTTGAAATAGATCGCATTAGGAATGCTGGTATTACGACAACGCTGAAATCATATGTCTCTATGAATGAAGGTGAAAGTAAAGCAGCAACAGTTTGGGGGTGGAACTTAAATGGTTCGAAAGTAAAAAATGGTAATTTTAGTGTTATCGTTCCATTGAATAAAATATTAGGATTTGCAGAAGATTATAATAAAGTAATTATAAATTGTAGACATGAACTTATTTTGCAACGAAGCAGTTCTGCATTGAGCTGTGTGCTTATGGAGAAAAGTGATAACATAGAACTAGATATACACAAAATACAATGGCGTATGCCGCATATAAAAGCTTCTGATCGTAACAAATTGTTATTGCTTAAGAGTTTAGAGAGGGATCGTTCTATACAAATAGCGTTTAGAAATTGGGATATATATGAATATCCATTATTACCTAAAACATCAAAACATTCTTGGTCTATTAAGACTACTTCTCAACTAGAGAAACCAAGACATGTTATCATCGGTCTGCAAACTAATAGAAAAAATAATAAAACTAAAAGTTCTTCCATATTTGATCATTGTAATGTATCTAATGTTAAATTATTTTTAAATTCGCAATATTATCCATACGATTCACTTAACCTAAACTTTAATGAGAGTAAATACAGTATATTATACGAGATGTATGCTAATTTCCGTCAGTCGTATTACAACCTGGGTGTTGATCCGTTGCTTGACTTAAAACAATTCAAAGAGATAGCTCCACTTTTTGTGATAGATTGCTCAAGACAAAACGATTCACTTAAAACTGGACCTGTTGATGTGCGGTTGGAATTAGAATGTTCCGAAGACTTTCCTGAAAATACATCTGCTTATTGTCTGATTATAAACGATCGTCTTTTCGAATACAAGCCATTAAGCAATATTGTGAGAAAATTATCATGAATGTTATTGTAGATGTACAAGGGTTTAAAAGTGAAGATAATGAATTT
The DNA here is from genome assembly GCA_930367265.1 of Catocala fraxini. Lineage (NCBI taxonomy): Eukaryota > Metazoa > Arthropoda > Insecta > Lepidoptera > Erebidae > Catocala > Catocala fraxini. Next base: position 18,728,338 of record OV884045.1, read on the forward strand.
ATTCCCAAAGAAATAGCAGTAATGTGTAAAGGACGTATACAAGTATTGCTTATAAAGCCACCATGTCCGTTTTATGAATTATCAAAAAAAGAACGTTTGCAAGTAATCTGGATAGAAAGAAACAGAGGAATATGCTGGAGTGAAGGCTCAGTACCATATTTCAACTATAAAATAAACATTGTAGAATTTTTAAAAGATAAGTGTATATTTACAAAAGGTGATGAAAAAGTGGTCTGGTTGAAAGATATCTTAAATAATAACAATGTATATAATTTAGAAAGTAAAACTGCCCAAGTTTATTAAGTTTGTATAAAACATATTCAACTACACCTGATATGTTAAGTTGTATAAATCATGACAACATATGTGCTTTAAAAAATGTATTCTGTTTAAATAAGTGGTGTGTAGAAAATAATGTTTTTTAATTATAAAAATAAAATAACAAGTTCAAATATATTTCATATTATATAGACTAATACTGTGTTTTATTTTTAATTGCACCTAGCATACTATAATTTCGTTAGAAATGATGTAATACTGATTAGAGATTTGTTTTTAAATTAGCTGTTGCAGAACTGTATCATACTAACAGCTTAGTAACAGATCTGATCAGAACTGTTGTCTAATCAGATGGAACAGATCATTTGATTTGTATGAACAAAATGTTATAGGATACAAGGATAAACTACTACCTTTCTAATATACACATATCATATCGAGGCGTAAATTATCGCTTTGATTACACTACTAGACACCATTGCAAGTAATTTCCTTTACTTAATTGAATAATAACATCTATGCGAATAGAGTAAGTATTGGGGGGATCGGATCTCATATGATCCGAGACCCCCAATACTTACCTACTAATGTGAGAGGTTAAGTTATTTTGGTTATTATATATAAAATCCTTAACTATCAGTCTAAAGAGACACTCTTCATAAATCTGTGACGTACAGCCGAGGTACATACGATTTCCTTTTTAGAATTTCGTCTCAAATGTCCGCGACAGATTAAATAGAGGAAAGGTAGGGTGCGCACATATTAATTAATGAAGATCATATAATTGTAGACTTTACTGTAAGAGTGCTTAAAGTATAACTTACAAAATAGATATTAGAAAAGCTTTCGACAACGTTAGCAAAAAATAATATAATCACTATCTTAGATTTATGAGTATATAAATCAGTCGACTGCTCTTCAATCAATAATTTCATTGAGTTTTGTGTACTATTGTGCCTGCAGTTGTTTATTCGTGATTGTGTACTGTGCCATTTTTTAAGTGAAGTCATTTATTGAAGCAAGTATGTGAGTATTATATTTTTACGTGTATTTTTATTTATAACTTTACTATATGCTTGGTTGGGTGCATTAGGCGGTTTTAATCCAAATATTTAGTTAGTAGCTACACGGATGGCGCAATCGTTTTGAGTGATCACCCTGCTACTACATCGCACCAGTGTTGTGGGTTCGATTTCCAAGCGGGAAAAATCAGTTCTTTGTGAAAAAAGTGTTTTTTGCGTCTATTGTTTTAATACGTCTATGCCTTTGATTGATTGACATTTACTTCTCGTCACAAATATTTCGGTTCGACTCCGATATTTGAGTTTTATCCTGTTGTTTATTACTTGTAATCATAATGGGTACACAGATGACATGCGGTTGGAATCACAGCTCTACGTTATGTACCTAAGCTTGTTTCAAACACAACAAGCAAGCCATTCATCGATTTTTCGAAACATTTATTGTATATAAAGTTGTGACGATAATCGCCTAGACGCCCGGCGAACGCGGGCGCACGTCACTAGCCACCTCTCGCGACCGGTGGTGCGAGTCTATATAAGGAACGGACGGTGTCAGTCGCGTCCTCCTTGCGGCCCGGCTTCACACTCCCAGCTAAGTGTCCTGATTATACAAGGACCACGAAGCAAGTCTTTAGCGAACCACGCCCTGACTATAGTTATATAAGTAAAGATTGTCTCTTTTATTTGTATCTTAATACATTAAAAGTGTATTTGTTATACCTTCTCTCATTGTACTTCCTAATTATATCTACATTCCTCTTAAAGTAAACCCTAAAGGTTACAATGGCGCCCAACGTGGGGCACGAAACCACCGGATTGGTTAGGGTTAACGAAAAGGCGTCTGCCATCCATAAGGGAAAAATCGTCGTTTTTAAAGTAATTCCGATTAATAATCGACGATTTTTCCCTTATGGATGGCAGACGCCTTTTCGTTAACCCTAACCAATCCGGTGGTAACCGCCGTGGGTTAAGGGATGCTCAACGTGGTTATGAGCATTACAACAACAGGAACCAGTTAATGGACTGGTCCTATTTACCAGCGCCCTTTGATCCGAGTCGGGTGCAACAAATGCAGCGCCAAAATGGTAGAGCGCAAAATTTCAAGAAGAAGGTCCAAGAAGCAAAAGAAGCTAAACAGCAAGCCAGGGCTGAAACACCAGCCATGAGACCCGCGACTACCGAATCAGCGCCTAGAGACGAACCTCTCTACGATGTAGGCCCACACTCGAGCCTAATTCCGTTGGAGGACGTTCACGTCCAAAATTTTGACCTTGGTGGATTCATCCCACTGGTTGAAGAGACGTATGAGAAGCTACGAGGCATAGATCCTCGCTTGGCTGAGAGACTACCACTCTCTCTTTTTACGCACGTTGTATCAAATCACTTAAATCTGCAACTTGCCGAAGTCGCACGTCAGAATGGCCAGAACGTGCTAGACATGAGATCAGATCTTAGAGAAGCATTGCCTGATTATCAGTGCATTCCTCAAACTATCTCAGACTACATTTCACATATTAGTAACATTGTAACGCAGACTGGTGTTGAGCTAAAGCTCAACTTACCCAACATCGCCGTACCTCAAGGTCCAGACGGTGACATTCCGTCAGGTACATTCGGTCCAATTAACGCCCAAACACATAATGTTTACGAGGCATACGTTAGTCCATTAGTCACGGCTAACCGTGTTATTGCAAGCCAACAAAATCAAGCGAATTATGCTCCGTCACCAGCAGCTTTGATTCCGCCAAATCTAATACCAACTAGAAACCTTCTTGGTTATGGACCCATCGATCCACAAAATCCAGGAGCACAGCAACGGCTCCAGGGCATCGTCTTCCCAGATGATGACAGCATAGAGGGCAGGTACAAGATAAGTCATACCGCCTGTTCTAGAGTATATATCATACTTGCTGAGATGAAGGATAGATTTAAGATGGTTGAGTTTAGGCGAGAAGAAAACAAGAATGGACTCAATGACATTGTCAAGATCTCACCAAAAGTAGTAAGTGCTAATCTAGCGTTTACTGAAGCCGAGGGACCAGCGAACCCCCTTGTATTACCACTTTTTGAGAGAAACGTAAACGTATACAGTAATTCAGCTCAAGGATCCTCGACCGCAAATCAGTCAAATATCGAGGTGATGCACAGAAGACGCGTGGTTCGTGGGGCGCAAGCAGCAGTTGGACCCTGCTTTTGTACCCAAGCCGGACAGACGCCAGGTGGATGGGCCGCCACCGCCAACGATAATTTCAATATGGAAGGAGTTTTTGTTCCCGTTATACATTTCGACTACCCTGCAATTCGAATACCCATGTTTGTGTCTCGTGGACCAGCGGGTACACGTAGAAATGCTCTTAGTAACTTTATAGAGCGTAACTACTACCTAAAGAGATAGGCCAATCTCGAATACCCGGTGCGCTAAAACCCGGAAGAATAAAACCATATTTAGGTACCCTAAAAAGGAAAAACTCTTCGCCAGCGAGGGGGGTGTGTGACGATAATCGCCTAGACGCCCGGCGAACGCGGGCGCACGTCACTAGCCACCTCTCGCGACCGGTGGTGCGAGTCTATATAAGGAACGGACGGTGTCAGTCGCGTCCTCCTTGCGGCCCGGCTTCACACTCCCAGCTAAGTGTCCTGATTATACAAGGACCACCTGACTATAGTTATATAAGTAAAGATTGTCTCTTTTATTTGTATCTTAATACATTAAAAGTGTATTTGTTATACCTTTTCTCATTGTACTTCCTAATTATATCTACATTCCTCTTAAAGTAAACCCTAATGGTTACAAAGTTATTTAGATATTGAGTTTTTAGTTTTCAAGAGAAAACTGTGCCATGTATGTATAATAGATATAAACAGAATTCAGATGATTATTCAAATAATTGTATTTTTTTTCTTTTTAGGGCAAGTTTCGTTAATCCATTTGAGTCCGATGTAGAGTCGCATTCCAACGACCTCTCTAGTTCTACATCCCAAAAACCAAAGACTAAAAAGGCAAAGCCAAAAAGCAAGACCGAGCCTAAAAAGCCGAAGAGAACCGCGGCTATCTCAACTGCCCCAAAGGATATTTTTGTAAGCGACTCAGACTCAGAGACGGATACTCTGTCGAAGCGGTCGAAAACAACCAAACGTAACCGCGTGATTGAATCTTCGGTAAGTTCAAAAACCCTGATTTAATTTTTTACTAGCTGTGCTCACAGCTCCACTCGCGTTAGTATTGCTTACTGCTCCGCTCCAGTAAGCCCTAGCATGATGTTATATAGCCTAAAACCTTCCTCAATACACTTATTGAGCTATAATGTATTTCTATAATCGGACAGGTAGATCCTAAGATTAGCACGTTCAAATAAACAAACACTTCAGACTTATTATATGAAGTAAAGTATAGATAAACTTATGTTAATAATTATACTTCGACTGTTCGCTTTTCAAATTAACATTTACAAATCTGGTTTAATATGTATACAAAAAGTATCTAAGTGTGTTAATTTATTGTCTGATACCCAAGATCAATCAATGATATGGTAGAATGTTATTGTTCAATGTTATTTTATAACAATGTTACAGGATGACGAGGAAGACCTTCAACCGCTGAAGGCATCTACTCTGCGTTCGTCCCTGTCTAGAAGAACAGCAAGTGGAAAGCGGTGATTATTATGTCGAGCTTCGTATTTATAACCAAAGAGACGCTGAACGCCTAGGGAAAGATCGATGGAAGCAAACACTTCTCTCCTATAGGGGCTCTGTTTATACGGACTCGCCAACTTGGAAGGCTGTTGGTAATCTTGTATCTGCAGCCAAAGCAGAATTTAGAGGTATACAGCCTATTTTATACCCGAATAGCAATCATGCTTAATGCATTTATATATTATTTTTAGGACTTGTATTCTTACCTTTAATTATTTTGCTTTGTAGTTCTATTTACAGGAAGCTCAATGCAAAGATAACTCGATACCAAGATAACTTGATACTAAGATAACTCGATATTAAGATAACTCGATACAAAGATAAACTCGATACCAAGATAACTCGATACAAAGATAAACTCGATACCAAGATAACTCGATACAAGATAAAGTCTGTACTATAAACTGAATTCAAAGATAATCTCGATACTAATATTACTCGACACAAAGATAAACTCGATACTGATATTTATAAAAGCGCGATCCTAAAAACAATATTGCTGTATAATACGAGTCCCGGATTGCTTACACAATATATTGCTTACGGAAAAATAAGATTTAGATTTACATTTAATAAAATTTATTTCCAATCATGTTCTTTTGTGAAGTTTGTAATATATCAGTGCCAAAATATTCTGCACATAAGAAAACTAATGTACACAAATCGAATTGCCTCTTGCAGACGAATTTGGATAACGTTCGTATAATAGCCACAGCTTTTAGAAATCGAATAATCAGTTATAGAGTGAATCCATACGAAGCTAACAATACGCCTGCAATATTTTTGACACGAATTTCAGAAAAGGTCTGTTATCTTATTGAAGAATTATTAAAAATACATAAATCCATTAAAGTGAATTTTGAATTGTTTGTGTGGTATATATTGCCAAAAAATGATGAAAAGTCTTTAAAATCATTTAACACGAAGTATATTACAGCATTGCAAAATACAAATATCTCAGACCTATATCAATTATTTTGTGATAAACTTATTTGTAAATGTACTGAATTTCAACTCTCTGAGTCAGGCTAGACAATTGAGTCGCTCAGTCATTTGGAAATTAATGTCGTAAAATATAACCCTTTGCGAGGTGGTTCTTATTTACAATTGCCTCAACGTATTTCCAATACTAAATCATGTTTAAATATAAAAAATGATGATCAACATTGTTTTCTTTGGTGTATAATAGCTGATATATTTCCGTCAAAGATTAATCCAAACAGAACTTCTTGAATGTACTTTTATACCAATAGTTTTTCACAACTTATCCGGCTATGATTGTCATTTATTCATAAAAGAACTTTCAAATTTAAGCGGCCGAATTCATATCATACCGAGAAACAAAGAAAATTTATCTCTTTCACAAAATTTTTAACAGTTAATTTAACAAATGTCGTACAATATAAGTTTATTGATTCATTTAATTTTTTAAGCTCTAGTATGGAGAAATTAGTTACGACTTTGAAACCAAAGGATTTTAAAAATTTAAAATATTACTTTACTAATAATAAATTATTTGATATTGCTCGAAGAAAAGGAGTATATTGTTATGATTATATAAATTCTTGGGAAAGATATAATGAGACCAAACTACCATCACCATCAAAATTCTTTAACAAACTTACTTCCGAGTCTATATCTGATAAAGACTATGAACATGCTTTAAACGTTTGGAAAACTTTTGGTATAAAAAATTTGGGTGAATATACAGATTTATACGTAAAATGTGACGTGTTACTTCTATGTGACATTTTTGAAAAATTCAGAAATATGAGTTTAAGTCACTATGGTTTGGATCCTTGCTATTACGTTTCATCACCTTCATTAAGTTGGGACGCTATGTTGTTGTATACTAAAATCAATTTAGACCTTATCTCTGACCTAGAAATGTATCAAATGATAGAAAAAGGAATAAGAGGTGGACTTGCTCAGTGTTCACTCAGATATGCGAAGGCAAATAATAAATATCTTCCTGATTACAATAGCAAAAAGCCTGATTGTTTTCTGATTTATCTTGATTGTGTTAATTTATATGGATATGCTATGATGCAAAAACTTCCAGTAGGTGGTTTTAGATTTCTAAATGAGGATGAAATATTAAAATTTGATGTCTTAAGTGTTTCAAACGATTCTGATACAGGATTTATACTAGAAGTAGATCTTCATTACCCTGATTACTTGCATGATGATCATGCTGATTTACCATTTGCACCTGAAAAATTTGTTCCATTCTGTAGCCGAAATGATAAACTTATTGCTAATCTTTTTGCTAAATATAAATATGTTATTCATTACATTCATTTAAAGGAATGCTTGAAAAATGGTCTTCAGTTATTAAACATACACAGAATTCTAGGATTTCAACAAAGTAATTTCTTAGAATCTTATATTTCATTAAATACTAAGCTGAGACAAAATGCAACCTCTGATTTTGAAAGAGATTTTTTTAAGAAACAAAATAATTCTATATTTGGTAAAACCATAGAGAATAAAAGAAAACAAGTAGATGTTAAACTAGTAAATATATGGAGAGATAATTCAAATCAAACTAAAAATTTTGCGGCGCTGAAAAATATATCAGTGCGCCTAATTTCAAGAACTTTTCTATTTTATCAGAGTCCTTAGTATCAATCCAAATGAATCAAACAAAAATAATTTTAGATCGTCCTATTTACATAGGCTTTAGTATTTTAGAAATAGCGAAATCTCATTTGTATAGATTCCACTATTCAATCATGAAAAAACATTATGAAAATAAGTTAAAACTTTACTACACAGACACTGATAGTCTTTTATATTTAATACGCACTAAAGATTTTTACAAAGACATGAAATTAAATTTAAAATATTTTGATACCAGTAATTTTGAAAAAAATAACAAATATTGTATGCCCGCGGCGAATGCTAAGATACCTGGTTACTTCAAAGATGAAATGGGCGGTGAAATTATATCGGAATTTGTCGGCTTAGGAGCTAAATCATACTGTATAAGTACAAAAAAATCAACATTAAAAAAAGTTAAAGGTGCTAAAAAATGTATTACCAAAAAACTAAACATACAAAAATACAAAAAAGTTTTAATGCAAAACAAAACCTTAAGAGATAATATGTGTGTTATTAAATCTAAAGATCATAGAATCTTTACTCAAAAAATAAATAAAATAGTTTTATCAAAGAATGATGATAAGCGTCAAGTAATGAATGATAAAGTAACAACTTTACCTTGGGGTCATTGTGTAACAATATTTTAAGAGGTAATATAAAAAGAAATGGAAATTGATTAATGAGCTTACTTATTCGTGTATGTTACATATATTGAGCTTCTTGTAATAATATAATTGTATGGGTTTTGTACTACCCTGTTTAAATGTATTTTAATTTTATGTTTAATAAAATCTTGTGTATAATATTATAGCAAGATATGTGTATTGTAATAAATAAAAGTGTTTATTTAATTATAACAAATATGTAAAAAATAATGATATATTTATATGAAATAAAACACAAACATAAAAATAATAGTTGTTTATTCTTTTTTTAATACAATCCTTTATTTTAAGAATAATAAAAACAATAATATACAAACATATATTTGAAATTACACATTTACAATTGACAATAATAGAAGCAGTATAATCATTTATTGATCAGTTATTTAACATTATCACTTGCAATAGCAATTAAGTATTACATGTTGGATTTGTTTAATTGTTTCACTATTTTATTCACTAAAAAATCAGTTTCATTCATAATATCGTCATAGTCACTAGTCACTAAATACTGCACATTCACACTCGCATTATCAGGCTCAATGCTAACGTCATCCATATTACGTCCATCTAAATCATTAATAATGATTTTTATGTGGCGACGAACACGCCCTGGCTCCTTACGTATGATAAAAGATTTATTGTTCAGAGTTTTAGGTTTATTTTTTCTCTTTTTCAACGTTTGTTCTGCAGCTTTCCGCTGTTTATACTCTTCATGTGATGTTGCTGCTACTTCAGTATACCAGCTCTCTCTATCTTGAGCGTAGTTAAAAGGATTCATTATTGGGTCTGAATCACCAACCAAATTCTGAAACAAAAAGAACACAAATGTTAGAACTAAATAAAGAAGGGTGAATTAGCCAGTCATTTTTTTATCGTATTCTGTAAAAGAGAAAGATCCTTGTAAGTGAATAGCAATAATTGTAAATACTATTTAATAATAATAATATAAAATCTGATGAGTTACTCACTTGTAAATTTATTCTCTGGGGCTCGTCATTCAATAACGAATTTCTGTCAAGGTTCATATCCAAAACCGGACTGTAGCACGGTGACATCGACATGATTCTGAAATGAATAACGATATAACGACAATAAGCTAAATTAAAAAGTATAAGTTAATAATTTATTGGAAAATACTTACATCAAAATAACTGCTCACTTCAAACTATAATTGCAGAATGAATGAATATACGTTATTGTACACACGAAATTGGTCCAATATGATATGAGATACCTACACATCGTGTAATATAAGAATAATTTCTCAAATAACATAAATTATGCAACAGTATAGTGATTCATCTTATCGATACAAGTCTGAACCTGTCAAACTGTAATGTGTTTTATGGGGTGCTCCATATAGCTAGTCCTAGCGTATGTATATATATATATATAGAGGATAGTAAAAAAATGAGTAATTGACAAGATGAAGTTGGTCAAGCAACCCATATCTTTGAAAGTTAGTAATATCGATTTTAATGAATCTTCTCGCCAGGTCAGCCACAGTGCTTTATTGCCTAATACGATTCGATGTATAATATGTGGTCCATCAAATTGTGGTAAAACCAATGCCATGATTAGTTTACTGTTACATGAAAATGGTTTATAATTTAAAAATATTTATCTTTACTCCAAAACTTCTTTTCAACCAAAATATCGTTTTTTAAGCGAAGTATTAAAAAGAGTACCACAGATTAATTTCTGTGAGTTCAACAATGATAAAGAAGTTATATCTCCAAGTGAAGCTTTAGCTAATTCTGTATTTATTTTTGATGATGTTGCCTGTGAAAATCAAATAAATATTCGCAATTATTTTTGTATGGGTAGACATAAACAAATCGATTGTTTCTATTTATCTCAAACCTATTCTAAAATTCCGAAACAATTGTTACGCGACAATGTTAATTTTCTTATGATATTTAAACAAGATGATGTAAATTTAAAACATATTTATGAAGAACATGTGAGTGCTGATCTACAATGGAATCAATGGAATCAGAAAAATCAAGAACATGAAGTTAACTTATCTTTGGATAAAATGTTTAAACCAGTTTCGAACCCTCTAAAAACTCTTATAAATTCTAAACTATTAATAGAAAATAATAAGCATGATAAAAATGTATCTGAAAGTTCTATACCTATTGAATCAGATACACATTGTGAAAGCACTTCTACTAAATGTGAGGATTTTCATGACGCTGGTATAAATTTTTCAAGCTCTCCTAAAAAAGAAGTAACAGATAATTTAGAAATGTCATTGAAAAGTGAAGATATCTATGGTATTTATGATGGTGTAAATGAACCATTTGGAATAAGGACCGATAATAAAACTTTAATGATGGGTAACTCCGTAGTATCATTTTCTAAAGTTCAAAATATTGGCGGCGATGACTTAGTTTTGGTTAAAATTGGAGATAAAAGTTATGATTTAACCCCTGGACTAAAAGAACTTTTACTTCGGAAAAAACCTGATTTAAAAAATGTAACTGACGTCGATAGACTTGTCTACAAAGATATACTACATTATACTAACGCCCATAAGAGGGATTTTAATCCTAGTGGTCAAATAAGAGGTGACAAAGGATTCAAATATCGAGAAATAATCAGACCATTATTTTCTGAGACTTTATTGGAAAACAATCAGAATAAAATTTGAGGCAGTTTGCCAACGCTTAAAACATATAAAAAGAATACTGACTTAATATATTGGGACGATCCAAATGAATTGGTTGAAAGATTAAAATTATTAATAGCTTCAAGAGATGCAGGTAATACAAACCATGACAATGAAATTTTATCAATAATTGAAGAATTAAAAGAACCTAATATAATTAAGAATAAATACTGATTATCAGGAAGCTTTTTATTCAGTATTGCGATGTCATTCATTATGAACATTTAAGAAGTTGATGCGTTCTATAATATAAATATATAAATTATTGTATCCAAAATATGTATTGGTATATAACAATATCTAATTAAAATATATTCGAGATTTTTTGTTTTAAAATGAGCAAAGCGGATGTGGTAAATGAAATTCATAAAAGCGCTAGAGTGAATTTTCCGCGAAGACAAGTTATTATGAAGGATATAGATGATCTATGGCAAGCGGATTTAATAGATATGCAATCAATGTCGAGAGAAAATAATAATTATAAATATATTCTCGCCGTAATTGACACAGAGTAGAATACGGAATCTCGACGCACAAAATATCGATAAATGCTAATACGATGCTACAAGATCGCGATGCACGTTACTGCGAAAGACCGTCTCTGCGAAGACACTATACTTCGATGCACGTTACTGCGAAAGACCGTCTCTGCGAAGACACTATACTTCGATGCACGTTACCGCGATAGATCTTCACTGCGATACTACTTGACTTCGATGCACGTTACCGCGAAATATCATTTCTATAAAGCGGCGGGCAATAGCTAGTACCTAATAAACGCTTGAAATTTATAAATAAATTAAGGAATGATTAGGGGAAAATTTGTTTTACTTCTTTTTTATAGTAGGTATATGTATTCAAAACAAAAGTAAATATGTTAAAATACCCATGCCATCGTTTATATTGACATGGTTTTGAAGTTTGATTTCTCTGTATTAATTTGTTTTGTATGCAATAAACATAATCTATCTTACATTATTACATTAAATTTTAGTAAAATGTAATAAATTTTTGTATAGCAATTTATGACGCCTACATATTTTTTGTGAGCAAAGTATTTCCATGAGTAATTTCTATTTGTAGATCTGTGTTTATCTTCTTTCTTACTTTTCCTGTGAGTCTGTACCATGCATGTACAATTATTATTAATGATCTATAGGATGCAATTTATTCATTTATTTTATAACTTATTCATTTCCTATTTTGATAAGAGTTTAACAATGAGGGTATTTGGAGATTTTATTGTATTCTGTGTTGATATTTTATAGCAAATCAGTTCGATGTTAAAATTGTAATCATGGATACTCCTTGTTTGTTTATTAAATCAAGAAAAGACAAAGACCAGTTATTATTGGATAATTTTCTGTACAGTTTGAATAAAAGGTGTGAAGACAATTTTTATTGGAGTTGTGTAAGAAAAGGATCTTCGAAGTGTGCTGCAGCGGTCAAAACTAAAAAGTTTGGTGAGCATCACTATGTTCAACATAAAAATTGCATAGAGCATAGGCACGAACCCGACCATGACATAGCACGATCTTCTGTATTAAGAAAATCATTAAAGAAGAAAGCAGCAGACAGCTTTGATTCTCCGGGACAAATTATTCAAAAGGTAATCCAAGAAGTACCTAAAAAAGTTGCCCCGTATATGCCCACGAAAAAAGCGATGCGAATGATAATACACCGCGAAAGAGTTAGAACTGAGCCAGCATTACCAAGATCGTTAAACTCATTTACCGTTCCTCATCAGTATACTGTTGTTAGTCCTGAACAATTTTTGATTGGTCATTATATAGGCAATGATAAAGAAAATGAATCGATTCTTGTTTTTAGCACCGGATGTAATTTACGTTTACTAAACAATTCAAAATATTGGATTGTTGATGGCACATTCAAATGCTGCCCCAACCTGTTCTGTCAAATTTTTACACTGCACGGGATGGTTGGTTCTGAGTATGGTGCACAAAAAATTGTACCACTCGCGTATGGGTTGCTTTCAAACAAATCAGAAAACTCATATTTTATATTTTTTGAATTAATAAGAATTCACTGCAAAAATGAATTGAACATATCTATGTTCAATTCATTTTATTATTATTTATTATTTCGGGATTAAGATCTCTTAATCCCGAAATAATAATATCTGATTTTGAACTTGCTATTATAAATGCCAGTCTGAGGGTATTTTCGAACAGCAGTCATAAGTGTTGCTTTTTCCATTTATCTCAAAATATTTGGAAGCACATACAGAAAGCTGCCTTAAGTAAAAAATACACTATTGACTGCGAATTCGCTCACAAAATGCGACATATTTTAGCATTGGCATATTTGAAACCTGAAGAAATTCCAGCGGCCTTTGAACTTATTCGCCGTGAAGTGCTACCGAATGAGTCGAAAACAGTGGTAGATTGGTTCAGTAAGTACTACGTAAATGGCACATATATTAGTAAAATATCAGCGTGTTCTCCAAATAAACCAAAATTTACATTAAAGAAGAAACCACCCCTTTTCCCACCTAGTTTATGGTCTGTTTGGGATTGCTTTGTCGCGGGTATACCCATCACGCAAAATGCAGTTGAAAGCTGGAGTAACCGATGGAATAGTCTACTTAACAGAAGGAAATTAAATATATACAAAACAATGAGAGAACTTGTAAAAGAGCAGAAAAATACAGAGTATGAAATAGAAAGATTAGCTGGTCTGATGGAAAAAAAAGGAAGAACAAAAACGCAGTATTACAAAAAAAACCAAGAGCATATTAATAAGGGTTTATTCCGATCTGTCACCCTGCTTTGTCCCCTTAGGGGGAAAGATCGGAAAAAAAAATTTGATCTGTCCCCCTGTTAGCAACGAGGGGACAGTTCGAACTTTATTCACTCATTAACGGTTTCATTTGTCCCCCTATTACTGATAGGGGGACAGATTAAACTTTTTATTCCTGTTTGTCCCCCATAGAAATTAATGTATGAATTTTTAAAAGTAATCCCACGCATTATAATCAACATTAAGTAAAATAAAACACTAGCGTTTTGGGTTTATAATCATCTGTATTTAAATATGTTTGTTTTTCCATCAATCAGCCACAGTTCCATAAATCACAGTAGATATTGTAGGTATAATTACAATCAGTCTTCTGGTAAGACTTAATTTAACTTAGTTACAATAAAAAAATGAAGTTTCTAACAATAAGAATATTTCTTTTTTTTCTCAATTAATCAGTCAAACAAAGTCGAAAAAATTACTGTAGGCATTGTACATATTACAATCACTTTTCTGATTTGTCTTCATACAACTTAGTTAGAAATGCTAATTTTAACTAACAATATGATAAATTTTACATGAGTAAAATGCTACTAAGAAGAAAATATTAAATTGCAGCATCTATTAAGGTGGTTGTGTATTATTCAAGACATTATTTAATAAAAAAACAAGTTTTCATTCCTATAAGAGTAATCAAACATATAATTATAAAATTTCCCATTGTGCTCTGTATGTCAGTAGCATAAGTAATATTAATATTTAGTCGTTATTCGCAAAAAGATTTTAGTAAAAGTTAAAGATTTATAAAATACGGTTGAAAATTACTCGCACTGCATTATTGTTTACAAAAAAGCCGGCTCTTCCGGGAATTTACTCGGTGCAAATAAACAATAGATTCTAAAACAAGGAAACAAATTTCGATTCTCTCTCCCTTTCTTACTCAGTATTTCAGTATCATTTGGACGAAGTGTTTATACCACGAAGTATGTAGTTTGCAAGTGAGTTAATGGACATTATCAATAAACTGAGAGGAAATTACAGACTGTGGTAAGTTCATATAGAAAGTACACTACACACAACGTGACTATTTGAAATTGTTAGCAAGTTTTAATGCAAATTATGCAAAACCCTAGAACAAAGGTCATTAAGCACCAGTATTTGTTTTTTAGATTACAACATGTCGGAATTGGAAAACTTACCTGGTACTTCTGCTACAGTAGACGAGCAATGGTCTTTTATAAAAAGAGGTGGTGGTCAGGTGCTTTTACACGCCGGTCATCAATATTATAAAAAGAAAAGTTTACAAAATGGAGTAACTGTCTACGAGTGTAACCAAAGGAGGCAACATTGTCGTGGATCAGTAAAGATTCTGGTAAGAAAAATATATTTAACTGTTTAGTGATTCATTAAGTTTTATTGCAGGAAATATTATGTACAATGACTATAATTAAAATATGTATATGTATGTACATCCCATTAATACAATGATTACAATATTCAGGATGCTTAGGATACACGAAATTTGAAATCAAGAAATAACATTATTTTAGGCGGATATACATATCGCCTAAAAAAACGATAAACAACTTACATGTGTAAGTTGTTTGTTGTTTTTTCATGTTTCCAACATCTTCTTTATTTCTGTCGGCCTCGATGGCGTAGTGGTTAGTGTAACCGACTGCCACGCCTGAGGTCGCGGGTTCGATTCCCGCACAAGTCAAACATTTTTGTGCATGAACATGGATGTTTGTCTTGGTCTGGGTGTTTCTATGTATAATATGTATGTATTTCCAAAAAAGAAAGTATATATGTATGTTTATCCATTGTCTAGAACCCATAGTACAAGCTCTGCTTAGTTTGGGCTAGATGGTGTTGTGTGTATGTGGTACAATATTATTATTATTATTATTTTTTAAGTCATGCACTAACCTATTTTTGTTGCAAAAAACAACAACTTTTATAGTAAAACCTTATATTTTGTTACAGCATAATGCTATTATTAAAGAAACTGCGCACTCACATGCCCCTGATTTCGCCAAAAATATTATGGATCAAAAATTATATGAAGTAAAACAAGATATTTCCGCATCTCGAGCATGTAAAAGTGTACCAAGAATTTACAAAGAGGCCTTAACTTCTATGAAAGATGATGGTCTGAATTTAATAACAAAAATACCACCCTTTAAAAATATTAAGAGTACCTTATACAAACATCGGAATGAAGCAATACAAATGAAAAAAATATTTTTTGATGATATTGACGAAGTAGTAATACCTCCCAAATTTATACCTTTTGTATTAGCTGACTACAGTTATGAAGGTTATAGAATAATAGTTTTTAGTGCCGAGGACATGAGAAACCTGTTAAGTACATTAGATGACTTTTTGAGCGACGGAACATTTAAAAGCTGCCCGAAACCATTTTTACAGATTTATACTATACATGCAGACTTCGGCAGTAAAAATATGACTACTGATATTGTGCCAGTAGTTTACGCACTAATGAGCCATAAGGATCAGAAGAGCTATGAAATTTTATTCAATATGATTAGGTCACAAATTCCAGAGTGGAAACCCAAAACCTATAAATCCGATTACGAAATAGCAGCAATGAACGCTATCAAAACGGTTTTTCCAATTGTAACAGTTAAAGGTTGTTTTTATCACTATAATAAAGCTGTGTGGAAGAAAGGAGCAGCTCTTGGGCTAACTAAGTCGAAACTTTTGAGCAGATAAGTGGCATTGAGTGCCGTACTTCCATTGATTCCTCATAATGAAATTTTGAATGGATGGTCGTACATTGCATCAGATAGTCCAGATGATGATCAAAGCAAGAAATTTCGTTTGTATATGATCAATCAATGGATTAAACCGCACGATGCCGAATTTAGAAAAATATGGTGTGTTTTTAATGAACGTCATCGTACTACAAACTTCCTTGAAGGCTGGCATCATGGATTAAATAATGCAGTTGGAAAAAACAAACCCAACTTATATATGCTGTTAGTTATTCTAGAAAAGGATGCAGCCTTTTATAGACTCATATCACAACAGATCCAAAACCAATCAACTCCGGCGTTAAATTGTCGCACAAAGAGATACATTATGAAAGACGAATATATACATAATTGTCAAATGCAGTTTGTAGCTGGTGAAATTACTATTGGTCATTTGTTGGAGAAGTTGAGATAGATATTTTATATATCTATTATTATTATTACGAACTTTGGAAAAGTTTTAAATTTTATTTCACATTTTATTTCTTTAATTTATGTTTTAAGATTATTTACAACTTTAAGTTTTATTATTAGTGAATTTAAAAGTTGTAACTAGGTTAAATATGAAGTCAAATCAGAAGACTGATTGTAATAATTATGTACAATCCCTACTGTGATTTATCGGACTGTGACTGTGATTGATAGAGAAACAAAAGAAATATTCTTATTGTTAGTAAATTATTTTATTTTTGATTGTAACTAAGTTGAATTAGGTCAAAACAAAAGACTGATTGTAATTGTACCTACAATATCTACTGTGATTTATGGAACTGTGACTGATTGATGGAAAAACAAACATATTTAAATACAGATGATTATAAACCAAAACCACTAGTATTTTATTTAATTTAATGTTGATTATAACGAGCGGGATTACTTTTAAAAATTCATACATTAATTTCTATGGTGGACAAACAGGAATAAAAAGTTTAATCTGTCCCCCTATCAGTGATAGGGGGACAAATGAAACCGGTAATGAGTGAATAAAGTTCGAACTGTCCCCTCGTTGCTAACAGAGGGACAGATCAAACTTTTTTTTCCGATCTGTCCCCCTAAGGGGACAAAGCAGGGTGACAGATCGGAATAAACCTTAATAAGAAAGGTGATATGGATATGTTAACATATTTAGATGGTCTTGCATATATATGCTACATTGTAACCTTTAGGGTTTACTTTAAGAGAACTGTAGAATAATTAGGAAGTACAATGAGAGAAGGTATAACAAATACACTTTTAATGAATTAAGATACAATAATTAAAAGAGACAATCTTTACTTATAGAACTATAGTCAGGGCGTGGTTCGCTAAAGACTTGCTTCGTGGTCCTTGTACAATAAGGACACTTAGCTGGGAGTGTGAAGCCGGGCCGCAAGGTTGCGACTGACGCCGTCCCTCCTTATATAGACTCGCACCACCGGTCGCGAGAGGTGGCTAGTGACGTGCGCCCGCGTTCGCCGGGCGTCTAGGCGATTATCGTCACACACCCCTCTCGCTGGCGAAGAGTTTTTCCTCTCAGGGAAAACTCGGTCCCTGGAATGCTCCTCGCCACCGGCAGCCACGGAAGGACGGCATCTGAAAAATTTTAGGACGAGTGGTGTCACTATTTTAAGTTAGGTAATAAGTGATTAGTAAACGGCATCTACAATATGATAACACCATAGCTGCGAACAGATCACATAACAATACAAAAAACACGTTAAAGGCAAGGTGATTCATTCATTAGGAATGCGGACTCGACAGCTGGCCGTTAGATAATAAGACGTTTAGAATGTCAACAAAGTAATTAGTTAATGAGTTTGTTATGAAGATCAATAAACGACAACTACGGTGAAATTTGTACAATACAAAAATATAGCGATTAGTACGCTAGCAAGCAGATAAGAAGAACCACTATGAATGCAAAAAAATATGACGGGAACAAAAAGACTGAACCTGTAGACCGACTTGACAGTGACAATTTAACCACTGAACCACTGGGTGAAAAAAAATGAAATGTTTAGATTTCGATTAGTATTTTCGAAAGCAATAATTGATATGAAGATAGAATGCGTAATTAAGACACAAAGTATTGTCTAAAAAAATTTTATAATACATAAAAAAAAATATATATACCTACAGATACACGCATTAAAGTACGCAGTTTAGAAGTATATATTTTCTAGTGTTACGCTAGGAAGTATTGCTTTTGTAGTTAAGTAATTAGGTTAAATATAAACGAATCACAAAAGAAAAAAAAAATCAAGACAATGTCGTGATCTAGCTAGCCCTACGACGAAGTCTTGGGTTTGGTACAACAAAAGTCCACTAGCTAGAATCACCAAACTATTCCTTATAGTTAATTAGTTTCAAGTCTTTAACGTGCCACTCACCGAGAGGTTTACCAGACATATCAGACAGTATATATACTAACGGAGACTTCTTGGAAACAATTTTACATTTAATAAATTTAGGTGCCAACTTTTTACTAAAGTATTTATCTTTATCACTAAGGTAAAACGTTCTTCTCCACACAATATCACCAACATTAAACTCAACCGGTTTACGACGTATATTGTAAGACTTACAATTGCGTTGGTGAGCGACCAATAATGCTGCTTGTACCTTCTCGAAAATAGAAGTTAAATAACCAAGGTTGTCAGCGTAATTGTCATGAGGAATATGAACTAAATTGGGATCAGAGTTACTGACCCCAAATAGTGAACCACAAGTGACAAGCTCGCGACCATACACAAGAAAATTAGGAGTAAAACCGGTTGTCTCGTTAACCGCGCAGTTTATTGCAAACTGAATTTTTGTAGTTAAAGTGTCCCAGATTCGATGATCGAAAGTTATAAAGGTAGAAATAGCTGTCATAATAGTTTTGTTATAACGTTCAACAGAGTTCACGTGAGGAGAATATAACGGTGTATAATGTAGATTTGGAATTTTGTATTTAGTTAAGAGATTTTTAAAAGTTGCACTAATGAATTGTTTACCGTTGTCTAAGATAATAGTGGATGGAATACCATGCACTAGAAACACCTTTTCTTCAAGTATTCTTGTTATTATGTCTGCGGTAGCCCGCTTGATAAGAAAAAGCAAACAATATTTAGAGAAACAACAACTGACCACAAATACACTCGGCGTCACAAAAATCGCACCTTTTTAAAATTCAATATTAAAGTACTTTTTCTCAAACTTTGTCAATAGTGAGAATATGATTGTAGGATATCATTGGAAAGATTATTAAATTGCCTTTTAGAAATTAAAAAGCGCGAATGGTTATTTTTATGTTTTAATAATAAAAAAATCACAAACTTAGAAAATAATAAATTTAATAAAAAAACAAATTTAAAAAAATACAATTTCGTCCTTAAAATCTAGTGTTTCCGCCCCTAGCCTTGATGACAGCTTCCATCCTATCCTTCATGGACCTCATGAGAGTTACTACTCTCTCTTGAGGTATGTTATCCCATTCTTCGATCACGGCAACCTGGAGCTCTTGGAGAGTTGTGGAAGCAGGATTTCGTGCTCGTACATGCCTCTTTACATCATCCCAGAGGTGCTCGTTAGGGTTAAGGTCCGGGCTTCGTGCTGGCCACTGCATAACAGAAATCTCGACTTCTTCCAAGTAATCACGCACACTGGCCGCGGTGTGGCAACGGGCGTTATCATGCATTAGTATGAACCCATCGCCAACAAAACCAGCATACGGGACCACATGGTCTTGCAAGATCTCCGTTATGTACTGAGCAGCATTCAGCGAACCTTGCCCTCGACCACCGCCAGTCCGAGAGACGCACACAAGTTCCGTTTTCCCGTCCACGGATATCCCACCCCAGAACATACAGGAACCACCCCCGTATTCTGTTGTTTCTTCGATGCAAGCTTGAGCAAAGCGCTCTCCTTTTCTTCTGTAAACTCTTCTGCGTCTGTCATTACAGAAAAGACAAACTCTTGTCTCATCGGTAAACAGAACGGCTCTCCAATGGTCAAGCGTCCAAGTGACGTGCTCCTGAGCAAATTGTAGACGGTCTCTTCTGTGCTGCGTGGTCAATTTGGGACCTTTCGCAGGTCTGTGGGCAGTGATTTTCTTTTCTTTAAGTCTTCTTCTAATCGTAGAGACACTCACAGCCGTTCTACGAGCTAATCGGAGCTGCTGTTGCACCTCAACAGCATTACTGAAGCGGTTGCGCAACGATGTGGAGACAATGAAGCGGTCGTCTCTCTCTGATGTACAGCGTTTTCTTCCTGATCCACGTCTTCGGATAAAGCCACCAGTCTCTTGGAACCGTTGATACACTCGTCGAACAGAGAAACGACTCAGATTTAATTGTCGAGCAACATAAACCTGACGTACTCCTTCTTGCAATAGTGCAATGACTTGAGCGGCTTCTTCAGAGGTGGTATCCATCTTCAGGTATTTTTTTCTTGAGTATGCTGTTCCGATGTGTACACTTTAAAGTCTGAGCAATGATTGACCCATTTTTTACCTGGACATGACCTTTTATACCCTATTCGGGTAGCTCAACTAGCGCTCTAATGGATGAGCATTTTTTCACCATTATGTTAAATGTTCCCTAATAATAAATTTTATTTTGGTTTTTAATTCTACCGACTAATAATGTAAAGGTATTGAAATGCTCTTAAAAATGATATATTTTTTTATCCAGTAGAATCAATGCGCTAAATTTTGGGAGGTGTTTATTGAAAAAAACAAAAAGGTGCGATTTTTGTGACGCCGAGTGTATAAAAGAGTTTTGACTCCTACTAGGTGGTAATGGACCTATTAAGTCAATACTAATCACCTGAAAAGGTTTCTGACAAGACTTAGGTTGGCCCATGTGACCCAAGGTGGAATGATTTTGATGTTTATGAGCGATACAGGAATCGCACAGATTCACGAACTTGACCACGTCAGAGTACATGCCAGGCCAATAGTAATTAAGTGCTAAGCGCTTATAAGTCTTAAAGACGCCAAAATGACCAGCTGTGGGTGAAGCATGATTATTAGATATAATGGTAGACCTCTGTTCTGACGGAACAACTTCTTTCCATTGAAAATCCCTAGTAAGGGGATTAAGAGTTTTTTTAAAGCGATATAATTTATTGTTTATTACTTGATAATCGACAAATAATGTCGGTGAATCAACACAACCATTAAAAATGTTTAGATACCAGGAGTCATCAGTAACTGGACATCCTAAAGAACCATTAGTAAGTTCATTAGTAACATTAGTTATGGAGGATATAGGTATAGAACGATAAAGTAAATCAGGTACAACGTTCTCAGAACCCCGACGATGTTTGACCTCGAAATTGTAGCATGATAAGCGAACACTCCATCTCGCCAAACGACCTGTAGGGTTATTTAGCTTTAAAAACCACTTGAGAGCGGCATGGTCGGTATAAACTGTAAATTTTTTTCCGTTCTCCACATAACAACGCCAATGCTCTATAGCAGATAACACGGCTAAAGCTTCGCGCTCAGTAGCACTATAATTTTTTTCCTGGCTAGTAAGCGACTTACTATAATAGGCTATAACTCTCTCTTGTCCGTTCAGGACTTGACAAAGAACAGCACCGATACCGAAGTTGCTGGCATCAGTATGTATTTCAAAGGGCTCAGTATAATCTGGGCAAGAAAGAACAGAAGAAGACACCAGACAATCCTTTAACTTACTAAAGGCCAAATCAGCCTCATGAGACCAAAAAAAAGGAGGAGAAGTTTTACCTTGGCTAGTTAATTTGTTTAAGGGTGCGGCGATTGAGCTAAAGTTCGGAATAAAACGTCTGTACCAAGAAGCAGCGCCTAAGAAACGACGAACTTCTTTCCTATTAGAAGGAGTAGGGTAATTTTTCATTGAGTTTACTTTATCGGGATCCGGATGTAACCCCTTAGAATCAACAACATAGCCCAGATATTTCAATTTATCTCTAAAGAATTTACATTTTTCGAGATTAATAGTTAAGTTAGCACTTTTTAATCTTTCGAGAATGCGTAAAAGAAGAGAAATATGATTTTCAAAGGATGACGATATACAAATAATATCGTCTACAAAACAAAATACTTTGTTTTCAAACTCGGGACCGGAAAACAAAGTATCTACCAATCGCTGTTGAGTAGCAGGTGCATTAGTAAGACCAAATGGCATTCTTTTAAACTGATATGTACCTCGTGTAGGAATATAAAAAGCTGTTTTACAACGATCTTCCTTTCTGATCAAGGTCTGCCAAAAAGATTTAGATAAATCCAAACTAGTTAGGTATTTAGCGTCTCTTAAATTATCTAGAATTTCCGCAATATAGGGTAAATTATAAGCATCTTTTTTTGTAATAGAATATAACTTACGGCTGTCTAAACAAAAACGTAATTCACCATTCTTTTTAGGGGTCAGAATAACGGGATTCGACCAAGGGCTTTCAGAACGTTCTACCACGTCTTCCGCGAGCATTTCATCGAGATGATTAATTAAAATACGTTGTTTATTAGGAGACATACGATAAAACCTCTGCCGAATAGGAGAACAATCGCCTGTATCTATGGAATGTGTAATAATGTTTGTGCAACCGAGACCCCGCGACTGATAAGAAATATCGGTGAATTTTGATATAATATTGTCAGCGGTAGCTCTCTGGTTGTCTGTTAGAAGACCATAAGAGACGAGGTGAGAACCGACATTCGTCTGTAGTTCAGCAACGTGCGCATCAGACTTATTAAGAAATAAAATCGATTCTAAATGATTAGGAAACAGACCAAAACTTCTCCAAAAATCCATACCAAGTATTAAAGAATTTTTTATATCTGGTACAATATGTACCATCAAGTTTACTAGATTATTTTGGAATTCTATTGGTACAGAAACCGAACCTAACGTATATAATTCTTCTCCGCTCGCGGTAATCAATTTAATTTTTTTAGAATTGTCTACAATATGGCTATTGCTTAAAAAATGTTTATGAGAATTGTTTCCAAGAATTGTCACACCGGAACCAGAGTCCAAAAGACCAACGGCGCTTTTGCCATTTACATTAAGAGAAATATAAGTCACGGATTGAGGATAAGTGGTAACAACTAAAGAATTTAGAAATATAAGTTAACCAATTAGACCACTCTTTTTTATTGAATTTAGAGTGACTATTATCTCCCCAATCCTTGCTAATTAGTTTTTTGGAGTAGTATTACTGGGTTTAGGTTTACAATTAGGACAGTCAGAGACGCGAAAACCCTTTAATCCGCACTTAAAACATATCAAATATCTCTGCTGACGACAAGTATTTAATGAATGTGTATTATTTCTACAACGCGGACAGAACCGGTTTTTATTAACGACAGCTGCACCGATTGTTTCAACGTGAGACTTGGTAGTGGCCGATGTACTAGGTTGATTATTAAAGTATTTACCTTTATAATTAGGAGACTTATTATAAAGGTTCATATTATTGAAACTGCCCTTATAAGGACTAGAAGAATTAGAAGTAGGGTAATTATAAGCAAAATCAGGTGCCAGGGTGCTAGGGGACACTTTAGGTGGCTCCCTAAAGTCCTTAGAACGGCTATCAAACCTTTCAAAGTTTCTACACACGTTAATCAGAGAAGGAATATCTATTACATTGGCAGTTAAAAGGCAATTAGAGTAGCACGGCCTAATGTTATTTAATAAAATTTCTAATTTATCAGATTCACTAATTGGCACATCGAGACGAGAAAATAAACCTTGCATTTTTGCTATATATAAGGTTATGTTCTCAGATTCGCCCTGAGAATGTTGTCTTATTTCAGACATTAGTTTGTAATCAAAATTATGAGGGCTAAAGTCTCTTTTCAACAACTGACATAATTGACCCCAAGAAGTGACGCTATCCCGAATACTACGAAACCAAGTCAACGCGTCATCGGAAAAGATCTCAAATGCAAAAGAGAATAACTTATCCTCAGGTATGTTCCTAGCTGACATAAATTCATTAACCTTCTGAATAAAAGCACGCACACAAGACTTGCCATTATATTTAAATTTAGAAAGTTCTGAGAAAAGTTTTCGCTCATAGAACAATACATTTACAGGCTCGATCTGTTCGCAAGCTCTAGTGCTATAATTTTGAGAAGTTGATTCCTCCGGCTGGGAAACTAACGATCTAAATGAAGCATATAAGCCGTGGAACTCATCCCAAATAGATTTTAAATTATTTTGAATCGACGGTTCGTCGAGCCAAACGCGGTTTAATCTATGAAAAATATGATGTAATAATGACTCAGTTCTAGCTGATAAATTACTGTCTAATCTTGTACGCAATACTCTGACATTATTTGATGCTCTGAATAATGAGGTCTTTAGAGCCGCGGTATCGTCTTCCGGAGACAAATGAGACTCCAAAATGCTCTCAGAAGGAGAACCTGGTGCGAGCTTGGCGATTGAATTTCGAAGTTCATCGACCGTGTTAGCTTCACCACCACGCAAAGTAACTTCGTAAAGTAATTCCGATTTATTCAATAACGGAAACTTAATCTCGTACGCCATCTTGTTTAGAATGTTCGCGACGGTCACGAGGTATCGAACGGCCGAGAAATATTACTAATCACGCAATTTAACATGACAAGCAGCGAAATAAAAACACTATCAATAAATAGAACACAGTGAAAGACAAGCGTATGATTCTGGCCAAGGATGCAAGGAGAAAAGAACGCGATAGCAAATAAGCGTAATAAATGTAGCATGTGCAATAGAAATATCTCGAATATAATAATAACACGACGTGGGTAATGAAACTGTTAGTAATTTCACTACGCGATCACGCACGTGGTTGGTTAAGCACTTAAGAAAGAAAAACTTACATACCCTTTGAGCAGAATACACACGCACAGTACACAGTATATAGCAATAATATAAAAAATACCACGTAGCAAGCCTTTAAACTTAATAGCCGGGCGCCATTGTAACCTTTAGGGTTTACTTTAAGAGAACTGTAGAATAATTAGGAAGTACAATGAGAGAAGGTATAACAAATACACTTTTAATGAATTAAGATACAATAATTAAAAGAGACAATCTTTACTTATAGAACTATAGTCAGGGCGTGGTTCGCTAAAGACTTGCTTCGTGGTCCTTGTACAATAAGGACACTTAGCTGGGAGTGTGAAGCCGGGCCGCAAGGTTGCGACTGACGCCGTCCCTCCTTATATAGACTCGCACCACCGGTCGCGAGAGGTGGCTAGTGACGTGCGCCCGCGTTCGCCGGGCGTCTAGGCGATTATCGTCACAACATCAAGAAATAAAACTAATTTTCTCCTACAAATTCTTTGAATAATTTATATTTTTGTACTAATCAATAAGTATACTAAGACTTTGTTTAAATTTTGTTTAAAAAATATATGTTTTTGTTAACATTTTTGTTATATCTAAGTTTGTATTTTTGTCAAGTTGATTAATTATACTTATATTATGGCATGGGTATTTTAACATATTTACTTTTGTTTTGAATACATATACCTACTATAAAAAAGAAGTAAAACAAATTTTCCCCTAATCATTCCTTAATTTATTTATAAATTTCAAGCGTTTATTAGGTACTAGCTATTGCCCGCCGCTTTATAGAAATGATATTTCGCGGTAACTGTGTGATACCTTGCATAGAAATAAAATATTCCGTTTGGTGTAGCACAAATCACTTTTTATTATTACAGCACACAATACACGTTCTTACTTCGTGATGGCGTTGCGACAGAGAGAGAGCCTACAATGTTGTCAGCCACTAAAAATATAAATTGGTGGCAATGTTGCCAACATGCTGCGGCCTCACAATATATTTACCAACCATTCAACAGAAGTACATACAAATTTACTTTTGTTATTTATATTATGCAAGAACAATATTGATCTTAACTCTAATGCTTTTATTTTTAGTTATTAATCTTACTAAAAATAGCTACTCAACATTACAAACAATCAGAGAGAAAGACTCATAATTTAGAAAATCTAAACCAACAGATAAAGTTTTACATCTAATAAGTAGTAGGTATTATTATTTTATATCTAATTGTTTTAACATGGAAACATGCCTCTCTGTTACAATAAATGATAAAATAGAAATTTTATCCCAATGAAAATGAATGAATACAAAACAAAGTGTTATTTTTGTCTTCAAAGAAGGCAAGTTACTTAATCAATAACAAATACACAAAGTATAGTAATTTACTGGACATATTATAGTAAAGTATACAAATAAATCTTTAAACCTTGTATTTGTTAGTCCTACGACAATGTCTTGGGATCAGAAAGGCGGAGGTACAGCACTTTCCACCAACTATCTACACATGTAGATTTAAAATAAACAATAAAATAAGTGCTACACAATTATTTCACAGGCATTACACAAACTTTAAACAAGGAAGTTACAAAGGACTTTCCATTAGAAGTCTTAACTTCTAATGCCCTAACCTTGTTATCCTTACCAGGAAATACTTTTAAAACTCTAGCCATTGGCCATGATAATGGAGGAACGTTATCCTGCCTTAAAATAACTAAAGACCCTACACTAATATTAGGTAAATCATCTCGCCACTTTGGTCGAGCTTGCAATACAGATAGATAGTGTCGAGCCCGTCAATGTAATTAGTTATAAGTTCAGTTGCTAATAAATATTCGAAGCGAACACACGTTGTTTTCCTTGCAATCTGTACGATTACGCCATAGTAGACATTATAACATCTGCATAAAGTTCATAGTGGCCTGCACCGAGCCGGATAGTGAGCGACAGCCGACCCATACGCAAACAAAAGAATTCTTGGAAGCGGCCGGCGACCGTACCTACCTTATCAACGCAGCTGTTCATGATTGTGAACAAATTGAATCATATTATTTAAAGTAATAATCATGTGCGAAGCTAAAGAAATGATTTGTGAATTAGAAGATATATATGGGAGTATATCTAAAATTCGTGATAACATAAAGAAGTGTCCGAAGGCAAGACTGACAAGAGGTTATTTGGATACGAAATTACAGTGTCTCGAAGAATACTGGGGTTTATATAAATCAATTTACGGCGATTTATCAAAGGTTGTATCACGCGAAGAACGTAAACAATTAGAATACTTCAAACAAGATGTTTACGACAGTTGTGAAGACAAATATACGGACACGAAGGCGAGCATTTTAGATTTGATAAACCCAGTTGTGTCACAAGTAGCTGTGCAGAAGGAAAGTATATCACCTCAAGTTAAATTACCCAGAATCCAGTTGCCTACATTCTCAGGAAATTATGAAGACTGGCCAGCGTTTAAAGATTTGTTTAAATCACTTGTTCATGAAAATGCATCACTTAGCGGGGTCCAGAAATTGCACTACCTGAAACTGAGTGTTAGTAGTGAAGCCGGTGTTTTGCTTAAGCATATACAAGTTACTGAGGCTAATTACGACAAGGCATGGCAAATGCTTACTAACAGGTATGATAATAAAAGACTTATCGTATCCTCCATATTGAAACGCATGTTCAATCAAAGAAAGATACAAAACCAAACGGCACACCATATTAAATCGCTGTTAGACACTACAGTCGAATGTTTGAACAATCTTAACCCTTTCAGCGCCAGAATATTTTGGTATGTTTATGCTGTATGCCGTCATACATATAAGCAGCTACGAGATAAATCGTACTTGGCATAGTAGAACATAAATTCATTCGACTATGCCAACTACGACTATATTCGTATACGGCTATACTCGTAGTCGGCAAAGAAAATGGTATTGTTTCGTAATTTGGCGGGAAAACAGGAAGCAACACGACAGGTTGCTTCAAGTTCGGGAGCTAGACACGAACTAACAGTGCAACTAGTTTCGGCCGGTTAGGAGGCGTGGCTTCTGACCGAGTGGTGGCGTGTGAGTGACATTATTCAGTTTAGCTACGTAATGCAAAGGATGCGCTGTCGTAACAAGTAATTATCTGCATAAAAATGGCTAAGCGATTAAGTGAACAAGAAATATCTGATTTAGCGAATTGTGATAGTAGTGACGAGAGTGGTGATGACTTCTCTTCGACAGATGAAGACGAATTGTATGTGCAACCTGATACAAGCTCTGATAGTTCGTTTTCGGAGCGCGAACATGCTGAGTCTCGTTCAAACGCACAAGCTACACAAGAAGCTATTACATTGCGTGTTTGTAGTGGTGCTCCAGATACTTCTAACTCAGGGCTTCAGCCAAGTTCAGAAGAAAATGTCCCTTTGGTAGGAGAAAACGAGAGTAATGAATGGATAGATATACCCTGGGAAATTTCAGACTTCCCGTTTTTGGGTCCTGAGCCAGGTGCGAAGATAGCTACTAATAAGAGCACTGCTCCTTCTATGTATGCTGATTTGTTCTTCAACGACGAATTCTTGGAAAATTTAGTTACGGAAACTAACCGTTACGCCACCCAAGTGCTTTCAACGCGTCGTTTGCGACGTTCGTCAAGATTGAAAGAATGGAGAGAAACGAATAAAGCCGAGATGAAGGTATTTATTGCTATTGTTTTACATATGGGTATCTTGCAATTACCTCAAAAACCACTATACTGGAGTAAGCATAAGTTATATGACATTCCGCTTTTTAGAAGTTTGATGAGCCGTAATAGATTCCAGATACTATTCAGATTTTTCCATTTTTCAAACAACGAAGGAGTTGATGAAAGTGACCGTATTTACAAAATAAGATTTTTGATAGACCATTTCAACAAATTGATGCAAGATATTTATGCCCCGAATAAAGATTTATGCATAGATGAATCTGTAATGTCGTGGAAAGGAAGACTTATTTTTCGAGTTTACATAAAAAATAAAAAACATAGATACGGCATCAAGATATATAAACTATGTGAAAGTAACGGCGTAATACTGAAGATAAAACTTTACACAGGCAAATCAGAAGGTCAGGAAGGTGGACAAACTATAAAAATTGTAACAGATTTATTAAATGATTACTTGAATAAAGGTTACAAGGTATATACAGATAACTACTATAACTCCGTTGAGCTGACAAGAAAAATGAGTGCAAATAAAACTTACTTATGCGGAACTTTGCAATCAACCCGTAAGGGTAATCCAAAAGTTGTGACATCGGCAAAGCTGAAGAAAGGTGAGATGATTTGGAGAAGAAAGGGGGAAGTAGCTGTTTGCAAATGGAAAGACAAACGCGATGTTCTAACCATTTCAAATATGCACAATCCTGAAATGATAACTATCAGAAATCGCAGGAATCAACTTAAACTAAAACCTAATATTGTTGTTGATTACAATAACGGAATGGGAGGAGTAGACCACTCTGACCAAATGATTTCCTATTATGAGAGCATGAAAAAAACCAAATACTGGTACAAAAAGTTCGCTATTCACATTTTTCAAATGTTTATACATAATGCTGCAAAAATACATAATGGTCAATCGGGATTGAACAGATCGGAGAGAATACCTCTACTGAATTTTACTGAAAATGTTATTATCCATTTGTTAGGCCAAAAGTATATCGACTATTCTGAAAGACCAGGGCAGTCCAAAGAGGTCAATCAAAGTGGTCAAGTATTGCTTCAACATTATTTGGAATATATACCACCTACAGAAAAGAAAAGCAAGCCAACTAAACCTTGTGTTGTGTGTACCAAAAATAAGACTCGCAAAGAAACAAGGTATTTTTGCCCATTGTGTTCAAAAACTCCAGCTTTATGTGTAGTTGATTGTTTCAAAGCTTATCACAACTAAATATTATATTTCTACTGTTGAAAAGACGGAATTATGTCTTCTTTTGTTTGTTTATACTACTACTCAGTACCTTATGTTTGTCATATCATAACTTTTTCCCATTAAAAGTTTGAAGTTTGAAATTACCATGCGTTTTCTTTGCTAATGCCAAACGCTCAAAATCCGACCTTACCTGTAGTGCCAATAAATATTCTTTTGTGTAGAAGGACCTACAAAATCTACGAATATATTCGTAGTCGGCACCATGGGTGAATCCCACACTACGAGTTATCTCGTAGCTGGCACGCAAAAGGTTAAAAATCTACAAATTGATGTGGACAGCTGGGATCCTATGATCATATTTTTATTGGTACAAAAACTAGATTCTGAGTCCCATAAAGAATGGGAAGATTACGTAAGTAGAACACATGAGAATGATTTGCCTGAATTCATTACGTTACAAAAATTCCTAGAAACAAGATTCCGTACATTAGAATTAATTAAACCTACTTCGCCTAAAGAGAAATCTGCCGTTAGAACATACCATGTTGCTACTCCAACTATAAGAAATTGTGCTTTCTGTAACGAAGACCATGGACTTTGTCATTGCAAGGAGTTTGGAAAAATGGAACCAGCTGAACGCAGTATTTTTGTGAAAGACAATTCCATTTGCTTCAATTGTCTGGTTCCTGGACATGCTGTAAAAACATGTAGATTATCAACATCGTGCAGAATTTGTAGAAAACGACATCATACCCTGCTACATGAACCACGTACTACGAATAATGATGGTGGCTCCCCGCAAGACATTCCACAGCCCCACATACTGCATTCCAATGTGGCGGAGACGGAGGACATTCAAGTAAACACGATGATGACGTCACGCAACTCTACTACTGCAACAACTAGTACAGCCTTGTTAGCAACTGCAGTAGTAATCGTGAAGAATGAACAAGGCTATTCAACTATACTCAGAGCCTTGATCGATCCTGGGTCACAAGGCTGTTTAGTTACTGAAAGAGCGGTACAGCTGCTAAAATGTACAAGACATCCCATTAAAGGCACAATACTTGGCGTGGGGTCTACGTCATCAAGAGTTAAGCATTTTGTTCAAGTTGAAGTTTTGTCAAGATGTCAACCGGAAATAAACTTGAAGATAAAAGCTTTTGTTATATCCAAGCGCTTGACGGCACAGATTCCCACATATACCTTACCATCACAGAATTGGTCACATCTAGAAGGACTCACCCTGGCTGACTCAGAGTACCATACGCCAGGTTCCATTGACTGGCTTCTTGGAGTCGATGAGTATGCCCAGATCCTTCAGAATGACGTCATAAAAGGTCCACCTGGTTCCCCGTGTGCACAAAAAACTACACTAGGGTGGATTTTATTTGGCAAAATAAACAATGACAAAAATCCAGAGCGGTCAGTTATGTTAGTAATGCACCAGAAAATAGAAATAGAAGACATGCTTAGGATTTTATGGGAACAAGACATAGATAAAAAAAGAAAACTAACTGAGGAAGAAGCAATCTGTGAACAGATATATAAAGATACGCATAAAAGAAATGATAAGGGTACATATGTAGTAAGCTTACCATTTAAAGTTGATCCTCCACGAGCCGCAGACGAAAATACCAAAAGTATAGCACTAAAAAGATTATTACAATTAAATGACGATCTGATGACTGGTCCATTGCTTCAAGATGATTTAAGAAGTATAGTAATGAGATGGCGTATGCTTCTCCAGCGATATTGAAAAAATGTATCGAATGATCTTAGTTGAGAAGAAACATGCAGATTTTCAACGTATTTTATGGCACCAAAATAATTTTATAAAAGAATATAGACTTCTAACTGTTACGTTTGGGACAGCATCAGCGCCCTACTTGGCTATCAAAACATTAATACAAATTGCAGAAGATGAAGGTAAATGTTATCCAAGGGCATCAAGGATATTAAAAGAAGATATGTATGTCGATGACGTCATCTCAGGTTGTGACTCCGTTGAAGAAGCTATCGAAACTAGTAAACAATTACAAAATATACTACAGAAAGGAGGGATGAATCTGCAAAAATGGTCATCTAACAATTTAGAGTTTTTGAAGTCTATCAATCCAGAGTTGATATCGACGAATGCAAAAGTGGATATAACAATAGATGGCACCGTAAAAGCTCTCGGCTTATCATGGAACCTAAAAGAAGATAATTTTCACTATTCTTTGAACTTACCTCCCATCCCAAAAAATATCACAAAGCGAACAATATTGGCTGGCCTGCAACGTCTGTTTGATCCATTGGGTTGGATAGCACCTGCTATTGTTATGGCCAAATTACTAATACAAAGATTATGGTTAGAAGGGGTAGGATGGGACGATAAAATAGACGAGCGCTTAGAAAATAAATGGATAGCAATTAGAGAAGATTTACATAACGTAAAAACAATCAAAGTAAACAGATGGCTCAATAGTTACCACACCGCTAAAGACAAACTATCACTTCATGGATTTTGTGACGCATCCATGCATGCAATCGCTGCCGTCGTGTATTGTCGAGTTAAGAATTCTGATGAGTCCATCACTGTAAGCATTGTGGCTGCTCGTACGAAGGTAGCACCAGTCAAAACGGTGACATTACCACGCCTAGAACTATGCGGCGCGGTATTACTTGCAAAACTTCTTCATCATACAGCTCAGGCCATGAGAATTCCACTCATGCAAACATATGCCTGGACAGACTCGTCCGTCGTATTGGCTTGGCTTTTTGGAGAACCTGGAAGATGGAAGCCGTTTATTGCAAATAGAGTCGTCGAAATTATAGAAAACAT
Source organism: Catocala fraxini (assembly GCA_930367265.1). Taxonomy (NCBI): domain Eukaryota; kingdom Metazoa; phylum Arthropoda; class Insecta; order Lepidoptera; family Erebidae; genus Catocala; species Catocala fraxini. The sequence goes on from OV884045.1 coordinate 18,761,326, forward strand.
AAATAATAATCGTTGGTACCATGTCCGATCAGAGTATAATCCAGCCGACGTTGCATCAAGAGGGTCCACAATTACGGAGTTACAAAAGAACAAATTGTGGTGGCAAGGACCAAGTTGGTTGGTACAAAAGAAGTTACAACTTACCAGACCAGATATCATACCAACGGATCTAGAGAAACGGACTTCAAACAAAACAATGTTTCTTACATTGAATACAGAAGAGCGTGATAAAACAGGCATTGATGTAGATAATTTTGAATCACTTACCGAATTGAAGAATGTTGCTGCATATTGTAGAAGATTTCTCCATTGCAAAAAGTGGAATAATACAAGCAAGGCGTTAACTACTGAAGAATTAGATACGTCCTTAAAGATTTTTATAAGAAAGGCACAGATTGAAGATTTTTGTGAAGATATAGAACGAATACAAAAGCAGAAAGCAGTAAAACAGAGAAGTAATCTAAAGTCTTTAAATCCTTACCTGGATGAAGAAAACCTACTTAGAGTAGGCGGTAGATTACGGCATGCCAACCTCAGCTCTGAAAATAAAAATCCTTTAATACTTAGCAATAAAAATTCACTTACCTTACTCATCGTAGCTGATGCTCATCAGAAGACACTTCACGGAGGGCTTCAGCTAATGTTTTGTTACCTGCGAACGAGGTATTGGATTATAAGGGCTAAAAGTGCTGTCAAAAATCATATTTACAAATGTTTAATATGTGCTAAGATTAGAGCTAAATCTAGAACTCAAATTATGGGAGACTTACCCAAGATGAGAGTAACTCCTGCTCGTCCATTTTTACACAGTGGCGTGGATTTTGCGGGACCGTACAATATACTTATGTCACGAGGAAGAGGCGTGAGGACCATCAAATCATACATTTCAATTTTTATATGCATGAGTACAAAAGCCATACACATTGAACTAGTTGGAGACCTTACCTCACACTCATTTATCGCTGCATTCAGGAGATTTGTTGCACGGAGAGGTCGGTGTTCTGATCTATGGAGCGATCAAGGTAGAAACTTTGTTGGCGCTAATAAAGAGCTGGTGAATGCGTGGACTGAGGCGTGTCTTAGCTTCAAGGATGATGTAGCCCATTCACTTGCACAGGACGGTACGCAGTGGCACTTCATACCACCCTACAGTCCTAATTTTGGCGGCTTATGGGAGGCTGGTGTAAAATCAATTAAATTCCATCTGAAAAGAATATTTACTACAACCCTGACATACGAAGAATTGGCGACAATTTTATGTCAAGTGGAGGCTTGCCTAAATTCGCGTCCATTATGTCCGATCGACGATACAGATGTTGACAATGTAAGCCCATTAACTCCAGGACATTTTTTAATTGGAGAGGCCACAGTTATTGTGCCCGCACCTGACTATCGAGACGTTAATATCAATCACTTAGCTAGATGGCAATATCTGCAAAAGATATTGGGTGATTTCTGGAACAAATGGAAAGATGAATACCTCACGAGACTACAGCAGCGCCCGAAATGGTTAACGGAAAAGGCTGAATTCAACGTAGGTGAAATAGTATTAGTGAAACAAGATAATATACCTCCTGGTAAATGGTTGATGGGGCGTATTCTAACCAAACATCCAGGACAAGATGGTAATACTCGCGTATATAGTGTAAAATCTGGGGATACTGTAACTAAAAGATGTGTCAGTAAATTATGTCATTTGCCTGTTGATTTCAAATCCGAGTAATCTAAAAGCGATGTTACAATAATTTATCCATATGCTTACATTTTAGTCAGTCTGTTTTGTATTTTGAAATATTTTTTTTGTGTAAGTGGTTTTACTTCCCTGATCCCCGAGAGGTTGTAAAATTAACATTATATAGCTTTGACCACGGCTCTGCTCGCATAGTAACTTTCATACTTCTAAAATTATACAGAATGATTGTTTCAAAAAAGGGCTATATCGTCTTGCTTCAACTTAATACATATCTGCCAGAACTTTAATCTATTATCAGGAATCTCTAGTACATTACTTTCAGGATAAGAAGTCAAAGCAGTACCAACTAGGAAATGCCCTGGAGTTAAGTATGAAAAGTCATTGACATCTGATGACATTGGTATTAATGGCCTTGAGTTTAAAACAGCTTCAATTTCACATAAAACCGTACTTAATTGTTCATATGTCAGTAAATAATTACATACAATTCTTTTAAATGGTACTTTGTACTTTTTACTGCGGCCTCCCAGAGCCCACCAAACACCGGCGAATATGCGGGAATAAAATTAAATTGAATGCCTTTAGAAGCTGAGAAATCATGTACCTGAGCTTGATGTCTCTGTGAGCTCACTAAGTTATACAATTCACTTAAATGATTATTGGCACCTTTAAATGTGCTAGCATTATCACAGTGAACTTCACTGGGCAACCCTCTTCTAGAAATTAATCTTTTAAAACAAGCTAAAAAGGTATCTGTGGTTAGGTCTGAGGCTAATTCAAGATGAACTGCCTTTGTACTAAAGCAGACAAAAACACAAATGTATCCTTTACCTATAACCGTACTTCTTATACGAGACAGTTTAACATTAAGTGGACCAGCGAAATCCATCCCCACTTTATCAAATGGGCGAGATTGTGTGACTCTGCCAGCAGGCAATGAACCCATCAGCTGCTTAGCAGCAGTGGCCTTCAATTTATAACATATTATACACTTATGAGTTATTTTCTTAATTTGTCTTATACCGCCAACAATCCAATATCTCTCACTTAAACTAGCTAATAACAATCTGGGTCCTGCATGAAGGAGCCTATAATATTCATTTCTTATAATTAAATGTGTTACATGAGAATCTTTAGGCAAAATAAGAGGATGTTTATGACTGTAAGCAATATTAGCGTTCTGAAGCCTGCCACCTACTCTCAGCAGACCCTGCTTATCCAAGAATGGATTTAAAGAATTTAAATTGCCTTTAATTACCTTATTATTATTTAATGAATGAATCTCTTCACGCAAATTAAGCTTTTGATCATACTTTATAATCGACAGTAGAGCTTGCTCTAACTCTTTGTAAGACAAGAATGTTGACTTGTTTTTATTAGAACATTTTAAATTATTACAGAACCTTAAAATGTAAGCTAGTACGCGGGTCATTTTAGATATATTAGAATATTTATATAAGTAACCAAAAACATCTGATGGCTGTTCGACTAACAAGGATACCGTGGTACTACATAGAGGAGGATCTGCAATTTCCTGTGGTACGTTACTGATGAAGCTATACTCATGATTTTGCAACAACACCGGCGCGTTCCACCATAGCTGACAATCAGACAAACTACTGGGACTGACACCTCGACTGACCAGATCTGCCGGGTTGTCTTGAGTATTGATATAACACCACATAAAATTAGATGTTTGTTGACAGATAACCTTAACCCTATTCGCTATATAGGCCTCAAGCTTTGTAGGATCCCTATTTAACCAAGCAAGCACTATCTTGGAATCAGAGAATAAATATACGCCATCAATATTTAACTTAATTCTTATAGTTTCATAAATTTTGACAATAAGTTTTGATAATAGTAAACAAGCATTTAATTCAAGCCTAGGAATAGTCAGTGGTTTAGCTAAAGGATTAATTCTAGATTTAGAACAAATCAGATACAATGACACCTTACCTGTTTCATATGTAACCCGAAGGTATATGCAGCAGCCATAGGCCACTGAGGTGGATGCATCTGCAAACCCTATTAATTGCACTGACAATGAATTTTTTACATTTATGTTCCTATTTAAATATATGGGTTGCATATTGTTTAACTCATTAACAAATTGTAACCACTCATTCAAAATATCATCTGGTGGAGTCTCATTCCAATCCACTTTTGCTGACCATAATTTTTGTAATATAACTTTGGCTTTAACAACAATAGGAGCAGCATAACCCATTGGGTCATAGAATCTACATATATAACTTAATATAGACTTCTTTGTGATTTTATCTTTAGTATTAAATTGCTCAGGAGATGAGATTTGAAACAAATCACTCCTAAAGTTAACATTTAGACCTAAAGCTTTGTAACAGACATTACTTTGCAATAACTCAACCTCATCAAAATGCTTATCCTGTGATGGCAGGTCTGATAAAACATCAGCATTATTGGATGTCCATTTGTGTGTCTTGAAGCTACCTTTATTTAATAATTGAATTAATTGTGCTTTTGCTTCTATTAAACTATCTAAATCATCTGTTGAAAACAGGAAATCATCAATATAGCAACAATTATTTAAAATAAAACTTGCTAAAGGAAACTCTGCACCAAATCTATTGCAAAGTTCTTTCAAACATCTTGTGGCCAAGTAACTAGAACTTTTTAAACCATAAGTTACTGTATCTAACTGAATACAACCTATTGAATCATCTGGAACATCCCTCCATAGTATATTCTGTAATGAGGTAAAGTCTGAATTCACTCTTATATTTCTAAACATATGTTTAATATCACCAATTAAAGTGTGCATACCTAAACGAAACAATAAAATAATCTCAAATAAATCTCTTTGAACTACAGGTCCATTTAATAATAAATCATTAAGAGAGATACCCTTATCAGTTTTAGCAGAGCCATCGAACACAGTGCGAAGCTTAGTTGACTTACTTTGATTATTAATAACCGCAAAATGTACCAGAAAATATATAGGATCTTTACTGAAATCTAATGTTTTTATATCAACATAATGAGCATGTCCTAAAGAAATAAAATCTTTTATGAACTTCTCATAAACAGAAAAGGAACCATCTTTTTAATAGACTAAACCTTAGGCCTTGCCTCCCGGCCACTGTGAACGGGATAGGTGAACCGAGACAGATCGCTAATATGTTTAAGGAACATTTCCGAGTAACACCTGTGCTTGATCGTTCCGGTGAGATGGGTGATGCTGAGCACGCGAGTCCCGGGACAGAGCCGCTGCTAAGTTTCTCGGCAAATCAGGTTCGATCAATTATTAAGAGGATGAGCAGGGGTAGGTCTCCGGGACACGATGGGCTGAGTATCGAACATTTTAAATACGCGGGCATACATCTCCCGAGGGTCCTGTCCTTGCTCTTTAATGTGTGTGTCAGTCACACCTACCTTCCAGCTGAATTGATGAAAACCACCGTGGTGCCGTTAGTCAAGAGCAGGGCAGAAGATATCTCGGATAGTGTGAACTACCGCCCGATTTCCCTAGCTACAACTGTAGCTAAAGTGTTGGACAGTCTGCTTGATTCTACTCTGCAGAAATACATAGATCTACACGACGCTCAGTTCGGGTTTAGACCGGGACTTTCTACTGAAAGCGCAATTCTGAGTCTCAAGCATACTGTCCAATACTACACTAAGCGCAGAACGCCGGTATATGCCTGTTTTCTTGATCTCTCCAAGGCCTTCGATCTCGTCTCCTATGAGGTGCTTTGGAGGAAGATGGCGGACAGGGCTGTACCGGAAGAAGTACTACGGCTTTTTAAATTCTGGTATGCAAACCAAACTAATATTGTTAGATGGTCAGGGGCATTATCGGAGTCATATGGGTTGGAGTGCGGTGTGAGACAGGGAGGGATATCCTCTCCAGGGCTCTTCAACTTATATGTCAACGATCTCATAGTTGAGCTCAGCAGCATGCATGTCGGATGCTCGGTGGGTGGTCTTAGAGTTAATAATATCAGTTACGCGGACGACATCGTGCTGCTGGGGCCGACTGCAAATGCCATTAAACAGATGCTATCTGTGTGTGAGAGGTATGCTGCTTCCCATGGACTTGTCTATAATATTAAGAAAAGTGAGTACATGGTCTTTAAGGCCGCCGGTAGGTGTCCAGAACAAATACCACCCATAAGCCTGAACGGGTCAAGCCTGAAGAGGGTATATCAATTTAAATTCCTAGGACATATACTTACCGACGACCTTAAAGACGATGTCGATATAGAACGGGAGCGTAGGGCTCTGGCGGTCCGCGGTAATATGCTGGTTCGCAGATTCTCCCGGTGTACAGACCAAGTCAAAACTACACTTTTTAAAGCATACTGCCAGGGTATGTACACCGGGGGCCTGTGGATGGCGTATGCCAAAAGATCGTTAGATACCCTGCGCATCCAATATAATAATATTTTCAGGATGATGTTGGGACTTCCCCGTTTTTGTAGTGCATCAGAGATGTTTGCACAAGCTGAAACTAATGGATTACAGGCCATTATTAGAAATAAGGTCGCATCACTGATGACAAGGATAAGGGCGAGTAACAATAGCATCCTGAAAATAATTGCAGAGGACCTACACGCACCGTGGACGAGGCACTTCGTGCGGACTATGATCAGATAACTATCCTGGTTATTAGACTGCGCGGACTGCCTCCCCCATGGGCGCATAGAATAAAAATAATGAAACATTAGAATAAAACTAACATAGTTATTTAAGAAAATGTTACTAACACAATGGATCAATGTTGTCTTAAATAAAGAATTATTATTATTATTATTATTATTATTTTATGTTACTTTTTTTCTAAATTCAAAAATCTACTAAGTGCAATATTAAAAGAACTACCTAAGGTCTGATTGACATTTTCTAATGGTATTTTTAATGGCAAATCTAATGAAAACTTGTCATGATTTAATTCAACTGAACTCTGAAACAAAGATTCACACAGTTCATGCTCTGAAGATTTTTCTTGAAATATCTGAGGAACACTTTCAACCTCCCAAAATTGTTTTAAATTATTATTAATTTGTGAATCACATGTTTGACATAACAAACTTACAACTTTGTTAGTAGCATATTGCTCAGGCAATCTTCCTCCTACAATGTAACCAAACTGAGTATTGACAAGGTTTAAAGTAGGTGCCTTAAGCTGTAATGATTGGTGCTCCACAGTCAACATAGGCAGAACCACCTGGAAGAATACATCAGCTCCCATTAATATATGTATGTCACCTGGTATGTTAAATTCACTGTCAGCAAATTGCAAGTCCGGAGGAAAGTTAAATTTCTTAATATTCATTTTATTTTGCGGAAGCTTGCATGTTATGTGCTCCACAACATTGCAGTTGACAGTCATACTATAACCAGTAGTGACAGATTGCACATTCAGTGGTATACTATAATTTACATCAGCTTTGGCTCGGCCAATACCTATAATTTCAGTCTTAGTCTGTACTGGTTGTAAACCAAGAGCATTAATAAGAAATTTTGTAGCGAATGACACTTGCGAACCACTGTCTAACAAGGCCTTTACATGTACCTCAGTCCCGTCTCGAGCAAAGATCTTAACCCGCACTGTTGGAAGTAAAGTTTGTGTGCCCTGCTGAGAAAAACTACATGAAGCAGTGTTGGTGGTGGTGCTCTCCTCATTATGCAACAATGTGTTGTGCTGCCTTTTACATACACTACACCGAAAATGATATCTACACTTGCCTGCATGTGCATTGAGACATATAGCACAAACTTTTTTGTTCTTGACAAAGTCAAGTCGCTCATTTATAGAAAGACATTTAAACTGTGGGCAATTATATAGCTTATGTGTGGTTAACTTACAGTTTAGGCATCCCGCTGGAGTCCTGGTCGTACTGAGATTAACTATAGACTTTTTCTTGACTATACTTTGATCAGATGTTTCTAAAGCAATGGCTCTACGCTCCAGGTACAGTAACAAATCATCTACCTCAGGATCCTTGCTGTCATCTCGCTCCATCTGGTATGCTCTTGCTGTGTATGTGTCTAATTTGCGGGAGAGAATACAAATGATTAGAGGACCCCACGAACTAACCTCATTGCACAAATTTCTTAAAGCCGCCATCTCTTGTCTCACCAAAGATATAAATTCTCGCAACTGTATAGCAGTTGATTTGGTAATTATAGGCATGTCTAGAATAGTATTTATGTGATCAAACATAATAAGATGTTTTTTATCATACCTATCTTTGAGTAGGCGACAAGCTTCATCGTAACTTTCTTTTGTGAGAGATAAGTTCTTAATCAAATCGTAAGGTTCACCTTGAAGGTGGGATCGCAAGTAATACATTTTCTGAACGTTATCTAAATTACAATTGTTATGTATCATCGATTTAAATAACTCAATGAACGGGATATAATCACCGTACTTACCAGTGAATGGTTTTATATGTATTTCGGGTAACTTGGCCTTGACTGACGGTTTCGTAAGCGTGGTTTGTTTAGAATCTATTATTTCTAGTAAAGCAGCCAACGCTTTCAAGTATGTGAGTTCCATTGCCTCAATGTTCTCAGAATCACTTGGAAGCAATTCAAATATGGATATGTTAGCCTGTTCGTAATCACGGAAAGTGCTAATTAACTTTTCTTTTAAAGCGATAAGAAACTGTAAAGAACCCGAAACTGATTCTTTGTCGTCAATTAACTTTACCTGTCTTGTTATGGAGGCTTTTATGTAGCCACGCTTGGCAATTAACTTCTTGACGTCCATTTTAGAAACCTCTTCGCGATCACGGTCAGTCATTTCCAAGCACTAGATATACTAACTTTGTATATAACCAGATATAACAGTTTATAATATAATTATTTATAATAATACTTAAATTTGCGATGTCTTAAAGTCCGAAACAATCTATAATTGCTATAATTAAAGTAGTGGTTTGCACCGGAGCAGTGAGTACCGGAGAATCTCCGGTGAAAACCGGTAAAAGTAATCGATTAAAATCACCGGAGTTTAATCGATTAATCTCCGGTGAATCAAAAACCAGTATTAGTGTTTGATATTTTTTTATTATTCGGTGTTATTATTAAATATATATTAAAGATAGTCATAACTATATTATTAAAAAAAATATTTTCTTTACACGATTTTAATCATTATCTTTTAAAGCCTCTATAATTTTTTGCATAATGTTATAACGTTTCTTGCCTGTATGTTGTTCAAGTTCATGCGAAATAAACTTACAAAACATTAAATTCGATATTCTAATGTTCTCATTTAAGTCTTGTACACTCCTAATTTCTGATTCCCGCTCTGTCATCACTGCTACATCTACAAATCGTTTTTTCGTGATTGATTTGTTAGACTCGCAATCGGTATCATCAGGACTCGACCAACGTTGTGCGTACTGCTCTTCTGGGTTGTACTCTGCACTGCAATTTGCGTCATCATCGACATCATCTTCCGAAAGATTCTTTTTTTTTGGAATAAAATCAACGTCTGTGAATAACGGCTCCGATTCACTGGGTTCATCATTTGCTCTATTCAAGTTATTGTCGATCTTCTCTCTTTCTGATACTGATGTAAAATTTGCTGTAAAAAACAAAAAACAACAACATTAATAGTGATATTAAAATTCTTCTCGTTCGTGTGTGTTGTAATCTGAAAGGGAGCTTGACCGTACACCACTACAAAATCAAAAACGTTTCGAAAGTAATTTACCTGCAGGTTTCGGTACTTACTGTTGGACATCTTGGTTGCTGTCACCACTTTATTCTATAATAATCTTTTTTAAGCACTAAACTATTCCAAAACAGAACACAGTAAAATAAACTGTAATAATCTTCAGAAGGCCTACAAGTACCTACAAGTTGTAGATTTTTGACAGACAAGGCAGCCAATATAACGCCAAAGGAACTATTTGATGAAACGCTCTCTATCCAATTTATCGTTCGGGTATTCCCCGATTTATAATTTATATGATTAGGTACTATAATCGAAGTGAATTCGTTCATTTGTTCAGTCGAGTCGTTTAGATGTGAAGTGCAATAAAGAGTGTATTTTTATACAGTATTTAACACAGAAAAGTATTACATTTCCGCCGAAACTTATCTTCTAATGTAAGTACTTTTATAATAATATAGTGATATGTGAGTACATATATAACAATAAATTTTCGATATGTTACAAAAAGAAGTATATGTGTATGTTATCCGTTCTCTAGTTTTCATAACACAAGTTCTTAATAAAACTTACTTTAGATAAGAGTTTGATAGCGAAACAAATTTATTTATTCTTTGTTTGGTTTACAGAATGCCGAAGGCTCAATCAAAAACCAAACATTTCTTTGAAAAAATAGATGGATCTAACACAAAAGTACGCTGCAAATTATGTTCCACAGTGCTAAGCACTGGTGGTGGAACATCAAATATGCTCTCACATTTAAAGAGAAAGCATTCAGATACCTTGGGTCCACCACAAGCAAATACATCTTCCTCTTCTGTCGACGATGTAAGTGATATAAATATTACTCAGGAGAATTCCAGCATAACTGATTTTAAGAAAAGTGATCAAAAACTAGCCTTAATGATAGCGACAGATTTTCAGCCATTTTCAATTATAGATGACAAGGGATTTCGAAACTTTCTTCAATCTATTAACCCGGCCTATCGAATTCCCCATAAAAGAGTAATACGATATGATATAATGCCAAAACTTTACTTTGAAGCCAAAGCTAAACTTAAGCTGATGTTAGCTGAAATTGACCATTTATCGGTGACCACAGATATCTGGACGAGCAATATGATGGAATCATTCATCACAGTTACTGTACATTTTTTTCATGACAAAAAACTTAAAAGTTATGTCCTGACAACTACAGCATTAAAAGAGGCACATACAGCTGAAAATTTAAAAGAAACTGTATATGTTGTTTTAACAGAGTGGGAAATCCGTAACAAAGTCGTGTGTATCACTACCGATAATGGGGCAAACGTGATTAAAATGGCCAGATTGCTTGGGATTCGTCGCATGCCATGCTTTGCCCATAACTTAAATTTAGTGATTGATAATTCCCTCGATATTCCCGAGTTAAAAATCTTGATAGACAAATGCAAAAAGATAGTAAAATTTTTTAAGCAATCGAATATCGCCACATTATCACTCCAGAAAGAGCAACAAAAAAGGAATCCTGATGCGGTAACTTTGCAATTAATACAAGAAGTTCCAACGCGTTGGAATAGCTTGTACTAAATGATGCAGAGAATTTTGAAGTTAATGGACAGTTTGACGGTTGTACAGAGAAAGTTATCTCAAGCACCTGAAATCATTTTGCCACAGGAAGAGGCAATTCTAAAAGAGGTTGTCCTCTTACTTGATGTCTTCGAACAGGCCACAAAAATGATTAGTGGTGACCAGTATCCTACGTCAAGTCTGATAATCCCTATCATATATGGACTGTATGACAATCTTAGCACTTTAAGCGAGAAAATAACTACGAATGTAGGTGTTATGTTTGCAACAAAATTAAGAACCTTCATGAGCTCCCGCTTAATCGAATACGAAACGCGTACAGTTTGCCGTATTTCTACATTACTACATCCTACTTTCCGGAACAGTTTTCGATTATTAGAAAATAAATTAGCTGCCAAAGAAGCCGTCAAAGCAGAAATCAACAATATCCTACGGATGCAACCTACTACAATACCAGTAAATACGGTACCATCAACATTGGAAAGCACTGGTGAAAATAGCGGATCCAGTTTGTTCGGCTTCCTAAAAAACCTTAATGCTTCTACTTCAGACCCATCATCAGCAACCTCCATAAATTTATTAAGAATGTACACTGAAACTTCTTTTTCTGATGTTAATCATAATTGGGATAACGTTGTAGCATTTTGGAATTTTAATAAACATCTTCAGCCTTTAGATGATATAGCTTTTAAATACTTCACTGTACCGGCAACGTCAGTTAGATCAGAAAGGGTCTTTTCAACAACAGGTTACATTCTTAATAACCGAAGAAATATGTTGCGTAATAACGCAGTTGAAATGTTATGCTTTCTACATGAAAACCATAATTTATTAGAATTGTAAAATATATTAAATATTTACTACGGAACATTTTTTTATTTAAATGTCGTCATCTTAAATAATATTGTAAATTATTACTATTTCATTGGGTATTAGCCGCGGCTCCATCGGACGCATGCTCGGCCGAGGCAGCCTTGCGAGCCAAATGCTCGGTCGGTGTGGACGTGTCTCAGGGTTGTGAGAGCGCACGGAGCCTCGGCTGAGCGTGTCCCGGTCCCGAACCATATTATGTGGCTCGATGCCGGCAAAGTGCGCGTGCTCAAAGGCGGCTCAAAAGCGGCTCGGCCGAGCGTGCCTCGCACGTCACTTAAAAAGGTTGTTTTCTTTGGTTGTTTGCTATCATTTTTTGACGAGTTCCTTTAAGATCTGTCTCCAAAACCCATGATCAGATCTACATGAAATATCCTCCTCTTTCAAAGTCGGTTAATAAACTTTATATTTAACGGGGGCTCTCATACAGAAAACGCCATTTTTTGCCTATTTGTATAGAAACGGAACCCTTCGTGCGCGAGTCCGCCTTGCACTTGGCCAGTTATTTTATCTTCGTAAATATTTTAACAATGTTGATAACGTGTAATGAATAAAAAGTGTGTGTTATTATTTTAAACTGTAAATAAAGCCTGACAAAGAAATAATAACGCTTAATTAGCCTAATTTGAGTTATACATAATAACGTGCTTTATTCTCCGGAGAATCTCCGGAGATTCTCCGGAGATCGCTCAATCACCGGTGAAATCAATCGGTTCTTAAAATCTCGCTCCGGTGCAAACCACTAAATTAGGTATAGATCTCGGGGCCGACACAAAAGATCCCACTGGGTCGAAGTGTCGCCGGTCTGCACTGACTGGCCCCCGTAACAAGATAAGATAAGATAAGATAACCACTAAATTAAAGCGCACAAACAAAATGGCGGAGAATAGAATATACAAATAGATGACCGGATAGACGTTCGATGCACGCTCGCAGTTTAGTTGGCAGGAAGTGGGCGTCAGTATTACCAACACGTTGCACTAACTATTCCGAAGTCTGGCGATGACGTCAGATATTTTTGCTCTCTCCTATTGGTGCCACGCGAAACGCGATGACAAAACTGCTCTGTGATTGGCTGGAATATGGCTTGCGCGCGAGCACACTATAGGGTGCCGCGTATTGCACATATACTTGACACGACGACACGGAATTTCACTGATATTTTGCACTGTCCAATTTTCGAGGTACACTTTATTTTGCAGCACCACTTTAATCCGGCTCGAAGGACCAATATGTGTGATACCTTGCATAGAAATAAAATATTCCGTTTGGTGTAGCACAAATCACTTTTTATTATTACAGCACACAATACACGTTCTTACTTCGTGATGGCGTTGCGACAGAGAGAGAGCCTACAATGTTGTCAGCCACTAAAAATATAAATTGGTGGCAATGTTGCCAACAGTAACGTGCATCGAAGTCAAGTAGTATCGCAGTGAAGATCTATCGCGGTAACGTGCATCGAAGTATAGTGTCTTCGCAGAGACGGTCTTTCGCAGTAACGTGCATCGCGATCTTGTAGCATCGTATTAGCATTTATCGATATTTTGTGCGTCGAGATTCCGTATTCTACTCAGAAATTTAAGTATCTTATGCAGTCTTACAGTATTAATCATTATTCAACATTTTCATCAAAAAAAGCTTCGATTGTGGAGAGATTTATAAGAACATTAAAATCTAAACTGTACAAAGAGTTTAGTTTAAAAGGTAATTATAATTGGATAAAAGATACCCTGGAAAATGTTGTTCATAAATACAATCATACCTATCATCGCACGATTAACGAAATACCAGCAAATGTCAATAATGTAAATAAGAAAGAAATATTAAAAAGATTTAATAGTTTAGTAAAAAAGCAAGCGAGTATAAAATGCAAGTTTAAAGTGGGTGATTACGTTCGTATCAGTAAGTACAAAGGAACATTCGAAAAAGGTTATACTCCCAATTGGTCAACAGAAATATTGAAAATTAGATATAAGCAGAATACTACTCCTATCACGTACTTGATTGAAGATACGATCAGAGGACAGCCTATCTTAGGAGAATTTTATGAACAAGAACTTCAGAAGACAAATCGTCCCAATGTATATCTAGTCGAGAAAGTTCTTAAAAGGAAAGGGAATAGAGTTTTCGTAAAATGGCTTGGTTTGCCTTCGAATGAAAATAGCTGGATAGATAAGACAAACGTGCTTTGAGATATAAATAAACCTAGTTGACTCGTTAAACTCCTTAATATATTATAAAGTGTTGAGTCTTTGATTGGTCAGTCTTATGATGTGTATTGGAGAGAATAGTCTTCTTAACTGGCTAATAAACCACCTACCTTTTGAATTACATTTGCCGGGTTATAATTATTGTGGTCCTGGTACAAAATTAATTGAGAGACTTAGACGTGGTGACAAAGGTGTTAATAAATTGGATGAATATTGTAAAGACCATGATATTGCATACTATAAGTCATCAAACTTAGAGGATCGTCACAGCGCTGATCTAGTTCTATTAAAAATGGCAAAAAAACGATCACTTGCTTCTGATGCGAGTACAGGAGAGAAATTTGCAGCACGTTTAGTAAAGAATGCTATGTTAGCGGAAATTAAAACCGGTACTGGCTTAAAAACTCGTCGCCAAAACTCTTCACCAAAAATTACCAGTGGTAAAGGTCTTAAAAATAAATTGAAAAATGTAATATCTGTTACAAAAAAACAAATGAAAAAATTAAAACCAAAATGCAAAAAAACTGCAATAGCATTAGCTATGGCTGCTGCCAGAGAATTAGCTAATGATTCATCCATTAAACTTCCTCGGATTATTCCAATACCAAAAACTGGTGGAGTATTACCTTTGATTCCTATTTTTGCTGGATTATCAGCTGCGGGAGCTATAGCAGGTGGCGCAGCTGGTATAGCTAAAACTATAAATGAGTTCAAAATGGCTAAAAAACTGTACGATGAAACGAAGAGACATAATGAAAAAATGGAGGCTCTTTGCATCAGAAAAGGACTACATCTTAAGCCACACAAAGATGGACTTGGAATTTTTGTATCAAAGGAAAAAAACTAATACATCGGCTACCCAAACGAGCCCTAACTAACTTTGACATTTTAAAATATGGAGTTAATATTCCCTACTTTAGAGGTGTCTTTATGAGAGATGAACTTCCTAAACATCCTTATAAAAATGAATGTGGAGTGGTTAATTTAGATAGTTCTGAAAATCCTGGTTCTCATTGGGTAGCCTATGCAAAATACAGTGATTATATTGAATATTTTGACAGTTATGGAAATCTAAAGCCCCCAAAGGAATTTGTAAAATACTTAGGCTCGAAAATCTACTATAACTATGAAAATATACAGGGTGATCACCCTTACAAATGTGGGCATCTATGTTTACTTTTTTTAATAAACTTTTGGAGTAGACATAGAATATAATAAATAAAATTAATGAAAAGTGTTCAGTATGCAACTATGTCTATAACTTTGACTATCTCTGGACATAAAGCCGAATTAGAGTCGTATTTTCAACTACCTCTTAGTTTATCTGAAAAATATGAGTGTGGCTTGCTGTACTATTCAGTATTAAACTCTGTATCAAATGTGATTTCTAGTAATACTCCGTCTGTAATCAGAATTGAATGTGATTTAATATATGGTTCTTATACTAACGGTATACCAACCCATATTATTCATGAATTTGTGCCTAATACTACTGCAGGACATCACTACCTAGAAACGCCTCAGAACGTTATTTACTTCCCAGTGAATAAAAATATAATTACATCTAATCTATTAAGGTTGTTGATCAGTTTGACCGCTGCATTCCTTTTATAGAACATATTCAACTACGTCTTCATTTAAGGAAAGTAAAATAATATTATATAATTTAAAACCTCACCTCAAAATAAAACACCTTACTTCTTCTACAACCAGTAAGGAGCATAGACGTGAGAAAAAAGTGAAGAAATTAACTAAAACAAATAAAGACTTCTTAAAAGCATTGGGTTTTAAAGTATGAATATACTACAGATTAGCGATTTACCGCACTTCGATACTTCTATCGAAAGTTATGAGATTCATTCTTACAATCCTTACAACAACTGCTTTAGAGAAAACGATGAAATCAGAATACCCATCCACCAACAAGACATATACGTGTTACCATCAGCCAGTTCAGTATACATCGAAGGTCACGCAAAGCTGTTCGGAAAAGATGGAAAACCGATTGAGAAAGCTGTTAAATTTACTAATAACCCTGTTCTGTTCTTGTTTCAAGATATCAGATACGAAATAAATGGCATTGAAATAGATCGCATCAAAAATTCGGGTATAACGACAACCGTAAAGTCATACGTTTCATTAAATGAGGCCGAAAATAAAGTTGCAGCCCTATGGGGTTGGAACTTAAACGGATTTCAAAGTGATGGTCACTTTAGCGCTGTTATACCATTAAATAAGATATTAGGTTTTGCAGAGGATTATAATAAGATTGTGATAAATTGTAAACATGAACTTATATTGAACAGAAGTAACTCTAATTTAAACAGCGTTACACTGACAGATGATATTTCTCACTTCCAAATAAATCTTGATAGAGTACAGTGGAGAGTACCGCACATAAAAGTATCAGATCGAGAACGTCTAACACTTTTAAAACATTTAGAAAAAGATAGACCTATTCAAATGGCATTTAGAAATTTGGATTTGTATGAGTACCCTTTGCTACCTAAAACAACAAAGCATTCATGGTCAGTTAAAACTGCATCTCAATTGGAAAAGCCTAGATATGTTATTTTCTGTTTACAAACTAATAGAAAAAGTAATAAAATAAAAGATAGTTCTCTCTTCGATCACTGTAAAGTAACAAACGTTACGCTCTTTTTGAATTCACAATATTATCCATATGAGCCATTAGGTTTAAATTTTTCTGAAAACAAATACAGTATATTATACGAAATGTATGTGAAATTTCGTCAGTCGTATTACAACTGAACTGCTCAGTGCAATAACGGCCCAACCCACAAAATCACTATAAAATAGTTAACTACTTATTGTATTGGTATTTGAACATAACATTAAAATCACACTGGCCCAACTACAGTTCTTAATAAAGGTTCAAAGATGGCGCTTTAAATGTTGTTCTTGCGTTTAGATTACAAATTATATTTCAAAATTACAGTGGACCATGGTCGCTTAGGCCATTATACTTTTTTAAAATGACAGGAAAATATTGGCCTAAGGGAGGTTAGGCCGGACTTATTTTTTAACATTTTTGTTTGATTAAAATACTGACACTTGGGCGATTTATTTTTTTATTGTAGCAACACTGTTATGGGAATTAACCGTCACTTACAGCAACGCCAACTTCACTCCATTCCCGTGCAACTGATTTGAATGCTGCGTGAGTACTGAGTACGTTTAGTGTAGTGTTAAGTGTTAATTAAATAATAAAAGGTGTTCAAAGTATACAAAAGTAAGTATAAATCGTTACATTGTTTTCATGCATACTTTAATGTCGTCCGGGTTATTATAACAAGAAACATTTTGATATCTTTTACTTAAAATATTAAGATGATAGATCTATCTTATTAATAAAATAAGAATATTTATATGCCATTGCTTGACAAAATAATTATTTGCCTAACGTGATTTTTTACAACTACATATGTCTAGTATATCGCTTAAATACGTTTTTTGTTTTGTTATAGAAACATGAGTATGTCAAGCTCAGATTTTGATAGTTTCTCGGACTATCAGGATTCAGCATCAGAGTATTTGCCATCCGCTGATGATGACAACAATGTGCAACATCAACAACCAAGGAGACGCCGATATGGAATAATTCGTAGTTCCTCCGATGAAGGTAACGATGTTGAGATGAATCGTCCGTCTACATCTATTAATATGTCTCTTCAAGAAAAAAGGAAAGTAAGTAGAAAACGACTTAGAAATCAAGCAGAATGGAAAAGAGAAAAAGCAAAGTCAGCTAGAGCTCGTGGTTTAGAATATGATAATGTTAAAGGCAATAAAGTACCCGCGAAAATATTTTTTTGTGGTGATTGTTCTTGTCCGAAGAAATGCCACACATTACTAACAATGGAACAACGAAAAAAAATTTTCGATAATTTTTACGGCCTTGGTCAGTATGATTTACAGACTGCTTTTTTGTTTGGAAATATCAAAGTAATACCAAAAAAACGTACATATGTACGAAATGTTGTAGGTGCTAAACGCCAATATACACGTATTTATCAACTACCCAATGAAAATGGCGATGTTACTGTATGTAAAACTTTTTTTAAGAAGACTCTATGTGTTTCCGATGGTAGATTAACAAGAATTTTACGCAACAAACTAGCTGAAGACAACTTTGAAGTCACTGCTCCATTAGACAAAAGGGGTAAGAAGTCATCCATTAACAGAACAGGGGATTTGGCTATTCAAGTAGTTGAAGACTTTATCAAAAAATTTCCAACCTATATATCACATTATAGTAGAGCTAACAACCCTAACAGAACATATTTAGCTCCAAATTTGTCCATTTCAAAATTGTATCATTTGTATTCCGAAGAAATAATTGAAAACAAAGTATCAAAATTTATATTTACTAAGGTTTTCAATGAAAAATTTAACCTACAATTTCGCCAACCACATAAAGATACCTGTAAGAAGTGTGATATTTATAATATCAAGTTACGAACCTGCGTTGGTCCAGAAAAACGCAATTTCGAAATTGAAAGAGAACTACATCTCAGAAAAGCTGAATTAGCGCGCTCAAACTTAAAAAAAGATACAAAGTTTGGTCAACAACACGAAAATGATACTAGCATTATTGCCTTCGATTTAATGAAAACCCTGCCGACCCCAGACCTAACAACAAATGAAGTGTATTACAAGAGGCAATTATGGACTTATTGTTTCAATATTCATGACCTCGTTTCAAACATAGCATATATGTATATATGGCATGAAGGAGTGGCTTCTCGGGGTCCTGCTGAAATTGGTTCATGTCTTTTACATTTTGTTGCACACGTTATTAAAACTAAAAAGATGATTATGTACAGCGACCAATGTGGAGGACAAAACCGGAATATAAAACTAGCTGCTATTTGCAACTACATAACTGGTTCCGATAAATTTACCTTGGAGCAAATAGACCACAAATTTTTAGTTTCCGGCCATAGTTTCTTACCCTGTGATCGTGACTTCGGGGTGATCGAAAAACAGAGAAAATATAATACAGAAATTTGGGTGCCAGACGACTGGGCCAAGTTAATTGCCTCAGCAAAGAAGACAGAACCGAAATTTCAGGTTATTAAGATGGGATCAAATGATTTCAGAAGCACTACAAATCTGGAGAAACTAATAACTAACAGAAAAGAAGATATCTCTCTACCAAAAGAAGATCGCACTAAAATTCAGTGGCTCAAAATTCAGTGGCTTCGCTACATGTCCTCAAACCCTTATACAATATATTATAAATACACCAATAATGATGACGATTCCTGTAGATTCGACTCAATAGATATAGAAAAAAAGAAAACCCGGCATTCTGCCAATCTTTCGGACATAGTTTTGGATATGATTTACCCGAACGGGAGATTCATAGAGAAAAACAAACAAAAAGACTTGCTCTCACTTTTGAAATACATACCACCAATACATCATGACTTTTATAACAACTTAAAGACCAATGAGACTGCTACTGACGATGAAGTGAACTATCATGACCAACTACAAGGCGACCCAACCGACGACACAGTTTAAACAACATTAAAATTATGAAAACTATAGTGGCCTAAGCCACATCGATTTTTCTTATTATTAGTATTTTAACTAAACGCAATTAGTCTAAAGAGACCATTTACCAACATAATTAGGTAATTGTAATCCTTTAAAACGTTATTTGTACCAAAATTTAATAATAAAAAAAAAACAAAAGTTGTGTTTTATTTTTTGCCCTTTATTCGAATAGGAGTTTTATAAGGTTGGGCCACTATTGCGCTGAGCAGCTCAACTGTCCAGCGGATCCCTTACTTAATCTAAAAGACTTTAAAGATAAGGCTCCTCTGTTCATCATAGATTGTTCAAGGCAAAATGATACCCTAAAAACAGGTCCAGTAGACGTTCGTTTGGAAATTGAATGTTCAGAGCCAATACCAGATAACACTACTGCATATTGTTTCATTATAAACGATCGACTTGTGGAATACAAACCTCTGAGCAACATAGTGCGTCGAATATCATGACTGTCATTGTAGACGTCCAAGGCTTTAAAACGGAAACAAATGAATTTGTGCTAAAAGAAATTGCTATATTGTGTAGTGACAAATTGCAAGTGTTTTTAATTAAGCCGCCATTTCCATTTTACGATTTGACAAAACAAGAAAGACGTCAAGTCGCATGGATTGAACGTAACAGGAAGATATATTGGGGTGAAGGATTTATACCATATTCGAATTATAAATGTTTAATTTTAGATTGTTTAAAAGATAAATGTATTTATATTAAAGGTCATGAAAAAGTGTTATGGTTGAAAAATATTTTAAATAATAATAATAGTAATGTGATCAATTTAGAAGATAAAGGCTGTTCTAGTTTTCTAAGTCTGTATGATCGATATAAATATTCTGAAAATTTGCATAGTTGTATTTATCATAACTCAATATGTGCTTTGAAAAATGTTTTGTGTTTAAAAATATGGTGCTCTGATAATAAACTTTTTGTATAATATATATATTTTTATTTTTTTTCATTTTTACCCCTTAAATATCCCTTCCTTCCAACTTATCTTTGTAAAATTATTTATAAATATTTATAAATTGGTTATATCAGCTATGAGATTTCATTACACTCTCATAATTGTAATAATATAGACCACATTTTTATTATACACTTATCATAAATACATAAAATAATTCAGAGAAATACTATTGCTTTAATTATAATTCTAAATCTAATTGGTTTTAAAATGAATGAAGTAGACAAAGAATCTTTGTCCATCAAAAAGTATGAACAGAATAAAAAGGATATTTTATTAGACCTCGAACAACAGATAGAGAACATTCTAAAAGAAAAGAAAGAACCAAGAACAGCTGATCTTTTTAAGATTATGCGACTGCAGGATCAGATAATACAGCTGTTTCGGGAGAAAATTATCAAGGTTAATAGCCAACGAAAACAAAAAGCTGAGCAAATCTGTGCCGCAAACCATGAAGTTGTACAGTGTGCAGACAAAGAACTACTCGTTTTGTTAATTATTAAAATCTATCTCTGTCAAAATGTGTTTGAATAGATATATTAGGTGCTCCATTGTTACTACGCTATCAGTATTACGATGCATCGATGAATGAAATAATATTAAATTTCTAATACCAACCGCTCGAATCGCAGATCATGTTAGTAGTGTGTTATTGGGGCGCTCTGCATTGCGAACTGAGCGAAGCGAGGTGAGTGATGCAGAAGCCCCAATAATACACTACTAGCATAGAGTCAGGAAATTGTATTCCCCTGGAGGAAATAAAGATTTTAACTCATACGAAGTAAGATATGAATCAAAAATCAATAAGTATACGAATCAGAATGTTATGAATATAGAAAATTAAGATCCGGAACATCTTAGCTGTAACATTGACAACGATCATGATTATTTAGCTGATCCAAGTAAACTGACTATGTTCACAGAGGAAATTATTCCGCACATTGGCGGTTAAAAACATTAAGAATACTTAAAATGCGAGGATTGTCTGCTGGCACTTTTCAGTATTAAATATGCGGGGCTAACACTATATAAAGATAAGGGAGGCCTTAATTAGCCATCTCAAGATGTTATTAAAATTTGTACGTTGGCTGAGAAAATACTGAGGAAACATTTACATACGGGTATTTCATTTTTTGTGGAAAAAAATATTATGCCACGTCTGATACTTCCTACTTAAAAGGGGTGCCAAAATGAGTTTATGTCTGATAATTTTGATAGACAGCCACTTGTTGGTAATCACCGCATTCTACTAATTAAAGCAATAGCAGTTCGATACTTAGAAGTTCGAATATATCATATAGTACATAGTAGATTAGACGTAGGTACTGACTATGGATTGAACTATACAGTTTATGATTTAATTTGATTTTAATGAATTAATTTATGAACTATAACCATTCATTTTTGTTAAGATGTATGTATTTAAAAATGTAATCGGATTGATTAGACATGGCAACATGTCATTGATTGAATTATGAATAAGAAAATTGTAAACAAACTTAACATACAATAATGGCGACTGGCGTCCTGTGATGGCGTCTTTGCTATTGCTTTGAATTGTTGTGTGTGCGACATCTAAGCGTTTGTAGGTACTAATTTTTATCCATCCGCTGATACGTTGAGTTGTAGTTAGTATATTATTTTGCGAAAAGACGCTTGTTAAGTGATATTATTGTGACTATTTGCGAAAGGACGCTTACTTTTTGTGTTGAAAGACCGAACGCATACGATTTCTTTACACCATGTCGAGTGCGCAATGCATTAATTGCAACATTCGTCTGTCTCGCCTCAGTCAACATGCTCTCGCAGACAAGGGTGAAGACCTGGTCAACACAATTCGACTATGGACGTATCCTAGAGATGTAAGTTGTTTTACAGTACCTACTACCTATTATGATTAGTCATTTATGTTGATGGGGTTAATATTTGAGCACGGATAATCATCATCATCATCATATCATCTGAAAGACGTGCACTGTCTTCGACACAGGCCGGATAGAAATCATAAATAAAATTTTGTTTGCCAGTGTAGTATAAAAAAAATCTAATTTATTGTGTGTATTTATATACATGTTATGTTCAGATAACAGCTACAGATCACATTTGCCATGCCCGCTGGCAATAAGCTAGTCATGCTTCACCTGAAGATATGCCAAGAAGGCGACTTGGCCATCGGCATGTCTGTGTAGTGTGTGGACGTTCCTTGTCTAGAATAAATAGACATAGAATTTCAACTGAAGAGGAACCAAGGCTGTTAAATATTATTTCTGGTTGGATCCGACCAAGACAGGTAATGATGCATTATAGAAGTCGGCATCACGAGAAAAGAAGGTGTTGCAGCTTCTTACACACGAGGAGCTAGGTTACCGCAAGCCATCGGCTTTCTTGTGCCATCTGCAGCATTTGGCAGAACCGAACGTTCAAGAAGATTTTTTGCGTACAATATGGACCAACCGCTTGCCCGGTAGTATGCAATCTATCATCGCATCGCAAGCCAAAGCCACGTTGGAGGAGGTAGCTGAGTTAGCGGCCCGCATACACGACGTCGTGCGAACCAACCCTCAAGTCGCATCTGCTTCGCTGACGACAACCTCACCCGGCAGCAACATGTACCAGATGGCAAACGAAATCGCCACGCTGACGAAACAGGTACATGTTCTTACTACTCAAGTGAAAAGACTTTCACGGCCCAGGCATAGAACTAGCAGTAGAGAAGGTGGACGCTCAACTTCCAGACAATCCAACTCGAACTATAGGAAGTTTCCGGTATGTTGGTATCACATTAGATTTGGTGATAGGTCTATCCAATGTACGAAACCCTGTGATTATTCTGGAAAAGGGACAGGCAGTCAGTAACAGCGCCCGACGACTGCCGCAGCACTGGTCGCTTATTCGTGATAGACCAGCATACGAAGAAGCAATTTCTTGTCGATACTTGGACTGACGTCTGCGTCACATCTACATGGTACATCTATGGCTTTACTTGATGAAATAGATAATATTTTGTATGCACAGGATCAAGGTATGTGTACAGTTCTGGAATTACTAGACTTTTCCCGCGCTTTCGATAGTATCAATATTTCGTTGCTATTATCTAAATTAAGGTACTACGGGTTTGACTGTAGATGAGTGAAGTGGTTTCACAGTTATCTGTCCAACCGTTACCAACGTGTTGAATTACGGCTCAGTGATGAACAATCTGTTTTTTCAGCATGTACCTCTCTGTCAAGGGGAGTTCCGCAGGGGTCCATTTTAGGTCCTAATCTTTTTACTCTTTACTGCGCTGATATAACTAACTGTATGTTAAAAACGAATTACCACATTTACGGCGACGACATACACGTTTACATATCGTTTAAAAATACGGATTACGAACGAATCTTAACGCTTCAACGCATTGTGGAGTGGGCAGAAGAAAATTCTCTGGTTCTCAATCCGTCCAAAACCAAGTACATGGTATTCGGCTATAAACACCAGCTAACCCTTTCAGACCTGGTGTACACAATTGTACACATATAATATAAAAATAAATTTAAGTATTAATTTCACATTATTTGCAACTAAAAACGGTTGTGTTCATTAGTTCACATAATAAACTACCGAAAACGATACTCCCAACGCCATCTCTTGGCGTTTAATGACAGTATTTGGCAAGTTATGACCAGTAGCCGACCGAAGTTTGCATTGTGCAGGTAAGTTCATTATTTTATTTCTAAAAAGTAGAAAATATCAAAGTATATGTAATGAAATATTTATAGGTCGATGTGTTATATTGTTGTCGTCATATTTTACATACATGTTGTTGGTTTTAGTTTATTTTTGTACAAATTTTCGTGATTTTTATATTTGTACACAAATGTACACATCAGGCGCATACGATGTATTTTTGATTTGTTGTTGTACATCGTAGGTATTACTAAAATAAATTATAATTGTTATTGAATGGTGTAATTTTGTTGCTTTTGATGTTACAAATTGTGTTAATACTATTTTTAGATAAGAAATTACCCATATGTTTTCGCGCGACGCTATTAGAGCACTAGAAGGAGGTTGCCTTTCTGATTTAGAATTATCTTCTGATGACGAAGGACCAGTTGGACCTGCGTCTGAACCGGAGCTACAATGTGTCCGAGTGGGAGCAGATGTCATCAGCCGGAACCAACGAGAAATATTCCCCCAGTTTTGGATGATGATGATGATGATGATGAAGACGCTGGCTCATCGTGGGTTGAAATGAGTGATAACTTTTTACCAGAAGTGCCTTCCGCCTCTGAAGATACGCTTTTACAGAATATTACGCCGAAGCATAGTATTAGGTGGAGACACAAGGAAATAGTAAACACAATTTCACCAGCTTGGTTTCCACCCATTGCTATTGATCCCAGAGTCGAAAGCCCAGTAGATTATTATAACAGATACGTGCCTAAACAATTATTTCAGGTTATGGCTGAAATGACAAACTTATACGCTACATATTCCAATAAAGCAAGGTTTAAACCTACTACTGCCAAGGAAATAGAAATATTGTTTGGATTGCATTTGGCCACTGGCATATTTGGGTACCCGTGTTTGAAAATGTATTGGGAATCAAATATCAGCATTCCCTTGTTCACTGAAAACATGGCAAGGGACCGATGTTTTGAGCTGCGTAACAATTTACATCTAGTTGATAATATAGCAATACCAGGTAATTCTAAAGATACGTTTATCAAAGTGCGCCCGATCTTTGATGCTGTTAGAAAGAGGTGTTTAGATTTACCACTCGAGAAAAACCTTTGTGTTGACGAACAGATTATTCCTTTCACCGGAAAACATGTTGCCAAACAGTATATAAAGGGCAAGCCTTGTCCATGGGGTCTGAAATTTTTTTCTTACGTGTTAAACATGGTCAAGCTTACGATTTTATCCTTTATCAGAGTTCCAGTCCAGAATTATATAATAATTTAACAAAAAAAATTGGATACGGTGCAGCTGTAGTCCTTCATCTTACAAAGAGAATTGGAGAAAGCAAAGGTCACCAGCTATACTTCGACAATTATTTTTCGTCCTACCATCTGCTACAAATTTTAAAACAGAGAGAAATTATGGCTGCTGGCACTATCCGTATCAACAGATTTGTAAAGCCATCATTGCTAAGCGACAAAGAAATGAACAAAAAACCGCGAGGCTTTGCTCAAGAAATGACTAGCTATGATGAAGATGTAACTGTGGTCAAATGATTGGATAATAAGATTATCCATTTAGCATCTAATTTTGTTGGAATTGGTGAAAAAGATTTAGTGAAGAGGTGGTGTAAAAAAGATAAGCACTTTATTGAAGTGGAACGTCCCGAAGTTGTAAGGAAGTACAATCATGCGATGGGAGGAATAGATTTGCTAGATCAACTCATGAGTTACTATAGGACGTTTATAAAATCCAAAAAATGGACCTTACGCATGATATTCCATGCATCAGATTTAGCAGTAGTTCAAGCATACCGTGAATACCAAGTCGATAACGAGGCGCTTAGCATACCTAAAAACAAACAACTGACATTGCTTCACTTTCGGCGTCGGTTGGCTGAAACTCTGGTGTTGCAAAAATAAAATTTCGATGGGTAAAAGAGGCCGTCCAAGTGGCAATAGCCCAACTCTTCAAATTGTACCTAGGAGACCAGGAGAGACGCGCCCAGAAGCTGAAATAACTCGAGACGGTTTTGGGCATTTTCCTGCACACGATGAGGGGCTTGGGACACGGTGTAAAATGATGGGATGCAAGGGTAGAACCCGAATCAAATGCATAAAATGCAAGGTTCACTTATGCCTAACTAAGAATAAGAATTGCTTCTTAGCATTTCATACATAGGATGCTATATTGATGCCTTTGATTTTAATTTAGACTGATTTAAGTGCAATTTGTTAAATCTACCCAAAGAAAAAGCCATTTTTTGTTAATTTTTATAAAGAGAATACTATTATTTATATTTGTTATTTCATATTGCTTCGTATTTCCTAATAAAAAGTTGTAAAATAAATGTTTTTATCATTATAGATAAACATCCCTTAACACTAATATTTTCATTACGTTGGACGGATGTGTACACTTGTACACAAAAAGAAAAAGCTGTTTTTCTTGAAAAGCTTGTAATTAGGATTTATTAATTTATTTTTCCTTAGATCTATTTACAATAGCCTAGTTGCAGGCATTTTTTCCAGATCGATTAGCGAAAATAAAAAAAATCGGGTCTGAAAGGGCTAAGCTCTTTACAAGGTCTGAATATAACGTTGGTGGGTGAAGTTATTGAGAGAGATGAACAGGCTCGCAACCTGGGACTGCACATCGATATTAGTCTTAGGTAAGAAAAGTCTTTAGGTAGGAAACATGTCGCCGAGATGGTTCGTAACTGCTTTTATAGTATGGTATGGTACAACCCTAACTTTACTGATGTATGTGTAAGCATTATTTGTGTGTATTTGTGTTAATATATATTCTTATACCATTATGTGACAATGAGTAATAAACGGGGTTTTGTAAGAGATGCACGTGTTTACTTTAACTCCTTAACGACAACCTCATATGGCGACCCTGCAAAAACATCACGCCACTGTAACTTGAGTAGATGCAGGTGCACTACTCGCAGCGTCAGCGAATTTGTGTAAACTGGACTGATTATTCGTGCCTATGTACATCGTTTTATGTCCTTTGTTATGATGTGTTTTAATGGATTTATCCGACTAGGATAGTGATTGTGAAGACGAATTTCATAAAACATATTTTTCAAATACAATTCACTTATTTAACCATTCATGAAACGTACGAACACGATGTAAATAAACAACAATACTAGGTCGATGCGTCCGAGTCGAGCGTCAGTCTTCTCGATTGAAGTGACATTTGCGGGCGTTTTGTTCTTCCAAATATGCGCGCCAAAAATCCGATTGGCAACATATCATTATCAATAAGGTATTTCAAACTTAGCCTCATGGTTCATAAACTAAGTAGACCTTGGTTTTTTATAAATTTATATATTTTCAAATACTGAATTTACTGAAAGCTCACAGATTTTTTAAATAATTATCAATATAAAATTTTGTAATAAAGTGTCAAATAAACAACGCGATAAAATCCGTATATAGCAGTTTAATTTCAATGAATAATATTCGCGTAAATAGAAGACAATATTAAATAATTATCATGTTTCATATAATTAATTGCCGTGAGCTGTAATCATCAACAAAAAACAGCAATAACTAAAAACAATTTATTTAATATTAACATATTGCTAGTTCTACTGATTAATCAATTTTAATTGATTCCGGAAAAATATGTGAAAATGATCGTTTTTACATTTTATTATTTTTAGTAGGTTTTGATGTTACGAAACGCAAGGGAGGACCAGATAGCTAAACCTACCTATCGATGTCGATGAATAGATAGCCATTACCGCTACTTGTGGGACGCAAACTAACGATAGTTAGAAATATACTGTTTATCATTGATAGCAAGATATCTTTTACTGAGGATAGGTTATTGGGAACGGCCCTTAAGGACCCAGTTGAAAACCAGCGTCAGGCTTTCGTCTGACACATGCTTAACTGGGCCCTATTTGACACTACTGTTAGACACTTACTTTAATATGGATTTGTTTGTTTTTTGATTTGGTCTCGTTTCGCTAAGTTTATTTTTGTACCTATTTATTTTAATTTTATACTTGTTATTATGTGTTGGTGGTATGTGTCAAATAAATAATTTTTCTTTTTTTCTTTCTTCTTTCTTTCTTACCCCAAATCCGCACTTAAAGAGCGTCGTAATAAAACATCATATGGATTGTGTGCCGCTAACGGCAGTGTAATAAATACTTACGGCTATATTAGTTTGTTTTTCTTTAAAATCACAGTATCGATGAAAATAAGGCATGGTGGTAGGCCAAGAACGGGGCGAGTACGTACGAGGGGTGGCAATGCTACTGGGCGCATACGAATGCGTAATACTCGTGGCAAGGTGTTTACAATTCAAGAACTATTGGATGTCCAATATTTCTTGAATTGTAAGGAAATTTGAAGAGCCAAGATGAGTTGTTGGCAACGCTTCCTCCTACTCCAACTGAACCTACAACCTCTTCTTGGGCTCAGCCCACATCGTCCACAACGCAGTTCAGCACACCAATTGGCCCCGATCGCTTTTTATTTAATTAGGCGACCTTCCCTGAGACGCCAACACCACCCAGACAGAGGCGTGAAATATTTGCTGGGGTAGAAGGCCCAAAATTGCTCCGACAAGTCCCGAGAAAGCCTTTACAGCAATATGGGACAATATATATATAATATTCACTTACATAATAAGTATAGTAATATTCATAACGGGGGGTTTGTATTTATGCTTTAATAGTTGCACTGCCTAGCTTGCTTTTTCTGCTTTCTAGCTTCACTGGATGGGCTGCTTGTTTAGTATTTATGCAAACCTAATTTACTCGACTCTTCAAGACGAGTAAGGTGCCAATGGTCTTAGGGGAGAGCGCAACAGTCGTGTAGATCCCTAAGACAAGTCTGGTGGGGAATCCTTCCCGTGGTTGCCCCCTGTTATTGGTCTAATTATTGGATGTTATTGGATGTCAAACGGATGTCAAACTAGTAGAAGTAGCTCTGTTGTTTGTTTACGTTTTTAAATTAAAAGACCTTTTCAATTCCAAATATTTATTAAGTAAAAGTTCATAAACAAAAATATATACTATATACATTGTGTGCGTGTGTTTCTGTGCAGTGATAATCGTTAAAAACTAGTTTATAATATACACGGGCCCCTTAGACAGTGACTATCTACCCGTCTTTGTAAAATAATCAGTGACTATAGTTAATCGTGATTAATCATAATATAGCTTATACTCCTAGTGTGCGCGCGCCCTAGGCTTACATTGTCTGCCCATCTAGTGATCTGTGCGACCTATGCTTGCTAAATAAAACACCATAAAACAATAAAGTGAAAACAGCGCCATCTACATTTCACTACAACATCATTGAGTCACTGAGCTTACGGCAACTCGTATCAACGATGACCAGGACGTGTGGTGGTTGCGGTCGATTTATCGCGGCGACTGACAGCGGTGCCGCTAGATGTCATAAGTGCGCCGGGGTGTATCATAGACGATGTGTAGCGTTACCCACATCGGGTGCTATCGCACCTACTTGGCATTGTCCGGAATGCAAGAAACATCGTGCAACAGACAATAAGGCGGAGACACCCGTTAGGGGTTGTAGCGTACCGGCAACTGGCCATCAAAATGCTGGGGTCGAGCCGATGGATTGTGCCTCCGGGACAACCGGTCCTGACCACCGTAGTCCCCCTATATCGGTCAAGTCCCACATACCAGCCACTGAGACAATGCACGACGTCATGTCTGAAATCTGGACGGAATTAAAAATATTTCGGGATATTTTGCGGGACGTGAACAGGGACTTGCAATCCTTTAAGGATGAGGTCGCCCTCATACGACAGTCATTACATGACTGTCAAAGCAATTTGAAAACCCTCGATGACCGGGTTACCGTCCTCGAGAAGCGGGAGCCTCTGGACCGCGTGGATAAGGGAGACATAATCGAGCAGCTGAGGGAGGAGATCAATAATCGGGACCAGGAGTTATTGGCAAATGACATAGAAATAGCCAATCTACCGGAGGTCGGTGGTGAAAGCTGCATAAATTTGACCCTTCAAATAGCTGTCAAGCTTGGAGTGCAGTTGGAGGAGCGAGACATCGTGAGCGCCGAGCGCGCTGGACCTCGTCACATCGTGTCCACGGATGCCGGCGGGCCGGAGCGCCGGCCCCGCCCCCTCGCCGTGCGGCTCGCGCGCCGCAGCGTCCGCGACGAGCTGTTGGCGGCAGCGCGCGTGCGTCGCGGTGCTACATCAGCTGACCTGGGCCTGGCTGGGCCCCCGCGTCGCTTCTACCTCAACGAGCGCCTCACGTGGAAAAACCGTCAGTTATTTCGGAGGGTACGGGAAGCTGCACAAAAGGGAGGCTGGAAGTTTGTTTGGTATAGGCGCGGGCGTGTGCTCGTACGAAAAAACGAGGGCGATAAAGCTCTCAATGTTCGCAACGAGGCTGACCTTCACAAAGTTTTTGGCCATGATTAGTCTCTTGATCGCTTTTATTTGGCTCATTTTATTTTCATGCAGAAAGCCAAATGCTCTGTACTGTTACCCACCGCCCCATAAGCGTTTACATTTAGTTTATGTAGCATGCCGAATTTATAATTTAATTATATTATGTGCGTCTTATACTAAGATGTCAAAACACTATTTTGCAAACGCATGTTCGGCACTGGAGCTGGAACGCAAAATGAAACAACAATGTAGTTTTAATATTTTTTATTTACAGGTTCTTACTTATTTACAGGTTTTTATTTACCTAAATAGCATACATATTAGGATTTCGTTAGTCGTACGCATAATTAATAAGCTATACGCTAGGAACAAATTAATCTGTACAGTACATTCGATACGATCATTTAAAATTTTTGTACCTATTTTATTATATTGTGGCTGCGCGCATGTGTATTCAATGTGCACATACATTTGTCTTTTGTGTACGTTACATGTGTTTTGTACACATTCTTATTGTAAAGTAATTATGTGTATCAATGTTGAAAAATAAATTTCTTAAATTAGGTCTTTTTAATGCGGGCTCTCTTGCTACAGGACAAGATGAATTTATTTTAGCTATGCATAGTCACTCGGTAGATATAATGGCTATTAACGAGACATGGCTGCGAGTGGGAGAGGAAGGTAGAGCTCCATCTGTACAGGGTTACCGTCTTAAACATGTACCTCGTCCGTTGAGTGTGCGTGGGGGGCGCGGTGGGGGAGTAGCCTTTTATATTAAATGTGGCATACGCGCACGCGTCCTGGCTCATCCGGAGGATGCACGGGTCGAACAGCTGTGGTTGAGCGTAACTTTAAACAAAAAGAAACTTCTTGTTGGCACTGCGTATCGGCCACCATGGCTGGATCTGACCTGTTTTATTGACTCCATTACAGCAAGTATTAGCGCCCTAGCCCCATATGACAATATTATACTCCTCGGAGATTTTAATGTCAATCAGTTTGAAAGGGATACCTCTAAATATAGGCGACTGGCAGACTTTATAAATTACTGTGGTTTGGACCAGTTAGTGACCGCGCCGACACATTTCACTCAGGATAGCTGCTCACTTATTGACATAATTTGCACCGATGCTCGTTATAGGAAAGTGTGTGTGGACCACATTGAGGAGTTAGGCCATCACTCCTTTGTGACGTGTGAACTTATAATAAAAAAAGACAAACCACATAAAAGAACAATAAAATATCGTCCACTCAACAATATAATTTTTGAGAATTTCACTAGCGACCTGGTTTCCATTCCCTGGGTATACATATGTGGGATTAGGGATGTAGATAGTATGGTTTCTGTGTTTACCGGCTACGTTTTGCAACTGTTTGACGCGCATGCTCCGCTGAAACTTAAGGTTTTTCGTGGCCCTGCAACACCTTGGATTACAGACACAATTAAATTGATGTTTAGACTTCGTAATGAAGCGCGTAATCGATACCGCCTTTCTAAAATGGACAGCCATAAACAATATTACCTCCAACTAAAACGTCAAATTAAGGAAGCTTTACACTCCGAGAAAAGGGCCTATTTTAATAAGAATATAAATGAAAAAATACACGATCCCAAGACCTTGTGGAATAATTTAAAGACACATGTGTATCAGTCAAATCAAGGGATTAGTCTGCCATGTCACTTACACGATCCGCACGCAATAAACACTGCTTTCCTGGACGTTCCTGGAAATCCACATGTTTCTATCTATCAACTAACGTTTTTCGAATTTAATAGCTACGGGCAATCAACATTCTCAATTCAAACAGTAGACCAAGACGCTATTATGAAAATAATAAAAAATATCACTACTAATGCTCAGGGCATTGACGGTATCTCTGTTGATATGTTAAAGCTTACACTACCTCAAAGTCTTTCTGCAATAACAGATATAATAAATACCTCTATCAGTACGAACACGTTCCCTGATCTTTGGCGCTGTGCAAAGGTTATACCATTGCCTAAAAATAGTACCCCTGGGACCTACAAAGACCTACGTCCCATAAGCATATTGCCCTGCCTGTCGAAGGTCTTGGAGCGTGTAGTATATTTGCAAATGACAGAGTATCTCGAAGCTAATAATATTCTGCCCGAGTTACAGTCCGGTTTTAGGCGGGGACGCGGAACGGCAACGGCTCTAGCGGACGTGGTAGGTAACATAATTGAGGCGCGAGACAGGGGAGAGGGTACAATGTTGACGTTACTGGACTATTCCCGTGCTTTTGATGCCATCAGTGTACCGCTATTGCTTTCGAAACTCAAGTACTATGGTTTTCATGAAAACTCCATAAAATGGTTCAATAGTTATCTGACAAATAGATCACAGTACGTCGAGATACAAAAAGAAGATGGTACATCTTTGTCTTAACGGATTCTTGCGGATGACATACAATTGTATATGTCCCTCAAAGCGGAAGATACAGCAAGGTCGGTTCAAGTAATAAATGAAGTGCTCAGAAGGGTGGTCACATGGTCTGAGGAAAATGCCCTGGTATTAAACCCGATAAAATCCAATTATATCGTACTAGGCAGTAAAAAACAAATAAAAGACATATTATCTTCTAAGCCAGTGATAAAAGTTAAGGAGATAGAAATAGGACGAGTGGAACTGGCGTGTAGCCTAGGTTTGGTAATTGACCCACAACTTCATTTTGAAGCATACATAAATAATGTTGTAAAAAATTGTTTTTATAGATTAAAACTTCTTTATAGATTCAGGAAATATTTAAGTGTAGCATTACGAAAGAGACTAGTGGACAGCTTGGTACTAGCCAAATTTAATTATATGGATGTTGTTTATGGCCCATGT
This sequence comes from Catocala fraxini, assembly GCA_930367265.1. NCBI lineage: Eukaryota > Metazoa > Arthropoda > Insecta > Lepidoptera > Erebidae > Catocala > Catocala fraxini. Next base: position 18,794,807 of record OV884045.1, read on the forward strand.
TTACTGGCGAGAACCACCCGACTGATACAACGGGTTCAGAACGCCTGTGCCAGGTTCTGCTTCGATATCCCACGTCGTAGCCATGTCACACCGTACATAAACGAAGCCAATATTTTAAAAATGGCAGCGAGACGACAGCTCCATTTAGCCACGCTACTATTTGAAACTGTTAATACATATAAGCCGTTGTACCTATTTGATAAGTTGAGGTGGAGGCAGGACCATTATTCTTATTCCACCCGCTCCACTGCAAACCCGCTCACAATGCCAAAATATAAGACAACAGCATTTCGGGGCTGTTTCAAATACTCGGCCACTCGTTGTTGGAACGATCTCCCACCTCCATTGAGATCCCTACAAACAAAAGTATGTTTTAAATCACACATGAAAAGATACGTATTACAAAAACAAAAACAAGCACAATAATATACATAAAACATAGGTTTCACTTACATAATGTTTGTGATCTACGGGCGAGGTAGGTATATCGGCTTCCAAGCGAGTCGAGGCGGCATTCACCATTGCATGTCTATTATGTACGTTTTTTTCCAACTAAATAGTCAATCTTCGTCTATCCTTGTTTCCGTATTCCATATGAATTTTTGAGACCGCATAATTTGTTCGCTGTTAGTCGTATAAATAGAAAATGTGCTTTATGTTGCTCGTAATTACAATGTGATAATATTCCCCGTATTGTTATGTAAACAAATGATTACGCAACCGAGCGCCTCGCGAGACCAAGCGCAGCGGTCGTATGCGCCGCACGCCGGCCGCCAAGGCTTGTGGAGTGCAAGGTGTTAGTACCTAGTTGTTGGATAGTGGGGAACGCTGCGCTGGAACGACGCGACGCGCGACGTGCTAATCATGCGAGGACGTGCTAATCATGCGAGGACCCAAGAAATAGACGTGACAATTCAAAATTAATTAATGTACCGTGTCAAACTACTATGATGCGCAAAAGTATTTATTGCATGGCCCCAGTTGTATACAATAAATTGCCAAGTGCTTGGAAAGATTTGAAAACGGTGCAATTCAAAAGTAGACTTCGCAAATTATTAATAGATAAAGCATACTAGTGTGAATGAGTTTTTAACGAACAAATTTTATTAAATTACCTCGAATTTTAATGAATTAATTATTTATTTACTGTTTGGAATCGTAATGTTAGTTTGTTTATTTATCTTCAGACCAAGATTTTTATTTTATTTTATTTCTTTTTATATTTTATTTAGACTTGCTGACAATTTACATTTGAACAGTTTTATTTTATCTATGTATAATGTAATAATTAAGCTTATTTTTTTTTTTTTTTTTTTAATGAAAATTTGAGTTTTTTATTTAATGAGAATGACATAATTTATTTAATATAGTAATAATTAAGTTGACACTTAATGAAATTTGAAATGTAATAATTTTTTAATTTTTAATTTATCAATATGAATTTAAATGTTAGCAATTTAAAGTATATAAGAAAAATGTTTGCATGCCGAACGGTGAAATATGGCAGAACTCTGATGTAAATCTATTACCTTCTTATGTATTACCCATATTTGCAAATAAATGCTATTCTATTCTATTCTATTCAGGTTTCCTGCAGCAATCAATAATCAGTCCTGTGATCTAGTCCTAGCGTCTGCTTACCTGCCAAGTGACGAGGACATACCATCGCCGGCACTGATGTCCCTGGTGGAATACTGCGCAAAAGAAAAGCTGGAACTCATCATATGCACTGACTCTAACGCGCACCACACCTTGTGGAGCAGCGATAAGTCAAACGCCCGTGGAGAGGAACTGGTAACCTATCTTTTTACTACTAACCTCCTTTTAGTCAATAAAGGATCGGAACCGACATTTGTAAACGTGAGAGCACAAACTATTACAGACCTTACTCTATCGACAGACAAAGCATCCCGCTCCATTAGCGACTGGCACGTTTCCAAGGAGGCGTCATGCTCGGACCACAGATGGATACGCTTTAATCTTCGTATAGCCTTACCCACACCACAACCTAGGCGCGTCCCGCGTAAGACGGACAGTTTAAAATTTGTTAAAACTGTTAAATCAGCACTACCGCCAACACACCGTTGTATATGGCAGAAGTCGAAGACATTGAACAGTATGTTGATACACTCACTTGTATCATTACGAACAGCTATGAACAGAACTGCCCTCTCGTGACGCCCAAAGCAGGCCCCAAGCGTCACTGGTGGGGCCCTGAATTGCAGAAATTACGTCGCAAAGTAAGGCGACTGTTCAACAGAGCAATAAATACGCGACGACCAAATGATTGGGAAACCTATCAAACCACAAAATCAACCTACAAGAAGCGCATACGACTCCGTAAACTGGAATGTTGGAAGCGTTTTGTACCAATATTGAAAACACCAGCAGGCAACCAGAGTAAAAGGCATACTATCAAGTGTACCTGAGAACATACCAGGATGTCTGAAGAAACCTGACAACACCTACACTAAATCAGATGCTGAAACCAGTGCACTACTGCTAGAGACACACTTTCCCGGGTGCCAGATTAGCGACACTCACAACTGGGAAGTGTATACAGAACGAGCATGCAGTAGTCAAGATTGGACCGTAGCCCTGGACCTCATCAACAGAGAGAAAGTGTTATGGGCTATCAACAGCTTTCTTCCCTTCAAATCCGCAGGGCTAGATGGAATCTTCCCCGGCCTACTAAGATGGAGCGGCGATATCCTAGCAGACCATCTTGTTAACATATTCAGAGCATGCGTCGCTCACCGATACGTACCACGGAAATAGAGGCAAGTGGTATTCATTCCAAAACCAGGCAGGAGCGACTACACTTCAGCGAAATCTTTTCGGCCAATAAGCCTCACGTCGTTCCTCCTCAAAACACTAGAGAGGCTATGTGATAAAGAAATAAGAGGAAACACTCTAGCTCACAAACCTGTACACCCACATCAACACGCCTACAGCCAAGGCAAATCTACAGAATCGGCGCTCCACAGCGTTGTATCGCGAATTGGAGATGGATTAACCGCAAAACAACCGACGCTGGGCGCCTTCATTGATATAGAAGGAGCTTTTGACAAAACCAACTTTAACAGTATAACCGAAGCACTAGAAGCGTATGGGGTCGCTCCAACGCTGTCAGAGTGGATAAACAATATGCTGAAATACAGAGCGATACAACTCTCAGTTAACACAACAACCAGGGGAATTGTGGCCAGAGGCTGCCCACAAGGTGGTGTACTTTCGCCACTCCTATGGAACATAGTGGTAGACGACTTAATACGAAAACTGAACGGCAGAGGGCTATTCACAGTGGGATATGCAGATGACCTTGCAATTCTCGCGACCGGATGCTTCGAGGACACACTATGTGACCTCATAAGATCTGCCTTCAGAATAATCGAAGAATGGTGCATAAGTCATGGTCTATCGGTCAACCCGACAAAAACAGAACTCATAATGTTAACTCGCAAGAGAAACTCAAACAACCTCAGACTACCGAAACTTTTCAACACCGAAATAAAACTTACCAACGAAGTCAAGTATCTAGGGGTCATACTAGACAGCAAATTGCTGTGGAACAAACACCTTGACTACAAATTACAACGAGCATGCGCATGCTTCTTCCAATGCAGCAGAATGCTCGGAAAGACATGGGGACTCTCCCCAAAAATAACACTGTGGCTATACACCGCCATAATCAGACCAATAATAACATACAGTGCCATCGTATGGTGGACCCGGACTGAACTAAATACCGTCATCAACAAGCTGCAGAGATTCCAGAGAATGGCATGCTCAGCAATAACAGAATGTATGAGAACAACACCGACAGCCGCCCTCGAAGTAATTCTCGGGCTGGCCCCCCTAGACCTCTACATAAAACAAGAAGCGACCATGGCCGCAATACGGCTGGAACACCAGGGCCTGTGGGTAACCACTAGGAGCCCACATGCATCGATCTTAGAGCGAGATATAGCTTATGAGCGCTCAGGGAGCTACTTGCGTGTTGTGAGTCCTATGCTCAGGCACATGGCCTACTGTACAATGTTGCTAAGAGCGAATTCATGGTCTTTAAGGCGGTGAGTGGTAAATGTCCAGATTCTGTACCTGCAATTAGGCTTAACGGTAATGAACTAAATCGTGTTTACCAGTTCAAATATCTGGGACATTACGTGACTGACGACCTTAAGGATCATGTTGATATTGAGCGGGAACGTAGGGCGCTGGCAGTTCTATGTAACATGTTGGCACGCAGGTTTGCACGTTGTAGCAAACAAGTTAAGGTAACGCTTTTTAAAGCGTATTGTCAAGTGTTTTACACGTGCAGCCTGTGGACCAACTATACTTTGCGGACTATCAGCGCCCTGCGAGTCCAATATAATAATGGGTTCAGGATGTTGATGGGACTGCCCCGTTTCTGTAGTGCTTCTGGCATGTTCGCACAAGCACACGTTGATGACTTCCATGCCATCATTAGACAGAAGTCTGCCTCGCTGCTCTGCAGAGTGCGGGCCAGTTCCAACTCCATCCTGAAAACCATTGCAGGGAGATACGATTCACCTATATTGTATGATATTGTGCGAAGATGTATCTCCAACAATAGGCTTGTAACATTATAAAATACTAACATAGTTTTTAAGATATCTTTTTACTAACCCCTATGGATGTACTTGTCCGAAATAAAGATTATTTTATTTATTTTATTTATGAACCACTGCTCGCCGCTCCGTGTGATAAGATCTCCAAACAACATTTATTTAAAAAAAACTGCCATGTACAACTTCATGAAGAACAGAGAGATCAATCGGGAATCAACGAGGTCCGAATCTACACCGATGGCTCAAAAACCATACAGGGAACGGGCGCAGGAGTTCACTCCCTGAATCTCAACATTAACATATCTATGACACTAGGCTCACACAGTTCTATCTTCCAATGCGAATGTGTGGCCATCACGGAGGCCGCCACCGCGATCGATAGGAGACGGATTGAAGGCTACAGGATACGAATCCTCTCCGACAGCACAGCAATACTTAGAGCCCTAGAGAGCAATAGTTGCAACTCCAGGCTCGTTTACGAATGCCACCTGGCTCTCGAAAGAATATCCATAAAAAACACAGTGACCCTACAATGGATAAAGGGGCACAGTGAATCGCTGGGCAACGATGCTGCAGATGAGTTGGCTAGAAGAGGGTCGGGAACCACCACGGAAGGTCCATCTCCATTTCTCCCTCTACCATTCTCACAACTAAAAACATGGATGCGGCTTCGCACGAAGAGCCAACATAATAAACGCTGGGCACGGACAACGGACTGTAGACAGTCGAGAGCAGCCCGACCGGCCATCTCGCCACGTCTGACACACCGCCTGCTCAACCTACAAAGATTGGACCTTCGGACCATCGTGGGAATCCTAACAGGACACTGCCCCCTGAACAAACATCTCTACAACATCGGAGCAACAGACAGCCCACTTTGTAGGGGATGTCTGACCGAAGAAGAATCTGCTGCCCATGTAGTCCTGGAATGTGTGGGAGTAACAGCACAACGTAAGGAAATCCTCAACAACCCGAGGTCACTCCGCGAAGCCTGCGAAGACCCCAGGAAACTTCTGTGCTTCTGGGCGGAGTTGGGCTGGCTATCTCCGTAACCGTCCGACTCTCACGCATAATGGACCAACTTAGAGTTCAAATGCGGAAATGGGAGTCCAATTACAATTACAATATTCATAACGTAAACACTAGACATAAGCATAAGTTAGTCGGCCCATATCATGGTTTACATAAAGTTCACAATACATATGCGGGTCTAGTTTATACTTTTTTTAAAAACTCTTCCTCTTCATCTTTATCTTAGCGGTTATTCCGGTTGCATCTGCGGCGTTGGCGTTGGAACCCAGGGTCCGCTTTCCCGCTAAGTCTCCTTCATTTCGCACGATCTTTAGCATCCTGTGGTGTGAGGTTGTTGGCACGCATGTCATCTCTTACGACGTCAAGCCTAGTGTATGGGTCTGCCCCGTTTACTCGGGCCAGGCGGAGGTGACATGGCAAGACATTTGTTCCCCGCGTAACATGCCGGTTTTCGTAAAAAGTGGCCGTATCAGCGTAGGCAACATTTTTTAATAAACTACCTATTAATATAATATGACGACCTCGATGGCGTAGTGGTTAGTGTAACCGACTGCCACGCCTGAGGTCGCGGGTTCGATTCCCGCACAAGTCAAACATTTGAGTGCATGAACATGGATGTTTGTCTTGGTCTGGGTGTTTCTATGTATAATATGTATGTATTTACAAAAAAAAAAGTATATATGTATGTTTATCCATTGTCTAGTACAAGCTCTGCTTAGTTTGGGCTAGATGGTGTCGTGTGTATGTGGTTAGAATATTATATTATTAATTTACCATTGCTTAAATTTAAAAACGCCGTTAAAATACAGCTCATTCGGAAGGGTTATTATACAGTCAACGACTACTTAACTGACAAAAACTCATGGCATTAGTTGCATGTTGCATTCAGGATTCAAAGATCTGTATTACCTATAAGTCAATTTAGTAATATGAAGGTACCTCGTGATTATATGTGATGTTATCAAGTATCCTATATAATCATTTTGATTATTATTGAAAAATACAAAGCCACAACCGCATTTAGTCACGGACTGCCTTTGCATTGTCACAAAGTGTAAGTGTATGCGCCATCGTGTCATCCTACCAAATTATTAAATCTTTATAATATTATTAACTTATTATTCTTATCTTTAGTTTTTTAAAGTCAGTAGCATATGGTATAATGGTTGCAACACCTTGTTGATATGAGTTGTAAAATACTGAAATTATATTTAATTGGCGATTTAAAAGTGGCCGTGAGTTTCTTACAGGTATCTTCTCATAGGCTCTACCCTTTGCCTGAACCTAACAACTAACCTAAATGTAGCTTCAGTAATTTAGTAAACTGACTAACCTATACAGTGTGACCCGCGTTAAAGTGCAACCCCGAAAATGGGTGAAATTAGACCGAAAACTATCGACGAAAATGGGTCTGAAAAACTTCTAAAAAAAAACTAATTTTTTTATACGCCACTGAACATTTGTTTCCCGAATTTTGACCTCTATGTACAAATAAATTTATTCCTCCCAAACTAGCTGGCCGATTTTGATGAAATAAACGACAAATCAATGCCAAGTATTTAGCGATGAGGATAAAACAAAAAAAAACAACAAAAAATGGCTTTAAATACTTCATTTTTTTAAATACTTGTGGAAAAAGTCACTTTTTTTCACTGTTTTTTTCAATCAACTCAAATTTCTATGAAATAAACCCCTACATCTTGATTTGTTTTATAATTTGTTATTATTCTTGACTGTATTAATTAGCTTTCAAAAAAAAAAAAACAAACATTGTATCTCTAAAAATACAGGAGTTACGAATTTTTAAAGTTCACTACTCAGAATGGGCAAATCCAGGTAGAGACCCTTTTTTTATTCCTTTGTTATACCGGTGGTCGGCTGCTATTGTGTTCAATGCTTGGGGAAAAGGGAAGGGGTATTGGTACAGTCCGGCAGTCGCCCGCGCTAGTCCGCTCCGATCACATCGCTGCTGCTGTACGTCAGCTGTTGTTCTCGCATTAAAGTTACAGTTTTTCGTTGAGTTTTCGTTATTGACTACTTGTTACGTTTTTGTTATTGACTGTTTGTTACGTTACTCGACTGTTTTCGTGGTTGTGCTGGGTTGAGATGCCGCGATTAAATGCATTCTCCCCGCGAGAAATCGCTGACATCCATTATTATTATGGAATGTATGGTGGACGCACAACAGTCGCTCGATCGGCATACGTAAATGCATTTCCGAACAGACTTGCACCGTCGGCAAGGAACTTCCAGGAAGTTCATCGGAAGCTCTCCGACATCGGACTTGGATTACAACACACAAGACGTGAACAAGAATCCATTGTAATCGACACAGCGATAGAAGAAGCGGTTTTAAGTATCGTTTTTGCCACTCCTACTATTAGTACGAGGCGTTTAACTTTACTTCACGGCATATCACAAGCCTCAGCGTGGAGAATCTTGAAGAAAGAAGGTCTACATCCATATCATTATCAAAGAGTCCACGATTTGCACGGGGATATGGATTTCCAATCAAGGTGCGTTATGTCGATCTGGCTACAACGACAAATTCGTCGCAATCCACAATTTTTAAAAAAGATTTTATGGATGGATGAGTCGAAGTTCACCAGGAATGGCATCACGAACGCTAGGAATTTGCACGAGTGGACACATGATAATCCACATCTGAAGAGGGCCTCGTCATTCCAGGTGCAATTTTCAATAAATGTTTGGGCAGGTCTACTCGACGACATGTTGATAGGACCAGTAATTTTACCAGCGACATTAAATTCGGAACGATTCCTAACTTTATTAAGGGATGAGCTTCCCCGTCTGTTAGAGGATGTGCCGCTGGCATCGAGACAGGGCATGTACTTGCAAATGGACGGCTGCCCTGCTCACTACGGGCGCAATGTCCGTGAATTTTTAAATAATAATTATGCCAATCGCTGGATTGGGCGCGAAGGCCCAGTGGGCTGGCCAGCCCGCTCTCCTGATCTGACGCCGCTCGACTACTTTCTATGGGGCCACATGAAGCAAAAGGTGTACAGTGCACCTGTGAATTCAGAGGCTGAGCTTCATGACCGCATCATGAGGTGCGCTGAAGAATTGAAAAATGAACCGCAACTTATACGGAGGGCCACACAACACATATCATTACGCGTGGCAATGTGTTTGCAACAACGCGGAGCACATTTCGAAAACCTAATACATTATAGGGTAAAAGTGGGATAGTTGCCCTAGGCGGATTGATGCCCCAAAATTCAAATTATGACTTGCAAACGTTCTATGATCGCAGTTAATACTTATAAGCAAAGAACACCCCCCATCCCGCTAGTGTGCGAGCGGCAACCGCTGTGATCGGACGTGTTGCGTGTTCATGAAGAAAGATCGACGGGCTCGCTCACAAAGATCGCGGATTACGAATCTTGATATTTTAGAAACGCGTGGAACTTTTCATTTCCAAAGGTAAGTTATATTATTTTATTATTATTTGCAAGTGTATAGTTTGAATATTACCGTCAGTGTAACATTTTGTCATTTTTTATAAGGGATTTTTTTATTTTAATTACGGCAACTATCCCTATTGAAAAGGATAGACGCCTCGTATTTTGTGAGTATAGATGCCCTTAGGGGCATCTATCCCCTATTGATTAAGTTGATGTTTGCTGATGTTTAGTTGATGTTTGTTGATGTTTGTTCATGTTCCCATTTCATCTTTTCAGAAATGCCTCGCAAATATATTAGAAAGGTTGGAGTTCGTCCACGAGCTGAATGGACGCAAGAGGCATTAATAGCTGCAATAGACGAAATTTCGAGAGGCATTCTAGGAATTAACGAAATATCTCGTAGATATGGAATTCCCTCAAGAACATTGAGGCGAAGATTCGCTAACAAAAATACGGAAAAACTGACATTAGGTAATAAAGTTGTATGACATAAGTTCTTGTTAAGTAAAAAAAAATCGTATTATTCCTAACGTTGATTTTTTTTTATAGGAAAACACCCACTTCTTGATTTTGTAAACGAAAAACGTTTGGTGAGTCATATACAGAAATTAGAAAAAGCTGGTTTCCCTCCAACCCGGGACATGATTCGAAGATTAGCTTTCGAGTTTGCTGAAAAACTGGGTAAAGAAACCAATTTTAATAAAGAGACTCGAAAGGCTGGGCCGCATTGGTTAACATCATTTTTAGAACGTAATAAAGAGTTAAGTATTCGTCAGGCAGAAGGCTTATCAGTTGCAAGAGCACAGGGATTAAATCGAGATGAAGTTAACAAAATGTTTGAACTACTGCTTAAAGTAATGACAGAGCATGACTTACTGGATAAACCGGATAGGATTTACAATGTAGATGAGACAGGTGTCCAGTTAAATAACTCTACTGGAAAAGTCATAGCTACAAGAGGCGCAAGAGTAGTCCATTCTATAACTTCTGGTGAAAAAGGTGAAACTTTATCAGTAATAGCATGCTGCAATGCTGTGGGGAACTTTCTTCCCCCAGTAGTCATCATTAAAGGAGTAAACAAGAAACCAGAATTTCAGGATGGGCTCCCACCTGGATCAGAAGTCTATATGAATAGAAAATCCGCGTACGTGAATGCTGAATTATTTCACAAGTGGCTGAAAGAACATCTTGTACCTAAAAAACCAATAGGAAAGATTATTTTGATTCTGGATGGTCATTCATCTCACACGAATGCTATAGATATGCTTCAAACTGCCGAAGAAAATGATATAATTTTATTTTGCCTACCCAGCCACACCACTCAAGCGCTGCAACCACTGGATCGCAGTTTTTTTAAGCCTTTTAAAACATTCTTTGCTGCTGAAACACAAAATTGGGTAGTGTCACACAAGGAACGAAAGATTAATCGATTAGTTGCAGGAAAACTTATTGGGAATGCGTGGACCCGAGCAGCCACGAGTTCCAATGCGATTTCGGGATTTAGGGCTTGTGGTATTTACCCTTTCAATCCCTCTGCAGTTCCAGAGAGCTTTTTTGCAATATCTGACATTTCTTTGAGTAATCAAACGCCTACAGAAGACAATGCAGGTGAAAATGATGCACCAGAACCGGAACAAGTTTCATCTAATAGATCAAGTCCTGTAGTTGATCGAGTTCTTTCTAACGTTACTCCTAATTATATGGATATTTATTATAGAAATGAAGAAGCTCTTGAGCAGGAACCAGGTCCATTCAATGTACAAACTCTGGGAGTCGGTCTAAATCTATCCAACGTTTCTCCTTGTAATACGGATCGACCAGATAGGAGATTTTCTAATTCAAGCCCATCTATTCTTTCACAGAATAATAATATTATCAACATTGAGGAACTAGAAACACCAAGCAAATATTTGCAAGAATCTTCGCCGGTGCCAATTGTTCCGGTTCCATTTCATAAGAGAGGAAAACAATCAGCTGCAATTTTAAACAGTAAAGAAAATATTGAAGCGAAGAAATCTAAAGTTAAAGGTAAAGCTACTCCAGGAATACGTTGTAAAAATAAATGTCGAACAGCTACAGCTGATGTACAGAAGAAAGTGTTACGAACTGCAGTCAAGTTTCCAAAGAAGATTCCAGCCAAATGTATTAAGAAAAGAAAGGGCATTAGAGAATCTAGTGATGAAATGACCATCTCGGATATTTCTAATGAATCTGATTCAGATATCGACCAGGCGAGAGCAGGTGAAATTGTTCTACATAAAAAAAAACAGAGATCTCAAGCTAAGATTCAGAGTAAAGTTCCAGCAAAAAATAATAAGAAAAGACGAATAGAATACAAGGAGTCGAGTGATGAAATATCGATCTCAAATAATTCGGATGAATCTGAGTCAGAGGCATACAAGGATTGGGAATGCAAAGAATGCTTTGAAGAATATAAAAAGACCAAATCAACTGTAGATTGGATACAATGTGTAATGTGTAAAAAATGGCTACATGAGGATTGTACCATGTACGGCGACTATTGCAATAAATGCGGTAGGATTAAACGAATGAGTACGAAAAAAAACAAGTAGACTGAACTGTAGAAATACTTTTTTTTTCTGAAGCTGATTAATATAAGAACTAATAATAATTATATACCAAAGTGAAGAAGTGAAATATACCTAAGTGAAGAAGTAGAATAAACCAAAGTGAAGAATAATTTTTTTTCTGAAGCTGATTAGTGAAAGAATATGAAAATTAAAACCAAAGTGTAATGTGCCATAACTAAATATTAAAATAAAACTTGTTAATTATAAATATGCTTTGATTTATACCTAAGGGCAACTATCCTCATAGTGACAACAGCATCGGGGCATCTAACCCATATAAGAGGCATCTATACTCAGAACTAGTACTGTAACTTTTGTTTTTTTCTATATGTATAAGCAATAGCTGCATTGAATTTCTTTTTAAAATATAATAAATAATAGACCAATGTACGATAATATTGAAAAATTGGTTTAAATATAATTAATTTGTAGGAAAAAAAAATCAATTTCAAAATGTGGGGAAACTAAAAACTATCCCACTTTTACCCTAATCTAAGTCAACAATAATTAATAATAAATCATTGTTTTTGATAAATTTTTGTTTTATTTCAACTGTCAACTAAAACGGAATAAGCTCATTGGAAGCTTATTTCGTTTTGTTATACACCCCAAGCATTAAATACAATAGCAGCTGGCCACCGGTATAACAAAGGAATAAAAAAAGGGTCTCTACCTGGATTTGCCCATTCTGAGTAGTGAACTTTAAAAATTCGTAACTCCTGTATTTTTTGAGGTACAATGTTTGATTATTTTTTTTTTGAAAGCTAATACAGTCAAGAATAATAATAAATTATAAAACAAATCAAGATGTAGGGGTTTATTTCATAGAAATTTGAGTTGATTGAAAAAAACAGTGAAAAACAGTGACTTTTTTCACAAGTATTTAAAAAAATGAAGTATTTAAAGCCATTTTTTGTTGTTTTTTTTTGTTTTATTCTCATCGCTAAATACTTGGCATTGATTTGTCGTTTATTTCATCAAAATAGGCCAGCTAGTTTGGGAGGAATAAATTTATTTGTACATAGAGGTCAAAATTCGGGAAACAATTAGTTTTTTTTTTAGAAGTTTTTTAGACCCATTTTCGTCGATAGTTTTCGATCTAATTTCACCCATTTTCGGGGTTGCACTTTAACGCGGGTCACACTGTATATTTTGACGTTCATAAGTGTTACTTTGTGACCTAAATGAATAAATGATTTTTGACTTGACTTTTTAATGTATTTGATATTTTGAATTCTCATAGATTCAACCGATCTGGATTTAAGAGAGCCATCTCTCTAAAAAATAAACTGAAAATATTTAACTTTAATATAAGCAATGGCCTCATCAATAAAGGCCTGAAAATTTTCTCTAATGTGAAAAGGATTATTAAAAGGCGTAACAGACAACCACGAATAATATTAATTATTAGAAAAATCAATATTGGAATCGAAAAGCAAAATAGGATTCTTAGGATTGATTGTGTGCTTCGAAAGTTTAAAATCCGCTTTCTAAATTTTGTTGAGGCAGATTCTAAATTAATATTCTAGTAATAATATTCTATCACATACACACAACACCATCCAACCCAAAGTATGTATTATGGGTACTACACAAATTGAAGTATATATCGACGGCCCCTACGTATATAAAGACATGTCTAAAATAGCATTTTTTCATTTCATAATATACTTCAGTTTATTGATATATGATATCTTTCCACGAAATTTAGATTTTTTGTAATTATTTATTCAAAACATACGGAAACGTATATGAAGACAAATATCAGAATTCTTAAGTATTTGTGATCGTATTTACGGACATCTAGACATAAAGCCTTATATCGTGTTTTAAATTACGCGCCATTTCGCGTGAACGCGGACTTGTCAAACTTAATGTCATTTTCATCGAGTATTAGTCGTGAGCGTGTTTATACCTGTTGTCGTGCAAGATTATATTTTAATAGCCATTTTATTTCGTAAACAGTGTATTGTTTGAATTGATATAGCATTATAACTTTAGAATATGAGTAATAATAGATCTAAGTTACTAGTAGATATTGCAAATTCCAAGAATAATGCTTTACATGTTTGTGAAGCTCAAGATTTGATAAATTATTTCGATGCAGTTGTTGAAGGTAAGTCATACATATTTATACTTTCCTTAAGTAATATTAATGTACTACGAAATTATTAAGTAGTACTGAATGAAATAATTTGTGTATGTGTGTACTGAGGGCCCACTTTTATTTTTGCGGATTTTTGCAGTTTAACTAACAATAGTGATTAGTAAAAGTTGTGGAAATATTTGTAAAACGAATATTAAAGTTTGTAAAGACTTCATTCAAAAGATATATTGCCTTAAGTGGGTCCCTCGGTTCACACACATTAGCTCCCAAATCTAGATATATAATGAATTCACCAACAAATTTTAGTTATAGACCTTTAGTAAAACATGAATAAACATCTACACAACATTAAAAAACCTAATGTGAATAGATAATAAAAAAATACAAACGCCTTTCTGTGGTCCCTGAGGGACCACATTAATTTATGTCATAATTAATAGATTATAACATGAACATTACATATTCATAAGCCAATCTTTAGTAAAAATTACAAGAGAAATTTTAAAACTAAAGAAATATCACAAATATTGGTAAGTATTGTAAACTTTACGTTTTTGTTGGTGGGCCCTCAGTTCACACACTACGCAAATGCTAATTGTTTAAAATATAATTAAATACAACAATTACAAAAATATAGAGCCTTTCAGTGCTTAGTAATTTTTTTATACTATAGATCTGTATTTATCTTATCGCTGGTTTCATTGTTATTTTATCAAAAATGTACAAATTAGGTTTTCCATAGTAGTAGGTTGTCCATGTAGTCAAGACATTTTATATGATTGTTTTAATTTAATTTGATTTGATTATGTATGAGTTTATTATTTGATATTAGTTTCATTTTCGTAATATTTTTTATTACATTGTTATTAACGAATTGTTTATCTTATTTGACTTTTTATAAACGTAAACATTGTCTACTTATGTAATTTCATTCTTTAAATTTTCGCATGCCTAGTAAGGGTGAAATGTGTACTAATTATACATGTAACAACTTTTGTCAACCATTTCTATAGCGAATAAATGATTCTGATTCTGATTCTGAAGAGATAATATTGTTTTAAGAACCATTACATACGTTAAGTTTCAAAGTTCCTGCATAGTCGTAAAGTGTGAAATAAAAATGAACAGTTGTTGTTGTATGTGGGTAGTTTAGAATTTTCATTTATTTGCGGACGTTAAACTGTCAGCTTGTTGCTTGTCGGGATATCGCTCACTTACGCGTATTAATTTTAAACATTTGTGTTTCCGTGGCAAATTTACTTACCAATCCAATTCATTGTGCTATTATTTTACCAATTTTATTATTGCGAAGCAGTGGGAATGGATTTGTTATTAATATTACTGTTTTCCCTGTTGTTTATCTGGTAAGTACCTACTTGATACAAAGTACAATTTGATCATTATTTAATTCCGTGTTAAAAGGAATAAACACTAACAATAATATATGTCGTATTGTGCAGTGATAACAATTCTGCGGGTCGGCCACCAAATGTACCTTATGGACGTCAGAAAGAGATATTTTTGAAATATGCCAAACGCTTGGAAGATCCAAATATTAAATACAATGATCTAATATTTACATTAATGTCCCAAGAACTTGACCATAAAATGTCACCCATGGCTTTATATTTATCATTTAAGCGGCAAAAAGATAATATATTTGCCACAGATTACCAACAGTCTAATAATGTCGAAACTTTGCCATCAGCGTCGTGTAACAGTCCACCATTATCAACGGATTTAGCAATCACTAAGAAACAAAATATTTCAAAAACATTTTCTTTTTATCTGGACGTCTATGATTGGAAGAAAATACAACCAATGGTGGGGATTAAGAAGAGGACTGGTTCGTCATCATACAGAAGATATAAAACATTACCAAAATACAAATGTTAAAAGAAAAAATATGGGTAAACTCAAAATTACCCTGTACATTAACTCTTAAAAAAGGTTGTATTCGTGAGAATTACATACAGTTATTTGGTAAGTGCTCACAGTGTAGTGCACATATTGTTGTAAATAGTGAAACTACTACTGAAAATCTTTTCAAAATTACTTGTACAATTAATAATTTTGATGGGTTATATGAACACAAAAAAAATATCAAATCAAAATTAACACCTTATAGGAGACGACAACTGGTTAAAGAATTACAAAATAAACCATCAGTATTGGTCCGAAACATTTTGGCTTCGAAATTAATTACCGATGATAATATAACTCCACCAATACTCCCTTTATCTGCAGCTTTTAGAAAAATTAAATCTGACCGTAGAAAGGAACCTTTGCCCCATTCTGATCAAATTTTATCATTGTTAATAATGGCGAAATCCATCGATGACGATAAAAAAGAAATACGCGAAATGTGTGTTTTTCCGAATTTTCGTTTATTGTTTTGGTCTGATAATCAAATCCAATATTATAATACCTATCAGGCTAAATTTTCAAAAGTTACCTTGACAGTTGATGCTACTGGGTCTTTTTTCGAAACCATATACCTTCCTGATAGGACTCCACTTACAAAAAAAATGTTTCTTTATGCAGGACTTATAACAGGAAACGAAAAATTGAAATCTGTTCCCGCATTTCAGATGGTAACTGATTCACATTCCCAGGATACTATATTATATTGCTTAAAAAAATGGTTAACTTTTGTAGATAATCCACCGCAAGAAGTCATTATAGACGATTCTGCAGCTTTGATTTCTGCTTGTGTTCAGGCGTTCGCGTTATATTCTTGCACAAAACTATATATTCAACATTTATTTTCTGTTTTTGAAGGTAATTTTTCTTACAATGATACCAAACCAAAAGCATTTATCAGGTTGGATACTAGTCATTTCGTCAAGAATCTTCATCGCAGTTTTGATAGTAAAATTGATTTACGTTTGAAATATTTCTACATTAAGTGCGTATTATTTTTAAAAATATGTGAAAATTATCAATTACTTAAAAACACTATTATTGATATTATTAGTGTTGCACTCACCCAGTACGATGGCGACTATAGTACGAACATTGAAGACGAAACCGCAAAAAGCCGTCTTAATAAATTAATTCATAAAATTGAGTTAGATCTTAACTTAGGTACTGAAAATGTAGAACAAAATGAATCTCATGATGCTCACGCACTTAATGCTGATGATTTAGAATTCACTGTTTGGTTTGATACTGTTGTTGAAGACGTAAAAAGACAAAACAAAAACATAATATCAAACAACACGAATGAATATTACTACCCTCCGTTTATTTCTACTTTCAAAAGAATATTATGGAAACTTCCGTTGTGGTCTAATTTAGCATGCTCACTTTTCGAATCGGATAATAAAGCACCATCTTCATCAGGAATTGAAAGCCATTTTAAGACTTTGAAACACCTCGTATATAAAACTAAAGTACAAAAATACAGAGTGGATGAATTCCTAAAACTTCATGCAGAATATACTGACGGAGAAATTAAATTGGCCTTTGGTGATTTACATCATGATATTGTTAATAAATGAACTGTCGATAAAAAAAAGAGGAAAAGGAAATTGGCGTTGAAGAAAACAAAATGTCAGAAAAAAACGAAGTACACGACAACCTCAAATGTGACTAGACAATGTAGATCATTGGACCAACAATCACTGAAAGATCACAGGGAAATAAGTGAATCAGAACTAATACCAAAAATGAAAGATTTTAACGAGGACTCTATATTTGCAGATCAGCCGTCATTCGTTGAAAATTGGAAAGGGCAGGGTAGGCTTGTAAAAGAAAAATCTGTGCATAAATTAAAGTTTTTAAAAAATGGAAACCTTTGTGACTATGTGCGCGTTAATTCTGATTACGTGGAAATTAAAAATACTTGTGCCTTTGATTCAGTCATGTATATGCTTAGTTTAGGGTACAAGGAAAACGTATATATTAAAAATCTAATCGATGCTTTACAAGAAAAAATAATTTTACAATACATAAATAAGCTGTCTGATATTGATTGTGAAGACAACGATATTTACATGTTAAGGGCAAAAATTATTCAACTATATTTGCAAACACCGCCTTCCAGGGCAGGAGATCATTTGATATATCACTGTGAATGCAACGCTACAAATATTATCGAACGATTTCCTCTTCAAAGTTTCAGAAGTGCAGTCTTTACAAAACATTGTTCCAACTTGTTTTGTTCAATGCCTGCTATCAAACGAGATATTATGTTTTTGTGTTTAAATTTAAATATCATTCAGATTTTCGGTATAAGTTGTTTAGAGCAAGCAGTTGTTTTTGATGAAGAAACGAGAGAATGCGTGTATTGCAAAAGTAAGGTATATTTTAAACATGACTTGTCAGAATTCATATGCTTTGATTTAAACGGTACTAATGAACAGTTTTTATGTGATATCCCTCGTTCAATAATAGTTAAGGGTAAAATTTATTCATGTATAGGAGCAATCGAATTTGTCCCTCCCTTAGTTGAAGGTGGCATTGGCCATTACAAATGCCACTCATTAGTAAATGACAAAATTCAGTGTTACGATGATAACTGTAGTAGAATTTTTGAAAGCAGTAAGGAGACAATGTTTTTACATGTGATTTCATATGGTCTCATTGATGTCAAACCACAGAGCAAACAACAATAAGTCATCATTTATTCAATTTAATTTTCAATATGATTATATACGATTGTAGCTTATAAA
Organism: Catocala fraxini; assembly: GCA_930367265.1. Classification (NCBI taxonomy): domain Eukaryota; kingdom Metazoa; phylum Arthropoda; class Insecta; order Lepidoptera; family Erebidae; genus Catocala; species Catocala fraxini. Next base: position 18,813,233 of record OV884045.1, read on the forward strand.
TAATATAACCTATCACTTGTACAATATCCTAGTAATAAATGATCTTAAAATACATGAACAGTGCTTTTCTTTAAGTGTGGACACCCTATAACAGACTTAGTATGAAAATCAATAAAAATGTAAAAATGACAAAACAAAAACAAAACCAGTGATAAGATAAATACAGATCGATAGTATAAAAAAATTACTAAGCACTGAAAGGCTCTATTTTTGTAATTGTTGTATTTAATTATATTTTAAAAACAATTAGCATTTGCGTAGTGTGTGAACTGAGGGCCCACCAACAAAAACGTAAAGTTTACAATACTTACCAATATTTGTGATATTTCTTTAGTTTTAAAATTTCTCTTGTAATTTTTACTAAAGATTGGCTTATGAATATGTAATGTTCATGTTATAATCTATTAATTATGACATAAATTAATGTGGTCCCTCAGGGACCACAGAAAGGCGTTTGTATTTTTTTATTATCTATTCACATTAGGTTTTTTAATGTTGTGTAGATGTTTATTCATGTTTTACTAAAGGTCTATAACTAAAATTTGTTGGTGAATTCATTATATATCTAGATTTGGGAGCTAATGTGTGTGAACCGAGGGACCCACTTAAGGCAATATATCTTTTGAATGAAGTCTTTACAAACTTTAATATTCGTTTTACAAATATTTCCACAACTTTTACTAATCACTATTGTTAGTTAAACTGCAAAAATCCGCAAAAATAAAAGTGGGCCCTCAGTACACACATACACAATAATTTAACCTAACATTACTGTATTGCAATATAAATACGGACAAGTCAGACATGACTTCATTTACTACGATACATTTATAACGATATATTTAGCCACGGTTTGTATAAGCATGTATGTATTGTATGTTTGTTTGTATCTGTAAATGATATAATATCATCATACTTTATTTTAATTATATTGAACTTTATTTTTAATTTTTTAGATTAACTAGGTAAATGAAGTCAAGTCTTACATGTCCGTTTATACGTTTATTGGAACAATTAATTTACAGAGTTGTTTCCTATTTACGTTTAGTGTTCAACAATTTTTATATGTTTGTTTTAGCGGAACACGTGCCTCAAAACAACACCAACTCACACCAACTTCATTCTCTGAATGGAAGGAACAAACAGCAACGGAAAATATCCATCGCGCTTGAACCTGAAGTTTCATTTTATAGTGAACAAACATCAACTTCATGTAATTTGCTATCTCAAAGTGATTTAAATTATATTACCGACACGATAGCTGATATTTGTAGCAATGAATTTGATGATATTCGTTGTGACGAAAATCCTACCAACGTAAACGATATTTCTACATTATTTATTGCAAGAGGACAACTTTACGCCTTTAAATGTTGATGAAGACTTTTGTCTAGAAATTTTTTCTCATAACACGCCTGATAGCCTAATCAAAACACTAATACCGAGCCCATACACTACTTTTGGAGATATTGATGACGAGTATGATTCATATCGTGAGAGTACCTACTCCAGTTTTATCAGATACTTCATTCAGGTCCAGTCCCTTAGCATCCAACGAATTCTCTGGCTCTTCAACACCCCATTCAAAGAAAAAGAAGCGCTTGTATGTAAAAAAAGGCATTAATTAAGAACAGAACTACTAATAAATGTAATCGGCTTGATGTTAAAAGAAAATTGCTTGTAAATTTAGGTAAAAGTCATATTTCTCGTTCAGGTAAAGAGTAGATGGAAAAAAAATGAAACCTTGTAGCACAAACTGTCGATTGAAATGTTTTGAAAAGTTCGACACCTACGTCCACGCGAGAATAATCTTTGATTAATTTTGGGATATAAACTTTATTTCTGAGAGCATTTTTACTTTGTTTTATATCTCATGTGCTAAAGTAATTTTAACATCAAAAAAAGATTCTTATTGTTGATTGAACTTTAAATTGTGTATTGTGTTAGTTGTAAGATTTAGTTAGGACGTAGAATAATTTATAAAAAACGGGGGAACGGGGAATCCATGCCGGATCTCCGCCGATAGTAAAACTTATTCTCAAACACTTGTAAATTTATAAGAATTTTACTCTTGTGTCTTTGTCTTAACTGTTTACAACTCCACTGTTGGAGTGGAATTTTAATTTCTTTTAGTAAAAATAATTTATTTGTTTATATTTTTCTATCTGTGTTCTTTGTATTTACCACAGAAGGCCAATTAAATGTGATAAAAGACCTTCAAAAGGTAATAGATAGAGGCTAAGTTAATTTTAAAAAGAGTCCCAAGGACAGGCTTACCCTCGAATACATTGAAACTAAACAAGAGCTGTTACAAAAGAATTGGGACCTCTTTAGAGAAAATTATACCATGTCTACGATTGATTCCCAATTCTTAATTTCCCACGTGTGTAATTTTTCAAATTATTATCGAGACGAATTCTTCTTTATTCAAATTCTTAATTATAGATAGTACGAATTCTGCTTTTTACAGAAGACAGTACAGTTAGGCATAGTGAAATTATATTTATATAATACATATATTAAGTAGCAATTAAATTTAATCTATGAAGGAACCTATCACCTATTTACTAAGAAACTCATTACGTAATCAATCAAAGAGATTAAAATGTCAAGTATAAACGTCAATAAAATTATCAATTCAAGATCTCCCGTCCTATGCGTGAATAGTTGCATAATTATAAACCTGTGATTTAAACTAAATAACTATGGCTTCCTCGAGTGCGGTAGTCGTCGATTTAAATTTCGTTAACGTAGGAGGAAAAGGGAAAAAAAAGTTAGTACGTGGTGGCTATCAATATTATTTTCAAGCAAAAAATAAAAACGGAACACAGATTTGGCGTTGTTCTAACAAAGGAATACGGTGCAATGCGTCTGTAACCCTGAACTCTGCAATGAATTCAGTATTAAGAGAAAGTAGCCATACGTGCAAACCAGACTTTTCGAAAAATAAAGTAACATTTGCTGTTAATAAATTAAAAAACCGTTGCCGCACAGAATGGAAGCCAATTTCAGAATTATACGAAGAGTCTATGAAGGGTTTAGATAGCGATTCGGATTCAAGCGAAAACTTGGAACCACCGCCATTCAGTTCAATAAAAGACGCATGCTACTCCGCACGTAAGGCTGCTTTAGATATTTCCAAATTGAGGTTCGGAAGTGTTCAGGAAGTCAAGATTCCGGATCTACTTCGTAAGAATTTTCTTTTACATGAAGGAGAAGGAGATGACAATTTTTTTATTTTTGGTAGTCCAGGGTGCATGAAGTTAATTAGTAAAACAGATTTGTATTTAGCTGATGGGACATTTCGAAGCGTACCAAAACCTTTCGAACAATTGTTTACGATTCATGTAGACATTGGCAGTACAAGAGAAGTGACTACAATAATACCAATATTTTTTTGCTTATTACCTAACAAAAAGGAATCGACTTATACCGAAGTGTTTCGGGTTTTGAAAGAAAAGTTTCATGTGACAATAACTTTTTTCAAAAGTGACTGGGAAACTGCCATTATGAATGCAGTCAAAACTGTGTATCCTTTGGTGCGTATAAAAGGTTGTTTTTACCATTTTACGAAGGCGATTTGGAAAAATGCAGACAAAATAGGTATGGTAATCGATAAACAGCACAGAAGGATAGTAAGACTGACAGCTAATTTAGCTCTTCTACCTGTTCAATTTGTTCCAGAAGCTTGGTTATTTATTTTGAACGAGGCTTTGAACGATACCATAACAGAAAATTTTGTGTCATATTTCGAAAAACAGTGGATGACAAAATTATGTTCAAATACCTGGTGTTGCTCTCATGAGCGCCACAGGACCACGAACGCCCTAGAAGGATGGCACTTCCGCCTAAACAAAAAGATTGGGAAGACAGATCTTTTCTCATATATACATTTTTTGAAAAAAGAAGCAACTTATTTTGAAAGAAAGATTAAACAAAATAAAGTATATACTGAGCCGCGGAAAAGACGATCAAAATTTATTATCAAAGACGCTAAAATTTGCAAAATTATAGAAGACCTACTAATTGGGAAAGTCACACCTGAAGAATGCTTGCGAAATTTATGTCGATTTAAGTAAATATCTATATATAAAAATAATATACCAAAAAAACAACCGACTTCAACTTGTTTATGGTTTTTCTCACGGATGTCACTGTCAAATCTGGACCAAATTAAAATGGGACCAAACGGGAAGCAGCAGCTTTCAAACACAAAAAAAATTGGTCCACTCAGAAGAATTTGCTGACTTTTTATCATTTCTTTGACGTTGATAAGTATCATGTATTTGATCTAAATGAATGAATTTGAGTTTGAGTTTGAAAGGCTTTTTTTTGTAAAATTTATATTTATGCTTGTGACTGTACTTATTAGAAATATTCAGAATTTGTACTATCTATAATTAAGAAAATGAGGCATTCGGAAAATTAAGAATTGGTGAAATTAAGAATTTGAATAAAGAAGAATTCGTCTCGATAATAATTTGAAAAATTACACACGTGGGAAATAAAAAATTGGGAATCAATCGTAGACATCATTATACCAAACTAAGAGAAAAACACTCAATTCAAGATGATGCGCTAGTCGAAATGTATGATAGTACAGAGGACACTTACGTCACTCACCAGAGTTTAATGAAGTCCATGTTGAGCAAATTGGCTAATAAAAAGTATTCTGATAAATGTACCGAGAATAGTAGTAGCGCATCGAAATCTAATTCTAATATTGCAAAATTGCCCAAAATAACAATACCTACTTTCTTTCAGTGGTAAATATGCCGAGTGGACTACGCGTTTCGCGATTTGTTTGTGTCACTCGTGCCTAACAACTCGAGCTTAGACAACGTGCAAAAGATGCATTATTTAAAGAGTCATCTCACAGGTGAAGCCGAGCAGCTGGTAAGGCACACACCAGTGAGTGATTCGAACTATGTTCAGTGCTGATCCCTGTTAGTGAAACGGTACAGTAACAAAAAATATTTAGTAAATTGTATTTTGAAACGTTTCTTTGCACAAAAACGCATGCACGTAGAGGCAGCGACTTATTTAAAGGAAATGCTTGAAACTGCATTGAAAGGTTATTTATAAACTTCTTTGATACAGCAATAGGCCCATTGTTACTATGAAAGCCAACTAATTAATTATTGTTGTTCTAGGTGTCTAGTTTGGAAAAGGAGATTTTCAGTTATTTCATTAATTTTGCGGTTAAGACTGTTGCATGCACATGCAGTTATAGTTGAAACTGCTGTACTGCACAATATCTGCCGGATGCACCGTATAGAGGATGTTCCTCCTGAGGTGGAGATACCACCAGAAGACATTATAGACCCACAAGAGAATGCTGAGCTGTCTATCAACAATCCTGAAGACATCTTTAAAATTTACACAACAAAGTTGCTAATGAAAAGTATTAATTAATATCTTTCTTTTTTAGCTTGGAGTGATGCAATGGTGGCACCATGACAAAGGTGGATATGGTGGATAGCAATGATTACATAAATATTTACCTTGTTTAATAAATAAAACCTATTTTTTTAATATAATAATGTTATGTTTTATTGAATTAAAGGTGTATGTAAAAGCATATCCATTAGTTAAGAAAGATAGCGTAAGTGTGGCTCGAGCGTTCGTTAACAACTTTATATTAAGGTATGGTATCCCACGTGAAATTGCTACAGTCAGGGGAACTGAATTCATCTCCAATACTATGCCTTCCGTGCACTTTCATAACTAAGTTTTGTTAACTGGTTAAGAAAAACCCTTTTTTATTATTGTTTTCACAACTGGTTTTTAAACAAGAATACGAAGTGTTCATTCATAACTGACAATCACAAATAGTTAAGAAACGAATAATTATGATTATGTTTTTATAACTAGCTACAGTCAGCAATAACATTTTTCCTTTAACCTTAAACCAAAATAAAAACAACAGAGTTAGAGTTTTTATCGAGAGTATTGCATGCGGAAAACGGATGAGGTTCTTATCTCAATAAATTATTATCTATTATTGATATGTAAACTGCAATGGCATGACATTGACATTGTCATTTTAGTATTATTTAGTTTTCTATTGCAATTGAGTGCAATTTATATAAAATATATAGCAACCGAAAACTTAAGTGATAAACTATGTCGCTTTCTAAGCCCACCATGGAGTTCATAACGACAAAAAGGGATCGCGAGAAACTACTATACGACGGCCGTCAGTACCATAAAATTAAAACTTATGTGAACGAAAATGTTTTTTGGAAATGCTACAATAAAACCGGTTGTAAAGGTAATGTGACATTAAGCAATGAAAACCATATAAGGTCACCCGGGGCTATTGTAGCCAAGGGGCAAATGTAGCTGATTGAAATAACTAGTTACCGTTTCGTTATTAAAATAAGTGACATCTGTGGCTGTAAAGAGAAACTTCAGTTGAGTTAGGTAGCAACAGATGGCGCAACTAACACTTAAACTGTTTTATCTACGGAGCATCTTTTTAATCTGCCATTTTGAAGTAATGTCAGTGATAAATGGTCGGTGGGAAAATATTCTCGAAAAAATTGTTTTTGTGCAAAATTAAGAGGTGTTTTGTAGCGAATCGTGAAACTAGGAAAGGTAAGTCATTTTTCATTTATTATTTTCATCCTACGGTTAGCTAAAATTATGATTTCTGTACCTACCTACGTTCACCCCACCAAAAATTGTAGGTGGGGTAATTGTAGCTACTTTGACAGCTACAATTGTGATGTCAAGAAATCGATTGAAAGAGCGACTGGTAATAAATTTGATAAGTTACCAGTCCTTTAAAACACGTGATTGTACAAGTGATATATAATATACGAATTTCTTAAAAAAACATCATAATCCGAAATGTTTTTTTTTTCTTACCTATCATACATATTTCGCAGTGCTTTTTTGTATGGGTGGTCATTTTTTTCCAAACTCCTATGGGAAATATGATTATTAGTGGGTAATTAATTACCAGTATAAACTAAATGATATAACTTTTTTTAGTTTGTAAGTTTGGATGTAAGGGACTACTAAACCCATTTTCAAAAATTATTTCTCTGATATTAAGCTACCCTATTCCCGAGTGACAGGGCGGGTAAAACTGCAGGTAATTTCTACTACACAATAATCATAATAGGGTAATAATGACATAGATACTTAAGGATGGTTACTGTTGTTGTATGGATATTTTAACAAACTTATTTTTATTTTATTTTAGATGGTTCGGCACTACAAGCGTAAAACTGAAAGTCCGTATTCAAGGGAGAATCTTTTGGAAGCAGTAGAAGCTGTGAAATCTAAGAGAATGAGCAGTTATCAAGCTGCAGAACATTTTGGTGTTCCCAGAGCCACGATTTATGCGCATGTAACTGGAACGCGTGGATTTAATAAACCAGGCAGGTCCACGGTGTTTCATAAAGATTTGGAACTGAGAATAGTTAACTGTATTCACGTAATGGAAAAGTGTGGGTTTCCGTTAACTGCCAAGGAAGTCATATCCTTGGTTAGCGAATTTATTCGACGAAACGGGATTGTGACTGCGTTTAAAAATGACATTCCAGGTCAAGACTGGTTCAGAAATTTTAGGAGAAGACACAATCTTTTATTAAAAAAGCCGCAATGGAAATCGCCAGAAGAAAGGCGTGCAATCCCTTCACGGTATACGAATATTTTGATATACTCGAAAACGCTATTCGTGATTTAGATTTATCGTCCGCACCCGATCGTATTTACAATCTTGACGAAACTAGTTTCTGTCAGGATCCATCAAAAAGTAAAGTTGTCGGAAAAGTTGGTCACCGTTGTACAAGAACAACTAGCTCACCAGGTAGAACCAATACCTCCGTTCTTCTTGCAGCAAATGCAAATGGTGATAAAATTCCGCTTCTCATTATTTTCCAAGGGAAATATTTGTGGAACGAGTGGTTATACCAAAATGAGAATGTAAAAACTGCGTATGCTGTAAGCAAAAAAGGTTGGATGGAGACTAGCATCTTTGAGAAATATCTAAAAGATGTTTTCGTACCTGCAATCGGGAGCAAGAGGCCAGTTCTTCTAATATACGATGGACATTCGACTCATACAGATTTGAGCGTAATTGAGTATGCAATATCTGAAGGAATCACAATCCTAAAACTGCCACCCCATTCTTCTGACGTGTTGCAACCTTTAGACTGCAGCGTAATGAAGCCTATGAAGGACAAGTGGGACCAGGAACTCATAAAATGGCAAAGAATGCATGTTGGCTTCAAATTGCCCAAAAATGAATTTGCTAGAATACTTACTGGCATTTGGGAGAATTTGAATCCAGTAATTATCTCAAATGGATTTACAAAGACTGGCATTTATCCAGTTAATAGAAATATGATTGGAAAAGAAAAATTTGATTCCTTATCATGGCAAAAGTGGGAGAACTATATACAATCGCAGCATAAAACTATATGCGCTGAAAATATTACAGGCAATGATGATAATATTATGGAGTATTATGACTTCGCATCAATGACAAAAGATGCAGACCTGGAAAATTCAGGAATTAACATATTTCAAAAGATTCCGAGTCTTGGAGATTTAGCACTCAAAGTTTTCAACCAAAGTTTCGCTCAGTTTCAGAATGACTGTGTGAATGCAGAAAATTGTAGTGGTATAGAAAGTAACTTAAAAATCATTGAAAAAGAAAATGAGCAACAGGAGAAACATCTACTAGACAATCAAAAAACCTTTGCTAATAAAGAGCTAGTTATATACGAGGAAGAAAAAAAAACAAAAATTACAAAGAAGGAAAACTATTGCGACGTTATAGCCGAAAATCCTAATATGACGATAAAAACACTTGAAAAAAAGCAGAAAGATACTAATGATAAGAATGACAGACAAGCTGAATGGAAAAATATATTGAATCCTACAACATTTGTACTTCCTATGAAAACTCAAAATAATAATAGTAACAGTGGCATCAAAATATTAAGTAACGAAGTAATAAAACCAGCACATCTCAATAAAGAACAAAACTATGATGAGGTTAACACAACATTTGAACAATTAGTACTTAGCCACATTTCACGAAACGATTTGCCAAAAAAACCAAAAAAACGTGTAGGCGCTGAAATTTTAACATATCCCGAAGTAGTTGCTCGCATGAAAAATGAAAGAGAGGAGCAGGAGACAATAAATATAACGAAAGAAAAGAAGCAAGAAATTTTGAAAAAGAAACTCCAAATGAAGAAAACGGAAATAAATAAAGAAAATGTAACGAAAACTAAAAAAAATAAAAGGAAGCAAAAACAAACTAAACAAAAGAAAAACAAAAAATGGTCTTCTGACAGTGAGGACACTGGGTCTTATAAGTCAATGGATAGTTCAGAAACTGAAGACATGGACACATTTTTGGCAAATATTTTACAAGATGAAGAGCTATACGAGGATGAGTATGAATTCAATGAAAACAAGACAAAACCGAAACAAGAGAAAGAACCAAGAAAAAACAACAAAGAAAAGAAATACCAGGAACAGGAAGAGAAGAAAAAGAATGAAGGAAAGGTAACCAAAACGAAACCTTTGAAAATTAAACAAAAACAGACTAAAGAAAAAACAACCAAAAAACGGGCTTCTGAAAGTGAAGACACTTTAAATGAAGAAGAGTTTCAGGAGAATGAGTATAAATATAATGAAGAAAATGAAAGTCCAAAGCCAGGGACAAGCAAATTAGATACATTAAAGAAACATAACATTCTAGAAGAAGGTACATTTGTGTTAGCAAAATTTGCGTCATATAAAGGCAAACAAGAATATAAATACGTATGCAGGATAGAAGAAATTACTTGCGACAAAATGGTGGTTCAAGGATTTAAATCTATCAAGAACAATAAAAGTAAATTTCGTTTAATTGTAAATGATTTATCTATTATAGATCAAAACGATGTTATCGAGTGTTTACCAGCACCTACATTTGATGCAAAAGTGATGGTGTACACGTTTTCCAAATATCAAAATGTAAAAGAAAAGTAAATTTCTTTAAGTATGTAACTTTTTGTTAACAAAATTTTTGTAATTTTTATAAATTTTCAATTCCTTTTTTTGTTTTTTTTTAATAAACCAACTTCGAGTAATTCGGAGATAAATAAATTGTAGGAAACCAAAGTTATCGACACACGTGTCCCAACACTATCATATATGGAATGTAGCTACATTTACCCCATGACAATACCTCAAGTGATTTTAAAGGAAATTGAACCCCATTACAGAGTATTAAAGTACAGAATTAGTTAAAATCTGTCGGATGGGACGTTCACCATTAGTTTGAGAAATGTAGGTTCAACAATAAAAGTTATATAGATGGATAGCTACATTTACCCCAGTTGGGGGGCAAATGTGACTATTGATGGCTTGAAGATGGAATTTGTTGATTTGAATATTAATTTATTAATATTTCATCAATATGAATTCGTTGACATGATGACTAAAACATGTCTTTGCAACAAAAAACACAAAAATAGCTATAAAGTAACTGCAAGCATTAGAAAAAAAATTAAAAAGTTTGAATTCAATTTTTGGTAGCTACAATAGCCCCGGGTGACCTTAAATACAAAGAAACAAGGAAAAAATGCGCCAAGAGTCTGCGAAAAACAGAAACCAGGACATGTCTCTACCACACAAAAACAAGATTCCTTTGAACAAGTTCAGAAAGCTACATCTGCTGGTATTAAAGGTAATACATCTTCAAAAATAATAATACTAGAAAACGTGTTAATTAAACCTGCAGCGTCAAGTTATAATAAAGAAAATAGAACAGTAAAAAAGGAATCGCAAGAAAAACTAAAAACATATGGAAAAAAGGAGCATTCAATTATCTTTGGAAATCATAATGAAACCACAAAAATTGAAATTAACCAAAGCCTACAACACTCACAAAAGCCGGTAAACTTAGATACATATGATCTTTGCAAGCTAGAAAATGGAGCTAAAACAAATGTTATGAACGTATCATTTCAGGAACTTTTATTGCAAAAAATAGGTCGCAATAATCCTCCCAAAACCAAAAAGAAGCGTGTTACTAGAGGCGCCGAAATTTTGACTTATAAGGAAGTTATTGATAGAATGGAAAAGGAACAAGAAGAGAAACAAGTGAAAGCAGAAGAGAAACAAGCCAGACAAAAGAGAAAATTAAAAAAGAAGTTGACTAAGAAAAAAAAAACTAGATATGAATCAGATAGTAATACTAGTGGTTCGTTTCAAAGCAACAATTCGTCAGAGGACGAAGACCCCGAAACTTTTTACAAAAGTTTGCTGGAAAATGTCTCAGATAATGATTCTATATACATTGAAGACAATTCACCTAATGTAACAACTTTTGAAAATCCTAAACGAGAACCAAGATATAAAAATATTGATATTTATCAAATATCTAAACAAGAAACTAAGAAAAATCAAAACCGAAAGATAAAAACATGTCGAACGGAAAAAAGAAATAAAGGTAACAAAAGAGAAAGTTATGTTCAAGAAGAAAGGCAGTGCGTGGTTTATAATATGTTGGAAGGCGTAGCATCTACTTCAAAACAGGAGTTTGTATTAGTACCAAAAGAAGGTGACTTTATATTAGCAAAATTCAGCTCTGCTTTGGGAAAGATAACTTATAAGTATGTTTGCTTAATAGAAGATATTACTGGAGACAAAGCTGTTGTGAAAGGTTTGAAGTCCTATAAACAAAAAAATACGTTTAAACTTATTAAAAATGATGTGTCAATAATTGATTTCACCGATATTATCACCGTGCTTTTTTTTTTTTTTTTTTTTTACGTGGGGGAATGCATTGACGCATACCTCTCCGCGGGGCGACGGAGAGGCTATGTCGGGCTCACCGGGGGAAAGATACCCCGGTAATACCGACTAAACCTACCACGGTGTTCCTCGACATAACCATAGACGGCGGGGCCGCGCGAATCGCTTTCACATGCAATCGCGACCCCGCCGAGGTTTCGGCCCGCCGTGTGAAACGGCAGGCCACTTCACAGAAAATACTTCCTCCACTGTCCCCCTGGGGGGGACAAAAACACGACACAGAGGCGCACATGGGAACACGCACGCCGCCTCTCGGACCTGGTGCTGAACGGATGGCGGGCAGACCCACAAAGCCCGCCATCCCCAGGTCAATCCTCAGGGTGGCTGGAGGTCATCTCGCGCCCTCCGGCGCCCGGTTCTGCGGTTGGGGAGAGGGTTTAAACGCTCCCTCTCCCGCTCCGCCGCCTCCTTGATGGAAATGACTTCCTCACAAAAGGAGGCGACGGCGTTCCACGACCTCTCACTCCGGACCATAGACTGAACTACGGCCGGAAGTGAGAGGGCAATCAGTCCGACTGCCGCGATCAACTCACGGCGCTGCGATGCCCAGGCAGGGCAGTACGCCAAAGTGTGCAGCGCCGTGTCCTCAACAACGTTGCGGCAGTCGCCGCAGTGGTGACAACCGGGCGTATCTTGCCGGCGTATACGACACAGGAACTGGCCAAAACAACCGTGGCCAGTCATTACCTGTGTCAGCCGGAAGGTGAGGGCGCCATGCCGCCTCTCCAGCCACTCCTCAAAGACGGGACTAACCGCCACTATCGTGGCGTGCCCGGCACTAGGGTGCACAAGTCGCTCCTTCCATTTCTCCACTACGACCTGGCGGAGCTCGGACCTTGCCGCCTCGAGAGCGGGAAGAGCAGGTCCTTCGCCCCGAGCTAGTGCCTCCCGGCGCCAGTGGAAGAGTGACGCCAGAAGCGCCGCTTCCAGGTCCCAGGGCATCGATCCGGCGAGGAGGCTCGCTGCCTCGAACGAGATCGTGCGGTATCCTCTTATCAACCTGACGGCCATGGCGCGCTGTGGCGCACGAAGCGCTGGAATGTTACGGGCCGTCAGGTTGTCCGCCCAAACTGGGGCCCCGTAGAGGGCCATAGACCGCACGACTCCCTCGTAGAGCCTCCGGCAGGAGGTATTTGGCCCACCAAGGTTAGGCAGCAGGCGCGCAAGTGCACCTGCAGCGCTCCGAAGAATGGGGGCCAAACGACTAAAATACCGATATTATCACCGTGCTGCCTCAACCTGATTGCGTGGGAGAGCTTTATAAGTTTTCGGAAAACATTAACGTGATTGAGAAATAATTTGTATTAGAAATACTATATGTTAATTATTTATCCACAGACCAATAATTCCCAGGTGGTCTAGGATCACAACACTGTTAGACTGTTATTTTGACTGAAATGAAGACTTTTATTTATATTCTTAACTATTTAAATAATATTTCATTAATGTGCCATTAGTAATTGCAAAGCAAACTAGTCGTATTTAATTAAGTCAATAGTGATTAAGTAAAAAAGTCATATTTTGCGCAAAGTACCAAAGTTATGTTTAGACTTTTATTACTTATAATGTTATTTTACAACCTTTTTATACGAAGAAAAATATCCTCGTAATTGAGAGTAATGACTGAAAATACGTTAAGTACTTATGTACCATTGGTAAATGCAAAGTAAACTATTAATTAATTAGTGAATAAGGAAAAATGTTAAGTTTTTTTTTGCAAGGTGCAAAGTTCTGTTTATACTGTTTTTGTTTATGTTATTTTATTGATTAATACGGAATATTAGTTAATTTGATTTTGACTGAGAATTATTCTAAGTTTTTTTTTTACTTTTATAGTGTTATTTAATTAAACTTTTAAAATACAGACAGAAATCGTTTTTGTTTTGCCTAAATCCTATATATTAGTTTTTAATTAACGGCCGTAATTAATAATCGATCCAATCCAAACTTTCGAGATTTAAAACAAAAATTACATCAAATCCGGAAGTAATTTTTGTTTTAAATCTCGAAAGTTTGGATTGGATCGATTATTAATTTCAGCCGTTAGTCATCAATACGTATTTATCGTATATTTGTCAAAGCATTTCACAAAAGAAGTAAATTTTTCTTGCTTTTATGTCCTAAATTCCATTAATTAAATAAAATTACTATATAATCTAGCTGAATATAATATAAAGTAATTCTATTTTATTAATGAAATTAAATTCATTATTTTTAATGATCAAATTTCTTCACAAATATTTATCGATATAAGTAGTAGATATTACATCTCAACACTAGTCAGTATGGAAGGCAGTTGCATTCGCCCCACAAAAAAATTTAAGTAAATTTACTTGAAACTGAACACTATCCCAGCGACTATAGATAGCTTTTGTGGATAATTCTGTGTGCATCTACATGTACTCTTAACCTCAACATTTAGAAACAGATTACAACATGGTTATAACGAAAAGTCGCATTTACCTCAAAGTGGGGTGAATGTAACTTTTACTGGTCTTATGCAACAAGAATGCAAATTAATGAAAAACCAAAGCTTATTTTTATATTAATTTACGTCGAAACTGTTCATCGAAAGCTATACAATGAAGTACGTTAATTTAAATAACCCTATTACATAAGTAGCACGTGGTGGCGGGAGGCAAAGCCACAAAAAATTTTTTTTTAGTTGCTTTCGCCCGGGTGACCTTACAAACTTATATTTGAAATGATAAAGTCACAAATTCCTGAATGGAACCCCGTAAAATTGACACTGGATTACGAAATCTCAGCAATGAAAGCAATACGTAAATTTTTTCCGAATGCAGTAATGAAAGGATGTTATTATCATTTTTGTGCCAGCCTTTTTAAAAAGGCGAAACGATTAGGGATTAAATCTACAGTACAAAGACGACATATTGCGAGATGTGCTGGCTTAGCCCGATTGCCATTGAGATATGTAATGGCAGGTTACAAGTATACAATGACCAAATCCCCGAAAACTGAAGCAGTGATAAAGTTCAACAATTACCTAAACCGTTACTGGTTCAGCGAGGTAAATTTTATCAAGACTTGGTGCTGCTACGGCGAGGAAATTCGGACCACCAACAATCTAGAAGGCTGGCACGCAAGACTTAATAGAATGGTTGGACGCCAAAAAGCGTCGCTAGCAACAATTCTGAATGTTCTTATTAAAGAAACAAAAATTTCAATGTCGTTCAAAACAAACAAAAACACATCGAACAAAAATTACCAAGAGATTGACCAAGAAATTGCGGATACTATACATCTTTTAACAAATAAGTCTATCACTGTTGGACATTGTTTAGAAATAATTGCCCCATTTAAATATTAAGTAAAAGTTAATTTACCTAAATTACATTTTGTGTTTGATTTAAGGTTAAAGGAAAAATGTTATTGCTGACTGTAGCTAGTTATAAAAACATAATCATAATTATTCGTTTCTTAACTATTTGTGATTGTCAGTTATGAATGAACACTTCGTATTCTTGTTTAAAAACCAGTTGTGAAAACAATAATAAAAAAGGGTTTTTCTTAACCAGTTAACAAAACTTAGTTATGAAAGTGCACGGAAGGATACTATGACCGAGGTATGTAAGTTATTCAATATCAAACAAAGAGTTGCTTGTGCCTATCATCATGAGTCAATTGGATCCTTAGAAAATTCCCATAAATCATTAAATGCATTTTTAAGAATTCAATCGGATAATAATAGTAGGTATTGGAGTGATTGGCTCCTGTGGCGGACCTAAGCACATAACACATAGTTATATTAAATTCAAGTATGTAAATTATGTTTATATATCATAAGCACATCCACAAAACATTCATACATAAATACTTAAGGAGTCTACACACCAAACCCGCCGACCCGCCGACACAGCCCGGCGGCTTGGTGTCGGCGACTTTGCTTCAAGAATCATGTCGGCGACTCGTACCCGCGCGTGCAAGTCGGCGGCATGGCCGGCGACTTGCGTACGCGCACGCTCAGTTGCCCGCCGACACTCCAGCGATAGTGACGTGCTTGTGTTTTTTTTGCGATTTTCTGCAATAATGGAATGGGACGAAGAAACCACTCTAAAGTTAATAAATTTGTATCATATAAAGGAATTATTATGGAATCCAAAACACTTGGATCACAAATGTAGACCTAAACGTTTTGATGCACTAAATGAGATGGCAAACGAATTAAATACAAATGTCACAGAAATAGAACGGAAGATAAAAAATTTGACGAGCCAATATTATAGAGAAAGAAAAAAGACGATTGAATCAAAAAAGTCTGGAACCAGCGCAGATTCTGTTCATGAGAGCAAGTGGTTTGCCTTTAAATCTTTGAATTTCTTGCTCAATAAAAATAAACCTACTGGAACAATCGATACGGTATGTAACATTTCAGTGATGTTGTATTATTTTATTTCTAACCTAATTATTAGAGCACACAAGAATAATATGTAAGCTTGGCCCGAGTGAAGAGAGGCGCGCGGTAAATAAAGACATAGGTACTTATTTTATCTGCCTTTGTTGTTGCGCTGCCGCTATTGTTATTGCACCGAAATATTTCTAAACAAATTATTTCTTGGAATGGCATGTGCACAGATATAATAGTCATTGCAAATGTATTTTTTAAAAACTAACAACTCTTTTCTCAACAATCTTTTGATTTCGCCGAATTTCTATTATAAACCGAGAGATTCCGTACCATTTTCTTTTTTTTTCTTTTTAGGTTGTTTTAGAAATATTATTATTAATTATTATTTACATTGATAATAATTATCAATTATATTGTCATTGTCTTTTTTTTCATATATTCCGTGCGGTGTACCTACTCGCGGGTAAAAGCTAGTGTATAATACATTTCATAAGTAAACTGTTGGTGATTCAAATAAAATATTATTTCAGGAGATAACAGCAACTGACAATAATGCCCAACATGCGGACAATGATGCTCAACATGGGGAAAACGATTCACCTCAAACGTCAAACATCATTCCCCAAGCGAATAAACGTTATAAACCTAATCCAAGTAATGAGATGGTGTCGGAAGCATTAAATTTAATGAGAACAGTCAGTCAACGGACAAATCAAAAAATAAAAGATGAGGACGATTTGTTTGGCGAATATATTGCGACACAACTTAGAAAATTTGATAAAACAACAAAGGCAATAATAAAACATCGGATTAACAATATCTTTTTTGAAACCGAAACTGGATATCGTTCAGACATGTTCGAAGCTTCGCCAAGACCTTCTACTTCCCATAGTCATCCAGGATATTATACAATGGATCAATGTGATGTAAATTCCTACTACTCATCATCCAACTCTGCCGTAACAAACCCTGTTTCACCGCCTCTTGGTGAACCTTCAACATCTTCAATTGAACCTTCGTTACGTGTGTTGCTTCAAGAGAGTGGTGATATTGAGAACATATTATCATCTATTGAGTCAGATAAATAGGTTTATTCCACAAATCCCCACCGTATGCACTCTGAGAATAACCCTATCACCTGATGCGAGATAACGTTATGTAGGCACAAGTATTTCGTCTTAATGTTGTTGTCATAGAATCGTCATAGTATACTCAAAATGCATAAAAACATCAGTGGGGATTTCGCGGTGGGGATTTATAGAATAACTCGTTAAATAAAACCACTTATAAATGAACAAAAACAAGTGATTTACGAAGTTTTTAATACAAATTATAATAAAAATACAAGTACTAATACAAGTATGAGTTTCATTAAAACTTACGAGTTAGTCATTGATCATTCTGCCATGGTAATCTCCCGACATCGGAAAGAAAATATTGAACCAATTCTGTCCTTATAACCTCAGGAGATTGTGTCCTTGTAACCTCAAGGGAATGTGTATTGTCTTGTCTAGGCAAGTCAGCAAACAAATTATTTTCACGTGGTTCCCTGCGCCAATCTCCTGGATTGATTTCTCCCCTACTATTTTCAGTATCATATTCATTTTGTTGTATTATACCATGTCGTTTTACATAATTGAACAAATGAATACATGCCAATGTTACAATAGTAACTTTTTGTGGATTTAGCTGGATGGGTTTGTTAAATATCTTAAATTGTTTTGTTAACTGTCCAAATACGTTTTCAACTACTCTTCGACCTCGACACATGCGATAGTTGTACACTCTCTTGGGAGACCCTTTCGCATGATTACCATCATAAGGTTTTAAAATATTGGTTTGTAAAGGAAACGCATCGTCGCCCAAAAAAAAATAGGGTACTGGCATAATTCTTCCAGGTAGAGGTTTTTTATCTGGCAAATTTAAATCATTATTATATAACATTCTGCATAATGAAGAGTTAGCAAATACACCACCATCGGAAATGCGACCCTGGCACCCCACATTAGCGTATAAAAACTTATAATCTGCATCCACTAATGCAAACAGTACAATACTGAAATACATTTTATAATTAAAATAATCGCTTCCACTTCGTGCTGGACATTCAATTCTAATGTGCTTTCCATCCATAGATCCAACACAATTAGGTACATTCCATCTACTCAGATATCCATCTGCAACCTTTGTCCATTCGTTTGATGTTCGTGGAATCTGAAATCGGAAATGTGCTCGGTGATAGGATAGCCATTTGCCTACTTATATAGTAATTTTTCGGAACATAGTTTTTCTGGAAGATTAAAGAAAGTTAAACGCCCATATATGTACATACCTTCACATAATCCGAAAGTCCATCTACGATAGCTTGGCACACTTCTGGAATAATGTAGGAAATAAGTTGAGGAGATACTTTAAAGGTGTCACAAAGACTGTTGAATGAATCTCCCGTAGTCAGGTATTTTAATGTTAATGATAATCTGTCCGTTGGTGAAATTGCACTTCTGTAATTTGTATTTTTTTAACTATTGTGGGTCCAACAATGCTTAGTAAATATTCAAAGTCGGTAAACGTTAACGACATAAATGTCTTAAAATGTAAGGGTCTTTTTACAATCAAATCGTCTGTTCTTAAATCTTTTATTCTATCACTGTTACTGTAACGACTGCGACTCATTAAGCTTGGTCTAACCTAACACTGTCGTTTTCTCTTCAGGGACCCAGCTAAAATTATTCCACATGCTGCTATTATTAGATCAGCATCAGTATCCATGTTTATTGTAGGCTGCAATATTCGAGAAAAACAACACGTCACGTTCGTACACACTGCAATCACTAACTAAAAAAGTTGTACTGATTTCTTGCCGCCGACTAACTCACCGACACAGCCCCATGACACATGTTGGCGGGTTGGCGGGTTTGGGTCGCCGACACCAAGCCGCCGGGCTGTGTCGGCGGGTCGGCGGGTTTGGTGTGTAGACTCCTTTACTCACACACCTATACAGCACAACCTTACATATTGTCTATCTATATTTATGTAGTTATAAAATATTATTTAATACTCTGCCGTGCATTGATAACGGTTTCTCGTGATGTAGTGCATTCCAAGCGCGGCGCGGCCGCAGCGACCGTTGGACCTCCCGCCAGTCACTTTCTATGCTTAACGCAGGACGCACGTTCGATTTGTGTTCGCGAAATACGGCACGTAACCTTACGCGATATTGCTTTCCGGGACTCTGCTGTGTACAGTATATATGTATACTATAATTGCTTTTATACCTGTTACTCTCCTATGCTTTTTATGAAAAATATACGCTTCAGAACTGTCAAGCTCTCTCTCCTTCATCTCTCTACACATTATTCATCCTTCGTATTCCCCGTTAGAATACGAAGATGAGCAGTGACAGCGAAGATACCCAGCGCAAGGTACGACGTCCCAGTAAATGTGAACGCATTTCACAAGATCGAGAACTTTCGATGGAGCTGTTTCGAGTCGGCGTACGGATACCCCCGTTTTGGCCCGAAAAACCGAACATATGGTTTTGCCAGATAGAGGGGCAATTTACACTGGCCAGGATAACAGATGAAGACACGAAATTTCATTACGTTCTCGCGCACCTGGACCGGCAGTACTCCGCAGAAGTCTACTTATACTGGATACTGGATATCATTACATCGCCACCTGCCTCCAGAAAATATGAAACCTTGAAGCACGAGCTCATAAAGCGACTATCCGTATCCAAGGAAAAGAAAACCAAGCAGCTTCTCCAGGCTGAGGAACTAGGAGACCGCAAGCCGTCGCAGTTTTTACGACACTTGCAACATTTGGCAGGTCCAACTATCCCCGAGGACTTCGTGAGGACTATTTGGACGAGCCGGCTGCCGTCAAACCTACAAGCTGTTGTGGCATCGCAAATCAGCTTATCCCTAACGGAGCTTGCAGAACTGGCGGATAGAGTGCACGATGTTGTACCGACCGATAAGGTTTAGCCAGCGTTTACAATGTAAGCATACTTAAATGTGTCTTTTACGACATCACATTACAAATGCCTCACATTCTCTACTGCAATATACATGTATTATAAATATAAACCTTCTTCTTAAATCACTCTTATCTATTGATAAAAACCGCGTTAAAATCCGATGCGTAGTTTGAAAGATGTAAGTGTACAGAGGGTGGGAGGCGAGGTTTGTTTTATACTATGTAAAGAACAAGATTATTGAAAAACGATTTACAAACAAGGTTATCCAAAAAAGCTGCTACTAATAATAAATAGTTTCAGAAGCTGCTATTGAAAACCAATAGCTGTTTTAGTTTTGTTGTACCAAAAACCCGCTAATGCCCATCGCTACATCTTGGAATCCAGTCATCAGCAAATGTAAACGTCCCGTAGTGACTTAGGTCGCCAGCGTGTAGACGTCGTTAGTGTTGTGTGTCGAAATAATAATATAGAATAAAGTGCGAATATAAATAATAGTGACCCAGTGAGGGTAGTTGCCGAAACCAGCACTTCACGAAGGCCCCACTGAGCTCACATCAATCAACCCGTGACTACGATCGATGCAAGTCGGTCGAAACGTCGGGCAATCAATAGGTATTTATTACCTTTTAAATACTTTGTCGCGAGTAAGACCCATTGTCTAGCGTTATATTAAGTATGAATGCAAGTCGCGATAGTCTAAAAACTTTTAACGTATGTATTATTTTCCTTGGTTGAGTGGTTAATATGATACAGCTTGACGCCTTAAAAATAGATTTAGCTATTATTCTAGCATAGCTATTCTTTATCGGTATATGTTGCTGAACGCAAAACTCAAAAACTGGTGGACCATATCGTCTAATTCTTTTTTTATATTCTTTGAAATCTACGGATCGTTTTTATTTATAAAGAAAAAAAGATCTTACACAGAATGAAGTAAATTTTTAGAAAAAAAATCGAAATCCAATTTCAAAACTATATCTACACGTAAAAACTTAAACTAAAAAATCCTATTAGCACTAAAAAGTTAAAAATCTATAAATCTTAGTGATTACCAATGATCATGTTCCTAATACTAGGCATGCCTTTTAAGTTCGGTTGTTTCCATATTTTCCGGCAATTTTGAATTTGGAACTGTTCTATATTCGAATGTGTTTAAGTTTTGAATCTCAAACCAGTTGAAAGTATTAGGATTAATAATAATAATAATAATAATAATAATAATAAAGACGTTTATTTCATAACAGACGAAGGACATGATATAAACAATGTAGGAAAAAAAATAATTAAACTATACTACTTAATAATAAATGTACACGCCCGTCGTCCGTACAAAAATAGGAGGCCAGTTCAGCAATATTGCCGGGCATATGTGCCCGACGCTGGTTTTCAACTGGCTCCTTAATAGACACGGACGTCAAGACCCTGAGAGCAATACTTATACCATTATAACATTGAACATTCACACACAGACATTACAGTAACCGAATATCCAGAGATATATTTTTTCTTTTTATATCAAAGCTACATTTATGAACGCACCTTCTTTCTGACATTGACACTAATGACATGACACTTACGCTACATAAAATGACAGATTCACGATCACGTTACATAATCGATATATGATAAAGTTGCATAATCGTAAACAATCTAGGATAATAAACACAAAGAAGAAATGTTTCAACCAATTAAGCATACTGGTAAGTGGGGACACTGTATTCGGGTCCGGCTCATAACAATAAGTAAGAGTCCCGCTCCAAATAAATTTCACCGTGGTTAATAATTGTGAAAAGCAATACTTAACAATGTTGAAATGAGACAAACGACAATGCCTTAGAGCGAGATGTACATAGACGCCAACAGCGGTTACATTACATATACTACCTTCCGCACGCCAAACAATCAGAGTTTATATTATGTAATTATTTTGTAATCTGTAATATTTCAATCCGAATACTATGTCATAATCATGACTCAATTGGTACAAACATCACCAATTATCGGACAGCATCGATTGCCTCAATCGCTGCCATTACCGGAAACAATAAAGTACACAAAATAAATAAAATACAAAATAAATAAAATACAATACAAATGTGTGTATACATAGGCACAAAAAGAATAGTGTTTCATCCTCATCCACAGAACGCTGTTTCATTAGATATTAAGATGGGCAAGTAGGTACTTAGTTCTTTATAACATTCTAATAGGTACCTAAATTGTTAGTTTGCTTGTTCTGAGCATTAAACACAAGTAATATAAATAGGTACAATACATTATGACTGCCAGACATTGATTAGTATTTCAAACATTTTTTACAGATAAATACAAAACTATATGAACTGCAATAATAGCTTAATGGATTATTATAAATGTATCCAGAGCACAGTGAACAGAAACATTGCATAGGAAAAATTATGCAGATTCAGTAAGTATATCAAAAATTATAATTATGTTATATATTAGCACAAGCTGGTACATAAAACTTACACCATTTGGCATCTTAGTATGTTAAGTAAACATAAAAGTTGTCAAAACTGAAAAAGTGTCTTATGGCAGGGTTATAAGCATCAGTGTAAGAATTTCTAAAACAGCTCTCCAATACCTTAATGCTATTGTTTAGTCACAGCGTCGATTGGAATCTGTCAGGTTACGTACGAAAATGAATATTTCTAAGGAAAATGTTCGTGCAATAATTTCTACAACTTTAGAAGAGGCCTGACACGGCTTCAGTGTTCTCTTCAAAACACTGAAGCCGTGTCAGGCCATCACCTATCATCATCAGAGCTAACATCTGTGTTCAGTGATGAAACCCCATGTCTGCGGACTGTCGAATGCTGGTATCTAGAATTCCAGTGTGGACATACTAGTGTTAGTGACAAATCTCGCGAAGGACGCCCAAAATCCGCCTTCACTGAAGATAACATTATTGCTGTGAGACAACTAATTCTCGAAGATCGTCATGTGACGTATCGAGAGATAGAGGCTCTATTAGACATCTCAGAGACAACCATTCAGAAGATCTTGCATGAAGCGCTTGGTGTGAGAAAGCTACGAGGGGAGTTCAATGTATTCTCGGTATAGGCATGAAAGAATAAGTAGAAAATTAATGTAGTCTACCATCATCTCAATGCACTTATTAGAGCGGGAAAGTAACTTTTCAATACAACCTAAAAATATTTTTCTTCCTTGTCTGAAAAATGTTCATTAATTGCCGCCTTTAACTCTTCATCATCGGAAAAACGTTTACCTCGAACATCTTTCTTAAGGTTTGGGAACAGAAAGTAATCACTAGGGACCAGGTCTGGGCCTTTTAGTAATGGTATCTTGAATACTAATGATGACAATTAAATAAAATTTTATATTTATACCCTCAAAGAGTGTCTTTTACTAATGAGATAATTTAATTACTCTCATCATTAGTGTGTCATCCCGATACCGAGAATACATTGAATGCCCTTCGTAGTTCGGTTCAATATTTCTTTATTTCTTATTAAAGACAATTACATGTCGCTTACATAAGAAAATACAAACAAATGCATTACACTAATTAGTTTGCCGTTGGATACCGCATCTGCTTTCCGACGATCACAAGGCGGCCCGCGTCAGATGGTGTGAGAAAACTCTGCAAAGATTCAACCGAGGAGAGTCAAATCACGTCTACGACATCATCAGTGGTGACGAATCCAAGATCTATGCCTACGATCCTGATTCCAAACAACAATCTACAATCTGGGTCTTTCAAGACGAGCCAAAGCCGACTAAAGTTGTTCGTTATCGAAGCACTTCAAAGAAAATGGTAGCCACGTTCGTTGGAAAAACCGGCCATGTTGCGACTATTGCACTTGAAGATCGTAGAACGGTTAACGCAGAGTGGTATACCACAGTTTGTTTACCACAAGTCATCGCCAAACTTCGAAAATCTAACTCAAAGCGACGTATCATCCTGCACCACGACAACGCAAGCTCACACAGCGCTCGTCAAACGATTGAATATTTGAAGCAGGAAAAAAGAAGAAAAAGAATGAAATAGTAGAAATTCTTGACCATCCTCCATACAGTCCTAACCTAAGCCCTAACGATTTTTTTACATTTCCTAAAATTAAGCAAAGTCTACGTGGTCAAAGGTTTCAGTCCGGTGAAGAAGCAGTCGACGCTTTCAAGTCAGCCATTTTGAACACCCCCACTTTAGAGTGGAATAAATGTTATAATAACTGGTTTGAGCGAATGGAAAAGTGTATTAAGCTACGTGGTGAATACTTTGAAAAACAATAAAAAGTACTATAAGGTTCTAGTTGTGTTTTTTTCTTCAAACGACAAAACTTGCATGACAAGGCATGCCTCGTACTAACGCAGGTTTAAGAACACCTCTTCGACAGCTTGTAGATAATTACAACAACTATTTTAACAGGACGGATATTTTCATGCATTCTGCAATCAAATACAGAAAATGTTTACTGGAGTCTTTAAATAACGCAACGGCTTGCAAGTCATGTGCCTAATTTCCATAGTCCATATACATTTTACGTTAGACATGCACGTACGATATAAATGAATGATTATTCATTATAAAGAGTATAATATTTTATTTTATTTTATTTTATTAAGGAAAACAAACAGTAGTATATTATGTATTTAATTAATTAATTAATTAATCTATAACTAATGTATTGAATCCATCCATATATAATTATGATTCTTTGTTTTTCATAGCATGTAGCATGTTCCATCACACTAATATTATAAAGGCGAAAGTTTGTGAGTGTGTATGTTTGTTACTTCTTCACGACTAAACGGCTGGAGCGATTTTAATAAAATTTGGTATGGAGTTAGCTGACACCCTGGATTAACACATAGGCTACGTTTTACTGCGGGAAAATATCTTATTCCCATGGAAAATTGATGAAAATGAATTCGCGGATAATGTATGGGGAAATATGCATATTACTTTTTCAAAAAATTGTTTTATATAGAAAATTAAAACACTATGCTTAAAATCACGCCCAATTCCCATAAGGAGTGAGCAGAGGATCGTGAAATGTAGATAGTACTTTGACACACCAATTGTTGCTTTAATTTAGTATGATTAATTTTACTGGAGATGCACAATACTTATTTGTTGTGATAAGATACTTAAGGATTCAGCAAACTTCGTTGGCTGTACCATGTCTATATGACTTCAATTATGTAAGTTTAGTATTACTTGACTGATTTTACATAAAGTATGTACGTACACTCTTCAACCAATATTGAAGAGTACAGTAGACATGTTTAGATTTCAACATAAACCTAAGGGCTCAAACACATAAACACGTTACGACGACGCAACGTACAACGATGCGGCGTCGTTTCACGATACGACGTCGCGTCGTGGAAATCTACGTCACGACGTCGTAACGTGTCGATGCACGATACGACGTCGTGACGTTAGAAACTCACGATGCAATCCTGCGCAGTTGTTATTCAAAATTCAAAGATGACGGATGTTATTGAAGTCGATCATTTAATTACCCTAGTCGAGCAGCGTCCCGTACTATGGGACAAAACATCTGAAGAATACAAGAATAAAAATGCAAAAACAACAGCATGGAAAGAGGTGTGCGAAAATTTATTTCCTTGTTTTAAAGAATTAAGTAATCAAGAAAAAACAAAATATGGTAAGTAATATCCTATATTTTATTTAGTTGCCAACTAAGAGCTCCCACATCACTATTAAAGTAATCACAAAATTCATTCCTTATGTCGGTAGCTCTTGTTCTTGTTCTACCCTCCTGTGTGGATTGTTGTAGTTCAATAAAAGAATCATCAATTATCATATCTTCAAATGTTTCGGTTACTTCACGGTTTAGAATGAAATTATGTAAAACACAGCTTGCTTTTATGATATTTGTGCAAAGATCTAAAGAAACATTTAATGGTCGATGAAATACCCTCCACCTGTTAGCCAGGATACCGAACGCACATTCTACAAATCTTCTTGCTCGGCTCAAACGATAATTAAAAACTCTTTGTTGTATCGTCAAATGTTTTCCCGGGTATGGGCGCATTATATTATTTGTTAACGGTAAGCCTTCGTCTGCAATAAAAACAAAAGGAAGAGGCGTTTGGGAGCCTGGTAAAGGCTTTGGCGTTGGTAAAGGAAGTTGTCCTTTTAAAAGTAATTCATTCAATTTTGAATTATTGTAAACGGTTGAGTCACATTCCTTGCCATATGCTTCAATATCAACATATATAAATCTGTATTTAGAATCTACGAGAGCTAACAACAATACAGAATGATAATTTTTGTAATTATAAAAAAGCGATCCGCCATGTTTGGGACTCCAAATACGAACATGTTTCCCGTCAAGTGCGCCTATGCAATTAGGAAAGTTGGCACTCTTGGCAAACTTCTCAGCAATTTTTGTTAGCCGCTCAGTAGTTATTTTCGGTATATTTTCGATCAAAAGATGCTTCCATATAACTCCACAGACTATTTTTACAGTTTTAGCAATAGTAGACGCTCCACCATAGCAGTTTAAATGCATGTCTTGAAAGGTGTTTTCTGATGCCAAAAACCTGAAATAAAATAAAGAAATAAATAAATGAAATAATTTGTAGTATAGGTATAACCCACACTACAAATTAAAAGTGTATACATAAATAAATAATCTATGTGAAGGTATGCATGTGTATATGTGTATCAGTGTGGTGCGTGTGTGTGCGTGTGTTGGTGGGATGGGCGAGTGAATGTATTATTTATTTATTTATGCGTGTCTAATCATAAAATACTATTGTTTCAGGTAATGCTGTGTTAAAGAAATGGACTGGTATTAAAGATAACTATGCCAAGTACGTAAAAAAACTTAAAGAAATAAATAAATCTGGAGCAGGCGCTAGCAAACTTAAAGAATATCATTTATATAAACAGCTCCTTTTTTTAAAAAGAAATGATCAAAACGAAACCGATGATAGTATAATAGATCTAGAAACAAACAATCAGAACACACAAAAGGAAAGTCCAAAAAGAAAATTTAAAAGTCCATCTCTACCCCAGCCATCACGAAAAAGGAGAAATGTCGATACATTTGAAGAAGAGATTATGGCAAAATTAGAAGAGCCCGAAAACAGACATTTATCTTTTTTTAAAGCGATATTGCCATCTTTAAATAAACTAAATGATCATCAAACGTTAATTTTCCAAAGTCGGGTCTTAAATGTTTTAACGGATCTATACGAACAATCACAGCAACATACCTCTATATATTATTCTCAGAGCAATTGTCCATCTTCGTACCAGGGTAACTATGAATCACAAAGACCCCAAAGTTCATGGCAAAGTTCTTACCACGGTGATTACCAAACAGCCGGAAGTTCGACACAGTCTACCCGAGAAGCAGCACTGTCACCAGCTGCCCAGCAAGGCCAAAGCGATGAGAGCGTATCTAATGATTATTCGAATACATCACGTGAACCAATAGCATCACCCCTATCGCTTTACGACTTTTCTTCAAAAAAGGGAATCCAAAGGTTTTACACCTTTGGATTCCTTTGTTGATTTAAAATTATGTTTAAGTTGATTTAATATCTGTTAATTTGAGGTGAAGCTTTCTTTATTAAGTTTTTTTAAGTAAGTTAAGTAAGTTTTTTTTCTTTATTGTTTAGTGTCGTTGATTTGTGAAATGAAAAAATATGAGAAAGTTGTTGTTTCATTTACCTTATAGTTAATCCCAGCATCTCGAGAGGTTCGATGGGTGGTCTGCCTCTGCCATATTTTCCTGCTATATGTGGCGTTATTCGATGAAGTACCTCTTCGAAACTTGATACACTCATTCTAAAGTAATCAAAAAACTTGTTGTGGTCTATTTTTAAGGCATTGTACTTCTTTATAAAGTGACTCCCGTTATTCATGTTTGAAAGAAATGGGTGGATCCAATATCTTCTGAGTATCTGTGTTTTCTTTCTTCGTCTTCTTATTAACAGCAGAAGCAGAATGCGTCTAGTGCGGTCCATTTTTCGGAATGAACTAAAACACCACCTCACTGTATCGACGGCATCGTGCCGTATATCGTGCGTGGCACATTACGTTACGATGTCGTGTTTATTTACGATGCTCATCGTAGATTTCCACGACACGATGTCGTATCGTGAAACGACGCCGCATCGTTGTACGACGCGACGTCGTAACGTGTTTATGTGTGGGAGCCCTAAGCGCGGCCAGTCGCCTGTCGTGAAGTCGCGTCGCGAGCGCGGACGGCTGGATGGCCGCCAGAGCGCGGGCCGCACGGGGTGGCGGGGGGGATCATCACAAACTACGGTGACCCGAACGGGCAGACACGTGAGCAGGCCTAGTTCACTCCATGTACTTACGCGCGATAACTACCTACTGGCCGTTGGACATTCTGATATCCAAATGCAGTGGGTTGCCGCTAGCCGAGTGGCGCGTACCTATGAACCTATCTGTGTGCGCTCGCTAAAATTTGTTGGTCTCTAATTATTTCAGACATTATCCAGTCCTCATGCGGCCGGCGTCGTGTTACGTTGTGCAGTGTGTACGTGCGACGGTCGGTGCAGTGCGAGGTCATTGACCTCGAGAGGCAACGCGATGTCCTCTAGACTGTTAAAGTGCTCGAGTTGTAATATTGTAATTAATGAAGTGCTTGCCTTCATTCAAAATAAAATTGAAGTGATGAATGAAGAGAGCATAGTGCATATTTGTGCAACAGCATTTACAGACGAAGAAGTGGAGATCGCAAAATGTCTGTTATTCGAATATATTAAGACCAAAATACGTAATATTACGCGTAAGAATTAAGGCAAAACGAACAGAAACTTGGAGGACATCATTAGTCTTCTAAAACAGATGGACCCGGCAATTATACCTATTTTCGTTGCGAGAGACTTACAGAAGTTGCCTCCAGTATCCTTTGATCATATCGATGTGACAAGGTTACTCAAGGATATTCTAATCTTGCCAAGTGAGATGACCAACATTAAACAGAACTATGTTACCAGTGATCAATTCATTTTGGTAAAGAATGACCTAGAAAACCTCAAAATGGCATCTTTAGTTAATGTGCATAATTTTAACGTTAATAATAGGAGAGGTGCATTTTTATGCGATACATATGATAGCGGACCGATGGGTTTGTTAACAAACAGTGAGTCAACGATAACTATGAAGCCGGCGGAGGTAGATGCGCCTGCGGAAGGGCTGTCTCTTTCGCACGCGTGCGCAAGCGTCTCGTTGGTAGAACCGGAGGCGGAGTTGCCGATACACGTGGAAGCGGGCCTCACCACTGCGGTTTCGCATGCAACGTCGCTCGCGCCGGCTGCAACCGAGTGTAAGGAGGAGCGCCTCTGTACTGCGGTTTTGTCGCCTCGCTTACCTGAGCCTGCGCGTGTGGAGGTCACTGACCCGACATTAGTAACACCAGTAGTGGATGCAAAAAGAATGCAACGAAACGTAATGTTGAAAAAGCGTACGACAATGGCTGATGTGGTAAAACAACCTGGTATTTGGAAGGATAGCGAGCCTATCAACGAATGGATTCAAGTTCAGAAAAACGATATAAAACCGTTTTGTTGGTCTAAAAGGCACAGCAAAAATAGATCCAGACGTGAGGTTTAAAGCTGCAGAGGTTAAAGTGCCAATGTTTATTAATAATGTAGACAAAGGTGCCTCAATGAGCGATATAGCCAACTATATTCTAAATAAAACGCAGTTGTCAATAGAATTAGAAAAGATTACCATGAAAAAAGAAAAAGATGACGCGTATAAAATTTTTGTGCATGAATTATCGATTTTCATGGATGACAGCATGTGGCTTGAAGGCATAAGTTTCAGGAAGTTTGTAAATTTTAGGAGTAGGACTTCCGATAAAGTGAATTCTAACAATAAGAGCAATGGAAAATAAACATTTAGTAAAATTACATGGGTCTTTGTTATAGGGGAAGATAGGACGAGTACTGGACCACTGGTATTTTAGGTATATCTAAGTTCCGGAAAATAATGAGTAAGAATAGATTTTTAATAATTTTACGTTTTCTACATTTTATTGATAACTATGATTTTGACGTCAATATACGAGGAACTGAGCGCAAAGCAGCTAAAATAGCTCCTATAGTCGAACACTTGTCTAAAATTTCAAGAAATGTACAAACCTCAACGATATATAAGCCTTAACCCAGCCTGGCCCGAAATAAAAGAGAAGTTGATGGCCGGTCAAAAACCAACGGACCGACACGACATCGTCGCTCGAGTCTTTCGTATAAAGGTACAAAAACTGGTGGCTCTCCTCACTAAAGGTCAGGTGTTCGGTGACGTACAGTGTTTTATGCACCCTATTGAGTGGCAAAAACGGGGACTGCCATGTCCATTTATTAGTCTGGCTAAAAGAGTAATTGCGTCCCAGCCAAATTGACGAAGTTGTTTCTGCAGAGTTGCCTGATCCCAACGAAGATAAAAAGTTATATGACACCGTTACTAAAAGCATGAACCACGGACCATGATCCGCATGGTCCGTGGATCACTGATGTGTATTGAACTGTACGGCCCCTTGCATGAAGGACGAAAATGCACAATATCCACGCGCGCTCTTAACCCTTTCAGCGCCAGAATATTTTGGTATGTTTATGCTGTATGCCGTCATACATATAAGCAGCTACGAGATAAATCGTACTTGGCATAGTAGAACATAAATTCATTCGACTATGCCAACTACGACTATATTCGTATACGGCTATACTCGTAGTCGGCAAAGAAAATGGTATTGTTTCGTAATTTGGCGGGAAAACAGGAAGCAACACGACAGGTTGCTTCAAGTTCGGGAGCTAGACACGAACTAACAGTGCAACTAGTTTCGGCCGGTTAGGGGGCGTGGCTTCTGACCGAGTGGTGGCGTGTGAGTGACATTATTCAGTTTAGCTACGTAATGCAAAGGATGCGCTGTCGTAACAAGTAATTATCTGCATAAAAATGGCTAAGCGATTAAGTGAACAAGAAATATCTGATTTAGCGAATTGTGATAGTAGTGACGAGAGTGATGATGACTTCTCTTCGACAGATGAAGACGAATTGTATGTGCAACCTGATACAAGCTCTGATAGTTCGTTTTCGGAGCGCGAACATGCTGAGTCTCGTTCAAACGCACAAGCTACACAAGAAGCTATTACATTGCGTGTTTGTAGTGGTGCTCCAGATACTTCTAACTCAGGGCTTCAGCCAAGTTCAGAAGAAAATGTCCCTTTGGTAGGAGAAAACGAGAGTAATGAATGGATAGATATACCCTGGGAAATTTCAGACTTCCCGTTTTTGGGTCCTGAGCCAGGTGCGAAGATAGCTACTAATAAGAGCACTGCTCCTTCTATGTATGCTGATTTGTTCTTCAACGACGAATTCTTGGAAAATTTAGTTACGGAAACTAACCGTTACGCCACCCAAGTGCTTTCAACGCGTCGTTTGCGACGTTCGTCAAGATTGAAAGAATGGAGAGAAACGAATAAAGCCGAGATGAAGGTATTTATTGCTATTGTTTTACATATGGGTATCTTGCAATTACCTCAAAAACCACTATACTGGAGTAAGCATAAGTTATATGACATTCCGCTTTTTAGAAGTTTGATGAGCCGTAATAGATTCCAGATACTATTCAGATTTTTCCATTTTTCAAACAACGAAGGAGTTGATGAAAGTGACCGTATTTACAAAATAAGATTTTTGATAGACCATTTCAACAAATTGATGCAAGATATTTATGCCCCGAATAAAGATTTATGCATAGATGAATCTGTAATGTCGTGGAAAGGAAGACTTATTTTTCGAGTTTACATAAAAAATAAAAAACATAGATACGGCATCAAGATATATAAACTATGTGAAAGTAACGGCGTAATACTGAAGATAAAACTTTACACAGGCAAATCAGAAGGTCAGGAAGGTGGACAAACTATAAAAATTGTAACAGATTTATTAAATGATTACTTGAATAAAGGTTACAAGGTATATACAGATAACTACTATAACTCCGTTGAGCTGACAAGAAAAATGAGTGCAAATAAAACTTACTTATGCGGAACTTTGCAATCAACCCGTAAGGGTAATCCAAAAGTTGTGACATCGGCAAAGCTGAAGAAAGGTGAGATGATTTGGAGAAGAAAGGGGGAAGTAGCTGTTTGCAAATGGAAAGACAAACGCGATGTTCTAACCATTTCAAATATGCACAATCCTGAAATGATAACTATCAGAAATCGCAGGAATCAACTTAAACTAAAACCTAATATTGTTGTTGATTACAATAACGGAATGGGAGGAGTAGACCACTCTGACCAAATGATTTCCTATTATGAGAGCATGAAAAAAACCAAATACTGGTACAAAAAGTTCGCTATTCACATTTTTCAAATGTTTATACATAATGCTGCAAAAATACATAATGGTCAATCGGGATTGAACAGATCGGAGAGAATACCTCTACTGAATTTTACTGAAAATGTTATTATCCATTTGTTAGGCCAAAAGTATATCGACTATTCTGAAAGACCAGGGCAGTCCAAAGAGGTCAATCAAAGTGGTCAAGTATTGCTTCAACATTATTTGGAATATATACCACCTACAGAAAAGAAAAGCAAGCCAACTAAACCTTGTGTTGTGTGTACCAAAAATAAGACTCGCAAAGAAACAAGGTATTTTTGCCCATTGTGTTCAAAAACTCCAGCTTTATGTGTAGTTGATTGTTTCAAAGCTTATCACAACTAAATATTATATTTCTACTGTTGAAAAGACGGAATTATGTCTTCTTTTGTTTGTTTATACTACTACTCAGTACCTTATGTTTGTCATATCATAACTTTTTCCCATTAAAAGTTTGAAGTTTGAAATTACCATGCGTTTTCTTTGCTAATGCCAAACGCTCAAAATCCGACCTTACCTGTAGTGCCAATAAATATTCTTTTGTGTAGAAGGACCTACAAAATCTACGAATATATTCGTAGTCGGCACCATGGGTGAATCCCACACTACGAGTTATCTCGTAGCTGGCACGCAAAAGGTTAAAAGATACGCATACCAATGAAAACGTGTGAACGTGTCCGTGGACAATAGCTGGGTGGTCCCATATTCACCGTTGCTTTGCAAAATTTTTAACGCTCATACAAATGTGGAGTTTTGCAGCTCGGTCCAGGCTATCAAATATATATGTAAATACATAAATAAGGGCAGTGACCAGGCCATTTTCACCGTGAGACAGGAGAGTAACGCTACGATCGACCCAATGGATGAGGTGCAGATGTTTCGGGCGGGCCGATATGTAAGTAGTAACGAAGCGGCACGGAGAATACTCGGTTTACCGTTACATGAAAGGCACCCAACAGTGACCCATCTTGCTGTGCACGGCGAGCGCGTGTATTTTACAAAGGCAAACCTGCGAGACCGAGTTGCAACACCGCCTATTACCATCCTCACCGCATTTTTCCGCCTGTGCCAGGGAGAAGAGTTTGCTCGGACGTTGTTCTATGTAGAAGTGCCAAGGTATTACACGTGGAATGCGTCACGAAAAGAATGGAAACGTCGCGTGCAGGGCACACCCGTCGACGGTTGGCCTGGTGTGAAAGCCTCAGATGCCCTGGGTAGAATTTATACCGTACACATAACTCACTTTCGAGTGTTATTGTGTACGGTTGCTGCTGACTAGAATCCGAGGCCCCACCAGTTTTCAAGCGCTCAAAATCGTCGATGGGCAGAAAAAGGCCACTTTCCGAGAAGCATGTGAGGCGATGGGGCTGCTTGAAGACGACGGTCACTGGGACGCAACGATGGAGGACGCCATGTTGTGCCGGTCAGCGACTACGTTGAGAGAGCTCTTTGCGATTATGATAAGCACCTGCGGACTCTCCAACCCCCGGCAATTATGGGACAAGTATAAAAACGCTTTGTCAAAGATATTGCTCGCCGATACCAAGGGATAACACTAGCCAACGATGACATAATGTTTAACGAAGCGCTGAAACTTATCGAGGTTAAAATTTTTGCGATGGTTGGAAAATTACTGCCCGATTTCAGTATGCCTGCCCACAAAGAACGGAAGACCTGTCCACTGAACTGACCTGTCCACTGAAGCAGGCCTAGGAAGACTTGTCCAACAACACAGGAAGGGCCATCATTTAAGAGAGACACCAAAGAACTCTATGTAGGAAACTCTCAGAGAGATTTCCAGACAAAAACCACACCCAACTTGGCTTCTCTATTTCGTAAGGACAGAGAGACTGCAAAACACTCAGAGAGAGCTGCGTGTGAAGGAGAGTGTCACCCTCTACCAAGAGAGCCTTTATCGAAGAAATCAGGCAAAACAGTTCGGATGAGTAGGAGAATTAAGAATACTCAGATCTCTTCCGTTAATGACAATACAAATAAAGGAGGACTAACAGAGAAGCAGATCTATTCTGGAGTCAGGACTATCTTAGGAGAATAAACATAATATGTATTTTTTAGTTTAGACTCTTAGAAGGGCATTTTATCAATTAATAGTGGTAAAGTTTTAAATTTAGTAGTATGTGTAATCAAGTAATCTCCTAATGCTTAATCAATATATCCAAGATTAGCTCTCAAGTAAAAAACATTTATAACACAATCAGATATAATAATAATAATAATAAACTGATTTGGTCAAAGAGCTTGGTTATGATACTGTTGCTTTGGGGGTTCAAGTCACCCAAACAGAGCCCCTGTTACTACCGAAGTAAAGGCAAATTTGCAATTTAATAACAAACCGCGTAGCTAGCGGACAAGGGGGTCCTTTTTTTCTTGGACGCCCCAGGGGGCACCGGCAAAACTTTTTCACTGAACTTGCTGCTGGCACAGTTGCGCAAAGACAAAGTGGTTGCGCTGGCTGTTGCGTCCTCCGGAATAGCCGCAACCTTGCTGAGTGGTGGCAGAACCGCACACTCAGTATTCAAGCTCCCGCTGAACCTTGCAAGTGAAGAAACACCCATTTGCAACATCAGCAAAAGTAGTAGTCGCGGTGCTCTATTGCAATGGTGCAAATTGATCGTGTGGGACGAATACACAATGTCGCACAAGCGAGCGATTGAAGCACTGGATCGCAGCTTGCAAGACATTCGGGGCAATCGAATCTTCGGTTATCGAGCGAGGTACCGCGGCAGACGAGATAAACGCATGCCTCAAGGCTTCGCCGTTGTGGGCTAAAGTAGAGCGGTTACAGCTGAATACTAACATGAGGGTCCAGCTCTTCAATGATCAGGAGTCTGGACTCTTCGCACAAACGCTTCTCGAGGTCGGCGAAGGTCGCATGCCGACGGATACTAACGGCCCGCCAAATAACCTTTTACAGCCTATTTAACAATGTTGTTAGCTCGGAAGATAACCTTATTAATGAGGTATTTCAGAGTTTACAAGGAAACCTGGCTAACGAGGAGTGGTTCTGTAAAGAGCTATCATGGCGCCCAAAAACGAATTGGTAGTAAAAATGTATAAAAGAATATTAGAGCAAGTTCCAGGTGAGGTGAGGACCTACATGTCAATAGACACGGTGATGACAACTGACGACGCTACTATATACCCTGTAGAGTTCTTAAATTCCCTCGACCTGTCAGGAGTACCCTCCCACAAGTTGGAACTCAAAGTTGGTGTGCCTGTCATACTGATGCGTAACCTGGACGCGCCCAGACTGTGCAACGGCACTAGGTTACGCATCACAAAGCTGAGACGGCACTTCGTCCAGGCCACTATTCTTACAGGAGGGGCCAAAGGAGAGACGGTATTGATACCCATAATCCCTATAATACCCACAAACATACCCTTCTAGTTCAAACGCTTACAATTTTCTTTAAAAGTGGCTTTCTCTATCACGATAAATAAAAGTCAAGGACAAACTCTAAAAGTAGCCGGGATTCACCTGGGCACCCCTTGCTTTTCCCACGGACAACTGTACGTAGGTTTCTCGCGTGTGTCGAGAACAAATAATCTTTTTATTTACGCAGAAAACAATAAGTCCCGCAATGTTGTTTACCGGGATGTGCTGCAGTAAAGTGATTTCTAGCTCTCTACGACCCGAGACAAAAAATAATTACATAAGACAGCATAATCAACTCTCCTGTTCTGTCAGTCATCAAATTTTGTAAATTGATCTATCCGATGCTCAAATATAAATTATTTTGCTTCTAAAAATGTGAATAGTTATTATTTTTACTGTTAATATACAATTTATTTTCCCTAATAAACCGCGGGTAACACCGCGAGGCACAGCTAGTTTTTATATAATATTTTGTAGTAATAAGTGGATAATGCTGTTGGTAGTATAATTAGCACATTTATATGTAATTATAATATGTAATTTTTAATAAAATTGTACTACTGTTTGTTATCCCAAATATATAAATAAAATAAAATAAAATCGAAAAAATGTTAAATAATTAACCTATATAAACTAAAATAGAGCGTGTTTATAATGACAGACCCCCAGAGAACTCCGTCTTACTATAACGCGAGTTTTGGGCAAGGATTTACCCCCACCTAAGCCTGAAGAGCTGGACCTGCTGAAAGAAAATGCAGCATCTACCCAGTAAATTAAAAAGACAAACCAGGTACCGCTGCTGTGCAAAAAAAGCCAATTTAACTGCAGTGTACCTTACAGTCAAGATTGTAAATTAAATTATTAAAATAAGGGTCAACTTTGAGACTGATTTGTGCCTAATTGAACATATAATGTTCGACCTCAGTCGAATGTTTACATCAAAGCTACCTCAGTTGCAGAAGGTTAAACTTCTTTGATCCTTCACTAGCTTCCCAACCAAAAATTTTGATAAATAGGACGTCATTTCGAGGAATTTTATTCATTTGAATACGAGCATTCGGAGCAACAACACGAAAATGAAGAAACATGAAATGAGATGCGTCATCAAGTATCTTTGTATCAAAAAAATGTCTACCAAAGAGATACACGCTGATTTGGTGGAGACATTGGGAGACTCTGCTCCTCCATATTCCACAGTAGCACGGTGGTCTAAAGAGTTTAAGCTGGGTAAACATCCACAGAAGATGAACATTGCGAGGGACGCCCATCCACGTCCCTCACTGAGGAAAACGTGAAAAACGTTCAAGATATCGAGCTCGCAGACCGAAGAGTAACCGTCAGACATTTAACTGAGGTCACAGGGATCTCATATGGTAGCATCCAAAGCTTCTTGACCCGCAAAATGAATATGAAGGAGGTTTTCGCGCGTTGGGTATCGAGAATGTTAACCGAAGAACAAAAGAAAAGGCGAGTTGACATTGCAAGACCCAATCTTGCAAAATTCCAGGCTGACTATGAAATTCTTTTGTTTGGATTTGTGACCATGGACGTATCGTGTGTCCATCAATTTAATCCTGAGATGAAACAACAATCGATGACTTGGAAAAGGCCATCTTCACCGACGCCGAAGAAGTTCAAAGTTTTCTGGGATGCTGAGGGATTCATTATGGTTGATAACCTGGCAAAGGCAGCTATTATAACGGGCTCCTACTACACTGATCAAATAAGAAAATTAATGGAAGCCATAAAATAAAACTGCGAGAACATACTGCGAGCAAAAACCCTGTTGCATCAGGACAACGCTCCTGCACACAAAGCCGAAGTTACGATGGCTGACATTCGAGAAGCAGGCTGCGAACTGGTTAAACATCCACACTATTCTCCAGATCTAGCCCCCAGCGACTTTTGTTTCCTTGCCTCAAAGAACAGCTCAGGGGTAAGAAGTTTGAGGATGATATCGAGGTAATGGGTGCTGTAGAAGCATTTTGGGAAAGCCAAGATAAAGATTTTTATAAGGGGTTTTTAGGTTTAGAAAAAGATGGACTAAATGTATCGACTTGTTAGGAGACTATGTATAAAAATAAATAAATTTTTTAACCAGAAACGTTGTTTATCATACTTATTATCATTACTTTTTGATCGGCCCTCGTACAATGTCTTTAAATTATCTGCAATTTTAGTAAAAGTATGCTTGTTGAGGAGTTTGTTTTGTTGAGGTTGGGATCTTTTAAATTAGCAAATCGAATACTACTGGGCATTGATTAAACTAGAAAGTGGACATTTTGTTTTTTTTTTTACTTTACCTTTAACTTTTGTTTGGCACCTCTAGAGGGATGTCTGCATTGTTAATAAAGTCTACGAAAAAGGAGGATGGATGCACTACACTTACTATTATACATATTCGAAGGAATACCACTATGTCCTACAAGAATCATTTTAACAGCATTTGCGAAGCTTCTGTGATATAACTACAAACCTACATACTTTTAGTATTGTTCTTTTTGCAGTGATAGACGCAGATTATAAAGAAGAATGCTCAAAAAAAACCCAGGCCCGGCGCAAACTATATGTATCTCAGTTTATCAGTATAAATGAGTAATGAAATGCCATATAGGTACCATCATCGAAAACGATGGCTA
Organism: Catocala fraxini; assembly: GCA_930367265.1. Classification (NCBI taxonomy): domain Eukaryota; kingdom Metazoa; phylum Arthropoda; class Insecta; order Lepidoptera; family Erebidae; genus Catocala; species Catocala fraxini. The sequence goes on from OV884045.1 coordinate 18,851,840, forward strand.
AATGTTGGAAATTGCTATTTATTTTTTAGCATGGATTAATTTTTATCATTGTTTTGTTATATGAAACTTAGTAATATCTCATTATTTTATTGAGTTAATACGCTTCGTATGCGCCGTGAGCATCAATCACAGATCACCCCCTCATCAATACAGCGTGCTATAAGACTTCCAAGTGCGAGCGAGAGAGCGATATTAACAATGGGTAGCTGTACGAGTACAAATGAATCAGCGTTAGCGCTCGAATTGAGTGGATCGCACGAGAGGCATTTGCAAACACATGCTATCTCGCTCACTCTTGTAGGTGCTACGTATTTGCGTCGCATTTTATACCTGCGCGCCAGTGGTTATATTGTTTGGGTCACAAAACGATAGGATCATGCGCAGTCCTTCGTTGTACTTCGTTGCGATCTGTGTTTTTTTCTCGTTTACCGTATTTCGACACTCTGATAACATTGGCATTATTCTGGACTTCGACTTTGCATGTGAATAGTAGTTGATGAAAATGGACCATTGTGTTACGTGTGATCGTTCATTGCGACGCGGACGAGTTCGATATCATGTTTTATCTCAGCGTTTTTTTGAATCTCGCCGAGAATTCGCCGAATACATTCTACGGAACATCGAACCGCCACTAGAGGTATCTACATTTTTATTTAAAAGGATTAGTTAGTATCAGTATTGTCGTATCAAGATAACAATATACACCACCTTACTAAAACTGCCACGCTTAACTGTAATACTTTGAAACCGATTGAAATGTGCTATTTATTAATGTTTTTTTTTGCAATAAGGCCGCCTGTTGCTACTTTTGTTTGTACTTATTTTTATTTTTGTATTTATTCGTGTTTTTAATTATAAAGCAATTGGTTTAGTTGATTCAGTGTAGAATTGCGTGGTCTTAAAAGAACATAAATGATGAAGATGTTAATAAGTTAACTGTTTATTATTATTGCATCCATGATGGTGCGTTTGTTTTGATGGTTATCGACCTTGCCTGCAACGCCAGCGGTTGCGAATTCGAATCCTGCTAGAAGCATATTTTTATTTTGATGTATATGTCTGTTACAGGTGGCATTTGACGGATCAAGGTCGATTTGCCACGCCTGTTGGCACAGGATCAACGAGGCATTACGTCGTGATTTACAAGTTCCACGCGACCCTCAAAATGAATTCCCTGTTCCCGGATTCACTCGTGTGGCTAATACATCACGGCGTTGCATGGCGGACGACTGCAATAACGGTCAGCTCCGTGCCGTTCCGAACAGCATCAAGGTCTTTCTTTTGAGCTACTACCAATTGCACATACCGCAGCTTGCAAGAATTTGTCAAAATCATTTATTGACCACCACCTTGGAAGAAATACCCCTTATTGTGACACGCCGCCAATCAAACTTCAACGCTAGCTGTATTCCTGATATTGTCAGGACGTATACGCTAGCTCTAGAACATCAATGTGTCCTGGACTTTAATAATACTAATGAACTAACCGCGGAAGACTTACATTTCTGGACCGGTTTAAATCATGAGCAGTTCAACAATTTATATGAACAATTACCGAGCTTGCGTCGTCGATCAAATTCCGCTCGAGAAGATTTGGGTATATATCTCAGCAAAATACGAACTGGTGAACCTAGTGTACGATTAGGTACAATTTTTAACAAATCCAGGCAAACTATAGACCGCAAAGTTCACTTAGCCAGAGATTGCCTACTCAACGATTTCGTTCCTCTGCATTTGGGGTTTGATCACATTACCAGAGAAGAAGTGATACAAAGAAACAGGGTTCTCCCTAACCATATATTTGGGAGTAACGAATCGCCAAAAGCCATTTTAATATGCGACGGTAGCTATATCTTCATACAGAAGAGTTCGAACTTTCTCTTTCAAAAACTGAGCTACAGTTTACACAAGTTAACCAATTTAATAAAGCCATTTATGTTGGTTTGCGGAGACGGTCATATTATTGAAGTGCTGGGCCCATACGCAGCAACATCCTCAGACGCAACAATAATGAAAAATATTCTACGGAACCACGAAGATCCGACGGAAGAATCTGTTATTAATTATTTCTTAGAAGCGGGTGACGTATTTATTGTAGATAGAGGATTCCGCGATGCCGTTTCTACGCTTGAAACTCACGGTTACGTAGTCTATATGCCACCTTCTAAAAGCCGCGGCCAAAACCAATTAACTTGCGAAGAGGCCAACAAATCTAGACTGATAACCATATGTAGATGGGTCGTTGAAACAATAAATGGCAGATTTAAAAGGGACTTCAAGATGTTTAAATACAGGGTATTCAATCGCACGTTATATACCACTATGTCGGACTTCAGGATAGCCGCAGCACTAATAAACTGCTACCAGGAGCCGTACGAAGACAGTCAGTACACGGATCAATTTATTGAAGCGATTAATACGAGAATGAATCGACCAAATCTATTGGCAGATCATGTAATTCTTAACAATCTGAACAGACAAAGGACGGCGTTTGTGCGAATGGAAGCCAACGATCCACAAGTGGTGGACTTCCCAACATTCACACAAGAAGAGTTGATTTTGTTTGCTGTGGGCACGTACCACGTGAAAATAGCTGCCTCGTACTGTAGCGAGCACATCAAGCGTAGCGGTGTGTATGAAATGGAAGTTTATCGAAACCCTATGCCATTGAATTTAAATGGAGGTGATGACTGTCAACTCATCAGGTGTCGCATCAATTCACGACATGTAAAAAATAGGACGTATTACACGTACGTTTTATATAGTGAAGGTAGTGGGAGAAATGCAATTGCCGAATATTATTGTTCATGCATACATGGGAAAAGGACGCTGGGTTGTTGTGCCCATGTGATGTCAGTCATATACTACCTTGGGTGGGCAAGGCACCAAGATGGTTTCGCAAATCCCGCACTTTGCACTACAAAGTGTAATATTAGATGTAGAAAATGAATGAACTTTGAATAATCTATAATAAATGATGTTTTGATACCAGCCAAAAGACGTCCACTGCTGATCGATTTAAATATAGTCCCTGCCAAAAAACAAATAGCAATTTCCTACATTTAGCCATCGTTTTCGATGATGGCGCCTATACGGCATTTTATTACACATTTATACTGATAAACTGAGATACAAATCGTTTGCGCCGGGCCTGGGTTTTTTCCCCATACTTCGTGAGCATTCTCCTTTATGTTTGCTGATGTTGATTACCAGGGGCGTATATCTGATGGCGGGATATTCAAAGATATTACCGCAAGAAAAAGCATTAACTCATAGGATAAAAGCGGAAGATACCCTACTTCTTTGTTGCTGACAGTGCTTTTGCTCTAGACAAACATGCGATGAAACCATACTCTAGTAACCACAATAAAGGCACTTCGGATCGTATTTTCAATTATAGATTAAGTAGGGTTCGCAAAATTGTTGTTAATTGTACTTAGAAAACCTATGATATTAAACCCAGAAGTTGCTAAAGTGGTCGTTATGAGTATTATTCACTTGCATAATTATTTGAAACAGAACGCCACTGACACTTATACTACATTATAATATGTACATAAATGAATCTTCAAGTAACTTCACATCTGTTTAAAATATACAAACATCGCAAGCAAGATATTCCAGAGAAATAATCGAAAAAGGAAATGAGATTGCTTCTTATTGTGTAAATGAAAATCGTATTTTATTTCAAGATAAATGTTGTTGATATAAAAGATAAGATTGCACATTAGAGCCGCACGATTGCATCCAAATCGGACGACTGCCAGGGCGGCTCCGATTGGCAGCTGTTTATACTTCGACCGATTCTTTACCAGGTTTTCGCTTGTAGCGTGTAAGCAATTTATACAATTACGTACAAAAAACGTAGTATAAGACGTGCCTAGCTCTTAAGATATATGTACTTAGCGAACCTTGAATATAGACATGGACAGTCCAATAAACCTCAAATCGAACAATCATTTTTTTTCGTCCGTTTGATACTCCACATCGGCAAACGTTTATAAAACGGCTACAGTGTTTACACGGAAAATAAATATCAATCAATCACTCAAAAAAGAAATCCTTTTATTCTAATATAAAAATGGGTGTGAATTCACAACAATTGCGTGTGATAACTTGGCTTAATTTAAATGAAAATCGATAAATTGAAATAGAAATTTAATAGAAAAATAATTGAAAATGATCTATAACTTTAGAGCACCCGGCTATTTGTTAATTGTTAATAGATGGACATAATTTAAGGTTTTATACGCGCGCCTCTGTGTAGAGTCCGTCTCCTCTCTAGGGGGGACAGTAGGGATAATTTGTGAGAAGTTCCTTTGGGTAGGTCTGTTCGTGTAGTGGCCTGTCGTTTCATACGGCGGGCCGAAACCTCGGCGGGGTCGCGACCGCATGTGCAAGTGATTCGCGCGGCCCCGTCGATAGTGGTTTTGTCGAGGAACACCGTGGTAAGTTTAGTCGGTATTCCGGGAGGTACATTATTTTCTTAACATCTTTCTGTTACCCCGGCGAGTCCGACATAACCCCTCCGCCCGCACCCGCGGCGATTAGAGCGCCGGAGGTTCAATCAACCCCTCCTCCCTTTTCTACCCCGCCCCTTTGCCCTACTTACCTATAAGCTAGGTGGCAACGCACTGTGATGCCCTCTGTATTATAATATAATAATATAATAATAAAACATTTATTTCGGACATAATCCATATGAGTTAGTAACAATTTTCTTACAAACTATGTTAGTAAAAAGAAATAAATTAAGCATACATTACAGTTTTCCCGTAACGATGCCTACCCAGTGTGCCTGTATAGGACAATAATTACGGGAAGCAATCATTTGCAGAATGCTGTTGGTGCTACTACGCAATCTCTGAAACAGTGACGCCGCTTTTTTCCGCATTATAGCGTGAAAAGAGCATGCAAGAGCAGAGCGTATTGCAAGAGCATATTATATATTGAATGCTTCAAGCATTCCCCAACGTAAAAAAAAAAAGGTTTTATTGGTATACAACGTCTTTAAATTAATAATTTATGATTGATATCAAAATTGGTCAAATCCAAAATTTATCATTTTTAATCTATGAATGGCAGTATATTCTTTGTAGTGTAAACTTTAAGTTGTCATCTTTCAAATGACGCCAAATCCCTGATATTTATATAGAAAACCGGTTTGAAAAACGACTTTGGTATCAAAATTAGTTAAATCCAACGCTGTTAACATTCAAATTTGGTCAAATCCCGTTCGGCCAATCAGCGATGAGTATTGTATAAGGCGCGTCAGCCATGATGTTTTTTTGTATCAGTCTGTTGTAGACGTCGAGCACGTGCACTCTGTGTTTATTGTGTGAAATTTAATGTAAACAATGGAACAAAATGATAACAAAATTGTCGAAACGCCTCCCAATTTATCAAGGAAGCCTCTACAACAAAAAAATACATGGGAATGCAACAGAACTAAGAAATCTAGGTAAGTAAACATTCACTCGTTGGAATATCACTTTCGTAGTATCAGATGTTTTCTTAACTTTTGTATCCATGATATTTTACTTTTAACTATCTGGTATTAATTACAAATAAGTATTACATAACATAAAGCCCAAGATACATTAACTGGTTTCTTGAAAAATATTTTACAAGTACTAGCCGGACGCGACAAGTTGAGACTTGCGCTCGATACCCGCTCCATAGCCCGCCAACAGTGCTCAAGTCTTAACTTGTGGCGTTCGAATTAGCTTTTTTTAACTATCATAGTTCCAATTAGGCTATCTTTCCTTTGCTAGCAGTATCTAGTTTTATTTTGCAATAGTGGTTTCCTATTACATACACTTTAAAGAAAGGAGGTAGTTGCCTATGGTCATGGACATAAGGCGATCGAGCTGGGACATACTAGTAGCTGAATCTTTATACCTGACCTAGGAATACTGACTTGCACATCACTTTATTATAGAAAATCTATGTTTGTTATTTTTGTTCTATCTATTTAGGTTATTTTGGTTTGTATTTCAACAAGTAATTGCAGTCCCTTAGCGATAGCTAATAGCCATTTATATCTGTTACAGGTATTCATCTAAAGCGCCGCCAGATATCAGAATTCCTTGTCAACATTTTTCAAAAGCCTACAGATGCACTTCATTAGCAAAAAACGACATTATTAAATTTCACAATGCTTTTTACAAATCAACTAAAAAAATTGATCAGGATAATTTTATTCTTCAACACATTAAAACATCTTCAATACAACGCCGTCGACCTATAACCGGCACAGGCAATAAGAAAAATTACAATATTACTTATTACGGACGACGCAGAAACTGCTTGGTACCAATATGCAGAAAAACATTTCTAGCTATTTTAGGGCTCAAAAAAGGAAGAGTAAATGGAGTAATCACGCGTAATGTCAAGAATAATGGAGCATCAGCGAGTGAAAATAGAGGAGGGGACCGGAAAGCGAGGAAGTACGAAAATATAAGAATATCAATAAAAAACTTCATAAAAAAGTTAGTTCCACTTGAAATTCATTATTGTCGCAGTTAAATAAAAAGCCGGCAATATCTTGCTTCAAATTTAAATATAAATAAATTATATAAAATGTACATCGAACAAGCTGAAGAACAATTCAAAAGTGTTAAATCATCTTATTTTCGGCGTATTTTTAATATCTCATTTAATATCGGTTTTGGCACTCCAGCAACAGACGTGTGCTCAACCTGCTTAACACTGAAGGAACAAATTAAACATGAAACGGACATTAGCAAGAAGAAAGACCTAATGATTTCTAAAACAGTTCATACTTTAAGAGCAAAGGCATTTTATAATTTACTGAAAGAAGAAAAAGAAGAGTTACTTATCTTAAGTATTGACTGTCAAAAAAATCAGCCGATGCCGAAAGTCCCCGACCAGAGTGCTTATTATTCACGCCAATTATATGTTTATAATTTCACGATTGTCATAGGCAGTTCCAAAAGCAAATTGACCCGTGATAATGTTTTCATTTACACATGGACCGAAGATATATTACCAAAAGCTTCAAATGAAATCGCCAGTGCTGTTTTTCACTGCCTATGCTCCAATATTGACAAATACGACAAAGTAACAACCATTCGCCTAGTGGCTGACGGGTGCAGTGGCCAAAACAAAAATACGTCAGTGTTGGGAATGCTATCTAAATATCTTCTGGATTATGCTCCAGAACGGATAAAAACGCTAGAGTTATTATTTCCGGTAGTAGGACATTCATTCCTGCCTCCAGATCGCGTATTTGCTCAAATTGAAAGAAAGATAAAAAAGAACGAAGTTATACCTAACCCGCAATCTTACTATAATATTTTTGAAGAACACGGGACCGTTTTGAAATTAGGGTCAGAAGTTATAGTTCAGAACTGGAAAGAGGCAAGCGCTGAAGTATTAAAAGGAACGAATACAATGCATTTTTCAATTAAAAAATGTAAACGGTTTTTTATCAGAAGGAATAAACAAAAGTTAAATGTATTAGTACGGGGAGAAGAGTCGTATAAAAATGCATTGAGTTCATATAAGAATATTTGCAAGAAGAACAAAACTGCAAGTCTCATTAATCCAAACAACTTACAAACTAATGTGGCGGTTAAAAAGGAAAAGCTAGATGATGTCCGAAAGCTGTTAACAGCTCATTACGGCGAGCAATGGGAGCTTTTACCGGATCTAGAGTACTTTCAAAATGTAATGCAAAGGTCAAGTGACACGATAATTTCTTATCCAAATGAAAGATGCGAAATGGAGGAAGAATTGCCCAATTTGATAGTTTAATACCTTACCAAAAATGTATTAATTATTTCTTTTTATTTAATTTCGGGTAAAATATGTGAAAAAGTGTAATTACCTAATTAATCTTAATAAATATTTGATATGTATATGGTTCTTTTTATTTACTTACTAAATTTCTTTCAAAAAGTTGCGAACCACTGACAATTACCAATGCCACCTTCTAAGTAAGCTAAATCCAGACAGTTAACATTCATAGATAGTCAAATCCATAGATATTATAATCAAACTAGGTCAAATCTACACATTATTATCAAACTAAGTCAAATCCAATCTTTAAATCAAGATTCTGTATTTTTTTTGTATGAGACTTAACTTTGTTATTATTTTAATATATTTAATATCCTCGTATAATTAAATCTGTAAAATCTTAATACTCTTCGTTAATGACATATAATATAATCTAAAATTTGAGGATATCTCTAATTTGTCTTAAATGGACTTGACCAATTTTGATACTAATCGCTTCTTATTTGTAATTATAGTAGAAGTTTGTGAGGAAATGTTTTTAGAGCATCACATAGAATGTTTAAATTAGACAGTGGACATTAGAAGTTACTATATTTTATTGAGCTGATAATGCTTGGAATCTCTATGGGATGACTGTATTGTAAATAACGCCCAACAAAATACGATAATGGATTTACTACACTTTGGATTACAAAAAACAAAAGGATGAACATTAACTCCTACCAAGAAACAATTTAAAATTGTAGATGACAATGATAAAAACATTCCTGGCCATCTTCGACTAAATCATTTAAACAGCTAACTCCTTCTATTACAAAGCGGCTATGTTTCAGGTTGCTTACCCTTTTCGGTAGATAACATTACAACTACGAGAGTGTGTAAACAAAGGACTTGTAAAAGTCTAACTAAAATTAAGAACACAAAGTGCAAGGTGTATTTGTACCTTACAAGAGGAAATGACTGTCTTTCAACCTTAACTTTTGTATTATAAAGGATTCCTTAACCGATTCGTTGCGGATGACACGACAGGCGTGCCATGTAATATTTTACTGTGGCGTATGACACGCGAGTCGTGTCATGTTATGATTCGTTGTGAGTGCTCAAATTCCGATATTTAAACGGTTGTTCTGAACAAAACTTTCGTTATTATCGCAGTAGATTATACACAAAGCCTCCGTTTCTGGATTTTACGCCATTTAGAAAATGTCAGGAGGTGACAACCTTTTTTGTTGCATTCACATTGCAATTAAAATTACCGGAAATTTTAAATCTTCGAAATTCACCAATACATTTACCAAGTTTAACCTGTAGAAGTACCATTTCTTCGACCGATAAACAATTTTGTGAATCGCATTTTGTAAATAATACCCATCGCTTATCAGATGGTCGATTTTCAGTAATGCTGCCACTTCAAGAGTCTGCTGAGGAGACTAGGCAGTTCATTTCCGATGGCTATGAAACGTTTTTTATCGCTAGAAAAGAAGTTAGATAAGAATCCTATTCTAAAACAGCAATACGCTGAATTTTTAAAGGAATATGAAGACTTAGGTCACTTACAAGAAATTGACAGGCCTCCATTTGGCTGTTATTTACCCCATCACGGCGTCGTTCGAGAAAACCACGAAACAACTAAATTAAGAGTGGTTTTCGACGCCTCTGCTAAAACTAGCACAGCCAAATCGTTGAATGACATTCAAGCCGTAGGCCCGGTAATACAAAGTGATTTGTTCACAATTCTTATTCGGTTTCGTGTTTATAAGTTCGTACTGACAGCAGACATTGAAAAATGTACCGACAAATCAATTTAAATGAATCTCAGCGCCATCTGCAACTTATATTGTGGGGAGAACATAAACATGAGCTTATTAAAATTAAACATTTAAATATAGTGACCTACGGGCATGGCAACCGCCCCATTTTTAAGTACCAGGTGCCTTCTTCAGCTTGCAATGGAATGTCAAGATGCAATTGTGGCTAATACTATTAAAGCTCATTTTTATATTAATGATCTTAACACAGATAGTTTCATTGAAAATGAATTAAAACATATTTACACAAACGTGACCAAAGTCTTACAATCTGCAGGGTTTCCGTTGAGAAAGTTCAAAACAAATTGCCCACAAATTTTTGATGATTCAAATAGCCCCTTTTATTTTAAAACTAACTCATCACCACTAGATTTTAGTACCGAAGCTAATGTGTTAGGTTTAAAATGGGCACCTAAACAAGATACTCTTTAATTCTCTAGTAATATTGAGATTAATCCAAACGTCACTAAAAGGATAATTATATCAACCACTTGCAAACTATTTGATCCCTTAGGTTTGGTGTCGTGCAGTATCATACTAGCAAAAACCCTAATGCAAAGCTTATTGAATGCTAAACTGGACTGGGATGACCCAGTTCCGCAACCGTATGCAAAGCAATGGTTCAATTTCATAAACAATTTATACCATATATCTCAGTTATCTTACTGAACGAGATACTCAAACGACTAGTTCCAGCTTCAGCTCGTCATCAACCCAAACTAATTTTACTGCTATTGACGAAGAAAAAAATACCTTAGCTAACAATGCTTTTGGGGCGTTAGTTGGGCACGAACTGGGTAATGTACCTTTATTTAAAAGAAAATATGTTATGTGCAAAATCCTACAACTATTGGATAATAATTAATTAATAATACTTTTATTTACCATTACAGTAATTGTCCCGACGCAGTGGTTTATTTTTCGTTTAGCACACAGCCAATAAGTTGTTTGATTTGCGTATGTTTTCTTAAAGTGATATTGATAACCATTATGTAAAGCTACTCGACCCTTACCCCTTGTCAATATTTTTATTTTTTCAATTAAAGACATTTTAAAGTTTAAATCAAGCTATGATTTATATTTAAGCACATACAATAATATAACTGGAATGGAAATTAATTGCAATGATATGTGTCATTAAAAGATACGTCTAGAATGACGTAATAGTCACATAGAATGTTAGATGAGTAAACAAAACTATTTTCAGCTCAAAGAAGAAGGTAAGTATGTACATCTAAAGTATTTTAATGTTCACGAAGTTTCTTGGACTGGGTTTGTGTATGTTTCTGTGTTAATGACTGTACTTAGGCAGGTGAGAAAAACGGAAGAAACATATTATATGAATTACGGTTATCCACCCCGTTCAGGGTGGATAGAAGGACACGTGTTTCCGAGTATCCTCCTTAGGGTGGCTATTTTAGGGTGGATAAACGGAATAAGCCTACCTCGCCATGTGCTGAGTGACAGCTCATGTACAAAATCAGTAGATCTACATATCTTTGTTGATGCTTCTTAGGGTGCCTACTCGGCTCTTTGTTACGTCAGATCCCAAAATGCAGATAAAAGCGTCAATGTTACGTTGCTTTGTGCCAAAACAAAAGTAGCACCAATTAAAAAACTTACCATTCCACGCTTGAGAGCTGTGTGCGGCATTGCTTGGTAGTCAGCTATGTTCAAAGGTTTTAGAATCAATGCCATGCAATGTCAGAGATACAATCTTATGGACCGACTCCACAGTAGTGTTGTGCTGGCTAAAGTCACAAAGCAAAACACTACCAGCTTTCGTACGTAACAGAGTCAATAAAATTAATATGCTTACTCAAGGTATTCAATGGAAGCATACTCCTACCGATTTAAACCCAGCCGATTTAGGTTCAAGGGGAATTGAGCCACAGCATCTGCGTTCTTGCTCGTTATGGTGGGAAGGTCCTTCCTTCTTAAAGAAAGGCACTTCAAATTGGCCTAACCAACCTCATCTGTCCTAACAACTCACCTGAAACCGAAGTCAGAGTTTACCTGACGGTTGATGAGACTTCTAATAAACAGACAATAATTACTTTCGAAAATCACTCCAATCATCTAAAATTAAAAAGAACTTTTGCATATGTTTCAAACGTATTTCATTAAAAATAGCAGACCAAACAATGATAAGCTAAGCGGTCCATTAACAGCCGACGAATTACAATCCTCACTCACTGTATTACTGAAATTCAGTCAGTAAGCATCTTTCCCAAATGACATTGCCTATCTCAAACAAGGTAAACCACTTCACAACAAAAGTCGACTATTACCTTTAAATCCGTTTGTTGACGACAACGGTCTCGTTAGGGTAGGTGGTAGGTTAGCGCAATCTGCCTTCGACTACAATAAAAAAACATCTCATCTTACTTGATGCAAAGCATCATCTTACGAAGTTGATGTTGCAATATGAACACGTCTGGCTATTTCATTCGGGTCCTCAACTGGTCCTTTCATCTTCGCGCTATTATTAAACAGTGTACTATCTGTACCCGAATGAGCTGCAAAACGATACAGCCTATAATGGGTAACCTACCAGATGTTAGAGTTAATGAGAATTTTCCTTTTAATTCCTGCGGGGTCGATTTTGCAGGCCCTTTTATGATAGCTTCCAAAAAAGGCAGAGGTAGCCGTGTCACAAAAGCCTATTTATGTGTGTTTGTTTGTTTATCAGTAAAAGCCTTGCATCTCGAAGTGGTCTGTGATCTCTCAACTTCAAGTTTTATTTTGTGTCTACGCAGGTTTATATCGCGTCGCGGTAAGCCTAATATTATCTACTGCGACAATGGCAAAAATTTTGTAGGCACAAATAATGAGTTGAACAAAATATTACGGTCCAGTCGTCTGTCAGTCTCAGACTTCGCAGCAAATGAAGGAATTAAATTCATTTTTATCCCAGCCTACTCACCCCACTTCGGAGGTATTTGGGAGAGCGGAGTCCGTTCCTCAAAAAACCTATTGAAACGCGCGGCTGGCAATGCTTTTCTTACCTTTGAGGAGTTGACAACACTTTTTTCACAAATAGAAGCTATACTCAATTCTCGTCCACTCACCCCACTTTCATTCCATCCCACGGACTTAAATCCCCTCACTCCCGGGCACTTTCTGATTGGTCGACCATTGGTGTCACTACCAACACTGTCTGTCAACAGCAAGAGGCCAGAGAGATACCAAAGTATAGAGAAAATCAGGCAGCAATTCTGGGAGCGATGGCGCCGGGAGTACATGGCTGAACTTCAACAAAGAAGCAAATGGAGGAAAAATTGTCCGCCCCTTGAAGTAGGAGACCTTGTCATAGTGAAGGAAGACAACCTTATGCCACGGCAATGGAGAATGGGGAGAGTTACAAAACTTTATCCAGGACGAGACGGCATCACCCGAGTTGCGGATGTCTACGTGACTAAAGGAACTATCAGACGAGCTGTAAACAAACTTTGTCTTCTACCAGCCTCTGCCAACGAGCCAGACCACGGTGTTTCGTCTAGTGGGACATCGGACCGGTCCGAAGCTGCTTTCGGTGGCGCCGGCACTAAGAATAAAGAAAACAAAGAATAGAAATTTTGAAGATCCCTACAACGTCGTGGAGGATGTTTGCGCTTCGAACCAGTTGCAGGCGCGGGGGGCGCCTCACCACCGAGAGGGGAACACTGCCGCCGGACGAGACACGCGCGCCGGCACGGAATCGAGCAATCGGCCACCGGCCTAACCTCGCTGTGGACGCACGCACAACGCACCTACATATATTGTTAACTTACTTGTTACAAATACGAAATTATACAAACTATACAAAATCTGTGTTTTGGACTTCTCCCGAACAAGTATTGTTACGCCACGTTACGTAGAGAGAACGCTAGCACATTCTCGAATCTTCTTACTGTTTACATACCGGGTAAGTACGGCGTTACTAGAAAACTCTTAAAACGCTTCAACCGCGTATAAAAAAGGAAGGCCAGCGCTCGCCGAGTCAACCCCATGTCAACAACGTAGTCGTCCAAGCGCGCACCGCGCGCGCCCACCTGCGATCCGTGTTATCGTCCCGACTGCCGCTCCGTGCAAAGCTCGGCGTGTACAAGGCGTACATCCGCAGCCGACTCACCTACGCTGCCCCGGCTTGGTTCGCTCTCAACTCAGACGAACCGCCGCCGGTTGCGGGCGCAGCAGTCGCTTGCGCTCCACACTATCGACGCCCCTCGCTTCGTGCGGAACAGGACGATCTCCAGGGACCTGTGCATGGAGAGCTTGGACGACTTCGTGAGAAGCCTGAGCACCAACCTGTTCGTGCGCGCCGACGGATCGCACGCCCGCCGTCTGCGGGAGCTTGCGCCCTACCATCGGCGACCGCCGGACAGGATGGTTCTGCCGCGAGACCTCGTCTCCGTGGCAACCCTTACCTACGTGATGCTGGCTAACGGGCACTCCCCGGAAAACCTTTCCCGAGGAGCTCGACCTCGCCTAGTGCAGGAGGGACCCATCGGACACGACCCGAGCGCTGCTGGCAAGTTGGTCGCCCGCGGGGACTCATCCTTGCGGGCTGGACCTCGCCAGCTGCGCTACCCACCGGCTCTGACGACACGGACAGACCAACGGGCCCACACGGGCTCACCACAGTGACCCGCCTGTTTTAGCAGACGGCGACGAACACCACCAAGACAGGCCCACGGCCTGGTCTGGTTACCCCCCGAGACCCCGTAGGGGTCTACGAGAAGAACCACTGACGCCGAGTCAGCTTAAAATCGTAAACGGTCAAGTATTCATCGAAGCGAACGGAAGCGGAAATACTACGGAGTTTGAAGCAGTTACAGTGAAAAGTGTAGTATAGTGTTTGTTGTGTTTAAAATTTAATTGTGTTTGAATGAAACGTGTTTTTGTCGGTAATATTGTTTACATTCTTATCCGTCCAACCCAGCACGTAACAGTATCAACAACCAGATTCGAATCAATTGCATCACTCGAATAAAAAGGAACTATTAAACATAAAATAAAAATTAAACTGGACATTAACAAAGATTGTGTGTGACGACATTACTTTAGTTAATGATTTTAATTTCAATAGATGGGCTAAAATCAATGAAGATTTTAAAAATATACAATGTCTTTAAATTATTTGCAAATATAGTAGAATTTTGGGAGGATGAGATGTTTTAGGTTAGCAAATAGAATACTACCGGGCATTCATTTTTTATTCAGCTTATAATGGCACCTAAGTAAACAATTTCAAAGATTAGGAAACAAAATCCATGTAATAGAATTTTGAATGCTCACTGCCTTTGGGTCACTGGTTCTCCTTTGGGTGAGTTTGCAAAAGGTTAACGAACAAAACCTCTATGCACAATAAACCGTGGGCTTTAGCACAACTCACACAACTAGTGTACAAGAAGACATGGTAAAAGAAAAGTATGGTATATTCATTAATAAGGAACATTCTGATTTAGGCACAATACTCTATGATTTGTGCAGTGAAGAATTAGTTGAAGTGAATTAATGTCCTAGCTCAATTATGAGCAGTGCGCCTGATGAAGGAGAAAAAGAATTTAAAATGATGCATTTGGAATGTCGATGATAAGCCGAAATTAATAAGACTGACTGGTAGGTATAGGAGACAAGTCTATATTGTATGATTAGTTAAGTGTGACACTGCTTTGCCATATGGACTGGTCCTGATTTTCCTTTTAAAATCTTTAGGGATGAAAAGTATGACAATTATTGCCAGTAAAATGCTTCCAAAATTGTCAAGGTTTAAGCAAAGCTACATATTGCCAGGAATTATAGACCATAGAAAGACACAAGATGTTTCTATAATGACAGATGTCATACAAATCACACAGCCATCAAGTCACCAAAAATATTTGAATTCATAAAAACTCCGTTCAATTGCATGCTTCCAGCGAGGCGATTTATGGTTTATTTGATTCGAAAATTAAATCTTTTGTACTAGGGATTTCTTCTTTAGACTGCTTAGGTGCTTTTAACTCTTTATTCGCCATTTCATCTGCATGTGTGTTAGTGTGTTAATATCTTATGTTGGTAGTGCCTTTTTTGCAAAATGTTCATTCAATAAATAATTGTTATGGAAAATCTCAGCAGCATTAAGCATTTCAGCAAATGGCTATATTATCTTGTATTCCCTGTAGTTCCCCAGTATTTTCATTTTCCTTATACACACCAACAGATTGCAGAAAAGAAGGTCTGTAAAAAAGAATTGGTTTGTAATAGAGAGCTATAAATGTGTAATAAATAATATATAACAAGGTTAAAATAAAAAGAAGTATAGAGTTACAACTTCCTATGAAGAGAATCAGTAACATTGTTATTTTCATACTATTTCATGAATATTTTGTAAATTCAAATACAAATTTATTATATTTTATATAAAATGTTATTTCATATAGTTGCTTGTAATTAGGCCTCTATGCTTTGTCTTAAATTAGCAAAGACATTAACTATTATCCGAATGTACCGAATTGTAACAATAAACATGTGTAGACACTTGGCTATATAACTTTAATTACAAATTGTACAAAAGGTCATTGATAATATATGTTATTAATATATAAATTATATATGAAACATAAATTGCAATTCCAAGCTAAAAATATAATATATTGTTAAATAAATTTTTGTGACTTTTGTCTTTAAATTGTATGTTTGATGCACATTTTACGAAAAGAAAGGAATGAAAATGTTAATAAAGAATTGCTGTGTTTAAACCTCTCGATAGGATAGTATTGTATGGTCAGGATTATAATATATCAGTGTATCGCAGTCATTAAAGTACCTTTTTATGTGGTAAAATATCTTGTTAGCCAGCTTAGGCAGTAGAATCCAAAAAAAATATCTTTGAAGTTAAGAATGAATTAAATGAATTAAATAATCCAAAATGTAGTTACCTGTTGCTTCTTTAGGTCACATAACTGGTTTGAATCCATTTCTACTATTGTAGAGCCGAAAGCAACACTGTGTTGCTCTATACATGTAGCAAAGATAATGTAAAGGAGCCACAATCATTTTCCTTACTGTTTCATCTTTATATTAATGTTATATACCTTTTTGTTGTGTTCTTCAGCTGAAAATAAAAAGATATTGATTATTAAAACTACAATCTGAATTGGTGTAGTGTAAATACTTTAAAAAAAATAAAATTTTAAGAGGACTTCATTATTTTTCTAATTACAACAATATTAGATGGCTTTATTTTGGTTCACTAATTCAAGCAATATTTAAATTACTTTTTATATGTTGTTGAAGAAAGTGTTATTAAAGATAAGGTATTCAAGGCAAGCATAGAGTCTTAGCCCAATAGACAAAGAATTGACATGCATTTGAGAGGTTTGAATCCTATCTATTGGGGTACCAACACGAACCTACATAATGCAATAATTCTAACTCGGCTAAGGGGATAACAATAATACTAGTAATTTGTAAAATTTGTTCCTTAAAGTATATGAAAGATCAACTCACCTCACATTATTACAGCAGTAGCAGTTGAAACTTCCACAGTTGCAAAACATATCTACGATCACTTACATTCTGCAACTGAAATTAATACTTAATTAATCTAGAATCTACCTATATATATAATAGTAATAAAATGAAAACCAACCATTGTTTCATTAACAACATATTATATGTAGCTATCTTCTCCAATTAATCACAATAACATTTTAATGGCCTACATTTCATTGTTTGATGGACTAGACACAAAAGTAAATGAACCATGTTGTTTCTATCACTTTGGAGACTCTATACTATATATATGACCATTGCCTTAGATGCAAAATACAGTTGCACTGTCCCTGACATACAACCATGAATATCTTAGTTAGCTGTGACTACATGGTTTGTGATTACAGATTAAGAAATGCTTAAAAAAATTAATACCATGTCAACAAATGTCTATTTTAACTGAGAGAATGTCATAATACTTTGTTAGAGTCAAGTAGATATATTTTTCATGTTTAGTTAGTATTTATGTGAATATGAAGTGATAAACTAATGATTTTGGTCCTGTGTTGACCCACCAAAAGCACTTTTAGACTCTAGTGCTCAATACTGAGGTTAATCCCAAGAAAATTTGATAATCAATTTTATACAATAGGATATCATGCCAATCAATCAATTATTGCAATCAACATACCTGAATTCTGGAAGGAAAATCTTAAAGCATTTGAACTTTGCAGTAACAGAGGTAATCGTGTGCCGGAAGTTTACCTGCGCTGTAATCTCTATCAAAATGCTCTTGGCTCAGATATCTGTTCGACATTGTTCCTTCTTTGACAAATCATTGAACTTTTTATGTACAATAAACGAGTAGGACAACCTCAAATCTCGTATTTTATTTTCCATATAAAGGCAACTGGCAATGCGTCGCGTTGGCGACTGGCGTTGAAGCCATGAC
The DNA here is from genome assembly GCA_930367265.1 of Catocala fraxini. NCBI lineage: Eukaryota > Metazoa > Arthropoda > Insecta > Lepidoptera > Erebidae > Catocala > Catocala fraxini. The sequence continues at coordinate 18,869,825 of OV884045.1, forward strand.
AGTTCCGCCATTTCAGCATAATTTGTATTGTAGTGTTAGGTTGAATAGAATTATGTAAGACACTAGTGACAAAGTCGTCGAAAGCAGTTAGGCCATCGCCTATTCAGGATCTCGACTTATCCGTAAACGTAGAAGAAATTAATAACTATACATAAAATCTAATCTGTTATTTCGGTGAATATAATTAATATTATGTTTCGTTGTAAACAGTCACTGTTGTACATTATGTTATTTATGCCCCATAACCGACTAAGATAATTCGGATAAGAAGCTATTAATTATAGCACAATGGGCAACAGAGTACAGACTATAAATAAATAAATTAGGAGTGACAGGCCGGAGTGAGTTCCCTATATTATATATTACTTTACTCTTTGGAGCGAGTGAGGCATATGTATCGTAACAGATAAATATTACAGGTATCCACAGGTATTAAAAAATAACAGATAACAGTTGTTCCCGCGATTAAGATTTATCTGTTGTTAAAAATATCATGCGTACTGGCAACTGTTACAATCACAGTCAAGTAGTCCATACTCAATAACAACTGCTTAACGAAACAGCCAATAGAAAACAACTGTTCTTTAGTTCTTATTACCTGTCTGTTATATTTTATGTAGGTATGTACTTATGGTTACTGGCGCTTGCTAAAACGAGAATCATCTATAATAATATATAATTATAGTATTTATTATTGCAAAATTACAGATTGTTGTTTCACAAAAAGAAATGATCTCTGTGATGTATCTTCTATGAGATATTAGATCGTGTTATCTGATTAGTTAGCATTTATTACTCTAGGCGCTCATAGCCAGTTGCACTCACTGATCGATAAACGATTAGCGAGGTTAAGCAACGTTGGTTGTGGTCAGTCTATAGATGGGTGACCGCTTAGTGGTATTTCATCTGAGCGTCTCCGTGCTTCGGAGGGCACGTAAAAAGTCGGTAAAATAACAGTAAAGTAACAGTTGTAAAATTTCAGAGTTACCACATAAACGAAAAAAGAAAACTCGAAATTTAAATAGTGCACTCTTATTGGGACATCCCTTATATAAAAAACAAATAGAAAGTCTTAGTATCAAATGAAACGATTATTAATATGCTCTAAATAATTTATTTTAAGAATAAAACTACTTAATAAATACACATTACAAGTCAAATCATTTTAAATTAAAATAAGAAAAGCCAATGTCTTTGGCAATTTATAAACATAAACGAAATAAACACTATCTATGTATTCTAATAATAATACAATATTTAAGTATAATTATATATGAGGTAAAAAGAATTATAACATAACTGACGTTTTCCTCTCTGAATCATGATGGTGTCGCAACCAAAATTAACCGAAAATAATTATTGAATTTACCAAAATATATATATGTATTACATTGAACATGATCAAAAATCGGCGTACCTACCTATACAGATTCAAAAATATATTGTAATAAAAATTATAATATTTATCACAATAGCTTATTACCGGATTATGTAATATATCTCATACGACTACTAAACTTTATTAAATTATTAGGCCATATTAAAATTAACAATGACGTATAATTTAAAAAAATATATATTTATCGTACCTTTAATGTGATATCAAGCATAAAAGGAAACCATATCACATTTGTAAATATGTGTATTCAGAAATAACCGTATTAAAATATGATAAACATGACTGTGTAACCTTTGTGTTCTTAAGTAAAAAGAAATACATCAGAAATACCAAAATACTTCTGAAGCCTGAAGATTTAAATGAGTAGTTTAATCAAATACACAAAACCATGCAATCGCATAGTAAAAATATACCAACTCTTAGCCTCTTCGTCGAGAACAACTAGAGCTTGCCAAGAAAAATAACTTAAGATTTTATTTTTAGTGGCCTAGTATAAACAACGTAATATAGAGGTATACGAGGACAAGAGTTATTAGGAGGCCTTTTTCTAAATACAATATTTATATAATATAGTCTTCTGTTTACGCGAATATTATTCATTGAAATTAAACTGCTATATACGGATTTTATCGCGTTGTTTATTTGACACTTTATTACATAATTTTGAAAACTGTTACACTACTCCTACTATTAAACATTATAAATTTTTTTAAGCTAATTAAATTATTATTAAAACTATTAGAACTATTTAGATTTAATTTAATTTTACACTTTCTCCGACGTTTCGGTTGCTTTTCAGCAGCCATGGTCACGGGGAGACTAAGATGGTAGTTTTCTTAATGTTCCAGTGTAGTTATTTCAAAGTACCCGAACGTAATTTAATAATTGGTGTTTCTATTTACGCAGAATGAGCTGAAAGTATCATGAAGTCTAGCTGCGGTTTGCTTCTTCTTGGGTTTACTGAATCCCAAGCTGGTGGTACATTCCAACCATCTTCTCTATTAAAATTAGGATGTATTTTGATTTCAATAGCCTCGCGAAGCATCCTTGATAGGAATCAGTGTTCTTTAGCGAGAATCTGTGGTTTGTCAAATAAACAACGCGATAATATCCGTATATATAGTAGTTTAATTTTAATACAAAATTTATTTCCTGTTTTCTTATTAGTAGAACTAAAAGTGCTTAAAGATATTCATGGAAATAAAGATTTTACCTTGGTCTTGCTAGTTGCAGCATTGTTTTAAAATATTGTATGAATATGAATATAATATAAAATGCAGAAAACAGCAGTCGAACTGCAGATTAAATAACATTTTAATATGCGATTAAAAACTTGATTTTTGGTTTACAAAATAATGTTTGTTGAGAATAACAATTATTTTTGTTACTTATTAAAAACTGCTTCTAAAACTAATATCTGTAATAAATATAAAATACATCTACCCAAATAGTAAACTAAAGTCAACATCTCAAACTAATATCATAAATTAAAATATACATAAATCTAACAAATAATTACAAAATGATTAAATTATCAAAGTACATACACATGACATGATTCTAATATTTGATTATATATTTATTAGAGATGCTAAACCCGTGATAGGTTACTATACTGTTGATATAAATGCATGACACTTAATTTTAACTATGTATTAAGCTTTAACTTCTCAACTGCTAGGACGCCAAAATCCGAGCTTAACCATACTATCTTAAATGTAAATTTTGTTATTATAGTCTTTTTTGTTTATTTTTTTTTGTATTTTTGATAACTGGATTGGTTGAGAGGTTAATGAAGCAATAAAAATCTACGTTTATAATAATAAAATTAAGTCTAATGCATATATGCGGCGAAACTGCTATTTATACAAATTGTCTCAATACGATTTCTTAAATAACCGACTTTGACGTTTTAATAATCCAAAGCGCAGAACAGCGCTACTCCTCTCTTGATCCAGTGCGCCTGCGGCTTATGAGTGCTCAACTCGATAGTCATCACATAATTGGTTGAGTGCCCAGTAGTCGACAACGTGCCTGCTCTCAGCAGCGTCTTATACGTCGGACACTCATACAAGTTATTCTGTAACTTGTGGTTCTGCTCCGGTTTCATGTAAATGATCGCCATTTCTGTTGGAGATAATTTGTATTTGTGTCTTTACTGGTTGAATTTGACGGAACCGTTGGCCGTCCATCACCAGTCAAATACTACCACATTATTACCTATATTATTTATTTATATCTGCAATTTTATTTATATATTGTTCCATTGCTAGGTACGGGCCTCTTCTCACTATAAGAAGACTATCCATCACGCTGAAGAAGTGCAGGTTGGGGGACTTTTTATATCGAGAAAACTTTGGGGAAATCATAGATAAGCAGGTTTTCTTACAATGTTTACCTTTGCGTCTGTTCACATTCTTATGGGTTACTTTATAACCTACATATATTATGAATTAACGGATTTTTGATTTGACCGTTTAAGCGAGCATTACTGAACTAAAATTAATATACAATAACTTCGAAAAGCCAAGGTGCTGTGGACCTCGAAACCTCTACATGGCGGTCTGACGGTCACCTCATTGCTATCACTGTTCTAAACGTATTACTTATTAGCACCATTTACTGAGATACCATCTTAGTTTTTTTTTTTTTTTTTATTGCCTTCAGTGGCAGACGAGCAAGTGGTCCACCTGATGGAAAGTGGTAACCGCTGCTCATGGACTTCAGCAATGTCAGGACACAGCAAAGCCGCTGCCTACCGTGAAAGAAGAACTCTCTTTAAACCTCGTTTGAAGAAGGACATATCATAGCGCTCGGGAAACACCGAAGCAGGCAGTTCATTCCAGAGCTTGCACGTACGTGGGAGAAATGATCGCTGGAAGCGTACCGTCCTGGATTTGAACGCTTCCAGGTGATATGGATGAACCCTGCTTCGTTGTCGAGTGGTACGATGATAGAAAGGGGCTGCTGGTACCAAATCAAACAGTTCTTCAGAGCACTCCCCGTGAAAGAGTCGGTAGAACACGCAGAGAGACCCAAAGTCTCTCCGTTGCTCCAACGACTCCAATCTATCCGTGAGATTGGGATCATCGACGATTTGAACTGCCCGTCTTTGTAGGGAGTCAAGTGGGTCGAGCTGGTATTTGGGGGCCCCTGCCCAGAGATGTGAGCAGTACTCCACGTGCGGCCGGACCTGTGCTTTGTAAAGCACAAGACGTTGACCGGGTGTGAAGTACCGCCTCGCCCTGTTCAGTACACCCACCTTTTTGCTCGCTAATTTAGCTTTGTCCTCCAAGTGACTCCCAAACTGGACTTTACTCGAGATTTCCACGCCGAGGATCCCAATACTTTCGGAGATACGGAGAGTAACTCCTTGGAACTGTGGCGCCATGATAAAAGGGTCCTTCTTAGCAGTAAACGCGCACACTTGTGTCTTCGAGGGGTTGAATCGAACTAAGTTCTGTTCACCCCATTCGGAGGCCCGCCCAAGAGAGTCCCCGACTTCAGACACAAGTTGTGTTCGTCTTTCCTGTATCATGCTCTGAGGGACATTCTGATAGCTGGTATAACGCGCATCACCCGTGCTGTCATCCGCATAGCAATGTATGTTCTCGATTGACAACAAGTCATTGATATGCAAGATGAACAGCGTTGGGGAGAGCACCGAGCCTTGACGAACACCAGCGTTAATGGTTTTGGTTTCGGAGCTGCAGCCATCAACGACGACTGTAATGCTCCGACCATCCAAAAAGCTGGCAATCCATTTGCAGAGTCCCTCGGGGATTCCATAAGATGGTAGCTTCGATAGAAGAGCCCTATGCCAGACCCTGTCAAATGCCTTAGCGATATCGAGGCTAACAGCCAGAGCCTCTCCCCCTCCCTCCAAAGCCTCCGCCCAGCGGTATGTTAGGTACGCTAGAAGATCACCAGCCGAACGCCCATGGCGGAAGCCATACTGACGGTCACTAATCAGCTGATTATCCTCAAGGTACCGCAACAGAAGGCGATTTATTAACCGCTCCATAACTTTGGAGAGCAAGGAAGTAATCGCTATCGGCCTATAGTTTGAAGGATCCGACCGGTCACCCCTTTTCGGGATCGGGTGAACATGAGCGACCTTCCACGTAGATGGAACCCTGTTGGAATTGTAGGAAAGACGGTATAGGTGCGTTAAAACAGGGGTCAACTCAGGGGCGCCTTAAGTACCACTGCAGGGATGCCGTCAGGCCCACTCGACTTATGTATGTCCAGGAGTACGAGCTCACGCCTAACCGCACGCTGCTTGATGCGGATTTCAGGAAAAGAGCTCTCACACCTTGGGATGGTAGGTGGTGCGAATCCCTCATCATCCAAAGTCGAGTTTGAGGCAAAAAGTTGTACCAAAAGATTGGCCTTCTCTTTTGCACTATGGGCCAGACTGGCATCAGACTTATGCAGTGGTGGGAGACTGACCTGGCAAAAATTTCCTTGCGCAGCCTTGGCAAGCGCCCAAAAAGCACGACTCCCTGAAGGATGTCTTCCAAGGCGCTCGCCAATTCTGGCAACGTGTTCCGCCTTAGCCTTGGCAATAGCCTTCTTGCTGGATCTAGAAGCGGCATTAAATTCTCGCTTTCTCTCCTTGACATCAGGATCCCGACACTTCCTAGCTCTATTCCAGGCTAAGTATGCCGACTGCTTCTGGTGTGCTGCATCCCTGCTAGCGTTATTGAACCTTAGTAATTTAATACCTGTATACAGCTCTTTGGGTCTGCTCTCTTCTAATGCTAATTCACCACTGTTCCACCGAGCACCTTCTAAATACAAGCCGCGTACACAGCAGCCGTCCTCGGGTTTCTTTGCCGGAGGACCTGGTAACACCTGTAATGTTTAAGAAAAGTCATTAGTTTTAAGTTTCTGGATGAAGTGATGATCTTAAAGCTAAAAACCGTCCAAAGCTTGCATTTGTAAGAGCCACAGTTTATCGGTTTACGATTGTACAAATATTTGAATGTGAAGAGAAACTACACTACGTATATTTGGCCTTCCACATTCTATTATCAGACAACCATTTAGAATAGAGCCACCGTTACTTAGTTTATATTGCATCAATATGTATGAAGTGCATTTTTGCCCATAATGCATACCACCATTGGACTGTATGTTACCATTAGAACAGCAACTCAGAACAACATTTATGTGTCACTCAACTGTGGTACACAGTTGAAGAGGTGCACTTCAACTTGCGACTATAGACTATCTATTGAAGAAAAAAAATTAGGTATAATATTAGAAAGTTAACGAAATAGTCATAAAATAATTATATGACTATTTCGTTAACTTTCTAATATAATATGAAATATTTTTTAAATTAAAAACATATTTATTAAAATTAAACTACTATATACGGATTTTATCGCGTTGTTTATTTGACACTTTATTACATAATTTTGAAAATGTTGTTATACTACTATTACTATTAAACTTTACTAATTTTTAAGCTAATTATATTGTTATTAAAACTATTTAGATTTGATTTAATTTTACACTTTCTGTCTCCCCGTGACCATGGCTGCTGAAAAGCAACCGAAACGTCGGGGAAAGTGTAATATAGTACAACAAATTTATGTAATATAGTGCCAAACAATCAACGCGATAAAATCCGTATATAGTAGTTTAATTTCAATTCATTATTGGATTTAAAATTTAAATATCATGGCAAGTATTTTATGGTATCTCTACTTGTATCTTTAGTCTTAAATACGGCTATTTCTATTAAAATAATATGATATATGCATCAAATCTTAGTTTTATTATAAAGGAAAAAACGTTGAAAAGTACCTCACTATGCAATTTTGAATGTTCAAATGACGATTTGAATTATACAATGAGTCATTGTTACGACTTTTAAACGTATAATCTAAGTTGACTGTTGTCATATAAGTCTCTTTGATTCCAGCATTTGTATAGAAAACATTTTATTGCTTAGAATCATTAAAAAGATTTTTAAAAATAATATTTATAGTGTCCAAAAATAATAATGTTTCGTTACACTAGGTTAGTTACGTGTGATTAATTCTGAACGCAGTTGTTTGATACAGACCGCAAATAATTTTACTTTGTTAGCAACACTGATACTTCTCACTGGTGACCATTTACGGAGGCCATTTTGTTTTTATCGAAGTTCGTGAGTGTAAATAGTGTCCGACGTATTTGGAACAAAAAAAATTTCAGTATGATAAACGGCTGTTATTTTGATAAGAATATAATGGTTTTATACATTATTCACGCCTTTGGTTACTTATTGTATTATATTCTTAAATATATTGAGTTATTGCGTATACATTAAGTGGTTTCAACAGAGTTATTTTTTGAGTTTATAATTTCTCAGGTTTTGTTCTCAGTTGAGTTATACCGCGTAACGTAACGAAACTGAGAAATTGTAAAGCTAAAATTTCAAAGGTTTAATTTTATAATACTTTAAAATTTACTGTTGTATTTCGGCGCAAAAAATGACGAAGTTGATTAAATCTTGATTAATTTTTTTTTATTCAGTCCTTCATGAAATTGCTCTTGATGTTTGAGATTTTTCGTTTTCCCCTTATATCGCATCACATTAGGATTAAGATTAAATTAGAAGATAGGCTTAAAGTCTATTATTTAGGCAATTTCGTACATTATTTTAATCATGGGTAAAATAATAAAAATAATTAGCAATATTAAAATTTATTAATTGTTTTAAGATATTTTTTTAATAAACAGGTATAAGTATAATAAAGCTTCCTGCCCCACGTATGCCTCCCGAATGTTCGGGTCATTGTTGGCCTACCAATTTTTACAAGAATCTCAAACAAAGTTCCTAATTATATCATATAATCCGAATACTTAAGGCAATCTTTAAAAATTTATTCAAATTTGGTGGTTTTATGTTCACTGTGTACCTTGCTTGATATTATCAGTTTCCTCACACCGAGCCTCAGTGTTGTTACATATCAGTTTCGTTATAAATTTAAAATGTACACTTTTTCTGAGTATGACCCTTAAAAAATGTCATTGGGTTTAGCTTGGGGCTTGCTTTACCAATAACTTTAACTACCTTTCATTTAACTTAAGAACATTTAAATTAAAAAGTATTTAATTTTATCATCATCATCATCACGTCACATCCAGAAGGGAGAAACGATTGCGGCTTAAGAGTGGCGTATCTGGTTTTTATTTTACAATGACGGAACAAAAGTCTCGCGTCCCACCCTGCCCGCGCGAAGTTGTATGTTCTATGTTTGAATTTGCTATTCTAGTGGTAGAACAAAATGGAAATTAAAAATAACGATATGGGTGTAAAAACCCAGGATTCAACCTCTTCGTCTTCATGTGAACTTTTTTTCTCATCATTTTTTGTAATGTCCCACTGCTGGGTAAAAGCCTCTCCCTTGGATTTCCAAATCACTCTGTTGGTGGATATTCCCTGACCTTATGATCTTGTGACCCCTATATCTCGGAGGTCTTTTGATCCACAAGGCCCATATGACCGACCGAGGTATGATCCCAAGGTGTCTGCACACCAAGTTACAAGTCAATCGGTCCATTGGTTCCGGAGCTATGCCTGTCACTAACAAACTGTCACTAATAGACAGACACACAGACCCACATAGTATTTTCTTTAACCTCTTCGAAGAAGACTCAGAAGTTAATAATACAAAATGCACATATGAAAATAGATGACGACTTTTATCGTAGCCAAAATTAATATCAGTTACTAGTAAGGCTCCAATTCGACACAAAAGATCCCACTGGGTCGAAGTGTCGCCGGTCTACACTGATTGGCCCCCGAAATAAGATAAGATAAGGCTCCAATAACTCACCTCGAAACTATAAGCCACAGTATCAATAGCTATGACGTGTTTTCTGGCGTAATTCTGCATTGCTCCAGTAAGGAAGGCTTGTGGAAAATAGAACCCTGAGATCCAAAACACTTTCGGAATGCCCGCCTCTGCCCAATTCTGCATGAACGCCATACGTAGACAGAGGTCCTTGGTCCAGGCCGCTAAAAATGTTATTACATATAACATTTAAAACTTTTAAATGTCTGTACACAGGCGATATTAAAGAAAAAATATGTGACCGGTCTTTATAAGTGCTATTGAAGACATAACAATTATTTTAGAAATGTTGCTTGTCTGTCTGTCTGTATGTTTGTACGCGCATCACGCCAACACAATTGAATGCGGTTTTCACAGTTGTAGTCTGGAGGTCTAACTTAAAACCTGGCTCATGGTTCATCTTCATATGCCGCCTAGAAGTTATTTATTATTTAAAAGGGTAGAGCGAGTCAAATCAGCGGCATAAAGAACTTTGGCGATTTTGCCTGCATCTGACGTCACATCACTTGATCACCATACTAGGTTATTTAGTAGTGATTTTCTGTATCATGGAGACACATTCCTATATAGCCTTTTCTTGAGTATAATCTCCTCTTTCATTATACCTAAAAATGAATTAATGAACTTGCTTTTGAATATCTTTGATATTTCCAGAATATCACTGATCTAAGGAAAACGATTTTCCTTTCGCGTTAAGTTACGGTATAGATATGCCCAATAGATAAGGCACTAGAATTTTAATAAAAAGAACGTGGGCTCGAATCCCACCCATTGCATTCCTAAACTCACTGCTTCTTTATTGTACACCATAGAATTACTAGTCACTTTCTAATCCAAAGATACCAATAAATGAAAGGCTGCGTAGTTTTAAGCCGTTTATTTATTGGTATGTTTAAACCTGTAAAACTCCAAAAGAATAGACAAGGATGTATCATACCCATCTTACCTATGATGCTTCGATCCTACGTTAAAAGGAAATAATTTTAGGAAACATAGGCTACAGCGGTATTTTTGTGATATGTACAGGTTAATTTTGTATGTTCTTGCTGGAACCAATTGGTCCCAGCCGGGCTTCACGGATGGGAGTGCTGGAACAAATTGATATTAGCCGTCCTTAAGCTGTTACAGTCTGATTGGATTACCTACCGAGAGGTTTCAATGATGGGTAGGCCTTGGCAGTCCACATTCCCGGCACAATGTTCTTGGAGAGGCTTCCTCCCATATTCTCAAGAGCTTCCGACAATACCACCAGTCCCTTTAGAGCTTTCAAAAGATCGCTGTGATAAAGTGAATAAAGTTATAAAAGAAAACCAGGTAAATTGACTGCACGTGCTTTAAGTGCGTGTTGTAGTGGTTTAAGCGGTCGGTTCAATCTCCAAACGGCACAAGAAATTGTCCGATCAACAAATATTTGTTCGGCGTCTGGCTGATCTTTGTGGCTGTTATTCGAATGTTTGCAAAGCTCTCCACGACACTGGAATAACTGATAGAGTGAGGTGTTTCTTTTTAAAGAAAATAACAAATCTTTTAGACTTTTACAGCTTTCAAAGTTAAATTGCCCTAATGACAATCTAGCCGAGTTGAACTGGCGAGAAATCGTGGGTTCGAATTCCAGCCAATGCACTAGCCATGCTAACCACCCACTTCGAACAAGCATTTTAGCATTACTAAGTTAAAAAAAATACTAGTAATTTGCCCTAACATGACAGTAACTGCTTCTTAAAGAAATTAAAAATATGAACTGGCGATATATATTCAAATGCGAACTGCTAGCATTTTCGTAAATTAATGTTGATGTAAATACCGTTAGTTCAAAGTCCCTTACCAAATATTATAACAAGAATTACAAGAATTTTGCTTAGTTGTTTTTTTTTATGTTCCTTAGTAATTTGTAATCCAAATAGCTTTTAAACTTAAGGAAATATGTTTTTAATATTATTAGTATATAAACCTACATAAATAAGTTTATTTTTGTCTAAAATACATAATAATAATAATATCAGTCCTATATTTAACTGTCCCGCTGTCGGGCACGGGCCTCTTCCATAATGTGGGAAGGGTTTGGCCACAGTCCACTACGCTGGCCCACTGCGGGTTGGCAGGCTTCACATATCTTCGAGAACATTATTAAGAACTCTCAGACATAAGGGTTTACTCACGTTTTCTTCCTTCACAGTTTTCCTTCACCAAAGCGAGCAGTAACAAACATGAATTCAAATATATTGATGCCAACAATTATACGTAATTTAAATCAATTTAAAGTTGCCTCGGTATTCATGTTATGCAATCCAACCTTACTTTTTTGTTAATAGTATAAAATAGCATAGTAATATATATAATACTGCCGTCAAAAGGAATAAAGAAAGAACAATTTTTTTTCGTGTTTCATATTTTACGTATTTAGAATCAGTAAAAAAAGACATCTGCCAGTATATTTAAATAAAAATAAAGATTTTGGCAGATGCGTCCTTTTTCCTTATGATAGCAGAATACCTTAGCATATAAAGAAATATGTCTCACTTTAAAGAGTTTTTGATGACGGTGATCAGTTTATTGTATCTGATCGATTCCTGCATCAGCACTGTGTTCAGAGATTCCTTGTATGAAACCGGGTAACTGCAAAATAACATTTCATATCCAACAGAAAATACATATACAACATAAAAACTTAGGTATGTAACACACAAGAAGTTTCGACGATCGATAATAGATGGCGCTGTACACAATAGGCGCTTATATTCACACTCGCCGTACAATCCTGAATCACGCAAGTGAAGTTTACGCAGCTAGTAACTATATATAGGTACAAGTTCCCGACATTAACAGTCGTGCCGCGGCCCGCCAGGCACGATCACCTAGCCTGGTCGGAGGATCCACCCTTCGCGATGGAAGGACATCGGACCACTTTCCTTCACAGGTACAAAATTTCGGCTCCATACAACGTGCAACCAAAATGGTACAGAGATTTATTGATTTCTTAAATAAATAGTAGTTAATGCGTGAAAGCGTAACGAACAAACTCACATTCACATTTTTAATTTTAATTAGTATTAGGTTATGCTTAACCTATAGCTTACAACACAATATATGTATAATTCTATATATAGGCATATATGAGCCTTTCAAATAAAAAAATAATTTTGTTTATACCTCACATACAGCTTGTTTTATTTCATTTCAACATCTACCCACTCTTATTGGAAAACCCTTTAGAATGGCCTTGATCACCACAATCACCGCAAGTATAACTGCTCCCGCGACATGTCTTTGCCGCGTGCCCATATTGCTGGCACTTGTAGCAGCGTGTTACTAGGGTAAAATCTCTCACAGGACAGGATGACCAATTTATAAAAACTGTCATTAACGATGAGAGCTTTTCGTATTGCTTCAGAAACCCGCCTGATTGCCTAATTTATGGCTTAATTTACACCTATGTAACGTCTCGAGATCTGTATCCTGAAGTTTGCCGCCAATATTTTGATTGTAGTGGCAAGACGTGTAAACCTCAGTATCGTGAATGGATGAAGAAACTCCAATAACTACCATTCTAGGCTTACGTTTAAAGGGGTCATCGATTGTAAGACCCATGTTCATGATCTCGACCTGCTGTTTAAGCCTCTCCATGTCATCCTTAGTATCAGTACTGATAATTATACCGTCGTCTCTTGTCTTTCGTAGTTCCCGGACATGCAGATTCATTTGTTCAGGACGGACTATCTTCTAGAAAATAAATTTTGTGTCCTCACTCGACTTTGATTTATCGCTGGGATAGACCGCCATTGACCTAACATTTGACGGCTGTATAAAAGAATTGGTACCAGTCTTCACCATGTCTGCGAACAAAGGGCCTATGATAGGTTCTTCTACAGTCTGCTTCAGGTCCTGAAATCGCCGTGATACATCAAGCTGGACAGACAGAGGAATATGCATTTTAAGGCTTTCATTTTGAGTGATTAATATTGTACTGCCAGCTGCGAAGTCCCATGTACAACTTTACGACATAAAGTTATGTTCCTTAATTTTTGCTTAGAGTGCATTTTGCCCTCCGATACAATGGAACACACTTCATTCAGGCACTTTTCAATGGACGTCATCCATGACTGGATTTCAGGCGTTGTTATTATTTCAAGGTCATCTTCTTCTTGACCTGAGGCGTCAGAGCTCGGTGAGGTCACAGGTGCCTTTTCAGCCATAGGAGGTGGCGTGCGAACGATCCTGTTACTTCTATTAAAGAACCTGCCCTCCATGTTATTAGTTCCCCTATCTTCATCCAGTAAACATTTTCACTAATAAATTGCTTATATTTATTGAACGGAAGCGTATTATTGGTCAACGTGTCTGTTCTCAATGAAGACAACAAGTCAGTATTTGATTGCTATTTGCCCTTGCATGTAAAATAATGTACAACACCAAACATAGGCAACTAGCCAATTACGGTATAGCGAAAGGTCTAATATAGTAACTGTACTATATAAACACTTTGCTATACCGTAAGCTACTTAGGTTACCACATCAATATAGCTGTATAGATTCTATATACAGCTCAGCTCTATAAAATAAAGGATAATTCTATATACCTTAATAGACAGCTTCACAGTTTATTCCAAAAGACTAAGAGGTGTATTATGCTTAGGTATGAGTTTAGATCTCACGTAATAAGATCGAATCTAATAACATCGAGACACAGGTTTAGATTTTGTAACTATCACACGGGCACGGGCATCAAACTAGACTTCAAATGCACACGCGTTTAATACCGTTGGGCAAAGTAAGTAAGTAAAAGCGACATACGTAGTAGCTATGAATTGTAGGTCTAACGGGTCAGGTAGCACGTCTAGAATAGCATGGGTAGCTTTCTCAATCAGTTCTTCAACAGTCATGCCTTCGCCACCAGACAGCACTTCTTTAGGCTGTAGGTCGAGCAGAATCGCTGTAAAAAACAACAAGAAACATATGTATATATATACTGTTCCATTTTAATCACCTGCAATAGAAAGAGTTAAATCAGAAGGCAGTGTACTGCTTATGTTAGCAAAAAAATCCTTTATGTTTTATCAAAATATCCATTAATGTTTGCAGCTATAGCTCAGTGGGAGACCAACAGACTGCAATGCAGAGGGTCTCGGGTTCGAACCTACGTCGCGCACCTCTGACTTTCGGAAGTTATTTGACTTTTCGAAATTATGTGCGTATTGATTGACAATTATCGCCTGCTCCGTGCCTCGGAGAGCACGTTAAGCCGTTGGTCCCGGCTGCCATGAACATCTATAGCAGTCGTTATTGGGAAAGTCAGTACCCTCTAATATCCTGACACTGGTCTAGCCTTAGGGTATCGTTAGCCTTCGGGTTGCGGAGGTCAGGTGGCAGCCGCTCCGTGTAAAAACTGATATCCAGTCAAATCCGGTTAGACTAGAAAAGCCGACTCCAAGTGACTTGGGAATAATAAAGGTTCAAGGGAGAAGAATGTTTTAATAGGCAGTCAATCCCGATAATGCGCAGGCAAAGATCTGCGCTGGTCTTACGTTTGTAAGGGGGGGTTTGTATTTATGCTTTAATAGTTGCACTGCCTAGCTTGCTTTTTCTGCTTTCTAGCTTCACTGGATGGGCTGCTTGTTTAGTATTTATGCAAACCTACTTTACTCGACTCTTCAAGACGAGTAAGGTGCCGATGGTCTTAGGGGAGAGCGCAACTGTCGTGTAGATCCCTAAGACAAGTCTGGTGGGGAACCCTTCTCGTGGTTGCCCCCTGTTATTGGTCTAATTCCCTCTGAAATAGACGTAACTAAAACCACCAGACGACCACTGCCTGGGATGGAGAGGTCATGTCCCGGCGGGTCCATCGTCGAACGATAGACGCTGGATAGTAATGACCTCCTGCGTGTTTGTGCCGTGCGCAGGAACCCGTACGGGAGGATGAAGGAATCCTGGGGGTTGGAGCCGGTTGTTGTTGTTCGCTGCCTTCAACACACCCCTTTGGTCTGGATTTCTCTTCACACGGGGGGCCGCTAGCTAGCCACTAGCGGTCAAT
Organism: Catocala fraxini; assembly: GCA_930367265.1. Taxonomy (NCBI): domain Eukaryota; kingdom Metazoa; phylum Arthropoda; class Insecta; order Lepidoptera; family Erebidae; genus Catocala; species Catocala fraxini. The sequence goes on from OV884045.1 coordinate 18,885,108, forward strand.
CGGCTGTGACGTCCCGTCTGAGGGCCGTCGGCGAGGGTCCCTAACTGGGGGAGGGCAGACAGCGAGGCGCGGAACCCGGAGGTAGGTGTGCGGCTTGTTCTTTGGTCGTACACGGCCCCGGAATTCTTCGCAGCGTCGAGTCTCGTCCATCTCACAGGGTGTGGGCCCTAAGTCTATGGGGTAGCTCTGGCGATCGTGCGTAGAGCGCACGACGTCCCCGACTGAGGACTCCGTGGCGGGTGGAGCGCCTCATAGATGATATTAACTCTTTAATAACTATGGCTACTAAAAGAAACCCCCTTTTCGCTGTAAATACAGCTCCCTCGCGGAACTCTGCTGCGTCCTCGGATGCGCAAATTCCATCAACCTCTCGGGCTGCTGCGTCGTTGGACGCGCAAATGCCCAACATAACACCGGCAGCGTCTTCGGATGCGCCAATCCGGAACACGACCTCAGCTCCGAATGCGCTGAGTTCCAGCAAAGCCAGGTCACAGACTGCGCCAAGTAGAGGTAAGGCAAGTTCTTTGGAGGCGCTTAACCTGTGCGCGGCCCCGTCTCAGACGGCGCTACGCACGGGCAGGGCTAATCCGACGAATGCGCCGAACCTCAACAAGGCAGCGTCCACGACCCAGCTGCGCGGGAACGACATAGCTGCTTCCTTGAGCGGGTCGTGTTCCCTTAACTCCCCTGCCGTATCATCTGACGCGCCCCTAGGGGCTTCGTCTACTGGTACGGCAATAGAACTGTCGGCCCTCAAGGACGCCATCCCGGTGCAACCTGAGGAACCGAAATGGACCCTGGTTTCCCCCCGGAGGAAATCGAAGAAGAAGGGCAAGAAACTCCAGCAGGCCAGACCGGATACCCAGGCGCAGGTCCAGGCAAAGAGGAAGGTTGTTGATGAAGGGCGACAGCTTCTCTCTGAAGCCAAACCCGTTACCCGAGTAGACAACGTCGAAAAGGTCCAGGTGCAGGCGACGTAGGCGGCGCAGGTGACACTCACAACTGGGAAGTGTATACAGAACGAGCATGCAGTAGTCAAGATTGGACTGTAGCCCTGGACCTCATCAACAGAGAGAAAGTGTTATGGGCTATCAACAGCTTTCTTCCCTTCAAATCCGCAGGGCTGGATGGAATCTTCCCCGGCCTACTAAGATGGAGCGGCGATCTCCTAGCAGACCATCTTGTTAACATATTCAGAGCATGCGTCGCTCACCGATACGTACCACGAAAGTGGAGGCAAGTGAAAGTGGTATTCATTCCAAATCCAGGCAGGAGCGACTACACTTTAGCGAAATCTTTCCGGCCAATAAGCCTCACGTCGTTCCTCCTCAAAACACTAGAGAGGCTATGTGATAAAGAAATAAGAGGAAACACTCTAGCTCACAAACCTCTACACCCACACCAACACGCCTACAGCCAAGGCAAATCTACAGAATCGGCGCTCCACAGCGTTGTATCGCGAATTGGAGACGGATTAACCTCAAAACAATCAACGCTGGGCGCCTTCATTGATATAGAAGGAGCCTTTAACAAAACCAACTTTAACAGTATAACCGAAGCACTAGAAGCGTATGGGTTCGCTCCAACGCTGTCAGAGTGGATAAACAACATGCTGAAATACAGAGCGATACAACTCTCAGTTAACACAACAACCAAGGCAATTGTGGCCAGAGGCTGCCCACAAGGTGGTGTACTCTCGCCACTCCTATGGAACATAGTGGTAGACGACTTAATACGAAAACTGAACGGCAGAGGGCTATTCACAGTGGGATATGCAGATGACCTTGCAATTCTCGCGACCGGATGCTTCGAGGACACACTATGTGATCTCATGAGATCTGCCTTCAGAATAATCGAAGAATGGTGCATAAGCCATGGTCTATCGGTCAATCCGACAAAAACAGAACTCATAATGTTCACTCGCAAGAGAAACTCAAACAACCTCAGACTACCGAAACTTTTCAACACCGAAATAAAACCTACCAACGAAGTCAAGTATCTAGGGGTCATACTAGACAGCAAATTGTTGTGGAACAAACACCTTGACTACAAATTACAACGTGCATGCGTATGCTTCTTCCAATGCAGCAGAATGCTCGGAAAGACATGGGGACTCTCCCCAAAAATAACACTGTGGCTATACACCGCCATAATCAGACCAATAATAACATACGGTGCCATCATATGGTGGACCCGGACTGAACTCAATACCGTCATCAACAAGCTGCAGAGATTCCAGAGAATGGCATGCTCAGCAATAACTGGATGTATGAGAACAACACCGACAGCCGCCCTCGAAGTAATTCTAGGGCTGGCCCCCTTAGACCTCTACATAAAACAAGAAGCGACTATGGCCGCAATACGGCTGAAACACCAGGGCCTGTGGGTAACCACTAGGAGCCCACATGCATCGATCTTAGAGCGAGCTATAGCTTATGAACCAATGCTCGCCGCTCCGTGTGATAAGATCTCCAAACAACATTTATTTAACAAAAACTACCATGTACAACTTCATGAGGCACAGAGAGATCAATCGGGAATTAACGAGGTCCGAGTCTACACCGATGGCTCAAAGACCATACAGGGAACGGGTGCAGGAGTTCATTCCCTGGATCTCAATATTAACACATCTATGACACTAGGCTCACACAGTTCCATCTTCCAATGCGAATGTGTGGCCATCACGGAGGCCGCCACCGCGATCGATAGGAGACGGATTGAAGGCTACAGGATACGAATCCTCTCCGACAGCACAGCTATACTTAGAGCCCTAGAGAGCAATAGCTGCAACTCCAGGCTCGTTTACGAATGCCACCTTGCTCTCGAAAGAATATCCATAAAAAACACAGTGACCTTACAATGGATAAAGGGGCATAGTGAATCGCTGGGCAATGATGCTGCAGATGAGTTGGCTAGAAGAGGGTCGGGAACCACCACGGAAGGTCCATCTCCATTCCTCCCTCTACCATTCTCACAACTAAAAACATGGATGCGGCTTCGCACTCAGAGCCAACATAATAAACGCTGGGCACGGACAACGGACTGTAGACAGTCGAGAGCAGCCCTACCGGCCATCTCACCACGTCTGACACACCGCCTGCTCAACCTACAAAGATTGGACCTTCGGACCATCGTGGGGATCCTAACAGGACACTGTCCCCTGAACAAACATCTTTACAACATCGGAGCAACAGACAGCCCACTCTGTAGGGGATGTCTGACCGAAGAAGAATCTGCTGCCCATGTAGTCCTGGAATGTGTGGGAGTAACAGCACAACGTAAGGAAATCCTCAACAACCCGAGGTCACTCCGCGAAGCCTGCGAAGACCCCAGGAAACTTCTGTGCTTCTGGGCGGAGTTGGGCTGGCTATCTCCGTAACCGACTCTCACGCATAATGGACCAACTTAGAGTTCAAATGCGGAAAAGGGAGTCCAATTACAATTGGTCTTACGTTAGCTCGCGTGTGGTCATGGGGCACCACTACTATGCATAGTGTCAATGTATAACTAGGTGTACATCTAAGGAACAGAGAATTCAATGGAAGTAGTAAGTGGGCGGGGCACGTGGTTTCACTAATAAGTACTGCAGAACGCATCTGCCCACATCTGCCTATGTCGCGTTCTTAGTCGTAATTCGAAGATTATCTGAAGATTTCCTGACTAACGCAATTGACAGCTAACTAACTCAGTTCTTCTGGAAATCCATTCGCTCGGTTCGAGGTTAAACCATAACCACAGAGCTAAAATCAATCAGAGATTAGAATGGAAGTTTACTGAATGAAGAAAAGAGCGTACTGAAGCGATGGAAGAAATATTTTGAAAGTTTATTTGAAAGAGAGGAATGGCACGGCCAAAGTTTCGAAATGAATGATAATGATAGTAGTAATGTTGAAAGCTCTATTAGTATGGATGAAATAATGAAAGCTTTGAAAGCATGAAATTAGAAAAGGCTGGTGGGTATGATAGGATTACAGTCGAAATGCTGACAGCTGGACAGGGTCTCATAGCAACTCAGTTGTGCCGCCTTTTTAACTTGTGCTGGAATACCGGCCGTGTACCAAGTGATTGGTGCAAGGCCGTCATAGTACCTTTATACAAGGGAAAAGGTTCACAGCAAGATTGCAAAAGCTATAGAGGCATTAGCTTGCTCAGCGTCGTCGGTAAATTCTATGCGAAAGTGTTAATTGAAAGGATTGTGCAAGTAACCGACAAGAAAATATGGGATGCACAAATGGGATTTCGAAAGGGTATGGGATGTACGGATCAGGTCTTTTCCTTACGTAGCATAGCCGTGACAGTTTTGGCCAAAGGTCAAAAGGTCTATTGCGCATACGTGGATCTGGAAAAGGCTTATGATAAAGTGTTGAGGAATGAACTTTGGTCGGTATTGTCCATGTATGGAGTGAATAGCAACCTCACGCGAGCTTTGAAATCTCTTTATGATGATTCCAGAGCTTGTGTTAGGATAAATGGGATCTACACAGAATGGTTTAACATCGAAAAAGGTGTTAGACAAGGATGTGTAGCGTCACCTTGGCTGTTTACCCTATACATGGACAATTGTTTAAAATATTTAAAAGATTGTGTATTGGGATTAAGAAATTGTGAATGGGGATTAAGAATGAATGAATTACTTGTCAAATGTCTTCTTTATGCCGATAACCAAGTAATATTTGCGTCATCAGCAGAAGAGTTGCAGGCGATGGTAACTATTATGCATGGTGCTTTTGAGAGTAAAGGAATGAAAATAAATGTAAGCAAGACGAAAGTAATGGTATTTGAAATGGAAGAGTGCGTGACGATGTGTAATATTATGATTGATGGAGAAAAAGTGGAGCAAGCGAAAGAGTTTGTATATTTGGGTACTTTGTTTACAAGGGACGGTAAACATGAGGGAGATATTGAAAGGAGAACGATTGCTGGCAACAAAGTGAATGGAGCTCGAGCTCTACGCGCTTTTATGAACAGTCGAAATGTTTCCGAAAAGGCACGTTTGGCTGTTCATAGAGGACTATTAGTGCCCACACTTATGTATGAAAGTGAAATTTGAATTAACCATAAGTTTAGGAGGTCGTGTGTTAGGTTTTGTTTTATTTTCTGCTAAAGGATATATCAATTTTCACATATTTTCGAGTCCCCGTTACAATTTTTATAAGATGAATAGTAATAATCTTTTTTTACACTTTTGATTAATTTACTTATACAGTCGCTTTCAAGATTAAACATGTCGAGTAACTCTTCACCATTATATATCTTATATCTTATATATATGTATATATATAAATATATATAAATATATATATATATATATATATATATATATATTGAGACAACTGCCATCTTAGTCTCCCCGTGACCATGGCTGCTGAAAAGCAACCGAAACGTCGGGGAAAGTGTAAAAATAAATGAAATCTAAATAGTTTAATAATAATTTAATTAGCTTAAAAATTAGTAAAGTTTAATAGTAGTAGTAGTGTAACAATTTCCAAAATTTTGTAATAAAGTGTCAAATAAACAACGCGATAAAATCCGTATATAGCAGTTTAATTTCAAAAAAAGTAAGAAATTAAAAATTTCTGTTCGACGAGTTAAGCTCTCATGAGCAGAAGCAAACAAAAAACTCTTGGCCACTCTATTTAATACAAAATTTAACAATACAAATCAATTTATTTACTTATTTTTCTTATATGAGCTGTTGAATATCGTATCGAAAATCTCAGTCAAATAATTTCAGTATGGGCAAGCCAAATAATGTCAAAAATTGTTTTTGCATTGGTAGTCTCCAAAACTCTTAAAGAAACGCTAAGTTATTAATAAGGTGCGCGAAGTCAGTTTTCTTTTACTGTCAAGTTGGCGCATAGTAATAACAGTAAGTAGTAATAGTAGAGCATTGCTGATTTCAGCATGAATGAGCTGGCTCGACTGGGGAAGGACTCTCTTCTCGCAGAATATCGACGTGAAATAGCAATATTCCTACTGTTGTGTTTCGTTCGGTGAGTGAGAATTCCGGAGGCCCAATCACCCTCTTTCCCCTTTCCGCTCCTTCTCCTTCCCACTTCCTTTCCTAAAGGGTCGGCATCGCGCAAGTGATGCCTCTGGTGTTGCAGGCGTTCATAGGCTACGGTGACCACTTACCATCAGGTGAGCCGTATGCTTGTTTGCCACCTTATCTTATCTTATCTTATATTATGTGGGAGCCAGTGAGTGCAGACCGGCGACCCTTCGACCCAGTGGGATTTTTGTGTTGACAATCTCCCAATAACGACTGCCATAGATGTTCATGGCAGCCAGAACCGACGGCTTAACGTGCTCTCCGAGGCACGGAGCAGGCGATAATTGTCAATCAATACGCAAATAATTTCGAAGTCATATGACTTCCGAAAGTCAGATGTGCGCGACGTGGGTTCAGACCCTCTGCACTGCAGTTTGTTGGTCTCCCCACTGAGCTATCGCTGCTCAAGCTGCTGGTTTGCCACATTAGTCGTATAAAAAAAAAGAACAATCGTGCAGCCTTGTGATGGTTAGCACCGTAGCCTAAGGTCGTTTAGAATATTATTGCGATTATCTGAAGAAGTTCTAATTTTCAAAAATCATTTTTCAAAATAACCATAAAACACTTTGCTCGCGCTGTCGACATCAGATCCGAGACCTCATATGCAGCAGTCTCATTTGAGTCAATGATGGATTTAGTTACGTTAAAACTGAAGATTCTGTCAGAACCTTAGTAACTTACCGAGCGTATTCTGAGTCTCCGACATGGCGTAGCTGATATTGGCGTTAGCGTGAAGACCGAAGAGCGAGGGATCGTCGTTTAGAGGCAAACCTCGAATGTATTTTGTGTAATCGTCGATAGTCGCACTTGCGAGTTGCTGTAAAATTTATGAAATTTGCTTTACTTTTATACATATATATTATAATACTTGATCTTGCTCGCGGCTTCGCTTGCGTAAATGTTAAATTAATGTAAGGTTATATTAATTTTCAATACTTCGGAAACAGTACCTTCTTTAGATAAAATTAACCCTATGTCCATTTCTGGACCCCTGACAACGTGTATGCAAAATTTCATGATAATTCGTCTAGTAGTTACGCGTGAAAGCGTAACAAAGAAACAAACGCAAATTCCGATTTATAATATTAGTTAGGGTGCGAGATGGTATGGCGAACAGTAGTGGGTCAGACAAAACCAATAGCGGTTGCAGAAGGTGTGCATCACGGCTCAGTACTGAGCCCCTTCCTGTTTTGCTTGGTGTTAGACACACTTACTGAAATGGTGCAGTCCTCAGCCTCGTGGACTTTCATCTACGCAGACGACGTGGCTATCTGCACCGAGAGCCACGCAGAGTTACGAGAGGCAATTCTGTTGTGGAAACGGCAGTTACAGGCCGGTGGCCTAGCGTTGAGTGTTGCAAAGACCCAGTATATGTCTTTTAATGACCCAGACCCATGTGACAATAGTCCGATTCCCATCGACGGCCAAATTGTAACCATGTGCAATCAATATAAGTATCTGTGTGGTATAATGCACAGATCTGGGCACTTAGGATGTAACATTCAATACAGAATAGCCGCAGCGTGGCTAAAGTGGCAAGAAGTAACTGGTGTCACCTGCGACAAGAAGATGCCTGTCAAACTGAAGGGTTTGAAGACCATAATAAGGCCAGTCCTTATGTATGGCAGCGAAACATGGGCTGCAACCCAAAAGAACGTGCATACCATCCAAGTTGCTGAAATGAAGATGCTGAGGTGGATGTGCGGCGTAACCAGGCTTGATAAAATCCGCAACGAGTACTTACGAGGAAGCCTCGGTGTACGCGACATCGCCGACAAGACGCAGGAGAGTAGGCTGAGATGGTATGGTCACGTGAAAAGAAGGCTACTAGACTACGTGAGAAAATTGGTACTACAGCTTGACCGCCCCGGTTAGAGACCTAGAGGTAGACCTAAGACAAGGTGGATAGATGTAGTGCTAAAGGACAAGAGGGAATGTAATGTTACTGACGATGATGTCGAAGACAGAGCGAAGTGGAGGAGAAAAATAAGGAAAGCTGACCCCGCCACCATATGGGACACATAGCTATGAAGAGGAGAGAAAGAGAGAATATTAATTACGATGTGACATTCCTAAGTGTTGACGATACTATATATAAGCAGGTGCCCTGTGTCTTGTGAAATATGTGACGTAGGTATCGCGTTGTGCACTACTGTATTTAAGTATCATTCGAATGGTTTCACGTTTACGTACGTTACTTACGATACGTTACGAATATAATTCGATTAAGGCACTGGCAGTGATAAAAAATCTGATCGTTCATATTAGTATTACACAGCACAACTATCTCCGAATTCCATGTAATGATCGGGATCATGCCAATTGTTATTTAAAGACATATTGAGTCGTTGTTATTTAATTAACCTTCGATTTGAATCGACTACAAGGAATCGGTTCCCTATTAAATTGAGCAATGAAGACAAAAAATAGATTATCTGCTTCTCATATCACTACCCTTGTTGCAACTGGATTCCAAGCCTGATTTCAATGCAGATTTTTTAAATCGTTCTAATAATAAGTTGATTCCCAAGAATCGATTAATTGATTCTTATTCTCTCTTGATTGATTTTCTTTCTGATATGATTTTTGGTCTTCAGTATTGTCAAATCACTTTGCAGCTCAAGAAGAATTAGAATACATAATATACAAAGCCATAGATACGGACCTGTCTGTAGGCTCCAAATTCATCGAAGACGTACCGGTCGTTGAGAACAGCTCCCGTGTAATAGTCAGCAAGTAGAAACAGCAGGCAACGTCGGTCCCAGTCGTCCGTCACTCGTCCGCCATAGTTAATGTGGCCGGCCGTGTACGTTAACATCTATCGTCATCAATCATATGAAAGAAAGAAAGAAAAAGATTTATTTGGCACACAAAAGGGCACACTTAAATCATTACGGGAAAAGAAACTAAGAAATAAATAATACGACGTGTGGAGGAACGTGGTGTGATGTCGATGAAGATTCTCCGACTAGGCTGGTTGATCGTGCCATGTGGGTCGCGGCCCAACGGTAAATGTCGGGAGCTTGTATATATACTTAACCGCTGTGTAAATGTTACTTGTGCGATTCGAATTTTTATGACGTCAGGTTAAGCGCGATTGTATCGCCATCTGTTAAATGAAGGCGGAACTTCTTCGTCTGTGCGAAGTCGCCACACCACGCAATAAATAAAATGTAGCCTATGTTACTCGGTGATATTACAACATACTTATAGTAAAAAAAATCAAATCTGTTGAGTAGTTTTTGTGTTAAATCCAAACAAAAAATGAAATATTTCATCTTTATTATTAGTGTAAAAGTATAGATTAAGTTTAAAAGGCAATGTGAAAGTTAAATATGACTTTTATATTGCTTAAAATATCTATAGATAAATATGTACTGTATACAGTAAGTAGCAAGCGTAGGTAAACCGTTGATAATCATTGTGCCGCTGCTGTAGCTCGTAGCGTGATGTAATACACATATATCATATATCCTTCTACAAGAAACGGACTACTGCAAAATATACCATTTTCAATACCAGAGATGAGTGCGATCAAACAAACAGAAATACAATTTCAGTTTTATAGTATTTAGTGTTTATACCATCTAGGTCTATATTCCCGAATGTGTAGGCAGCAGTGCATTATAGTGCACTTACATTTCACCAGCTATGGTTTATGTCCCATGTGATAGATGGCTGACCTCCAGACTCCATGCTGCTTTAAAGAACTTCTAATATTGAAGCGAAGTAAGCGTTACTTGGTGGAAGTCCATTGAAATAAAATTAACAGGCAGAGAGGAACCCGCCACGCACCATTAGATTACCCACCCCAGCTATTGCCTTAGCCTGGTATACGATAATCAATTCGCTTTCTATTACGTGGGACATGTAATCAAAGCCGGCGTCATGTGTGATCCACCTCAGCCTTCTTCTTCGGTGATTGAAGCTTGATGACATGTAGGTATAAAAAAATTGTAATAGTATATAAAAAATTCGCGGTAGAAATAACTGGGACGCAATACTTTTACAAAAACCGGTCAAGTGGGAGTCAGGCTCAGACACGAAGGCTTCCGTACCATCGTACAAAATAACTTTGCTATCTTGGTTTTATATTATTTGTTGTTATAGCGGTAATCAGTGTCTCCAGATAGTTTATTCGAAAATACGGTGTTACCAAGTGAAAATTACGGTAGATTACGGTGTCAATAGAAAAAAATTAGATGCTTAATTTTGCCAGTTTTTATTCATAATCAGTCTTATAATCAGTCTTGTATCAGAAATTGGTTTATTATTCACTTTTGTAAATAAAGCTGTTCATCATGTTTATCATTTTTTCTGTTGGAGCAAAATCTATGCAGTTTTTACCATTCCTTTGAATGCCTTGTTCGGCTAATATATTGCCGCTAATAGTTTTTGTAGCTAATTTGTTTCTCTTGTCCGTTTTTATGTTATTGGTTTGACTGAAAACTCTTTCGCAGTCAGCATTAGAGTGTGGTAGGCACAATATTTGAAGCATGAAGTTGCACAAGCTTGCGAATGGTTTCTTTCCATTTTTGTCTTGTATTTGGATAATCTGAAAGTAAAAACAAACGAATCAGCTTTCTATAAGAGCCATCCATAATAAAGTATCACTACTAACAATATAAAATAACATACCTCATGCCAAAATTTGTCAGGAGGGTAATTGATATTCAGTTTATTGTGTTCGAAAGATGGCAAATATCTCCATTCGTCATCTAAATTCTGCTGTTCTTGCAAAGATTTGGGAGCTATACGTGGCAATAGCGTAAAAAAAGGTGCCAAGGTGGAAGGTCTTCCGTGTGACAGACAAGCTTCTGGGCTTAGGGTAGAAATTGCATGAAGAATTTGATCATCAAGGCTGTACCTTTTTCTTATTCCAATTAGAGCCCTAATAATGAATTTTCGGCAGTTACTTTTGAACTCTCGTATGTCATGCTCATTGTTTGCCATTTGAGGTAACGATAATTGTTTGCGGACACCGAGGCCAAGGTATATATCGTCAAGATTCAGGTAAAGATTTTCGTTGGTAGGATCAATTTCGTCGAGCTTATCATTGCGCGTGCACTCCGGCCGCATAACAAGTGAGATCAGATCTTTATATAATTCTCTCATTTTAGTATGCATTTCTGTGATAACAGTACTTCCACTTTGAAAGTACGCATTTGTTTTTGTAAATTTGGGTAACATCCAAGAAAGAAAATAGTAGTAGGCTTTAATGATTGGGTCATTTAGGCGTTTATGGATTTCTCTACACTCGTGATCATCTAACCATTTACTGTCGAAATAAAGTCGTAGAGCGTCCCATTGTTCCAAAAATCGGTCGACAACTGATAATAGCGATAACCACCTTGTTTGGGCTGGACGAAGTATTTTGTGTACATCAACTTCCACAAAAATTTGGAAAGCCTTAAACTGACTTTGACGCTTGCTGCTCGATTTAAAATGGTTGTAAACATCACGTGCTAGTTGTTCACAATCTGATGGTACTTCTTTAGCGGCGTCACTAGCACACAGGTGCAACGAGTGGCAGATACATTTACCATACCCGATACCCGGTACCGGTACCCGATACCGATACCCGGGCAGGATTGTCGAAATCTGGATGACACTGAGTTGCGAACCCCCATCATTGTATTACAACCGTCCGACCCAAAACCTATTACGGTTTGTAGTGGTACGTTCTGTTCTTCAAATGATTTTACTATATATATATACAAAACGTTACAATTTTATTTGGCCGGGTATACAAAGCAGGGAATCCCTAACTCTTTTTACAGTGCATTACGAATGAACCATGGAAAAACTCAGGGATTCCCCGCGTTATGCATGTCAGCTGTTGTTGTTTATTAAAAGGTTTGTTACAGTTATTAGATATTAGTCCTTTTAGCTTGAGCATCAGTATTGTCATATTAATTAATGTTTCTATCTCTAACAAAAATAATGGCTAATAAATCTAAAAAAACAAAGTTTCAAATTACGGTAGTTTTTGCTACCGTAACATAGATGCTACGGTACCTAGGTGGTAAACCCGGCAAAATTACGGTATGTCTACCGTAATTACGGTGTATATGGAGACACTGGCGGTAATACACACTCGATGAAATTTTCAACACTCCACCTATTACAGTAAATGACAGAGACCACTGACAGAGGGACAGACAGCGGAGGCTTGCTAATAGGACCCCATTAGGACCCTTAGGTACGAAACCCTAAAAATTTAGGGCTACCATTAGCTAGACTGATGAAATTCTGGTAACCCACCCTAAGAGGCACTTCGGTGTACTCATTGAGGAACATGTGCAGCTGAGAGATGCATATGCGGAGGTCTCCGTCCGTGAAGTCGTAGGGTATGTTGAAACCTAGAGGGCCGAACTTGCGTCGTTCTAACAATACTCCATGGAACAGGCAGAGGGCGAACAGGAGCCACTGTTAAAGATAGTATAAGTATAAGTTTGCATGTGCCGCAGTAGCCGCGTGCATGAGGTCTCGTATTCGAGTCCCAAGTCGAGCAAAGTATTATTGGTTTTACTGTTTACAAATTCTTAGTAGCAGTAGTAGTAGCCGCAAAAAGGTTAATCAAATAAATAATTTGTCTTGAATATGTTTTTCAGACGTAAATCTCGCATGACAATAATATGTTGTATGATCTGGGCATCAAATTGAAGTCAGGCAAAGTGTAATTTGGTTTTTTCTGTTATACATGTTTTAACACTCCTACAACGAGCTCAATGGAGGGCTCATTTTATTTATATGGAACCTAAACATTGCTAGCAAAATGTGAATAAAGCATATGTCTGCTTATCTTACCGAACATAAGTGTGACTGTTTAAACATTGTACGTAACTAAGGACATGATAATTTATGGTCAAACGTAACGTATAAAAAAATAAATAAAATCAAATCTGTGTAACCTGCAAAGAAAACCTTTATGAAAATTTGTATGAAATAACCATAATACTGCGCGGGTCGCACACAGTCGAGCGCGCCACGCTACCGAAGCTAATGACCTTAGATAAGAAAAGGACGAGTGGGGGTGCAAATTTGGGAGAGTGCGGGGTGCGGTAGCGGGTGGCGGAGGCGGAGCAGTGATAACTAAGTCAAATTTTAAGTACCCATTATTTTCAGATATTCAGTTTCAGTATCGAGTACTGAAGACCCTCCTTCAATATGTCCAGTCTTTTACCAATCAATCTGTATAAATGTGAATAGAAGCATATAGTTTACCTTAAAATTAGGAACTTTGGGGTCTCCAGAAACTAAGTAATCGGCGAAGTCTGGCACTTGATTCATGAACGCTTTTAACAGATTCGCTTTTACCCCTCTTGGAGGCTCCACAGTCATCTTGTAACCTAAATAAATACGAGATATATATGTGGATAGATCCATAAATCATAATCTTTTATATGTAATGAGGTAATAGCGTGGAATATCCCTTCAACACAAAGGAGAGGTCCTACAACCAGATTAAGTCATCATGCCTGTTGGTTCATGACGAGTATTTGTAAATAAAGTAAATGCAAACTTCGCTTGCGTGATTCAGCACTTAGTACCTTATGTAGGAAGTAGTGTGTAGTTGAGAGCAACGCCATCTCTTGTGGTAAGTCGCAACTTCTTCTGCGAGAAGCAGTTATACCTGTTTTCGTTAACGCTGGTATAAGAGATTTTATGATTGAGAATGCAACCGACCGTTCTGCAGCAAGGCTACGGGGAAGTTAGGCGAGGGTGTGGAGGTGAGCCACAGCCTGAAGTCTTTGTGCACCAGCTCCGGTTGTATGTGTTCCACGTTCAACTCCAGCGTCGGCATCCATGATGGAGAGAGGTGGCAGTTCTGCAGATGATATTTGATTTGTTTGTATATTGTTTTAGTGCTGGTCACTGGCGTTCCAACTCCAATACTCACTTTTAGATCCCACCTGCGCGCGATGCCAATTATTTGATGAAGATTGATGGATATATGAGCTCACTTACATGGAAAATACTAGCCCCTTACAAAATCGGCGTAAGTTAGTTACTGCGTTTTGGCAGTTAAGTAAAAGTATCAAAGGCGATCATACGTAGGTAACTCACCCATTCCTTTTCTTACATACCATCTTTAAATCTTTTTCAAGTGTCAGCAACGCGCGTATTACAAACAAGCCTAGGCTACTGTATTCGCATTCGCTTACCATTAGATGGGTCGTATGCTTGTTAACCATCTCAGTAGTACAAAAAATTACTTGTTCTAGCATTTGGCTCTAGCATCATGCTCTCTCATCATATTCTTCTTACACATACTCAATAAACCAGCATATTATGTTACCTGCAAAAAGACCCAGTTGCCGAAGTCACAGCCGATCTTCATCATATTATCAGCTAACGGTCCCTGCCCTTGTCCCAAAGATATGCTCTCAATTCGTTTGCCCATCTTCATCTTGTCCGCAAATTTCATCAGGTCTGTAATTAAATAGTACATATATTTTTATTGCTGTTAAAGGCGGGCTAGCTAGCTGTCCTGCTGCTGATGTGCATTAGAGTTAACGCTTGACGCAAGCCTGCTCACTCGTTCGAGCTACACAGATTGCTGGATATTTCCCGGACACAGAAATCAAACCTGAGATCCCATGCATATTAGTCGCATTTATTTACTAATTTGTGTGTTTAATGAAATAGCTTCCTTGAAATAGCAATTATCATCACCAGGATCAACGTGAGTCTAGCATAGAGATATTTTATCATCCGACGAATGATATAGGTTACTCTTTTTCAAGCCTAGTAATTTATAATTATGTATTACTATATTTTGGCCGCGGCTTGGCTCACGTAAATGCCTATGACTAGACTATGTCAATTTGCTATCCCTCGGGCATAGTATTTTTCTTGGATGAAGCCCTATGTCGTTTTCTGTACACCAGACAGCGTGTATGCGAAGTTTTAAGAAGATCGACCGCGTAGTTAACGAGCATAAAAATAATAATTTAAAAGCGTACAAACAAATAAACACACATTCGCATTTATAATATTAGTTAGGAAGTTAGGATGTATCTATTGTATTAATACTGTATTTTCTCAGTCTATAAAATGTACTATTTTGACTTTTGCCGCATCAATGGAGATTATGACCTAACTGTGAGATAGTAACCAGACTTACCAGCAGCAGGGTCGGTGCCTGTGGACAGCACAAATATGATGGGCGCGAGCGGGTCAGATTCAGCGTACAACGCCGCCAAGTCAGCCGGCTGCGGCTCCACGAACCTGGCACCCAATCCCACCACTACGTAGTCCTTGAATAATAACGAAAGCTTAATACCCTTATAGTAGTAGGTACGGTCAAAGACAAAAGTCGAGTAGCATCATAAAGTAAGTAATCGCATACAATTCCGAGCGAATACCTTTGTGTGTGTGATGTTTCAACGAGTTCTTGTATGTATAACTATAATTACTACTCCGTCCGTATATACTTCCGTATATTTAACAACAGTATCCGTATTTCAAATTTATGCTTAAATGTTCCGATAGCGGAGCGGATAACGAGATCACTATGAGGCGATAGAATAATAAGGGTGGTTCAAATCCTGGGGTCACTTTGTTTTTTTTATAACTAAAAAGAAACGTTATTTTTGTCTACTTGTTATTTAGTGTTTTATTAAGAATTAAACTAAAAAATATTGTTTATCAAATTTAGTTAAAATTAGTTATTACTAAAATCACGTTATGTTTTTATTAAATTAATAAATAAATAATGCAAATTATAATTAAAATTTTGTTTATTAACAACATTTCAAAATGTTTCACAAATTCCAAATTCTTAATGTATGCCGACGACATTAAAATCTACAAGTCGTGCAAAAATACTCATGATTGTTTGCTTTTACAGGAGGATCTTGATAAACTTAGCCTATACTGTTCTTTAAATAAACTTCAGCTTAGCTTATCTAAATGTAAAACAATATCATTCACTAAAATCAAAAATTTTCTATCATACAACTAAACTTTATATGGCGCCAGTTTAGAAAAGTAAATTTTATCCATGATTTAGGGGTCACACTTGATTCCAAATTACACTTTGATATTCACATCAACAATATATTAAATAAAGCATACCAGCTGTACGGTTTCGTATTGCGGTCCTCTAATGATTTTAAACGTGCTCATACGTTTTTAATTTAATTTTGTTTAAAACACTCATTCGTTCCCAATTAGAGTACGCAGTCCAGATCTGATATTCTCTTTACGATAAATATTCAGGAAAAGTTGAACTTGAAATTATTCAGAAAAAGTTTTTACGAACAACACAATTTAATGCCGACTTCCTAAATTGTCATATAGGTACGCAACTACTGTGCAAATACCAACTTTTGAACCTGGAATCTAGACGAAAATGATTTGCATCCACAATGTTGTACAGTTTATGTATGTATGTATGTATCTTATGTGGGAGCCAGTCAGTGCAGACCGGCGACACTTCGACCCAGTGGGATCTTTTGTGTCGACACTCTCCCAATAACGACTGCCATAGATGTTCATGGCAGCCGGGACCGACGGCTTAACGTGCTCTCCGAGGCACGGAGCAGGCGATAATTGTCAATCAATACGCGCATAATTTCGAAAAGTCATATAACTTTCCGAAAGTCAGAGGTGACAGTTTATGTAACAATAGGTTTGCGTGCCCCGAAATCACTAATCAATTAAGTTACATTGTACCTAGAACCGTATTGCGGCGAAAGGCGCGCGTGCCCCGGCTGTTCTGCACTGCACAGTATAGAACCAACGCCGGCACACGGGCGGCTCTTCGTCGCCTTGTTGAGACGTATAACACACCTAATAGACTTAGATATATTTGCACTCCCATATTCAAAATTTCGTAAACAAGCTGTTGAATTGTTAAAATAATTATTGCTAGATTTGCCCTTTCTCAATTATCGCGCGACTTTATTTATTTTATTCCTTTTTTAATATTATTTCGCGGACATTGGTGTGGGTTACACATTAGCTCTTTTCTTTACATATATAAAATGTTTGCATTACATTTAATGTGTAACTGTTTTGTGTCCCAATAAAGTAAATAAATAAATATTATAAGAATAAGTTACAATAATACTTAATTAAAGTTATTAGCGAAAGATACGTCGTGCTTAAAAAATGTGGATGGATACTCAGCATACACTGAGTTGGGCATAACCCACCCCCCCAGTACTGATTTTCAGTTCCAACCACGAGTGTCGTGTCACTTGACGTCGTCGGCGACGTCCACAATTATATAATATAACAAATGAGAACAAAAGTATAAAAAATAAAAAAGACAAAGAATTGTGCAAAATGATGAACTTAGACTTTTTTTTACGTGGTGGAATGCTTTGACCCGTATGGGTCAAAGCATTCGCAATTGCAAGCTCTACGCGGGGCGACGGAAAGATTATGTCAGGCTCACCGGGGGAAAGATACCCCGGTAATACCGACTTAACCCACCACGGTGTTCCTCGACATAACCATAGACGACGGGGCCGCGCGAATCGCTTTCACATGCAATTGTGACCCCGCCGAGGTTTCGGTCCGCCGCCCGTGTGAAACAGTAGGCCACTACATGAGACACTTCCTCTACTGTCCCCATTGTGGGGGAACAAAAACACGACTCAGAGGCGCGTGTGGGAACACGCACGCTGCCTCTCAGACCTGGTGCTGATCGGGTGGCGAGCAGGCCCACGCAGCCCACCACCCCCCAGGTCAAACCTCAGGGTGGCTGGAGGTCATCTCGCGCCCTCCGGCGCCCGATTCTGCGGTTGGGGAGAGGGTTTAAGCGATCCCTCTCCCGCTCCGCCGCCTCCGTGATGGAAATTACTTCCTCACAAAAGTAGGCGACGGCGTTCCACGATCTCTCACTCCGGACCATAGACTGAACCACGGCCGGAAGAGAGAGGGCAATTAGTCCGACTGCCGCGATCAGCTCACGACGCTGCGATGCCCAGGCCGGGCAGTACGCCAAAGTGTGCAGCGCCGTGTCCTCAACAACGTCGCGGCAGTCGTCGCAGTGGTGACAACCGGGCGTTTCATGCCGGCCTATTCGACACAGGAACTGGCCAAAGCAACCGTGGCCAGTCATGACCTGTGTCATGATATACTTAGCCTATGCTAACTATCATGGTAAGTTTTATTTTATTGAATATATATATATATATATATATATATACACCTATCTTTTCAGTTATTCTATTATTTTTGTACTATAACTATTAACAATTGATTGCAGATTCCCCATCTCAAGTGCATTCTACACCCCAGCCATCATAATATTTTGCATGTATATCAAACTTAGATAATAACAATAATTGTATGGAGGGACAGCCTTAGGCAAAGTAGCAGAACCACTGGGATGATCTACCAGGCAGAGGGGCCATAGCCTTCAAGGTACTGATGCCCGTGTTTGATGCTTTTGCATTAACATTAAAAAAGTTTTGTATTTTGATTTAAAACTATATTTGGTTTTCAGGTCCCTTTATACGCGGTGGCAAATCATTCTAACACTTTGTCGCTGAGTACTTAAAGGAACCCGGAATGCTGTAGTTCTATGTTTTGGTATGGACAATGCACTGTTTGAGGTTCTAATGGAATATGAACAATGATCACGCCTCCAGTCCATTTTCTCATATAAGTATGTAGGTTTTTGGCTTTTCATTAAATCAAAAACTAAGCTGGCTAGATGTAATTTTCTCCTGGCTTCCATTTTCAATATATTGTTCTCATTTATGTATGGTGTTACATGATCTCTCTTTGGTATCTTGAAGCAATAGCGAGCACATGCATTTTGCATTCTTTGTATTAGGTTCCTAGTTCTAGCCAGCAAACATGGTCCATAAACTATATCACAATAATTAAATCTAGATAGTATGAGATTGTCTGCAAGTTGTTTTCTCATATTTGTGCTGAGATAGTCACGTATGTTGTAGAGAACCTTTCATCAACCTCAAAATAGTGACTTCTTCAACCCCTTCAATTCTTTGACCGTTTAAAGTGATTGTAGGAGTATTTTCCAAAATTAACTGAAGTTGCCTCCTACTCCACAGTATCATTAATTTTGACTAATGGGTTTAATATCAGTGAGTGTTCCCTAGACTCTTTCCAGGTTATCAGTGATTCTTGCCATTGTTGCGAGAGTGTCACTAGGCTTAAAACACATATACATCTGTGTGTCATCTGCGTACATGTGGCACTTGCAGTGTTGTAAAGATGTGGTAATATCTGCTGTGTATAAAATAAAAAGTAATGATCCCAATATTGACCCCTGTGGTACTCTCCTTATCACATTTAATGGGGTCGATGACATCACAGTGCCGTCTTCTCATCGTACTTCCACATACTGTGACCTATTTGAAAGATAGCTATGAAACCATTTAATTGCATCTGATGAAAACCCATAATAAGCCAACTTGGATAATAACAGTGAAGTATCCAGAGCATCAAAAGCACGTGAATAATCTAGGAGCACTAACGCTGTTCCCTCCCTCTGGTTCCTAGCCTCCAGTATGTTACCAACTACATCACTTAAAGTTGCAGCAGTTCCCCTTCCTTTTCTGAAACCTGATTGTTTATCAGGGAGGATATTATTCTTTTCAGCGGTCGATAGAACACACCTTTCGAGGCGCAGTGGGATTCCTGACCCCGAAGTTCCCTGGTCTTAAGGGGGAGACCTATAGTTTTCCCCCCGAAACCCTATCTACTCGGGTCCTGAAAATAGGGACTTTTAGTACAGTCATTTGGTCCGAAATAAAGAGGTTGCCTCAAGGTGTAGAAATTAGTTTTTTAACCAAAACTTATTTATTTATTTATTTATAACATACTCACATATACCATTACAGATTTACCAATACGGTATACGCAGACAATAATTTTATGCTTAAATGTACTAAACTAATTATTATAACTATTACTACCTATAACTAAGCACATGACAAGTAACCTTAGAGAGTTCGCTCAATGAACATGTAAATATGTCGACAACATCAGACACCGCGTTGAGCGCGCGGAACGCACGCGTGAGTGTGATGATCCCAATATTGTGTGTCAAAGTGTACTTATGTATAAGTACACTTTGCGGCACTCGTACACTAAATCTATAGATTTGACAAAAATATTGTTATTACTTAAATTGTAAAATTAAACTAGAGAGATACAATATATATAGATCCTATTATATCGTATCTCTCTAGTTTATTTTTTATATAAATAGTTTATCGTAAAATGAGTTGGCAAGGAGATATTGTAAAAGAACTGCTATTTGGCGCCATTTTAGCTAGCGGCAAGGATACGATGTGGCAAAGTTAAAATTCAGAGAAATTCAGAGAAGAGCACATCGAAGTCTGTAAAATTACCAATTTTCAGAACTCCTGGAAAAGATTCCAGTTAAAACTACCAAATGATTGTACTATTATTTATTACTATACTATTAATATGTTATTAACGATTAACATTTCTTCATTATTATTATTATATGAAGTTTTAACAACTACAATAATTGATTGATTGATTAGCTTGGCACTTTTATCTCTGAGAATTCAATGTCTTGCAAACTTTCAAATGCCACTTGTGACAAAATAGAAGTGCCGTGTACCAATTTGACCACCTAATTGTATTCTATTTTATGTGAAATAAATATCATTTCATTTCATTAATAAAGTATACTATAATTTTCTTTTTTTCGTAGCTTAACTAAAAGCAACTGCTGCGCAAGAGATCGGTTTGGTCGATTTCTGGTTAAAATTTTAGGTAGAGCAGAATAATTTTGGGTTTTCCTGTTCAAAAATTCTCGGAAGCAGCTCGAGGTCTGCGTTAGTGCCTGTACTGTGTGATCAACTTCTTACATGGGACCTAAAACCATATCTTGCGTAACCTCGGTGATACATTTATGGGTAACTTTAAGGCGCATTATTGCTGATCTCTTTTAAGAATGCTAAGTAAACTATTAAGATTATAGAGCGCACATTGCCAAATTTAGGACGTAAACAACATAACGCGCGCGGGTGGAAAATCTAATTTGAGCTTAAAAGAAAACCTCGAAACATGCAGTATTGAGTACCAAAAATTATGTTTTTTTGTGAATATACTGGCAGACTATATTACTTACTAGATTTTGCCCGCGGCTTCGCGTAAATGTATATTAGGTTAGATTTGTAACGGTACTTTTTTTGGATAAAAGTCACTCTATGTCCAATTGACAATAATCCGTAATACGTGAATAACAAACACCCAAAAATTTTGTAAATATGTCTGGACATCTCGCATTTCTAGTAGACTAGCTGTTCCGACAAATCTAAACCATTCTCGAATCCACTTGAACACACACAAAAATGTCATCAAAATCGGCCGTTTACTAATTTCATCAAAATCATTTTTTTTATATATGTTCTGTCATTTGTTGGCGGCCTCGATGGCGTAGTGGTTGTTGTTCTGTTGTTTTATTAATATAATTATAGACTTTTTATAATAATAATTGAACTACGCCCAATATACATTTTTTTATTATAAAAATCATCGACTATCCATCGTTAATAATATCTGTCACAGATACAGATGATGAATTTAGTGACAATTCAGATGTTCCTGACTCTGATATGAGTTTAGATGAATAAAATCTATTTTTTTATATATATTCTGTTGTTTCATAAATATAATTATAGACTTTTTACTATAATAATTGAACTACGCCCAATATACGTTTTTATAATAAAAATCATCGACTATCTATCATAGCGTATGACGTTACGTTATACGCATAACACTTTGCTTAATTTTTCTTTCCATTAGATTTTATTTGTAGACTAGAACATTCTGGTTGGGTTTAATTTAATTTAATACAGTAATTAATGATTTAATATATTACGAATGTGGTACAGCTGAAATACTAAGTCATAATTTGTAAACCGCGGCAACTTTTTACTTGTTACTAAAACTGTCACCCGCACCATGCTACAGCGCAAAGAGCGTAGAAGGAGTTTGATTACAAACACACGCACAGAAGATATTTATATGTAAAGATTTAGCCTGCGGTTTCGCTTGCGTAAATGTACGTTATGTCAATTTTCCACCCCCTGGGGAACAGTACTTTTCTTTAACCCAGATAACGTGCATGGGAAATTTCATGATGGTTGGTAGCGCATTTATAATATTAGTTAGGAAGTTAGGACGGAGTACAGATCTGACAGCTATTCACGCTCGGTGCAATAGTCTGGGAGATAATAGATAATAATAATAATAGATAATAATAGATAATGGGCAACCTATTAAGTTTCTTTGGTCGGTTCGAAGCGCCGTCCCATCGAAATATGAGAGTGACGGAATAGAGAGTGCACTTGTGTTTGCGCACACATTTGTGCACTGTGATATCTCTTGCGTGTATGTGGTTAGTCGTTGGCTGTCGTGTACGAAACTTGGTATAGCATATTATTAGGTCTCAATCGTCAATGGTTCCATAAATACCTGTAAGCCTGGTATCAGCTTGTCGGGGCGTATACACTTCAACACGATTAGCTTCTGAAACGTGTCCAGCTGACTGTCTTTTGGATATGGTAACCTGAATGAACAATTAGTTTTTTTTTATATACTAGCGAGGTTGATTTTAGCTAATGTCACGATACGTAGCCTATCATTGTTTGATCACTTATACTTCGCTGACACTATCACCGACTCCATAGCTTGAGTGTGCTAGAGCTTCATCAATGGTAGGAATGAGCAATCCAACTTTTGAAACGACAACCTCCCTCGTGTTAGCCTGCTCCAAATAAATTTGGTATCGCGGGGGACTCCACAATCATGCAAACAATGGACACAAAGGCCCAGACTCGGAACAACTGTTTGTAGTATTGAATAGAATTAGTGTAACTTGGCGGCAATCCATTCTAATAAATTATCAATCAATATAATTGGGAAGAGAGGAACCCGCCACGTACCCTCGGATTGTCCTTTCCAACCATTGCAATAGAGAAAGGTTGACAATACTAAACTCCTCTGGATAGGGCATCCGACCACTTCGTGGCAATCTACTAAGTGGTAGGCATAGATGTATTATAGCCACATTTCCCCAGCTATAATTACAAGTCCCACGCAAAATGATGCAAGGCTTGTGCCATCTACCGGGCCCAGTTCTAAATTTCGCGCTGTTTCTGTCGATTTCTTGGCTGTAAAATCCTTTGCCTGTCCTGGAAATTGAATAGCCTTTACTCTACCGCTGCGTCACCGATACAGTCTATCCATTTTTTTCTTAGGGTCCTGTTTCTGACAGAATACATGGAGCCAATTTTGGAATCTTGAAATTAAAACAAATAATAGTCCTCTTACTTATGTGGAGTATGTGACTCGTAGAACGATTTATAGAACTTGATATTTCTTGTAAAATCATTTATGAATGATTGCATGGAAGGGAGAGCCGCGAGCTGCTGCATATCAATCCACATGCGGTCTGTTATCCACTTTGGTTCTGGATTTTCTAGCTCCTGCAAACAAGAACATTTTCTATGATAGCTAACTCCTGCCCGCGCTTTGCCTTCGTGAAGCCCGTGACAATTCAAGACACGGTCTATGTGTGTGCCAAGTTTTGTCCAACTGACAATAATCTGTTCAGTAATTTACACTTAAGTAACAAACATCCAAAAATTTGTAAATTTGTCTGAACTGGTCTCAGATTTATAGAACGTACTAGATTTTGCTCGCGGCTTCGCTCGCGTAAATGTAGGTTATGTCAATTTTTATCCTTCGGGACCAGTACTTTTTTCTGGATGCAAGGTAAGGTACGTCCGTTTCTGTATCACAGTCAACGTGGATGCGAAATTTTATGATGATCGGTCGAGTAGCTAAGGCGTGAAAGCGTAACAAACAAATAACAAATAAAACTCAGATTCGCATTTATAACTAATATTATAAATGCGAATACGTGTGTACATTCGCATTTATAATATTAGTTAGGATGTATGTAAATAGTTAGGATGCTATGTGTATGATACATCATATCAACGACGACGATGACGACCTCGATGGCGTAGTGGTTAGTGTAACCGACTGCCACGCCTGAGATTGCGGGTTCGATTCCCGCACAAGTCAAACATTTGTGTGCATGAACATGGATGTTTGTCTTGGTCTGGGTGTTTATATGTATAATATGAATGTATTAACAAAAAAAATAAGTATATATGTATGTTTATCCATTGTCTAGTACTCATAGTACAAGCTTTGCTTAGTTTGGGCTAGATGGTGTTGTGTGTATGTGGTAGAATATTATTATATTATTATTGTTATTATTATTATCGTAAACAAATGAGACTGTGAGATTTGTTCAGTCGTAGTCGCGATTAAGGTCTAGTATTATGTAAATCACAGTTTGAACCCAACGAAGGAAGGCCAGCACGTACTTCTTCAATCTTACCACCGCTCAACAGAAAATTGAACTCAGTGGCCTTGATGACTCCCTTGTCAAGTAATATCCTCGCGCACACAAGGAACGCAAATAACAGCTTGTGTCTTTCAAACAGACTGCGGCAGACATTCTGGTATAAGAGGAACGTGAAGTGCTCGATAATAACGTCCACACGTTGGAGAATATCGTCTGAAAAATGGTCATATTATATTTTTAGATTATTTCTAATGTGGGGTTACCACTTACTAATAATCTTGTTAATCATAATATTGTCTTCTGTTTACGCGAATATTATTCATTGAAATTAAACTACTATATACGGATTTTATCGCGTTGTTTATTTGACACTTTATTACATAATTTTGAAAATTGTTACACTACTACTATTAAACTTTACTAATTTTTAAGCTAATTAAATTATTATTAAAACTATTTAGATTTAATTTAATTTTACACTTTCTTGTTAATCTTTATATTCTTATTAATTATGACTGCGCGGATGGCGTAGTGGTTTAAGTCGCCTGGCCACTGCCACCGCGTCGAGTGCTATGGGTTCAATCCCCATACGGGACAAAAAAAATTACGATCTACAAAAGTACAAATAGTTATTCCGTGTCTTGTTGTTCTTTGTGTCCGTTGTTTGAATGTAAAGTCTCCCGCGACACAGAAATTATTCCTAGTAATGTAAAGTTGGGTTGTCTTATAAATCCTTCCAGCTAACGTTTGAATGCTAGAAAGCTTGTGTTAGAATAAGGTGAAAAAGTTTGGTTTTTTTTATTAGGAAATTCTCAGTAATAGCATATAGTCTGTAATATACCCGACAGACAGCAATTGTCTCGTCTACTTGTCAGTTTAGGATCCAATTGCGTTATTTCTACGACGTTCTATTTTTTTTAATAAAGACTCTCTTTTTATTATTGATGAAGAAATTGGGGATCCGTCGCGTAGTTAATCGAAAGCTTTTAAAATTTTATTAATGTTATAGATCTGGCACACTGCGTCTTTTGCCTGTCATACAGTGTAGTGTGCTAACTTTCGCTCGTTCTTACATAGGTAAATGCGATTCATAAAACATCGCTGCAGAAGTGTGGATGTTACTACATCACTCTCCGATATACTAACGTGGGGTGAGTATGTCATGTATATTTATTAAACGGTAGGCTAGTGGGAACCGTTTGACTACCACGCAAAGGTCTCGAGATCGATCCCAACGCACGCAGTTTAATTTAATAGTTTATTTAATTTTAACAGGTTAATAAATAGTAATAAACAAACAGTAATAACAATTTAATAGTTACTCAGCTTTTATAGCACAAACTCGGAGCTTCGTTCGGTTCGGCGGCCAATCAACAACTGAAGCGATCCGTCTGACACGTGTCGTTTTATATTAGTGAACAAACAAGTCTGGCGGCCACGTGTTTTTAGAAATGATTATATTTGAGCTGCTTAGTTTTTGCTAATAACGTTAAATCATAATTTATTTTTCTTTATGTTTGAACATGTAAATAACTCTAAAATTGATCTTAAAATTGTAACTTAACCTAGAATCTAACCTACAAATAACAATGACAAAATCTAGCCAGATTCATTACACAGTTTGTTATCGGCATTATTGTCGGGATAAGTAGGTACTTACAAACGAGACAGACACATATTTAAACGTACTTATTTTGATATTTCTTTGAATATTTAGACAAATTATTTCGAAAATCTATCACACGCAAACTTTGCAAAGTTATATTAAATAATTAGGTAGTTAACGCTTGCTTTAATGGTGAAGGAATCGAGAGGAAACCTGTATATCTGACATTTCTCCATAATATTTTCGAAGATAATTATGACTGACAGACTGCAGACTCGCTATTCCGTAGTGGGCCAGCGTGATGGATTATAGCCTAACCTTCAAAGTGTGAGACGACACTGAAAGAGGCCCATAACCAGCAGTGGAACAGTTTATATACAGGACTGATATTATAGACTTACCATTGGGCTCAGTATCGGCCATGGATCTGATAAACAGCTTGATAAACCACTCAAGCGAGTACTGGTACATTGGATCAACATTAGCCATGTCAGAGAGACAAAAAAATAGGATCTGTCCACGGTTGGCGACCGGCACGTAGCCTTCACGAGCTTCTTCAATCTCCAATGTAGTCCGTTCTATATCTTCGACTTTTATCTACAAATATGTAGATGTATGTCACTGATTGGTCTTTTTAACCGTCTTGGTGGGTAGCAGTATTTAGTGTGACTACTATACCCGAGATCTCATGGGTATGAGTTCTCAAGTATAGCAGTCAGCAAATTCCCAATAGCAGCCCGATTTTATAATTTTGGCGGCTTCTCACATCCCCGTGCCTCTAATGGCACGTATAGCCGTTTGTTCTGCACCTGATATCTTTTTGATTGCGGCGTATTACCGTCCCATCAGATGAGAGTGAGGAAATAGAAAGTACTCTTGTGTTTGTACACACACTTGTGCACTATAATAATTCCTACGTAGATGGCTAGTTAACGCGAAGATTGGCGACTGGTGGTCGCACTACGCAGGCACTTAGTAACCTATAAAATCTGTTAATGTAGTCCGATGTTGATGTACTTACTATAATCTCCACACTTTTAATCTTAATAGCTTCAAGTGTCAATATAAGTGGCAAATCATCAACCGGTGAACCCTCACTGTTGGACAGGCCATACAAAATGTCGGCCTGCATCTCCGCCAGCTGCGATGAGAGCTGAGCGCGGGATACGATTAGCTGACCACGCAGCTCTTCCAGATCTGGACGCTCTTGGGCCACGACGATTGAGAGCAGTTGTTCGGAAAGACCACTGCACAAGATTGGTTTTATTTGTCATGCTTTAAGTAATATGTAACTTAATGAACTTAAACAAAGGTCGCTGGTGATTGCGAGCATATCAATTTAATCTTATATACCTATATTTTAAATTGTAACAGTTTGAACTGAATTTCAGAGTTCGTTGTTTTTATTATCTGTCTACCTTATAATATATTTTTGAAGCTAACTGTACTCTCTTACCAGGATAAAAGTATAATGTTAATCCAGGACATATCATGATGGCAAGTTTTATCATATATAATACTAGTAGTTTTCCCGCGGTTTCACTCGCGTAAGTCCCGTTTTTCTTTTACCCCTTTAAGGGTGGAATTTCTAAAAATCCTCTCAGTAAAAATAAAATCTCTCTTAGTGCTCCCCTACACTCTCCAAGAAACATACATGCCAAATTTCAGCTTCTTGCGTTCAGTAGTTTCGGCTGTGCGTTGTCTGTCAGTCACTCAGTAACGGAAGAGTTTTATATATATAGATACATATATGATAAAACATATTATGTAAACGCGTGTTTGATTAAGACATCCAAAGATACAAATATTTACACACTTTTAGTGTGAGACTATGTACATATTTATATACAGAGAAGTGTATACCTTGGCACTAGAGCGAAGTTAACTATCTGCACTTTGACAGACGTCTCGGGGGTATACTTGGGATTCGGTATTTTTGTGGTCATGAAGAGCCTGAATCCGGGTATATAAGGTATCAAGGAATCTCCAAGCTTTAGCACCAGCTGACCTGCTTGACGGAAGTATTGGCGCTGAAAAAGGAACACTTGCTTTAACACACTGAACGCCAAAAATAATCGCGAGCAACATATTTTTCTCAGAGTCTGCTTAATGGTAGTCAGTGTTTTAAATTTTATATGTTGGTATTTAGGAATTTTATCGACCGGACAAGTCGATTACAATGTAACTTATTTTTAAAATTAGACAAGTAAACAAAAAGTTTATTTAGTGTGAAGTTAGTCCTTCCATAAGCAGCAGCAATTAGATGAGATGACTGAGCTAGCCATTATTTTACATCCAAAAGGTGGTAAGCAAGCATACTGCTCGCCTGATGATAAACAGTGAACATAATACATGATCGCTTACAATACCGTCATTTAGGCATTATCGATGTTCTCTAAATGCTTCTTTTGTCACCTCGGCGGTTATCTATATGATAAAATAAATAGAGTATTGAATATATTCAGTCTCTCAAAAAGTAAGTGCAAAAATACCCTAACTACCTGGCTCCAAACACACAAATACAATGACACTGAAAATCTCCTTGTTAATCCGGTCCAAATATAAAACAAATCTCTGGTTCCTCTTAGTCACACACACAAACACACAAACACACACACACACACACACATACACACACACACACATACATGTATGTACTTTCACTCATAACCTATCTATTAACAATTTCTTGCTTATTATTCTCTTGTTTTTAAATGTGTTTTACAAATATAAATAGTTTATAAGTAGCAGCAAACATAGTGCTTTTTGTACGCATATAAGTACATAACCAAAATGTAGAAAGAGGTGGAGACCTGGTGTCCTGAAATACAAGCCACAAGCTTAGCTTAGGCACCAGTCTCACACAATATTGTACACTGTAATTATTATGTACCTAACCTGTGTAATGTATCTACGTAATATTGTGATGAGAAAATAAACATTATATATTATATATATTATATATATATATATATTATTATCAGCAATTTTTAAGGGAAAAGAATTACAGATAGCATTAAATGTAAGGAGATTGGGGGACGTAAGTAAAATAGCCCACGTTAGTTTTACTAAT
The DNA here is from genome assembly GCA_930367265.1 of Catocala fraxini. NCBI lineage: Eukaryota > Metazoa > Arthropoda > Insecta > Lepidoptera > Erebidae > Catocala > Catocala fraxini. The sequence goes on from OV884045.1 coordinate 18,914,194, forward strand.
CGGTTGCTTCTTACTGCTCAGCCGCCGGTTAAATATTAGCTAATATTTCGAACGTGATTCGATATTTGTACCATAACCAATAAATAATAATTAGAAAAGGCACACCATTTAATGAATTAATTTGTGTTTATTTAGTGAAAGGTAATCACGTACTGTGCAATTACATCGCTGTGGCGTGTGTTATTGTATTAAATCAAATTGTGTACTAAATCAGTTGACTCAGTGACTGCACGGATGGCGTAATGGTTTAAGTGATCGCGTCACCGCTATCACTGCGCCAAGTGTTGTGGGTTCGAATCCTACACGGGACAAAAATTTGTGTGATCCGCAATAGGTTGTTCTTTGTGTTCGTTGTTTGAATGTTTGTAAATGATACTGTAATGTGACACAGAGATTATTCCTAGTACGGGAGTTGTTTTTCGAATAAAAGAAAAATTATAACAGTGCAATCTTTTAAGTTTCTGATGTGGTTCCGAGGGTCCAATTTGATTAAACTTATTGATAACTACTCATTTTCAGAGTATAAAAACCGTGTAGCTATAAAAAATAATCACAGTCTTCTTACTTTGAGTACAGGATCCAGTGCAGGATCCAGCTCAAGCCCAACGTTCTCCAGAAGCAAAGGCTTGCCAAACCTGAGCGCCGACTCGAAGCTCCTCAACAAGTCTCGGTCATTTGGCTTGCACACCATAAGACCTTCAATTTTACCCTAAAGCACACAAGGTATTTTTTGCAGGCATCGTTCCACACCAAGGTAAAATTACGTTAAATTAATGTGCGAGTCAAACATATCTATACTAATATTATAAAGCTGAAGAGTTTGTTTGTTTGCTTGAACGCGCTAATCTCAGAAACTACTAGTCCGAATTGAAAAATCTTTTTAATGTTGGATAGCCCATTTATCGAGGAAGGCTATAGGCTATATACCATCACGCTACGACCAATAGGAGCGGAGCAGCAATGAAAAATATTGCAAAAACGAGGCAAATTCTCTTATGTGAAGCAGACAAAGTTGCGCGGGTCAGTTAGTATATTATATTTGTTTTTACTAGTCGCCCAGAGATCGAAATTAGACTGTTGTACATTAAATACAAAACAATACTATAGTTATTTCTCTGCACTCCTCCTTATAACCAACTTTCACACTACTCATTGTGTGAAGTATGCTTAAACTTTGGTAAAAATGTAAAAAGTTTACTTTTTTTTTAAATCAAACTACTATATGTTGATTTTACCGCGTTGTTTATTTGACACTTTATTACATAATTTTGAAAACTGTTACACTACTATTACTATGAAACTGAAGAAGCAAACCACAGCTAGACTTCATGATACTTTGAGCTCATTCTGCGTAAATAGAAACACCAATGATTAAATTATGTTCGGGTACTTTGAAATAACTACACTGGAACATTGAGACAACTACCTTCTTAGTCTTCCCGTGACCAAGGCTGCTGAAAAGCAACCGAAACGTCGGGGAAAGTGTAAAATTAAATTAAATCTAAATAGTTTTGTAACGTAAACAAACTTCACGGCGGCCACAACGCATCATGCGCACACTTCGCTACTCCCTCCGCTAGCGAGCGGCTACACCGACGCACACAACGAAGCAGCCGACAGGTATATAAGCGCTCGCGGTAACCTACGTGGGCAGTGCTATTGTGTACGGCGACGCTTCCGCATTTAGTGGAACTAGCTGGACCAATAGACATATAGGGCTCGTGCATGCGTACAGAGGTGCTTCGTACATCGAACACCTGCCGGACCGTGCACTATATACATTATTATTTGTAATCTTTACTAAAACTTTGTAAAATAAATTCTTATACTATTCACCGAGAGTTTTCCTTTTACAGTTTTAATAATAATTTAATTAGCTCAAAAATTAGTAAAGTTTCATAGTAATAGTAGTGTAACAGTTTTCAAAATTATATAATAAAATGTCAAATAAACAACGCGATAAAATCCGTATATAGTAGTTTAATTTCAATGAATAATATTCGCGTAAACAGAAGACAAAATTAAGTTTACTTTTCACGTATTAATTGAAAGATATTATATCACTGTCAGAGGTCTGTCAAATCTATGGTGAAGTGCGTCGAAGGGCTCATTGGTAGTGCCGCTTTGAACAAGACAAAACAAGAGAGCCTAACCACTGCAGAATCTAACCTTTTCTGTCTACCGGACACTGTCGCAGACTCCGTGCTGCAACTGAGAAAATGTTTGGTAGAAAACCCAAATGCACTTTGGTCGACCCAGAAATGAAATCCGATACTTCGTGCATGGCAGTCGTATTCACTACTTGTGCCACCAAAACATACAAAAAATATGTCTTTGTCTATGTCTTCTCCAGATCATATAAGATAGCAAATAGTGATCTTATTACCATAGCTCTGATCCACTTGTTGGCCTGAGTCTGCGGGTCGATGATGAGCGGCCATCGGCGCGAGTTAAATATCAGTACCGCTGACTCTACAGACATCAAGTCGCGAGGCAGTCCGTACATTTGCCACGTTCTATACAAGATAAAATTACTCTAAAATTGATAAAGAGATACAGCAGTTATTTGACCTAGATTGAATTTACCTGTGCTGTATCACAGGGCAATTCAAATTTAGGTCCAATAGCTGCAGTCTATTTTTAACACTTGTTACGAGATTACTCGTTGCTTATCTTCATCATCGTTGCGTCTACAACTACCAAGTCTTTGTCGCACTCAGCTCCTACTGGATAACTGACTATTCAATGAATAATAAACTTTAATCAATAATTATAATTTATAAAAAATCGTAAGAAAATATTTTATTTCTTTCTTGCAAACATATGTTAAAGTTTTAAGAGACGACATTTACATGACAGTCTATAGAAAAAAAAAACTTAGACTTAAACTTAACTTATTTTTTTTAGTTTGGAGTGTAGGAGCCGTGCGTGATTCTCGTAGACTACAGCAAAATATGTGATAGCTAACTTGCTCTACATTAACAATAGTTTTATTTTATATTCTTTGTCTCCTAATATCTATTAATTTCAATTATATCTTCAAAATCATTGTTTTATTACAAGTAAGTAAATAATTGAGCGGTTTATCGTTACACTACATCTGGGTGAGAGAGGTCGAGTGAGTCCACCTGTGTTTGCGCGGACATTGTGCACCTTAATAATTATATCCTGCTCACGAGACGGCTTTATCATCAACATCAATTAATAAATATTGATCAAGACACAACTGACCGTATTTGTACATCATCTCCAAGCGTGCTCAGTGGAGTGGCACCAAGCGTGTGTGGAACTTCCAAGTCCTAATCACAAAGCAATATATATATTTTAAAGATTGCTAGCAATATGGGTTTCAAATTACTAGAATTCTTGTTGTTTGTTGAATTGTTGTTGTTGTTGAGTGGGTTCACGTCAGCAGTGCAATGGGTGGGATTCAAACCCGCAACCTCTCGATCGCAAATCCAATACATTATCCATTAGACTACGGCCGCTTCCAAAATTCATAAAAAAGGCGAACAATGAATAACCTAGTGAAGTCAATAAAGTAAAGTAAACAGTATAATATAATTTTACTACTTAATAATACAATCTTCTCCCTAAGCCTTTATTATTCCCAAGTCACTTGGGTCGGTTTTTCTAGTCTAACCGGATTTGTTATCAGTTTTTACACGGAGCGGCTGCCACCTGACCTCCGCAACCCGAAGGCTAACGATACCCTAAGGCTAGACCAGTGCCAGGATATTAGAGGGTACTGACTTTCCCAATAACGACTGCTATAGATGTTCATGGCAGCCTGGACCGACGGCTTAACGTGCTCTCCGAGGCACGGAGCAGGCTATAATTGTCAATCAATACGTACATAATTTCGAAAAGTCATATAACTTCCGAAAGTCAGAGGTGCGCGACGTGGGTTCAAACCCGAGACCCTCTGCATTGCAGTTTGTTGGTCTCCCCACTGAGCTATCGATGCTTGACTTATACAATATTTTACTTATATTTTACTAGCTGTCCCGATAGGCGTTGTTGTGTAAACACGAAAAAAAAACCATATCTAAACCATCTTCGAATCCACATGAACACACTGTTTTTTATCAAAATTGGTCCAGCCTTTTAGGAAGAGTTCAGTGACATACACACGTATAGTAGAATTATATATATAAAGACTATACAAACATTTTTTTGGGGAATTTCAGCTAAAAATCTTTGTAATGCTTTCAAATGGTGTTGAGCGGTCATTCCAAACATAATTCCTACAGTCCACTGACCTAATCAAACCACGTAAAGATAGCCGCTACAAGTTATGATTATTTAGTTTTAACATAAACATACCTCAATTATTTTAATCCATTGTGCTAATAGTTCTGCTCTGAAAGAATCTGTGAAAGGTGTTATGTATCCAACAGCACCTGATAAATAACAGAAAACCAATAGTCACATAATTATATAACATAGCGGCAATGGATTGTGGGAAATCTAGAGCAACAAGGCGATAGACATGCAGCAAAGCGACAATGCAGCAACGGGGCAGTAAAGCAATGGGACATTGAAGCCATGAAGCATAGATAAGAAACAATCGGGATTCAAATCAACGTTCTATTGAAAGTAACAGGGCATAAAGCAGTAGAACGTTCAATTCACGGCGTCTATATACATATATGTAAGTGGGCGCTGAATCTTCTGAGCACAAAAGCAACATAACGGGGCACTAGATCATGTCAACAGTGGTACTTACAAGCACTTAGCAAAATATCACCGATGAGGTTGACGCTAGCTACGTCTAACTCTGCGATGGTCTTGATCCACCTGACGCGCTCACTGGAGAGACCGTGTAGCAATCTATAACAGTAATAATATGGATTGTAGTGTTACAGACAGTTGTGGTTATATTTGACTTTTGAAACAATGATAAAAATATTTATACAAAACGAACAAAGTTTGTAAGGCCAATTTTTTAAAGAGCCGATGTTAAGACCTGTTTTGCACACAAAAGGATAGAGACGAGATCAATCCTGTCAAGTATTTTTTGATTAGCATGTGTGGCCGGCTATTGAAGCCACTATTGCCTGCTTCTTTGCGGCTAATTAAACGTGATGCTACGTTATGTTACCTGTTAGCACGGTCCATTCTCGCCAAGCACAGGTTGATGTCTTCCTCCATTCTCCGTTTCTCGTCTTCCTTTTCTATCAAGTAAGCGTGCAGCTTGGCGATGCCTTCCAACAACGCTTGCATTTTTGCCTTTGCGTTCGCCAGCATTGCTATGAAGGTAAATTTGTGGCTTAAAATAATGGTCGAGATTTTGTGGAGGCACTTAGAAATTTTTATTATCCTTAATTATCTTGCTAATAGGGATGCTACGCTTATCACATTCTATGCAATCTCATCCTATCAGTAACAACTGCACACATGCTACAAATAAGACACTAATATTGTTGAACTGATGGTACTGCCTGCAGCCAGCACGAATATAATTAGTACTTTCGTCTCTTAGAATGTTCCATACTCTGTGTGTAATAACATAAGGAACTGGTACAGAATAGATAATTTCTTCCTGTTATGTTTTGGTTTTACATTAAAAAAATAAGTTATAATTACAACTTAATTGCGCCTTAGATGCAAAATGTAAAGGGAAATTTATAATCTCTGACATAGGACCAGGAATAGCTTAGTGGATAAAGAGCCGATACGATTTGTCGAGGTCGCAGGTTCAAGTCCTGTTCCATGTATCGTCTTTTCCCACTTTAACAAGATTTTGCCAGCGGCGTCGCTCGCGAAAATGTAGGTTAGATTAATAACAGTACTTTTTTCGGAACCTACCGTTACCCTATGTCCTTTACTGTTCCCCTGACAACGTGTATGCGTTTTTTTATGATGATCATTTGAGTAGTTAAGGCTTAAGCGTATCAAACAAACAAACTCACTTCCGCATTTTTAATATTAGTTAGGATTTCACAACTAAGTATTACCTTCAACAGCAGCTAGTTCGACTTTGGCCCTTTCTAAAGCCATCTTCTTGGGCAATACGGCTTTATTAACGTGGTAGAACTTGTACATAGCGTGCACCCACATACACAGTGATTGACACGCCTTCGAAACCTACCGAGGAATTATTATATATACAAAAATTCAACTTTCGTGTATGTTTCGGCTTAACTAAAAATCGCTGATGAATTCACTTGACATGTTACATTTTTTAAATAAAATGGCAGGCTAAACAAAAAAAAAAAACAAACTATTATACCACCCCAAAGACGCTTACACAGAAACATGGGTCCAACATAAATACGTGTTCAAGTGTTATAAAGTGTTCAAGTGTTATAAAGTGTTCAAGTGTTATAATCTAAAATGGGTTGGAACACCTATTGTGGTACCGGTATCAGCCTTGGCATTTGCAGAACTGTTGTTACATATGGTACCTAATAAATCTTAGCAAGGGGGTGTGTTCCGTCCCCGACGTAATTTTGTCACTGGTTTTGTGAACTTTTGGTTGAATTTCCGTTGTCTAAAACGCGGAACTATAGATAAAAATGAAACGATAAATGACTTGTAACTTGTAAAAATATTGTTCGGAACACGAGGCCTCTTGGAACAATTACGCCTCCTTTTGGTTAAATCTTTGGAAATTGGATATTGTTGGACTTTGTTTTTTAATCACGCACCACACGAGTAATGTTGTCGTGTCCTTTGTGTGCGCTGTGAACACTTGATGAAAATTGTGGGCTTGTGAACACGTGTGACGTGTGCCGTCGTGCTGAGCCGCTGACCCGCCTGCGAAATAACTGTTCTCGGTTGGGGTCAGCTATTGACTTTAATCGGATCCGTTTTATTGTTCAATTGTGCTCTTACTTTTGGAAGTGAGTCTTAGTTGTAACCACACCCTTTTGTATTTTATAAACTTAGAGCCACGTAACGTGGCCTGAGTATCTTCACATTTGTTGCTAGATCGGGCTAGAAGATAACTATTCCACCGCACAAAAAAATTCCTAGCAGGTTTTAGCACTGAATGATACCGGTTGCCTGTTTAATGTAACAGTATATATGGATGAAAACTGCAATTGCACTGGACTATTCTAACAGCACCAAGTTCGATAAGCAGACGGATACTAACCGACACGGAAAAGGCCCATCTACCATGAAAGCCTGTCTCTATCTGCCGATTATCATGCATAGTTAATGATCACCTGAATGCTATACATATTTTATTTTGTTTTATTTGTAATAATATTAATGACTTTTTTAATCCAAATTTTTCATTATTTAATTTAAATTTTATTTAATGTCAATGCTATTAATTTATGTAATTTTAGTACTATTATAATATCTATATAATGTTACCTACTATTCTAAAGAAATAGTTATGTTCTAATTATATTCTATTGTATGTATATGTTAATCAATAATAATTTGTTAAATTAGAATGTTAAAATTATCGATTATACTATACACATAATTAATTTTATAATGCAATCTATTTTTAAGTTTGTCTCTCAGTAACCTGTGCACGTGGTGTTAACTTTTTATTAATTGTTACACTAACTAATGTTTCCATTGATTTTATTTTATGTTGCCTATGTATAAGTGTAAACAGTTGTTGGTTAACCAAATAAATAAATAAAATATTTGTTTTGATTCTGAGCAATAATCATATTCATAATACTTTGTATTACTAACTAGTTTAGGGACCCTTAAAGACAAACGCGCAGACCAAAGTAGTCAGATACCCGCTTAGTAGGAATACACATCACCGTTCATATTACCTTAATAATCTTACTGGGTTCATAATCTGGATTAAGAATAAATCTCTTGAGCTTTTTGATCATGTCTTCCGTGATGGCATCCTTGTCAAATTTCATCAGAGATTCAAGGAAGGCGCCTGGATCTGCCAACATCTGAGAGCCTGGCTTCCAATAGTTCAGCACTTTCTCGCCGTAGTTAGCGCCTGGTTCCTTTGACATAAATAAAATATAGTATAGCGTGAAATGAGCTCAGAAAAGAGAAGAAGATAAGAACTTGGCAGTAAGAAAGCACAAGTTTACAAGACAATGACTTTAATAGCGTTACGCCCAGTGCCATCTCTCGGCATTGTGGGGAAGACACGGCAGTTCTGTCTAATAATTTATTACACTTCCATCTATTGTCATCTTACGGAACTACGTAGTATGGTTACGCAAAGCGTCGAGAGAACGCTGGCACATTCTCGAATCTTCTTACTCTTTACATACCGGATATGGCGTTACTAGAAAACTCTAGAAACACTTTACCCGCGTATAAGTAGAGCGCACGGCGCACCGCCAAGTTAGTTTACAATCGTAAGCGGTCAAGTGTTCATCGAAGCAAACGGAAGCGGAAATACTACGGAGTTTGAAGCAGTTATAGTGGAAAAGTGCAGTATAGTGTTTATTGTGTTTTAAATTTAATTGTGTGTTTGAATAAAACGTGTTTTAGTCGGTAATATTGTTTACATTCTTATCCGTCCAACACAGCACGTAACAAAAGCAACTGTGGCATACGTCGTAAGTAAAGAGTGACGAAGTGTATCCATACATACATAGCGTCACCCATACGTTCCCGAAGTTGAGGGCAAAGGTGCCTTAACATGTTCCCTGTCCAAGGAGACAAAAAAGTTTATCGGCAGTCAAACACCTGTTAACTATTAGGTTTGGCTGACTGTATTAGCAACTGCCAACCAAATCACTTGCAATGAGTTTGATTTTGATAGATCGTTGATTAGCCTTTCAATTCAATTTTAAATTCAATTTCAATTTTTTATTTATTTCTCTCATAAGGTACATACAGTTGTTTTTATTACAAAGTTTCACAAAATACAGAGGAGTAAATTTAACAATGTTATATAATTATGAAAACGTAAAAATTGTTCATTGAGAGCTGGAGTCTGTACTAGGCTCGTGGCCTGTTTTACAAATCTCCAGGCCCCCTTATTTCTAAATGACATAGTGCGAGTGTTGCTTTTATCCAAACAACAATTGATATACTTTAATAATTCAGTAAACTAAGTAGGTACCGTATACAATTTTTGTCTATTAAATCGTGGGTAACCAAACATAATTTAAAACTACTGTCAGTTATTCGCGTCCCTATACAGAATAAGACTGCGCCGAGTGTAAGACGCGGTTGTCCTGACTGACAGAGCTCGAAATTCAAATCGGCGCGCGGCCGCCATAGTAAAATTGTATGGGGGATTGGAAGTGCTTTTTTGATAAATATGTATCTTTATTGTCAACCAATAACTTAAATATTTGGGACGGACAAATTGTAATATAACTATTTATGTTTCGGTTAAGCTGTAAAATAGGATAGATTTCAAATTTACGTAATTTTGTAGGCGAAACTATAAATTATTTTAAGTTTTTTACACGGATTAATTGTATACACACTCATTGTTATGGTAAATGTATATTTTATATTTGTATTAAACAAAAAGTGTTGATTTTATCAACTTCTGTGACCGCCTGTTTTGGAACATTTCGCTCGGCGCAGTCTTAATACTGTAGGTGCTTAAATATTAGTGAGAGTGGAGATGTGTAGTGCGTGTTATTGTGTGACATGCAAGTGTGTTTAGTGTGTGGTGTGTGTGTGTTGCGCGTGTGCGTGTGATGCGTATATGTGGTGTATTTCAGAAACCGGTGTTAGCGTTGCGAGTACAAAGATGATATACAGTGAAGATTAAAAGTCTACCTTGATAGGTTTGATATCAAACACGACGCATAACGACTCTATGACAAGTACCACTCCAGCGGGAGGTTTCTTCATCGCCTTCACCTCAACAATGTCGTTACGATTTAATTCTTGTAAGGCCTTCTCAGCTGCTCTAAGAGCTGGCATGGCCTCCTCTGTATAACAAAATAGAGAAGAGATAAGGATATAGTGGAATCTTTCCTTAAATTTGCCCTTCATGGAACATGGAAGCAAATACAAAAAAATATATTTGTATAACGACTTGCCTAAATCTTTTAAAGCATCTCCAGCCATAAGGTTGGTAGCTGTAGCCAGCTTCTCCGCGAGTTCTTGTTCTTGTTCCACTTTCAGGCGAGCATCTTCTGCTATCGCCTAGACAGTAGAAAATGAAGATATACCAAGAAATATTACTGTGGCCATTGGTATTTGGCATGAGTTGCGAATTTAATACGCTAATAGTATAATTCTATTGAACTTAATATTGAAACGATAATTATTCGTAAGAGTAATTCTGCCGTCATAAAGGAAAAAAGACCGGTTGATGCGTCTTTTTTACTGATTCCAAATACGTAAAAACACAATTCTGTTATAAATGTTAGATACGTCTTTTTCCTTATGACGGCAAAATTATGGAACGAAGTGAAGTTAAATGTCTGTTTAATTTTCTTAGACAGCTATTCACATCTACCCACATTGTTAAGAAATTAACTCTCAGTACACTACTGATAAGGGTACAAATTCTCTAAAATTTCAATATCGAAAAATAATGATTACATGTCTTATGACGTCTGCTTTCGTATTATCACAGCGGCTACATCTGCGTCACTGCCACAATGACGCGAAAAACACACAGTCTTGTTCTTTCGTACCTAATAATAATGTTAAGCATCCCGTTAATAGTACTTTGCAATTTCCTATCCGTGGTCTTCACTTATTGACGAAGTCAGTTGACGGCACATCGTATTAAAGGTGTTACTCCATTATTCTAACTACAAAGTTTATATATTATACTTACAGTATCAACAGCTATCTGCTGAATGACTTGCCTAGTCTCTTCAGCGGCCTTTTCCATCAGCGGTTTCAACTCGGCCAGTTCTATTTGTAACTCCTTAACTTCTATTTCAGTCTGATTCAGCTTATGCAAGCCTGGATATAAAGAATGTAAGAACAAAGAAAAGTACAGCTATTTTTATAAGATATGACGGTCATATGGTCGTTATACCACAGAAACCAGAGTTCAACCGTATATTTAGAACCTCACTATAACTGAGTTGTCCACCGATACGATCTGGTGTCATAAGTTTTACTGTATAATAACGTCCGCCGAAACGAATCGGCCACGGAAGCTAACATTACCGTCGACTAGTCATGACACATATATATATATTATAATACACAATGTGTGCCCAAAGAACGTATTCCCTATTCCGATATCCTCATAGTCCTATGATACAACAATTAGACAACATTAAAAAGAGATCACGCGCTGGAATAACAAATTTAGTGCTAAGTGCTTGCCGATACGGGAGTTTGCATCATCGCCACCTTTCTAACTCTGAGCTGTATTTGGTGATTTCTTAAAATAGTCCGTTTCAAATATGAAGTCCCATTTGACAAATTATTGTTGAAAAGCAATAATAACTGAAGATACCGTTTCAATCGACACATCACGAAATCGATTACCAATTAACTTTCCAAACAAACTGTAATCGTGGATTTAGAATCAAAACAGAAATGATAGAAATCAAAAAGGAATCAATTCAAGTTTGACATATCGAATAAATAGTTACACCAAGAAGTAGTATATTATTGGGCATTCTATCGCACCTGTCGCTCGACGAACTCAGTTCGCCTCGCTCCGGTCGGTGAGACAGAACGCCCAATAATATGCAATTATTATATATATATATATTATTTCTAAGATCACTTATTTAACACTTGACATATACCTATACACATAAAAACAATATATACCTACTTATTAAACTATTTTATGTAAAATAAGAAACATAACTACACAAAAACTAACTATAGTAATTAAAAATCATTGTCTATTAATGATTTTGATATTTTCTTAACTAGTGACTCGGTTTCGTTCATGATACAGTCCACAGCATCTTTAACAATGTAATGCGCATTCAAAATAATATTCTCACTGTCACAATCACTCTCACTGGTTTGAGGGTTGTTATTACAGAGATCTATGACCGAAATTTGTATGTATGAGTTTAATGCCTCGTCGCTGGAGTCTAAAATAAAATCAGGCTGCCTAAGAGCAGCGATAGCTCAGTGGGGAGACCAACAGACTGCAATGCAGAGGGTTCGAACCCCCGTCGCGCTCCGCTGACTTTCGAAAGTTATATGACTTTTCGAAATTATGTGCGTTTTGATTGACAATTATCGCCTGCTCCGTGCCTCGGAGAGCACGTTAAGCCGTCGGTCCCGGCTGCCATGAACATCTATGGCAGTCGTTATTGGAAGAGTGTCGACACAAAAGATCAAGTGTCGCCGGTCTGCACTGACTGGCCCCCACATAAGATACATAAGATACCTTTATGAAATCGCCCGTTTTCAGATATAATAAAACTGATTTTTACTCGCATTTATTCGTATGAATGTACTTATTTCAAAAATGTTTTAAAGTAATGTATTTCTTAATTTTGTGTGTGCAGTAAGCAATTAAAACTAACAGGTTTTGTTATTTGTTCTAGCAAAAAAATCAAATACTGGCTTCGACATATTTGGCATCAGTCGCAAACATAACCACGAGACTGTATCAGCGCATGGCGACCAAAATCTATCATCATACTTCGTAAATCGAGTGGCCAACGGCAACGAGCGGCGAGCGGCGCCCACGGATGGCGAGTCATCGACTGTAAGGTATACAGGTCTGACGACGCATGCCTCACCGACTCATTGGAGCTGTGGAAGAAGTTCCAGACCGACACAGATTCAACACAATGCCGAAAATTACAAGAATTCATACAATCGGCTGATATGTTGTTCACGGAACAACCAACATATTATGACAAATGAGCTGTATCATTTAAATTGAAATATACTTACTAATATAAATCAAGCTTATTATATCAATCGTGTTTTATTAAATTAGTATCCTACCCGTTCAGCGAGCATAGTGCAAGTTTACTTTACGCTAACGCGATCGTCGCATTCATTGCGTTCGGCGCGTTGCAATCGGTGGCGAGCTCGGAGTGGACAATGGTAACGCATAACGCAGTTAACGTGACCATCGCATTAAAGTAAAATATACTTGCACTATGGCCACTGAACGATACCTAGCAACCTTGTTTCGCTAGGTGACTGCTAGTAAAGCTTACTGTAGATCAATGCTGTTACTTGATGTAACAAATTAATATCGGAATCACTGTAGTTAATTGTATGTTGCGATCGCACTTGAAAGAGTCGATTGTATGTTATTGGGCGTTCTGTCTCACCGACGAGCGAGGCAAACGCAGTTCGCCGAGCGACAGGTGAGACAGAATGCCCAATAATATACTACTTCAAGGTTATATATATAACGTGTTCACTTGTAAAAAAGATCTGGGCCTATCCTTAATTAATTTCTAGCATGACATACTTACTCCATACTGAGTATAAGGGTGAAATAAATATGGTATAACAGATTTTGATAGGCAGAACGGCCACTCTTTATAAATTATAGGATATTTAAACCATACATCCAATATCGCATTTTTAAATCCATTTTTGATAAAGAAGATGTATTAAGGTTTTGCAGAATGGGATTTAAGGTACGTTGCAACCTAATAATAAATAATACCAAATACAAATTTACAAAATTATTTCTTGAACAATTGTTTTTACCTCAAATTACTTAGATTTTATCCGATTAATACCGTCGCGTCACTATGACTGAAAGTAAAAAAAATACCCCAGTGCGTAACCATGGTATTGTAGTAAAATTTTATTTTATTTTGAAGTTTTAGTTATTTAAGACTAATATCAATAGAAATTGTTAGCTGATTATGTTTGTGAAACAATTACATCAGGTTTTGTATGGCAATTATTTTCAAATAGTCTTTAGTATCATAAATAATCATTGTTTATTTTAGCAATTTATATGTAATGTGCAGAGTTACGTGCTATGAAGTGTCACTTCGTATTTGAAACAGACTATAATAGCACAGAAAGTATAACACAGAAATACACAGACAAATTCAGTATGTACCTAATGTATCGACAGTCAACTTTATCAATACAAATACAATCAATAATGGAATCTTTGAGTCTCAGGCATGGAAGGGTATCAGGTATAAGCGAGTCCTGTAGGGCTGCTTGGCAACCCCGGGGTTTACAGGCCTTCATATTAATGATGAGCTATGTCACTTATGTAAGGACTATCTCGCTTTAACAGAATTACTCAATTCTATGGTTGTATGAATAACACTAACAGCACCGAAAATGAATAAAAATGTATCGTTTCCTTCAAGTAGTTATTATAGTTTTTCGATTATTTATCAACTTTCCAACTTTCTAGATAGAAAAATAAACCTTAGAATAATTACTTTACGAATCTTTGTAAAGTAATTATTCGAAGGTTTATTTCAAGATCTCATGAATCAATCTTGTACGCACCAGTTTTAAGCGCATGCGATTCAGTTACTATAAACTCTTGTTTCTTCTTGAACATTTCTTGATATGCGTTGAGCATCTCCATGTATAACATAGGTGTGACGTAATTTAAACGGTTCAGCTGTTCCTTAAACTTCTCGCTTGCATCCACCACGGACTCGTGAACGAAGCAGCATACCGACTAGCAGAGAGATGCTTACTATGAATACACACGCAACTCTTATAAGTTAACGAAAGTAAGATTTTACTGCTCTCATATTAAACTACTACTGCTACTCTCAGCCTACCAGTAAGAAGAAAGGCAAAAGAAAGGGACGACCGAATAGATGGTCTCAACGCTTGCTTTATTTTGAAAACGGTAGTAGTTGGAAAACCTATAAACTAGGTTAAAGGCCTGGCCAGGCCCTCTGTTGCAACTGGCCATAAAAACAAAATGGGCGGAAATGTCACTTGTCCGCTTTCTGTTTATTAGGACAGCGAAGAAAGAAGCGTTTGCTATACCGCTAGTAGCTGCTTGAATAATTGCTTCAAACCTTAAAAGTCCTTACATGAAGAAGGAAAAGAAAACGCAGATACATGTGGGAGACATATAAAATTGGTTTTAGTCACTTGAGAGGCGCGATGGATGAAGTGCACATCTTATCCCTGCAAGTGAGCCGAGTGTTGTACGCATTAACCACATTGGACAAAAATCTGGATGTTCTTTGCGTTTATAATTTAAATGTTTACAAAGATTCTGACGATACAGGGATTATGCCAAGTGCAAAGTGCAGAAGATCAAATTTTAAAGGTAATGCACGAAATAGAACTATATTTTGTAAGTTCTATAACTAACGATTTAATAGAGTGCCCGTGAGATTCTTGCAAGTATCTTCGCATAGGCTCAACCCGTTGCCTTAACCTAAATATAGCTTCAGTAACTTAGTGAACTCCCTACCAATAGAATATTGACGTTCATAAGTGTTACTTTGTGACCTAATTTAATAATTGATTTTGACTTACCACCATGGCGGCAATAACTTCATTTGACGCACTCTGCAGCTCACCCATGCCTTCGAAGAAATGCTTCGCGACGGACTCCAGAGCGGTTTTCGGCCACTGGCTGAACCAATCTATAGTGCAGCAGTTCACGAAAGAGGGGAATTGTCGTAGGCGAGCCCGGAATACCTGGTCAAGTAAAAGATCTTATATAACACTCTTTTACTTAAATCTGTGTTTTTGGCTAAACTATAAGAAATCCGAAGAGCCAGGGAGAATCAGAATGTATAAGAAATAACAACAAGCTCACTGGTTATTTCTCTCACACCTTTGCCCCTGTATTTTTTTCACAGCTGTGGGCTAGAAAAAACCCGCTTTTTTAAATGTAAAATTCCAATTGTTAAATTTATTTTTTTGGCTGATCGACACTTTTGTCGTTCAAATATCTTTGAGCAACATACATTTATTTGATTCTTTATGCTTTATGCGCGTTAACGTTGATAGAGAAGTGACATTCTTTAGGCTTCCTAATAGGAAGCAGTTCATTTTATTGTCTATACCTATTGGTGCTAGACAACTCTTCTTCAAACCAGGAGCAGGCCATTAGGAAACAGACTTACTGAAAAAGGGGTTTGATAAGAAAATGCAAAATAGGTGATACTGTTTTTACACACTCTTTTATGACCTGTGTGCAATCGCCATCAAAACTTTTTCTTTTTTTTTCTTCTTTTCGTGTGGTTAGTGGCCAACCTGTTGTCAAGAGTTGTTCAAGCCGCCTGTAGGCCTCTGACATGGCTTAACGACTGCTGTCAATTTGGCAACAACCTGAACCGACTTTTTACGTGCCCTCCGAAGCACGGAGACGCTCAGATGAAATACCACTAAGCGGTCACCCATCTATAGACTGACCGCACCCAACGTTGCTTAGCCTCGCTAATCGTTTACGGATCAGTGAGTGCAACTGGCTATGAGCGTCTTGAAACTAACTGCCGTAATATCAATGAGTTATTTAATCATTCTAATATCTTTATCTTCAATACACAGTTCTTTATCTTCAATGAACATGTCGCTATGCTATTTGGAGTCCTAGTAATGTTTTTATTAATTCTGGTATATGTTAAATGCTTTGGTATTTTTGTTGCATCATTAATAGCGCTAGTAACGCATATAGATTTATTGTGATTTTAAACAAAGTCATTTATTCCATTTTTCATTTTATAAACCTTATTATTTATCGGTAGAAATATAACTGTATACATACTACTACCCTACCCTTATTAAATGACCCGTTACCCATATATACAACTATAATAATATAATATTCTATCACATACACACAACACCATCTAGCCCAAACTAAGCAGAGCTTGTACTATGGGTACTAGACAATTGATAAACATACATATATACTTTCTTTTTGTAAATACATACATATTATACATAGAAACACCCAGACCAAGACAAACATCCAAGTACACGCACACAAATATTTGACTTGTGCCGGAATCGAACCCGCGACCTTAGGCGTACACTAACCACTACGCCATCGAGTCGTCGACTGCCAATATTTTTTTTGGTTCTTTAGTCTCTGAAAGTTGTCATTTAATATATATTCATTTATATGTATACAAGATTTATCACGTATAATATTAAAAGAGGTGAATCAGATAATGATATCGTACCAATATTAGTGATAAAAAAGAACCTTCAAATTTTACCGAAATATCGAAAAAAATATTTATCAATTTTCTACTAGGTACATAGTCGATTCCCTATGCGTGAGCAACGAACCTTGCCAATCATATGGTAGTTCGCGTACGGTCGATTAGTTGAACATCTTATTTGCGAACATATGGGATGAATACTAATTAGATTAACACGTGATATTTTAGCGATACAATTAAATAAATAAATTTTGTACTACATAAGAAATTATCTAATCGACAGTTTGTATAAAAAACAATCTAATTAGTTTAGAAAGGTTTACCTCGCCAATAGGACTCATGACAATCACAATATGCAGTTTGCTCCGAACCCTGCGCTGATAACACCCGAACAGGTTCGTCTTAGTGGCAACCAGATTCTGCTCCATCACGATATGACGGACTGATTGATAGATCTTGTCCAAATCTTCAACTTCATATATATTGGGTACGTCACCAGAACTCAAAATGTTGTTCAGGTCTTCGAGGAATGACTCCATTTTTATCTGCACCGCGTGAATTTATTAAAATGCTTGGTACGTTTCAAATATTATATAACAAACTCTTTTAGAAGGTTATTAAATCTTCAGTAATTAGATGACCTTTACCTCAGAATCCACTTATAAATATTCTAAATTAACATCATTAATAATCTATAAACAGTTAAATTTGGTTTTACAAATGTGTTATTTCTCAGATCAGACGCGCGTCTGACGTGTAATAGTCCTATCCATTACCAGTAAGCCAAATTTTGGGATAGAGGTACATACCAGAATAATGACATTGTACATACATACACATATCCGAAATTTGAATATTTATAAGTTGTAGACAACAACCATTAAAATGACACATGACTGAGTTAATGCGAGAGTTGTTAGTTAACATTAATAGTTATCAGCAACAACAGTTATTTTACCACTCTTGGTCACTGATGACCCAGCAGCTATTATTTTATTTTTAGATAAGAGACAGAATATAAGGGCCAAATTAAAAAGAAATATTAAACCAAGTCATAAACCTGTGCATCAGAAAATAAGAAGACCGTTCCTCTGTTTTCAGCGCCAGCCCTCATCATGGTCTTTTTTAGGTCATCGCGCCATTCAGTCTGGCCGTACGCTTTTGTAATTTCTATCTGAATGCATCCCAATTCTGCCATGTTAGTTGCCAGCCGAGATAGTGATTGGCGGCCTAGGAACGTATGAATAGTATAGTCATTCATTCAATGGGATCTTCACGCAAATCTAGATGGCTAACTGAAAAGTTTGTTTTCTCGACAGAAAATAGCAGAGAAAGAGACTTATATAGTAATCTAACCTTATATACTTTTAATTGGTTATATTTGCGACATTCATGTGGACTAAAGTGCCGACGTCATTTCTGTTGACCATAATTTCTACCATATAATATGTCGTTCTACTACACGGATTTAGATGAAACGCAGCTAACTAAGCCATGTTTCATTCGATTACCAAACAACCAAACGTGAAGCTCGGTTAATATTTAAAGCTGAGCTCTAAGCAATTAAACTGTATGACCCTCATGAAGCTTTAAGTGCTTATTACGCGATGACAAAACAGTACAAATAAGAATCTAAAATTATTGTTGGAGACTCCGATAGTTCTATATAGTTGATACCGTTTGTTTTCAAGATTATCCTTATTATACAGATATAAACTCATCACAGTTGTGTTATGATGCAGAGATAAAGAGAGATATAGAGAGAGAGACCTTACATAACACGAATGGTGTAAAATTTCGCAAAATGTGTTGGTACTTACCAGAGCCACCCATGCCCAGCAATAACCCGTTAGCCATGGGTTGTCTTATGATCCGTGAAATACGACATAAGTGTGCTATAGCATCTTCAAACAGAACGAGATCTAAGGGTGCAGTCGTGGTTAGATTGTAGTCATCTAAGTAGTGAGCCAGTACATAGTCCAACTGTGCAAGAAACAGAAAAGCAAAACTTCGGCCTTGATTTTTTTAAGCAGGTCTATGAATACCTAGTAGAAGTATATTGGACTGCTACGTAGAAGCCGCGCGTTCCATATTACGGCACACACCTCTGACTTTTCGAAGTATGTACATATTAAATGATTAATTTTATTGCTCGCTTTAACTCTAATGGTAAATATTCAGAGTAACCATGAATATCAGCGAGTTCTACCTCTGTACGCTCATCAAAAGGGGCAAGAACAACTCTATATAACCGAATGGCGCCAGCACTGCAGTACTGCCAGACGCACTGCTACGTGAGTGACATCGGTTTCTGAAGGGCTAATTAACGACGTGACATTAACAAACTCATATCAAGTGATATGATTGGCTGTTACTAATACAATCAGCCAACTACAGCAGTTGACATGCGTTTAGCCGTCCGTTAACAATTTTTTATGCTGATCTGCCTCTCATAATCCTGACATGAATGTCGCTTCTTTACGTTAGTAGCACGGTAGTCTTTCTTTAAGAGTTATTATTGGTTGGTTACAGTAACAAATTGGACTTACCTCATCCTGATCAGTGATCTCTATGTATTTCTTTTCATCGGTGCCAGGATCCATGAAGTCACCGAACAGCATCAGCCTCGTGCCGATCACTTCAGATGGCTTCTTACCAAATGCCGTACGGATCTTTTTATATAGCAAACTGGGTCGTCGAAGCAAAATATAAGTAAGTATCCTACTATTCACAGGGGTGAACAACATACATATACATATACGCATTCAAACTATTTGTGTCCATCAATAAGGATTTACAAAGAACGAAACAACGACGTCTTCTTTGGTGCACATTAGTAAAAGCTTATGGTGTACCGATTCGATTATTTGACTAATCGATTAATCAATTATGCGAACTAATGTAATCGATCAATAATATAGTCGATTATTAATCGATAAGTATGAAATTAAAAATGGTCTTATAAAAAGATTATAAAAATGAAACAAACATAACATAACAGTACTTAATCACTTATACAGGGTGACTGGTTAAACATTGTACGTACTTAAGGACATGATAATTCAAGGTCAGAGGAAATGTGTAAAAAAAAATTTTATCTTTGTAACCTGCAAAGAAAACCTTTTATGAAAATTTGTATGAAATATCCATGAAATGCTGCACTACGCAGGTCGCACACAGCTGTACGCGCCGCGCTACCGAGGATATAGTTTGACCGAAACCGCTGTACCGTGCCGTGTATTTATTTAGGTATGCGCGCGGCGAGACGGTGGGAGTATCGGCCGCACCGTTCCATCAGTCTGCCATCAACGCTCACGGCGGTAGCTAGCGTTGTTTGTTGCAGACAGAGAAAGCTTTTAATATAAAAGTGATACGAATATTCCTAAAATCGTGGCGGAGGCTACGGGGTGCTGCGAAAAAACCGTAAGAAATGTGATAAAAGCGGGCAATTCATCAACTGAAAATTTGGGTCGATTGAAATTTGATTCGCCAAAAAAACCAAAAGTATATATATATATATATATATATATATAAGAAAAAACATGTTGATGATGATTTTGATTTAGGAGTTATCAGATGAAAAATTCAACAGTTTTACGAATTTGAACTAAGAGTGCCAAGTGTCCGTAAGTTACTATCAAGTTTGAAACAAGATGACATAGTAAAAAGTGGACGAGAATTTCTAAGAAATCTTTTACACACAATGGGTTTCCGTTTCCAAAAATGCAAATCGAAGAGACATGTCCTTATAGAGCAGCCTAATATTACAGTGTGGTGGCAAAAATTCTTGACACAAATCAGAAATTATAGAGCGCAAAACCGCAACATATATTTCCTTGATGAAACATACATTAACGCCAGTCACCATGTCAGCAAATGTTGGCAGTCATCGTCCGAATCTGGAATTTACGCTGTTATCGGAAAAGGACGGCGTTTGGTAATTCTTCACGTTGGATGTTGAAATGGCTTGGTTGATGGTGCATTGACGATATTCAAATCAGATGCTAAGACCGGCTACTATCATAGAGACATGAACGGACTACTTTTTGTAGGTGGGTAGATGAAAAACGTTGCTGCCGAATTCTGTAGTTGTCATGGACAACGCGTCTTACCACAGCGTTCAGGTTGACAAGAAGCCAACCATAGCAAGCCTTAAAACTGAAATGCAGAACTGGTTACGGCGCCACAATGTTGAATTTTCAGAAGCTATGACAAAAGCTCAACGGCAACTTCTTATCGATAATACACAAACACAACATAGCCCAAAACCGTATTAACTCTTCTCTAGATGAAAACAAACTTATTGAATAAATTGTTTTCGGACTTCACAGCGGCAAAATGGCAGAAATGTGATGATTATGCCCAAAAAAATGAAAACAATTACTGGGATCGCGATAGTAGATTTGATAATATTATCGAACCATTGATAATAAATTTGCAGAACGACTCTGATTCAAGTTCCGATGGCGAAACGGAAGATGAAGTTGAAGCAGAATCTATGTCCGAATAACAGTAGTTAATTTAGTAAATATATTTTCTATTTGTAAAGTTAAACAATCTTCTTGAATTTGAATTATAGATTTAGTTTTTATTCATTACTTGTTGTTTTTATTAAATATATTATATATTATAGTTATATTTAATTAAGTAACTATAAATATTATAGATAGTTAATTAATTAAATGAAATATTAGGTACACTGATTTAATTAATTCCTTATCATGTTGAATAATTTAATGGCATGTAAAGCCTGAAATTATTATATAGGGAACTTTAATAATTTCGGAGTTTACACGCCAGTCGTACCTTAAAGCTTTAAAATATTGTAAACCGATATCGTAAGATCTGTCCAACAATATCGATCTCATGTGAACTCATGCTCTTTTTTCCTTGGCCCCCACCTCACCGCGCTTTTCTAAGTCGCGGTACAGCGGTTTCGGTCAAACTATAATGACCTTTGATAAGAAAAAAACGGTCAGGGGTGTAAATTCGGTAGAGTGCAGGGTGCGGTAGGAGGGGGCGGAGGCGGAGGTTTTAGTTACTTTACTGAGTCGTTTCGTGGAATAACGGGAATTACCAAGGTCGCACAGCCAATCAGTCATCCTTGGTAACACAGCTGTGGTATATGCGAAGAGTGTCAACACATTCAGTTTTTATTGGATAACTAGGTCATATTTTAAGTACCTACTTTTTAGATATTCGGGTCCAGAATCGAGTACCCTCCTTCAGTATGTCCAGTCTTTTACCAATCACCCTGTATATTTAACAAAACAATATTTTAATACAACACAATAACTTAATCACTTATTATGAAAAAAACAATATTTAAAATTAAACATGAAACAGAAATCAACTTCCAATTAGCATTCAAAAAAATTATGTAGTCGAGATGCTTTGGTTGCAGGCTGTTCCTCCTTCTCCTGTTTCTTAACTGACCTGCTTTGGGAAAAATTCGCTCCGAGGGAATGGAAGTTGCAGAGATGCACGAATATTTTAAATGCAATTTGTACAAATGCGTGTTATTTGTTTTCATACTCTTCCAATACAGTAGAATTCTAGATATTGTCGTAATGTTATTATATTCTCAGTTGATTTATTTTGCTCAAAATCATCCTAGATCGATGGTTTTGCAGTTACTTGCTCAAGCTGCTGTGGCTGTGTAACTATAACCTCATTAGTCTCTGTAGTACTGTTTCTGAGATATGTAAGTTCTTCTATACAACGTTGTTGGGCATTTGCTGCATTACTAACTGTACCAAAAGCTGTTTGTTTTGTTTTTTAAAACGTAGATCCAGCAGACAATCTAATGCATGTTTATTCCTTTCTAGCGTGCCAAGTCGTCTTTGTTGGACTTCTAATAGTGTTTCTTTCACTTGGGTTGCAGTTTGTGTTTCGGTATTGGTTGCATTTAAGATATATTGCAGTCCTCGTATTAATGGGATTACCATTCCCAAGGTAGAGTATTTTTCTCCAGAACAGTACTGTAGTTTCTTCAATGTTTCTTAGAATTTCCACGCACTCCGCTAATACTTTCCACTTGGTATTGTCAAAGGATTGCAGTGCAAGATTAATTTCTGTTAGAGCAATTGTAAGTGGGATTTTGACTTCACACAGTCTCGCAAACATTATACTTATACTGTTTCATCTAGTTCCTACGTCTTGTTTTAATTTTAAAATTGGCACATTCATTTGCTTTTGTTTTGCAGACAGAATCTCAGTACTTTTGGCGCTGTGACTTGCAATGGTTGGTAATCTATACAAACCATTTGCAAAAGAGCAGATTCAATATTTTGGGTTTGCTTCTGGTTTAATACTTTTGAAGTTAATGTAAAAGACAAAAGTGTCTGCTTCATTTATATTCCACCGTGTTCGCCTACTTTTGGTATATCTGCTTCCTCTATAGCTGGACTACTGCTAGTAGAAGGCTTCTCATTTTCAATCAAATGTATTATTTTCAAGTGCTCGCGCAGATTAGTTGTATTTCCACATTTTTCATTCATTTTTTTTTTCTTTTTACGCAACTTACACATAGCTTTCCTTTCACTTTTCTCAAAATGTGTCCACACCTAATAAATACATTGACGGCGTTTCATTTTAAATTTCACAAATGTTCGGCCCTCTGAGGCGTCTAAGACCGTGTACGTCCCGTATAATAATGAATCAAACTACTTAAATAAAACTGAAAACAATAAAAAACAATTTTTTGGGATTTTCCCTATAGTACAACAGTTTACTACCCAGTCAGTCTCAGCCTCCACCCATTAGGTACTAAACTTTTTTACTAGTGACGGGGATTCCCTTAACAAATAGGATTAACATAACTTAAATGGTTTTCTACCAATAATTTATTAAAATTGTATTGTCATCTGTTTACACGAATGTTATTCATTGAAATTATACTACTATATACGGATTTTATCGCGTTATTTATTTTACACTTTATTACAAAATTTTGAAACTGTCACACTACTACTAGATACTATCGAACTTCACAAATTTTTAAGCTAATTAATTTATTAAAACTATTTTGTTTCAATATTTTGTAATAAAGTGTAAAATAAATAACGCTATAAAATCCGTATATAGTAGTTTAATTTCAATTATTAAAATTGATTATCTAAATAATAATCGATTGAAAACTATCATTTTGATAATCGATTAATCGATTATTAATAATCGATACCGTACACCGTTAGTTAAAGCTGCTCACGCATATAAGCTACTAGTCATATGCATGCTATATTTTAATGTACTAGTAATCACCTAGCAATCGAAATTCGACCATCGTAATTATAAATGCGTAAGTGAGTTTGTTTGTTTGTTACGCTTTCACGCATTACGAAATTTCGCATATATGTTATCAGGGGTACAGAGAACGACATAGAGTAGTACGTAGGTATTAGTAAGACACCTTTCATCGAGAAAAAGTACTGTTCACAAGGGATAGAAATTTATTGACATAACCTAGATTAACGCGAGCGACGCCGCGGGCATTTTAGTTTACTGCAATCTTCCTTCTTAATATAAAAACTTTATATAATATAATATAATATTCTATCACATATGCTTGTACTATGAGTAATAGACAATTGACAAACATACGTATCTATTTTATTTTTTGTAAATACATACATAGAAACACCCAGACTAAGACAAACATCCATATCCATGCACACAAATGTTTGCCTTGTGCGGGAATCGAACCCGCGACCTCAGGCGTGGCAGTCGGTCACACTAACCACTAAGCCATCGAGGCCGTCAGGCGCATCGTATGACTGCGCTGAATCACACACATCTATGTGCGAGCTGTATACAAAGGGAGTTCAATGTTCTCTCATTACGTATTAATCTAAGATTTTATTCCTTTCACATTATAAATTAGATTAAAACAGCCAACTTACTCTTTAAACCACTTTCGGTCCTCGTCATTAACAAGACGGTCTTGGTACACACGCTGATGTTCGTGGAACCAGAGCCTTATTACTTCGTCCTCGCTCTATCAAACATATT
This sequence comes from Catocala fraxini, assembly GCA_930367265.1. Lineage (NCBI taxonomy): Eukaryota > Metazoa > Arthropoda > Insecta > Lepidoptera > Erebidae > Catocala > Catocala fraxini. The sequence goes on from OV884045.1 coordinate 18,939,147, forward strand.
GTACATAAATAAACTTGGTGGCTTACGTATGCATCATCCGAATATGTATATGAATAAAACCAGGAGGAGACTGTCTGCTTACTTTATCATACAAAAGATTTAATTTAAATAACTTTGTGTTGAGTTCCCTAGTTCCCTTGACCTAGTATTGCAAGGTACTGGATTGAAATGAACTGGACAGCGTGTTGATATGACACAACACGTCTTGTTTAATCTAATATGAACAAACGCTTCTCATTACTGTTTATCACATAAATCACTACTAGACTTGTCTTTATACTGCTAAAAAAGCTCTTAAGAAATGGATTACTTATTTTGAATACCTTTCTTTGTCTTATTGGCAATTATTATTTCCATCGATAGTGAGATCTGCTTTCACGATTTCCGTCTACGTTTTGCGTCGTCCTAGCAACTAACCTAAATATAACTTGAGTAAATTCACTAACCAATAATCGTTATCGTTATGAAGTATAAGTTTGTGACGTAAATGAATAAATAATTTAACGATACAAGATTTACGTACTTTAATTAACTTAGGATCCACCATAAGTATACCCTGGAACACCGCACTGAGGTCTCTTAAGTTGAAGGTGTAGTGGGACTTGACAGGGGTCGGCAGTAGTTCAAGCACCAGCTGGTTGAAGATCTCGAGGGAAGCGGTTAAGAATGGCGCTTCAAGAATCTTCACATTTGGGTGGAACTCATTCGTCCAAGATGACAATATGGTACTGAAGATACCGTACTGAAAACAATCCTAACTTGTATTCTTATGGCTTTTGCCGAGTAGTGGGACAATATGGGTTAAATTTGACTCTGTTCTTTCAAGGAGACGGCGGAGCGGGAGAGAGAGCTCTTAAACCCTCTCCCCAACCGCAGAACCGGGCGCCGGAGGGCGCTAGATGACCTCCAGCCACCTTGAAGTTTGACCTGGGGGTGGTGGGCTGCGTAGGCCTACTCGCCACCCGATCAGCACCAGGTCCGAGAGGCGGCATGCGTGTTCCCACGTGCGGCTCTGTATCGTGTCTTTGTCCCCCCCGCTCAGTGTTGGAAGTAATCTTTGTGCAGTGGCATGCCGTTTCACATGGCGGGCCGAAACCACGGCGGGGTCGCGATTGCATGTGAGAGCGATTCGCGCGGCCTCGCCGTCTATGGTTATGTCGAGGAACACCGTGGTAGGTTTAGTCGGTATTACCGGGGTATCTTTTCCCGCCCCGTGGAGAGGTATGCGGCAAAGCATGGCCACACGTAAAAAAAAAAAAAATAGACTGTCCTGATATATATATATATATATATATATATATATATATATATATATATATATATATATATATATATATATATATATATATATATATATATATATCCTGTATCTGTGGCAAATAAACGGTTTTTCTTTCTTTCTTTCTTTCTTTCTTTCTTTCTATATATTGATTAAAATATGCGTCGACACGTGTTTTGTTTCCACGTGGGACATATTCAGAATCGTTTGGCTCATTGGTTGCCAAACGGTGCGACGGGTGCGTGGCGGGTTTCTTTTTCCAACAGTTTTATTCCGTTCTTGATGCCGGTGAGTTTATACGACATTTTTTTAATGGTTTTATTACTACTTACTTACCAGTCGCCAAGTGGTCGAAATTCAACCATAATTGATTACAATTTTAAGTTAATAGCGATCATTATTAGGGTTTTATTGTCAATAATTATACCCTTATCACATAATCACATTTCATTTAGTCACCAACTCCACATACATATTTTATTTTTATTTTATTTTATTTAACAATAGTTATGAAGAATTCTACGACATCTGCCGAACAATGCCGAAATACTACGAACGCGATTCAACTGCTTGTGTCAAATGCATGGTTGTATGCGTGTAGTATTTTTTCATAAATTAAATGTGTTTATAAGCATATTTTATAAAAATATTAGGATTCGCCACTCTTTTTACACCCTTTTCACGAAAATTGCGCGAATGCAGGAGTATGAAATTTGGCACAGTTCAAGTTAATTTGGAGAAGGATCTCCAAATTAACTTGAACTGTGCCAAATTTCATACTCCTGCATTCGCGCAATTTTCGTAAAAAGGGGTACAAAGTTTTTGCTTCACATATTAAGTAATATATAGATCAAATGCCTAATATTCTTTTTCGCCCATGTTTAAGTTTTCACGTGTGCAGTAACGCGTGAGTATTACTACGGGAATGCCAAGCGACCTTAGGCTACGAAAACCGATTACCACCAAGCAAGGTAGCGTAGGCTCGTATGCCATCATTGTGTGTAAAAATATAGAGGACTGTAATTTTATTTTATTTTACCTTGCTGCTATACTCCATTTCAGTGAAAGAGATATAATGGAAGTGCCTCATCAGTCTCATGGTCACAGGGTTGCGGCCGCCTCCAGGCGGCCCCATAGCCGCTACAATATTAGTGTCCACAATCGTCTTAAATTCACCTATCTCTTGGCGGTCGTACCATCCTACGATGTGAAAAATAATATACCATCACGCCAGGTAGGCGTATCTGTATACCTCTTGAGTATGTTCTATGTGTCCGTTGTTTTACAAACATTAAAACAACGGACACATAGAACACCCAGACTCGGGACAGCATTTGTGGCGAGGCTAAGACTATGAGCTCAAATCTCTGTCACTGGAACATTTAGAAAATTAAAAATATTAAGAAATCTATTTGATTATAGTCCTCATTAATGACTGACAACTCACCCGAAAAATCCATGAATTGTCGTAGGAGTTCAATGGGTGGTTGCGCGCCAAACACCTGAAAGAAACCTTTGTTTATTCAATAGATAGTAGCTAGGGACTATGAAGTATCGGATTTGGAAGAGACCTCCGAAGAATATAAAATATACGTGAGTATAGTTGACAAGTCTTGAAGTAAAAAACAAAAGGCGTACCTCAAGTGCGGGCATGTTGAGATCGTCGATAAAGAATACTTGTCTCTTGGTGGGTGGAGGGCCGAACACTCCTCGGCGACGGCGATCCAGCTTGCTGTCTATCACGTCCTAAAGAAATATATTTTGAATTGGCAACATAGGCTTACGGTAAGATCCGGAGAATCAATCCCCATTCAATATCGAAACGGAATCTACTCGTAATAGCATTTAGTTTGACTGGAGAGGACAATGATTTTATACATGTATGTATATTTATCATTTTCTTGTTAGTGAAAAGACTAATTCATTTCAATTCAAAATCAATAATTATAATTATATTATGCAGTATTATGTATCAATAAGATTTCTTGAATTCTTATAAAAAACGACGTACAAAAATTGCTTATTTGCTCCACACTCAAACGCACTACATATACATCGGTCACCAAGGTGTTGCTGAAAATCAGCGCTGTTTCGCTTATGCGGATACAGCTTCGGGCTGAGCAACATCTTTTTTTGACAGACACTGCGGCGCACACTGCATACGTTAGGTTATATACTTACTAAATGGATCGAGCCAAGGGTTTAATATTATTATTTTTTATTTATTTATTTGCATATTTGTTTTTATTTTTATTTTTTATTATAATATTGTTGTATTTTAAATTGTCATTTACTTTTGTTCTACTGTCCCATTGTCTTTTATTATTCCTGTCTAACTGTATACTACGTATATGCTGTCTGCAGTATGTGTTGTGTGTTTTCCTGTCAAAATAAATGTATTTTCTTTCTTTCTTTCTTCTAATTGTGGCACCGTGAAAAAAATCTTTAGAAGCACCAAAACCTTGACTGCTCTTATTGCACTGTTTTAGACGTTTTAAATCTTATGCACCTACTTGTGTCTGATTAGCTGATGTTCTAGCAGAAAAGACCAAAAATTCGCAGATAAATTTCTTGTGAAGACCATGCGTCAACGTGGCGGTGATAGTGATTGTCTTTCCGGTGCCAGTGGGTCCTACGCAGAGGACATTGTTCCAGTTCTGAATCTTGCAGCCCAGGATCGCTGCGCTGCGTACGTTGTCTAGCGTCGGGACCTCGATGTCTGAAATACGATATTAGGCAATAATAATAAGAATAATAATAATAAACAAATTAAATATCTCGATTTAGCTCGCGAGGTTGTCGACATGTGGGATGTGGCTTCGGCAATAATTGTGCCGATAGTCATATCTGTCAATGGTCTAATTGCCAAGAGCCTCGATCACCATCTAAAGAGGCTCGCGTTAGGTGCTTGAATCAGGCGTTTGATGCAGAAGGCAGTGCTTTTAGATACAGCACGCATTGTGAGGAGGTTCCTGTCTCTGGAATCCTAAATGTATTTTTTTTTATATATGTATATTTAAAAATGAAGAATGTATTGCAAAGATAGAAATAAAGAGTATAATAATAAAAAACAAATAATAATAATAATACATTGTTTTTTTATAAATAGGTAAATAAAAAATAAAAAAATTGTTTGGTGATAAATAAAGGTGATAATAATAATATTCTACACATACACACAACACCATCTAGCCCAAACTAAGCAGAGCTTGTACTATGGCTACTAGACAATGGATAAACATACATATATACTTTTTATATATATATATATATATTTTTTTTGTAAATATTATACATAGAAACACCCAGACCAAGTCAAACATCCATGCATACAAATGTTCCACACATGTTTGACTTGTGCGGGAATCGAACCCGCGAACTCAGGCGTGGCAGTCGGTTACACTAACCACTACGCCATCGATCAATTTTGTCTCAAAACCGTCCACTTGTAGACGTAGACAAGTGATCATGTGCTCATATACCAAATAAATCATCCTAATAATGTCGACCTGTTTGTAATATATGTACATGTCATACTTGCATCAGAAAATGCTAGTCGGCAATCGATATTTACGGTCCAAGATTTGCAAACAACAACTTCATGCCAGGATTATTGGGATCATTCACGTCACATGCTACGTATGCGTAACACTATTTTTTATGCTCTACCATCAATATTATTACAAGTGATGTAGCATAATGGTGCTCCCACACTGGTAGTTACAAAATGATTACAAACATTTTTTAACACTAAACATTTATTAACAAATGTTAAGAGTTGTTACATTCTGTTAAGAATTGTTAGATATTTTGAGTGCTCCTACACTGATGGAAAATGTTTACAAACATTTTTAACATTTTAAAACAGGATATCGGTTCGCAGTTTGGATTTACGTCCCGAAACGTCTACACGAAAATGGAAGAAGATTTGCTCATTGGATTAGCTTTTATTTTGTGTGTAAAAAAAAAGCAAAAGCGTTCTAACTGGCGCCAAACGCTAAGAGATAGAGAACATTTTTCAACATTGTGATCAAATGTTTGCTAAAAATGTGTACTAATGTTTGTAAACATTTTGTAACAGCAGTGTGGGAGCACCATAAGAATATATAGGTTATATTAAGATGTTAACTATTTTAATAAAAAAATATAGGTTATATTAAGATGTTAAGATGTTAATGATGTTGCCTACCCCTCTGGGAAACAGGCGTGAATCTATGTAAGATGTTAACAACAAGTAGAAATAAACGAAATACTTATATTAGCAATGTTTATATTATTATTTATACTATAAGTACATACCTGCGAATTGCCACTCGGGGTCAACCATGTACGGTTCCATGTTAGCCATCCAGTTGTACCAGAAAGGGGTTATTGGTTCGCCGTCTTCTGTCAGGTCAGTGAACCCTCCATCGTTCAGACTAAAAGTGGAAACGTTATTGTAATATTTCATAGGGATTGCTTCGACAGTCCCATTAAATTAATATGTTCTCTTTCTTATGGCTGCGTAGGCACTTGTATCTATGTTCGTATATCCTAGCTAGACGCCTTTGTTTTAAAGAACCTATGGAATCTATGACAAGGAACACCTAGACGTCGAGTTGCAACATGTCAAGCGGGTTCTGTGATACGACAAGCTGCAACAGCCGCACTACTGTCACAGATCTCAACTGCCAGCCTGCCATACTTTCATATGTGATGTAGATAGTCACTAAGAAAATTAGTTACATGTTGAAGCGTGCTTTAATAATCATCACTGTCATATCTGTGGGATTCCGGCGGGGAAAAGCCGCAAGAAAAAGCTAGTTTATGATATATAAATGTAGGTTGATTGCTGTGAAGGCTTATGATTGCCAACGATAGGAGACCAACAAGAAATATGTAGGTTAAATACTGTCAATACACTAACGTATAATCGTAGACCCTGCCTCCAGTAGGGAACAGCGGCTTCAGCCCAGCCTCCGCTGTCTTCTTTCTTATAAAGTCGGAGAAAATCGCGCGCCCGTTGTGATCACACGTCGCGCCCACAGACCATATCACAGACCAGACCACCCATAAAGGCGCTAACCGAGCTGCATTGGAGTAGATACAATGTTAATTTACACAATTATTCAGTAGGTACATATGATCACACACAATTGATTATTATTAATTACATTAATTCATACGAACAACCATTCCTTTTGTTAGTTTACATTGAAACCATGTTAAATTCTAAAATGTTTAATGATGATATGATGCAAGTAACAGTGAATTAACCACAATAATATGTATAGCATTAACTCTGCGCGCGTTAAGGTCTATGTTAGATTAATTTCTATTATCCGTCATTGTTAACATCCATGTTGTCGGAACTGTCTGTGTATTCCATTCAAGTTGTTTTTGAAAACATTCACGACACATACTACGTTTGTGTTTTAATCTTAAACAGTATGAATTGACATCTGAGTTAACCTGATATGGCTGTGAATAACCCTTTTGGTGATAATTTGATCACTTCGAGGACGTACGTCTTATTAAGGTATGAAAACAGACGAAGGACGCTCTTCCGTCCTTAGACAAACATGAAGCGCGCAGACTACTACGTTCTACCAGGAAAATCCTACGCCACCTAGCAGGCACAATAACAAGCCACTGCTCACTCAAAAAACACCTTTTCAACATGGGTATCACAGACAGCCCCTTATGTAGAGGCTGCATTGAGACCGGCCGACGCGCGAAGCTTCTGAACAATCCAGAATCTACTCAATACCGGACTATCTTTCTGGACGAAGCAGAGGTGTCATGAGTTACCCTAACAACTCTCACTTACGCACCATGCCCCATTTGTGAGGTTAGGTGCGGCAAACACGTCGAACTAACGTCTTATTAAATCAAAATTATTTAACTCACGCATTGTAGCCAAGATTGGCGGTGGCGGTGGTGGCCTGTCATCCTTCCCTGTGAGAGGCCTCAGTCTGAAGTCCAATAACTCAAGGAACTTGAGCACCAGCGCATTGTCGATGGACGGCACGATCTCAGTGAGCCTCTCTCGGAGCAACTCGAGCGCGGGGTATAAGTATGTATTGATGAGACCAGGAAGCATCTTGCGAATGTTGTCTGCCATCTATAGGTGAAATATTCTGTTTGATATAATACTGAAGTCATACAAGCTTAGACACGTATAAATTATGTTAGTTTGAGTAGTAGATAGAGCCAAATTAGTTTTAGTTTCACCATGAATAGTATGACTCGACCGCGGCGAGAACATTGTCACAAAATATTAAATTTCAGTAGCAGTGTCAGTAGTGCTGCGTTCGTTCGTTTGGTTAGAACGTCGGGAACTAAATCACTGCCTAATTTGCTTCTTTCTCCTTTTTCTTTTCCTTCCTTGACAAAACAACAAGCGAGTTAATTGCCTAGTGTTCCAAACTCATATAGAAAACGGTAATTGTTTATAAATATTTAATATAGACTCAAAATAGGATTGGCCTGACTAGAAAAGTATCACCCTCCTATAGAAGTGACAGCTAATATCTAAGATATCTTAGTCTTTGCTGGAAGACACAAGCAGTGACTTGTAGTGAATGGGATGGATAAAGCTCTATAATGACAAGATGTGCTATCAGCAGGTAAACCAGAGGTAGGTACTTGCTTCTAACGCGGCTCTTTATAGCATCGATACGGTACGACTGATGCGTTCCAAGTGAGACATATCCATTGGAATTTCTCTTCCCAAATTGAATATAGCCTTTTCAAGTTAAAGTTCCCTTCCCAATTAGGAGATATCTTTTCCAAATTGGACATATCCTTCCAACATTAAATTTACCCTATCTACGTTGGATATACCCTTCCGAAGTTGGATATACTATATCTAAGCTGGATATATACTCACCGATGGCAAATTGCTCTTCATCCAAGCATTAACTAACGGTGGTAGGCCTACTACCTTGGTGTCTAAGTACACCATACCACAGCGAGACACTGTGGCTGGAGAGGCCACAGCCAAGTCAGCTACTTCAAAGATCATACGTTGACGGTCAGTCAACTTCATAATTTCACCGCTTGAGAGGCACAGTTTTTTATTGTCGTCCAGTACCTGGTATAATAAATCGTCTTAAACTTTAATGCAGATATGATATCACGACTTCGCTAAAAAAGCAGTCCCACTGTAAAATTATGTATACATTACTGCAGAATTATAGAATTTATAGAATCAATAACATTGCGCTATGTTCCTCCAAGTTATAGAAACCAGACTTAGCAAGAAAGCGCTGTGCTATCAGATACCGTTTTAGTGTTCATCGAAATCAATTAATTTAATATTAAAACATATTTACTTACACATAACTATAGTGACAATAAATAAAATGTTAGTAAATGCAAAACATCCTAATCCTAACTAATATCCAAACTAAATGAGTTTGTTAATTTGTTACGCTTGTACGCAGTAACTAATCAAACAATCATAATAAAATTTTGCATACACTTTTTCTAGGGAACATGAAAGAAAAAAGACTACCTTTTATCCAGAAAAGACGTCCTTTTTCCAAAATATAGAAATTTATTGACAAAATATACATTAACGCAAGCGGGAGTCACGGGCAAAATCCAGTATATTTAGAATGTAGAATATACTCCCTCTGGGTACGTTATCCCGTTTTTGCTTGCAGTTTGAAGTCATTAGAAACCATAATAATTTACTGCAAAAGCTTTCTGAATCCCTTAAAAAATGTTTTCATTTCTCAGCAGTATTCTTGACAGAAAGATGTCCTTTGTGAATATGGTAATAATCCAGTAAAATATTAGAACCTAATATTTAATTCTGCAGTCTTCGGGAACAGTTCAAACTCACAGTGTTCATGTTTTCAATCCAGACAGCGTCCACGGGCCCGTCAAACACATACCAGCGCTTGTCCATGTCCTCAACAGCTATACCAGCGCGCACCAAGCTTGATAGGATTCCGTCCGTCCTGCACAATAACATTAATAAGGGCCTAGCCTACAATCTGTAAATGTACTCGCTGGATAGCCAAGCTGAAGTGGCAGTGGTAAGGGCTCATAGCGCGTCGAACCAATGGCTAATTATGGAAAGTTTCTAGAGTGGCGGCCACGCACCGGAAGACGCAGTAGGGGAAGCGCCTTCACGAGGTGGACCGACGACCTGGTATGACCTGGTTGCGCAAAGTGGTTGGATGCGGGCGGCCAGAGATCGGTCTGTTTGGAAAATCTTGGAGGGGGCTTATGTTCAGCAGTGGACGTGTTTCGACTGAGATAAAGATGATATCTAGTTTTATGACTTTACTTTAGACATTATCCAATAGGGAAGACACGTCTATTGGATACAGATATAGTATATCTGGTTCTCCTTATTGCCAAAACTTTAATCATATTGGACACGTGCAATATTTACTAATGGATTTGGACTTAGAACGTCCTGAAATAGAAAATCTATTGTTCACGGACAACTTGTGATCGTTGCGTCGCTACAACAAGAGTTATGTTCTCAAGATGACGCATCTTGAGAACATAACTCTTGTATGTCTGTAGTATACATAAGTACACTATACTGCATGCATATTCAAATAGTAGTACTGAACAACTTAGCTCAAACAGAAATTCACCGTTGAAATTAACGCCAAAGATTCTTTCGTTTTCTATAATCTTTGTTAATTATTCATACGAGTAAATCATTGAGTGGAGGTTGAGTCTGGTCGCGCAATAGTTAGAATATCGCGTTGACTGCCTTTAACCTATAGTTAACCATATAGTTGAAAATCAATTGTACCTAGCCACCGGTGTGCCGCTGTTTTTCAATAGGTAGGACTGATAGTGTAGTGACCAGTGCTGAAAGTCAGGTCTCTTTTAAATTCAACTTTTTTAAGATAATGGAAAACCATAACTCCAGCCATAAATCTATACGTCATAATCAGGTCGTTAACTTAACGTTTCCTTGCAATACACTACCAACTGCTACTGAGCCAAAATAAAGAATTAAAAAAAGATACCTTAAAGTGCTGCTACACTTGAGCATTCACTGGAATGAGCATTCTAGCGAATGTGACATTACAGAAAAATAATCTGTTTAGCGAGCACTTAGCGAAAAGACAGTATATTTGCTTCGAGTTTTTTGCCGAGCCGAGCCATTCTGTCATTGTTCTTGAGAATACTTTTTTCACGAGCATTGACGAGAGCGTTTGCTAGAATGATTGTAAAAATTATCGTAGCGATGTTTAACTTTATGCTTAGCTCTGTTCGTTGTTCAGTTCAACAATCTAAAAAGGCGAATGCTCGATGTTCTGTTACAAATGAATGCTCAAGTCTATCAGCACCTTTACGTGTTCAAAAGCACTAGAAAATTTTACGTTTGCTAGTTAAAGGCGCTTACCATTCGTGTGTCATAAGGTCAAACTCTCCGTATAGCTGTCCCATGGTGATAGACTTGGGGTTCACGACGAATGAGTGCACTGGGGTGAACGGGAACCCATCCGGAGCAAGCTTGCCTTTGATCGCCGTTAGCGCGTCTCGAAGTACTTCGTAACACTAAGGGCCCAAAATACAAATGCTCGGAATATGACTCCTCAGTAGTGCAGCGCTAGTGGATGTGTACGAGGACTGCGGTCTTGATTCCTTTTCCCGGTCGGGCCAAACGTTAGTGTATTTTACTAGCTCATGCTTGTACAATACTCTAACGTCATGTCAGTTACGAAGGAACTATGTCTGATAAATATCGGTAAGATCGCCACCCTAGGCGATGGGACCTAAAACCTTAGCTAGTGAAAAGTTGATGTAGTATACTACTGCTTAAGGTATGATAAACAATTGGACATAAAACAAATCAATGACACATATGAGTGCAACATGGTGATAAAACGTATACATAAGCTTACTTTAGTTTTACCAGCGCCCGCCGGTCCGACCACCATCAAGCCATGTCTCACCACTGTCGTCTCATATAATTGTATCACTTTAAATATGAACGCTGCAAACAAAACGTATTTCTATCAAATTTTATTTTACGCAAGTATCTGCTTGCGGGCTCACCTACGTGACCACATACTGTGTTTAAAAATTTACATAATGACATGAGGATCTACGTGAGTTTTAATCTAAAGTAAAATAAGACACCTTCTGAGCCACTAGTTCGGTAGGTGCAGGAGTATTGTATATTTCGATAATACAGGAAACCAATATTACAAACTTCAATAATTAAATTTTAAATAGGCTTGCGTGCGCTTTCAAATTTTGTTGCGACATACATTTACGCAGCGGCGTCGACAAGTCGTTCCAAATTTTGGTCGCAGAATATTTGAAACCTGCATTATATTGAGACGTTCTGTGTGTGTATTAATGGATTTTACTTTTGAAAATTAAAGAACTGATGAAAAAACAAGATTTTTAAATATATTGTCTTACGTTTTCGCGAATGTTATACATTGACAACTTTAGAGACTATATACATATATAATATGTCAAGCTGAGTCAGCTTGTGACCACGGCCGGTGTAACCTGGTCAAAACGTCAAGCATAAAAAAGGTAAACATTATGCATGATCGCGTTAATACCCGTTACATATTATATATATATATATATCATGCAACGCGAAAGTTTAAAAGTTATTTTAGAGACTATTATTACATAATTTTGAAACTAATATTGTTAAACACTTTTACTAGTTTCTGTTTACTTCTATTTAAGCTATTAAAATTATAAAAACTATATAGATTTAAACAGACATTTTCATTAGTCTCCCCGTGAATATCGCTGCCGTAAAGTAACCAAAACGTCGAGGAAAGTGTAAAATTAAATCTAAATAGTTTAATAACAAGATATTTTTTCAGAATTTGAAAATATGCCTCAAAACAATATAAAAATCAGCTTTGAACTTAACAAACTTAACTACTAATGAAATACAAGTTAACTTACAATAAAGATCATCGTAACCTCTCTTGAGGAGTATGTTCCTGATCGATTGCTCCATGATACCGTAGTCCACGACCGGTATCTCTATGCGTGGAAACAAATCCGATATAATACCTACAAAACAAACAAGAGAGCTCGCAACATTTTCCAATTTACAACACCCTGTGAACTGACCCATTAGTGGGCACGGGCCTTTTCTAAGTGTGAGAAAATTTAGACTATTTTGCAACACGCTAGTGGAGTGCGAGTTGCCAGACTTCATACATCTGCGAAAACATTATGGAGAATTTTTGAAATGCAGGTTTACTTACGATATTTTCCATATTGTTGCGTGCCTTGAGTATAAACTCGAGGCCTCTACGTAGCAGTCCAGCGGTCGCTTACTTAACTGTCATTGCTAAAAAAGTCTTTGTAATTATGAAGATTACATAATACTTTAGCAGACAGAGCTCGGATTCCACTTCCATGAGCTACCCTTATTGCTAAAATGCCATACTATTTTCTAAGCTATTTTTCTTTCTAAATGATGCTCTTAAATTCTTACTACTAATGCAACTAGGTTGCCTAACGTTAACTAATATTTATTAAGCCCGACCAGATAACATATTTCTATAGTTAAAGTATCATATAATTCAGCCCAGTGAGTTATCAGCGCACAAACGATAGTTCAAATTCATAAGTCAATTTTCGTTACCGATTATAATTCAAACAAAAATCGAATACTGCAATTACACGCAAAATATCATATGTTTTTCTTTAGTTCAATCTCCAAAATAATAATAATATTCTACCATATACACACAACACCATATAGCCCAAACTAAGCAGAGATTGTACTATAGGTATTAGACAATGGATAAACATATGTACATATATACTTTCTTTTTTGTCAATACATATTATACATAGAAACACCCAGACCAAGACAAACATCCATGTTCGTGCACACAAATGTTTGACTTGTGCGGGAATCGAACCCGCGACCTCAGGCGTGGCAGTCGGTTACACTAACCACTACGCCATCGAGGTCGTCAATAAAGGATGATGACCGAATTTGTATGAGATCCGTCCCCTCCCCCCTCCAACAGATCTTTCGTAAGTGTTAGTAGGTTCTTAAGGATCTATAAAAAATTTAGCAACCAGTATTAACTCAAAAATCCATGAGGCTTAAAAATTAAATTAAATTAAAAAAATCATTTTATTTATCACTTCGAATTCGTTACAAACATGTTATAAAAATTAAAATGACAATATTAAAGGCTCTTATTACGCGTATATATCTACATACACTGAACGCCGTGCGACGCCGAACATTGTAACTCCAATTGTTGAGTTACCTACATAATAAAAAAATGGAAATATTTATTATACCTATTAGTTCAACAATTTTAATTATTATCTATTATTATACTATTGAGCAGTTCTGCCGGTAGATTAAAAATAATTTAATGCCCCAGACGTATGTACCACTCAACCGAAATTCTATGAACTCTCCATCCACTTGGTATTAGTTAAATGTTTGTGTACCGGGCTATTGGTAGATACAATGAAACCTCCTCTGTTTGTGACAGAAAAAGATCTAGCCGTCCACGAAGTATTCGTGCATAAAAGGCGATCAAAGCATTGAAGGAAATAATTCGAAGAAATCCTGTCCGAAAGCTAGCATCATTTAACTGATAACTAAGCAACTGACATTATCCGACTTCAGTGATGGTTTGGTGGGGTGTTAGCTATCAAGGAGTGACTGAGCCATATTTTTGTAAAAAAGGTGTCAAAACATCTGCACAAGTGTATCAAGATACGATTCTTGAGAAGGTGGTTAAGCCTCAACAACACCTTGTCCATAACCAAGCATGGTCCTTTGAGCAAGACTCAGCACTGGGTATTAAAGCTCGATCTACTCAAGCGTAAACACGCCATCCAACCGGAAACTAACATTACGGACTTCATCAGAGCTGAAGACTGGCCGTCATCTAGTCCCAATCTTTAATCCTGGATTATGATTTATGATGCGTTTTAGAGAGTATGGCATGCTCTAAACGCCATGGTAATTTGGAGTCCCTAAACAATCCATAAGATTGGCAGTGAAGAATTTTCCCATGGAGAGTGTGTGTTTTTATCAATAACTGGCTTCGACGTTTAAAGGACTGTATTAATGCCAATGGAGATCATTTTAAATGAGTTTCATTCATATTAATGAATAAACTAACACCCGTTATGTCAAAGTCAAAGTCAGAAATCTTTATTTCCATAAAAATGTGCAAACAATTCTTGGACACGTCAATTCACTATTATATTAATAAAAAATAATAATAAAAATAAATAGAAGGAAATAAAAATGTAGCATTGAAAGAAGCCTGTTCGAGGAGTAGAGCTTTCATGAGAAGAAGCAGGCAAGAAACTCATGTCCACTCTTTTCAATCACCGAATGTTTACATCAATACAATTCAATGTTATATTATTTTCCTTATATGAGCTGCTATGTGTAGTTGTTACAGTTATTTCAATAAGATTTAAAAAAAAATTGTTACGTCTAAGATGCATATTAATAACAAATGAAATAATAGTCACAGCAACTCATATTACAGTTAACTTAATAATATGATTAGAGATAACCTGTGAGTGGAAGCAACTCAATCCCAAGCATTTTTATCTTCTATATATTGAGTGACTGAGTCCTTTCGAATATAATTTTCGTTTTACAACTGTTTTAAATTTATTAAAACTTAGATTTTGAATGTCACTTGGGAGTTTATTGTAAATGCGCACTCATTGAATTTAAACGACTTATTATTTTATTGAAGCCGGCACTAGTTGTCTGTTTTTGTTTCTTGTATGTATATTATGTATTATATGTCGCTTTTCTTATAGTATAATTCAATGTTTTTATAAAAGGTAAATGATTAGCGAGGTTAAGCAACGTTGGGTGCAGTCAGTCTATAGATGGGTGACCGCTTAGTGGTATTTTATCTGAGCGTTTCCGTGCTTCGGAGGGCACGTAAAAGGTCGGTCCCGGTTTTTGCCAAATTGACAGCAGTCGTTAAGCCATGTCAGAGGCCTATAACGGGCGGCTTGAAAACTCGACAACAGGTTGGCGATTAACCATACGAAAAGAAAATATAAAAAATGTTCTTATATACATAAATTAAATTTTCATATATGTATTGGCTGGCTACTGTTAATATATTTATTTCCATAAATTTATTTCTTAATGTATCCCTTGTTTTCATGTTGTAAATTGCTCGAATAGCCCTTTTCTGCAGTACGAAGATAGTTTGAATGTCGGCAGCATTCCCCCACAGTAGAATACCATACGACATTACACTTTGAAAGTAGCTATGATAAACTAGCCTAGCGGGTACCTATATCAGTAAGATGGCGAATTTTTCTGACTGCATACGCTGCAGAGCTGAGCCTATTCGACGACTTACTAATTTGTGGGCCCCACTGCAGCTTTGAATCTAGTGTAATCCCTAGAAATTGGGTGGTATCATCAAGGCCCAACACGTCGTCCTTAATTTTTATAGATGTCTTCACTTGTTTGACATTTGCGGTTAAAATCGGGTACATTTGGTCTTTCCCTCATTTAAAAGTAGGTTGTTAACATCAAACCAGTGAAATACTTTAGAGATAGCAATGTTTACATCATCCAGAACCGTTTCTTGGCGTTTTAATTTAAGTAATAGTGAGGTATCATCCGCAAACAGTACTATCTCATGTTTATCCCTCACGAGGTGGGGTAAGTCATTAATATAAACTAAAATAAAAACAGGCCGAGGATTAAACCCAGAGGAACTCCCATTTTAACCACAGACCCCGGCGATCGCTTACCATTAACATCAACTTTCTGAATCCTGTTACTCAAATAGGATGTAAGAAGATTCAGTGCTGAATTTTTGACTCCATAGTGATGTAATTTCCTGTTTAATGTTTCATGAAGTACACATTCAAAAGCCTTAGACAAATCACAGAAAATACCTAACGCATCTCGTGATACATCCCAGGCGTCAAAAATATGTTTTACAAGCTCAACACCGGTGGTGGTCAGTGGTGGAGCGACCTTGTAAATCCCAATTGTTTATTATGAAGTAATTTAATATTATTAAAAAACGTCTGCAATTGATTGAAAATAATCTTTAAAAAAATTTTGTTAAACGTAGGTAACACAAAAATAGGTCTAAAATTGGTTGGGTCTGATGTGTTACCTCCTGCTTTAAAAGGAAGTATTATTTTACTATTCTTCATTAAATCAGGAAATACACCAAAATCTACGCACTTATTAAACATTAAAGCTAGTCTGAATGCTACTAAAGTAATAATAGATTTAGTTACTGTAATGGAGTTACCCCAGAGGTCAAAGGTTTTCTTAACGTTTAGGCTATTAAAAACCTTTATAAATATCTGATGGACTAACATACTGAAATTTAAAATGACTGTCACATTTGGTAACATTTTCGTGTTTAGAAGGGATTCAGCAGCAGTGGGTGATGAGTTCAAAGATTTCGTAGTAATCACTGTAATATCAGTGAAAAAATTTCAAATGCTGTGGCTACCTCTAGATCTGACGTGATAGTGGTATCATTAACATTCAAACAAAATTCTGTATTTCTATATTTGCATTTCCCGGTCTCGCTATTAATAATACTCCAAGTGATCTTCATCTTATCATGGTTACTTTTAATCTTTGAGCTCAGATATCGAATCTTAGCAGCTATGCAAGTATTCCTAAAAAATTATGAATATATTTTAACATACTCATGGAATTGTTCACTTTTATTATAATTTCGTTCTCCATATAGTTCCTATAGTCTCTTCCTACTCTTGTGTAAGCCAGCAGTAGCCCATTAGCTAAAAGTTGCATTACCTTTAACTGAGATCGTCTTAGGAGTAAAGACTGAATTGAATTCGGTACAAAAGTACCTATTATATTAAAAAAATCGTTATATAATAAATTTGGGTCACCATCATTGTTTAACAATGGAAGATTAAAAGTACATTTATTTTTAAAACTCTCAAAACGATTTGCAGTTTTGGTATACAACAATATTTCGCTTTGCCATATGTTTAGTATAATCCAAAAAAGTGATTTGTTGGCCACAGTGGTCTGAATCTAATTGACTAATAGTTTGTTTGTTATCAACTATAATATCTGTAAATTATATTATGCAAGCATGTGTATGCAATAAGTTCTTCAGATTATATAATTGAAACAATGCTTTTAATTTGTACAAAGACAACTATCCTCTAGTAAATTCACATTAAAATCACCACAAATAATAATACTCTTATTAATTTTGAAATTTTATATAGATTCTCATCCATAACCCTTTCAAAACAATCATATAACGCTGAAGGAGGCCTGTATGCACTCAATATAATAAACCGAGACAATTCCACATAGGCTATTTCAATAGTTCGTTTAACAGACAAATTGACAATGTCATGGCGCTCTTTAAATTTAAGCTTTTTATTTATCAGTATCAATGAGCCACCATGCATTACCCGTTACCTGCTAAACGAGCTGCCTACCTCGTGATTATTAAAATTGAACATGAACTGATTGCTTTTTAGCCAATGTTCAGTTATACAAAATATATCGATAGCATTACAGTTCATGAACAATTATATGATTATATATATGATTATTAATTCTTATTACTACTATACTCATAATACTTTGATTTAATACCTATTATTTTAGATTTAGAATTCATACCACTAGTGCAAGTTGAATTATTGTGCATGTCAATATTATGAAGCTCAATAGAAGCAACTTTTTTAGCCAAGTTCTTGGCTATTATAGAAAAAAGATTTTTCTTTGTAACAATAGTTACAGACTAGGTTTATAAATAACAAAGAAAATAGGTATTTATAATAATACTTTAAAACACAAACTGTTATTTTGTGCCAAAAAATAATAATATAAAAAAATATGATTTTCTCGTTATATCCCGCATTTTAGAGAGATGTCGCCATAGTAAAAAATTATCACCTTACTAAGATTTATTGATTGAGATACATTTCAAATCTGTTGGTCGATGTAAGATTTGCGGGGACGTTTTCAGGCATCGTCCTTTCATCAAAATCAGTTGAGTAATTAATCCGCGAAAAGTTTCAAACAGACAGATTTAATTTTAAATTTATAGTAATATTAGGGATGTATAAGCATTAGCTACAACAGTGTGAACATACCATTGAAAAGCAACAAGTCGTCTGCTAAGAACTTGGGTACGTTGACATCCCTCAGCGATCGGAGCACGATTTGTCTCTCGTCAGAGTCGAGCATCTGTCGAATGAGGTTGCCGGCCACCAGGATCACCGTCTTTACCGCTCGCATACCGAAGTCATAGTGATCCTTTACGAAATATTACATTGAAGCTATAACCATCTCCTAACTAAATCATTCTAATTCAAATAAAAAAAGATAACTGATAGACCCTATTTTAATTATACTGAAGTTATCAGGTCTCCATTTTGTATGATAAAGCATAACTTACAGCTTATATTATGAAACAAAAACTGATCATAAATCAAAATACAGTTGCAGAGCAGCGATTCACATATTGCAATAAAAATTAAATCGTGCCTACTTGCGATTATATATTGTTATCACATATAGATATCCTTATACTGGATCAATTTATACTCATAGCCCAGAAATTGTTATTGCAATAAATTATTATAGGACTATTGCCTTACACATCTCGCGGCCAGTACCGCAGCAGTAGTCCCGCTCAGTTTAAAACCATAAACGGGCATCTGCACGTGTAATCTACCCAAACAAAAAAAATAGACAAATACCCATAAAAGAGAAACTGAACACAGAATTATTGTTTCTTCAAATACAATCATACCTGAGCAGACAGCTGTTCCGAGCTAAGCCGAAACGTGGTCGAGATCTTGGCAGCCAGGATCTTCGCTTCAGAGAACCCGTACGAGAATAGGGAGATCTCTGCTATAAGCGCATAGTCCGGCACCATCATAGCAATGGGACGGAAGAGAGCCTTTAGATTGTCTGGTAGTTCCGTACGACCTGGTAGAGAAATAATTCATTGTTGATCTACAAGCTACATACACATACACACTTTTTAAATTCGTTACGCATATATACAAATGAGAATGTATAGACATGGTCGATTTTGACAAAATAGATGGTATCTCGTGTTGTGTTCAAAACGTGCTCCCTTTCTGGTCCTGGTCTGAACAACAGAACTCGTATGAAGTTTATCACATATGTCAACATTCAGTCTATTAAAAAAGTAAAAAGTAAAAAAGCATCACAGTTTCGCCAACCATCTGTACCTATCGTGTATGTTGCAAAATAGTACATCAAAGCGCATATCGTTCCCTTACATTGAAGAAATCTGCCATGTTTTGTACGTACCAGCGTATCCGGGATTCATCGTAATGAACACAGAACATGATGCTTTCAGAGGTAATTCTACGCCTTCGAACATGAATTTGTCCAGTTTAGCAACCTGTGCCTTTTGGATTGTCACCACCTGGCAATTTAATAGAATACTTTTAGAATACATGCAGACGAAGCCAGAGCAAACAATGTCGGATCCTAAGTTACAAATTAATTATTAAGGAATGTACAATATACTGGCTATTATAATTGCAGATAAGAAAAGGCAATTTTATAAACATCTCTAGACCTTTCGTGCAACTATGAACGTAAACGTAACAAACAAATTTAATGTAATAAAGTCATTGCCGTATTTATTTGAAAATGGTTAGTATTGATAAATTATAAAACGAAAAACGACACCAAAGAACAAAAAAAAATTTTTTTTTGTTTATTGCCAAATAATTTTACATTAATACAGTAATATTCAGTGGGCCCACACTAGGCAAAGCCTGTCCTGTGGGTACCTGGTTCGATTGTAATTTAAGATTCATTGTTTGCTCGGTTGACATCATATACTTAAATAGCATTGACAATAATTTAACGTGATTACATTCATAAAACAAAAGCAAAAATAAAATCTCCATTAACCAATAACTTATATTATTATAAAACTAAAAATAAATACTTGTTAAATGTAAACTACTGAATTATCCGTACATATCGTTATAAGACATAAGACAATATATAAAACAACAGAACAATCACGTCAGATGTACAAATAGTGTCTCTGTTAAATCATAATTTTTGTTTTTGTTAATGCATGCCGTGGCAGCCTTTAAGTAAGGCAGCACTATGTTATGTATCCGCATTTATGTTTCATTACGATGTTTAAATTAGTGTATGCTTTGTTGGTTGTCCATAAATAAATAAATAAATAAGTTAGAGAAGTGAGCCATTCTGTAACCTTTGTTTGCCTCGTGTACTAAGCACTGTTTTATGTCGCATGCACTATTTGTTTTATTATATATGTAGTAATCCTTATATGGACTAAAACGTCTGGCAAAACTTGTGTTTACTACAGACACCGGTAGTTTGTACACCCGCTTCAAAAGATCTGTGTAGCCCTCCAAATTAATCACTTTTCTGTGCATGCTGAGAACAGTTTTAAAAATAAATAACTGACGTACCTTCAGCAATTTACTTTATTGGTATAGTTTAGATGTAGGGTACCTAAAAGGCTTCTTAAGTATTGTTTTTATTACGGAGCTTTGTGCTCTTTCCACCTGGATTATCACTGTTTTTAAGGCACTTCCCGTTTTGTGATATATTATGGCAGTGTCGTCTGCATAACAGATTATCTCAGCCTCTAGAGTGTCATGTAAATCATTTATATACATAATGAACAGAGTCGGTCCCAAGATACTGCCCTGTGGAACACCGAAATTAGTTGCTAGTAGTTCGCTTTCACAGCTACCGACTCTAACACATTGTTGCCTCCCTGTCAGATAGCTCCTAAGCCAATTTAAGGCTATACCTCTGATACCAGTGATTTAGAAGTTTTCTTACTAATATTTGTCTCAATACGGTATCAAAGGCTTTTGCCAGATCTAGAAAAACGCCTATACTAGCCTTGTTTTTATCTAGATGGCCTGTTACTGTCGATGTTAGTAGTGTAACCGCGTCTTCCGTTGACTTGCCTTTCCTAAACCCAAATTGTCTGGAGGAGATTGTTTGATTCTATGTATCTGACTAGTCTTTTATTTACGATCTTCTCAAATAGATCTCTCTCTTTTCTTAACAGAAAATACGAATAACTTTTTGTTGGCTCGATACGATCCCGAGACCATGATGATGATGATCAGCAGGTCGCATTCACTACCACTGCGTCACCTATCACACAAATTATAGAACTAATACGGCCACGGCACCATTTTTATACAAAATGTAGCATTTTCATAAACAGCTTATTGCAGAAGAGTAGAGTTTATTTATTTATGGTATGCTAACAAATGTAACAATAATACTGTTGAATGTAATATAAAATATGTAACAAAAGCCCTGTTGGTCGTCCTAGGTACGTATATAGATATAAGCGTGCCAGCAATGAATATTTGATAAGAAAATATTGAAGAACAAACGAGTTATAATGAATATTACTCGTCTAATGACATTCTCACCATAACTAATAAATGTTGCTTGTCTATGAGCAAGTTAACGGTATTATCACAATTAATACGCAACGTCTTCTGGGAATCCCAGGGATCCTTGCATGGCACGTGTGCGCCACAAGCGAACCGGCAACAATGTAAAGTGCATGGTCATTTATTTGTAAACATAAACCTTTCAGTCGTCGCGACACTCGATTACGTACGGACGTCCGAAATTATTTCACAAACACCCGGATTACGAAATTGTCGCGAGTGACTAATTAACTAAAATTTCGTTTTCTAACCCGGAATATTTTAATATGTTGATGTGTTTAGGAAAGAATGACTGCAATTATGCAGAAGCTTGTAGGGTGTATGAAGAGATGTATGCTGCGCCGAGGAACACTGTTTTGCCGTCGGCAATGACATTTCAACGTTTACACATACGTGTATACAGTTGTACACGTTACAATTAAAATTAAATTAGTAAAAATTGTAAGTCTTACACGTCGGTGTGTTGTCGGCCTCGGTGGCGTAGTGGTTAGTGTTACCGACTGCCACGCCTGAGGTCGCGGGTTCGATTCCCGAACAAGTCAAACATTTGTGTGCATAAACATGGATGTTTGTCTTGGTCTGGGTGTTTCTATGTATAATATGTATGTATTTACAAAAAAAAAGTATATATGTATGTTTATCCATTGTCTAGTACCCATAGTACAAGCTCTGCTTAGTTTGGGCTAGATGGTGTTGTGTGTATGTGGTAGAATATTATATTATTATTATTGGTAATATTAATAATAATAATAATAATAATAATAAGCCCCCTAAAACCCAACCACACGTCCTGATCGACCATCTGATCACGTGGGGGGCGGACACACGAAACAGAACTTACTGGCGTGGCTAACGTGGCACTGGTAGTAGGAGTAAGCATAGGAGAACCCAAGCTAAGGTGAAACAGGATACGCCGAGAGCTGCGTGGCTAAGGGGGAGCTTAGTCGTTAGTATGCGGACTCTGAAGACCAGGGAACCTCCAGTTTTAATTTCCCTTACCGCGGTGAACGCAGGGCTCTGCCGTGGCCGACCTTTAAGTCTCTAGCTGCTCGTGGGAATAGTATGAAAAAATATAATACACATAAATACAATCTTAGAGCGCTATCTAGTAGTCGCAAACATTCTCTTACAGACGATGATAGTAAATCGCTATTTTCATCCATCCCATCCACTTGCCCTTCTTTCATGACAAGAAGATCATCTACTCTTTCTACTAATAGTTTGTCCAACAATGTTGTGCAAGATGTCTTGTATGACTCTAAACTTGCATCCATTTCGGGCGTCAATTCTTCGACCCGCAAACGATGGACATCTGATATGAATGCGTTTATACTGCGCACTTATCTTCAATTAACTGCTCTAGAAACGGACACAAAAATGTACCTTGAACCTCTTTACCTAAAGTTCATTGAGAAATATCCAAACATGCTAGTAAGCAGGCAAAGAGTAGGAGACCAACGCAGGGCTATAATCCGTAATAAATTACTACCACAGAATAGAATAGATCAAATACATGACGAGGTCAAAGAGGAACTAGATCAACTAAGAGCAAACTTTCACACTCAACATATTCAAAATATTCCTAATCGGAGTCAACAAAACTTACATTCACAAAACTTAACCTCACAATCACGAAAGACTCCAAACATAACACAATCTCGTATATTAAATATCGACAAGCATAACAAATTAGATACACTTTCTGCCGATAATATCACAACCTACAGTAATACATCACTAACTACAGCTAACGATGTTTCACAGAAGGCACCCGCCACTCAACCTGTGACCACGAAAGCTGGTAAAACAAGAGTGCGTATGCAATGGAATGACGAAATAAATACATTTATCATACGCACATACTTACACGTGACTAAACTTGAAACAGATAGGACTATGTATTGCAAAAAGCTACATGACCTATTTATTCTAAAATACCCACATTTAAAAGTTTCTGCACAGAGAATTGCTGATCAGCGAAGAGTTATCCTTCGAAATAAAATGCTATCTGATGATGTAATCAATAACATAAAACAAGACATATCAGATCAACTGAAAAAGGAAGATAGAGAAAAAAGTGCACTAATAATACCCGAAACAGATGCCAAATTACAAGAAACTACTCTATTACAATCAACCACAAACTTACATTCTTCACCATCTTCACCCGTAATCATATCACTCACACAAGATGAATTAAATAACGATCTACATACGTCCACTCAGATTGACAGTTTACATAATATTATATCAATCTCACAAGATCTCGAAAATACTCAAAATGCCCATTTAACACAAATATCCACACAGACACAAGAATTAATAAACCAACTTGAAGCTACCCTTGTCGAATATACCAGGGTGGACCCAACAACTCGTCCAAAACTACCCAGACTAAGGGAAAATAAAAAGCTTTACAAATTTATTAATATTTTTAACGAACAAATATTAAACAGATTTTTTACTATCGAATCAAATTTAGCGTCCATACATACTCTTATATACTGTAGCGCACTTGTTATAAGTAAAAATTTAGGATATAAGATTCGTACACAGCACAGTTACACATTGAGAAGGTCTCGTATACCACAAAAACCCGATTGGCAAATAAGGATCGAAAACGATATAAAAAATTTAAGAGCTGATATAGGTAGATTAACTCAATATATAAATAACAATAGGTCTAAGAAAATAGTTAAAGCAGTACAGATCATTTTCAAACGTACTAAGGTACATACGGTTCACGAGCGAAATAATGCTAGACCAGAAGAGTACCTGGATACATTAAAGCAAAAGTTAACATTAAAGTCACAACGTTTAGCTAGGTACATAAAATCATTACAGAGAAAAGAAAATAACAAATTATTTTCTTTAAACGAAAAGGGTTTTTATAGGTCTTTTAAGACTGAGAATCTACCAATCGGTGAACATGATAGAATACCTCAAGCGGAAGACCTTAAAAACTACTGGGCCGATTTATGGAAGAAAGGCAGGGATCATAATGATAATGCTAAGTGGATAGACGAAGAAGTAAGTAGAATGGCAAACCTTGAAATTATGGAGTTACCCGATATTACTACTGAGGATTTAGCCATAGTTACTAGAAGAATGAAAAATTGGAAAGCTGCAGGCGTCGATAGTCTTCACAATTTCTGGTATAAAAAGCTTTTCACACTTCATGGCGTATTAGCAAAAAACATTACTGAAATTATTAAAGGTGACCAAGAATTGCCGAAATTTACAACAAAAGGTATTACTTATATGTTACCCAAAAGTACCGATACAGCAAATCCGTCTCAATACCGTCCAATCACATGCCTACCAACAATATACAAACTCATTACATCACTTATTACACGTAACATCAACAGCCACTTAGAGCGAAATAATATCGTGTTTGAAGAACAGAAAGGGTGCAGACAAAATCACAAGGGTTGTAAAGAACAACTTATAATAGATTCAGCAATACTAAAACACGCCTATACTCAAAAGAAAAATTTACATATCTCATATATTGACTACAAAAAAGCCTTTGACAGTGTCCCTCATTCCTGGTTATTACGGGTACTACATATTTATAAAATCAATCCTCTCATTATAACATTTCTGGAAAGAGCTATGATAGACTGGAGAACAACATTACATATATTTAATGGTGTAGATTCAGTCGCTACTGATGAAATATATATTAAGAATGGTATTTTTCAGGGAGATTCACTCAGCCCGATATGGTTTTGCCTCGCACTTAACCCGCTGTCTTATCTTCTTAATAATAAAACATACGGGTACAAATTAAACAACAATACACTTATCAGTCACCTTATGTATATGGATGACATCAAACTTTTTGCCAATACCAGTAACTGTCTTAAGAAATTAATTGAAGTAACTACATTATACAGTCAAGATATAAATATGTCATTTGGACTTGATAAATGTCGAATATTACATGTTAGCCGAGGTAAAATAGTCAGCAATAATACTAATTCAGATCAACCTAACACATTTACATCCATAGAACCAACAGAGTTTTATAAATATCTCGGAATTAATCAGTCGAATGTTATTAATCACGCTCAGATTAAAAAAGATCTTATCAAAGAGTATGCTAAACGACTACACCTTATCTGCAAAAAACAGCTCTATTCAAAAAATCTATTTAAAGCAATTAATACCTTCGCAATACCAATCTTAACATATTCCTTCGGAGTTATTAAGTGGACGCGCACAGACATAAATAATTTAGAGATTAAGACCAGAACAGCATTAACCAAACACAAATATTTACATCCAAAATCAGCCATTCAAAGAGTTTCAGTAAAGCGGGAAAAGGGAGGCAGGGGTCTCACCGACCTTAAATTATTATGGGAAGGTCAGATTCAGAATCTAAGAGATTTCTTCTACGCCAAATCGACCACTAGCAATATACATTCGTCCATAGTTAAAATAGATACAAACTTCACTCCACTAAATTTGCACAACAAAGAAATTTTCTATAAAACTCCAATAGAACACATAAATGAAAAAATAGGCAGCTGGCGTTCCAAAGAATTACACGGCAGACACTTGCACGACCTTGAACAACAACAGATAGATTTAGAAGCTTCAAACAAATGGCTCAAATTAGGTTCGCTATTTCCTGAGACAGAAGGGTTTATGATTGCCATCCAAGACCAGGTCATTAATACCAAAAACTATAAAAAGTTTATTCTGAAAGATCGTAATATTCAAAATGATAAATGCAGAAAATGTCACCGTGTTCCCGAAACTATCCAACACATCACCAGTGCTTGCCCAAGTTTAGCTCAAACTGACTACACTCATAGACACAATCAAATCGTCCATATAATTCACCAAAAATTATCGATTAAACACAACCTCATACCACAAAAACCAGTTGCATACTATAAATATGTCCCAATACCGGTGCTGGAAAACCAGAGTCACAAGATATACTTTGATAGAGCTATTCTAACTGATAAAACCGTACATAATAATAGACCCGACATTACATTCATAGATAAATTAAATAAACATACATACTTAATTGATATAGCTGTTCCTAACACGCACAATTTACAAAAAACTATTACTGATAAAATACATAAATACACAGAGTTAAAGGAAGAAATATTAAGAATCTGGAAAATGAACAAAGTATATATTGTCCCTCTGGTCCTCTCCAGTACCGGGATCATACCTAAACACCTTCACCACTATCTACAACAACTGCAAATGCCACCTAATTTATACATGACTATGCAAAAAGCCGCTATACTGAACACTTGCCGATTCGTGCGGAAATTTTTGCAAGAAGATGTAGTTCCTGAACAGTCACCCACAAATGAACTCCACTTGGTCTGAGCCCGTGGTTTTCATTCATTGACCGAAATTTTTATGAATTTCGAGAATATAAAACTGTACATAATAATAATAATAATAATCTTTATTGTTTCTGATAATACAAACATGTTACACCTTACAATTTGAGTTAGTTTGAACATTGTTGTTGTATTTTAGTAAAACATACTGATACTGGTCCCCCAAACTAGGCGAGTGCCTGTATTTTGGGGGTCAGTGTTCAGCCCTAGAAGTGATGCAATGTAATACAAACTTGTTTCACTTTGCATAATATATGATGACATTTCTCTAATTTTAGTATAACATAGATTTTTATATTGTGCAATTAGGATTGGAATAAATTAAATTTTAAATTAGTTAACGAAATTAAATAAAGTATAAAAATAGAAAAGCAACATTACTGATTACATTTAAATTAAAGTACAGTTAAATCACGATTAAATTAAATTCAAAATAAAATAAGATAAAAATAAATGAGATAAAGATAAATTAACATGAAAACAACATTACATAAAAAATTCATTAACCATGTAAATAGCAATTTAGTTTATAAATCTAATTTTTCTATACATCTATTTTGCTCTAGACGTTCCTTTTGAATTGTCTCCAGGCCCGATTTAATGTCTTCGTACTGTTTGTTTATAAATGCTATCGATTGTACAATATCATCATTGGATTTTTGAATTTTACTGGATTGCTGTCTTAATTCAGATATATCGGAGGATAGCTTAGTAATTAACGTGTTTTGTTTGCTGCATATATCATTTAACTTAGAATCAAAGTCTATCTTCCAGTTGTTCAATAATTCCATAATCTCAAGCCTAAAATCATGGTCTTCTTTTATCACCGGCGAGCGTGTCTGATCAGTGCGTGGACGTTTATGTCGAGTAGTATTGACATAGGAAACATCACCGTGCTGCAGTGAATTTAGATCCGACTCGGATTGAGTATGTTCCATGGGTGTTTGATGTAATTTTGGAGGCGTCCGTTTTAGCGACATATTGTGCTGTAGTTAATTGGTCTCGCAGTTACTTAATAATTCAGTGGTATAAATACCTTAACTGTCGTTAATTTATTTCACGAAGCGACAGGCCTTATTTTCGTAGCTCAGTTTCGCTGCCAGAGTCCTCCGCTTAGCGAGCGTGATGTTAGTGTAGGCGCGCGGCACAGCAGCCCGAAGGATGCCGAGAGTAACCGACGGCGCCTCGGTGCGGCGGCGACGATGACGTGCAGTGCGCTGCTCACGAACCGTTGTTGAGGTAGGTCAAGGACCTCATAAAAGTTTTTAAATTTAAAATCACGATAACTATTTATCCAATCTATGTATCGAGAAACTGTTTACACTGTTGGATAGACCGTCACTTTTCCTATAGATTGTTTATAGGTACAACACTTAAAAGTCACTTTTTACTAACGTTTTAGAGTGATAATTAGAGAGCAAAATAAAACACGTCTGTTCTGTTTGAATGCGGGGAGCGGGGGGAACGTGTGTCACAAGTGAAAGAAAAAACTGTGAAAGTGGTGTCACAAGTGCATCGAAGTTCAAGATATTGAACAATATTTACGTGGTGGTCAAGTAGACATTGTTATAAACTAATAAATAATTAATCGTGTGTATGTGTATGGCAAAGTTTTAAAGGCACTTTTAGATCAGAACGCCAGAGTGATAAACAATAAAATAGCTTGTCAATAATCAGTTGTAAAACCGATAAAATCTGCCATAATATCAAAAGTTCTTAAAAATAATCGTTTACCAAAGTGATAACCATAGCTGTTATATGTATAATATATGTATAAGCTTTATAAAAGTCGATTTCCAAAATGAGAAACATCTGAGTGATATCGTCAGTTCGCAACCCGAATAGAATAGATGTTTGAATGCCCGAGCGCAACGTACAGAGGGCGTGGTCTGCGCGTCACGCTGCATCGATTTTTACAGAGGTACACAAATTTTCCTGCATAATTGATGCAGGAAATTTTGAGTAGGAATTTTTTTTTAGGATTTTGTGCAGGAACACCAAGAAAAAGTTTATAAAAACATATGTATGGAGTCTGGCATTGTATGGGTGTGAGACGGGGACACTTACACAAAGGGATAGAGAAATTTTGGAGGCGTTCGAGATGTGGTGCTGGAGACGAATGGCAAAGATTAGCTGGACAGAAATGGTTAGGAACGAGGACGTCTTGGTAAAGATCAATGAAACCAGAACGCTACTTAACTCTATTGCAGCTAGAAGACATAAAATGGTTGGCCATCTCTTACGACATGACACTTTTATTAAAAACATAATTGAGGGAAAGGTAGAAGGAAAGCGCGGAAGAGGAAGGCCAGGAATAAGTTACATTAGTCAGATCAGGGAAAAGTTAAGTGTCATGTCGTACAGAGAAATGCAAGAAATGGCACTAGACAGACAGATATGGAGAGACAAGCTACACCGACAAGTCACTTAGACTTAAATAAGAAGAAGAAGACACAAATTTTAATATGTTTTATAATTATAATTTTCTATTTTATGTTTTCTTATTACAAAATAAATGGCTGAATTATATTTCAACAGTGATACTGATAACCTCCCTGAAAGGAACAACAGGTTTTTGTTACCTACATATTGTATAACCGAACACCTTAGCAAGCAATAAACGACCCACGTGTTTACCTAATTACATCAAATGTATTGAGAATCAGTGCTCTTTTTGAGACCGCGACATTCGGGTGCATTCAGTGGAACATTATAACATTTTTATTTAACATATTATTTTTAACATTTAAAAACATATTGTGGCACTGAACAATAAACCATTAGTGTGTTACATTTAAATCATCTCTTTTAATTAATAATTACTGCGCTTCCTTGCGCTTCGTCGTACATATACAATTACGTAATAAATATACAGGCTGATTGGTAAAAGACTGGACATATTGAAGGATTCAGTACAAAATTCTGGATCAGGAGTACTAATAAAAAAAATAGGTACTTAAAATATGACCTAGTTATCCAATAAAAACAATGTGCGGACACTCTTACACATGTACCAAAGCTAAACAAAACCCTCCCGCCTGCCCCCCGAATTTGCACCCCTGCCCGTCCTTTTCTTATCAAAGGTCATTAGCCTCGGTAGCGCGGCGTGCACAGCTGTGTGAGACCCGCGCAAATATTTCATACAAATTTTCATAAAGGTTTTCTTTGCAGGTTACACAAATTTTATTATTTATTTATTTTTATACGTTAATTCTGACCATAAATTATTTTTATACGTTCATTCTGACCATAAATTATCATGTCCTTAAGTATGTACAACGTCTAACCAGTCACACTGTATAGCATTACAGGCTTTATAGAGGAAGTTATATCCAATTATAAGCAAACATGTAAAGTAGGTAACAAAAACCTTGATAATTAACGAAATACCTGTTGGGCAACCACGGAAAGGACTTCAATATCGATGCGGTTAAACTCATCGAAGCATGCCCAGGCTCCAGACCTGATGAGGAAACATGTTTATTAGATTTTTACACACACACACAGTGTACCCGTCTAGTGGTAAGCTTCTCAGTAGCACTAGTTTTGGCTCGCGGCTTTGCTCGCGTAAAAGGTTAGGTTATTGTTATATGTTAGTAACTGTACTTTTTTTTTAATATTGCCTATGCTATTCTTTCACAATTAGAAAGCAACCGAAACGTCGGGGAAAGTGTAAAAATAAATTAAATCTAAATAGTTTTAATAATAATTTAATTAGCTTAAAAATTAGTAAAGTTTAATAGGAGCAGTAGTGTAACAATTTTCAAAATTTTGTAATAAAGTGTCAAATGAACAACGCGATAAAATCCGTATATAGCAGTTTAATTTCAATATTTTCTGAACTCAAACGTGTATGAGAAATTTAATGATGATCGGTCGAGTAATTAAGGCGTGAAAACGTAGCAAACAAACAAAGATTCGCATTCATAATATTAGTTAGGATTTATTTATAATTAAATATGATTAACATTGCCCCAGCCCTTGGCATGTTCCTATAACAACTTTCACAGAACTGAAACTATATTTTACAAACTATAAACATAAATTGATTTTGATTCATTGATTGATTTAGGTCAAATCAACACACGTATAATATTAAATTAATCTTCCTAGTTATCTGTTCCGAATATAAACAAAACTTAATATCTAAGTGATTGTTGTTACGATTTTATCTGTTACTAGTAGTTTGCCCGCGGTTTCAGCCCTTTCACCCCCTTCAGGGTGGAATTTCCAAAAATCCTCTCTTAGTGCTCCCCTACACTCTCCAAGGAACATACATGCCAAATTTCAGCTTCTTGCGTTCAGTAGTTTCGGCTGTGCGTTGTCTGTCAGTCACTCAGTAACGGAAGAGTTTTATACATATATATAGATTAATGCACATTAACACAACACAGCACTAGCACTCGTCGGCTGATTTTTACTTAAAACATTATACGGTTAAATGGAAAAAGTGCCTTAATGACAAATAATTAAAGTTGGTATTTCCGAAGCGAGAATCTTACCTTGCCGTAACACAGTCTCGACTAGCACGGGAGGTAAAAAACATTTGTTTCTGTATACCGCCATTGTCATCTCAAATGGTTAAATGTGTATGTACGTACATACATTCACGCCTGTTTCCCAGAGGGGAAGGCAGAAACGACAGATTTCCATTTGCTACGATCCTGACACATTTCTCTGGCTTCATTCGCTTTCATCACATTCCTCATACACGCTCGCCGGTTTAAGGTGCTCTTAACCTGGCCTTTGTCCAGAACGTCTCCGATGTGATCGAGAACCGGAGAAACGTTCGCCTAGGTCTTCCCCTTGAGACTGTTCCATTCACACTAGCCTCATAAACTTTCTGAGTCAGTCTTTTCTCGTCCATTCTTTCTACATGCCCACAACGTATTAGATCTTAGTTGTTTGAGTTTTAAGCTGCTATTTATAAGCTCATTTCTTTTCTAATTTTGTTATGTTACATCTATTATTGTAACTGCATTTTAGGTACCTACATGATTATTAACTACTTACTACTTTAAGCTGGTGTATCCTAATTTTATGAAACGACTACATATCTAAATGATGGTATACAATTAAGAACTTACGCAGCCAATCCTTTGAAGAATTTTCCCATAGCCATGTAGTCGAGTTGATCGGAGCAGTTGAACACCACGCACTGTACCGCCACTGCCTTTGCTAAATCCTAAGCAATAAAAATAACTGCTTTAAAAAAATCCAACGAATAAGTTTAGCTGTGATCCACCGCTAGAGGTGCTAGTAGACAGTGAGGTCTTTAGATGTCATACTCTATAGTCACTGCAACAGTAACCATGGAGAACGACAATTTTGTTACCCCAAATACGGCTTTTTGACAGCAGCTGTGACAGAATTGACAGGACTTTACTCGCAATTGGCGCCCACTGGTGAGCACCAAAACGATAGCCATATTCTACTCATAATGGAAATTTATAACCAATACTTATATTTAGACCTTCCTCGATAACCTCGTAGCTAATAGTAATTTTATCGTTTAAGCTCGCGTTTGTAGGTTATGACAAGCAAAGTGGTATCTGGTGTTACTATAAGAAAATCCTATGTCCTGAACGGAGTTCAACGAGTTAAACTCACGCTATAATAGCAGAAAAATAGAACAATCAAATTAAGCCTAAATCTAGATGATATCGCTGAATAATAAATTATTATACAATTTTACAGAGAGCTACTTAAGGGTGTCATCATATCATTCTATATCATATTTTATAGGAAAAGTGGGTATTCGGGTCTTGTTAAACATTTAAACTGTAAACTGATACAGACAGATAACACAGATAAAAAGATATCTTCAATAATATACTGTAGGGATAAATAAGGAGTGTTATTGTGATTGTTCAAATAAAATAACTTGATGATATACTATATGGATATATATGTATTAACTGGTACCAGTTGTAAATAATATAAATACTTATTGAGCTACGACCTAACTTAGGCGTTGCTGGGAGACGACTGTCGCGCGGCACTATTGCATACTTGCACCTGACTACACAAAACTAAAGCGTCAGCAGTGTCGCTACAATACAATCGCTTATATTTTATGGTATACGTAGGAGTGGTATATGTAAACGTTAGTATATATTTAGATAGAAAGCGTACCTTAGTGGTCTCAGTCTTTCCAGTGCCGGCAGGCCCGGCGGGCGCGCCGCCGAACTTAAGATGCATCGCACACATTAGCGTCAGATAGCAGCGGTCAGTTAGCGGAGTTATTACCAGTCGACCACTGGTCAACAAAACCTTTATTAGTTTTTTAATTTAAAAAGGGGTTCTTTACAAACATACAATGACACAAAGACTCGGAACAACAATTAGTGGATCGCACCAATATTTGTTGTCGAAATGGATTAATTGTGCAATGTGTACCAATGAAATTACCACCTTAACCCCTGCACCATCCATGCTGTCATGTAACATATAATAAGATTTAGTACACCAAGGCTACAGACCTGTTCCCTAAGTACTCGTTCTGGTAGGTGACCACAGAGTTGAGCGCGCGCACGTCACAGTAATACTGAGAGAATTGCCTGTAGTACGGAGACGTGTCCAGTCTATACTCGTCCTGGTAGATCTCGGGCTTTTCTCCCTCTTCCAAAGGATACATCGGCTTCCTGACCTGGTAGTACCTGGAAGAAGACCCACGCGTGTATATCCTTGAAGGGGTAGGCAGTGGTGACTGAATCTACATTTCGTCAAGACACGATTTTAAATTGTACATTTTAAAGAAGAAGAAAGAAAATATATTTATTTTTCGTCAGTGCAATGCACAAAAGGCCTATTAGCGTCTGCTGGGCACAAATGGCTGACATAAAATTCGTGCTAGCAGCCATCTTATCTTATGTGGGGGCCAGTCAGTGCAGACCGGCGACACTTCGACCCAGTGGGATCTTTTGTGTCGACACTCTCCCAATAACGACTGCCATAGATGTTCATGGCAGCCGGGACCGACGGCTTAACGTGCTCTCCGAGGCACGGAGCAGACGATAATTGTCAATCAATACGCACATAATTTCGAAAAGTCATATAACTTCCGAAAGTCAGACGTGCGTGACGTGGGTTCGAACCCGAGACCCTCTGCATTGCAGTCTGTTGGTCTCCCCACTGAGCTATCGCTGCTCTGCTAGCAGCCATACTAATATCAGGAATGC
Organism: Catocala fraxini; assembly: GCA_930367265.1. Lineage (NCBI taxonomy): Eukaryota > Metazoa > Arthropoda > Insecta > Lepidoptera > Erebidae > Catocala > Catocala fraxini. The sequence continues at coordinate 18,973,439 of OV884045.1, forward strand.
AAAGTGGTAAATAATTTATTAAAATTTAAGGGACTTTTACTATACTATTAAACGATTACGGATTATGACTATCGATTATATTCTTACAGATTATAGTGAAATATTCTACAGAGATAAATTGTTAGGGAAAGAGTTATAAAATTTATTTAAGACATTAGGAGAAGTGAAGCGCACAATAGATACATTTCCCTTCCCCGTTAAATTTGTTGAAGTAATTAACAATTTAATACGCATATAACTCCAAAAAGTCAGAGTTGCGTGCTGTGGGAACAAACTCTGTGTCCTCTACGTGGCAATCCGACGTTCTCTTCTACTAGTATAAAGGCAATTAGTTTATTTAATATTTCCATTTTATTTAAACAGCCTTATCCGGTCTAGGTACAATTACTGTGTTGTAGAGGACTTCACAAACATTCAAACAACCACAAGGAAGGCCTAGTTGTATGAGCGCTCGCCTCACCACTGACACTGCGTCGCGAGTTGTAGATTCGATCCGCAAATGAGACCAAAAATTGTGTGGGCCATAAATAGTTGTTCCTTGTATGGATGTACTTTATGTCCGTTGTTTGAATGTTTGTTAAGTCTATTGCGACAAAGGAACTATTCCTAGTGCGGTCTTCAAAATATGAAGCGGTCTTCTGTTATACCTAAGTTGACAGATCCACTGGAAGTCGGACACGTTCTTCACGTTCTCTTCTACGAGCGAGTTGGTGACGTCACGTGCGTGCACTTCAACAACAATGAGCGCGCACAGCACTTCGCGCTGGAAGTAAGTCAGGTCACCCTTGACCAGCGCGCGAAGAGTATCCAGCTACAACAACAGTAACTAAAATATGTATATTTGACATAGCATAACATCATACCAGTAAACCAAAGGGTCAGGCTAAATTATATAATGCTCTTATTTGACCAGCTACATTTTGGATCCACTGAAGCAAATGTCGGAACTAGCGGCAGACAAAAGAAAACCGGGTGGCCAATTTCTCTTCTACTTAGATGTGCAAAACCGACATCTGTAAAATTTGTAGCCTCTGGCTACCCTACTGGGAGACAGACGCTTTTATGTATATACGACAAACCCATAACATCACCCGATAGGAATCAAACCATGCAAAATATCGTCACCGGATAGGCTAAGTAAAAAACTACATATAGCTATAAATTTTGAAAGTGAACCTGTCATTTTACCTGAATTAGCATCTCCTCATAAAACTCTTCCATGCGGTATTCTTCGATAGCGTTCTCAACGCCCGCCGTCCATGAAGTTTGCGATCCTGCGATAACTACTTGCCCTGGCCAACGAAGCACCCACTCCGAGCGGGGCAACAGGTATAGTTCCTCTAAACCAGCTATCAGCGTCAAACGTACTAAAAACAATAAAATTATTACAGGCGCAAGACTAGCATCTCTTCACAGTTATTGTAGTATTATCTGAACAAATTACCAACATGATAGCAATATATGCATTTGTCATAATTATCATAAGCAAATATCCTATAAGCGGTTTCTCCATCATCACTATTCATAACGCTCTCTTACCTAAGGAAATTAGGAACTTTGCATCACAGGTATTTCACTACAAGGCCAGAAAAATCAATATTAATCAGGTCAATAAACGCTACCTACAGTGAGAATACCTACTGAGACGAGAAAATCTATCTCTCCCTACTTCTTTCGTGTCACCTGCTGAGAGCTTTACACCTGGACATAAATTGCCATGGTCGGCCTGGAAGTCGCTAAACAGATTCCGATCCCAGATCGGTCGGTGCAAAGAAAACATGTTTAGGTGGAGTCGCCCAGACGGTACCGATCTGGCTTGCGCGTGCGGTGCAAGACAAACGATATTCCACCTTACATCGTGCCCTGCGTGCCCGACAAATTGCACGCAGGAGGATCTGATGGCTGAATCTTACAACGTAGCGTAACTACTGCTTTCTTGGCGGCAAATATATTATTATAATTCAAAAGTATTTCCAACGATACGCTAAGAAGAAGAAGTGAGAATAACCATCCGAGAGTCTAAAGGAGTTAAAGAGCGGCCGTGATTTTTTCAGGTATGTTCTCGTTGGCTCAGCAATAACAACAGTACTTTTTTCTGGTACCTTATGTCCTTTTTTGTTCCCATGACAACCTGTACGCGAAATTTCATGATGATCGGTCGAGTCAGATTTCTTTAACCCTTTGATCACCACGTCAAAAAAGCAAAAGCGTGCTCTCAGCGCCAAGCTACGATTTAATCTTTTAGTTTGTCATTAGTCGTAACCGTGGCGTGCTAGATACATTTGCTTTGTCATGATATAGCTTAAAAGTTTGGGATACTCACTGGTATGTCTCATGGTATCTTCTAGTAGCAACAGCCACTGCTCCACGTTGTTCGAGGGGTAGAACTTATAGTGAAGGTCCACCACCTCACCCTCGCTGGAGTGCATGTGCGTAATCTTCAAGTCCGGTTGGAACGTCACCTGGGATACCAAGATAATACAAAAAGGTAATTAACCTTTTTTTTATGATTATTTTAACCTATTAACTTGCAGCGGCACATCGGCAAACAACAGATTTTCAGTTATGTCTAGCATTCCAACAATTGATAGGTTAATTCAGTTTAAAACTGACGCAAGGCAATGAAAATGTCTAAATTTAGTCACTTACTAAATTTTGCCCGCGGGTTCGCTCGCGTAAAAGTAGGTTAGGTTATGTTAATAAAAGTACCTCTTTTTAAAATAAATATAGCCTATGTTACTCAGCGATAATATAGCATTCTAATGGTGAAAGAATTTTCAAAGTCAGGGGAGTAGTTTTGTAGTTAAATCTTTTAAACAAACAAACAAAAAATCAAAGCTTTTCTATTTATAATATTAGTATTGCAAAATATCTCTATCTTAATGAATACTTTACCTAAAATTTAAAATACAAAACTATATCTGAATTGACTAATAAATAAAAATAATTAAACGTTCGAATCTGGCTAACTGATATATAATTATAATAATAATAATGTTTATTTTTCTCTCCACAATATTAACAATGTTGACAAAATATACTAATTGCTTAATATTCAAAATAAAACAGAAGGCACATTGTGGGAGACTGGAGCCTAAGCTAGGCCGAAACCTGTGTTATAGGACACCAGGTCTCCACCACGAGACACAAAGTCTAGATTTTATACATAGGTGTATTAGCATTAAGATAATGATAGTATATACAATTATAATATTGTATGGCCTCTGGAAGGATACTTCTTGTTTGTGTGTGCGTGCATGCGTGTGTATACTAGCTCTAATCTTTTTGTCTGTTTTTCCTTCTTTTCTATTAATTCTTGGTACTTCTCGGCATAGAAGCTCATATCTTCAGACATAGATTGTAATGTCTTTTTCATGTTGAAGACGATTGCAAGCTTTTCATTAACTTCGGCAAACAGTTTTTCCGGAGTTGTTTTCGATAGATCAACGTCGATAGTAGGTTGACTTGCTTGCATGATTTGGCATTCATCTCATAGGCCGGTGTCGGTTAATGCCTTGATTTTGACGCCACACTTTTTGTGGTATACACTCTCACAGTCACCCTTACACTTCATAATACTATCTCCTTTTACTTGCGCTAGCAATATCTTGCACAATTTGCACTGCACCATCGCAATGTACGTATTATTACAGCTGTTAAATGATAATTTTATAATTTCCCGTAAACAGTCTGCCACTATTAGCGTAACAACAGACGTCACGTTCAAACTGAAGTTATATTCGTATTAAATAGTTAATTATCGCTCGCTTTAACGGTCAAGGAAAACATCGTGAGGAAATTTGCATCTCGTGAGAGTTTTCCATAATGTTCTTGAAGATATTTGAAGTCTGCCAACCCACAATGGGCCAGCGTGATGGAATACATAAGCAAGCAAAACAATTTCTTTGAAAAAGAAAACAGCATTTGAAAAGACAAAGCAACCAACCTCTCATAAAGCCAATTCAAACAGCCAATTTAACAAAAAAGTTTAAAATTAACATCATACTTAAGAATTATTTGCCACTATAATTACAACTGATTGTTGGCGCACCTAAGCAAAATCACATAGCAGCAATCCATTTAATTGATTATTGTTTGTTTTAATTTGTAACGTGTTTTACGTACCGACCGTTCTATGTCGGTCACTTGCTGTGCTGAACTCGTGTAGTTAACACCGAATTAAAAGTTATCTTTTATACTGAGCATTCTCGCAGTTATTCTTTCAGCAAACCCCTTAGCTCCCATACATTGGTCCATAACGAGCTGGATAAAGCTATATTTGAAGATAATCGTGGAATCCAGGATAATACTTACTCAAGGTTGCTTGAAGGTTATTCGCCGGAGGATTCAACTGAGCTCAAGAAAATTTAGCGGTGTATAGCATTTTATTTATTAACTAATATCGTCACCCAACACTCAGGTAATATAAGCAAATAATCTAATTATAAAAGGTCAGTATTTGCATTGTATTGTATTAGATTCATATCATTAGGTACTTGTTGCAGTGTGATTAGTGTTTTATCCAACAGTTTACGTTTAGTTAAATCATACTTGTTATAGTATAGTTAGCTTGTCCATTGCTACATTATTTAAACTTAATTTATATAAAGCTGTAACTAATCTACGTATTAACAGTGGTTATTTAATTGTTAGCAAGTATCTTAACATACATATTATGTACCGTTATATTTGAGTGTTTGATATTAGTGCAAGTCATTGTTAAGAATCAGTAACGTTATTAATGCATATTTAGAATCTTTCTGCTTTTAAGATTAGTGTTAATTTGTTGTGTAATAAATTAGTTAATTAGTGATAAAGCTTACAACATACATAGATTGTAGGTAATTGAACAACAGTCTGTACTTGTGTTTTAAATTTAGGCATTTAATTAGATTACGTTGTGTATTGCTTTGCAAATTGTAATAAATCAGGGCATGATATAAATATAAAACTCAGATCCACGTGTATCAAAATTATATTGTTCTCTTTTAAATTGTATTCCTGTATCGATTTCAGGTGGACTACACTCGTATCCCAGTATGTCCGACGAAAGGGAATTAGTTAAAAAACGTGGCAGCTTCAAGGGCCGTCTGACTTCTTTCGTTAACTACCTGGACTCACTCAAGGATAAACAGCTGACTAGTTGTGACGTTTCTGAATTGCAGTTACGCATGGGAAAAATCGAGTCGTTGTACGAACAGTATGATGAGGTACAGTTACGTCTTGAATGCATTGTGGATGATCTCAAATTACAATACAGTGAGCGTTCTGATTTTGAGTCTCTTTATTATAAATATTTGTCGACAGCCCAAAATATTCTGTCTGATTTTAATAGGGATAATAGATCGATAGACAGTTCTAAAAGTACTGTTGCTAGCATGCACAAGCCAGTTAAATTGCCTACGATACAGCTACCAAAGTTTAGCGGATTATATTGTAATTGGTTAGAGTTTCGCGACACCTTTGCCAGCCTAATTCATGCTAACAATGATATTGACGAAATCAACAAGTTTCATTACTTGAGGGCATCACTTGAGGGAACTGCGGCCTTAGTAATTAAATCAGTTGAGTTTTCTTCGAGTAATTATTCTGTAGCATGGAAGCTATTACTTGATCGATTTGACAACAAAAGATTACTAGTAAACAATCATATTTCTTCGTTGTTTAACATTGAGTCTATCTCAAAGGAATCTTCGGTTGCATTAAAGAGTTTAATCGATCAATTAAATAAAGACTTGCGAGCATTAGAGTCGTTAGGGGAGCATGTTAAGTATTGGGATACACTTTTGATTTATTGTTACGCGTAGGCTTGATCAAAAGACCTATCGTGAGTGGGAAGAGTACAAAGGTAAGATTGACAAGGACAGTGTGATTACGTTTGACGCATTCATGACATTCCTACGTCATCGAGCCGATCTAATCGAGACGTTAGAACTAGCTCGAAATAATAATAATTCTCAAATGGCAGGAAAATCAGTCCCTAAGATCAAGACTATGGTAGCTACACAATCTCCTAGTACTAGCTCTGAATTAGCTTCTAAGATATGTCCTAAATGTAACAGCAATGATCACGCATTATATAATTGTCCACAGTTTCTTGCATTAAGCAATGACGCTCGTCTCAAGTTACTGCCCACTTATAAGATTTGTTTTAACTGTTTTCGTTCGGGTCATTACGCTAACAAATGTAAGAAACCAGGTTGTAAACTATGTAAACGTAGGCATAACACACTAATTCACACAGATTCTAAAGTCGCCGTTGCGAATACACTGAATAATAACTCAACTTCTATGTCGACTAATAATAATCAGTCTGCATCGTTTTCTTTGCCGTCTGCCACCACTGACACAAATAACGTTGCGTTGTCCGCGAACATAGCACCGTGCCGTAGTCATAAGCAGCGAGATGTTTTACTATCGACCGCTCTCATCAAAGTGCGGAACCATAATGGTTATGTGCATCTCATTCGCGCGGTTCTTGATAGTGGTAGCACTTCGTCATTCATAACGGACGCGTTGTGTAGACGACTAAATTTGTTAACGAGTCAGGTAAATAAATCTATACTTGGCATAAACAACGTCACTTCGCACGTAGGTAAAAGATGTAATGTTAAAATAGCATCATTAGATGATAGTTTTGTTTTCGAACTTCATTGTTTTGTTTTACCATATATTACGAGTAATGTGCCGTGCAATGAAATAAATATTTCGGATTTCAACATTCCAACGAATATTGTTTTAGCCGATCCTACTTTTTATAAGCCCGCTGATATCGATATATTAATAGGTGCTGATCTGTTTTGGGAGTTACTAGGATCACAAACGCTAAAGTTAGGTACTGGAAAGCCAGTGTTATGTGAAACCCGTTTAGGCTGGATAGTTTCCGGTCCAATTATTAATAGTAATATTGCACTATTTTCACATGATTTAAAATGTAATTTATGTAACATTGATTCCGATAATGGTAGTGACTGGACAAAACTTAGAACTGATTTAACAAAGTTTTGGCAATTAGAGGAGATAAATGCAAAATATTCTAGTTCTTACATGCCCGAAGAAAAATTATGTGAAGATCATTTCGTTAAAAATACGACACGATTGTCTGATGGTCGTTTTTGTGTTCGCGTTCCCTTTAAGAAAGATCCCTCGATTCTTGGTGATTCTTTTAAAAGGGCTTCACACTGTTTACATTCTTTGGAACGTAGATTAAAGGTTAAACCGGAATTTAGTAGGATGTATCATGATTTTATGTTAGAATATGAATCGCTTGGTCATATGACTAAAATAAATAAATCTAATTTGCGTTCTGGTTATTTTATTCCTCATCACGGAATATTACGTGAGTCGAGTAGCACGACCAAACTTCGCGTTGTCTTTAATGCTAGTTGTCCTTCTTCGACGGGAGTGTCCTCTAATGACTTACAGATGGTCGGGCCAATTGTACAAGATGACCTTTTGTCTATACTTATTCGGTTCAGATTCTACAAGTATGTTTTATCTGCGGACGTGGAGAAAATGTATAGGCAAATAGTTGTCCATCCGTCGGATAGGTATTTACAACAAGTTATTTGGCGTGATAATTTATGCGAGCCAATCAATGTTTACGAATTAAACACCGTAACATACGGTACGGCTAGTGCGCCGTTCCTCGCGACTCGCTGCCTTAAACAAATAGGAGACGATTGCAAAAACCCTAAAATAGCTGACATCATCAGACACGATTTTTATGTCGATGATCTACTTACAGGCGGTGATGACTTAGACGAAATTAACTTTATTCGTTCTGAAGTCACTAAGGAACTTGCATTAGCATGTATGCAATTGCGTAAATGGAAATCAAATGTGCCTCAACTGGTATCAAATGCTGTTCCTACTTTAGGCAACTTGGCTGCGTCATTTGATTTAAATATTGCGTCAAATGAACCTGATAGGTTACTCGGTCTCAACTGGTACATCACCACTGATGAGCTAGGTTTTTATATAGGTGTAACTGAACCTTCGACTGAGCCCACCAAGCGTGATTTGTTGTCCGTGATTGCGCGAATGTTCGATCCCCTAGGTCTCTTAGGTCCAATAGTTATCACCATGAAAGTAATATTACAGAAAATGTGGTTAGATAAATTGTCGTGGGATCAGCCATTACCGTGTGAGATCAGAGAACATTGGAATAATATAATAAAATCATTACCACTTTTAAATTATGTACGCATTCCGCGAATTGTAGTCTGCAATTCATATAGGGAGTTAGAGCTCCACATTTTCACAGATGCGTCTGAATCCGCATACGGTGCTTGCGTGTACATACGCAGTATTAACGATAAGAGGGAGTATTTGGTTTGTTTATTAATGGCCAAAAGTCGAGTGGCACCTATAAAACCTACAACAATTCCTCGGTTGGAATTGTGTGGTGCAGTAGTTGGTTCTCGTCTTTATGAGAAGGTAAAGAGCTCACTTCGAGTGGCGATTAGTCGGGTCTATTGCTGGACTGATTCAACCATCGTGTTGGGATGGTTACGGATGATGCCTAACAAACTTCAGCCGTTTGTACGCAACCGCGTTGCTGAAGTTTTGGATAAGGCGGGTGACTGCACCTGGAGACACGTCCCAACCGACAAAAACCCAGCAGACCTAATATCTCGGGGTGTGGATATTAGTGTTCTGCAGGGTTCTGATCTTTGGTGGTCTGGACCAGAATTTTTGAGACAGGATCCGTCTGAATGGCCCTCGCAAGTCAAGTATTCAGAAGCAGAGACGTTACCGGAATCTCGACCTAATGTAGTGTTAAACACTATTGTAAGCGATTGCAAAGATAAGGCCTTGATTGAGATAAGTCGTTTTTCTAATTATTCACGGCTTATGCGTTCTGTAGCTTACATGTTGAGATTTATTAAGTCATGTAGGAAACATTATCCAAAAACTATTTATTTGTCACAAGATGACTTACAAGACGCACTAAATGTTGTCATAATTCAAAGTCAGTCTGAATCATTCCCCGAGTATAAATTACTTTTAAATAAAAAGAGTATACCTAAGACGAGCGTCCTTCTAAAATTTAATGCTTACTTGGACGACAAAAATTTAATGCGAGTAGGCGGACGGCTCGAAAATTCTAATTTTCAGTTTTCTAAAAAACACCCTGTCATACTACAGTCCACTCATCATTTCACAAAGTTATTGTTTAATTACGAGCATAGGAGGCTGATGCATGCTGGTCCACAATTACTGTTGGCTTCAATAAGGGAGTCTTACTGGCCGATTGGAGGTCGCAATTTGGCAAAGGCTTGTTATCACAAGTGTGTTCTATGCCGCCGTATAAAGGGAAAGGTTATAGCTCCTATAATGGGTAATTTACCAAAAGAACGTCTTCGTCCAAGTTATCCCTTTGAGAGCACGGGTGTTGATTATGCTGGCCCTATTATGTGCGCCAGTCGTCAAGGACGTGGATGCAGGTTGGTAAAGGTGTACGTCGCAATTTTTATTTGTTTTACTACCAAGGCCATCCATTTGGAGACCGTAGGCGATTTAACTAGCCATAGTTACTTACTGGCTTTATATCGTTTTATTTCTCGACGAGGTAAACCCAATGATATTTTTTCCGATAACGGTACCTCATTTGTCGGTGCGTATAATGACATACCAAAATTTTTAAAAATGCACAGTTCATCCTTGGGTGAAAGTGCAGCTAACGACGGGATAAGGTTTCATTTTATACCAGCATATAGCCCTCATTTCGGTGGCCTCTGGGAGGCGGGTGTCAAGTCCACCAAGTACCACCTACAACGAGTGTTGGGAAATTGTAACATGACTTTTGAGGAGCTTTACACCGCACTAACTAAAATTGAAGCCATTCTGAACTCTCGTCCACTTACGCCGTTGTCTTCAGACCCTGACGATTATACGCCACTTACACCGGGCCATTTTCTCATTGGACGGCCCCTTGTTTGCTTGCCGCAACCTGACTACAAGGACTACTCTGTCAACCATCTGTCTCGCTTTCAAAGGATCGAGCAACTACGCCAACATTTCTGGAGCAGATGGAGCAAGGAGTATGTCGCAGAATTACAGCTGCGGACCAAATGGCGTTGCAGTAAAGATGGTTTGAAGCTGAACTCCTTAGTAGTCATTAAGGAGGACAACCTTCCTCCTCTGAAGTGGAGTCTGGGACGCATTGTGGCTGTTCATCCTGGAACAGATGGCATCGCTCGTGTGGCAGATATTCGAACCTCCACTGGAGTCATCCGAAGAGCGTTCAACAGGATCTGTCCTTTACCAGTGTCTTCGGAGTCTGGTTGAAACCGTTGCTTTCAACGCCCGGGGGCATGTTGGCGCGCCTAAGCAAAATCACATAGCAGCAATCCATTTAATTGATTATTGTTTGTTTTAATTTGTAACGTGTTTTACGTACCGACCGTTCTATGTCGGTCACTTGCTGTGCTGAACTCGTGTAGTTAACACCGAATTAAAAGTTATCTTTTATACTGAGCATTCTCGCAGTTATTCTTTCAGCAAACCCCTTAGCTCCCATACACTGATTAATTTAAAAAATTTAATCTTGTTGGTTATTATTAGGTACCCCTTAATATTTTGTGATGTGTACTCGTTATAGATTTGGTTATGCGAAGTCGTGTAGCTTCGGCAATAAGATTTTGTGGAAGCGTGCATTCGTTGTTAAGTGATTCGTAATGGTGAATTAGAGGTTATGTTATTCTAGATCGCATGGCTACGCTTAGTATTTCGAGATAGATTGCATTCGTTATTAAGTAATTTGTATTGGTAAAGTTAAGTAGTATTCGATGATACAATTTTCTAAATGTCATAAGATATATACTTTCTTGTGACGTGGTCTTCTGGTGGTGGACCGATTCACATCACAACCTTGTATATAGTATACCTTGTGACGTAATTGCTAATTATGTTTTTAGATGCTGTATGTAGTTCCGAAATTTGGATTTGATGCCTGCTAAACTCATTTAACTCATTAAAAAACTGTTACTGACTTTGGCGATGTTCTCGAAGCACTTCCTAAGGTGAGGTTGTACGGCGCGCGGGTTGCGCGACTGCGACAGAATCTCCAGCAGCTCATCATCGCTAAGGAAGAAGAAGCGCGGGAACCGTAGCCGCTTCAACTCCATGTATTCGTACAGACCGCGGTACACCACGTCCAGTAGATGTCTCGCCTCCACTAAGCTGTCTAGCAGACGACTGTCCGGACAGATTACCATTATCTGTGGAAAATTGTGTATGAAGACGCAATAGCCAAAACTGTCAAAAAAATACTTTGTCTTTTAGTAGTTTTAGTACTGACTAGCTGTTGCCCGCGACTTCGTCCGCGTGGACTTTAATTTATTACCCAATACCTACTTTTAATTTGTTATCTAATTTTAATATATAAAACTACAACTAAAGAAATTAATAAGTCTAACTACACCTATATCGGTGTAGTTAGCTATATATATGTTACGGCTAATAGCCGAAGTACGGCTACACCTAGTTTTAGCCGGCTAAACTCAAAAGTAACCTAACATAACCTAACCGCATGTGGCCGGCTGCACCTAGTTGTAGCCGGCTAATCTTAAGTTTATGTTCACACCCACCTTTAGCCGTAACATATATATATATATAGCTAATACTTAAAAACTACCTACTAATATTTAGAAACTACCTACTATATCTAAAGAATTATATCTTTTGAATGAAATGTCCGATTTTAATAATTTAAAAAGTATTTGACGGGTATTGAAGCGGTCTTTAATAAAATATCATTTAATGGGATAAGGATTAATACAGAGGTATGAATAATATGGTTTGATTAATAATATTTTCCGCAGCGCACGTGATGACAGATTTTTATGACAAATTTTCCACACCTTGGGTTATATTATTGAATTTTTATTAAGGACCCCTATTTTTTTTGAAAATGTAATATAGCCTATGTCGCTCAGTGAAGATGCAGCTTTCTAATGGTGAAAGAATTATTAAAATCGGTCTAATAGTTTTTGTGTGAAAACATTACAAACATACATACAAAAACATAAATGTTTCCTCTTTATAATATTAGTTTAGATAGTTTACATAAGCAAAACACGTAGTTTACTCGGTAGACATTTATTGACTAACTAAGCCGCGGTTGGTTAATGGTATTTATACATGAAATGTCGGAACTCAAGTTAAGACTACCCTAAATTACAGTAGTCACCTCTTTTAAATGTATCATGATGTGTTCTTTCGTAAATACTGTCCAGACCCTATCGGGTCAATAAAAAATGAATAAGACAAGTAACAATGGATGCAGGATGTTTATTATTACTAGTACACACACCTTGGGACAAGCTAGAGCAGCCGACATGGTACGTCGCCAAATCCTCTCCATGGTGCCGTATTTTTTAGTCTCTTGCGGCAGTTGCCGAGAAATATCCTCTGAAGTAAATATAGGCTCCAAATACATCCATTCTCTGGAAGTAGATAATGTAATTATATACATATATTTTGATAATTAACCATTGAAATGCCACATGATCTCGAGATCAATCCGAATACATGCATCTCTGACTTCTCGAAGTTACGTGTATATTAAATATGAATTTTCGCTTGCTTTAACGGTGAAGGAAACCGTCGTGAGGAAACCTGCATGTCTGAGAACCCTAATGTTCTCGAAGATATGTCTACCAACTCGCACTGGGTCAGCTTGGTGCACTATGGCCTAACCCTTCTCACTCTGAGAAGAGGCCCCTGCCCAGCAGTGCAGTTTAAAAGAGTTTATTCCGCCGGAGCCGATTTCGCGGATTTTTAATTGTTCTATTATGTTACAGATAAATATGAATTAGAAAAATAGAATGTGACTGCGGACTCTCATACATAGGTCAAACCAAGAGAAACATAGGCACCCGCATAAAAGAACACATAGCTGATGTAAAACACCAACGCTCGTTGAAGTCTGCTGTGTGTGAACATGCGCAACAGGGGACCAACCGCTACCTGAGATTTGACAAACCACAGATTCTCGCTAAAGAACACCGATTCCTACCAAGGATGCTTCGCGAGGCTATTGAAATCAAAAAACATCCTAATTTTAATAGAGAAGATGGTTGGAATGTACCACCAGCTTGGGATCCAGTAATAAAAATAGTCAAACCCAAGAAGAAGCAAACCACAGCTAGACTTCATGATACTTTGAGCTCATTCTGCGTAAATAGAAACACCAATGATTAAATTGTGTTCGGGTACTTTGAAATAACTACACTGGAACATTGAGACAACTACCATCTTAGTCTCCCCGTGACCATTTTTTTTTTTTTTTTTTTTTTTTTACGTGGGGGAATGCTTGATGCATACCCCTCCGCGGGGGCGGGCGGAGGGGTTATGTCGGACTCTCCGGGGTAAAAGAAAGATGTTAAGAAGAAAATGTACCTCCCGGAATACCGACTAAACCTACCACGGTGTTCCTCGACAAAACCACTATCGACGGGGCCGCGCGAATCACTTTCGCATGCGGTCGCGACCCCGCCGAGGTTTCGGCCCGCCGTATGAAACGGCAGGCCACTACACGAAAGATCTACCCAAAGGCACTTCTAACACTCCCTACTGTCCCCCCTAGAGGGGAGACGGACTCGAAACAACAGAGGCGCGCGTGGGAACACGCACGCCGCCTCTCGGACCTGGTGCTGAACGGATGGCGGGCAGGCCCACAAAGCCCGCCACCCCCAGGTCAAGTCTCCCCGTGACCATGGCTGCTGAAAAGCAACCGAAACGTCGGGGAAAGTGTAAAAAAAATAAAGTAAATCTAAATAGTTTTAATAATAATTTAATTAGCTTAAAAATTAGTAAAGTTTAATAGTAGTAGTAGTGTAACAATTTTCAAAATTTTGTAATAAATTGTCAAATAAACAACGCGATAAAATCCGTATATAGCAGTTTAATTTCAATGAATAATATTCGCGTAAATAGAAGACAATATAAATAAAAATAAATTGAAATGCTGAAAGTTCATTTGTTTATTAAGGTAACGTTAAAGAGAAATATATGAGCTTTCATAATAAATATTTTAAAACGGATGAATTTAAATTGCGCATTTTCGTAAAATCTGTAGTTTAGGGCGAGTTAATTGCTCGCTAGAGCAATAAAAACTAATCGTTCTATAATGCCGTAAATGTGAACTATACAACCATAAGTTGTACTAGAGAATGTATTAAAAAAAATGTGTACATTCATTCATTATTTTTAAGAAAACAGTAGGTCAATACAGAGATCTTAGCACACAATATTGACGCACAAACATGCTCTGATTTCTAAAAAACTACTGTGATTATAAAATAGATATATATATATTTAGGAACTTTAAGATTCATATAACGTCATATAATTTTTTTTTAATCTATACATTTTGTTTGTAATCAATATGATTTTTAAGCTTATAATATTCGTGTAGCTTTCAAACACTTGTTTTGTAATAAAAATATGGTTGAATAATTACAATTTTTTCAAAAATTTTATATTAAAACCTACAGTAATAAAAAACCGTGTGAAATTGAAATAAAAATTCATTGTTTAGTGACCTAGTGGTTTTATTTTTATTCATGAAACATTATTTATACATAATAAATTGAAAAATTATTGTAATTTCGAGCCCAAATCTGCATAAGTGATCGTGTACAGTTGGCCCTGGGCAGATGTTGATGATTGTGAAGGAGTCGTTTGATTCGTGGTCAGTGGCAAATGGCCCTCCGCGGATGCAGATGTTTGTGAAGGCGTCATTTGATTAATGGTCAGTGGCAAAGGCTCTTCAATATTGACAACATATGGAGGAAATTACATATTTGATGACAAGTCTCTAGAATTGGGGCGACTTAATTCTTCAGAGTAGCGGCTTACAGGAGAATATTGAGGTTGGGTATTTTCTTCTTCCATGAACACGTCTAACAATTTTCGTTAAACAAAGATTTTTCTATTTCGTGGCACTTCTTTTAAGTATGGAAGCAAACTCAACAAAAAGTTACGATCAGGATCATCTGCAGATTTATCTGCTGACCTGGAAAACTTCAATTATATGAGTAATTGAAGTTTTCTTTTTATGATCTCTAAATACTCTTGGTCCACATCAATATTTCGCTTTTTCATAAGTCTTCCAGGTTGATTGCATGTGAAACGATGAGCTTGCGTTATAGGTACACGAATAGGTTTGGTGTGTGGTCTAGTATGTTTTGTAACGTGGAGATTACTGCTTGGCTCGAATTCGAGGCTCCTAGCTGCGACAAAGATGAAGGTCCAGACTGCAATAAAGGGTGCAGGCTGCGACAAAGTGAGGGTCCAGGCTGCAGTACTGTTTGTGGCTGTGATTCAGATGTATACTCAGAAAAATAGGATGATTCCGTATCATCTTCAGTTTTTTGGCTGATAGGTTCAGGCACATTTCCGGTTAAAGGTTTCGGTGTGATTTGTTTCGCCACGAATAATAACGATTTGTAATATGTCCACGAAGGTGATTTGTGATCCGCCGCAGCACCGAATCTACCTGGTTCATTGCATTTGTTATATTCTTTACGAAATTGGTCCGTTAAGTTGCTTCATTTTTTTTTATGTCTGTAACCGCCATATCCATTTCCGATGCAACTTCAGCCCATAACCGTTTCGAAACATCTCGATTATTGTAATTTTTGGAATGTTTATCCCACAAGGTTGGTCTATTAGAAACACAACTAATATATTTTTCAATATCCATAGTCGTTTAGGTAGATAACAACACTGACAGAAACAACAGAATAAAGACAGAATGATTAAATTTAACTATAAATACACTCAATTTGACCTGTAGACACCAGCAGACTGGCGAGAAATCCCAACAAGTTCGGACTCGACGGTTGGTCGGCCGTTTTCAAGCGTCATCGGACGATGATGGTCGTGTTTGTGTACGCGCTCTCTTTTTTTTACAAGTGTTTGATTCAATCGTCCGAGTTCGACCGTCGTCGCCCGAGCAAACTTTGGCCGGTGACGGATTAGGTGTACGCGAGCCGTACGACTGATACGAAAGTTGACATACACACGACGCAGTTCTTTATATTAATTGGCGACGGTGGATAATGACCTCCTACGACCATGACGTTTTTGATTTGCTTGAAGATGCGATATTTTTATCGGTAGTCACAACTCATACATCGCTACTTCAACCATATTTAATTTATATAAACTAGTAGAAGCATTCCTACTAGTTTTTATAGATTAAAGATCCTTTTAATACTTCAGGGCAACAATGGCTGTTTATTGTTAACAAATTTTTTTTTATAGTACTATGGTGGCTATTAAGCTTACGGCCCACCTGATGGTAAGTGGTCACCATAGCCTATGGACGCCTGCAACACCAGAGGCATCACTTGCGCGTTGCCAACCCATAAGGAAAGGAAGTGGAAAGGAGAAGGAGTGGGAAGGGGGAAAGAGCGTGATTAGGCCACCGGCACTGTCACTCACTGAACGAAACACAACAGTTGGAATACTGCTATTTCGCGTCGATATTCTGTGAGAGGGGTAGTTCTTCCCCGGTCGAGCCGGCCCGTTCATGCTGAAATCAGCGAGGCTCTACTATATTACTACTTACTTCTGACATTCAATCCATTCTTCAACTACTTTATGCGTAAGGTGAAGTTTATCATCCCACTCCTGAATGCGTAGCTCGAAAGCCGCCTTGAACGGACTGAAACCCAACTGCTGTGTCCCGAGTAAATGCTCATCGAGCAATTGTAGCGTTTCATCAGCTATCTTCATTATATGCGTGCCTGAAAGAAACAGGATAAGTCACCGACAACACAACTAGAGCAGCAGTAGTCAGCTGGATACACTATTAATATAATCAATGGTGCAGATGCAAAAATATTTCCAAAGAATTATTCTAGCTGTTCAGGTCTTTATGTTAATATTTTGCAATATCTCTAAAACACCTTGATATAGAAATTATTTTTATCAGGTATATCATCTAAAAATGGTTAAGGTAACGTCCATAACTACGAAAATGCAAAAAGGAAACTTAAGGTAGACCCATGGCTTTCAAGAAGATAGCTTCAAGAAACTTTAGCTCACGGTAATATCAGTATTTTAGAATACCATAATACATTAAAATCACTATACAGATCTTAAAAAAAAGATTATATGCAACAATTTAGGTTCTGTACTTATAGTAAAAAGTTATGATAGACAGTTACTAGTACGGTATAAGGACGCATACATGTACACTTAACATGAACATAAAACGAACACGAAACATTGTGATGATACGTTACCAGTATTCTTATAAGCCGTCATCTCCAACACTTTATTGGCCCATTCAGACTGCATCTTGTCCAGAGACTGTTCGATGACGTATTCTTTACTTGCCAGTTCACCGATCTCCGCAATTAGCTCACCGTGAGCTGCTATGCCTTGCTTCAGGCACATTTGGAACGTTTGTTTATCGTTCATTGTTACCGTTATATCTGAAATAAGCAACGAGATTAAAAATTAAAATAAAATAAAATACAATAAAATTAAATTAAAGATCAAAATTAGGGTGGAGATGGCCACTGCATTACCAGTTGACATGAGCAATCGGGATGGTAGGGATTTAGCAGTAAGTACAAACGGTACTTTACCAACTATAATCACTTTTGTAATTAAACTAGCTTCACACTAGAATCTGTTTTTTTATGGACAACTTCGTTTCTGAGATCACCTCTAAATATAAATATCGACGATACTAATTGCGCAATTTTTAATGTGTAAAAGATCTTCATTGATTGCCCACGTATTGGCACCGTAGATCTTAATCCGCCCAAGAACTAGAGTTACCGATGTAGCTCGCATTATATAAAAGTTCAAGTGACAGTGGGCTGGCCATATGTGCTTAAGGGCCGGTGGCAGTTGTAGCACACGATTTAAGAGTGGAAATCGCGAATCGGAAAACGTAAGGTTGGGTGTACGCCCTGCCAGGTAGACTGATGACCTAAATAAAAATAAATAATATTTTAAAAAACTAAAAAGAACGCTTTATTAATAAAAAATAAAAGGTAGAAAATAATTTAATAATTTTAATGTTAAAAAGCGTGGGGTCATCAAAATATCTTAGAAAGCACCCCACGCTTTCTTTTAACATTTTTTTTTATGTTATTGTATTTCTATGTTATTGTACTGTCATCGGTCCTCGATAAGTGTGCAAAGTTTCAAATCAATCCGTCGGTTTGAAAGGGGTGAAAATCACGTTCAAAGATTCCGTTACATAGATTCATAGATACATAGATACATACATACCAAGCTAATAAAAGCGTTTTAAAAAAGGTGGTTAGGATGGACTGGACGCGGAAGGTAAAAGATCAGATGTTGTGGCGTAAAACAGGAGAGGCTTATGGCCAGCATTGGACTGCAATAGACTGATTGATTGACAAAACTTCCTAAATAAACATACAGTAAATTGTCAAAATGGATGTTATCGAAATCTCTTACCAGCTTTCTGCATGAATTCGTTCCAGTGCCTGTCCTTCATGCCAGGATTCCTCACAGCTTGTAATATTGGAATTAATGGCCGGAATTCATCGATCTCTGACTAATAACAAACAAAAGACAATATAATCAATTTATTTGTCCAATAAAACAAAATTCCATTGGAACCGTGAATAAAAAAATTCTTCACCAGATTTCTTGAACTATATTATACATATAAAGCACAGTAATATTACCATACTAATCTCTTTACTGGGGTCCAAACTCAATACCTTTTCATTGTCTGGTACCGGTCTATTGAATTTTTTAAATTATAACATTCTCCACACCTAATCTCGATCAGGACGGCAAATCAGAATAGTTTAGAGACATTTGCACAGAAGAAATTATAGTGCACAAATGTACTCTTTCCCTCTCATAATGCGAAAGGACGACAATCTAACATGAATGGAGATATATCAAGCTTTAACGGCTTTCCAAAGGTTGTTATTGAGAATTGCCTGACAGAGAACCGAATAGTTCCGGTAATTGAACTAGAGATCTTATGATCTGCAGCCGTACAATAGCCAAACCAACAACAGCCCAACGAACCAGTCACCATATTAATAGAATCTCTTTATTACTACACTTAAATGACAACCAAATAAAAAATGAAACATGTATAGAACAAAAATTAACAAGAGAAGAGAACATAGACTGGAGTTGCAGAAAGTGAAAGCAGTATTAGAGCCGTATTATTTTAAGAGCTTAAATGACGAAAACGCATAAGGGTAAACAATCGTCACTGCACACACTCTTGACGTCTTTTATTCCATTCACCAAGGCCATTCCTTAGAGATCATATTTTAAACTTACTTTTATCCTGTTTGCGACATCCTGCACTTTGGGCAAGTCTGAGAATGTGCGCACGCACTTGACTATTGTCTTGTAATACTCGTTCACTAAAGGCTCGATAGTGTCAGCGTCTACATGCATCAAGGGATTGTCGAGCCAAACCTCACGGGCCTTTAGGAAATCTGGAAGATTAAACATTATTAATATTTCGATTCCAAATAAACGGCTTCGATAAATGCAAGTGGCAGCTACAATCAATGGGAACAACGGTATAAGAATAGTCTGCGGTACGGATATCCAATAGCTAGAAAAAAAATTACAATGTATGATTGGGCCTCCAGAACTCTCACTCTTATTTCATGTCAATATTCTGTGAGAGGGTAGTCCTTCCCCGGCCGAGCCGGCCCATTCATGCTGAAATCAGCGAGGCTCTTTTACTTTTACACCCATCTCGTTTATTATCAGACTCATATAATCGATAGAAAAATAATATACCTGAAGCGGTCACCCACAGATTCCTGTAGGGTTCGAACTCTTTACAAAGTTTGTTCAGCTCGAGGAATGGAACTATCGGCTGCCCAAACAGCTTCTGCCGCTGGTTAAGGATGCGCCCCCAATCCTGAGAATCTTTCATGCTTTTCCACGCTTTCTTAATATCATTCGCTATTTCGTGGACCTAATTAACATTATATGTTGTATTAAATTTTAAATAGCGAGGTTAAGAAAAATACCTAATAAATAATTTCAAAAAAACTAAATTTATTTAGATTTGATTGCAATAAATAATATTTATATTAATACAAATTGCTAGTTATCTTTAAATAATAAATCAATATAAAATTTTTAGAATCTGGGTCGGCATTTGTAATGATTTAATAGATCTAACTTGCGGTACACGAAGAATAGTTCACAAATATTTTTTTCGGCTCTAGATGAGTGCGTATACGTTACTTCAATGTTCTTGACATCCTCGCGATACAAAGATTAGCCCTAGCCGAGTTCTAAAGTGAGTAGACTTTTAAATGAAATAAAGGAAAAGAAGAAGAAAATTAAACAACAACAAAAGCAAAAAACGAACTTGAATTTTACCTTATATATGTCATTTAGCAGTGTGAGCTGCATGCACTGCGCGGTGAACAAGTCAATCTTGTCATACAGCGACTGCTCATCCTGCTGATGCAGTTTCCAGAACTTCTCTTGTTCCTCCTCCAGAAAGTCATGTGTAGCTTCCACCTTTACAAAGTTTTCTTTAATACTATCGTGGTGGCGAAATTAAACATACGAACCGTCTGACGGCAAGCGATGTAGACAATGATCACTTGATGTTTTTGGTATTGTACCAGAGACATCAATTAAGCGTTACCGACAAAAAAGGCAAGGGGTGTTAAAGCTAGGATGAAAGTAAAATATGTGTGCATGGGAACCTCTCGAGCATTTTATTACTCCACCAAGATTAATCCTTTGAAGGGATATGGATAAAATTATTGGGAAGAGAGAAACACGTCATGCACCTTCGGATTGCCCAGCCTAACTATTGCAATAGAAAATGTTTAACTATACCAAACGCCTCTAAATAGGAATATGGATGAAAATTAGCACTCAGAGTATGTAAAATGTAACAGAAGAAAATACATTTTAGACACTGCGATTTCGACAGTCCTTGTTCTCGCTTTTTTTTCTATACTAGAACAAAGAGATATATTTCAATATCTGACGTTTCTACGTCATATGGCATACGGCTATTCATGGTCCTCCATAAATAGCTTAGTTGGCAAAGCGACGACACGGTTTGTAATAAAGATATTACAAAAAGTTATTTTTGTAATAATTTATATTTCACCTTGGCATAGCAAATGCTTCAAAATAAATCTTATTATAACGCAAAGGACCACCAGTTTATTAATAGAATTAGAATACATTTTATCCCAGCTCACACCCACATGGGATTACGCAGTGGAAGTTGCTGGTAGAAGCTAATAATACAGCGTATAATACCTGTCTATTTAATTTTTGTGGCCATCCTATAGCTTCCCATAGGGTTTTGAAATCAAAGTTGTCCAACGCGTAATAGAATATATCGAGTACTTCATAGTCCTGTACAAAAAGAAACAAGGATTACAAATACTAGCCACCTCTAGGCCAAGACTATAGATTTTGGACATCTTAGACTCTGATCTGATCTTTAAACGTTATTCAAATGCCTATACGGATCATTTTGTTTATGCTTTTGTGGTGAACAAGCATACCGCCTTATAGACGATAAGCCATTGAGAATTATCATAGCCATGGCGCTTTCAATGTCAAAAATTATTTGCCGGGTAGGCGGCTAAACAGAAATGTTTTTATCCTTAAGAGAATACCTGTGGAAACCATGGCAATGATAATTCCATAACTTAAGCGTTTGTGCAATAAAGTTCCAGTGAGGCCACTCCTTAATGTATCCTCAAATCTCATTAAGGATGATTGTACAATAATTGAATGACAGACAGAGCAATTTCGTATATTACACAAGTAACTACGCAACAGTAAAAAGCATAATATAACATTTGCAATAAAACTTTGTCGCCAAGTGAATGAGTATAAGTATGTGTAAAAATTGAGAGATATCTCGCTGTCGGTTTCGAACCGCTACGCTTAAATAGCCTATATCACTATAATACTATGTTCCTCTTTATCGATATTTGATAATTATTACCTTTCTACCAGATTTGTAAAGCTTCTATCTTATTTGTTTTGGAGTGCATTATAATAATGCATCGTATTCTGATTTTGGACCTTCTGATAAGATTAATATGATTTAAATTTTGGTTTGAGATAAAGTGGAGGCTTATCTTGCTATTTATCTGCCTCGTGCTATCGGTATATGCCGTAATTACGTCACAGTGTAGTATCGTTCTTCCTTTATCTATATTTGACCATTACCCTTCTACCAGATTTGAAAGCCTTATATCTCATTTATTATGAGATGAATTTTGACAATGCTTTATATTTAGATTTTGAATAATATAACTTTTTAGAAGAAAAATATATAAAAAATAGAGTTTTGGATTTTCTTTTTTATTATTACCCATTTAGTTCTAAGTGTCTGTAGAAAAGTCGATAGTTGCTGAACCCTGATAGTTCCATGTATTAAATTAACTTAATAAAATAAAAGAAAGTAGAAAGAAACTCAGAAATATATAGATTACATTTCTTACCGTGTGAACTTTCTTCATGATATCATCTTGTGTCTTCAAGGCAAATGGTATTGACTCCATCCACTCTCTGATCTCGAACACGTGCTCTATAGTGTTTGGCTTCTCGCCTAACTTGCGTTGAATGTCTTTGTAAGCCAATATTACATCGTCGACCACGAGGCGAACTTCCTCTGCCCACATGACGAGCAAAGCGTTCATTATATCCGTTCGCTTTTGCACTAGCATTTGCTGTAAACAAAAATATAAGTATATTAAAGCGAATATGTACCGAATGTGGTCAAGTTCCGTTACATTATTCTCCTTATTCCAACAGTATTCATTAAATCGTCTTAAAATTCGGAATTTGTTTTAACAAGTATTGTTTTCATAACAAGTTTAATAACATTTCGCTGGATAGTAATCAGCTGCGCAGTTATTTCTCGCATTTGGTTGAAAACGTTGTTATATGCTTTTTTACACTAAAGAAATGTACAACGTAAACGAAAATGAAAAGACACTTTACAATATTGAGCGTTATCCAGTGTCCCCACACTAGGCAAACCTATCCTGTCGGTGCGCCAAAAATTTAAATTTTCACTTATGATAAATAAAATACAATAAACTAAGCAGTAAACTAAACAATCGCATAAAATTATTAAAAATAGGTTGACTTATTACTTGACAGACGAAAAGGTGTTTTGTCACGTAGAATCTATTAATTGTTAACACGGTGATTTACAACTACTACTATTACTAGACTCATAGCAACGCAATTGGTAAGTACATTAAATTCTATGTTTGCCCTGAATGCCTGATGGACTTCAAGTAGACTGTACGAATTACAAAATTGTTGAAGTGGTCATCTCGCCACTATTGCTGCGGTGATTGTTGTGGCGTCGAATCCCAAAACAAAAATTTGTGTAATCCACAATTAGTTGTGACTGGTCTTTTTTGTCCATTCTCTCTGTGTTTGTAAAGTATGTACTACGCGATTCAAGGAATAATTTGGGTACTAGTCTTTAAAAAGTTAAAATAAAGATAACGATAAAGATAGCTTATTTCGTAAACCGTGGGTGTACATTAAGATAGTTTGAAACATGCATGTGAAATCTTAAAATAGATGTATGCCTTAATATAGCTGGCAAATCGTTCTTCTTTGGAATACAGGGAGCAGTAATATGTATGTAATTATTTACCTTGAGCGTATCAACGTTGATAGAAAACGGTCCAATGCTGATGTACTGAGGTAGACGCCATATGAGTTCTTGCCTTGCATCGTAATGGCTCTGAATCAGCTCTCTTGTTTGCGCGTAAGAATGCTCTTCCTCGCGGAAGCGCCTGAACATCATAAATTTAAACTATAGCACATGTTAAGAGTTTCGTTAGAATTATTACATGTCTGCATGCGGCCAAGAGCTATAGTTAAAATTAGGTAATCCTCAATTTTTTCGAGTCTGGTTGTTCTTTTTGTATATATTATTCTTACTACAATGCGTAGGTGCAATATACATATACTGGCCAGCAATACTAATATTTTGCATATATATCTTAAGAATTACTTTTACAATGGCTGTTGCGTTCAAACGTTGTTTAATAGCCCGGACCTAATTTCAACCCCCCTTTGTTTTAATGTTCGTGAACTATTCGGCACTATACATGTAAGAGGAGGGGTGTTTTCATTTATGTTCTTTCTTCATAATGGTTTATTCAAACAGCTTCAACTTTATAATTATAAACACTTAAATAATACACAATATCACTATTATCTATTAGGCTTCGTATCATCCAGTGCTAATACCTGCTAGGAATTTGTTTGCGCAGTGGAACAGCTATATATCTTCTAGCCCGACCTAGCAACAACATGTGGATGATACTCAGGCCACGCTTAGTGGCTCTAAGTTTATATAATATAAAGGTTACAATTACGACGTACCTCCAAAAGTCCTTCAGTAGCCGGCTGTGAATTAATGGGGTTAGCACGATTGAACAATAAACGAATCCGAATATAATCAACACGCTTACCCCATCAAGAACAGCTCCTCGTAGGCGGCTCCCTCTGCACGACGGCAAGGTCAATACGTGCTCGCAAATTCGCGAACTCCAGCAAGTGTTTACAAAATTCCAAGTTCTCAACATTAGACGCAGTGGCGTAACTATACCATCTGAGGTCTGTGGCAAATTCTTTGGGTGAGGTCCTCCCAGTAAAAATCGTCACGTTAAAATTTAATATTACCTAAATATATACATTTTATATTCAAGAGCATAGGTCTATACATATTCAAACTTAATGAATTAACAATTTAATTTTGTTAAGATATTTATTAATAAAATTCTTTTCTCAGAGCTTTCTGTGGAAGTATCTATAACATCATCAAAATTTAAAGATCGGACCATAGTATTTTCAATAGACAGAATAGCCAAGTTACGTAGCCTGTCTTGTCCCATAGAATTTCTTAAATAGATTTTTACTAATTTTAGTTTTGAAAATGATCGTTTAGCACTAGCTGTAGTCACAGGAATTGTAATAAATAACAGTACATACTTCAGGAAACCTGCACGGCATAAAATAATTCTTTATTATTAATAAATCAGCAAATTCTCTAACACACGAAGACTTTTCTATTTCGTGTCTGAATGTGGACCGAAAACTGAGAATTGATCTGGCAAATGATTCGGATATGTTTTTTTTATATGTATCAACAAATTCAAGAGATTTTTTAATAGATCACTGTCATTTAAAATCTCCTGTGCATTTAAAAGTGGATGATTGTAATTGATTGAATTGAGATGATAGTGTTTTTTTTTTTTTTTTTTTTTAAATTAGAAACTATTTCTTTCATTGGAAGAAAAACGCGGTTTTAGTTGATTAATAACGATGTCCAAAACTCGTTTACTTTAAACAAAATGGCCTTTTTTTTTCTTCTGACGAGTTTTAGAGAATTCAGGGTTGGTCAGGATAGACCATATTTCTGCTACACTATTAGCTTCCATTTTTAAATTCATAAATTCATGTCGATCGAACGCTTTAAGGCATTTGAAAGATCGGTGGCCTTTCATTGTGTTAGCACCATCATATCCTTATCCTCGACACTGAGCAGCGATAGCTCAGTGGGGAGAGCAACAGACTGCAATGCAGAGAGTCTCGGGTTCGAATCCACGTCGCGCACCTCTAACTTTCAGGAGTTATATGACTTTTTGAAATTATGTTCGTATTTATTGACAATTATCGCCTGCTCCGTGCCTCGAGGAGCAAGTTAAGCCGTCGGTCCCGGCTGCCATGACCATCTATGGCAGTCGTTATTGGGAGAGTGTCGACACAAAAGATCCCACTGGGTCGAAGTGTCGCCGCTCTGCGCTGACTGGCCTCCACATAAGATAAGATAAGATATCCTCGACACTTATTTAGAGTAATATTTTTATCATTTATGGATTTAATAATTTGGTTGGACAGTAAGTTATGGTAAGTTTTTTAAGGCAGTTTGATCCTTAACTTCATGAAATCCTCAAAATGACTCTTTAATGACGAGCTCCTTTGGGATACCATTATTATCTTTCTCGATCTTCGATCGATCGATCGATCCAAATAACAGAGTTCACGCATTTGATCAGTTTTTGAAATATCTTAAGTTGTATCGAATATGATACAGTCAACTGACTGTATCATATTCGATACAACTCAAGATGGCTGACTAACTAGTCAGCTATGTTTTTTGTTCAATGTAAAAGAATGGATGTCTCTTACCTTCTGCTAAGTAGGTTTCTACACCCTATACAGCTGTTTAGAATTCTGTTTAAAGTAAAATGGTGCGACTTTTATTTCATTCCTAAGTGCATTTTGTATTTTTAAAACCAGAACAGAAATTAGCTCATTTTGTATTTTTGGACTTAGTATTTTATCTGGCGCTTTGGTTTATTTATCAATTCTTGTAAAATCGGAACAAATTTTTCTAATAACTTAACAATACTCAAAAAGATTCCTCGGGAGCTTGGATCATTGCTCTTTGTAGCCACAAAAGGCTAAATTACACGTTGAAAGTATCAGAGTAACATTAAGGAGTCTAGAAAGCACTTGGTGCCAAAAAAAATTTTCTATTGGTCCGTGTAGCCGCCACTTTTAATACGTAAGACGAGAATCCAGGTAAATTTTCGATGTCTTGTGTCTTTCTATGACGTCTACAATATATTTCTACTCGGCATAGGCATTCCATCCAAACATTTTGTATTTATTTTGGATAGAATTATACAACTAGATTTTTCATGTATCGTGGCCGTCGAAGGAATATAATCAATTAATAAATATTTCCTATATTTTTATTAACAATAATTGTTTAGCGGTGTCCTTGCTACCTTATATATTATAAAAACATTATATTATCTCATAAAACACGGTTATTGAATTGTAATTAGTTATTTCATTTTCCAAGTGGTCACTGACCTTTAAGCAGGGCAAAATTTTAAGTGCAGCCTAGCCTAAACGATTAGTTTGAATTTGTATATGGTCTTTACTTGTGTCTAAGTTTAATAGAAGTAGAGACCTTAAAAAAATAAGAAT
Organism: Catocala fraxini; assembly: GCA_930367265.1. Classification (NCBI taxonomy): domain Eukaryota; kingdom Metazoa; phylum Arthropoda; class Insecta; order Lepidoptera; family Erebidae; genus Catocala; species Catocala fraxini. Next base: position 19,000,457 of record OV884045.1, read on the forward strand.
TTTATTTTTTTGTTGAAATGTTAGGTTATTTCTGAACTCGCGGCCTCTTGGATAGGGGCCCTCTCGGGTCGGAGGCCCGTGGCATTTTGCCAGCCCTGCCACCCTATAGTTACGCCACTGATTACACGTATGGTATTTGATTACGCTGTCCAACTGGTGTTTTATAGTTTTCAATAGGCGAGAAATTCCCATCAGCTCGCGAGTTCCAACAAGTGATTACAACAATTCGTTATAATGCACACAAGCGACGCAACAATATTAACACGTAGTGATTATAGCATACAAACAAAAGTCTAACAATATTTCCAAAGATTTACAATTAAGGAGGCGTGATTATCCAAAAAGCCTAGTGGGCCCAACAATTTTTAAAATCAAAGTTAAGGACAAGAAGTGACAAGTCATTCAATTACCAGAGACAATCAAGTGATATTTTTGACGTTTCGTTTGTCTATGACTCCCGAGTTTGAAACAACGGAAATTACGTCTGGAACGGAACATCTACCCACCCCGGTCAGGCCTACCTGTCCGTTAATTGACTGGCAATAGTGACAAAGTTGCAACCGCTCTCTTAATCACCGAACCGTCCACCAGAACCTCAGCAAAAAGGGGCACGCCATCCACGCCAAAAATCAAATTGAGAATCCCCCGCCAACACAGTGGCGGTAGGTTGGCATTCTTAATTAAAACAAGATTTCCAACTTTCGGTGGATCGTTACTCCGTTCTCTCTCGTTTCACTGAGGTTTGACCTGGGGGTGGTGGGCTTCGTGGGCCTGCCCACCACCCGTTCAGCACCAGGTCCGAGAAGCAGCGTGCGTGTTCCCACGCTCGCCTCTGTGTCGAGTCCGTCTTCCCTCTAGGGATAAACTCCCTCCCCAAGCCCTACTGTTTCCCAGTATCGTTTGGGGAGGGAGTTTTGCCTAAAAGGTAGGCCTCTTCGTGTAGTGGCCTGCCGTTTCATGCGGCGGGCCAAAACCTCGGCAGGGTTGCAACCGCATGGGCAAGTGATTCGCGCGGCCCTGTCGATAGTGGTTTTGTCGAGGAACACCGTGGTAGGTTTAGTCGGTATTCGGCGAGGTACATTATGATGATGGATGGTCTTGGTGAGCAAGGCCTTCCCTCCATAGGTGCTGAGGCCCGGTCACCATCAGCCGGGCCAACCGCCAGGGTGGGATGGTGATTGCTAACGCGACCCCATCCCGCCCCACTCTGTCGGCGGAGGGACTGCTCACCCCAGGTTTTTAGTGTGTATACCGACCCCCTTCAGGGGCGGAGAGTCTCACATAACCACCCTCCCCCCCCCGGGGGAGGGGGTATCCATAAAGGATTTTACTGGGTCAAAAAAAAAATAGGTACATTATTCTTATTCCATCTTTCTCTTTTACCCCGGCAAGTCCGACATAACCCCTCCGCCTGCCCCCGCGGAGGGATATGGGTCAAAGCATTCCGCCAAGTAAAAAGAAATTACAAATTACACAATTACAATTACACAAATTGCACATTTACATAATCTGTGAAATCAGATCATAATGCCTGAAAATGTTTTAATTAGTTTAAATAAAATTACACAAAGATGCGTTGACACGTATTTTACCTCAGCACGAGGCATCTTGACTGTTCTGAGGCGAAACACGTACCGACGCAAATTATGTGTTTGAAGCAGAATACGGCAAGTTGGAGTACACCCGGATCCCACGACGCTATTGTCTCTATCCAGACGAGCTCGGTATTGTTGACCTTTTTCTATTGCAATAGTTAGGGTGAAAATCCCGAGGGTGCGTGCGCCTTTCTTCCCAATAATTTTATTACAATGGCTTGCCGCCAAGTAACGCCCATTTCGATCTAATATACATTAGTTTTCCTGTAACTACAACGGTAAATCTATCCCACAATACAACCTTTATCTGTGTAATATAAGTCCAAACTCTCCAGCAGACTTCAGTTATACTCACTGGACGTAAGCATCGATATCCAACATGTAGATCTCCTTGTATTCCTGGTACTGTCTCATGTACGCCTTCAGCGGTATTATGGCCTTCCTATAAGCCTTTAGTAGTCTGTCCCTGTACTCAACCACGTTTGACTCCATTAGACCTAGAAAATCAATAATTTTACATGCGATTGCATGAATGGCACAAAGTTCCCTCGTCATCACTGTGCATAGTTGTGAAAAATCGTCTGAGGCCTTTGCAAAAATCACCCCTCTTTATGACTAATTAAATATGAAAGGTATACTCGTGGATGCATATCCATGAGTATACTTTCAATATTTAATTCTTGACGAAGGAATGGTCCTTCGTCATAAATAAGAACCATTAGTACGTCTGTTTTGGAAAAGGCCAAGATTAGCTTTAGTTGATCAAGCATTACACATTTTGTCGAGGTCACACATTCAAGTTCAGCTACATACATTGTCTTTCTCCTCGTCTAAACTTTGCATTCTACCTTAACTTGCTAATGCTTATAAATAATTCTTAATATACTAAATATACCTTTGATCGTAGTTAAGGACTTACCGATCGAGGTGAGGTACAACTCCTTATCGAACACGAGGCCGGTCATAATCATGGGGTGTACTTGCGGTATGAAGTGGCACCGGTAGAGCACATCACGAAACAACCTCTGGATCACAGTCTGCAATCATTACCAACTTATTGAGCAGTGGCATTATATTTACCCTGCCAATTGTTAAAAGGCCAGTAACATATTTTTTTATATATATATCTTCCACGCTTGGAGATTCCTGTGTCACGAGGATCTTTACAAACATTCAAACAACGGACACAAGAATATCCAGACTCGGAACAATTATGTGTCGATCAAATAAATGTTTGTCTAGTGTGCCACTCAATAGCTTAATATTAATTAATTAATTCTAGAGAATTAAGTACAGCAGTTTACGTTCAAATTTTGGGGATTAATACCTTCAGAATATTTAACAGCAGTAGTGACACACTACTTGGGAGACCGTTGGACTATCTCACACATTTTGAAATTGAAAGTTTGTAAGAGCAACGCCAAACAAGAAAACTAGTATTAAAAAGATTTCTATAAAAACTAACACAATGATCATTAATAAGTTACAAACAGCAGTGAACTTAATACTAAAACTATATCTAGTTACAAGTCCACTAGACTTACATGGAACGAAACTATCTGTTAAACGTATTATAACGTATCAAGCCATTTCAAAATCTAATACAATCTAAATTGAACCTTATCTGCGTTAGATTGGATTACTAGCTACCTAGAAAATCGCTACCAGTGTATAGAAATTCTTGGCACTTCTGGTAAATGTAATTCATTGACTAGATCCGAATTTAAATTAATGAACAGTTCTGGAGTGCCACAAGGGAGTATCCTTGGCTCCTTCTTGTTTCTGTTATATGACTTACCGAACATCACCGAACACTATCACCACTATATGCAGACGACGCTACTCTAATCATAGAAGATAAAAATAAAAATGAACTGGAGCATAAGATAAACAAAGCATTGGGTAACATAATTGAATGGTTGGATTACAATCAGCTAAAAGTCAACATAAACAAAACCAAAATGCTTCAATTTCAAACTTATAATAGAGAACCCACGAAACTTAATATAAAATACAACGACAATGTGGTTGAAGAAGTATACGCAACACCATTTCTAGGTATCATAATAGACAAACAATACAACCGGAAAGAACATTTTCAGAATCTTTGTATAAATCTAGATAAATTTGTTTATGCCTTGTATCGATTGAGATAAGTGTCTACTTTAGAAACGGCTTTAATTGCCTACCACGGTTAAGTTTCGTCAAAATAACGGTATGATCTGATAATATGGGGCAATTCAGTTGACATAAATAAAGCCTTCATTGTGCAGAAAAAATGTATATGAGCATTATTCGGTTTACAACAGACTGAGAGTTGTAAGGATTATTTTAAGGAAACATAATATTTTGCCACTACCTAGTTTGTATATCTTTGAAATTTGTAATTTTGTACGCAGACATCCACACTTGTTTTGTAAACACAATGATGACGTCACAAGACTAGGGAGACACACTCACAAACTACTCATACCCAAGCAAAGAGTAAATGTATTTTGAAATAATGAATACTGTATGGCGATACATATCTATAATAAGCTGCCAAGTAGCTTCAAGGAAATTGAGAATTTTAATATTTTTAAGAGAAAATTTTATGTATTTTTATTGAATAAATGTATTTATAGTGTTAAAGAATTCTTAGAATACAATAATTTGTGATATTTTTTGTTATAATTATATAACTAATTGAAATTAAACTACTATATACGGATTTTATCGCGATAAAATCCGTATATAGTAGTTTAATTTCAATGAATAATATTCGCGTAAACAGAAGACAATATATAAATAATTTTTGTAAATAAACCATATATCAATATTTGTATGCCAGATAATGGTAGAATATGGTTGAAAGCCATGTTAAACATTAAGATCTATATGTATTATATATTCCGACGAATAAATGATTACTTACTTACTGAGTTTGACTGAATTGTCTTTATTTATTGGTAGTTTTGAGTGACTTAGCTAAAAATATACACAATTATGAGACAGATATTGAAAGACAGCTGAGAGAAAGTACTAGGACAAAACATTTAAAACACAAATTAAAACCAAAACTGGATATTGTTAAGCACAGTGCGCAATACCAGGCGGTGAAGTTATTCAACTGTTTACCTGACTATATTATGAATGAAATATATAATCTGCACATATTTAAAAGAAAACTTAAGGACTACCTATTAGAAAACTGTTTCTATTCTATTGAGGATTTTATTAATATGAAGTAGTTTTCTTAAAATACGAATTGAATTTGCCTTTTTAATTAATTTTATTTAAACCATATTGACTTGTTTTTAAGTATTATATTAGAATTAATTGAACTATTTATAGATTGACATTATTGTAATAATTATATTTTTTATCTACTTACATTTATATACCCACATTTTTTTTTTTTTAATATTATTGTTTTAATGCGTTTTTATCAGTGTAATAATTTATTCTGCATTATCATGACTTATTTTGTTATTTTTATTTAGATTAATACCTAAATGTTATTGTTTTAAATGAAATTTTTAATGGACCAAATTGTATATTCTTCTTTATTTTTATTTTTTTAATGAATTGTATGTTACTTTTATGTCACATTCAAACACAATTGTATATTGTTATTGAATAAATGAAATGAAAATGAAATGAATAAAGAGACTGACCTCGAACTGCGCCGGATCTGTGGTATAATAAGGACCGTCGTTTGATATCATGAGTTGAAAATAGAAGAGCGTAATAGGCGTGCGAAAGGGCGAATTTATGAGGTCTGTTGGATCCCATTCATAGTCGTCTTCGCACGAGTAAGTACATAGGCATGGAGTCTCGCACATGTTCACGAACATTTGCATTGACTGTTCGATGCAGTAGCGGAGGGCATACTGTAAGAGATTCATTTATTATGGATTGTTCTACATGATTCTTGTACGTAATACAAGTAATATTATAATAAGAGCAGCGATAGCTCAGTGGGGAGACTAACAGACTGCAATGCAGAGGGTCTCGAGTTCGAGCCCACGTCGCGCACCTATGACTTTCGGACGTTATATGACTTTTCGAAGTTATGTGCGTATTGATTGACAATTATCGCCTGCTCCGTGCCTCGGAGAACACGTTAAGCCGTCGGTCCCGGCTGCCATGAACATCTATGGCAGTCGTTATTGGTAGAGTGTCGACACAAAAGATCCCACTGGGTCGAAGTGTCGCCGGTCTGCACTGACTGGCGCCCACATAAGATACTACTAATATTATAATAATAACATTTATATACTTGTTTCAAACAAGTGAACAAACATAAATATTACAATAGAAACGTAAAATCGCTGCAAAAGTATTAAACCTGTGACGCAGCGATCAGCGCCCAATTTCAGGTATTATTGTATATGTCGGCGCAAGTCCACATAACTAATTATTTTTAATACATCATTTTACAGATAATTGACTTATGGTCGGGTCTCTATTTATTTACTAAGATTACTTCATGATTACCACATTGTTTATGCCAGTTTTACCAGTTATTGCTTAAATATGAGTTGTAATGGTTTGTTGTTGTTCGAGACGACAAATATTACTCATTATAATTTAAACATTCATTTTGAAGTAATTGAGCAACTGCTAAATTCATAACTTGATTTTTAAGCAATAACGAGTTGATTTCTAGATATTTTTGTTGAGTTCAAAGTAATTCGAATGTATCGGCGCAAGTCCGTATAACCGATTATTTTAATGCATCTATTTGCCGCTTATTGACTTATAATCATAATCAGGTCTCTATTTATTTACTAAGATTATTTCAATGATTACCACATTGTTTATGCGAGTCTTAGCAGTTATTGCTTAAAATAAGAGTTGTAATGGTGTGTTGTCGGTTGAGACGACAAACTATTACTCATTATAATTTAAACATTCGTTTTGAAGTAATTAAGCAATTGCTAAATTCATAACTTGATTTTTAAGCAATAACGAATTGATTTCTAGACATTTTTGTTGAGTTTAAAGTAATTCGAATACTTTCAAGTTCAAAATTAAATTGCAGAGTCAAACAGTCGTTTATTAAAACATTTGAACTGAAATTAAAACGTTCTAAATATTAAAAGCGGTCTGTTGATTTTTGTAAAGAATTAACGTAATTAAATTAGCTATTAAGGAAGTGTGTGTTAAAATAATAGTGAAATATTGTTTGTGTATTGACCTCCCAACGCCCGCCATCTTGAGCGCGTTTGGCGTTGTAAAGTCAAGCATTCTATTACGAGTTCTCACGGAGGCAAGAGCTGTTCATAAAATTGTAATCTTGTGAGTACTAAATTTAATATTGATCTTTACTATGTTGCTACATAGTTAAGATTAAGATTGTGCTTAAGAATTATAAGTGTTTATTATCGAAAGCGTGTTTCATTACTTTCATTATTTGCAAAGAGTGATCCATCTATTGAGAATAGTGATGTCAGCTCTGCTGTCATCACAGCTTTTAAAAACCCTGCTGGACCTTATGATGTGATCTATATAAGTTATGTTCCAGACTCCATAGGGAATATATATACAATTTGTAACAAAAACCCTGTTGTTCCTTTCAGGTGGGTTATCAGTATCACTTTTGAAATATAATTAATTAATTATGTAAAAAGTAAAAGTATAGTAGTCATTTATTTTGTAAAAAGCGACCATAGAAAAATAAAAACACATTTTAAATAAATTATAATAATGAATATAGAAAAGTTGTGTACCTCTGTAAAAATCGATGACGCGTGACACGTAGACCGCGTCCTCTGCACGTTGCGCTCGGGCATTCAAACATCTATTCCGCTCGGATCACGAACTCGCAATATCACTCAGTTGTTTCTCATTTTGGAAATCGACTTTTATAAAGCTAATGGTTATCAAGGACTTTTTATATTATGGCAGATTTTATCGGTCTTACAACTGACTAGCGGTCGCCCAGTGGTCAAAATTCGACTATAATTGATTAAAATTTTAAGTTTGATCGTTATTAAGGTTTTATTGTCTATAACTATACCCTTATTACACCCATTTCATTTAGCTTTCGCCAAGGCTATACACGTTAATATACCTCTCTTTATTAAACATTTAAACAAATTATTATTTAATTAACTATACACTTTCATTGACAATATTCCTGAGCTAGCGACTTTGTTTTCTTTTCTTTATTACATATAAATAAGGTATATGTAACCATAGTTACGAAGAATTGTACGACGTTAGACGAACAATGCCGAAATACTACGAACGCGATTCGACTGCATGTCGGCCTCGATGGCGTAGTGGTTAGTGTAACCGACTGCCACGCCTGAGGTCGCGGGTTCGATTCCCGCACAAGTCAAACATTTGTGTGCATGAACATGGATGTTTGTCTTGGTCTGGGTGTTTCTATGTATAATATGTATGTATTTACAAAAAAAAAGGTATATATGTATGTATGTTTATCCATTGTCTAGTACCCATAGTACAAGCTCTGCTAAGTTTGGGCTAGATGGTGTTGTGTGTATGTGATGGAATATTATTATATTATTATTATATCCCATAGTTTTTAAAGAGTAGTCGTCTTGAAAATCAATGTCTATTATACCACATTTATTTCACCCTTACACTAAATATGGAGTATGTATCTTATGTGGGGGCCAGTCAGTGCAGACCGGCGACACTTCGACCCAGTGGGATCTTTTGTGCCGACACTCTCCCAATAACGACTGCCATAGATGTTCATGGCAGCCGGGACCGACGGCTTAACGTGCTCTCCGAGGCACGGAGCAGGCGATAATTGTCAATCAATACGCACATAATTTCGAAAAGTCATATAACTTCCGAAATTCAGAGGTGCGCGACGTGGGTTCGAGCCTGAGACCCTCTGCATTGCAGTCTGTTGGTCTCCCCAGTGAGCTATCGTTGCTCAAGTATGGAGTAAGTATGTGATACTAGGAATTAATCCAGGAGAAATGCAGTTTTTTTTACAATTAAACTTTTCTATTCGTTATGTCAAACTTAGACTCCTTTTTTGATTTTTCTGTTTCTATCATTTTTGTTTCGATTCTACCCACGATTACAGTTTGTTTGGAAAGTAAATCGGTAATCGATTTCGTGATGTGTCGATAGAAACGGTCTCTTCACTATCGCTGTTCAACGACTATCTATCAAATGGGACTTCGTATTTGAAACGTACTATAATGTACGTATATGTGTGTGTTTCGTGTATGCGACTGATGGGAGCCAGCCGCACAAGTAAGCTGCATGAAGTGGAAGTACCTTCGCATGTACGAGTAGACTGCGCGCATAGTATGCGCATACTACACGACAGCTACCGATAATCGATGTTTTTCGGGATATGATGCCGTTTCAAAAGACTGGGCTCAAACATTAAACCTAATAAGAGCAATATCACGCCTCCAGCCACCTGAGAAAGGTGGCTGGAGGTGACTGGATGGCGAAAACGGGAGATCGGGCCTTGTGGCGCACCCTGGGAGAGGCTTATGTCCAGCAGTGGACTGCAATAGGCTGAAATGATGATGATGATGATGAAGAGCAATATTATAAATAAGTAATAATCATAACTTAGTTCAAGCAACAGTCTCCTCAACGAGCCGCAGTTAAAGCCTCGATAGATTCCTCATCCAACACCTAGATTAAATTGGAACCATATCCCCTAAGAATTCCCAAAGATTTTTTTCTAATGTATTTGGAAAATATCCGTGACAAAGGAACAAATAACTTTGCTCAAGCTTGGTATAAACTATGTTCATAAAAACTAAGTACTTGCCTGCATACGAAATCTAACTAGCTGCATGAATCTTGCCAACTTGCTGACGCCGTAGAATTGCCATTTCTTCTCGTATATGTTGAACCAACTACGACCAATAAATCAAGTTGAGATTCAAATCATAATAATACTCTTTCACGGTTGTCGCCAAAATATTTAGTTCAGTACGAAGACAATCCGACTTAGCCGACTAACCCGATAAAGTAACAACCTTCTATATGAAGCTGGCATAAGAGTAGATACGTGAATGACATTCGTCTCATGTCCGATCAAATAACTCCTCCATTCCTGTTCTCATATAGTATCTTTAATTCCTTTTCCCAAAGATCGGCAACGTGCGAATGATACCCTTAGTATTGCAAACGAATATAGGTTACGGTAACCGGTTACCAGGATAACATTATGCCTGTTCGCCACTACTTGACCATTACTTAACTGCCCGAATGGCGTATGGCGTGGCGTAATTTAAGTGATGTGGGTTCAAATCCCACACTAGAAAAATTCGGTATGGCGTGGCGTAATTTAAGTGATGTGGGTTCAAATGCCATACTACAAAAATTGAGTTATCTACAAATTATTGTTTCAAGTCCAGTATTCTTTGTGTCCGTTGTTTGAATGTTAGTAAAGTCCCCCGTGCTACGGGAATAAATCATAATCAGGGAGTAGAATGTTAATGTACACTGTTACAATGAAAAACTGTATTACAACTGTATTGAAATATCAAAACAGTTGTAGTACAACATTGTAATACGGAGATGCCAATGTTTCTTTTAGCGAATTGTGAAAAATGCGTGAGAATTATTGCCCAGACGAGCGATGAACGTTACGTAAAGGAAATAAGGTTCAAAATGTTATACACAGTTAGGTACTATAATATACGTTCAATCCTCTACTTTTTATATCGTGGTAACTTAAATTATTGAGCCTAGGTGTGAGTGCATTTTGTTTTGATACATTGTATTGAGTCTCCTTCCTTGTCATTGTTTACTGACTTGGGAATAAATAACAGTATTCAGACAATACATGTACCCCTTGCCAACATCTCTGAACGACATCCGAATTGCATGCGCCGTGTTGTTCAGCCAAGTTATGTTCAAATACTTCAACATCTGGAACAAAACACTAAGATAACTATAGAGTAAGTTAAATTGGTCCCAAAATGAAGGTATAATTTATATTTAAAAGACATTACATGAGTAAAAGTGGACGCCGAAAATCTTGTTATTTCCCACACATGCCGCACTTAAATAGTGTAGTGACGTCACAAAGACCTATTTCCTATTTTCATCACCCCTTCTAAAGTTTACTTCCGAATAGATAAGAAATATATGTATTTATATTTTACTTGAAATGACAATCTTTTATAAACATTTAAATATATCAAATTTGTTATCACTGTAAATCTAGGTACCGCTTCTAATATATAGATGTGGCTTACAATCATGAAAACCTGCTGTAATGGTACTTTTCTCCATTTTCAGAAGACTCACAGATGACAGAAGAGATAGCGGCAGTATACTGATTTTTGAGGTACCCTTTAAAAGCTAACTAAAGTTGTTGACATAATCTGGATAGCCCAGCTGAAATGGCAGTGGGCAGAGCATACAGCTCACAGAACCGATGTCCGTTGGGATAAGAACGTTCCCGAATGACGGCCAGGCACCGGAAGACGGAAGCGGTTCAAAATCGGTCGGTGTGGCAAACCCTGGAGGAGGCATATGTCCAGCAGTGGACATCTTACAGCTGAAATGATGATGATGTCTTACCATACTCGTATAATGTTGTTGCGCTGCATCGAACTCCGCCAGACTGGCGTTCCTCCCATAGTTGGCCGTAAAGAATAGCATCGACTCCACCTGTACCAAATTTGCCATTACTATAACGATAAAATTCTACGTTTTCTATTACATAGCCTTATATTTATATAATCAATTTCAATACAACTGCATCAAAAGGTATACAAACGGTTCATTGACATGACCATAGTCATTTTAGTGATGTTCAATTGTAGCGTCAATTGTAAATCAATTAATTACCTAATCGAATCATTCGATTTGATGCAGCGAAAGGCTAAGAAATGACATAAACACTGCTACAATTATATCTTACCGCGCTATAATTGTGGCCATCATTCGATGTCCGCAATTGACCAAACAGAATATAGTAGATATACAGTAAAAAACATTTGTAAGATACATAACTTTAAATTATTAAAAAAAGTAACCTAAGGAATAATTAGTAATTATTAGTAATCAAAGTTATTGGCCACTTAAAATTAAAGTTGTGAAAGTCAAAAAATATATACTCTTTTAGGCCACAAACTAACACCTTATGAACGACAACTAAATTTACAAAATTTATATACTTATTAAAATTTATGACCAATTTATGTTTTGTTGATTAATTGATGAGTCGGCCTCGATGACGTAGTGGTTAGTGTAACCGACTGCCACGCCTGAGGTTGCGGGTTCGATTCCCGCACAAGTCAAACATTTGTGTGCATGAACATGGCTGTTTGTCTTGGTCTGGGTGTTTCTATGTATAATATGTATGTATTTACAAAAAAAGAAAGTAGATATGTATGTTTATCCATTCTCATCTAGAACCCATAGTACAAGCTCTGCTTAGTTTGGGCTAGATGGTGTTGTGTGTATGTGGTAGAATATTATATTATTATATTATAAATTATTTTGAGCCAATTTTTAAAATAAATGGCGCGTTAATGACTTTTATAGCTACATCTATAAGACCATCTAATTGCATCATTTTCGCCTCCTCTTTAATAACATGGCTAATGCATTTTGCCCAATCATCAGCAGTAATCCTTCTTACACTTTCTTCAAGCAAAAGCTTTGCTTCTAGACAGATGTTGTCGTTCCAAGTAGAAGCACAATCCAAATCAGTATGCAATCAGTATTCCGTAAGCAAGCGTCAGAAAAAGCACACAAAAGCAATAGAGCACCCGAACACATAAAAAAAACAGCGAAGAAAAGTCAACAAAATGGCAGTTTGCTTGACAGTCAGGATAATATTTTTTGGAATGTTTAAAATATATTTAAATTCCTTTAAATACCGTGTACCTATTTTATTGCAAATTAATTTTATTTTTATGTTTGTTGAACAAATTTCGATTAACTAATCAATTACTAAAAATAGTACGACATAAACGATTTTCTTGTGGTCCAACCTTATACACTCATCTGTCAAATAATTCGTCTAAGATTTTTCAAATCAAATAATTATTTATTAATCAAACGCCAATAGCTTTAAAATACACTAAGATATCATGTGAAAACGTTAAAAAAAAAAATGTGTTATTTATTCCATTTAGTAAGTAATTATGTGATAAATTTTACAAATTTAACATCATTGTGGTTTGTATACATTTCCATACTAATGGATTGAAGTCGACTAAAGTATATCGAGTTGGATCTCTAGCTATGCCACGTTAATTCAGTGGCGCCGAGAAGGAACGAAGGTGGGTGACCTTTGTTAGTACTACAATAATCCGACGTGTAGTTGTAAGTAGCAAAGATAAGCAGGACCGCTAAATTGCTACGCAAAGGTCTCGAGTCAACCTCGAACCGTTACGCACCTCTGACTTTACGATGTTATACGCGTTTTAAATAATAAATTATCACTCGCTTTAAGACTGCGCCGAGCGAAATGTGCCAAAATAGGAGGTCACAGTTAAGTGAATAAAATCAACACTTTTTGTTTAATACAAATATAAAATATACATTACATATTATATACATACATATTTTTTTTACGTGGGGGAATGCATGACGCATACCCCTCCGCGGGGGCGGGCGGAGGGGTTATGTCGGACTCGCCGGGGTAAAATAAGATGTTGAAAAGATAAAGGACCTCCCGGAATACCGACTAAACCTACCACGGTGTTCCTCGACAAAACCACTATCGAGGGGGCCGCGCGAATCACTTTCGCATGCAGTCGCGACCCCGCCGAGGTAAGAACTCCCTACTGTCCCCCCTAGAGGGGAGACGGACTCGACACAGAGGCGCGCGTGGGAACACGCACGCCGCCTCTCGGACCTGGTGCTGAACGGATGGCGGGCAGGCCCACAAAGCCCGCCACCCCCAGGTCAAACTTCAGGGTGGCTGGAGGTCGTCCCGCGAGGGCATTTACCATAACTGTATTTTCCTGTCTAACTGTATACTACGTTTATGCTGTCTGCAGTATGTGTTGTGTGTTTTTTTGTCAAAATAAATGTATTTTCTTTCTTTTTTTCTATATTTTATATTTAATTTGAGCGAAATCGCAGACTTGAGCGAACTGCCGTTTTGCCCTACCTCTATTACGTTCAACGTGACATTTTAGTTGGTTCATCAAAGCCTAAACTAAAAGTGCTGTCAGAAACCGCAAGGCAGTCAGACATACGGTCATAAAAATGGATAGCAGTCAACGTTCGTAGTATTGGTACTAAAGTGTTACCTTGAGACATTCCTCGACGACCAAATGTATACAGGATACCGACTCGATAAGAACATACAAAGAATACCACTGGTTATATCTTAGCCGATCGTCGAAATCTTCCATCACGCAAGGATAGTTACCTGTATAGAATGTACAGTGAGAATTTGTTTCTATTTTTTTATTAGTGGTAGTACCAATATTATAAATAGGAAAGTTCGTGAAGATGGATGTTTGTCATTTACCATACTCCGGTACAGGAGGCACATAATCTTTAGTAGGCACATCAATAAAGTTATATAAATTTGGATATTTCTGTAAAGTGTAAATCATTTTCAATTTTCCTCCCAACTTTTTGTAGAGAAGCTCCACCTGAAAATTTATTTCGGCATTTTAATATTTATTTTTCAGCAAAGCTACGAGTGGGTGAACTTGTTATCGATGCTTGGACTAAGTGTATCTTAAAAAGGATAGGTGGAAGTGCATTACTTACACATTCCGCTAGCAATTTGTTTATCCTAAATAATTGGGGGAATCTCACAATTTCTTAACAGAGAACCCCGTAACATTTTTCCAACACATGACTCATAATAAACTGCAAGCGATGTGATTTATTTTATTTATTTGTTTTTAAGGACAACCAACAAGACATACACAAACGATCTGATGATACATACATAGCTATACGTTATATAGTGCTGCCTTATATATATTCCTGATACCTATCGCAGGCACCAGCCTCTCACAAAATTCAATGTGTAGACATTTCCTATTCTTGAGAATATTTGTGTTTGAGTGCTGCGCTATACGTCGTTTCGTAATGCATGGATATTATATAATAACGGTAAGCTGTTACCTCTTGTTTAAGTGATGCGAGGTGTTGTTTCTGAACTTCCTTCGCTTGACGGTGAATCAGTACCATTTTCACGATGTTTGGCATGTACTGTATCGGGATATCTGGTAGCCCTTCCAACAGCAAACTGTCTAAGTAAAAGTAGAACCTAACAAACAAATAATTATTTAATAGAAGCTGACTCGATATACGTTACTCTGGCATGAATAAGGCACTTTCATAATATTGGCTTCTGTTTACGCGAATATTATTCATTGAAATTAAACTACTATATACGAATTTCATCCCGTTGTTTATTTGACACTTTAATACATAATTTTTAAAAACTGTTACACTACTACTACTGTTAAACTTTACTAATTTTTAAGCTAATTGAATTATTATTAAAACTATTAAAACTATTTAGATTTAATTTTACACTTTCCCCGACGTTTCAGCCATGGTCACGGGGAGACTGAGTATCTCTCTAATAGTTTAATTTCAAAGGCACTTTCAGTTTTCCCAAATGTTGCATCCTTACATTTTTCAAAATTTATTACCGTTAAACGCTTATTACTTACAACCCCTTTACAAAAGGATAAGGAAAATCGATCCAACTGTTTTCAAGAGATGCATCTAGTACCAAAATGCATATTGCTTTTACTTACCTAAATTAAAATTTTGCTGTTCTTTTTCTCTTTATGTTAACCTTGTTGTAAAATGTATTGTATATTATGTTAATTAATATATGTAGTTATGTTTTGGAAATAAAAATATAGTTTTATATTATGTAGATTATTTTACACTTTCCAGTTACGTTTAACAAAGTAAAAAGCTAGATGGAAGACTCAGTTCTCCTCAAAAACTACCTAATGCTAATGTCACGAGTATTACTTATTGGATAGATTATTTTTTAATATCATAGCACCTCTGTCGTCCGACAATAGAAAAGCATTTTATATGTATGTAATAAATAAATAAATGTCAACTTCGACCTACTACTTACTATGGTGTTAACCTTTGAGGAATTTCATTAATTTTATCTAAAGTCGATCACCAGATCTTGACCAGTTTTTTCAGGAATGTACACGCGAACATATATTTTTTAAGCTTTCACGTGTTTCATATCTCGTACATAAGAAAGTGGTAATTGACGACGCAGCATGACTATCGGTATTACAAACCTTAGATTATTCTCGACTTCTCGCCGAAGGTCTACAGCAAACTTGACCCGCATAGCAAAGGTGTCGGGATCATCAGCTTTGAACATAAGGCGGATACGGGGGACGCTGCAAGTGTCAATAAAGTTATGTAGGTAATGAGAATAGATCTTGAGAATCATAGGTGTCATTTTAATTAATTCTACAGGAATTGATCTTTAGATAATTTTTACTATATGTGTGTATATAAGTCTGTTTTTCTGGCTTAGTTGGTGTTGTTCTTCTTTTCAAAGCGACCTGATGAAGTGACCAACTGATTTGTTATTAGCATAGATATTGCGTACTATAGCTATTCATGCAAAAATCATGTGTAGCCGATTTCTTTGCAAAGAATTACTTAAGTACATGATTTTACCAATGAGTGAACATTGTGACTATAAATGTAGAATTGTAAATATAAATTTGTATTATTATGATGATGATTAAATTTCTCATGTCACATACCCAAATGCAAATAGACACTCCCGAAGTATATCTCCTGAGCGTGCCCACTTTGGCCGAAACGAACCATTGCGATATCTTTGGTGCAAATAGTTCATAATTAAAGTCGCTATGTGTATGCTTCAAGATAGGCATACATAAGGCAAAAATAACTTACGAGTACCGCCTCTTCGTTCCATCCAAAGCCATTATATCCCATTTATCAGTTTTTTTGTCGTAACCCAAAGCCGCCACGTTCGTCCACTGCAATATATACATATTGAATCGAATATTATTATAGCGGTTCAGATCCTTATATTTACATATTGAATCGAAGTAGGCGTTACTTCAAAGTTCATTGTAATAAAATTATCGGGAAAAGAGGAATCTGCCAGCGGACAGGGACGTCCACGTGGCTGTCTCTATTCAGAGGAGTTCGATATTGTCAACTTTTTTCTATTGTAATAGTTGAGGTGGGCAGTCCGAGGGTGCGTGGCGAGTTCCTCTCATCCCAATAATTTTATTCCTTATATTTACCTCATATAGATTATTTAGCATATGGATAACGTCTACGGTCTTTTTAGGTTTTGTGTCTATTTTAGGGATGTAAGCTAGCGCAGGGCAGGGGTGCTGTTCCCCCTCGATCATACCCAATGACAGCCATTCTTCTGGAACACTGAAATATATAATAATCTTTTTTTTAAACATCTTTAGATATAGGAATAATTCCTGTGTCGCGGGAAATTTTACAAACATTTAAACAACGGACACAAAACTTGGCACGTACATTTGTAGATCATATAAAGTTTTGTTCCGTGTGGGATTCGAACCCATAACACTCGGCGCAATGGCAGTGGTGAGGCGACCACTTAAACCACTACGCCATCCGTGCAGTCAAACACTAGTTTTTTTTTTTTATTAATTATTATTTTTTACTTGCCGGCCTCTGAAACTAAACAGATAAGATTAGTCGCATGTACGTTTGTAGTCTACTGTGAGGTGATTTGTTTAACGCTCGAGTCTAGCAAACTGTTAATAGGTTTGCCTATAAGCAGCACATAGTCATAGCGCGTGATAATAAGAGAAAGTGCCTTCTATTCATACATGTCCCATGTATTTACCAGACAGCAATTGCTTATATACATATTCCTTTTACGTGGCAATAAACATCTGGCATAATTGAGGTGCAATACCAATGGACTACCACTTATGCACTAAACATTTATACTTATGATTACCCCTAAGCACAGAGAGAAGGCATACGTTCTGAATGATAAAATTAACAAAAAGGGTTATCGAAAAGATAATTACCAAAAATATCGATATAAATATGTATATCAATATATCATAAAAAATATGTATCCATATGTATTCAAAGGATTATAAATTACAACGCTCAAATCGACGTTCGAATGCAAGACATCGTACGTACTTGTTGGCATAGGAACACAGGTAAATTAGTGTTTTGGTAACCAAGTAGTTATCAATGCACTAAGTTAAAATCTAGTATTTATGACTGCCAAGTTATGTTGTAGACTCACCGACAGTCAAAGTCCGTATTGTCGAAGATTTCGAGGTCAAGCTTAGGAAATGGACTATAAAGACCGTAGTGGTCCTGGCTGTCCACCTGGTATTCCTCCACAGGCAACAGCCAATAAGGCTGCACGCTCAGCTCACGAAGCATTTTCTGCAATATATGTATTATATGACGTTATAGAATAATGTTTCGCTTTGCCCGTGGCATGAATATAGACTTGCTTACGTGAGATACGGTTAAAGACATTAATTTTTTTCCAAAGATTACGTTTATCACTTACAGAGAAGAGCAGCGATAGCTCAGTGGGGAGACCAACAGACTGCAATACAGAGGGTATCGGGTTCGAACCCACGTCGCGCACCACTGACTTTCGGAAGTTATATGACTTTTTGAAATTATGTGCGTATTGATTGACAGTTATCGCCTGCTCCGTGCTTAGGAGAACACGTTAAGCCGTCGGTCTCGGCTGCTATTTACATCTAAAGCAGTCGTTATTGGGAGAGTATCGACACAAAAGATCCCACTGGGTCGAAGTGTCGCCGGTCTGCACTGACTGGCCCCCCACATAAGATACATACATACATAAATCACTTACAGAGAAAAATACAATAGTAAACAAAGATATTATTACCACTAAGCGTAGTTAGTAAGGTAGTTGTAAATAATAAAGTTTAAAATGTATTAAATATTGTAACTTAAAAAGTGCTATGTATCAGTAAAATGTATGTTTGATTTATACAGATAAAAAGGGGCGATGTTTTATTTTTGTGATTGAATGTAGTTTTATGTATATGTTTCGTGTATTCCTTAGTCATATAATAGTCTGCCCACTATCCCGTCTCATACCATGACCGTGCTAGGAACGTGTCAGGCAAAAAAATATTCTTTGTAAGGTAATGTATAAGACTATGCCCACTAGACCGTTCCGTCACCGAGCAGCAGTTCCTATATCGTGTTGCTTTTCGTGTCCGATACGTTCCTAGCATGGTCATGGTATGAGACGGTGTAGTGGGCAGACTCGTTTAGTCTGGCCATAAATACTGTTGCTTTTTTAATTGTAACAGTATTTATAGCCAGACTAAACGAGCAGCAGCTTAGCAGATATATAGGTAGTATTGGTTAGTTTTAGCACATAGTAGATATTGCAATATATTCAAGACCTGTTGAGTAATGAAAAATCCTTTAAAACACTGAGGTCTACTGTCAACTAGGTCAATGTTTTATTAGGTTTTCCTTATAAAAATATTTAGTAGTAGCATGGACTCTAAATGTTTTAGTTAGGCAATTTTCAGTGGCATATTATTTCCTTGAAAAGCAGTAAACGGCAATACATACATGCAAAATAAACTTCGACGATATTAAAGCTTAATTTCTACTCGCAGATGTTTTTGAGAAAATATTTATAGTAATAGTTTTGATATTGTAAAGGAACTTCATGAACTAAAATGCATCAGTAGTATCATTACAAACGTATCAAACCTTCATATTGGCAACGAGAAACTTCCTGCGTAGCCGCTCGATCTTGACCAATCTCGGTAGTTCCTTGGGCAACACAATACTCAAGAACTGCAGCTTCGGTACAAAGGTTTCAAATGGAAATTGCTGTAATAAAAGTATCTTTATATTAATTTATTCACTGCACGCTTGGCTCTGCAGAATATATGGACGACATGTCGCGATGTCTCGTGCGCGCGCATGCTATAACAATGTTTTAGACTTTTGTCCATTATCCCTCCCCATTATGCCTCGTACGATTTTAGGACCGTGCTATGAACGAATCAGGCTAATATATAGGTATATATGTTGTATGAATTAATATGCAAAAATGTCCACAAGGCCATTCCTTTACCGTCCGAGATCGTAGCGTGCTATAATTATAGCACACTACGATGTCGATTATAATCAGACCGAGAGCACTCCATTTAGTAATTTGTGGATCATGCAACGCCAACTGCTATAAATAAATTATGATTCGACGACGATACGAATTAAGTAGCAATGCAAAATTTTTTGCTGCTACCTTTTCGTAGGCTCATATGTTTA
This sequence comes from Catocala fraxini, assembly GCA_930367265.1. Classification (NCBI taxonomy): domain Eukaryota; kingdom Metazoa; phylum Arthropoda; class Insecta; order Lepidoptera; family Erebidae; genus Catocala; species Catocala fraxini. The sequence goes on from OV884045.1 coordinate 19,020,298, forward strand.
TCTAAACTTTGACAGTCTCCTACTTTACGACCTTATGTTTTATTTTATTTTAAATATTGGGCAAATAAATCAGTGTGCATTATTAATATATGAGAACAATGGTGCTTATCAAATAAATTAGAATCAATAACATTTATACAATTCACCAACAAGAGATGTTTTCATCAAGAACTAGAGGCATAAATCAAGAAGATATTCACAACATTACTCAAGTTAAAATATTATAATAGCATTTAAAACTTAAAAATATAAGGTGGAAAATAATAGGGGTAAAACTATGAAGTTGCCGTTGTATAATAACAGATACTGTGAATTGACATAAAACCTTCATGGTGTGAGATTTTCGAGTGAAACTTTTTCACGTGATAGATATAAGATTGTTCTATTACAAATGTGCAACATTCCATTTTCGAATTTCAATAGTTTTTTTTTATTCTGCTTAGACGGGAAAGATGGATACTTCGAAAATCCGAGTCATTTTTGAAGACGAGTTCCGACGAGGAACTAACGCGGCACAAACGGCTCGCAATATTAACGCTGCGTTTGGAGAGGAGACTGCTAATGAATGCACCGTGCGTTTTTGGTTTAAACGCTTTCGTAATGGAAACTTTGACTTGAAGAACAAACCACGTGGAAGACCGCCCACACAGGTGAATAACACTGAATTGAAGGAGATGGTGGAAGCCGATCCGAGTCAAACTACCCAGGAATTAGCGGCATGGTTTAACGGTTTAAGTTACCCTGCCTACAATGTTGGTTCATTTGCATCAAATCGATAAGATAAAAAATATGAAAAATGGTTGCCTCATGATTTGACTGATCTGCAGAAAGAAATACGTGTTGAAACTTGTGTTGCCTTGTTGAATCGGTACAGAAATGAAGGAATATTGGATCTAATTGTGACATGTGATGAAAAAAGGATTCTTTACGATAACCGTAAGCGTAAAATTCAATGACTGACCCCAGGTCAAACGCCGCAACAGTGACCTAAAGCAAAGCTTACCAATAAAAAGGTAATAGTAACAGTTTGGTGGTCTCTTTATGGTGTTATTTCACTGTTTATTCACTATAACTATAGCCTTCTCAGGTCTGGTCAAGCAATAACAGCAGATGTTTACTGTGCTAAACTTCGAACAATGATGGCGAAACTGGCAGTGAAACAGCCCCGACTCGTAAATCGAACTTTACCATTATTGCTCCATGATAACGCAAGACCTCAAACTGTACGAGATAGCGTTGTAACTCTACAGGAGCTGCAGCTAGAAACCATACGTCATCCTCCGTACTCGCCAGACCTTGCTCCAAGGACTACCATTTTTCTAGTAATTTGGACAATTTTCTATTTGACAAAATTTTTCTTCCCTCTTGGGAATTTTGTACTGCCTCTTGGCAGTACAAAATGCTTTCACACAGTTTCTTTTGTTTTATACAACTAAGGTGGCAAACAAGCCTACAGCCCACCTGATGGTTAGTGGTCACCATAGCCTACGGACGCCTGCAACACCAGAGGCATCACTTGTGCGTTGCCAAACCTTTAGGAGAAAAAGGAAGTGGGAAGGAGAAGGAGCGGGAAGGGAGAAAGAGCTTGATTGGGCCTCCGGCACTCTCACTAACCGAATGAAACACAACAGTAGGAATACTGCTCTTTCACGTCGATATTCTGTGAGAGGGTAGTCCCTTCCCGGTCGAGCCGGTTCATTCATGCTGAAATCAGCGAGGCTCTACTACTCATTAAGTGTCGAATCTAAATCCCCGGAGTTCTATCGTAAAGACATAAATTAACTTACGTTTATATGGCAGCAATGTATAGATAATGAAGGTAAATATTTCGATTAAATAAATATGGTACATCTTAGAAAAAACGAGTTTACATTTTTCAGTACAAATCGGCAATTTCTTACTTTATCCCCTAATATATTACTAGGTATATACTTTTGAACATTACATAATGCATTGCAGGTGATTATATTTATGTATAAACTTACAATGCTTTCATCTTCCTTATAGGTGGTCCATCGCCCTGGAGGCAGCAAGAGTTTTGGTCTCTGCGCCTTTGGTAAAGACAATAATACCGGAGCTAGTTTATCAGTCTTAGCCTGCAAATAAATAATGTAAATAAATCATCCCTGAAGATTCAAGCAGCAGTGTTTAATTCAGTAGTAGTGCATGCAACGGTTTTTGAATGGAAGAGCCAGTCATTGGCAAATAGTTGGTGATGGTACGAATGATTGCAATGATACCCGTGGAAGTACAAAAGTAAATGTTATTGGAAACTGACGTAAGAGTTGTAAAAAAACTGTTGGTAGAAATGTAAATATTGAACTGTTAAAATGACGGAGGTCTGGCGGCTGAGGATCTCAGTCTATATTCCTGTTTTTTGCCCGATTGCTGTGATCTCGTGGTATGATCTTGTGCTATGCTCGAAGCGATATTTACCAAGTATTGTGTAACTACACGGCCAGTGTGCAGTTATTTGTACACAGTTGTGGACTGTGAGCTTATAGTATGAGACTTTCTGTACATGACACTGGGGCTGCATCGGCGCCGGATCGCATTACTGTGTATACGAATTAATATAATGCACGGCCCGCACCGAAGCCGCACTGCAGCCGTGATCCAAAGAACCTCGCCGCGCCGCCATTTTGTGTAACTATATTGCACGAAACAAATACGCGAAAAAACATTTTCTTTTTGTGCTAGTTAACATCTATACTAATGTTATAAAAAGGGAAATAGATGTTTTGTTTGTTTGTAATGATTTAACTCAAAAACTACTCAACCGATTTTAATTATTTTACCATTAGAAAGCTTTATTATCACCGAGTAACATAAAATATATTTTGTTTGAAAAACTACTGTAACTAACATAACCTAACCTACTTGTACGCGAGCGAAACCACGGGAAAAAGCTAGTAACTAATATTATAAATGCGAATGTGAGTTTGTGTGTATTACGCTTTCACGTCTCAACTACTCAACGGATCATCATGCAATTTCGCATACTTATATACGTTGTCAGGGTTACAGAAAAGGACATAGGGTACCTTTCAGCCAGAAAAAATATTGCTAACTAACCCTAACCTACTTTTACGCGAACAGAGACACGGTAAAAATTTAGTTATCAATAAACATACATACATAGATTCACGCCTGTTGCCCAGAGGGGTAGGCAGAGACTACGGATTTCCATTTGCTACGATCCTGACACACTTCTCTGGCTTCATTCAATTTCATAACATTCCTCATTCACGCTCGCCGGTTTAAGGTGCTCTTAACCTGGCTTTTATCCAGAACGTCTCCAATCTGATCAAGAAACGTGCGCTTAGGTCTTCCCCTTGCGACTGTTTCATTCACACTAGCCTTAAAAACTTTCTTAGTCAGTCTTTTCTCGTCCTTTCTTTCTACATACCCAAACCAGCTAAACATACCCTTTTCTATTCTCGTCGGTATGTCCACTTTCATGCCGCATCTCTCTCTAATCACACTATTCCTTATTCTATCTTTCAGTGTCACTCCACATATGTTTCTCAGCGTTCTCATTTCTAAAGCATTTATTCTGCTCTCATGCTTCTTTTGTCATACCATACTTTCACTTCCATGCATAAGTGTAGGCACTAATAGTCCTCTATGAATAGCCAAACGTGCCTTTTCGGATACATATCGACTGTTCATAAAAGCGCGTAGAGCGCCATTCACTTTATTGCCAACAATTGTTCTCCTTTCGGAGATATTTATTAGGGAGATATCTTCCTCATGAGTACCATCCGTTGTAAATAAAGTACGCGAATATACAAATTATTTCACATGCTCCACTTTTAAATTAAAAATACAATGTTAACAATCACTAACCTCGAAAGAAACTCAAGTAGGTAGATGAAATTAAAATACTGTAGGTAGGCAGCCCTCTCGCGTGTTTACGTACCGCTCGGCTGTAGGTAATTATTTCAATGACAGAGCCGAGTTACAATACTGTTAGATAACGTTACCGTGACTGAGCTGTGACTGTTACCTGATTATTCATTGCGAAAACATTGCGGTTTACACGCGGCAACGGCGTGGCTGCCTTGCGGATGCGGTACGGTGTTGCGATGCGGTTATCTGGTGCGGCCCCGGCGTCATGTGCAAGAAACCTTACAGTCCGCTACCTACCTTCGGAAATCGGAATACAGATGTGCGTCAATATATTTATATCTTATGGGGACACCGCGATAATTATCGTTTAGAATAGCTCCGCCCATATCCGCCCCAATGACACTCATTGTGTATCAATCCTTAAATAGCGGTCATAAGGTCTAAAATTGCGATGCGCCCGCAATGATCGAGAGCGCTCAGAAATTGTAAAAAAAACTTAAAATATTATTTAAAAATGATTGGTTTTAGTTATGGAAATAATGAGCTAGCAAATCACTAATATTGATGTTACGAATATATTTGAGTAATTCCTAAGCATAATGATAGTGTAACTTCCTTGTAATTTCAAAAATAGTAATTTTTCAGAGGTATTTTCGAAAATAATTATGATCGAGCCAAAATCACAATATCGTGTTTTTCAGCTAGGATATTCTATTTAAACACATCAATTTACCTATATCAAAATTCTAGATTAATTGCCCTTCTCATAGTCCTATACTATTCGATGAAAGTTAGTGCATTTTTTCAGTGTGTCCTCTTAACGACTAATTAGACTATTGAGCAAAGTCAGAAAGCAACCAACCGGTTGATAATCTCTACTTATTTATAGTCATGTAAATAGACGCATAAGAAACGTTTCCTCTACCACCTATGTTATAGCGATTACTTGGCTAAAGAACTCACCACTTATAAAGCTAGGCTAGATCATTACCACATGGTTACATTAGCTAATCGTAGGAAGAAGCTGGACTGTATCATTCTCTACAAAATATTTAACGGTATAATAGACTGTCCTGAACTTTTAACATCGCTAGCAGTAAAAATTCCAACTCGGATTCCTAGGAGTAACATATACAATTTATTTAACATCCCTACCTCTAGAACCAACCTCGGTCATTACGCCGCTGTACCGAGACTCTGTAGGCAATATAATGCATTAGCCAAAACATCCGATTTAGATATTTGCCAATCTATGTCGTCTTATAGGAAATGTTTAAAAGCACTACTGGAGTAAATTTGTTTGTTTTTTTTCCTTTTCATATACATTTTAAGGTTTTTATGTTATTAAAACTAAAATTGTTAATTTATGTTTTAAAGTTTTAAATATTCTAAAACTTTGTTTAAAACTTTTAATTTTATTATTTAAGTACTTTTAATTTTATTATTTACTTTTAAATTTCTGCTGTTTTTAACCTTAGCCTTAGCTTTAATTCGAAATTTTTAATTTAGTTTTGTAATCTTGTTAGCTTAGTTGTTATTGTGCATGCTGTGGTCTCCTATAAGTGAAGGAGTACACCAACATAAAACTCAGTGTCTTTTACATGAAATGTTATGTGTATATCTTTTGTTGGAGATCCAAAATTAAATAAATAAAATAAATAAAATAAGGCCAACCAGGTGTATTAGTTTCATCCGCTTTCTTGCATAAACTTCTTTCGACGGTTCCTCTTTCGTCATCTCCGACACCAATTCGGAATAATAGCCTCTTTTAGGTATCTCATCTCTAGTAATATTATTATAAACGAAATCATGTTGCTGTAACTTTTTTCTTTTACTGAACATACTGTAAATCAATTACTATTGTTATTTACTACTTGATAATCACTTCCGTATAAAATATACAAATTATTTTACTTGTCAGTCATTTGACAAGTGTACGTAAAAACTAAAACATCTAAACTGTAAGTAGTTAGTGGCCAGTTTTAGGCTGGTTACTCGAAAAAGGTTGGTACTGTTTTTTTTTATTGCCCTTGGACCATCTAAACTGTAAGTAGTTAGTGGCCAGTTTTAGGCTGGTTACTCGAAAAAGGTTGGTACTGTTTTTTTTTATTGCCCTTGGACCATCTAAACTGTAAGTAGTTAGTGGCCAGTTTTAGGCTGCTTACTCGAAAAAGGTTGGTACTGCTTTTTTTTATTGCCCTTGGATGTGGTTGACAATAGGCTAGTAGCAAAGAATAAAAATTATTACTACTACGATCAAAAGAGACAATTACTAATGTAGCATTATATCTGGCAGTACTGCAGTGCCGGCTTCAATCAATTTTTACTCACTCGCGTATGAACGAAAAGTATATACCTATAATATTCTACCACATACACACAACACCATCTAGCCCAAACTAAGCAGAGCTTGTACTATGGGTACTAGATAATGGATAAACATACATATATACTTTTTTTTTGTAAATACATATTATACATACAAACATCCATGTTCATGCACACAAATGTTTGACTTGTGCGGGAATCGAACCCGCGACCTCAGGCGTGGTAGTCGGTTACACTAACCACTACGCCATCGAGGTCGTCAATAATCAACCTATACTTCTTCTGTTTTAAAAGACAACTCCTGCGCTAGGAATAATTACTGTATGGCGGGCTATTTTACAAACATTCAAACAATGGACACAAAGAACGCCTAGACTCGCAACATTTATTTGTGGATCACACAAATTTTTGTACCGTGTGGGGATTGAACCCACAACACTCGGCGCGGCTGTGGCGAGGCGGCCACTTAAACCAATACGCGATCCGTGCAATAATTTGCAGCAACATTGATTGCGTTGTGTTGTTGTGGCACTCAGTCTTACGATGATTATCCCGATGCTTCCGTAATAGCAATAGGTTCTTCACTAATTGTGTCAGGTGTGTGCTAGTGGACACTGTCGATCAATGAATTGCTATGCAGAAGGCTTGAATTCAAAAAAATATAAATTTATATAAAAATATAAATGCCACTATAGGAGATTTCCCGCAGGAGTCCATAATGTCTGAGAATACTGTAACAGTAGAAAATTGGCAAGGTTTTATTGTGAAAACACCTAAAATTAAAGCATAATCATTAAAATTAACTTTTCACAATTTATTAGAAAATAATAATAACTGCCCGTCAGATATAGGAAATATTATAGTTGAAAACACGTGTGCATTTGACGCCGTATATGTGTATACGTTTACGAATTGTGGACACCCATTTTTTTGTCACACCAACGTAGATCCCCGTCGAATCTCTCGTAGACCCCTGGGAGTCCACCTGAACCACTTTGGGAACTAATGGTCTAACGCATTAACTGCTGTGATTGCTGACAGGATTAGCAACAACCAAACAAACTTAACATATACATAACGACATTTTTACACGTCGTTGATTAGCCGTCCAGAAATTGAGGGTGAATATAAATAAGTTTACTTTTAGCTAAGCCGGCTCAGAAGCTCTTGGTCTTAAGGTGGTTTTACACCGGCGAGGCGAGGCGTGGATGGGCCGGGCGAGAATTGAAATTTGTTGGGCCAAATTTTTATCTACCCTGCCCTCCATCTTTGGAGTAAAAGGTCTAGATGCGCGAGGCTAGAATTGAAATATTTGTTAGTACAATATTAAACTTTATTGCTCTAAGAATAGAGCATTTATTTACATTGTAAAACGGATATACAAATCTCGCACCGGCCACCCCCGCACGGTCTCTCTGTCAAGCGCTGTCACGCGATGGCTCGCGCTGGCACACTCTGACCATCGCGAGACAACGCTGTATATTATACTCCAGCTCCCAGTGCTACTTACAAGTTTTCGTGGTTTTATTTATTGTTAAAACATATTTAATAAATAATGACGAAACATGGCACAAGACAAACCGCCGAACGTTAATCGCACAATACGAACGGAATAGCAATGGCTCTCTCCATAATACGTAAGGCACGCTAGACACGACTGACCGGCGCGTGATAGGGCTTGCCGGCGCGAGGTACCGATAGCTGGCGCATGCCCTCGCAAACCGGCACGAGGCAGCGCTGGACAATTTTTAGGGTAAAAGGGTAAGCGTGATTTCAATTCACACCTATCCCACCCACGCCTCGCCTCGCCGATGTAAAACCACCTTCATAATTATTTTAGTTGAATTTTTTTACGGTTTTCTATTCTGTAATTAATTAATGTAGCGCGGGTACTTTGCAAACAACCAACGGACACAAATAACATCCATTTGTGGATCATATAAATGTTTTTTTCCCGTTTGGGATTCGCCATCACTTAATCCACTACGCCATCCGTGCCTTTGATGCCTGAAAATAGCCGGTATGAAAATGAAGTTTTAAATATGACAATGATCATACTCAATAGGCTGGGAATCTTCGGGAAGAGTCTTCATAGATCTTGGAGTAGTAACCTAACTCAAGTTGTTTCGAAAAGCAGAAATAGGTTCAACGTCAAGAATGTAACAAAATGGTTTATTAAATTAATGAGTTCAATTAAATAAATGAAAATACAAACTTGATGATATGTATTTATTTAAAACGTCGTCGGTTAACAGATGAAATTCATTAAGTACAGTATTGTAATTAAATAACTTGGAAAACTTTATAGGAATCTGTGTGAAATATTGTGCCATCAAAAACCGTAGCTTTTAGGTGAAATATTTAAGATAAAACATATGCACTGAATAACTTCTGGTTGGCCACATTTGTACCATAGAGTAAACTTTGTATATTAAAATAAATACATTTCGCACCTTTTATTGATAAATTTGAATTTACAAGTATCCATACAAATCATATATTAGTGAATTAGTATTTTCCAAAGCCGTAAATACTATTACTACAATGTAAGTAAGGATCAATTTTTATGAAATCTAAGACATACATACTTAACATTTTAATACTTAGCAATATTTACAGCTAAGCAGCATACATTAGTATTAATATAAGCTAAATGTAATTAATTGCTGCTCTATAAATGCAATAGAACAGTGAAGCATCACAAAGCACAAAAGTATAAAAATAAGAGAAAGGCAAGACAACTTACGTGACATCGTACCGAAGTAGCGATGTACAAAAATGGCTAGCCTTATAAAGTTTACCCTGGTACAAATGGTTCCAAATATAAATATAGAGCACTTGAATTGTCTACTACCGATGGGAATTATTTAGATAATATTACAATAAAATTTTATTTATGGTTAGTATTTGCGTAAATAAGTTATATATTGACTATAGGTAACTAAATATAAATCTTTGCTGCTGCTCCCAGTTCAATTAAAATCAAAGTACATTTAAATACATACTGAATTAGTATATATTTTGTTAGTAACTCGGTTTGTCATTGTAAAATTCGTAGGCACATAATAATTTAAGCTGGAATAAGTAAAAAATTGTAGAAACTGAACGGTTATCTTTTTTACATGTTTCGTTTGTCAACCGATGTCAGAATACAACATACACAATTACTCAAATATTTTTTACTTTACAACGTGTTCATTTACATTTCCTTAATTTGTTTGAATATTTAAATCTGAAACAAAGAGAAAATATTTAAAGTTTACAATATTACAAGAGATATAGTAAAAGTATGTATGAATAATAATTACTATGGGAACTTAAGTTATCACAAAATATCTCTGAATACGGCAGTTAGTTGTATGTGGTAGAATATTATATTATATTATTGTTAAGCAGCGATAGCTCAGTGGGGAGACCAACAGACTGCAATGCAGAGGGTCTCGGGTTCAAACCCACGTCGCGCACCTCTGACTTTGACTTTCGGAATTAATATGACTTTTCGAAATTATGTGCGTATTGATTGACAATGCAATTATCGCCTGCTCCGTGCCTCGGAGAGCACGTTAAGCCGTCGGTTCCGGCTGCCATGAACATCTATGGCAGTCGTTATTGGGAGAGTGTCGACACAAAAGATCCCCCCCCCCCCCTCCACATAAGATACATAAGATATTATATTATTGGTAAGAATTGCATCTGTCTTTGTTCGATAGCCATCATCATTATACCAGCCCCAATATTCCTTCCTGTTGAATCTGCTTTTTATATTTTGTACCACCTTTTTATGTTTACACCGTTAGATATTTATTTATCTTTAAGTATGTTTAAGTATCGTTGGGTTTACTATCTCATCTTTCAAATTAGATTTAGTATCAGTGTTAAGTCTGTTTGTCTCATAAGGGAAATAATATTTTTTACTATATTCACGCAGAGACTAACATTGAACCTCTGCAACGCAAGAAAACAATATCCTTATGTTAAACCAGGTGTCTTACTATAAGATCGCTGATGTAGTTACAGTTCCAGCGACCCACCCACCATTCAAGGCAGTAAGTTGGCACATCGTAATAGGTTTAGTTGATAGTAACCGGGAAGTCCCATCTTTGCCCGGGCGAGCTTGACATAACCTCTCCACTCCCCTTTTCGGCGAAGAAATGCATTGAAGCATACCTCACGTCAATGCATTCATACACGTTAAAGAAGAAGGTGTCTTACTTTTAGGGGCAGAGGGCGGCTGCCGGTGGCTTTCTGTATACGCAATGAGCATCCTTAAAGCCGAGGAGTTCGGCAAGCATATCAATATCTTTGTATGAGGGTCTAGCGCGCAGCAGCTGGAAAGAACAAGCAACAATGTAAAAAATATATAGAGCATTGAAGGATACTGTTTCGCTTAAACCAGAGGCAGGTCGACTGGCAACTCTGTCTGTGCCGCAGTGAACCCACATTGAATATACGCAGACTTGTAACAATTAATTGTGAAGCACCCATATTTATGTGCCGTGCGGAGATCGAAGCTACTTGGTGTACTGGCAGTGCGATACCAATCTGTCAGATTGCAGTAAAGTAACTTTAATGAAACAGTAAATTTAACATATTTCTTGTCAATTTGGCTCTCGCTGGATCCAAAATATGGCTTCACCAACGATTATACCGTATAATGTGATGGCATGAATATGACAACATTTGTAACGGATGTACGCGAATCCGTAGAAAGCAGACTTCGCCAGTCCAAACAAAAAAATATAACTATTTATATTACTATAAAATACATATACATACATACATAGATTCACGCCTGTTTCCCAGAGGGGTAGGCAGAGACTACGGATTTCCATTTGCTACGATCCTGACACACTTCTCTGGCTTCATTCACTTTCATTACATTCTTCATACACGACCGTCGGTTCAAGGTGCTCTTAACCTGGCCTTTGTCCAGAACGCCTCCGATCTGATCAAGAAACGTTCGCCTAGGTCTTCCTCTTGAGACTGTTACATTCACACTAGCCTTAAAAACTTTCTTAGTCAGCCTTTCCTCGCCCATTCTTTCTACATGCCCAAACCAGCTTAACATACCTTTTCTATTCTTGTCATTATATCGACTTTCATGCCGCATCTCTCTCTAATCACACTATTCCTTATTCTATACTTCAGAGTCACACTACATATATTTCTACAGCATTTATTCTGCTCGCATGCTTCTTTTGCCATACCCAACTTTCACTTCCATACATAAGTGTGGGCACTAATAGTCCTCTATGAACAGCCGAACGTGCCTTTTCGGATACTCGACATTACTATAAAATAATGAACAAAAATATCAATTATTGCAATCTAAGACAGAATTCTGCGATTGGACAGTCAAGGCAGGATTATTGCTAAAATCCTAGTTTTGTTCAAGACCAAAACTGCAACGCCTACTGGCTGTACTAAAAGTCGATTTATAATCATCAACATAAGATTGCAGCCATTAGCTATTCAACGCATACGTCAGTTCATAACGTTTTTATGCTTTACTAATTTAAGCTGTATTGGTGCAATACCTCCTGTGACTGCGAAATCTATCTTACATGCCAAAAATCTGCTTCTTTGCAATCGTTCCTATAGCAAAGATTCAGTTGGCAAATGATCCTAAATGACAGGCAAAATAAAAAAAATTGTTTGGATAAGTTTTATTACCTCCGTGGCGATCTCCATTCGGTCCTCTTGTCGAGGAATCATATTCCAAAATACAAAGCCAACAACGATTTCGTCCTGTAGGTAGAACAGCAGTCCGTGCTTGTATCTGGCCTCGTACTCACCGCCCCTGCCACAAAAACATGCTATAGTGCCTAAATTAAATTATACATACACTACCGACCCGCCCCGGCTTTAGCTCGGGTAGTACAAAACCTTAACAAATTACACACCTGAATCTTCCTCATGAACACTCTGTCTATTGGTAAAAACCGCATAAAAATCCGTTCAGTAGTTTTTGAATTTATCGCGAACAGACAGACGGACGCGGCGGGAGACTTTGTTTATAATATGTAGTGATACATCATCTTACGCCTATAACCACATTTCACCAAATAGAGCTATGGATTTAGGTCCACGTAATAGGGAGCGAGAATAAGAACGGTTAGGCCATAATACATCATACGTGCCGAGTGCAAGTTGGCAGACTCCACACATCTTCGAGAACATTATATAGAACTCTCTGCAAGATACTTCACGGTGTTTCCTCCACCGTTGAGACCTCTGCGTGTTAATCTAACGGTTTCCCACTGGGCACTTCTTAAGTAAATAACTAGTTAAACTCAGCCTTGTTTTTCTGTTCCTCAGAGTGATATTTTAAATTGCCCGGAGTGACTTCGGATCCATAAGTATAAATAAACAATCTTATATAGAAATGCAATATTGTGTAAAAAAGTTAGAGGCGTGCCTTGGGATCGACCTCGAGACCTCTGCATGGCAATCTAACGGTTTCGCACTAGGGTATCCTGCTTAGTATTTAGAAAAATATAATAGATCTATACCAATATTCTAAAGAGAAAATATTTGATTAAGAATTCAGCTGGTCGCGCGTTGACGCGTGTGGACGCACGACAAAGGAGTTCAGATGACAAGCGGTAGCTCACGGCAGTCGGGCGCCGATCAGTCAGTGCTCCGTACGTCTGCACACTAGAAGTCGCGCGAGTCAACTGAACAGGTTGATACGTGAATAAACGAACTCAATACAAGCGTTTCGCGCGCATCAAGATACCGGCGATGGAGCAGCGACGATCGCGCGTAGCTGCGTGTTGACGCGCGTTCATTTAAACTGTCTGATGTATTTACTTAGAAGTTTTTTACGCACGTAAGAATGCACGCGTGTCAACGCGCGAACATCTGAACTTAGCCTTAATGTTTGTAAGGGTTTATACCAAAAACTACGCAACCGATTTAAAAAATCGTTCACCATCAGAAACCTATATTATCACCGAGTAACATTGGACGTAAAAGCTAGTTATGTGTATAATGTTTAATAAGTACTTACTGCTTGAAACACTTCCTATCCGCAGCGCCCTTTGCCGTTTCTTTAAATATCTCTTTATCCACTTCACATTCTTTGAAGAGTCCAACTGTGGGCATACAACCGCCCGCTTCGCCTACCACCTGTAATACAAACAAGAATTATTTTCCAACTAGCTCTCGTCTCGCGGTTTCATCGACGTTAAATTACTTGCCTGGTTATACGTCAATATTTTGTGTCATAGTGTCCCGTACGACACTCGGCATAGTAGCAGTGGCGAGGTGGCCATTTAAACCACTACCCCTTCCGTGCAGTTATATAATAGAATATATTCTATCACATACACACAACACCATCTAGCCCAAACTGAGCAGAGCTTGTACTATGGGTACTAGGCAATGGATAAACATACATATATACATTTTTTTTGTAAATCTTTTTATATATTTACATATATTATATATATATATATATATATATATATATATATATATATATATATATATATATATCTTCCGTGCGTGTGTTTGTAATTAAATTCCTCCTAAACAGCTGGACCGATTTTAATGAATTTTTTTGTGTGTGTTCAAGCGGATTCGAGAGTGGTATAGATTTGTATTTTTTTTTCTTTTTTTTGGTATTTAGGCAACGTCTGTCGGGACAGCAACTACATACATAATATACGTAGAAACCCCGGGCCGCGAACGTGGTTAGACGTGTGCTCCCGCATTTTATAATAAATTCAATTATCAAAAAATATTCGTCGCGCATTTAATTCCTGGAAATATTCCGCGCGCACGTGCAATATTAACGCTTGCCGTACGCCATAAGCGACAGCGTTTTAACGGACATTTGCTAATCTTGTTTTGTAGACATTGTTGTTTAAAAATAAACAAAAGAACTTTTAAACAAACCAGTGACAATACTGTTAAAGCTCAAGTGTACAGGTGAAAGACGTGAATATATCGATAAGTTATATAAATAAAGTGAAGTTAGTCAATTTCTAAGAGGTGCTTGTCCGTGCGAGTCAGCGCTACATACTGAAGGTACTCGAACTTTATAGCAATTTTGCTCACTTAACACCATGATGAGATCACCTAAGAAGAGTGCCTCGGAAGCTGATATAAATCGCAGGAATGTTAAACCACCGCCGTCGCTGTCTGGAACCACACGTGAAAAACGTCTTCACGACAGTATCAATAGGGATGACTTAGAAGAGTTTAGAGAGGAGATTAGACAAATGTTTATCTCATTTCAAGAGACAATGCATTCATCCTTTAATAACATGGAAAAAATCATAGAGTCTATCACACAACAGCACAATGAATTTCGTTCCAAAATAAACTACTTGGAAGAAGAATGTAAAAACAACCGCATACAGTTAACGGTTCTTCAAGAAAAGGTGGAAGATCTTCAGAGATTCTCGAATCTATCAGAAGTCGAAGTATTAGGTATCCCTGAGAATAATAACGAAAATCTCATGCATATAGCATTAACCATGTCTCAAAAACTAGGAGTTGAACTCCGTGAAACAGACATTAATGACATGCACAGAGTCGGTCCTAGACACCAGCCAGAACAAGATCCAACGCGTTGTCGTCCCATTGTGGTCAGGTTAACTAGGAAGTATAAAAGAAATGAAATTCTCACTGCAGCTAAATCCAGAAGAAACATGACATCTGAAAATATTGTAAATGGTACCGCATCAAAAATATACATTAACGAACGAGTCACTAAGGAGAAGCGATTGTTATTTCGTGATGCCCGAGCTAGGGCAAAAAATTACGGCTTTCGTTTTTGCTGGCTTCGAAACGGTTCCATATTTATCAAGAAAGACGAAAGTAACAGCGATAAGCGATACCCGGCTATTATGATCCAGTCCTATCATGATCTCGACAAGCATATTGGTAATTCTACGACACCGAGCACTCAACAGAATCTTCCCTAACGAACCGTATGTCTTTGTATCTCATAATCTATTAATTGGTTATAAATACACTAAACATGTATGTCTACGTTCGAATATCCGCAACGATTGTTCTTTAATTATACTTTTTGATAATATTTTAATCATTTTAAGTAATAAATGTCAATATTTATATTCGACACACACACACACACACCACTTATATACACACCATATTACAATATCGGGACACACTACTAAATACACTCAACATTCATAAAAACACCACACGGCATTCAATCCATATATATAAAATAAGTAAACATTATAGAACGGCATTTATTAACGTAACTTGCAATTTGTCTAATGTTAAAATATATTACATTAACTATGACTACACTTGATATAATGAAATATATTGATAACACATATGCTGTAAAATGCCATTCTATAAATACGGCTGAGGATTGTTACCAAATCATTCACAAACACAATATTAGGATTCTAACTTTCAATATTAGAAGCCTCAGATGCAATTTTGATGCCTTCTTAATTATTTTAAAAAGAATTTAGATTTCGATATAATCATACTGACTGAGTGTTGGCTAAATGCAAATTCTAACCTTCAATCTATTCAACACTTTAGAGTCTTTTGCACTACAAAATATACAAATAAGGCTGGTGGTGTTGTCGCCTATGTAAGAGAAACTTGGTCACCTAAGGTGTTTGAACCCAAAATTGTTGACGCTGAATGTATTGCTATTTCTATACCTAATGTCCTAACCGTACTAGGAGTATACAGATCACCTTCTTTTAAAAATATTGACTATTTATTAACCTCACTCCATGATATCATGCAAACACCGAATCAAAAGCCTTGTACTATATTTACCGGTGATATAAATATAGATATTAACAATGCTGCCGCATCTGACTCGGCGTCGTATCTCTGCGCTATGGCAGAGCTAGGCTTAATACCAGCAGTTAATAAACCCACCCGGCATAATTCCTGTTTGATCATGTTTTCTTTACAGGTCAAATAAATATTGAAACAATCGTCTGCTCTTCTTCTTTAACTAATCATGACCTCGTAATCTCGGGAATATCGTGCATCCCATCAAGGCCAATACTTCCACCAAAAAATAAACTACGTCTCAACTATAGCTCAATTGCAGAAGAATTGGGTAACGTAGACTGGTCACGGTTATATAGCATACAGGATGTAGTTGCACAAACTGATATTTTCTTAAGTATATTAAAAAACTCAATTAATTCTCACTCTGACACATCTCGATTAAGTCGTTCTAAAATCATACTTAAACCATGGATGACTAGAGGATTATTAAAATGTTCACGTATCCGAGACAAATTGCATTTAGAGGCCAGACAAATACCAAAGAATGATACCAAAGTTTTAATCTATACCAGATATCGTAATTTTTACACCACTCTTCTACGAAACATTAAAAATAAATACGAAACGGGATTGCTGCAAAAATATAATAAACAACCACGCAAACTTTGGCAAACAATCAATCAAACCACACACAGGAAAAGCAAAATGAGCTCAACTGCGTCCCAGCTGATAACCCTGAATCCAAACCCACAGAATGCACTAAATACTTGCAACACCTTTTTTGCTACAGTAGGCCAAAAATATGCAAACGAAATTTTAAAAGGCTTGCGCACTACACAAAATGCTCTGGCACAAAAAATAAATATTTCTATAGCTCCACAAAACTCATTTTTCTTCGAGCCTACCTATAACGAGGAAGTAGAAAGTATTATTATGTGCCTTAAGACCGACAGCGCTCCAGGTATAGATGGCATTACCACCTTTTTAATAAATAAAATCAAGAATATTATTATAGAGCCCCTTACGTTAATAATTAACCAAAGTCTAATCACAGGTACTGTGCCACCAGAGTGGAAGAGTGCGGTTATTGTACCTATACACAAGGGAGGAGAAAATGACGTACCAAATAATTACCGACCCATATCTTTGTTGCCTACATTCTCCAAAATTCTGGAAAGAGTTGTTAACAAGCGACTAGTAAAGTATCTTGAAAATAAATGCATTCTATCCGACAGACAATTAGGATTTCGGAAGGGAAAGTCAACCGAACACGCAGTAAATTTACTAACCAACGAAATTACTGCTCACTTAGACAATGGCCTTGCTTGCATCGGAATATTCTTAGACTTAGCGAAGGCCTTTGATACTGTGTCTATTCCGATCTTATTAAAAATACTTGAAAGCATAGGAATAAGAGGCATTGCATTAGACTGGTTCCGTAGCTATTTAACATACAGGAAACAATGCACAAAGGTAGATTCCTGGCTCAGTTCTTCCCAAGAAATATCTTTTGGGGTACCCTAGGGTAGCGTGCTCGGTCCTACGTTATTCCTGCTGTATATAAACAGTTTAATGGATCTACTTTTAAATAACGCCAAAGTCATCTGCTACGCCGACGACACCGCTGTAATATTTCATAATTCCACCTGGAGTCAATGTTTGCAAAGTGCTGAACAAGGTATGGAGACAATAGCAAACTGGCTGAATAAAAACTTACTCACTATAAATACAAGAAAAACTAAGTTTCTTTGCTTTCGTAAAACGGATGCCTCATCGCCGACTCTAAGCAGAAATATCCTCATCCATAAATGTGACCGTGATAAAATAAACATAGATATTTCCTGTAAGTGTAATGAAGTTGAAAGGGCACGAACAATAAAGTACCTTGGAGTAGTGATAGATGACAAACTGACTTATAGAGACCACATAATTTCACTTGCAGCTCGAGCTAGAAAACTTATATATATCTTCAGACACCTAAGGGATGTTGCCAACTTAGATCTACTTAAAACTATCTACAAATCACTCTGTCAGTCCGTACTCACATACTGTATAGGTATATGGGGAGGCACAACAACATCTCACTTAATAACAGTAGAAAGGGCACAAAGATCTGTTCTGAAAGTAATGCTTAAAAAACCTATAACATTCCCAACGACTGAACTCTATAAAGAAGCTAAATTACTAAGTATCCGCAAATTATACATCCTGAACGCAACTATCTCCACACATAAAACTGCTCTGAATTCTTGCAACTACAACAATATGTTAAAAAGAAGAATCTTTAAAATGCCTATTCCAAGATACAAAACATCTTTTGCACAAAGATGCCAAAAACACATGTTTCCACATATTTACAATAAAATTCTTAAAAAATGCGATTTTAAAGCGATACTGTGCGTGCGGCTAAGGTTAAAATTATGCAATACATTTCCACTACTGACTATTCTGAGACAGAGCAACTACTTAAGATACTTGCCTAACAACGCGACTATAAATCTATGTTAAATGAATAACCACACACCCATATAGCTCACATACACACATACAATGTATATACACATTTAAACACAAACACACACACACACACACACACACACACACACACACACACACACACACACACACACACACACACACACACACATGTACACATACACAAAAGATACATTTTTTTTTATGTGCTTGTTTGTCTATACTTTGTTCTTGTTTTTATTTTTATTTTTTATTTTTATAACTATACAGGGTTCTGCTTCTTTATTTACCTAATAATTTTGTTTACCAGCTTAGTTTGATTATTAAAGTTTATAAACTAACTAAAGTTTTGATATATAATAATTTAAAATAAATAGAATAAGTTGCCTATTTAATATTTCACCTTTTCAAGTTGTTTCTTTCAGTAAAATTTAGATTTAGAAGTAAGATAGAATAACTAGTTATAAGTACATAATTAATGTAAAACTGTTTAGTCCTAAGTGTTATTGTCCTATCAGATAGCCTCGATACAGGCTTTGCCTAGTGTGGCTATCAATGTTAATGTTAATTATAATTTGGACTGCGTAATAAACATTATTATTATTATTATTATTATTCATTATCTTTCGAATCATTCGAAATATTGCCACCAATAATGGCAATTTCCTATTTACCATACCCATCGAATCGATAATTACTTGCGGTCAATTGTTAGTAGAATCAGAACATTGAATCTAAACTACTATATACGGATTTTATCGCGTTGTTTATTTGACACTTGATCACTGTGTGTGAACATGTGCAACAGGGGACCAACCACTACCTGAGATTTGACAAACCACAGATTCTCGCTAAAGAACACCGATTCCTACCAAGGATGCTTCGCGAGGCTATTGAAATCAAAAAACATCCTAATTTTAATAGAGAAGATGGTTGGAATGTACCACCAGCTTGGGATCCAGTAATAAAAATAGTCAAACCCAAGCAAAAGCAAACCACAGCTAGACTTCATGATACTTTGAGCTCATTCTGCGTAAATAGAAACACCAATGATTAAATTATGTTCGGGTACTTTGAAATAACTACACTGGAACATTGAGACAACTGCCATCTTAGTCTCCCCGTGACCATGGCTGCTGAAAAGCAACCGAAACGTCGGGGAAAGTGTAAAAATAAATTAAATCTTAATAGTTTTAATAATAATTTAATTAGCTTAAAAATTAGTAAAGTTTAATAGTAGTACTTAGTAGTGTAAAAATTTTTCAAAATTTTGTAATAAAGTGTCAAATAAACAACGCGATAAAATCCGTATATAGCAGTTTAATTTCAATGAATAATATTCGCGTAAATAGAAGACAATATTAAGTAGTAGTAGTGTAACAATTTTCAAAATTTTGTAATTAAGTGTCAAAATAACAACGCGATAAAATCCGTATATAGTAGTTTAATTTCAATTAATAATATTCGCGTAAATAGAAGACAATATTATGAGAATCAGAACACCTACGATTAATCGCAAATTCCTAAGTTTCGGGCCCATTAACTGAATGGATGGCGTAGTGATTTAAGTAGTCACCTCGCCACTGTCGCCACGCCAAGTATTGTGGGTTCGAATCCTACGCAGGACAAACATTTGTGTGATCCACAAATATTTGTTCCGAGTCTGGATGTTCTTTGTGTCTGTTGTTTGAATGTTTGTAAAATCCTCCTCGTCATAGGAATTCTTCCTAGTGCGGGAGTTGACGTTTTTGAAGACAAGTAACGTTTTGATCGTCCTTAACACCATCATATACTGGTCAAGTTTAAGAGACGTTACCTCCATAATAACGTCGTCACCGAGTATGACCTCGTAGTGCTGCTCCATGTTGCACGGGAGCCAGTATCCTGTCATGTTGGCGCCCGCGATGTATCCCTGCTCCACCGCATTATTATAGTGCTCGAAGCGCTTGCGCTCGTCTTTCCACTGTGAATAGAAGCTCGCTGCGTCACCCGCCTGTGAAAAATACCAAACCAAAATACTGTCATCTAAAAAATTCGAGCAATTTACTTCGATTTGTTCGTCGGCGCTGCATCGTATTCGAATAAGAGTCGAACATTCTTACCCATAAGGCTATTCGATTGTGTGCACAGCGTGACATGGACATGCACAAGGCGTGATACCTGCTTTTTTGATCAAATTCGCAGAGCGTAAATTGACTAATTTATCGATTAACAATCACATAAATCTTACATACGTAAATATTTGCAATTTAATCAAATAATTTATTTTCTAATAAACGTAGTAATTCATCAATTTGCAAATGCACCTCGTAAGTTTGTATCGATTGTGCAAATTTAAATAGAGAACCCCTAATAAATAGTGCAGAGCACAAAGAAAGTCTGCACAATTACATATAGGTATTATTTTGAATAATTACATATATTACGAAGCCGTACTGTGAATAGTTGTCCTGCCTTGCATCCTTTTTGATATAGTGATCACAGCTCACAGCCATCTTAATTCACATCATACCAAAAAAATATGGACGACCAAATCTTTCGATTCTAGCCATACGACTGCCCATAAGGTCTTTAATCGTTTTACGACAGGTAAACCAACTGAAATACTGGCTCGCTGTGTAACTACCTCGGTTGAACAGTTACTGAATGACTGCTGTTCATCAGGTTTCGAGTCCAATTTCCATGTCAATCCAACAAGTGACGAAGATTTTTGTCTAGAAGTTCTCAATTGCAGCCCAGAGTTAGGTAGTTGGTGGGTGTGGCACGCCCGTTGCTTCGAAAAAAAAGGAATTGGACTCCCTTTTCCGCATTTGAACTCCAAGTTGGTCCATTATGCGTGAGAGTCGGCCGGTTATGGAGATAGCCAGCCCAACTCCGCCCAGAAGCACAGAAGGTTCCTGGGGTCTTCGCAGGCTTCGCGGGGTGACCTTGGGTGTTGCCGAACAAAATGTAGTGTACTATAATATCTCCTGCGCAGATCGCCAGTGTCTGTTGAAATTGGCCACCGTGAAAGAAATTCGGGTGAGTGTTTTATCCAACACTACTGGATTGTCTGAATCAATCCTAAAGCACGATGTATCCTACATCTCTCTTACTACTTACGACGTAAAGATGAGTCCTCGCTTTGAGTTCCGTGTTAACGAGAAAGCCTCCGTTCACAAAGTCTCTCTCCAGCTCTGAGGGTTCTGCTAGCTCTTCACGTGGCAGCGAACCCACAGCCACAAACGCCTGTATTAGAAAACATCACGACTTTGAAACAAACAACAGGTAATATAAATTTAGATCATCTAACTCATAAACGTATGTATATATATTATTCCAATGTTAGTCAGCTACATTTATAATATCAGCGCTGTTTATTAACTGTCCTAGTGCTTGTTGGGTACATGCCTTCACTCAATATAATTCTTTTTTAAGACTTCTAATTTAGAAATAATTCCTGTGTAACATTCAAAGAACTATGAGGCTCGGAACTACCATTTGTGGATCACATAAATTTTTGTCCCGTGTAAGGATCGAACCCACAAGACTCGGCGCGGTGGCAGTGACAGTCAAAGTATGAGTAAAAATAAAATAATCTACCACACTAGACCTGTGTTTGCACGAATATATTCAATTCTAATGTGGCTTTTATATATCAATGACTTCACACATTTTCCTAAACAATATGGAGAACTCAAAAAACGCAAGTTTTCTCTAGAATTTTCAGGCGTGGTAAAAGCCAGCGATAAACTGTGCCGGTGGAAGCAAGAAACATAAGGTAAATTGGTTGTAATCTTATACTAAAGAGGGTCTGGAGATCAATTCTCTGTTTCAGGTGCCCTACCTCTATTATATTAAATACTGGTTTCTGCCTGTGGCTAAGACCGCGTGAAACTTACGGAACCACATTGCTGAGATAAAATTATACTAGGTATGCGTCGATCCAGGACTTGTTCTGTATGTGTGCCAATTTTATCGTAATCCGTTTAGCAGTTTACACGTGATTGAGTAACAACCATTCATATTAATAATATTAGTATGATCAGTATAAAAGGAAAAAAATAATTACATAGTCCGTGACGATAGACTTGCCGTTAGAAAGAGTTAGTTCGAGGCGCCCATCAGGTGAGTCGAACGCGTCGTACACTTGAGCTGTGTAAAACCATTCCAGTCAATAGCGAATACTGTGTGTCGCAGGTGACTTTGCAAATATACAAGACACATTTTTTTTTATAAGACAACATCCGCTCTCTTTCTATTTCCTATGTCGCGGGTGACTTTATAAACATTCAAACAACGGACACAAAGAACACCCAGACTTGAAACAACCATTTGTGGATCACACAAATTTTTGTCCCGTGAGGGGATCGAGCCCACAACACCAGCCCACAGCCGTTCACGTAAACCACTACATCATCTGTGCAGTAAAAAATATACAATTAGCAGACACAATTCACACCTAGACTAAGGATAGTAATTTGTAGAAACCTTAAAACCAGATATTCGAATATTTGTGGATCAGTCGTAGTCATCATATCGACAAATGTCACAGATGTTCATGACGAATAAGCCACTTATTATTATTACTATTATTTGCAGCCTAATCTGTCCCACTGCAGGGCAAAGGTCTCCCTACCTTTTCCCACTTCTCTCTTTCTTGAGCTACAACTTGCCAGTCTTTATTGTAAAGCTGCAAATCATTACGCCATCTGACTTTTGGTCTGCGGCGAAGTCGTTTCCGTTTTGGGACCCACAAGTTGGTGATTTTAGCCCATAGATCATCTGACATGCGGCATACATGTCCAGCCCAGTCATATTGTTATAAGCCAATATTTTATTTAAAAGCTCCAACCACCAAAACTCCTGAATCGCGCAAAGTGCTCTGCGGAGTCTGAAACTGTGTCCGGTTAGCGGCAATAAGATTGCTCCCTATAACGTGGGCCTTGAAGCCGAAAATAGCAGTTATATAATTCTGCTTACCTCTTCGGGGAAGTAGACCTGTGAGACTATGTATGTATTCCTGGTTACTTACTCTTAGGCATTTGGATGACACCTTGACAGCGGATTTTCTCAGCGGCATATTCGCCAAGGTACGCCGGTATGACTCCCGCCATAACACCATCGTCCTTATATATGTGCACGAACTCTATAGGTGGTGTTTCTGGCTCATCGCTAAGTACTTTTTTATCTAGAAGATAAAAATATAAGACAATAGCTTTTGCCCGCGGCTTCACTCACGTAAAACTAAGTTAGGTTAGGATATGTTAGTAACAGCACTTTTTAAAAATAAAATATAGCCTATGCTACTTGGTCATGATACAGCTTTGTAATGGTGAAAGTATTTAAAATCGGTTAAGTCGTTTTAGAGTTAAGTCCTTACAAACAAAAAAAAAAGATCAAATCTTTTCTGTTATTAAGATTTTTTTTTTCTGCGAGGCAGATGGATTATAAATCACGGGCTTATCATTATTTAAAGTCGCTGTGTTACAAAAAGCTTTATATACTTACAGCACTAAGTGATTGCCTTAATCATAGATATCATAAATACAGATAGTCTATGTTAATATTCTTAAGTGCTAAAGTTAACGTTAAGTCCGAATTTTCAGTTGCTTTTTAGCAGCCATGGTTAAAGGTAGCTTTATGTGGTATTAATTGTGTAACAACTAACGCCAGCCAGCAATTTAAAAAAATATTTCTGCAGAAAGCTCCAATATTACTGAGTAAAATAATCTGTGTCTAATGTAAGATACCAAGCAACGAAAGCTTAAGGCAAAAACTCATCATGTACATATAGTAAAATTGTAATTGGTCGGTGTCTGTACATTCGTATGTACAGACAGTCGAACAGGAGAACGATCTCCTATTTAAGAAAAAAAGGTAAAGTCCTATAGAATCCAACCATCAAGATTTTTTGTCTATCTGCCTGTCTACCTGTTTGTACACGCATTACACGAAAACGACTGCGCGATTAAATTCGGTTTACACAGTTCTATTGCTGCAGGTCTAAATTAAAATCTAGTGCATATTTCATTTTGATACGCATAGAAGTAGAAAAATATAGATAGCTTCCTACTTTCAAAGGATGATGCCAGAGTTTCTATGAAATCCGGTCCCACCTTCCAATAGCTATGTGTGTTACATCGTTGGATAGGTAATTTTGAGCTGAATAAAAGTTACTATGGCGCCAAGTTCCAAATCTTAGTCCGTTCAGAGTTATTCTTTATTAAACATGGTTGTTTTATCAGTAGCCAAGCAATGATATTTTTTTTTTTCTTTTTTTAATTTCAATAAGTTAAACAGATGTCCACATTGACAAAATGCTATATTTTTACAAATAAAACACAATAGCGTATTTTAAACCTTTACATTTATTTAATCATCGTTGTCTACAATGACGTTATTTAAAAATAAGGCTGGGCCTACAAATCCCTCATGTCTGGCGTGCCCTAGGTACCAAATGATTGAAACGATATGCGCACAGGTCCCTACAGTACGTCGTCCCGTTATGCAGGTACAATATCTTTGTATAATATCGTTGTTGCGAACTAATAAGTAACAGTAGTACTTTCTAGCTCTCACGTGTCGCGACTGTATACGACCACGTAAGAGCCAAGCATCCTCATCAATGCCAAAATCAGGTAAATCCTCCAGTGCAGCTTCTCGGTATATTTCTATTGTATACATTCCATTTTGTAGATGTTCGCTGCAGTAAGATTTCACTAACTTCAGTTGATAGGTTCCCAAAGCTAACAAAATTATTTGTTCTTCACTGAATCGCGGAAAATCAATATCACTTGCTTCTATTCTTGTAAAATCCGCTCTTCTGCTGTTTAAACGTTTCCGTTCCACATATTCATATAAAATATTAGGGGTATGTAACTTCAGCCTTATTTCGGTGACGATAGCTTCTGCATATTGACTATCTTCGATGGGTATATGAAAGTGGTTTGTGATAGCAGCAGCTATCCTAAACTCAGAAAACATATGCGGCAACGCATTGTTGAAATATTTTTGGCGAAACAGTTTAAAATCCCGTTTGAACCTACCGTTAACCACTTCCACTACCCAGCGGCAAATATGTCCATATGTCCCGTCGCATATTAAGATAGCTTTCGTATTTTCATCGTTTCCAAATAAAGCTTTTGGTATCATCAGGTTTCGACGTAAAATATCATCTTTATTTATATGGTCAAGCCCTAGGTGATGATCAACGTACTCATTGGTGAGACGCTCACGAGCTATGGCCATCAATCGCTCAAGGTTTTGTCTCGACATATTGAATAAAGTCGCGAGCCTCTCATTTGGGTCACCGGTTCGCAGCTTTGTTAGAAAGATACCTAAAGCGGTTCTAGGATTTTTACATCTCTGGCTCAATGATGGAGTTTGTTCCAACATCTCTTGGAATTGCTCAAAACTACAGCCGGTCCAAAAGTGCATTTCTTCGCTAGTAACAGCACCAATCGTGTTAAAATCTAACCTCGAACCTGTTTGTACAGCTTTTCTCATAATGTCACTAATGTCACTGAATTGTGCTGCATTGAAGTCATGGGTGACATTGCAATGTTGAGGTAATTCGTCCCAACTGTTACTCTCTAGGTGTTCTTGACAAACTCTGGCGCTATTGGGGATGTACAACTTGTGTTCACAGAAAGTGTGTATTTTTATGACTTCTGGTATTCTATGACGAGTGACATTACGACAGTTGAGGAAAATACAATGCCTAGCAGTGTTTGGTGCTCGTGAATACTCGGGAACGTGAATTGCTGTTGAGATTTGTGCTTGTGGCTCGTCGTTTGCTTCTTGAGGAGGAGGCAATGGAGGAGGCGGTCTGACTGCACTTTCAACTCTTTGCCAACATCGATGGCACACACTCCGCGTGTTGTCAAATACAACCTGTAAAAAAGTATACTTAATAAACACATTATTTCTTTTTATAGATTCATCATAGTCTAAATATAAAGTACAGTAGTTAAGCTTAGTACTACGTGCGCTCAAACAACGCACACATAGACATCCTCCCACCCACCGACACGGAATACACCGGAACTTAAACTAGGAAACCGGATTCTTAAATGAGTGCGTGTTCATGTGTGTGTGCGTTGCTCGAGCGCGCGTAGTACTATGCTTAACTTCTGTAGTCTCTCTATTTTGTGTCTAGCGCAATATCTCTTGAAGTACTTACCTCCAACAATGCATTTTCCTGAATGTATGTTGCAAACTCTGGTCGCATTCTTGTAAGTTCATTAGTCAAAAGATGTTGCTGGTATCTTCCGCGATAGAATCCTCTACGACACATGACACAGTTCCGTGAAACATCCATAATAACAAACAATAGTCCAATCGAAAAGCACTTCAATAATCCTTAATACAAGCCGAATGTCAATTATAAACAGATACCAAAAAAGTCCAAGAGATAGCCAGGGTCAAATAAAAAGAAACTGTAAACGAACGGAATGAAAAGACGTAGTCACACACGTATTACAAACGAACGACTACCTGCGCTTGCGCGCACTCTCGCCGCCTATCCGTGCCGCTAACCAGTTTCATTGTTCTAAGCATACTTAACGAGTGCGAGTGAGACAGACCGATAAAAAGGTTTGCGTTACCGTCTACACTACGTGTATAAAGCACAAATGCAATTATTACGTAAAAATAGCATTACTTGCCTACTGAATAAACTATCATGTTTATTAAAAAATAACTCTGAACGGACTAAGATTTGGAACTTGGCGCCATAGTAACTTATATTCAGCTCAAAAATACCTATCCAACGATGTAACACACACATAGCTATTGGAAGGTGGGACCGGAATTTGCATCCTCCTTTGATAGTCGATACAAACGAAGTTGCGGGTAAAATCTACTAATACTACTGCACTGTATAGGATTGCATACACGCTAGGCAATGTCTCTGCAATTTTGTGTATATGCTTTGTTGGAGATTGTACCGTCTCACCACCGTACATATATTTTAGCGAGTCATCAACATACGCGGCAACGCGAAATTGCAAGTTACAAATAAACTAATAATGTAATACTAACTCATTCGGCCAAGATGGTAGGCGAGCTCAGTGCCAAGAACGCCACCGCCAATGATCACGACGTGCTTCGACTCTTTCACTTTCCTGAAAGCAAGCACCAATTATTTCAACCTTCAGTAATCCTGACTAATATTATAAATTCGAATGTGAGTTTGTTACGTTTTCACGCCTGAACTGCTCGACCGATCATCATGAAACTTAGCATCCACCTTGTCAGTGGTACAGAACGGGACATGGTACTTTCCATCCGGTAAAAAGTACTGATCCCAAGGAATAGTATTTCATATATAGACTCATGCTTGTACAACTCCGAATGAATAAGCAGTACCGTTTAGAGTACCACCTCACCAGCTATAATTTTAAATTGTTATAGGTAGCGAGCGTATATGCGTCTACCGAGCTTATTTCCAGACACCGTGATGATACAGAGAATGCCCTGCAAAAAGCAAATTATTTTGCAAAATCTGGTCCTTGTGATCGCGCACAGTAGCGAGTTCAAACTTATGGTACATGACCAATAGCATTGCATTCGCAATAATATATGAATTTATTTAGGGATATGGTAAATATTTTAAAGCTCTTTCTGTATACATAAGCATGTGACAAGAGAGTATGGATGGCTGGATGGCTGGATGGATTATGGCGAGTGAAGTATTGCATGATTGAATAAAATCACCCTCGAATAACATTATGTTGTGTACCTACGGTAAATTTGGATTTCAAAGCACTTTAAAGAGTGTCTTTGTTTCTTGAACTGACTGGAAAGCTAGAAGATGCCAGAAATGGTCGAGGGATAACCCTAGTATTGCAAGTGTCCATTCACAGTCAACCCTTTGCCAAGCAACTAAGGTAAATGTAAATTCAGTAACTTCACTAAACTTACTAACTCATAAACTTTGACATTTCTGAGTGTTACTTTGTGATGTAAATAAAAAAAGATTTATCACTTTAACAGTCAGTTTATAATAGAGTTGCCAAACGTCCTGTTTTTCCAGGACATGTCCTAGTTTTTGTAGTATCCTGGGACGTCCTGAATAGTTTTTAAGCAGTGTCTTGGGTTTTTTAATTTAAAAATTCGCGCGCCTCTTTTGTCTAGTTTAATAATTTGAAAAATATTAGCACAAATTTGAATCCTACTCAAAAAGACGACAGCTTAAACGCCTTGCGGCTAACATATTTCAAGCAATGCATTTCTGAGGAACAGTATGCAGAACTACGGAAAGTGGCTGAATATGTGTTTAGTATACCGGGTCATAACGCTAATGTCAAGAGAGTCTTTTCCCTCGTAAATTCACATTGGTCAAAAGAAAGAAATCGATTACTGCCAACAACAGTAGCTGCAATCATCAAAACTATATATAACATAGATATGAAGTGTAACCAATTTTATGATTATTTGTTAATACTGAAGGTTTGTGGGATTGAAAAGTATAGTAAAAATTAATAAGTTTGTAATATTAGAATTTATTAGATACTATAACTAACATAATAATAAGTTTAAAAAATTTGTTACAAACTGCAGTGTTTGTTTAATATATTAATTATTAAAAAAATTACCACCTAGTTTTTAACTCATATAATTTTATTCAAATAGTTTAATTAAAAAATATGATTATTTTAATTACTTGAATTTCATTTCACTTATTTTAACTACATATTAATTTAACTGTTGCAACTCTCTTACTGCATCCTGTTTTTAAAAAGAATTGTCTTGGATTTGCAACTTCAAATCCTGGTTATTTAAATTTGGGGTTGGCAACCCTAGTTTATAATAATAGTAAAGATATTTATTTCATCTTTCCCAACTGAACTAGAAATAAAATAGGTGTGTGTGTGTGTGTGTGTGTGTGTGTGTGTGTGTATGTGTGTGTGTGTGTGTGTGTGTGTGTGTGTGTGTATGTATGTGTGTGTGTGTGTGTGTGTGTGTGTGTGTGTGTGTGTGTGTGTGTACAAATGTGTGTGTACAAATGTGTGTGTGTGTGTGTGTGTGTGTATTATCAATAAGGAGTGGAAATAAATTTTATTGAAGAAGGTACCTGAAAGCAATCTCCAAATCCCTGATTGTCCGCAGCGTGGTGACACGATCCCGCACCGACTTAGGTGCCGATTTAAACATTTGCAATTTCCTAGCTTTAGCACCTAAAAATAATGGCAAATATTTTTATTGTATAATTTTCTGATCTGACCAAGTGCAATTAGTATGTAATACTGGCTTTTGCAACGGAGGAAAGACAGTCAAGTCGATACCAATTACGACATTGTGTAAATTTAGTACTCCAGCGAAAATTTTGCTTGAATCTAGCCGACTAAACGAGACTACAACCAACCTACAAGAGATTGCAGCCACATCGCAGCATTATGCTGAGCCCTAGCGATGAATCTCTTGATAAGGATTACTTTGAAATGAAACATAGTGCTGTTATCACAATCAGAGAAAACGCCACCTTTCTGCAGAAAGCACGCTACTTTTAACTACGTTTTAGCAACCGTGCTTGCTGCAATAATCGTTTGCCATGAGGCGGGCCGTATGTTTCTATGCCGCTTAATAGAAGAAAAGAACTGACCTCACGGTCAGTATTCCCTTGATTACGTGGCATGTGCGCAAAGCTCTCAGTTTTCCCTTGAGGACGTGGCATGAACGCAAAGCTCTTCTTGTGAACTACACGACTGCTTACCGTCAGATAGTGTAGGTACCTATTTTGACTAGGCGGAGATCTCTCCCTGCCGAGCGTGATCAACGCCATGCTCGGCGGCGAGAGGTCGTGGCAGGCAGTGGTCTCCTTCTGCGAAGCTGTAATGACGCAGAAGGAGACCGCGGAGAGGGTCAGGGAGAACAACCTCCTCGCTGACCCTCTCCGGCGCAGACGGACGTGAGCGAGAAGGAGGCGATTTGCCCGCCTTTTCGCTCCTGTATAGTGGGGTCACTGGTACAGAGTCGGGGGACTCTCTACCGGCTTGCACGGCCCCACACGTCTGGGGGATGGCCTTGGTGAGCAAGGCCTTTCCTCCACAGGTGCTGAGGCCCGGTCACCATCAGCCGGGCCAACCGCCGGGGCGGGATGGTGATTGCTAAGGCGACCCCATCCCGCCCCACTCCGTCGGCGGAGGGACTGCTCACCCCAGGTTTTTAGTGTGTATACCGACCCCCTTCAGGGACGGAGAGTCTCACATAACCACCCTTCCCCCCCGGGGGAGGGGGTATCCATAAAGGATTATCTTGGGTCGAAAAAAAAAAAGGTACCTATTTTGACATGCAATAAAAATAAAAATAAACTGACCAGGAGCCAGAAGACACCTCTCATAGTATATGGGCTGTTCGCCAGACATGGTCCTGACATAAGCCACGTGTTCGTCAGCGTCGATCCGCACGATACACCAGCCGGTCGCTATCGACACCGCGGGGCCTCTCTTTTTGCGGTAGAACTTGATTGGGTCCATGAACGACAGGCACTCGGCTTCAAACATACTGTAATATACATAATATAATCATTATTATTTATTTATTTGCTTGAAATGTGGTACACAAAGATGTTACATATAAATTAGACCAATACACATTCACCCGTAAAATAGATATGCAAAAATATACATATGTGAATTAAACTATCAAATGACATGTCTATTAACTAATTATGAAAAATAAATTTACATTCAATTATTTCATTATTTCAATAAACAATATAACATGTTTTTATCAAATTACATGTCAAATTAAATAGAATTCTCGTTTTCATGTCAGAATAAATATGAAAAATAAAAAATTAAATGAAATTAGATTAAGTTAGTAGAAATAATTAATAAAAAATATAAATAAAAGTCATAATACAATGTCCCTTAATAGGTACAGAAACGACAAGAACTATTACTTAAAAAGTCCTTAATGGAAAACTTTTAGTTTTCCTGTATTAGCCATTCCCGCAAAGCACCACAAAAGTTCTTATTTGGTAAGTTCACTATAGACTTGGGCAAGGCGTTCAAAATGAGATAAGATAAGATAAGATAAGATAAGATAGTTTATTTCGCAAACATGGGTACAGTACATGATCTTAAATAAAATTATACAGGTTCAGCCATATTTTACCATTAGGCATGCGAAAGGTACAATACCAACAACATAAATTAAGATTACACAGATACACAAATTCGACACAAAAGTGTTTACAGTTAAAAATATTCAAACAAATACATTCCCTTTTTCTGCAAAAAATCTGAAATATTGTAATAAGCTTTATTAACTAAAAAGGAACTTAATTTTTTTTTAAATAATGATTCACTCAATGCCTTCCAAGATTTGGGTAACTTATTGTATATGAGTGGGGCCATGCAGAAAACACTCTTGCGCATAAGTGCCGTATTTGCAGTCTGCAGACATAATTTGCTACTATCGCGCCTATTTCGAGGGACTACATCAGCGAGACGCGTAAAACGATTTGGATTAGTTTTTACAAATACAGCTACTTCAAGAATATAAAGGCAAGGTAAGGTTAATATTTTAAACTGTTTGAAATAAGGCACACAACTATCGGTAGACTTTAATTTATACATAGATCGTATGCATCTTTTTTGGGATTTAAACACTGTTTCTTTCTCAGTTGAATTGCCTCAAAATATATATTAGACCATATCGTAAATGGGATTCTACTATACCATAATAGGCAGTAAGAAGTGCGTCTGTAGATAATATCGATGTTAGAGAACGTAGAGCATATGCGGATTTATTAATTTTTTTATTTAAAATATCTAGGTGCCTTTTCCAGTTTAACTTACTGTCTATTTGGAGACCTAAGAATTGTGTGTTTTCAACTTCTTGTATAGTATTGCTATCATGTTGTATATTAAATTGACGGTGCAAGGGTTTTCGTTGATTAAAATATATTACTTTAGTTTTATTTAAGTTTATATTTAAATTGTTACTATCTAACCATTTTACGACTGAAGCCAAAGTTCTGTTGATGTCGTTTTCGTATGTTTCTAAGTTTTTACATGGTATAGTCACGGTGCTATCGTCAGCAAAGAGTGTTAGTGGATGTTCTATAAATTTGGGAAGATCGTTAATATACAGAATAACTAATAGTGGGCCTAGTACGCTTCCTTGCGGTACACCAAAATTGACTTCACGCTCTGATGATCGATAAATTTCTTCGTGTTTACTTTTCAAATTTATTTGCCTAATTTCTGTTATCTGTTTTCTTTTCGTTAAATAAGATTGCATTAGATTTAATATATTGCCTCTAATGCCGTAAGATTCGAGTTTGTTCAAAAGGGTAGGAAAATGCACACAATCAAAGGCCTGCGTCATATCGCAGTTTGTATTGAGTGTGTGTGTGGCAGTATTGAGTGGTGCCATATACACACAACTTTTCCGAAATAATTCCAACTTGGGCACAGGCATTCTTATGGACAAATGGGTGATATGTCGCTTATTCGTATTGTCGTTGATTTCAAAAAGGTAATTGTGAGATTTGACAAATTTAGCCACTTCATAAATAAAGATGCTGGGAACAAAAGTTTATTCGATTTGAAAATTGGTTCACAGAACTCGGACCATTTCATGCCGAATAATGCACAAGCGCATTTTTATGCGCTATAAAAACTCTTTAAAATTTCACATGAGTTGCCCTATACAACTTTGCCATAACGTATCATAGAACAAATGTATGAGTGGTAAATCATCATGGCAGTTTGCCTGGATGTTATGTCTTTAACTTTCCGTATAGCAAAAACCAACTTCAACAAACTTATCTATTTTTCTGCATATCTTGTCAATATTTTTCTTCCACGTAAAATGAGCGTCTAAAGTTATTCCTAAGAATGTTGTACTATGTATGTATTTGCTGGATCTATATGTATACTGTTACCATGGAACTTATGGGGAATACTTAACAAAAAGTCTTTCCAGAGAGGTACCTATTGCATAACCATACCCATGCGTGTAAAATTCGAATACAGTTATGCAGATGCAGTATACTGCATTATGCAGCACGCGTATTTCTTTTTTCAATTTATAGTTAATGCTGCTTTGTTAATTACTAACCTAAAAAATTATCATTATGACATCATTGGTAAACAGCGTTTACGATTAGAAGTGTGCATCTGTATTTTAATTTGATTTAAATTCGTAAAATCAAAGTATATATTCAATAACTGGAATTATTCCGCGCGCACCTGCATCGCTACGTCATCTTGCACGTGCTACTATAACTCTTGCTCCGTGTCATAAGCGACAGCGTTTTAAAGGACATTTATGTTTCGGGACTATTATTTAAATTATAAAGAATTATTAAACACAGTGAAATAAACTATTAATTTAACAAGTGACAATACAGTGAAAGTTATTAAAGTATACCGACAATATCTATACCGTTTTATCGTTTCGCTTTGTTAATTTTACGAATCAATTTTATAAGTAATTTGATAAATAATATAGTTATTACAAACAATGCAATTAGTGTCAGTGCCCTATGATACGTAATAATTAAATATTAGTGTATAAATAAGTTATCAATTCAAAACTAAAAACACAATTTTATTATAACATATCAAAACAGTTATTGGTTAGAAAGTGAACTGTTCCGACCAAACGCGTAAGCGACAACAATTGCACCATACCTGTACTTGCTAGGATAGCGTCGCTTTCTGGAACTTTTCGACCAACGCGTCGCCCAGCTCAGCCAAATTATTATTATACGTAGTTCACTGCATTAAAAAGTAATACTGACCTACGATAACAGCGCTTACTAAACTGCAAGGTTGGATGATATTAAAAATTTCTTTGAAAATTCAATTTTTATTTCTCAAATATTGCCGAGAGTAGCACGCACTTCCTTACTATCCCAGCTCTGGATACAGAAAAGCAAGTTGTGTTGACCACGCCAGATCTTAATCACAAAAAAGAGGTGGAAGTACCAAAAATGACTACCAGAGGTAAACGTGTTCAACCAGAGAGCTCACTGGAGCGCAAATGGAAGTCATTCGAGAATAAAATTATGAACCTTCTCTCCTCTTGGAAAAGCGAGCAAGATAATTTATTTTTGAAATTAACTTCTGAAATTGCTGAGATCAAACTACAAAACGCAGAAATACAAAAAAAACAAATGTCGAGACCTTTAAGACAATTGAATTTTTAAACAATGAGCTCATAGCCAGTTGCACTTACTAATCGGTAAACAATTAGCGAGGTTAAGCAACGTTGGGTGCGGTCAGTCTATAAATGGGTGACTGCTTAGTGGTATTTCACCTGAGCGTCTCCGTGCTTCGGAGGGCACGTAAAAAGTCAATCCCGTTTGTTGCCAAATTGACAATTGCCAATTGACGTTAAGTCATGTCAGAGGCCTACGGGCGGCTTGAACAACTCTTGACAACAGGTTGGCCACTAACCACACGAATAGAATTGCAATGATTATGATTGCATCAAGAAAACACTACAGAAATTGGAAAATGAAAACTGTGAGTAAAATAATTATATTATAGAACTAGAAAAGAAATACAGATATACAGCGTAGCGCGCGTTCCTCATGTGTGGAAATAAGGAATGTCCCAACAACTGAAAAATAAACTACTGAAGACCTGACATCTATTGTTTTAAAAACATGCAGCACTTTACAGCTTTCTGTAAAACCACCCGAACTACGCGACGTGTATCGTATACCAGGGAAAAAAGGCACAAATAGGCCTACAGTGGTCGAATTTATAACGGTACCTCTAAAAAAACAGGTATTAGAAGCATCCAGGAAATTTAATAAAGGACTTGTTGATGACCTAACTAAAGGCTCGTAAAATAAAGACTTGAAATGGACTATAACAATTATAATATTGGTTCAAGACAGTATAATGTTGGTTAGGGCTCCGTACAACGAGAGTGCGCGCGCGTCGCTGACCGTGGTCGATGATGGAGTGACGTGCGGGGCCGCCGCTGCTGTATCGCCCCGCGCCGCACCGCGCCCTCCGCGCATTCCCAAGCGCCGTCTATGATTCACGCCTTGTCTGCGTGAACAGACTGATCCAGCTGCAAAACTAAATACAGGGCACCTTGGCTTTTCGGGTGAGTTGAAACCCATTTATCTAGCTAAACATCTGCCTGGCAGCCTGCGTCAATTATTTTACGAGGCTCGTACATTTGCCAAAAATAACAAATATAATTTTTGTTGGACAAAGAATGCAAAAAATTTTTCTTCGTGAACGCGAAGATATGCCTTCATTCATAATCAACTCATCAAACTGCATCGAGAAACTACAAAAAACGGAGTAATATTATTAATAAAGACTCTCAATCTCAACTAAATTTTACAGTTTTATAAAATATAAGTTCTTACATTACATAATTTTAAATTCTCACTGTTATTATTATGTTTATATTTTGATTTTGCTTCCTTTTATTATACTTATACTAATTATCAATCCTCACTGGTTATTCAGTGTTGTAATACTCTATAACATACTCAACAAACCGAAGTTTACATATTTCATTATTTTAACATTTCCTGAAGTCCATAAAAATTTTATTAAAAAAACTGTCTTCATTAAAAATTTATTGCATTGTCATACACATAAATTCTGTCAGGTAATCATTATTATTATTGTTATAGTGAAAATTCTTTACTTGCATCTTGTATTAAATTAAACGCCTTCAATATTATTATTTAGAGTACTTTCAATATAAAAAGTATTAAATAACAACACTTGATATACATATTCTAGATGAAATTGATCGTTTTGGTACAGCTCATTCTTATGTCTGCACACCTAAATCAAGGAAAATTGATTAAAAATACTCCACGGTCAATAAATATTATGCATTTAAATATACGTAGTGTAAATCGAAACTTTGATAGCTTTAGTGTTTCTTTTTAGCATAAACATATAGTGCGACATTATGTTTAAAAATTATGTTTTATCAGAATGTTGATTAGATACAGTCTCGTCGAATATACCAAAGCTAGAAGGTTGTGATTCGTATCACACGAGTAGACCAAGAAACCAAAACGATGGTGTTATTATGTTCGTAAAATCAGAAATACCACATTGTATTTCAAAACCTACCGGATGCTAGCTGCTTGGTCTGTCATTTAAAAAATAAAAACGTTTCTGTTTTAGGGATATATAATTCTCCCTGTATACGGTCTTATGAAAATGTTATACTAGGTTTAAATGATATACTTACAAGAATGTCTTTTCAGAATAATATAGTGATTATGGGAGACATCAACATCAACATAATGCCTAATGATTTGACCCAATTAGCAAATGAATACCTAACTATGCTTGCCTCTCTTGGATTTTTACACACACATCTATTCCCTACTCGCGATGACGCCTGTATCAATCACGTAATGGTTAAGTCCGATTTAGATACTGTAACATTATTGACACCGATCACAAGCCTACACTTATAAGCATGAACTGTAAAATTATACCTGCAAACCCTAAATTCAACCACAATGTGACAGATTATGCTGCGGTCACTTCAAAGATTGCTTCTGAGGACTTTATTGACATAAAGAAAGTACAAGATGCAAATATAGCAGCAGAATCATTAGAGTCCAAGACTGGTTCCATCATCTAAAATCATTCAAAGCTTGTATATATCACTTCTAAGCGCAGAATACTTAAACCTTAGATTACTAATGGTTTACTAAGGTGTATACAGCATAGCGACAATTTTGCTCGCAAACAACAAAAAGAACCCGATAATTATATTCTCAAAGTAACATAATAAATGACACCGCAATTTCCTTAACAAACTCCTAAAGAATTTTACAATTGTATATGAGAGAACTGAATTCGAAAAAGCTAAAAATAATCCGACAGCCATCTGGTAAACTATAAAATTAATATCGAATACCCACCGTAAAGTCATTAATTCTACAGAATTACTTAATATGACCCCAGATAATAAAGTCTCAATCAATAAAATTAATTATTATTTTGCAAATGTAGGCAAAAACTTAGCTGAAATGCTTAATCTGAGTGATTTACTCAGATTCAGCTCATCCACTAATGAATTTAGAAATAATATAGAATCAATTAATTCTTTGGTACTTCTATGAACCGATGAAACGGAGCTAGAAAGAGTTATCCATGGTCTACGTATGGATGCTGCTGTAGGTCGGGACGGCATATCGTCTAAACTTTTGAAATCTTGTCTACCGGCATTAGTGTCAATCATAACGCATATCTGTAATGGATCTATTACCACAGGATGTTTTCCTAAAGTATGTAAAAGGCTGTCGTACATCCTATTTTTCAAAATGGGGACAGGCACAGTGTCAAAAACTACAAACCGATATCCGCGTTACCAACAATCTCTAAAATACTGCGAAAAAATATAAACAACTGTCTCATTTACTTTTTAGAAGCACATAATCTTTTAGCTACCAACCAATATGGTTTTAGACGGGGCAAATCTACGGAAGATGCAGTTGCCTCTTTTATAGATCATACTATAGATAAATTATATAATAAAATGAAATGACTTAGTATATTTCTAGACCTCACAAATGCTTTTGACACTGTGTCGGTTCCTCATCTCCTACCGAAATTATAAGCTACGGGTATACGTGGACTAGCATTTAACATTCTTAGTATTACCTTTGTGATCGAACACAATGTGTAAAAATAAATGGCTTAGTAAGTGACAGTAAACCGGTGAGTTTCGGTGTGCCTCAAGGCTCAATTTTAGGCACAAAATTATCTTTAATTTATATAAGTAACTTATGCAACTGACTATCAATAACTGTTCAATATTTACAATGTTCAATATCTATGCTAATGACACCGCTTTACTTATACATGGTCATGATTGGGACGAGACATTAAAATACGCAGAAGAAGCTTTTAAAACGATAATGTGTTGGCTATCTAAAATATTTTAACTTTGAATCTAGAAAAAACAGTATATTTGCCTTTTTCTTTACAATCTACTTCACTTCCTGCTCCAAATTCACTAGTACTTAAAGCCCATATATACAGCCATAACTTGTACAATTTACAGTGTAATTGCCCACAGTTAAAAAGATTGGCCACCATAAAATATCTTGGAGTCGAAATAGATAACTTACTAAACTGGAAGCACTATCTTGCAAATCTCATCTCAAGGGTTCGTAAGCTAATCTACATCTTTAAAAAATTAAGACACTGTTGATTATAACACTTTGCACATGGTGTACTTTGCACTATGCCAGTCCTTGTAGACTATTGCATCACAACATGGGGTGGGGCACATAAGACACATTTTCTGTAATTCGAACGACCACAAAGAGCTGTCCTTGAAGTTTAAGGCATTTAAGCCTTTTAGATATCCCACAGCAGGGATCTACAGTAATTGTCAAGTCCTTACGATAAGACAACTTTTTGTTCTCGAAACAACTCTCCGAAAACATGGCTCCCTCCCTTTTGATGCAAGTGTTATCAACAGACGTACATCTCACATCAAAGTGTAAAAATAAATGAAATCTAAATAGTTTAATAATAATTTAATTAGCTTAAAAATTAGTAAAGTTTAATAGTAGTAGTAGTGTAACAATTTTCAAAATTTTGTAATAAAGTGTCAAATAAACAACGCGATAAAATCCGTATATAGCAGTTTAATTTCAATGAATAATATTCGCGTAAATAGAAGACAATATTTTGTTAATTTAGTTAACTTTCGTTAACTAAAATGGAAGACCATCGTTATTCAAGCCACGACCTGGCCAACATCCATTTTGTCTATGGATTTTGCAAGGGGAACGCTAATGCTGCTGTGAGAAATTGATAGAAATTAGTCTATAATTGTTGAAATCGCTTTTATTGCCGGACTTACGGACCGGGATAACAACAGCTGTTTTTAATACTTTAGGAATAATTCCTCCGGTCATACATATTTGAAATATATGAGTTAAAGGTTGGGCAAGAAAGCGTTTAAATCTTTTGATTACGTTGGTAGGGATATTATCCCAACCAACTGCACAGTGTCCTTTAGCCCAGAAATTACATTTTAACTTCGTCTATGTCAGTTTCTAGCAATACAAAGGATTTAAGGCTGGACGGCGGATACAATTTTTGGGGAGGAGATAAAAGTAGATAACCTGAGATGAAATTTTTTCTGCTAAGTTTTTGCCGACGTTAACAAAAAAGTTATTAGCTTTGTTGGCCACCTGTCGGGGGTGTGTCTGTGAGTAGTAACTCTAACGGAGGTTCCTGATTTTTTTGCAGAATAAGTACTGGATTTTATGAATTTCCAAACTAATTTGCTATTTTTGTCTGCCTTTTCTAATTCGGCCTTGTTATAGTCCAGTTTTAATTTCATTAACTGATTATTACAATATGTCTTTTGTATAGCTAGGCATGCAATTATTTTTAGGAAGTGATAGTTTTAATGTTAGTAGGACAGCTTGATGATCTGTTATATTTGAATTTGTGACCGAGTATATATGGATGAATTGTTTTAATAATAAAATGATCCAGACATGACCCACTTTGATGTATCGTATAGGTATGAGTCGGCAAGAGACCATGGAAAGAACAAATACTAAGGTAATCAAGTCCTCGAGAATCCATTTTTCCTGGTAAACTATATATCTGTATTTATTAATATCCCCAGTAATTATTATATTTCTATAAACGTTCAACTTATTTAAAACTAAATTGTGTCAAAACAAAAAATTGACAACATTTAAGGAAGAAAAAATTTAAGGGGTCTATAAATTGCTAAGATGACTGTGTCAGAATTAATTTTAATTATCAAACAGTTGCAGTCTGAGATATGTGATTTCTTTACGCTTACATTTCAATCATTTTTATATACAATGTATTCCACCGATAAGTGACCGGCAATAATTAAAATTACAATAAACTGTTACTTTTTAATGATGTACGTTAATCATTTTTCATCATTCTAAAGACAATTTAGATGCCAGATAGTTAAGCCTGACACAGTCAAATAGTTTATTTAACTAAAAAGTATGCGCAACCCATCAGGGTTGCGTTCAACCGGTTTTTACCTGCGAAAAGGGGACGCTATTGTTTATGCTATTTTTTGCTATCGAAACAAGGGCACTTTTGCGAGCCTTTTAACATTTGACACGTTCAGTGCCACTACGATTTTTATGATGTTTTCCCGGGTGCCGCATACATTTCACATTAGACTCACCAAGCGAGTCGCCGGCACTACAATATAAATTGAATGAACTCGCCACGCGAGTTCACTGGCATTATGTAAGGGTAAAATTTATATTTTGTTATTTTTGTAGCCGTCTCAGTCTTCGTAACGTTTGTATTGGAAGTGAAACGTGTTTGACGATTGTTCAGTGTGTTTAACTTATAAATATGGCAAAAAACTCAAAGGCTATTATAAAAGGTAAGTTTGTTTCGTAATTTAGGCAGTGGTTGTCAACATGTACAGTGGTTATTGTTAAGGTTATATTTTGTATTAATAAATAATGTTTCTGAATAGCAATATCACCCTGAATATTTAACGCTGTCTCCTAGTTCTATAACAAATTTCAACTAATATTATAAAGTAAATAAATTTATTTTTCTGTAAGTGTTTATAATAATAAACTCGAAAACTATTTAACCGGTTAGGCAAAATACAAAAAATTTACTAAAATCTTTTTACACATTTTGTGAAATTAGTTAATCACTAATCGGGTAAAATCGAAAAGCTATGACTGTCGTATCATGATATTAGACGAACTACTTTCATATTCAATGTTCATAATGTACAGTGATCTCCACATCAACATACACAAAATCTGAAGCCGTAATTTATCTCTTGTCAAAATTTTTGTGATACTTTCATTCTGTTTTAGATTCATAATATAAGTAAGTAGTATCCAAGCTATTGTGTTGAAGTTGTTGTCTAATGTTTATTTATTTAAATTTTGAGAACCGGCGGCAGTGAACTCTCCTAGCGAGTTCATGGCATTGTATAATTACTTTATTTCTTTCATATAAAAAAATGTTTGTATCATCCGAGCCACCATGTAATTGGTTAAATAACATCATATTAAATCTACACTGTAATTTTGAACAGAATATACGGATGCGTTTTGGAAATATTACCGAAAAACAACGAACTCGCCACGCGAGTCGTCGGCACTGGAATAAAATTAACGCGAACTCGCAGGGCGAGTCGGTGGCACTGAACGTGTTAAACTGTTAGAGATACAAAAACACAATGTATAAAACACAATGTATGAAGATTATTTAAGAAATGTCCTGTAAAGTCATAAAATAAAGTAAAATAACCTAAGTCAAATGGGTTTTTTAGAGTTTTGTCAGGTTAAATAAAAAAAAGATGTATTAGCGATTTATTAGCGAAAACTTTGGATTATACTTACTTTATTTTAGTCATTGGATGCAAATTACTTCTAAATTGCTTCAGTTCTGTTAGTTAGAGTATGTAGCTATTAAATAAAATCAAAAAGGACAAGATCAGTCGATGTTTGTCGCAGATATCGTCCAAATAGGACAAAGGAGAGAATTTTAAAAAATAAAAGTAAAATTCGATTATAAAAATGTATACAACTTAGCGATTTTTCTCGATAATTTTACGTATATTTTTATACTTTTTCGGCCAGTCACTTATCGGTGGAATACATTGTATACTACCACGACATCGTTCTGGTTAATGATTTTCTCATTACTATGTACCTTATAGCCATTAAGGAACGATAAACTTGTTACCTGCTTTTACAAACAGCATTCTGTTAAAACAAGTATGTCACAAATTATATTTATAGTGTACAAGAGTACTTCGAAAGCAGTTATGTTTCGATGTATACTACGGAAGTTTTGAGTGAGAATCGTCAAATTTTAACAGATTTGAGTAGAAAGTTCTTACAATTTTCTAAACCGCACATTTTGTCTTCAGATACAGAGAAAGAGTCGAGGTCATTAATTATCTTATTAACCATAACTTATAAATACCTTTGTTGTGCTTGTTACCATGTGGTTACGGCGCTCTTAGGCGCTTACTTAGTCGATGGAATGTATGTATTTGTCTTCGGCATACTTCTTAGCAGGGCAGCTCATATCTCCAGTTTGGTGGGTACAAGGTTTTATTAACCTCTAACATGTGGCACACGTCGCAGGGGCAGATTTCTTAGTGCATTCCTTAATTAAATGTCCTGTCTCGCCACAGTGACCGCAAGTAGGCCTGGTTTCACGACAGAACTTGGCTGCATGCCCGTACTGCTGACAATTGTAGCACCTCGTTACTAGGGTGAAATCTTTCACCGGACATGATGACCAATTTATAAACACTCGTTCTTGGTTTATAAGGGCTTTTCGAACGCTGGATGGTACTTCAACTATATAAGGCGGCCTCGATGGCGTAGTGGTTAGTGTAACCGACTCCCATGCCTGAGGTCGCGGGTGCGATTCCCGCGCGAGCCAAACATTTGTGTGCATGAACATGGATGTTTGTCTTGGTCTAGGTGTTTCTATGTATAATATGTAAGTATTTACAAAAAAAAAGTATATATGTATGTTTATCCATTGTCTAGTATCCATAGTACAAGCTCTGCTTAGTTTGAGCTAGATGGTGTTGTGTATATGTGATAGAATATTATTATTATTATTATTATTATTATAATTACATGTAGCAGTATCCTTTCTTCCAGACTTATGACTTAGCTTAACTGAGGCAAAGAACGAGTCACATGTTTGACCAGGAAATTTGGATGTCAGGTTCTGCTCAAAGATGCACTCGAAGATCTCTCTCTCACTGAGTGCAGTAGGTACGCCAATAATGGTTATCCTAGGACGACGTTTAACTGTCTTTTCTACAGTCAGGCCTGATGAAATCAATTTGTTTGAGCTTCTTAATTTCTCGACGTCCTCTTTGGTGCTAATTTAAACTCCACCGTTTTTTACTTTCCTAAGACCAGTAGTTCTTCCGGGGATATGACAGTTTGTAGTAATGCCTTGGTGTCATCACTCGATTTATTTCTATCGCTCCGGTAAATGACTACAGAGCTAAGATTGGACGAACGAACAAAGTTATTACCACCTTTCTTCACAATATCAGCAAAAGAGCTTTTTCAGAAGGAGGTTTGCAGCTCACTTCAACTACATCTTTGAAGTTCTCGATTGTTTCGGCAATCTGGTCTTTTTTCTGGAGGTGCTGGATGACATCATGGGTCTGGATAGCGTTTTGCTTCAAGTACTGATAAAGAAGTGCTATGTGAGTGTGTTCCGTGGGTAATCTTGCGGCATAAATTGGTGACCCCATCTTTTGCTCACTGTTCATTTTGCTTTAAGCTGCTATTGTGCAATCTTCACTCAGGTATTCGTCGATTTTAAATACCCATCTTTGTAAATCGGCTGTAGGAAGAACTTCCGGTGGCGCTACACTATCGGGCAGGATTTCGTCAATTGGACGGGCTAGTGGCGACTGGGGT
The DNA here is from genome assembly GCA_930367265.1 of Catocala fraxini. Classification (NCBI taxonomy): domain Eukaryota; kingdom Metazoa; phylum Arthropoda; class Insecta; order Lepidoptera; family Erebidae; genus Catocala; species Catocala fraxini. The sequence goes on from OV884045.1 coordinate 19,064,111, forward strand.
GGCAGGGGACTTCTTCGCAAAAGTTGGCTGTGGCGAAATTGACTAAAGCACGAATTTGGCATCATTTTAAACTCTTGTTTGATTATATAATTAATGTCTTAGTACATATTTACATTTAAATAAGCGCAGATAACAAAGTGCTGATGACAAGAAATAATTATTATAGTATTGCTTTATAATGTTCAAATGCAGCGTAAATTCATAGAAAACACGTCCGCGTCGGATAGATTTATACTATCGAATAATAATAATAATAAAAACTGCCTAGCGTGATGGATAACACTTTGCGGGTGGTACCGTCTGATCGACAATAGACGCTTAGATTATATTAAATAACACGAGCGGGGAGGGAGGTAGTGTAAATTGGGTCCGTGCTCTGAAGTTAACTTTTTTGCAGTCTGTTACATGATTTCTTCACTAACTATATGAACTTTTCGATTAGGTCCATTCTATTGGTATTAGATACGTACGTTTTCCTTTTCTGTTCGTTATTAAGGTAGGTGAGTTTCGTTATATCAGGAGGGTCATTGTTCCACCACATAAACTTCGACATTGGTGGCCTCCTGTATGGCACAATATCCTCTTTTGTGACGAAAAATACCTGAATAAGAATATTAAATTAAATGAGATTGTTGATTGACGAACGTGACTGCTAGAACTGCGCATTAAAGTGAATCGTACGATTTTATAAAAATATTATATGTCGTGTTGTGCATCACTGCAGTGCAGTAAGTACACTTCAATGTTTGTATAGTCGACTTCAATCCATTGTCGGCTTCGGTGGCGCGGTGGTTAGTGTAACTGACTGCCACGCCTGAGGTTGCGGGTTCGATTCCCGCACAAGTCAAACATTTGTGTTCATGAACATGGATGTTTGTCTTGGTCTGGGTGTTTCTATGTATAATATGTATATATTTACAAAAAATAACGTATATTTGTGTGTTTATCCATTGTCTAGTACCCATAATACAAGCTCTGCTTAGTTTGGGCTAGACGGTGTTGTGTGTATGTGGTCGAATATTATTATTATTATTATTATTAGGATGGAAATATATACAAACCAAATTGATGTTAAATTTGTTAAATTTATCACATAATTACTTACTAAATGGAATAAATAACACATTTATCCATATTTTCAAAGTTTTCATTTGATATCTTAGTGTACTTTAAAGCAATTGGCGTTTGATTAATAAATAATTATTTGATTTGAATAATCTTAGACAAAAGTGAGGTTGTCAGATGAGAAAATATCTATAACTAGTAGTTTTCCCGCGGTTTCACCCGCGTAAGTCCCGTTTCCGTGTGAATATCGGGTTTCACCCCTTTCACCCCCTTCGGGGTGGAATTTCCAAAAATCCTCTCTTAGTGCTCTCCTACACTCTCCAAGGAACATACATGCCAAATTTCAGCTTCTTGCGTTCAGTAGTTTCGGCTGTGCATTGTCTGTCAGTCACTCAGTAACGGAAGAGTTTTATATATATAGATTTATGATTGCATAAAGCTAAGCTAAGCACGACAAAATAAAAATAGTTTGTCTTAAAAAATTTTGTTATTGATAAGTCAATCGAAACTTGTTCAACAAAATGAAAGTTAAAATTATTTTGCAATAAGATACACGGTATTTATACTCTTTGCGCTGTAGCATGGTGCGGGTGACAGTTTCAGTAAGGTTTCGTTTCAGTCTTGAAAGTTGCCGCGATTTAAAAATTATGACTTAGTATTTCAGCTGAACCACATGCGTAATATATTAAATCATTAATTACTGTAATAAATTAAATTAAACCCAACCAGAATGTTGTGTCTACAAATAAAATCTAATGGAAAGAAAAATTAAGCAAAGTGTTATGCGTATAACGTAACGCCATAGACGTATTTAGTGATGGGATGTACTGCTACGATGGATAGTCAATGTTTTTTATAATAAATAATTAATATTGGGCGTAGTTCAATTATTATTGTAGAAAGTCTATAATTATATTAATGAAACAACAGAACATATATAAAAAAATAGATTTTATTCGTCTAAACTCATTTCAGAGTCAGGAACATCTGAATTGTCACTAAATTCATCATCTGTATCTGTGACGGATATTATTAACAATGACTCCATTATATTGTCAATATGGATGTCACGATCCCAATCAGACAATGTCCCTTTTTGTTTTATTCACAACCTTCGACCAGTCTTCAGGTTGAACATTGTTGATGGCCTCTTGTAATAGGGCCAACATCTTATTTGCCGTAAATGGCGGCGAAGTTATTTCTTGCGGCGTGACCTTTTATTTGGGCCCAAATTAACTCAATAGCGTTATACTGGCAATGGTAGGGTGGTAGTCGAAGGACCTGGTGGCCTTTTTCTTTTGCCATTTCGTCCAGAGCATAGGTAGGAGTTGGTGGCTTATGACGCCGTACTAAGGCAATAAGCTCTGTCTTTAACATTTTTATAACTGCTGTAACTCCGTTTTCATTCAGCCACTTCACCAACTCGCTTTTGCGGTTGGATTGGTTTGGGGGTTTATTAACTTGTACCGAATGGTAAGATGCGTTGTCCATTATTATGATCATAGGCTCTTTTAAATTATTTAATAGACCTATGAACCAATCTTTAAATTTTTCGTAGTTCGTCTCCTCATGATACTCTGTAGTTGTTTTTGACTTAAAAGCCATCAAACTATTAGGGACGAATCCACTTGCTGTACCTGCGTGACAAATAATAAGGCGTTCGCCTTTGCCCTCCGCCACTTTGGTACACGATTGTGCCGTATCGTCGGTCCAACTTTTACCCATTGTGTGGTTGGTGTTTAGCCACGTTTCATCCAAAAAGACAACTTTGCTCCAATCACTTATGTTTTTGGCCTTTCTTAAAAATGAACATCTTGCTAGGGCAATGTCAGTCCTCTCCATAATAATCTTCCTTTTGTTAACTTTTTTGTAAACAAAGCTAATATATTTTATAACTTGCCGCAACGAAGTAGTACCTCCTTTGAACAAGTCAGCCTCTTTTAATGATTTTAGAAGCTTGATTGATGTGGGTAGCTCCATTCTTCTATAATAATCATAAATATGATTTCTAATAGCAATCGTAGCAAAATCATCTAAATCTGTGATTGGCTTCACCTTGGTTCGCTTTTTGTTGGGTGTCGATAATTTATTTTCAGACATTCCATTTTGGCCAATTTTCTCACGTGTTATACGCGAAACAGTATTGCGGCCAATATCAAGAGCTTCGGCTACTCGTTTTACAATTCGATTTAATGGTAACAACGGTCCATTATTTTGTTGTTTTCTTTCAAAGTAGTCTCGGAGGTGAACAACAAGCTGCCTGGCCTGACTACCCAAAACAGTTTTTTTTTGTATGCTTTGGCATGGTAATAACAACAAACTCAACAAACTTTAACAAATAAAGAACAAACTATAACAAATAACAATTTAACAAAAATGAAAACAATCAATGAAATAGCAATAAATACGTGTCACATACAAGGCGCTAGCACTCGTACTGACAGCATCGCACCAGTAAACAAAATGGCCATCGCGCCGATGCGTTATAGAGCAAAAATGTTGTCACGAAAAAAAATCATAAACCCGATTTTGATTATTTTATATAAGGCCAAGATATTATTATGTACCCATAAAATATATATATTGACAAGTTTATACACGTAGTTACACTGCACAACTGAATAACACACTAATTTTCATAACACTATTAATGAGAACTAGATTTATGCTGCGAGTATTGTTAGTGATAAAAATGAAATGCATAACGTCACATCCCTAGTGGTACTGACAGATGTCAACGTCATACAGGCAACTGTCACCCGCACCATGCTACAGCGCAAATAGTTTAGAGGAAATTAAAATTTAAATTAATCTGTCAGTAACAATTACTAATTATTCCTTAAGTTATTTAATTAACAATGTAAAATTATGTACCTTTCAAATGATTTTTTACTGTATATCTACTATATTCTGTTTGGTGAACTGCAGACATCGAATGATGGCCACAATTATAGCGCGGTAAGATATAATTGTAACAGTGTGTCATTTCTAAGTCATTCGCTGCATCAAATGGAATGACTCGATTAGGTAATTAATTATTTACAATTGACGCTACAATTGGACATCACTAAAATGTCTATGGTCATGTCAATGAACCGTTTGTATAGATAGGTACAGTGCGACATAAAAGAGTAGACATTAATTATTATGAGAGAACTAAAAATTTCAACATCTTGCCACACTATACATGAGTACACGAACTGTCAGTAGTTGGCGTCTTATGCTTGTTGTCGAAGTATTTTCGTAACAACATTAAATTATTTGACAATTATATTATATCATTCTACACAAACAAGAATAAAGTAAAACATGCTGGTTCTCGTGAAATCATTTATAATGTTTTCATACCGTGTTTAGCATAATTTCAATCCGGCAAAATGTTATCTGGTTTGGACAATGTCTATAAACGTACGGCGGATTTTATCGGTATGTAAGTATTATATCTTGTACTAAAAGTGAATTACTACCTAGTACTGTATAAAACTAATGAGATTTTTTCCTAATTCTTAATTATTTTCTATGATTTTCACTTATTTTAGGTTATGTTTACAAGTAGAAAATTGACAGTATTATTGCTGATAACTAAACCTGAAATTAATAATCTTGACACTTTTAACATGTTTTTATATCTTATATTTAAAAGTGACGTTTTGTTTGTTGTAGGTACTTAAATCAAAAAGCACGGTGCGAAGAATCGTTAAGAGAAGTGATGGAAAATTTTAAACACCGGCCAAAAAAGGGTCGCCCATCAAACAACTTAGACGACTTTGATAAATACTTTTATACATTTAAAATAAATTTAATATACAACTGTTTACGAGGAAGTACTAAGTTTAGTACTTGCTACTAGCTGCCTGTGTAATTGTATGGAGGGCGCTGACAACTGTCACACAGTATGCATACTAGTTCAGTTGTCAACGTGATCTAAATGGATTACAAAATACATTTTTGTTGAATCTTTGTCTAGATCCATTTTAAAACTGTTGTGTTGAACCAATAAAATATTATTATTATGGGTTACAAAATATTTCAATTCTCAGCTTCGATACTGGTGGGTGTGAACCTGTCACGTTTTATGCCCCGTGGGTCGGTTTATCGAATATTGTTGTAGGTGTCTGAGTAGTGGATGTTAGAAATCGCTGGACTATAGAGCAAGTATCGATGATAACGGATTTCTGTAGTTTTTATATGAATTTTTATGTAAGTATAATTCTTTTAGTGATGTATGTAGTGACTTTGGAATGAGTCCTGTAGATGAAATTACGATTGGAATAATTTTAAATGTATGCTGATGCCACATTTGTCTTATTTCGTCTGCTAATGGTATATATTTTTGAATTTTCTCCGTGTATTTTTTCTAATAATTTTAGAGTTTGGTATTGATCTATTAGGTATGGGATTTTTTCTTGTTTGAGTGTAAGGGTGACGTCTGGTCTATTATTTGTAGTTGTTTTGTCTGTTATAACGTCTCGATACCAGTAAAGTTAAGCGTATTCGTTGTTTAGTACGTTTTTTGGTTAATATTTATAATATGGTTCTGTTTTTCCTTCTAGTTTATATTTTATAGCTAAGAGTGAATGAGTTTGTTTTGCAACATTATTGTGTCTTTCTGTGTATTGTTTGTTCGCTAAAAAGGGGCATCCTCCTGTAATGTGGTCTGTTGTTTCTTGATAATTATATGATTATTATTATTATTATAAATGTGCATTTTTTTTATACAGTAAGGCATGAAAAGCCAACAATAAATAAACTTTTTTGACTTACTTGATTCAATGTTATTTATAAATAAACATGTAAATGCACATTTTGTTGTTTTATTACACAATTCATAGATCTTAGTTGTATTTGATTATCAGCTACATAAACAGGCGATATCAGTCTTATAAAATTAAATAAATGCTGATTAGAATGTGTTAATTGAGTTTTGTAGACTTTCAGCCAATCTTCGTTTTAATTAAGCATGGAAATTACAGCTACAATAATATAACTTTACTTATATCCATATATATTCTTTGATATATATAAGTTATTATTTTGTCGTCACTGTTATAAAACTAGTGATAAATCACGGTCATTTATATTACACTGAGTCTAGTTACGATAATTTTCTCTGTGGTTGTGCTTTTTTTCTCGTGTTATATGTAAATGACGGCGCGGGAGTGCGCTGTCAACACAAATGTAGCTGTCAAACTTGTCAACTTCAAGAGTGACTCGACTGTCAACCTCTCTAGCGGAGCGTCGTGTCTATGGTAGCAGGGCGACAATCTTGACTCAACACATTCGTAAGGAAGGCCGCCCGCGCACCGCACCTGCGACGAATCGCTTTTAATCAGAGCTTTGTTAGTGAATTATTATCAAGTGAAATTGAATTCTAAGACTAATTAGTTCGACCTACGTGTTTGAGACAGTATTTTAGCTTGATCGTCTACCTAATTTGAATTACTTGTACAAATTGTGTGTGACTGGCAAATACAACTGATTTGTGATAAAAGAAGACTTTTTATTCGGCTCTGATCCCTGAAGACGCCCACGGTATCCACGATGAGTTCTGATGAAGGCACTCCTGCGCTTACATCAGAAGTGGGATCCAATGAACAACAAAATGAGACGCCGCAGCCTAATATGTCATACGCCGAAAAACTTCTAAGCAATATGGAAGCAATGATTGCTCGTGTGTTTACTGTTGCGCAACAATCACCATCTATGAGTGCAAATAAGACAACATTGCTAAAGTTTGATCCAGACGAAGCGAATTCGGACATTGAAGGGTAGTGGTAAGGTAACCGATGTAATTGTGCACAATCTGCGTCTAGGAGGAGTCGATCTACCGACTTTACCGATTTACCGCTTTGACTGCAGCACTCAAAGGACGAGCAGCTAATAGTATTACTAAGCTCAATTTGAACGAGATCACCTGGAGTTTCGTTAAAGAGTTTTTACTTGCGAGATTTTCGAAACCGAAACTTGTGCAGGACTACTTTGATGACGTGTTACGTTTTCAAATCGGTGTTAAAGAGACTGCATCTGAAGCTGCTATCCGATTGTGACACCTTATCGAACAGATCCCTACATGTTCGATGCCCGAATAAGTGATTGTTGGGTTTGTAATATCAGTATTCTGTATTGTGCCAGATGGACAACATGATACGTCGTGAACTAAACGCGCAAACCGTCACTTACCGAGCACAACTGTTTCGAATTCTTGGTGGAGTTTCACTCAAACGACGACTGGATACTGAAGATCAAGCAGCCGAAGCTAAGCGACCTCGTATGCTCAAGAAATTTACTGGCAAATGTCACTACTGTGGTGTAATGGGACATCGAATAGCTGAGTGTAGAAAGCGACGTGAGGACAAAAGCACGAAGCCACTTGAATCACGTGTTGCAGGGAAGAAATCACTTTCGACATGCTATACGTGTGGGCAGCTTGGTGAGCCAGTCTCCTTCTTATTTGATAGTGGGTCATCTTGTTCCTTGCTGAAGGAAAGCTTTTGTGGAAAACTTGGGGGTACTGTGCGTATGAGCCTCGCCTATCTCAGCGGTATAGGCGGTGATGGTATGCCATGTGAGACCCAGATTTTGTGTGATGTGATGACCATTGATCAACTTCCACTAAATTTGCTCTTTCATGTAGTGTCCGATAGCTTTATAATTGTTCCTATCATAGTCGGAAGAAATATTTTTGACAAGGGTGTATGTGTTAGGATTGATAATGACAAAATTACGTTTCATATACAGGAGCAAAATAATTTTTGCGAATCAAAATCAAATGTGCTAGATTTTGCAAAAATAGGATTAGGAATGCAATAAAACATTCTGAGTTATTGTGCAAATTAAAAAAAATAACATACAACATGTGGAAAGAATATTGTATGGAGATTTCCAAAGAAAAAGGTGTGTGGTATCGGGTCCTTCAAGATCAGCCCCCTCAAGTGCCTTGGTTTACCAACATAACTTTAAGCCGCAAGTACATAGTGCAAACACATAAGCTTCGTTTCGGGCACCATCCATCAAGGAAGTTTGCACATCTGATGGGTAAAGCTGACTCGGCAAATTGTGATATATGTGGTGTCATTGAAGATGTGCAACATCTGTTGATGGATTGTATACGAGGATCGTAGAAGGCGATTCACTGAAGACTCCAAAATAAATAATTATGATGTCGGGATATATCTAAGCATACTTGCAGAGCCGACATCAGAAATGGCGAGAATGCTTATTAAAATTCTTGACAGATAAAGCCATTCTGTCTTAAGGAGGCTGATATACCCATGGTTAAAGTCCCTAAAAACAATAGAAAAATAAAATGCGTATATTATATCGCTATAATATTATTATCGCCCGTTATATGCAGATTTCAGTCAGTATCGATATTCGTTTCATTATCGCGATAAGTTTTGTCAAAGAATTTTCCTTCATACTTCAATAGGGTTGAAACAGCAAATGTTTAATCTTATTTATTGACAGTAACATTGCCCTATTCACAAGTTCATTGAATCGACTTAACCAGCCTTTTTAATCTAGCTAATGTCACTCAAATAGATTATCTCTGGTTAGCTGCGACTGATCCTCTGCCAAATAGTTATGATATGAAAGCGTAACAAACAAACTCCTATTTTCATTAGTAATATTAGTTGGGAAATAAATTAGCAAAACTTGTGATATTATTTTATTATGACACTGGTAAAAATTCAAACATCAAAATTAGTGGATCGCTTGCTTCCTGTGTTGCCACATGTACGATGCTAGCGTCCTGTCAAGTCTTATGTCGCACTGTACCTTTTTATTTTGTTGTATTGAAACTGACTATACCTTTATTTATTTGATAACAATTGTTTTTCTTTCTTATTTGCATCATCATTTGACAATTACGCCGAATACTATACTTGAAAGATGTTCATCCTTATTTATACATCGCGGATTTAAAAGTTGAAAGTTGTTTATTTCGAATGTGGGTAACCTAACTTCTTATTGCAATAATAAAATGTCAAGTCTAGTATAAGTCAGGCAATCGTATCATGCTACTGAAGTCCTTTAAGTAGTTACCAAGATCAATTGTTCATTCCTTTATTGTGAAATATTAGAAAAGAATTGCCTTAGCTCTTTTGTCATGTTCCATGATGGCTCTGTAGGCAGACCAGCCGGCAGCACCAGTTCCTATGATGAGGTATTGCACGCATGCTGGCAGATCCCTCTCATGGTACGGTCGCTTTATCTTGCGACGAGGACGCCCTGCATCCAGATTAATGTGGATTTTTTAGCAGTTTTAGGACTGCTACTATATTATTATTAAACTAAGATTAATTTATATATTATGTGGACGTTACATAACTCAGGCTAAATTTCGGTCACAGCAGGCAACCTTAAAGGCGACAAGCCATCTGCTGATGAGATATAGAGCACAAGTATGTGCAGAGACACAAATACATTTTATTGCACGCACGCACGTATAGCCGTTGCTGTGCGTTCCGAGGCGTTGAGAGCGACATCGCTTAACTCTTATTAGGCTACTAATGAGAATTTTTTGGCAGAAATGACAATAACCTTTTTGTTGGCTCGCACCAAGACAATGGTAGCTGTGTACTATACACATGTTCACGTGTAAAGATTCTATAAATAAATATTACTTACATATCCGTTTATTTTCTTCTGATTTATCGCATTCATCTTTGAATAAATATAATCTATACAACTGAAACATAAGAAAACATACACTAGATATATCGCTTTTAAAAATGAGCAAACGAATACGGCATCTTGCAAATCTCGTCTAAACACTTATACACAATACAATTTAGATCTAGTCCACTGCGCAAGTTAGATATCTTTCAATCGTTATTATCTTTTATACAACAAATATAGCAACCACTAGCTAATGGTAAGCAATTACCATAGCCTATGATCGTTTGTAATACGAAACGTATCATTCACGCTTTGCCGACCTTAGGGAAAAGGAATCAAAGATGGGATGAAGAAATAGGAAGAATATAACCGACTCGGGAACTTTTATTTGCCAAGAGGTAGTAATAATGTTACTACTCTTACGCTGGATTCCTGTAAGAGACTTCTGGACGAGCCGACTTATTCAGATCAGCCGATTATAAACAGATAAACCTTAACTGAATAAAAAAAAGGTGTTTTGACGGTGATTGTGCAGAAAACCAGTCAAAATAATTTCTTGAATAAGCTTTCTAAAGACATTAAACATCAGCTCAAACTGTGCGTTTCTGAGTATTATCTTATTTGATTCATGCGCTGGGCGACTAACTGGCTGTAAGTATGTTTATTTTTGCACTATTCAACTAACTAATTGAAAGAATTTTTGAACAAGGTACCTTGTTCTAACATACCTACTTTGAACTATCATACGTGCTTGATACATGTACTTACCAAACCCAGAGCGCCGCAGAAGGTGATCAGTGCCCATAAATAGATCCAGGGGAAAGGCTTGGGCGGTGGTGGTGGACAAGGTGGGGGTGGCGGTACTAGCGGCACGGAACACGGCGGTTTTATCTTGGCGCAGTCTAACATGGGCTGAAAACCGTGCATTGGAGAACATAGTAGTAGAAAAATGTCCTAAGAAAACAGCTTGAATAGTTATGTTAAGCCAGCCTTGATTAAAACGGCCCATTTATACGGTAACAGAAAGTGAAGAAGGGTTTCTATATATATAGCAATACATATGCTACAAATGTGCCTTACCAGGTAAACAAAACAGCGATAGCATCACCGACTTCAAGAAACTTGCCTCTTCTGAATAGGCCCTTATGCAAATCATTAAACATGAATCATTACGCTTTCTCTCACCTGTCCTAAATATAGCTGGTTTATGTGAACTACCTTTCGGAAATAGTAATTTGAAGCAAACCAGAGGGTCTACCTGTTTACCAAGCACATTTCCTGACTTCATGCTACTATTAAAAATATCTTAACAGGAAAACTTAATTACACTTTTCCTACCATTAGAATAAAGATATGGTAATGAACTTACCACAACTAAGCTTGTTTACTTACATATCACTTACCTACCAGGTACATAGGTTCATCAAAAAAAAAGCATTGCAATTTGTCTAGTACTATTGTTGTAAACTTCTTTAAGGGCAACCACGGCAGTTGTTAATACAGAAATATGTTAAAGAACCGGGCCAGATATGACGACCTACAATAGGACATTTAGTCCCGGGCTACCACAAAAAAGAGTCACAACGAGAATTAGCCTGAAATTACTTCGAGAACTGAATCATTATATCAATTTGTTAAATAATTATTATTCGATGCATCCACTATTTAATTGCCTAGGGCCCCCAAAACTAAGTCTGGCTCTGGTGATTATGCAAAAACCAACTAATAATAATAATAATAATAGTTGGTTTTTGCATATCTGTTAGAGCTTGTCCAACTTAAAATGACGCGACCCTCTCTCGTATTTACGCATACACGCAAGTTTAAAATATGTACGCAACACACATATAAACACTATTGTAATTAGTCAATCAGTTGCCGGTTAGACTCGAAAGTAGGTGCACGCTTCATTCGATCGCACAAGTACCGTCAGCATGTCCACCAAAAGCACCTTCGGAGCCAGGTAAATAAAATATCACTTATTTTTATGTAATATTTTATTTAAATATTATTTAATTATTTATATATTTAATATTTGAAATAAATAAAAAAAAGTCTTAATAGGTAATCTCTCTTTTTAGGGAAAATAAATAATTGCGAATGTTTACCACCGAATGAAATATGAAGCGGAGAATGGAGTTGATAAAGGAGGAACAGGGTGTGATGTCCCTCCAACACAAAGGGAGGATCCTCCGACCAGGCTGGTTGATCGTGCCTGGTGAGCCGCGGCCCAACGGTTGATGTCGGGTGCTTGTATATATAGTTAGTCGCTGTGTAAACTCCGCTTGCGCGATGCAGGATTGTGACATCATTTGAGCGTATTTAGTGCCATCTGTTAGATGTAGGCGGAACTTTTTCGTCTGTACGGAGTCGCCACACTAACTGATGCTAGATGGCAAACTGCCAAAGCCGTTGGTTTTAGTGAATCCACGATTACGCGAATTTTGAAAGAAGAAAACCAAGCTAGTACGTCTAACGATACGTTAGAGAACATTTATAAATCTCCTAAAAAACGGCAAAGGCATTGTACTAAGTCCAAGTTAGATGATTTTGATATGGGTGTCCTTCGAAGAACGATAGCGACATTTCATACAGAATTTAAAGAATTACCAACATTAAGGAAGCTTAAACAGGTATTAATGGAAAGAATTAGTTTTAATGGCTGTTTAGAAACTCTACGTACTGTTTTGAAAGAATCTGGCTACGACTGGTCGAAAATGGATGACAACCGTAAAGTTCTAGTTGAAAATCACGACATACAAATGCTACGCTTTCAATATTTGAGGCAATTAAAAAAATATCGCGATGAGGGCCGATATATTGTATTCACTGATGCAAGTTATGTTCACACAACGCATATTCAAAAAATGTGCTGGAAATCAATAACAGGAGTATCGCCACTACAAAAATTTATCTAAAGTTATGCGAGTCATAATTGTTCACGCCGGTGGATGTGAAGGGTTTGTTCCAAATGCTTGTTTAGCGTATAAAGCTCATTCGACGAGTGGAGATTATCATGACAACATAAATCTTGAAAATAACAAAAAGTGGCTCACCCCAAAATTACTGCCCAATCTCCCAGAAAACGCTGTCATTGTGGTAGATAACACGTCATATCATAACGCCTTATCAGAAAAAGTTCCTAACTCTAACTCAAATATGCATGCCATGCGAACATGGCTTGCTGAAAAAAATATTTCGTTTGAAGAAACAATGAAAAAAATAGAACTGTACGACCTCATTTTAAAAAATAAGGATAGTTTCAAAAGGTACGTTATTGACGAATTGATTCGATCAAAAGGGTTTGAAATTTTACGACTACCCCCCTTTACCAACCCGAACTAAATGCCATTGAAAAGATATGGGGGATATTAAAGAACTACGTGGCAAATAAAAATGTTGCACAAAATTTATCATCCATTATGGCACTTATAAATGAACGTCTCGAAATGATTGATCAAACAATTTAGGCAAATGCATGTCGAAGACAGAAAAACAATACTCTCAATTTTTTGACATGGATAATGAATTTATTATTTATGTTAACGACTCTGATTCTGATGAAAACGATTCTATTGAGATGAGTGAATAGTGACACTTTACATACCTAATTCTAACTGCTGTGAATTATAATTGTAACTATATTTAAATAAATAATTCATAAAATATTCTTGCTTAATTTAGATACTCATATATGTATACTTAAGCACTATTTAATAATAGCAATAGCTATTTAATAAAAGCAATTTCTTTGCTGATTATACTTGCTAAGGAACGGTTGTTCTCGGATTTGTTGGTCAACTAGTTTAGTTTTCACCAAACGCGCGAGAAAGCGGACATCTTGTTTCATACAACAAGCCAGCGCTACTCCACACAGATAGCGTTGCCGGATTTATCACGCAACTAGTCGACCGCGACGTTCGTAAACAGATCGTAGATCACGAAACAGTTGATACTTGCACAGGGACATAATGTCGTTGTAAATATTAGCACTCACACATTTATATCAACTAGTGAAGTAGTGGGGCGCGTCATTTCAAGTTAGACAAGCTCTACAATCATTATTATACATGTGAAGTGGATCGATGAGACGAGTCGATAATCACACTAGCCAAAACCGACAGCGACGACGACATTCTTCATCGTCACTAGTGCTGATCAACTAGCAAGCTTAACAGTATAAACTCCGAGGCTTTGTATTACTAACAATAGCATACTATGAAGTAACTTAAAGGAAGAAACGTCTAGGTAATGCTCCTGAGTAGACTTCTATAAGAACAGGTATTATTTTATATTTTTATTAAGTAATGTAAGTAGAGCATATATCATGGCGTCACATTAAAATTTCAATCGGTGGCACGAAGAGGAAATTAAATTCCTTCTCGTACCACTGGTGGCACGAGTTGGTAGTACGACGAGGAGTAAGCCGTTGTTTCAAACACAAAGAATAATATCTAATAGACACTGATGTGACTATAAATGAGCAAATATTGCTATTCTATATTGCCATTTAGAAAGGTTATTGGGCATATTTGACCCGGTTGATAAAAGATTGCGTACAAAAATTAAATATATTCTAAATAAATCTTATTAATCACTCCTTTAATTCCGTAAAGTTATACTGTTTATATCAGGCGAGGGAAAAAATATATTTAACATTGAATAATATTAACGGCCTCGATGGCGTAGTGGTTAGTGTAACCGACTGCCACGCCTGAGGTCGCGGGTTCGATTCCCGCACAAGTCAAACATTTGTGTGCATGAACATGGATGTTTGTCTTGGTCTGGGTGTTTCTATGTATAATATGTATGTATTTATTTGTTCAAGTTTAAATGTTAATGTTTATAGTATATTATATTAGTATATATACATATTATTATTATTTATATTTTAATTATATATATTTTTTTTTTGTATATATTTTTTTGTTATTATTTATATCATCATTCTCTTGCCCTGGTCCCAATTTATTTGGGATTTTTAATGTTATTAGATATTACTATTTACATATTTTTCTATTTTTGTTCTTCTTTTTTAATGTTTCCCATGTAAATGTTTAAGTTTAGTTCTACTGTTTTTCAATTCTCCCATATTCTGCAAGAGTGCGACCTATACCATTGTGTTTCAAAGACAATTCTCTGCATAGTCTGCCATATTTGGTTCGTGTACGCCGTGGATCAAACGTCCGAACAAAATGCCCATTAACCTTTAGAAACACGCATGCACCCAACCATTGTACGTGTATAGTAAAAGATTAGAATCGGCTTGCTGTCGTGCATCGTGCCCCGACATGCTGTTTTGATTGGCTCGATGAGGCAAGAATCAAACGCGGTGAAGTTCGTAAGTTGCAAGAACTGTACCACGGGGATAGGTACCTATAGTTTGACCAAAACCGCTGTACCGTGCCTTAGGTATGCGTGCGGCGAGACGGGGGGAGTATCAGCCGCACCACCGTTCCATTAGTCTGCCGTCAACGCTCACGGCGGTAGCTAGCGTTGTTTGTACCGGATTGTCTATGTCAGACGCACTAGAGATAAATATATAAACATGGGTCGTGCGTTATCTCGTGATATCAAGACTTTTAAATTAGCCGAATATTTTAAGAAAAGAAAAGCAGCCAGAGAGACCTTTGAATATAAAAGTGATGCGTATATTGCCAAAATCGTGGCGGAGGCTACGGGGTACTGCGAAAAAACCGTTAGAAATGTGATAAAAGCGGGCAATTCATCAACTGAAAATTAGGGCCGATTGAAATTTAATTCACCAAAAACCAAAAGTTATAAAGAAAAAACATGTTGATGATTTTGATTTAGAAGTTATCAGAAAAAAAATTCATCAGATTTACGAATTTGAAAAAAGAGTGCCAAGTGTCGGTCGGTAAGTTACTATCAAGTTTGAAACAAGATGGCATATTAAATTGTAGACGAGAATTTCTAAGAAACCTTTTACACATAATGGGTTACCGTTTCCAAAAATACAAATCGAAGAGACATCTCCTTATAGAGCAGCCTAATATTACAGTGTGGCGGAAAAATACTTGACGGAAATCAGAAATTACCGAACGCAAAACCGCAACATATATTTCCTTGATGAAACATACATTAGTCACCATGTCAGCAAATGTTGGTTATCATCGTCCGAACCTGGAATTCACGCTGATATCGGAAAACGACGGCGTTTGGTAATTCTTCACGCTGGATGTCGAAATGGCTTGGTTGATGGTGCATTGACGATATTCAAATCAGATGCTAAGACCGGCGACTATCATGGAGACATGAACTTTTTATAAGTGGGTAGATGAAAAGTTAAAATTATTAGTTGTTGCCGGATACTGTAGTTGTCATGGAAAACGCGTCTTACCACAGCGTTCAGGTTGACAAGAAGCCAACCATTACAAGCCTCAAAATTGAAATGCAGAACTGGTTACGGCGCCACAATGTACGGCGCCACAATGTTGAATTTTCGGAAGCTATGACCAAAGCTCAACTGCAACTTCTTATCGACAATACACAAAAAGAGCCCGTGTACAGAATTGATGAACTCCTGTAACCCCATGGACACACTGTTCTACGTTTACCGCCGTACCATCCAGATTTGAATCCCATAGAGTTAGTGTGGGCTGATATTAAAAACAACATAGCCCAAAACCATATAAACTCTTCTCTAGATGAAAAGATAAACTTATTGAATAAATTGTTTTTGGACTTTACAGCGGCAAAATGGCAGAAATGTGATGATCATGTCCAAAAAAATGAAATCAATTACTGGGGTCGCAATAGTAGATTTGATAATATTATCGAACCATTAATAATAAATTTACAGAACGACTCTGATTCAAGTTCCGATGGCGAAACAAAAGAAAAAGTTGAAGCAGAATCTATGTCCGAATAACTGTAGTTAATTTAGTAAATATATTTTCTATTTGTAAAGTTAAACAATCTTCTTGAATTTGAATTATAAATTTAGTTTTTATTCATACCTGTTGTTTTAATTAAATATAGCTATTTTTCCGTTATATTTAATGAAGTAACTGTAATATAATAGACATAGTTAATTACTTAAATAAAATATTAGGTACACTGATTTAATTAATTCCATATCATGTTTAATAATTTAATAGCGTGTAAAGCCTGAAATTATATAGGGAATTTTAATAATTTAGGGGTTTACACGCCAGTCGTACTTTAAAGCTTTAAAATATTGTAAACCGACATCGTAAGATCTGTCCGACAATATCGATCTCATGTGAACTCATGCTCTTTATCTCGGCCCCCACTTCACCGCGCTTTCCTAAGGCGCGATACAGCGGTTTCGGTCAAACTATACCTAAAGTTAGAAAAAAGATGTGTAAATCAAATGAACGTGTCCACAAAACAAATAAACGTCTACTAAACAAATTAACGTCTACTAAACAAATGACTATCAGAAAGTGATCAGTCATCAATAGTACTTAGAAAAACCAGGTGCATGCGATTTTCGACCTTATTGACATTACCCAGAATTTATCATTTTATTAACGTATTAATGTCAAAGATATTAACGTATTAATGTCAAATGTAAAAAAACGTCTGTCTTGAATTGTCAATAAGGTCGAAAATCACATGTACCTGGTTTTTGTAAGCACTATTCGATGGCTCGATGGCTTTTCACTTTCTGATAGTCATTTGTTTTGTAGACGTTAATTTGTT
This sequence comes from Catocala fraxini, assembly GCA_930367265.1. Taxonomy (NCBI): domain Eukaryota; kingdom Metazoa; phylum Arthropoda; class Insecta; order Lepidoptera; family Erebidae; genus Catocala; species Catocala fraxini. The sequence continues at coordinate 19,081,487 of OV884045.1, forward strand.
TTGTCGACACGTTCATTTGTTTTACACAATTTTCTTTCTAACTTATTTTAGGTACCTACCTATCCCCGGACATAATTCAACCGTTGTACTACGGGTCATAATAATAAATAGCAAAAAAAATGTTACAACCGTTAAACCATGGGTAACTTTACTTCCCCGTGGTACAACCAGTTGTACATCGCAGTTGTAACACGGGTCGGGAGCGCTTTTTTGCAACAATAACATCAGAACCACCAACTCTTTAGAAAGTTGGCATAAAAATTAAATAAAGAAAATTACGAGGAAAGGTCCTGGGTTACTCAATTTGTTGAAAATCTTACTTGAAGATGATGACTAATTCTAGGCAATACATTCCAAAATATTTTATATTTTTTTGCAAGAATAAAAGGCAATATCATTAAAATCTACAGGGTCACGCCTTTTTTAGATAAAGTAAATGGGTGGCTCAACATGTGAGCCACTGACAGACGACGGGCAAAGATGAAACGGTTTTGACTTACTGTACTTGTACTTTTTTACTGTGTCATCCTGCTGAATCGCTACTGTCATATAAATCTGAATATTGGGAAAAAAGTTTCCACTGGACAGACCAATCTAACCATCAATCTGACAACGGGAAACACCGCTCCCGTGGACACCTGGGAACCACTTTGGGAACTAATGCCCTAGATTAATAAGTTTGTTTAGTCTAGCTTTATCCTTAGTGGCTGCCTAATGTTATGCCAGACAATAAGGATAATGTAAGGATTCATTTCATCTGATATCATTCAGGAACATGCGTAGTAATAAATAAAACCAATAGAATGAGCAAACATAAACCAAAAATATATTTCCAAAAACCATGCGACATTTCAGCGATAAGTTAGACTTTTCAATTTTTTTAAACAGAAATCAGAGCCCTGATCTACGTGATTAGTTTATTTGTCTGCTTTACATCCCCGCTTGAAAATTCCGACTGTTCCTGTTTCTCAGCCTCCTCCAGCAAAGCCATGCGGTCTAGTGGTCTCCAAGGTTCATGGAAAGCATACTTGTATTTGTTCTTTCCATGGTAGCCCAATTTCGGCAACACCTCTTTTACTACCTCAGTCAGTTTTCTCACTGGTTTATCTTTCCAGTAATCGGGGTGCACAAACGGTGAATTGCGGAACAAATCTTGCACGTGGCAAGCGTTTGATTGGAAATCGGGTGAAAAATTTAATTCCGGCTTTTGGAACAGCTCCTTCGCATCTTCACAAGGTATTTCCTGTCAAAAAACGTTACTATTCACTTCGTGACTATCGGAAGGCATGTGTTACAAGTGCGTTGGACGAAATTCTATAGCCAAGTACATGTAGGACTTAATTAAAACTATCTTATTGAATTGGAGTCTGACTTAAAAATGAAACTATCTTGTGAATGTGTTATGTATCTTTGAGTTCACTGTTTGCAACATACTGTTTATGTAGCGTATTTATCCACTGCGTACACCTATATCCACGGCAGTCGTCGGGTGTCCAGCATCATCGATTCACCTCTTCCCTTCCCTTTGCCTGCAAGCCTCCCGAAGAAACCCTTCAGTAAGCCCATGAAGCTATTATCTTTTTCAGGAGTCGGCTCGCAGTAGCCTTGTGGTTGACATCCGTACGGGCATTGACATGGCTGATGTTGACAGGCTTCTCGTTGGCAGCAGCCCTGCTGCTGGCCGGGGTTCTGCCGGTTAGTTGTGGTGAACACCTCGCCGCTCCACTGATGAAGAAAGCACAAGCTGGATTTCATTAGATACTTAATCACGATGCGGGGCTCTGATTTCGTCTAACGCACTATTGAACACTGTTTTTGTAATGTCGCAAGGTTTGGTCAAGTTGCTGTTAGAGTTGTGCATGGGGTACGTACCGTTGCTTTGCCGGGTGGTAGTGGCGGGACCACTACATCAGGGACTTTGATCCTGTAGGGGTCATAGTTAGGCGGCTGGGGATCCTGTGGGCACTCGCAGCGCCACATCGGAGGCGGTGGGTCGGATTTTGGCCACGGCTCGACTTTCTTGCCGGCCGTTTGTGCGAAGTTCTCGTATTGCCCCCCCCTATCTTTAGAATAGTACATCCGACTGACTGAAATTGAAATTATCGTTACCATTACAAACTATAGTGCATAAGTCAGCACTGACAAATTAGTGGACATGTTGCTATTAAATGTAGCTAAAACTAGTCATTACTGTGGTAATGTTACATAGATGGGGTACCTACCGACGCCAGTGAGTACCCGACCTATATTGCTGTTCAAAGCCATCACATTTTGGGTCATGAGTACAATTTGACCACAACATTTTGAGCTTATCATTCTTGCACCAGAACACAATAATTTATGTAATTTATTTAGTAGGTATTATTAAAAACACAAAATTTTAACTTGAATTTTCTAAATATAATTTGTCTACATTGTTTTTGTGGGTGTACGGTATCACAAGTTTGAATGGTTTTCTTGTTCTGACAAGATTTGAAAATTAGAATATCTAATTTATTACTTTTAAATCATTTATGGTTTTCTTAGGTCTGTAAGAAGGAGGTAGGAACTTAATACTCTGTCAGGATATATATTTTACTATGCTTAACTATGAAGTTATTATAACCAAAGTTTATAGTTAACGCGTACTGCGTTAACTATGCTTAGTTAACTTAAAGTGGTTTTATTATTTATTTATTTAAAAACATCATGCACAGAACAATATACCTATTGGCGGACTTAATGCAAAGAGCATTCTCTACCAGGCAACCGTAGAGTGATGTAGAGATAAAAAGTTTAGAAATTAATTGATTAAATAATTATTCTGAACTTTGGTTCCATCGTGATTTGCAGCGACGATGTGCGCCGCGCATTTCTCTTTGTCCGAAATGAGAAGGGGGCAACATGCCAACAACAAATTAAAGTTAACAAGTTTTTTTATGGGGACACGAAATCTGTATCACTGTGGTCTCCTGTAGTACACAACACGCTCCGTAAGGAATCTGCAAGTCATACTTACAAAAATACAACAAATTGAATTTTATTGCAATTTTCAATAATTTACATACATACATACATAGATTCACGCCTGTTTCCCAGAGGGGTAGGCAGAGACTACGGATTCAATAATTTAAAGTTAATATTTTAGGATATATCCCATTATCAAGGTGCTTTAGTATTTGGGAGGTGGAGTTCATGCCGTCATTATAGTTGCGAATTTTGTCACTGAATGTTTTTGATGTGGAATATAGCAAATGTATATATAGGAAGGGTAAAAGTAGAAAATGTAAGGTAGTATATATCGTGTTGTTTTTATCGTAAATAGCGTTATTTTAATATAGTATCTGCTTATGATCGATTTTGTACTTTATTTTACACACAAGAGCAAATACCAACAAAAATAATTCCGTTTGTGTTAACAGGATTAATATTCATTACAAGATCAGAGACTAATAAATATGTTAAATTTGTTTAAGAAAAAGAGGGATATCTCTCATCACCCTTAGACGGCTGCATTTAAATAGCGGTTACGTCACAACAATTGCCCCTACTACTAGATTTTAACCTGTGGTATGCCGGAACGTGGATCTACGCGAGACACAATGCTTTTTCTATTATGTCTGGTATTCCGGCATACAAGAGGTTAATCTCAAAAATTCTTCGTTTTGTATAGTTTAGGTAATGTAACGTAATGTAATGTTTGAATTAAATATAAAAAAATAGTACATAAGTCAACTACAATATTCTTGAAGGAGGCGATAAGCTGACGACAGGGGAACTGACAGCCTATCTGTTACTTTCATAGAGTTGACTCCGCACAGACGAAGAAGTTCCGCTTACATCTAACAGATGGTGCTACATACAACAAAGCGCTCAAATGACGTCTTACTATTCTGCATCGCACAAGTGGAGTTTACACAGCGACTAAGTATATATACAAGGTCCCGACACCAACCGTTGGGCTGCGGCCTACCAGGCTTGATCAACCAGCCTGGTCGGAGGATCCTCCCTTTGTGTTGGAGGGAAATCACACCCTGTTCCTCCACAGGACATATTTGCTATAATAGGAGTCAGGTCTCATGACGTCGCTTACTCACTTACCTCACTTACTGCTAGCGTCCAAAGTTTGTTAAACACCAGGTGCTGCACTGCTTACCTGTTGATATAAGGAGTTCGCATAGAGATTAAACATGTTCGATCTTAACTTGGGTATCAGAGCTCACTATAACAATACATCTCGAAATCTACTCTAGTAAGCTATTTCACTCAAACCGTATCTCATGTAAAAGTGATCAACCAATTTGCTGAATAAATAAATTTCATTTCAATTCTAGTTTCAATCATTTAATTGACGGCTTTACACCAGTACTTGAGAGTACAGATCTGGCGCTCTAAAACAATTTGAAGGCTACCCATGCACCTAATAAATGATGTGCTAATCTTGCACTGTAATTGGATGTGAACCCGTTCTTGAAGAGTGATGCAAATCAGCCTCCAATTCACACTATCTCAATTTAACCTCGGTTATCCTTCGCATGGCTTCCATAAAAATTGCAAAATCTTAACAGTACGACATATATTTATTCAATTTTGACTTATATCACCACACAAACTAGTAGACATAAATAAAACAAAATCTGTAACAAGCTTAAAACGATGCAAACACAAAATATTCGAACAAGAATGGTTTCGTACGTCTTTTGCACAACGGACTAAATGTTTTCTGGCTCCATACTTATGTGGCGACTATCCGCCACAATTATGTCTCTGGACCCCCGCCTTACAAATCGGAGTAAACCGCTCCGCTTATGGATATTGGGCCAGCCCTCGACCACACGGACGACGGGTGCGTGGGCCAACGCGATTGGCTAGCGAACTTACACCTGCCGGCCAGCGCCGTTCGACCTTCGGCGCGCCCGTGCATGGAAACAGACGACCACTTGACACACACTCGGTTCGCAGCTCTGTTCGAGAAAGTTCGCTTTGCTCTTGCTATTGTTATTTGCTATAATTGTTAATTTAATAAATTATATCGTTTAGCCTAAATATAAAATTCATTCTTCGCCTATCGTTCTTCATCTATGGGTTCGATTCCCGCGCAAGTCAAACATTTGTGTGCATGAACATGGATGTTTGTCTTGGTCTGGGTGTTTCTATGTATAATATGTATGTATTTACAAAAAAAAAGTATCTATGTATGTTTATCCATTGTCTAGAACCCATAGTACAAGCTCTGCTTAGTTTGGGCTAGATGGTGTTGTGTGTATGTGGTAGAATATTATTATTATTATTATTATTATCTATTATTTATTCTGCTATCATCGTCATCACAACTTCGTTTCGCCTTCTGCTAACGTAGTGCTTGCGCTTAGGTTCCGAGTTCGACACCCGGCTGAGTGAAAACGTTTAATGTGGAAAACGACCCCACACCTATATAATATATAAAAAATATAATAAACTCTGTAAGATGAAAAACAACATGCACGCAACAACTACGCACTTAATTTTACTTTCAAATCTGATATTACCGACTGGCTCTAAATTATACAGAAACCGAAAAACTGCTCATAATTGTAAATTAATATATACCCACTTACACACAAACACACACACACACACACACACACACACACACACACACATACACACACGCAAACACATAAACACATTTATATACGCGTGCACAATCTACCAATAATCATGACAGTTTTCTTTATTTCTTAAGTATTTAGTAGGTAAGTAAACTATTCGGCGATGGTGCGGAGCGCGAGCGACTGCTGCGCACGCAACCAGCGGCGGTTCATCTCAGAGCTGAGCGCGAACCAGGCCGAGGCAGCATAGGTGAGTCGGTTGAGGATGTCCGCCTTGTACACGCCGAGCTCTGCGCGGAGCGGCAATCGGGATGATAGCACGGGTCGCAGGAGAGAGCGCGCGGTGCGCTTTTGGACGACTACGTTGTTGACGTGGGGCTTCATGGAGAGGGCGCGGTCAATGGTCACGCCGAGGTATGTCTCCGTCGCGGACCACTTGATGTTCTCTCCCATAAGCTTCAATTGTGGCAGGGTTATGCTACCCATAGAGATCGCTTGAGTCTTCACTACGTTGACCGTCAGTCTCCAGTCCTTCAGCCAGCTGGTAAATGCGTCTAGGGTGCGCTACATCTTGGTCGCCGCATGGACACCGTTCATCAATGTCTAGATGTCGAGTCAATGGCGGGCGTCGCGATTGACTCGACGAGCGCTGGCCTGGTCTTTTATACACGGGTAAAGCGTTTCTGGAGATTTCTAGAAAAGCCATACCCGGTATGTAACAGTACGAAGATTCTAGAAAGTTCCAGCGCTGACGAACTACGTAGTTCCGTTAGACGTCAAAAAATGGCGCTCTTATAAATTATTAGACGGAACTGCCGAGTCTTACCCACAATGCCGAGAGATGGCACTGGTTGTAACACTATATACAAAATGTCCTCAGTACTCAATATTGATGCATTACTTACAGCCTACAATAGCCTGGTATCCTTAATACTCAGGTACGCCATTATCTTTTGGGCAATTCTATTAATAAGGAATTAATATTCAAGGCTCAAAAAAGATGCATTAGAACGATGTTCAAACTAAATATTACTGACAGTTGTAAGCCCTACATTACAAAACATTAGATAATCACTGTTCCTTCTTAGTATATGTTTGAGATAATAGTCTTTGTTAAATCAAATCCTAAACTGTTTCCTCAGCTATCTGACAAAGTCAATCGTAGTAGACGTGATACTATAGTGTATTCTGTATGGCTCCAATCACTTACAATAAGATATCCAGATGCTGGAAGGTGCAAAATATTAATGTTTTTAAAAATAAACTATCTATCAATTCTAATAGAAAAAGGTTATTATGACATACAAGAATTCATTAATGATAAAATAGACCTGACATGATAATTATTTTTATAAGAATTCTAATTAATTTAATTCACCACTACAATTTAATTTAATTTGGTTTTCAATTTTATTTTGAATTTGTTTTAGATTTATGATTTTAATTTAATTGATGGTCTCTCTTTATTTTAATTGTATAAATTCTATTGATATTTTTTATTTCTGTATATTTTAATTGTTAATTGTATATCCATATTTTGGTAATATTCTGATTGTGTTTTTTTTTATTGGTGTGATTTATTTAATTAATTACTGTTGTTCTCTTAGATCCCCTGTAAATGTACATCTTATAGGTAAAACATGACCGATCCTTTTATGTTTAAATTTTCATCTTGTATACTTATGTGTGCATACACATGTTTAATATGCATAATATTTTTGTTTATTTTGTTTGTTATAACTTATTGTGTGTGCTCTATACGAAATAAACATGATATCTTTCTTTCTTTCTTTAAACAAATATAAGTATATTTATCTTTAAAGTGGTGGATGACCTACAGCATAGGTTTTCCTAGCGTAGGCATCCACAATGTTCGATTGTACCAGAGTGCATGTATTAGATTAATTATACAACATTATATGTTCTACAATATTGTCTGCTACTTACGATATCTGTATATGCAAATTATTGCAGTTTCTAAATAAAAAAAAATTAAAAGGCCTGTCAGTTTAAGCATATCAAGACAATGCATCGTGCACTTGTAAGTACCTGCACCCATTAAGGGCCGTCTGCTAATAAGTGCCACGTGTAAAATTCGCGCTTGCCATTGTCAAAACTGCTTTAAATTTCGCGCAATATCCTCAACCAGCCATTTTGACAACTGTCTTGAGTTTGTGACAAGCAACGGATAAGGAGACAGTGTTATAAAATTGATGCGCAATCTTTTGTTTATATTGACGGGAAAAATAGTGCTTTCGTCAGTGTTTTATAAAATAATCGCACTTTAACTTTGGAAAAAGAAACTATTGAGGTAATTACCCTGTTTTATTAATAATGTTTGCCTAAATATGTATAAGGCCGTCGTTTGAAATCCTAATACGGACCACTGTTGGGCTTCGTATAAATAGGAGACCTGACCATATTAGGTATTATGAAATATGTGTGTGTATACTACTATATTTTTTATTTCTGTTCGTTTATATATGCTATTATTCAGCTTTTAGGTGTAATAATGTCTATTTTACCGTGTTTCATTAAAGCTAGGCTTGCTTTCATTTTTGTCATACTTATTCTAATACCTATAAAGATTAATTCTAAACGCACGAAACAGCTATTTTCCTACGCTCGCGTGATTAATTACATATATATGCACATATTTTTTGTTGTAATTTTAATTTATTCAAAATTGATGTAACCAACATTAGGTAATTGAGTATTATATTGTATTTAACGAATGCCAGCTATTAAATATTTGTGGTTATGAAGTATATATGCTGCCAGAAGGATTGTGTTGCTTTTACTAAGCTTTTTAAATTTCAATTTGTTTGTAGGAAATTCAGAATGGCGGAGCCACCAACTAAAAAAACGGGCTACTTGGTCTGAGAATGAATTAAAATCTGCAATGGATGCTGTAATTAACAAAAATATGTCAGTACGAAAGGCTGCGATTATATACAAAATACCACGTCGAACATTGAAAAATCATCTTACATCAGGAAGCTACAAAAAGAAAATGGGTAGAAGAAGTACTTTGTCCGAAGATCTAGAAAAAGATTTAGCTAAAAGAATAATTAAATTTGCTCAAATTAGAATGCCTTTGACGCCAAAAGTTTTACGAAAACAGGCATTCATATTCTGCAAAAATCATAATATTCAAAATCAGTTCAATGAAGCAAAGGAGTGAGCTGGTAAAAAATGGTTAGAGAAGTTCCTCAAACGACACCCAGGAATATCGAAACGTAAAGCTCGACAGGTAACGCCATTCCCCCGATCATAATTTTTAAAGGGAAAAGGGTACGATAATAGTTCAAAGAGAACCTCCCACCTGGAAGTCTAATCAGAATGGCGCCCAAGGGCAGCATGACAACACAATTATTTATTGAGTTCATAGATCATTTGGGTAAATACAAATCCCCCGGTAAATGCCTTTTGGTATTCGATGGCGCATCTTCACATTTAGATCATCATAACGTCGATGCTGCAGAAAAAAATGATATTGTTTTGTACTGTTTGCCGTCTAATACCACGCACGAACTCCAGCCGTTGGATAAATCCGTTATTAAATCTTTCGAACACCATTGGGACGAGGAAGTGCTTTTGTTTACTTACCAACACCCTGACAAGAAAATAATAATGGCTTGTTTTAATAAAATATTGTCAAAAGTTTGGCCGAAATGCATGACAATGTCTAACATAATTAATGGGTTTAAAGCGACAGGGCTCTTTCCGTGGAATCCCAATGCAATTCCGGAAGAGGCTTACGCACCTTCAATGCTTACGGAAATACCAAATCCTAGTCCTGAAAATAATTCTCATCTCAATTTAGTGTCACTGCACCTCGTTCAGATACTCGTCGAAGCAAACAAAACCAATCAGATGCAGATGTTACCGACATCGATGAATTAGATGAATCACCAAGCATTCTTGCTAGTGAAAACCTAGTGAGTACTGAACATAATAAATATGAATTATATAATCAACGACGATCACCAAATTGTCAAAAACTATTGAACCCAAGTATTGGCAGATTGGTCGATAACAGTTCTTCAATCAATTCAGAGGAAAATATAACACATCATTCTCCATAACCTGGTCCTTCAAGCATACAGCGCCTGCCAGTTATTAAATCTTCATCTTCAGATATCTCAGAAATTGATATGTCACATCTTATATCAAATTATTACTCTTCAAAGCGTTTTAGAATATACTCTTCCTCATCCGGATCTGACGATGAAAACTCCGAGTCACTGTATGAAATGGTAGATAGAGGAGAAAATACACCACCACCAATCAACAAAGTAACTGCGAGAAATGCTCGAAGACAAGATAAAGATACAAATATAAGACGTGGTCATACAAGCCCAACTAATATGACTGTTAACTATCAATGGGATTCTGACGACGATACTCCAGTATAGAATTTAAAAGAGAAAGAAAGTTACCAATATGATTCTAAAAAGACACCATTTTAGCAAATGTTTCCGACACCAAATTATGCTACAGTTAAATCAAACCCCGGGCGCAAGGCTTTAAACTATATAGGGCAGCGTTTAACAAAAGACTTAATTAAAGAGACAAAGATCAGACGCAGAAAAAGTTAAAAAAAACGTGCTAAGCCTATATCAAAAACTAAGCTAAAAGAAAGTAAAAAGAATGCCCAAAAAGGAAAAAATATAGTAAAAAGTTCAAAAGAACAGGACAAGATTAAGGAAAAAGGCAAGAAAAAGGGAAAACAGAGAGGCTCTAAAAAAAAATACTGACAATTGGTACTGTTATGCCATTCCAATCACATGGCAGACATGCGACAATGTTTTAAATGGTACCACGAGGAATGCGTTGGTTTAACAGAAGAAGATAGTGAGGCCTTTGTCTGTTCTTTTTGCATCTAATGTTTTATTGTAACAAGAAGTAGAAGAATTTGTTTTATTTTTATTTTAGTTAGTGGTCAATGTTGATATGTTCTTAAGATATTATTTAATTCGTAAATTTACATTGCCTATAATATAATAAGGCAAGTTTACGTTATAAAGTTTATTTTGTTATTTGAAACTTACTGTATGTGTTGTTCTATTAAGTATAATAAGTTTATTACATAAATATTCGTTACAGCTTTAAAACATACTTTTCTTGTCTTTAAAATATGAAAACATTGTTAATTTATCAGTCAAGACTAAATAGTTCAAAAACGTTCTTTTAATACGCCCAATATAGCCTTGAATATTAAAAGAAAACTGATTTTCCTTAAAATTCTAAAAAAAAAATAATGAGAAAAGAGTAATTATTACTTTAAAATAAACATTTGTTAATTATCGCAATAAAACTTGTTTTATTCTTAATTTTCAGTTTCATATACTTAATAAGATCCACATCTTAATTTCTAAATTTTTTTTGTGAATATTCGTTTCTAATTTAATACTAATTAGTTATTATAATTAATTCCGTTAAGTCAATAATAGTTTTCTCACGAAATATTATAAATCCAATTAATTTTAAAACGGACCTTGTTAAGCACCCAGTCTCCTCATTTGGCCAAACATAGATGTTTTTAAAGTAATTTTTTAGATGACTAAACTTACCGATTTGTGTTGATATTTAACGTGTTAAGAATCTATATAAAATTTTATTTAAAACCTTATAGGTAATATTGATTTTTTTTTCTTTAATATTTACAGGATGTTTTAATTTAGATGGCCCTTAATGGGTGCAAATACTTGTGCATGGACGCTGGTATTATCCCTACGACGGACACATTAATTCATTATATGTCAGTTTTAAATGCATTTACAGCCTAAGAAAAAAATCAGAGTAGCTTAACAGGCCACAAAAACACTAATTCAAAACAATTATCTGTGGATTTAGCATATATTGTCTTTGTATAGCGCGTACTCATCCATTACCCTTGACTTATCCACACTAACTCTACACTTAATAATAAAACAATAAATACATTCCGAACATATTTAATCTTTGTACAAAGTAACAAATACATTGTTAATACAATAATTGATTAATTTGTTTTTACAAAAATACTTTTACATATTCACATATTATAGTAGGGTAACATGGAATGGCATAAAAATATTTTAGAGGAAGAAATAACACCATGGAGTTAACATTAACGGTTGATGTGAAATCAAACTCGGATACCTTATGACGTCATAGCGTTGCCGCAATAGTTATAGCATTTCAGGCCGTCTGCGCCTCTATTGTTATTTGCTGGCTCTATGAGGTCATAACTTCGCAAGCTTAGGATTGGGACGTCGCCTGTCCATAGCAAAAAAAAGTGATATACACGTATCAAATATTTTATTTCTACAATCAATTTAATACAAGAAAACGCCTTAAGGAAGTCAATCCCGATTAAACTGCAGGTAATACAAATGTGTGATCGTATTTAACCGCTGAAACTAATTACTTCCAGCATTCCTAACCGTCAAGCCTAGCTGGAACCATGGTTCCAGCAAGAGTAGAGTATGCGAAATTAACCAGTATCTCCAGCGGATAAGGGCTACGCGCTAAAGTACGTTAAACAGACAAAGTACGGTAAAGGTAAATAGGCAAAATATATTATTTTAGAACTAAACTTTTATGCCCTTACGCATATTAACACGACATAGGGGAGAGTAGGGGAATTGAGAGCTTGATAAGTAATACTTGCCTCCTCACTACATCGTTCCGCACCCGTTCAATCTCATCTTGCGTCCCTCAGTGCGTACGCGACGATTAAAGTAAAAGATCGCATGCGCACTCTCACGGTAAATCGAACAGTTTATTTGCATTTCTCTTATAATTTTTGGTCATGTATTATAATAGATGTAAATATCATATTTTTGAGTTTAGAGACATCGTATTTCAGTACAATAATGCACGTTTTATCTGTTTTAAAACTCCAGGTGATTTACTGGTCATGAAAACGCTTGTTAAGAATTAACGCTTTTTCGATTTATATTGACTCCTTCGGGCAAGTGGGACCGGCATCAGGCGGGTAACTGAGAATGTTCTCAATTACCCTTAGTGCCACTGGTTGATTGTGTAAAAATGTTTTGACGTTACAAATTGTTTAGGATGCCTCGAAATTACGTACTAAAGACTAAAACAAAATACCAAATTGAAGATCTTCGCCATGCAATCGAAGATGTCAGAAGTAAGAAGCTTACATTGGACAAAGCTGTTGCCAAATACTCAATACTCCCTATGTATCTCACAGAATGCTTTCTAACAATTTTCAGTTTACTCAAGATGGCATACAAAAAAGAATGTGCTCTGGTTAATTAATAATCCTGGAAAACGAATAAGCCAATACGAGGATGGAGAACTTTTTACAAAGGTGTACAATAAAACAGCTAGCATAAGCAAAACTGTCAGTGGATTGAAAGTTGCTGTAATTTATCCTATTGATCCTAACAAATTTAAAGACAGCTTTAAAAATACGGTATTTAACCAATTTCACATCATTAAAAATTATAACGTTCATGAAACTGCAGCAGAGCAAAGTTTGAATGAGTTCATTAGCACTGGCAGCCAAACAACCAACACATGATGCCGCTTCTGTTCCCGAAAATGACAACGACTGAAGTATTAGGTACCATTAATGCTACTTTTCGATCCACTTCTGTGTCTGTTTCTCATATTATCAATGTGCCAATCATTCCTTGAAAAGGAACCACTTCTAAGCGACAGAATAAGAAGCATACTTAAATATTGTCCAGCACACCAATAAAAATTCAACTAGAGGAAATACAGAAAAGGCAAAGTGAGAGAAAAAAACGGAACAGAAACAGAAAATTGCAGACTAAAAAACCAGAAAAGAACATTAGAACAATACAAAAGAAGTCACAAGGCAAGGGTAAAGGAGTCATAAATTCGACAAAAGCTTTAGAAGAAAGTAAAAATGAAAAAGTGTTTTACTGCATAATATGCAACGAAAACTTTGAATCAAAAAGACAGATTGGTTCATGTGCGCCATTTGTAAACTCTAGGCACATGAAAAATTTACTGCCGACGAGACTAGTAAAGGTTACGTGTGTGATATGTGCCACACTAAGAAATAGCAGTTAATTATAAAGATTTAATTGTATAATTCCTAATAACCCCATACCGTTCCCATTTCCCCCGCGGTATGATCTCATTTACCCCATAGAATATCGGGTAAAAAGGAACAGCAATGTTTTTTGTTTTCGTTCATATTTCTAATAAAGCGTTGATTTTTAAGATATTTTTCTCGCTAATAATTAGATAAATAAGCAAAGTTAATGTTGCAATATAAGTTTATTATATCCATGACGTTTTTCTATTATTGTTGAGCATTGGTAGTTAAGTGTTCCCAATTTCCCCACTTTTCCCTAACCCCTATACATTTCAATAACAAGATCTTTTCCTATTTCTTTTCGCCTTTCCTTTTACTTTTCCCTTAACTTGGTTGCCAGTGGCTTGGTTGCTTCCCTTGTAATTTCCTGTATTCTTGTAATATCTATGGCGAATGTGAATAATATGGCGGTTATCCCTCCCATCAGATAGCCAGCTAGCTATGTTGTATTAGGCAATCAAGGAAAACTTAAATCTGATTACACCTTATACTATACCTATAATTAACAAAAAATATAATCAACTCGAAAGAATATTAGGCAGTCTTGAAGTAGACCCAGAAGCAGATCAATATTTTGATCAAATGTGACTCGATTGTGATGTATTTAAGTAATAAATACTGTTTAATCATTATTATTATAGCAAGTTATCTTTCTTAAATAAGAGTATAATTGATACTTTAGTCCAACTCAGTAAGGAATATTTTGTGAGCGGTCATGTATTTTAGAAAATCGTTCTGTTTCTGTGACTTACAGCTTCCAGTGCTTTAAACTATAAGTAAATATAGAGCGCGAAAATCACTTGCGGACTATTCTACCGAGCGTGAGCAACTTATGCTAGTCATCTAAAATAAATACATTGTTTTTTTTATCTTGTATTTATAATCTGGTGCATATTTAAACGCTCTTAGAACTATTTATTCTAAATTAATCGATTTTGTAAGCACACCTGCACTAAAGAGTGTGCAGTTTTACGTTAGCAGCTCTCAGTTTAAACTTGAAAACGCACACTCTTTAGTTTATTGGCTTATTCTCTCGTAGCGTATTTAGTTGCGTAGCCATATAAAAACGTGTTAGCAGCAAGAACAGGTACTTTTCTTTCGTGTGCAGTACAGACACTTTTACTTACTGCTTACACTTACAAGTGACACCCACACCTGTATATAAGCAGCTAGACATCGGGTTTTTTAAGAAAAGGTTCTCTACCTGGCTGAATGAATCCAACTTTTACGATATACCTACCTAATAGAATTCTCGGATAAAAATGTGTAATGGTTTTGTACCAATAAATAAAATTTGGATGCTATAATCTAGCGAAACATGTTTGGACTACCGAATACCATGTTTTATGCAAATAAATTATTATTATAATAGATATAGATAGTATATATAGCGAAAGGACACAGCCCAATTGAGCGACTGTACCGTAAGTAGGTACGTTAAATGTCTGTACTACGTGTAACGAACAATTAAGTCCAATTGTCTCCTCTATTACGTAGCAAATATTAACTTAAAGATTCCAACTATTTTGTAAATTTTGATAGCAAGGCAAGACAGTCAGTCCTGTATAGTATTTAATTGGAATCGGCGCCTAATGCCGTCGTCGTCGTCGTCGACACAATGTCAAAGAAAAACAACTAAAAAAGAGAACACAGCTACATATGTCCGTGAACGATAGAGAGCTGGATCGTTTCGCCAATGCATGCAAAAAAAAAACACATTAAACGTATAGGATTCGCATAGATTATATAAATTTGGACTTTATTTCAATCTCCTTAAGATGTTTTATCACACTTTTAACAACCGTACAAGTACAAGCAATACACGATCTAACACTCCCAGTCTTAGAGGCAGCTAGAAAAAATATATTAAATTAACTTGGCAGTAAACAAAAACGTACGACCAAATATTCAAACATCACTTAAATTAAAAATTTATGGCATTACAACACAAAGTCTAAAATAAAGTTATTGGAAATAAAAGTTACTGGAAGAGTGATACCTGCTACAGCGCAAATACATTAGCTGTAGCTGCTAGTGCACACAGTGAAAATTTGTCGTAATATTACGACTCAATTTCTCCAAGACCTTTTTAAATACCTACTCGTGCAAATTTGCCTTTACTTAATTGTAAATTTTAAAATATTTAAATGACGCTCGAATATGTGGTTTTAAGCTAAAGAAAACATATTATATAATACGTTATTCTATAAATACTAAAGTTCGACTAGTTTGACCATGTGGATGTTATCAGCGGCAAGACATGCAGACTTATGTCAAATAATTTCCAAAATAACTTGGTGGAAATATAGTCGTAGACTATAACGTTAATCGATACAGTGCGGAAGAAGAGTCGTAGAAAATGTCGATGAACGTGTTTCATAAGTCATTATTTATCCAAGGTAGTTTATTGTTTATTAATGCACTTCTAAAATTTTATATAAAGTGCAAAATATAGTAACATTTATCAAGTGAAAAACCACACCTATTTACATAAACCAACATACCATAAATAGTATATACACAAACTAGAGTTGTTTTTCAGAAAATATACTAAGGCACCTATTAGCAGGGTTGTAACAGTTGTTATTCTAGCGTTAGCAATGAGGATGCAAATAAGGATTTTGCCATATTACTTTTATAATAATATAATATCAGCCCTGTATTAAACTGTCCCACTGCTGAAGACAGGCCTCTTCCCAGTCTGAGAAGTGTTAGGCCACAGCCCAGCACGCTGACCCACTGCGGGCTGGCAGACTTCACATATGTACGAGAACATTATGGAAAACACGAATTTCAAACTGACAATAAATTAGTTCGCACGGAGACATCCTCGTAAAAATTACGAAGCCTTTTAAAATAGACCATTCTAATTCGGATATTTAATCTAACTCGACTATTTCGTCATCATGTGACGTAATAGTCGAGTTTGAGTTTTACAATGTCACTATAACGACTAATTTACATACAATAAAAGAAATATGTACTTAACTTTTAATGATCGCGTATAAGTATAACATATCACATCAAAGAAATATATTGTTTAATCATTAATAAATACAATTTGTATAGTTATAATGCAATCTTAACCGATACTACATTACATTTAACAAGTCAAAATGTTGATGAAATGTCCGGCTATGTCCGGTAATGCCCACACAGAGTTCAATAATACATTAAGATATTTAATTTTGCTATTCAGAATGGAATGGAACATCAATCTAGGATCGGATCTTAATATTTATATACATGTCGGAACGGCAATACTGTTAGTTGGGACACTAGCGCCATCTAGTGACAAGAAAAGCATTAAGGCGGAACGCCAGCGCCATCTAGCGGCGCTAGACAGAGTCTACGATGTGGTGATGTGGCGGTCGATGAGTGCTACGTGACGAGCGGACAGAGCTCAGTCTTTGTGCGACCGTCGGCCAGTGCACACCTCGTAGGAACTGTCTCACGTTTGATAGTGATAAGTGCTTTTAGTGTGAAATTGTTGTTAGTTGAATTCAAATACAAGTTATTTATTACCTACGTGTTTTCTACTTTTTGAAACCAACATTTCCCACTGCACGCCCACGTGATATGATCCTATAAAATGGCTGATAAGGACGGGATAAACGCTGCTACTCCGACATACAGATATACACATTAAGGTCTTAACAAAATATTTTATTTTCTGCTACTGATCCATGATATTTATTTTAATAATATTAGACATTTGACATTCATTAATTTATTTTAAATAATAGTTTAATTATTACTATTGTATTTTAATTCCAATCCAAAGATAGGTAATCTGTATATTCTTAGTAGCGATACGAACAATTGCATTCGAAAAATATTCGAATATATCGACAACAATATATAGAGCAGTTTTCTTACTTGTTGTATTTGGTATTCAGACTATTCGCTCTATAATACATAGAGATAGGTCTCTATGTATTGTCTCTACTCTCTAGCTACCAGTACGCTATATTATGTGTTTACTAAATACATAAGACGAGTTAGAAAATTGACTATATATAGATGCATGCGCTGCATACTTGCTTACGCAAATAAAGTATAACATGCGCACAATTCTATTTTTGATATTCGAATTATGAAAATATATCATTCGAATTATATATCATTCGAATAATAAATTATACAAATAATAAATCATTCGAATACAAGTGTGCGCTTTGCTAACGTACTTATAATCGAGGTACTATTACAATGTACTTATCAACAAACATTAAGGTTTCTGCTGACTATGACCACAAAATACACAGTATTATAAAGAAGTCAAAATACAATAGCTGCTTTCACACATATGTATGTATAACGTTCTCGGGTCAAATCAATGGGATATCAATTATTACTAGGCTCTCTGCGCAAATATGTTTTAAGTTGCCATGCTAAAAACCTATCAGACACTAGGGACACACCTAACGCCGACTAGAATTCTACAAATATTATAAAACGTTTGTATTTTATTACTCAATCACGCTAACGGCGACTGTACTACAAATTTTGAGGTAACATGGCACCAAGTCATGTCCTGGATTAAAACATAGAATACTTTGCATCAGCGCGTATCTGTGGGATTTACGCAGGCAAAGCCGAGGGCAGAAAGTGGTGGGGAAATAATAAATAATGAAGACATTATTAATATTAATCTCGTAGAATTTGTTGCCATTCCAATAATGAAATGTTATTGAACTGATCGGTGAAAATGCATTTCAAACCAACAATGCTTTTTCGCTATAAGCAAATAATTGTAGAATTATTGATATTTTACAGAATTACTGGACGAAATAGCAAATAAAAAATTTTTAAATTTATACTCAAATCAATCAAGTTAATTGTAGCAATATTTTTATATTTTATCACGGTAATCATAAAAAAAACATTGTAAACATTTATATGTACCATGCTGGTCATATAGTTTCTTTAATCAGACGATAGATGGCGTTGGCAACGCTTCTGAATATTTATAGAAGACTTATAAAGAATTACAACACCTTATAAAGAATTTTAATTTTAATTTTAATGACAAATTAGGAATACTGAATACACATTATGAAAAATAATTCAATTATACTCTATTTGGTTAGATACTTAACTAAAGGTAAACAATCTTGATATGTCTTTCTATCTAAAAACTCAGTTTGAAAATAAAATGCTGTTAAAGATCAATGTAAATACAACAATAACGATTACTAAATCAATTGAAACGTTAGTTTAAGCAGTAGTTTATTTATTTAATATGTGTTTGTGTAAAAAGTCATACATATCAAGATTGTTTACCTTTAGTTAAGTACCTAACTAAATGGAGTACGAGTTAAATTGCATTGTCAATGGTCACAGCCATTTCATACGGCGGACCGAAAGCTTGGCGGGGTCGCGATTGCATGTGAAAGTGATTCGCGCGACCCTGCCGACTCTGGTTATGTCGAGGAACACCGTGGTAGGTTTAATTGGTGGTCACAGATTATGAAAATCAAAATGTCGCCGAAATTCAATTCCTAATACAAATGATCGCGTTTTAGACCTATCTACAATTAAAGCACAGAGTATTAAAATTAAAATAAATGACAAATTGGCTAATGAGGGAAATGTTTCCTTATAGAATACACTTATTTGTTTTGCTGAAAAGAGGAACGCATTCATTTGACGAAGTGGAATAATCAGACTACTCTCTCAGCGAGAAAGGAGTCTAATATGGTACAATTAGCAACATAAGTCGATATACACTTGGCAGTTTTTAATTAGATTTTCATAGCACTAAAGTTAATTTTAATTCAAATAATCACAGTTCAAAAATGCATATAATTTAATTTTAATTAATAAAATATTTCTCCAAATTTGTTCAATGTTCGGCTACTTATGTTGCTGATGGTACATGGTTCAAAATCATCAATTTTTTCAGTATTCAGTTCAGTTGTTACTTTTAGGAACATCTCAACAAAAACGTGTCTCTCTAAACAGCAATCCGGAGCCCAAAACCAGTATAAATTCATAAAACGAGGTATTTTAAACATTTCGAATAAATAATACAAACAACTATTCCAAGTTCACATCCATATATACGACTACTTAACATCCACTGTATCATGATAAAACTTTTATACAATATTCGACAAATTAAAATTATCAATAATAATCCTTGATTCAATTAAAAATAAATAAAATATTAAACGTACTTTTGGAAAATACAACAATTGTTTAATACAGACGTTCACTATTGTTCTTTATGTTCGCCCGTCGTATATTTCTATTTCGACACCATGTCTGTTTCACCACGCGTATGCACAACACAATTTGGTTGAGTACGCTATGAATTATGTTTCATTCGAGTCCGAAAAGCCAGTTGATGCCCTGAGCCAGGAACAGAATGAGGGGCTGCCACGCCACCAGCCACCTGATCCAGTCCAGGAGCTGGCCATACATGATGTGCGGGCGATCCCAGCTGATGACGATCTTGGTTAAGGAATGTATAATATTGCGACTTAACTGTAGTCGTTAAGAAGAAGTTTTGTCGCTCGCGTAAAAGGAGGTTAGGTTATGTTGGTAACAGTACTTTTTTTTAATCAAGTGTTGTCTATGTTACTCTGTGATAACAAAGCATTTTAATGATGAAATAATGTGTAGTTTTCTATAATTTATTTCACCAATAGAAAGCTATATTATCGCCGAGTAACATAGGCTATATTTCATTTTTACGCGAGCAAAGCCGCTGGCAGAAGCTTGCTATTAACCTTTAGTCACCCGAAATAATTTCGGTACCGAAAAAAGTCCTGTGATGAGTACCTACGACCTATGCGACGTTGTCAGCTCTCAGCGACGAGTATCGGGCGTCAACATATTTATATACCATATTATTACTGGTTTAGGTTGCGTAAAAAATAAAGGTATGTATGGTTATTATATATTGTCGGCCTCGATGGCGTAGTGGTTAGTGTAACCGACTGCCACGACCGAGGTCGCGGGTTCGATTCCCGCACAAGTCAAACATTTATGTGCATGAACATGGATGTATGTCTTGGTCTGGGTGTTTCTATGTATAATATATAGGTATTTACAAAAAAAAAGTATATATGTATGTTTATCCATTGTCTAGAACCCATAGTACAAGCTCTGCTTAGTTTGGGCTAGATGGTGTTGTGTGTATGTGGTAGAATATTATTATTATATTATTATTATTATTATTATTATACGGTAGCGAAAAATTTGTGTAACTTAATTTGGAGATATTAAAGTAAAAAGGTATGACACGTCATACTGCTACCCTTTATAATCGATAATTTTTCGAGATGCCCCTGGTTAAGAGATTAAACTATAGTTTTATGAAAGGATACGGGTTGGTGAACATCCTCTTGAGGTCGACCTTCTCCTTGCAGTAGGGGCAGGTCTGCTTCTTGCCCACGATGCACCACCCGCGTATGCAGAACTCGTGGAACACGTGGTCGCATGTCAGCTTGTACGTGTTCTCTGACAAAATATAATAAAATTATGATTAGTATTATACTAAAAACAACCCTCTTTAAATAAGAATCTATGTAGTGAACGGTCTTAGATTCGGTTCGCGCAAAGCGTTATAGGTATTTTCTGTCAAGAAATTGTCCGTAGCCGCATGAATTCTGGGACTGTAATCGGTAGACTGC
Organism: Catocala fraxini; assembly: GCA_930367265.1. NCBI lineage: Eukaryota > Metazoa > Arthropoda > Insecta > Lepidoptera > Erebidae > Catocala > Catocala fraxini. The sequence goes on from OV884045.1 coordinate 19,102,786, forward strand.
AATAGGACCCTACTATGTACGACCTACCTCTCAAGTCCTAGATCAATGATTAACATGTATGTTTGTGTTGCGAAAAATTGTACAAACATTACATCAACGGATATAAAGAACACAAAATCGAAACAAATATTGTTGGAGCTCACAAATTAGTGCTGGATAGAATTGAAGCCAACACACACATAAATCGAAGCAAACATTTGGCGCGGCGGCAGTATAATATGTAATATAATAATATTTATTTATTCTTAATTATGCAAACATGTGATCAATAGTAATACGTTGTTAATTATATTTATTCTATTTTCTGATGAAAAGTTCTCTATATCCTTCTTCTCCCTAGCCTTTATTATTCCCAAGTCACTTGGGGTCGGCTTTTCTAGTCTAACCGGATTTGACTAGATATCAGTTTTTACACGGAGCGGCTGCCACCTGACCTCCGCAACCCGAAGGCTAACGATACCCTAAGGCTAGACTAGTGTCAGGATATTAGAGGGTACTCACTTGCCCAATAACGACTGCCATAGATGTTCATGGCAGCCGGAACCGACGACTTAACGTGCTCTCCGAGGCACGGAGCAGGCGATAATTGTCAATCAATACGCACATAATTTCGAAAAGTCATATAACTTCCGAAAGTCAGAGGTGCGCGACGTGGGTTCGAACCCGAGACCCTCTGCATTGCAGTCTGTTGGTCTCCCCACTGAGCTATCGCTACTACCAAAAGTTCTCTATATCCAAAGTATATAAAATTATTGATTTGTACTTCGGAGGACAGCGCTCATCTCAAACAATATACTCGCGACTCTAAGCTTTAGGATTACAAACATTATTGTGAACATAAAAATTAACATGAGAAAAATTCAAAAGAAAATAATGATAATAATAATAAAGATTAAAGAGAAACATGCATATATTAAAAATTTGTGTAGAGCTTGTAACAGCTACTTAAACCATTACGTCATCGGAGCAAGCAATTAAAGACGAGATAAAAATGAAAGACCCATGACCGGTCTGTGTGGAAAACCTTAGGGGACATCTACAATTCAAACATTTGTGTGCATGAATATGGATGTTTGTCTTGGTTTGGGTGTTTCTATGTATTATATGTATTTATTTACAAAAAAAATGTATATATATGTATGTTTATTCATTGTCTAGTATTTATTTGTAAAGAAAGTATATATTTAGAATTCGTTATGTCCAGCAATGGACATCTTTCGGCTGAGATGATGAAAAGAAAAATAAGGTATATGGAACATACCCAATACCCCTTCTTCGTTGACATTGACTAGTAGTTGGTTGCCGCACACCGCACACACATTAGACTCCAATTGTCGAGTAGGTATACCCTCTTGTGTGTAGTACTGTAAAATAATATCATAATTAAAAAAAAAAACAACGTAGAAGTAAGCCTTCCGTCAAACAAGGGTAAGCAGAGATATATTCCACCCCAAATAAAACACGTCAAAATCTTGTTAAACCATATTAAGAAAAATTAAAACTTTAAATGCCGCTCTCGCAATTTAAAACCAGATTGTATTCATGGCTAATAGATAAATGTTTTTATACTTTAAACGACTGACAGCCATAACCTAGCGTTATTGCTATATTCGTTTGTGTAGGCGTTACCGCTATGACGGTACTTAGAAATAATTAATATAGAGTTATAATAAATTTAGAGTTCGAAAATACTCTTATACAACAGCTTTGTCCGTCCATCCGTCTGTTATACAACTTTCAACTCAAGAACCGTAAGAGCTAGAAACTCGTGGTCAACGCCATTCGACTCAGCATAGTCGACATACCCCCGAAATGACTATGACCTTTGACCTCTGACCTCAAAATCACGTGATACCATATTTCAACTCAGGAACCGTAAGAGCTAGAAACTCGCGGTCAGCGCCATTCGACTCAGCATAGTCGATATACCCCCGAAATTACTATGACCATTGACCCCTGACCATCAAGCTTTGCATATTACTTCAACCATTTTTTCGAACTCTAAGATTTACGGCAATTCATTGCCGTTTCTCACTTGTTTATTTAAGACTTGCTATCTATCTTACATTAAATACGAACACAATGAATTGTTAACATTACTGTACATAATATTAAGAAAATAGTATTAATTCATCTCTTTGCTAATAAACATCGTTTTATTGAGCGTCAAAGCTCCCGTGTCTCGTGAATAGACAATGCTTTTATACCATTCATGAATACTTAAGCATGAGAAAATATTCACATATCAGTTTAGTTATAATAGGATATTTAAATATCACGGCGGTCGCGATTGCATGTGAAAGCGATTCGCGCGGCCTCGCTGTCTATGGTTATGTCGTGGAACACCGTGGTAGGTTTAGTCGGTATTACCGGGGTATCTTTTCCCCGGTGAGCCCGACATAACCTCTCCGTCGCCCCGCGGAGAGGTAGGCGTCAAGGCATTTCCAGTCGTAAAAAAAAAAAAAAAAAAGATATTTAAATATAGATTTCAAGACAATTTTATATAATATGAGTAAGAAGTATTTGCATGCCTAAAAAGGTGAAATGTGCTGTGGACAATTCATTTACTACAACATCTTTGTAACCATATTTATCGTGAATAAATGATTATTTATTTCTGGGGGACCCGCCAGGCACCCCTGGATAGCCTACTGCAACTATTGCAATAGAAAAAGGTTAACTATACCGAACTGCTCTGGTAAGCCCTTTTCCAAATGAGTTTGGTATTGCCAACCTTTCTTACAATGGATTTTCGCCAAGTAACGCCCAATTTACTTCAATAAATCTAAACTAATCCTAAGTAATATTATAAATGCAAATATGTGTTTGTTATGCTTTCACACAGGGAAACAGGCGTGAATCTATGTATGTATGTTATGCTTTCACACCTCAACTACTCGACCAATCATAATGAAATTTTGCATACACCTTGTCAGGGGTACAGAAAAGGACATGGATCGAGAGAGTACTGCTCTGAGCGAAGCTGCAGGCAAAAGCTAGTACAATACAACTAAAAAGTGTGGGATTCAAACCCAACATGCGGCGCAGTGGCGAGAGGACCGCTTAAACCTACGTCATCCGTACAGTCAAATTAAGTTAGACTACTGCAAAATACCCTATGTTAATTTTAATAAGAAGCCTAGTCTAGATATCGAATTCGATCTCTAAGCACGCATCTCTAAATTTTTGAAATAATGTGCGCTTTAAAGTGAGCTGTCAAAGAACTGGGCAGAAACTAATAATTATTATTTCATTCATTTATTTGAAACTCACCCCAATAGACGCAGCCATTTTGTCAGTGCAGTACTCAGCGACATCTCTGCCTAGCACGCCGAAGTACAGTCCATAGAACAACAGCATCAGTGAGACATCCATCCACTGCTGAGGCTTGTGTCCGAACGCGAGGTTCAGTCCGAAGAATGTCAGCATCATCACGATATAACCGATCACACCCATAAAACAGCTCACTTTGTATATTAGATAAAACCATTTGTATACCAATCTGAAATGTTATATAAGTTATTTTAGTAAGCTATATTTAATTGTTTGTTAGGTGGTAACTACACTATTGTATTTGGTAAAACACTTGTAATAATAATTGTATGTAATGTGTAAAATAAATGTATGTTAAACTGTCTGGCCCAGAACTCATCCTACGAGTCGAACGAAAAATCTTTCGTGTTCCCAAAACTGATCATGTGTGTGCATCAGATGATCAGTCGTGTGATCTAACTCGGATGCGGGTGCTGGGCATGGCGACAAGTCAACAATAGCTACGTAAAGACACCACTCGGATACGAATTCTGGGCACACGAACGTTGTTTGTTCTAATATGGGGCATGCTGGTTGCAGAGTTAAGACTGCGCCGAGCGTAAGACAGATAATGACAGAGAGAGGAGACATATTCAAATCGGCGCGCGGCCGCCATAGTAATATTGTATGGGGGATTTGAAGTGCTTTTTTGATAAATATGTATCTTTATTGGCAACCAATAACTTAAATATTTGGGAGGGACAAATTGTAATATAACTATTTATGTTTCGTTTAAGCTGTAAAATAGGATAGATTTCTTCTGTTATAATCTAGAAATCACGTAACACAGACTTACGTTTTGCATTTTTCGTGTAAATTTACGTAATTTTGTAGGCGAAAATATTAATTATTTTAAGTTTTTTATACGGAGTAATTGTAAACACATTCATTGTTACGGTAAATGTATATTTTATATTTGTATTGAACAAAAAGTGTTGATTGTATTCATTTAACTGTGACCGCCTGCTTTGGCACATTTCGGTCGGCGCAGTCTTAATACTTGAAGAGAAAATTTTATACGTATTTTTAAGTATATTGCACGTAAGGTTCAGTGAGAGATTTGGCAAAGTTAAAGTTTATATTAAGTACAAATATACAATCTATAAATAAGGTAATATAAGTATTATCGTCAAATTTCGACCATAGTGCGACCACAAGTCCTAAGTAGTGTAGCTTAAATATTGTATTTTCCGTTTCAGTCCATTTATTGTGGAAGAATAAACACACATAATATTATAATATTATTGTGAGCTATATTCTACACTCCCATGGGAGAGGAGCAGTTATCCTAAAAGCAAGTGAAACCGTAGCAGACAACTAGTATTTTAGTTAAATGGCAACTCTTGACGTAGTCATAATCCTGTGTCGCAAGGGACTTTAGAAACATTCTAACAAAGGATACAAGCAGCCACCCAGACATGGAATTGGAACAAATATTTGTCGATCATACAAATTTTTGTCCGGTATGAGGATCGAACCATCACAACACTCGGCGCATTGACGGTAGCAATGCTGCCTCCTAAACAACTATGCCACTCGGGCAGTCATTAATCTATTTATATTTATTCATATCTTTACTTATATAAATCTTCTATACGTTATTTGTGTAAGTTGGTCACAAAAGCCTTCCAAAATGCGGGACCGATTTCGATAAAAAGTTTGTGTGCTTCAGATTAATTGTTGTGTTTCAGGTTAATGGATGGTTTATTATATTCACAATGGGTAGCACTACGCTCGTGCACAACTTCAGAGTATAACAATATATGTTGGTTCGTTATCCTAACTATAATATTGTTACGCCCAGTGACATCTATCGGCATTGTGGGAAAGACTCGGCTGTTCCGTCTAATAATTTACACCGCCATCTATTGACATCTTACGGAACTACGTAGTAGGTATGCGTACGAGAATCGTAAAGATAACGCTGGTACTTTCTCGAAACATCGCACTGCTTCCCATACCGGGTATAGCGTTACTAGAAAACTCTAGAAACGCTTTACCCGCGTATAAATAGGGCGCACGCGCACCGCCGAATCAGTTTACAATCGTAAGCGGTCAAGTGTTTAACGAAGCGAACGGAAGCGGAAATACTACGGAGCTTGAAGCAGTACAGTGAAAAAGTGTGGTATAGTGTTTGTTGTATTTTAAATTTAATTGTGTTTGAATAAAACGTGTTTTAGTCGGTGGTAATATTGTTTGCATTCTTATCCGTCGAACCCAGCACGTAACAATATTATAAATGAGAATGAGAATTTGTTTGTAACACTTTTACGCCTTAACTACTCGACCGATCATCATGAAATTTCGCATACACGTTGTCAAGGGAACAGAAAAAGACATAGGATACCTTTTATCCAGAAATAAGTACTGTTAGTAACCTAGCCTAATCCACATCTAGGCGAGCGAAGCCACTAGCAAAATCTAGTTAATATATGTATATGTGAGTGTATGTATGTTTGTATGTACCTGGGCGTCGTGACGGACATGGGTCTGATGGAAGATTTCCTTATAACTAAAGCTGTGAGCATGGTGAATATGCTCCATATAACTATGAACCTCCACCATTGGTTCTTAGCGCTCATCGCCACCGGGATCGACCACATCGCTATCATTGTGAAGAACTGGAAACAAATAATTATTTATAATATCTCTGTTAACACAAGTGCCTTGGTCGCGGAGTACCTACTGAATGCGACTGCTGAGCATGGCGTCTCGGGTATGATTCTCAGAAACAAACGTTAACATTTTTCTGGTGGTTTTGTCAAGAAATCTCGGTATCGAAATCATTGATACTGAAAAGGCTTGGCTGCTAAAAAGCAACCAAAACGTCGGGAAAAGTGTAAAATTAAATCTAAATAGTTATATAATTTAAATAGCTTAAATAGAGGTGAACAGTTACTAGTAAAAGTATATAATAGTGTTTTATAAAAAATAAACAACGCGATAGATCCGTATAAAGTTGTTTAATATTAATGTTTTCCTTACAATTTTTGTACCGTGTGGGATACGAACCCACAACACTCGGTATAATGGCAGTGGCGAGGCGAACACATAAATAACTACGTCGACTAGTCAATATATATCATTGTCAGAGCTGCTCTTCTTCACGCGGCCAGAAGGTATTATAATATCAGCCCTGTTTATTAATTGTCCCACTGTTGGGCTCGGGCCTCTTCTCATTATGAAAAGGGTTAGACTATAGGCCAGAAGCTCAAATGGATTACAACACTCACAGCATAAGATCTGTAATGGCGTTTCTTCCACTCCATGACGACGATCTGTGCCACGATGAGCGTTACGATGAGGATCATCACCATCGTCGCGTGCATCGACTCATGGCCGCGATGCATCTCGTGCAACTTCTGATGATCATACCTGGAACATTTTATGAAAGCATTATAATTTATAACAATACTCTAAAAGCATATTACAGGTCCCGCATCGGATTCTACAACCACACTGTTATGGTAAAAGAACAAGAATTAACAAAATGGTCTTTCATAGCAGCAATAATAAAATTAATAGTATGTATCTTATGTGGGGGCCAGTCACACTTCGACCCAGTGGGATCTTTTGTGTCGACACTCTCCCAATAACGACTGCCATAGATGTTCAAGGCAGCCGGGATCGACGGCTTAACGTGCTCTCCGAGTCACGGTGCAGGCGATAATTGTCAATCAATACGCACATCATTTCGAAAAGTCGATATAACTTCTGAAAGTCAGAGGTGCGCGACGTGGGTTCGAACCCGAGACCCTCTGCATTGTAGTCTGTTGGTCTCCCCACTGAGCTATCACTGCTCTGTACTTCACCTTAACTCTTCATACATACTTGGGTGTACCTATTTGGATTATTTATTTGTTAATATACAGAATACCAAGAACCACAAATTCATCTTTAAGTACAAAATTGTCCTTCCATTTGTTAGTGGTCCACAAAACTCGAAACATAGTTAAATAATTCAAATTGTTTACACAAAGTTGCATTTCTATTTAAAGGTATTTTAGATTTTTTTTATCCTGATCTCATGGGGACAGTCAATTAAAATTATTAGACTGAACCACAGCTAAATGTGACCAAGTTTAGCTAGTAAAATTATAAAAAACGAACAAGCATTCAAGCAAGTTTTTATATATCTAGAGAATACAAGACATAGAGTAGCACTCTCACAATGTCAAGAATCACATATTATCTTTATGTAAATCAAATATCTATGTGTAATGTATAAGTTGTGTTTGATATTTGATATAACAATGGAATATAATATTTCTTAAAGCTATCATAATGATAATATTGATAACAACATATTTTGACAGTCCATCATGACAAATAGAACTTTGATGAAATAATATTTAATATAAACTAGTAATATGTTACCTTATTATCAAGTTAATATTTGTTTTGGGATTTATATGTCAAGTCTTAGAATACCAGATATAATTAAAAATCAATTGAGTCTGGCCTCGGTATATACTGCTAATCAATATGTAAATATTACTAGTGTTCAGTAATATTATATGATTTTAAGTTAAAGGAAGTATTTATCTCAGATTGATGTGCGCCTAGCATAATGTAACCTTGACAAGCCTATTTGTATACCTTTCACAAATCTATTTTTCATTTCTCTAGTCAGTATTAGTAGATTTGCGGTTTGATTCAATCAATGATTTATCTTACAGTGGTAATTTTATCCTCAACTTTGTTAAAATTGAACATTGACTTTTCATAACAAATCAGTATGCCTACTTATGGATTTCCGTGCCAAGTAAATGGCAATTTAATTGTTATATAAATTAATGCATGAGACTGGCAAAGGGGAAACCTTAACATTAAGTAGGCTTGCAGTGCCTGGCTGATTTGTTAGAAGGACAAATAAATTAATACTTATTAATTTTAAATCATTTTCTTACATTCTTTTATGTTTAAATAGAGAACAAAAAATGTTATATGAGTATGATTTTTAAATATAATATTTTTTATGACTGAAAGCAAGTATGATGTGGAAGTTTAGACCTGTCACTAAGCTTATCAGAAGATACAAAATTGACCATTCAATTGGAAACCGCGCACCACACCAAATAATGAATAATTTAGATAAAATCTTACCTCATCTTCTCGTCTGATGTTAGTTCCTCGTACGTCTACACAGGAAATGCAAATGCGTTATTAATAAAATGTAAAAATATTGATAAAATCTTTTAATAAAACCCCAAATGTTTTACCTTATTAGGGTCGACTGGCTTGTGGAGATCCATGGTTCTTTATCATAAACTATATTTACGATGGTTTAAAAAACACTATGATACAATCATAAGTGAATTAATTCAATTATAATATTGAATTAAACCTAAAATCCCCGTGCTATCAGTAACGATGCCGGAGGAACGTGCATTCCAAACCCTTTATTCGCGATTAGTAAAATTAGTTTCCATTATACATCTTTATCTCTGTACTAGCTTGAGCATAATCATATTTTCATCCTACTCTATCATGTTTGAAAACATAAAAATAATTCGAATCTGGAACCCAACGTAATTATGTCAAAATGACAATTATAGTGCTGTGTATCAAATGTGTAGTTTAGTAAAATGTATTAGATAATTTTTTTTAGTTGATTAATAATCCAATCTGGAATCAGCACTCGAGCGGGGCGTTTCTGTCTCCTCCTTATCTACGTTGTTGTTTCCGGATGGAGGAGGGGAGCGATGTTGGTAAAATGGGTCTGAGCTGAGCAGTCTGCCCACCCAAACATCCACCCGGCCAACCCGCTCACAAATGCCTCCATTGGCTGCCACTTGAGGTCTCGGTAGATGGTGGCGTTCCGTAAGTACCTGGGCGCGTCAACCGCCCAGCAAAGGCAGGTATTCTCAACGGTTAGGAGGCGTTCCCGCGTCGACCCGAATGACTATTTTTTTTTTTTTTTTTTGGACCACCCGTAATTATACGACAATACTTATATTACATACATATTCTAAAATTGTTTGTTTGGTTGTATAATTTTTTAAGGTAGCCACTGCATGCACAAATAGGGATTAGCACTTAGATTAGCGGGAATAGCTTGAATTTTAATTAAATATATAAATTAGATTTTAATATTATTTTGACATGTGCAAGATGATGCAACCAATTAGAATAAAACAAATTTAATCATTTACAACAATTAACAACACAATAGAAAATATAATAACAAAACCAAGAAGTAAATACGAACTAAATTTATGGAATAATATGATTTGGTGTTTAAAAGTAATTAGATTATAAATTAAATAAATAAAATTTGTCATAAAATTAAAATCATCATAGAATAAAATAAAAAGTAAGATTAAAATAAATTCTAAATAAAGTAAAATAATCCTTAGCAAAATAATCCTTATAATATTGGTACACAATAAAAATGCATTGGCAGTCAGTATTATTTGATATCACGCTTAGACCATCATGCAACCTATTACTTGCTGATCGCTTTTCGAAACGTCTCAAGCGAGTCAAAGTGAATGTCTATTGACTCACTACATCCGTTAAATAATCGGCTTTAAGCCAGGTTATACCAGGCCGGCTCCGCATATGTGAGGCTCGACCTGATATAGATTTTATAGATTGCGAGCTTCGCTCACAGCGGCAATCTGGAGGACAGCAGGGAACGCAGCTTCGCCCACGGCCTTCGCGGCGGTCGACCGTATATGTTGCACCATTGTCATGTTTCTGTCGATGGTGACGCCCAGGTACTTGACCGTTGGCGACCAGGGGATTTCCTCCCCCATCAGCTAGAGGCGCGGTGGTTGGAGTACCCGTCTAAGCCTCCACTTCTTCAGCCAGCCCGGAAACGCTTTAAGTGCCCGGCTCATCTGGACAGGTAAACGGCATCGTCGGCGAAGAGCACCAACTTGACGTCGCCCACCACCGGGTTGTCATCGGCGTAGTGGGCGTACAAGGTGGGAGAGATGCAGCTCCCGGCCTGGATGGTCTTCTCCTCTGACGTGGCGCCTTCGACGGCCACGTGGAATGTTCTTCCTTGATGCGCGCGACCGTGACGAGTCGTAGTGGGAGCGTGACGTCGACAGTTTGTGGATGAGACCGTCATGCCACACCCTGTCGAACGCCTTCTCCATGTCGAGCATCATGGTCACCGCATACCCGCACTTATTCATCCACGTGGCCATCTCGCGCAGAACGCGAGTCAGCTGCAGCGTGGTGGAGTGCCGGGTCCTCAACCCAAACTGTTTGGGCCTCGGCGTCAGTTCATGTTCACCAGCAGCAGCCGTTCGAAGACTTTGGACGTCATCGAGAGGAGAGTTATTGGCCGGTAACTCTACGGCTTCCTGAGGTCCTTGCCTGGCTTCGGGAGTACAATAACCCGGCTCCGCTACCAAATGATCGGGAAGTGGGCGATCCTGAGGATGCTGTTGAAGAGCTGGGTCGTTGCCAGCAGTGTCTTCCGGGGAAGTCGTTGCAGTGCGGAGATCGGGATACCGTCCTCACCAGGCGCTTTTCGTGAGTTGGTAGGTCGGATTACCGCGGCAACCTCTTGCGGGTCACCAGCAGCTCCTTCTCCGATGGGGCGAGGGGAGTCGAGAGGTAGGTCCGAACTGAGTCCTCTACCTCTCGTGAGTGTTTCTCGTCCTCGTGTGGAGTGAACTGCTGTTTGAGGCTGCAGGCGATGATCCTTGCCCTGTCTGCGGCCTTGTTGCGCAGGAGGCCGTCCTGCCCGAACAGGAGGCGCGTGGGGTTGCGTTCCACTGACACTACCTGCAAAGGCGTGTCAATGAAGCTTGGTCGTCTTCCACGTGAATCTGGTGGTTCTCCCACGCATTGTGTTCCCACAAGGCGGCCTTGACCTCGTTGGTGAGGCGGTTATAGGCAGTCTTGTTCCGAGGGATGCGGGTTCTCTTCCAGGTTCTCAAGGCCTCGCGCTTCTCCTCAAGCAGTCTCCGAAGCGGTGAGGGTAGTAGGCCCCTCTGCTCGGAGTATGACTTGGTGCTTGAGGTGGACCGAAGCGCGGCCTGGATGGCATAGGCGTCATCCTGCTAGGTAGGCTGTCACGCACGTGGCGCCTAGACGTAGTGGCTGATGTCAATCCCCGAGTAGTCAGAGTCGGGTCTTGGCGCTGGTGCCAGACCGACTCCTTCCACTCGATGAGGGCACCACCACGTTGGCTTTCTGGTGACGGCAATCGCCTCACCAAGATAACAGCTACGCGGTCGACACAATTAAAATTTATTATTTAAAATAAATATATATTATGTCGTAATAGATTACGGCGCCCGTACGTTGGCGGTTGGTCGCGCGATGCGTCCGTTTGCTTCGACAGTCGTGGTCGTCTGAATAATTTAATTGATTTTTGACACCTTGATTTATAGTAAACAAAAATATTGCGCAGACCAATAAAAACTAGTAAAATATTTACAACAGAAATGTAATCAGTAGAAAGTTATAGCGACCGTACGTAGCAGCCCTGAACCGCACACGCACATCACCACAATGGAAAATTACTCGTTCCGACGTTAGCGCCGCGCAAGGAAGTTAGCGCAAACTAGACTCTTCTCTGATTCGTTAAATGTTTGATTGGTTACATTTTGTATAAATATTTTATGAGTATGTGTTCGGTGAAGTCGGTTTGTGCGTCGTTGAATTTCTTTGAATAGTATAATAGGGGCTGCCATGTTTCGTCTATGTACTGTTGTAGTACGGCGCCGGCTGCGTTGTCCGATGCGTCGCAAAATAAGGCGAGTGTGGTGTGATGAGATGGGTGAGCGAGTAAAGCTGCAGTTATGATGCTGGCTTTACACTGCTCGAATGCTTGTATTGCCTCGTCGGTCTAAGTGGATGTGCCAAAAACGTGCTGATGGTGTGCGGCGTGTGCGCGATTTGCGGCGTGTGGCGCGTGCGCGCGTGTTCACGTGCGCGCATGTGCGCGTGGGCGCGTGTGCGCGGAGTGAGCGGCGTGCGGCGGGTGCACCTGGTGTGGTGGGTGCGACTGGTGCGCCTGGTGCGGCGGGTGCGCCTGGTACGGCGGGTGCATATGCTTGTGACGGTTGTAACTGTTGTGAATGTTGTGGCTGCTGTTGCTGTGGCGGGACATGTGTGCGTACAGTTTGAAAGGTACCTATCGGTGTTGCGATCTATCCTTTTCTCCTCGGTAGCACGGATATGTTAGCACCCGTGTCGTCCAAGAAATATATATTGGCGTTTCGATCGGTGAGATAAAGGCGGTGCGAGTTGGTATGAACGTCGGTTGAAGGAAACATCCTTCCTAGGAAACAACAACAGTTTGTGGCTGAACTGGCTAGTGATGAGCTTGCTGATTGCGTTGTGTGAGCTGACTGCTCCATGGTGGTTCGCTTGGTAGGAATTTCTTGTTGTTGATGGGCAGAGCTTCAGGGTTCCTCATTCTGTATGTTCCTGTTCGGGTTCATCACTTTAGAGATTATACTTTGGAGGTACTTTAGAGGTAGTAGTGTCGGGTATAATAAACACGTAGACTCCAGATTTCAGAATGTGTATATTGATTTTGACACCTTAATTTATACTATACAAAATATTGCGTTAGCCAATAAAAACTCATAATTTTTTTAAACAAAATGTAACCAATCAAACATTCGACGAATCAGAGAAGAGTCTAGTTTATGCTAACTTCCGTGCGCGGCTCTAACGTCGGAACAAGTAATTTTCCACTGTGGTGACGTGCGTGTGCGGTCCAGGGCTGCTGCGTACGGTCGCTATAAAGTCTTACAATTCAAAAAATCAGTAATGAGTTGAGTTTACGCTAATGCCTGTGCGCAGCGTTACTGTTCGATGCAAATTCAAAGCGAGCCGTTCTCGCGCAAATGTAACCCATAAAAATAGGTCGCGCGAGCCCGTCGGTTTCTTTCAATTGGCAGCCGCTGCGGTGTGATGACGTGAACGCATTCTACGCGCACTAGACAATCAAGAAATCGTCTCGTCGAATCCCTATTTCTATGTTGAAGACAAAAGTCATTCAAAGGTTCTTTTCAGTACTATCGCCATTTCTATATTGAATATGATGTCTTATCAAACAGTTCTTTTCGGAACTTATCTTGTTTCTATAAAACAGTCATAGTCTTGTGGTGTCGCGCTTGTGCTGTTCATGGCTGCATACTACTACTAATTTCTATTAAAACAATTGTATAAATGTTCGGTGAAGAAAATCAAACATTCCGCATGCGGGCCCAATCGACTAATGAAAATGGTTCCCGCATGCGGTTCCCTTGGCCTACGTGAACAAAAATGTCTTGCATCTCGGCATAATGCGGCCAATGAAAATGAGACTTTACGGATAGGAGGGCAAATATATTGTAAACATTAGAGATGTCCCAGGTCAGCCCAGGTGTCTAATCAATTTGACAGTTGATATAAGCTGTCAACCTACGTGAATAACAGCGAGTTAATGTTTTTATTTTGGTCCCATTTCAGTGTGTTTGTTTAAAATTCATAGTGAAAATCATGATTTTGTAATGTTTAGTGAAATTAAAGAGTGTGTTTTCGTGCTTTAGAAGTCGGAATGCCTAATAAAGGTATATTTTAGTTTAGCACCAAATCATTCCCGCCACTGTAGTCGTTTATGTTTTTGATATATTTACAAATAAATTTCATCAGTTCATAACTTAATGGTAAGCTATATTATAGGATAATATTTAAATACTACGCTTAACTAAATATCGGATAAATAATGTGGGTAATAATCTGAATATTTTGCCTACAGCAAGTCAGTATATTTACATAGCTACTTTCGACGTCTACAACCATTAGGTATATGAATACTTCTTTACCATATTCATTTATAGGGTAAGCTGTACTTTATCAAAGAAGTTCTAAAAGCAAGATGGAAGACTCCAATTAAATCAACTATTGTAAACATACAACAACATAGAGTCTATGTGTGAAATGTTGTTCATTTAAAAATGTTCCATTTATTTTGCTATGACTACGACAAAAAGTAGATTGATATTGTACCATATTATTTGCGTGTAGGTCTTATCAGTGTTATTACTTGTTTCTGAACCTATTATTGTATATTTAGGTGTTTCTAAATTCCATTTAACCTGTAGATATCAACATACATATTTTGTTGTAAGATATCTATAGATAGGATCATAGGCTTTTCCTTTACATAATATATGATTTGTGATGACCTACTTTTGAAAGGTCAGAATCCTTACCATTATCAAACTTAAAGGACCATGCCTGGCAGTTGAACAGTTTCTTTATCAAAGATTAAATTTATAAAAAATGCAGCACAAGCACATTTAAAAAAGAAAACTATTTATAACCTACTTTGTATTAAATACATAAATAATTATGTGATTTGTAAAAAGATTATTATAACCAATAACCTAATATACCTGTATTTCTGCATGTACTATCATGATCCCTAAATTTGGTTCAATGATGATTTGTTGAAAACAATAGAGAATGAACAGAAGAATGATGTCTCTTAGACAGCAACTCATAGAACTGCTGGTGATAGTGAAGTATGGCCCAATGAGATATCCACTCAGACCTGTAATCTTACTCAACTGGAACTTGAGTGAAGAAGTAGGTCATGCATCCACAAAGAGAACTTGAGTGTACAGAAGTATGTCCTCCATCAAATAGCAGAATACAACCAAGCAACATTGTTTTCTGTTCTTGCAGCAAGTAGGGTGTAAGAGTTTTAACCAATTTTAATTAACCTATTGACTTGATGACTGAATGGATGTCGTAAGATTTAAGTGGTTGCCTTGCCACTGCGTAAAGTGTTGTGGAAATCCCACATAGGACAAAAATTTGTGTAATCCACAAATGGTTGCTCTTTGTGTCCATTGTTTGAATGTTTATAAAGTCCTCCGCAATACAGGAATTATTCCTAGTGCGGGAGTTGTCTTTTTTAATATTTTTAATAATACAGCAACACACCGGCCGAGGAACAGAGTAGGTTTTCAATTATATTTGGCATTTGAACAATTGGTTTTAGGGTCCCACGGCTCCCACAGTTCTGTAACGCATCGGGGATGGTTGCTGAAGTGCACATAGATAGCTTTCAAACTATTTTAAGAAAGAGAACTGCATCTCTGATGTCTAGGTTGCCGGGGAGCGCTAACAGTATCCTTAGCATTATTGCGAACAGACTGCACAGCCCATTCCTGTGGCACTGGACCCATATGCACATGTATGGATCGAGTGCACCAGGAGTGGGTGCAGATTTCTAAACTAGATTTATATTTGTTACGAACATAGTTTTAAGGAATTTGTATGACTAACATTTAAGGAGTAATAGTCTAAAATAAAAGTTTTTATTATTATTATTATTAAATTCTAATTATGACTGAATTATGTGTACTTGATTTTTCCGAGGCCTTCACTGCATAAATGTAGGTTAAGTTAGTAACAGTGCCTTTTTCTGGATGAAAGATCATATGGCCTTTTGTGTTCTTGACAATGTGTATGCGAAATTTGATGATAATTGGTTGAGTGATTAAGGTGTGAAAACATAACAAACAAACAAACTTACATTCACATTTATAATAATAGTTAGGATTTGATGTTAAGCTCTACAATCTACGTATACATTCAATATATTATAACAAACAAGAATATCCATAAATGTATTCTGTTTAATGTGAAATAAATAAAATGTATCATTTAAGTAGCCACAAGGCCCGATGTCCCGTTTTCGCCATCCAGTCACCTCCAGCCACCTTTTTCAGGTCATCGGCCCATCTGGCCGGAGGCGGTGGTGCACCCTGGGGGAGGCTTATGTCCAGCAGTGGACTGCAATAGGCTGAAATGATGATGATGATGATGATTTAAGTAGCTGCTGTGCTTTCAACTGTTTCTCCGCCAGGAATTTATATACCTTGTGCTAGCAGTATAGCTGCTCCTTATATAAAGGGTCAATAAGCAAGCATATGCTATGTTAACTACTCTCTATCAGGCAAACTAGACTACCTATATAATTTTTCCTCACCTGTACTAACCTAGCTATAAATGTATACGCATATACATTGTCTGGGGTACAGAACAGGATATCGGGTATCTTCCATTTCGAAAAAAAAAGTACTCTTCTCAAGGGCTAGAAATTTATTGACATAACCTACATCAACGCAGGTTGCCACTGGTAAACTCTAAGTTCTATAAAGAAGATATGCCTCATAATTTGAAGAGTATTTCTAGAACTAGACCTTATAAAAAGGCTGTTGGATTATAAAATGTTTTATCTTTCAGATATGAATCGGACTCCCATCGTGGAGTCTAAGGCAGCTGCATCCCCGGTGCAGCATGGACCGGCTAACAAAACCCCTACTGCATCAACAAAGGCAGTAGTGACCAAGGTAAGCAACTTTAATCATGAAAGTCACTAAGATTCTGCCTCCATTTTTAATTTAAACTTCTTGTTATGTGACAACTCTTATGATATACATACATTCTTTAAACAAGGTTTTAGGAAAGTACTGACGTTTCAGTTACGTTTCGGTTACGCTTCTGGAGTTGGGGCCTAGGGCGAATCCCTGTATTTTGTTAAGCTATACATATAATAATGTGGTAACTTAATTGAATCGGTTTTTATTACACTTCTGAATTTATGAAACAACTATCTTTTGCCCGCGACTTTGTAAGCGTGGAATTTAGGTGTAGGTACGAAAAATCTATTATTAATACTGGACTTGTATCGTATATATTATTATGAAGTTCATATACATTGTTGTTAAGTGCGAGGCGGCGCGGCGACGTATCAAAGTGAAACATGCACCATATTTTAAGTTAGAGCAATACAACTGTGAAAACCGCATTCAAATTCGTGTAGTAGAAATTATATTTTTTCATAAACTTGACAAAACATCCCATAGTAATTTAAAAACAATATTTCTACTTATATTTATTATACTTCCGTATGTTTGTGTCCACAAAGCTCTTAAAGTAGTCAATCGATCGACATTAAATATTGTCACAACGTTGTTTTTTTTAGTTAAGAGTGCTCTATGTACCCGAAGGTCCTATGCGGAATGGGAAACTAAAATTTTTACACTGAGTCACAGGGAAGCGTGGCCGAGTTTAGTTGTTTAATTATAAAGCTTTTAATCATAATAATATCCCAGCCTCGAGGAGGCAGTTAGAAATAATCATTGTCTACAGTAAGGTCCGGCGCACATTTGACAAAACGCGGCGTAGAGCGATTTTACTGCTAAGCCCTTAGCAACTTTTCCAGCGTTGAAATAACATCGAAAATTAATTAACACTACTACACAAAATGGATTGGCAGTGAAAATGCTTTTAAATTCACCTGGCCATCTGAGGGCTGATCCTAATATTGTAATGAGTTTTATTATACATATGTCGGGGTCTTATCTCTGGAACAGGTAACCTGATTCTTTCACTAATAGAATTTTCACCATCTCTGATTCATAGAGGCAATGTTTTAGTTACATACACGCAAGCGAAGCTGCGAAAGAAAGATAAAAAGGATAAACAAATGGTTATTAAAACAGCTCGTTCATTTAATACTGTATTTATTGTACATCTCGTCTATATGCCTGATGAGGGGCTTGTTAAATATTTTGCCGACGTCTTTAGCGAACACGAAGTCTAAATGGTTGAACTTCGGCCAGCTGCATCCAGCTCTGACCTCCTCCAACACACTTATCGCCTTCAGTTCATCGGCCAGACGCATTATTTGCTGGAAATAAAATATTAGATTACTTATGTGTTACAGTAGTACCTATAAAATTTATTCGGTTCACGCATGTGTCTGCAATGCATTTTACTAGGTAAGATAGTCTCCCTTTGCGGCATAACAACGCCGTCGTGATATCAGTTGACTGATTTTTCGCCGAACGCGACGGCAAAGAGGTGACTTACAGTGTTCACAAAAGCATAGTATGTGTAAGTAAAGTAGCAAAAAAGGTGCTTCAATGATTCCCTTGCTTTAGCAGTGGTGTTTTCCTAAAACACGGCTATCTTTTTATTGCCTTTAGTAGCAGATAAGCAAGCAAGCGTAACCATTGATTTAAAACCTGGCTGGTTTTTTGAAATGTCAGTATCAGTATGAAGAAAATTAGGAAAGTTGCAGCTTAATGTAAAAGAAGAGGAAACTATTACTGAAGGTCATGGGGCTTGGATATATTTGGCAAGCGACCTCATTTGCCAATAGTCGTTATGTGGATACCTTTTGGTTTACGTTCATCTACTTGGTATGTACCCAGTATTAGAGTTACATAATTACTTTGAAGATGTAATGCAGTAAACAACAAGAAATGTCACTGAAACGAATCGAATACACATGCCGATTTAGACTTTTCACATAACTAATGAAACCGATACGGAATGATATCGTTATCGAATTTTAGTCATTGACAATATATTTGCGCTCTAGTGTGAACTACGTGACGCGATTAAGACTGCGCCGAGCGAAATGTGCCAAAACAGGCGGTCACAGTTAAGTGAATAAAACCAACACTTTTTGTTTAATACAAATATAACATATACATTTACCATAACAATGAATGTGTTTACAATTACTCCGTGCAAAAAAATTAAAAAAATTAATATTTTCGCCTACAAAATTACATAAATTTGCGTTTGTTCATTACATAAATTCGTGTTACGTGATTTTTAGATTATAACAGCAGAAATCTATCCTATTTTACAGCTTAAGCGAAACATAAATAGTTATATTACAATTTGTCCGTCCTAAATATTTAAGTTATTGGTTGACAATATAAAGATACATATTTAACAAAAAAGCACATCAAATCCTCCATACAACTTTACTATGGCGGCCGCGTGCCGATTTGAATATGCGCCGCACGAGCTCTGTCATTCTCTGTCTTACGCTCGGCGCAGTCTTAAGTCCAAGCGGGTATCTTTAAATCTGGTTTAAAGAAAGCATTTACGTCTGAGTAGGCATTGGTTTGGCTAAGTCTTTGGTATTGTCGGTACCCATGAGCAGCAGTTACCGCTTATGACCTATTTATTAAAATATTCAACCGTGTGGTATTATATCGAATCGAACGTCACTGAATTTGGATGCATACGTTCAGGATTGGCCCATCGTTTTATTGATCTCTTATAGGTATTACGTTCGGTTGAGTGTTACTGAGCCGTCAGTATTTTTAGTACAGAGTATGTAAACTGATCCTGGTAGACGATATAAGGCGCCGCTCCCTATAGTGTGGAACCTTAAACGTACTTGACGAAATGTTTAATATCCTTCCTCTGTCGCGAAGGACTATCCAAACATTTAAATAATTTTTGTCCCGTTTAGTGATCGAGCCCACAATATTCAGTGCAAAGTAGGTGTCGTGTTGTCTACAACTGTTATCGAATAATGTGTTTGTGATTGTAATTAAGATTTGCATGTCACAGTTTAACAAAATGTATATAGCTCCAATTATATAATATTCCAACTTATGTACCTACATTTTATGCATTTAAAACTACTCTATTCTAAAAAAAATCCGATGTTTCATAACTACAGTTACTTACAGATTTTTCGGTGAGCTGGTCGTTTTCACCGTACAGCAAGGAAACTGGTACCCTAACATTAGTCAAGTTGTACGGCTTCGCTGGTCGTGATAGTCCACCGCCCCACGTCGTGAATACTCCTGGAAATAACAACAATGTTCAAATGTTTACTAAGTTCATATAGTTAGGAATCATAGGGTAAAGTATAGTACAGAAACAAATACAGCTGATTAGAATAGAGCTTCTGGTTGTAACGTCAAAACAATCTGTTTTGAAATTAAACTATCTACTTTATACGGATTTATCATGGAGTTTAGAGTAGACGGGGAGAGTCCCCGTGAAAACGGCTACTGAAAAGCAACCGAAACTTCGAGGAAGGTCTAAATTTAAATAGTTTCAATTATCTATACTAATATTATAAAACTGAAGTTTGTTTGTTTGAACGCGCTAATCTCAGGAACTACTGGTTCGAAATGAAAAATTATTTTAGTGTTGGATAGCCTATTTATTGAGGAAGGCTATAGGCTATATAACATCACGCTACGACCCACGGAGGCGGCGCAGTAACGATAAACGCGGGTGATGTCGCGGAAACATCTAGTTGTTAATAACTTCAATAGCAATTAAGGTTCAGAAGAAGTGTAATATTTTTAAAGTATACATTACTTATATATATATATACTTATAAAATTCAAAATTCAAAGTAAATTTATTCAACACTTATGAATGTCAAAGTTACACAAATTTTTTCTGCGAATTTGCATTTACTGCCACGTTCAGCAAAGCAAGGGTGTAGGGCTCATGAGAAGAACGGGCAAGAAACTCATGGTCACTCTTTTTAATCGCCAAGTTTTTGTTTACAAATCATAAGAGCTGTAAGGTGCTGCAACCATTTCTCCATGAACTATTACTGAACATACAACATCAAGCATTTAATAAAATTTGATGGTAGCCTCTAAAGCAGCAGTATGGTAAACAAGAGCATCCTATCCTTACATGTACATTAATAATCAAGACAAGGCATGATTGTAGTCCGTAGTTTAATCTAACGCGATAAAAACCGTATAAAGTGGTTTAATTTTAATGTTTAACATTTGTGTAAACGTTAGATAATAAAAACTGCCTCCGTGGCGCAGCGGTAGTGAATGCGACTATTGTGTATGAGGTCTCGGGTTCGAGCCCCGGGTCGGGCCAACAAAAAGCTATTGGGTTTTTCTGTAAAGAAAATCTCAATAGCAGCCCGGAGTTAGGAAGTTGCTAGACACCCCCGTGCCTCGGAAAGCACGTAAAGCCGTTGGTCCTGCGCCTGATCTCTCTCCGGTCGTGTCGGATTGCCGTCCCATCGGATCATGAGAGTTGGGGAACAGAGAGTGCACTTGTGTTTGCGCACACACTTGTGAACTATAATAGGTATCTCCTGCGCAGATGGCCAGTCTCTGTTAAGACTGGCCGCCGTGGCCGAAATTCGGTCTGGAGGACATTATTATTATTATAATTATTAGATAATATTAAAAAATTTCATCTAAAGGTTAACTAGAATTAGAAAGCTTTTAAAGGGTTCTCGTTAACCGAGTTAAGCTGTTTGCTTGTGCCACGGGTGGGTTCACATCGGTTGTGCAGTAGGTGAGGACCAAGCCAAAGGCTACTTGATTAAAAGTCCAATGTCTTATTCGTTGGGCACATTTATAATATTAGTAGTATAAGTTTATATTTACCTGTTATGGCAATTTTGCCAAAATGTTCCACCTGTCGCCAAGACGCGGGCTGTACTCTGTTCAGGTATACAGGCAGCATATCCTAGAAACAAGATGATATATGAACATCGTTATAGAATAATTGTAACAAATAGTGAATTGCACGGACAGCGTTGTGATTAAAGTGGTTGTTTTTAGAGCTCGAAAAAACTCTTATACAAAAACTGTCCGTCCGTCCGTCCGTCCGTCTGTCTGCTATACAACTTTCAACTCAAGAACCGTAACAGATAGAGACTCGCGGTCTGGCCATTCGACTGATGATATATCGATATACCCCGAAATGACTATGACCTTTTGACCTCTGACCTCAAGGTCACGTGATACCATTTTTTCGAACTCTGAGATTTATGGCAATTCAGTGCCGTTTCTCACTTGTTTTCTGTTACAACTTTTATAACTTAGACGAGTGAGATCACTCATACTCACTTTTTTTTAAAGATTTCTCCTGCTTTAGGAATAATTCCTGTGTTGCGGAAGGCTGTTACAAATATTCAAACAACGGACACAAAGAACACACAGACTCGGAACAATCATTTGTGGATCACATAAATTATCGTCCCGTGTGGGGATGCAACCCACAACACTCGAGGCGGCGGCAGTGGCGAGGTGACCACTTAAATCAGTACGCCATCCGTGCAGTCATCCTATAGTTTTTTTTTAAATTGTGCTCCTATTCATGTAGAACAACATTAAAGCCATGTATTCACTGGGCAACAAATGTTTATAAACATTGCTTCAGAAACTAAATCTACGTGTTTCTGAAACAAATTAATATGTTTCTGAAACATGCAAATTTGTTGCGGTAAACTTACGTGTTTCATATGTTTATAAAACATGGCTGTAGAAAAGGCCTTATGCAAAAATATTTACGCACCACACAGCAACTACTTCCTTGGGCGACATGACCTAAACAACTACTGATGTGGACGGCAAAGTTTCTTAAACATTGTTCTTGTAAACATAGAAAAAAAGAAAGAAAGAAAACGTTCTTTATTGCCACAAATAACTACATAATTTTCTTATAAAAACAACAATACAATGTGACATTGTGGTAACAAATGGTCTCCATTCAGCTTTGTTGTTGCAATAATACTGACGTATTACCGCAACGCTGATTTTCAATATAGACCATCGTTGCGTACGGATGTCAACATCTACGTGATGTTTCGGAAACTTTGTATCTGAAACATTCTTGCTCAGTGAATACACGGCTTAAGCATATCTCGTTAATTCGTATGACTATGACCAATAATTTCTTGTAATTAAAAGATCACCAAAAAAACGGGTCGTAGCTTTTTGTACCATTACTGTGGTAAAGCTTCACTACTGTTTGGGTACAGCTACCCATTGTTAAAGAAGGATACCCACTGCTCCAGAACTGGCGCAGAATAGGTATATACCTAACACACTGGGCAATGGATTAAATGCCATGTTTGAAGGAGGCATTTTGCGGCAGTAGTTCAAAACTATAATACCTCAAGAAATAAAGACAAATACAAGATCATGACGCCTACGGAAAAAAATTTGCAAACACACAATCGAGGAACACTCCTACTCTATACTATAATATTATTAAAACTGTGAAAGTTTGTGAGGATGGATGGATGGATGTTTGTTACTCTTTAACGCAAGAACTACTGAATCGATTGCGATGAAACTTGGTATGTAGCTAGCTAGAGACCTGGATTAAAACATAGGATTTATTTTTACGCGGGTGCAGTTTTGCGCAATATCTAGTCTACTGTAATGACAAAATAAGGCGTCGAGCCGAAGTTCCTGTTCTTACCAGGTCGTTCTGCTCGTAGTCTTCGCCAACGATAGCGAATAAGAAGTTAATGCACATATCTGTTTCTTGTTGTTTGAGGTTGCACAGTGTAGATACCAGGTTCTGCAGCAGCCGCGGCTGGAGCGACATCATTCCCCTGGCTCGCATCATACCCTGAAAATAGTCGAATATCATTACTATGATTTGTTTTCTGTCTTATTAAAATGACAGACAAATCCTTTGTCGAGAAGGACTTTTCTAACATTCAACAACGGATACAAAGAACACTTTGACTCTGAAGAACTATTTTGCAGATCACACAAATTCTGTCGCTGATGAGGATCAAACCCAACACTCTTCAGTGGCGATGGCAAGGCAACTACTAAAACCACTACACCAACCGTGCAGTCTATATTATAAGGATGTTATTCTGCGAAACACGGTTCCTTAAGAAAGTGTACACCGTCGTTATAAGAATTGAAGAGGTTACGTTGCTATCTAGTTACATGAGTAGTAGAGCCTCGCTGATTTCAGCATGAATAGTCCTGCTCGATTGTGGAAGGACTACCCTCTCACAGAATATCGACGTAAAATACCAGTATCCCTACTGTTGTGCTTCGTTCGGTGAGTGAGAGTGCCGGAGGCTCAATCACCCTCTTTCCTCCTTCCCGCTCCTTCTCCTTCCCACTTCATTTTTCTCTTATTCCTTTCCTAAAGGGTCGGCAACGTGCAAGTGATGCCTCTAGTGTTGCAGGCGTCCATAGGCTACGGTGACCACTTACCATCAGGTGGGACGATGCTTGTTTGCCACCTTAGTTGTATATAATAATGTTCGTAATTGCTGGTTAATAGATGTTAATGGGCACTCCTGATCGTGTCAATAATGCTCTCGCTATGAGGGCTTTTGAGGTTTAGCCCCTCACATGTGCCTACTGCTGGTGAAATGAATTACTATTGTTACGTGCTGGGTTCGAAGATAAGAATGCAAACAATATTACAGACACGTTTTATTCAAACACACAATTAAATTTAAATCACAACAAACATTATACCACACTTTTTCACTGTAACTGCTTCAAACTCCGTAGTATGTTCGCTTCGATGAACACTTGACCGCTTACGATTGTAAAGTGACTCGGCGTCAGTGGTTCTTCTCGTAGACCCCTATGGGGTCTCGGGGGGTATAACAGAAAGACGGATGGACAAAGTTGTTGTATAAGAGCTTTTTCGAACTCTAAAAAAGTACTGTTACTGACCTTACCTACATATACACGAGCGAAGGTGTGGGCAAAACCTAGTGCTAAAATTAAAAAAAAAAGTTTTATACCTACCGGTACATCCAAAGTATTGAGCAGCAGATTAGCCAGATCCCTAACATTGTCCAAGTACACGGCAGGTCCCATCGCGACGAATGCTATCATCTTGTCATTGTACTCCGGCTTCAGTGCCATCATTGCGAAGAAGCTGCTGGTGCCCATAGAGTAGCCCAAGCACATGACCTTGTCCAGCCCCGTGATGTTCACCACTCGGTCAAGCATAGCAGGCACGTCATATTTGCCGTGTTCGTGGAAACTGGAAAGAAAACATTTTATTATGCCATCAAAGTGACAAAACAATGTTTTCAACTATAGCGCGTATATCAAAATCATTTGAATGTCTTGGCTATTTTTAACATATTATTTCGGTAAGCCGTATGCAAAAAAAATCGTATAGCAGCCACACATTGCAGTTATTATAATGCCGGTTTAGATGCCCCTTTTCAGAAGTCCTAAAACCTAGTGTGCCTAATCAAAATACTTGATTCAATGCTTACTAGCTTTTGCTTGCTAGCAAAACCGAGGGCAACCACTGTACCGTACCTTATGTTTGGCAATACCTAGAGTACCACTTACGTGTTACCAACCAAAATAAACTGAATCAAAGATGAAAGGAAAGGTATGAGAGTGATAGGTGTGTGAGACACTGGAACTCTCTCTTGCTAGGCGAAGCACAATGACAGTGTTAATACTCACACGATTTGTACCCATGCTTAAGACTGCGCCGAGCGAAATGTGCCAAAACAGACGGTCACAGTTAAGTGAATAAAATCAATATTTTTTGTTTAATACAAATATAAAATATACATTTACCATAACAATGAATGTGTTTACAATTACACCGTGTAAAAAACTTAAAATAATTAATATTTTCGCCTACAAAATTACGTAAATTTGCAACGAAAAATGCAAAAACGTAAGCTCGAGTTACGTGATTTTTAGATTATAACAGTAGAAATCTATCCTATTTACAGTTTAAACGAAACATAAATAGTTATATTATAATTTGTCCATCCCAAATATTTAAGTTATTGGTTGACAATAAAGATACATATTTATCAAAAAAGCACTTCAAATCCTCCATTCAATTTTACTATAGCGGCCGCGCGCCGATTTGAATATGCGCCGCACGAGCTCTGTCATTATCTGTCTTACGCTCGGCGCAGTCTTGAGTTAATATTAGGTAACGGGTCCTTATTTTGCTGGTATTTATGTAAATGTAATAAATACCTTTTTTCGCGATGTACCGACTGTGTAAATATTAATAAAAAATTACCAAGTAAGAGCAATCACCGGCACCCGCTTTCATCAAGGCACTGCTGAGCTCAAAACTGTCAACCCGTGACCAGGACCGACTTTTAGTCATTTAGAAATTCTTAACAATGAACATGCCATTACCTGTAAGCCCAGAATTTGGGATCATCTCTTGTGAGGTTCTTGTGTGTGGTGTACACGTTTCCTCTTAAGTTGCCCAACCATACGTCGTAGCCAGCATCAGCAAGAAGGTACGCTGGAAGGATAAAAATAAAGAATTGGTCTCTCAATATGAAATGGAGTCAAATTGGCAAACATTGTTTTAATGGTACAACGGCGGCTCGAATGGGCAAATTGTTATTGGGATTTCTGTCTGAAAATTCTTAGTAGCGTTACGGACTCTGATAATGAAGGACTACAGGGTCGCTGTCTATTACATGGGTCTTAAACGTAATTCAAGACTCTAAAAATGTTGCTGTAATATATGCATACTCAGTACATTGTTCAAGGACGCAAGTCCGATTAGGGTAGGTACTTATAACCTAGCTTTTCACAGTATGTGATCAATCTTGTTTGAGACTATTTTCATTCATTGCCTTTTATTTGCCTTATATACTTTCTTTGTCCATGCTTTGTCATCAACATTTTCTCACATTTTCAAACTACTCTTGTACATCTTCATAAATTTTGTCACTATCCATACATATACCTCTGCATATTCCTACTTGGAGATAAACAAGCGAGATACTAAGTTTGTATGGAATATTTACCAAGGCTTCTCTCAGGTCCCATGATGACAAAATCGCCGGAGCTACCGAGCAAGCCATGCACTATGAGTATGGCCTTTTTCCCCTTAGCATTAGGATCGCCGCTTCTTCTAGCAGAGCGTCTACCTGCTGGGATTCTGTGCATCTGCAGCTCGTAGCCATCCTCTGTAGCCACACGGTGCTTCTCCATTGGGTAGCCGGCAGCTTTAATCAGGTTCGGCTGAAAAGAAACAACAATCAGATAATATGTTTTTAAATCTTAATATTTTTTGATCAGGAAAGGGTATGTTCGGTAAACTGTAATAGGAACCCCCACCATGTTGAACCCAAATGTAGCTACCAAAAGTTTCCCTAGCGTTATGGTTTGCCCTGCTTTGAACGAGCGTTTGTTAAACAAGAGGCATCAGTTTGACTGTATATATTACTGACATAATCGGCAAAAGCCATAATAATAATAATAATATCAGCCCTATATTAAACTGTCCCACTGCTGGCCACGGACCTCTTCTCAGTGTGGGAAGAGTTAGGCCGTAGTCCACCACGCTGGTCTAGTGCGGGTTGGCAGACTTCACATATCTTCGAGAACATTATGGAGAACTCTCAGACATGCAGGTTTCCTCACGATGTTTTTCCTTCATTGTTAAAGCAAGCGATAATTATCTATTTAATACGTATATCACTTCGAAAAGTCAGAGATGCGCGCCTTGGGTTCGAACTCGAGACCTCTGAGTGGCAGTTCAACGGTTTCCCACTGGGCTATCGCAGCTATTAAAGGCTATTAGCGCCGGTTTTTACAGGTAGTTGCAAGCTTGCCTTCCTCATTCCCGTTAAAAAATCTGTTTAAAAGCTATCGTTCATCACACTATTGCCATGAGAAAGCATCTTCTTACGGCCCTTAGAATAGATTCCCAGCATTACCTCCACTTATTATGCCATTAGCCGATTATTCTTCTGCCATCTTGAAGCTGACATAGCACCTTATTAGTGTGAGTGATGAGTGATCGCAATCATTTATTCTTGTCGTCATCGCATAATGAACTTCACGTGAATACTATTATCTATTGCTTATAATTCAGTGAACCTATTACCTTTACGGTTGCGACTTACAACTTCAAGGTAGACGTTTTGGTGAATATAAAGTTGGTGCACTATCATAACTTTTACCGTCGACGTTACCCGCGAGGTATATATAACACGCGAGTAGATATATATGAAACTGGTTGACTCGCGCAACATCGTCTGCTTCACATAAGAGAAATTTCCCCTATTTTGTAACATTTTTCATTAATGCTCTGCTCCTATTGGTCGTAGCGTGATGTTATATAGCCTATAGCCTTCCTCGATAAATGAGCTATCCAACACTAATTTTTCAATTCGGACCAGTAGTTCCTGAGATTATGAATGAATAGTGTGGTATTAGTAATTTTTAAAATCAGTTCAGTGCTGTCAGCTATTATCCTCATTAAATTCGCGCGTTTTTATTAGTCTTCGATGTATTTCGTCCACATCGTTTGCTTAAACGAAAGCACCCAGACGGAATATCTATCATAAAGAAGGAAGCGCTGTGATATCGATGTCTCAGACTTATCCGCTTGCGTTCAGCACAGCGTTATGTTTTTTATGAGTGTCCCACGTATGGTACTTGTAGTATTGCAAACATAAAAGAAAAAGCTTTCTAGTAAAGCTGGCCAGCATTACTGGGGAGTATCACGCGCGGGCCAATAAGCAATATATGCTTTATACCACGTTTGTGGTATAAAACCCCATGTCTACTATCAAAATGGCAACTACCATCCTTGCTTTTATTGTCTTGCTAGTTTTCACACGGCAGTACCAGTGCACGTGACCCCAGCATCGCATTGTGATGTAACCGCATATACTCGTATAGCAATACAATTATGTCTTCAGTAATCATATTAATTATACGAATTACTTACACGTGGAAATGTACGCGAAAACAGATGCGAGCTTAATATTAGTAATTTCTTTAAACGCTAACAGTTTCTTAACATGCAATTGGATTGTGTTCTTATTCAAAGGATATGAGTCTTCTCTCTTAGCCTTTATTATTCCCAAGTCACTTGGGGTCGGCTATTCTGGTATAACCGGATTTGACTGGATATCAGTTTTTACACGGAGCGGCTGCCACCTGACCTCCGCAACTCGAAGGCTAACGATACCCTAAGGCTAGACCAGTGTCAGGATATTAGAGGGTACTGACTTTCCCAATAACGACTGCCATAGATGTTCATGGCAGCCGGGACCGACGGCTTAACGTGCTCTCCGAGGCACGGAGCAGGCGATAATACGCACATAATTTCGAAAAGTCATATAACTTCCGAAAGTCAGAGGTGCGCGACGTGGATTCGAACCCGAGATACTTTTGCATTGCATTGCAGTCTGTTGGTCTCCCCACTGAGCTATCGCTGCTTGTAATTTCTTTAAACGCTAACAGTTTCTTAACATGCAATTGGATTGTGTTCTTATTCAAAGGATATGAGTATGACCAACCAAATATATGTAGATATCCTAGTGTAAAACCGTTTGACCGCAACGCTGAGATCTTGAATTCGATCTCAAAATATGCTGTTCTGACTCTTCGAAGTTATGTGTGTATTAAATAGTTAATTATCGCTCGCATCATCGGTGAAGTAAAACATCTTTAAGAAACTTGCATGTCTTACTGTCTACTTAAGAGCAGCGATAGCTCAGTGGGGAGACCAACAGACTGCTATGCAGAGGGTCTCGGGTTCGAACCCACGTCGCGCACCTCTGACTTTCGGAAGTTATATGACTTTTTGATATCATGTGCGTATTGATTGACAATTATCGCCTGCTCTGTGCCTCGGAGAGCAAGTTAAGCCGTCGGTCCCGGCTGCCATGAACATTTATGGCAGTCGTTATTGGGAGAGTGTCGACACAAAAGATGCCACTGGGTCGAAGTGTCGCCGGTCTGCACTGACTGGCCCCCACATAAGATGCATACCTATAATAATTATTTCAGTAGCGTTTCTTTAAATATAATAGGAACTAAACATAGGCATTACTATTCTGAACTCACACATAGCATTAAGTGTTATCGTATACGGATAGAATTTTTATTGTCCATAATATAGCATCGTATTATTTTTTACATAGATATCGATAGCCAAGGTCTTTAAACAATAATAAAACAGTCTACTTCCCACAGTATGCTTGCATATTATTAATGCCTATTTATTCAATATTATAAATGCGTAAGTAATTCTGTCTGTCTGTTACATTTTCACGCCTAAACTAATGAACCGATTTTGGTGAAATTTGATACAGGGATAGACTTCGGGCAAGGACATAAGTTACCTTTTGTGATAAAAAAGGGCATGAAAGTGCTGAAATAAAGGATGAGAGTTCGTACATACGTACATATGTACATAGATTCACGCCTGTTTCCCAGAGGGAAGGCAAGGGAGGCAGAGACTACGGATTTCCGTTTGCTACGATCCTGACACACTTCTCTGGCTTCATTCACTTTCTTTTCTTTTGAAAGTTTGTATTTGATTCATATTCGATAAGTCTATCAAATCTGTCTATGTTTACTATACGTATATTTATCGGAAACGTGTACGATTAGTAAAAATGCTGTCAATAGTTTGTATGTGTATTATTTGCAAAATCAGTATCCTGAAAATTTAAAATGCCGCTCAATGTAACTATTCCACGCGGACGAAGTCGCGGGCAAAAGTTAGTATAAGTATTATAAATAAACTTATATGCGGCTTCGCAAACGTGACGCTTATGGGATGGCACAACGTGCGAAAAGTATCCTATGTTAAAACATCCAGGTCTTGCGTTATCTGTGTATAAAGTTTTATTCGAATCGGTTTTAAGACTGCGCCGAGCTAAATGTGCCAAAACAGACGGTCATAGTTAAGTGAATAAAATCAACACTTTTTGTTTAATACAAATATAAAATATACATTTACGATAACAATGAATGTGTTTACAATTACTACGTGTAAAAAACTTAAAATAATTAATATTTTCGCCTACAAAATTATGTAAATTTGCACGAAAAATGCAAAAACGTAAGCTCGTGTTGCGTGATTTTTAGATTATAACAGAAGAAATCTATCCTATTTTACAGCTTAAACGAAACATAAATAGTTATATTACAATTTGTCCGTCCCAAATATTTCAGTTATCGGTTTACAATAAAGATACATATTTATCAAAAAAGCACTTCAAATCCGCCATACAATTTTACTATGGCGGCCGCACGCCGATTTGAATATGCGCCGCACGAGCTCTGTCATTATCTGTCTTACGCTCGGCGCAGTCTTAAGGTTTACGAGCGCTTGAGTAGTAAACATCCAAATACCCAAATACTGGCATTAAAAGTTTATAATACTTATTAGTAGGATGCAAAAGTAATCCTGTATGTTCGTTTATTTTTACGTTTATATATTTAAAAATATCAGCAATCAACACCGAGCCTTATGCTAGTTATATTAAAAGAGAGTAAACTTTAAGCGCTATATGTACCAAGCGCACCTCCTCTTTGTCCTATTCGACATAGAGACTATTAATAATATTCTATCACATACACACAACACCATCTAGCCCAAACTAAGTAAAGCTTGTACCATGGGTACTAGACAATGGATTTTTGGAAATACTTACACATATTATACATAGAAACACCCAGACCAAGACAAACATCCATGTTCATGCACACAAATGTTTGACTTGTACGGGAATCGGACTCGCGACCTCAGGCGTAGCAGTCGGTTACACTAACCACTATACCATCAAGGTCGTTTAATTTATGTCCGGTTCAATGGCGTTTTTAAATCAGTGCCCCTTATCTCTTAAGCGATCTGTATATCTAATGTCTGCCATAATTTTATAAGTGCGAAGGTCTAAAAATAAAGAAGACGTGGTAATTTATTACGAGTATAGTAATAGCAAGTCTACCTGCACAGTTAGTGAAGCAGGGAAATTGTCAAATCATGAATGTTGGCTTTGTAGTGTAATTCATAAATAATTTACATAATATTGTCTTCTATTTACGCGAATATTATTCATTGAAATTAAACTGCCATATACGGATTTTATCGCGTTGTTTATTTGACACTTTATTACAAAATTTTGAAAATTGTTACACTACTTTTACTATTAAACTTTACTAATTTTTAAGCTAATTAAATTATTATTAAACGATTTAGATTTTTTTTTTTTTTTTACGCTTTCCCCGACGTTTCGGCTGCTTTTCAGCAGGCATGGTCACGGGGAGACTAAGATGGCAGTTGTCTCAATGTTCCAGTGTAGTTATTTCAAAGTACCCGAACATAATTTAATCATTGGTGTTTCTATTTACGCAGAATGATCATAAATAATTGTGCCGAGTTTCGATAGACTTCGTGTTCGTAAACTCCAACGCAACAGAAGACTTGATCCCTAGTGCGAGATCTATCTTCTTAATAAAGAATCCTCGAGAGCTGTGCTAAATTGTGATAAATGTCGTTTTGTCTTGCCATACATTTTGACTAGACCAAAAAATTTTTTTATAAACGTCTGGCACGACCTGCCGATGCCCAACGTCCAGGTACGTCAACAATTATGAAAACTTATGTGGGACTCTCAGCTAATGTCACTTGTCCTATAAGACCTTGAGGTGTTCTAAGCTCGTTTTTAAGGAGAAAATATAGGATGTGGAACTTTGAAATTCATATATCTTGTAAAACGTATCTTGTAGTTATGACTGTAGGTTGCCGTAGACAGCTGTTAGTTATAGTCTGTACTCTAAACTATTTAAAATATATAAAGTGTCAAATTCTTCGTAATATTTGTGTTTAGTGTGTCTAATTCGTTTAGTAATAAAAGGTATGAACTATGAAAATAATTGTGATCGGCACAGTGATTTGATGTAATTCTTCACATACTTGTAGGGCATAATTTTGACGACAGCGCGCCACCACATAATTGGTGCCTGGTCACAGGTGTTAAATGCTTAAGTCACTTGCCCCACCACCCTTCGCTTTAAACGAAATTATTAGTATTGGTAACACGTATGATCAAGTCTACCGATGAGATAAACTTCTGATTTTACTGGAATGCATGTTAATTAGATTTATTGCGTAATATCGTGGAATATTCTATTTGATTTTGCATTGATTTACACAAAAACGAAGTAAATCGGTATCTGCGCGTAAGCATACACCGTATCTACTCGACTTGCATGAATAATGTTACACAACATCCTCATTATTTAAAACTCAACGGGTTAAGAGTTTAATTAGCTTAAAAATTAGTAAAGTTTAATAGTAGTAGTAGTGTAACAGTTTCTAAATTATGTAATTATGTGTCAAATAAACAACGCGATAAAATCCGTATATATTAGTTTAATTTCAATTAATACTATCTCTATTTTTAGGCTATTCGTATGACTTTTTCTGATGTTAAGGTCACTTTTAAGCACCCTTCAACAAAGAGGTAACTAAGATGGTGTCTCTTATTGTTTTGAAGTGTATTAATGCAAAAATACCCGAATTTTTTTATTGTATAACATTCGCGACAACTTCAGACAATAGCGTTTCCATCCTATTTTGGCAGCTCAGGTTTGTCTATAAACTGTAACTGTAACTACTGGACACTGGGCTCATTTCGATATTTTTTATGTTCCGCCCGCATAATAATTCGTTTACAAACATTCAAATATCAGACACGAATCCCCTTTCCTATCCAGAACAACGCGTGCTGGGCTCAGATGCCATCCTTACACGGTAGAGTCGACTAGAGCGCGTACCAACAAGTTTGGGTCCTCATACCTCTGCCGAACGATCGAGGCATGGAATTCTCTGCCAAGGCACGTGTTTCCTTCTTCCTTTAATCCTGGGTCATTTAAGCGGGGCGTGGAAAAGCACCTTCTCAGGCCGTCAAAGTAGAGACCTCAACCTCGCCTTGGCTGCTACGGGGACTGTGGAGGCCACTGCTCTTAGACCACACGACTGCACAATACTCGGTGCAGTGGCAGTTGCCTGTAACCACTTGAACCAATACGCCATCCGTGCTATAAAATGTATTCTCTAAGCAATCAATTTTCTTTTTTTACAGTTCGTAAAAACTCTCATACAACAGCTTTGTCTGTCCGTCTGTCTGTTATACAACTTACAACTCAAGAACCGTAAGAGCTAGAGACTCGCGGTCAACGCCATTCGACTCAGCATAGTCTATATACCCCGAAATGACTATGACCTTTGACCTCACTTGTTATTAAGTATAAAAAAGGAACATTGTTTGCTTCTGATAGCAACTACAACAATTTTAGTTACCGCATCCCATTATTGTAATCGCATTTAATTCGCATTTATAATAATGATATACCGGCTTAATAAATAACTATAATTGCCCAAACGGTAATGCGAATTTAATACAGTTTTTTGTGTACTCTAACCAAATAATACCGGATTGATACGCCGATTAGATATGTACTATTGTAATCGTTATTACACACTGTTGAACATTACATACACATATAAATTTATGACTATCACCGTGAGGGTAGACAGAGGTGTTTACTTAACTCAAATTTCGCCAGCTAAGTTTAGGTCCCACGTTCTCAGAAGCAGTGCTGCTCTTAAAAATATCTTAGTAGAGAATTGAATAAGATTTTCTCTGTCTGAACCCAGGTCCTCACGATCGCACGTAACCATACACAAACTTATGTCACGTGAACAACGAGTTTTTGTGATGGAGATATTCTTCTTTTACAAGTTGACTAATTCTGTTGACATACTACGCACAAATTTCCCCCTGGTAACTTCTTCTTCTTAAGTCGATGGTACAATTATTTTAAGTATGTCCTGCTCAATGTGTAGGTACGGCAATCGCATCAGCAGTTGCGTCCATCAAGTCCTCCTTGGCGCACCTACAGGGACAATTTGGGCATTTCAACAGGTGTGACATGCTTTGATTGGGATCACCACACCCTGGTAAATAAATCATGAAAACTCGATATAGACTGTGGACGTGTATTTAGTGGTAATGCATGTAGCTACTAGGGTAGTGGTGTAGGTGGTCGCTTCGCCGTTGCCACTGCGCCGAGTCTTGTGGGTTCGAACCTACACGTGTCAAAAATTAGTGTAATCTACGAGTAGTTGTACTGAGTCTGGATCACGGTAATGATATCTATGCAATGTTGTAACTCGGACCTGTCCTTGAAATAATTACCTACAACAGCGCGGTTTGTAGACACGCGTTAGGGCTGCCCGCCTACAGTATTTTAATTTTATCTACCTACTTGAGTTTCTTTCTAGTTTAGTGATTGTAAATATTATTATATTATAAAAAATGAAATTCATATCAAATGAAATAGAAAGTGTTCAATAAAATCAAATCATCACAAATCGCACGCTTACTGCTTACAAAACAATCACACCGTTACTGCAGCGTATTCGCGACTGGTTGCGAACTAAGCGCATACCAACGCCGAGGCGCGTAGGTATGACTCGAGTTCCGACCTTTTGTATGAAGATAGAATACTGTATAGATATAATTACCGTGTCTGGGTGTTCTTTGTGTCAGTTGTTTGAATGTTTGTAAAGTTCCGTGACACAGGGTTCATTCCTAGTGCGAGAATTGTCCAATTAACAGAAAAATGTTACTTTAGTAACATATATGCATATCAATGTTTGTACAAACATAAGTATCTGATATGTTACAAATATGTGAAAGTATTTTATGAATAAAACATCGTTATTATTATTCTGTAATTTTGAATTATGTTTTGTAAACTAACATTTGTTTTAATTTAAAAAATAGAGTCACACGGTATCCCACTATGTTGCAACAACAAAAGCAACATTGTGTTTACTATTTCTTCAATATAATATTATGGTATCATTTTCCGTGCTTACTAAAAACACATAGGAAAAATATGGCAATAATGTATAATCTGTATACGTTCGATATTGCGCTGCACTCCTGGCTTTTGATACACTGCCGCGACGCACATAACTTCGTAAAGTCAGAGGTGCCTTGGGATCGAACTCGCGATCTCTGCGCAGCAGTCCAACGGTCTGCCATTAGACTACCGCTGCCTACGGCTATTTCCTTAGAGGTTTAATTTTTTTAATCCCATTTGTCTCGGTACCTATATGGGCTCTTTATTTTCTTGAATTATACTAAGATTTGATCTTTGATTATGTCCCATTACTCAAGCAACCACGATAAAGCAATTGAGCATCCTTAAAGTCACCTATTATGCGTCTCAACAAATATCTACTGTAAATCTTATCTGTACACGTTCAAGGAAATAAAAACACACACAAAACAGACGCGCGACACATATTTAAATATGGAATCGAATGGGACTGCGCACGTGCACATTTATGACATAATATTGACGTGAGGCGAATCTTGCGCATCCATTGTGTTGCTTTTTGTAACGGCTTTGTATTGTTTGCGTGTAAATATTGATAGTGTGTATAAATAAATACTTTAGTTTAGTGGTATTTCCGTGGTGACCTTGCAAATACGAGGAATGTCATAAGGTAGTCGTCAAAGTGAGGTCAGATGGGTCAGACCTGTCATAGATTAATAATGGTTTTTAAAATTCTGTCTATAATATTTTTCATTAAGTTTTACTTGATAAGTGGTTCGCGAAATGAGGCTGTAATACACCTCTGCTTACCCTTTCAAGGATATAGGCGTACAATTGTAAGATAAAGGCCATTCCCTCTCTCTACGACTAGTCCAGTTTATGATAGAGCGTACCCCTACACCAACCGTTAAGGTTATATTAGGTGGAGCCGCTGTACCTTCCAGTGCCCAAAAGCACATTCCGGCACAAGTTCAAAAAATAAAGTGTCGATGATCTTTTTGATCATTAGTAGATAGGTATAGTATAGATCATTGACTGCACAGGTAGCGTCGTGGTCGCCTAGCTATTGCCACTACGTCTAGTGTTTTGGCTTCGATCCATAAACGAGACAAAAAATTGTATGATTCACAAATAGTTATTTGGAGCCTACTACCTAGAGTGACCTTTGTATTCTGTTTTAACGTTTTTAAAGTCCTCAAATACACAGGAATGCATTAATTTATTAGTGCGTTAGGTGTACGACTGTACTTTTCCTAATATCACTCATCACAATCACAAAATACAATTCGTGCGAGTCGCCTACACAAAAAATATATTTTTTTGAAGTGTCGATTCGCGAAGTCGCGTTTCGGACGAATCGTCCACTAAGCCCAATTCCTGGGTCGGTCATTGTTCTCTATACGTTATTTCTATTAGAAAATTTACGGTAGCAGCACAAAGTATTGTAAGCTGATTTACCATGACACTTCAGACATGGCTAGCGAGTTCTGTGAGTGATACATTTTTGCCTACCCCTTACGGATCGTCCCTTCCCTCTC
The DNA here is from genome assembly GCA_930367265.1 of Catocala fraxini. Taxonomy (NCBI): domain Eukaryota; kingdom Metazoa; phylum Arthropoda; class Insecta; order Lepidoptera; family Erebidae; genus Catocala; species Catocala fraxini. The sequence goes on from OV884045.1 coordinate 19,139,810, forward strand.
CCCTTCTTTCCCCCTACAGGTGTCAGTCCCTGTATGTATTTTATCATTGTTATAATAATCCCAAGTGATCATAATTGAGACAATCACTATCAAGAGAATTGAAGCACGATAACGGATACTTGTGTTTGTAATTAATCTATAATTGACGCATCAATAGCTTATAAATTATATAATATTAATTGGTGTTGCAACACTATTTCCACAACATCGTTATGGAGGCTAAATTGCAAAGATGTTTTATTTTAGTTTATTCTTTTATTTTGTAGGGATTTGCAAGCAGTTACCCGTAAAGGTAATTACAAGGAATGGCTATATTAACTATGACTAAATGTGCACACACATAATCCACAAAATATATGTTAGGTAATGACAGTTTTTGCAGTTAAGTTGTTATTAAGTAAACATAAGGGAGAAAAAGAATTGCCGACTTATTTTTATAGAAAAATACTCACTATATGAAGCAAATACTGTTGTTATTAATATATTGATTTAATATACATCTAATTGCATTAGCACGTATGGCAAATAATATATCTAAGTCTGTGAAATGATCATTAAAATCTTGACACATGAGTCGCAAAAAAAAGGTGGCAACACTGGCTACTTTTTTTTGATGAAATAGTCAGGTGGCAGCCGCGCCGTGTAAAAACTGATATCCAGTCAAATACGGTTAGACTAGAAAAGCCGACCCCAAGTGACTTGTACTTGAAAGGTATTTACTAAATGAAAAAAAAAAGTACGTCATCCGAAATTAAAGTATTCTTTAATATTGTCTTCTATTTACGCGAATATTATTCATTGAAATTAAACTGCTATATACGGATTTTATCGCGTTGTTTATTTGACACTTTATTACAAAATTTTGAAAATTTTTACACTACTAAGTACTACTATTAAACTTTACTAATTTTTAAGCTAATTAAATTATTATTAAACTATTTAGATTTAATTTATTTTTACACTTTCCCCGACGTTTCGGTTGCTTTTCAGCAGCCATGGTCACGGGGAGACTAAGATGGCAGTTGTCTCAATGTTCCAGTGTAGTTATTTCAACTGTTTATAGGAACACTTTACACTGTATATAGGAAAAAGACCCATACAAATAGCTCCTCTAGCTCTCTCTCCTCTAGCAGCGGATCGGAGAGGGCCTCTCCCGTCTTCGTCACCGACGCCTGCGCCGCAAACATCTTACGCGGCCAAAGTAAGGGCCTCGCGACCACCAGCAGCTGTCCCAGCGGCCGGCACTGATGTTCCTGCCAGTCAGAAGGGCAGGAAAAGGCAGCAGGCCAAGCGCGCCCCTGAAGCTCCCAAGGTGCGCCCCGCCCCTACTGTGGAATGACCAATTGCCACCGCACGCAAAGCCGACAACTGGGAGGTTGTCGGCGATAAGAAAAAGGAGGCCAAGAACAAAAAGAAGGCGGCCAAGAAGGCAAGGCAGGCGGCCAAAAAGGCGGCGCGGAAGCTCCAAGCCCCTCGCTCCACTGCAGTAGTCCTCACACTGCAGCCAGCTGCCATTGAGCGAGGGACAACATATGCGGAGCTTCTGAAGAAGGCGCGGAGCGCAATTGACCCCGGCAAACTCGGCATAACAGCAGGATTGCGGTGCCGGACTACCCAGACCGGCGCCCGCCTTATTGAAGTGCCGGGAGTCGCAAGCGGCGATCAGGCGGACCGTCTGGCGGAAAGCCTCCGTCAGGTTTTGGAGGCTGAAGAGGTCCGCGTCTCCAGGCCACAAAAATGCGTGGATTTACGCATCTCCGGCCTGGATGACTCAGTTACTAAGGACGAGATCGTCGCTGCCGTCGCCAAGACCGGGGGGTGCCCTGCAGACCAAGTCAGGAGCGGTGAAATTAAGCAGGGCCGCGCCGGAATGGGGACGGCCTTAATTAGCTGTCCCGTGGCCGCCGCCAAAAAACTGGCCGATAGCCGCCGAATTTTAGTGGGTTGGGTGTCGGCGCAGGTCAAGGTCTTGGAACCCAGGCTCGCCCGGTGCTATCGCTGCCTTTCAAGCGGCCATGTGGGCGTCAAGTGCTCCTCACAGGCTGACTGCACCGGCCGGTGTTTCCGCTGCGGTCAGCCTGGTCACTTGGCCGCTACATGTGAGGCCACGCCGCACTGTATTTTGTGTGCGGCGGCGGGCAAATCACCGAAGCACCGGGCGGGTGGCAAGGAGTGCGCCGCCACCCAAAAGAAACAACCCCCACAGTCCCCGCCGTCATCAGCAACCGGGGTCGCCGCTCCCGCGGTTGGAGGGGCGGAGGTCAGTATGGAGACGTAATGCCTCCACGCCTCCGTCTCCTCCAGAGCAACTTAAACCACTGCGCCAGGGCTCAGGATCTTCTCCTCCAGAGCATGGCGCAGTGGTCAATTAATGTCGCCGTCATAGCCGAGCCCTATTTTGTCCCTCCCAGGGCTGACTGGGTAGGGGACCTAGATGGCTCGGTGGCGTTAATTTCGCCGGCCGCCGCCGGCACCCCGTCCTTCGAGAACATCATCCGAGGACGGGGCTGCGTCGCAGCACTCGTAGGAGAAGCGGTTGTGGTGGGCGGTTACTTCTCACCCAACCGACCTCTCGCCGACTTCGAGGAGTATCTCCTCGAACTGAACGTCGTCGTCGCTCGAAGCCACCCTCGACCCGTGCTCGTCATCGGGGACCTCAATGCCAAATCCTCGGCTTGGGGTTCCGCGACCACGGACGCGAGGGGTGAATTGCTCGAGGAGTGGGCCGTAGAAAACGGCCTGCTAGTCCTCAATCGTGGGTCAGTGCACACGTGCGTGCGTCAGCGGGGCGGCTCTGTCATCGATGTGTCCTTTGCTAGCCCCGCACTAGCACGCCGTGTCCAAGGCTGGCGTGTCGTCGAGGAGGTGGAGACATTGTCGGACCACCGCTATATCCGGTTCGACGTCTCCGCCCAGACCTCCGACCCCCCAGCCCCAAGGGTCCCGATTGGGGGCGGTCCGCGTTGGGCTTTGAAAAAGCTGAATCGGGAGGTCCTCCTGGAAGCCTCCATCGTTCAGGCCTGGGTGCCAGCACCGGCCAGGCCTGACAATGTCGAGATGGAGGCCGAGTGGTTCCGGGAGGCCATAACACAAGTGTGTGATGCGGCGATGCCTAGAGTGCCTGGAAATTTTCCAAGTAGGCGTCGGGTGTACTGGTGGTCGGACCACATTGGTCATCTACGCCATTCATGCGTGGTGGCCCGGCGCCAGTACATCCGGCTTCGCAGGAGGCGTCGCCACCCTCCCGATTTCAACGTCAGGGAGGCGGAACTGTACGAGGTCTACAGAGCGGCCAAGAAGGCCCTTAAGATAGCCATAAAGCGGGCCAAAGATCAGGCCCGCCAAGAGCTGCTGGGGACTCTGGACCGTAATCCCTGGGGGCGTCCATACCTTATGGTAAGGGGCAAGCTTCGCCCCTGGGCGCCCCCCTTGTCCCAGAGTCTCCGGCCACAATTGGTACAGGAGGTGGTGGCCGCTCTGTTTCCGTCACGGGCGGAGCACACTCCTCCGCCAATGGTTCTGCCTTCCATGGCGTCCAGCGCGGACTTTGACGACGACGTGGTTCCCGAAGTGACCCGAGTAGAGTTGCGAGCGGCGGTGTTGAGACTTCGCTCGAAAAACACCGCCCCAGGGCCCGACGGCATTCCAGGTCTTGCATTGGCCCTGGTCCTCGAGGAGCTCGCGCCCCGACTTAAGGGGCTCCTCAATGAGTGTTTGCAGCAGGGCCAGTTTCCACGCCAGTGGAAGGTGGGGAAACTGGTCCTGATTAGGAAGGAAGGGCGCCCGGCGGACAGTCCGTCCGCCTACCGGCCCATCGTGTTGCTGGACGAGGTGGCTAAATTATTTGAATTTATTATCGCGGAGCGCCTCGTCCAGCGTCTTTCTTCTGTGGGTCCGGATCTGGCGGACAACCAGTATGGTTTCCGTCGCGGGCGCTCTACAATCGATGCAGTTCTGCAAGTGAGGAGCCTGGCGGAGGATGCAGTGTCCCGGGGCGAGGTCGTCTTCGCGGTGTCTCTCGACATCGCGAATGCCTTCAACACCTTGCCCTGGAGTTGTATCAGGGAGGCACTCGTTTTTCATCGAGTGCCGACCTACCTCCGCCGCATTGTCGGGGCATATCTATCGGAGAGGGTAGTAGTCTACCCGGGTCACGACGGTTGGAGTCGGCGAGAGATGTCGTGCGGTGTTCCACAGGGATCGGTTCTGGGTCCGCTCCTGTGGAACATCGGTTACGACTGGGTGCTGCGAGGTGCGCTCCTCCATGGCGTCGGCGTCATTTGTTACGCCGACGACACGCTTGTCACGGCGAGGGGTAAGTCGCACCGGGCGGCGGCCATACTGGCGACCGCTGGGGTCGCACAAGTCGTTGGTCGTATCCGGCGGTTGGGCCTCGAGGTGGCCCTGTCGAAGTCCGAGGCCGTTTGTTTTCACGGCCTTCGGAACCGGCCACCTCCAGGGGCCCATATAATGGTAGGAGGGGTCCGCATCGGCGTCGAGTCAACCCTAAAGTATTTAGGTCTCTTGCTCGACAGCCGATGGGACTTTACAGCCCATTTTCGTCGTTTGGTCCCCATTCTTCGGGGCGCTGCAGGCGCGCTCTCGCGCCTGCTGCCCAACCTTGGGGGGCCAAACACCTCCTGCCGGAGGCTCTACGAGGGGGTCGTGCGGTCCATGGCCCTGTACGGGGCCCCAGTTTGGGCAGACAACCTGACGGCCCGAAACATTTCGGCGCTTCGTGCACCACAGCGCGCCATGGCCGTCAGGTTGATAAGAGGTTACCGCACGATCTCGTTCGAGGCTGCGAGCCTCCTCGCCGGATCGATGCCATGGGACCTGGAAGCGGCGCTCCTGGCGTCGCTCTATCGTTGGCGCCGGGAGGCGCTAGCTCGGGGCGAAGGACCGGCTCTTCCCGCTCTCGAGGCGGCGAGGTCCGAGCTCCGCCAGGTCCTAGTGGCGAATTGGAAGGAACGACTTGTGCACCCCAGTGCCGGGCACGCCACGATCGTGGCGGTAAGTCCCGTGTTTGAGGAGTGGCTGGAGAGGCGCCATGGCGCCCTCACCTTCCGGCTGACACAGGTAATGACTGGCCACGGTTGTTTTGGCCAGTTCCTGTGTCGTATACGCCGGCAAGAGACGCCCGGTTGTCACCACTGCGGCGACTGCCGCGACGTAGTTGAGGACACGGCGCTGCACACTTTGGCGGTTTGCCCCGCCTGGGCATCGCAGCGCCGTGAATTGATCGCGGCAGTCGGATTGGTTGCCCTCTCGCTCCCGGCCGTAGTTCAGTCTATGGTCCGGAGTGAGAGGTCGTGGAACGCCGTCGCCTCCTTTTGTGAGGAAGTCATTTCCATCAAGAGGGAGCGTTTGAACCCTCTCCCCAACCGCAGAGCCGGGCGCCGGAGGGCGCGGGACGACCTCCAGGCACCCTGAGGTTTGACCTGGGGGTGGCGGGCTTTGTGGGCCTGCCCGCCATCCGTTCAGCACCAGGTCCGAGAGGCGGCGTGCGTGTTCCCACGCGCGCCTCTGTGTTGAGTCCGTCTCCCCTCTAGGGGGGACAGTAGGGAGTGGTAGAAGTGCCTTTAGGGTAGGTCTTTCGTGTAGTGGCCTGCCGTTTCATACGGCGGGCCGAAACCTCGGCGGGGTCGCGACCGCATGCGAAAGTGATTCGCGCGGCCCCGTCGATAGTGGTTTTATCGAGGAACACCGTGGTAGGTTTAGTCGGTATTCCGGGAGGTACTTTATCATCTTAACATCTTATTTTACCCCGGCGAGTCCGACATAACCCCTCCGCCCGCCCCCGCGGAGGGGTATGAGTCATGCATTCCCCCACGTAAAAAAAAAAAAAAAAAAATGGTCACGGGGAGACTAAGATGGCAGTTGTCTCAATGTTCCAGTGTAGTTATTTCAAAGTACCCGAACATAATTTAATCATTGGTGTTTCTATTTACGCAGAATGAGCTCAAAGTATCATGAAGTCTAGCTGTGAAGAAGCAAACCACAGCTAGACTTCATGATACTACTTCATAATACTAATCCGTATATAGCAGTTTAATTTCAATAAAGTATTCTTTATTCTGCTATTTTGTTACCACGTTTATAGGAGCCTCTAGCAACATTTAACGAATATTTATTTTCAAGCAACGTCTTAACCAAATCTATGGTAATATTAAGACAGATAAATAATAATAATTTATCTGTCTAATTATTAGCTTTTTATTAAATTTGACGAAGCGTTTATTTTTATTTCTTGTAAAATTCGACATTCGTAAAATAAAGTATTTTGACGTACTTTATTTTCCTCATAAAGTATAAAGTACGTTTACCCGAAATAACGTACAATACTTTATTATAAAGTACGGGTGGCAACCCTAGTCGCAAAGGTGTGCGAACTCCGGCGTTTGCTCTACAAGAAGTTGATGCTACTGCGCCGATTATGTTCCACAAATGATTGTTCCGAGTTTGGATGTTCTTTGTGTCCGTTGTTTGAATGTTTGTAACGTCCCTCGCGATGCAGGAATTATTCATAGGGAGAGAGTCGATTTCAATAAAAAACTCGTTATGAGTTGCCGCCAAACGGTCACTTTTATTTTCAATGTATCTTTTTGTTTTTAATTTAAATCTACTTGTGAGTTTTACTTAAAAGTCGGTTAGTTATTTGTTTGTACCAACGTTCACCATGGTCCAATTCGAACGTAATACACATTTTTTGTATTGTGTTTCCTTTTGCACTTATTCTACACATATTATTTAACTACGGCTAATCTCACATTCCGACGCGCAAGCAATATGCTTAAAAAGGGTACCTAGAATGTTTTCTCTTGACTTAAAAATGATAAACATTTATTTTTGTGTTCAGTAATATTTTTTTTACATACATTGCACTCAGGGTCTATGGAGGAGGAATTAGTGGAATACGAGATTCTGATTTCAGAGATATAATCATTCCGAGCTGTAGTGTTTGCATGTTGATATTTCATTTGGACACAAAAAGTTTTTAAATGTTTTGATGCTGATATTTCCTCTCAAATTATTTAACACTAGCTCTTGCCCGTGGCTTCGCTCGCGTAAACGTAGGTCAGGTTAGGTTATGTTAGTAACAGTAATTATTTTTAAATAAAATATTCCCTATGTTACTCGGTAATAATAATTATAGTTAGGGTGAAAGAATTTTTAATATCGGTTGAGTAGTTTTTGAGTTAAATAGTTACAAACAAACAAAAAATCGAATGTTTCCTCTTTATAATATTAGTATAGACACTAGTCAGAATAATGTTCGCATTCTTATATTAACTCGCTGGACAACAAAATAATACTAATGTCAGTTTAATAATACATTATTACTTTAAACGTCTTAACTAAAAAAATCTAATTCGCAATATGGGCCCACAAATCATAATAAAAAAGGTAACCCACTCCTTTTATTAATACGTAAATAGGTTTTGTAACGCGTGTTGCTTTATGGCTATAAAAACCTAGTTAGATCATAGAGTAGATTTAAATATTACAAATTTAATATAATCAAATGGTCGGGTTCATAATATATATCGTGTGAAGGTCTGCACGCAAAATCGCGTGTGTAGCAGCGCTGGTATCTCAATAGAGGTGTTGGACTTCCGGTTGAAACGTTATGGGTTTGATAGGCACTCATTCCACTACTGATGTGAAATCACTACAAACACAAACATGTAGGTTAGCTGGGACGGGATTAACATAAATTAACTAGTAATTGTAATTGGACTCCCTTTTCCGGATTTGAACTCTAAGTTGGTCCATTATGCGTGAGAGTCGGCCGGTCATGGAGTTAGCCAGCCAAACTCCGCCCAGAAGCACAGAAGTTTCCTGGGATCTTGGCAGGCTTTGCCGTAAATTAACTAGTATTTTGTAATCCATTTTGCTAGCATTGGTTTTACACAATTAAAAGTATATATTTTTTTTATTTGTAAGTTCTTTTTCGCACTGGGTGTAATTCCTGTGTTACGAAAGAGTTTATAAACATTCAACACCTGGGTGTTCAATGTTTATAGTCAAGTCAGTAGAAGCTGTTTCTAGACTGGCTGGCAGCAGCTTTTTGTCGATAACACAAATTTTTGTCCCGTGAACGTGTAATCCCATAACTTTACGAAGTTTTACTGGCTAGGCAATCACTAAAATGTCAATGGTAATTTTTAGAGATGCACTGAATTAGTAGATGTGTATTAAGTTGTTGCTAGCAGTACAAGTGGTAGTAAGTAGAGTAGAAGCTTACATCAATAGCGTAATAATAAGGGTCCTCCTGTAAACTTTGATCACCATGTCAATGCTTTACTCGTGTGTGGACTAACTTAACTAATAAACTATAATAATCCGGTACATACACTTTTTTTTTCTCCGTATGTAAATTACATAACCAATAATTCAAGTTTTTATTTGTGTAAATCATAAATCAATGTTGTATATTATAAATTAGTCATTTAATAATTTGTATGGTATTTAATAATTTTCTGACTAGATAAGCCACGTTCTTGTGCGTATCGTAAATCGATAAGCATAAAAGATATTATAAGGATAAATATCACGAGCAATATAGCGAGAGAGATACTGACTGCACGGATGATGTAGTGCCGCCGAGCGTAAGACAGATAATGACAGCTCGTGCGGCGCATATTCAAATCGGTGCGCGGCCGCCATAGTAAAATTGTATGGAGGATTTGAAGTGCTTTTTTGTTAAATATGTATCGTTATTGTCAACCAATAACTTAAATATTTGGGACGGACAAATTGTAATATAACTATTTATGTTTTGTTTAAGCTGTAAAATAGGATAGATTTCTTTTGTTATAATCTAAAAATCACGTAACTCGAGCTTAAGTTTATGCATTTTTCATGCAAATTTACCTAATTTTGTAGGCGAAAATATTAAGTATTTTAAATTTTTTTGACGGATTAATTGTAAACACATTCATTGTTATGGTAAATGTATATTTTATATTTGCATTTAACAAAAAGTGTTGATTTTATTCACTTAACTGTGACCGCCTGTATTGGCAGATTTGGCGTGGCGCAGTCTTAAAAGCGAGCTGTCGAAATATTGATAACTAGATTTTGTTTGTTTATGCTATGTTATTTTTTTGTGCCTGCCGTGCCTCGCAGAGCACGTTAAGCCGTCGGTCCCGGCTGCCATGAACATCTATGGCAGTCGTTATTGGGAAAGTCAGTACCCTCTAATATCCTGACACTGGTCTAGCCTTAGGGAATCGTTAGCCTTCGGGTTGCGGAGGTCAGGTGGCAGCCGCTCCCTGTAAAAACTGATATCCAGTCAAATCCGGTTAGACCAGAAAAGCCGACCCCAAGTGACTTGGGAATAATAAAGGCTAAGAGAGAAGAGAAGATGCAATGTTATTTTTTTCAAATTAGTAAAATTTTAAGGTTTTGTCGAGTGGTTAACATAACTAACTATCTGAAACCATTTCACGAAAAACATTCGTACATTAATTTCTCCAAAAAAATAATTATTGTAAAAAAAATATGGTCAGGGTTATTCTATACCACCATTAGAATGCGTGGTTAAAAGGAATTACACGATTTCTAAATCAGCCTGTATATGACCCAAACTCAAAGTGCGCATGTCATGATAATTTATTCTCACATAAAACTATACTTATGAAACTGACACATTGTAGCTAATACTTTTAGTTACAATGTATTACTGAATTAATAGACTGCTTCTAGATTTCAGAAAAACCGGCGCTCATGATGTATGTTTCTAAATCTTTTACCTTAAGGTGACAAAGCCACACACTGTCAGTGTATAGTGGTACGAAAGTTTAATGACTGTATAATTTACGAAATACATACATACATAGATTCACACCTGTTTCCCAGAGGGGTAGGCAGAGACTACGGATTTCCATTTGCTACGATCCTGACACACGTTGGCTTCATTCACTTTCATCACATACCTCATACACGCCCGTCGGTTCAAGGTGCTCTTAACCTGGCCTTTGTCCAGAACGCCTCCGATCTGATCAAGAAACGTTCGCCTAGGTCTTCCTCTTGCGACTGTTCACACTAGCCTTATAAACTTTCTTAGTCAGCCTTTCCTCGTCCATTCTTTCTACATGCCCAAACCAGCTTAACATACCCTTTTCTATTAATTTACGAAAACTTTGTAAATATAGGAGTAACTACATCTGTGAATTGTGGAAAAGGGATATAAATACGTTAACAGACTTGTTATAACAATGTTTGCATACTACTGAAACATTTTAAGTCGGCCCCGATGCGGCACAATTTTCACTCAAATCTGGGATGTCGCTCATACTGAGCATGGGGAAGTAGCTGGGCGTTGCTGATGCTTGCAACCTAGCAACCAGGCTTAAGATAACACAAGTACGATGTTATAATAACAGTATAATAAAACTAACACACCAAGTTCAAAAATACAAAAAAAATATATCTTTTAAGTCTTAACTAAGCTACGAATGGAATCTAACCAATTTCGGTCATTGCCAAGTCATTGAATAATCCAGGCATTTTTCGGCACCAATTAAAAATATTACCGACGGTGTCGCCCCCTATTAAGTAAGATTTTATACATCACTGGCAAAATGTGAGTATATGTGAATACACTGAGTGGGTTTTCAGGAAAATACACGCGAGAATTTATATTACATAATGCACATTATTATTTAATGTCACGAGACAACCGTAAAGTGTGCTGTCAAGATTTTTTCACGCGTGTCATGTTAATGTGAGCCACCAGTGTCACTAGAGGCAACTTAAGTGACATTTACCCTTGACAATATTATGCCATCTTTTGTTTATTTGTAAACATTAATAAATTAAACATATAGTAAAAGATAACTCTCGAAAAAAATTTCAATTCGCTCGCGTTAATGTAGATTTTGTGAATCAATTCGTATCCCTCGGAATTAGTACTTTTTCCTGGATGAAAGGTCCCTTTGTCCTTTTCTGTACCCCTGATAAGATGTATGCGAAATTTCATGATGATCGGTCGAGTAGTTAAGCATGTGAGAGCGTAACAAACGAACTCACATTTGTATTTATAATATTTATATATAATATATATAAAATATAATATTCTACCTCATACACACAACACCATCTAGCCCAAACTAAGCAGAGCTTGTACTATGGATACTAGACAATGGATAAACATACATATATAAATATATTTTTTTTGTAAATATATACATATGCATAGAAACACCCAGACCAAGACAAACATCCATGTTCATGCACACAAATGTTTGACTTGTGCGGGAATCGAACCCACGACCTCAGGCGTGGCAGTCGGTTACACTAACCACTACGCCATCGAGGCCTTATTGTTTGGATATCGGTAGTACATCGTGGTGATTCACCTCTATCAATATTCTAGGCGATTAAATCGGTACTTTGAATAGTTTTCTATACCTTCCATCACTCTGCATCACACTAATTATGCTCCGTGTACACACACACCTTTCTGACGCCGCAAATACTTGTGCATAACAATTCGCGCATATAAGCGCGTGCGTGTAGTCGGGAGTTTACAAACGCGTTCACGTTTTCACAAAGAAGTTTATTTACTTTTATTTAAAGACCATATTATGGTGTCATGAATTGTGAAAGGTGAACCAACTAAGATAGTTTGGACAGCATGTGGTAAGAATGGATGACAAAAAATGTGAAGACCAGACCAAATCGGAAGCGTCCTGAAAAACTAGCAGTTAAGAGTACTATAAATTAACGAGCCTAAATTAAGTATATGGACGGGTGTTTTGTTTACGCACGCGCTTGTTCGCACATAATGGTTTGATACAAAACGAAGCGTGTAAACTAAGCTTTAGATTGCGTGCACGTGTAAAAATGAAATATCTACAATATTTACACCTTTTGATAAAGTAATAAAAATTCTATTACTGATTTTTATTGAGGTTTTATTTCATTTACAACAAGTGTTGCCCGCAATACCGTCCGCGTAAAATTTTGACGTAAAGGGAGATTTAATAGTTCAGATCATACGGTCTCGAATCCACCGATTTCTCGGTATTTCTACCGATTTGGCGCTTGTCTTACTGAAATACCAAAACTATTTGTCAATTCTTTTTTAATATAACTAATGTCTCTGGACTATTTTACCAATTTTCAACAATCCCAGTTCACATCTCTCTTCTTTTAGCTTTTACGGTGATTCCCTGCTGCCTAAACGTTGCCTGACGGGTAAATGAGTTATTTTGGGGAATACCATTGTGTCAAAAAACTTACCATTTTAGAGGATTCCTGTTAATTTAAGTAAGTAGGTAGTGTAGGTACCTAGCATAGGTACGCCCGCCTAACTGCTAGTTTTAATAATATAATTTTAGTGAGTAAAATGACATTTCTAGTTTTAATCCATTCGCTGTCCCGTAATAGACACAATAGAAAATCTATTGTTTTGTATCATATGTGATTCATCGGACAGGGAACCTGTTAATAAAAGTTCAAGTTTACCGTATTTTACTTGGCAGCCCTACCGATTTCGCATTTTGACCTCTAACCTAACCTCCTCTTTTCCCCTGTCTTGAATATTAGTCCGTGAGAAACAAAGCGACAACGTTTGTGCGTCGGTCGCTTTGACAGACGACAGGACAACGGACAGAAATGTCCGGCTATGTCCGTTATCGTCCGCAGCTGCCTGCGAGTACGGTCGCCACGGCGAGCAGCCGCGTTCTGTTTTGGTGGCCGACGTTCGTCGGTCTCGGCAGGACAACAACAGACATATTGTCTTTTTCCTTCGTGTGCGTTGTTACATAGGATTCTATATTACATTGTATTATAAGCAGGTGGAAGCCCAATGGATACGGCTTTGGACTTGTGATCGAGAGGTCGCGGGTTCGGATGCCACCCATTGCACTACCGTCGTGAACCCTCCCCTAATACAAGCATTCTAGCTTAGCTGGAGGGGTAAACAAGAATAATAGTATTTGAAACCCATATTAAAAAAATGCTTATCTTATATTTTGGTTAATCATTGCTCAGTATTACTTTACGATCAAAATAAATAATTTTTTTTAAATTTTTTTTTGATGTCTGGTCGTATGCTCGGGTCGAGCAAATTTTATTCTTATATCTTGATGAGGACTAACGTGATTCGTGGTCAAGAGTTGATTCAAGGCTAATACCACCAGCCTGATAATCTGACAACATATTCAAGGTGACTGGATTCCACAGACTAGATTTATTACCTAATAAAAATATGCTATACCATAAACGTTTTATATAAATATGTTTATTATTGACCACACTGCGTAGTTATGTGAGAAATATATCGACTAAACTGGCAATATGTCTTACTACATTTTGCCCGCAGCTTCGCTTGTGTAAATGTAGGTCTAGAAAGGTATAACTGTATTATGTCACTTTTTATCCTTCGGGAATAGTACTTCTCTAGATTAAGGGTATTATATGTCCTTTTCTGTACCCCTGACAAAGTGTATGCAAAATTTCATGATGATCAGTCGAGTAGTCAAGGCGTGGAAGCGTAACAAATTCACATTACCGTGGGAGAGCCACGCTTCGGCATGAATGGGCCGGCTCGACCGGAGTGATACCACGGGCTCACAGACAACCGGCTTGAAGTACCGCTTGCGTTGTGTTTTGTTGAGTGAGTGAGCGTACCGGAGGCCCAACCCCCTTCCCGGGGGAGGCGGGTCTTTAAAAGGCTGGCAACGCATTTGTGACTCCTCTGGTGCTGCGGGTGTCCATGGGCGGCGGTAATCGCTTACCATCAGGCGATGCGTATGCTCGTTTGCCTACTATCCCATAAATAAAGCAAAAATCTTTCGCATTTATAGTACCTAGGTATCTATTAGTTAGGATCTATATTTTAGGCATATTGACAGTTCAATGTCGAAATCTAATATTACTTAAATGTTGCATCTCACGAATAATACATTGTGTTATCCAGAAATAATTAGTAAGAGAGTAGGTGTAGTCTCTTTATGGTTAAATTGCTTGTGGTCCGGGACATTACTTTTTTATAAATTGCCGTGTAATATATCGCACTCTTAATAAAACAGCGACTTAACTCGAAATTTGAAAGTAAAGTAATTTGAACTGTAATTGTATACTGAAATTAAACTACTATATACGGATTTTATCGCGTTGTTTATTTGACACTTTATTACAAAATTTAATACTACTACTACTATTAAACTTTACTAATTTTTAAGCTAATTAAATTATTAATAAACTATTTAGATTTAATTTATTTTTACACTTTCCCCGACGTTTCGGTTGCTTTTCAGCAGCCATGGTCACGAGGAGACTAAGATGGCAGTTGTCTCAATGTTCCAATGTAGTTATTTCAAAGTACCCGAACATAATTTAATCTTTGGTGTTTCTATTAACGCAGATTGAGCTCAAAGTATCATGAAGTCTAGCTGTGGTTTGCTTCTTCTTAGGTTTAACTATTTGAATTACTGGATCCCAAGCTGGTGGGACATTCCAACCATCTTCTCTTTAAAAATTGCTATATTTTTTCATTTCAATAGCCTCGCGGAGCATCCTTGGTAGAGATTGATCTATAAGAGATCCGTGTAAGGAAAAAAATAGATTAAATTATACGTAAAATATTATAACCATAAAAATATAATATTTGAATCTCTTTGATCTAGTTGTAGGTTATGTTATGCAGTTATTAGCTGCGCCTTACGCACGTACTGCAGCGCATGCCAACTCGCCCCTCGTTAAAGCACTGATTATGCTAGATATGCTCCGGACATCAGAATCAGAGTGTGATCTGTTTCCTTTGGGATGGATGGATGTGTGCCGAAGTTGTTTGAGATTTTGTGAGATGATGGATGATTAAAAAATTTTTTATGCCATAAATCATTTACTACTATTACTAAATCCCAATGCAAAAGCGTTTTATTTGAGTGGCTTAATAATTTAGATTATGAGGCAACAGAAAGTTACATAAAAGCTGGTACAAATTGATGTATTACATCCTATCAAATAAATAAAGTCAAGAGTTAAAGTTAAATAATTGAATTGGATACATTTCGATTTTTCAGTTCGATTATTCAATTTTATTAATTAAAAATTTCTCTGTTTAAATCAAAACAATATATAGCAGAAATGATATATTAATGACTTACATAAGCACATTATTGATGAGACCTTTTGATTCTTTACTTGATTTTATTATGTATATATTGCAATTTTAAAATGGTCTAGCGTGAGAGAGCCTGGGGATCTGTAACACAGGCTCCAAGTCTCTCACAAAGGTAATATAAAGATATACATATGCTTTTAAATTTTAAGATCAAATGTTTGAATGTAAATGTGAAGAAAATAAATAAACTTTCCTAGTGTAAGGAGTTGCTATAATATTTTTTGTGGCAATGATAATGTAACATAAAATAAGTTTTAACTGTACAACGATTTGGTTTGTACTGTATTGTTGTACTTTTGCGTTTATTAATAAAATATTCAAAATATACAATAAGTTTCAGTGTCATAACACACATAACAACAAAAAAAAAAATGATATGTAAAATAATATAGCATGCTTTTTATATAATATTTATCATCAGCAACATTCAATTCGCGTAAACCATAAATATAAATTATGAAAGTATTTTCTTAATTTAAAAAGGAACTCTACTCACCACAGACATAAACGCTTCTTTTTTCATCTGTGCTTCACAAAACACAACAAATAATGTGAATAAAAATAATTTTATTAAACAATTCATATTGAAAACACTTTATTGTTTGTTAATGTTTATATCACTTTATTTTTTATTTATCCGATGACTAACGATGGTCCGCGATTTTATTTGCACGTTCTATATTCAAATTGCGCGCGCTCGCGGCCGCTCGTTCTCAACTCGGTACGCGCGTGTCCACGCAAGGGCTTTTATCATTGTGCCTTTGCACGCATTATACGTCATCGGTCGCGGACGTGACCGTTATTAAATGGCGCGAGATTTTTCATTGATAAATTGTTATTAGTATTAAGCAGTGCTTTGTTAAGAAGAGGAATAAACTCGTGGTACGTATGTATATCTACCACATGAATAGTGTAATAGTATCATTAATGAATAATTAATGACTGCACGGATGGCGTAGTGGTGTAAGTGGTTGCCCCACCACTGCCGCCGCTCCGAGTGTTGTGGGTTCAGTCCCCACGCGAGACAAGTATATGTGTGATCCTCAAATAGTTATTTCGTGTCTGGGTGTTCTTTGTGTCTGTTGTTTTTAAAGTCCCCCGCGATACATAAATACTTACAAATTACGCGAACACACACACACACGCACGCACACATCACGCACACGCGCACACACGCACGCACACGCACACACACGCATACGCACACACCCACACACGCATATTCTAATATTGAATATTCTGGTTGGGGTCCTGGAGATCTGTCATACAGGGTTATCCCTAGTATAGACTCCAGTCTCTCACAACGTAATTAGCTTTACATACACTGCTATAACCAATTTATTGTACTAATATTCTTTGTGAAGAGAGAAATAAATAAATAATAATTATTATTATTATACAGGAATTATTTCTGTATCGCGTGAGAGCCGTCCTTTAAAAATTAAGCTGCTATATTTGACGCCCTCAATAGCGTAGTGGTAGTGAATTCTTAAGGTTTCGGATTCGAATCCCGATTCATGCAGTGTTATAGGATTTATCTGTTAAGAAATTCTCAGTTGGAGCAGTGTCGCGCATTGTGCCTAATAGAACTAATTATACTTGAAGAAATATGGATGTCTGTCTCTATCCATATATACCTAATATAGTACGTGAGGCACTCATAGCCAGTTGCGCTCACTGATCGGTAAACGATTAGCGAGGTTAAGCAGCGTTGGGTGCGGTCAGTCTATAGATGGGTGACCGCTTAGTGGTATTTCATCTGAGCGTCTCCGTGCTTCGGAGGTCACATGAAAAGTCGGTCTCGGTTGTTGTCAAATTGACAGCAGTCGTTAAGCCTTGTCAGAGGCCTACGAGCGGCTTGAACAACTCTTGATAACAAGTTGGTCAATAAACACACGAAAAAAAAAAGTACGTCAGAGGTCAAAGGTCATAGTAATTTCGGGGGTATATCGACTATGCTGAGTCGAATGGCGTTGACCGCGAGTCTCTAGCTCTTACGGTTCTAGAATTGAAAGTAGTATAACAGACGGACGGACGGACAAAGCTGTTGTATAAGAGTTTTTTCGAACTCTAAAAAGTGTTCACTTTTTTCTAAATATCGAATGTTTTATCATGAGATTTTTTTTATTCTTGTTGTATAACGTAATAATATATTTTTTCAATAGCAAGTTAAGATAATCTGAATTTATCAGTTCAGAAAGTAATTGAAAAGGGTTTATGGCGACTCCGCTCAGACGAAGAAGTTTCGCCTACGTCTAACAGATGGCGCTAAATACGCTCAAATGACGTCATAATCCTGCATCGCGCAAGCGGAGTTTACACAGCGACTAACTATATATACAAGCACCCGACATCAGCAGTCGGGCCGCGGCCCGCCAGGCACGATCAACCAGCCTGGTCGGATGATCCTCCCTTTGTGTAGGAGGGACATCACACCCTGTTCCTCCAAATTGGTGACCCCGACGTGATCACCACAGCACCCCGACGTAATTATCACAGCACCTCGACGTGATCATCCAGCACCCGACGTGATTGGAAGCAACCTTCACGGAGCAGATCAGCAGCAGCAACCATCGCCATCATCTTCACTCCTCTCACACAGCACCTCTCCAGATGAGCAGTAATCAAGTTGCAGCCAGCCAGCATCTTCGGCCTCGACAGGGACCACCACACGCCTGCAGCGAACGCGCAGCCTGGTCTACTCCTACGGCCTTACCAGCGTCAAGGCTCCACCCACTGCACACACGGTCTACGCAAGCAGTACACTTCATTCGCCGTCGACGCAGCAACCAGCCACGACGCAGCAACTACGCAACATCAACCCCAACTCACTGGGGCACACGCACCGCTCACCACACTTCGACCCCGACTCACTGGGGCATATACGCAACGCTCATCGCACTCAGACCCGACTCACTGAGGTCTAGCGGCATATAGTTCCAACTCACTTTCATTGGCACTGGCAACGCTCTTCAGCAGCATCGACAGCTGTCTCATCAACATGTGAGATGGTTATAAGTAGAAGAACCGAATAAGCCATAAGATACATATGTACGCGATATTTTATGACAGATGATATTTTATGTCAGAGAATGTATGGACTGTGACCGATGTTCTTTCATGAATTCTGACGCGAGCGCTTCGCATTCTTAACATTGTAGGAGAGGAGATGGACATTTTTACTTGTACACTGAGTGAATTCACAAGGATAACATTATATATAATAAGTTTTAGAAAATAAGTATTTATTACATATTAGGTTTGCTTCACTATTGCATTGGGTTTGCCTTTAATAATAGTTGTAAGTGATAATTATATAAATAAATAAATGATTCCAGGTTAACAGAAAGTACCCTATAGATTTTGATATCCTTGCTAGTGTCAAAATATGCGGCATAAACGACCGTATAGGTTGATTGCGTTGACTTAGAGCTTTAACTTTTTCACAGCTCCAAGGAATTGCAGACTTGAGTACATTTTACTTTTTTTCTTTCATTTTAAAAAACAACTCCCGCTCTAGGAATCATTTCTGTATCGCGGACTTTATAAACATTCAAACAACAGACACGAAGAACACACAGATTCGTAACAACTATTTGTGGATCACACAAAGTTTTGTCCCGTGTGGGATTCGAATCCAGAACGCTCGGTGCAGTGGCAGTAGCGAGGCGACCATTTAAACCACTACGCCATCCGTGCAGTCAAATTAAAATGTATACCTTAACACGTTAATAACAAAAAGAGTATTGACAGATAGACAGACGGACGGATAATAGTGATTCCTTATGGGTTCATTTCTTCCTTTTAAGGTAAGTGACCCTAAATATTTTTTTGTTTAAAAATGTCTAAATAATGAATTAATCGTCATTATTGATTATTCATAAATCAATCACTACATGGTATCATTTTCCTTTGTATTCCACATATCCGATTGTTACATAATTTGCTTACAACTAAGATTGTTATTTAGTTATCAAAAGTTAAAAAGGTTGATGACAGATTACTTTTTCACGGATGTCATCAAATGTCATGCAGGTTTCTTCACGATGTTTTCCATCGCCGTTATAATAAATTTCATCAAAATTGATTCAACGATGTAATCGTGTAAATGTAACAGACAGAAGCCCCACAATCTTTTTCTGCTTTTTTTATTTTAGGTTCCTTCTATTGGGAAAGACCGAAGTCAGTCAATAGGTAATAAGTTCATGTCACCGGTCAATGATTACGGGTAGGGTTGCCAATTCCTTGTACTACAGTTACAATATATGACGATTGTGAAATAGAAATTCATTAGTAATTTTTATTTATTTCGCCTATATCACAATTAATCACAAAAGTACAATGTTATCAATAATAGGTACTGGAAGACTGGTTTTCAAGCTAGGTAAAACCTGTGTTATGGATAAGCAGGCTTCCATTCCACGGAAAAGTCGTACTCAAAACAGTGAGAAATTGTATTTATCAGGAGATGTAGACATAAAAAGATAAATAAATAATGAGCCTCAAAAAAGGTAAGTAAAATTAATATAAACATAGGCAAAGTCACAATTTATTTGTATGGGAATGTATATAATGATAATTATATTGTTTGTAAGTTTTAAGAGCAGCGATAGCTCAGTGGGGCGACCAACAGACTGCAATGTAGAGGATCTCGGGTCCGAACCCACGTCGCGCACCTCTAACTTTCGGAAGTTATATGACTTTTCGAAATTATGTGCGTATTGATAGACAATTCGCACTCTTAATAAAACAGCGACTTAACTCGAAATTTGAAAGTAAGGCAATTTGAACTCTAATTGTATATGTTAAATTCTAATATTATATGTGTGTTAAATCATTGCAATAGCGTTCAAATTTGTTTAATCCAAAATATGAGATAAGTCTCTGTTTTATTAAGAGTGCGAATTATCGTCTGCTCCGTGCCTCGGAGAGCACGTTAAGCCGTCGGTCCCGGCTGCCATGAACATCTATGGCAGTCGTTATTGGGTGAGTGTCAAAAGATCCCACTGGGTCGAAATGTCGCCGGTCTGCACTGACTGGCCACCACATAAGATACATACATAGGTGTGTGTGAGGTAGTGTGTATAAATGTGAGCGAGTGAGTAAGTGTGTGTTTACGTGTATGTGTATGTATGGCGTGCGTGTTATTATTTTTGTACCTCTAGCAGGTTTTCCGTTTGGCTATAGTCCAGGTTGAGTAAAAACTTTGAAATTATTTCTTTTGCACACACTTTTGTTTGCGGATATATGTTCAAGATTTTGTTTAGTCTATTATATAAGTAACTGCCTAAAAAAGAAAAATATCTGTGGTTGGAAACTGATCAAGTTGAGGAAGGACATACGTTATATTTGCGTCGGTTACACAAAACTGTGGTATCGTAGCAACTAATGCTGCTTAAGAACAGTGTATAATATAAATATTTGTCGAACCGAAAGCAAGGAGCTTTTTTTATAAAGTTCCACTGTGGGAAAGCGAAACGGACGAGATAGGGATGTTTTCAGAACTGCTCATTATGCTCGCTCCAGTTTAAGGAGTGTGGTTTCATAGGCCTCCCCAAATCGTGACACAATAAATTAATAATGACTGACAAAGCGCCACATATACCATCTTAATTGTAGTAACGTCAGCGACCTAACGCAGGCCTATAAAGTCGTACATAAGCTAGCGCAATCGTCCAGAAAGCAATTCTATGTGACAGTTGAAACTTAATTTGGGGTCGATAAGAATTATCGCTTGCTTAAATGATTAAAACTGCCCCGTGCGAAATGTGCTAAAACAGGCGGTCACAGTTAAGTGAATAAAATCAACACTTTTTGTTTAATACAAATATAAAATATACATTTACCATAACAATGAATGTGTTTACAATTACACCGTGTAAAAAACTTAAAATAATTAATATTTTCGCCTACAAAACTACGTAAATTTGCACGAGAACTGCAAAAGTAAAAAATTTAAGCTCGAGTTACGTGATTTTTAGATTATAACAGTAGAAATCTATCCTATTTTACAGCTTTAACAAAACATAAATAGTTTTACAATTTTTTTGTCCGTCCCAAATATTTAAGTTATTGGTTGACAATAAAGATACATATTTATCAAAAAAGCACTTCAAAGCCTACAATTTTACTATGGCGGCCGCGCGCCGATTTGAGTATGCGCCGTACGAGCTCTGTCATTATCTGTCTTAGGCTCGGCGCAGTCTTAAGGAAAACATCATGAGGAAACCTGCATATGTCTAAAAGTTCTCAATAATGTTCTCGAAGATATGTGAAGTCTACCAACCCGGACTGGGCCAGCATGGTGGACTATGGCCTAACCCTTCTCACACTGAGAAGAGGCCCGTGCCCAGCAGTGGGACAGTTTAATACAGGGCTGATATTATTATTATATTATTCTGCTTATGGGGCCTGAGCTAAACCCGCGACCTTTATTATAAAAAAGTCATCTCTGGCTCTTAAAATAATTCTGGAATCGCAGAGAACTTTACGAATATCTAAAAACCAATACAACGAACATACAATCAACGAAAACTACGAAAACTATTTCTCGATAACACAAAGTCTTGGCTCGTGTGGGATTCGAACCCATAACATCAGCGCAGTGCCATTGGCGAGCCGTTTACTTAAACGCCACACCATCCATGTAGTCTGCAGTCTTTTCCTCATAATATATTATGTGGTTGTCTCATCAGCTGTAATTAACTATTGTTAATCAATTTCATTCATGCGTATTTTGTTTTGTACTCCGGTAATTGGGTACACATTGGTTTTCCTTACATTACTCTGCGTATTTCTTACGACTTTATCCGTATTAGTCACTATTAGTGTCGTGTAATCCTTACTTTAAATGCGAATGTGAGTTTGTTTGTCCCCCTTGCAAGCTTTAATTACTTGACCGATAATTATGAAATTTTGCATACACGTTGTCTTAAACGAACATACGGTACCAGGGAAAAGGTTCACAAACTTAACATAACCTACATTTCAGACATACCTTTATCAGACGACTCGATGGCGTAGTGGTTAGTGTAACCGACTGCCACGCCTGAGGTCACGGGTTCGATTCCCGCACAAGTCAAACATTTGTGTGCATGAACATGGATGTTTGTCTTGGTCTGGGTGTTTCTATGTATAATATGTATGTACTTACAAAAAAAAAGTATATATGTATGTTTATCCATTGTCTAGTACCCATAGTACAAGCTCTGCTTAGTTTGGGCTAGATGGTGTTGTGTGTATGTGATAGAATATTATTATTATTAGATTATTATTTACGCAAGCGAAGCCGCGGACAAAACCTAGTTGTTACTAAATAAACAAACTCATGAGATAGAGTAGTGATCGTGAATGATGTGTACAAAGTTATCAGCAATAAGTTATTGAGTTTTTCTGTCAAGAAAGTCTTAACAGCGGCCTGGACTTAGAAAGCTGGTGTTGCACACCCTCGCACTTTAAAAAGATGATTGCCATCGCATCAGATTATGACAGTAGGAATTAAGAATGTACTTGCGTTTGCGCACACACTTGTGCACTGTAATATCAATTGCTTAGTTAAGATTGGCTGCCATTATCAAAATTAATCTTAGCAGACAGAATGTAACAAAAAAGTGGGGAGTGCGAGTTGGACTCATGCACCGAGGGTTTCGTGATTTTTTTTAATAATAGTGAAATACTTTTTGTGATCTTTTACAAATCTACGATTTTCGTAATTTTACCTTTACTTGTGCTTTAAGACATTACTTCTTGCCAAATTTTATGATTCTAGGTCAATAGGAAGTAACCAAGTCTCAAAATATGCAGCATAAAAGGTCGTATCCTTTCATTGAGTTGACTTAAAATATGAAGTTTGCTCTTGATATTTCCATGAGATTTTGATTTTGATTTTAACTTGATACCTCTACGCGTTCTGAGAAATAGGGTCTTGACAGACAGACGGAGAGCGAAGATAGAGTTCCTCTTTTCCTTTTGAGGAAAAATGTTCGATGCTCCCTAAAAAGATTACATCACGTTTACTGGTGACACCTCTTCCCCCTACCTACTCAGTAAAAAAGTGTAATGAAAAACCATGTTTTGCATTCAAAACCTTAATTTATACGTCAAGGTAAAATCCCAGTATTGATCATAATATAAATATTCATCCATAATTCCATACGATTATGTATTGCAATGCGTAACTGCCTGCATCATATTATATTAAAAGTATTGTGTAGGCTTTTTCTTTGTCATTCAATTATGCTAACTTTATGCCATGTGCGCGCTACTACGCGGTGTGGTTACTAATTCACCATTGTTATATTTGATCACATTTTTGGACGATTTGATTTGATTCCGATGGACCATATTTACGAGACGAATAAAATGGACTGCCTAAATAGCATTTAACAGAAAAAACATACCTTACACCCATAACAAATGTAAGGTATCGGGTTATTAAAACATCCTTCTAGAGTATAACCTTATTTGGCTGCAAAACTAGGACGCTAAACAAAAGGGATCTAGAGAGGCTTCTCCACAACACATTTCAAATGACGCTTCATTTGAAATGTGTTGTTTGAGAAGTTGTTTCGTTTTGTTGCGCGAAGATTTATGGCGAAGATACCTAGCTAGACAGACAGAAAAAAGTATAACCGTGTTTCTAAAGGTTAATGACGAAAGACAGTTGAGAGCTATAAATAACATGAGAATACGATTTGGTACTTAGACGTATTGATCGTAAAGCAAAATTAATTGGTCTCTTCATACAGCATGAAGCATTCTTCAAAACTTATATGTCATGATTTCTTACTTACGGGCGAAACACAATAACAGTGTTTAATTCTAATGGCGGTTTTATGTAAGAATATGGCAGATACTTCCCAGGGAAAACAGCCTTTTGCCTAACGTCGCAAATTGGATGGCTCTTTCACTCATTGATTGCGTGTTTGTAATTTTTTTCTAAAGAACTTTCTGAAGATGAAACCCAGGCTATATAGGAATTCTAAAAATTCTATATACGAGCGATGGTATATATAAAATTACCAAACACTGTAGCCCTACAGTACTTAGGTACCTATAGTACTAATTCCAGTCCTGCTCCAAAGAGTTCACATACTGTGAATATCTACGTATGTATACGCATGACAATGAGGAAACATAGCTAGCAGCCATTCCTAGATAGAAAAACTGCCTTAACTTGTTTCCAATTCATTTTTTTGAAATTACCTTATTATTTTTTGCCATATTTAGTTTTTTGTGTGTATGAAATTATAAACGCCGAGGCTAAGACATTTGGGTATTTTGTCATAGATAGGGCGTTGCTAGAGTCCGGTTTGTAACTATCAATGTTAATGAATGTCGTATATTTACGCCTATGCATTATTTCTAGTCTTTGCCAGAAGTCTTTACTACATAAAATGTGTTTTTAAGACCTGCATACCAGCGTTTTTGGCAGAGGTCGAGTACAGCGAGGCTTCTTGGTGTGAATCTGGAATTTTGCTTAAACTAGAACAATATAACGTAGCAGTATCTGTCCTTCAGAAGATTGTAGCCAATCAATCTTGTTTTGTATTCTTGCTGTGATTAGACTTTCAAGGTTCTTACCAGGCACTGTGCTATCGACAGGGGACCAGGAAGGCCCTGACACGAAAATAAGTCTAAGCTATACATTCTGTAACGCGTTGTCTTACAATGCCTTAAGAGATGGTTAGGCTAATCTTAAGAATGTGCCGAGCGAAATGTGCCAAAACAGGCGGTCACAGTTAAGTGAATAAAATCAACACTTTTTGTTTAATACAAATATAAAATATACATTTACCATAACAATGAATGTGTTTACAATTACTCCGTGTAAAACACTTTAAATAATTAATATTTTCACCTACATAATTACGTAAATTTGCACGAAAGATGTAAAAACATAAGCTCGTGTTACGTGACTTTTAGATTATAACAGTAGAAATCTATCCTATTTTACAGCTTAAACGGAACATAAATAGTTATATTACAATTTGTCCGTCCCAAATATTTAAGTTATTGGTTGACAATGCAGATACATATTTATCAAAAAAGCACTTTAAATCCTCCATACAATTTTACTATGGCGGCCGCGCGCCGATTTGAATATGCGCCGCACGAGCTCTGTCATTATCTGTCTTACGCTCGGCGCAGTCTTAATTCCTAAGGCATCACAGTTACTCGTCTTAGCAAGTATCGGCAACGCGCAAGTAATAGATACTTACTTGTAGCGTATAATAGGTCATAATATGTGATAAATGCTAACCAACAGGCGAGACGTATGCTTGTTATGCCAGCCTTGTTTCTACAAGGCTGGTAAAAAAGGAAGAATACTTCTAGTATTATGAGCGTCCATATGCCACGATAACTGTTTTCGATCAGGCGAAATTTACTTGCCAGCTTTATAAATAAGCAAGCTTATAAAAAAGGAGTCGTACCTACAACCTGATAATATTTGACCTCAACTGGATTCTAGGGTGTGATAAAGTTGTCCCTTTGAATACAAATATGTACTAATAGGCACTAAGCGCCTTTTTTATTTCGCCATTGAAATACAGGCAGAAGTATAGGCGGTGACCTAATGCTTACCGCGTTTTAGCAAAGATAGAAGCCTCAGTGGTGCTAGGATAGTAAATGATAAACGGAAATAAAAAGAGTAAGGTTTTACATAAGTTCTCGGGTTTGATTCGAGCAAAGTGGTATTGGAATTTTCTGTAACTGTGCTCGGTAAACGGTAATAAGTTTGTCCATACAACGTAGGATCTTATACCGTAAATAGCGAAGTCTGTGTAATACACCACTGCCTTCCCCTTTAAGGGTTATTGGTGTATGTATGTAAAGGTTGTCCCAAAATTAACGCAAGATTTGAAAACAGTTTTTAGTCTTTTGATTGTAATTTTCTTACTGAATCATAAAGTACATAGGATAGGGCTATTTATGGAATAACACATCGGGCAAATGGCCCCCACGGCTTTGCATGCATGTATGCACTCGTTTGTTGAAATTTTCTATGACCATTTTGCATAAATGTGGCTAAATTTCGTTGATGCAGCGTTGAATCTCCTCCTTTAATGCATGGGTGGTTGTGGGCTTGTTGACATAGACCTGTGATTTTAAATAACGAATAAAAATAAATCTAATAGTGTTAAATCACACGACCTGGGAAACCAATTCTGATCACCGAAACGAGAGAGTACACGACCTGGAAATGTCTCATGCAGTAATTGAATTGTTTCACGGGCTGTATGGCATCTGACACCGTTTTGTTGAAACCCCATATTGGCCACATCAATATGCAGAAAGAACTGTGTTATCATGTCGCGATATCGAGCACCAGTGACAGTCTCTGCTTGACCAGTCTCATTTTCAAAAAAGTAGAAGATGTAGAAATATCTGAGGAGACGTTATTCTATCGTGTAACGCTCCATTTTTACTAACCCTAAACTGTCAGCTCTGGAATTGTTTTTTTTTTAGGGTTGCCAACACTTTACTGAACAAATGGCGACAAATTCAAATCTTGCGTTAATTTTGGGACACCTACTTATCTTCAAGATAGACTAGAATACACGAAGAAATGGCGAAGCAAGTCACAAAGAACAGAATCGACCGGCTGATAACTATGTGTCGTCAATACCTTGCGGGTCCAATATAACAATACTTTTAGCTTGGTGATGAGATTTCGTCGCTACTGCAGTGCGCCAGCGATGTTTGCTGATGCACGGGTGGACGACTTTGACACCATTTTACATAAGAGAGCAGCATCGCTGATGCGAAGGGTGAGGGACGATCGCAACAGCTACCTGAGAGTGATTGCAGAATACATCCATAGTCCTATTTGGTGGCATTGAATAAGGATGCATAAGGATACAGACTCTTGTTTTTCTGTTGTACGTGTAAGTCACTAACATAGTTTTAAGTTATAATAATAATAATAACTGGAACTTAGCTCACGAGATTGTCGACATGTGGCGTGTGGACTCGGCGATCATTGTGCCTATAGTCATTACAGTCAATGGTTTAATATTTAAGAGCCTCGACCACCACCTGCAGAGGCTCGCGTTAGATGGCTGGATCAAGTCCTTGATGCAAAAGGCAGTACTACTCGACACGGCGCGTATTGTGAGGAGATTCCTCTCTCTGGGGCCCTAACCACCGGCAGCTTGGACCCTGTTACCGATGTCGGTGGGTCATTTCAGTTTTTATATTTTTAAATATGTAGTTATTAGAAAAAAAGTAATAAAGAGAGTAATAATAATAATAATGTTTATTGACTTAGAAATGTAGTACATTGCGAGAAACCTTATTCTAGGACTTAGAGTTAGCACAATACTTACTAACACTGAATTCCAAACTAGGATATAGCCTGTATTTTGGAAGGCAGCGCTCAGCCAAAACAATGCAACAATGGACACAAGAACACAATTATTAATTACATACTTAATTTATATATTTATTATTAAAAATGTAAGTAATCGCAATGTACTACTAACACTATAGTTCAAAAAGACTGGAAAAATTCTTAATTTAGTACATCAGCCAGTCAATTCTGTAAATCTCGTTACCAAACTCACATTTGAATCACCGGATGAAGAATTTTTACTCTTACCTTGGCAATAACAGTTGCTATGGTTACAGCGACAACCGAGTCCGAGATAAGCTTTTTACCTATCGCTTCTATATAAACAATTTGCAACTTTGCAGCACATTATAAACATACAAAGCTTAGACATGACTGCGTAATTAATAATTGCAATCAATAATTACCGTTTCGCACATATAGGTATGTTATTGCTGTTATTATTCTTGTATTGTGGCAGTTCTATCAAATTATTGTATTGATACATTGTTACAAGTAAAATTATATGTCTTTGTGAAATTAAGATACTTTGTGATGTTGCAAAACTTGTTTAATCTGATGATGGTTTAGTATAATTATTAAACAGTAGTGTCGCCTGCGGTTTCATCCGCGTTTATGATTATTGCTCTGTTTCAGTAGTTCAAAGTCAAAGTCAAACAGTTAACACATTTTTATAGAAGTCAAATATCTGGATTTCTACAAAAATGTGTAGACACTTCTTGTCACACGTAAATTATAAAATATAATAATAAAATAAACAAAAGGAAATATGACCTATTTTTGGTCACGGCGCACAGTGTTTTAAGAGACCCATTTCACGGTAAACCTCACTTTTATTAAAAAAACTGCTAGATATAATCATTTAAATGCAAGATTTCGAATCCCCATTTAGATAGCATGGATAGTTTTTAAGAAAAAATATTTGAAAATCATAATATTTTCAACCGAATATTTAGAAAAAATATATATTTCTGAAACTTTGGAATATACGCAAAAGCAATGTTTAGCACATTGATGGCTTCTTTCATGTTGCGTCTTTTAAAGTTTAAACGAATCTCGTAGCTTTATTAGATTCTTTTATATAATTACACGTTTTTTTGCTTTTAGATTTTTTTATTTTACTTTAGTATTCTGCCGTATTGGGAAAAGTTATTAACACTGAAATTATTGTCTTTGCTTCCTCAAACAACTACGTAAATTACACGTCCTAATTCTATGGAATCTAGAAATTACAAGCATTTTCAGTTTCATCCTGACGTTAGGGTTATCGCATATTCAGATAATAATTTACATACAGCTCTGATTTACATACATACATACATAGATTCACGCCTGTTTCCCAGAGGGATAGGCAGAGACTACGGATTTCCATTTGCTTTCCACTTTCATCACATTCCTCATACACGCCCGTCGGTTCAAGGTGCTCTTAACCTGTCCTTTATCCAGAACGCCTCCGATCTGATCAAGAAACGTTCGTCTAGGTCTTCCTCTTGCGACTGTTCCATTCACACTAGCCCTATAAACTTTCTTAGTCAGTCTTTCCTCGTCCATTCTTTCTACATGCCCAAACCAGCTTAACATACCCTTTTCTATTCTTGTCACTATATCAACTGATTAAGTTATATTAATCATCAATAAATATACGAGTGGCATTTTTTTTTGATAATTATTTTAAAAGTAAGATATTATAGCAATAATATATAGGAATATATATAAATATATAATATAAATAATAAATGGGAATACGAAATCTTGCATTTAAATGATTATATCTAACAATTTTTTTAATAAAACTGCGATGCTTCCATGAGAAGTCTTCTCCCTAGAAGAAGCAGGCGAAAAACTCATGATCATTATTGTTTATTAACAATACAAATCAACTTATTACTTATTTTGCTTACACGAACTAACAAAAAAATAAAACTTATAAGTTTGTAGATTTCTTAGCGTGATGTTTTATAACCTATGTTAATTTTAGATACAACAGCTTTCTAATAGTGTATATATGATTAAAATCGGGTTACTAGTTACAGAGTTCAATGATTACAAACAGACAAACAAATCTTTCCTCTTGATGATATCAGAATATAAAACACGTGTATCTTAAAAAGCAGCTAAAGTCTAACGAGAAGTGCCTTGACCTTCGGCGACGTTTCAAGTTAGATTCCAGCGCATGCATCTTCGCAGAAAATCTATTCCTCAGAGTTCATCACAGCAGTTGCATCCACGAGTTTTTGTTCGTATTATGTATCTTATGTGGGGGCCAGTCAGTGCAGACCAGCGATACTTCGACCCAGTGGGATCTTTTGTGTCGACACTCTCCCAATGACGACTGCCATAGATGTTCATGGCAGCCGGGACCGACGGCTTAACGTGCTCTCCGATCACTTTAATTTGTTCGTATTCACTCATTATCACTCATTTTAACGGCGTATAAATGTTATCGAGAGGATCTCTTCTCATCATACATCTGTATGATGATAATGAGTACCGGAGATGTTTAAGGTCCTTGTGGCTAGCTAGCATTATGGACTATGCTTTTATTATTATAAGAAGTCTTCTTACTTAATATTTTACACAGATCTCGTAATCCTAACATATTTGCATTTCAGACATATAAAAATAATAAATCATTTTATAATCCAATAGTAAGAATGTGCAAATCATATAATAAAGTGGCACGTGTAAATAAAGAGGTCGACATTTTTGACATAAAATACAATAGATATAAAATGATTGTATCAGGTGTACTTAGTTCGGAAAAGTTCCAAGTCTAGTTATTAAGTAAAAACCTGCTTACAATTATCCACTTGTATTCTACGCTAACGAATTTAAGATTTTAATAATGTTTTTGTTTTGCACGAGTAATCTGCTCTAATATGTACATGTTGTGTACACTACCTTAGGATTACTGTCCGGTTTATATATTATGTTCATTATTACTACTATTATAAATAAATATAATAAAAGTCCGTGGGACAACCGTCCGACTGTTGGACAGTTTATAAGCAACGCTGAATAAAGAGTTGGCATGTGCTTTTAGGTTATGTTTAAACATTCGTCTAGTGTCTAAGTAGATATATTGTCAAGATAGAGAATCTCAAAGATGTGTAAATCGTGCCTACCTGCTCTAGGCAACTGCAATGAACTATTATTTTGTATAAAACAACAAGACAACTTCTTGCACTAGAAATAAGACATGTGTCGGCGGGGAACTTTACAAACATTCAAACAACGGACACAACAAACACCCCAGACACGGAACAGATCTTCGTTGTTCACAAAAAGCTATATGACACGGGATATAAATTTGTATATTGAACCAACACTCAGTGCCGTGGTATCGACGAGAATACCTAAACCACTTCGCCATCTGTTTAGTATAACTCTTAGATTGAGAAGAGACCACAAGCAGGTCTATTAACAGTGCTGATATCATTATTATATAACGGATGGATATAAACTAATGGCTAACATTCACGTCCTACTGTGTTAAACTGACATTGATAGTTTAATAATGATTGATAGCCGTAATGCGCATATCATAGACAATGATGGTTACTAGTTATTTTTATACCTCTTTAATACATTTATATCATACTTATCCGACCTTTGTGTTGTTTAAAAGGTCGACGAAAAGTGTAGGAAAGAAACCCTTGTAATGTGATATTATCTGTCCGTCTATCACTGTCAA
Organism: Catocala fraxini; assembly: GCA_930367265.1. Taxonomy (NCBI): domain Eukaryota; kingdom Metazoa; phylum Arthropoda; class Insecta; order Lepidoptera; family Erebidae; genus Catocala; species Catocala fraxini. The sequence continues at coordinate 19,170,998 of OV884045.1, forward strand.
ACAATAATATCAGCCCTCTATAAATTGACCGACTGTTGCGCACGGACCTCATCTCAGTGTGAGAATGCTTAGGCCATACCTAGTTCACAACGCTGACCCAGTGTTGGTTGGCAGAGTTCACATGATCTCCGAGAACATTATTGAGAACGCAATTTTTTCCTTAATCTACAATTTATGTTTTGGTAATTTTAATACATACTATTGTTTAAGGAAAATATACAATAAATACTTCTGACAGTGTTTTACTTCACCGATAAAGCAAGCAATAATTAACTGCTATTTAATACGCAAGTATGTATGTATCTATCTTATGTGGGGGTCAGTCAGTGCAGACCGGCGACACTTCGACCCAGTGGGATCTTTTGTGTCGACCCTCTCCCAATAACGACTGCCATAGATGTTCATGGCAGCCAGGACCGACGGCTTAACGTGCTCTCCGAGGCACGGAGCAGGCGATAATTGTCAATCAATACGCACATAATTTATATAACTTCCGAAAGTCAGAGGTGCGCGACGTGGGTTCGAACCCGAGACCCTCTGCATTGCAGTCTGTTGGTCTCCCCACTGAGCTATCGCTGCTCTTAGTAATACGCAAGTAACTTCGAGAAGTAAGAGGTGCTTGCCTTGGGATCGAACTCGAGCTCTCTGCCACAGCCCAACGGTCACCCAGTAGGCTGCTGCTGCTAGGAGACAATATGTAGATATATATGACAAGCATTGACATGCTCAGGACTGTTGTCCCTATAATATATACAGGATGTCCGGTAATTAATGGATAACCTTGAAATGTCTTATAGTAGAATTGAAAGCCGTACAGATAAAAAAAAGTGAAAAATCTTTTTTAATTACCATATTTAACTTTCTTGTACACCACGACCATAAATTAATGAATTTCATCATTTTTTTGTTGTTTTATTATTAAACACTAATTATGCTAATAGATAGACTGTCAAAAGTATGACTAGATATTGCACTTTATTTTTCTTAACCGCCATCAGTTTTACTATAAGACATTTCAAGGTTATCCATTAATTACCGGACAGCCTGTATAGCGATAGCAGCCTCGATACCTTAATATAAGATTGAGAGCCTAGCCTGCGAAACTGAAAGGCTCGATCCAGAATATACAACAGTTATTATATGCTTCTTTCTTTTCTGCTCAATCTTCAGTAGTAGTCAGTACTAGTGTGAAGTAAGTGATATTTAGGAACGAGGAGTACCTATACAAGATGACTTTTCGTTGATAAATGCGAAAGTGACTTTGTTTGTTCGTTATGCTTTAACGCCTTATCTACTCGATCGATCATCATTATATTTCGCATGCACGTTGTCAGGGGCACAGAAAAGGATATAGGGTACCTTTCATCCACAAAAATTACTGTCCTCGAGGTATAAGTAGTATTCCATAAAGGGTCGTCACTTTATGGTACATGCATAGTATTGAGCAGCAAGTTTTTGCCCGAGCAAAGCTGCGGGCAAACGTTTGCTGTTATATAATGAAAACAGAGCTATTTATGGTAGGAATTTTAGCTTTAAGCTATTTCCCTATCTACGTTCTTCGAAATCGGTTTAGGTATTTAGCTGTGTAATCGTAACATCATCGACTATTGCCACGTTAGTAAGCTCCGCACAAGGTGGACCGACGTTCTGGTAAGGGTCGCAGTTGTAAGTGGGTGGCCGGTGCCGGTCTGTATGGAAAACCTTTGGGGAGGCCTATGTCCAGCAGTGGTCTTATTTCGGCTGATGATGCCACGTAATCAACATAGCAATCGGTAGGTTAGCAAAGGTAGCAGAACCATAATTCAAGTATAAACTGCTTTGGGGTGGGAGGAGGTCGCACGCATGCGGCGACAGGCGCGGGTCGCCCTATTGAGGCGATGGACGGAGGACCTGGCTCCACCGGCCCCGGGCCAGTGGACGGTGGAGGCCATTCGCCCGGTCCTCCGGGGGTGGATAGGGCGGCGATTTGGGTCGCTGACCTTCCGACTGGTGCAGGTGCTTTCCGGGCACGGATGCTTTGGAAAGTATTTGCACCAGATCGCGAGACGGGAGGCGACCCCGGCCTGCCACGAGTGTGGAGCGCCGGAAGACACGGCGCTTCACACGCTGGAGGCGTGTGCCGCGTGGGGGCCGCAGCGGCACACGCTTTCGGCCATAATAGGCGGAGATCTCTCCCTGCCGAGCGTGATCAACGCCATGCTCGGCGGCGAGAAGTCGTGGCAGGCAGTGGTCTCCTTCTGCGAAGCTGTCATAGCGCAGAAGGAGACCGCGGAGAGGGTCAGGGAGAACAACCTCCTCGCTGACCCTCTCCGGCGCAGACGGACGGGAGAGAGAAGGAGGCGATTTGCCCGCCTTTTCGCTCCTGTATAGTGGGGTCACTGGTACAGAGTCGGGGGACTCTCTACCGGCTTGCACGGCTCCACACGTCTGGGGGATGGTCTTGGTGAGCAAGGCCTTCCCTCCATAGGTGCTGAGGCCCGGTCACCATCAGCCGGGCCAACCGCCAGGGCGGGATGGTGATTGCTAACGCGACCCCATCCCGCCCCACTCCGTTGGCGGAGGGACTGCTCACCCCAGGTTTTTAGTGTGTATACCGACCCCCTTCAGGGGCGGAGAGTCTCACATAACCACCCTTCCCCCCCGGGGGAGGGGGTATCCATAAAGGATTTTCCTGGGTCAAAAAAAAAAAAAAAAAGTATAAACTGCTTTGAAAGAGGTATTACGATTCAACGCGTCATTTAACTAATTAGCATAATTATTATAATTTTGTTTGTGAAACTATATTTTATGATGATGTTATCAATATACATAAAACTCATACACCGTAAACTTGACCATACCACAATGTTAATATTTTCATGCTGCATAGTTCAGGCAAACATTTTTTTATTTCGTTTGTTACGCCGCTCCACACATATGAGAAAAAAGGATAGACATAATTATCGCTTGTTGCCGTTACGTATAGGGTGCCCTCTCACTCCCGGCCGTGGTTCAGTCTATGGTCCGGAGTGGGAGATCGTGGAACGCCGTCGCCTCCTTTTGTGAGGAAGTAATTTCCATCAAGGAGGCGGCGGAGCGGGAGAGGGAGCGCTTAAACCCTCTCCCCAACCGCAGAACTGGGCGCCGGAGGGCGCGAGATGACCTCCAGACACCCTGAGGTTTGACCTGGGCTTGGTGGGCTGCGTGGGCCTGCTCGCCATCCGATCAGCACCAGGTCCGAGAGGCGGCGTGCGTGTTCCCACGTGCGCCTCTGTATCGTATCTTTGTCCCTCCCAGGGGGACGGTGGAGGAAGTATTTCTGTGCGAAACCACGGCGGGGTCGCGATTGCATGTGAAAGCGATTCGCACGGCCTCGCCGTCTATGGTTATGTCGAGGAACACCGTGGTAGGTTTAGTCGGTATTACCGGGGTATCTTTTCTCTGGTGAGCCCGACATAACCTCTCCGTCGCCCCGCGGAGAGGTATGCGTCAAAGAATTCCACCACGTTAAAAAAAAACGTACAGGGTACGAGTCCAATTCGAAGAGTTTTTTAAAGGATAGCTATTATAAATTTTTGGATTGAACATAAAAACTAACATGGATCAATGTAATGCGAGCATAACACTAAATATAATCACAACGAATCGTTCTGATAATATTATAAATATCTACTTAAGTTTTGATGTTTGGATGACCGTTACCCAATGACACCCAAACTAAACGGTGTTGATGTATGTTGCTGCCTCCGTGGCGCAGGGTTAGTGAATGCGACAGTTGTGCATGCGATCTCGGATTCGAATCCCAGGTCGGGTTAACAAAAAGTTATTGTGTTTAATGAATCTCAATAGAGTTAGGAAGTTGGCGGTATTAGTTATTACACCCCGTGCCTCAGAAAGCACGTAAAGCCGTTGGTTCTGCTCCCGATCTCTCTTCGGTCGTGTCGGATTACCGTCCCATCGGATCAAGAGAGTTAGGGAACAGAGAGTGCGCTTGTGTTTGCGCACACACTTGTGCATAATACTACTATCTATTACTACTACTCTACTGCGCAGATGGCCAGTCTACGTATAAATTGGTCGCCGTGACCGGAATTCGGAATGGAGAACATGATGATGATACCGACCGATGTCAGTCACGGGGACTGCTTTATCTTCGGAGAGACAGCTGTCGTTCGTGTGCTCTTAAATGACGAGAGAGACGTTCCATTCATATCATTCAAAATTGCAACAGTGTGACGTTATGGTAGTCAACCCGCTTTAGAGGCGTGGTTGACCTAGGATTTTAATAGAAATTAAAGATGAACAACGCGATCAATAAGCATATATATTCACTTACAACAGGTGTGTAAGAATAAATAGAACTACAATTAAATTCGACTAGATATTTAGTGGTATTTCAGGGCGTGGTTCAAGATGAAGGTTTGTTACGTGGTCCCGGGTAGAATGGACCACTTAACTTCAGTAGGCAGCGCAGCAGAAGGAGGCCGGCACCAGGGCGCGTTGCCAATATATAGGGCCGCCGCTGGGGAGAAGCCGATGGAGGGGCGCCGCGAGCACGGCCGCTCAGCAACGACCGGTCCGCGTCACAACAGATTGCCATATTCATTATCTATTGCCATCTTCCGGCGCCTTTGCAGATGCTATGTTGCTCTTGATAGTTTTCAAACAGAAACATCGATTTTAAAGACTTCCGTACTAAGAGTTATGCCTGTATTTCGGAGAACTGTACAACCATTAAAACATCTAGCACAAAGATCACCCAAATATGGCACAAATATCTGCGTATAACATATTTTTGTCTTATGTGAATATCAAACCCACAAATCTCGCCAAAGGGGAACTGCTTTCACCAATTCACCATACTCTCTGGCACTGAGTTTAATTTTTAGTCTTATATTTTGTATATTAAGAAACTATATAAGCATATTCATAGCTCTAACTTTATTCAGAGGCATGGCTAATCGTTCAGTACATCGTGACTATGTATGTACATACAATATTCAGAATATATTATCTATTTAAATAATATAAGCCTTGTCCGTTGACCTGTCTTCGTTTCTTACAATTGCCATTGACATGTGTTCTTGTGGTAAGATGGAAGAAAAGTTTACATGAAATATACAAAATACTTTTGGTATGGTTGGCAACATAAATAGCTGAATATTTAATAAGTTTGTAAAACTATTCTATAAATTAAAAATCCTTATTATTATTCTATATTTTTTAACTGCAATCATATCAACTATATTTTATTATTACTGTTAAAAAAAATAATTTTGTTATATATAACGACTTATGTTGCTGACTGTACCAAACTAGAAAAGGGTATTAAGTCAACTATTATCAAATTTGAATGGAACACAGATGTAAATTTTATTATAAGTATCCTCACATCTGAGCAGCGATAGCTCAGTGGGGAGACCAACAGGCTGCAATGCAGAGGGTCTCGGGTTCGAACCCACGTCGCGCACCTCTGACTTTCGGAAGTTATATGACTTTTCGAAATTATGTGCGTATTGATTGACAATTATCGCCTGCTCCGTGCCTCGGAGAGCACGTTAAGCCGTCGGGCCCGGCTGCCATGAATATCTATGGCAGTCGTTATTGGGAGAGTGTCGACACAAAAGATCCCACTGGGTCGAAGTGTCGCCGGTCTGCACTGACTGGCCCCCACATAAGATACATACATCCTCACATCGTACTATTCGTAAATAAAGTTTATCCATTTTACCTGGTAGCGTTCTCGTCTAACAAGGCTTTTGCCACCTTTTTTTGGACAAATATTTACTTCCTGAGGTTTACCTCATAATATTACCTAAAAATAAAGTACTGTTTATATGTCCTGCTGTTTTGTTTCCACATATTGTGTTGGTTCTAGCAACATCTAACAAATTAATCATCAAGGCATGTCTTTACTGCATCTTTACTATCTATGTCTAAATTATTTAATTTAGGAAAGTTCTATTAATAGAGAACCTTCTGTTATCTAATGATCACATTTCTAGGCTCCATATTTCTATTAACAATTTCTCGACAATGAAACTTAATAAAGTACTCCCCAGAATCTCATGCACAGCAATTACATACAGTATAGCTGCGCTAATGCGACAGTCTTTGCATTACTAAGAGATATTGTTATAGCAGACAATGGTTTCTATAACTTCTTGATATTTCTTTACAGTGCGTTAAAGACCCGGCGATGTCACCGGGCGCGCCAACATCGGTTGACGCGGAACGCACCGAACTCCTCGGCTCGCTGACAACCCTGCAACAGCAACGGACCAGCGCCAGGGTCATCAAGAAGCTTCGCCTTGAACCCCCAGGGGACAGAGACAAACGGGTGTTGAAGAAAGAAGGCGCTGACGGTATCTAATCATATTAATACTTTTTATAGCAAATGCCTCCGTGGCGCAGCGGTAGTCAATGCGACTGCTGTACATGAGGCCTCGGCTTCGAATCCCAGATCAGGCTACAAAAAGTTATTAAGTTTTGCTGTTAAGAAATCTTAATAGCACCCCAGAGTTAGGAAGTTGGCGGTGTTAGACATCCCGTGCCTGGGAAAGCACGTAAAGGCGTTGGTCCTGCGCCTGATCTCTCTACGGTCGTGTCGAATTACCGCATCGCATCATGCGAGTTAGGGAACAGAGAGCGCACTTGTGTTTGCGCACACACTTGTGCACTATAATATCTCCTGCGCAGATGGCCAGTCTCCGTTAAGACTGGCCGCTGTGACCGAAATTTGGTCTGGTGGACATTATAGCAGATATATCCTGTATCCTGTGCCTTAGTCAAGCCATATCACGGTCGATTTTAAACTTCTACGCTTGGATACCTAATCCCTGTGTCGCGAAGGACTTTATAAACATGATGTGATAATCCTTATGTCGCAAAGGACTTAATTAACGTTACAAAATATATTATAAAGAACATCTAGACTCGTAACAATAGTTTCTAGATGAAACTATTTTGGACAGTATATTGCTAGAAATGTTGGCAACATCAAATTGCCATATATAATGAGCGCCATACCATTGGGTCAACGAAGTAGTTATACTCGGTGTCTAAATCCCGATAGTATAGAAATCCACAAATCTTCTGTCCCAGGAACTACAAAGGATACATAAGTAGTCTCAGGCGCATGCCCATATCTCCGAACAGGTAGACAGAGATGTATTAAATACCCACATTTCGCACAAATAAGGCTTAAGTTAACACATACGTCTTTGCTTTGCTGGACATGGCAGCAGATTAAAGTTATTATTAGTAACAGCCATTTACTCATCATTTAAGATTGGCAGGGCACACATGTTACTTAAACCACATACACACTCAGACGCTTATACGTTAACATACACACACCACACATACATGCACACAACACATACAACACACACACATACACATACACATACACATACACGTACAACAGCATGCACTATTATATTATTTTATTGATAATTATGTAATTATATTTTTCCTGGGGAAGACACTGTCTCCTGTAACACAGGCCTCGGCCTAGCTCAGGAGTCAGGGTTTCAATTTGTTCTTATGTACTGTACTTTTATTATCAATAAAAAAAATAAAAAAATTATTATTAAGTAAATTGATATTAATAAGCTTAACTTTGACATTCATAAGTGTTACTTTGTGACCTATATGAATGAATTGTTATGTATGAACTTAAGATATACTTGTGGTCTATTATCGTCTAACAGTTTTAGACAAACACAGTGTAAAACACTGTTTCTTTTTCGCTTCAGACTTTCTCTTTCTCTTCACCTATTAAGTCGCAGCGGCACACCGGATGCCCGATACAGGAGGTTTTTAATTATGTCTGGTATTCTGAGAATTGACAGGCTAATAACTCATTCACAGATATACCCGAATGTGAGACTCCAAATAAAATAGATGAAAAGGAACTAAAATTTCCGACGGTGAAACAACGGATGCCCAAAGCATTGTGGTCTACTGACGAGAAGAACTTGTTCTTCGAGGCTCTGAACGAGTACGGCAAGGATTTCGACGCTATCACCGCGTATATATGCGCTAAGATGAAGAAGAAAGGCATGCCGGACAACTTGAAGACTAAAACACAAGTCAGCCATTTCTACTACAGGACGTGGCATAAACTGTCAAAACATGTGCAGTTTGATGAGAGTAAGTAGTCTCTCCATTTTCACGCAAAGTTACGCAGTTATTAAATATTTATACAAGAGGCACTTGTGTGAATATTTAATAACTGCGTAACTTTAAAATCTGATTTTCGATCCTATTTTGATCTCTAGATCACCATATTTAGAACGCATGAATTAATGTCCACACTTATAGAACAGAGCACTGACATTTCAATCAGCTACTTTGTCAGTCCCATTATAGGTATAAACTATAAATAGATAACTGAAACGCATCCTGTAAAACTTACCTGAACAAGGTCAGCACCATGATTATACTTCATTAAACACAATCTATGTACATTACAAAACGCATTAAAATAAGTACTTTCTGCACACCATATTATTTCTATGACAAAAGACCACGTTTATATGGTTCACGCATATACCTACGCAGTATATTACAAGCGCGCAACCATTGACTTATCTACAGTAATATTTATATGTACTACTGCAATAATTAAGAAGGATATGGTAAGCGGTTACCGCAGGATATGGACACTTGCAACAGCACAGGTCTTACTTGACAATTGCCTTTAGTTAATTGACTTAGCGTAACATGCACGTTGTGCATGTGCATTTGAGATTGATGAAAGTTAAATTTTATCCTGTCCGCCTCGGTAGCACAGCAGTAGAGAATGCGACTGCTGTGCATGTGGTCTCCAGTTCGATTTCCGGGTCGGGTAAAGTGTTGCTGGGTTATATAAATATAGTATATATAGTATATATAAAGTTTTTAGAATATCGAGATTTGTACACATACTTAATATAATGCTAGACATGGGTCTTGCTCGTGGTAAAGTATTTAAAAAGTAATAAATACGATCGGTATCCGTCTATCCGAAACGTCGAGCAATCAATAGGTATTTATTACCTTTTAAATACTTTGTCATACTTAGTTCGTCAATTAAACTAAACCATCTTAGAATTCGTTTTTATTAACACGTTGCTATGTTTCCTACTCCTGTGTGATTTACCCTTTGGTAACATTCATCAGAAGTTTTGTGTTGACGTAAACTAAGTTTAACGACGTACCATATATTTCTGGTGAACTGGCGACAAATGATATATTTCATGCTACGCTATTCACTAGCATATTAAATAGATTACAGTTCGCCATTGGATGTCACTTAGAATCATTTAATAATATTATCTTATAGTTATTAATAGCATGTTATCATGATTTTATTATATTATGCAAATTTTCTGAACTATCTGTTATTTTCCATCGAGTAATTACGGTGTAGTTATTATCTCTTTATTAATATTTTTCATACATTGTTATTTTATTATAGTAACAGGTATATATTTAACACCCGTAATTAAATAAATTAAAAATAAATTTATCTGGTGTCGCTTTGGATTGTGCTTTTATTTCTTAAGGAAACCCTATTGTAGAAGTATCTCCATTTTACAGAAGCTTACGGCCAAATATGATTGTTAAGTGTTTTACGATCAGGGACCTTAGCACTATCTCTTAAAGCATACTATATTACTTTATTGTATTTTTATCAATATATCAGTTAATTGACGTGTCCGAAAATTGTTTACACATTTTTATGGAGATAAAGATTTTTGACTTTGACTTTGCATTGGTTTTGTTGTTCTTGACGTAGCAAACAAGACAACGCGTTACAGAATTTAGATACATTTTTATCAAATTCTCGCGCATACAATGTCAATCTTCTTTAGTAAGTTTTTTAGCAGCAGTGACTGTCCCCTTCCAAGAAGATTTCAAAATCATGGAATGCCTCACAAATACTAAGAAATCCGTTAGAATTATCATAAAAACTAAGTAGTCCATAGGAAGAAGAAGAGCAAAGACTCATTTTCACATCTACCTGTTATGAAAAGATAAAAAGGCAAAACATTAGATAAGTCTATTTAATAAGCAGCATACTATGGTAGCGCTCAGTAACATCCAGTGTTCAGCTAATACAAATTTTAGCCCTGAGCTTATCGGGCATACTTTTTCATACATAGTTTTAAGTTGAGCTAAACTGTTATTTTCGTCCATGGTTTGTGATTTATATTCAGGTAAAGTTTGTTACACCCAAAGTGTGTTGGCACAACAATAATTATTGAAAAAGCGCAAATGCAAAATTTTACTTCTTTAGTTATTCGTTCATTCATATCCAAATTTTCATTTAATTCTAAACTAGTGCTTTTTAGCGTCCTTTAAGGATCAATCAAACAATACGGACCTCTTTTATGTGATACTTGCTAACCTTACGTATGTACAGGCTGTGGATCTCACTATTTTAGTGTTCGGAAAATCTCTTATAAAACAGCTTTGTCCGTCTGTCTATTATACAATTTTTCAACTCAAGAACTGTAAGAGCTAGAGACTCGCGGTCAACGCCATTCGACTCAGCATAGGTTATATACCCCCGAAATTACTATGACCTTTGACCTCTGACCTCGGTCACGTGGTATCACGTCACCTTTGCATATATTGTTTTTCGAATTCTGATTTACGGTAATTCATTGCCGTTTCTCACTTGTTTTGTTCCGTGTGGCGATCAAACCCACAACACTCGACGGATGTACTTATACTTCGATACTTCAATTGCGGAGTCATGCAATCGCTGTATTGTCTAAATTGTTTTTTTTTTGCCCACAGATGTAAAGAAAGTTGCACAAGAATTATACGCATTGATAAATTACGGCGAATTACGCAAAAAGCTGGTGTCCGTTAGTGAGAAGACGTGCGCGCGACTCGGCGAAATGGTGCTGTGTGGCAGTATTGTGGTGCGCGCGCGCGGCCGCAACATGCGCGTGCGCACGCCTATGTGTCGCGCACTGCGTAGACTTAACCAGATAACTGGTAAGTCACGCCCATTATTTATATGTTCCACAAACATTCTGTTAACCAGTATGACGATAATTATGTAAATTAGTTTGAAGGATTATTAGCAATTTGTATAGGAAATTACTAGTATCTAAGGTAAATTTCTGTAGTAGCATTGGATTCACGTTTTTAGTGCTAAGGGGTAAATCGAATTTCACAAACTCGTTTACACTTTCGATGTTTTTATTATTGAGTGCGTTCTCTCTATACAAATAATATAATTAGTAAGACTAGACGTAGATTTGGCGCTACGATTACGGATAATAGGCAAGGACAATATTTTAATGAAAATCTACACCCAAATTTACGAAGTCGGGTCACCATCACATTACTATAAAAGTCGGCTAGGATGTCGTCGGCAAAATCTCCAGCAAGGAAACTAGATGTCATGTCCTCGTGTCAAATGCCATGTCCTCAAGTGCGGAAGTAGACGTATATCAGTAAGGCTCGTGGCATTGCAGAAGTGGCGCTGGGCGCGCGCGTGTGCACCCGCGCGCAGGTGGTGCTGCGCGCGCGCAGCGCGGCGGCGTGGGCGCGCGTGCTGGGCGCCGCGCACAACCCGCGCGCCGCGCTCGCGCTGCCGCTGCGCGCGCGCCTGCACGCGCTGCTGCGCGCGCTCTCCGTGCGCTGGCGCGTGGACGTATCCTTTTTTAAACACCACTATCATATAAACGGCACGTAAAAGAATGTAGCCATACTAAGTGAACCATATTTTAATTTTTCTCTATAATATAGATTCTTATGTATAGCAAATCCTTCCGAATGCTATCTCTAACGCTGCCAACGTCCATAAACTATGGTAACGGCTTACGTGTGGCCGCTTGTTCACCGCCACAGTAAAAAAAATATCTAGTGAAAACTCCATGGCAATAATCGTGCTAGAAAATTGATAAACATGAATCACTTTAAAAAAATTATGCTTTCTCATAAGTTTCGCTACCTGAATAAGACTAAGGGCTTGGACTACCACCTCCAGATAGTATTAATCTATAAGACAAAAGTCTCGCCATCTCTTTTCTTTAACCTAACATGAGTGAGACAGCATGCGATTTATCTTTCGGATGACTTTTACTTGTTAGCCGTAGGAGTGGCCGTAAGTGTGATTTTCTGTCAAGAAAATCTCAATAATAGCACGTGATCTGAAACTCTACCCGATAGGCCGCAAGTCGCTGCCTATTACGTGAAATTTAAAAAAAGAAAATGGCGTAATTTGGTGCAAAACACCACTGCCTACCCTTTCGAAGATATAGGCAGGAGACTATGTATGCATGTTTTAAGTGGCGGCCTCGCCGCTGCCACTGCGCCGAGTGTTGTGGGTTCGAAGCCCACACAGGACAAAAATTTGTGTGAGCCACAAATGTGTTCCGAGTCTGGGTATTCTTTGTGTCCGTTGTTTGAATGTTTGTAAAGTCTCACGACACAGGAATTATTCCATAATAATAACGAGGGGAAGAGTCGTTTTATAAAAAAAAATCCTTTACTCACAACAGTCTATAAAGCGTGGCAAATTGTTAGAAGACACCAGGTACGCAGAGGATGCCCAGAGAGAACCCGAGGAGTACGCCGAGGTCAACGAGCCGCTGTCAGAGGAAGTGAACAGAGAACTTGAAGACCATCTTAACTTGGAGCCTGACAGAATTATTCTACAAGGTAAACCAATATACTACACACGCGCATAATAATGGTACACCCTTTCTTCTTCTAAAATAGTTTGCCCGAAAATCATTATCCATATCACGTTTGCTAATAAACTTCAGTAAACATAATGTGAAAATTCGAAATTTTGTTTTACATAATTATCTTTACTTCTATAACTATTCTGTCATAATATCGAGAGGTACTGTAATAATTGAATCTCCTAATTTTGCATGTAATACAGTCATATATCCTAAGTATTGTATTATAATTATTATAATGGGTATTCTGCCGAATTTTTATTTATAATAAAACTAGCTTTTGCCCGGACTTCGTCCGCGTGGAATAGTACTACACCCCTTTCACCCCCTTCGGGGTGGAATTTCCAAAAACCCACTCTTAGTGCTCCCCTACACTCTCCAAGGAACATACATGCCAAATTTCAGCTTCTTGCGTTCAGTAGTTTCGGCTGTGCGTTGTCTGTCAGTCACTCAGTAACGGGAGAGTTTTATATATATAGATTGTTGGTCCTGAAACATTAGCTAAAAATTTGGTTGTAATGACAAACGAATCGCTGTAAATTCGACTCCACGCAGTCTTGTCTGCTCTACCCCTAGAGTGTAATTTAGAATCGCGTAGACGCGTAGGGGCGAGGCGGACCGCGGCATCAGGAGCAGGAGGCTGCGAGCGAGCCGCCGCGACTCACTGTGAGCGAAAGCCGTCTGCGACGATTTGAAGATCCGCAGCGCCGGAGCCGTGACATAAGCCAAGCTTTGTAATACAAATTTGTTTTAAAAACATTATTAGGATAAATAAACATTAAATAATTTGTTTTAAGTCTTTTGTATTTTATTGATTGTAATATTTATGACAAACAAATTTAGGGCATATTGTATTTAGGAATTCCAATTTTATGGCATGTGATATTATGTGACATTAAGATCGGGGAATATATAAATAATCATTCAAACAAATATGATTAGGACAAAATAAATTATAGCACTTTAGATTATGGATAAAAAGTTAGGGAACACAATAGAGAATTATAATAATATATATAGAAATTTAAAGGACATTTGGATAATAATTTCGAATAATCGCACACCTGCATTTTTTTGCTTCTTTGGTACAATGTATTATAATATTTATCAAATAACGTACGATTATTCGAATGTTCAAAATATTTGAATAATATTGAATGAATACAAATATTGAAATTAAACTGCTATATACGGATTTTATCGCGTTGTTTATTTGACACTTTATTACAAAATTTTGAAAATTGTTACACTACTATTGCTATTATACTACTGTTATAGTAGTGTAACAATTTTCAAAATTTTGTAATAAAGTGTCAAATAAACAACGCGTTAAAATCCGTATATGGCAGTTTAATTTCAATGAATAATATTCGCGTAAATAGAAGACAATATTATGAATACAAATAACCATACAAATAAGCCACACCAAAAAGTTAAATAAGTAATCTAATTTAAATAAATGCTGCACAATTATACGAATGTTCAATGTATTCGAATAATGTTTAATATAGGCGAATACTAAAAAAATACGAAAACTGTATCTCTAAATTTCTGGGAAACAGTACATTTAGTATTTAATTTATCTACATATGTGAAAATATAATTATTCAAAACATGATCATTTAAATAATTCTAGATACTTATTATTCGAACGGCTTTTCCACTAGGCATTAGCTACAATCGCATAACCGTCAAATCCAAATTATTCGACCATTTATTTATGGAATGTGAAAATAACCGGAGGAAGAGAGAGTCGTTGCTAGCTGAATGTAGAATCAATATAAGTGATATGGGAGTTTTCATAGCCATATTAACGGAGCCTGGCTCGCAAAGAGCTAAATTATTGTATAGTATGGTTGCTGCTGCAATGAGTACCTCTTCTTCTTTAGTATAAAAAATACTATAAATAATGTTGTTATGTATTAATATTAGGCTGACATTCTTTTGTGAGGGAAAAGCCTCGATAAATATCAAAAGAAAAATTATTCGAATCACAAATAATCGTGGATATTTTTTATATTATGTTTGTATTATCCAGACCAAATAGGCGGGAAGAGGTTAGCCCTTCACGTAGGTCCAAGACCGGACGCCCAAATACATCTCCCTGTGGTCAGCCCCAGTGAACAATTGTCCAGTCAAAAGATCTGCTTCTCTTCTTACTTGGAGAGGATGGGGTCGCAGAGAGACAAAGACAGCGGCGGTAAGTGTAGTTATTACTCTTCCAATCTATTTACATGCATTGCATTGGTTTTATGGTTTCAGTGGTTGTATTTTGATTATGCTATATGACTATGACTATATGTTAAGTGATCCCAGGTGGTGGTTAGGTGGTTTAAATTCCACACGGGACATAACTTTGTGTAATCCATAAATGGTTGTTCCGAGTCTGGGTATTCATTGTGTACGTTGTTTGAATGTTTGTAAAGTCCTCCGCGACACAGGATTTATTCCTAGTGCGGGAGTTGTCTACTAAAACAAAATTAAGCATTTATGCGTTCTATTTATGGTGGAACAACTTGAATCTAATTTGTGTGATACACAAAATATAGTTTTTGTGTGTGTGTGTGTCCGCAGTTATAATGTAATATTGCTTAGCGTGTGAGTAAAATGGAAAAAGGATTATTGTTTTTATTTCGAAAGGTAAAGAGTTCACCTGTAATCATTATCCTATATGGTGCATGGATACCTTAAGGTCCAAAATCCTGTGAACACTCGAATTAGAATGAATATGAATGAACTAGATGGCGTTGTTTTATAAATATTGCAAAACTCACTCATTTTAGCAAATAGGTGAAATTTATAAGATATTATAATCTCAACCGAAAAGGCACTCGAACACAGGGACAGAATAATGTTTGCGTACGTACAGAAAAGCGGGTCATCGAAACTATCTATAAAATAAACTACCCACTATAATTTTTAATTCTTTGCTTCAAGTTTTATTCTGAAATGAGTATTTTTTTTTAAATAAACTATTGTGAATAGAGATTAAAAAATGGTTTAAAGTAAAATTATCAAAATTGAGGTATTAAGAGATCTACTTTTTATTTTATAATAATGCACCGCTATCTATTACGATATAAATAAACTACTTAACAGTTCTTGAATCGATTCCGTTAGATGGCATCAATTACCGGCTTATACCATTTTAGTTTTGTAATGGTTATGCATTTTTACAGGTCACTGTACATATGAAAAATAAATCAAATAGAACAGACATAATAACATTGGATTTCTACTGTCTTACTGGAATGTTACTTTATACTGTTTAATAATTTATTTTAAAAACTACTGTATTTAAATAATTACAGGGACTCGGGACAATTTGAAAATATTCTAACCACGGACACAGAAAGTACCGAGACCCGAAACAGATATTTATGAATCACACTAATTTTACCTCGTGTAATGAAAATCAAATCAATACTTGGGTCAGTTATAGCAGTGACAAGACGACAACGTAAACAACTAACGATAACTGTAAAATTTCCATCCGTATTACAGCGAAAATCCGTACCCCAAAACGCACGCGCAAAGACAGCACTACGGAGAAGGACAAAGAAGTAGAGCAAAAGAAAATAAAAATAGAAGATCCCGAGAAACTGATAAATATAGAAGAGACTGCTATCGATGGCATCGAACTGATGGCGAGCTATAAGAGTCATCAAGAAGATGAAGAAAAGCCCAGCACAGAAGATGAAAAAGAACGAGAAACTGCAGAAGAAGATGGAGACAGGTAAACTAATATAATGTCCACCAGACCGAATTTCGGTCACATCGGCTAATCTTAACGGCGACTGGCCAATTGCGCAAGAGATATTATAGTGCACAAGTGTGTGCGCAAACGCAAGTGCACTCTCTATTCCCTAAGTCTCATGATCCCACGGTAATCCTACACGACCGGAGAGAAATCAGACACAGATCTAATAGCTTTACGTGCTTTCCGAGGCACGGGCTAACACCGCCAACTTCCTAACTTCGGGGTGAGTTTCTTAACAGAAAAACTCAATAACATTTTGTTGGTCCAACCCTAGATTCGAACACGAGAACTCATGCTCAACAGTCACATGCATTACCGCTGCGCCACGGCGATAGAACTAATATATACATAGTCCTACGCCTTTATCCCGAAACGGTAGGAAGAAAGGCAAGTGCAATCACATTTCGCTAGCTATGGATTTAGGTAATACGAAGCGAGACTTGAGAGTGTTCATGCGCCTTGTGGCCTGTTCCAAATTGCAATGTCGCAAATAATAATAATAATAATATCTTCTCGTAATATTTTTTTCTCTCCACAATATTTACAATGAAGACGAAAAATACATATTGCTTAGTAATAAAAAAACACAAGGAATGTTATGGGAAACTGAGGAAAATAAGTGTCATAATTTGAGGTATTTAAATGTAATTTATTTATTTGGCCTTTCCAAAAACTGTTTTATACACGTTATAGACTAAAGTAAAAGTGTGTAATAAATGGGATATAGGTAACTATATTTGTAATACGTAAATAATGAATCGATATATAACTGCCTCCGTGGTGTAGCGGTAGTAAATCCGACTGCTGTGCATGAGGTCTCGGGTTCGAATCCCGGGTCGGGCCAACAAAAGGTTATTAGGATTTTCTGTTACGAAATCTAAATAGTAGCCCGGAGTTAGGAAGTTGGCGGTGATAGACACCCTCGTGCCTAGGAAAGCACGTGAAGCCGTTGGTCCTGCGCCTGATCTCTTTGCGGTCGTGTCGGTTTACCGTCCCATAGGATCATGAGAATGAGGGAATAGAGAGTGCACTTGTGTTTGCGCACATGCTTGTGAGTTGTGCACTATAATATCTCCTGCGCAGATTGCCAGTCTTGTCAGATTGGCCGCCGTGACCGAAATTCAGTCTGGACAGGGAACGGACGGTTAGGGTTAATAACTGAAATGTATCTGTTATTAACCTTTTCATTTATCGGTTAACAGAAACTATCTGTTACGTAATAATTTCGGTTAACAGAATCGACAAATATTTGAGTTTATGAACACAACCGTAAATCGGATAATAGGAATATATCTGCTAACCGAATCATTTCTGTTACTACTAATCAGAAAAATAAAGGTATATGTGCATAAAGTTCAAAATAATACATCGACTGCGGTGGCGGTCGCGGCGTCGCGATCACTCGCACGTACCTACACACAAACATGCCGCTCGCCGCACGCGCCGTGCAACTGTCTCTTTCAAGAATTAACGCACTTCTATGATAGAAAGAAATAGATATAGGATGTCGCCACCGCCCGCACAACGACGCTTCGCAAAGTTCGCATTGTTTGTTTACCTACTTCATGCACAAAGATCATTGCGCCGGTAATTGTCATTCGGGTCGGTACGGATTCATTTGTATTTAATTGGAGTGACGTGAATTTTTGAAGATGCCTCGTAGAATATCTAACGCTGTCCATAGATATTTTGATTTTGACGAAAGTGCTAAATTCAGCTCGTGCAAGGAATGCGGAAATAAATTAAAAGTAAGTAACTCCTGCTTATTTAATTAATTTGTTATTTATTTCTCGACTTATTTATGAAATAATACTTAGTTTTCGTCTAAAAGCAGTATGATAAATTCTCTACTACCTACTGTTTTCGATTTATTGTAGGTAAGTATTATACAGACTTATCTACTTATTTAGCTCGAAGAATCAGCTCGCGTCAAATACCAGTGGGGTAGGCGGGCTGTGTTTACTTACCTATTGCTCGCACCTACCTATCCGTTAAGTAGGTTACCAACCGCAGTCTTCTTTCATTCTTATTTTATGAAGTTACTAGGTACCTGCTTAGAGTAGAACTATAACCGATGTTGATCAAAGGATTTTGGAATGGTGGCTTTATATTTTACCTAGGTAGGTAGGTACCTACTTATAAAGCCACCATTCCAAAATCCCTTGATATCTACCTACCTACTAGGAATAGAAGTAGGTAGGTATCTACCTACCTACTAAGGGTGCTTACATAAAGAAACAGGTTGCCGGTACGGATAAATCTGTACGGGTCGGTACCGGTCGGTACAGGTATAATATTTCATTATAATCTATTGACTCATTATAAAGAAACAGGTTACCTGGACCGACCCGTACATGTTGAAGCATTTACCGGTGTAGGGTGAGCATAAAACTCTTTTTCATCCTCCTTTGTAACTTTTAAGAATAAATGATAATATGTTCCATATTTAGTTATTTCTTATATTTGACGTAAGTACTTTTTAAAAGTAAAAAAAACATTGTCACTTAGGACAGATTCACCTGTTTCTTTATGTGAATCAGCCCTGTACCGATCGGTACCGACCCGTAAAGATTTGTCCGTACCGGAAACCTGTTTCTTTATGTAAGCACCCTAAGAAACGAAGCTTTGGATGGCAAAGGGGATGCCTTTAACCAGCTGTGGATACCTTCTGGCTGAACGATGATAAAGGGTATTAACCAGAAAATTCTTATTTATGTGTATACATATACAGTCATCCTCTTAGCGTTATCTCGGATACATCAATTTCTTGGAACCCGGGGTCCGCTTACTGGTCTAACCAGATTTGACTGAATATTCGCTTTTCTACAGAGCGACTGCCTTCTGACCTCCGCAACCCAAAGGGATAGCGATATTCCATAGTTTAGACCAGTGTCAGTGTATTTGAAGAGTACTGACTCCCTATAACGATTGTCAAAGATCTTCATGACAACCGGGACCGACGGCTTAACGTGCTCTCCGAGGCACGGGACAAGCGATAATTAATTATTGAATACGCACATAACTCCAAAAAGTCATTGGTGCGCGCCGTGGGATTCGAACTCGATACCCTCTGCTTTGCAGTCCGTTGGTATACCCACTAGGCTATCGCTGCCTTACGTGTATACATATACAGTATGTTACTTTAAACGAGAAACCAATTTTTTATCAAAAATACACTAAATATGGTTATATAGAAACATGTTATAAAAAGGTTAAGGTTAATCCAATTAATTTTAAGCAGATTGTGTCCTGCCACGAAATAAATTATTCTAATTACTTATTTCCAGGGTAACCATGCGAGTAATTTACAGAACCATCTACGATTAAAACATGAAGACAAATATCAAGAGGTGTTGACTATTAACAAAAATATGACCACTAAAGCGAACGAGCCTACAAGTAAAAACCGAAAAGACGAGGAAAAAGAGAAAAAGCGCGTTAAGTTATTAGACTGTTGCGTTAAACTTGTAGCAATTCATGGACGACCGTTCTCATTACTTGAAGATAAAGCATTTAGGGAGATGAAAGCTTTGATATCCGCTGATTTTGTAGAGGAAGCGAACAGCAAAAAGGTTAGAATGTTAATAAAAGAAAAAGCATACACGATTCATGAAAAAATAGCAGCAGAAGTGGCACAAAAGCTTGTATCTGTGAAGATGGACTCAGCTACATGTATGGACCGGCAGTTCATCGGTATAAATATACAATATATAAAAAATACTAAAATTGTGGTACGAAATCTGGCCCTTAAAGAAATATTCTGCAGTCAAACCGCAGAAAATTTGAAGTCTACACTTTTAGAAGTACTGGCGAGTTTTAGAATTGATTTACACAATATTTATTCGTTGACGACAGATAATGGTGCAAACTACATAAAAATTTCAAAGCTTTTAAATCAAGAATTAGATAACAGTGAGACTGTAACAGAAAACTGTGAAAGTGAAGATGAAGACGAACTACAACATCACAATCTTAACTTCGAATCAGGTCTAGAATCTTTTAATGCATCAATTCTTAATGAAAACGTTGAAATAGAAAATTTGTTCGAGGTCCGACAGATTGCGTGTGCAGCACATACTCTGCAATTGTGCATTAAAGACGTTCTAAAACATGATCATGAAGTTGTGATTGAAAAATGTCGTAGTGTTGTAAGAATACTACGTCGGCCACTTATGAAATTGAAGATAAGATTGGAAAAATTAAAAAAGCCAATTCTTGATTGCAGCACTAGATGGTCCTCTACGTATTACATGTTAGAAAGATTAAAAGAACTTAAAACTTTTTGCGACAACTGTGAAGAAATTTGCGAAATACTAAATGAAAATGTGTGGATTGAAATAAATAATATTCTTAATACCTTAAAGCCCTCTGAGGAAGCCACTGTAAGACTTCAAAAAGAACAGCTTACTGTAGGTGATTTTCACTCTATTTGGATGATTTGCAAGACAAAAACTCAAAAAATTAATTTATCCTTAGCACACGATTTAGTGGCCGCTATGACAAGGCGAGAAAAAACTCTGTTAGATAACAAGGCTTTTTTAATGGGAATATTTTTAGATCCTAGATTTAAATTGATCTTATCTGAAGACGAGAGACAGAAATCGAAGCGCTGGATTAAAGATCTTCATCAACAGATGCTTGCGGTAGAGACACGTGTGCATGAAATAAGTCAAGAGGAAGAACAAGGTGATACATCTTATTCACTTTCATCTCCAGGTTGCTCACGTGATCCTACAACTTTGAATTATATATCAGGTGACAGTTTCCAGTCCGATCTGCAAAGTCTTGAAGATATTTTAAACCTCAGTCAAAGGATTCGGGCACCAGGAGGTACTGTTGCGTTGGACTTAGATTTTTATATCGCTGAATATTTAGCTACCCCACGACTTGCTCTTTCTGAAAATACAATAGAGTACTGGTCATCAAAATCGCATAGACTTGCACACTTAGCACAAGTTGCAGTGGCTGCTCCAACAACGCAGGTTACAGTGGAAAGACTGTTTTCAGTACTTAAATTTATATTGTCGCCGTCAAGAAATAGATTACTGGATGAAACATTAAACAATATCATTTTAATAAAATCAAACGAAGATTTGCTTTATGATTAACAATGTTTATACTTGTAATGTTTGAAATTAAACTCACTATCATGTAAGTATATTGTTCGTTTTATTTGACCATATGAAATAAAAAATCAGTAGGTAGGTACATTTGTTATAAATTATTATAAAATTATTCAGATGAATACTTTTGCATTACATTCAATACTTCGTCCCAAAACGCTTCTAATTTCTTATCCGGAATTCTGTTTATGAGAAAACGAAAAGTAAGTGCCTTTTCATTTCGGGAACAGGTACAATCAGGTAGGCCAGTATTTACTCCGTCAATGTACACAACGTTCAATTTCTTCTTCGCTGTGTCTAAAATTAAAACAATAAATTTATTTACAATGTACCATGGATAAAGTACCGAGTTTGGATTAAATTCTCAACAGTGTTGAAACCTATGCCATATGAAAGCCTTTAAGGTATTATTTAATTCATACTATGGCAGCCAAGTCAAAATCGAACGTCAATATCAAGTTTTAAGACTTTTTCTATACTAAAAACTTACTTAGTAGGTACTGAAAATTTCCTAAAACACTATGTTCGCACTTAATTTCGAATTGGCTGCCTTAGTACAGGTACCTAAATAACACTCAATAATATTAGTGAAGGAAGACAGATACTGTACCATCGCTACTATCAGATGTTTTATTCCTTCGTCTCAATAGGTTCTGCGGTTGCAAAATTGACGGTGATGCTGGACGATCATTATCATTACTTTTGTCAGTCTGAAAAAAAAATAATAGTTTCATTATTTTCTTTTTCACACATTCACACAACGCCATCTAGTCCCAAACTGAGCAGAGCTTGTGCTATGGGTACTAGACAACTGATAAACATACTTATATAATTTTTTTTTTGTAAATACCTACATATCATACATAGAAACACCCAGACCAAGTCAAATATCCATGTTCATGCACACAAATATTTGACATGTGCGGGAATCGAACCCGCGACCTCCGGATCCCACGCGCACTTTTATGCCGCGGGACCACAGAGGCAGCACTCCAACATCCCATCTATGTACTTAGTTCTGTTGTCCATCTATGAACTTAGCCTCTCTGTAAATACAAAATCGTCACACCTAGGTAAGTACACCAGTCCGATTTGCTGCAGGTCTTTATTATCAACCTGCTTTCCGACACGCGGCTTCACCCGCAATGTTTTAGTTAGTTAGTTTATTAGTTTTATTTATAAGTCTAGATTTTCACTATTCTTAATTCTTCTAATTCCCTAAATGAGTAGACCGATATACATAATTCAAACGAAAGAATAGTTTTAGACCTAGACCTTTCGTTTGATACCAAAATCGTTAAAATATCTCAACAAACAAAAAGCCACATTTTCAAGTTGCTCTCGTAATCATAAAAGCTTTAAGCGTGAACGGCGACACCCGGCCGGCCGGCACAGCAATTATCTTAATCTAAGTAATCTAATTATAACAATATTACATAATTAAAAATATCAGGTTATTAAAATACATTTTAAAATAAACTTGGTGTATAGGTTAAATCGGAAACCTAATAGGTATACCTAATTCATTGCAATATTTACCCAAATTATTTGAAAGAAATAAAAACTTACCATTTCGAAATAGCAGCAGGGCAGGCACCTGTAGGTAACAGCAGGACACTGGCTCAACTCAAGCCCACACACGCAAGTCGCAACACGATCTTAGGCACTACGCGCTAGCAACGGAGCGGCGAGGCGCGGCCGTTTCCCTGTTTACTTAGCGCTTTCGTTGTCTCTTTCTATTGTCAGCCAAATACTTACACATTGTTTTATTTCGGTTAACAGTTTCAACTAGTAACCCATAAATTTGGGTTGTACTAAAATGATTTCTGTTAACCTTAAGATTACAGATAAAGCCGGATAAATTAAATACCGATACGAATGGGTTTACCAAGATTTCTGTTAACCGTTTTAATTAGTAACCGATAAAGAGGTTAACAGTTTGAAACGGTACACATTTATGAATGGGTAATCCGTTCTCTGAGTCTGGAGGACATTATTATAATTAATCGAAAGTTTTAGATGCGTAATGTGCATAGCAGAAGCATTACAAACATCATTATATTCTATAATACACTTTTAACTTAGCCTGTAGAGTGTATCGAAAATATTTATAAAAACGTAGTCCATATAAATCTCAGACTGCCTGCTATTGCAAGTTTCTTGACTTTAAAACCCAATTACACTTTGACTATCCGACCTGGGAATCGTGACGATGTATAGACGGGTTGTCATATATAAAAGAAGAAAGAAAGAAAAAATATTTTTTGACACATACCACAAACTAATAATAACAAGTATAAAATAAAAATAAATAGGTACAAAAATAAACTTAGCGAAACGAGACCAAATCAAAAAAACAAATCAAAGTACATATTAAAGTAAATGTCTAACAGTAGTGTCAAATAGGGTCCAGTTCAGCATGTGTCAGACGAAAGCCTGACGCTGGTTTTCAACTGAGTCTTTTAGTGACTCACGGATATAAAACCTTCTATAATATAAACAAAGAAAATAAATATATAATATCAGCCGTGTATTTCCCTGTCCCACTGCTGGGCACGGACTCTCTTAGTGTGAGAAGGGTTAGGTCAGAAGTCACCACGCTGGCCCAGGGCGGGTTGGTAGAATTATCACACACATATCTTCGAGAACATTATGGAGAACTCCCAGGCTTGCAGGTTTCCTTACGATGTTTTCCTTCACCGTTAAAGCGAGCGATAATTAACTATTTAATACGCACATAACTTCGAGAAGTCAGAGATGCGCGCCTTGGGATCGAACTCGAGACCTCTGCGTGGCAGTCCAACGGTCTCCTAATAGGCTATCGCTGCTATGTACATATGTATAATATACTTACATGCTATGTTTTTTTTTAGAGCAGCGATATATCGTGGGGAGACCAACAGACTGCAATGCAGAGGGTCTCGGGTTCGAACCCACGTCGCGCACCTCAGACTTTCGGAAGTTATATGACTTTTCGAAATTATGTGCGTATTGATTGACAATTATCGCCTGCTCCGTGCCCCGGAGAGCACGTTAAGCCGTTGGTCCCGGCTGCCATGAACATCTGTGGCAGTCGTTATTGGGAGAGTGTCGACATGAAAGATCCCACTGGGTCGAAGTGTCGCCGGTCTGCACTGACTGGCCTCCACATAAAATAAATACATGTTATTTTATCGTAAAAAGAAATTTTGTAGGTGATATGCATTCTAGGTATTTATTAGTCGAATTTTATACAACTTTGCAATAGTTACCTTATGATATTACACCCACATTCCTCATGTACGGTTTTAGGTCTTATGTAATAGGGGCTGGTCTACTGCAGTCTATCAAGCACAGTTCTAGACTCTGTGTTGGTACTAAGGAATTAATAGAAAATCTTATAAAAAAATAAAATTTAGCTTATGCATAGTACCTACTCGCTTTCACTACCGTTGTTATACCTAAATAAATCTAATTTTCGTCCAACAGATACTTGCCAGAACGTGACAAGGACATGTCAGAGAGGGAGAAAGACAGTTTTTCTGAGATGGAAGACGATGAGAAATACAATAAGAGTGACACTGACAACGAGAGCGATCACGGCAAGGATAAAAGTGGGAAGGTGACCAAATTTAAGAATTTAAAGGTAGGCATACATAATTAAATTTTTTTCTTAGACGTCTCTCGCACTAGGAATAAACACACAACACCATCTAGCTCAAACTAAGCAGAGCTTGTACTATGGGTACTAGACAATGGATAAACATACATAATATATACTGTTTTTTTTGTAAATACATACATATTATACATAGAAACACCCAGACCAAGACAAACATCCATGTTCATGGACACAAATGTTTGACTTATGCGGGAATCGAACCCGCGACCTCAGGCGTGGCAGTCGGTTACACTAACCACTACGCCATCGAGGCTGATAATTCCTGATAACTCCTGGATCGTGGAAGACTTTACAAACATTCAAACAACGGACACAAAGAACATCTAAAATGAGTGTTGTGGATTCAATCGCCACAATTTGTAATAATAATAAACTTTATTTCCAAAAATAATACATTACAGTATGTTACAATATTTTACACTGGAGTCCTAGCTAGGCTACTAAGTAGCCTGTGTTAAGGACAAAGTTGTGTTCGATGTTGTAGTTCTTGTAATATTTGTAAAGTTAACCGCGACGTATTAAAAATACTTAGGGTACTCCTCAGTGCGCCGTACATGTTAATTTATGATAACAATCTTACTACTTCTTACGTATTAAATAACGCACATAATCAAACAGATATATATTCAGTATTAATAGTGACGGACCTTCATATAATAGTTCAATCGCTTGGTAGTTTTATTTGAAATGTTAGATAAAGATTTAAAAATGAATTTATAGATTTTGACGTGCTCTTTCTGTATCCAAACTTTGGCACCGGGTAGCTTGGTCGCTTTCGCCGCCATATTGTGAAAAATGGCGCCCAAAACCGGGTTTATGACAATGTTTTTTGTGCTACTTATATTACGATAAACGATACGGTTTGTCCGACTTGGCTGGGGAAAAGCCTCTCCCCTGGACTTCCAAAAGACTTTGTTGGTCGACATCCCCTGCCAGTCTCTTTCAAAGGCGTCCAGGTCGTCTCGCCATTTTCATTTAGGTCTGCCCTATCGCCGTTGACTGTCTTTTGGTACCCGATTGGTACCAACCTCTCTGGGTGCATACGTCAGACGTGTCCAGGCCAGTCCCACTTTAGCCTGGCGGGTTTAATAATTTTTTTTACTTGGTCTAATGCATTGACGCTTATCTCTCTGCGGCAAAGTGTAGCGGAGAGGTCATGTCGGGCTTACTCGGGCAAAGTTGGTACGTCCCGGGTACTACCGACTAAACCTATAATGGTGTACCAACTCATTGCCACCGGGCTCAACACCTACATCAACTGTGCGTGTTTTGGAGCGCAGAGTAGTGTATTGGAAGTAATCCGTACTTATCTCTTCGAAATTGCTGCGCTCCATAGAATCTAGAGAAAATTTACTTTAATTTACATAGTGACCTATAAGTTCAATCTCTATAAGCGACAATATAAACTTTGTTGAATTACTTACAATTACCACCTAACACAAACATAATATTAGAATTTCTAGTCACATAATTCGAGTTGAAGTGGAAAATGTTTTGACTTTGTGACAAAAATGTCTGTGATTCACAAATGGTTGTTCCAAGTCTGGGTGTTCTTTGTGTCCGTTGTTTGAATGTTTGTAAAGTCCTCCCCGACACAGGAATTATACCTAGTGCGGGCGGGCGTTGTCGTACTCTCTTATAAATCGTTGTTTTATTAAGAGTGCGAAGTGTGTAATCTACACATGATTGGCCCGATTCTGGTTATTCTGTCGTAAATCTAGTTTGATATTTGTTAAGTCTCTCGAAAACAAGAAATTATTCATATATGAAATAAATATTATTCAGTTATGGAAGAATAAAGTTAATTGTGACTTCATCTGCGAAATGCTATTGGATTAAATGGAAACAAAATGATTTTAACTTTATTTACTACTAAACTTTGTCCGCGGCTGCGCTCGTGTAAATCTAGGTTATGACAATTTTCTATCTCGCGGGAACAGTACTTTTATGGACGGGGGACACCCATGTCCTTTTCTGTACCTCTACAACGCGTATTTGTAATTTGACGATAATTGGTCGAATAGTTCAGGCGTAAAAGCTTAACAAACTCACATTCGCATTTATAATACTAGTTTTTGCCCCGCGGCTTTGCTCGCGTAAATGTAGTTTAGGTTAGATTAGTAACAGTACTTTTTCTGGGTAAAATGTACTTTATGTCCTTTTCTGTTCACCTGACAACTTGTATGCGAAATTTCAAGATGATCTGTTGAGTAGATATGGCGTGAAAGCGTAACAAACAAACTCACATTCGCATTAATAAGATTAGTTAGGATTAGCTGCGCCCCGCGGCTTTACCATCGTAAGTCCCGATGCCATGGAAATATCGCGATGAAAATATGTGCTGATACAGGTCTCCAGCTATCTACGTACCAAGTTTCATCCCAATCGGTTCAGTAGTTTTTGCGTGAAAGAGTAACAAATATCCATCTATCTATCTATCCTCACAAACCTCCACTCTACATACATATATTAATATTATAAAGCTGAAGAGTTTGTTTGTTTGGTTGAACGCGCTAATCTCTGGAACTACTGGTTCGAATTGAAAAATACTTTTAGTGTTGGATAGCCTATTTTTCGAGGAAGGCTATAGGCTATATAACATCACGCTACGACCAATAGGAGCGGAACATTAATGAAAAATGTTGCAAGATTGAGAAAATTCTCTAATATGAAGCAGACGAAGTTGCGCGGGTCAGCTAGTTTATAATATTAGTAGATTACGAGGCTTATTAATCGCTTAGAATTACTTCTTGGGAGAACTTTAACGGCTAACATTCTAGGTAAAATTTCGCATACGTCCAAAGAAGCGTGGCGGGAGCATCTACACACTGGTAATGGAAAACCCTGAGGAAATCAAGAGTGAGGAGCCAAAAACTGAAGAACCGATCAAACTGGAAGAGGAGGTGAAGCCTGACATTGACGTGGACATGGCCCTCAAGCAGATCAGAAAGGGATGGAGCATGCATGATGCAGGGGATCTCACAATCGGTGACCTCTATCTAATGGTAAGTTGTTAGATTTTTTAACCACTAACGTAACGAGAGTAATCAATGATATTTTTAACACGAGTCTCGCAACGTTCAAAAAGACTATGTGCAAATACTTTCTCGCATATCGTGTCTAGGCATTTAAGTGAAGGAGTACCTAATGGAGTGTGGGTGTGAGTGTGTGTGTGCGTGTGCGGTTGCGTGTGCGTGTGCGTGTGCGTGTGCGTATGCGTGTGCGTGTGCGTGTGCGTGTGCGTGTGCGTGTGTGTGTGCGTGTGCGTGTGCGTGTGTGTGTAGATGTATTTATCTTATTTGTTATGGCGTAATACCGCATTCTAAAGTTACTCTAAAATTGTTCTAAGCAAAACCTTTTAATAAGCTATTGTTTAAACATAGATTGACGTAATATTGTTCAACTAGCAAAGTTTTTGTAACTAATAAATACAATTGTGTTATAAGTTTAACGTGTGCATCTGTTTGTTGCATCGAAGCGTTCAAATGGATAAATCTATTTCAATATGAGGGATTTTTTTTTAATAATTGTTTCTGTGAATTAATTAATTAATTTTAATCGCAGTTCGGTTCCCGGTCGAAGCTCGAACTGGACTACTGGTGGGCAGAGCCAACACCACCTTTACCGCAACCGCAAAAGTCTACCGTTATCGCAGAGAAAGAGAAAACCTGCGATAAAAAAGAGAAGATAGAGAAAATCACCGACAAGTCTGACAAAGCTCCCGACAAATTAGACAAATTATTGGACAAGACATCCGATAAGGGCGCAGACAGCTCTGTTGAAGATGAAAAGGAAAGAGCGAGGGAAAGTGACAACGATATATTGTCTCCTAAGAACACTTACAGTCAAGACAGTAATGATGGTATGTCGGGCGATGAGAGAAAAGGTAAGTATCGTGTAAATTCTCTATGACTCTGTAAGTTATTCTTACCCAACAGCATTTATCTATTTATGCAATAACCAAAAATTCTATGAAAGGGAGAAATATGTTTTATTTGAATCTCCATACATACATCATTACAAAAGATATAATAATAAATACAATTCTTCTTTTCGTGTGGTTAGTGGCCAACCTGTTGTCAAGAGTTGTTCAAGCCTGTAGGCCTCTGACATGGCTTAACGACTGCTATCAATTTGACAACAACCGGGACCGACTTTTTACATGCCCTCCGAAGCACGGAGACGCTCAGATGAAATACCACTAAGCGGTCACCCATCTATAGACTGACCGCACCCAACGTTGCTTAACCTCGCTAATCGTTTACCGATCAGTGAGTGCAACTGGCTATGAGCGCCTCATAAATACAATTAAACAGAAGGCGGTACATTGAGATCAAAATAGGCAACTACGTTAGCTATCGTTGCAGTATACACTACAACGGTATTGGTAATGCACATATTCAATTCTAATATTTATTTTCCCTACATAATATACCAGCGATAAACTAATGGCAGACAATTTGACTATCACTCAGAGGTCTCGAGTTCGATCCTTAAACACGCACCTCTTACCTTTCAATGTTGCATGCGTATTAAATAGTTAATCATCGCTCGATTTGATAGTTACGTTCTCGAAGGTCCTCAAAGTTGTGTTAAACTCGCCAAATCACGCTAGACCAGCTTGGTGGACTATGGTCTAACCCTGCTCAAAAACTGGGAAGAGGGGTTAAACCCTTACTAACAAAAAAAAAACTAACAAACAAAAAATAATTGTCGGCCTCGATGGCGTAGTGGTTAGTGTAACCGACTGCCACGCCTGAGGTCGCGGGTTCGATTCCCGCACAAGTCAAACATTTGTGTGCATGAACATGGATGTTTGTCTTGGTCTGGGTGTTTCTATGTATAATATGTATGTATTTACAAAAAAAAAGTATATAAGTATGTTTATCCATTGTCTAGTACCCATAGTACAAGCTCTGCTTAGTTTGGGCTAGACAGTGTTGTGTGTATGTGGTAGAATATTATTATTATTATTATTATTGTATAGATTACGTTTCAACTAGTTTTTTACGGTAGGTGAACAGCTGGCATCTCCGGAGCACAAATCGTCATCGTCATCATCGAGTACCCTCAAGTTAGTCAGCAAGCTCATCAACAGACCTCAAGGTCCGCCGCCACCGAACGGGTTCGCGTTATTAAGCGACAGGTAACAATTTATTTCTTTATTTATATGCAATCTTTGTCCCTCGTCTATATCTGTCCCAGAAGAGCCAGACATTTTGCCAATTATATTTTTACGTAACCCGTACGTTTTACCCGTATAATATAGAATATGCCTTTAACGTTTTTAGACTTTTACGATTTCTACATATCTATACTAATATTATAAAACTGAAGAGTTTGTTTGTTTGTTTGAACGCACTAATCTCAGGAACTACTGGTTCGATTTGAAAAATTATTTTAGTGTTGGATAGCCTATTTACCGATGAAGGTTATAGGCTACATCACGCTACGACACACGGGGGCGGTGCAGTAATCATAAACGCGAGTGAAACCGCGAGCACATCTAAATTAATATAAAAATACTGGCAGCTGCAACTTTTTTTAATGATTCCATACAGGTACGTTAAGATCCCAATATCTATAAAAAAATTATATAGTTACGTCTTTTTTACTAATGACGGCAGCATAGAACTATACGTACGAGGGGAGGTCAAAAAGTTCGCAGAATGGGATGGGGTTGGTGAGGGTGACTTTACTCATCAAGGTAGGCGCTAATTGAGTGACTCATTGTTAGTATACAGCCTTGGCCAAAAGTATTAGGCACCCTATAAATTACTGCATATTTCAGGCTTAGAGAGAAATAAAACTAATTATAATGATTAAAGTACTTTATTTCCATTAGAATATTGTAAAAACATCAATATTTTGTTGGGCCACCCTTTGATTTTATGACAGCAGCAACTCTGTGGGGCATACTACGTACAAGTTTCGCACATTCCTCTGGAGAAATTGCATCCCATTCTTGCACTAACGCGTTTTTTAAAGCAGTTTTTGATGTTATCGCGTGCTCTTTTATTTTTCTCTTCAAAATAGTCCACAAATGTTCAATAGGATTTAGATCCGGGGACTGGGCAGGCCAATCTAACAGATCAATACAATTTTCAGTAAACCAGCGCATCGTAGTAGCTGACTTGTGACACGGAGCATTGTCTTGTTGGAATTTCACACAATTTAAGTTAATGTCACCAAAAATACACGAAAGCGAAGGTACGAGAGCAGTTTCCAGTACATTAATGTATTTTTCACTGTTCATGCGACCTTCGCAAACAAACATTTTGCCGACTCCATCCGCAGCCATGCAACCCCAAATCATTACACTGCCTCCGCCGTGTTTTATGGTTGGTACTACGCAATCTGGGTGATATTCTTCGCCTTTGCGACGCCTCACAAACGTCACACCTGGTGTTCCAAATACCTGTAGATTCCAAAAAAAAGCACACATTACAAATTTTTATAACATTTGAGTTTGAAGACAAACACAACAAAACTTACCTCAAAGTTTGATTCGTCAGACCACAGCACATTAGACCAATCCTCTTCTGTGAAATGTTGGTGTCTCAGAGCCCAATCAAGTCGTTTTCTTTTATTGTCTGCGGATAGCCACGGCTTCTTCCTAGCTTTGCAACCTTTTAAGCCGGCTTCTACTAGCCTTCGTCTTGCAGTTCGTGCGCTTATAGGATGTCCAGTCTCTTCAGTTAAAGCCACAGCAAGCTCCGAAGAAGTTTTTTTTCTATCTTTCACAGACTCTCGGATAAGTTTTCTGTCCTGACGGCTAGTAGTCACGCGTTTTCTGCCTGTTCTTGGTTTATTTGCATGAGAGCCAGTCTCAACAAAATGTTTGATAGCAGATTGAACGGCGCATCGCGAACATTTCACCAACTTCGCGATTTCTTTTTGAGTCTTGCCTTGCTCATGTAAAAGTTGAATTTTTACACGATTTTCAATACTAATTTCGTTTCGTTATGGAACGAAATTTTCAAATGAATTTCTTCTCAATTAATTCACAAAACCACAAATGCACTGTCTTTACACTAAGACTTCCAAATGGTAACTGACGAAACATCAAAAATAAATTTTGGAAAAAATTAAATTTTATTATTGACGCACCAGATGTTTTACGACTGCTTAAAAAATGCCGCCGATTGTCTTAAATAGTGTTTTATGACACCGGTATCGCAGTTCTATAGAATATTGTTTAATTGTTCAAATAGCACAGGTGTGTGATAACTATATTGGGGGTGCCTAATACTTTTGGCCAAGGCTGTATATACCGAGTTTCAGCCTAATCGGGTCAGTAGCTTTTGAGTTTTCAACGAGTAAACAAGTCAATCGGGAAGAAACTAGCCACTATGGAGAAAATTGAATACCGCGCTGTTATTAAGTTTCTCACCAAACAAGGAAAGACGTCTTAAACTATTTTCAAGAGATGTCAGCTGTTTATGGGGACTCCGCTCCTGGGAAAAACATGATTTATAAATGGCACGCCCTTTTCAAACTCCATTGAAGACGACCCCGACCTGGACGGCCGATTGAGGCTACCACGCCAGAAATAATCGAATAAGTTGAAAAACTTGTATTGGAAGATGCCCGGCTAAAGAAAATACAGCTTGCAGCATTAGTTGGAGAATCAGAAACAACCATTTTAAACATCCTTTATCAACAACTTGGCATGACTAAAGTCTGTGCAAGATGGGTTCCGAGAATGCTTTCTGCGCATCAAAAACGCGACCGCGTCGAAAGTAGTCGCGAGTTTTTGGACCGCTGTGGAGAGCAAAGGCAGAAAGCTATGGCCCGAATTGTAATTGGCGATGAAACTTGGGTTCACCATTATGAACCCGAGTCGAAGCAAGAGCCGATGCAGTAGCATAAAAAAGGCACACCCTCTCCTAAGAAGTATAAGGTGTCTCAATCGGCCGAAAAGATCATGGCGACGATCTTTTGGGATACGGAAGGTATCCTTTTGATTGATTATAAGGAATGTGGTGTTTCCATAAAGGGAGAATACTACGCTTCTTTACTAAATCAATTAAAAGAAGCTATTAAAGAAAAAAGACGAGGAAAGCTTACAAAAGGCGTGCTCCTTTTGCACGACAATGCGTCCGTGCACACAAGCCATGTTGCGATTAATCAGTGCGGTTTTGAAAAATTGCGCCACCCACCCTACAGCCCAGACCTGGCCCCAAACGATTGTTTTTTGTTTTCAAAAATGAAGAAAGCAGAGAGTAAAACATTTTGCGACGATGATGAAGTGATGTCGGCAATTTCGGCCTATTTTGACGCCCAAGACAAATCTTTTTATTCGACGGTATTAATTAGTTATTTGACAGATCTAATAAATGTATTAGGGTAAAGAGAGAATATTCGATGTTTCATTTAATTATCCTTACCTGTCATTCTGCGAACTTTTTGACCTCCCCTCGTATTGTCTTTAGCTGCCAGTACGCTATATTAATTTACTAATTAAGACAAATACTATTCATATGTTATTCTAACTACTTTTATACCCATACGTTTACTAGGTACATAGGTACTCCATGGTGCAGCGGTAATGAATGCGGTCTTAAGAAATCTCAATACCAGTCAGGAAGTTGGCGGTGTTAGACATCCCTGTGCCTCGACAAGCACGTAAAGCCGTTGGTCCTGCGCCTTATCTCTCTCCGGTCATGGCGAATTACCGTCCCATCGGATCATGAGAGTGAGGGAATAGAGAGTGCACACACTTGTGCACTATAATATCTCCTGCGCAGATGACCGAAATTCGGTCTAAAGGACATTATTATTATTACATAGATATATTTCACATTGAATATTATAATATAATACTGTATTTGGAACAGGATGAAGCGTTTGCTGGCTCTGGCAGGCAACCCGCACGTGACAGCAAGCGCGGGCGCAGCCATCGCGCGCTGCACCTGCGGGCACGTGTGCGCACAACAACGGAGACAGGTAGCCCATCTATATCCGCCTTGTATGTAACTGTCCCACTGCTGGGCACAGTGGGCAGTGTGAACAGAGTTACGCTATAGTCCACTACGCTGGCCCAGTGCGGTTTGACGTATTTCACATATATTCGAGAATATTATTTTATTTTGACTGAACGGATGGATGGCGTAGTGTTCTGAGTTCGAATCGCACACGGGACAAAAAATTGTGTGAGCCATAAATGGTTGTTCCGAGTGTGGATGTTCATTGTGTCCGTTGTTTGAATGTTTGTATAGTACCCCGCGATACAGGAATTGTGTCTAGTGCGGGAGTTGTTTTTTTATATAAAATCGAAACGAAAAGTGTTAATAACATGGCGATACAATTCGTATAAAGCTGTTTCATTTCAATACTTTTTTATTTGTTTGTAGCAGCAACAGAAGCAGCAGCCGTATCCACAACAGTTGCCGCGAGTGGACGACACAAACTCCACTGTGTTCAGACACCCCACACCCATCGCGCCGAGACCCGATAGCGAGGTAAGTCAACTATCTATTTCTATATATACAGATAAAAAAAAATGAAGTGTCTGTTTGTAATGTTAAAACAACAGCTTCCATCTGTTTGTTCCGGCTAATCTCTGAAACGGCTGAACCGATTTTGACGGGATTTTCACAGGCAGAAAGCTCATTTTATAAGGAGTAACTTAGGCAACTCTTATTTGAGAAAAAAAGGGTCCCGCGACGAAATACATTTCAGCTAGGTTATTATCTTTATATATATAAATCTTCTGTGCGTGTGTTTGTAATTAAACATCTCCTAAACGGCTGGACCGATTTTGATGAAATTTTTGTATGTGTTCAAGTGGATTCGAGAATGGTTAGATTAGTATTTTTTTTCGTGTTTACTGGACAACGTCTGTCAGGACAGCTAGTAAATTTATAATACTATTGATAGGTCTGACCTAATGTCAAGATCTCAATAAGTAATCAGGTTTTTGGACATGGTCATCACATTTACTGCAACTTTAAACGCTAAAAAGAGTCCATCTAGTATGTTTATTTTTAATATTACCCTTTGTTCCACCCGCTTATAAAATTTCGGCGTTTGACCCCTTTGCCAATCATTTAGGGTCTTTACTTTTTTACGTCGTTTTTGTATTTACAGTTAACATTCCTGCTTTTCTTTTACGAAAGTATTCGGCTACACTATAAATAAAGGCACTGACATCGAGTGGTAAAGCACGACCCATCTTTAGAAATTTTATCTCATGTGCGTATGTATACAGTCCAGTACGAATAGGCATCATCACAGAGTTAAAAATAAGTGATTCTAATTAGTCCATCTTTTAAATTAGCAAACAATATTGGAATCTATTTTTTTTTGGTTTAACGAAACAATAAAAAATTACTAAGATATAACGCATTAAAGTTCGGGAGGGGTAGGGGCTTGTGACGTCACAGCTTTGTAACATTTGTACCTAGAAGTGACGTAACACGTAATTTAAACGCGTTGTATCTTCGTTGTCATTAGTTTGTGGGATAAAAAAATTACGTGTCCAATATTTTTTGCTAATCTAAAAGACGGACAAAAAACTCTTTAGTGATCATGCCTATTATACGAACTTCGACATCAGAATGACAAAGTGGGACAGATCCTTGCCCTATTCTCACCGTGTACCCATCTAAGTCGCGGTACAGTACGCAGTGAGGATTATTACTACAAATATTACAGAGTAGCTTTTGCCCGCGGCATTGCTCACGTAAATGGATGTCAGGTTATGTTAGGAACAGCACTTTTTGTCTGGATGTAACGTAGGGTACGTTACATCCAGACGGTCCTCTTTTGTTCCCCTGACAGCGTGTGAGCGAAATTTCATGATAATCAGTCGAGTAGTTAAGGCGTGAAAGCGTAACACACAAACAGACAAACTCACATTCGTATTTATAATATTTGTTAGGATGTAGAATTTTAGAAGGACGTTTGACTGATTTCTGACGAATTTTTTTTTTATGAAACTTTGCCTAAAATTTTATTATGGCCACTTATGATTATAAATGGCCATGATCAATCTTTCTGAGAGAAGAAACTAGTAAATATTTTTGTCGATAGAGTCGCCAGGTGTCGCAGACAGAGCTGCTGGAAGGTGTTCCGCGCTGGCGACGTGGTCGGCCGCGCGCGTCGGACCGCCGCGTCGTCGTGCAGCGCCTGCTGCCGCTGCTGCCCAAGCTGCCCGCGCCCAACAGTGAGCCCATACATACATACACATGCTAGAGTCGCACGGTAGAGTCACACGGTAGAGTCGCCGCGTCGTCGTGCAGCGCCTGCTGCCGCTGCTGCCCAAGCTGCCCGCGCCCAACAGTGAGCCCATACATACATACACATGCTAGAGTCGCACGGTAGAGTCACACGGTAGAGTCGCCGCGTCGTCGTGCAGCGCCTGCTGCCGCTGCTGCCCAAGCTGCCCGCGCCCAACAGTGAGCCCATACATACATACACATGCTAGAGTCGCACGGTAGAGTCACACGGTAGAGTCGCCGCGTCGTCGTGCAGCGCCTGCTGCCGCTGCTGCCCAAGCTGCCCGCGCCCAACAGTGAGCCCATACATACATACACATGCTAGAGTCGCACGGTAGAGTCACACGGTAGAGTCGCCGCGTCGTCGTGCAGCGCCTGCTGCCGCTGCTGCCCAAGCTGCCCGCGCCCAACAGTGAGCCCATACATACATACACATGCTAGAGTCGCACGGTAGAGTCACACGGTAGAGTCGCCGCGTCGTCGTGCAGCGCCTGCTGCCGCTGCTGCCCAAGCTGCCCGCGCCCAACAGTGAGCCCATACATACATACACATGCTAGAGTCGCACGGTAGAGTCACACGGTAGAGTCGCCGCGTCGTCGTGCAGCGCCTGCTGCCGCTGCTGCCCAAGCTGCCCGCGCCCAACAGTGAGCCCATACATACATACACATGCTAGAGTCGCACGGTAGAGTCACACGGTAGAGTCGCCGCGTCGTCGTGCAGCGCCTGCTGCCGCTGCTGCCCAAGCTGCCCGCGCCCAACAGTGAGCCCATACATACATACACATGCTAGAGTCGCACGGTAGAGTCACACGGTAGAGTCGCCGCGTCGTCGTGCAGCGCCTGCTGCCGCTGCTGCCCAAGCTGCCCGCGCCCAACAGTGAGCCCATACATACATACACATGCTAGAGTCGCACGGTAGAGTCACACGGTAGAGTCGCCGCGTCGTCGTGCAGCGCCTGCTGCCGCTGCTGCCCAAGCTGCCCGCGCCCAACAGTGAGCCCATACATACATACACATGCTAGAGTCGCACGGTAGAGTCACACGGTAGAGTCGCCGCGTCGTCGTGCAGCGCCTGCTGCCGCTGCTGCCCAAGCTGCCCGCGCCCAACAGTGAGCCCATACATACATACACATGCTAGAGTCGCACGGTAGAGTCACACGGTAGAGTCGCCGCGTCGTCGTGCAGCGCCTGCTGCCGCTGCTGCCCAAGCTGCCCGCGCCCAACAGTGAGCCCATACATACATACACATGCTAGAGTCGCACGGTAGAGTCACACGGTAGAGTCGCCGCGTCGTCGTGCAGCGCCTGCTGCCGCTGCTGCCCAAGCTGCCCGCGCCCAACAGTGAGCCCATACATACATACACATGCTAGAGTCGCACGGTAGAGTCACACGGTAGAGTCGCCGCGTCGTCGTGCAGCGCCTGCTGCCGCTGCTGCCCAAGCTGCCCGCGCCCAACAGTGAGCCCATACATACATACACATGCTAGAGTCGCACGGTAGAGTCACACGGTAGAGTCGCCG
Organism: Catocala fraxini; assembly: GCA_930367265.1. NCBI lineage: Eukaryota > Metazoa > Arthropoda > Insecta > Lepidoptera > Erebidae > Catocala > Catocala fraxini. The sequence continues at coordinate 19,208,960 of OV884045.1, forward strand.
CGTCGTCGTGCAGCGCCTGCTGCCGCTGCTGCCCAAGCTGCCCGCGCCCAACAGTGAGCCCATACATACATACACATGCTAGAGTCGCACGGTAGAGTCACACGGTAGTCTCATATGATAGAGTCACCAGCTGTCGAAGACTGAGCCACAAAGATAAGTGTGCAACCACTTGTCCTATCGCTTAATGAAGAAATCGTCGATAATTTTTCTTATCTTGCATATACTGTTTCCATTTACCAAACACGATTTAGATAGTCAAATCATGATATGGTTATAACGTTAGGCGGGCAAAAGACAGAAACACGGTTTCTACCCCCTAAGTAAAATTTTCGAAGACTCACATACCAAAATATTTTCATCCCATCTTAAATTCCTCATTTGCGCAGTGAGTCGAGTACGCGCGAGTAATTCCTTTCTTATTATACTATTAAGCTATCATAATCTAACGGCCTACCGTCAGTTGGGCTTGTCAACCACAACTATTATAAATAAAGTATTTTTCCAGATCTGGTGCCAGTCAAAATTGTGCCGAACACACCTCCTGCTCCGCCCAGGATACTGCCGAAGCCACCGCCTACGTCCACCTCAGAGTAAGTTCTAATTGACCTCACAGGACGTACAATGTGTAAATGTTAAATGTGGTGATGTAAAAGCAGCCTCTTTGGTCACGTGACATAGGTTTGTGCAAGGATACGAGAGCTATTCTAGGCTCATATTAAGTGTCAGCGTACAAAATTTGAGTGTTCTTCGTGTTCGTTTTTGAAGTGTCAAAATATGTGTATTCATGCAGGTCAAAAAGTAACACTTATGAACGTCAAAGTTACACTTATTAATGTGAATTTACATTTACATTTACCTATTGCCATGTTCAGCAAAGCACTGCTGTGTCTTATGACACAAGGATTATCTTTAGCACGGCAGCTATGAAATGTTAATTTAGTTAAATATTAATACATGAAGCCTCTTTTTAAACATGACTCGTACAGTACTCGGCCATAAACATTGCACATCGACCTTTGGAAAGAGACAATCGGCTAATTTCGGCTTCGTAGAGCGTTATCTCTGTCGCACGAAATACAAACAGTCCGGTATCTATTAGGAGCTGTTAAAACAATTATGATTTGCTTCTTTTGATAATTCTTTTTATTCTTTGTATAAAATACACCAATTTTTCTATAAGTGATGGCTTTAGGTTGGGGTAAAATAAAATAAAAGAAACATGTTGACATTATGTTTACGTATTTAATTATTTTGGATAATTACAGCTGTAGCGTACATAATAAACACTATTATACCTATTGTTAAAATGAGACATTGTAATAAAAATAATAATAATTCTAATTCTCAATTACTTCCATTTCACTATCTGTGCTCTCAAAGAGGTCAATATCACTGTCACTGTCAGCCGTATTTATCACTAGTCTGTCAGTGTAATTGTCTAAACCGTGTTGAATGCTTCTATATTCATTCTCACATTTGATTGCATGATCGCAAACCTTTTTCCATCGCAAACCTTTTTCCACTCTTCAGCCCCGATCATGTTTACTTTTTCAGTCAATAATGTTTTTACTGTAGTTAAATTCATACCCACATTTCTAGAGGCTACATAGCCTTTCAGTTGAGACCATATATTTTCAATTGGATTCAAATCCGGATGATATGGTGGCAATCGCAACACAGTGTGCCCATGTTCGGCAAGTACTTTGTCCACGGAAAACTCTGTATACCTCTCCTTGTGCTGACATATAATAGCGTAAGTCAGGGTTTTTGTTAATTTAGGATCAACTGGAATTTCGTGTCTGTTTAAACAGTTGATCATTTCCTGTTTAATGGTGTTTGAGTTGGGGGGTCTTTCAACATATTTGTTTTGATAGGGTGCGTTGTGGATAACTAGAACAGAATCACTGGGTATATTTGGGATTAATTGATTAACCAGCCATTTTTCGTAGTTATCGTTATTCGTTTCATTGTGATAGTCACTTGTAGTGTCCGTGGATTTATACGTTAAAAAGGCACCGAGTTCAAAGCCTTTTTCATTTCCCGCATGAACTATTATCAAACGTTGACCTTTTGAAATTGGCTTTCTTACTCCTTTTTTCTTATCATCACTCCAAGATTTTCCTTTAGTGTGGGATGTATGTATGTAAAACTCATCCATGTAGACGATATTTGTTCCTGATTCGCGAAATTTGCGTATTTTATCGAGGTATTCCATTCGTTTGAGACTTACATCGTGCTTTTCCATTAGAACTTTTCAACCGTGAACCGAAATCCCATCTCGTGAAGTATTTTTCTCAACGTCTTTTCAGACCCATTGTAATTAATAGCTTCAGATAATTTAGCTTTTAATGATTTTATTGTTGGCAGTTCATTAAATCGTAAGTGAAAATCATACACCATTCTTCGAACAACATCATAATCAAAATCGTCCATATCCAAACGAAAATGCTTTATTGGTCTCCCTTTTTTTGGAGTGCTGAACTTAATTTCAGTAGAATGTGTTTCAGTACTGACTTCGTTTAATATATTGTTCAAAGTTCTTCTTGAAATTCCAGTGGCATTTGCAACTCGCTCTTGAACCTTCTTAAAATAACAACTTACATTTTCATCTTCGTTTTTTTAAATCTGTCAGCTTCGGTTACAAAATATTTATAAACATTGTAGATAATTTCGCGTGACTGACCTCGTAAAGGTTTCCCTCTTTTGCCTAAAGATGCCATAGTACAACTTTAAATTATTTAAATTTGGGGGTGTTAACAACTCTAAATGTATATTTTGAACTGGACGCGACCGCACTCTATCGCACTTGAACAACGACTGACAAAAGTCACATAGGTAGTGTGCGACAGAGATAACGCTCTACGAAGCCGAAATTAGCCGATTGTCTCTTTCCAAAGGTCGATGTGCAATGTTTATCGCCGGGTACTGTACGGAGTTGTGTGATATTTGGTACCTATAGTTAAAGCTTATATTGAGCAAAAGAACCTAACAGTTCAAATTTGTGGCCAGCGTGATGCTTTAAAGCCCTACCCTTCTCACACTGAGAAGAGGCTCGTGCCCAGCAGTGGGACAGTTTAATATAGGGCTAATATTATTATTATTATATTATTTACATTTACTAAATAAGACAAATAAAAATGGCCTGTTTCTAATTTTACGTTTGCAGTCTATCGTTCTTCTACGTGCTGAGCGAGTCCAACGGGCAGTTTTACTTCCACGACGGTGACAGGCGGATCCCCATCACACCATTACCCGGCAACGGCGAACAATATACATCAGGTAACAGTTCTGTGACGAGGCCATTTCTCCTTTTTTTCCTACCTGGGGGAAGAGGCCTTTTTTCCTCTCCGGGCGGAGAGGTTATGTCGGGCTCACCCAGGGTAAGATAGAAAGTCCCGGGTCTTACCGACTAAACCTACCATGGTGTTCTTCGCACGATCTATTGCCGGGGCGCAGGGCAGCGATTGGATCGCATTTTCATGGTAGACCTACTGATAGTTCAATTCAGTATAAATAAATATCAATTGCCACATGTATGACGGAGCATCACTTAAGAACGGCTCGACCGATTTGGCTGTTTTCTTTTGTTTTATATGAACAAAAATTTGCGAAATATCCGTGGGAAATGTCGAAAATTTTAATTGTATTTTAATATGAGAAATAACTGATTGACGTATTGATATTGGATTTAATTACGTAAAATGTATTTTTGTATAGATTGACAGGACAACAACTGTCGGGTCAGCTAGTTCATAATAAAAATTGGTTGTGACTATAAATTAATTATTTTTCTATTAATATAAATATAAAATATAAATAAAATAGCTTTGACATATTTGTACATATTTTTTTAGGGAGAACGCAGTTTTTAAATGTTAGTGATGTGCGGATTAAATAGTTAAATATCGCTCGTTTTAACGGTGAAAGAAAACATCGTGAGGAAACCTGCATAAATCATAAACATTTATTTGCATGAACATGGGTTGTACATTAGATCTTAAAATAAACTAGAGTGCAGAGGCCGTATTACCTTATCAGATGTGTAAATTTATACAATTTGACATAATTTGTGATAGAAACAGTTAATAGGAAATGTCAGCTCAAGATATGATCATTGGATCCAATCACTTATAGAATACACCATTCTTTTAAATATTGACATAGGAAGCTTTGAATGTCCGACGGTAATTTAATAAATACGTTTATACACATATAAAACCTTTTTTTGAAATAGCGTTGTTCTTGGCGCTGTGTCTAATACAAGTAGCTGCCCACATCTTGTATTACGACGATATAAATCTTTCGCTTTTAAAAATCTTTCAGGATTCTCTTTTACAAATACACATATTGCACGTCTGATAGCTCTCCACGATGTTCTCAAAGATGGGCGAAGTCTGCCAGCCCGCCTTAAGCCAACATGGTAGTCTATGGCCTAACCCTTCTCACACTGAGAAGAGGCTCTTGTCCAGCAGTGGAACAGTTTATATACAGAACTGATATAACTACATTATATTCTGATTTACTAGATGGATCTCACCATTCGGAATCGAAGTCCAATGGTGTGAAAACCGAAGACTCCAACAACTCTACCGAAGTCGACTGTAAGGATATAGTTGTAGAAAACGATGGAGAACATAAGGTAGTCGTTGGAGAATTAGATGTGGACAACAAAGAGATCGTGGGAGAGATCGATGTGGACACAAAACAGGAGATTGACACGGAACCAGAACCTAAGACCGAACGTACTGATGTTCCTCGTAAGATTACATTTCATTACTTACTTTACCGGCGAATTATCTGCGCGGATTTTTAATACATTGAAATTACGCTGAATTATGTGTTAAGAAAGAATATTTTAATTGACCTAAACAACATTGACAGATTAAATCTATACTAACATTATAAAAAGGGAAGATTTGCATAATATTGTCTTCTGTCTACGCGAATGTTATTCATTGAAATTAAACTACTATATACGGATTTTATCGCGTTGTTTATTTTACACTTTATTACATAATTGAGAAACTGTTACACTACTTTGCGCTTTGATAAGAAAAGGACGAGCGGGGGTGCGGGGTACGGTAGCAGGGGGTAGGGGCTAAGGTTTTGTTTAGCTTTGGTATAGGCGCAAGAGTGACCAACATTAAGTTTTTATTGGATAACTAGGTAACATTTTAATTACCATATTTTTTAGATATTCGGGTCCAGAATCGAGTACTGAATGCCCTCCTTCATTATGTCGTCTTTTACCAATCAGCCTGTACAACCGTATTATGTATATTATCTGGATGTAACTTAGCAATAAGCATTTATGATGTTGTACTTAATATGAAAAAAATTATTTATTATAATTACTTAAGCCTATAAGGCTAGAATAATAATAAGCTGTACTTTTTTATTCCAGCGGACTTCCTACCTTCGGAGTCGATGTCATTGTCCCCCTCACGGCTACTACATGACACAGAGGGCTGGTTCGGCGGCGCCGTGCATGACTTCTCACTCAGCAGCTTCCTCGGCCATCTGGAGGGACGACCGCAACCTGATCTCGCAGTTAGTAACCTACTATATACTTTTGCCAACCCCTCCAAGGACATGTAGGTGTAATGAAAATGATTTCGACTTTTGACGGCACGCTGCCACTACGCCGAGTGTGATTCAAAAACGGTTGTTATGAGTCTCAGTTTTCTTTGTGTTTAAGCTTCGAATGTTTTTTTGTAAGGTCGCCTGTGATATAGCAATTATTTTAGAGCGAAAGCAGTTAAAACTTTCAAAATTTCAGGAGTAATCATAAAACAAAAACAATAACGATTGGTTATTAATTATAATGTACTAAAATTTCCAGGTGGATTCCCATCTGCAGTCTTTGATGGCAGAGTCAAGTGTGGATTACGTGGCAAAATTCGCTGATCTAGCAGCCGAGGTCACAGACGAGCCGGATCTCGGGGGCGATGACCTTACCTAGTCATAACTACCCACATGTTATTATTTTTTAACTTTTAGACGTCGAGTTTTTATAGATCATAGGTAGATTTTATTAGGGTTGTTTCTGTGACTATAGCATGGTTTGTATTGCTCGTTGAGAAAAAGAGGATAGTATGAAATCAACTATACTATTTAAAAAACTGTAACTAGGCTGTGACTGTACTATAGATATATTTATCAAAAACTAATTGAAATTACTTTTTAGATAAGTTTGAAGCAAAATATTGATTTTAATGTTTTGTCTGGCGTAACGCAATAATGAATTAGATTATGATTAACGGTTTTATAAATTTTTTATATACCTTGGATTTTAAGACTGCGCCGAGCGAAATGTGCCAAAACGGGCGGTCACAGTTAAGTGAATAAAATCAACACTTTTTGATTAATACAAATATAAAATATACATTTACCATAACAATGAATGTGTTTACAATTACTCCGTGTAAAAAACTTAAAATAATTAATATTTTCGCCTACAAAATTACGTGAATTTGCACGAAAAATGCATAAACGTAAACTCGTGTTACGTGATTTTTAGATTATAACAGTAGAAATCTATCCTATTTTACAGCTTAAACGAAACATAAATAGTTATATTACAATTTGTCCGTCCCAAATATTTAAGTTATTGGTTTACAATAAAGATACATATTTATCAAAAAAGCACTTCAAATCCTCCATACAATTTTACTATGGCGGCCGCGCGCCGATCTGAATATGCGCCGCACGAGCTCTGTCATTATCTGTCTTATGCTCGGCGCAGTCTTAAGTGAAAATGTAAAAACGTATTTTACAGGTTCGATAATAGCACATCGCACTTAAAACACAGACTTATCTGAGCATTTTGGATTAAACAAATTTAAACTCTATTGCAATTACTTAACACAAATATAATATTAGAATTTATAGTCGCACAATTAAAGTTGAAACTACCTAAATTCCAAATTTCGTTGCACTGTTTTATTAAGAGTGCAACATTTCAAAACGAAATCATAATCATCCTATACTGTATTTGGTTAGGTACTTAACTAAAGATAAACAATCTTGATATGACTTTTTACATAAACACATATTAAACAATTAAACTACTGCTTAAACTAACGGTTCAATTGATTTAGTAATCGTTATTGTTGTATTAACATTGATCTTTAACATCATTTTATTTTTAAACTGAGTTTTTAGATAAAAAGACATATCAAGATTGTTTACCTTTAGTTAAGTACCTAACCAAATGGAGTATAGTATCGCTGGGATATCGATACGTCATTGCTGTCTATACGACGGCGTGTGATACTAGCGCTAGTGATATTATTATTACTAAAAAAATAATAATAATATTCTACCACATACATACAACACCATCTAGCCCAAACTAAGCAGAGCTTGTACTATGGGTACTAGACAATAAATAAACAGACATATATACTTTTTATATGTAAATACATACATATTATACATAGAAACACCCAGACCAAGACAAACATTCATTTCCATGCACTCTAATGTTTGACTAGTGCAGGAATTGAACCCGCGACCTAAGGCGTGGCAGTCGGTTACACTAACCACTACGCCATCGAGGCAGCCAATTAAATGGCGGCTATCGTAATTGTACTCACCAGTGGTCGCCACTAGCGAGTAAGGTTACCATAACGCCATCACCAATAGAAAGCTATATTATCACCCAGTAACAGGCTATAATTTATTTAATCATAAGTACTAACCAACCTACTATTACGCGAGCGAAGCCGCGAGCTAAATCTAGTATAATATATATAATAATAATATTAATATTCTATCACATACACATAACACCATCTAGCCCAAACTAAGCAGAGCTTGTACTATGGCAACTAGACGATGGATAAACATACGTATTATATACTTTTTTTTTTTGTAAATTGTTGTATTGTTGTTAATGTTCTTATATATATAAGAAAACACCCAGACCAAGACAAACATCCATGTTCATGCTCTTGCTTTTAAATAATTATATATGTAAAATACATATCTTCAGTTTAGCATGTGTCCAGTTTGTCGTCAAGTATAATTAAATATTAAAAAGAAGGAACGAGATAGATTTCATTGTTAAAAAATTATTATTGGGCTAGTCGTATTGCTCTGCGAGCGAGCGAGAGATCCGATAATGGCTAATATTAAAAAGAGTCACAGAGATAACGTGAGGCGCGTAGTCGTTTTATATATTTTATTAACGTATATGGATGCAGAATAATGAATTGTATTATAGATTAGTTAAGAATTTTAAAAAAAGTTACGAAATGCATGTTAGTTTTAAGAATATTGGCAATAAAATGTTGTTTGTGAATTTTAGTTTTTTATTTAATTACAGTGGTGTTCGAAAGTTCGCGGTTTCGAATCCCATCAGTTGCACTACCGACGTGAACCCACTCCTAATACAAGTATTCAAGCTTAGCTTTTTTGCGTGGGGGAATGCTTTGACGCCTACCCCTCCGCGGGGGCGGGCGGAGGGGTTATGTCGGACTCACCGGGGTAAAAGAAAGATGTTGAAATGATAAAGGACCTCCCGGAATACCGACTAAACCTACCACGGTGTTCCTCGACAAAACCGCTATCGACGGGGCCGCGCGAATCACTTGCACATGCGGTCGCCACCCCGCCGAGGTTTCCGCCCGCCGTATGAAACGGCAGGCCACTACACGAGAGACCTACCCTAGGCACTTCTTAATTTAAACCCTACTGTCTCCCCCTTAGAGGGCAGACGGACTCGACATAGAGGCGTGCGACCCACCACCCCCAGGTCAAACCTCACGGTGGCTGGAGGTCATCTCGCGCCCGCCGGCGCCCGGCTCTGCGGTTGGGGAGAGGGTTTAAACGGTCCCTCTCCCGCTCCGCCGCCTCCTTGATGGAAATGACTTCTTCACAAAAGGAGGCGACGGCGTTCCACGACCTCTCACTCCGGACCATAGACTGAACTACGGCCGGGAGCGAGAGGGCAACAATCCGACTGCCGCGATCAACTCACGGCGCTGTGATGCCCAGGCGGGGCAATCCGCCAAAGTGTGCAGCGCCGTGTCCACAACAACGTCGCGGCAGTCGCCGCAGTGGCGACAACCGGGCGTCTCTTGCCGGCGTATACGACACAGGAACTGGCCATAACAACCGTGGCCAGTCATTACCTGTGTCAGCCGGAAGGTGAGGAAGCCATGCCGCCTCTCCAGCCACTCCTCAAACACGGGACTTACCGCCACGATCGTGGCGTGCCCGATTCAAGCTTAGCTTGAGTTAACAAAAATACTAGTAATTAGAGAACCCAATTGATAGTCACCTTTAAAAATACATTCGCTAACAACGCTTGTTAATCCTTTAACCGTCACGTCTAAAAAGCAAAAGCGTGCTCTCGGCACCAAGCTACGATGTCATCCTTTAATACCTACATAGGTTTTGTAATCTTATGCTAATATGGATGAAATGAATAGCAAGCAGTTCACATAATATAAATAAGGATGAGTAACATAACTTAACATAAATAAGAAAACAATACTTTTTATTAGATTTATTAGCGTTTAAAAGTCTGTCATGCAGTCGTGACCGTGGCGTGCTGGACACATTTTGCTTAGTCATCTATACATGACGTACGGTCAAAAGATTAAGAAGTTTAACGTAGTTTATTAAAATATCTACTAGATGGTCAAAATTATCTCAAAATTCTTTCAAAACCATCATTGTAATATTTTATATACGCCCACATTTTGGCTTTGGCTTGGCTTTGTTTAAAAGCCAAATGTGGGCGTAATAGGGTTCGAGGCAATGACTGACACCAAGATGCCGAAAGATTGGTATTTCGGCATCTCGGTGTCAGTCAAGTCAACATGTCGCATCCTTAATAAAACAGAGACTTATCTCAGTATATTGGATTAAACAAATTTGAACTCTATTGCAAAGATTTAACACAAATATAATATTAGAATTTAACATATACAATTAGAGTTCAAATTGCCTTACTTTCAAATTTCGAGTTAAGTCGCTGTTTTATTAAGGATGCGATGTGTCATAATCAAACTCATGTCACCTTTGCCAATCATAGCAGTTGACGTGCCCGTCGTCTAACAAATGTTTGTATTGATCTTATTTATTTAAAATATCATATTGCGACGCAGAAAACATTTTAAAATTGGTAAGTAATACAAAAGGAGGCGCAATTAAACATACACACACGCGAAAACTCCTTTCCTGCTACAATTATACGCTTCAAAATTTTTCGGAGTTCGTGAAAGTAACTAGGAAGATGATTCTTAGCATAGGCGACTGTCTTGTTGTCCAGCTGCATAAATTTGGTAGCGATTTCTGATAGGCCTACCATGAAACGTAAATACCGAACTTTCGAGCCGACGACGGTTTGTACCATGAAATAAATATTTTTTACGAAATGTATCCTGATTTTCGGTACGCAAGCTCTTTATTATCCGAAACCATTTTATGAAGCATCCGAACAACCCGTAGGCGAGACCTCAACAAATGCCAAAGGTATTGTTTAAAGTCTACGCATACTGTAAGGCGTAAGCCATAATTATATTTGATAGTGCTTTCGTTGCTAAATGTAAGTCCACTGTCCATTTAAGTACACAGCTGCTGCTATATGAAATGCCACAAATTTACATCTTATGTGCTACATAGGTTGCTTTTAACAAGATATATGTATTGTGTAGGACAAAGAACGTATTTTTATATATAATATTGATTCACAAGCTTATAACAAGTACCACTTCTTATATGATTTTGGCGAGGATTTAAATCAATTTATAGGAATATGAAATTTATTTAAATCCTCGACGAAATCATTAATTTTCCCTGTTAAATCTAGATAAAATCGCCAATATCAAATTTCAATAAATTCATATTAGTCGATTTTGAATTTTGATGATTGACGTGGACATTGCATCTCTCTATTTATGGTTGACCTGCCAACAGTGATGTTTACGTTTCGTGTTAGGTTATGTTAAATAATGTATCGTTCTTTTCGATAATTATACTGATAAATAATACCAGATGTGTATCCTTAATATAGATTGTACGAAATAATATAGTTTTATGTCATTGATACAAATACCCGGCCGTTACAACTGCCTCTTTTACAATGTTTTGGCAATGGTTCATGTAAGTCTTTATTGTTATTTTTTTATATTAATTGGAAGTAATTATCGATATGTTTGTTCAAAATGAATACTATTTTGGCTGTGCAAATAATATTTCTTCATAAATGTTTTAGTTGTATGTATATAATTATATTGGAAAATGGTTAGGAATTTAATTATTTAAAAATTAGTTTGTTCCTATTATCACTTAGTCAATAGGGTATTGTCATGTATAGAATTTAGTGTATGTTCCTAAACCTATTCATTTTATATTACTAATAGGTATACAATAGCTTCAGAATCCATTGATTTCTTACCTACATGTTTGTAAATATATAATATACAGACCTATGAGTAGGAGTACTAATTACTACTTCACAACAAGTACTTAAATGTCTGTGCAAAGAAATCTACCATCATCGAGATCAAACTGACTTAGAATAATGGTCTCCGTTAATTAATGATTCTAGCTGAATAACACAGTTGATGTTGTGATATAGTTATTTCCCTAGGCATACTACTGTATACTATACTGTAATATATGATATAATTATATCCCTAGAGATATAACTAATTCATATATTGCAGGAGTTTTATCTATCACAGTTATGACTAGTATGAGCTTGTATTAGTTCAGTTATATTACTAGTAAGACAGTTAGGAAATGCTTTTAAATAACTATATCATGGTTTCAACCATCTTACCGCAACATTTAGATACAATAGTAAGTAAGTAAGTAAGTAAAAATTTATTTTTCTAAATATAGGTATACGTTCTTAGTACAAATATTAAAACACAGAAAACAAAACAAAAAAAAGAATGAAATCATGAAAAATGAGGTTACCACTCAGGTTTGTTGTTGGTTTGCGGTTGATACCTCAAACCAACCCTGATATTATTTGGTAACGCCAATACATGATTGCATTGTTTTTGATGTGCAGTAGTTCACTGATAAGGACATTCAGTGTTATCAACAGATGGAATTGTTGCTCAACATTCATAACATAACAGCATTGTCTAGTGTATGTATCTTATGTGGGGGCCAGTCAATGCAGACCGGCGACACTTCGACCCAGTGGGATCTTTTGTGTCGACACTCTCCCAGTAATGACTGCCATAGATGTTCATGGCAGCCCGGACCGACGGCTTAACGTGCTCACCGAGGCAGGCGATAATTGTCAATCAATACGCACATAATTTTGAAAAGTCATATAACTTCCGATAGTCAGAGGTGCGCAACGTGAGTTCGAACCCGAGACCCTCTGCATTGCAGTCTGTTGGTCTCCCTATTGAGGTATCGCTGCTTATTGCCTAGTGTAAAGACAACAGAAGTGTTTCTATTCTACCAGTGCTTGGTACAAAACTTGTACTATTTAATCACTTGGCCAACATTTGGACCCTGGGGCTCAATCACAATGTTTGTCTGGTTGTTGGCTAAAGGAGGCTGTAATTTTTGTGCTTACCAGCTGGCAAGTAAGGTCCGTGAAGATAATAATCGGCAATTCTTATGGTTACTGTAAAAAATTACTATAAGGTATGAGATCTAGAGACCTTACTATAAACTAGCACCTCTAGCGGTGTATTTAAGCCCTTCTTGATGAGTTTAGTAATAAAAATTAACAACCAAATACTTCTTCTGTTTCAGCTTACTCGTAATCCTACCACTAACATTAGTTGGTTTTCTTCTCTTCTGTACATTCGTGCTGATACCTTTCGCATTTATCTTCGCATCATGGTACATGCGTATTAAGGAACGCAAGCTGGAGAGGCGCGAGCGGGACGGAGCTAATGTTGCCTTTTTCCACCCCTATTGTAATTCTGGCGGTGGAGGCGAAAGGGTACTATGGGTGGCTATTAAAGCTATGCTGGCAAGGTTTGTATCATTTATTGTCCAATTGGTCCGCTGTATTTTTATCTTCAACTAGCTGTTACCCGCGACTCCGTACGCGTGGACCCCTATTACATTTCCTAAATAAAAGTAGCCTAAGTTATTTCTTATAACATCAGTTACCAGCCAGTGGAACTCCTGTCGAAAATGGTCCAGCCGTTTCAGAGATTAGCCAAAACAAACAGACAGACAACATTTTAAAATAGATTTTTTGCTATAAGTACCGTATGTACTTTCATATGCATTTAGTAAAAGGCTGTTATTTTGACATTACAAACAGACATTTCAATTTTATTTATTTGTATAGATTTACTGCTAAGTTTTAGTATTTTTTTAGTACAAGTATTTGGTCAATGTAAAGTCTAGATTTCAGTTTCCATGTTCGATGAAGTGTCACACAGTTTATTAATATACTGCAAAACGCCATTATAATTTACAGTTATATAGTCTATGTATATTTAAGACAGCTACCTAATATATTATTATGGTAATTATTTAACTTTGAAATTGGGTAATTATTATTTTCACAGTGAGACTATGCTAAACTAGACTGGCGTCATAAGAAACATGGGTATCCGCCAAAAAAAAAAAAAATATGATGCGTCTTTTTTTACTCATTCTAAATACGTAAATATCTTAATTATGAAAATAAATGTTAGATACGTCTTTTTTCCTTATGACGGCAGTATAGGTAGATGGTATGCTAATGACCATCAACAACTGAACAAATGATGTGGAACTAATCAAACAGTTAGCCAGTGCTACGTAAAAAAGTATTAAATTAAATGACTGTATGGAACATTAAGCATAGAATAGATGATGGTAAAGATAGAGGTCTTCTGTGTCGTATTACGTTAGCCAACTAAATGTTAATTTATATTATTACTAGCTTCTGTGCGCGGCTCCGCCCGCATGGTACCTACATCAATAAAAAGTATGTCCTTTCCCAGGTTTTAAACTATATCTGTACCAAATTTCATCTAAATCGGTTGAGTGGTTTAGCCGTGAAAAGGGAACAGACAAACAGACAGAGTTACTTTCGAATTTATAATATTAGTAAGGATTGTAGGACAGCGATTAGCCTAGTGCGAGACTGTAGGACGGCCACGCAAAGGTCTCGAGTTTGACCCCAAGGCACGCATCTCTGACTTTTCGAAGTTAAAGTTAATTATCGCTCGCTTTAACGGTGAAGGAAAACATCGTGAGGAAACCTACATGTCTGAGAGTTCTAGATAATGTTCTCGACGGTATGTTAAGTCTATCAACCTGCACTGGGCCAGCGTGGTGGACTATGGCTTAACCCTTCTCACATCGAGAGGAGGTCCGTGCCCAGCAGTGGGACAGTTTAATACAGAGCTGTTGTTGTTAATATATATTTATAACATATAAGAGTAGTAGAGCCTCGCTGATTGCAGCATAAATGGGCCGGCACGACCGGGGAAGGAATACCCTCTCACAGAATATCTACGTGAAATAGCAGTATTCCTACTGTTGTGTTTCGTTCGGTGAGTGAGAGTACCGGAGGCCTAATCACCCTCTTTCCCTCTTCCCGCTCCTTCTCCTTCCCACTCCTTTCTTAAAGGGTCGGCAACGCGCAAGTGATGCCTCTGGTGTTGCATGCGTCCATAGGCTAGGGTGACCACTTACCATCGGGTGGGCCATATACATGTTTGCTACAACAGTAGTATAAAAAAAAATATATATATACCTATATATTCTGAATTTTGTCCGCGGCTACGCTCGCGTGAGTGTAGGTTAGATTAGTGAGTACCTAACTAACTACTACTTTTTTAACTACTTTTTTTGTATGAAAGGTACCCTCTGTTCTTTTCTGTTCCTCTGACATTGTATGCGAAATTTGATGATGATCGGTCGAGTAGAATGAAAGCGTAACAAACAAACTAACACTCGCATTTATAATATTCGTTAGAATACAGCATGTAACAGAAAGGTGTGGTTATATTTTAGCGCCTTAATGTATATCTGATAAAGAAGCTATATGCGCTAATCGCATGCGCATCATTGTCTTATTTAAATTTTATTTAAAACGTTATATATATTTACTGTCTATATATCGCGAAAAAACGCATTACATCACTATCAAAACTAGCGGTCGCCTAGTAGTCAAAATTCGACCAAAATTCCTAAGCTTGCTACTTTGTTTTCTTTATTACATATAAATAAGGTATTACCTATACCTATACCATAGTTACATAGAATTGTACGACGTCAGACGAACAATGCCGAAATACAACGAACGCGATTCGACTGCGTGTGTCAAATGCATGGTTGTGTGCTTGTAGTGTTTTTCATTAATTTAATGTAGGTATTTCAAATGCATATTTTATAAAAAATATTAGGATTTGCCCCGTTCTCCATTTAAACTTTAACTGTGCCAAATTTCAGACTCCTCTGTCCGCGCAATTTTCGTAAAAAGGGGTACAAAGTTATACCTTCACGTATTAATGCGCCTAGTCATTATCGGATTCACAGAGATGACTCGAGTCAGTTATTAGACTGCGCCGAGCGAAATTTTTTTAGTTTCACCACTATCAATTAAAAGTTATCCGAAATTTAAATCGCATGTTGTCTTACTCTTGTTAGGTTAAGGAAGATGACGAGACTTTTATCTTATAGATAAAAGCTATTTGGAGGTTGTGGAATAAGCCTTAAATCTTCTAAATATTGCTTTGTAGATACCCGGACACAAACATTTTCATCTACACAGTGGACACAGCCGAACCTCAAACAATACTCGACCGGGCACAGAACCAGTTCAACGTGAAAGTGGAACCGGGTAAAGTGAACTTTGTGCGGTTGAGTCTACGGAGAACGATTGAAGCAGAATCTTATCCGTACTTCACGTTGTTGCTGCAGAGTCTTGGTTCCATGGTCCTTGGAATGGAGGCATTCATGAAATTAAATCCTGGTGAGTTAACTAATATGCCTTTATTTTACTACTAGTTTTTTTTTGGATGAACAGTACCCTATGTCTGTTTCGGTACCCCTGACATCATGTATGCGAATTTGATGATGATCGGTTGAGTAGTGAAGGCCACGGCCAGGTTTCATTTCTTAATTACTCGATCGATCATCATGAAACGCATACACATTGTCAGGGGTACAGAAAAGCCTTTTATCCAGAAAAAAGTACAGTGCCGCGGGGTAGAAATTTATTGATAGCATTTACGCGAGGTAAGTCGCGGATATAATCTAGTACTTGTATAATTGTTTCAGACGTGTACATAGATACGACGGGGTATGCGTTCACGTATCCTATCTTCCGATACCTAGCTCAATGTCCGGTGGGCTGCTACACTCACTATCCAACCATCACGGCGGCCATGATGCGAAGGGTCAAGCACCGCATAGTGTCATATAACAACGCCAGCGTTATTGCTAGAAACCCGATATTTACTTGGGTGAAACTGCTTTACTACAAGATGTTTGGATGGGTAATATATTTTATTGTCTATTAGCCGACCCGACAGTCGTTATCCTATAAATCGACACAAAAATACATTTCACGTAATTAAATTAAATATCAAAACTTCAATAATTTTCCTTTTTATATAAAAATACCACTTAAATTTTCGACATTTCCCGCAGATTTTCGCAAATTTTTCTTCATACAAACCTTGTCCTGACAATTACAAACACAATAAAAAGAACACTCAAATAGGTCGAGCCGTTCTTAAGTTACGCTTTGTCGTACATGTGGCAATTGATTTTTTTTTATATAGATTAGTTTGCATGCCCGTGTTGATCCTACGGGAACATATACTGGGATAGACGATAGCTAGATGCTTCCCTAGAATATAATCTAGTTATCTACTTTGTGAAAATTCATTTAAATTCGTTCTCAGATTATCACCCGCGCTAGTAATTAATCCTGTACCGCGGAAGACTTTACACATTCAAACAACGGACACAAAAAGCACTCATAATTGAGACAACCATTTCTAGACAACACGATCTTTTGTTGCACGTGTGACGACCTCTTAAACTTTGCTTATTATTTAAGAATTATGTAAATAAATAATGCGTTGGACTGCCACGCAGAGGTCTCGAGTTCGAACCCAAGGCGCGCATCTCTGACTTTTCGAAGTTATATGCGTATTAAATAGTTAATTGTCGCTTGCTTTAACGGTGAAGGAAAACATCGTGAGGAAACCTACATATCTGAGAGTTCTCCATAATGTTCTTGAAGATATGAGAAGTCTACCAACCCGCACTAGGCCAGCGTGGTGGACTATGGCCTAACCCTTTTCACACCGAGAAGAGGCCCGTGCCCAGCAGTGGGACAGTTTAATACAGGGCTGATATTATTATTATTATTATTATTAAGTAAATAATTGTAACTTGCTCAATGAATTGTAATCATCCACAAATTATTGTAATCCTTTTTGCCTTTTTATATGCGAGAGCCCTGGTACCATAAGACAAGTTTAATCTTATCTTGGGTATCAGAGTTCAATGTAGTTGCAGAATAGTAGAGCCTTGCTGATTTCAGCATGAATGGGCCGGCTCGACCGGGGAAGAAATACCCTCTCACAGAATATCCACGTGAAATAGCAGTATTCCTACATTGAAATTAAACTGCTATATACGGATTTTATCGCGTTGTTTATTTGACACTTTATTACAAAATTTTGAAAATTTTTACATTACTAAGTACTACTATTAAACTTTACTAATTTTTAAGCTTATTAAATTATTATTAAACTATTTAGATTTAATTTATTTTTACACTTTCCCCGACGTTTCGGTTGCTTTTCAGCAGCCATGGTCACGGGGATTCATTCAATGAATAATATTCGCGTAAATAGAAGACAATATTAAGTATTCCTACAGTTGTGTTTCGTTCGGTGAGTGAGAGTACCGGAGGTTCAATCACCCTCTTTCCCCCTTCCCGCTCCTTCTCCTTCCCACTTCCTTTCCTAAAGGGTCGGCAACGCGCAAGTGATGCCTCTGGTGTTGCAGGCGTCCATAGGCTACGGTGACCACTTACCATTAGGCCGTATGCTTGTTTGCCACCACATGCTGCCTTGTTATATTACCTGGATATATGTTCACCTGGATTATAAAATGAGGGAAGTAAATAAATCATAGCTGACTCGCCTAAGGAAGTACTATAATATTCCAGTGCACAGCTAATATAATAATAATATAATAATAATATAATAATAATATAATAATAATATAATAATAATATAATGTCCTCCAGACCGAATTTTGGTTACGGCGGCCAATCTTAACGGAGACTGGCCATCTGCGCAGGAGATATTATAGTGCACAAGTGTGTGCGCAAACACAAGTGCTCTCTTTATTACCTGGCTCTCATGATCCGATGGGACGGATAATCCGACACGAGACCAAAGAGAGGTCAGGCGCCAGAGCAACGGATTAACATGCTTTCCGAGGCATGGGGGGTCACAGCTAATATACATCGTAGATAACAATCTTACTTTAGTTTTCTTTTCTGTTCGTGTGGTTAGTGGCCAACCAGTTGTCAAGAATTGTTCAAGCCGCTGGCCTCTGACATGGCTTAACGACTGCTGTCAATTTGGCAACAACCGGCACCGACTTTACGTGCCCTCCGAAGCACGGAGACGCTCAGATGAAATACCACTAAGCGGTCACCCATCTATAGACTGACCGCACCCAACGTTGCTTAACCTCGCTAATCGGTTACCGATCAGTGAGTGCAACTGGCTATGAGCGCCTCATCTTACTTTAGTAAACACTAACCAATAACTTTTGGCATTCAAAGTCAAAGTATCCATTTAGACTGCACGGGTGGTTGGTAAGTGGTTATCTCGTCACTGCCACTATGCCGAGTGTTGTGGGTTCGAATCCCACTCGGAACAAAAATGTGTGTGATCCACAAATGGTTGTTCCGAATCTGGGTGTTCTTTGCGTCCGTTGTTTGAATGTTTGTGAAGTCCCCACGTCACAGGATTTATTCTTAATGCGAGAGTTATCTTTTGAAAAGATAGATTTGAAAGATGGATAGTTTTATACGATTTTTGAAGCCTAGCGACGTTAGCAATTACTTACTAAGGCAAATATTTTTGTGTGGTTGACAATTGACAGTTGTATGGTGTGATGGGTCGCTGCGCTGATGTAGTCATGGTCAACGGCACGTGGACAGAAGAACACATCAATGACCTCTGGCAGATCCCTCTTAGCACCTTCAGGGTCTACCCGCCATGCGAGGTATGTACCTTATTCTTCTACACTGATATTTAAAAAAAAAAGTTTTTTTTTTGTTGTAATTTGTTTGTTATGTGTCCATGAACATGGATGATTGTCTTGGTCTGGGTGATTTACAAAAAAAAAGTATATCCATATGTTTATCCATTGTCTAGTACCCATAGTACAAGCTCTGCTTAGTTTGGGCTAGATGGTGTTGTGTGTATGTGATAGAAACACAAAAAAAGTTAGTAAAAAGTACTCAGCATTGTATTATTTATTTATTTATTCATAACAAAACATATTGTCTTGAACATATTTGTTTAAATTAATAATTTTTAACATCAATTGCATTTAAGTACTAAATAAATATAAATTTGTAGATTTTCAATCTAAATCTGTAGCTATTACATTTACGAATAATATCAACATACGCGCTCATTTTTAATTCACCTTAAATAATTTGATTCGCAATTGATATTGTATGTATGTATCTTATGTGGAGGCCAGTCAGTGCAGACCGGCGACACTTCGACCCAGTGGGACCTTTGGTGTCGACTCTCTCCCAATAACGACTGCCATAGATGTTCATGGCAGCCGGGTCCGACGGCTTAACGTGCTCTCCGAGGCACGGAGCAGGCGATAATTGTCAATCAATACGCACATAATTTTGAAAAGTCATATATCTTATTGATATTGTAAATGTAAAATTTAATATGTTTCTCTAATGATAAGACAAAAGATTGCTATACTTTTACATATGCATGCCATTTAAAATGGCTAAATGAGCTTGTACTATTGTAAATAATTTATAATATCTATTAATTCAAAAGATCGTAGGGCCGCAAATCGTCTGGGAGAAGTGTGCCGTCGACTTATTCTGAGTTAGTAACCGTTCCCAGTGCCAGTATTTAGGTAACAGTGAACGTTTATATATGTAAGAATAAAGCATTAATGGACCATGTTTATAGAAAATAAAGACTTCTTTTTTCTATTCAACTCAACTCTCGCATATGCAGAGACAATTCTAAGTCACTATGTCTGTTTAAGGTAAC
Source organism: Catocala fraxini (assembly GCA_930367265.1). NCBI lineage: Eukaryota > Metazoa > Arthropoda > Insecta > Lepidoptera > Erebidae > Catocala > Catocala fraxini. Next base: position 19,229,191 of record OV884045.1, read on the forward strand.
AGAACTAAAGAAGTTGCGTTCCTTGGTGAAGGAGACTGATCCTATCCGCATACTGTCCGTCGCTCAGTTCAGGCCAGAGAAAGACCATCCCCTCATGCTCCAAGCCATGTACGAGTTAAGAACACTCCTTGTCAAGAACGAAGTACTATGGAACAAGGTAAGTCATGAAATGGCCTTTTTTACCCATGAAACGAAAATCAGCATCGATAGCCTAGCGGGAAACCGTTGGACTGCCACGCAGAAGACACGAGCTCGATCCCAAGGCGCGCATCTCTAACTTTACGAAGTTATGTGCGTATTAAATAGTTAATTATCGCTCGCTTTAACGGTGAAAGAAACATCGTGAGGAAACCTGCATGTCTGAGGGTTCTCCATAATGTTCTCGAAGATATGTGTAGTCTGCCAACCCGCACTGGGCCAGCGTGGTGGACTATGGCTTAACCCTTCTCACACTAAGAAGAGGCCCGTGCCCAGCAGTGGGAGTTTAATACAGGGCTGATATTATTATACCCACGAAAAAAGTAAATAGTTATTCCGAGTCCGGTTACTGGAATCATTTCCAAATAGGGATATTTTTCTTAAAAATTAGGCACCTTGCTTGCACCCTCCCACCCTCTTCAATCCTGAATAATATTATAAATGCGAATGTGACTTTGTTTGTTTGTGATTCCGACTATCATGAAATTTTGCATACACGTTGTCAGGGGTATTTAAAAGGACAAAGGGTACCTTTCATCCAGAAAAGAAGTATATCTCTCTCTCGAGGATATCAGTTTATCGACAAAATCTACATTAACAAGCGAAGCCGCGGGTATAATCTACTTGTAAATATTAATCTACACACATCAATACGTTTTAGAGGCTCACCGCAATTGAGGATTATTATTTGAACTTTTTTTGATTATAATTGGTTCTTTTTAGTGATTTTCACAATATTGAAAATCACTAAAAAGAACCAAATCAAAATTTTGATAAAAATAGAAAATCAACTGGCAATCAGGATTTCTATAATAGTATGTAATAGCGTTTTTATAAAACCATTACAATTTCTGCATCGGTATTGAAACAAGTGGGAAACGGCAATTAATTACCGTAAATCTTAGAGTTCGACAAAATGGTTCGAGTAATAATATAATATAATAATATAATATTCTATAATATAATATTCTACCACATACACACATAGATTCATCGTAAAAGCAAACACAACGTAACTTTTGCAAATATGCAAAAGTTACGTGATTCCACATGACCTTAAGGTCAGAGGTATCACGTCTGTCATAGGTCATAGTAATTTCGGGGGTATATCGACTATGTTGAGTCGAATGGCGTTGACCGCGAGTCTCTAGCTCTTACGGCTCTTGAGTTGAAAGTTGTATAATAGACAGACGGACGGACAAAGCTGTTGAATAAGAGTTTTTTGGAACTGCATCAATATGGAGCGAAGACATCATTTAACACGAGAAGAGATGATGAGAGCCGTCGGAATGATGCAAGCTGGTTCCAGGCAACGTACTGTGGCTGTCGCTCTTGGCACTACACAGAGCGTTATAAGTCGTCTCTGGACACGCTATCGTATATCGGGCAGCGTGGCCAAGCGACATGGAGGACGATCTCGCATCACCACTCACAGACAGGACCGGTACATCCAAAATACTGCTCGACGGAATCGTAACATGACCGCCATGATGTTAGCTACGGAGGCTCCACAGCTCTTCAGGCTTGCTGATAAGCGACCAAACCATCCGAAATTGTTTACGTGAAGTGGGTGTGCGTTCCCTAAGGCCACTGAGGGTTCCACCTATAGCACCCTGCAATCGTAGGTCCTGTTTGCAATGGGCTCGCGAACACAGAAATTGGGAGGAAGAAGACTGGCGTTGTGTTTGCTTTTACGATGAATCTAGTTTCGGTGTGAGACCAGATACAAGACGTACTCGGATTTGGAGAACTTCTGGGCATCAAGAACGTTTGAAATTTTGTCAAGAAGTTTATACATATGGAGGTGGAACAATAATGGTTTGGGCCAGTATTTGGATGGGCAGAAGAACCGATCTTGGATCAGGGGCAACCTCAATGCTCAGATTTATGTGGAGAGGATTGTTTCAGGCGTGATCATCTCTTTGGATGATTCATTTCGACTAATGCATGATAATGCACGTCCACACACGGCTAGTCGTAATACGTACTCTTGCCGATGCTCGTATCAACGTCTTGCCGGGGCCTGCTCCATCTAGAGACCTCAACCCAATTGAACACGCATGGGATATACTCCAAAGAAGAACTCTGCCGAGTGTGGATGGTACGGCATACATACCCCACAGCAACTTTTTGACTTGTTAGAAAGAACGTGGGCGGCCATTCCTCAAAGTGATTTTGATTAACTGATTTTAAGCATGCCAAATCGCTGTGATTGTGTTATTCGTGTCAATGGTGGAAACACAGACTATAATTTTTTTTATCTTTAAAATAAAATTATAGAAGATCCTCACTTTTGCCTATTTTTCCATTTACTTGAAGACATTAACTTAGATAAATTTTTTCACAATTTGCATAAATTTCAATTGCTTTTAATTTTTACAAAATATAGGGATAATTTAATAACTTAAACATAGGAAGTAAAGCAAAAAGCTAGTCTGGAAGACTAGATTTGGCAAATATTAATTTGATAGTTTTTTTATATTTAAAAATGTACTTGATCCCTAGACACTTTTGATGTGTATAGTTTCTAATATCTAGTGTTTATATATTTGCAGATAAAGTTGGTGCTGGTGGGTTCGTGTCGGAATTCAGTTGATGAGGAGCGTGTTCAGAATTTAAAGGATCTGGCGAAGCACTTATCCCTGGAAGACAGTGTACAGTTCGTGGTGAATGCGCCGTATGCCCGCCTACTACAGCTATACCAGACCTCCAGCCTCGCTATACACGCCATGTGGAATGAACACTTCGGCATCAGTCAGTACTATTCATATGTATTTAATAAAATGACGCCGTCCTCTAAGCAAACACTGAACAGTAAGTGCGAGTTGTTCTGGGCAGGTGACGTCAGGCGGCAGAGATATATACTTGCACTCTAGTTCGTTCATGGACAAAATGTGTTGTGTGTGTACGTTAAAAATAATTTCTATATAAATAATTTTTAAGATACTTAATTTTTTTTAAAAAGGCTACGCATTAGGAATAATAATAATAATAATAATAATATTCTACCACGTACACACAACACCATCTAGCTCAAACTAAGCAGAGCTTGTACTATGGGTTCTAGACAATGGATAAACATACATATTATTATATGCTTTTTTTTTGTAAATACATACATATTATACATAGAAACACCCAGACCAAGACAAACATCCATGTTCATGCACACAAATGTTTGACTTGTGCGGGAATCGAACCCGCGACCTCAGGCGTGGCAGTCGGTTACACCAACCACTACGCCATCGAGGCCGTCAATTAATGATTGAAAGAATAATTCTTGTGTTGCACAAATGACGTAGCGGCTTTAGTATCGCCACTAACACTGCGCCGAGTGTTGTGGGCTCGAATCCCACACGGGACAAGCTTAGTGTGATCCACAAATGGTTGTTGGTTGTTTTTTGTATCTGCTGTTTGAATGGTTGTAAACTCCATTGTACAGGAAATATTGCTAGTGCGGAAAATGCAGTTAAAGCATTCTTTACTTACGTGAAACATAGTTACAAATTTATGTTAGTTATAAGAATTATACTAATAAAAAAACATACCTTTTATGTAATAATTTAATTAATTCGTTTATTGCAGACCAATTAATGTCCATAATTTGTTAGTAACAATTTATCTTAAAAACTATGTTAGTATTAATTTATAGGTAGTCCAGTTGAATAAAAAGAGAATGAATAAATAATTAAAATAAAATTAACATTCTAAAAATATAGATATCATTCTTAAATATTTAAATTAAATAGAAATACAATAAAATAAATAAAAAAATTCAACAAATAAAAAAAAATAATAATAATAACTTTATTTCCAAGAGTATGGTGATATACAGGTTCTGAAATTAAATATTGTACAGCGTATTCTGCCATTTCAGGAGTGCAAATATACCTAGGTTCTTCAAACATCATACTTATTTATTACTTTCTTATTATTAACATGCAATTGCAGTAAATTATACCTAACATTTATTAAATTCCACAGTTAAAATATAGACAGAGTCATAATATTGATAACGTCCAAAATTAAAAAGTCATAGATATTGGAAAATAATACAAGATTTGACCCTCTAGTTTGATGTCACACAGTTGTAATCTATGTAATTATTTATAGCATAAAAAAAATATACAAAATTTTTCATTAGGTAATTATATTTTTGAATTATTATCATTGATGTCATAAAGATATTTTTGGGAGGTGAACTTATAAAGAAAATAGATGTATTTTTCTTTTTTATACTTCTGAGCTAGCAAACAAGCATACCTGATGGTAAGTGGTCACCGTAGTCTATGGACACCTGTAACACCAGAGGCATCACTAGCGTGTTGCCTACCCTTTAGGAGAGGAAGTGGGCAGGAGAAGGAGCGGGAAGGGGGAAAGAGGGTGATTGGGCCTCCGGTACTCTCACTCACCGAACGAAATACAACAGTAGGAATACTGCTATTTCACGTGGATATTCTGTGAGAGGGTAGTCCTTACCCGGTCGAGCCGGCTCATTCATGCTGAAATTAGCGAGGCTCTACTACTCTGAAAACCTTTCAAATAATAACGTGATAATAGATTTTCTCCTGCAGTATTTTGTATAGGTTTCTGCGAAATTGTGTGAGTGATAAGTTTTTAAGACTATCTGGAAGATTGTTGTATAATTTTATACTGTATTGTAAATAAATGAAATAGGAACACAAAAAAAGTAATAAAGACATTTAAATATAACAACTTAAGATAGACTATCCTAGTTCAAACCAAAGCCAGTACTTACTTACCTAAGTTTAAACCGTAGATAATGGATTTTCTATTTAAATCTAAGTATTGGAGGCATTCACAGACGGCATCTCCCAAATTAGTGATTGTCCCTTCTCATGTTGACCAGACCGCGTGTACATACGTCATACCTACACACTCACACTACTGCAATCGGCCGAAAAGCCGACGCGATACGACGGCGTCATTAACGTCAATTCTGCCGTCATAAGGAATAATACGTATATTATGCCAAAAAGTTATTTTTTTTTAATATATTCTCAGATGCGTAATTTTTATTCCAAATAGGTAAAATCTTAAAATATTTTTTTTCCCTATGACGGCAGAATTATGTAAAGTAAAAAGTAAAAATTATGCATTCTCACGTATATAGTCAGCCATTAATTGTTATTGTCACGCAAATATGTAATGTATAATTACTATAATATATATTTGATAGCTATATCTTAGGGTCCGTGTAATATGGGGACTGCCTATTAACCCTAGATAGATAACCATATTATACAGTATAATACGGTGAAGATAACCACGCTTCACTTTGACTCACTTGTTGTGTTGGCAAATTATTTGTATTTTAAATTATATATAATGTATTGATAATGAGTAGGATTGCAATATAGATTATGTTGCAAATGTTAGGTTATAAATAAAACGAATCTATAAACATATTTTAGGCGCGGAATATAACAGTTTTCCTAATGAGAGTGAGTCAATTCGACTTAGGTTATCTTTCTAGGGTGTCAACCAGACAACAATCGACAATGTTTATTTCCGAATAAAAAATGAATTAATTTTTTTCCGAGACTGGAATCCAATTCAGAACCTCACGATCGTCTATAAAAATAAGTGCAATCTTATGCCAAGATCTCATAAAAGCAGTAATACAAGAAATTTTCTTTGGTATTTCTAGGTGTAGTAGAATGTATGGCAGCTGGACTGATTACGATCGCACACCGCTCCGGGGGACCCCTGGCCGATATCGTGGAGACGTCGGAAACCTCCCGGACTGGTTACCTTGCCTCAGAACCGGACGAGTATGCCAGGGCCATCCTCGAGGTCATAGCTTTACCCAGTGACGAGAAGAAAAGAATTATCGAGGCTGCCAGGTAACTTATTATGGGTCAAAAATGCATTCAGGAGTATGATGACTGCTTGGATGGCGTAGTGGTTTAAGTGGTCGCCTTGCCGCTGCCGCCAGCTGAGTGTTGTGGGTTCGATCCTCACACGGAAAAATAATTGTTCCGAGTCTGGGTGTTCTTTGTATCCGTTGTTGTCCCCCGGACACACAGGAATGGGTAGTGTGTGAGTTGATAAAAAAAGTCCCACGTCTGTATCCCTACAGATGTGTTTTACATTCGCTGGCGTAGTTGTAGTCGTCATCGCGCCTTTGTCACTACGCCGACTGCAGTGAGTTCGATTCCAACATTTGTGTTAGCCATAGAAGGATATTTAGTCATTCTAATATATTAATATATATTCTAATATTAATATTCTATCACATACACACAACACTATCTAGCCCAAACTAAGCAGAGCTTGTACTATGGGTACTAGACAATGGATAAACATACATATATACTTTTTTTTTGTAAATACATACTTATTATACATAGAAACATCCAGACCAAGACAAACATCCATGTTCATGCACACAAATGTTTGACTTGTGCGGGAATCGAACCCGCGACCTCAGGCGTGGCAGTCGGTTACACTAACCACTACGCCATCTCGTCGTCATTGTGTCCATTGTTTGAATGTTTGTAAAGTCTCCCGCGTCACCGGCAATATTCCTAGTGGAGGAGTTATCTTTTTAAAAAAAGGAAATATATGCATACTTTTTCGTGGTATAATCCTACGCTTAATATCCTTGAAGGGATAGATAAGTGTATTACACGCACATTTCGCTATGATTTTAGGCCCCAAACACAGTTCCAGACAATACTGCTATCTACTCAGAGTTTGTTGACAGAAAACCCATTGACATTTTGACGACCTGGGAATCTAACCACATTTTATCCGTTTCTCTTGTATTGTAGGAGGAAAAAAAAGATACTAAAAAAAATTGGTAGCAACCTTTTTGCTCAGACCGGATAATGAACCCAAGACCTTATGTTCAGCAGTCATTTAGTGCCACTACGCCACTAAGGCAGTCTGCAAAGATGTACTAAAAAGTATTTCATGTTTATTTGTACTATGTTTCAGGGCCTCAGTGGATCGGTTCTCAGAGATGGAGTTCGAGAAAGCCTTCCTACGAGCCGCTGAGCCTCTCATAAGACTAGACTAATATATAATATACATAAGTGCTTTAACAAGCACATCTGCTGTCCACTAACTAAGAAGCCGCTTAAATATCTTTAAACTACATACATTATTAACATTTTAAATATGTAAAGACAGAGTTTATAATAGTGCAATTGTTTAAGTGGTCACTCTGTCACTACTGGGGCTCTGATTTTTTATTTTATTATCTTTTTTAAATAAGCCGTTGTAATAGATTTTCTTATCACTTAGCGGCGTTTTAGTTAGCGGACGGCAGAAATAAATCTCTGTTCCATTAGATTTAAGTATAATTATTTACGAATAAAGTTGAACCAAAGTATATACCGGCTTTTTTTAATACATTATTTCAACACTATTATCCATTTGAGGTTTTTTAAATGTTATTGATTTATTTGGACTTATTTACAAAGAGGAAATTTAGAGTTGCAGCTAACGAAGTTTTAATAACAAAAATACTCATAGTATGTACAACAAAAATACTGACTTGCAAACTAAATTACGTTTAGGTTAGGTTAGAACTGCGACCACAACGCAACCGAATTCTACCTATTCTACTTTCAGTTAATTTAAAAATATACTCGCTGCCCTAGCCAATTAGGGCTACGTGTATTTTTTAATTTTACTACCTATCAATCTGCGTTTCCTTATATAAATTATCGGATTATTGTATTTTCTTTTAGATAACATAATTATGACATATTAAATCAGTGTTGCTTTATCTATTAAACAGTATACTGAATTGTATTTATTTTGTGTGCATAGTGTGCAATTTAGTATTTTTGGTACTACTTTCGAATATTTTGTTGGGAAAAGAGTTCGAGGATTAAATAATAACCTAATTAAAATGCCTTAAATACATTTTATAGACTAAATTAAAAGTGTATCATAGATGGAATAGAATTATATTTATAATCATTCTACTATGCATAACGACAATTTTCGAAAAATATTTACAACTAGATTATGCCCGCGGCTTCGCTCGCAATTATGTAGATTTAGTAGATTAATTTCTATCCCTCGGGAGCATAGTCACCCAAATAATTTAATAATAATTTATTTATTTTATTATAAATTTTTAGTTTTACATTTGCATCTTAACAATAACATAAAGTGCACTTTTTTTTTTTACGTGGTGGAATGCATGACGCCAACCCCTCCGCGGGGGCGGGCGGAGGGGTTATGTCGGACTCGCCGGGGTAAAAGAAAGATGGTAAAGATGTTAAAGTACCTCCCGGAATACCGACTAAACCTACCACGGTGTTCCTCAACAAAACCACTATCGACGGGGCCGCGCGAATCACTTTCGCATTCGGTCGCGACCCCGCCGAGGTTACGGCCCGCCGTATGAAACGGCAGGCCACTACACGAAAGACCTACCCTATAGGCACATCTAAAAACTCCCTACTGTCCCCCCTAGAGGGGAGACGGACTCGACACAGAGGCGCGCGTGGGAACACGCACGCCGCCTCTCGGACCTGGTGCTGAACGGATGGCGGGCAGGCCCACAAAGCCCGCCACCCCCAGGTCAATCCTCAGGGTGGCTGGAGGTCGTCTCGCGCCCTCCGGCGCCCGGCTCTGCGGTTGGGGAGAGGGTTCAAACGCTCCCTCTCCCGCTCCGCCGCCTCCTTGATGGAAATGACTTCCTCACAAAAGGAGGCGACGGCGTTCCACGACCTCTCACTCCGGACCATAGACTGAACTACGGCCGGGAGCAAAAGGGGAAACAATCCGACTGCCGCGATCAACTCACGGCGCTGCGATGCCCAGGCGGGGCAAACCGCCAAAGTGTGCAGCGCCGTGTCCTCAACAACGTCGCGGCAGTCGCCGCAGTGGTGACAACCGGGCGTCTCTTGCCGGCGTATCCGACACAGGAACTGGCCAAAACAACCGTGGCCAGTCATTACCTGTGTCAGCCGGAAGGTGAGGGCGCCATGGCGCCTCTCCAGCCACTCCTCAAACACGGGACTTACCGCCACGATCGTGGCGTGCCCGAACATAAAGTACACTTATAGTTATTTGCCCGAACTAGGTTAAACCTGTGTTTCGAGCGACAAAGAGCTTACATACTATTATCAGTAAAAATACATTAACATTATAATAAACTAAAGGTAGTTTAAATAAACAATTAAAATAAATTTAATTTTCTACTTTAAAACTAAATTAGCAAAATTTTATTTAGGTACAGATTGCAAGTAACTGCTCGGTTTGGTCATAATATGACAGAGTTTGAATATAAGTAGAAATTATTTTTTTACAACTAAAATGAGTTAATTTATAAATGCTTAATTTTCTATTTAGTCTATTGTACAAAAATGGCCCTAGAAATGCAAAAAATCTATTTGTAAAAATATGTTATAGCATGATTGTGTGGTGCAGACTATATCTTGTCATCGCTTATTAGTTATGTCAGCGTTATAGGTAAGCATCGCATGTTGTTTTCGTATTGTGTGCATAATGAAGATTTGACGGACAGTCATTACTTTGCAGAATTTATATAATAAGTTTGTAGGAAATAAAAAAGGACGGCAGGTGGCTACTTTTAAAATTGCTCTCTGAGTTCGTTCAAGAGGCAGCATAGTAATTTTCACTGCTCCACCCCATGAAATAATACAATATTGGATAATTGATTGACATAGAGCTAAATAAACTTGAGTAATTTATTTAATATCTGCTACTGTTCGGAGTTTTATAAATAAGTACATATATTTATTTACGAATTCTTTTTACTAAACTATCAATATGTTGTTTAAAGGAAAGCGTATCGTCGACTATGATCCCAAGATATTTTATATTCCTAGTTTGCATGATAGGAGGACAATTACACATGTTTGTTTTGAAGCGGACATTTGTGTGCATATATAGGCGGGTTAGTTATGCTATAGTTATTCTTGCGCATAGAAAAGTGAATATATTTCGTCTTATCGGCATTTAAAGTTAGTAAATTTTGATGAAGCCAATTATTTACAATATTAAAGCCAAACTGAGTGTTCCCGTATAACTCGTTGCTGGTTTTAGTTTTAACTCAAGCTTACTACTACAATAAATCTATTTTATTAGTTATTTATTTATTATCATGGTTTATTAACAGCAAATGTTTGCAGATTGACATCAAATAGATTACAAAGAAAGTATAGTGGCTGAAACATTTGCCAATTATAGATTGACCAGCATTCATTTATATTAATTGAGATGAGATATTAAAAAATTTGTAAAGAACTTAAATTATTAGAACAAAATAAGAATTAAGAATAAAGGATAACATAATGCACTTATATTATTTATGATTTTATGTGAGAACAAAATTGCTATTGTTGGAGATTTGAAAGGATTTTAAGATTTTGTATTTTAGTTAGTTATTAGAGTTATGGTAAATGTTCTTGTCGGGTACGGACTTAGATATTGTATTAAATTCTTGACAAAGTCTACATCTATAATGTAGAGTGGGATTCGATGTTCGTTTTGAATTTTGGTGTATGGTAAATCTTTGTTTATTAGTTAGTCTGAAAATCATATTATGCTCTCAATTGTCATGTTGTCTATATTTTGATTTTTGAAATTGTCCTGCTTGCCCAATAAAAAGCGGATTTTTATAGGTTATGGGATGGCTCGGATTAAGTATAGTTCAGATGAAATGCCGCTAGTAAAACTATGAAACAGCGTTTAAATAAATCGACGAAATAACTAGAAAAGTATGGATACTATTTAGTAACAAGGATATTTACTTAAATAATAAAATTGCGCCGCTGGTCTAAATATTTTGTGCTTAAATCGCAGATTATAAAGAATAGAACAATATTATACATCGGGACAATAAATAAAATCGTCATATTCGTATTTTTGGTATGTTGATCCTATTTTTGTTAACGAGTAGGTACAACGTAATCAAATATTTATCAAAAGTTACCCGATTTTCAATTCGTATGTATCTATACTCCATTTGGTTAGGTACTTAACTAATGGTAAACAATCGTGATGTGACTTTTTAGACTAACACATATTAAACAAATAAACTACTACTTAAACTAACAGTTCAATTAATTTAGTAATTGTTATTGCTGTATTTACATTGATCGTTACTAGCATTTTATTTTTAAACCGAGTTTTTAGATAAAAAGACACATCAAGATTGTTTACCTTTAGTTAAGTACCTAACGAAATGGAGTATAGGTTTATTTCCACGAGGGCTTATTTATAAAACATTCAACGCCGTGCTGGTCACAAATATGAAATAACCGCAAACCCGCAAATATGATATAATCGCATTTTCTATTGTGTCTGTGTTTGATGCGCTCAACAACGATGGTTCGCAGAAATACAAGAAGTAGGATTGCCGACTTGAAACCCTACTTTTTTGTGCTTGAAACCTAATATCTAAGGGTGGGCACCAAACAATGCATAATTCGTTAAATATGTCTAGAGTCATCATTCCTCTGAGTCTATTACTTATATCCGTACATTTTTTATTTTACAACTGTAGTGACTAGCAGGCAGGCCCACCTGATGGTAAGTGGTCACTGTGGCCTATGGACACCTGTAACACCAGAGGCATCATTCGCGCGTAAAAATCTTTGCCTTGCGCCGCAAACATTTTAGGGTATTTCCGTTATATAGGAATTAATATTAAAGTCGACTAAATAGTTTTGGTGTATAATGGTGCTGTACCTTTTCTCTCTACTTGTATAAAGTCTATGGCTCTCGTGTATCATCCATTTTTAATTTTGTCTGTGGTGTGGACGATTTTCCAAATGGCGAAGTCTGATAAGACTATAGATTTACTCTTGCATGGTTTACGGTATTATATTAAATGACAGATTTGTTTATACTGTATTAGCATTTAGCTTACATGTCGTTATGCCCCGTAAAACGTGCTACTGGACGCGTAAATTAGAATTAGAACTAGTTGAATTTGTTCGTCAACGAGAATATATATGGCGTCCCATTGAAAACACTAACCACCATATTCAGCAAAAATACAAGGCGTATGCGGAATTTGCCGCACGTTTGGGTCGTGGCTTTACTGGTAAGTACAACTAACTAACTTTAAGTATTGAAGTAAGAAATGAATTATTTGTTTTAGGAACGACAACATCTTGTATACAAAATACGATTATGTAATACCTGTTGGACTCGCACTTACGTTTGGGCGTCTGTTTGCAAGCGATCGTGAGGTGCAGTTGCCCATTGCCGCGTCAAGTTGTTTTATCGTCGTAATAATAAAAAGTAGTTAGGTTAGATTAGTAACAAAACTTTTGCCTGGATGAAAGTTACCCTATGTCTTTTTTTGTTCCCCTGAATACGTGTTTGCGAAATGTCATGATAATCGGCCGAATAGTAAGGCGTGAAAGCGTAACAAACAAACTCACATTTATATTATTATTATTATATTGCATTTATATTATTATAGTTAAGATAGGTAGGACTTCTAAAACGAAAAAGGGTCATAATGGCTTTGATAGTCCAAGGAACAAAATCAGAATCTTATGTTGGTAGTTGTTCTATAAAATAACGATGAAATTTATATTGCTTAATTAACATGTTTATTTATATTACAGCACGGTCAGTTCGAGACCGTTGGGTCAATATAAGAAGTACATTCAACCACAACTTGCGAAGAGTTGATAAATCTAAAGAGGCAGCTAGAAGTCCTGCAGATATTTATATCCCATGTTGGCCACTATGGAGACCATTACAGTTTTTGAAAGATATATCTAAGAAAGAAGATGTCTGCTATGATGTAAGTTTTACAATGCACATATTTTCTTGATGTTTTGGTCACAAGAAAGCCTTATATTCACCAGTTAATTCATATAAATGATATGTCAATGATTTCAAATGATTACTTAATTTAATTCAGGCTGTAATTTTTTGTATAGTATCAAAATATTAAGGTATTTCTAAAAAGTTGTTAAGGCTCTTAAGAAATTTAATTGTACATATATATTTAATTAACTAGGTTACTATTATAATAATAAATATGACTATTTCAGAATTTTCAACTCACGGGTGAATTCAAACATTTGTCAAATAGATTAGATGTGAAAGAGGAGCTGCATTCAGAAATTGATGACTTGGAGATTGGCATAAGGCAACGAGGCCAACGTACAGACAGACCACGCAGAAAGACCAAACTGATAACGAAATCTAAAAACAAAACCAGGTGCATACAGGTTATTGATGAATTGCTGCAAGCTATGAGACCGCTGACTGTGGAACCGCTACCAGATCAACAGTACTGGTTTTTTGCCAAGCATGTAGTTGGTAGACTGAATACTATGAGGCAGAGAGATGCAGAATGTGCTGTACAGGAAATTATGAAATTATTTGATAAAAATCCCTGTGATATTGAGCCTACATAGAATATAAAATAACATGAGATGGGACTACTAAAGCAATATTTTCTTGAGCTTACGAAGACTGCCCTGCAATGATTTAAGCCTTCAGAGCATAGGTTAATATTGAAATTTTCTTGGTATTAATGAAAGGAAGGATAACAGCTACTAAATGGGGGAAGAAGCAGTGATTGGATTGACTATATTGTATATTCTCTCAATACAAATAGTTGCACCTAATCAGCCTACATTAACTGGCACGCACAAGTGGAACTATTGTTGAAATGATTGAAGATACATAGGTATAAACAGTCAAGGTAAACATTTTATTTACCAAAATACTAAGCTTCATAACACTTTTTGTTCAGTGTAGCAGCTGCACAGGACAAAAACCCACAACCCTTGCTACACTGATAATTAGAAGGATTTAATTTTAACCTTTATGCCGTTTGCAGTAAAATTGTGTTAATCTAAACAATAATTTATTAGGGTAAAATGTCGTAGTTAATAATATTCTACCATATAATATTCTACCACATACACACAACACCATCTAGCCCAAACTAAGCAGAGCTTGTACTATGGGTACTAGACAATGGATAAACATACTCATACTTTTTTTTTTTGTAAATACATATTATTCATAGAAACACCCAGACCAAGACAAACATCCATGTTCATGCACACAAATGTTTGACTTGTGCGGGAATCGAACCCGCGACCTCAGTCGTGGCAGTCGGTTACACTAACCACTACGCCATCGAGGCCGACGTTATGTGGTAATTATGGTAAGCACATGATCATGGGTGCTGAACACATTATGCAATATTCAAATTTTGCATATTTTGTGCAACGTCCTAAGTGAGACTAAAATTTCAATATTCATGTGCAATTACTACATTTTTTAGTTACCTGAAACCCAAAATCATGCGAGAAATTTAGAAAAATCGATATTCAAATAGAGTGCAAAATTTTGTGCAACGTCCTAAGTGAGACTAAAATTTCAATATTCATGTGCAATTACTACATTTTTTAATTACCTGAAACCCAAAATTATGCGAGAAATTTAGAAAAATCTTTTATGAAGTATAAATTGGATAATCAATGTTTCATATGTGTAACATTCAGTCTGTATTTATAATATTGATGTGGCATATTTGGTACATTTATGCATTCATATTATTTGAGAATTGGTAAATAAAAATAAAACGAAAAGCAAAAATAAACGACTATCTGTAAATACAAACAAAAAACTACCTACTATATTGTAATTATCATAAAATCTTTATCACATACTATAGGAACTTGTGAGATAATTTTGTGATCAGTCATTGCTTTTTATTATAACTAATCAATGGCAATATTGTATAAAAGAAAATATGTTTTGTTGTATTTCATGTTTATGAAATTTAGCAAAACAATTTCTCGATTTTGTGAAACAAAGATATACAGGATGGCGCAATAGAACATGCATATTATAAAATTGATAAAAAAATAAATACAACAGGTATAGTTTAAATAAAACTTAGGAATTGTAAAGTAACAACTGGAGTTTAATTTTTAAAAATAACATCGTCTAACGCCAATTATTAATAAAGTATCTTCAATCCTAGATTGAATTTGATCTTGGATTGCTGCATATCTTTCGATTGGTCGCCTATCTACGTGCCAATATCTCAATGTGGCTATCCATTTTTTGAAGGTTTTACAGATTGCAAGCAATGCCATGAGCGATTCATTCCCTCTTGACCATTCCGTTTTATGTAGAATATTCGGTTAAAAATGGAATATATTGGTGTTACAAAAAAGAAACATTCTTAAGCATAATTACACATTAATTAAAATAATAAAAATAATATGCATAAAATCTTGCAGAAATTATAATTTAATTAAGAGTCGTGGTATTAAAACCTCAAAACGTTTAAACTAAAATGGAATGTGTACGATTTTGACGTTTGACATAGACATCATTTGAATTCGAATTCGAACTTTAATAATTCAAAACAATAAATATAATATTTTCTAATTTAGGAAGAAACATAGTTGAGTGTATAATTGAAACAGCAGAAAATCCATAATGTATTTGGAAATCATAAGTACTTAGTTATTATTTTTGTCGTTAGTGTTCTTGCGCATTCGCGCTGACGGAATGCTTAACGGTTATCATCCGCTAAGCCTTTACACCTTATTTGTAACATCGGTTTACATAGCTAATTGTAATTTTCTTTTGATTTATAGGTTAAAGGGAAGCTTATTACAAAAGACGAACCATGTGTTTGCTGGAATTAATATAAGGCAGTATAATAATAACATCGAAAACCAACAACGCTACCAACAATAAACTATAAACTTAAAACGGAGGAGTTGGTTCGCATGACAGAGCGATGCAATACCACGTCTACAAATTGCCCGAAAACACCGAGAGATAGCTGATAATATAATATAAATTGATCACATACGTAATTGATGAACAATTATTTTGTTCTTAAATTGGGAAATTACTATATCATGTCCTGAGTGTGTAGTTTTACTAGCTACATACTTATGTAATAAAACAAATATAGATCGATATTAATTTGTAAACTAAAGTAATTGTTTATCCGTGTTTCTTTTTTCTGATACCTTGGAACTTCCACATTGTTTACATTTTCAATGCTGTTGGCAGCTCCACATCTGTCTGTACTTCCTCTAAATTATAATTCCTACATATTTCTATGTTGTGCATCACTGCAGTTGCAATTAGTGTCACAACAGAGAACTGCTGCTTTCAGACATCAAATGTGATAATGAGATTAGGGTATCATTTAAGCTATCGCCAATTTAATTAGTTTTGTGTTTCTTAAATAATAGGGTTTGCCCGCAAAATAGTAGATACATAATTGGTATGTCATGACATTGGTATGTCACCAATATGTAGTCACCAAGCAATATAAAATCAATTCCACAATAAATTACCTAAAATCATGGAGATATAGGGTCTAGTACCAAATAAATGTTTTTGTATGTATTATAATAGGTTTGTCCTAATAAGTATTTAAGCAAACTAATTTAAAGAGATTACCAATAAATCATATATTATGTCACTAGAAAAAGTTCAAAAAATAATTTAGTGTGGTTGTCATCATTGTTTCAACCGAAAGAGTCTACTACTTAACTAGACATATGCCCTCCCCCAAGGATTTTAAATAGGCCAGCTTTAAGCGTATGGCTAATCCGATAATATGTTTGCACATATAATTTTTGTAAAAGACAGGGCAGTTGCATTTCCTATGCATCCGATCAATATTGTGCGGTAGATCCACTCTCCATTTCTTGAACCATTGGACTTTGTAGTCATCAAAATCAGTCCATGCATTTTCAAAGTTTTGTATTTTGTCTGCCTTACCAGCCGGTACTTCGTAGTGTTTAAAAGCATCGTCACTATACGTCAGTATTACTTCTTTAGGCAACTTCGCCCATTGGTAGTCTTCTGTCCAGTCTTTCAGAGTCATAGTTGGTAATGTCGCAAATACTTCATCGACAGCTAACGACCATCCATTTACAAATTCTGAAGCAACTGTCAAGAAACGAGACAGTGGCAAACGTTCACGGAGCGTGTATTCATCTTTGATTACTCGGTTATGTGATTCTAATGCATTATTAGTTGCTGGTGAACCCATGTGAACCCCCAAATACCAGTTACGGTTTTGTATGAGCCATTGCTCCTTAAAATAATGGATAAAGGTTGTCTTATTCTCCCATTTCTTCAAGAATGCTTTTAAAGCTAACTCGAACGTTTCTGAATCAGTCACTGCTTGGAGAGAATCCACATCTGTCAACAAATCTTTGTAAACATTTTTTCGCGTATCTTTCTCTACATGACATTGAATTTTTTTTTAGCATGTGCCCAACACGTACGAATTGTTACATCTTCACCAAATACCTCTATAAATGCATTTGGTATTGCTTTCGCTGCGTCACATACTAGAACTTCTGGTTTGAAGTTTTGCGAGTACAAGTTAAAGATATTAATCTTGATGGCATCGAACAACAACTTAGTATTCTTTTTCCTCTTTAGTTGCAACCCCAAGCCCGAATAGATGAAATCGTTTATTTTTGTCTGTACTTCCAACGACGAGAACGGGGAATCCTTGCCATACTAACTTGTAAGCATGAATAACTTTTACGTCACGTGCTTTTTGCAGCAAATATTTTGTTGATAGAACAAATCTAAAGCGTGATGAACTAGTTTCTTCAATCACTTCATACCCAATAACATAAATTCAGGAATCGGCGAATAAGACCTTAACCAAGCTTCCAATTCGCCTAGGCTGATCGTGGGCTGTCCATATTTACAACGGCGTCTGTCAATCAAATAAGTCCTTAGTTGGGACATTTTTGGCACTTTAATACCATCAATTTTAGCTAAATTTGCAAGTATGGCTTTTGGTTTGAGATGAAAGTCGTATAATTTGTTTATTTCTTCCTTTACTTTCTCATTAAGCCCATAACAAGCGAGCGTTTTTGAATCGCGGTCATGATCAGTATCTGTCCGAAACAACAAAACTTCATCCGAGAATGAATACATGAATAAATACAACTGAGCTGAACATTGTGGTCCCTTCCGCACCACTTTATTGCATGTAAAGTACTTCTTTCTCCCTTCCTCTACATCATGCGTTCGTAGAAAAGACCAAGTTTTTCCACCCTGTATGTACTCCTGAGCACTGTTTGTCTACAAATTTTTAACGATAATCCAAACCTTGTTTTGCGACCGTTTCTTCTTTGGTATGGTGCCTTCATTAGAGTCTGTATTTTCCTCATCAGACTCCAATATCGGCACTTTCTCAACGAATGATTGCTCGACGAACGACGATAAACTTTTTGAATGAATTGCATTACCTTCACCACTACTTGATGCCATAATCAAAAATAAACAGTTAAGAAATTAACTAAACCAACAAATTATTCACAACGATAATAAAATGCACCCACAACAATGAACGTGGAATCGACGCGAACGCTCGCTGCCCGCGCCGCGCATCGTATGATCGTACCTAGTTACCTACGACCCATCGTTGAGGCCGGATTAGTCAATTTTTAATAGCGCGCCAAATTGTCTCCACCCCTTTAAACATATTTTCATTAAAATTATAAATTGATGTATTAAATTGGTAACGAATACTATTATTTTAATAATAAAATGTAACTACTGTTTTGGTGACAAAATAACAAATAAAAAAAGAGTCGCAGTCAGGGATCGATAATCGATTTATTTGGTGACAGATCTGCCATTCTGAGCACAAAGCTATTATTTAAGTAATAAAACTGTAATTATAAGAACAAAGTTTATATTCATCTAATGCACTACAATTTTATTGGTAATCCATCTCTTATTTTACACATAAGTATATATATATATAAAATATATTAAAATTAATTTGATAATTCATACCTGGGAACTATTTTTGTTTATCTGAGAACGAAAATATATCGTGGCGATAGATCTATTTATTAGGTGATACAACTTGATGACAAATATAAATTATGGTGACAAAAAATATAGTTCCCATGAGATTATGCAGATTAAAATAAATCCCTTATACGATTTGTAATTGTTATCTTAATAAAATAATTTGTAGTGTCTAGTGCACAAAAATATACTAAGCATTATAAAAATTCCTTTAACAGGATTCAATACAGGTGTTAATAAATATGGCCTAAGGGTAAGCACTGTCACAAAACTTCCAACGGGTACCAAACCAACCAGCATTAGATTCGGCTGTAAAGAGATGTATTTTAATAGGTGTATTACTACATTAATATGTAACTAAATCAAAACTTTTAGGAGAAAATGTAAATGCATATAAATATACTACTACTAGATACTCTAAGAATAATACTTATTAAAAATTCTTAGAGAACTAGTGAGATTAATTACTATTTGATAATATAAAGTGATGACATGCACAAAGATGTTGTTCTTGAATTGGGCAATTATTTTGTCGTGTCCTGAGTGCGTATAAACATAATAATGAAACAAATATAGATTGATTATAATTACTTTAATTTACAAACTAAAGTAATTGTTTATTAGTGTTTCTCTTTCTGTAATATCTTGAGCATCCACATTGTTTACATCTTCAATAATGTCTGCCGTTGGCAGCTCCACTTCTGGTGGTACTTCCTCCAAGTTGTAATTCCTACACATATTGTGCAATACTGCAGTTGCAATTATTATTGCCTGAATTTTGGGCAGTGATAAACGCAGTGTTAGTGCGACAACAGGGAACCGCCGCTTCCAGACACCAAATGTTCTGAGAATGAGATTATGCTTGATTGAAATAAGTTTTCATACAATATTTTGTAACTGTTATTCAGATAATTTAGTGCATTGAGCTCGGTTTGCTCTCAACAATATCAAACAATACTGAGCTTTATAAGAAATGCCTTTCTATTGTATTCCTGGTTTTAATGTGTGCTTCATTATAGCGCAGTTCAGCTACAGTAACAGGATTCAATATTGGTGTTAATAAATATGGTCTATTTAAGTAAGCACTGTCACCAAGCATCTAACGGTTACCAAACCGACCAGCATTACATTGTGCTGTAAGCAGACATATGTGTCGTTCATTGTAAAAGTGAATTATCTCCTTGTAGTTGAATTTTGAAATAACAAGCATTTTGCAAATAAAGGTGTAGGAAAAAAATAATACAAGTATTAATTTGTCTTTTCAATTTTTTATTGTTTATTATTAATTTAAGTTTATAACAATATGTAGTAACGTATAAAATAACCCAACACTTATTAAACAAAATACATATAAACTTATTTTTTGGAGTTACTTCACTGTTATAGTGGCATGTTATGTTTTAATTACCGTAAAATCAGGTAACTATAGTCCAAAATAAAGTACCCTAAACTTTAGACCTTTGTATATACAAAATCATTGGCAATATTGACACAGAGTTTGATGAAATCTGTAGCACACTAAATTTTGAATTAGTTGTAGCAGTTGTTATACCTTAAAATAGAAACATATTTTTAATTGTTTTTATTTTAAATTGGACCATAGTTGCATATGATGTTTTCAACTATAATCCAGATAGGGTTCGACCAAGAAAACGTTCATTTTTTAAAATATGGACTATAGTTTCAAGCTTGGAATGCAAGAATAGGATTATTAGAAGTGATATCAGCAAAAAAAAAACTACGATATATAATCAAAATTCTTAATTTTTATTAACTCTTTAGTACAAAATGAGATCATTAGGTGAAAAATACTTTTCTTTAAAACTTAATTAAATCAACAAAAACTAATCTTCAGTAGTTACACTATGATCATTATAAGAACAATTAGGCACATTAACCTTTAATAGTAAAAAAATTAATAAAACAAAAGTTATAAAATATAAAAAGAGACAATTATTTTTTAGTCATTCCCCATCGGCTTTCTAACTCCGGGACTTGGAATAGAGACCTTTTTGTGCTCATTTTTTTCGGTTCTTTGATCTTGCATTTAATATCATGATGAGGATAAAATATTTTGTCCTCTTTTTCTGGCCATTTCCATGCCAGTCCAGCACGAGCCATGCATTTTACATAGGCTCCTTCTTTGTCAATTGTATCTATCTGGCCAGGCCACAATTCTCCCTCATACGCGACAACCACAAAATCTTCTGGTAAGTATTGCAGAGCAGAACCAACATGCTGCTGAACAGCAGCTTGATTTTCTTCACAATCGTTGTCGCTTTCCTCGTTTAGCGGGCCTTCGGAGTCTGGATCGTCAATCGTTTCTACTACCATGTCTGATTCTGAATCAGTTTCGCTTTCCGATTTTGGTTGCTTTTTCTCTCTCTTATTTTTCTTTTTTATATTTTTGTTTGATTGCGATGTTGATGGTTCAGCCTGTAATCTCTTTAGTTCCTCGGATGATATGCTTTTTCCGGCAGCCACGTTCAATTTTTTCTTGCGGCCTCGTTTACCTTCGCACACTACATCTTGCCTTTTATTTTCAAGATATTGGATGAATGACTCACCTAAGATCTCTGGGTCTACAGAAGGCTCAGGGTGTTTGAACGTAGGAAGTCTTTCAATCACTGACTGTTCATTAGTTGGATAAATCCCTGTTTTTGAGAAGCCAGCTTTTAGATTTACCTCTGTCTTCGGTGCAATTTTTTTCCATAACAGATGAAGCAATGAAGGAAATGTCTGTTTTGGAATGGTGGGCAAAGTTTGACCTTCTCGCGTTGATTTCCATTCGTCCAGTATTTGTCGCCAGTGAACTTTAAGCGGTCGAAAAAATGCCACGTCAAGCGGCTGGGTAAGGTGTGTGCTGTTTGGCGGCAATGCCACAAACGCTATGTTATGGTCTTCACACTTCTTGATTACCTCGTAGCTGAGGTGTGAGCTCAAATTGTCTCCTATGATTACCTTCCTTCCGTTTTCTCTTCTTAGCACCGGTAACACTGTGGTGAAAAACCAATCTTCAAAACTATTTCCGTCGAACCAGCCGGATTTTGACCGGTTGTATCGTGTGTTAGGCGGCCCTCCTTCTGTCCAACTGTTCCAGAGGTGTTCAGCTTTATAATTAACGTATGGTGGTAGGAGCTGACCTGCAGCATTCCCACACAGCATCACACTAACAGCGGCTTTCGTGGAGTTTTTGATCGCCTCTGGATATTTGGTCCCACGTTTGGTTAAAATTTTCTTTTTGCCAGGGTCGTCTACTAAGTTTGTTTCATCATAGTTATATATCAAATGAGGTGGAACGCCCGCAACTTCTGCCTTCAAGTACTTAAAGTAGCTCTGTATAATTTCTTCATTCACTGCTGCTCGTACACGCTTAATGTTGCTGCAGAATCTTTGTGACAGCTCTTCTCGGTGCCTCTTCAGAAAAAATTGACCCCATGTGCGACCAGGAAAATTATTTGTAAACTGTGGCACATTCCTCCCGGTTTTTTCTAAATATGTTTTTACTATGCATCGTAGGTCAAACAATGTGATAGGGAAACCGAAACGAGACATTTGTATGGCGTGTTGAACGAATGAGGATTCTTCTTTTGCGGTGAATATGCATTGGCGACCAGGTGGTCTGATACACTTATTGCGAATTGCTTTTATTTTCAAAATTATTGACGATCTTGGAATTTTATACTTTGCCGACGCCTCCCGTTGAGTTAAGATTTTGTTTTCTATGTCCGAGAGACATAGTTCCATCTGTCTGTCGCTGTAGTATCTGTATGATCTACCTCCTACTTTTCTTCTGGACATTTTCAGTAAGCAGTGTCATGTACCTGCAACATAAAATAAACTTCTAAATATGGTCCAAAAAAATAATTGGACTATTGTTGAAATCAAAATATGAAAAAATGTTATACTTAAATAATATTTTTTAAATCACACATATTTCTTTAAAATTATTATCGTAAAGTAGTCATTAATAACTTACCTTCAAACGAAAACAAGTCACGTAACTCTACGCAAACTATAACTATATTTTCTGCACAAAAGTTTCGGGATGAAAAAAACGTGTACAAACTTGTTCAAATGCTTGGCCGAACTGTATTCCCGAGTGGTGGTGCCATCTAGTCATGAGCGCGTAAACTATCACATGTCTGCCTATGATTCAATAGTGGTACTCAATAAATTCGCTTAGCAGCAGTGCTATCGCAGTTTTGAAAACATCAAGTGAGAGGTCGATTTGGGCCATACTTGTATAACAGGACTATAGTTGTATGATTTTACGGTATATGTAATTTCGTCATCGGATGAACGCTCATCAGCATTACGCGTACTTGAACGAGTAGGTATATCTATAGGAAGATTTTTATAATAATGATGGTAAATTGGCGGAATGTATGGTAGAAGATCAAGCATGTATTTCTTCTTTGCGTTAGTGACAGGTCTTGATGGATAGAGTGGGTATTGTTGAATGTTGTATAAGTGGGTCTGTCGTCCTTGCTTTTTTTTCTTTAAATTTAAACTGTAAAGGATGATTCCTTTCAAATCTCAGCCATCTAATATGTAGCCAGTTAAAGTCATAGCCGCAAGTTGTTTTTTTTTCTATTTGTTATAGAACTTTCTAAGGTAGCAGTACTAAAAAAGCCAGCATTTTTCATTTCGGTAACAACAAAATAAGGTTCTTTGCGTTTGGCTGTTTTTATTATGTCGATTAATTGGTCTGGGCAATTTTGTCCATGGCGGCGACTAGCACTCTCTATTATTCCAAATTCTCCGTCATTGGGAAGATACGAATGTCCTGATACCAAGAACTTGTGGTCTATGGTATCAATACTGGTGTCAGGGGCTTGTACAAGCTTTAAAAGAGAAAGAGTCATCTTGATGTTTCGGTTTTGTCCGGTGCAAGAATCGGAATACATGATGACATGTTTTTGTAATGTTGCATAAGTTTTTAAGTGCTTAACATGCTGCAATATCTTTCGAACCTCTTCCACCTTCAATTTCATCCCAGATATTCATGAATCCTGTGTTGTTGTTGAAGCAATGTATTCCAAGATTGTATAATAAAGATTTCGTTTATAGTACGCTACTGAGGTAGTTAGTTTTGGGTAGGCTTAAGCTTTCTGCAAATCAAAGGTTAGTATGTATGCTTCATCAACCTTTATGGAATCATTCTGAAGGTTTTCTCTTGCTGAATCTGCTTTTGGTTGATGAAGTTCTCTTTGGACCTCAAACTCTTTCTTGATGGATTCATCACCAGCTCCTTGTATTTTTAAATTTAAATCATCACAAGTCTTGCATGTGTCTTGTTACGGTGCTTTAAAATGGAGATTAAACTTGGTGTTAAATATTTTTGTGTAATACTTTAATTTCTTAGGTTCAGTCATTTCAATCTCACATTTTTCTTTATAGAGATCGTACATCTTTCGGATAGTTAGCCCGGGGTTTAAATATTTTCTGTTAGGATTACTTTTTCGTGTATAATGACTTTGGTATGCAGGAAAACTTTCAATATGCGCAACAATGTCAGAATCATCCAATTTTCGGCTACTAATTGTGCCACGTTTATCTTTAGATTGAGAGACATCATCTTTCGAGAGACACCGATATAACCTTCCATCACTAATTTCAAACGTCTTCAGAAAATATTTCTTACATACTGATTGGGTCTTAATACTAGACTTGTGACGATAATCGCCTAGACGCCCGGCGAACGCGGGCGCACGTCACTAGCCACCTCTCGCGACAGGTGGTGCCAGACTATATAAGGAATGGACGGTGTCAGTCGCGTCTCCTTGCGGCCCGGCTTCACACTCCCAGCTAAGTGTCCTGATTATACAAGGACCACGAAGCAAGTCTTTAGCGAACCACGCCCTGACTATAGTTATATAAGTAAAGATTGTCTCTTTTATTTGTACCTTAATACATTAAAAGTGTATTTGTTATACCTTCTCTCATTGTACTTCCTAATTATATCTACATTCCTTTTAAAGTAAACCCTAAAGGTTACAGACTGTATAAAATACTTAAACGACACGTTTTTACCTGCACGTGATCGATCTTTTGGGCGTTTTCTGTTTACGGTTGTTTTCTGCACTAATGCATACAGATATGCGTTCTGCAAATTGAAGTCTTCTAAATTCCAAAATGAGTCAAAGATTTATTTTCTTTCATTTTCTATTAATAACCTAATACATTCTTTAGGACACACAAATCAACATTTTCGGAATTTTTTTCAGTTCTTACTCCTGTTTTAGTCAAATATTCTTAGCCACTGTTACGCAATAACTTCCTTTTATTAACTGCCCAATTTTCTCTGTTGAGTGACCTTTTTCTAGATCTGGATGGTCCAGGTTCATATTGAAGATTTTGCTGGTTGTTATCTTCGATAACATTTTCCGCATTGCCTGTATCTGAAACAAGCACGGAAGACAAAAGGTCATGCAATACATGTATGTATTTAAATCTCAAAACGAAATATAAAATGAGAATAAAGAAACTAAAAACTTCAACAATATTTTGAGGTTAGAAAAACAATGAATTTATACAGGGTGTCCCAAAAATCAACGTCAAGCCGAAAACGGATGACGGGCCAAGGGATGGTGGTTCTCAAAAAAATATGAAAAAAAAATTTTTTGCTGCACTCTAAAAATTATAGCCATTTAAAAAAAAATGAGAAAATTAACACCTTGTTATGATTTTTCAAGTACTATGACTACAAAATGTTTACTTAGCTTAATTATTTTAGTGAGGATTTGTTACTGAATAATGCTAGTATACATTACAATTCAAAATTTGAACACAACTATCTTCATTTCAGAGGAAATATCCCTAATATGCCCAAACATGTACTCAAAATTATTACATTATTCAACTTTAAATGGCCGTGCTGAAAAAAAAATGTACTACACCATTTCAGCACGTGGCATCAAAAGATGGCGCATTGAATGGGCTTTCTAAAATGCTATAACACTTACTACATTTTATCCTAATTATGGATTTTTTTTCTAAAACAACTCTGGTCTAACCTTTTTTGTTTTACTCAAAAATGTTGGTAATGACATCTAGTTTCCCTCTAAGAAACAAATTAGTGTTATACATAACCCTCTTTTATGGCAGTCAGGTAAAAACTACTAGTGACACTGTTTTGCGAAGCTACTGTGAACAGGGCAACACTGACGCTTGTTTTAAAAAATACAGTCAAATGTTTATATCATATTATCTTACTCCACACTTTTTTATAATATTTAGTAATTATGTTTATATCCTATTTACACGTATATTTACTTATTTAAGTATATTTTATTTTATATGTTTACACACTAGGCGCCGGCGTCACCAAATTGGATTTCGCAGAATACCAGTGTTGCGATTTTACAATCGCAACGTACGCTGAGCGATGTCCAAATTTTGGCACTGATGGGACACACATTTTTTCATTGTGTCAATTTGTGTTGAACTATAATTTTAATACTTTTATTTTATTATTGTTTTTATTTCATTATTGTTTGTATCGCTGCACACTGACGTGACCTTGAACTGAATGGAGGCAGTTTCCGTTTGGTTAAGCGGAAGATGTGGTGTTGCCAGTGAGCAGTTTTTAATTTATAGTGTATATATTTTTTTCTTTTTCTTTTTTTATTTTATTATTGTTTTATTTTATATACTTGTGTCCTTGTGTGCCAAAATAAATATTTTTTCTTTCTTTCTTTCTTTCTTTCTTTCATATATTTTTTTCAAACGATTTTCTGCTTTCTTTGGTGCAAGCTACAAATAATTACGCACGTCGCACAGCCGGTCCCTTACATCATTTTCTTCAACATGCAGTACATGCGGTTGTTTAAGGAATTTATTCATTAGGTTGTTGTTTAATAAAAGCTAATTAAATGTACTTTCAATTAATATTAACATTGTTTGGGGTAAACGTACTGGTTTGCAAATTATTAGGCTTTATAACTTATTTTCAGAGAAGTGCGATTTTTTTGACGCCGAGTGTAGTTTGCTTTGCTTCTATTGTGTATGAAGGTAGAACTAACAAAAAAAAGTCTTTTCAAGTTTCTGTGCCTTTCTAGTGTGAGATTTTTTCCTACCACCTATTGAGGTACGGAACTCTAAAAATTTTTTTGATGGATGTGGAGATGTACCTTGGGATGTTTATATCGTTAAAATTAGATATATTTCAATTTAACCCCCTAAATTATCGATAGTCGAAACTGAAACACATTGTTACAAACTTCAGTCATGTATCTCTGACATAAGCTAGATGAAATAAAAAATATACATAGTATTTAAGATTTATTAAAAAAACGGAGAATCAGTTACCATACAAAAACATTGTTTAAACTTATTCTTTATATATTCTGATTTATACTTATTTCAAGTTAGATGGGAGATCATAATTATCCAATGACTGGAGTGTTGTATTCTCAGGCGAAATGGCGTATTGAGAAGTAGATGGAAGGTTCGATTCTTTAGAAGATTGTGTTTGTAAAGATTGATTTGTAGAATACAGCGTGGTGAAGTAGCCATGATTTTGTGTTTCTGGATAGTCGTATTTACCCGTTTGAGCTTCGTAAATTAGGTTATTTATATGATGCTGTACTGTAATCCGCGCGTAGTCAGTTTTCAGTGATCTCAATTTAATTGCAATTTGTTCTCCAAACAATGTATACTCATCAACGCCTTGTCTATTGCGAATCAATGAATCAACCATCTCCAACGTTTTTTCTATTGCGGCATCATTTGGATTGAGGCGCCTTTTACGACTACCTTCACTTTCAACGGAACTGTCCATCCCCGACTCAGATGTTTGTGAATTCATCTGTAACAAAATTTTTTCAAGTATTAAATACATTTTCACATCTAAATAAACGTTTTTTTTGTAATAAACTTTAAAATTATAAAAGTGACTGATAATATAGTGAAAAGAATATTATATGACTGACTGGATAACTTAAGTTACAATTACATATTTTTATTTTTCAGATGCCAAACACGGAAGAAGAATGGCTGAACATTGTAAAAGATTTTGAACTGATGTGGAATTTTCCCCACTGTCTGGGTGCAATTGATGGGAAACATATAAATATTAGAGCTCCAAATAACAGTGGGAGCACATACTTTAACTACAAGGGAGTTCACAGTATTGTCCTGATGGCTGTAGTGGATGCGAATTACAATTTTATGTACTGCGATGTTGGCTGCCAAGGTCGTATTTCTGACGGTGGTGTGTTTGGAAATACTATTTTGGATTCCATGAATGTACGAGGAATCCCAAGAGAAAATGCGTTACCTGGAAGAAGTTGTCTCACACCATATGTTTTTATAGGTGACAATGCCTTTCCTATGTCAGAAAATTTAATGAAGCCATTTCTCGAATTGGGGAGAAAAGGATCAAAGGTGCGAATTTTTGACTATAGGTTGAGCAGGGCTCGCCGAATGAAAAAAAAATGAAAGTACGTTCGGCATTTTAAGTGCCGTATTTCGCTGTCTTCGAAGGCCGTTTCATCTTCAACCGAAAAATGTGGAAAATATAGTGTTAGCTACGACTTATCTTCACAACTATTTAAGAAGGAATTGCGAAAGTTATAATTCTTTAGAACTACGCTATTCAAATAACAGAAATGAGAGTGTGGATTCCGAAATAATACAACCGGCGCAAATTCAGTCATCTATACAATTCCACAGTTTACCAAGTCCAGCTGAACTAGTGAGAGAAGAGTTCGCTGAATATTTTTGTTCTAAAGAAGGTATGGTTAGATGGCAATACAAGTATTGTTAATTGACTTTCAAAATATCGGGAGAGTAGGTATTTAGCCAGTCATGTCGAGTTTTGTATTGGAATAAAACCCTGCACACTAACTACATCTACTGTGTAAGCTGTATTAATAAAGGTTTTGAGTATGTAATTGTATTATTATTTTTATGACAACACTACCACCATATTGACATATTGACCCAAAATAAATAAATAAATATGTACGTAGGTACTTACATCAGTAATTGACATGCTCGAATAAGCCCGATCCTCTGTAGACACGGTACATCGTGGGCGATTCCTTTCTTGTAAGAACATCATAGCTTCAAATGCATACCATTTAGAACAATATATTTCGTCTCGACCGGCACCACTTCTTTTACTATCTTTCACTTTTTTATTTTCTTTGGAAAATGTTGTTTGTAAATTTTTTATCTTTTTTTCTGCCTCCTCCTTAGTAACTTCAAATGAGTTGGCTAATTCGAGAAGTGCATCATGACGTTTTATTTTATTTCGGTAATCATTGTGAACAATGTCCCATAGTAAAGGTTTATTTTTGTATTGCTATAAATTCTAAAGTTCGTTCATTCGTCCACGCGTTCGCCGCCATTTTGCGTGTCACAGACAAAAACGAGCATTCACGAACGCGAGATTCACACAACTAAACACACACAAGCAGGGCAGGCCAGGTAGTAAGCGCGCGGGGCGCGGGCGGGCAGTGGGTGACGTGACGGCGGCGTCTACCTACTAATCCATTCTACCATCGATCGATGGTCGATCTATATCGATCGACGATCGATCGATTGGTGTGATAGAAAAAATTGATTGACGTGTACTAATCCATTCTACCATCGATCGATGGTCGATCTATATCGATTGACGATCGATCGATTGGTGTGATAGAAAAAATCGATCGACGTCTACTAATCCTTTCTGCCATCGATCGATGCCGTCGATCGACGATTGATCGATTGGTCTAATAACACCCTAAAGGGCATACGAAGGAACAGGTTGATTTTAGTCAGATTTTAGGACCAAAAAAAAGGGGTAGAATAAAGAAAAAAGATAAAAATCAACATTGTTTATTGTTAAATATGTACATTTTACATTTATTCACATTATATTGTCTTCTATTTACGCGAATATTATTCAGTCTCCCCGAGACCATGGCTGCTGAAAAGCAACCGAAACGTCGGGGAAAGTGTAAAAATAAATTAAATCTAAATAGTTTAATAATAATTTAATTAGCTTAAAAATTAGTAAAGTTTAATAGTAGTAGAAGTGTAACAATTTTCAAAATTTTGTAATAAATTGTCAAATAAACAACGCGATAAAATCCGTATATAGCAGTTTAATTTCAATTTATTCACATTTTTAATCTTCATCGATTACAATGTTAGCATCCTGGTAATCCTGATCTTTACAATTAAAATATATAACTATGAGTTTCTCTATATTTTCTATTTTCAACCTATTTCTTTTAACATCTAAAGTCCATTTATAAATGGAAAAAGACCGTTCTACATCTGACGATGTCAAAGGAGCAAATTTTAAAAAAGGTATTAAATTATGTGCTTCATTTTTTTCAATGGCTTCACTATATTCTCTAAGTGTGTCTAAATCTGGGTTTCGTTCCATAACACGTTCTATTTTATTTTTTATATTTTCTGAATTGCACTGATCTATAGCATCTCTGACGTTGTCAAATGCTAAAAGTGAATCTGTCAACGATAAATTATGCTTTTGCAATTCTTTTAAAGACAAATGAATTATAAAATAATTGTCTTTAATGTAATTTAAATATTCTTTTAAATTTTCTTTTTCTATAATATTTTTTGCCTCTCGAATACATACCGCATCAGAGCTGCTTAAACAAGATAATACTTCTTTTATTTTTTCAAAGTTTTGAGCGTAATAAAATGCTGCCTCTAACCAAGTGCCCCATCTTGTAACAACTGGTTGGGGAGGTAGCGGCAAATCTGGATATTTTTCTTTTAAAGTTTTGACTCTACTTGGGGCTTTCAAAAATACCTTTTTAACATTTGCTATTAAAATGTTAACATCGTGATATTCTAACCTAATTTGCTCAGATACGCGATGAAGAGAGTGCGCCAAACATGTTACGTGCTTCATTTCAGGTAAGTATTGTTTTATATTTCGTCCTGCAGACAGCATATATGCAACGCTATCAGTGCAGAGGACAAGAATGTTACCTACCTTCGATTCAAAAGAATCTTCCCAAAAGTTTTCCAAACATTCTAACACAAATTGCGTGATTGTTTGTCCATTAACTACAGTTAGCATTTTACATGCTACCAAATAAGGTCTAGTCAAATTGCTAGGATGTAATGGTTTTATTAAAAAATGGACTATATAGCGACCTAAAAAGTCTGTCGTTTCATCTAATGATATCCATAGTTTCTCATTTTTATAATTTTGCCGAATCGAATTGATTTTATTCTTAAAAAACTTGTCCAAGTAAACTTTCCGTAACTGTGATTCATCTGGCAGAGTACGATTAGTACACGTACAACAACAGGTACTACACATATATTTTTAAAGAAATCTTGAAAAGTAGTATTTTTCATCTGAGACCACAGAATATTGCACAAAATGAGAAATTTTATAAGATCGAAATAAAATTCCTCTTCGGGCCGCTTAAACTTTCCCTGGTGTACTGCTCCTTCGATATGTCTTTTAACGTTTCCTTTATTAATGGTTTTCAAATGGCTTTCACATTTTGAACAGTATATTGTACCACTAGCGTGATCGTAAAGTAGTTCGGGATGACCGGATATCCATTTTTCTACAGTTTCAGCCTTGACGTTTGCCATATCTGAACTTTGTTTTAGAGATGGAACCTCGTATATATCACCTAAAACAAAGACATGAAAAAATTACATTTTATTTAGTTTATTTAGCTTACTCCGTTTGTTTTATTTTTCGTGGATCAAATTTAGTCATTGAAATTTCACCCTCTTCCTGTCAACCGATTGATCTAAAATTTGGTATTCGCCTTTGATTCTGGTGACAATACAATTATGTATATTCAATATTATTGTCAATCCAAAATGGCTGCCGCTACAAGATGGCGGACAACTTATTTTTTTTTTCAATCCCATCAATATGGGTATCAAATGAAAGGGCTTGTTACGTAGAATATTTTGTAGAGAAGTAGATAAGGCCTATAGTAATTTATTTTACCAATACATTGCAAGAGGACACAGGGCATTAAAATTATATACGGATTCCAGTAAAATGTCGGTTAATAGTGGAGTTAGCTGAATTGCGACTACATTACTAGAATATCATAATTTTGTTTCGCACTAAGCTCACTGGTTCATACTCTATTAAAGATTTAACAATATTAAGACTCATGGTATGTTCAGCAGGTTAAGCGAACAAACACAATACTAAAAATATTCTTATAGTACATCCAAACATGCTTTATACTCCTTGTAACTAGTAAAATATTACTTACCAAAGCTTGGTTTAAATATGTAGATCCAATTCAATAGTGAAAAATCTGAGTCCGTATATTCGAGCCAAATCGTGGTTTAGAGCAGATTCCAGAAGTCAGTATGTACACAAGCCAGGGTCAAGTAACGTTTTCACAACACAGTAACAAACAAAGATGCGTACTCTACGAACCGAAGTAAACGAGTGAGCTACCTGGCATGTCGTCGGCGGGCGTACGCATTGTTCTGATAACCGGTTATTGTACCACCCATGATCCTTTGTTCTGATTGGTCGTTGGGTTTTGTCAAATCGTGACTGTGTGCCGTTAAAAAAAATATGAAGAATAATAAAGAATAATATTGCTCATTTTATTACAATTCCTACCTTTTTTTGAGGATGGCAAATCATCAAATGACTCCTTCCACTCTGGCAGAATAAAATTCCTACATAAGTTCCGGTTTTTTTTAAATAATCCACCAATTCCGGAGGAATGTCCATATTAATATATACGTTTCGGATCAATGACCCCATTTCAATCTACCTACTCCGATCACTGGTTATCACACACCTGTGCTATTTGAACAATTAAACAATATTCTATAGAACTGCGATACCGGTGTCATAAAACACTATTTAAGACAATAGGCGGCATTTTTTAAGCAGTCGTAAAACATCTGGTGCGTCAATAATAAAATTTACTTTTTCCAAAATTTATTTTTAATATTTCGTCAGTTACCATTTGGAAGTCTTAGTGTAAAGACAGTGCATTTGTGGTTTTGTGAATTAATTGAGAAGAAATTCATTTGAAAATGCCAAAAGGAAACGAAATTAGTATTGAAAATCGTGTAAAAATTCAACTTTTACATGCAAGGCAAGACTCAAAAAG
Source organism: Catocala fraxini (assembly GCA_930367265.1). Classification (NCBI taxonomy): domain Eukaryota; kingdom Metazoa; phylum Arthropoda; class Insecta; order Lepidoptera; family Erebidae; genus Catocala; species Catocala fraxini. Next base: position 19,262,304 of record OV884045.1, read on the forward strand.
AAATCGCGAGGTTGGTGAAATGTTCGCGATGCGCCGTTCAATCTGCTATCAAACGTTTTGTTGAGACTGGCTCTCATGCAAATAAACCAAGAACAGGCAGAAAACGCGTGACTACTAGCCGTCAGGACAGAAAACTTATCCGAGAGTCTGTGAAAGATAGAAAAAAAAACTTCTTCGGAGCTTGCTGTGGTTTTAACTGAAGAGACTGGACATCCCATAAGCGCACGAACTGCAAGACGAAGGCTAGTAGAAGCCGGCTTAAAAGGTTGCAAAGCTAGGAAGAAGCCGTGGCTATCCGCAGACAATAAAAGAAAACGACTTGATTGGGCTCTGAGACACCAACATTTCACAGAAGAGGATTGGTCTGTGCTGTGGTCTGACGAATCAAACTTTGAGGTAAGTTTATTTAGTGAAGTCTTTACCACAATTACAACGATCATTGTTGTGTTTGTCTTAAAACTCAAATGTTATAAAAGTTTGTAATGTGTGCTTTTTTTTGGAATCTACAGGTATTTGGAACACCAGGTGTGACGTTTGTGAGGCGACGCAAAGGCGAAGAATATCACCCAGATTGCGTAGTACCAACCATAAAACACAGCGGAGGCAGTGTAATGATTTGGGGTTGCATGGCTGCGGATGGAGTCGGCAAAATGTTTGTTTGCGAAGGTCGCATGAACAGTGAAAAATACATTAATGTACTGGAAACTGCTCTCGTACCTTCGCTTTCGTGTATTTTTGGTGACACTAACTTAAATGGTGTGAAATTCCAACAAGACAATGCTCCGTGTCACAAGTCAGCTACTACGATGCGCTGGTTTACTGAAAATTGTATTGATCTGTTAGATTGGCCTGCCCAGTCCCCGGATCTAAATCCTATTGAACATTTGTGGAGTATTTTGAAGAGAAAAATAAAAGAGCACTCGATAACATCAAAAACTGATTTAAAAAACGCGTTAGTGCAAGAATGGGATGCAATTTCTCCAGAGGAATGTGCGAAACTTGTACGTAGTATGCCCCACAGAGTTGCTGCTGTCATAAAATCAAAGGGTGGCCCAATAAAATATTGATGTTTTTACAATATTCTAATGGAAATAAAGTACTTTAATCATTATAATTAGTTTTATTTCTCTCTAAGCCTGAAATATGCAGTAATTTATAGGGTGCCTAATACTTTTGGCCAAGGCTGTATATATCTATAGTGAGCAAAAAACAGTTTTCTCCCCATTACTAATTATTTCACTAAAGTTTGTACATAGTCTGTTAGTGTTTAATGACGTAGATAGTCAACTGAATATTTAAAATGAAATAAAAAACAATGTATAAGAGGTGAATATACTATTTATTTGTTTAACTTAAATGTTATGTTCAAAATACTTTTATAAACATTGGTATCACAGTGAAAGATTGTTATTGCTATTTGTTTTATTACATGTTCAAAACGTTCCTCGTCCACATTTAAGTTAAGGAACATAAGTTTTTAAACTTTGCTGGTCGTCAGCCTTGTCCTACGTTGATTATAAGTCCCGATTTGGAGAACATACGTTCGCAAGGAGCTGATGTTGCAACCACGTTGTAGTGGCGGATAAATAATGTAGCCATATGCGGATATACCGCGCTGTGGTTCCTCCACCATTCCAACGGACAATTCCATTCCCCGGCTGTATTCTTTCGGGGTAACCTTTCGTCGGACAAGTACATGTCAACCTCCTTAATGGCACGAGATAAAGGAGTACCTTGACTTGAAGGTTGACCAAGCAACTTATCAAAAATTGCCCATGGACTTATGTCATCGAGAGGATGCGGTTCATTATTTGGTTCGGGTGATAGCTGTGTTACACGTTCTTCACCTATAATTTCTACCACTAGGGCCTTCACTCGATCCTTGGTTCTCGTGGCCTCATTTGGATCCTCAAACGCCTGCATTTTAAACCGCGGATCCATAAAAGTGCATACAGCCAATGTTCCACTTTGTTCAATATGTTTTAGACGTTCAGCTATGCCACCTTCTAATAATAGGATGACGTCAGTAACGGGCTCTTGATTAATTTTAGTTTCAGCTATATTTAAAGCTTCCTTTAAGCATCTTGTCATTACAATGACAGAGCTCGCAATTAGATATTTTTCACCACTGATTGTTTAGTGAGCTTTTCGAAAGGACGTAGCGCTATAATTAAATCGGCCCATGAATTCCAATCATCGACTGTTATTTGCGGCAAATCTCTATCCACTAATGCCATTGTAGATCGAACTGCCTCTTTCAACTCCGCGAATTTACTTATCATATAATACGTGGAATTCCACCTGGTGTCCACGTCTTGAATGAGCCGTTTCGGTTGAACACCCTGCTGTATTTGGTACTTGGCTAAACGTTCTGATGAAACAGTACTTTTTTTATAATGGCCGACTACCCTTTTTATTGTCTGTATTTGAGTTTTGCACGGCGCAAGCATTCCTTCTACTATTAGGTTCAGGGTGTGAGCAAAACACCCAAAATGCTTAGCTCCAACATATTGTCTTATAGCCTTCACCATATTTATGGTATGTAACAATTGATAGTACTTTCATTAAAAACACGTTATACTTACTGTATAAATCGTAAACTGTAATAAACAAAACAGACAATAATTGAAGAGTTTGTTACAAAAACTACAGAACTAACTTTTTTACAACTTTTTTGTTGTTGGCACCACTGTATTCGTATTTGACTAAGCTATCGAATGATCTAATAGATATTTTGCAAAAACTACGTATCACCAAGATATTTGGCTTTAAAATTTACGGTATTTTACAAGAACAGCATATCTTCAGAAATATTTTACAAAAACTGCATAACATTTTGTACATATGTAATTTTTGTAAAGCACGCTCTACACTACTCGCGAAGTTACTTCGACGAAGTACTCGTCGAAGTTGACCGAAGTCCGAACTATGTGACTACACACTCGTGCAACCTCGCGAGGAGCTCAGTCGCCCGGCGCATGCACGATAGGCATCATGGATAACGTTCAAGTGGCAGCTGCCGTTGTAATGTGTACTCTCGCGTGTTATAACTACGTGCGTATTTATTATTTAACGAAAATTAAAAAGAAATGGAGGAAAAGAAGATGGTGGATGATTGCATGCACCAGAACAGAACTAGGTTAGTAGATTAAACAGGGCACAATTGATTTTAATATTACCTTTAATATTTTTTATGACTAATATATTTTAAAATATTTTTTGCAGACATACTATGGAGCAACAATTCTTTGAACTCATACAAGAACCATCTGGGGAATTCGAAAATTTCCAACGAATGTCATTGGACGATTTTAACCTATTGCTCTCCAAAGTAGAACCCTTAATCTCCAAACAAGATACTCATTTAAGAGAAGCTATACCTGCCAAGATTCGTTTAGCAATCACTTTGAGGTTTTTAGCCACTGGTGACAGTTACAGAAGTCTGCACTTTTTATTTAAAATTTCGAGCCAGTTAATTTCAAAAATTGTAGTTGGTGTTTGCAAAACTCTTAACGAGGTTCTTAAGGATGAAATTAAGGTAACAATTCCAATTTTGAGAACATATTTATTCAAAATTAGCGAAATATAATTGCTTCTTATCATTATAATTATCAGCGAGGATGAAAACGATTATAAGTAGTATTATTAAGACTTATAGTATGCCTGACGTAATATATCACTTAAATCTGTATTGTGTTCTGGGACTGATTGAGTTTGGGTTACATTTGGCATAATTACTGTAGAAATATTTTCGGCTGGTCTAACAACATCATCGCTTATAATGTGTATCATTGAAGGGTTTTGATTAAGAGTAGCACTTTCGTTTGATTGTGGGATATGTAAAATGTATTGACGTTCATTAGACTGGTCTAAATATGGTGTAAATGTGTTGGGTGGCTCTGACAATGATGAGTGTGGCCTGGGACTGAGAGATACCATTGTAGTATTTGGATAATTTGCCGATTTAGGCCGCTTTAATTTAGTAGAAGATGTTGAAGGATTTTCAACGAAGGGGTTGTATTGTTCTGAATGTGTTGGAAAGTGAGGGGTATTTGGTGTAGAGGAACGAAATGATTCAACAGATGACGATCTTTCAACACGACGTGGTTTTCGAAATAAAGCATGAATTTCAAACATCAAGTCTTCTCTTTCATGCTCAGGCAACTTCTTTAGTTTTTTGGCTATTAGTTTCCCGAATACATCATACTCATCTTCAACATTATCTTTTGCTGTCCTATTCATGACTATATTCAAATTGTTAAATGCCTCAGTCATTTGTCTGCTGGCAATTTGTAACTCGGGCGGGTTGAGACGTCGCCGGGTAGTTTTATTTTGTGCAGTTGTCTCCATTGAATTTTGAATATCCGCTGGGGCTGGAGAAGTTATTGGTTCGGCGGGCCATGAAGCATCTCGTTCCTCCTCTTCCTCTATTGGAGCAGTTACAATATTTTGATCCTAAAACAAAAAATATATATTATTATTTTTTTGTTTACAGTTGCCGGACAATGAGCAGCAGTGGTTATAGAAGTAGAAAAAGGATTTAAGAATAATTTTCCGCATGCTCTTGGTGCAATGGATGGAAAGCATATCGATACCTCCCACGTAAGTTGTTGTATCTCCAAAACTGCAAATTTACAGTAGAGCGTTTCAAAGATTCAAAGTGAACCAAAATCTGCGTTTATTGTTGCATCTTTTTGAAATTTGGTATTTAAATGTAATATAATAGTCGTCTTAACTTCGTTAAAAGATATTTTAAGTAATATGTTTATTTTCGGAGATATTGTTCATACAACATTTTACTCCGGAGTACAAGCTATGCCAGTTGTTGCATCTGATACTAACAACATTATACCGCGGCGCCCAGATAACGCCAATTGTGGTATATGATAGTTACAACTGTATACGTTGAAAAACATAAGTCTCACTCTGTTGTGTGTGTTATGTGGTTATAATATTTATATTAGTGACAAAATTCAATTGCACAATTTGAACGTGATAATTTTTTTAGGTTAATAAATAAAAAAGAAATGTTATTAAGGTTAAAATTATGTATTAGAAACAATATAAGTGATAAAAAATAATCAGAAAATCTTTATCTTTAAAAATAAAATAATGATCTTTTAAAACATAATTAAATGACTTCTTCTATTGCTGAGTAATCAAAAACGTTTCAACATAAAACAATCAGTCAAAAGACTTTTTAAAAATTATACAATATTATAGAATCAAAGCATGACCTATGCTTATAATAATATTTTTGTAAGTAACGTTAGAAACTCATCTTAAGAACTAATCAAATAGAATTAAAAAATCAACATCACTATAAAAAAAAAAAAATGAACTTACTTAACCCTTTAGTTCGCAAGGAAACTAAATCTGTATTTTTGTGTTTTTTTTTAGTTTATATGTATGTAAATAGTATATAAATGTACATAAAAATAAATAAATAAATCTAGTTTGTGCAAGTTTTGGAAAAACATATGTTAAAAATACTCAACGTTGCGATGTATTGGGAAAATTAGGTGGTAAAATGAACGTTAAGTATTTTCAACATTGCGATATATGTAGGCTTTTGAGATTTTTATAAAATAAACACTTATTCACAATTATCATGCATTTATTATAAAAAAATATAATTGAAAAAGACATAAAAAGGACAATCAGTCATGAATATTATAAAAATGAACGATAAATCACCCAAAAGGTACCTACTGTAAAACATGATAGTTATAAAAACAGTTCCTTTTAGATACAAAACATAGCCGTAAATTACATTTTGTACAATTCACATTTGTATAACCCGTTTTACAGAATTTGCAACGCCCATAGGATAAAAATGTAGGCCAGTGTCCCGTGTTGTCATACCTGACCGAATCAGGAGGTCTTGGAGCACTAGGAGTTTGTATGTGCTGCTTGGCGTTGTCCACTTTTTCGTTGGTTTGTCTAATTCGGTTTTTGTGTAACAGTTCATTTACAATTTGAACTCTAAACTTTTTCAAGCTAAGACATTTTTTTGCATCTGGGCTTTCCCGTCTGTATAACAACCAGGCATTGTTTACGCATATGTCAAGCGTTTGGGAGAAAATCGCCATGTACCATCTTTTGGTTTTGAAAGCAGATCTGTACAATGCAATCAACATATCTGCCAAGTCTACACCGCCCATGTGAGCGTTATATTCCTTTACTATTCGAGGACAGTTCACTTCAATCTTAGCTTTACTTTCTTTGCAGTATCTTTGAATTTTCCCCAACGGATAAGAGTCAACAAACGAACTTGCTAGCGTGACCACCTTGTTATCCAACCATTTTACAACAGCTATTTTATTGTTATTGCAGACGACCTGTTTACTTGCACCTCTACCTTTCTTGGACAATTGCTTGTCAGTCAACATTTTATTTTGACATCCTCGCAAGCGATTGGCTTTTATTGTTCCAAGGCTAAAAATACCATACTCTTCCCGTAAATGGTGAATTAACTCTAAAGAGGTAAAAAAGTTGTCAAAGTATACTGTTGCCGGCTTCGCTTCTATAGTCTTACAGAGCGCCAAAACAACTTTGGCCCCAAGACCTAAACTATTTTCATAGTCCGTGAAAGTGTTATTTCGAAAGGTGTCCTCCCCAGCGTAAGGAATAAAATCGTACACTAGCCCAGATACGCCAGCTCTCACAAATATTTTAAACCCCCATTTTTTGGGTTTTTTCGGTAAGTATTGACGTCTACTGCCTGCCCTAGTACCTTTATAGGGTACCATCATTTCGTCAATACTATATCTCCCTTTTTCCTTAAGTTTTAGGCAATTACGTCTCACCATTTCTAAAAGTGGTCGAACTTTAAAATAGCGATCATCATTCATGTCCAAGTTGTCCACAAAATGAAGATATTTTCTGATTTTTTCGTACATTTTGATCGGCATGATATCTGCGATGGAGGGATATCTTAATTCGCGACTCCAATAATCCTTGTATGATGGCATTTGCACCACGCCCATCATAAGAGTAATGGCTAAAAAGTCCCGTATATTATCATTAGAGACATTTGCGCATTTGGCAGCATCATTTTGTACTGAATATAAGTTTGTATGAGCTGTAATCAAATTAATAACATCTTCTGAAAAAAAAATGTAGAAGTAGTCTAAAGGGGACATCGCATTTGAATCAATCGGAACATCAAGTATAGTTGGTTCGATATGTGCTGTGTATTTAAATTTAGCAGTTTTCCATTTGAATAACAACGGTTTTCTCACATACTTTTTTATTTTCTTAGCAACAATTTTAGGTGTTGTATTAGCTCGCCTCTTGGAACGTGTCGCTGGGGATATATTTGAAGAAACTTGTGGGGATAAGACAGATGAAACTTGAGGTGATAAAATAGACGAAACTTGAGGTGATAGAATAGACGAAACTGACTGGAGAACGGGAAGTTGATGTGATGTATTGTCTGGAGGGAACATGTTATTCATGACGGGTGTCAATGGAACAGTTTCTTCATCGGATAAGTAAGGCGTGGGAGACTCATTTCCAGTACTATCAAGGTCCAAGTCGTTAAGTGAAGAAGGGTATGACCTGGGTTCGGAGCTAGAATAAGAGTTTTCACGTTTTTTCGTCCTGTCTTCAATTATAACTTCATCGTCAGTACTAGTACTGCTACTATCTGATGGAGCATTCTCTGGAGGAACTAGTGCCATAATTTTGCGCGTTCTTTGCCATATTGGCTTAGTCTGAAGCAAGCAAAAAAAAAACATGCAAACCACACCCATAGCATGAAAAAACACCAATTTATACAATAAAATGTTAGTATAAATACATGCTAAATAAATCGTTAGCAAAGCCGCAATGTTGAACATGCTCAACATACATATTACGAAGTAATTTACTGATTACATCGCAACGTTGAGAATGTTCAACGTATCATTTTATGAACTCTGTGCTTGTAAGTTAGTCAATACAATGAAGTTATTTGTAATCATAATACTAAAATGGCTTTCTAAAAATAAAATACCGGTGTCCACTATCAAGAAAAACTCTTAAAAATATTTTTTATAGAATAAAATTACCTGCAATCCACGGAGTCGCTGCGACCGTGACGCCATTTTGCAAAACACTGACGTAAAATGCGTTCGGAAATGTCAAAGTATTTCTTTTTTACAATTGCGTTTAGTTATTCGTTGTAGGCATTAAATAAAAACTTATAAAAAGTAACTAATTTTTTATCAACATTTTTTTAAAGTGAACGTTGAGCCGGCTTGTCGTTGCGAGCTAAAGGGTTAACCCATATATGCCCAGAACTTTTTTTAACACCGAATTTTGTAATTTTTAGATATGTTCATAATTAATGACCAAAAATAAGGGCTATAATAGTAATTTGTCTTTTTCAGTTCTGTAAGTTAGTTTTTTTCAGTGGGTCGGTAGCGACCCCATGGGCATATAAAGTCATACACAAGTATAGTATAAGAGCCGACGAAATAAAAATACATCATAGGTTAATCAGTCTTTATTAGGAACTATTAAGTACTTAATCAAATCAGGTAAATTAAGATCATAATAATAAAACATTTGTTATTATTATCAGCTATGCATGAAAAGCTGCAAAACATTTGTCATGCAAATTGACGTTACATTTGCGGCACATTTTCACCGTCTTCCTTTTACACAGCGCACATCGTCTTCTGACCTGACCGGTTAGTATAATGTGTTGAGCTGAATGTTTCCTAACAGAAACAGGTACATTCGTCCTTAGTTGCTGTGATGGCCCAGGCTGAGATTTTGTATTACCATATTTCTGAAGTAAAGACCTAGCAATAGATCGCCGAAATTCCAACGTGTCTACATTTGCCCCGAACGATTTTGCCAACAAGGTTGCGTTATTCACACCGACGTCAATCAACCACATCAATATAGGCATGTACCATTTTTTGCCTCTAATGGCAATCCGGTATACTCCGACATTAGCATCAAGTCTGTCGACTCCACCCATAAATCGGTTGTACTGATGTACAACATTTGGTTGATCAATATCAATTTTTTGTCTGGCAGCAACTGAATATCGATGTGCCTTTTGAACGGGGTGTACTCCAAATTCATTTGACAGTAATGTGACAACGCTGTTGTCATTCCATCGCACGGCACAAATATTATCAGTCGTATCCAATCTGTAATCATAAAATCCTCTGGGCTCTTTTTTGCAACGCTTTACCTCTATTAGTGGACACTTGTCAACTCTGTTTTGACGAACAGTGCCTGTAATTTTTATATTATTTTCTTGCAAAGTACTTAGTAAGCTAGGGGACGTAAAAAAGTTATCACAATACACAGAAAACTCTGTATCAGGGTACTTGTTCTTGACTGTATTCGTTAATTTCGTAACAACATGTTCCCCTAGACCAGTGTCTCGCGCTTCAGATCGTCCTTCATACAAATCAGCATGTAGACAGTATCCTAAACGAGTTGCTGCTACCCACGCTTTGAAACCAAAACGGATCGGCTTACCATGGATATGCTGCTTACAACCATGACGCCCATAATATGGTATCATTGACTCGTCGATACTAAAGTTTTTTTCAATGGGAGCATATGCGAGAAAATTTTCGTTCATAATATTGAACAATGGTCGAATTTTAGCCATTTTATCACCTGCCCGCAGATTGCTGTTGTCAGCAACATGAAAATATCTAAATATCTCTTCAAAGCGATTACGCCTCATAGATTTGGCCACTAAAACATTGTGGGTATCTTCATTTGTCTCCCAATACATGCGTCGTCTTGGCAAGGGTGAGTAACCGCTAAGAATTAGTATACCTATAAAACAGCATAACTCATCCCCGGAGAGACAAAAATTATAATTGTGTTTTTCAACAGCATACATTACAGTGTGCCTGACAATATACCTTATAACATCTTCGTTGAAAAATAATTCAAAAAATTCTATTGGCTCGCTTTCTTTGGTGAGTGTGAGTACAACTCGTGGTGGTGGAGGTGCCCATTCATTTTGTGCGATACGAAGATCTCGTTTTATCCATCGACGTGGCCTGACATTGCGTTGTGTACTGCGTAGCGTAGAATGGTCGGTAGCAATGCGTGTCCTAGTAGACTGCACAGTTGAGGAAGATGGTTCATCATGGCCAGCGAGGACCACCGGTGTCTCAACAGGACAAGTACGTCGTGACCGGCGTGAACTGGTAATGGGATCACGGTTTTGAGAACTATTACTTGGGCTGACAGTTACCTCATCGATAGTTGCATTGTCGTTGGTATGCTCTTCGCGTTGTTGTAACACCATCTCAGCCGGCGCTAGTAACTGATGGCGGTTCAGTCGATTTATGTCGAAACAATCCTCTTCACCTGAGTCGCCATCCGATATGGTGCCCTTACAAGGTGGATCTAAGTAAACATCGATACCCTGGGTATTGACATCATCGTCGAACGCCTCCAAGGCATCGGCAATTTCATTTGCAGAAAGCGTGTAGCGAGACCTAAAACACAAAAAATACAATATAAAACATGATATCTGCTCACAGGGTCGTTATCGACCCAAAAAAAAATATCAGCCTGTTATAATAAGAAAAATAACCTTTATAACAAAAAATAATATTTATATCTCTAGAACACACATTTAATTAACACATTTAACTATTTTTATAATAAAATACCATAATATACATGAAATACTTACATATATATCCGTGCGGTCGCAAACTTTTTTCGAAAATAAACACGTATGAAGTTGCACCTCTAAATGTCACTCGAAAATATTATCAATGGACTGTTTATCTGTGATTTGATTCAAAGCAGTTCCATAATCTTCTAAAAGATGGCACTGTTATAAAAATTTATATATCAGCTCGCGGTCAGGATGCATTACAAATGATGTAGTAAGTTTTGGTCGTTACCGACCCAATGGGCATATATGGGTTAATCATTTATATGAGATTAGCTTAAAATCAAAGTAGTAATTTGGTATCCATTCAAATTTTTGGCATTATACTTATTGGTTTAATACGATAACATCGTTAATGTATGTATAATATTGATAAAGAAATTTAAAAATAAAAACATTTGTGTTATTGTCAACCTTACAAACCTATAATTATGGGAGCCTTAAAACAATATAAATCAAATAAATATTATTTTTATGAGATAAATATTAAAACCTGAGATGCTTAATAATAATAATAATAACATTACAGTCAATGGTTTAATACCTAAGAGCCTCGACCACCACCTGCAGAGGCTCGCGTTAGATGGCTGGATCAAGTCCTTGATGCAAAAGGCAGTACTACTCGACACGGCGCGTATTGTGAGGATTTCCTTTTCTGATTCCTCTCTCTGGGGCCCTAACCACCGGCAGCTTGGACCCTGTTCCCGATGTCGGTGGGTCATTTCAGTTTTTATATTTTTAAATATGTATGTTTTTATATTTATATTTAAAAATGTAATAATTAGAAGAAAATTAGTAATAAAGAGAATAATAATAATAATAATAATAAAATTTATTTCAGAATTTCTTCCATAATTTGTTAGTTACAATGTTCTTAACCTAGTGGTAGTGAAAACATAATAAATTAAATAATACAATAAGATAATGAGTCAGGCACTTGCTTTCGCGTGAAGGCCTATCCAATGCCTCAACAGTAATGAGTCCCACCGAGTAGTGCACGCGGTCAGGATGGCGCTGGGGCCGCCGCGCACCCGCACCATTAAAGAGGCACTTCCCTTCCGTATGACGGCGTGAAAGCCGTCCACATGCGCGTCCGCGAACATACCACTCGCGCTACAGTACCGCGGCAACCCCATCATCACCCTGAACGCGTTATTATATTGCACACGCAGGGCGTCGTATGTCCTTCGCGTGTATTTGGCCCACAAACTGCAGGTGTAAAAGGTCTGACAGAAAGCTCTAAATAGTGTGACCTTAACTTGTTCAGTGCACCGTGCGAATCTGCGAGCCAACATGTTACAGCGAACAGAGAACGCCCTGCGTTCCCTCTCCATATCCATGTCGTCTTTAAGGTCCTCAGTGACCCAGTGGCCCAGATACTTGAAATGAGTGACTTGCTTTAATGGTGTACCATAGAGTGAAACGGGAGGTACCACTGGAACCTCTTTTTTAGGTGCTTTAAATACCATAACCTCACTCTTTTTCACATTGTATCTGAGCCCCTGGGCCGCCGCATAATCTTCACATATACGGAGTAACTTGCGCAGCGCACCGATTGAAGGGCTGAGCAGAACCATGTCATCAGCGTAGCTTATATTATTAACGCAAATGCCTTCTATGTGACATCCGATGCCGGTGCTGCTCAGCTCTCCAATCAGGCGGTCCATATATAAATTAAATAACTTCGGTGAGGTAAGGCCCCCCTGCCTCACTCCACACTCTAATACATAATCTTCCGACTTACTAGCCACCCACCTAACAGCATTTTTCTGATTTTTGTACCAGTACTCTAATATAGCTACAATTTCATTTCAGGGGGCAAACTAGTGTCTTGGTACATTTTAGTCCACAACAGGTCATACGAGACTAAATCGAATGCCCTGGACAGGTCCAGGAAACATGCGTATACTGGGGTTTTACGAGCAGTATAGTATTGCACAGTCTGCTTGAGGCACAAAATCGCACTTTCAGTAGATAGACCATTTCGAAAACCGAACTGGCCATCATGCAGTTTAATGTGTTTGGTTAAATGGCCGTCAAGCAGGCTGTCCAATACCTTCGCTATAACCGTGGCTAAGGAGATAGGCCTGTAGTTAGACCTGTCCGAGACATTTCCCGTCTTATTTTTTACAATAGGGACAACAATGGTATACATGAGGTCATCAGGCAAGTAGGAGTGGTTATTGCAGAGATTAAACAATAGGGCCAAAACTCTAGGCAAGTGTACTCCGGCAAACCGCAGGTGCTCAATGCTGAGGCCATCATGACCTGGAGATTTTCCTCTTCTCATAGATTTGATAACTAAATCAACATTCTTTGCAGTAAACCTTACATTGATATCTCCGGGTATAGCCCCAGCATCAGGCACCGACCTCGACTCAGCTTGTGCGAGATTGCCAACCGGCTCCACTCTGAAATGTTGCCTAAATAATTCTGCAATGGCATCTGGCTCGTGTTCACTCTCGATGCTTACTGGCCGGCTCGGCTTTATATTCAATTTATTTGTTGATTTCCAAAATTTTGAAAAATTATTATTGGAATGGTGTCGTGCAATTATATCCATCTTAATTTGCTTTTGGTTATTCTGACACCATTTCAATTTTTTCTTGAACAGACGTCTAGATTCAGTCATTTCATTATATAGCTGACCAGAGTTAGGTCTCCCATACCATAGCCAGTTATGATAACACTGCCGTGCCTTACCGTGCGCCTCCCTCACATGTTTATTCCAACCTATAATATGCTTGCCCCTACCGCGATTTGAATTTGTACTAGAGGAAGATTTCGCGCCTTCTGACAATATACGTACTACATTTCTATACATATTGCAAATTAAGGATTTATGCTTATCAGAGTTACACTTTTTATCAGCACAAGTTGCAAATTCCGATGGAAAATCAATAAGCCGCAGATTTGCGTGACAATAGTTATGGTACATTTCAATTTGACTAGGTTGCCTTTCACCCCATATTACATTATTTTTAAATTCATTTGATATTACAATTTTAGGTTTTATTAGATTCAAATTACATGTTAATTGCATTGGATAGTGATCCGACCAGTAGATGTCGTACAATATAGTCACATTATCGATGGTTGCGCGCGCGGCGCTAGTGACCACGCAATGATCGAGCCACCGCTGACATCCGTGTGCGTCGCTAACAAACGTGTGTGAGTCATTAGGTAACAGTTCGAGATTAACACATGTCCAGGATTGTTCTACGCAAAAGTCTAAGAGTTGCATTGCAAATGACTCACCCGGGTGCGCGTTGAAGTCTCCCAACACATACACAGATTCTACATCACTAATTGCAATTATAGAATTTATTTCGCCTAGACACTCCGTAAACTCGATCAAATTGTCTTTAGAGTCCGTAGGCATATACACAGATATGATTAGCAAAGAACGATCTTGTACCTCAACCTTAATAGCCGCTATGCGATCACTGTTACACTTTAACACTGACACTGAGGGAAACACCGATTTCCTCCACAGCACTGCCACACCCCCGTATGGTCGACCACGGAGCACACCTGCCGAGGTGTCCACGGCAGACTTGCCAGTGAACGCAAACTTGTCACTGATGCTGTCCAGGAATGGGATATCGTGTGTCAACAGCCACGTCTCCTGAAGTGCTACAATGTCAGCTGTTTCACATATTTTCCTTACGCATTCTGCAGATCTTATAATATTTTTGCAATTAAATGTTACAAACTTAGTGTGATTATTCATAAGCTAGGTATATTATTTCGCACTCCTAATACCAGAATTACTTCTTGCCCTGAAGTTAACAAAGCGACGGTATGCAACGCCTTCTGGCCAGAAATCATCATTCAGGAAAGTATCCAGTTTATGTTTTGGTACCAGTACTTTGTATGCATCTGTGGTGTTGTTGTATTAGCGGAAGATAGAAAGGAAAGATAGTTCACAGTTCAGAGTTTATAGTTTATTACACCACACAATAGTTCACATTCAGGTACACACGTAGAAGGAACAGAGAATGAGATTGAGAAGGAGTACACAGTCTATCTAGTAAGATGAGCAGAAGAATAAATAAGCGATATCGGATAGATTACAAGTTCGAGATTCACTATAAGTACGATACTTATTGTTGTACTGCAGAGCTAAGTACGCGTAGTCTCGGTAAGTAAGGAACCGACTGGCCGGCGGCCGTGCTCTGGTATGCGGTAGGGCGTGGCACTCATTAAGCGCGTGCGAGTAAGATGGAGCATCTTGCGTCGCGGGCGCCGGCCGGTGAACTTGGCGGTTTGTTTTGTTTTATCAACTCGTAGAGTTCTGATTTGTAGAAACATGGCTCAAATTGTATATTTCGTTCTTGGAGCCATGCTTGCATCTCTGATTTTTTACTGCTCATGTTTGGAGGCTTTGTGGTTTCCATGCTGTGATATGGAGCATTGTCCATCACAATTAAGGCATTTTGGGGCAAATTGGGTATCAACCTTTCAATTACCCATTTCGTGAAATTGGCACCATTCATCTCATCGTGATAATCCCCAGTTTTTAATTTAGATTTGAACATGAGAAGTGCACCATCCACGAAACCGTTTTCACCCCCAGCATGGGTAATTATCCACCGTCGACCTACGCTGTCATATCTTTTGACGCCTGTTGTCGCACTGGATTGCCAGCATTTTTTGACGGTGTAGTGTGAATGTATCCACGTTTCATCCAAATAAATAATTGGTTTCTTATTAGTCCTCAGCGCGTCATTTTACTGAAGACGGCGTAAATATTTTGCCCGCCAAGCCTTAATAAAGGGTGTCCGGTGGCGAATTTATATTTTTAAAATTCAATAAAACAAATACTACGAAACATATTGTTTAATCAATGAGTTTAACATATCGTTCCTTGAATACAAAAGGGACACAAATCGAAATCCATAAATTTTACAGGACAGCCAAAACAAATTTTTGAACCTGTTTTTTTTAAGTATTTCATATATTTATTAATTAAATATAAGATGTTAATATATCATTAGATGCGTATTTTTTAGCTCTATCTTTGTACAATATAAACTTTGTAATAGCTGTTACCTATTAAGAAAAAAAAGCATAAAAGTCCCTTTTGCATTCAAAATTTGAACCAATATTATAAAAATATGTCAAAAATTAAACTCAGTTTTACAAATAAAAATGGTTTATTGTACCTTTTTGGTAAAAAACCATATCAAAAAATTTAATCTTATTACTAGGTAAAAACATAAGTGAATGAACACCAGAAAAACATTGTATTAAAAAATCTAAACTAAAAAATCTTAACTTATTATTAAGTAATATAATTGAGATCGACTTTGTACGTAACTATTATTCAGTAAAATTAAACAACTCTCTAAAACAATTACATTTGTAAGAATAATAAAAAAAACAAGAGATAAAACTGTAATAATCATTATCAAAATATTCATAAAATAACCATATTCATTAATAAATTCTCTAAAAAAACTCAAAAAATAATCAACTGACGACACTAATTTGTCTCTCTCTTTAACATTAATAATTTAAACAAAACAAAATACGAGATCAGTTCTAAAGGCACAGAATTCAGTAGCAAAATATTATAGCTTATAATAATACTGTTGCACAATAACAATCTAAGTAGTCTTACAAAATCACAGTTATAAACAATTTAAGGTACTTTTTACGTTAACTATTTTAAGTTACAATTTATAATCGTTATTTATTATTGTTATGTAAATGTTTGTATGAAATTTATAAGTCTTTATTATTAAAAGGAACTTTTAAAATTAACTATTATAAATATTATCACAATTAGGTATCTATTATTAAAATTACAAATTTTCATAAAAGCTTTGGTAATACTTAGGAATGATATTTTTCTCAATAAGTTTAAGAATACCCTGTTTTTTAGTTTCAGTTATTTTAAGTTTCTGTTTGTACAGTTTTTTTGGCACTATAGGATTAGCAGACCTTCTCTTTATCAGCGTGGCTACCGAGGTAAACTCTTCAGTTTCGTAAGAAGTCTTGAAGAAAAATTTGTTCTCATAATCTCGATGGACTTTAATAGTTTTTATATCAGCCCATTTGACTTTTTGTCCATCTTCTGTAGTAGTGTAATTGCCGACAGCCAGAGATTTTAAATCCAAAAAACTCTCATGCGTAAGTTCGTGAACAACAAAGGGTCTTCCTTTCTTCTTTGCAGTTTTAATAAGGGTTATGTACTGATCAGGCACATAAATGGGAGAAGATTTTAAAGCATTCGAAATGTTGCGTTGAATTAGAGAGTGAGCAGCATCTCCTTCATTTTGAGTGTGCCCTTTTATTAAAAATTTATGAGTAACACTCCTCAACTTCGATAACTCATTTATGGCGTATTGGTACGTCGCTAACATAAATTTATTTTTATGTTGGCCACAACAGTTGTCGCTGTAAAATACTACGTCAAAATGGTCAGAAGCTTTCTCGTTCAAATTTTTCAAGTACGCGAACACACACGATCCTATTTCGTTCGCACCACGAGCTCCTGCACCTTCATGCCAAACGTAGCAGTTCGTATTATTTGAACCCAGTTCAGTAACAGTAAAATTCAGCATATTCAATTTTGAAATATAGTAAAAACTAGAGACTTCGCCTTGCGGTCAAGGCATCACAGCCTGTAAGTCATACACACATACTATAAAATTATCGCTTATGTTTTTTTTATCATTTTCCTTTTGAGCTCTGGCTAAATCTTTTTCTTTCAAATGCAGATCATATTGTACTTGTAAAAGTGTTTTATCTTCAACATTTGCGAAAGCTGTGCAGTCTTCACACTGATCTTTTTTGGGTTTCCAAAGAGAAATGTTAAAGTCATTCACGAAGATATTATAGTACAGTTTATAAGAAAGATAATCTTTACCTTCAGCCTTACATTTATCGACATAATCACGATGCAAAGTAGCAATAGATCGGCTTCCTTCAATATACTCACGCTTAGAGCGAGCGCGACAGTAGTGGCTCTCAATCCTGGGGATGGAGTTAATGTGTTCCTTTGCCTTATCCTTCAAAGCAGCATCCAATTTAAATTGATTGCCATGTTTTCCTCGGTTATCTTGCATTTGAATTCCAGTAATTGATCCAGAATTTTTCTTTACAACAGTCCGTATGCTTTTGTCCGATATAGCAAGAGTATTCATAAAGAATAACTTGCATACTCGAATGCGTTGATTGATTTTCGTGAAATAATATGCGTGGTTTAAGTTTTGGCGGGTACTACCAACACGGATGTACCGATACTTTGGCTCAATGTTTGTCATATGGTTGTATATAAATTGCCTCTGAACGTTCAAATCACCAGTGTCCCAATAGGCATTAAATATGGCTAATCGTTCCTCAAATGAAAATAGGTTTTGACATTTAAATTTACACTTATCTGAACAAACAGGTCCCATTTTTTTGGCAGTAATCATTTTTTTAGATTTAGACATAGTTGTGTGTGCCTGCCCGCTATTGATCAGAGTCTTGGTTTTGTTTCTTTGCCATGATTCTGGATTAGCTTTTCTTTTCCTACTAAGACGCTGAGGATCCACGCTAGCTGGTTCACTGCTAATGCTGGGTGACTGAATATTCACGCTGGGTGACTGATTATGACTGATGGATGGCTGTGTATCTATATTAGGCGACTGAGTATCCAAATTGACTGGTAGATTATCATTGATGAGTAAGTGAGGTTCTACACGAGAAGGGCCCGGTTGGGGTGAAATACAAAATGGTTTGGCAATTACTTTTGACTGTATATCTTCTTCGGAATCAGAAGATCTTTCATGACTAGGTAGAAAGTTGGGATCTTCAACACTGTCATCGGAAGAAAAATCTGCAATTGATGAACTACTGGATGTTGATGATCGGCTGGAATTCGTATCAAAGTAATTATCAGAGTCGCTTGAACTGCTACTCGAGTCACTTTGTTCAACAACTATTTTTGGCCTATTTGTGTCTTTGGTATTCGTTACACAGCTTACTTCACTGTCTTCATCCTCTAATATTGATAGGTTAAGGTCAGGTTGACTGTCTGCTATAGAATTTGTATCTGAAGAATCAATGGGTAACGTGACTGGTAGACTGAGTGCAGCTGGAGTATTAAAGAAAGTTTTATTTTGCACATTATTATTGTGGCCAGGTAATGCTTGAACTTTTTTCGATTCTTGAACGGAGGTTGCCATATTCAACATTTTTCGTGCTCTATTCATTTTGTTAATCTGTAAAAAAAAACATCTTTAACGTTTTATAACTAAAAAACAAAAAATACACACAATTCTATACATATATTATACAGTCCTTAATACATACATACACTAAAACATACACACAATCAAATACATAATTGTTATGTATGCCTTAGTATGACATTTTCTAATTTCTAATTTTTTACTAATTTGCCAGTAATAACACCTTAATTATATTTAACAAATTTAAGCTACCACCTCATATTTAACATTCAAATTCACAGTCAAATTCACAGAAAATATGAGGGAATGCATCTTATCTTAATCACATATTTTTCAACATTTACGATCATCTACCCATATTATTATAGGTCCCTATAAACACTCACTGTTATTATTTAAAAACCTTTAAATTAGTGACGAAAGCTACAGGGACAGGGCTTCAATTTAGTTTGTATTATTAATTTACTAACAAATAAATACCTTTGTATGATTTTTAAGTTAAAAATCACTGAAGTAATAAGAATAGAACAAAATTAACATCAAAATGGTTATTTTTATTTTTAAAATTGTAACGAAAACTAAAATTATTATCATGCAAAACGGTCATATTTCTGGCCTACCCATTCTAGCACGCTAAAAATAATTATTTATTCCACTTTAATTTAATGCAAAAGGGACGCATTTCAAAATATGCTACTGTTGTATTATAAAATATAATTATACTTAACTAATATTGGATTACAAAAAGGACGCATTTCAAATATGGCAATTTTGTATTACAAAATATAATAACAAATACTAATGTTAGAATGCAAAACGGACGTTTTCAAAAATATGGCACTTTTGTATTACAAAATATGGTTACAAATACTAATTTTAGAATGCAAAACGGACGTTTTCCATAATATGGCACTTTTGTATTATATATTATGACTACAAATACTAATGTTAGAATGCAAAACGGACGTTTTCCAATATGTGGCACTTTTGTATTACAAAATATAATCACACTTACCTGAAATTTTGAATCTAACACAGACGTATTTTGGATTGTGGCACTTTTTCACGCAACCGACGTGCGTTTGCGTTGAATCTCCGGGCGCAACTAACAAAATGGCGGTTTTGCACTGACGTTACCTGTCAAAGTGCTCTAATGCAAAAATGGCGGTAAGTCAGTGCGGCCATAATATAAGCAAAAATGATGGGTGTTTTTTTTTCACTATAAAATATAGTCGGTTTAGGTGTCATTTTTGCAATAAAACGATTTTCATTTTTTTTTAAATTGTGGCCCTTTTGTATTCAAGGAGCGATATACAGAAAGGATGCGGATTTTATGTTTTAAAAAGAACATCGTCCAAATGCTGTCCGTTTAAGCGCACACACTGTTTGAACCGGGCCATCGTGTTTCGCACCACGCGCTGCAACAAGCTTGTTTCGATGTTGTGAATTTCACGGACGATATTTTCTTTCAACTGCGCAACAGATTGAGGGTTATTGTCGTAAACTTAGTTTTTGAAATACCCCCATAAAAAAAGTCCATAGGGGTTAGATCCGGGGATCTCGGTGGCCACGGAATGTCCCCAAAGCGGCTTATTAATTTTTGTGGGAAATTTTCACGAAGCAAAGTTATGGACATTCTAGCGGTATACGGTGTGGCTCCATCTTGCTGAAACCACGTATGCGACGAATAAGAAGGAAGTGCTCGCAAATTCGGTAAAAAATATTCTGTGACCATGTGTCCATAATTGTCACTGTTCACATTTATTGCCTGTCCCCTGGAATTTTCAAAAAAATAGGGCCCTATAATTTTGTTCGCCGATAAGGCGCACCAGCAGTAACTCGATGGCAATGTAAAGGTCGTTGGTGTTTCAATCGTGGATTAGATCTTCGGGAAGCCCAATAGCGACAGTTTTGTTTGGTGGCCACGCCATTAAGATGAAAATGGGCCTCGTCGCTCCAAAAAATGCAATTTAGCGTGCGAACTCTTCCCAGCATTGTTTCACAAAAGGTTTTCCTTAAATTATAGTAGTTTTCTTTAAGTTCTTGCACTAATTGGATCTAAAAAGGATGGAATTGCAATTCTTTCTTTAAAATTTCATGAACAATACTCTTTGGAAGTGCCAAAGTGGCCGCTCTTTTCCGCAGAGAGAGACGTGGATTTTCAAGCAAGCTTCGCTGCACCGCTTCAATGTTTTCAGTTGTTCTTGTTGTCCTGCTAGGCCCGGGCTGAGGGGTATTCAGTGCTGACGATGTTTCGCGGAACCTTTGCACCCACGAACGAATCAAATTAACACTTGGCCCATCGCTCTATCTCCGTATATTGTACCGAGAACAAAATTGTCGGCGCGCTCGAACGTAGGAATCCCCACTCTTAAAAAACGCCTCAATAGCGTAGGCACGGTGCTCACCCGACCACTGCGGCATTGTGACTGACGAATCCGCACTCTCGGTGTTTCAATGGCGCCACCCTCTCCCCGCACCGTTTACAACTTCTTGACTTATTCACTTTTAAAAACATAAATCCGCCACCGGACACTCTGTATTAGGCCTTTGTATCAGTGCTGACCTATTACTCTGACACTTCTTAAATTTAAATCCGAGAGAATCCGCCATTACCCTTCTTAGTGTCGCTTTGCTTCCAGGAAGCTCCAAATCCTCCTTTGCGACCGCAAATATTTTGTTTAAAGTTGGGATCTCGTTTCTGACCGTATAAATAGAGTTCACTATATTATTAAGACCAGTGATTTCAAAATTATCGCCCAGCACCTTTTTACCGCGACCTTTCTTTTTCGATGTGGTCATTTTGCTGCCACTAACTTCTGCATCTCTCGACTCACGTCGGATACGACTTAGGGTATTTTTGTTTATACCTGTGGCTAAGTGGACTCGCTCGGACACTTTAGTGGCATTTTGAAGGTGTTGCAAAATGCTGACATATGTATCGCGATATATAGAAATGTTATCATTTCCTGAAAGAATAACTGCAGCCTTCAAGTCATTCGTCAATTTAACACTGAGCTGTCTCTCGCTCTCAAAGTATTTGTCTGCCTGGCAGACAATCTCTCGAGCTCTCCCATGCAAAACAATGCCTCGTTTATTCATGTTGGAGAAAAAAACAAATAGGTAACAAAATAAGATAACACTAAACACGTAACAAACAGAATTTAACAAAAGTAACAATAACGAATAACAACAAATTTTACGGGAAACAAACGTCTAACAAACAAAATTAACACAATAAACAGTATCACTCCAGAAATACATGCACTCGCACAACGAAGCACATCAACAACGACAAGATGGCGTCCCGTAAATCACCATAGAGTTATAGTAACCTTTTTAGATCAGGATCCACACGACAGGATTTAGGCGAGTCACAGAGTTACTTTATTTAAATAAAAAATCATAAACAATATCAATTATTCATAGTTATTTTGCCTCTGTCAGCACTCAAATTTTCAAGAAAATGATTTAGGTGTTTATTTTTTATTAAAAAACGCATAGCTACGCAAATTGTTTTTGTTCACTAATAGAACGAAAAATAATATGATAATATTTACGCAAATTATTTTTTGTTGCTATCTGTACTTTTCTAGTGACTATTGACAGATCGAGGTCATTGACGCTCCTATTCTTATTTGAAACGCATAGTAAAGGACCAGTATTGTTTTTAAAAACAGAGACGTTAGCTACGCTGACGTCATTCTCTTCATTGGTATTGATGTACCCCATAACAGAAATAATTTAAAACAATAAATTCCAATAATCCTAAGTTTTATTAAAATAATTTTACACAGATGTTTGCACTACGAACGAATGCAGTTTCACTGCGACGGGCGGCCATCTTATAGTCGATATAGTGGGGCGATCGTCGTGAGTCACTTGTTTACGCTGTTCGAAACACGTGCAAGATGACGTAGCTTGTTTTGCTAGTGTCGCATATTGTTTTGCGTCGATATACAGGATGTCCCAGAAGTCGACGTCAAGCCGGAACAGGGTGTTAGACAAAGTAAGAGTAGTTATCAGAAGAAAAAAAATATCTACCTCATGTATTTTCAAAATTATACGCATTTCAAAAAAAAAACAAGAAAATCAACACCCTGCGATGGTCTTTTAATTCTCGTTGCTACAAATCTGCATTTATTTTTAATTTTACTTTTATTATGTAATCCTTAATGATGCTTCCGTAAATTGTTTCCTAAAAATTAAAGCCAACTGCTCCAGCTTGGTAGAAAATGTCAGGTATTGCCCAACTAAGTATTCAAAATGAATACTTTGCCCAAATTAAACTGGCTGTACTGAAAAAAAAATGTACTACGCTAGTTTGGCAAGTAGCTTTAAAAGTTGGCGCATATCATAAGGATTCCAAAATGGTATGACACTTGCTAGACAATTGGCCATTTAAACTTTTTTTTTTGTAAAGAACCCTAGGTTTCAATTTAATTTTATTAAATAGATTAAAATGACTCATAGCTTTGCTCAAGACCGTTACTTCAAGATTCTAGTTAGAGTGAGATGGAAAAGTGTAAGCAAGTCAGAAACCGTATTTCCAGGTAGTCCAAGAGTCCTACGACCCTTGGTTTACCTGGAAAACTCAATGACTTATTAGTTCTTTGCTAAGTTAAGGTTTGTTTTTCTAGAGACGTGAGATATTATTAAAATAATTAGCCAGGAACTAAATTTTTTTAAAGCGTATTTTGATTATGTATATATGTATGTATGTTTAAAAATATGGATAAAAGTAAATTGTTATTATTATTCTTTTAATAAAAAATAACCTTTTTCGGATCCGAGTGTTCGGCACATAGCGCGCCAGGTGCCGGTCACTCGGATCCGAGCGCTAGGGACAACAATGGTTGAAATAAAACTACTGCACAGATTTCGATAATTCTTTTACCATTCAAAAGCTACATTATCCCTAAGTAAAATAGGCTATAGATAGTAAATAAAATTTAATACGCATTTCAATAATTATTTATTAAGGAAAACATTCATAAATCTGAGCGATACAATCATAATTATCAAAAATCAAATCAAAGCCATAGAATCAAAACTATCAAGTACAAAATAATTATAAGTTTAATTGAATACTTGTCATAGAATAAAAGAAAGGTAGAAAGGGATAAAAAATAATCCGAAAACAAGAAAATTTTAACCACTTGACATAAACCAATAATAATGAAATTTAAAACAATAATCATGTAATTTAAAACACTTAGGAATTTGCTAGGCAGAAGCATTTTGTACAGAAACCTGGAGAACCTTCACATTGCTTACATTCATAAATTGTTTGCACCCTTTTTTTTTGTGCTTTGCAACCTTTGCATTCTTTTCGGGCCACTTCGATAGTTTCTTTCGTGACACTTCCTACTGTCTTAAGTCTCGTCCGGGTCTTTTCTATTTTAGTGAGTTCGTGTTTCACTTTCAAAACATTGCGTCGATTGACGTCATTAGGATCAGGTAAAAGCAATAGAAGGAAATCATATAGATTTAATTTGAGGCCGTCAGCGCAAAAGTGGCCTAAGCTCAACATAGTTAGTATGGATATAATGAGGTTTGAATTTTCATGAATTTAAATTGAATACATAGTAATTATATTATATTTGAATTTAGTTTCCAGGTGTGTTTTATTTAGTTACTATAGTACATTCTTTGTGATGAAGAAGATTATTTTGGAAAATAATCACAAATTATTTATTTTACGTGGTATAGGCCACCTTTGCATTTAAAGAAACTATATATTTTCACTAATATCTAGAAGGTTAGGCCAAAAATAAAATGAATATGTAAATGAAATCACCTTTTTATTTTTCAAATTAATAGAAAATTACATTTTAATTTAAACAGTACTTAAATCGAATTTATACTAGTCATCGATAGGTTCATCATTGAAAATAATATCAATTTCAGCTGCTGATGTCTTTAACTCATTGTAAAAACAATGATTTACAGGTGGTATAAAATGTAATAAGTCCATTAAATCTTTCTTTTTCTTATCACTTACGACATGACCATCAGGATATAAAATATTTAGGTTCTGGAGGAAAACAGAATTGCGTTTCTTCAAATCAACCTCTTCAAAGAGAACATCAATATTATTGGAGTACTTATAAAAAAACTTGAATGGATGCATTTCATGAAACATTAACCATTGCATTTTTAGCCACTCAACTTTACCCTTGCTTACAGAAACTTTTCTGTTTGTTATGTTTCTTTCAAGTGACTGAGTGGAAAAAAAAAGATCTTTTGTCATATTAATGATTATGAATGGTCTTGTTTTCCGGGCAGCCAAAATCACTTGGTTCCAATCTTGAAGAACATAAATATTTTTAAAAAAACGTTTTTGTTTTTCTACTAGACCGAAATCCTGATCGCAAGTCATGTACGAATGTCCACTTACTAAAAATTTGTGGTCAATTTTCTTTGTTGTGAACTCAGGATTGGAAACAATGTATTGGCATAGAACTGCCATTTTAATGTTGCGGTTCTGGCCGCCACATTGGTCAGAGTACATAATCAAATGCTCACACTTTGCAATGTTTTTAAGGAAATACATTATGCAAGAACCTATTTCTTGTGGGCCACGAGAAGCTATGCTTTCATCCCACATAAACATATACACATCATTTGTTTTCATATTATGTATACCAAGACAGTATGTCCACAGTTGCCGTTTGTAATAGCATATTCCTGTACTTATTACCGGAGTTGGTAGGGTCTTCATTAGATCAAATGAAATTATACATACATTTTCATCATTCTTATACATTTCTACATCCTTTTTTATGCCCTCTCTTGCTGAACTTGCTTTGAGTAGATGTAACTTTTTTTCATTTTTCAATCTCAGTTCATCATTAGAATTGTCACAAACTTTTATTTTGATATCTAATGAATCACAGCGCTTACAAGAGTCAGTAATAGGGGCATGAAAACTCAAGTTAAACTCTTCATTAAAAATTTTACTAAAAATAAATTTTGAAGTAGGGTTACAAACTTTGGCTTTATAAAGACCATATAAAATATTCATGTTTAAATCTGGTGCTAAAAATTTGCAGTTTATTGATTTATGCAATGAATAATGAGACTCATATGAAGGAATTGAGTTAATGAAATCTTTGATTTCAGTGATCTTATCACTGGGTGTTTTATTGGCTGATACTGAATGACCTCGGCGATCCAGAGGTGGAGTTGACACAGAACTTTTGTTTTTAAGTAGTCTAGTAATACGACCATCTGAGACACATAATGTATCTTTAAAGAACTTTTTGCATACTAAAACTTCTATTCCTTTAGAGTCACTCAAGTAGTAATGTCTTGTCATTTGTCTTCTTGAGTTTTCATTACTGGTGTACGTACGAGACTTTGAAACAACTTTGATAAGCGAAAACAAATAAGATGTTTGCAAGTCGAAATTCGCCAAAGTATAGAATTCTTTGAATATCTTACTTTGTTGGTCACAATTTATTTTTACGTTACATTTGTTTGGACATGAGCACAATCCTACTTTAGGTGTCTTAGCTGGTACAGTTACCCCCTTGTAGTTGACATATTCCTCTCCTTTATTGCGTTTTGATTTCTTCACATTCCTGGCCCAATTCTCAGTTTTTCTGATTCTCTTCTTTGGTTTTCTTGCGATTCTGTCTTCTTCTAATCTTGAACTTTCAAGTCCCTCTTGCAAAACATCTTCCAGATCGGATGAAGAGTGCTGTTCTGACGGACAATATTCTGACCCTGAATCTTGGTAATCAGAACCAAAGAGCGCTGAAACAAAACTTTCATTGAAGTAAACATTTTCACGCCAAAATTAACTGAGTAATTCTTTATTTGATGTAGGTACTTACATCGCATATTTTCTTCCACATCTTCTGTAATTTCTAAGTCGTTCATAGTACTTAAATAGATTTTTTATGTTTTCAAAGTATTCAGAAATAAGTTTTCTAAAACTTTTCAACAAAGTTTTAGCGGTTTGAGCAGGAAAAATAAAATATGACATTTCGTTCGACGACAGCTGTCAGCCTAACCCGCCAAAACACCAAATGTTGCCAGAAGGCAAAAGTGGCCTAAGCTCGGTTAGGCCACTTTTACACTGCGTCGCAGGCAAAAAAATTAGGCGCAAAAAGAATGTTTACAACGCCATCTGCTATCCATGGATGAAACTAGGGATAGGCCGGTTTTGCATGAAAATTTATTATATTTTAAATAAATTGCAATAGATAAGTACGAATATGAAAAATTGTGGGTTAGGCCACTTTTGCGCTGACGGCCTCATTTATCATTCGCCAAAAATTTATTGTACAAGTGCAATGCATTAGTGAGGCTCATTTGCAGCATATGCACAAACAGCTTCTTGTACCAACGCAGCGTCTTCCTTTGGACTGGATAGTATGCCAACATCTGATCTTGAAGATCAATGCCCGACATAAAATTATTGTAATGGACGATTGCCATTGGTTTCATTACTTCAGATCCCCTTTTGGAAGTAGTCTCCATCATCTCACTACCATGTTCTGTAGAAATATACAGAACGTATCGCTTATCCCTCCATTTTCCGACATAAACGCCGTTTAAGAACAAGGATTTGTTTTCTCCTTTTTCCAGTGAAACAGAGCCAATTTCGACGTGATTATCTTTCCTGTTTTTTTTTAACGTTCCTGTGTAGTACGTCTGTCGATCTAGCAATTTCACAGCCAGGCCATAAGAATTGTAGTAATTATCCATATATACATGATGGCCACAGTCCAGTCTCTCTTCTAGTAGTTTGAACACAATCTTACTACTATGTCCTTGCCCTGATGTCTCCTCATTAGCACCGGCGTAAACTTGAAATTTTAAAACCGTACCATCTGGTTCTGCTAAAACATAGAGTTTAATGCCATATTTATGACGTTTGTTTTTTATGTATTGTCGGAACAGCAACCGACCGCGCCACAATACCATGGACTCATCCAATGATAGCTCTTTACCTGGACAATAAATAGTTTTCATTTTATTGATTGTACGGGATGTATTAGGAGACTAAGTGAAACACTGACTTCATAATTAAGACTGTACATTTATTGTATAAAGCATCGATTTAAATATCAGATAAAATGAGGTTACACATGACACATAATAAATGATGTAATTGCTTAGAATATTCTGGAATAACAATATACATATGTCGCAGTAAGATAGATGAAGCCGTAATATAGTTATATCCCTAGGGATATAATTATATACCGTAACATAGTTATACGAAAGCGATTCATTACTATCTCACTAGGAATATAGTTATAAAACCGTCCAAGTTTAGTGATATACTTATATTACTAGATTAAGTTAAGTGTTATAAATATATTACTTGATTAAGCTTAGTGAAATAGAAATCTACCATATATAATTAAATAAAACAATATTATATTGGTTTTATCTTTATTAATGTTTACGACCATCTGGTTCTTAGCGAGCGAGGACGGAGGATAAATAATACACTCTGCATATTTCACAAAGTTATATTAATTTATAACTCCACTAAAGGTGGCGCCTTATGACTACACACACCTTAGTTCCGCGGTCTTGAATAAGAAAGACAATAATCACAAAAAATCTTGCCCTTATATACTCCGTTGTGAACGAAACCATAGCGCGATTCAGCCGTATGGAACAACGCCATCTATCGAGCTTATGAATCAACTTTGACGCTACTATGGTTTCGTTCCTCAACATTTTACAAAATAAAAAATGTTATATTCAGACATACCGCCCACCAAGGACATCCATCTCAAAATGTCCTTTACTACCGCCCACCATTCAGGTACCAGGCCAGCAATCCAACAATTTAACAATGATAATGTCTCCAGTAGGAGCATTATCTACATACACTTAAAAATTTCTTAATAGATAACCCTTTGAACGCCACCGCCATGAACAGATGACAATTTTATGGTGACCATGGCGATCAAAGGCCCAAACACAATAGCACAAAAATACACTTGTTTAAAAATAACAACTTAATTTGCCACAGGCAATATACATACTTTACTAGTAGGTCTCTTTATAAGAGTGTTGTTAGTGCGCAATGTAACGACACGAGTAATTCCGTCTGGACCCGGATGTTTACTCTCAATTCTGCCTAACAACCACTTGCCTGGCGGCAAATCATCCTCTTTCACCAGCACAACATTACCAACCGATGGTTCAGGGATTTGGTGAGCCCACTTATGTCTCTGCAAAAATTGATTAAGATAATCCTGCGACCACCGTCGCCAAAAATCCTGCAACATTCGCTGATGAAGTTGCCATCTCCGTAAGCAAGATATATTACGTTTTTCATAATTTTCATCTGGAACAACTACCAGTGGTTCCCCAACCAAAAAATGACCCGGCGTTAAGATTGTTAAATTGTCCTGATCTGTCACAGAAGACAATGGTCTTGAATTGAGACAAGATTCAATTTGGGACAAAACCGTAGTCATCTCTTCAAACGTTAACGTACAGTTGCCAATAACTCGTTTGAGGTGGTATTTTGTCGATTTTATTCCTGCCTCCCAGAGACAACCAAAGTTAGGTGTATGAGGAGGGATAAAATTCCATTGGGTGCAGTTATTAGAAAGATATTCAGCTAGCTCGTCATTGACACTAGTTCTTTCTTTATTATATAAATAGAGCAATTCTCGGGCTGCGCCCACAAAATTTCTACCATTATCGCTATATATTTTGGCTACTCGACCTCGCCTGGCAACGAACCGCTTAAAGGCAGCTAGAAAACCCCTTGTACTTAAATCACTAACTAATTCTATGTGCACTGCTCTAGTGGACATACATATAAACAAAGCAATATACCCTTTATAAGACTTGTTACCACGACCTTTTGACAATCGTATATTTATAGGACCTGCATAGTCTACACCGCTAAATAGAAAGGGCTTATTCGGCGTGACTCTAACCGACGGCAATTGCCCCATAAGTTGTGTCCTGACCTTAGCGGCATAACGAGTACATTTGACACAATTTCTGACATATTTTTTAACTAATAACTTAATTCCTATAATCCAATATTTTGATCTTAAATACGTGGTCATTAGTTGTGGACCCCCATGTAGAGTTTTTTCGTGCGCGTCCGCTACAAGCAAAGCCGTTAAGAATGACACTTTAGGAATCAGAATAGGATGTTTGCGATCATAACTTAGCTGTGACATCTCTAATCTACCTCCTATTCTTATAATGCCGTGGCTATCAAGAAATATATTCAAAGATTTTAAACTACTGTTTTTGTTAATAAAATTGTTATTTCTATGTAATTCCTTTAACTCGTCTGCAAACTCCTCTTCTTGGCATTTTTTGATACATGTACACAATGACTTTTCTAACTCATCTTTACTCAACTGTTTACTGGAATCCTTAACTGTTCTATCCTTTTTAAACTTCAAAAATTTGCGACAATACGCTATTACCCGAATTAACCTAGACAACGATGAAAATCTATTCCAAAATGAAACATCTAGTGTAGAAGTATGGACCTTAACTTCCTCCAAGTGGGTAATATTATTTTTCAACCTTTTATATTCAATTGTTTCCTTTCTCAGAAATTCGGGACCATCCCACCAAATAGATGTTATGTTTAGTTCAGCAGGTGAAATACCGCGAGAAGCGCAGTCTGCTGGATTTTGTTTGGATGGTACATGACACCATTGTTGAGAATCTGAGATGGTCAAAACATGAGAAACTCTATTGGCAATAAACGTTTTCCAGCGACTCGGATGACCACTGAGCCAAGCTAGAACCACCTCACTGTCGGTCCACATATGCCAGTTTACTTTTGGTATGTCCATGATTCTACCTACTTCTGCAATTAGATTTGTTAGAAGAACAGCTCCACAAAGCTCTAATCTAGGGATGGATACCTGTTTAATAGGAGCTACCTTCGTTTTTGATGTCACTAACGACACATGAACATCAATCACCCTTGTCATCTATCACCCTAATATAAACTACCGCTGCATATGCTATTTTTGAAGCATCCGAAAACCCATGCAGCTCAGTCTTTACATTATTTGAACGAGTTTGCAGCCATCGAGGGATTTTTACATTCACCAAAGAATTTAAATCATTACGGTAAGTAATCCATTCCTTTAACAAATTTGTTGGAATTTCTATATCCCATTCTAAACCTGCTAACCATAACCTTTGTATGAATGCCTTTGCTACAATAATACTTGGTGCAAGCCAACCTAACGGGTCATACAAACGCGCAATGTCAGAAATCACTTTTCTTTTTGTCACCGGTGCTATCATTGGTTGAACCTTTACCGAATACTGAAAGGAGTCAGCGTGGGAATTCCAGGTAAGTCCTAGAATCTTTGTAATATTGTCCATTTCTATCTTTAACTCCTTATTCCTAATCCTTTCAGTTTCCTTTATCTTATCTAACAATTCCTTACTATTACTAATCCATTTTTGTAATTTAAAACCACACTTCGATAGGACTGTATTTATTTTGGTATATACATGAAACCCCTTTTCTATAGTTTCAGCCCCAGACATTAAATCATCCATGTAAAAATTATCATGAATAATTTTAGCTACTTCTGGATCGTCCTGACATTCATCCTCACCTGCCTGACGCAAGGCCCGAACGGCTAAATACGGTGCCGAGGCTGTACCAAAGGTAACGGTAAGTAATTCATATTCATCTATCTCCATTTCAGGACTATCTCTCCAGAGAATTCGCTGAAATATAGTATCCTTTCTGTCTACCCAAACCTGGCGGTACATTTTCTCTATATCCGCGCCTAAACATATGGGATGTTTTCGCCAACGCATGATAATGTGACGTAGCTCAGCCTGCAAAGTTGGCCCTACTAATAAATGGTCATTTAATGACATCCCGTTGCTTCCCTTGCAGGATGCATCAAACACGACACGAACTTTAGTCGTGGTCTTATCTGCTCTAACGACAGCGTGATGGGGTAAGTATATAGCTGCTTTATTGTTCTTATCATAACTAGGTACCTTTTTCATGTGATTTAAATGTTGGTATTCCTGTATAACCTTGATGTAATCTTTCTTTAAGTTAATATTCCGGTTAAGTTTTAACTCTAAACTATTTAATCTTTTTACAGCTATAGTTCTGGACTCACCGTGTCTTCTAAGAGAATCCCCATCTCGAAATGGTAAACGTACTATGTATCGACCGCTGTCATCTCGTCGTGTTGTTTCACTAAATATTTTTTCACATCGTTTCTCATTGTCTGTGAGCATCCTCTTCACTTCAGATGGTTCACTTTCTAATTCCCAAAACCTTTTTAGCATATCATCCATTTGAAGGGAAGCATGCATCACAGTCAAATGAGAACA
Organism: Catocala fraxini; assembly: GCA_930367265.1. NCBI lineage: Eukaryota > Metazoa > Arthropoda > Insecta > Lepidoptera > Erebidae > Catocala > Catocala fraxini. The sequence goes on from OV884045.1 coordinate 19,294,479, forward strand.
AACATTGGATGCATTGTCTATCTCAGAAACACCTGACAATATCCAACCTAGGGCGGTGTCCTGAGCTACTAGAGTACCGCTTGCATTCCTTTTTATGCCCGCCTGGATGACTTGGCTGTACACCTCAGCACCTAATAAAACGTCAATTTTATTAGGCCTGTAGTACTCTGGATCAGCCAAGTCATCCTCGGTCAGATCCACCCATTCTACCCTTTCTACTTTCGTAGGCGGCAGAAGAGCTGTGACTGACTTAAGGACGTAAGCATTGACTCCAATTCGTAAATCATAATTCCTTCTAGACCTTACAGTTATCGAGACTGTATATTTAGACAACACCCCGTTGTCCCCTCCTATACCTAATATGGTATTTTTTGTCGCAACCTTTTTTAGACCTAAGTACTGAACCATTGATTCAGTTATAAATGAACCCTGCGACCCTTGGTCTAACAAAGCTCTAACCACCTGATAGGTCCCATCTCTCGACTCAGCCTCAACCAGGGCTGTTGTTAATAAAACCGTTCTCCTATAATTACCTGTCGAAAGACACGAGACCAATGGTTTGCTTGATTCCTCCACCCGAGTGGTTTCCTTTCCAGTATATTCCTGCCTCATATTGCATGAAGCGGCCCCTGTATTTGTCATGGCCTCACCAACAGACCCAGAAACATCTGTTGGGTGTAACATTGAATGATGACGACGTTTACACACTTTGCATCTATTCCATGCTTTACAAGTTTTGGCAGTGTGATTGTCACGCAGACAGATAAAACACAAATCATGTTCCCTAACGAATGCACGTCGACGTTCGTTACACTGCGCACTAAACTTTGTACAATTGGATATTTTATGATCGTTGGATAAACAATAAGCACAATTTATAATTCGGGAATTCTTAATACATAGTATGGAAAGAGTGGTGAGTTTTATAATTCCTCTCTTTTTTCTTCAGCCCATCGGGCTGACCTTCATTTAAACATTCAAGTCCACGATACCGACTTGTCAAATAGTCATTAAATTCAATTAATGTGGGTAGCTTATCATTACATTCTGCTGATATCTTTAGCTCCCAGGCTTTCCGGGTTTCTTTATCTAATTTCTCACTAACAATATAAATTATAAGAATATCCCATGATGAAACATCTACACCTAAATTCTTAATAGTTTCCAAACAATCAGTTGTTGTGTTTAAAATTGACTTGACCTCAGAAGCAGACTCATTTAATAACTTTCTTTGATTTAATAACCTTTTCAATATATTGTTGGCTAAATATCTTTTGTTATTGTAAGTATTATTTAACTTTTCCCAAGCTAATTTATAGTTATCAGATGTTATACTTATGTGTTTTAATAATTGTTCTGCTTCTCCGGTCAAGTGGCCCTTTAAATAGTAGAACTTTTGACAGTCATCTAAGTTATTGTTTTCGTGTACTAAGCCAATATACAAGTCTCTGAAGCTGTTCCATTCAGAATATTTTCCTGAAAAGGATGTAATTTTAATTTCTGGTAACTTGACCTTAGTGGTAACTTTACTTTCTGAACTATTTGAGTTACACTTATTCCCTGAATTATTAATCTGAAGTAGCATATCCTTTAATTCCGTTTAATATTCTATATATAATTCTTCTACTTCCTCATACATGGAGTTTTTATAATAGTCTGAGCTATAGAGCTCGGCTTTCTTGACTTCACGAGTTAATTTTATATCATTGGCACTAAACACTGACCACTGCTTGTCCAAATTTTCTAACCTAGTTTCTAGATATGATATTGTGATACGGTCTTTAGGAGACTTTTTAAAGTTAATTCTGGCCTTTGATATTTTATCTTTGATATTATCTTGAACAGCTTCATATGATTCCATTTTAATTGAATATTAAACTATTACAATAGTCTAAGAAAACAATAAATAATTTATGGTTTGTCAATAATTCTTCAGCAACACAGTTCAAATATGCATCCCAAGTGTGGATTTTATAGAACAAGATTACACACAATATGACAGTTTGGTAATAAATAGAAAGAGCCACCAAGTGCCATATCCTTAAATTTTTCTAAGTGTTTGACTACCTTGCACATTAAATTCTATCAGAAATCGGGCATAGGTTCCCCGTGTAAACCACTTTTTGCTTAAAACTATGACAAGTCCTAAACTACTTTAAATTTAACACAAGTTAATTTACTCTTGACTTTAAAGTTCAAATTGCACTACTATTAATGTTTGAGCTGAATTTTTTTTGCAAGTTCAATGCTTCTAAGAAATAAGGTCCAAAGTACTTACAGTTTTTCCTTGCACTGTTGACACTTAACCAAACCGCACGCACACACAGATTTTGCACTATTACCATATAACGCGCACTCTCACTGATGCCGATTGCGCACACGCGAGTGTTGTTGTCGCAGCAGCGCCCTCTGGCGCGCAGCTCAGCTCCTCTGTTCGTTGAAATCCTTGGTCGTCACAGCGCCCTCTAGTGCTCAACGCTGCTTAGCTCCACCTCGCCCTCTAGTGCTTTCTATTGAAAGCTATGCCTCGCGCCCTCTGTCCGCCAACTTCTTGATTAAGCGCCTCCCGTCCGTTCAGCAAGCTTGCCGCTCCCCCACCAAGTGGCCTGCTCCCAGGCGCCCCACACTTGTGGAGTATTGCTCTGACCGTCAATCCGCCGGTCAGTCCTAACGTGACGGGTGATAATCCGGTATCACCACCGCAGACTACCAAATATACCGCTGAATCCGGCTCGAAGGACCAATGTTTACGACCATCTGGTTCTTAGCGAGCGAGGACGGAGGATAAATAATACACTCTGCATATTTCACAAAGTTATATTAATTTATAACTCCACTAAAGGTGGCGCCTTATGACTACACACACCTTAGTTCCGCGGTCTTGAATAAGAAAGACAATAATCACAAAAAATCTTGCCCTTATATACTCCGTTGTGAACGAAACCATAGCGCGATTCAGCCGTATGGAACAACGCCATCTATCGAGCTTATGAATCAACTTTGACGCTACTATGGTTTCGTTCCTCAACATTTTACAAAATAAAAAATGTTATAATCAGACAATTAAAAAATCAACTTTATGTATCCTGCAGTTAGTTACAATACTTTGTGACATTAACACGTATTAAAGTAATTTCAATTATAATTAAAACGATCATATTTTTGGAATTTAAACATTAACAATACAATTAAAACTAATCAAACATTAAAAATCTTTTAAAGCTAATCAACAGTTTTGAGATGTCTTTATTTCTTATCAACTAAGTTGAGATCTTGGTTTCTTTAAAAGTATTTTTTAATTTTTGTTCAGACAAGAAGAAGAATCATGACATCTAGAATTACATAGCACTGAATGCTTCTTACAGGCACATCTTTTAGTAGAACACTGTATATTCGATTTTTTACAGGAACATTTTAAATAACCTTGGCCACCAAAGCGCGACAATTTTTGGCATATTTCTCTCAGTGACAAGTTTTCATTTGGTATAGGATCATTCAAAGTAATGTTTGAAAGCTGTATTGCATTTCTGGGTAACCAGTCTTTCAGGATACCAACTGATGTTCCAATTTTATGACTTTCATTTCGCTTTTCTAAAACTTTTCCTAATACATTTTTTTGATCCAATGGTCCACGATCTATTTTTGGTATCTCTATAAGCACTGAAGATCCCACGCCAATGTCAGGAAATTTCTGTGATGAGTGGGTTTTCATTTTATGTGCGGCTTTTCTTAAGTTTTCAGCAGCTTTGTCTCTTTGGTCTTGAATGTTTTTTTCACTGTTGCATAAATAGCATAATAGTTGCGATCCGTAACCTTCATCACATGACGTTATTCCACAAATTACGTGAACGTTTCGTGCACAAGAGTAGCAAGAATGTGCTCCTGTACATTCTTTGCCGCAAACTACACATAAAAGTAAAATTTGTTCTGCTGGCGCTCCCGATGCCGATTGTTTCAAGTTAACAGACTCGACAGGCAAATCACGGTCGCACCGTACACCACATCTCCCTTCTTTTTTTTTAAAAAAAAAAAAAGAAAACATTGTACAATGGTTTTTTTTTTTTCTTATTAATTTATACAAGAGTATTACATAGAGCTTATATTAACAATAAAGTCTATATCTTTTTAATAAACATGATTACATAGATTACTAACAATAATATAGCTTAGTTCTATTCTTATGGACTATATCTAATTTATTGTTCTTCAAAATTTCCACGTTTGGTGGCAGATCCCTGACAACTTTATAAGGACCTGAATACAAGTCATCTAATTTATTACCTGTTTCATTTTTTACTAAAACTAAGTCATTTGCGCTATATGTAACAGGTTTAATATATCTATCGTAATTCGCTTTTCTTTGAATTTTGCTACTTAGTAAGTTTTCTCTCGCTTCTTTTTGTGAAAGCTGTATGCGGTATTTCAGTTCACATGGGTAGCTTTCATAATTATATATTGGTTCTACTAACTCTTTACATAAATTACTTGGCAGAATACATCTTTTACCAAACACTAATTCGTAAGGAGTAAACTTCGTTTCTGTATGTACTGAAGTATTATATGCAAAGCACCAAAAGGGAAGCCATTGACTCCAAGTCTCTGGGTGCTTATCAGTATGAATTCTAAGAAATGAATTTAAATGTTTGTGTGATACTTCTAACGCACCTATACTTTGATGATGATAGGCCGTAGAGTTTAATTGTTTAATTTGTAATAATTTACAAACGTCCTGAAATGTAGATGATATAAATTCCTTACCTCTATCAGTAGCTATTTCCTTGGGAACGCCATACCTGAGAATAAAATTATCTGGCACAACAATTACGCCTATTTTTTCGATACCAATAAAAACCTTACATACGACATGTTTTCCTACAGAACTGGTAAACTAAATAAACTAGGTCTCTATGACATATTTCAACAAATAATGGCTAGAATAAAAATCGACATGTCCATCTTTCCATATAATTACAGTACGAACACTATGAATAACAACCATCTTTCAAACCAGGAAATTGATGACAGAGAAAAACCGAGCAAACAGTTTTTTCTTTTACAATAGTTTACATATTCTCCACCAGAATATAGCTGGCCTCATTAATAAACGCGACAGTTTAATTATACATTTGGAAGAATTAGAGGCGAATAAGAAACCTATTGACATTATATGTATAACCGAACATTTCATGACATCGGATCAAGAAAGATTACTCAATATTCCAAACTTTTGTTTAGCAACAAGTTTTTCGAGGGATATAAAAAGGGGAGGTGCTTGCATTTTGACTAGAATAGGTCACCAATATACAATTCTAAAAAATAATTATTCCATTAAACATGTTATTGAATATTCTGCAATAGAACTTAGAGAACATGGTCTCATAATAATTTGTGTCTATAGAATACCTAATTCCAGCATGCATGTTTTTCTTATTCATTTAGATAATTTATTAAGACAACTATGTGATAATTCAAACAAAAAATGTATTATATGTGGTGACTTTAATATAGATATTAATAACAAAAATCGTCAAACACTAGAATTCGTGTATTTACTGCAAAGTCACAATCTTAAGTTAGAAATTAATAAACCCACTAGACTCTGTAGCAATACTTGCATTGATAACTTTGCACATAACATATACAATTGTAAGAGTGAAATACATGACTTCGGATTATCCGATCATACAGCACAAATACTGAAATGCCCTGTAAAAAAGACTTGTATGATTAAGCGATGGCATATAAAGAGACGTGACTACTCTAGAGAAAATTTGGAAAAATTTAAGAAATGTTTACAAAATCTAACATTCTCCAACATTTATGAAACCGATGACCCTAATGAAGCCTTTAATTATTTTTCAGATCTCTTTTTGTGTTTTTACGATTTATGCTTTCCTTTAATAAAAATAACAAAATACATAAAAAAAAGAACAAAATGGATATTAAAGGGGATCAAAATCTGTAGTAAAAGAAAAAGAATGTTGCTATGGGAATATAGGAAACATAAAACAATTAATCACAAGCACGCCTATAAAACATATTCAGCGAGATTAAAAAAAATTATATCTTGCACGCAAAAGTCTCAAAATAACTATTTTATAAAAACTGCACCAAATAAATCAAAGGCGAGTTGGTCCGTCATCAATTCAACAAAATCATATTTTCCTAAAGAACCTATAATTGAACTTTTGAGAAATAACGTTAGCATTACAAATCCTACTGCAATAGCAAATTATTTTAATGACTACTTTATTGATCAAACGCAGGAACAAATGACAAATGAATCATTTAATTCCAAAGAAGCTATATCATACCAAAGTCAATTCTTTCAATCTTGTAGCAGCTCTATGTTTCTTTATCCAACAGTGCCTACTGACATAGAAAAAGAAATAAACTCACTTAATAATACTCATAGTGTGGGTTATGATGGTGTAGCTACCAAGGTGGTTAAGTATGTCTCGAAGTCAATATCAAAGCATTTAAGTCATATCATTAACTTAAGCATAAGTAATGGTATCTTTCCAGAGAGGCTTAAAACTAGTGTAGTAATACCACTCTATAAAAAAGATGATAAACATGATGTCAAAAACTATAGGCCCATAGCACTAATACCTATATTTGCTAAAGTTTTCGAAAAGATTCTTTATAATGGTTTGAGTAGCTATCTTGAAAAACGCGAAATCTTGATAGACGAACAAAAAGGTTTCCGTAAAGGGAAAACTATAAACCTCGCTATACACGACTTAGTACAACATGTTATTACTAATATGGACAAAAGAACTCCGGTTTGTGCTATATTCATGGATATGAGCAAAGCTTTTGACCGTGTCCAGTATCATATACTACTACAGAAACTAAGTATGTATGGTGTGAGAGGTAAAGTTCTAGATCTTTTCTCATCCTACTTACGCAACAGAAAACAAGTTACGGAAGTCACTAGAATATGCTCTAAAACACTTCATGAGAAAAAATATGTGTCTGACATCAGAACTATCAATTGTGGCGTGCCACAAGGGAGTGTGCTAGGCCCACTATTGTTTTTAGTGTACATTAACGATCTTCCTAAGCATATCAAATACCCAATGGTCCTTTTTGCCGATGACAGCACAGTTGTCATAAAATGTGAGAATAGGGATGAATACGAAAACGAAATCAAACAAACATTACATAGTATAATACAATGGCTTACAAGTAATAAACTTAGAATAAATATAGAAAAAACTAAAATTATGCACTTTAATCAAAGAAAACAAATAGAAAATATTAATATTACCTACCACAATACAGTCATTTTACCTGCAACTGTAACCAAATTTCTAGGCATACATATCGATTCCAATCTATCATGGAAAACACACGCTGAAAATGTATGTGGAAGACTTAGTACATCAGCATATGCCCTTTATGAACTTTCGAGAATAGTAAATGGAGAGGTAGTGCTTACTGCTTACCATGGTCTTGTGGCATCTATACTTAGATACGGCATAATTTTTTGGGGCAACTCTGTCCTTAAAGACCTCGTTTTCAAAGCCCAAAAAAGATGCATAAGAGCAATCTGCAATATTGACAGTATGACTAGCTGCCAGCCTTATTTTAAACAATTAAATCTGCTAACATTTCCATCGCTGTATATTTACGAAGTAAACATTTTTGTAAAATGTAACTCTCATTTTTACAACCTAGCCTTTAAAAGTTATTATAGACAGTTGCGAGACAAAAATAAATTAGCGGTAGAAGTACCGTATGGCGCCACTGCCCTCATGAATAAGAGTTTTTTTGTCATGTCATCGCTTATTTATAATTAATTGCCAGATCACGTTAAAGCATTACCTGTATCACAGTTCAAGTTAAAACTGTTTAAATTCTTGATCAACAAGTGTTACTATGACATCCGTAATTACTTGCTTGACAATGTTAATATAACTTAATAGTTTTATAATTAATGAGTAATTTTTTTATATATATATTGACATACTAATTATTTGTAATATACCTATGACGAATATTCTATTACTATTAGTACAGTTCTATTGACATTTTGAAGTAAGTACTAAATTAAACTTGACATCTGTTTGTTATTGCATATTTAAAGCTGTTTGTGTATTATTTAAATTTAATTTTTTTTGTTTGCATGTAATAAATTTTTATTTTTAATTTTTACGTGATAATAATAAGTAACTGTTTTGTCATTTTTCAAAAATTGAAGCATTTGCACACCAAATGGTAATAATATGGTGAAACCCTAAAAATACTGTAAGACCTGTAAACTGACCTGTATTATGCAAATAAATGAATTATTATATTATTATTATTATTATATGTATGAACAAGTTATAATTTTTGCAATGCGTTTTGAATCAAATTTCCATTATAATTACAATTACATTACACCGTTACAGTTTATTTACGTAATACACATACTAATATTGAAAACACAATTGGCAAAAAAAAAAATATAATTACACAATATTAATTGTTACACAATGACAATTTTTTTGCAATAATTATGGATTGTATTCTACTGTACTCCCTTGGCGTCATTGCGGTAGCTACCAACAACACAATCTCTGCAGAAAGTCCTATGGTGGCACAGTAAAATACAATAACATAACGAAGTAATTACAGAGTTACACATACAAAATTTTTACATAGTTACACGTACACAATTATTACATGATTAGATATATATAATTAACTTGAATAAACGATTGCTTATTAATCAGATTACCATTACTGTTTAATATACAACTTTAGATGTTGACGGTGGTGGTAGAGTTTCCACCTTAATCGTAGGTAAGGCTGTCGAACTCACAACTACTTGTCTGCTTATCCATTTGCGTAAACTATTTTTGCACCTTCTAAGATTTATGCATCCCAACAAGAGGATTAATATGACTGTGATTGTCATAGTGACAAAGCTCAACGTATTTAATTTATTATGCACTTGCGTCATATTGGCAATATTCTCGTTGATAATTACATTTTCTTTAGTTTGGTTAGAACCCATTATGATGGTTATAATTCACACAAATTAACTGTACGGATATAGACGTAATAATGACAATTTTACAAGCAATAAATTATTAATTTAGCTGTACGTAAGTGACCTAGTTACGATAATTTACAGAGTATGCATAATCGTTTCGCAAGAATTTTATTAGCTTTTTGCTTACGCGCCCAGATTTTGTAATATAATGGTTTGTACTGGTTTCGTCTGTCTGAAATGTTACTTTTTAATTTGACTTTTGACTAATTTGTTTGGCGCTATTATTAGTTGTTTGCATTTGTTCTTCGTTCTCTATCAATATATATTGGCCCGTCTGTTTGGCAATTGTATACAGAATACTTTGTTACCTCTACTAATGACACGGTACGGTCCGAGGTAAGGGGGTTGTAGCGGTTTCCGTACTGCGTCATTTCTTAAAAATGCATTGTCACATGTATGCAAATCTTTATGAACAAATATATTTCTCTTTGATTTGTTTTCTCTGCTAATAGGTTTCAATTCGCTTATGATTTATTTTAGTTTACTAACATAAGTATGTTCAACACATGGTTTAATGCAACTATTGTCAAAAAAATCTCCTGGCAGCTTAATATTGGTGCCATACAACATTTGTGCTGCGGTTACGCCTGTTTCATTTCTAACAGATGTACGTAATCCCAACATTACTGTGGCTAATTCATCAACCCAAGATTTACAGTTTAGTCTCGCCATCAATGCGGATTTTAATGACCTATGCCAACGTTCTACAATACCGTTGCATTGAGGGTGGTATGGGATTGTACGTGATTTTTGTATTCCCATTAATGACATTAATTGTTTGAATAAGTTACTTTCAAATTGACGACCTTGATCAGTTGTGATTTTATTTACGCAACCAAAACGACTGATCCAACTTTCATATAATGTTTTAGCTACTGTTTTCACGGTTATCTCCTTTGTGGGAAAAGCTTCAGGCCAACGAGTATACCTGTCTATTATTGTTAAGCAATATCTAAAGCCGTCGAGTGAGGTTGGTAAAGGTCCTATGATATCTATGTGAATTTGCTCAATGCGTTGCATATATTTGAATTTACCTAATTCCGATACAGTAATTCTTTGAATTTTTGATTTCTAACAATTTATGCATTTTTTAGCCCATATGTTTACATCCTTGTTCATGTTTAGCCAAAAGTATCTATCTCTATCCATTTTTCTAGTTTGTTTGATGCCAGGGTGACTTAAATTAAATTATGCAAGGAGTCGAAAGCTAAACGTCTAAAATTTTCTGGTAAGTATGGACGTGCCTTATCTGTACTAATTTCGCAAACAACATGTCTATCGCTACCTGGTACTGTGATACGTTTTAATACAATGTTATCATGTTGCTCCGCTAGCATTTTTGCAAGCTGTTCATCGGTTTCCTGCGCTAAGGCAAGTTCTGAGAAATCTAACACTGTGGGACATGAAATTGTTTCTATTCTAGATAATGTTTCTGCAACTATATTATCATTTCCGCTAGTGTGTCTAATGTCTGTATAAAATTCACTTTAAACATAATTTGTCTAGCTCTTCGTGCTGTTTCTCTATTTGTGCCTATTTTACTAAATGCAAAAGTAAGAGGTTTGTGGTGTGTAACTATGATTAATTCGCGACCTTCAATTAAATTTCTAAAGTGAATTATGGCTACTATATTTACTTTGTGCTTCTGTTAGTTTTTTGGAAAAATATCCTAAGGGTTTCCATTCGTTATTATGTTTTTGCTGTAATACTGCACCTACACATGTTTCAGAAGCATCAGTCATTAGAGATAATTGTCTATCTGGTAATGGATAAGATAATAAGACTGCGTTTTTAAGATCCTGTTTACATTTTTCAAAGTTATGTTCTGCCTCTTTAGTCCAATTAATTATACTTTTGCCTTTACGTTTATAATAATAATTTATAATTTATAATTAATTATTTTAATAATTTAATAATTTATTAGAGTTATCTAAATATTTATTTAATACCGATTCGTGTTTAGCGCAATGTGGTATGTACGATCTATAAAAGTTAAGCATACCTAAGAATCTTCTAAGTTCTTCGACAGTGTTTGGTTTTGGAAAATCGATTATCGCCTGTACTTTATTTTCAAGGGGTCTAATACCTTCGGTAGATACTTCGTAGCCTAAAAATTCTAATTTTTCTTTGCCAAAACTACATTTTGAGAAGTTAATTGTGATACCATACTCATTAAATCTTTGAAAAACCTTTTCTAAATGTTGTCTATGTTCAGTTTCGTTTTCTGATGCGATAATTGTATCATCAGCAAAATTAAATAGAAAATCTAATCCTTGCAGTACAGTGTGGTCCATAAAACACTGAAAGATTTGTGCAGCATTGCGTAAACCGGCATGCGCACAAACTCATACAAACCAAAAGGTGTAATAACTGCTGTCTTTTCAATGTCACTTTCTGCTACCGGTATAAAATTATAAGCTCTATTTATATCTAGCTTTGAAAAGATTTTCTTATTAACTAGGCTATAAGTAAAATCATGAAGATGCGGTATAGGATATCTATCTGGTTTTGTTATGGAATTTAAACGTCTATAATCCCCACAAGGTCTAATGTTGCCGTCTTTCTTTGGTACTATATGCAAGGGACTTGCCCAAGCACTACAGCTCGGTCTACAGATCCCTAGCTCCTGCATGATTCTAAATTCATTTTTGGTTTTTAACATACCTGTCGGGTGGTAACGGTCTGGCTCTCGCGTGCACTGGGGGTCCTGTTGTCTCAATATGATGGTATGTGCCATGCTTAGGTATTTCTTTGTACGAGATAGGCTTGGTTAAATCTAGAAATTTATTTAACACATCATAGTAAAGGCAATTATCAAGAATGGTTTTTACAGTGGGCTCCTTAGAATTAGAAATGTTACCTTTTACATTTAAATTGGTTATCTGATCGATTAACCTTCGTCCATTCAAGTCAATTAGCAGCTTATAATTAGCTAAGAAGTCAGCTCCTAATATTGGTTGCTGTACGTCCGCTAATATGAATAACCATTTGAAAACTCGTCTAAGTACTCTTTCAGAGTGGAGGCGGGCGCGGGTGCTAGCGCGGGCGCGTGTAATTCAAAATGTATGCAGACGCCATTTGCGTTCACAGTGCTCCTGCGACCCGCGCGTCTTCATGCGGCGGGCGCGGGCGCGGGTCGCGCGGGAGTTTCTAATGGCTCAGTCCGCCCGTATCGTTCACAGTGATATATAGCGTCTGTTAGGTGACTACGCTTGTGGTTCTAAACCATTTTGATTCACCCGCCGAAGCGTCGTCAATCGTCATGGATATCAATACGGAAGAATTTATATCTGCAGTACAACATCGCACTGCTATTTGGCAAAGCAAACATCTGCAACATTTAAATAGGGCAGCAATAAATAAATTATGGGAAGAAATAAAACAATTGTTTCCTGGAAGTAACGGTTAGTTTATTTTCATATAATAGTTAAAATTACAGATTATAACTTTAGAGAAGGTAGATATGTACGTGCTAGTTTAATGTGCAGGTAGGTAGGTACTAACAAACAACAAATTAATCTACCTACCAACATGAAATAATAATATGTTTAAACTGGAAAATTAATAGTTATGTTCACAAAAGTAATTCATAAACTTGTCACGAATTATTTTTGCTTGTCTTGTAGGATTTCTATCAGAGTTACGCATTACATTTTGCATGTTACTATGGTTGTTTTCGGCTGTAGCCCAGGTATGACAATCTGGATCAGCGTCACCATCTAAGTCTAGTATAATATTATGTAATAAACATGTTGTTTTAATAATCAAGCAAGCGTTCTCTCGACTGGTTTCAATAGATTTTTGTAATATCCTCCATTTCGTGCTTAGAATACCGTATGCACATTCAATTGTTTGCCGCGCTGTAGATAATCTTCTGTTAAATACTCTTCTTTGCACGTTCAATGTGCTACGTGGAAAGGGTCTTAACAAATAATTTTTCAATGAATACGCTTCATCAGCTACGAGCACGTAAGGGGCAACTATGTTAGAATGTGGTAACTTTTCTGGTTTTGAAATGATGTATTTATTTTCCTCTATTAAATGTCGCAAAGCAGAAGCATGAAAAGTACCACCATCGCTTTGTTTTCCTCGTCCACCCACTTCAATTGCAATAAATTTCCTTTTCGCATCGGCTACTCCTTGAAGTACTATCGAATAAAAAATTTTATAATTAAAATCAAGAGATCACTATTCTTTTGTTTTTTAATTCGACAGTGCTTTCCATCTAGACTGCCTATGCAATTAGGAAAATTCCAAAGTCTATAATAATCTTCCGCTACCATTTTTAATTGTAGTTCAGTAGGAGGAGGTATGTGAATACCTACTAACTCATTCCATATTGCCATACATGTCTCATGGACTAAAGTTGAAATGGTACTTACACCTATTCTAAAACTGTGTGACAGTGCTGTAAAAGACATGCCAGTAGACAAAAATTTGTAACAAAGTATTAAACACAAATTATTTTCAGATAAACAGCTGCGAATAAAATGGACAAATTTAAGGGACTTTTCGTAAAGAACTAAAGAAGTTTCCACATGCACGTTTAGGTGATCCAGGTGATACTCTGCAGTCCACTTGGCCTTATTTTCAACAAATGTTATTTATTAAAGATGATTTAACTGCTGAACAATCTTCCGGAAATTTGGATGCAGTAACACACGACATTTCACAAGACCATGCCGATACAGATGACTCTAGTATAATAACTGATGTCACTAATACAGTATCTCAATCGAGTTCAGGAAGCAAAAAGCGTAAGTGTGCTTCTGATTACAGAGAGCAATTTATTGAACTCGAAAATAAAAAAATTGAGTTACTTCAAATGAAAATTTCGCAAGCAACCACATCTTCTAATGATGGTGAAGAGAAATGTGAAGATTATTATTTCTTTAAAAGTCTCATTCCACAAATGAAAGCATTTCCGCCATTACAAAAACTGCGAGTAAAGAACAAAATGATGTAATTATTAATGGAAGAGACGGAAAAATTGGAGTACGAAAGACAATATGACTCATATGGCTATAATACCCAAGGCAACGTGGATTTCAACCCTTATCACAACATGGATAGACAATAATTAATTAACTACTCCATAAACGTAATTTTTCGACTGATTTATAGATTTTAATTTAGAATAAATGAATATTAGTGATTAAAACAAATATTGTTTCTGAAGTGTCGGGAGTAATAAATAAAAGGACGTCCACTTGTAGCGAGCGTATATTGCGAACTGAGCGGTTACAATGATGTAGGCTTATTTATACGTGATCTTACTTACTAAGTTTCTTATGTGGGTAAACCCAAATATATTACAATCCTCCACCTTAAATAATGCATATCCTAAATTATATAAAACTATAATAAACAAAATATTAACCTTAACATTAATTTTTAATTAAATTAAATTAAATTAACTATTTAATATGTTACAACTGTTTACAACATTCTAACAAACATAAATGAAATAGGAACTTAGTCTTCAAAAGCTACCTACCAGTATAACTTCACTCAAAAAAAATAAGTGAAATAAGTAAGAACTAAATGTTTAACTATCACAATATTGGGGCGGTCTTTTTAAGCGACACGCCCGTACAGGACGGGGGCGGACTACTTCTGGAACAGCATCCTCGGATTGGGAAACTATCACCCGCTCCTCAAGACTGGGTACATTACTGAGAGGTACTGACCCAGAAGCAGATGTAGACGGCAACTCAACGGTAGTCGCGGTTCGAACCGGACTGAACTCCCTCACGCTCCGAGGGCTCCGAGTCTCTCCGGGGACTGAAACTGGCTTCGTCACCTCGGAATTGTCGGGACGTTCCACATCAAGAGAACTCCGTTCTGATGTGCTCGTCGGACAAATCAATGAGCTTCGCGATCGCTGTCTTAACTGGTCAATATGTCTATGGCTTTCTTTGCCTGAACAGTCCATAACTTTATAATCTGTAGTACCCATTTTATCTACTACCTGCCCCGGACTCCATTTTTCATTTCCCCTATATTGTCTCATCCATACTTCCTCTCCTATCTCTAAAGAACGTTTGACGTCTGTTCCTGCTTTCTGTTGTCGTTCCTGAGCCTTCCTGACTTTATTTTCTATATTTGGTTTTAATGCATCTAATTTGGTACGTAAATTCCTACCTAGCATCAATGTGGCTGGACTTTCCCCTGTTGAACAGTGCTCCGTATTACGGTAATGCAAAAGGAAAGTATTTAAAAATAAATTAATGTTTTCTTTTTGTTTAATAGCTTTTTTAATAATTCTTTTAACCGTACGCACTGCGTTTTCTGCAGCCCCATTCGACGCTGGGTGGTACGGAGCAGAAAAAACGTGATCTACACCCTGACTAGCCAAAAAGTCTGCCATTTCCTTGCTCGTGAAAGGTGGTCCGTTATCTGAGACTATTTGTCTCGGTAAACCCCATCTAGAAAAAACTTCGGTAAGCTTTTCAATCGTAGAACTAGCCGCCGTACTAGGCACAGGAAATACTTCTAACCATTTAGTTTTAGCGTCAACCATAATTAAATACATTTTTCCGAAAATAGGCCCTAGAAAATCAAGATGCACCCTCGCCCACGGTCTAGAAGGCCAGGGCCACGGCGTGACCGCGTGCCGCTGCGGCGCGTCCGCCTCCCCCGCGCACACCGAGCACTCCCTGCACGTAGCCTCAATCGCCTCGTCTATGCCCGGCCACCACACATAACTCCTAGCTGACGCCTTCGTCTTAACTATGCCCATATGAGGTTCATGTAATTCCTGTAGTACCCTGGCTCGACTACTTGCAGGAATCACTACCCTGTGCCCCCACATCACGCAGCCTAGCTCCTCGTACAGTTCCTTACGACGGTTAAAATACGGCTGTAATTCTCGAATATCATTATCTGTTGGCCACATATCACGAATATAATTTAAAACCCTACCTAACATTAGATCTACCATAGTTTGTTGTTTAATTGTATTATAATCTAATAACAAAGCATTCTGTGCAAAATGTAAAAATGTTTGCTCAGGGACCCGCAGTGATTCATCGCTACTGCACGGAACCGGCAGTCTCGACAGCCCATCCGCGCCGTTTTGTTTCGTATTTACATATTCAATATCGTACGTATAAGCCGATAAAATAATTGCCCAGCGCTGTAATCTACTCGCGGCCATCGCTGGTACACCGTGTTTTGGACCAAATATACTTACTAAGGGTTTGTGGTCGGTTCGCAAGGTAAAACGTCGACCATAAACATACTGATGTAATTTTTGTAAACAAAATACGATAGCTAACGCTTCCCGATCTATTTGTGAATAATGTTTCTCGGCGTTATTCAACGCGCGTGACACATACACTACCGGGCGGTCGCGGCCGTCGGCGCCCAGCTGTGTGAGTACACCGCCTATGCCCCGCGCGCTCGCGTCGCATGTCAACACTAACGGCTTGTTTGGATCATAATGAGCTAATACCTCTGCGCCTACTAATATTTTTTTAACTATTGCAAACGCCCTTTCACACTCCGCACTCCATCTCCAATTGACCTCTTTTTTTAAAAGTTCATACAGTGGTGACAAAATAGTACTCAAATTCTTAACAAATTTAGCATAAAAATTAACTAACCCTAAAAAGGAACGCAACTCTGAAATATCTCTTGGCCTGGGAATTTTATTTATTGCTTTTATTTTATTTGAATCTACTTTAATCCCATCTTTGGATATGATATAACCTAAGTATTTGACTTCGTCAACCATAAATAAACATTTACTCCTTTTTAGCTTCATACCGTGACTCTGTAACCGCTGGAACACTTTTTCTAACGTTCCTAAGTGATTATCCTGTGTTCCCGCCGTTCCGATGATGATATCATCTAAAAATACTTCTACCCCCGGAATATCACTAAGTAAATTCGACATAATACGCTGGAAGATGCCCGGACTAGAAGACAACCCAAACACAAGTCTATTGTACTTAAAAAGACCTCGATGTGTGTTTATTACAGTTAAATCTTTAGTGTTATCCAATTCAACCTGGTTGTAAGCAAGGGACAAATCAATTTTTGAGAAATGACTAGCACCGTTTAAACTCACTAACAAGTCATCTATCTTGGGTAACGGATATCTATCGACCAGTAAGACAGGATTTAAAGTTATTTTGTAATCAGCACAGATACGGAGTCCTCCGTCCGCTTTACGTACCGGTACCAAAGGCGTCGCCCAGTCCGAGCACTCGACGGGCTCGATGATGCCCGCGCGCAACATGGCGTCCAACTCCGCGTCGACCTGACCCCTCAGAGCGTAAGGCAGCGGCCGCGCGCGGCAAAACAACGGTCTCGCGCCCTCCCGCAGCCGGAGCGTTGCCTTGCCGCCCGTGTACCGCCCCAGTCCCTCGCTGAACAATTCTTTATACCTGTTCAACAAACAATCGACAGTATCAGACATTTTGTGTACACTATGGTTAATCTCTTGTTGAAATGGAGGTATTTTAATACCCAATTCTATTAACCATTGCCTGCCCAGTAAGGAAGTTGTACCCCCGTCTATCACAAACAGTTCTAGATATTTTATTTTATCTTTGTATTGAACTTTCGGTTTTATAACCCCAAGTGGTCTTATGTTGCTACCATAATAAAATTTTAACACCAAATTAAATGGTTCAATTACTCTATTGTTAAAAAGTTTATCATATGTTTTCTTACTGATGCAAGAAATTGCCGAGCCTGTGTCTAGCTCCATTTTTAATGTTTTATCATCAATCAGTAATGATAAACTCACCGGGTTGTAGTCGCTCAAACATAGTTGATGAAGTTCTTCCTCAAGCTCGTCCGAACTGGAGTCTCCCGCTCCTGCCCTCGGATGGTCGCTTGTGGTGGCATCGACGTGGTTCACTCCGCGCCTCTTCCCTCTGCCCCTGTTCGCCTCCGTCCGCGGACAAACACGCCTCAAATGTCCGCTTTGTTTGCATTTGCTACAAACAAAGTGCTTATAGCGGCACTCCTCCTTGCTGTGTCCGCGCCAGCCGCACGCCGTGCAGCCCCCCGCGCCCTTTTCGTTGTCCCGCGCCGCACGCCCGTGGTTCGGTCGTCGGTCCGCTGCATGGTCCGCAAACTGACTGCGCCCACGCTTTTCCCGCAACGTGTTCACGATTGCCGATGCCTCCGCCGTCGCTTTCTGCTCCACGACTGCCGCATCCCGCTCGGCCGCCTCCAGCCCAACCGCCAATTTGACTGCTCCTGAGTACGTCAAATTGTCTTCCGCAAACAACCTTTGCCTGATGACGTCACTCCTCACTCCGCATACGAACTGGTCACGCAAATTCTCCTCCAAATTTGCACCAAACTCACAAGTTTTCGAGAGTTTCTTTAACTCGGTCAGATATTGTGTTACACTTTCATCGTCTTTCTGTCTTCTTTGTCTGAACCGATACCGTTCCGCCATGACCGCAGGTTTCGGTTGTAAGTGATTTTTCAAAATTGTAACGGCCTGTTCGTACGTTATATCCACTGGTTTCCTTGGATTGCACAGTGTGCTCAGCAATTCGTACGTCTCATCACCCACGCCCGTGATCAGCATCGGCAGCCACATGTCCTTCTCGACCTTATTGACCTTGAAGTACATCTGCAACTGCTCCTCGTACAAAGTCCAGTTGCCTGACTTCACATCAAACTCGCGAATCTTTCCGACTTTGCCGACCGACATTTTCCTCGAATAATAGCAAACGAACTTCGATGATTATTATAACGCACAAATAGTGATCCTCGTCGCCACTGAAGTGTCGGGAGTAATAAATAAAAGGACGTCCACTTGTAGCGAGCGTATATTGCGAACTGAGCGGTTACAATGATGTAGGCTTATTTATACGTGATCTTACTTACTAAGTTTCTTATGTGGGTAAACCCAAATATATTACAGTTTCGATATGGAAACATGCACTTACACTTACCTTATTGTTATAAGCAGCTTCTCTTCAGGTTTTACACTTTTTCTAAAATTGGTGTCAATCTTGACTAAGCATGGTGAGATCTTATTTAATATGTAGTCAAAAGTGTGTAATGACATTCTCGTGTATTCAAAGAATTTATCGGGATACGTCCGTAAATCAGCGTATAATACATAAAATTCTCCAAACTTTTCTCTTCCTTTATTTAAATCGTGTGTGCCAAACTTCATATATTGCAATTTCCATTTCAAGTATGAATTTTCCATTAATAAAAGCAAGTCTTCATCCATGTCTTCTAAATACGTAGCAAAGTTTGAGAACGACCAAACACATGTGCAATGACACTCGTAGCTCGTTCGGCACTGTGAATACGCAGACGCCAAGACCCGAGCGCCCGCGCCCGCCCCCGCCGCCGCTAGTGCAGTCTGATTGAGCACAAGACCTAACTGTAAAACATAAAATGCGTACCATATGTACTTATTTCCGTGCCATTGGCAACATACAGTTTATATTTATCACTTCTTACGCTCCTCTGTTTATGCACGACTTTTCGAGGTAACACTGATACGTTAGCACCACTATCTATCAAGATGTTTAAGCCCGTTCTTCTATCCATGACGCTAAGACGGTAATTGGACAGCAGGCGGCCGCAGCCTCCCGTCGCAGACTGCACCGACTCTAGTTTACCGCCTGGTTCACCTTCTTACTCCAATTGCATGGGTCGACGCATCTGTTAGCCTTGTAATGGAAGTAGCATAGGCAATTCGGATCCTCCGGTGTGCGAGTGCTACTACGTGATCTTGACCTTGACCTTGGTGGAAATCGTCTCCTATTATAACCTCGTCTATTGTAATTCATAGATCTTGCTTCCAATTTCTCTAGTCGATCGCCCAACTTGCTAATCTCGGCTATAATATTCTCGTTGCCGCATGTAGTTGATTGTTGCCGAATGCTTGAAATACTTGATATTGGTGTCAAAGTTTCCATGACCTTGTCTGCTACCGATGCACGAGTCTCCATGTCCTTCGCGCCTGCTACAGCTAGTACACTTGTTACAGACGATGGCAGGTGGTTTTGCCATAAAATTGACAGAGTTTCGTCCGTTAGTCGTCCTCTAGCCAGATCTTGCATTCTGCGCATTAGCTGTGATGGCTTTTGATCGCCTAAGTCCATGTCACTGATGACTTTTTTATTTGACGGTCTTCTGATTCTTCGTATATTAATATCAGTTTCTGTTTCAAAGTCTCGTATTTCTTGGTTTCTGGCGGGTTTAGCAGTATGTCAGTGACTTGTTCTATAGTGTCTTGACTCAATTTGGAAATTACAACCTGATATTTTGCTTCATCAGACACTTTTTGAGGGTATAGAACTGCTTCTGCCTGTATGTACATATTTGAAATCGGAGTATTCGTTAAAAAGCATTTATACATTTTTCAAAAAGTAAGTGACTATAAAAAATATTCTATACGAGACCCCAGTAAACTACAGTATAACATGATATCAACTACTCTGCATAAAAGAAATAGCAGTTGTATGAGCATACAAGTATTTAACAAAATACCAAAAAGTATACGAGAATTGCCTCTGACACAATTCATATATACATTAAAGCAATGGCTCACAAATAAATGCTTTTACACACTTGCTGAATTTATGTTATGTAAAGATAAATAAGTATTTGTTAGTGTCAAAAACTCACACTTATGTAGAAACTGTTGTAATCTCAATTAATCTAGTTGTGTTATTATTTGTATAGCTATGCTCATAATAATACATACAAATACATATATAACGCAGCATAAGGTCCAGCAGGGTTTTTAAAAGCTGTGACGACAGCAGAGCTGACGTCACTATTCTCAATAGATGGATCACTCATTGCAAATAATGAAAGTAATGAAACACGCTTTTGATGATAAACACTTATAATTCTTAAGCACAGTCTTAATCTTAACTATGTAAAGCAACACAGTAAAAAACAATATTAAATTTAGTACTCACAAGATTACAATTTTATGAACAGCTCTTGCCTCCGTGAGAACTCGTAATAGAATGCTTGACTTTACAACGCCAAACGCGTTCAAGATGGCGGGCGTTGAGAGGTCAATACACAATCACAATATTTCACTATTATTTTGACAAACACTTCCTTAATAGCTAATTTAATTACGTTACTTCTTTACAAAAATCAACAGACCGCTTTTAATATTTAGACCGTTTTAATTTCAGTTCAAATGCTTTAATAAACGACTCAAACAGAGTCAAACACTCTGCAATTTAATCTTGAACTTGAAAGTATTCGAATTATATTAAACTCAACAAAAATGTCTAGAAAACAATTCGTTATTGCTTAAAAATCAAGTTATGAATTTAGCAATTGCTTAATTACTTCAAAACGAATGTTTAAATTATAATGAGTAATAGTTTGTCGTCTCAACCAACAACAAACCATTACAACTCTTATTTTAAGCAATAACTGGTAAGACTCGCATAAACAATGTGGTAATCATTGAAATAATCTTAGTAAATAAATAGAGACCTGATTATGATTAAAAGTCAATAAGCGGCAAATAGATGCATTAAAATAATCGGTTATACGGACTTGCGCCGACACATTCGAATTACTTTGAACTCAACAAAAATATCTAGAAATCAACTCGTTATTGCTTAAAAATCAAGTTATGAATTTAGCAGTTGCTCAATTACTTCAAAATGAATGTTTAAATTATAATGAGTAATAGTTTGTCATCTCGAACAACAACAAACCATTACAACTCTTATTTAAGCAATAACTGGTAAAACTGGCATAAACGATGTGGTAATCATGAAGTAATCTTAGTAAATAAATAGAGATCCGACCATAAGTCAATTATCTGTAAAATGATGTATTAAAATAATTAGTTATGTGGTCTTGCGCCGACATATATGTACTATAATGTGCAAATGTATAAAAATAATAGACTTAATAATGTAATGTAAATAATGATTTTATAAATATGTTTTCGTTATAATTTATTTAATGTAATTTAATTAATTCATGACATAAATTAAGGACAAAATTTATTTTTATTTCATACAGTATTAATGTTATCTAGTATTCACATATTGTTAATCTTAAATATTAATTTTGCATACGGTTAGACATGCTGTGCTTATTTTATTATTTAAACATCCTTGTAACCATGTTTCTAGCAAATAAAGATTATTATTATTATGAACCATGTTCGAGGCGACTTTTTCCAAAATTCAGGAATTCTTGCCGTTACCGATATTGATGATAAATGGTACTCTTCGACTTTAGCTTTATCTTCGGACGCCATTTTGATTACGGATTACAAATATTGCAATCAAAATTATTTAATATTTATGCGCGACACTACCGACGTTAAACTGGAGTCGTCTGTTTTATTTAGTTATAACTCGAGCACACACAACGATTCACTAATTTAACGTCTATCTTGCACTACTGTTCAAAGTCACTTTTGTTACGGGTAAAGTTCACAATTATTCACAGGAAACGTCTGGTGGTCACCACTTATTGTAGCTAGTTGTTACTTGTTGAAACTATGTGTTTATGCGTGTTCGAGTGTCCAGGGTTGTGTGCTGGGAGATAAATTAAAGTCACAAGGCCGATTGACTGAGAATGTATATATTACATTAAGTAGTTACAATAATACAAGTATCGCGTATGTCGCGTGTGTCGGTAGTGCGCGGTACGGAACGACTGGCGTGACAAGTTATAAGAACGTCACACTACACAATTTGATGTGTCAGCACAGCCACTACAATGCTTTAAGCATCCCGAGTCACAATACGTCTGCCTTTAGAGGCAGTTATAAATACGCGGCTACACGATGTTGGAATGACCTCCCTCCACCCCTTCGTAAGTTGAAAACTATTGCCAACTTAAAAGTAAATATGAAAAGACATCTTTTAAATTCACAAAAATCCTCTTAAATAGCCTGCCTTTTAAAATAATAAGTAATTAATATACCTACTTAAATAATTATGATATTGAAGTATTTTTTATATTAACTTTTTTGTTTTTTTTTATTATTTATTTTAAGCACACATAATTTTTACTACATAATCAATAATTATAATTATATTATACAATATTATGTTTCAATAAGATTTCTTGAATTCTTATAAAAAACACTGTACAAAAATTGCTTATTTGCTCCACACTCAAACGCACTACATATGTATACATCGGTCACCAAGGTGTTGCTGAAAATCAGCGCTGTTTCGCTTATGCGGATACAGCTTCGGGCTGAGCAACATATTTTTTTGACAGACACTGCGACGCACACTGTATACGCTTTTTTTTTTAATTTTAATTTTTTATCGTGGTGGAATGCCTGGCGCCTACCCCTCCGCGGGGGCGGGCGGAGGGATTATGTCGGACTCGCCGGGGTAAAAGAAAGATGTTGAAAAGATAAAGGACCTCCCGGAATACCGACTAAACCTACCACGGTGTTCCTCGACAAAAACACTATCGACGGGGCCGCGCAAATCACTTGCGCATGCGGTCGCGACCCCGCTGAGGTTTCGGCCCGCCTTATGAAACGGCAGGCCACTACACGAACAGACCTACCCAAAGGCACTGACTCACTTTAAACCCTACTGCCCATATTTTTATTATAATATTATTGTATTTTAAATTGTCTTTTAGTTTTGGTCTACTGTCCCATTGTCTTTTTTTCACTGTCTAACTGTATACTACGTATATGCTGTCTGCAGTATGTGTTGTGTGTTTTCCTGTCAAAATAAATGTATTTTCTTTCTTTCTTTCTTCTTTCACATACCTTCGCGATCCTGCTTCTCGCAGAACCCCTTCCAGCTTTGTACCTGAGCCTCTTTTATTGCAGCCTGGTACTTTGCCCGTTCCTCCAGGTACTCCTGCACCACCTTCAGACTCCGGACCGGTGCGGCACACATCGAATTCTCCTCTTCCTGGTGTCGCCGTTTCGCTTCAGCCCGGCGAGTTCTTCAAACCACCATGGCACAGAAAATTTGTCTGAATTTTTCTTTTGAGGAATTGCGTGTGTACATGCTTTTGTGTATGTGACCGTGATGTGTTCGATTTCTTGTGTAGTGTTTATGTTCTTTATAGTGTCCCTGTTTAGTGTAGTGTTCAGCAGTAATTTCCATTTTGGAATCTAATTCCTCAATTTGCCTTCCCCGTGTTATGTGTGTGTAGTCCTGTGTACTGTATGTCCTTTGGACTTGTGTAGATTACTTTTGAATTCTAAGGCATTGTGGTCAGAACCCGTCAGGTCTTCTAGCACCCGCCAGTCGTCCACCAGCCCGAGGATATCCGTTGAGCATGCCGTAATGTCGACATAGCTCGTCAGGTGCCGCTTCCCTCGGATTACGTCGAAGGTGGGAGTTTCCTCTTGGTTCAGGACGTGTAGGCCGAGCTCGTCGAGGGCCCCCAGCAACGCTTTGCCCCTGCTGTCAGTCGATGGTCCTCCCCACCAGATACTCCTGGCATTGACGTCTCCGCCGATAATGATGTTGGTGGCTTTCCCTACCTTCCTCAGATGGTCGAGGTAGGGCTCTATGGGTTTATCCGGCTCAAAGTAGAGCGATGCCAGCGTGATCTCCCAGGCACCAGTACGGATCCCCACTACTACGATGTTATTGGTGGTGAGTTCTGGGTACTGTATAACGCTAAGTCTAGCGTCGAAGACGGCAATTGCCGCCTTAACAGTACCCTCCCCGATCCTGATGTTCTGGAAGACCCTTACGCCCCGGACACCGCTCATACTTTTACTGCCGCCCACGTACGGCTCTTGCAATAAAGCAACTGTTGCATGCTGTTTGGTAGCCTCCAACATCAGCTCGGCGGTCGCCAGACTCTGCCTTTGCAGGTTTGCCTGGAGTATCCTGTGGGGGTCCTTGTCGTTGGCAGGGTCTTAGCAATATGCTACTGAAGCCCTCGCGATCTCGTCCCACCGTTTCCTAATCGGGCAATCACTGCTGAAAGCGCTGTGGACGCAGTTCGTCATCTTGGCCGACACGCAGTTGCGGCATTGTGGTTCCTCAGCCGCTAGCCAGTGCGGACACTCCGCGCTGAGATGCGGGCCGTTGCAATGGCAGCAAGCATCAACCGCTTCCTTACAGAAGCGCCTGCCGTGCCCGTATCCCAGGCAGCAAGTGCATTGCACTAGCGGCGACTGGTCCTTCATAGCCACAGCCTGCTTGTCGACCCAAAGGCGAGACTTGTCGAGTGCTCTCCTCCAGACTGCTGGAGACGCTGTCAGGACAACATTATTCGTGTGCGGGGTTGCTCCTCACTGGGAGGCGCCCGCTTAGGGGCCCAGGCGCCACACTCGCGTACGTCATTTTAGAACCGCTCTCAGTCTGCGTCTCCACTGCGCTTTTCAGCAGCTCCAGGCTGCCTGCGTTCTCCTTCAAGAGAACGAAGTGCTCTTCCAGCTTTTTTATGAGTTTGTCGCTCATGTCATGATCAACTATGCTGGTGCTGGTTTGGTCAGGAGGAAGCTCCAGTTGACCGAGGCCCTGGACGGGGTCCTGGTCCAGCTTGGGACCCAAATGGGGTACTTAGGTCTCATCCTGGACAGGAGGTGGACTTTTGGAGCACACTTCACCCAGCTGGCCCCAAGAGTCCTGGGAGCGGCGGCCACCCCGGGGGAGACTCCTGCCCAACGTGGGAGGCCCGAACGCCACTTGTCGCCGACTGTAGTCCAGAGTGATCCGAAGTATGGCCCTTTACGGGGCACCGGTCTGACGGTCTGGCGGACGCCCTCAGTCGCGACAATAAGACCCTGCTGCGACGTTCGTAGCGGGTCGTCGCGACGAGGGCCATACGCGGTTACCGGACGGTGTCCTGGACAGCGGCGTGCGTGCTGGCCAGTGACCCTCCTTGGGAGCTACAAGCGGAGATCCTCGCCGAAGTTTACCACTGCGTCGTGTCCACAACAACATCGTGGCAGTCGCCGCAGTGATGACGTCCGGTCATGTCCTGCTGGCCTATGCGACACAGGAACTGGCCAAAACAACCGTGGCCAAACATATACCTGTGTCAGCCGGTGAGGGCGCCATGCCACATCTCCAGCCACTCTGAACGAGACTTATCGTCACGATCGTTGCGTGCCCGAACATAACATAACTTAACCTAACCTACTTTTACGCGAGCGAAGCCGCGGGCTAAAGCTAGTATAAAATAAACACCTCATCATCAAAAATAAAATTCTAAAAACCAATAATAAACTTCTCCAAATCTAACAAAATAAGTATCACAAAGACTTTACATATTCAGTGCTAACACAATAGTCATTTAAATCAAAACAGTTATAGCATGGCAGAACACTTTGGCAAAAACTTAAACATAAGGGTGATTCGCTTTGTTCGTGCAAATATCATGATATTTATAAATTTCAAATTATTGTCGAATTCCTTGGTTTTTTCCCTTGTATCGTTAATATGCATGTAATTCTTCAGGAATTTGTAGTTTCTACCATCATTGTATAGATAACAATGAAATAATGGTTATATTTAAAATCGTAACAAAATGGTAATGAGAATGTTAAGGAAGGAAATGATTTTCAGAGATTACGTAAAGGAATAGGGTTGCGAAGGTAATTAAGATGAACAGAAGGTAATGATACAAAATTCTGCTTGTTACATAATTATATATTTTAATCAATTTATAGAATAACAAGAAACAAAATTGCAGTACTAAAATTAATATTCTAAACAATCATAATAAAATAAAATAATGAGACCGTTTCTCCCTAATTTTAATTAATATTTGGATATTTGAGATCAAAGATCGAAAAAGCTAGTAATTAACTATTAATATAAGCAAAACACAATAATACCACATGTCTTTTGAATTAGAAAATATTAGTATTCTCTTCGTCAGTGTCATCATCATGCCAGAACTGCCATGCTCTCTGATTTTTCTTCATTTCAAATATTTCTTTTATATTTTCTTTGGTATCGTCTTCATTTTCATTATTACTCAAAATAAATTTTTCAAAGTCTGTTTGGTAGGTCGAATCAACTTTTTTCTTATTGTAAAGATACTCCTTATTTATGTAAAACTTTTGATTTGTCCAATCCGTCACATTAATATCGGATAATATTTTGACTTTCGGCGAGTCCGGTCTATTAGCACATTTATCATTGAAACTGGTCGATGGGTCGATGATGGTGGTAGAACAATCAGTGGAAAAAGCTGTGTTGTCTATTTCTTGTATAAGTTCTGATGTTGTGTTCTCATCAAGAAAACTCTGAAACTGGTTTGTACTAACGTCTTCATAGGAAGGAATTTCATAATATCCAATATGTTTACCATGACAACACATAGCTTCATTGCCACACAGAAAACAACTTAGTGTTCTTAAACTTATTTTTGAGCACCCGAATGACCAAAGTGCTTGGTGCACCATCATTGTGCCTTAGCGGCTTTTAGAGTTGTTGGAAAATATCTTACTTCGATATCGTTTTTTGTCACAATGCGAATCTCAATTTTAACTCTAGGTCTAAGACAGACTAGGAATGCTTCTAATGAATCCACGTCTTTACCAAAACGGACTACTTGATCTGCTGTTCGTTTGAGCACAGCTCCAACTCCATCTGGCGCCCCTTTACCATGACCAGCTTCTAAATAGTTCCAGGTCACAAATTTCAATTGTGGGAAATCACGATACAATTGACCGATCATATAAAAAATAAATCGGTTGCGATATTGACTGGTTGGGCTGTCGGAAATAAAGTGTACTGTATCTATTTGTGTTGAAATCTCCATCACGTACCCAATGACAGGTATCAAATGAGCCCAAACCGCCGCAGCATCGTGTTGGGTACATTCACTTACAGTACAAAAGCTGTACTGTCGTTGGATGCCAACTTCGGGGTCTATCAAGTAGATAACACATGTATGCAGTGACAATTGCATTCTACTGCCGCCAAAGTGAAAACTCTGTATTTCTTCGTTATATTTAACGCAATAGTTTTCACTAAAGTCAACGTGAATTACTACCTCTTGTGGAGAAAGATTATTCTTAAGGCCTTTAATATATTTAAACTGTGCCCGAATATTAGTGCAGTGTTTCATATAGCCTTCAAGACCGTATTCTAATTTAAGTATGATGTTTCGTGGAAAATCATAAATTGTTTCTTTTTTAGTTACTAATTTTGTTTTCACCTCGCCTTTAACATAGTATTTTTCAGAGCAGTTACTCCATTGGTAATATTTTACTTTTCTGTCATTATTAAATTCAGCATAATCTAAATGTTTCAATAGACATTCTTCGCATGTTCGATTCAAACAATTTTCATCATTAACATTGCAACACAGAGTTTCTAAAATACCTGTCCCATTAGTCTCTTTTATTATTTTATGTGTATTGAGACATTTTATTATTAAATCTATATTAATATGTACTTTGCAAGCACAAGTGTTTCTATTGGACTCCTTTGGGTATAAAACCCAAAATGGACGATATTTACAAAAAGTTTGATACGTTAGCTTGACATTAGAATTATGCACAAACTTTTTGTATAAATTAGTCAATGTATCCGTTAAGTATCGTTTCTGCTTTGTTATTTTACGTTTTGTTATGTATTCCTTCTTATCGGCAGCAATTCGAGTGACAGCATCATCTTCGAAAAAATCCAATATTTGTTGTTGTATCACATTTTCACTACCAGCTGTACTGTTTTCTTTTTTATCTCTTACTGTGAAAGATTTAGTTTGTGTTAGCAGCCCATATTTCTTAAATTTTTCTTTTCCAATCATAACTACGTCAGAGAAGTCTTTCTTGTCTTTTTTTCTCAAGCATCTATAGATTTCAAAAAGTGTTGGAGAAGGGTATACCCTTCTCCAACACTTTTTGAAAGGATTTCACCAAATATTAGTTTCTTTTTAATTTCTTCTCGTTTTTTTGTATTTACATTTTCTAACAATTGCTCAACGTTTTGTTCGGTCGTCTTATTTTTATTTTCATTGTTATTTTTTATTACTCTGTAATACATTTTTCTAATAGCGTCTTTTTGTTTCTTTATTTTTTCTATTTCTTGTTGCATAATGCCTATCTGTTTTTTTAGGCAATGTGAATGTTCTTTAATCGAACAGAACAGAAAATATGATGGACGTGGGGTAGTCGTAAATTTTATTGGATGAGGACAGTTATATTATATGTAAAAGTAGAATAATAGAATCCGTATTTAATAAAATGAGATGGTTTTTCCAAATTATTGATCTCATTTTCTAAATCATTCATCTGATGAGATGCGTATTTTAATGAGTCTAGGTTAATTTTACTCAAAGATATGGGAGACAAATACGGCAAGGTTTTATTGATTTTTTCTCTGTCGCAACAATCATCTAATGTAATATCAAGTTATATCTGAAGGCGATTTTATTTGAAAAGATTTTACACTAGTTGGAGTTAACTGAATAGTTTTAGAGTAACCAACACAATTTTCAGTTAACTTTACAGAACCTGTACCGACGATAGAATAATCGACAATATCTTCATCACATTTTACATTTAATTTATTAATATTGGACTGGACAAAAATCCATTCATTATTTCTCAGCTTTTGCCAAATATCAATATCTCCAAATTATAATTTAGAGTTACACTCAGTGGGTAAGTGACAAGGTCACTTCCGTTAGTAATCTAGATTCACAATTAGGATTAAGTATACAAGAATATATTGATTGCATTTCACAAATAGAATATTGGTAGTTAATTGTTTTACACTTATCTAAATTATCAAACATAGTATAATGCATTCTATAGTCACTTAAAGTAGTGTAGGCATTTGAAGTTTGAATGAGTGCAAATGTTTTGATATTAGATCCGTTATGGGGAGTTGGTAACGAACTTGTCGTCACTTATTAGTGGGATTCGCAACACAAAAACGATTTTACTATTACAATAATAAGAGCTTAATTGCGAAACATCGATAATAGAATGAATATTATTAATATTTAATTGCACTGGGAAGTCTATATATGTTGTTAAATTAGTACTATTTTTATGTAGTCAATAAAAATAAACATGTAAAATTGTATTGTCTTCTGTTTACGCAAATATTATTCATTGAAATTAAACTACTATATACGGATTTTTCTGCGTAAATAGAAACACCAATGATTAAATTATGTTCGGGTACTTTGAAATAACTACACTGGAACATTGAGACAACTGCCATCTTAGACTCCCCGTGATCATGGCTGCTGAAAAGCAACCGAAACGTCGGGGAAAGTGTAAAATTAAATTAAATCTAAATAGTTTTAATAATAATTCAATTAGCTTAAAAATTAGTAAAGTTTAATAGTAGTAGTAGTGTAACAGTTTTCAAAATTATGTAATAAAGTGTCAAAATAAATAACGCGATAAAATTCGTATATAGTAGTTTAATTTCAATGATATAAAATTGTGTTTCATTCATATAATGGCAACGTCATACCGGTAGTACAAACATAGGTATAAGGATTTTATAGTGTAGTTGGTAATGTGATACATGTAGTACATACGTTTATGCAAAAGCTATAAAACCTAAAACATTTTTTTTATTTTTAGGAATTCCTAGAACCATAATAAAACAGGGCAAAACTAAATTGAAGCTATTTTTCACAAAAAATACATTTGCCAATTCAAGGGTTAAAATAAAGGTTATTATTCTTACAATATTTACAAAAATTATCTAAATCATTTTGCAATTCTTGACAGTCATTTACATTTGTAATTACTTTATGTCTTTTTATCATCATCATCGTTTACAAATAACGAAAACAACTAGTCAAATCAGAAAAATAAGGATCGTATGCAGTCTAATGCTTTTAGCGCAGTGTTCCTGAGTGGAAACTTTAGTAAAGATGAATGGTATATCGACTCGGGCACAAGTGTAAACCTAATCACAAATGAAAGTTGGGTTATGAATGCACAGTATGAACAAGACAATGAAATTGTTGTTGCTAACAGTGAAAAAGGTGTCAGTATTGTGTTCTGGCGATGTAAATATCACGACTACAACAGATAACTGCGAATATGATATCATAGTGAAAAACGTGTTTTGTGTTCCAACCCTAACCACAAACTTATTATCTGTTTCTGTTAGCCAATTAATTTTGAAAGGCAACAGTGTCTCTTTCACGGAAGATGCTTGTTCAGTTTATTATCAGAAGAATGAGTGAGTTGCTACGGCCGTGTTGGCCAACGGAGTATACAAAGTGAATCTGTCAAAACAAGAATGTTTAGTAGCATCGGTCGTGTCAGGACTAACATGGCATCGCAGATTAGGACACATAAATAAAGATTATTTGAATCACATGAAGAATACTGTGCAGGATATGTCACTTGATGAAAGAGTTGATATAAGCAAGTCCTCATGTATAACATGCTGTGAAAGGAAGCAGTGCCGGTTGCCGTTTTACAGTACTGGCCAGCGAAGTAGTAATCTTCTAGATATTGTGCATACAGACAGACATCTGTGGACCTATGGAGACTATGTCTATAGGTGGCTCGAGATAATTCTTGTTGTTTGTTGACGATCATAGTAGGATAACATTTGTTTATTTTTAAAACACAAATATGGGACTTGAAGTATTTCAAAATTTTCAAAGCTCGGGTGGAATACAAAACCAAGAGAACAATCAAAGTATTAAGAAGTGATAACGGGCTAGAGTATTGCAATAAAGAATTTGAAGGGTGTGATTCATCAGAAGACCAATCTATACACACCACAACAAAATGGATTCCGTGAACGATTCAATCGTACAATCGTAGAAAAGGCAAGGTGTCTTCTTTTTGATACAAATTTAGGGAAAAAGTTCTGGGGTGAGACCACTAATACCGCAGTGTACCTGCAAAATCGAATTGTAGCAGCAGCATTGGAAAATAAAACTCCATATGAGTTGTGGACTGGCTCTAAGCCGGATATTAGTCATATAAGAATATTTGGTAGCGCTGTTATGGTCCATGTAACGAAAGAAAAGCGAAACAAGTGGGACAAGAATCCAAAAGACCAAAATTATTCTCATACAATAACCAGATAATATAAAAGGATACAGGGTCTACAATCCAGAAACAAAAAAAGCGTCGACTAGTAGAGACGTGATCATCATTGAGAAGGAATCAAAATCTGAACATCTCATTGAAGTGCATGATTCTGATCATGCACTGATCAGAATTTTGATTCAGTGGGGGATAGTTAGAAACCTGATGATACACAACAACGAGAAACTGAATCAATGTCTAGTCAAAATAATTCTGAAAGTTTTGTAGAGTTTTCAAGATGATGATGAGACATACGTTCCCAGTGACTATGAAGACGCTGACAACACACTAAAGGATATTGAAGAAGAAAGTCCGCAGTGCCGACCCAAACGGATAAGGTAAACTCCGGAGAGATATGGGTTCTTAACTCAAACCTTTGTGTCGACAGTGAAACATATGATGATGCGGCTGGTTTGTCTCTTCATGATGCTTTGAACGGACCGGAAAAGGAGCAGTGGGAGTGAGCTGTCAGAGAGGAGCTACAGTGTTTCAATGCCAATAATACGTGGGAATTGAGTGACGCTCCTCTCGAGTTGTACAGTGCAAATGGGTGCTTCGTAAAAAGTATGATAGTGAAAGCAAAGTTCGTTTTCGTGCGCGTTTAGTAGCTAAAGGTTTTTCACAAGTTGAAGGTGTGGACTTTACAGAAACCTTTTCTCCTGTGGTGAGACATATAACTTTGAGATTACTTTTTACATTGTCAGTACAACTAGGTTTGAATACAGCCCATAAGCATTAAGTTTCCTCTAGAGTGCCATTCAAGAAAGCAGTTGTTACATTAAGATGCTGACAAAAGCTATCTATTCATGCATTTATTTCGAAGATGAAACGATTTTATAAAAAAAGTTTCGTCGGCAATAGCAAAATCTGTTTTTCTCGAATAACTTTACAACTACAACTTGAACAAATTTTGCTATTTATTAGTGAACAAATTACTCTTCACGATGAACTACATACATACATACATACATAGATTCACGCCTGTTTCCCAGAGGGGTAGGTAGAGACTACGGATTTCCATTTGCTACGATGAACTAATTATTTGTTATACTCTCAACTCTCTAAACCACAACATTTTGCTGCGGTAACGCACACGAGATATTAGGGGTTAAAGTATGAAATTGCCTATTTGAACTGAAAAATTGAAACTCGTTTTTTTCTAATATGTACCATATTTATTTAATCAAAATATTTGCCCTCATTATCTATACATTGCTGCCATCTAAACGGAAGTTTATTTATACCTTTACGATAGAACTCCGGGGATCTAGATTCGACAAACTGTGAAAGCATTTTGTACTGCCTCCTGGGAAGAAATTTTTTATCACGTAGAAAACTGTCCAAATCACTTAAAAAAATGGTAGTTTGTTGGAACAAGGTTTGGCGAGTACGGAGGTTGACGTATGGTTTTTAACTGCAGCTCCTGTAGAGTTATAATGGTTGCTCGTGCAGTGTGAGGTCTTGCGTTATCATGGAGCAATAATGTTGAAGATCGATTCACGAGTCGGAGCTGTTTCACTGACAGTTTCGCCATCATTGTTCAAAGTTCGGCACAGTAAACATCTGCTGTTATTGCTTGACCAGACCTGAGAAAGCTTTAGTGCATAACACCATGAAGAGACCACCAAACAGTTATCATTACCTTTTTATTGGTTTGCTTTGCTTTAGGGCACGGTTGCGGCGTTTGACCTGGGGTCAGCCATTGCATTTTTCGCTAACGGTTATCGTAAAAATACCACTTTTCGTCACATGTCACAATTCGATCCAATATTCCTTCATTTCTGTACCGATTCAACAAGGCAACAAAAGTTTCAACAGGCATTTCTTTCTGCAGATCAGTCAAATCATGAGGCACCCATTTTTCATATTGTTTTATCTTATTGAGTTGATGCAAATGAGCTAATATTGTAGGTAGGTAACGTTAAACCATGCCGCTAAGTCCTGGGTAGTTTGACTTGGATCGGTTTCCACGATCTCCTTCAATTCAGCCTTATTCAACTCTGTGGGCGGTCTTCCACGTGATTCGTTCTTCAAGTCGAAGTTTCCATTACGAAAGCGTTTAAACTAAAAACGCACGATGCATTCATTAGCAGTCTCCTCACCAAACGTAGCGTTGATATTGCGAGCTGTTTCTGCCGGGTTAGTTCCACGTCGCATCTCGTTTTCAAAAATGACTCGGATTTTCGAAGTATCCATCTTTCCCTTCTAAGCTGAATAAAAAAAAACAATTGAAAGTCGAAAATCTAATGCTGCAAATTTTTTTTAAAGAAGAATAATATAGGTATCATGTGAAAAAAATTCACTCGAAAATCTCACACTATGAAGGTTTTATGTCAATTCAAAGTATCTATTAGTATACAACGGCAACTTCATACTTTAACCCCTATTATTATGTATTTGCATTTGACGCTGTCTGCTCCCCATGGCAAATTATGTTCAGTTTGCATGTTGCTGTTTCATGGCATCTCACTCTTATTTTTGCAGCCGAATCTGAAATATATTAAAATGTATCAAATAAGCCCCTATTATTTGATACATGTTTTATTTTAATATATTTCAGAAATTATAGAACACAAAAATCCTAACTATAGTGAGTCCTCAAGTTTTGTAGAACTTCACTTGCTCTAACCTTAACTAAAGCGAGCTCTCTATATATGTAGAGCAACACTTGCTATGTTTAGCAGGCAATTACTAGTTCAATTAAACACAATTTATACAAATATAGACAGGAAAGGAACGGTAGTGAATAAAGTCTACTCACATCAATCCATCAATAAGGTACACGCCTCAAACTGCCAATTCAGCCAACAGTTTTAGTAGTTCCTCTTTATCTGCCTCACAGTAACTCTCTCTTGACACAAGCTCTAAGATATTATGTAAATCCATCATAAATATATCCGAATAAATTTCGCAGAGTTTATCATCACCAGGCCATTTAAATGTTTTATTATCACTTCTTACAATACTTTTATCATTTTCATTATAGTAAAACAAAAAGTATTTCTCGTCGAGCAAATGTTCTCTTTCGTACAGACTTTCGCCTTCTTCGTCGCCGTGGATTTTCTTGAAAAACTTTTTACTCTTGTGGTAAAATCCCGGTGGTAACCACTTTCCTAGCTCTACGTGATAATTATGATCGCTTTCCACAAAGATTGGTGCTAACTGAAGGTTCTGCATAATTGTTTTTAATTTGACTACCTTATTAAATGTAAGTTGACCATGGTGTGCTTTCGTTGTTTCCAAAATATTTTTTAATGCCTTTACAATCGCTTCGCAAGACATGTTATCAAATATTATATAAAGCATTTGTTTATAAATATTGATATGTTATTATCGTAAGCACGACTGCACGAATAGATTGCACCAAGTTAAATGAACGGCAGTAGCTGAAACGACTAAATATAAATGAGCCACATTATGCAATATTTCAGCAAATAAGAAAATCTTGCGCTCAGTATCTCTTTGCGATTGGTACAACGATTATTTTTGTTCGTCATGTTATTGCACCTCTTGCCTCGCCAATAGTTGTTAATAGTTCTATACGGATATGACTCAATGATTCGTAAGTTGAGAATATTCCAATGAATCGGGAAACTAGTCACTATAAAAAAACAGCCACGTGGTAATTACATGCCAAATCTTAATAAAATACCCAAACGATCGGCACTAGGTATTCCCTGATTGCCGGGGAATAACCCAACACGTAATGCACCGCACGTTCCTTCACCGATAACTCGGCCCAATTTTATTAGATATGCTAAAATAGATGTGAGTCATCAGAAACATTGTTTTTGATACTTTCGTATTGCATGATTAAATTCCAAATTGGTTAAAATGTTAAGCAATATCAAACGGTTCGAAATACTTAAGAAAAAAGTGCTGTTTGTTTGTACATTTTTTATATAGCCTATTTTAATATCATACGATATTAGACAATAAAAATGCATAAATGGCGAAGTAGATTGAAGAGGTTAGTATAATTCTAATGTAATAAGAATTTAGGTATTGTGATAATACGTGACGCAAAATATACATAGTAAGATTACTTATTTCGGTAAGTAATAGGTATATAAATAAAAGCAAACATAATAGTTGAAAAATTTACCTAGTAATTTGCATTAATAAATAAAATTTTGCAATTAAGAATTATTTTAAAGATTTAAAATATTAATAAATCGCAATTTTTTTAAATCGTGTAATTTGCTAAGACTCGTTTGTAATTTGTTGTAGTTACAGACAAAAATCATCTATTCATTTAGGGCACAAACTAATATTTATGAACTTCAAAGTTTATGAATTAGTGAGTTTAGTGAAGTAGCTGAATTTACGTTTAGTAACTGTTGAAAGATTTGCCATCCGAGCTAGTTTATATAGAGCGAACGAGAACTGATTTAACTTTTGCATACATTGTCATTGTCATGTGTAGTTGCCATTTAAGTTTGTCATCTATTGTAAGTCCCAAAAAGC
Source organism: Catocala fraxini (assembly GCA_930367265.1). Lineage (NCBI taxonomy): Eukaryota > Metazoa > Arthropoda > Insecta > Lepidoptera > Erebidae > Catocala > Catocala fraxini. The sequence goes on from OV884045.1 coordinate 19,330,958, forward strand.
GTGTTGAACTAATTTCACTAATAGTGGTATCTAAATATTTTATTTTTAATGTACTATTGGTTTGTCGTTGTTTAAAATCCATTAAGTGTGTTTTTGTCAAGTTAATTTTTAAATTATTAAGTGTCAACTAATTTTCAATGCATGTCAGAGTGTTGATTATGTCTAATTCTAAATTATTAAAATTATCATTTATAAACAAAATAGTGCTATCATCTGCGAATAATGTCATAGAGTGGTTAGTTATATTTGGCATGTCATTAATATATTCTTATAAACCAACCAGGATTACATTAAAAAAATATAACAATCAATTATTATTTATTACGTAATATAAACAATTAAATTAATTATAAAATGAATACAATAACTCGCTATTACAACAATTCGATGTTATCGCTTTGACGAACGGAAAGAGAAGAACACGAGCAGCGCTGGCGCCTCGTATTTATAGGCGTGCGAATCAGGTGATACGCTGACGTCACTGCGATGGCGCGATGACGCGACGGAGTGGGTAACGGCCACTTAACACGTGTTTTCCGGTAACACGGCCTCTCCTGACTGCGGATCGTCCTCGGCCGCTCCACGTTCTGCTCCTTGCTGGACTGTGGTGGAAGTATGCTGGGTCTCTTGACTCGTTCCTTCACCGGCATCATGGTCAGCTGCGTGTGTTGGCGTGTGTTCAGATGTCGGATCGTCATCTGTTCAAACAATAAAACACGAATGAAAACGTACTTTTTTAGCATAGACAGTTTACTCGCATACTCTTTGAACACGCGCGCTCACATACTCTTCAAACACGCGTCTACTAACTTCATACATCAGTAACATTCGACATTAAATTCAAACTGTCTTTCATATTCATTCAGATCACGCATATGCATACAAGGGCCCCCGTATTACAGACACACAAACATCACCCACTTAGGCTGCAATCGGCATCTCCCACTAACGGGATCTAGCCTCAGTAAAGCATCACTTATTTAGGCTGCGACGGCATCACCCCCATGGGATCTAGCCAGCATCACCCATTTAAGCTGCAACGGCATCACCCACACACGGGATCTAGCCTCAACAAAGCATCACTCATTTAGGCTGCGACGGCATCACCCTCATGGGATCTAGCCAGCATCACCCATTTGAGCTGCAATGGCATCACCCACACACGGGATCTAGCCTCAACAAAGCATCACTCATTTAGGCTGCGACGGCATCACCCTTATGGGATCTAGCCAGCATCACCCATTTGAGCTGCAATGGCATCACCCACACACGGGATCTAGCCTCAACAAAGCATCACTCATTTAGGCTGCGACGGCATCACCCTTATGGGATCTAGCCAGCATCACCCATTTGAGCTGCAACGGCATCACCCACACACGGGATCTAGCCTCAACCAGTATTGTACTTACTCTCAAAGAAGGCAGCGCACGTTTCGGGAGTCCACTCTCCTTTCCAAGACACCATGTATTGCGCTGCAGCCTCAGTATATTTACCATACGAGCCAGCCAATAACTCAAGCCGATATCGATTGTGTGGTAACACGCTCGTAACTCGATATGGGCCGCGCATACAGGAATCCAGCTTACCAGTTGCCTGTGAAGACTTAATAACAAACACTAGGTCGTTAATTTTAAAAACTTGTGGTTCTTTGCGTTTATTGTTTACATAGGAGTCTTGTTTTTGTTGGTTAGCTGCCAGTAATTCTGATGCACGATGACGTCTTAATGTCAAAAGACCCTCTCGATTTGGTTCGGAGAAGTCCAATGATACGTCTCTAACCAATGCTCTGATAACGGGAGTTGTAGCATCAATGCCAACTAACAATTGGAGTGCTGATGTTTGGGTAGTGCAATGCTTAGTTACATTGATAATGAGTTGAATTCTCCATAGGATATCCGACCAGGTAGAACCTCTGCTGTTGACCTCAATACGTAACATGTTGAGCACGGTTCGGCAATAGCGTTCAACTTGTCCATTTTCATGATGCATGCCAGGCGTTATAAAGTGGGTATCAGTACCAAGACTGTGCACCCAACTTTGGAAAATGGAGCTCTCAAACATTCTACCTCTATAGGTAATTAATAATTTTGGCGTACCAAACAGTGATATCACATTAGTGAATACACGCTTTAATTCGTCGGTATCTTGACGATATATGGGATATAAGAGGCAGTATTTTGAGAACGCATCAACCGCTATGAGAACGAACTTATATCCTCGAGATTCCGGTAATGGGCCAAGTACGTCCATATGGAGCGTATGAAAAGGCTCACCGGGCTTAGACCAAGACTGAATAGGTTGTTCTGGAGCTCTCGGAACTCGTTTATGAGATAAACATGTGACACAATGCTTTATGTACTTTTTAGTGAAGGTACGTAAGCCAGGAAACCAAAAATGACGAAGAATTAATTCCATAGTCTTGTCGAAGCCAATATGGTCATGGTCGTCATGGAAAACATGTAATAAACTCAGTCTATAGCCCTTTGGTATGTAACAAAGCAGACGTGGCTCTTCGCCAACATGAGTGTACTTATAATAAAGTAAACCATTACGCACTACATAGCGGGACGAGTCTAACTGACCATTTGTAATTTGGTCAATAAGCTTAAGAGTCTCTTCGTCAGCTGACTGAGCTATTTGTGCCCAATTTCTAGGACTGCGGATCTGAGAAATGTGACATACGTCAACAGGATTACGGTTTAAGTAATCTGCATGTGGTATAAGTGCGCCTTTTCTGTACTCTATAGTAAATCGGAAGTCCTGCATATATATCCACCAGCGAGCTACACGTGGTAAAAGGTCCTTTTTACGTTCTGTCAGTTTTAGTGCGTTACAATCTGTCACTATTTTGAATGAAATCCCCAGTAAATAATGGCGAAAATGTTGAAGTGACTTAACAATGGCTAGAGTTTCCAATTCATATGAATGGTACTTTGCTTCAGCACCTTGTGTTGACTTGCTAAAATAAGCTACGACTTTCTTGAGGTTACCATTGTGAATTTGTAATAGAACAGCACCGTATCCAATGGCACTTGCATCGGTGTGAAGTTCTGAAGGAAGTTCAGGATTGAATATAGCCAGTGCTGGTTCATTGGTTAAATGGTGAATTAGGTACTCTCGAGCTTTGTTTTGCTCACTACCCCACAAGAAAGGGGTATCCTTTTTTGTGAGGCGCGCTATACATGCCGTTGTGGTGGAGTAATTTGGAATGTAGCGTCTAAAATAACCTGCTAGGCCAAGAAACTGTCGAACCTCCCTAACGTTAGAAGGTGTCTTAGAATGAACAAGCGACTGAACCTTACGTGGACTCGGCCTAACCTGACCATTACTTATAGTCCTGCCGAGGTATTCAATCTCTTCGCTAAGAAAAGTACATTTCTTAAGGTTGATGGAAAAGCCAGAAGACGTTAAGGTTTCAAGAACAGCACGAAGTAATTCGAGACCCTCAGCGATTGACATGCTTAGTAGTAAAATGTCATCAATATAAACCAAAACGCGACCAGATTCTATAAATCTCTTGAGGGTATTTGTAATTATACGTTGGTATACAACCGGCGCGTTAGCAAGACCATAAGGCATCTTAATATATTCGTACTGACCCTCGTTAGTAACAAAAGCTGTCTTGTTTATTGAATCTGGCACTAATGGCACCTGATGAAAGCCTGATACCATATCTAAACTGGTGAAGTACTTACTAGCACCCAGTCTATCAATGTGGTCTTCGATGAGTGGCAGTGGAAAACGCTCTTTCACCGTAATCGCGTTCAATGCTCTATAATCGACACACATGCGATCGGACCCGTCCTTCTTCTTTACTAGAATGACTGGGCTCGCAAAAGCCGATATAGACTCGCGTATGATACCCTTACTTAATAGATCTTGAATTATTTTACGTACACGTAATTTTTCATCGTAGGATAGTCTATATGGCCTGTAATGTACTGGCTCGCTATCCTTGTTAAGGGTAATTTCCATAGCACCCGTAGTCACAGTAGTTGTTGCGGTACCCGAAATTAAAAACTGAAAAGTCACCAACGATTGACAAGAGTTGCAGTCTTTCTTGGCCTTGTAAGGGTGAATTTATAACATCAAGGTTCTCCCAAATATGACAACATGAATATACTTTATCATCTCTCATTAAAAGTTGTTCACCACATCGGCGAACATAGGTGACTCCTTCACGGTTTAGTATATCTGTACCAATAATAATAGATGTGTTCAAACATTCTGCGGGTACAACATATAAGTCGATCTCGAGTGAAATCTGAGTGTGTAAACATGTACATTCTATTATCTGACTACCTATGCCTCGTAATACACAATAAGCAGTGCTTCTATGAACCCTGAAATACTTTAACAATGCTTCAGAAATGAGAGAAACAGATGATCCGCTATCTATAAGCACGTCAACAGGTATTCCTTGAATAACTGCAGTCATGATATCACAATTTATAGAAACACTGTCTAACTTCCTACAGAAATTAACATTACGCGTATTTCCTTTACTTGTTTCTGTACGTTGTCGGGCAAAACAACTTTCTACTTTATGACCATTTTTCTTACAAAATGTAAAATTCACCGTCGATTTATTATTCAAGGATTCATAAGAATCTAACGTAGGAGTTGTGTTATCGTAGCGGCGCCTTTTCGAACACGCTGCTTGTTTATGACCGATTTTACCGCAAAGGAAACATTTAAACTCGGCTTTAAATTGGTTTTGTTTTGATGTATCAGAACTGTTACTTTTAATTGATCGGAAGGAATTGCGGGTAGACTGAATAATAGTTCTAGGCTTTGTATATGTTGCCAAAAATGTTACTATATTTCGGGGTAACAACTCGGCGTTGGTAGCAGCAGCCCTAATTTGAGAGTCAGTGATACCTCTAATTATAATTGCTACAATTAACTCGTCGGATAATCCTCGAACAAGGCCTAACCTTAACAGAGATCGTCGCGCGTATTCCGCATATGTGGCGAAACTTTTAGAGTCTGTGGACATCACGTCGTATAGTATATTCGCAATATCAACGTTTTGTGGACACAATGTCACGAACTCACGTTTAAAATTCGACCAAGATCGATCGTTCGTAACCCACTCGTTTAGCCACAGACGGGCATCGCCTTTAAAACAGTTGCCTATACGAGACAACGTTTCATTGTCACTCCAGTTATGCAAATCACGCGCTCGATCAACCTCTTCGCACCAAGTATCGAATTTATGAATATTGGGATCAAACGGGGAAATATAATAATGGATGGATCTTACTTTAGTGAGGGAGCTAGCCAGCGCCTCGAAAATCCTCGATGTAGCGTCCTCGCTGTACGCAGTACTCTCATTACCCGATGCACTACGTGGTTGGTCTGGCAGCACGTCAATCCCACGCGAGGACCCCTCGCCCGAGTCCGGGTCGGCATGTACCACAGTAGGAGGCGTGCTCGCCTCAATCGCCAGTGCACTGCGTGATGTCGATGGCTCCGGATTTTCAGGCACACTAACACAATTTTCTAACGCACTTATCCTATTGAGGATAGCCGTCAGTATTTCTTTGTTTGAGTCTACTTTACGTTTCCGTGGATTAGGCATAATTTAAAATCTATTTGTAAACTAATAGCAATATTGATTGACAATTATCGCCTGCTCCGTGCCTCGAAGAGCATGTTAAGCCGTCGGTCCCGGCTGCCATGAACATCTATGGCAGTCGTTATTGGGCAAGTCAGTACCCTCTTATATCCTGACACTGATCTAGCCTTAGGGTATCGTTAGCCTTCGTGTTGTGGAGGTCAGGTGGCAGCCGCTCCGTGTAAAAACTGATATCCAGTTAAATCCGGTTAGACTAAAAAAGCCGACCCCAAGTAACTTGGGAATAATAAAGGCTAGGGAGAAGAGAAGAAGAATATAAGAATTGTAATAATACAACAATAATATAATAAAATGTTTTAAATTATATTTTAGATTTTCTTTTTATTGTGATGTTATTATTGATTTATAAAATTGTCAATTTACTTTATTTTTAATAGGCATAAGTCATGGATGGCAGGTAATAAAATAAAACATAATTATTCAATTTTCTTTGTATTTCAGACTAGTATGTAGTACATAATCAAAATATTCTTAGAATTAAAATTAACATAAACATTATTTTAAAAAACACGCAGTGAAATTTTTAAACAAAGAATATATAAAAGAAGTCATTTTTTTATTTTTTTATTTTTTTTATTAGGAAGGAACAACAAACAGCAACACTATAAAATTTTACATTAATGTTGAACATTTCCAAATGATAACAATAGTGAAGCCCACAGCGCTGTTCACAGATTAGCAATAAAATTAAGGTTAGCGCTAGGTGACCATCGATTTGAGTTAGAACAGGTTAGAACAGATGATACATCTTATACAATCGAATTAGACATTATATAAGTACATATTTATATATAGAATAATAGTAAATTTAGAATGAAAATACATAATAATATATATATATCAGAACGGTGACCGAAATTGAATTAACAAAATTACATATTGGAGAGTGTTGTAAATAACATTTTGCGAAATTGCCCAATAGAACATAGAAATATGTCAATATGCTCAAACATTTTATTGTATGTATCAGTCATACGTCGAATTGGCGACCTTAATCCTGTATTAGTACGGCAGGTACCTACAGCAAACAATTTGCCTGCACGTACCTGCCGTCTGTGCACTGTTCTAGGGACTGAGTAACATAAAACATTATTCAAATCCACACAGTCATATCTGCAGTGAACTACATTATACAAAGTAATTGCCTCAAGTTGTTTACGCCTGGAGCTGAGACTCAGAAGTTGGTATTTATTGAGTAACCGATCGTAAGGTAGGAGAGATCTATGACATCTATAATGCATTGCACGAAGAAACTTACGCTGGACATTTTCCAACATGTCAATATACTTGATATAGTACGGATTCCAAATTGTTACGGCGTATTCTAACTGCGAACGTATTAGAGTTTTGTATAGACAGAGGTATGAGGAGGTCCTTTTAAAATCATGCGTTGATCTCATTATGAATCCGTACATCTGATATGCTTTGTTGATTATTCGCTCAATGTGCAGGTCTAGACAAAGCTTAGAATCTAACTGTACTCCAAGATCACGCACGGAGGTTACCTTCGTCAGTTCAACATTACATAGTGTATACGGATAACTTATTACATTTTTATTTTTGGTAAAGTTAATGTAATTACACTTCGGAATGCTAAGTTGCAGCTTGCTTGTGCGACAATAGTCTGAAAGTCTATCAAGGTCCTCTTGAAGAAGAAAACAGTCATGTATGTTATTGATAGATTTGTATACCTTGAGGTCGTCTGCATATAACAAAAATTTTGAATGATGGAAGCACTCATTTATATTATTTATAAATATATTAAACAGCAATGGTCCGAGTATAGACCCCTGCGGAACACCAGAAGTGACCTTCACTATATCCGATTGAAATCCGTTGATAACAACCCTTTGACAACGATTGTTAACATAAGAATGGAACCAACGAAATAGATTGCCACGAATCCCATTGTAAGCAATACGATGAAGTGAAGGGTATGAAAGCAAAAACGCCTCTGTCCACGTTATTTGGTATGGAGAAAAACGCACTTTAACATCTAGGTATTATAGACGCCTTATTTTTTCTAAAACTTAGTTTGAAAACGTTCATTGATTCTTTGCAGTGAAAAAGAAAGAAAGAATTGGTAAATAAATGCTGAAATCACCTTTATATTCATCAAAGTTTGACGGACAATGACGCATTTGCTTCTCAACGATGGATTGTGTCGTAATTGCAACTCAACGGCAAGGACTATGTCAAGATTGCACCTCACAAGTCAGCCATTTTGTTGGATTGACAGTAGGGTATATGTACCTATTATGGGCAATCAAAGTAAATAGTTTTTCATGACATTTATTAAAAAAATATAATGAACAACGTTATCTATAGATACACTTATTGATATCGACGGGATGGTAAAAAAAGTAAGAAAATCATTTTTGGCCCTAAAAATCATAACATTAGTATAATTTTATACACATAATCCTACTTCGGGTGGATTTGGCTCACAAATTTCTTCATTATCTTCTGCACCACCTTCTTGAGACCCTGAGCCAGCTAGTACTTCTTTAAAATATTGCAGTTCATTTCTTGTTTGCCATTCTGAGCTGAAATGTTTTTTTAACAACGTTTCAACGTCAGCAAGCTTAGCACTCTGTATTTTTATTTTGTTTTTCGTGATAGGATCAGGTACGACATTTTTGAATGATTGTCCCCTTTTCAAAACTGATTTGTAGATTTGTGATTCAGAACGATAGTGTAATTCACCTTTAATCGTTATTTTGTTATTGTAACTCCTTTTTATAAAGAATCGCTTGCTTGCCGCGAATGGAAAGTGCCAGCTTCCGGGGGGCTTTATGACAGAATTTAATGCAGACTTCCAATCCAGGTTCATGTCAAAATTTATCGCCCTGCCGTAACGGTCAAATATCTCCACATACTCAGAGGGGCTTATAATGACCTCTCTTTTTTTCAGCTCTCGCTCAATATTCCCAAAAACCCTATCAGCGGGAAGAAATGAATGTCCTGGCACTGGGAAAACTAATTCGATAAAATTAACATGTGCTGGAGCATTGGAAAGCCATGTTGAACACATCCCCATCATTATAGAGTTTTTATTTTGTGCACCACACCCATCCGCTACAAGACGTATTGTATCTATTTCAGTTAAATCCAAACTATTAAGTCTATTGTAGACAGCAGAACAGATTTCGTTGGCTCCTTTTTTGAATTGATTTTCTGTCCAATAATACAATGAAACTGTTTCTCTGTTTAGTTTTTTGTCTGGTGCAGATTTGACAACAGCAAAATTGTAAATATAGAGTTGTCTACTGTAGTAGGCTATTTGATCAGGTAATTTAGGCAGAACCTGATTTTTTTTGGCAGTCAAACGATAATGTTATCATGCCTTGTCTTTCTTCTCGTAGTAATTGATAAAATGCTTTCGCTTTGAGCATGTGCACTCGTTTCTCTATTATTAATGTATTCTTCAAATTAGCATCTTTTTCGCATTTAATTTTTTCGAGTAACTCTGTACACCTTGAACATACGTCTGTACGTGGACTGCCAAATCCAATATTATAGTGTCTAATGAAAACGTCACGAAAATAGCTTTCTTTTACGTGCAAATCATCAGCTGGTCCATATTTGTCACAGTACATTTTCCACATTTTTCTTATGTTTAAGTTAGAGTCTAAATATTTTCGTTGCACTGATGACCTGCAATAATGAGATTCCAGACATTTGAAAGATTCTATAAAAAATTTTACCGCCGACCTCTTTACTGAATATTTGTGTGAAGTGTGGTCACCTCCTCTCATATCTTTTACCAAACTTCCTGTTGTTTTAAAAACCTTTGCGACACGGCGTACACGATGCACGGAGATTTGTAAAATTTTTAAAAAACTTTTCTGACATACAGGTATAAGTTTTAATGTATGATTCTGTTTTACGTATAGCTTCGTATTGTATTTATTTGGGGTTAGAAGACCAACCCGTGCTCGTCGGCGTACTGTATCAGTAACCTTACAGTATTTTAAGAGGAAGGCATCCTGGTGTTGTTTACATTTAATTGCATAAAATGATTGAAAAAAAAATCGAATGTCTGTCATCGTTAGTTTACGACATTGGTATGCTCCTTTCTCATGGTTACATGTTGGATATTGAGGTAGTCTTTTAGCTGAGTACCTAAAAATAAAAGATAAATATGTTAGTAAATAAAATTGTCGTCTCGAACTCCAAAATCGTAATCAGTTGATCAGTTTAGGCACAACAAGTCAATTTACCAGTGGTGTCATTTCCATTATGGGTTCTTAACTGGTGTGGTTACCCTAAAACGACGTGTAGGTAGTAGTATTGAATGACTTACCGCTTTGCCTTTTCTTTTGCTCGCTTCCACTTTTCTGGATTACGACTACGTTTCCTAGTGATCCCGGAAGTCACTGGTTGAACATTCTCTTCCATTATATCACTAAAACTAGCTACAAACACTTAAAATGTTGAACTAATTGGGGAACACTGTTACTTTACAAACACAGAAAACGCCATCTTCAAATACCAGCAATGCTGTGCTGTGATTGGTCTAAATGGACAATGTCATGTTTGCTTCTGAATGTATATGGAGAATGGCGTGTTTGCATCGCAACATGTTTTTTTGATGCGATTTACTAGGCAATGGTACGCTTTTGCACCTAAATTAAGATAGGGGTGTCTAACTTTTAACGTCAGGCAAAATATGACATCCATAGATTAAAAAAACCGAAATGATGACGGAGGCGTTTTTGCTTCTATACCCCTCAAGTAACAGTTCATGGTCCACCCTGTCAAAAGCTTTTCGATAGTCTGTATAGACAGCATCAACCTGCACACGATTATCAACATTGTCGAATAAGTAACCCGAGAATACCATCAAATTAGTAGTTGTGGAGCGCTTTTTCAAAAAACCGTGTTGTTGTGGAATGATAATATTGTGAATTGACGGGTATATCTCATTATGTATCAGTCTCTCGAAAAGCTTCCACAAGGTAGACAGTATCGATATGGGACGGTACTGATCAACGCTCGTCTTGGAGCCACTTTTGTGAACAGGCGTTATGTTGGCATACTTCCATACAGTCGGCATCACTCCCTCTCGAACACATTTATTGTAGATAATAGTAAGAGGCCTGCAGATTACGGTCGCATATGAATCGCATATACGGTCTTAAGAAAATACGCTGACAGACCGTCGGGACCCGGGCCCTTAGTTGTGTCGAGGGACTTTAATTCCGCCTTAACGTTAGCCTCTACAAAGTGGAGATCAGCAATATACATATTGTGTTGGTTTACGTCATTAGATAGTATGCCCGAAGGGGGCTTCCATTGACAAAAAGTGGGTGAAGTAGGCTCATAAACAGAAGAGAAAAAGTCAGAGAACATGTTACAGATTACTTGAGGGTCATTAGATGTATTATTATTATAATTAACTTTACTTGGTATACCAGGTTTGTCTTTTCTATTCGAGATGTACACCCAAAAATCTTTAATATTTTTATGTATGCTGTCTTCGACCGAATTAATATATTGCGAGAAACATTTTTTACACATTTCCTTAAACGAAGTCCGATAATTAGCGAAATTTTCATAATCAGATATATTGCTATATTTTTTCCATTTTATCCATGCCTTTTGCTTCTTCCTAAACATACCAATTAACGGCTTTGAAAACCAGACAGGAAAAGAGGAAGTTCTACGCGCGGCCAATGGCGTATGTTGTTTTATAATGTCATCAGTTTTATTATAAAATAAGTTGAGGGCCTCCTCAGACTTCAAAGGGGTGAGTAGTTCATACCAGTCAGTGTTTTGTATTTTATGGTTGATCTGCACATAGTCCGATTTGTGAAAGTTGTATTTATTTAAAGGTCGTTTTTTCATGGGAATGATGTCTACATTTAGATTTGTTTCACAAACAATTGGTGGGTGATGAGTGTCAATTGAAAGAAGAGGAAAGGCTGCTGCAGAGACCTTGCACGGGTGATTTGAGATGACAAGGTCTAAAATTTTATTATTAGCATTAACTACATCATTGTATTGTAAAGCATCAAGTAAAGAAATAAAATTTAAAAGTTCAATACACGGCATACTTGTGCTCAATATACGAACGTTTAGCGGACTTGTTGGACCTGGTGTATTCCAGCCTATTTCCGGGAGGTTGTAGTCACCCACTACGTAGAAAACATCAACACCTGGATCACTTAGGACTGCTTGTAATAATTCAAAATGTTGTTCGTATATTACATTAGCTGTTCTGGGTGGCGTATAGGCAGCACTGATGATATGGCGCTTGGATATTCTTGTACTTGGTATTTCTATAAGAACATGTTCTAAGAGGTTAAGATGATTCATAGACAATGACGTATGAGTGCATGGAAGATGTAACTCAGATGACTTGAGCGTTCGAAGCACAGCGACCAGTACACCACCGCCATCACGTTTATTTGTAATAAGACGATCGCGATCACATCTATACACTACATAACGCTGATCCATAAACTCACTATTGTTTACCTCCGGAATCAACCACGTCTCTGTCAAAATTATTGTCATAATTACTATTTAAAACATTCATATACAAAGTGTGTAGTTTTGTGCGGACGCCCCTGCAGTTCTGGTAATATATAGTTGGATTAGCCATTACTATAAAACTGACTTAAAATAATGTTAACAATCCGTATTATTCGCAGTTCAGGTAGCATGATTTTAAGCGTGCAACGTCTAACGGAAAATACAAGTTGATATAAAATGAGTTCATTAAGTAAACCTATTTTATCAGCCACACAATAAAACCGAGTCAAAGCTTGTAGTGATAACCCTATGTTATGCAGAGTAATGCTATTATTAGGTAGTACAAAGATATAATGCTTACAAAAACAAACATAATGACAAAAACAAAAATGCGGTTTGTATTCGCCCGAAGCAGTATGTTTTGTTGTTAGCAGATGGTAAAGTATACAAATACTATAATAGATATTTATTACATGGTATGGATAAGCAGTCGAAACATGTCCTGTGTATTTAATGGAATGACTCAGTATTCTCTTTACCACTGTAATCGACTGTAACATTTGGTCTAAAATAAAATGATCGCAAGAAATAATCATAATAAAGTACGAATAAGTTACATATGCACAGTCAATCGGAAAATACAATCTCGCAATATAACAATTATCCCTCTGCCTAAATGCAGTAAAGTAATGCGTTATAATGTTACCTAAACAGATGTGAGAACGATATTTATAAGCGAAGAGAGGGGATAATACATGAAATTTTACTTCCATTAACAGCTTTAAGTAATATAAAATACATGATACATAAGAGGTAGCACTACTTAAAGTTACATGTGAAGCAGGTTTGTGTAAGTATATGTAAGGAAGCAATGTATAACAGTATTTTATATTGAAGTATCGCCTATGAGTGCATGTTATAAGATACTGATTTGTTTTCATTAATGTCTGAAGGCAGGTTACATTTTCATATCTATAAAGATTGGTTAGTCATTTCACAGTTACTGATAGAAATGCTATATAGTTAAAAATAACTGGGTGTTTGAGAAATGTCATAAAGATAACTAAGAGACTGCGTATAGCTAGTACATTGGAGCAATAAACAATTTGAGAGTCACAATAAATCAAAGAAAAGTAATGTTTACAATTATTCGGAATAACATATTTGGATTGATTCATGTTAGTTAGACAAACATTAAGGGCGGGAATCAATTTTGGTGGGTTTGGAACTACTAGCAGTAGCTCTGATTTTGCGAAGGTCTTCTTCTGTACGGATTGAAAATGCTGGCGAGCCATCACGCTCCCGCATGAGTATTGTGGAGTTCCTAATCCAGACATACTTATACTGTTGCGACGAAGCGATCTCTTTGGCTTTGCGAAATAAATGTTTTCTTTTTAAGGTTAGGTGTTCGTTAATATATATCGTCGTAGAAGTGCCATTATATCCAAGCTGATCGGACTTCAGGTTTTTGACCTTGCGGAATGCGGCGAGAAGGTTATTGCGCAAAATTTGTGATGAAAATTTTACCACGACGTTTTTAGGCCTGTTTGTTTGTTGGTGAGCATGAGGCACCCTATGGATGGATATTATATCTTTCTGCGATACGGGGAAGTTTATTTTAGTGCCAATCTGTTCCACAATATGGATCAAGTTCTCACTGCGAGTTTCTGGAAGGTTGCATATTTCAATGTTGCATTGCCTGGCCTGTTGTTCGAGATAGTCAAGTTTGGCCTCCAACGACGTCATCGATTGGTTAGCTTCCTCGGCATTATGGCGGCTTATATTTTCAACCCATTTTTTAATATCAACCTGTTCCTCCGAATGGTATTGCAGAGAATGCTTTAGATCAGCGACATCTCTGGTTAAGTCCGATACATTTTGTTTTAGGCTATTACTTTCAATGCGAATGGTATCAATCTCGGAACGCAAGTCGCTTAGAGTGCATTTTATATCATTGTTTAGTTTATTTAAACTGTCCTCCATCTCGTTACGCCAACCTTGCAACGTATTTTTTATTTCTTGTTTGAAAGATGTTAATGAGTTGTTTATATCGCTGCGCCAGTGCTCAAGTTTAAATAGCAAATCTTGTGTAAAGACTTGGAAATTGTCATTAGCACCCGCAATGAGGATTTCTTTGTTTGATGCAGATGTATTCACATCAGACATTGGAGCGTTGCATTGTTCCATGATCTCACAAGACATGTTCATTGTGTCGTCGCATGTTGGTATCTGCGTTGACCGTACTGGTGTAAGCAGGTTAGATCGAGTGCGACGGGTGATATTAAGGCACGAGGGACACTTCCAGGTGGACTTAAATTGCTTGGTCAGAGCCGAGTATTGTTGAGATGTTATATTAAGACAATCAGAATGGTAATAGCCCTCACAGGCATTACATTTCAGTATCCGTGCCTCAGTCGCAATATGTTGGTTACAAGCTGCACAGTTCATGATTATAGCAAGTAATTTTATACGAATAGTAGTATATTAATGTATTTCATATATGGCAGCGCCACCTAGTAGAAAGGATCGAAAATACTTAGATGGTTGGCACGCGGCGAACGTAATACGTTAGGATGTCTTACTCTAGTGAATTCACGGGCGTAGTAGTTCACTGCTTACTGGCTAGATGGCGGCACTTAAATTCTGCGTTGGCGCACCATCCAACAGTTACTAGAATGCCATGAGATGTAGTAGTTTTGAATGTAATGAGAAGATGGCGCTGGTCGCGCAATCAAATCGTATGACAAAGCAGATTTGAATGTTGTAAAACTCAATTCGTTAAAAGTGTTCGTATATTATCCGTCACAGAGAAGCACATAAACTTGACCATCAGTTTAACGTGAGATAAATCACTAAAGTATAATTGTTATTGACTAACACTGTACTGGAATATTACTGTTTTAAATAGTTTTGACTGGTTACACTGTTTTTGTAATTATTTGCACTTAGGGCCCTCGCCCACGGCGACTTTTTGTAGCGATGCAGTCGCGCGTTTAGCAAACGCGCGACTGCATCACTTCTAACGCGTGTTAGTCGCATTTGCAACGCGCTACTGCATTGAGATTGTATCGATACAAACGCGCGACCGCGTCGCGCTACTAACGCGCTACTGCATCGCGATTGTATCGATACAAACGCGCGACCGCGTCGGACGACATCGGTAGAGAGAACGGAGGGGGGAGGGAGTGTGGCGCGGCGCGTGATTGGGAATCGGCATCAGTGCAACGTGCAACACAGACAGGTCCAGAGTGCATGCTATTGTCCGTCACAGGCGTAAAATGGAGTCATTTGACACTGAAACGTTTATTACGGCAATTCAGGAGCGTCCTGTAATATGGGACTCACGTCTTCCTGAGTATTCGAATAAGATTGCAAAAAGGAAGGCATGGGAAGAGATAAATGAATTATTTAATGCAGAATTTGGAGAAAAAACCAACAAAGAAAAGAATGATTGTGGTAAGTTATTTATTTATTTAACTCATCGATCACTAATAAAAAACTAGATACCTACACAATCGGTGACAAAAAATGTCCTCACCGAATAAGCGCCCACTCGAACATTTGGGTTGCGCTTTTAATCTAGTAGCATTCGAACGTTCCGACGGTAAACATGCCGTGCTCGTTTAAACATTGTAAAAATCACACATCCAGGACGCTAAAAAAGGATGGAATTTCATATTTTCGGTAAGTATTAATATTAACATTATTTAATTGTTATCACACTTATCACTGTACTTATCACTTATCTAGTTTTTATTAGTGATCGATGATTTAACTTTAGTATTAGCACAGTTTAACAATCCATACAGTTGCGCAACGAATGTACTTTCGTGGAGCAACGGCGGGGATCTCGCGGGGGGTTGGGCGACGCGGTACGCGGTCTCTGATCTCGCGCAGTTTGTATACTTGGACGCTTACGGCAGACGCGTCTGTGTAAATCGTTGTTAATAATAATAAATTGTTAATAATCGTTACATAAATTGAATATAATACTACTGCGCTAATTGTGAACGTTTAATAAGATAGTTTTTAAAAGAATTGTTTGTACGCGTTTCACATACATGTTAGATAATTACGAGAGCAACTTGAAAATGTGATTTTTTGTTTGTTGAGATATCTTAACGATTTTGGTGTCAAATGAAAGGTCTAGGTCTAAAACCATTTTATTCGTTTGAATCATGTAAATTGGTTCACGCGTTTAGGAGATAATAATTAGTACCTATAGTAAAAATATAAACAAGATGATCTCCTTTGCTGGTTATTTTATTGGTTACTTTTTTCAAATTTTTGAATCTTGCCACGGTACAGAACCTTCACCGGTGAAATAGTCAGTATATATATTTCGAATTGCAGTACCACTTAGTTCAGATCTTCGTCTTCTAATTAAATGTAAATTATCACTGGCAGGTGAATCTTGGAATCCAATTATACTCAGAGTGTGATCAAATTGGTACCCATCTCGCTTACGTATGAAATTGTGCAATACGCAACACGCTTTAACAATGTTCGTAGCAAAATCAACATTAACGTTTATGGGCCTGTTGAAAATTTTAAATTTGTTACTCAATATACCAAACGTACATTCAATATAACGCCTTGCGCGTGTCAAGCGATAATTGTATATTCTCTTATTTCGTGGTAAATGTTTACCAGCGTATGGTCTTTGCAAGTGTTCGGATAAGGCAAATCCTTCATCGCCAATAAATGAAAACGGTATAGGTATTCCATTGTTACATATAGGTCTCGGTTGAGGTATTTTAAAATTTCCTTCTCGTATTTTTTTAACCCATTCGCTGCTGTCATGTATTGTTGAATCGGAGCTCTTTCCATAGCATCCGACATCGATAGCTATGAAATTATAATTAGCGTCACATATTGCTAGCAACACGATGGAAAAAAAATGTTTGTAATTGTAATATTCTGAGCCGGTATGACATGGTTTTATAATTCTTATATGTTTTCCATCTATTGCTCCAATTATGTTAGGAAAATTTGCATGTTTCATAAACCCTTCAGCGGTTTTTAAATGTGATTCTTCTGTTGGTTCTGGCATGGATATGACTTTTAATTTATTCCATATTACTTCTACGGTTTCTTTAACAATTCTACGTGCAGTAGTATGTCCACATTTAAAATCTATATGAAGATCTGTGAAATTACATCCAGTTGCTAAGTACCTGAAAAAGAATATAAATTACTAAAGATTACATTATATTTATGGCCTGGGTCTAATTTCACGAAAGTTACATGCTACAAAACTACAAGTGTAAAGTGGCAATACTGTCATATCAGCCAATCACGTCGTGCGGTCCTGCAACGCGACTGGCTGATATAACTGTGTTGGCACTTTACAGTTGTAGTTTGTTACTTTCATCAAATGAGGTCCTGTTGATTAAACTTGTATATATTTTTTCAGCTGTGGAACTCCAGAAAAAATGGAAAAGTTTAAAAGATTCCTACAACAGAGAACGGGCAAAGGAAAAGAACTGTTCTAGTGGATCCGGGGCTAAACCGAGAAAACAATATGTGTACTATAAATTATTGTCATTTTTACAACCTTTGACCGAAATCAGACCGCCAAGTCGACCTACAGTTACTGAGGGAACCGACTCCGAAGATTGTTTGGAATCTTTTGTAATGCCAAAATCAAAGAAGCTTAAAACAAGTGATGATGCACAAAACAAATTATACGAAATTCTGACTGAAAAATTGAACAAAGTCACGCCAACCATTCAACATCCAGATCAACATTTTTTACTTTCTCTTTTTCCACATTTTCATTCCATAAAGGAAGAATATAAACTCGATGCAAAAGCCGAAATGATAAATTTGCTTCGAAAATATAACAATAGGGCACAGACGTCTGCATACGTCAGTCACTATGGATATCAGTCTGGATATCAAAGCTACGACACAACAGCTCGTACAAGTACTGAAAGTAGCGTGTCGCAATCGCAACTAATAAGTAACAACAACACGCTGCCAACGCCTGCTAGTACCAACATCAATACTGCAGCTTCGTTGCAATATAATGATGATGAATATAATTATATTAATGATGATTCTACACAAGATTCTATTATCACAAATCTATATTCACCGTAAAGTAAAAATTAAGAAATTACAAACCTGTTTAAGATTTTTTTTTTAAATGTGGACAACACCACATATTACATTATATAATACAACTTTTAGTACCACTGTGCCATTGAATGAATCATTAAAAGATAATTAATATAATATTTGGTTTTTCTTACCTTAAAGTTATGGTTAGTCGTTCTTCAGCTGATATACATTGTCTCATCATTGTATTTCTGCGTGTCAACTCTGGTTTTACAATGGAAAGCAATTCACAAAACGTCGAATATGACATTCTATAACAACTTTTAAATTTAAGATCATAATTTTTGAGTTGTTTGAATGTTGTTACATAATGTCCACAAAGTAATCTCTGGGTATTAAATGGATGCATCCAATATTGACGCTGCTTCCGTTGCCTACGCTTCGGCTGCTTACGTAAAAGCAGCACCAAAGACAACGTGACTAATGTTGCCTCAACGGAGTCCATCTTGCAACTGTACTGATCCAAGGTATTTTTGTATCGTAACTGCATCGCGATCGAATCGCGTTTGCATCGCGACCGAATCGCGTTTGCATCGCGACTGAATCTGGTCCCGTGGGCGCGGGCACACAGCTAGCGACTGCTTCGCGTCTGTATCGATGCTACGCGCGAGAGCATCGCGACTGCATCGCTACAAAAAGTCGCCTGTGGGCGAGGGCCCTTAAGTTCAATTTATATCGCGGATAACACTTGTCCCATAAATTCACACTAATGCAGTCACTATATGCAGGAAATAGTACTTAATTAATCACTTTACTATAAAATTGAATAATGTAAACACGGAGCCAAAACAATCAGCTGTTCGCACACTAGCGCCACCATTTAACAAATGTGATTGAAATGACCCCAAGGTACAGTGTCAATTTGATTTCTCAGAATATGCCTCTTATCATCTATTCTGTTTAAGACTATTTTATTTACTTCTTGCGAGAACAGTACATGTTTCATCGATTTTATCATATTCATTTTACACTTTATTGTCAAGTTTTTCAATAAAACATCTTTATAGTTATACAATTCCAAATTCCTTCAAATAGGCTTTGATACACCTTTAGCTTTGTTTATTTGCGTATTTATGATTTAATACAATATAGTTTTGCTCTTAGCCCTATAAATTCAGTGATTGGGTCGTCCCCCAATTCGTCTTTAAATAAACCAGGAATCCTTGTATTCACCGTTGGGTAACCAGTAATGGTTATTAGTTTCAAAATTACTCGTATCATATTGTGATATATTATCGCGCATATCTTTATAAAAGTTTTCAGTATGTATTAAATACAATAAACTGTCTATATCAGTATAGCATAATTTAGCTTTATCATCATATTTACTCTTAATGAAATTATAATGAAAATTGTACACATATTGTTTGTAGTATTCTAACACCGCAAATCCAATATATATCGGTCTATCTAAAACAAGTTTCTCAGGGTTCAACTGTATGGCTAAAAAAATTTCATTAAATACAGTAACATTTTTTTAAATTAGGAGATTTTTTAAATTAGGTTCTGTAATTAATTTCTCAGCACTAACTTTATTTGTTTTATTCAAATCAACACTCCATTTGGTGATTAATTTAACATTGAATTAACGTTTATTTTCAATCGTTATGCCAAATAAAGAGTTATTCAAAAGTTTAAAAATGTCTCTTTCAAATGATGTTGTAGCAGATTGTCGTAGAGTAGTATTCAATACTATATATTTTTCAAAAATCTTTCTTGTCTAAAACAAAGTACTTTATGATTTTTTCTCAAAATTACACCATTTTTCAGATATTCTTTTAAATGTACATAATGAATAATGTATATTTATCATACAAATTTGCAATTAATTTTTGTGTTTTCCTTCCAATAGGTATGAATTTCTTAGGAGCAAAAGGCAAATCGCTATGTGAATTATGTAAATGTTCTGGATACGCTATATCTACTTCTAAAATATAGCCGTTATCAGCATTATCAGGAATATCAAATAAATTAAAATCTTTAATTTCATCAATTGTTATGAATTTAAATTCTGAAGTCATTTTGGCTTCAGGCTTCAGCTGAAGAGTTTGCGACCAATCCGTCATAAATCGTTAACGTGAAGTGGGTCTGCGTTCCCGAAGGCCGCTGCGGGTTCCACCTATAGCACCCTGCAATCGTAGGTCCCATTTGCAATGGCTTCGCGAACACAGAAATTAGGAGGAAGAAGACTTGCGTTGTTTGCTTTTCTGATGAATCTCGTTTCGGTGTGAGACCAGATACAAGACGTACTCGGATTTGGAGGACTTCTCGGCTTCAAGAATGTTTGAAATTTTGTCAGGAAGTTCATTCATATGGAGGTAGAACAATAATGACTTGGGCCGGTATTTGGATCGGTGAAAGAACAGATCTCACTTGGATCAGGGGCTACCTCAATGCTCAGATTTATGCAGAGAGGATTGTTTCAGACGTCATCATCCCTTTGCGAAACTCGTTGGATGATTCATTTCGACTAATACATGACAATGCACGACCACACACGGCTAGAGTCGTAATACGTATTGGAGGCGCAACTTTCGAGCCTACATTGCCTGCCTCTTGACAAATCGTCAAAAATTGGTAAGTGACCGACTTGATCAAAGTGTTTATTGAAGGACGGCGGTGCAGCCAGTATCTCTTATAAGGTTGCAGGATTTCATGTAAGACTACTTTAGTGCTATTCATTAGAGCGTCTGCTAGATATACTCTAAACCATAGTGAGTCCTTAGCCTTGAAATTTTTGACTAACAATCAATTTTATACTATCTTTAAACATTGACAACAGTAAGATCTAAAACATGAATAAAAACGAACGAAGAAATGGACTGTAAAAGTACTTTTACAGTCCATTTCTTCGTTTTCTGATAAGTCCTGTAATATTCGATGAGCTGATCTAGGACGTCTATTCCACCCATATTGATCTAGGACGTCTATTCCACCCATAACGAACAGAATTGACGTGCGGCGTAATATTTTTTACAAACTACCCACATTAGTGACTTACACTTTTATCTACGGATGCGTTTAGTTTATGCTTATTACAAAGTGGCTTACAGAATTATCATTTTAAATTATAATCTTAACTAGATTTTCTAATACACAATGATACTACTATTTTTTTATACATATAATCACAAATTATTTATTGAATTTTCATTTTTGCAGCAAATGTTGTAAAAGCCTTTTTTTATGTTACAATGCATATATTTATAATTAAGTTGATTATTGTATTTCTTTACATTATATATAGGGATATTAGACGATAATGTACAGTCAGGAAAAAATTAAACAATAAATCTAAATATTACGTGAAAATATTCTATGTGTTTTTACCTCTTGATGAATTTACACTCGTGAAAATTTTACATCTATTCCGTAGAGGCTACATTGCAGACATTATCAAAGATTGGACATTTTGGTAAATGGGCATTTAGGGAATTGGACATTGTGAGAATTGGACATTTAAGGAATTGGACGTTTTGGGAAATGGACATTTAGGGAATTGGACATTCTAGGAATTGGACATTTTGGAACCGTTGGACATTTCAGGAATTGGACATTTTGGACCTAAACGGGTTTCAGTTCTATCAGAAGATGCTGATAAAGTTGGACGGTTATTTTCAATATTAAGTGTATTGTCGGGAGTTCCACGATCATTTTCAAAAACAACTTCTGATAAAATATTAAATAGGTTTGTTGTCTCTGGTGACATTGGACGTAAAGGAGACGAGGTGGGTTCTAGGATGTTATCTTGCTCTGGCCTAGGAATTAGCGAAGACACTGGAGTTTCAATGCTCCTTTCAGCAGTTGTTTCATGAGGCTGAATGTGGGGTTCTGGAGATTTTGTACACTTGTCATGGCTAAGAGAAGAATTATTATTCATGCACCGTTTTTCATACGCCCATGCATTATAATTGCTAAGCGGTCTAGGAGTTAAAGGAGAGTAAGGTGGAGGCTCTATACTTTTGTCTTCAACGTTTTCGTAAGAGTCTTCAAAGCAATGAAAATTCGGTTCAATTCTATTCTCACTTGTTAAATCATGAGAAAAATCTTGAAACTCGCCAGATTTAGGGTGATTAGCATCAGCAAATGGCAAAGCTGTAGAAGAAACAGATATGTTATCTTCTAGAATTACAGCTTCACAGTGTGGAAAATCTAATAAACTAAATATGTGCTTATAGGTATTTGGAGTGACAATAAAAAGCATCGCAGGTATCTGCTGAAACATGCTTACACACAAAGAAGAGACAAAAGCTTTGCATTACCCAGCAAGTAAAAAGAATAGCTACCTCTATACCAAATTTAATCAAAATCCATTCAGTAGTTTTTGCGTGAAAGAGTAACAATCATCCATACATACATGCATACATCCATACATCCCCACCAGCTTTCGCATTTATAATATTAATAGGATTTTATGTAAAACAACCGTGTTACTGTAAAGCTTTCAATACCTAAACAATACTTTTGAAACAACAATTAGTTAATGATGAGGATTTCCGATAGGAAACAAAGAATAGAAACTTAGGGTTTCAGCAGAACTACTGTGACTTTAGCTACAACAAACAAACAATATAATTATTTCGTGTTTAAAACGATTTTGATATCGTAAATTATTGATATCTACCTACGTCAAATTCCAAAAAAACAAAAGTTTTACCGAATTAACTATCGAAATAGCTCAATGACTCAATGATGAATGATGATTCTTTGGATAGTTAAAGAATAAATACTAGCACGGAATCCAAAATGGACAATGTCATGATTTAAGCTCTTATTAGCATACCTGTTTTTTGTGTCTTTGTGGGCTTGGGGCTGCTTTGTGGAGAGTTCTCAACAATATCTGCAATAAAATAGTAATTAGTGGGTATAAAATACGTAAGCTAAAATGTATTTTCTAAATTAAGTACTTAGGTATTTTTGTGATTAATTTTTTATCAATATTTATTGCAATCTTGCCAGATGGTAGCTACTTGTAATCACAGTTAAAGTCATGACTTATTTGCGTTTAGGAATATTTACATTTTGATTGTAATCATATTTAAATCTATCATTTATTTGACTTAACAAAGTAGAGTACAAACCCAATTTGAGGTTAGAATTAAAAGATACATCAATGAATTACTTACCAATATTATTACCACTGTTGTTTTCATGTTCATCGTACGAAACGTTGTCTAGGCAAGCACTTAAGAGAGCTTTTGTCCGAGCACTTAATTTTTTATACATTTTTACGAAATAAACGTAGGCGCAGTAAGAACGAGTGCCTTAAAGTTACCAGCTAACATTTAGTGTTGCTTGCTATTCCCAAATATAATTTTATTCGGTAGTTTTTGGTAGAAAACAGTACAATAATTACGGCATAACACGATTATACGGTACAATTTATTTATTAAATGGCACTTAACTGGCGACATGCGTAGATAGGTACCTTTTATGTATACTTCGTCAATCGCAAAAAAAACCCAAGCATTTTAGTTCGTTGTTTTACTATTGATTTCACAAATTGTAATAATTTATATGGAACTAAGTATCTTGGCTACTTTAAATTATATTTTATTTGATTTGCAAAATAGAACCAAACATCATGGTTCCTATTCTAACAAATATAATTTGTCTTTGTATTTTTCAACGAGATCTATGTGGCTTGGTTCTAGTTTGCGTAATGAGAGTGCTGAAGATCTACAGGGACCATGTGGCATAGACTCGTTTAGCTTTTATGAATCACTTTATCTGTGGTTGGTTCTCTCAGCAGTTGTCATTTTCTTGTTTGTAGGTTGGTATTTTGGCTAGGATCTTTTCTGACAAGGTAAATAATATCGTCAGATGTCAATTTAAGTATGTAACTCAATTTCACCCGAGATGTGGGTTGGTTCTTGTTTGCAAAACTATGTCCTTATAAGGAATGATATAGAAGAATAATTATTGTAATACTTTGTGGTTCCTAGTGTGTTTTATAACGACTGTGATTTGACCTTTAAGTGCAATTAAAAGTAAACAGATACTCAAAATAATTAGTTTCATTTTACTACCACTATAATATTCACGAATATAATAACGAAACTTACTTAAGGTAGTGAGTATCTATTTTTATCTGCACATGTTATTGAAACAGTGGCAGCCCTAGCATATTATTCTATTAACCCCATATGGCGTATCCATTGACCCCACATGCAGTCCAAATAGAAAAGACTCATATTTTTGTATTTTATGGGTTATTTATAGTATATATATATATAAATACGCTTTTAACTGCTTAGTAAGTGTAAACCAGCCTTAACTCATACTTTAGCATAAATTGTTTCATATTTAAATTCGAAAGCATTGTAAAAATCTAACTCAAAGTCTAAAATTGTTTCTATCCACCCCATTTTACGGTAGTGACTTTTAGACTTTGTAAAAATGACGACCAGTGTTCCCCACGGCGCGCAAATACCATCCGCAGATATTATGGCCGTCACACTATCCTCGCGGATCCCAGAATTTTGGGTAGACCAACCACGGGTATGGTTTATCCGCGTCGAGGCTATCCTGGCTCCACAGAAAATGAGTGATGACTCCAAATTCGACTTGGTCGTCGCGAAGCTGCCTAAAGACGTCATCATTCAATTATCAGATTTTTTGGCTAAACCTCCGGAGTCGGGCAAGTTCCAAGCTTTGAAGACCAAAATGTTGACGCTGTTTGAAGATTCTACAAATAGACAAATAGAGAAACTCATAGGTGAGATGGAGCTTGGTGACCAGAAGCAGTCACAACTCCTCCACCGAACGAGAGACTTCGCGCGCGATAGGATTCCCGACGACACGTTGCGCGTGCTATGGCAAGGACATTTACCGACGACAGTACGAGCAGTGTTGACTTTTGGAGACGAAAGGACTTGACAACTCAGCGGTGATCGTCGATAATGTTGCGGAGGCCACACGCGTTTCGCAAGTTTCTGAGGTATCGCAGAAGCCCACCTCAGCAAATAACCAACCCAACGTTACGCAAGAAATAGCGCAGTTGACTGTTGAACTTGCGAAGATAAATGCAAAGTTGACAAACATGGAGCGTAGTAGGTCGAGGTCAAGGCAAAAAGTGCGTTACCCGAGACGTTCTTCAAGGTCGGCATCGAGATATCGTACTCCAGAGTCGCCAGACTGGCTGCGCAGTTATCATTTCCGGTACCGCCATAGAGCTCATCGCTGCGTACCTCCTTGCGCGTGGAAGCCAAGGGATAATAGCAAAAAAGATACTGCCAGTTCGTCGCAGTCGGGAAACTAGTTGGTGAGGTACAGCCTTCGGCGGAGGTCTGTGCCGTGATACCCTGCAGCCGCCTAGCAGTCATGGACTACAACTCCGGCTTACGTTTTCTCGTTGACACCGGCGCGAACATCTCTATACTTCCGGTAACAAAAAATTTACAGTTCCCCGTACAAATTGTATGCTGCTAACGGTACTGAAATTGTTACCTATGGCACTAAGACAATAGTGTTAGACCTTAAGCTTCGTAGGCCGTACCGTTGGGCATTTATAATAGCCGATGTACTACAGCCTATCCTCGGTGCAGATTTTTTATCTTACCATAACATTTTAGTAGATATGAGTCAGCGTAAGCTTATAGACCAGGTTACGACATTGAATGTAAATGCATCAGTAGTACAGATAAATCAATCTTCGGTTAATTCTATTACCGAGAATCACCCATTTTACAATTTGTTGTCTATGTATCCTGATATCACAAAACCAGCGTCATTCAGGGAAACTCCGCCACATAATGTGTTACATTATATCGAAACGACGGGATCTCCCGTCTATGCTTGCGCTCGCCCTTTACCTCCAGACAGATAACAAGGTTAAAGAGGAATTCAGAATCATGCGGGAATTAGGTATCTGTAGGCCCTCTAAAAGCGCTTGGGCCAGTCCGTTGCACGTGGTGCCGAAGAAGAACGGCGAATTAAGACCGTGCGGCGATTATCGTCGTCTAAACGCGATTACGAAACCTGACAGATACCCAATTCCGAGGTTGCATGACTTTTCTTATGTACATTAACTAATAAAAGGATTTTTTCAAAATTAGACATTAACCGAGCTTATCATTGCATAAGCATAGCTCCCGAAGACATAGAAAAGACCGCGATTATAACCCCTTTCGGTCTTTACG
Organism: Catocala fraxini; assembly: GCA_930367265.1. Classification (NCBI taxonomy): domain Eukaryota; kingdom Metazoa; phylum Arthropoda; class Insecta; order Lepidoptera; family Erebidae; genus Catocala; species Catocala fraxini. Next base: position 19,357,343 of record OV884045.1, read on the forward strand.
AATTACCCGTATGACGTTCGGTTTGCGAAATGTAGCACAGACATTTCAGCGTTTCATGAATAATACGTGTTACAAGGTTTGGATTTCTTATTTAATTATTTAGATGATGTCATCATTGCCAGTGAAAATAGCGACGTACACAAGGAGCATTTAAGGTCGGTATTCGAACATTTCAATACATACGGTATTACAATAAACTTGAATAAGTGTTGTTTTGGACAGTCGCGTATAGAGTTTTTAGGGCACGAAGTTACCACAGATGGTATTAGACCTCTTGAAGAAAAGATTCAGACAATAGTGAATTTTCCAAACCTAAGAACCTAGCGGAATTACGACGATTTTTGGGGATGTTGAATTTTTATAGGCCTCATTTACCTAACCTAGCATCATATCAGTGCGAACTTAATAGGTATTTTTTATATATTTATAATGGTATTTGTTCGGTAGTTAGGTGAGATGATACCGTCAATCAAAACACAATTGAGTTTCTCTGTAATAAAAGTTTTATATTTGTTATTTACATGTTTGTTCGACACTAATTCCAAAATATAACATTAAATTAACTATAAAAACCTTACCTGTAATAAAAGAAACGACATTTAATGCTTATAATTACAATATCAATTCTTATTTCCTAACTAACAAGTAATAGTTTTCACAATTGTTCTAACACGACCACAGATACAATAAAGGCGGGCGACATTGCGTTTGCTACCGTAATGGCGGTAGTAGCGCGGCCTGAATTCTAATTAAAGGAAATATATTTTCTTTACATATTTTTGAGTAAAATGGGCAGTGCGACATCTCACGACAATGTGGCAGTGGTCCAGGCCCAAGTCAACGTTGGCGAACTGAACCAGGACATTAACTCCCTAGGAGTTATTTTAATCATCTTGGCAGTTTACATTACGGCTGTAATTATTTATGGCATTAGGCCGCAGTGCCATCGCAACGCTAAAAACTGGCTTCAAAGGCAGATGGCAAACGTGAGCGTGCTGAGCCCGCCGGTAGTTCGCGTGCAGACGGTTCCACAACAGCCCGGTGCCGCCGCCACAAGTGGCGTGAATGCCTTTGCCTATATGTAGTAAGATTTATTTTTAGTAGATTATGCGATCGTACCTATGAAAAATATTTTTAATTAAACATAACAAATAATAACATCTAGTTATGTGTTTCATTCATAATATTCAAGATGTAATATGGTAGCTATTCAATTTAGAAGTGTAATTTTAAATTGTTGATAGATATATGATTGTATAACAAAACTGGTTTACAACAGATAGACTCAATGGCGTACGAATTTTAATTGATTATATACTATAACAATTTGTATAATAAATACATTTATAAGCCTTATCATTTTCTAACTTGTTAATTTTTGAATTATTTTATTTTTGTAAATTTTTATTTGTATAATTTTATGAGCAATAGCTCAAAACAATTTTTTTATTTTTGGTTGTATTTTTGTAGCGATTAAATTTTAATTTTAATTTTATTTTAATGGGTATGATATAGGAACTCACACACATACATACTATGTAAGTGCACGTGCATGGTTGTGTGAGTGCAGAGTGTCGTCTTCATGATTCCCAGTCTTCCCCATTTTTTTTAATTTAGATTTTAAATACAATGGACTATAACACTAAACTGATGGAAAACAAAAAAATATAGAAGAAGTAAAGCAGAGAAAAGAAGAAATAATATTAAAGAATAAAAAGGAGAAAATTAGCTGCTAAAAAAAGATACAGAACAAGAAAATAGTGGTATTATCAAATACTACCATCAAACCTAATAGTGAGTACACACGTACGTACATGCTTGATAAACTTGCTCGAACTCGAGCAAGTACGAACGTGTGTACCATGCAATTCTCAAGACAAATGCTCGAAGCCAACCAAAATGTTCAATTCGAACAAGATTCAAACGTCCATAATTCTTGCTCGATGTTATAAGCAAACATGTTTGTACGTGTAGCTGCGACGTCGCGCATGTTAGTCGTGATTGATATTTTTGTTAAGAGGGTGTGGGTGCGCAGCCAAAATGTCGGACGTTCGTTCATTTTCTCAGGATTTTGTGGAACAATTTACAAATATGTATCGGGAGGAAGAGTGCTTGTGGAAAACTACGTTAAAAGAATATAGTGATAAGTGTGAAAGAAACGCAGCTTATGAACGTTTAATTTTATTGTGCAAAACTGTTGAACCTAATATTGACAAGAACGGAGTTATTAAAAACATAAATTCTCTAAGAGCATCTTGGAGAAGAGAGAAAAAAGCAGTGATGATTCCAAAAGAAGTGGAAAAGGAACAGATGTAGTTTATGAGCCTCGTTTGTGGTATTTCCCAATTCTTTTATTTTTAGACGACCAAATAGTTCCGATGTCATCGATATCCAATATAGAATCTACATCATCCGACTATGACAGCAATCTTCATCCTCCAGACACACAGGTATTTATTTATGTTTTTATGTAAGCATATTTTCCTGCCAGGCAACAGCTACTTCGTTGTTAAAATATCTTTCTAATTTTTCTCTGAATAATTAAGCCTGATTTGTCGAGTTTGTCCGAACAGTCGATGTAACATTTGATAACATTTCAGCTCTTAATCCTGAATTTAAAGTACCTTGTTCAAAATTTTCTCGGTCTATGTCTTGAGTAGTTAGGTATGTATTTGGAGATTCTCGCATCAAATAATGTGTAAAACACACGAAGCCATAATAACACTTTTGATGTTATTCACTGATTGAATCGATATGGGAGTATGAGGCACCCGGAATCTATTAGCGAGAATTCCGAAAGCATTCTTGACTATTCTTTTTCACGACTAAGACGATAATTAAATATCTTCCTATCGTGGTTAAGTGATTTTGAACAATATGGTTTCATAAAGTCTGTTCTTAAAGCAAAAGCTTCGTCGCCGACAAATACATAGGGTAAAATATCTTCACTTAATCAAATTTTTTCGGGGGCAGGTATTTTCATTTAGCAATCTTTTAGTAATTTGTAAAAATTTGTGTTGTTTATTACTCCACCATCTGATATACGTCCGTTTGATCCAGCATCGACCATGATAAACTTATAATTTGCATTAACAGCAGCCATCAATACAATACTGAAATAATCCTTATAACAGTAGTAATCAGAACCGCTGTTTGACGGGGCATTTATTCGAATATGTTTTCCATCGATTGCACCAAGGCAATGAGGGAAATTCCAGTTTATTTCAAATTTTTTTGCAATTTTTTTCCACTCTTCTTCAGACGTAGGAAACTAACAAAAAATCACGATAATATTATTTTGTTTCAGGAAATTTCATCGATAACTTCGCCAGACGTTGCCCATATTACAGATGAATCAAGCGAGTCTATTTTACAGTCCCAAGCCTCAACTTCCCATTAGACTCTCTAGTCTCAGCTCCAACCAACTCCAACTCCCAAGACTCAGCTCAATTACTAAGTAGCGTAAGGCCATCACGGCAAGCCAACAAACGATCTCATCAAACAGCTAATATCCCGCAGAAAGCTGAAATTTTTTTTGAATTGATTGGAGATAAATTAGCTGAACCAGTTACTAAGCAAATTGATGATGAATATGATATAATGGGAAAACATTTTGCAAATAAAATGCGAAAATTGTCACCATCTATGCAGTTAATTACAGAAAAACTTATCAATGATGCGTATTTCCAGGCCCAGATGGGTACTCTCACCGTACACTCCACCATATATACTCCACCAATACAAGGATTTAACAACAACTCTGCAGCACAATATATTCAAAATTTTAACGATGAAACGATGTCGCTAGACCCTATGCATAACTAATTAATAAATTTAAATTCTCACATACCTTCATGAATTTTTCTTTCAGAACCTCATAGATTGCATTACAGGTTTCAAGTATAATTGAGGTCAGGGCTTGTTTTGAAATAATTGCGCTGTATTGTAGATCAGTGTACGATCTTCCCGTTGGCAGGTAACGTAGCGGCACTTTCAGTCTCTCATCCACACTAATAGATTTTCTCATCACTGTATCTTGTTTTTCCAATTTAGGCGTTACCAAACGAAGTAAGTTCTTGTATAGACACATATTTATTCGTAAATAGTTACGAAACTCCTCAGGTTCTAACTCTTTTATCAAATTAACATGACTGTAACGTTCTCTTCTTTGCAACATTGGCCTAACCCGACGACGACGCTTTTTCGCGAAGATTTTCCTTGACAGTAAATGTAGCAGACGATGCCCACCAAACACAACAACCAATCGTCCATTGCTCGAAGAGTTTCAACACACACTAAACATGTTCTTCGAGCAAGCTTTTTACGTGTAGACGCAAGGTGGAACATGTATGGAGAACAGCTTTGTTCGATGAGACTTGCTCGATGAGCATGTATGTACGTACGTGTGTACCCACCATAATATCGCTACAACGACGCTTGATCCGAGAGAAAATACTAAGACCATAAGTACACCAAAAATTGGTGAAGACGAATACAAATTTTCTACACATCGCACACCTGAGAAGATTGCAAAAATAAAAGGCCAACTTAATTTTGATGAAGAACCACCATCTGGTGGTTCTTCATCAAAATTAAGTTGGCCTTTTCGGACGATTCGATGATACAAGTATCTACTTGTATCATCGACAGTACGGAGTATATCCATACTACCCAATTATGTATCCAACACTCTTCGTTATAGGGATGGTTGGATACTATAAGTTGGGTGTGAGACGGGACTTTGCATTGACCAAATATAACATTTCGTACAAGTAAAAGTTGTACTTTTGTTTTAAACTATAATAAGAATATACTTTCTCGTGGCAGTAATAATCGCAATATTTTTAGTAGTTTCCGTGTTTGTGTTATTAAAACTACGTTACGTACATTTTCTAAATTTACAATGACTGAAGAATTTGAGTTCATGTGTAACCAAAAGAATAAACCTACATTGATACGTAATGGGTACCAATTTAATAAAAATGTGACTAACAAAAATGGAGGTACTCTATGGCGTTGTATTAATAGACGAGTATGTACTGCAACAGTCACAATAGATAAATCAAGGGAAAACATACTGAGAGAATCGGCACATACATGCGAAGAACAAAATCCTGTCCTATTGCAAATAAAAAAAGTAAAAACATCCTTGAAGACGGCGGTATGTACAAATTTAGGACCAATTCAAGAAATTTGTGAAAAGCCTTTGAAAAGGTTAAGGTTTTCCGTAATGATAAAGATTTGATACCATCATTTCATTCCATCAAAAATGGTTTATATGCATCTCGCAAAAAGTATCTAAATACAGATTTTTTAACACACAAAGATACGACAACAATTAAAATACCTGACAGCTTGGCAAAATCTTTTCTGGTTTGTGAAGATGGTGATAGTGATAAAATTATTATATTAGCAACTAATACGGCGAAGAAGTTCATGAAATTACCTGGATCATATTACGCAGATGGAACATTTAAAGCAGCTCCTAAGCCATTCTATCAGTTTTTTGTAATACATTTAGATGTAAATTCGAATGAAAAATCAACAAACATTATACCAGTTATTTATGCTCTATTGCCAAATAAAATGGAACAGACATATGTGCGTTTATTTTCAATTATAAAAGAAAAGCTAGGAGTCCAAGTTAAAATGTTTAAATCTGATTACGAAGTAGCTATTTTAAATGCTGTATCCTACGTTTTCCCGCAGGCTGAAGTGACCGGATGCTACCATCATTTTAATGACGCCATATGGCGGTATTCAAAAAAAAAAAAAATAAATATCACAAAGGAGGGACGGAATACTACTCGAATGAGTGCCATTATTCCTTTAGTGCCGACGAATGAAATACCAGCTGCATGGCACTATATCTTACAAACGAGCCCTAACTCGCGTGAGATGGACAAGTTTCGTAAGTATTTTGAGGCCACTTGGTACCCGAAGATGTCTCCAGCTATATTAAGCTGTGCTGGACAACGTCACAGAACTACAAATGCATTGGAGGGATGGCACAGAAGATTAAATAGCCGTATACAAAAGAATCCGAATTTATATTTCTTTTTATACAAATTGAAAGGTGAGAGTAAATATTGGGACTCTCGTCTACGAGATTCATTGTTTAAAAAAATGAGAAATAAAAGAAGACGCAAAGACATCCAGTTTGATAGGAAATACAATACATATATTCAAAAACTACAAAACAAAGAACTGACATTGCAAGAATTTTTTAAAAAAGTAATTTTTTTGAGACTTAGTTTGTTCAAATAATGTGTTTAATTACTGTTAATTATAAATATTATAAAAATAATTATTATAATTGTGTTACATCGAAAGAAATAAAATTAAAGTTTTTCCAATACTAATTATTGTATTGGAAAATCTTTAATTTTATTTCTTGCCTAATAATGAGGTTGATTATATATTTTTTTATATAATTAAAAAAAATATTATATAATAATAATATTTTGTTTACTTTTTTGCAGCAAATGTTGCAAAAGCCTTTTTTATGTTACAATGCATATATTTATAATTAAGTTGATTATTGTATTTCTTTACATTATATATAGGGATATTAGACGATAATGTACAGTCAGGAAAAAATGAAACAATAAATCTAAATATTACGTGAAAATATTCTATGTGTTTTTACCTCTTGATGAATTTACACTCGTGAAAATTTTACATCTATTCCGTAGAGGCTACATTGCAGACATTATCAAAGATTGGACATTTTGGTAAATGGGCATTTAGGGAATTGGACATTGTGAGAATTGGACATTTAAGGAATGGGACGTTTTGGGAAATGGACATTTAGGGAATTGGACATTCTAGGAATTGGACATTTTGGAACCGTTGGACATTTCAGGAATTGGACATTTTGGACCTAAACGCTGAAACCATCTTTGATAGTGACGACTCAGTACAGGATCCTGATTTTGTTACGAATGACATTGGCGAAAGTGATACCAGTTCAGGAGTATCAGAATCATTGCTTACCACACTAGCAGCAGTATATGAATCTCCAACTGATATTTGTGAACTTCAACCCTCCAGCTCTTCTAATCGAACCTTGCAAGTGAATCAATCATCTCAAACTACTAGATCATTGCAAGGTAGGCCAAAAAAAGGTAGGAAAAGAAAATATGGCGAGCAAACTCGAGAAGAAAGGAAGAAGAGAAAATATCTAAATTTGCCTTATGTTAACAGTAGAAAACAAAACATTGAAACCAAACCATTTATAGATTATAACTGCAACTGTCCAAAAAAATGTCAAGATAATATTACAAGGGAGAGTAGATTAAGCGAATTCCATAAATTTTATGCTTTGGGATCCTATGAAGCTCAAAATATGTTTATAGCAGCTTGCATAAAGGAAATGCCAGTGAAACGTTCATACGTTTCAGTGGCTGCTAGTACTTCTAAAAAAAAGACATTTACCCGCGAATATCGCTTAAAAGATGAAGTGGTTTGTAAAAAAATGTTTTTAAATACTCTACAGACATCTTCAAAAAGGGTAAATACATCCTTATTCAAGAAACGAGGTGACTGCATAAAAGACAAGCGTGGCAGACAATGTGGACATAACAAAACAAATTCCCAAAACGAACAATTCATAATAGATATTATACAAAAACTACCTACACATGTCTCGCATTATCGACGAGCAAATAGTAATGACGCAAAATTTTTGAGATCAGATATGACTTTTCTAAAATTTATGAGTTATACTGTGAAGAAGCCAAATCGGCAGGACAGTTCTCTCATTCTCAAAAGTTAAAAGCGTATTTTTAACTAAGTTTAATCTTCGTACAAAGCCCTTAAAAAAAGATACGTGCAACAAATGCGATTATTATACATCAAAGAAAATACAAGGTTCCGAAAATGAAAAGGCTTTAGTAGAAGATGCTCACAGGGAGCATTTACAAAAGGCAAAACTACTGCAAAATCAGCTGAAAACTGATATGAAATCAGCAAAAGAAGATTCAACTATTGAAACCATTTCTTTTGACCTTCAAAAAACGCTTCCTCTTCCACGTATACCCACCAACGTGGTATTTTATAAGCGACAGTTGTGGGTATACAATTTAGGGATTCATTCTGGCAGCAATGACCAAGCCCATTGCAACGTTTGGGTCGAAGGCGAAGCAGGTAGAGGATCGCAGGAAGTGGGTTCGTGTCTTATAAAGCACATAACGGAGAGACTAGGCGCGAACGTAAAAGATTTGATACTTTGGAGTGACTCTTGCGGTGGTCAAAACAGAAATATCAAACTGACATTAATGCTGAAAGCGTTATTAAGCGATCACCCAACTCTTAAAACTATGAGACTTCGCTTTCTGGAATCCGGCCACAGTTTCCTTCCAAACGATACCGATTTTGGCCGCATAGAATGTGCCCTGAAACTACAACAAAGGTTGTACACAGCTGATGATTACATGCGGATTATGAAGACTTGTAAAAAAAACAATCCAATGCAAGTTCATAAAATGGGTAAAGAGGACTTTTTGTCTAGTGCTAATTTGGAGAAGAGAATAACCAACAGAAAGAAAGCCACAGATGGGTCAAAAGTATCTTGGCTAAATACAAAAGAAATAATGCTCAAAAAAGAAGACGAGTTTTCCATTTTTATGCGATCGAACTTAGATGAGGACTATGTGGAAATAAATTTAAAGAAAAGTTTACGTGGGAATTCAGACCCACTGTCCAAAAACATTATGCATCCGCTTTGGCCTAATGGAAAACCTATTCCCGAAGCGAAGCTAAATGACATAAAAAGCTTGTTGCATCTTATCCCAGAAGATGCCCAGGACTTCTACAAAAAGTTAACTGGAGATGTGACCATCGAAGATGACATAGATAGGTTTTCTGGGGTAGTCGATTTTGAGATGGAAGTGGACGAAGGTGATTAGATATAAGGATTATAATTTGTAAAACTATTATGAGTGTTTATGTCACAATAAAACTATTATTAAAACATAAGATTTTTTAATTATCTTAATAATATTATAAATGCGAAAGTTTGTGAGGATGTATGTATGAATGTATGTATGAGTGTATGGATATTTGTTTCACATTACGCAAAATCTACTGAACGGATTTTGATGAAATTTGGTATGGAGTTAGCTTACACTCTGGATTAACACATAGGCTACTTATTACCGCGGGTAACACCGCGGGGCGCGGCTAGTTTAAAATAATTTGACTACCTGAACAACCTAAACATATTTCTATAAAGAACCAACCGACAAAACAGTAATTTTGCAATAAGGAACCATTAGGTTTTTGACCTAAAACAAATATTAAATAAAAGAACATTCCAAAAATAATGGATTACCTATATGGCCAATAATACTACCCATAACAATGTTAAGTTGTTTATGTTCAATTAATAACCATTTCGTTTCTGCACACTTTTGAAACAAAAATCGAATTATCTCGAAAGTGACATTTCGTGGGTTGGTTCTTGTTTGCAAAACTATGTCCATATATACTTATTTAATCAGTCTTATTCATTTTAAGTAAATCAATAAATTTAAATAACATTCTCAAAAGAAATCATCCACTAAATCCTTGTAAATTTCAGCATCGCTATTGTAGTACGACGATCGCCGCGCACGCACTATATTACCTCGCAAACCGCTTGTGCTAGGTTGATTAATAGTTTTAATATAAGAACGTGGTGAAATGACTGTGCATTTATTTAAATTAACTGATATCTTCTTGTCTGAAGTACTTTTTGATATAATTTCGTCAGCAGGAATGTTTACTTTATTATTTATACTACCTTCTTTTATTATTGTAGTCAAATTCTCTTTATCTTCTGTACTTGTAAAATTTTCTGCTATCACTATTTCATTTCCTTCATACAAAAGGTAATCCCCAATAGTAACGGACATCGCCTCTATATCTTCATTAGATAAACAATATATTTCGGTATTGTGTATATTATTTAATGAATTTGCATCATTATTTTTTTCATGACATAGCATGACCTTCTTTTCTTCAATTTCCTTACCTTTATTTCCCTTAGATTTTTTACCTTTATCAACTTTTTTTCTCTTTTATCATTAACATTCTGGAAGACATTTTTATTCACTTCATCATCATACGCTACTACTTTGTCATAAATTACTTCTTTATCATATATCTTTTGCGTCCTATTTCCGATTCCTTTGTCATTTTCTGATTCTTCCTCAGTGTCTTCATAATCTTCTGAAGAACCAACACTCCTTCCTGGTATAACTTCTAATTTTCTTTTTTTTTCGGTTCCTTTATATTCATTGTCCCATACCGCATCTCTTTAAGAATGTCTAATACTGATTTTTCAACTTCATTTTCCTTTCTTTCTTTTACATGTTTCTTCTGGCAGTCTACTTAAAACCTGATTCACATCAATTGGCTTGATTCCGGTTTTTCTAAAACCAGATATAAAATTTTGTTTGGCGTTTTCTGAGAGGTCTACCATGAGATTTTTTAATACCTTTGGAAAACAACCCTTGAACAGAAACGCTTGGGATTTCCCATCTGTTTTTTCCATTTAAGGAGAATGTTACGCCAAGCCATCTTCATCGGACGAAAGAATGCAACATCTAATGGCTGGATCAGGTGTGTACTATTGGCAGGTACAAAGATAAATGATATGTCTTGTTTATGACATAATATTATTACGTCTAAAGACAAATGTGATGACAAATTGTCCCCAATAAGAATCTTTTTCCCTTGTTTATTTCTAAAATAAGGCAAGACAATAGATTTCACCCAATCTTCGAAAATATTTCCGTCGAACCATCCACTTTGAGAGCGGTTATATCTTGTTTCCGGTGCTCCATTTTCACACCACGTATCATACAAATTTTGGGCCTTGTAGACCACGTAGGGCGGCAATAGCTCCCCTTCAGCGCTGGCTGATATCATTATGGATATGGACGACTAACTACCCTTTCTGGGTATTTAGTACCACGTTTTGTTATGATTTTTTTCCGTCCAGGGTCGTCGGTTAAATTTGTTTCATCATAGTTTATTATAATTTGTTTCATCATAGTTTATTATATTCGCAGCCTCAACATTTTCTAATGACAGTTTCAGTTCTTCGAAATATTTTTTTATCGTCGCCTCTATAAGTGTAATATCATATTTATTATACCTTTTACCCCTTGGATCAGCTTTGTATATACCTGCTCTTCCCGCTCTCGAGGCGGCAAGGTCCGAGCTCCGCCAGGTCCTAGTGGAGAAATGGAAGGAACGACTTGTGCACCCTAGTGCCAGGCACGCCACTATAGTGGCGGTTAGTCTCGTCTTTGAGGAGTGGCTGGAGAGGCGGCATGGCGCCCTCACCTTCCGGCTGACACAGGTAATAACTGGCCACGGTTGCTTTGGCCAGTTCCTGTGTCGAATAGGCCGGCAAGAGAAGCCTGGTTGTCACCACTGCGGCGCCTGCCGCGACGTTGTTGAGGACACGGCGCTGCACATTTTGGCGTACTGCCCTGCCTGGGCATCGCAGCGCCGTGAGTTCATCGCGGCAGTCGGACTGATTGCCCTCTCACTTCCGGACGTAGTTCAGTCTATGGTCCGGAGTGAGAGATCGTGGAACGCCGTCGCCTCCTTTTGTGAGGAAGTAATTTCCATCAAGGAGGCGGCGGAGCGGGAGAGGGAGCGCTTAAATCCTCTCCCCAACCGCAGAACCGGGCGCCGGAGGGCACGAGATGTCCTCCAGCCACCCTGAGGTTTGACCTGGGGGTGGTGGGCTGCGTGGGCCTGCTCGCCACCCGATCAGTACCAGGTCTGAGAGGCGGCGTGCGTGTTCCCACGTGCGCCTCTGTGTCGTGTCTTTGTCCCCCCCAGGGGGATAGTGGAGGAAGTATTTTTGTGAAGTGGCCTGCCGTTTCACACGCCGCACAGTGTCGCGAGTCTTTATCATAAATGCTTATTTGCAACATTTTTGCAGGCGACTTATTGATATGGCAACATTGTCTAGAATACTTTTTTCATAAAATGTAGGTAGTTATAATTTTCTAAGAATAATATTATAGGAAATACGAATAACTTTCTTGCTACATTTACAAGTGGTATTCATCTTTTATCGGTGTTATATTATTATAGTAGTCTTAAATAGTTAGTTATCTGTCTAATTTGCTGTTTTAATAATTCAAGATGTGTGAAGTTGGTAAGTTTTGAGCATGTTTTATAACACTGAAAAAAAAAATTTATAATTCGATTCGATTTTTAAAAAAATCACATTTTATCACATATCTATTTTTTTTATATATGCTAACTTAATTAGTATTCTTTATGCTAGAAAACTCTCAGTCTTCTAGGACATGCTGAATCTGCGTTATTTCGTTTTAGGTTTGAGAACACGTCAAATAAAAATGTTGAAGTTTTCGGAATTTGGCGTTCAGCAGACTCACTCGAAAAAAAATTGCTGTTTATCAACATATTTTAAATTATTATGGTCTTGAAGAGTCCAAATTTAATTAAGAATAGTGTCAAGAAGACTGCTATATTTTTTGGTATGAGAGCAAGTACGTATTGGAGATCAAGTAGTAGAATATCAGAAATAATGAACACAAAATATAAAACTTGGCTAGATAACCATTTACCTATGGAAACAGTAGTGACAAATTACTGTCTTGGTAATGAATCGGTAGGCACATCATCAGGAGATATTCCATCGAAACGTGGTAGACCTAGAAGCAACTTTACGGATATTAATTTAGCTTAAAAAAAACGCCGAGTTTTGGACTTGATTCAAACCCGAGACTAATGAACTAGAATTTGCGGCTGAATGGTCATCACGTAAGTCATCTAATAAAGATAGTTTGTCTACATTATCACCATTTGATGCCTTAGCCTTGTATATAGACTTAGATTTATCGTATCGGAAATATAATAGGTTAAGAGAGGTTGTCAATTTATTGCATCCTAACACATTTCCGAGTTATTACAAGATAATGAAAGTTAGAGATGAGCTACTACCTAATACAGTTCGTAGTACTCAAACAGCAGCAGAGGTAAATTTCCAAAACTGCCGAATCTATTGTGAAAACTGCAGAAAGGAGCAAGGGAAACCTTAGACATTGACCTGTAAGTGGGGATTTGATGGCTCATCTGGTCATAGTACGTATAAACAAAAATTTTACAATGAAAATGATACAGATGAATTTTTGTTTTTAACTGCCTTAGTTCCAATTCGATTAGTAGATAGTAGATCATCATCTACTATCTACTAATTTTTTTTTTTTTTTTTTCATCAAATACAACACATAAAATGGCAAACAAAACTCCGTCTTCGACATATTTTTGCCGACCTATTAGGTTATCATTTACTAAAGAAACTGCTGATCTTATAAAGGAAGAAGAAAGTAGAGTAACTCAATTAATAAATGATTTAGAAAGCTCTGTGATAAAATTACAAGAACCTAACAGTGCGGTTTCAGTTTCACAATGATTGATGGTGCTGTTTGTCATACACTGAGCGGAGTCAGTTCTACTCAAACATGTTACATATGTGGAGCCACTCCAAAATTAATGAATTTGTCATCAGTATCCGATAGGGTCCCTAATACAGCAACATATAAGTATGGTTTATCAACTCTTCATAATTGGATTAGATCTTTTGAATTTCTACTTCATGTGGCCTACAGATTACCTCTGAAGTGTTGGCAAGTTCGAGAGGAGACAAAAAAATAAATTTAACGAGAACAAACAAAGAATTCAAAAGGAATTTAAGCAAAAAATGGGTCTTATAGTTGATAAGCCTAAGCCCGGGTTTGGATCAACTAATGACGGCAATACAGCCAGAATGTTTTTTAAAAACTGTACGTTATCTAGTGTAATAACTGGTATCGATAAGAGTTTAATTGAAAAGTTTAATCTTATCAACAGAATCCTTTCAAGTGGATTGAAAATCAACATAGATAAATTTAAGGAACTCCTAAAAGAGACAAACACTTTATATTTAAATTTATATCCATGGTACAATATACCAACATCCGTACATAAAATATTAGTTCATTCGGCCGAACTAATACAGTCTTTTCCCTTACCAATTGGCCAGCTTTCTGAAGGTGCGTTAGAAGGAAGACATAAAGATGCTAGAAATTTTAGAGAACACCATACACGCAAAACCTCGAGACCGGACACTAATCACGACCTAATTACCATGTTGTTGCTTACTTCCGATCCATTAATATCAACGATTAGATCAGGAAATAAACATAAAAAAAATATTTTAGATACCGATTTAAGGCAATATTTGGATATAGAATAAAAAAATATTAGTTAAACTTCTTTGTTTTAGTCACATTCCTGTATATTTCAGTTTAAATATAAAATTAACCCAAAATTAGATTTATGACAAAATGTTCTATGAAGTCGCGACACTGCGCCGGGCCGAAACCTCGGCGGGGTCGCGATTGCATGTGAAAGCGATTCGCGCGGCCCCGCCGTCTATGGTTATGTCAAGGAACACCGTGGTAGGTTTAGTCGGTATTACCGGGGTATCTTGCCCCCGGTGAGCCCGACATAACCTCTCCGTCGCCCCGCGGAGAGGTATGCGTAAATGCATTCCCCAAGAAAAAAAAAAACAAGCTTTGTATATGCGCGGCATGTTGGATATTTTTACCTGAAATTAAGTAAAATTAAGTTTGTATATATTTAAATAAATGGCTAATATATTTGTATATAGGTTACCAAAAGGAAATATACATCGCGTAAATATAATACATAATTTGAAAATACTGTTTATAAAATTAATTTAAAACGTAATAATTAAACAAAATGAACATATGTGTAATACACAACATAAACTTAATTCACGCCTTTTTGTTTAGATTTATATTAAAAGTAGGTACTGTATCAACAGAACACAGGCTAGTGTCAACCCTAACAATAGTTTTTCTATAGACCCCTTTCTCGTTTCTATCTAAACATTCTCGTTTCTATCCACCCCATACTACGTGTCTATTGACCCCATATGGCGTGTCTATTCCCCCCTTTCGCGTCTCTATTCACCTCAAACTTTGTAAAATTTTACACGTACAAATATTTTCATGAATATCAATAAATTCAAATTATAATTATACTTACCGATACTCAAAAATTGTTCCTGATGAATAATAGAATAATGAAATTAACCTTTTACCACTGAACACAACGTTTATCATGTAAAGAATTAGCAAATTTTCTGGAGCACAAATTAACGTGGTTCGACCGATGACATTCAAACGCATTTTATTTTACCTTTGCCTAACTTCACGTCAAAACAGAGCTTATAAAAAAAAGTTGCTCCTTAAAAAATACAAATAAATAGTAGATTTAATAGATAACGAAAATCATTAGATATTATGATATAAAAATCTTTCCTGGTTTCGTGTCTATTCACCCTGTGATTTCTATTGACCCCATTTTACGGTATCACAAAAGTTCACAGTACACCGAAAAACACTGTGGCCTTGACGATCACGTCGGGGTCACCAATTTAGGGTTGTTGTCCTGTTGAGTCCGATTCGAAAGAGATAAAAATAAAAGAGGAACGATACCGAAATTACACGTGTATTGAAGGACCACAATATTCCTTATAATTATTTTCCCTATTACGTACTAACTTAACAAACAATTGAAACGGACTGACTATATAAAAAAATGGGGAAAACGGGGAATCTTTAAGACACTCTGCACTCACACAACCATGCACGTGCACTTACATAGTATGTATGTGTGTGTGTCCCTACAAATTGTGTCAAAATGAACAACACATTTTTATCAAATTTTCGTTAACAATAGATTACCAAAAAATAATATTAAATTTTAGTTACATAATTATGAACCCAAGGAAATTTCAAAAACATATTTACAGTACAGTTTCGAAATTATGTAAACAATTACAAAGCAGTAGTTTCAAGCAGCTTCAGTTAGTAAATAAGTCGCAATTTGGATTCGTAAGGAATCCAAATTGTGATTTTACCTAATTGACAAAATCAGTGTACATAAATATAGTATATAATATCTCATTATATTATTACTTTTTAGATTTTTTATCATTAATTTGCGTTAAACTTTTTGTGTAAGGTAGCTAGTAGCCACCAGCGAGTGGCATCGACTCGCCCGTCGACTGTTTTTATTTCCGTGTACCGTCCTAAAACTATTGTGATATTAGATTCCTACGGCAACATAGCAAATCATACAGAAGGGATAAGCGCGCATTACAGTTGCTTTTTGTTGTCGTGCAGTACAGCTAGATAAATATTACCTATGTTTACACCTAGATTGCACCAACCGTGGTCACAATTAGCCTTATATAATAAAATCAGCGCTGTATCGCAAGCGGTACAGCATTATGCTGAGCAACATCTCTTTTTAATGAACACTGCGACGCACATTGAACAGCAAGGGCTCCTCCATGTATAAATGTGTATTCGATATTATATATAATAATATATTAAGTAATAGTATATGTAATTAATTAACGTACACTCGGCGTCAAAAAAATCGCACCTTTGCAAAAATTTAATTCAATTCGGTTTATGTCGCGTTTAATCCTTTGTATGGTTGTTTTATGCTATTTATTTGAAAGGTTGGTAGGTATAGTAACAGTAAAATACAGAAATATGTATTCAATTACAATCGTTTAAAAAAAAACAAGGTGCATGTGTCAAGTGAAAAAATTATCTTTATTAGGAAAAAATATTCAAACAAAAACAGGCATTAAAATTACAAAACAACAAAAGAAATTAATAAAAAATGCTACTTAAAACCTAGTGCAACCCCCCCTTGCTCTAATAACAGCTTCCATTCGTTCTTGCATAGACCCAATCAGCCGTACCACACTATCTTGAGGAATCCTATTCCATTCTTCAATTACAGCATCATGGAGGTCTTGTAAAGTTGCTGGGGCAGGATCACGTAACCGTACTCGTCGTTTTAGTTCATCCCAGAGATGCTCTATTGGATTTAGGTCTGGGCTTCTCGCTGGCCACTGCAAAACTGGAATCCCAACCTCGTGTAGATAATCCTGCACGATTACTGCGGTATGGGAACGAGCATTGTCGTGCATTAAAGTGAACCCATCCCCAACATATCCTGCATATGGGACTACATGCATGTCCAGCACCTCGGTTATGTACCGATGAGCGGTTAGTGATCCCTGACCACGAGCACCTCCAGTCCGGGATATGCAAACGAGTTCCGTCTTGCCGTCGACTGAAATTCCGCCCCAGAACATGCAAGATCCCCTTCCATATTCCACTGTCTCCTCCAAGCAAGCTTCAGAAAACCGTTCGTTTCGCCTTCTGTACACTCTCCTTCGCCTATCGTTAACGAAGAGACATACTCTCGTCTCATCTGAGAAGAGTACGGTCCTCCATTGTACTACTACTACCGCACCGCAAGTGTACAAGTTGTTTGCAAAGTGCTTACGCTAAAATATAAGTTTTTAATTAGAAATGTCTTCCAAAAGTGCTGAAATTACCATTGCCGAGTTGAACAAATCAGTGATCTCGCTGGAAAATAAAGTATCGGCTCTAGAAAAGCTTATATTGGAGCAAAATAAGCTAATAAAAAAGCTAGTCGGCGAGGTGGAGATTTCAACAAAACCTAGAAATGAGGGTGGACCATCATCGGATTCGAACGTGCGACCAATCCGCGAAGCTCGGGTTCGAGCCGCATCGGCTATCTCCGCTGGCGCGCGGAAACAAACGAAGCCAGCAACGAAGCCCGTGGCGACAACTACGTCACCAGTAAACGACAGCGCCCCTACTACAAGTGTCATCTCAACGATAGCGACTGCAGAGGAATCGGCGTCGAGCGAGAAACACGTGACTGGCGAGTATGGCGCTGGCGCAACTACAACGGACAGCGAATGGATCGAAGTGCAGCGGCGACGTAGTAAGCGTGCGAGTGAGAACGCGACTCGTGGTACTGCTATACCCACTCCCAACTCGCTATTGGCTGCCGAGCGAAAGACTTACCTACATTTATATTATGTTAAAGTCGGAACGACAGTTGAGCAAGTGTTATCTCATCTACGAAACATATGTCCGAATGATTTGTGTACAGCTGAGATGTTAAAATCACGCGGTGATTATGCGTCATTTAAATTATGTGTTCCAAATAAGCACCTAGAAAGGTATCTATTGTGTGACAATTGGCCGGAGGGAATTTACGTAAAACAGTGGCGGAATGGATTTCGTAAACAAACCTTACAAACCACCCAAGGTTAAGTGTTATTCAATATTTTACCAGAACGTCAGAGGTTTGAGATCTAAATTAGATACGTTTAGACTAGCTGTGTTAAGCGAATCCGCTGATATATTTGCTATAACCGAGACGTTCCTATTAAGTAGTGTGCAAAGCGGTGAATTGTTTCCCGACGGGTATAATGTGATACGACGGGATCGTTCCAACGACACTGGTTGGGGGGGAGTGTTGCTGGCCGTGCGTACACAGTATCCCGTCCAGCAAATAGTAGACATTGTAAACTATTCGAGAGATATGGAATTAGTCGTAGCTATAATTAATTTTAACTACAAGCGTGTATTGTTATGCGTTGTGTACATACCGCCTAACTCTTCCGATGAGAAATATGTTAATATTTTTTCTGTTTTAGAAAATGTAATCAGCAAGTATTCCAATTTAAACGTTCTTATATTAGGAGACTTTAATTTAAACTCGTGTAGTCAAAATGTAAAATTGCATTTCGAATATTTGTTATCGTTTTGCAAACTCAAACAACACAATAATATAAAAAATTCGTACGGTAATTTGTTAGACTTGGTATTGAGCGATTTGGGAGATGAGCGTGTACGTGTGTTTGGTGGCGCTGAGCCTCTTGTGCCTGTGGATGCTCACCATCCGCCACTCGGAATTAGATTGAGTGTTATGAGACCTTTAGCGGCGCGAGCGCGCTTGTCGTGTCCATCACAGACGGTTCGACAGCATTGTGGCGTACCACGATGGAACTATAAAAAAGCTAATTTTTGGTCGCTTTATTGTGCGATGCAATCAATGAACTGGTCAGAAGTAATGTCTAGTACTAGTGTGAACGAAGCGGTAGGATTATTTTATGAAAAAATGTGGTGTTGTTTTGATGGTAACGTTCCTATTAAATGCACTACGAAATATAACAAATATATTTATCCTGTGTGGTACAACGCAGATATAATAACAAACATAAAAAATAAGCACTACCATCTGAAAAAATTTAGGGCCTTTAATTTAGAATATAATAAGGAAATGTATAAATATTATAGACAACATGTGAAAGAACTTATCAAATTAGCTTACATAGACTATATCAGGCGAACTGAGATGGATATAAAAAAGGACCCGAAATCCTTTTGGGACTTTGTTAGGCACCAGCGTTCATCGCGGAGCTCCTGTACTGAATTCGAGTACGATAACAGGGTGGTGTCAGGGTTGGATGCTGCAAATGCATTTGCATCATATTTTGAGTCAGTTTTTTTATCGGATCAGCCTTCCGTATCTACCAACATTAATAATTGTGAACTAAATGGCTCGTTACATTCACATCGAGTAGCGGTCGATTATATCAGCTTAGCTGATCTGACGCGAGCGATTAAACGTCTGAAGGCTGAAACATCAATTGGCCCTGACGGTATGCCAGCGTATATATTGAAGGACTGTATTTCGGTTTTGCAGGTACCTCTTCTGCATATATTTAATTTGGCTCTGAAAACTTCCTCCTATCCCGATGCATGGAAAGTCTCTCGGGTTGTGCCTATACCCAAGAATGGTTCCAGGTCTCGGGTTACCAACTATAGACCCATTGCCGTACTGTCGGTTTTTGCTAAGCTATTCGAGTCGATATTGAATCGTCATATTGTCAGCCAGATAAAATCACAATTGAGCGAGTGTCAACATGGGTTCAGAGCTGGCAGATCTACGGCCACTAACCTAATAAACTTTGTGGATTATTCTGTGGCTGAATTAGAAAAGAACAAACAAGTGGACGTAGCATATTTTGATTTTCAAAAAGCTTTTGATCGCGTCCGCAATGATGTGCTACTGGATAAGTGTTCGAGCATAGGATTCACGCCTAGGCTTTTAAAATTAATATCCAGCTATTTGACTAATCGTACACAGTACGTACAACTGTCTGAATATCGATCTGACTCCTATGCCACTCGCTCTGGTGTGAGTCAAGGCAGTGTCCTTGGACCGACTCTGTTCCTGATTATGGTGAATGACCTGCCAGACGTCATCAGGACGGCTCAGTGTCTTATATTTGCTGATGATTTGAAGCTGTTTTTGGGTATAGGATGCAACAAAGATAGCGAAGAGCTACAACTGGACATCAACAATGTTGTCGCCTGGGGTGAGCGTAACCATTTAGATTTTAATGTATCTAAATGCAAGATATGTACTTTTACTCGCTCGCGGTCACCTTACGTGTATAGCTATACTTTAGCTGGCGAGCCGTTAGAGAGGGTGGTACAGATACGTGACTTAGGTTTAATCGTGGACACTGGCCTGACATTTAACACGCACATCACCGATATATGCAGTAGAGGATTTAAGTCCCTCGGCTTCGTAATGAGACAATCTGCCCGTTTTCAGGACAGGAGCGCTATCATTGTGCTGTACTCTTCTTTCGTTCGTAGCATTTTAGAATTTAATTCTATTGTCTGGGATCCGCATGAAAGAAAATATACCCTGATGTTAGAACGAGTGCAGCGCAAATTCGCTAGGTACTTATATTATAAGTTGTACGGTTATTACCCATATTTGTACCCATCACTCTTCGTATCGGGCATGGTAAGTATTGATACACTCGAACTACGACGAAAGTGTGCCCTCATGGTACATTATTATATGTTATGGCACAGTTATGTTGACAACCCGTCTGCGCTGTGTCGCATGGGCCTGTACGTGCCAGACCGATACACGCGCCTACGCTCGTGTCCTTTACTATCGACTCCCAGGGTACGTACCAACGCTGCTCAGTTTGCCCCAACAAGCCAAGCTGTGCGACTGCTCAACTCTCTGGTCGCTCAATATCCAGAAGTTGACATATTTTTTAATAAATTAAGCGTATTTGTGAGATTATGTGTGTTATTTTTAAGTTATAAATAAATGTAAGTGGCTCACTGCACGTATTGGGTGACTGTAAGTGCAGCAAGCAATTGAAAATAAATAAATAAATAAATAAAAGATCCCAGTTGAGATGTTCTCGAGCGAACTGTAATCGCTTTCTACGATGCTGTGGCGTTAATTTCGGGCCCTTGGCTGGTCTTCTGGCCGCAATACTCCTTTCTCGCAGCCTTCTTCTAATCGTAGATGTGCTCACTGCGGTTCTACGAGCCCCACGGAGCTGCTGTTGCAGCTCAACAGCATTGGAGAAACGGTTCCGCAATGACGTCGTCACAATGAAACGGTCATCTCTCTCAGATGTACAGCGCCGTCTTCCTGATCCTTGTCTCCGGGTGTAGCCCCCAGTCTCTTGAAACCGTTGGAGCACTCGACGAATGGCAAAACGGCTCAAGTTCAGTTGTCGAGCAACATCACACTGTCGCATCCCTGTTTGCAGTAGTGCTATCACTTGAGCGGCTTGATCTGCAGTGGTATCCATTTTGTAGGGCTGTTTTCTTGTGTTCTGTATTTTCATGTGTTCTCTACAACGTCTGGATGTCGAATGACCTAATTTTGATGCTTACTGCCCTTTTTATAGCCCATGAAAGTGCGGCAAGTTGTGGTCTATGTAACGAGTATTTGGATATCATTTTCTTCAACATGCAGTACATGCGGTTGTTTAAGGAATTTATTCATTAGGTTGTTGTTTAATAAAAGCTAATTAAATGTACTTTCAATTAATATTAACATTGTTTGGGGTAAACGTACTGGTTTGCAAATTATTAGGCTTTATAACTTATTTTCAGAGAAGTGCGATTTTTTTGACGCCGAGTGTATTATAATGTAGTAATTTCATAAAGGTATATAATAATGTATATAAGTTTTATTTTTTTATTTATTTTTATTATTATCAATTTATAAATACATTTATTACTGTTACACACAAATGTTGTATTATAATAGTTTTGATTGTGTGTTGCAATGCTTCATTAAAATAAAATATTTCTTTCTTTCTTTCTTTCTTTCTTTCTTTATATTATACATAATATACGTACACCTACTACATATAATATAGGTACACCTACGCGAGTAAGACCAGTTATAATATTTAACATTATGTTTAAAATCGCAATAGTTTAAAAATATTATCATCGCAATTGAATTTTTTAGATAATATTTTTTTATTACTTTTAGAAAACGAGTCAGATCGATGTCACTGCAAGCTGATCCAATATTACTATCTAAATTACCATCATCATCTAACCAGTTAACTAACGTAGGCGCAATAATCAAGTAAGTAACACAATTTCCCATTGAATATAATACATGTATTAATTTTAATGGTTTCTCAGTATAATTTGAACATTTTGCAAGTTTTGCAACACATTTCGATTATGCAGCTTATACGGAATCGATTTTGAATTTCTCAGTACAGCCGGCATTAACTAGTTCTAATGTGTAAGTATTTTAAGGAAGACTTAACAATTAAAAATAATAGTTCTGTTTACTTCAAACATTTGAACATTAAATTTTAGGGAAGTAACATCATCAAGAGTATCAAAGTCAAATCTGAATTGGAAACAAACTACAATCATGCTATTACTTATTCAAAAACATGCAAAACAGAATCTTGTTTGACTCGTCTCGAAAAATCTGCGATTCAGTTGACGTTATCAATTGGGCCTATTAATTGTTGGCTGAGTCAATCTGGTATATTTAAACCTAATGTGTCAACCACAGAAAAATAGATGTCGATGTTAAATCTTTACAATAACCATGTGACGAAATCGACAACATTTTCAGTACGCCGACTTTACTTACAGAAAAAGAATATATTATTCCTCCCTCATTTCAGACGAAAGATTTTTGTATAGATTCTGGACCTTCTTGTTCTTCGGAAAGTTCTAGTAAAACACTTCATTCAAATCTATAAAATTATCTTAAAAGACCTTGAAACGTGGAGGTAAAACTAGTAATACAAGAGTTGTTAAATAACCAAAAATTATGATAATTTTTGTCAGACTGCATATCTAAGTGCTGAGAATATTACAGCAAATAGTTCTTATTCGCACATCGAAAACAATTAATTTCAATAGTTGACGGTACGGATGAACGGAGAATTGATCAGTAATAAAAATACTAATATACCACTATCAGATGAATAACTACTTAATATCCTTGGAGATTGTGATGAAGATTACGATGATTGTATTCTTGATGAAAATCTTTATGAGAATATAAATGAGTCCGATCGAGATGAATCTGATGAAACTGGTGCCAGTGAAGACGAATTAGCCCCTAAACACGACGATGAACATGAACAATGGTCGAACGAACCAAACGCATGTAGAAGAAATATTAATTTTAAAGGTAACCCTGTAGGATTGAAGGTGCAACCCGAAGGGTTAGAACTTATTCATTATTTCAATCTTATATTGACAGATGAATGTATTGCAATGATTGTCAATAAAAGTAATAATAATGCTTTGAAAATATTAGCCGTGAGTACCTATGCCTGGGAGTTGCATAAAAAATTGGCAAGATATATAAGGGAATTTAAAATATTTTTGGGATTATTATTCCACATGGGAACAATAAAATTAAATGAGTAGAATACGGAATCTCGACGCACAAAATATCGATAAATGCTAATACGATGCTACAAGATCGCGATGCACGTTACTGCGTAAGACCGTCTCTGCGAAGACACTATACTTCGATGCACGTTACTGCGAAAGACCGTCTCTGCGAAGACACTATACTTCGATGCACGTTACCGCGATAGATCTTCACTGCGATACTACTTGACTTCGATGCATGTTACCGCGAAATATCATTTCTATAAAGCGGCGGGCAATAGCTAGTACCTAATAAACGATTGAAATTTATATATAAATTAAGGAATGATTAGGGGAAAATTTGTTTTACTTCTTTTTTATAGTAGGTATATGTATTCAAAACAAAAGTAAATATGTTAAAATACCCATGCCATAATATAAGTATAATTAATCAACTTGACAAAAATACAGACTTAGATATAACAAAAATGTTAACAAAAACATATATTTTTTAAACAAAATTTAAACAAAGTCTTAGTATACTTATTGATTAGTACAAAAATATAAATTATTCAAAGAATTTGTAGGAGAAAATTAGTTTTATTTCTTGATGTAGCATATATATGCAAGACCATCTAAATATGTTAACATATCCATATCACCTTTCTTATTAATATGCTCTTGGATTTTCTTGTAATACTGCGTTTTTGTTCTTCCTTTTTTTTCCATCAGACCAGCTAATCTTTCTGTTTCATACTCTGTATTTTTCTGCTCTTTTACAAGTTCTCTCATTGTTTTGTATATATTTAATTTCCTTCTGTTAAGTAGACTATTCCATCGGTTATTCCAGCTTTCAACTGCATTTTGTGTGATGGGTATACCCGCGACAAAGCAATCCCAAACAGACCATAAACTAGGTGGGAAAAGGGGTGGTTTCTTCTTTAATGTAAATTTTGGTTTATTTGGAGAACACGATGATATTTTACTAATATATGTGCCATTTACGTAGTACTTACTGAACCAATCTACCACTGTTTTCGACTCATTCGGTAGCACTTCACGGCGAATAAGTTCAAAGGCCGCTGGAATTTCTTCAGGTTTCAAATATGCCAATGCTAAAATATGTCGCATTTTGTGAGCGAATTCGCTGTCAATAGTGTATTTTTTACTTAAGCCAGCTTTCTGTATGTGCTTCCAAATATTTTGAGATAAATGGAAAAAGCAACACTTATGTCTAATCGAAAATACCCTCAGACTGGCATTTATAATAGCAAGTTCAAAATCAGATATTATTATTTCGGGATTAAGATCTATGTTCAATTCATTTTTGCAGTGAATTCTTATTAATTCAAAAAATATAAAATATGAGTTTTCTGATTTGTTTGAAAGCAACCCATACGCGACTGGTACAATTTTTTGTGCACCATACTCAGAACCAACCATCCCGTGCAGTGTAAAAATTTGACAGAACAGGTTGGGGCAGCATTTGAATGTGCCATCAACAATCCAAAATTTTGAATTGTTTAGTAAACGTAAATTACGTCCGGTGCTAAAAACAAGAATCGATTCATTTTCTTTATCATTGCCTATATGAATATATATCATTGCCTATATGAATTGCCTATATACCAATCAAAAATTGTTCAGGACCAACAACAGTATACTGATGAGGAACGGTAAATGAGTTTAACGATCTTGGTAATGCTGGCTCAGTTCTAACTCTTTCGCGGTGTATTATCATTCGCATCGCCTTTTTCGTGGGCATATACGGGGCAACTTTTTTAGGTACTTCTTGGATTACCTTTTGAATAATTTGTCCCGGAGAATCAAAGCTGTCTGCTGCTTTTTTGTTTAATGATTTTCTTAATACAGAAGATCGTGCTATGTCATGGTCGGGTTCGTGCCTATGCTCTATGCAATTTTTATGTTGAACATAGTGATGCTCACCAAACTTTTTAGTTTTGACCGCTGCAGCACACTTCGAAGATCCTTTTCTTACACAACTCCAATAAAAATTGTCTTCACACCTTTTATTCAAACTGTACAGAAAATTATCCAATAATAACTGGTCTTTGTCTTTTCTTGATTTAATAAACAAACAAGGAGTATCCATGATTACAATTTTAACATCGAACTGATTTGCTATAAAATACCAACACAGAATACAATAAAATCTCCAAATACCCTCATTGTTAAACTCTTATCAAAATAGGAAATGAATAAGTTATAAAATAAATGAATAAATTGCATACTGGATGTTAGCTTATCAATATAAGTATTATAACAAACAAATAACTCATTGCATCCTATAGATCATTAATAATAATTGTACATGCATGGTACAGACTCACAGGAAAAGTAAGAAAGAAGATAAACACAGATCTACAAATAGAAATTACTCATGGAAATACTTTGCTCACAAAAAATATGTAGACGTCATAAATTGCTATACAAAAATTTATTACATTTTACTAAAATTTAATGTAATAATGTAAGATAGATTATGTTTATTGCATACAAAACAAATTAATACAGAGAAATCAAACTTCAAAACCATTTCAATATAAACGATGGCATGGGTATTTTAACATATTTACTTTTGTTTTGAATACATATACCTACTATAAAAAAGAAGTAAAACAAATTTTCCCCTAATCATTCCTTAATTTATTTATAAATTTCAAGCGTTTATTAGGTACTAGCTATTGCCCGCCGCTTTATAGAAATGATATTTCGCGGTAACGTGCATCGAAGTCAAGTAGTATCGCAGTGAAGATCTATCGCGGTAACGTGCATCGAAGTATAGTGTCTTCGCAGAGACGGTCTTTCGCAGTAACGTGCATCGAAGTATAGTGTCTTCGCAGAGACGGTCTTTCGCAGTAACGTGCATCGCGATCTTGTAGCATCGTATTAGCATTTATCGATATTTTGTGCGTCGAGATTCCGTATTCTACTCAAATTAAATCGAATCCAAGACTATTGGAAGAAACATCGATTATTTCATTTAAATTGTTTCAGTAATTACCTGAGTAGTAATCGGTTTTTGTTAATTCTAAGGGTTCTTCATTTAGAAGATCTGGATGCTGAAAATTTCTCCTCTCAATATTTCAATGATAGAATGAGGTCTATTTACTGTCCATCTAATAATCTGTGAATCGACGAATCCCTCGATTATGGAAAGGGCCGCCTCTTGGTTTTGTCAATTTAATTAAAAATAAGAGACATAAATACAGCGTTAAGCTGTACGTCTTGACTGATGCTAATAGAGTAATATTAAAAATGATCGTTTATGCCGGTGCAGGAGATACATGTGTTGGTGGCACAAATCATGCTGCAAAAGTTCTAACAAACCTGTTGCAAGATTATTCCAATAAAGTATATTCTGTATATATGGATAATTATTTCAATAAAGGATATTCTGTATATATGGATAATTTTTACAACTCCGTTGATTTGGCTGAAAATCTTTTATCTGTCAACCCACCTTGAGACAAAACAGAAAACATAATCCTAAAGAAGTATTAAAATCAGACGAGTTTGTCGCACAATATAACAAAAAAGGTGTCCGTCTGATGAAATGGCGCGATAAACGAGACGTGTTGTTAATTTCTTCCGAGTATGATTCTCAAATGATACCAGTTACAACACGACGCAATACTGAAGTGATAAAACCCAATTTAGTTGTGAATTATAGTAAAAATATGGGTGGTTTTGACCATCAAGATCAAATGTTAGCTTATTATAGCTGTGAGCACAAGACGGTCAGATGGTATAAGAAGCTTGGAATTCACCTACTTCAACAAATGCATTCACATTATACAACCTTCTGTCCGAAAAGAAAAAATTTATACGATTTTCGGTTATCAGTTATCGAAAATTTACTTCCAGATACGTCATTCAATACCATCGCATCTCGATCTTCAATTATTGTGAAAGTTCACATAATACAACCATGTTCTCGTAAAGGAAAAACAATGCGTCGTAGATGTAAGTTCTGTTGGGAAACCAAAAAGCAACGCAGAGACACACCTTTTTATTGTCCTGATTGCTCAGAGCAACCTGGATTATGTATTGTAGACTGTTTTAAACTATATTACAGTTATTAATTGTTTAAGCTATTCATCTCATGTCACTTAGATGTTGTAAAGAATTTAAAAATAGTTAACTGTTTAACTCACATGATTTTTTTGGGTTTGCCCGACTAGCATCGACCTCTATCGGTGACTTTAATCATGAGCTGGGCATCCAGTCACGACGGAGTCCAGAGCCGCGCTACGAGTCCATCGCGCCATCTGTTTTTGTTGCCTTGATCCATGTAGATAGAGTTAAATCCAGTTGATTTGTATGACATAGATATTATTTTAATATTAGTAAAATTAATTGCTCGCGTTATAAGCTTTGCATTAATTATTATTAGGAATGTAATAGAAACATAAATTCCTACAGTTTATCTAACCATATTACTAGACCCTAACAAAAATTAATTGTATTTTTTTTTATAATTAGTTGAATATGTCGTTCATGCGTATCGCATATTTGCGTAACATCAGATATAGTCCATTCTATTTCTTAAAAAAACAAATTTACGTTTAATTATATGTATGATCTAGTAAATAAAGACAACGCTAAAGTGTATTTGATCAAAGGCGTGCGTCAACTGATCTGAACAGACCACATGCGGTCTGTAGACTGAAAGTAATGGGTGATTCATTTGGAGGTACGTTTTACAAAACAAAAAAATTAAATAAAAACAAATGTATCGGGTTAGTTTTAGTTATAATATAAAATAACTATTTTGTACATTTATTTTTTGAAGATTATTTCTTTCAAATGGTGGCCGTAACTGCGGCCATTCTGCCGTTCCAATTTTCGATGGCGCGACCAAGCATTTCGGTTGGTATTTGGCGAATAACGCGAGTAATGTTGGCTTCCAGTTGTTCAATCGTAACCGGCTTATCCATATAGACTTTGGACTTAACATAGCCCCAAAGGAAAACGTCTAGGGGTGTAATGTCGCAGGATCTAGGCGGCTAACTCACCGGTCCGAAGCGCGAAATTAACTTATCACCAAATTGTTCACGCAATAAAGCAATGGTTTCACGTGCTGTGTGGCATGTGGCGCCGTCTTGTTGGTACCAAATGTCCTGCAGATCAGGCTTTAATTTCAGGAAACAAATAGTCTGTTAGCATGGTACGATTACGGTCACCATTGTCAGTTACGTTCCGGCCGGCCTCGTTTTTGAAGAAATATGGACCGATGATTCCACCGGCCCATAAACCACACCAAACCGTTGTTTTGAGAAAGCCATCGATACTTTTAAAAATTTGCAGAACTAATGTACAAGATTTTGCCACACTGTGAAAATAATATCTACGCGTACCTATTTTTTTAATAAACAAGAAATGATTATAATAGTAGTTTCTTTTTCATTAATAGTATTAACAATATAATTCTTTAAAAACACTTATGTACAAAAAAGTTGCACGTAGAAAAATAACTAAAATTATACAGGGTGTTTGGAGGGTGAGTAGCCATAGGAAAATGGTCGATAGGTGATGGTGTTGGCTACGTGTTGCGCCTACTTAAATAACATTTTGCCTTAAGTTTAATGAATAATAATTTATTTTCTATTTTTCTAGAAAATCTCCATTTTTTTGTATAAAAACTTTAATTATTTTTTTAATAACCGCTGAAATGTTAAAAAAATGATGTCATTTGTTAGTGTAGTCTTACCTTATTCAGATTTAATCAGAATTTCATACAAACAATTCAAAAAGAAATAACAGTGAAGTATCAAACTTTCATAAATAAATAAAAAACATCCTTATGTCAACTTCACATGGTAAAATAAAAAAAACTTACGGTGTATGGCATTTACAAATGTTTTTAAAAACTTCTCTAGTTAATACTCTTTCGAACGGTATGTAACATGTATCATAACTAACCAGGTAACTCAACAAAAACCGGTTTGTCGTCACGAATGCATTAAAAGGGTGAAAACCTATATTATTCAATTGAGCAGGTAAAATGTTTTGTTTTGGATGACGCAACGAAAAAGTGCAATAGGTTTAACTGTAGCACTTTTTTGTCTTCTATTACTATGTATGTACTTTATTTTGGGGCAATTAAAAAAAAAAGTATTTTTAAATCATTTATTACAAATCTTGTTCAAATTGATGTCCATTATTTCTGATACATGCGTAACATCTCTTTCTAATTTCCGTTGTGGTATGGCTTAACCTGATTTCTTGTTTCATTATCACAAATGCATTATCTATTTTTTCAATTAATTGCTCTCTTGTTTCAATGGTTTCCGTATACACTAGAGCTTTAGCACGACCCCAGACATAAAAATCAAGCGGTGTTAAATCCGGCGACCTTGCAGGCCATGGGATGGGACCATTTCTGCCAATCCAAGCGCTGGGAAATGAATTGTCAAGGTGTTCCCGGACTGCTAATGTCCAGTGCGCTGGGCAGCCATCTTGTTGAAAAACAATGGGTTCTTGATTCTGAACATTTGGAACTCCATCCATGAGTTCGGGCAAATCATTTATTAAAAAATCTAAATAATTATTGCCATTCAAATTGTCTGGTAGATAATGTGGACCAATAAGTGTATTGCCAATTAGTCCTACCCAAACGTTAACCGAAAACTTCCTTTGATGTGTCACCGCTCTTTTCTTTTTAGGGTTTTCATCCTTTGGGGCCCAATGATGCAAATTATGAAAGTTTACAATGCCTTCCCTTGAAAACTTTGATTCATCCGTCCACAGGATACTTTTTAAGAAGTCGCGGTTGTCAACACCCATGTGTAACAAGAGACGGCAAAACGGCTCAGTCGCAGAATGACCACTTCTCAAAATGACTACAGGTAGCAAAATGTCCCTTTCGCAAAATGTCCCTTTCGCAAAATGTCCCCTTCTCAAAATGTCCCTTTCGCAAATTGTCCCTTTCGCAAAATGTCCCTTTCGCAAAATGTCCCTTTCGCAAAATGTCCCTTTCGCAAAATGTCCCTTTCGCATCAGTAAAAAACATTGGTCAAGAGCCAGTAGATCTAGAACACGGAAGGGTACTGTAGTAATGTTTAATCAGTAAAATGAGTAGGTGTATGCACATAAACTAAAATAAATAACAGAAATCGAACTTTGTGAGATTTATTGTGACAATGTCTCTCAAAACAACAATTTATACACAAATAAAATCAAAAAATTATACAAAACCCCAATAAAATAAAAAAAATAATGTCTTGAATTCGTCACAAAAAAAATGTAATAAAGGTTTTTTTTAGGGATTGCAATAGTAATATAATAAAATCAACAAAACTCCAATAAAACAAAAAAAAAATTCTTGATTACTTACATCACAAAAAACTT
Organism: Catocala fraxini; assembly: GCA_930367265.1. Classification (NCBI taxonomy): domain Eukaryota; kingdom Metazoa; phylum Arthropoda; class Insecta; order Lepidoptera; family Erebidae; genus Catocala; species Catocala fraxini. The sequence goes on from OV884045.1 coordinate 19,388,362, forward strand.
GTAATACAGATTTTTTCCTTTAGGGATTACAATGGTAATATAATAAAATCAACAAATTATACAAAACCCCAATATAACAAAAAGAAATTAAATGTCTTGTTTGTCACAAAAAAATGTAATACAGGTTTTTTTTAGGGATTGCATTAGTAATATTATAAAATCAACAAATTATACAAAACTCCAATAAAACAAAAAAAAATAAATGTCTTGATTTCGTCACAAAAAAATGTTATACAGGTTTTTTCTTCAGGGATTGCAATAGTAATATAATAAAATCAATAAATTATACGAAACTTAAAAAACAAAACAAATAATGTCTTGATTACGTCACAAAAAAAGAATGTAACACAGTTTTTTCTTTAGGGAATGTAATAGTAATATTTATTTTAATAATAATTGTAATAAAATAATTTTTTTTATGAATTGTGGCAGTGTTAAGTCATTTCTTTCTAATTTAGCCAATAGTACTTTATATTTTTTGTCGAAATTAATGTCTGCTCTTCCTCTATTCTTTTTTACCTTTTTAAATAAATTATCTTTAATTTTCATGTCCCAAAATTCACTTTCTTTTTTTAATTTGTATACAAACATGTATAGACTTGATTTTTTTGGTAATCGTCCTGTATTAATACGGCGATGCCAGCCCTCCAGTGCGTTTGTGGTACGGTGGCGCTGGGCAGCACAACTCAGAATTGATGTTGATATTTTTGGGTACCACTGCTTTTCGTAATAACATCGAAAGCGATTAATTTCTGGGCTGTCTGGTGCTTGACTTAAAATATAACACCACGTGGCGGGAATTTGGTTAGCTGGTACGAGCGGTATAATAGCTGTGATTCTAGCAATATTTCGTCCTTCTCTTGTTCGTAATAATCCTTTTTTTTCAGCATTCTTCCAAATTGCGGCATTGTAGTGACGATAACAACCGCTTATGTTTGCATCTGGGTACACTGATTTTACTGCATTTATTTGTGCGATTTCGTAATCGCACTTGAAAGTCATAATATTAAGATGCAATTTTTGTTTTAAAATTCTAAAAAGACGAGTGTAAGTTTCTTCAGTTTTGTTGGGCAGTAATGTATATATGACTGGTACTATATTTGTACATTTTTTATTTGAATTAATGTCCATATGTATAACGTACAATTGATAAAATGGTCGCGGTGCGGTCATAAAAGTGCCATCGGCAAAATATGACCCCGGAGTTCGAATGATCTTTTTTGATAAAGAGGTTGCAAATATAATAATTTTCTCGGCATCACCATCTTCACATATTAGAAACTTTTTTCCTAATATTTCCGGTATAGTTGCAGTTTCAGTACTAGTATGTTGCAGTCTGTCAGTACTAAGAAACGATTTGCGAGCCCTGTACAAAGTATCTTTAATTGAAGGAAACGAAAGTTCATGATCTGGTACCTTTTTACGCATTTCTACATCATATTCTTCAAAAATTTGTTGTATAGGTCTTAAATCCTCACACACAGCTTTTATCAAATCAGCAACATATTCATAAATTCTATTTTTAATATCGTTTGACTCGCACGAATGCGAAGTTTCTCTAATAATAGTTTTCCTTGTTTTGTCAAAAGATAATGAGGCACTGCACTGTTGTCTATTTACACAACGCCATAAAGTAGTTCCACTTTTATTAGTCCTGTTTATGTTATATCTATGTTCATTATAAATAAGTGTTTGTCTTCCTTTCTGATAATTAACAAAATAAAATTCTTGATTCATTTTGAATCCTCAAATAGTTCTTTAAATTTAAGATCAACAAATTACAAAACCCAAATAAAAACAATTAGCAATTACTCACATTACAATACGAAACTGTTGCTAACATAACTTTTGTAATTATTTTTCTAAGTACCCTCATAGTTATTGTTGTAAGTGTTACCAATACATAAATTGAAAATTGGCTGAACCTTGAATAAATAACTTATGATTTTTTTTTATCATTTATTTATATTTTATTGTTTACATGATCACTTAATTTGCTTTATTATTATGATTATTATAGGATGGTTACCAAACAATCAAGTCGGCTTCAAACTGTCAGTAAGGAAAAAAAACCTGTATTACATTTTTTGTGTGACGAAATCAAGACATTTAATATTTTATGTTTTATTGGAGTTTTGTATAATTTGTTGATTTTATTATATTACTATTGCAATCCCTGAAGAAAAAACCTGTATAACATTTTTTTGTGACGAAATCAAGACATTTTTTTTTTTGTTTTATTGGAGTTTTGTATAATTTGTTGATTTTATAATATTACTAATGCAATCCCTAAAAAATACCTGTATTACATTTTTTTGTGACAAAATCAAGACATTTAATTTCTTTTTGTTATATTGGGGTTTTGTATAATTTGTTGATTTTATAATATTACTAATGCAATCCCTAAAAAAAACCTGTATTACATTTTTTTGTGACAAAATCAAGACATTTAATTTCTTTTTGTTATATTGGGGGTTTGTATAATTTGTTGATTTTATTATATTACCATTGTAATCCCTAAAGGAAAAAATCTGTATTACAAGTTTTTTGTGATGTAATCAAGAATTTTTTTTTTGTTTTATTGGAGTTTTGTTGATTTTATTATATTACTATTGCAATCCCTAAAAAAAACCTTTATTACATTTTTTTGTGACGAATTCAAGACATTATTTTTTTTATTTTATTGGGGTTTTGTATAATTTTTTGATTTTATTTGTGTATAAATTGTTGTTTTGAGAGACATTGTCACAATAAATCTCACAAAGTTCGATTTCTGTTATTTATTTTAGTTTATGTGCATACACCTACTCATTTTACTGATTAAACATTACTACAGTACCCTTCCGTGTTCTAGATCTACTGGCTCTTGACCAATGTTTTTTTACTGATGCGAAAGGGACATTTTGCGAAAGGGACATTTTGCGAAAGGGACATTTTGCGAAAGGGACATTTTGAGAAGGGGACATTTTGCGAAAGGGACATTTTGCGAAAGGGACATTTTGAGAAAGGGACATTTTGCTACCTGTAGTCATTTTGAGAAGTGGTCATTCTGCGACTGAGCCGGCAAAACTGGACGCGTCTTTGATAATCGTTTTCTTCTAGACCTTGCACGGGAGTGTAATGAAAAGGATACTTTCCATTAGCGCGAAGAACAGACCACACTTTCCATGGGCTTAGATTTAGTGTTGCATCTACAGTGCGGATACTTGTTGTGGGATCTTCATCAAAAGCTTCCAAAATGCGTTCGTCATCAGCAACGTTACGTTGTCTGGCAACTCCAGGTTCACGGCGATTTAGATTGCCAGTTTCCCTTAAGCGTCTAAATGTCGTTTCAAAAGTATGACGATTAGGTTGACGTCTATTGGGAAAACGCTCTTCATAAATTCTTTTTGCTTCTCGTCCATTTCCATCAGCTTTTCCGTAAGCCATCAACATATCAGCGTATTCCTCGTTAGTAAAAGCAGCCATTAAAAATAACAGTAACAACAAAACTTAACAACAACAAACGAAAACAAAAATAATGCGCAGAGCGGAGTTGTAAAGTACAACACGTGAGTAGCAAAGAACGACAAGTGTCGACTAAATGCACCCGACAGGGTGCGCAAGGGCCAAAGGGAGCATAATAGTCAACTGATGAAAGAGATAGCACAATACTTTTAGCTGTGTTACAATGAGACAAAACATTTTACCTGCTCAATTGAATAGTTTAGGTTTTCACCTTTTTAATCCATTCGTGACGACAAACCGGTTTTTGTTGAGTTACCTGGTTAGTTATGATACATGTTACATACCGTTCGAAACAGTATTAACTAGAGAAGTTTTTAAAAACATTTGTAAATGCCATACACCGTAAGATTTTTTTATTTTACCATGTGAAGTTGACATAAGGATGTTTTTTTTTTATTTATGATAGTTTGATACTTCACTGTTATTTCTTATTGAATTGTTTGTATGAAATTATGATTAAATCTGAATAAGGTAAGACTACACTAACAAATGACATAATTTTTTTAACATTTCAGCGGTTATTAAAAAAATAATTAAAGTTTTTATACAAAAAAATGGAGATTTTCTAGAAAAATAGAAAAAAAATTATTACTCATTAAACTTAAGGCAAAATGTTATTTAAGTAGGCGCAACACGTAGCCAACACCATCGCCTATCGACCATTTTCCTATGGCTACTCACCCTCCAAACACTCTGTATAATTAGTCTATTTTACTTATTGATATAATATTATTCCTATTTCAATACATTTTAACCACTTACTTTTTCTTTATAACAAACGGAATAAAAAATTTTACTAAGATTTTTTTTCAGATGTTTTTTATGTTTTCTCAAAAAGTTACTTTATACACATAGGAGATTTTAAATTTGCAACGACCATATAGTAGTTTAATTTCAACAAAAAATTAATCATTGGAATGTGTTTCTATGTGCGCAATTAGTATTATTTTCATTTGGGAATAATATTTTGTATCAGTTTCAACAATTTGGCACTGTAATAATGCCATCTTTCTTGATGTGTATATGAATGCACATTGCCAACTTTATTGATGTGCACTTATACATTGCTATACTATATTCTTCTCCCTAGCCTTTAATATCGGCTTTTATGGTCTAACCGGATTTGACTGGATATCAGTTTTTACTCGGAGCGGCTGCCACCTTACCTCCGCAACCCGAAGGCTAACGATACCCTAAGGCTAGACCAGTGTCAGGATATTATAGGGAACTGCCTTCCTAATTACGACTGCCATAGATGTTCATGGTAGCCGGGACCGACGACTTAACGTGCTCTCCGAAGCACGGAGCAGGCGATAATTGTCAATCAATACGCACATAATTTCGAAAAGTCATATACGTTCCGAAAGTCAGAGGTGCGCGACGTGGGTTCGAACCCGAGACCCTCTGCATTGCAGTGTGTTGGTCTCCCCAATGAGCTATCGCTGCTATACTATATTGTAGATAAAAATAAAATATTTTTGAGAGCTTTTGGGACATGGGAGATTTGTAAAAATAATGCTTTTGATTTAGCTACTTGTAAATAATAAATTCGAGTATACGCAATATTTTTGAAGCTACGCTCGATATAACTGATACTACATATATCTGAACTGTGCTTCAAAGGAGGAGTAATAAAATTATTATTTTACTATCATCCCACATGAATATAGGGGATGATAGATTTGGATAAGCATAGCAAACAAAACCAACACTTTCATTTCGATTTCGATCCTTCTATAAAAGATGGTGTTCAGCAACACAACAACTCAATTCCTAAAAATAAGTCACTATTGCTGTACAAATTCAAACAACAAACTTTATACAAAAGGTGGCAAAACTTTAGCAGATCTACACGGGGATTACACACTGGACTTTCTTTAAAAAGGTCTAACAAGATCATACTAATTCATGTATTACAAAATCCTTGACAATAAATTTAATATTTGGCTGCAACCGAACAATCAATGTAAATATTTTCAGCCTCCCAAAAATAATAACAGACTGGTATCTTGGAAACAGTAAACGGAGCAAAAAAAAACATCAAAGAATATGGTAGGATTAGTTAAAGTTCACAGCAGGCCCTAGTTATAGGAGTGGCTTGTGATAGAACTCAATGGAAACAGCTACAGGCTTTCGCCAAGAGACATTATGAATTGAGAGATATACTTAACAACATATTATGCGACAATTCAGAACAAGAGGGCATTATCATCACTACATATTATAAAACAAATTCCACCGCCGCGTCTGTTCACGATAAACTCAAAAACTACTAAACGGATTTTTATGCGGTTTTCTCCAATAGACAGATTGATTAATGAGGAAGGTTTAGGTGTATAATCTGTTAAGGTATTGTACTACCCGTGTTAAGCATACATAATGTAAAATATCCATTCAAGATCTGTCAAAAATAATGGAAATGGATATCATTTCTACTTCAGATATGTGCAGATACAGTTATCCATCAGATCATAGTTGAGGCAAACAACAAAGAAGGCATATCACTGTCAACAAACCAAGATATGTGTCTTAGTGAATTAGAGGTGGCGTAAATTTAGTGGAACACTTGCTAGATAAGTGCCCAAATAGGACTAGATACTATATACTAGAAAATGGAGATAAAGAATGATCACTTGCATCATTGATCTGATCATCACAAGCACATGACATCTTAAGGCAGGCGGGCATTAAAAGGATTCCCCAATTGCAACAATATTCACCAAGTTTAAGTTTGCCTTAGTATAGCGACAATTGTCATTATGGAATTGATTCAAATGTCCTTTTGGTGGAATTGATTCATACACTAATTCCACCAAAACATGAGAAGCCTTTGTTTTGTTTTTTAATTATGGTTAAGTATGCAGTACATTATTCAAATCAATAAGTTGGAAGACTTATACCTCTGTTTATTTGTATGATCTCAATTAAAACATAAGTTAAAGTGATTTTCTTCTCATTTATATTTTGTGTCCATTCTAATAATAAAGCAAAATATTTTGCCTGGACGCATATGATTAAATTATCATTTATAAGGAACAGTGGATGTTTCAAAAGAATTTCAGTTTTAAGTGTTTGGGCACCAGAGGGTTATCACGTCAGTTTTTCCGTGCTGTTGGTCTGGCCTGGCGTCATTGCCTTATTTCAACCTTCCAGTTATCACATTTTGAAGATAATCTTCTGTCACAACTTAACTGCTTGAAGGAGCCAGGGCGTGAAGAGATCTGAAATTAAACAGTAATCAAATATGATATCTAATATAGCATAAACACAATTATAAAATAGAGAATCTAATCAATTAGCTAATTATTATTCATAAATAGAGTAATTCATATTACTTTATTTTATGCCACAAGGTTTTTATTACTACTTAGATACAAAAGAAAATAAATTAATGTTATAGCTATAATTAGATATATTAGAGACCTTGGAATCTTCATTTTGCAGATAAGCTGCTCACAGTTCATACTTAAGACATTGAACACCTTGCCAGTAATAAATAACCACAAACAATATATGTATATTGTATTGTTTATGTTACATGGTATTAAATATAAATATGTTTATATACAAATATACTCTAGTTATCTTATGTATACTATAAAGTCACACCTGTTAACCTGTCAAATCTTGGTATTGCAGACATAATAACTACATATTAAACAGTACCGCACCATGTCTGTCTGTTTCTGAGAAACTCAAGAATTACTGAACAGATTCTCATGTATTTTGACCAACAGACAGGGTGATTCATGAGAAAGGTTAAGGTGTAAAAATTTTTAAGGTATTGTACTACCTGTGCGGTTTGTTAGTAAAAACCCTATAGGTTAATTTTTCCAAAGTTAAGCAAACAAGTATCACACTAGCGTTTTCGCAGCTATATTTATGCTTATTAAGGTTTGCAGTATAAGGCTATTGCTGTTAATGTTGTCACTACTGAAAATTTCCTTAAAGAATAATCAATGGCCTCGATGGTGTAGTGCTTAGTGTAACAGACTATCACATCTGAGGTCGCGAGTTCAATTCCCGCACAAGTCAAACATTTGTGTGCATGAACATGGATGTTTGTCTTGGTCTGGGTGTTTCTATGTATAATATGTATGTATTTACAAAAAAAAAGGTATTTAAGTATGTTTATCCATTGTCTAAACCCATAGTACAAGCTCTGCTTAGTTTGGTCTTGATGGTGTTGTGTGTATATTGTAGAATATTATTATTATTATATTATATTATTATTAATGACAGGTTCAGGTTCTGCTATTAAAAGTATTGTGCTGTCAAAAGGAGATCATAAAATTTTTTCCTTTGTGCTGTTGGCAGCTAAATATCATAAAATATTATAATTATACTACTTACATCAAACCACATTATTTCTAAGTAATTTCTTCAAAACCTGTGGCTTCAATAATCAACATGGGATGTAAATATCTTCAGGCATCTTATCTTTAGGTTTATCATCTCTTAGCCAGTAGTGGATATATGTACTGCTGATGTTGACCCAACAATCTTGGACTGACCATGCTGTAACAAAACAATGTTATGTATTAACAAGATGAAGTATAAGATTGTTAAGCGCAAACTAGGAATGTTCTCTGCCAAGATTGTAGGGTAATGGTCCTATGTTATGTTCCAAAGCAATAGTCTATCTGTAATGTACTAGTAAGAAAAACCTAGGAAGTAATAGGCATTATGTTTTGCAGTATAATGACATAGACCAACGATTCTTAAAGTGGGTGCCGCAGAACCTAGGGGTTCCATAGAAAAGTCACAAGAACACCGTGATTTTTTTTATTTCTGGCTGCTAACTAAATATTATTTTGAAATAGCGCAAATTTGTGATGAGAAGTAAAGTTGTTATTATTTAAATTACAGTGGTACTTTGGTTAGCAATAATTTGGGGGTTCCTTTACATAAAGGTATTTGGTGAGTGTTCCGTTATCTTAAAAGTTTAGAAACCTCTGACATAGACAATAAATGATGATTGGATGACATATCAAGAAAGGTTAACATTGGATACAAATAATGAGGTATAGGGAACAACCCATATACTTATTACAAACATGATGTCAATCTGACTTATTTCAAAATTGTACTCAATAAGAGAATGTGGAATAAAACCATTTTTTTATATAAATTTGTTAATTATATAAAAAAATGGTTTTATTCCACATTCTCTTATTTTTTATTAAACCCGACCATGCTTCGCTGTCTGTCTGTTATTTTTAATTGCCTTTCCATTGTTATATATAAATAATTATAATGTTAAAATAAATAAGCCATTTCATCATAATTATACAATTGGCCTTTTATTAATGCCTGTGTAAATAACTGCACTTCACAGGATGACTGATAACACTGTTATGTTGACAGGCAGTGAAATAAATCTGCTTATATGAATTGTATCATCAATTCCTCGAAAATGCACTATTTCGCCTAAAAGTTTATCTGAATCAGAGTAATAACTTTGCATGTCCAGCATGTCTAAATAAGCTAATATTCTAATATCAAAAAGAATCAAATTTCTATCTGTTGTTCGCGTATTATCTTGTTATTTGTCATATTCGTTGCATTATCCAATTTTGGAACAATTAATAAAAGTGAGCTAACCTTTCTGGAATATATAATAATAATTTTAATATTCTATCACATACACACAACACCATCTAGCCCAAACTAAGCAAAGCATAAACTATTGGGTAGTACCAATAGTTTATGCTTTAAAAAAAAATTATATGTATGTTTATCCATTGTCTAGTGACAATGGATAAACATACATATAATTTTTTTTTTGGCTTATTATTAAAGTTCTTCTAAGTTCTATAATACAAATTAATCCTATATTCATCACTATTCACTAACTATTTTCATAGAAGTTATCGTTTCTTGAGTATTTTTTTTATTGCTTACCAATAAAGCCATGATCCAGTTGAGCAGCGAATTTTTGATCGAATTTTTGATGATTTCCAACAGAAAGCCATTATTATAATTATAAGCTCTTCCAAGAACTAATTTGACTATTCAGTAGTGTTGCCAAGTCAATGAAACAAGAAATGGCCACACACTTCTAAAAAGGTGGTAGACTGTTAAAAATTTCGTAATCTAAAAAGTGGCTAAAAGTGGCTAAAAGTGGCCAAATAATTCATTATGTCGCTGTTTCAAATAGGGTTGGCTGAAATTGACCATAAGAGGGCTCTCTTTTCCCTATGTTTTACTTTACTCTTTGCGTTGCCAGCCGGTTGCGTATTGCGTAGGGTAACGCAGCACTATTTGTAGGAATGCTACAAGGCAAGTCCTGAGTCGATTTATACGTCTTGGTTTATAGATTCTTTAAGGAACACTGAATTAAGTTATATTTAATAATGAGGCGATTGTTTACGTTTTTCGATTTTTGAATATTGAACAAATATTATAGTTCAAATAATTCTCTAAAATTTTTTGAAAGTGGTTATGTTATATTTTGATTATTTCGACTTTCGACTCATAGGTATTTGAACGTAAAGACATCGTCATGATTAAATTATTTTACACTGTAGCGGATGTATGTGTATCCGAACGTCGACAACTCTCTAGTCGTACCGGCCGTGGCAAGGCGCCTACGCGTTACTCGCCAACTTGCGGGTGCGCATCCAAACGCACTCCCGCGCATGCGCCTTGCAGCGACCAATAGGGTCGCCGTGTGCGAGCGCCGGCCGCCGGCCGTAGGGACTAATAGTGTTTAAGATAGAGTAAGGGGATTATTACTCAAGTATGGCGGACGATATAAGTTTTCTTTTGTAATACGTTATGTGTGTGTCTCAAATATACAAGTTTATAGTATGAAACAAAGCTCTTATCATTGTACTGACCCACCCCAACTATAACACAATATTGTTAGTAAATAAGCATTAAGTCTGCTAAATCAGATAGTAAGTTGTTATAGTAGCCTATGATCGCTTGCAATACTTAGGCGTTGTCCTAATAGAACGCGAATGCGCGATCATCGCGCGAGTTAGCGATGCGACCATCGCGTGTTCGCGCGACGTCAAAAACTGGGTGTCCTAATAGAACGCGAATAGGCGATTACGCGAATCTCGCTCGCGCGATTTGACGACGGGAGCGTGACCGTGGACTAGGGCAGTGGCACGGTCGATACCAACAACCATGGACGTCAGACACGCAAAATTTTTGCTGTCGGGAAATATTTGGATGACGTTTTGTGCGGATTTAGATGGAAATGAAAAAAGCAACGTGGGACGCAAAGTGCTTTGTTAAAAATGAGACCAATTCGTGGTGAATTTCACAATCAATATTATGACTTACGAGAAGATGAGTCTGCATTTTATGATCATATGTCTATGTCACCAGAAGCATTTGACTACCTATGCAATATGATCAGAGACGATTGCAATCATGTTGTTACCAACTACAGAAGACCTATAAGTGTAGAGGAAAGATTGGTGCTGACGATTAGGTGAGTGTAATTTCTATAATAATTTACTAGGTACTTGTTCAAATATACAGGGTGTTAAAGTAATTGCGTGCCAATCTCGTCAATCGTCTGGCTTAGGGGTAGACTCAGTATCGGTAAAGGAACCCAGGAAAAAGAAATCCAAGAAAAAAAAATTAAAATCAAAACAAAAAAAATCGAGTGTTTGTATGTGAATCAATCCTCTTTATTTGATGAAGTTGATAAAACTTGAACAGTTAACACTACATCATGCGTATAAAAGTCACACAATGTGTTACGCTTGATGTGCTGTTGACTATGTACCTTGATTGTTATTTTTTTTTAATTAAATCATTCAGCCAATTTCTGCAGAACGTTTGGGAACTACGCCCTTTGTATAAACTATATTTGAGATTTCAAGTCTTTTGGATTTGAATTTCGCTGACTAATTTAATTTATTGAAGGAAAGGAAAACAAATTACGTAGGTATAAATTAAATTGAGGGTTTATTTAAGTTCAAAGTAAAAAAAACAAACAAACTGCAAAGTTAGTAATCATTTACGATAGCTAAGTATCGTACTCGTGTAGACCTAGGGGATCATTTTCGTAGTAGTTCCGCACTGACGACATTGAATGATATGACGCGTTTATCGGAGAGGGTAATATAGATTGCGATATTGGCGTAGATGATGTTGAAGAGGTAGTGAGACTAATTTCATCAGCAATAAAATTTTGAATTTTACTTTTCATTCTTAGTTTCTGTACGTTAAATACTTGAAATATGGCGCCAATGATTTTAAGAACAACATGTCTTCATCGTCTTGTTCTTTGTTTTTCTCATTAAAAGCTTGTATTTTTTGTTTTTCCACTTCAATCATTTTTAGTTGAAAAAGCGTCAGTTCTGGTTTTTTTGCCTGTCTTTGCCTTTGCCTGAACTCGCTTGCTCTAGATGAACCAGACTCGCTGTCGTCTGTCGTCGTAGGGAATCTATTTCGGTGGATCAAATTACCACTAGTTAAAGAACTTGCGTTAACAGATTCCGAAACAGGTTCTTGATTTTCCACCACTTCTTCAATTTGATCCATTTCTGGAGTCTCAACTTGATCCATTTCTGGAGTTTCATCTTGATCTATTTCTGGAATCTCAACCGTGTCTGAATTTTGAGTTTCATTGTTATCAGATCCGGCATTTAAAACTTGAAAGTTGCTTTGGGTGTGCCTAGGTTTCACTATATCTTTTAAAAAAGATAGTTCCTTAAAAAAACACCACTTGCCTATATAAGTCTCATCGCTATTAGGACTGCCTGGGTCACCCGATCGAGGACGACGTACTTTCTTGGCTTCCTTCATGAAGACGTCTCTCAAATTTTTCCACTTGTTTTTGACGTCGGCTTCTATAACAATCATAAAAATATTAATGTGATAAGAATATACAAATAACTTTTCTCTATATAAGCAACCTAGGTTGAATACAATTTTTTTTTTAAATGTTACATACATACATAGTCTCACGCCTGTTTTCCCGAAGAGGTAGGCAGAGGTAGTGGTTTGCACCGGAGCAGTGAGTACCGGAGAATCTCCGGTGAAAACCGGTAAAAGTAATCGATTAAAATCACCGGAGTTTAATCGATTAATCTCCGGTGAATCAAAAACCAGTATTAGTGTTTGATATTTTTTTATTATTCGGTGTTATTATTAAATATATATTAAAGATAGTCATAACTATATTATTAAAAAAAATATTTTCTTTACACGATTTTAATCATTATCTTTTAAAGCCTCTATAATTTTTTGCATAATGTTATAACGTTTCTTGCCTGTATGTTGTTCAAGTTCATGCGAAATAAACTTACAAAACATTAAATTCGATATTCTAATGTTCTCATTTAAGTCTTGTACACTCCTAATTTCTGATTCCCGCTCTGTCATCACTGCTACATCTACAAATCGGTTTTTCGTGATTGATTTGTTAGACTCGCAATCGGTATCATCAGGACTCGACCAACGTTGTGCGTACTGCTCTTCTGGGTTGTACTCTGCACTGCAATTTGCGTCATCATCGACATCATCTTCCGAAAGATTCTTTTTTTTTGGAATAAAATCAACGTCTGTGAATAACGGCTCCGATTCACTGGGTTCATCATTTGCTCTATCCAAGTTATTGTCGATCTTCTCTCTTTCTGATACTGATGTAAAATTTGCTGTAAAAAACAAAAAACAACAACATTAATAGTGATATTAAAATTCTTCTCGTTCGTGTGTGTTGTAATCTGAAAGGGAGCTTGACCGTACACCACTACAAAATCAAAAACGTTTCGAAAGTAATTTACCTGCAGGTTTAGGTACTTACTGTTGGACATCTTGGTTGCTGTCACCACTTTATTCTATAATAATCTTTTTTAAGCACTAAACTATTCCAAAACAGAACACAGTAAAATAAACTGTAATAATCTTCAGAAGGCCTACAAGTACCTACAAGTTGTAGATTTTTGACAGACAAGGCAGGAGGCATAACGCCAAAGGAACTATTTGATGAAACGCTCTCTATCCAATTTATCGTTCGGGTATTCCCCGATTTATAATTTATATGATTAGGTACTATAATCGAAGTGAATTCGTTCATTTGTTCAGTCGAGTCGTTTAGATGTGAAGTGCAATAAAGAGTGTATTTTTATACAGTATTTAACACAGAAAAGTATTACATTTCCGCCGAAACTTATCTTCTAATGTAAGTACTTTTATAATAATATAGTGATATGTGAGTACATATATAACAATAAATTTTCGATATGTTACAAAAAGAAGTATATGTGTATGTTATCCGTTCTCTAGTTTTCATAACACAAGTTCTTAATAAAACTTACTTTAGATAAGAGTTTGATAGCGAAACAAATTTATTTATTCTTTGTTTGGTTTACAGAATGCCGAAGGCTCAATCAAAAACCAAACATTTCTTTGAAAAAATAGATGGATCTAACACAAAAGTACGCTGCAAATTATGTTCCACAGTGCTAAGCACTGGTGGTGGAACATCAAATATGCTCTCACATTTAAAGAGAAAGCATTCAGATACCTTGGGTCCACCACAAGCAAATACATCTTCCTCTTCTGTCGACGATGTAAGTGATATAAATATTACTCAGGAGAATTCCAGCATAACTGATTTTAAGAAAAGTGATCAAAAACTAGCCTTAATGATAGCGACAGATTTTCAGCCATTTTCAATTATAGATGACAAGGGATTTCGAAACTTTCTTCAATCTATTAACCCGGCCTATCGAATTCCCGATAAAAGAGTAATACGATATGATATAATGCCAAAACTTTACTTTGAAGCCAAAGCTAAACTTAAGCTGATGTTAGCTGAAATTGACCATTTATCGGTGACCACAGATATCTGGACGAGCAATATGATGGAATCATTCATCACAGTTACTGTACATTTTTTTCATGACAAAAAACTTAAAAGTTATGTCCTGACAACTACAGCATTAAAAGAGGCACATACAGCTGAAAATTTAAAAGAAACTGTATATGTTGTTTTAACAGAGTGGGAAATCCGTAACAAAGTCGTGTGTATCACTACCGATAATGGGGCAAACGTGATTAAAATGGCCAGATTGCTTGGGATTCGTCGCATGCCATGCTTTGCCCATAACTTAAATTTAGTGATTGATAATTCCCTCGATATTTCCGAGTTAAAAATCTTGATAGACAAATGCAAAAATATAGTAAAATTTTTTAAGCAATCGAATATCGCCACATTATCACTCCAGAAAGAGCAACAAAAAAGGAATCCTGATGCGGTAACTTTGCAATTAATACAAGAAGTTCCAACGCGTTGGAATAGCTTGTACTACATGATGCAGAGAATTTTGAAGTTAATGGACAGTTTGACGGTTGTACAGAGAAAGTTATCTCAAGCACCTGAAATCATTTTGCCACAGGAAGAGGCAATTCTAAAAGAGGTTGTCCTCTTACTTGATGTCTTCGAACAGGCTACAAAAATGATTAGTGGTGACCAGTATCCTACGTCAAGTCTGATAATCCCTATCATATATGGACTGTATGACAATCTTAGCACTTTAAGCGAGAAAATAACTACGAATGTAGGTGTTATGTTTGCAACAAAATTAAGAACCTTCATGAGCTCCCGCTTAATCGAATACGAAACGCGTACAGTTTGCCGTATTTCTACATTACTACATCCTACTTTCCGGAACAGTTTTCGATTATTAGAAAATAAATTAGCTGCCAAAGAAGCCGTCAAAGCAGAAATCAACAATATCCTACGGATGCAACCTACTACAATACCAGTAAATACGGTACCATCAACATTGGAAAGCACTGGTGAAAATAGCGGATCCAGTTTGTTCGGCTTCCTAAAAAACCTTAATGCTTCTACTTCAGACCCATCATCAGCCACCTCCATAAATTTATTAAGAATGTACACTGAAACTTCTTTTTCTGATGTTAATCATAATTGGGATAACGTTGTAGCATTTTGGAATTTTAATAAACATCTTCAGCCTTTAGATGATATAGCTTTTAAATACTTCACTGTACCGGCAACGTCAGTTAGATCAGAAAGGGTCTTTTCAACAACAGGTTACATTCTTAATAACCGAAGAAATATGTTGCGTAATAACGCAGTTGAAATGTTATGCTTTCTACATGAAAACCATAATTTATTAGAATTGTAAAATATATTAAATATTTACTACGGAACATTTTTTTATTTAAATGTCGTCATCTTAAATAATATTGTAAATTATTACTATTTCATTGGGTATTAGCCGCGGCTCCATCGGACGCATGCTAGGCCGAGGCAGCCTTGCGAGCCAAATGCTCGGTCGGTGTGGACGTGTCTCAGGGTTGTGAGAGCGCACGGAGCCTCGGCTGAGCGTGTCCCGGTCCCGAACCACATTATGTGGCTCGATGCCGGCAAAGTGCGCGTGCTCAAAGGCGGCTCAAAAGCGGCTCGGCCGAGCGTGCCTCGCACGTCACTTAAAAAGGTTGTTTTCTTTGGTTGTTTGCTATCATTTTTTGACGAGTTCCTTTAAGATCTGTCTCCAAAACCCATGATCAGATCTACATGAAATATCCTCCTCTTTCAAAGTCGGTTAATAAACTTTATATTTAACGGGGGCTCCCATACAGAAAACGCCATTTTTTGCCTATTTGTATAGAAACGGAACCCTTCGTGCGCGAGTCCGCCTTGCACTTGGCCAGTTATTTTATCTTCGTAAATATTTTAACAATGTTGATAACGTGTAATGAATAAAAAGTGTGTGTTATTATTTTAAACTGTAAATAAAGCCTGACAAAGAAATAATAACGCTTAATTAGCCTAATTTGAGTTATACATAATAACGTGCTTTATTCTCCGGAGAATCTCCGGAGATTCTCCGGAGATCGCTCAATCACCGGTGAAATCAATCGGTTCTTAAAATCTCGCTCCGGTGCAAACCACTAGGCAGAGGTGTTACTAGTACTTAATAGATACATTACACACTATCATATTAAGTACTTCACCCACTTTTCACCAATTATGTATATTGGTCCCACGTAACAGGGGGCGAGCCTGTTGCCGTTTACCGGGCACTTTACCAGACTCCGTGCTGCTACTGAGAATTTCCAGACAGAAAAACCCATTAACACTTTGCCCGACCCGGGAATCGAACCCGGGACCTCGTGATCCGCAGTCGCTTACGCTACCACTGAACCACCGAGGCAGACCGAAAATATTACATAATAATAAAATAAAAATTTTCTCTTTTTACAGGTACCTAACAACAGGAACATCTTTTCGGAAATTTTCAGTACCTTTCCGTATTTCAAAAACAGCCATAGCAAGCGTTGTGTTGGAAGTTTGTACTGCTATTTGGAAAACTATGCATAACAAACACATGAAATTTCCCAGTACTGAAGAATTTAAAACTATAGCAGAATCTTTTTCAATGAAAAATAAATTCCCACATTGTGGCAATTTGGACGGCAAACACATTCGTGTCAATAAGCCGGCGAAGTGTGGCAGCATGTACTACAATTATAAAATGTACAACTCCATTGTACTGTTAGCTGTCACAGATTCAAAAAATAAGTTTATAATTATTGACGTAGGTGCATATGGAAAGGACAGTGATGGCGGTGTGCTCAGTAATTCAAGTTTCTATCAAAAGCTGGAAAACGGAGATATTCAACTTCCTCCCGCAGAACCATTACCGAACTCTAACATTATGGCACCTTATGTGTTTTTAGGAGACGAGGCATTCCAAGTAAAAACATTTATAATGCGACCTTATCCAAGAAGGCAAGCGACAGATGTCACAAAAATAAGATTCAATAAAAGATTATCTGCTACGAGAGTTGGTGTAGAATGCACATTTGGAATGATGGCCTCGAAATTTCGAATACTTTATAAACCTATAGAGACCTCGGTTGAAAACGCTATTAAAATTGTAATGTCAATCTGTCTCTTGCACAATATTTTAATAGATATGGACAAAACATATTATAGTGATCGACAACACCTTATAAATCGACGACGACACAACACATTGACGACATTAAACAGAACCAGGCGAAATAATAACACTTCCAGAGCTGCGATTATTGCAAGACAGAATTTTACTAATTATTTCTCAAATTCGTCGTAAATAATGTAGTAAAGAAAATAAGTAATAAATAAAAAATATACTCACTTGTTTTATTTAGACTTCTCGCAACTGTGGTGTTGTTGTATTAGCGGAAGATAGAAAGGAAAGATAGTTCACAGTTCAGAGAGATGAGCAGAAGAATAAATAAGCGATATCGGATAGATTACAAGTTCGAGATTCACTATAAGTACGATACTTATTGTTGTACTGCAGAACTAAGTACGCGTAGTCTCGGTAAGTAAGTAAGGAACCGACTGGCCGGCGGCCGTGCTCTGGTATGCGGTAGGGCGTGGCACTCATTAAGCGCGTGCGAGTAAGATGGAGCATCTTGCGTCGCGGGCGCCGGCCGGTGGACTCACTACTAATATTAAAGGTTGGTTTGTCAACATGTACAATACTTTTAATTAATTATTTATACAATGTTCATGGTTGAACTAAATTAACATAATACAAACATTTGACTCGCGCGACCGCGTCGTGCGATTCTCAGTTAGGACACCTATTAGAGTTCAATATGTTTGATCGCGCGTTCGTACGAGTAAAATTCGCGCGAACTTACGATGATCGCGCATTCGCGTTCTATTAGGACAACGCCTTACAAGCTTACGCTATTATATTTACGACCACTCGCGCGTTGCAAACGCTAAGCAAAAGGAAATAAAGATCTTATAATTTTTAATTTATGAACTCGCTCAGACTGGCTTTAACATAGTAAATAACTGGCTTCACAATAATTTACTAATCATAAATCAGTCCTTGCAGTTGTATATAAAGTACTATGTGCCTTTAATACAGATGAAACTAAATACATTTTATTTACAATGCGGAACACAAACATCTACTACCACACCTGCCCACCACTAATCTAAACATATACGCACATAACGCACATAACTGTAGAATAAACGCCGTCATTGCATGCTCTTGTCCCACTTTAGCGAAATCAAATGATATCAAATATCTCGGTATCACTATTGACACATATCAGAATTTCCGTTAACACATCGATTTATTATGTACAAGAGTACGTAAATTAATATATATATATATATATATATATATATATATATATATTTAAGAATCTCCGTGATATAGCCGACTACACATTAATAAAACAGTTATATTTAGCTTTGTGTCAATCCATACTAATATACTGCATTACTTCCTGGGGTGGGGCTACAAAGTCAATTTTACTCCCTCTAGAACGTGCTCAAAGAGCAATTTGCCATTTTTTATTTCCAACACATCAGCTTTATACGGCATAATTATAAAGTACTAAGTAACTGTCCGACAATTATTTATTCTACACACAATACTGTAACAGCATTCTGAACTCTCTGTTATCCCTACACTTTCAGATATGAGAAATAAATACCTGGTTTATAACCAATCTCAAACTAGGCATGCATTTGTTAACAGATTTTATATATTCTTGAGTCCATTTTGTAAGTTGCTAAGCATATACAGCGTCAGTAATAAAAATTGTAATGTTATGATGACGGAATATTTAAGTAAACTCAATTATGCAGACACAGAGGATTTGTTACAAATATTAAAATGATGTAATTATACTTTAGGTACCTAAGTATTTTATTGTAGGTATGACACAGTTGCATGTACGTGTACAGGCAGTTTTAGCCTAAGTTTATATTTAGTTATATTATTGTTTAAAACAGATTAATTTAACAGATTTAATTAAACAGATTACTTAAATAAATGTCCACTTTTAAAATAGATAGACAAGTGATCGTCTGAAACTTAGGTCTAACCTAGTTCAGGCAAGTAGCTTATAATAATTTAAAGATGTTAAATTATCCTTTCTTGCCATAACTATAATTATTATTTTGGTTATAAACTAGTTTATTAAGGCATTGAGTTAATGTTAGATATTAAGATTTAATTTATAGTTGATTTATGTCCACTATTGTACTCCTTTTTTAGCCGATTTTTTTTATTATTTATTATTATTATTATCCATTCCTTTGATTCCTACCGCATAGATTAGATAAAGATTATGAAAAATTGACTTTGATATTTCGGTACGTATAGTCAAAGAAAAGTTTTGTACGGCTTTCGGCGGTACGCGACCTTAATCTAAGAACCTATGTATATAATTAATAATGTAATTTATGAGGTACTCAATCTAGATATGTAGCTTTTTGTTTCCACCGAGCTTTAAAATAGAATAAGGCAGCGCCATCTTGTATCTAATATTCATAGTACGAAGAGTTCTAGCTAAGATACAAGTACCAGTTCGCACAGCGCCAAGACCTCGATGGAGTAGTTTGTAGTCAATTTTATAGATGTCCATTAAAATTATTAATATTTTATTAACGAATAATATGTTTTTTGCTATTCATTACAAATAATATCACAGATATTTGATAACATCAGTGTTATTAATGTTACAAACAGAGTACTTTAATTTAAAAACAGTTTCTTATTGTGTATACCTATATCCTATCAAAATAAGAATACATTTTATATTTATCTCAGAATGTCCCGCGTTTTTCAACTCTACACTGTATCCAGGATTTTCTCATGGCACGGGCGGTATGGTGGTAGATTGCCGGCTGCCTGCCTGAACAGTAACCATCGCTGATGGTTATGATGATAGGCGGTGTTTTCTTGGTATCACAGCAGCAAGTCCAAGGAAACACATCCACGCTGGTACCTACAGTTAGCCACATAGTAAACAGCTAACTTAATTAGAAGCAGACTGGCTGGTTAAGTAATTGTTCTACATCTATTATGTTTGCTGGAAATGCTATGGAAGAATTATTACCACCTTACGTGGTTTATAAAGCCAAACAGCTATGGAATGCTTGGACAGAACATGTAAGTACCAAAAGCCACTAGATATAATTGTAGCTCTTCTGGTTGGTTTGATATGAACCTGTTTAATGACTGGTTTTTTACTTCAATCTTACCGAGGCTTAAAAGACAAGGAGTGAAGGTTATCATTGGTGATAATTTGTCTTCCCATATTTCGATTGATGTCTTACAGGCCTGTCAAAAAAATAATGTTAAATTTGTTTGTCTGCCACCCGACAGCACCCATCTGATACAATCGTTAGATGTTGCCTTTTTTAGGCCTATGAAAGTGGCATGGCGAAATCTTCTTGCTGAATGGAAGGCTAGCAGACAAGGCAGCCGCGAAGCTATTGTTAAAAAAACGTAGTTACCCCACTTTACTGGCTAAGCTTATAGCTGATTTAGCTGAAATTATATGTAGATCAAACGGTTTCAAAGTAAACCGTTATGAAAGTCAGCATGAACGGTGATGATTATGCGGTGCGTAGTGGCACCGCATAATCATCACCGTTCATGCTGACTTTACTGACTTTGCTGACTTAATTCAATTATTATTATAACCAGTCTCCCCGTGACCATGGCTGCTGAAAAGTAACCGAAACATCAGGGAAAGTGTAAAATTAAATTAAATCTAAATAGCTTTAACAATAATTTAATTAGTTTAAAAAATAGTAAAGTTTAATAGTAGTAGTAGAGTAACAATTTTCAAAATTATGTAATAATGTGTCAAATAAACAACGCGATAAAATCCGTATATAGTAGTTTAATTTCAATGAATAATATTCGCGTAAACAGAAGACAATATTAAAATCGTGTTATAACGAAACTGAATTAGCAAATATGGAAACCAAATTGGTAAACAATGATACATATAACATAACGTATGCACAAACACTGAGCCTACGTTAACCACTTAAATTGGTGCCGGCGCAGTGGAACGTGGTCATACATGATTAACGACTTTAATTAATTTTAAGATAACTCAATCACCCCATCCACATAGAGAAGGCCTACCAATCGATATTATGCATTATAGCATATATCATTATAATTATATATGCATAATATCGAGCTCAGTAGGGAGACCAACAGACTGCAATGCAGAGGGTCTCGGGTTCGAACCCACGTCGCGCACCTCTGACTTTCGGAGGTTATATGACTTTTCGAAATTATGTGCGTGTTGATTGACAATTATCGCCTGCTCCGTACTTCGGAGAGCACGTTAAGCCGTCGGTCCCGGGTGCCATGAACATCTATGGCAGTCGTTATTGGGAAAGTCAGTACCCTCTAATATCCTGACACTGATCTAGCCTTAGGGTATCGTTAGCCTTCGGGTTGCGGAGATCAGGTGGCAGCCGCTCCGTGTAAAGACTGATATCCAGTCAAATCCGGTTAGACTAAAAAAGCCGACCCCAAGTGACTTGGGAATAATAAAGGCTAGGGAGAAGATGTATAATATCGATTGGCAGGCCTTTTCATTTTATAATGATATTTATAAATTATTTGCGTATACTGGAAAACATCATTTTTAAATATGCTCGTAATTGTTCTTTATTTTAGAATAAATTATCTAGAAAAATTGAAACGTTTCACAAATTTTTATTGAAATACTTCTCATAGTTTAAGATCGCCATCAGTAACCAAAAAATCCTACATACTACAATTACTATTTTGCTCAAAGAATATTATCAGGCGCTTTTGAGGCCTTCATAAAATATTAATTTTAAACTAATTCTAATTATAAACGATTCATATTATTGTGTGTGTACTTATCTCTATAGTTACCAAAGGGCAAGATAATAATAGTAGAGCCTCGCTGATTTCAGCATGAATGGGCCGACTCGACCGGGAAACGAGTACCCTCTCACAGAATATCGACGTGAAATAGCAGTATTCCAACTGTTGTTTCGTTTGGTGGGTGAGAGTGCCGGAGGTCTAATCACCCTCTTTCCTACATCCCGCTCCTTCTTCTTCCCACTTCCTTTCCTAAAGGGTCGGCAACGCGCAAGTGATGCCTCTGGTGTTGCAGGCGTCCATAGGCTACAGTTACCACTTACCATCAGGTGGGTAAATTGTGGAATTGGTCACGATCATGGTAACTCTGCATACTATTCAGTCAAACAGGCGTAAGTCTATACAAATATTACCACATGCAAATATTTCTAAAAATCCGCAGGCCAGTGTCCATAGTACAGAGAAGCGCCGCCATTTTCACGGGAAACGGAAGTTATAAAGCATCCGGGCGCGTTCGATAAGCTCTAATGTCATGACGTTAATGCTGTGTTACGAACTATGCAAATTTTAATGTTGGCAATACACGCGTTGTTCTGGTGAATTTTATCTCAGTAGTATTAATTACAATTCATAGTCATATTTATCAATTGAAATTAAACTACTATATACGGATTTTATCGCGTTGTTTATTTAACACTTTTATTTATTTATTTATTTATTAGGAAGACCAACAGCTTTAAAATACATAGTAGTGTAAAATAATATGCAACAGAGAGCCGATGATAGGTCTCCACGACTAATTCTTAAATAACAATGCGTGGACAGTAATTATTTTATCAATTAAACATCTAAAATACTACTATACTATAATACTAATTTAGAAACTACTAGTGTTAAACTTTATTAGTTATTAAATTTAAATTTATTAATAATTTAATTAGCTTAAAATTAGTAAACTAACCTAACCTACTTTTACGCAAGCGAAGCAGCGGGTAAAAACTAGTAGATGATAAATAGCAACGCATACCAATATTATGAGAGGAAACTTTGTATAATTGTTTTATATTTATTTTTATACAACTAAGGTGGCAAACAAGCATACGGCCTACCTGATGGTAAGTGGTCACCGTAGCCTATAGACGCCTGCAACACCAAAGGCATCACTTGCGCGTTGCCAACCCTTTAGGAAAGGAAGTGGGAAGGAGAAGGAGCGGAAAGTGGAAAGAGGGTGATTGGGCCTCCGGCACTCTCACTCACCGAACGAAACACAACAGTAGGAATACTGCTATTTCACGTCGATATTCTGTAACAGGGTAGTTCTTTCCCGGTCTAGCCGGCCCATTCATGCTGAAATCAGCGAGGCTCTACTACACGTCTTTGATCTACACGTCAGAACATTGAGACATCTACCATCCCTGTCCTTTGACATCCCTATCCTACACAATGTAGCGGCTCGTATACGAGTCGCTACATTGTGTAGGTAGCTACCTCTCTATTTACCAGCGGTTCATAAAGGACATATCGTTATGTTGCACGAAAATATAAACGTATCTCCCCGTGAACATGGCTGCTGAAAAGCAACCGAAACGTCGGTGAAAAGTGTAAACTTCAATATAAATTAATTTAAATTGCTCAAATTGTAGTAAAGTTTAAAAGTAGTTGTAAAATAGTACTGTTACATATAGTTTAAAATTATGTAATAAAAGGGTTTAAAATAAACAACGCGGCAAAATTCGTATGAACTAGTTTAATTTCAATGCATAACAAGCGCGTGAACGTAAGGCAATATTATATAATGGTCAGTGGTTTGGAGAAGAACACAAGATAGCCAAGATAAAAAGAAGATAAAAAGACTTCACATTTTAAACAGTAGATAGATAAGCAAACTCGTGCTTTTCGACTTCACATACTTCCGTGAATGTGTCCAATGACACAACATTATTTCGTTTTAGGTCGTCGATTCGATACGCACGTCGACAAGTTTGCTTAGGGCTATTAATCACCGGCCTCGGCCAAAGTCGTCCCAAGTAGGGTTGGGTACCGAACACTCGACTACGCAATAATCGGATTATTTTAATCGAGTGCATTCCATTTTTAAATTTCTAATGTGTTAAACAAGTACACGATGACACAGATTAGACAGACACAGAGTATGTTGAGTACAAATGACTGTACGGATGGCGTAGTGGTTTAAGTGGTCGCCTCGCCTCTGTCACTGTTGTGCTATGGGTTCGAATGCCACACAGGGAAAACCTTTGTGCGATCCACAAATGGTTGTTCCGAGTCTAGGTGTTCTTTGTGTCCGTAATTTGAATGTTTATAAAGTCCATCACGACACAGAATTTATTAAAAAGAAAAAGGATGTCACTTGTTATTTTACCGTTGTATTGACTACTGACAAGAACCCACTTGAACCATAAGCATTCTAACTTAGGTGTAGGATTTAAAAATAATGCTAGTGAATATAAATACAAATTGCTAGTTATCCTAAACAAAAAGAAACAGAGCTTCAAACAACTAATAGTATTTCTCATAGATAGCTTAAGATTGAGCAAGATTGTAAGCTGCGCTGTCTCTGCCTTCATAGGGCATTATGCAGCAGTTTCGCTTTAGTGAAATACCGCGCAAGATGACCTAATAATCTGACAGCCCTGTACCTATATGTGGTTTAATTGTGAGGGCTTATACAACAAAATATGTTATACTAAATATTGTCCGCGGCTTGGCTGGCGTTAATGTAGATTTAAGTTAAGACAGATTTTTTAGTAGCCTTCTGATGTATAAACAATAATACTGTAAAGATTTATCAAAATCCGTTCAGTAGTTTCTGCGGGCGAGAGTAACAAACATCCATCCATCCATCCTCACAAACTTTCACGTTTATAATATTAGTATCGATCGATTTCGTATAATAATATTAGTATTGATCGATTTCGTATAATAATATTAGTACCGAACGATTTCGTATAATAATATTCGCCTAATAGCTTTGATCCGATTGACTCCCATCACTAGCATGTTGACATCTTGCACGATAGGCGTGGACCGTTTTAATTTGATGCGATATATATTTTTTATTTTGCACATCCATACATCATGTGGAAAATATCATTAACACCGCTTTTTATTGGCGTTTTTATGATATTGATGTTTACGATTTTTATGAAGATTGATATAATTTCTTAAGCTATATTTACGAAAAAGTGTCAATTTTAATCTATACTAATATTATGAAGCTGAAGAGTTTGTTTGTTTGTTTGTTTGCTTGAACGCGCTAATCTCAGAAACTACTGGTCCGAATTGAAAAATCTTTTTAGTTTTGGATAGCCCATTTATCGAGGAAGGCTATAGGCTATATAACATCACGCTACGACCAATAGGAGCGGAGCAGCAATGGAAGATGTTGCAAAAACGGGGAAAATTCTCTTAAGTGAAGCAGACAAAGTTGCGCGGGTCAGCTAGTGTATAATAGTTTGATATATGTATGCATTTCTTTGGGTACCTATTCTAAAGAGTAATGCAGATAGAATTAATGATAAAACAAGACATGCTTAAACTATGCCATGCCAACCAAAAATCTGCCTGCATTTTGTTTATGTACCTATCTATACTAATATTATAAAGCTGAAGAGTTTGTTTGTTTGTTCGAACGCACTAATCTCAGGAACTACTAGTTCGATTTGACAAATTCTTTTAGTGTTGGATAGCCTATTTATCGAGGAAGACTATAGGCTATATAACATCACGCTACGACCAGTAACGATAAACGCGGGTGAAACCGCGGGAACATCTAGTTTGTAATAATATTCTGTCACATACACACAACATCATCTAGCCTAAACTAAGCAGAGCTTATACTATGGGTACTAGACAATTAATAAACATAAGTACATAATATACCTTCTTTTTTGTAAATACTTACATATTATATATAGAAACACCCAGACCAAGACAAACATCCATGTTCATGCACACAAATGTTTGACTTGTGCGGGAATCGAACCCGCGACCTCAGGCGTGGCAGTGGGTTACACAAACCACTAAGCCATTGAGTCCGCCGTAGTGAATAAGGCACAGCTTACCCCAGAATAAACAACAATCCAATATTTTTAAACTTTACGTACATAACCTCATGCCTATATCCCTGACGGAGCAAGCAGGTGGTGTTTTACACCCACATTTCGCCAAGTATAGCTTTAGGTCACATGTAAATGCGAGTCTATTACCGTTTACCGTGTACAGTTTAAGAAGCCGTGCCATTATTGAGAATTGCTTGACAGAATAATCTAATAAAAATGCCTGACCCGGTCATCGAATCCGGGACCTCATATACAACAAACGCATTTACTACCGCTGCGCCACCAAATACGTTATGTATTTGCGTTGCTGCAATAAAGTGTGTTAGGACTGGTCCATTTTATAACTTAGCGCCTCTGTAAAGGGCATTTTAAACCTTACATAGGAACTCATCCGAACAAATAAATATTAAAAAAAAAGAATAATGCAATGGAAGGAGAATCTACAGTCGTGCAGGTTTGAGAGTTGATTCAATGACGCACTACTTAAGACTGCGCCGAACGTAAGACAGATAATGACAGAGCTCGTGCGGCGCATATTCAAATCGGCGCGCGGCCGCCATAGTAAAATTGTATGGAGGATTTGAAGTGCTTTTTTGATAAATATGTATCTTTATTGTCAAGCTTATTCTTATCTTTAGTGTCTATGTATAATATGTATGTATTTACAAAAAAAAAGGTTATATGTATGTTTATCCATTGTCTAGTACCCATAGTACAGCTCTGCTTAGTTTGGGCTAGTTGGTGTTGCGTGTATGTGGTAGAATATTATATTATAACCAATAACTTAAATATTTGGGACGGACAAATTGTAATATAACTATTTATGTTTAGTTTAAGCTGTAAAATAGGATAGATTTGTACTGTTACAATCTAAAAATCACGTAACACGACCTTACGTTTTTGCATTTTTCGTGTAAATTTACGTAATTCTGTAGGCGAAAATATTAATTATTTTAAGTTTTTTACAGGGACTAATTGTAAACACATTCATTGTTATGGTAAATGTATATTTTATATTTGTATTAAACAAAGTGTTAATTCATAATTTTATTCACTTAACTGTGGCCGCCTGTTTTAGCACATTTCGCTCGGCGCAGTCTTAAAACGAATATAATAAATAGATAATTATGTACCTATAATATCAGCCTTGCAAAATCTCAGTGGGGAGACCAACAGACTGCAATGCCGAGGGTCTCGGGTTCGGACCCACGTCGCGCACCTCTGACTTTCGGAAGTTATATGACTTTTCGAAATTATGTGCGTATTTATTGACAATTATCGCCTGTTCCGTGCCTCGGAGAGCACGTTAAGCCGTCGGTCCTGGCTGCCATGAACATCTATGGCAGTCGTTATTGGGAAGTCAGTACCTTCTAATATCCTGACACTGGTCTAGCCTTAGGGTATCCTTAGCCTTTGGGTTGCGGAGGTCAGGTGGCAGCCGCGCCGTGTAAAAACTGATATCCAGTCAAATCCGGTTAGACTAGAAAAAGCCGACCCTAAGTGACTTGGGTATAATAAAAGGTTAGGGAGAAGAATATCAGCCTTGTATTAAACTGTCCCACTGCTGGGCACGGGCCTCTTCTCAGTGTGAGAAAGGTTAGGCCATGGAACAAGTATAAAAATTTAAAACAATAGACCCGTATGGCGTATTAATTTAAATGGTCGTTTCGCCATTGCCAATGCGCCAAGTACTGTGGGTTCGATCCCCACACGGGGTAAAAATATTTGTGATCCACAAATAGTTGTTCCGGATCTCGGTTTTCTTTGTGTCCGTTGTTTGAATGTTTATAAACTCCCCCGCGACTCAGGAATTAGTCATAGAGCAGGAGTTAACTTTTTTAAATAGAAATGGATATGTATGTAAGTAGTATTAAGTGAAAAGTAAAGCAACGATAGCTTAGTGGGTGACCGTTGGACTGCCATGCAGAGGTCTTGAGTTTGATCCCAAGGCACGCATCTCTGACTTTTTGAAGTTATGCCTATATTAAATAGTTAATTTTTGCTTGCTTTAACGGTGAAGGCAAACATTGTGAGGAAACTTGCATGTCTGAGAGTTCTCCATAATGTTCTCGAAGATATGTGAAGTCTACCAACCCACACTGGTCCAACATGGTGGACTATGGCCTAACCATTCTCACATTGAGAAGAGGTCTGTGCCCAGCAGCGGGACAGATCAATAGAGGACTGATATTACATGTAATTAAGTTATTTCAGTAACGTAATATTGATTAAAATGCTTGTTATCATGCACTAGATGTGCCTGCGGTTTCACTCGCGTTTATGGTTACTGCGCTGCCCCCGTGGGTCGTAGCGTGATGTTATATAGCCTAAAGCTTTAAATAAAATAATATTTTAATTCGAACCAGTAGTTCCTGAGATTAGCGCCTTCAAACAAACAAACAAACGAAGAAACAAACTCTTCAGCTTTATAATATTAGTATAGATTAATAGGTAGCACATCGCCCATTTAAGCATAAATCAATAACAATGTCACGAATCGAAAGAAACACGCTAACATTGAATGCAAAAAGTTATTCATGTTTCATATAAATATAATTTAGGTGAACAGAGAACAGCATGTATCTATTGTATCGGAAATTGAATAATCGTTTGTATGCCGGCGCCTTGTTGAATTAACTGCGCGCAAAGAGGAAGAATACAAAATTGCCGCAACGCTTTTGTCAGGCGTTCTGGAGCTTTCCACATTTTCATTATAATGTGTAAGAATATTACGTAATCGGTCTTTGTGTTTTGTGTATTGATGCATATTAAATTACGACGCTCCTATATTTTACTGTGAGCTTTCGCTGTCATAGATTTTCATATATAAAACTTATTGTAAGAGTAAACATATTCAAAACCAACTTTGGGGTCTATTCCTGTACTTAAAAGAAGGCCTCTACAACGTTTGTGTTTTAACCTGTTGATAAGGAAATAAAGTATTTTATTATTAGAACGGTAGCTTTTTTATGGATGAAAGGTACCCTAATCCCTATGACCTTTTCTGTGTCCCTGACATGTATGCAAAGTTTTATGACTGCGCCGAGTGAAATGTGCCAAAACAGGCGGCCACAGTTAAGTGAATAAATTCAACATTTTTTGTTTAATACAAATATAAAATATACATTTACCATAACAATGAATGTGTTTACAAATACTCCGTGTAAAAAACTTAAAATAATAAATATTTTCGTCTACAAAATTACGTAAATTTGCACGAAAAATGCAAAAACGTAAGCTCGTGTTACGTCATTTTTAGATTATAACAGTAGAAATCTATATTATTTTACAGCTTAAACGAAACATAAATAGTTATATTACAATTTGTCCGTCCCAAATTTTTAAGTTATTGATTGACAATAAAGATACATATTTATCAAAAAAGGACTTGAAATCCTCCATACAATTTTACTATGGCGGCTGCGCGCCGATTTGAATCTGCGCCGCACGAGCTCTGTCATTATCTGTCTTACGCTCGGCGCAGTCTTAAGGAATAATAAAAAAAACAATACCTGTAATAGTGTAATTTGTTTATATAGGCTCAAAACACTCTCTATTATATACGTAATCATCACAGATATATAAGCAGTCCCAAATATTACTTTTAATGAAGTAGATACTGAGAAACAAAGCTGATAGTAAAAATAACATTGTCGAAAAGGTATAATATCGGACAGTCAACTTTTTCTTAATTATTTCAACGTAAATACTACTTTAACAAAAACTTCGTAAAATGTTAATTACAGTGAAAAAATCGTGTGCGTTGCCCCAGCGGAAGAAGTTTGAATTTCATAATTTGAGTTTAATAGATTTTCAGTGTATGACGTCGTGTAAGTAAACTCAAATTATGAAATTCAAACTTTTTCTGCTGGGACAACGCACACGAAGAATCAACAATTGTCAAAGCAGTAAAAATTTGGTTTTAAGTGCTTATAAACAGGGCTTTTAAAGAATGGGACGGTATTAATTATGGTTAATAATAATTGCTATATTACTAATCTGTTATAATTCACGCGTTTTTTAATTATTAATAACACACAATTTGAGTGAGATCTTTTCTTGGATGTAACTATACTCCATTTGGTTAGGTACTTAACTAAAGGTAAACAAATCATAACAAAGGTTCTTTTATACGGCCATTTTTCATTTCCAAATAAAATTTAACTTAAATATATTATTTTATTATTTAAAACCACATTTGAAATGAAATGAAATGAAATGAAAAATATTTATTTGCAGAAAAACAGTGGTACAATAAGGTCGTACAGAGTTATTTGTTCTACACCGTTTGTCGCAAACGACATGCAAAAATATGATAAGAAGTAACAATCATTCATATATATCCTGTCATTATCCTTGGATTCTGGCATACATGATTATTATAAATGAATTATCTCAAAAAAAAAAATATTACTAGTCATTATGATGATAATTATGAAACAATGATCCATTATGAATGGATAAAAACGTCCAAGTAAACGAATAAAAAAAAGAAAAAAAAAATACAATCTAATATAAATGTCAGGAAAATAAATGTGAACTTAGCCTAGGTATAAATTCATTACATAATTATTAACAACGTCACATATACCATTTTATCTATATTTAAAAAATTCTTCAATGCTATAAAAACATCTTTCTGTCAGCCAAGTAATTAATTGTATTTTGAATTTATTAAATGACAAATTTCTAAAAGTATGAGGAACATTGTTAAATATTTTAATACACATTATGTAACAATTATTTGATGTCAGTGTCAGCTTTGTGCATGGTCTATATAATTTGTTGGCATTTTGTGACCTAGGAGCGTAATAATTAGTAGCTTGTTGAAAGAGACATTTATGTTTAACCACAAACAAGCATGCCTCCAGGATATATAGACTGGGGACAGTTAATATTTTATTTTGTTTAAAAACAGGTCGGCATGATTCTATCGATCTTAGTCCAAAGATTGACCTGATATTTTTTTTTTGCATAATTAGTATTCTATCAATGTCAACACATTTACCCCATAAAATGATACCGTATCGGAGTATTGAGTCTACGTAACCATGGTAAGCAGTCATCGCAGCATTTTTCGAGACAGTTTGGCTTATTCGTCTCAGCGGATAAATAAAACTATTTAATTTTGCACATAGTTCATTTACATGATCTTTCCAACCGCAAAATCTGTCGATAGTAATGCCCAAAAACTTGTATGCATGGACTTCTTCAACTGGAGCTCCTCGATAAGCGACATTTAATTGACATGGTTTAGACCTATGTGTATGAAATTGCATAAACTTAGTTTTACTAATATTTACTTTTAAGTTATTTGAGGACATCCATAGAATGGCCTTCTCAAGAGCTATATTTATTTCTTTAATAATAAAGGAACCAATAAGAACACGTATAAACGTGTTCTTATTGGTTCCTTTTATTAAAATTGTGGTGTCATCTGCGAATAGAACACACTCTTGAGCAATTGCGTCAGGTAAATCATTAATATATAATAAGAACAGTAAGGGTCCTAATATACTGCCCTGAGGCACACCGTAATCGTTAACTAAATACTCCGATTGAATACAATCTAATGATTTTGACACTTCGTTGTAGGATAGTATCTCTACACTCTGTTTTCTATTACATAGATAAGATTTTATCCAGTCGTAGGCTGGTCCACGTATACCATAACTGTATATCTTTTCAAGAAGGCGTTTGTGATGGACGAAGTCGAAAGCCTTGCTCATCTCCATAAACAAAACTGACACAGGTAATTTATTATCAATACACTCGGTTATACCCCTTAAATTATATTATATATATATTATTTAAATGCGGCTAGTGATGTGCTTCGATTTTTACGAAATCCGTTTTGTTCGTCTTTAACAATGTTATGTGTTTCAATAAAATTGATGAGTCTATTATATATAACTTTTTCGAATATTTTTGAGTAAATCGAGATTAATGTCACAGGTCTGTAATTATCCATTTTATTTTTGTTACCCTTTTTAAATAATGGCTTTACAATAGATTGTTTTAAACTATCGGGGAAAATACCTTGCTCTATAGATAAATTTATAGTATGTATTAAGGGGTCTATAATTAAGAGAAGGCTTTTTTTTATAATATCAGTCCGGATTTCGTCAGAGCCCACTGCCTTAGAATTTTTTAGTGACTTAATAATATTTATAAGTTCGGTATGGTTTACTGGATACAGAAATATTGTTTTGTCAACCTTATTTATCACTACGTTGTCCTGTTCATTGGACTGAATTATCGGGTTATCTTTGACAATGTTAATAAAAAACTTATTAAAAGAGTTTGCAATATCCATTGCATCAGTGGTCACATAATCGTTTACACAAATTTTAGATATGGATTTATTTTGAAAATTTGTACTAACGTAATTTTTTATAATATTCCAAGAAGCTTTGCACTTGTTATCAGCATTATTAATATATTTTGTATGGCTGTTTTTCCTTGAGAATATACAGCATTGTCTTAATAGGTCTCTATACTGATTGTATTTATTTCTAGTGCGAATACTATGAGTATATTTAAATTTGTTATACAGATATCGTTTAGTATTACAACTTATCTTTAGCCCTTTTGTCAACCATTTTGATTTACGAATGTTCATGTTTGCTACTTTTATTCGAATAACTGGAAAGCACATATAATAAAACAAACAGTATAAATCGTGAAACGCTTTAAAGGACTCATTTGCTGAAGTTTCTGTTATTACTTCTTGGAAGGATAATTTGGCAATATAATATAAAAACTTTTTGATGTTTTCAGCACAATAGTCTCTTCTAAATTCATACCACCATTTGCTTATTATATTCTAGTATATTTGACTACTTTGTTTAATATTAAATGTTAATTATTAATTCGTGAGCTTGCGAACACCTAATTATATTAAAATGTATAATGATGTCATAAAGTATTGCAATGTGCCTACCATGAAGAAACTAAAAAGACTGGTATTCGAAAATTTATTTTACATAATAGACTTTTGTTTACTCTACAAAACTGAGAAGTAAGTAAATTATTTGGGATAGTACCTATTTAACTGTTCCTCAATTTTTTGCCTTTGTTCCACCAAATATACTAATTGCACACCGAAATATGCTAACTCAAATATTTTAAAGATATTAAACTAAGTCGACGGCGCTCCGCTC
Organism: Catocala fraxini; assembly: GCA_930367265.1. NCBI lineage: Eukaryota > Metazoa > Arthropoda > Insecta > Lepidoptera > Erebidae > Catocala > Catocala fraxini. The sequence continues at coordinate 19,421,740 of OV884045.1, forward strand.
CGCGGGGCTCCTATATTTGGGTAGGTGTAAGAAGGAACCTAACATAACCTAACCCTTTCGAGACAGAATGCAGTGATTTGTGGCGTATAGGAGCACCTATACGCCACAAATCACTATAAACTAACTACTATAAAACAAAAACAACACTATAAAATAACTAACGAGTACGTTATGACATATTTTAGTAAGCATATTTTGCTGTGCAATTAGTATTTTTGGTGGTCATTATATTTAATCCCAATTATTTGTATCATAAATTATTGTTCTCCTTAGAACAATCATTTATAAATCCACAATGAACAGACACAAAGTTCATGAATCCGTATGCGTGTCTGTTCATTGTAGATTTATAAAGTTCTCCGTGGCACAGGACATGATGTCACGCCACTTAGAGCACCCGTCTGGATGGCACTTGCGCGAGTAGCACCTAGCCTAGTCCACGAGGGCACCCATCAATATTTTTGACAGGTGCTCATCGTGGATTCAAATTTATTTATACATTTTTGTCCACGATGAGCATCTACGACTCAGCAGCCGCAGCAGCAGTGCTGGAACGTTTATTAATTACACATATTTACGTACATACGAAATATGCCTAGAAGACATTTAAATTAAAAAAAAGCTCTATGATCTCCAGTGTGGGAGTTGTTTTTAAAACGAAAAGAGAAGCAGAGTTTATTTATTAAATAAAGTTTGCATATAGGTACTCAACGTAACGTAACGAGATGCGAAAATAATGTTATATAGTTTAGTTGTAATTATCATTAAAATCGTTAAATACCCAAGGTTTAGAGTCTCGCATCTTATGTGATTCCACTCCAATTAATACAAATATCATTTATTACACAGAGGTCCAATCTACATATCTAAGAACACCAAAAGATATACACAAATTATTTACGAGAAATATAAAATAGAGAGAAAAATAAAACTGCAAAATTAAAAAGCGTCATAAGCATAACTCATTATATTCTTCCGCATCGTCGTCAATTGGCAGCGATAGCTCAGTGGGAAGACCAACAGACTGCAATGCAGAGGGTCTCGGGTTCGAACCCACGTCGCGCACCTCTGACTTTCGGAAGTTATATGACTTTTCGAAATTATGTGCGTATTGATTGACAATTATCGCCTGCTCCGTGCCTCGGAGAGCACGTTAAGCCGTCGGTCCCGGCTGCCATGAACATCTATGGCAGTCGTTATTGGGAAAGTCAGTACCCTCTAATATCCTGACACTGGTCTAGCTTTAGGGTATCGTTAGCCTTTGGGTTGCGGAGGTCAGGTGGCAGCCGCTCCGTGTAAAAACTGATATCCAGTCAAATCCAGTTAGACTAGAAAAGCCGACCCCAAGTGACTTGGGAATAATAAAGGCTAAGGGAGAAGATCGTCGTCAATTGGCAACAAGACGCTTAGAACATTTTTACACTTTCATCTCAATAATTTGTCTAGACATTTTAAATCTCATTTTCATGACTTATTACTTTAGTTAATAATAAAGTGAAATTTAAACCTTAACTAAAATTATAAATGTGAATATCAGTTCGTTTGTGCGTTACGCTTTCACTACTCGACCGATCATCATGAAATTTCGTATGTTACACGTTGTCAGGAGAACAGAAAAGGACCTAGGATACGTTAAATGCAGAAATATGTATTGTTACCAATATATATAACCTACATTTAAGCGAGCGAAGCCGTGGATAAAATCTAGTAAAATATACTTTCTGCACAAAAAATCGAGATATATCAAAACTACGCTATAACGAATATCATTGATGATAAAACAGTTACAAAACCTCAAATTCTGCTCACCATATAAAGAAAACGTTGGCGAAACTATAAGGAGCATCAAACATAAAACATATTTCAACACGAGAGGAGGAAGAAAAGCTATGCGAATATAAAAATGCTACGTGTACACAGCAATATATGGCTATAGCTGTTATATGTGAGATATAGTGCTATTCAGATGTTGACTGAAGATTGACAAAGTACTATAGGTAAGGTGATTGCCCAACCATATACCTAGAGAGATAAGAGAACTCCCTTTACATAAATTTAAAAGTAGACCTAAATCATGTCTTCTAGAAAATAGTTTTTATAATATTAAAGAATTTATTAGCTATAAAAGAAAAAATATATGTGACTTGGGAATAATAAAGGCTAGGGAGAAGAAGAAGAAAAGAAAAATATATAGATGTTATTGATATCTTAGGTTTTGTAATGTGTACCTGGGGGTGGTGGGCTTTGTAAGCCTGCCCGCCACCCGTGCGGCACCAGGTCCGAGAGGCGGCGTGCGTGTTCCCACGCGCGCCTCTATGTCGAGTCCGTCTCCCCTATAGGGGGGACAGTAGGGATTATTTTTGCGAAGTGCCTATAGGGTAGGTCTTATCGGGTAGTGGCCTGCCGTTTCATACGGCGGGCCAAAACCTCGGCGGGGTCGCCACCGCATGTGCAAGTGATTCACGCGGCCCCGTCGATGGTGGTTTTGTCGAGGAACACCGTGGTAGGTTTAGTCGGTATTCCGGGAGGTACATTATCATCTTAACATCTTTTATTACCCCGGCGAGTCCGACATAACCCCTCCGCCCGCCCGCGCGAAGGGGTATGCGCCATGCATTCCCCCATGTTAAAAAATAAAGTAATGTGTAGAAATAAGTATAATAAATAATTATGTGAATTAGTAAAAGTATTATATAAATTTAAAATTTTCGCATGTCCACTGGGGGCGAGATGTGTTGGAACCTTAAAAACTTGTAACACCTTTTTTGTATACCATGTCTCAAGCGAATTAAGATTTGTATTTCTATTAATACGTAATAGACGAGACAATCTTCGGCTACGCATGCACAGCGCCAAAACTACTCATTTGGGTAACAGCATATTTTGTATGGCACCAAAAATCTATAACAAGCTACCACAAACTCTCAAAGCCTTAAACATTAATTTATTTAAAAGAAAAGTTAAGGACATGTTATCAAAAAAATGTTATTATAATATCAACGACTTTATGAATGACAAATTTTAATTACCTATTTAAATTGACATATAATTATTATTCTTTGACATTATCCTATAATCATTAACATTATTTTGACATACATAATACATTATACATGATGACATTTCTTTAGCCGTAACTCAATATTATGCTTTTATTTATAATTAATTCAATTTGATTTATGTTTTGTTTTTAATTAATATATATTGTTTATAATGTAAATATTTGATACAGATCATAATTATTTGTACATTAATTCTCATTAATATTTGCATGCCAACTGTGGTAAAACATGTTGACACATTGACTTTTATAACAACTGTTTACCTATTCTGTTAACTACACGTGTTTTAAGCAAATAAAATATCTTTATCTTTATCTTTAAAAAAAAAAAATACTTCACTTACTTTTTTATCTTTGACTAGCTACCACTGACTGACTGCCCGCGTATCTTCATCCGCGTCACATAAGAGAAATTTCCCTGATTTTGCAATATTTTGATTGATGCTCCGTGCCTAGTGGCCGTAGCGGGATGCTATATAGCTAATAGCCTTCTTCAATAAATAAGCCATTCAACACAAAATTATTTTTTCAATTCGAACCAGTACTTGAGATTAGCGCATTCAACCCAACAAACAATTTTTTCAGCCTCAATAGTATTAGTATTAAGTAGTATATTCATGAATCCTTTAATTTTAACACTAGTGTAATATTAATTGGTGTATTTTTAATAGACAGATTTTTAATTAAGATTGTAACGTAAACGTATTTACGCCGATTGAAAAGCGTAAAGACTAAATTATGCGAAATATACCTCCCTTTTCTGGAATCCAAACATAGCAAAATTAGAAAAATGATTGACTTTTTATTGCTAAATCTGGCATATAGTTTCTACTCAGTGATAAGATATTTTTAATTATCCGCATTAATAGATAAGGCCGTTAAAAATCTTATTATCAAAGTAAAGGCGAACAGACCGGTATTAGGATCATTCACCGTATGCATTGTAAAATACGATCACATTTAGCGTAGTGCGTCGGAGCGCATCGTTACGTATTAGAAAGCGACGCAATAAGTCGTACATATGTATGTACATTTTGATACGATTTTAACGTTTTCTCTTGAGGATTCCTACTTTTTGCATTTTTTTCTAATATACTTACTTTAGAAAAACTAATTTGGCATAATAATACTTTACCTTGTCTTTGGCATACAGTTTATATTGACATAAATATTTAGTGACAACCCGACAAAAAGGTTCACACAATTCAACTTTATGATTATGCTTAGAGAAAATTATGCGTAAGCTGTTATGCGTAAATATAATTAGGACAAAGAAAAGTATGCTATGTTATATTATATCTTATCTTATCTTATCTTATGTGGGGGCCAGTCAGTGTAGACCGGCGACACTTCGACCCAGTGGGATCTTTTGTGACGACACTCTCCCAATAACGACTGCCACAGATGTTCATAGCAGCCGGGACCGACGGCTTAACGTGCTCGCCGAGGCACGGAGCAGGCGATAATTGTCAATCAATACGCACATAATTTCGTAAAGTCATATAACTTCCGAAAGTCAGAGGTGCGCGATGTGGGTTCGAACTGGAGACCCTCTGCATTGCAGTCTGTTAGTCTCCCCACTGAGATATTGCTGCACTTTTATTATGTCTTAAAATATTATGCAAATTGACAAGGAACCTTTCTCTTGACGTGTTGTTAGGATATACGTAGGAAGGACTGGACATCTATAAAGGAGTTGCCAAAGGTATATATACATTCAAATTTCACTAATAATAATAATAATAATAATATTCACCTCACCCCTCTGGGACAGTCGTTATCTCATCATGAGACTAACGCGATATCGGAGGGCACAGTACACTAGCTTTTAAACTATCACCTTCGCCTTGTGATATAAACAATCAATGTATCACCAGGTTAAATAAAAGCGCACAAACCGCAGGGCAGCTTGTGGCGAGCTAAATGTGAGTGGCGACACTGCGGTCCTGAATGCCTTAGAGAGTCGGTTAGGGCCTCGTCCCCAGCTTGCCGTTACTGGTTAGCTGGGGTGGAACTTCAAGAGCGCCAGTAGGACTCTCAACTGTGGCTTTCCTTGGTCGGCCGGTCAGAGGGAGGCCGCTAGAGGCTATGCTTGGGGGTGGAAGTGTCATTTTCAAGGGCATAACTACGGGGACAGCCGCTCCGGGTCTCCGTTGTCACGAGACCCATGATGGCGAAACCGGCGCCGCACAGCTTGATACCCCTAGCCGCTCGCACCGGTGTCGCCCTCTGCTGCTGGCTTGTATACCTATGTTGGCTATTCAGGGAGCCCATCTAGTGAGTTGGCGAATCACCGTCTGCCCATTGTATTAATGCTATTAGAGTATTCAGGACAGACGCCGTATTTTATCCATATTTACCAATATACCGGTTCACCAAATACCCATACCCATAGCCCATATATTAGAATCCATACGTAGCAATAGTCCTACGCCTGCTGCGGCTAGTGCCGCTGTAGGTGTTCCATCCCACCTTTAATTAAAACTCTCTAAGGGCCTCTTCACGTTGGACCCATGTCTCCGTGTAAGCTTCCCAAAGGGCCAGGTATTTTTCTAATATAATAATTATGTTACAAAATACCTGTGATAAGAGAAACATAATATACCATCACATACACACAACACTATCTAGCCCAAACTAAGCATAGCTTGTACTATGGGTACTAGACAATGGATAAACATAGATATATACTTTTTTTTTGTAAATACCTACATATTATACATAGAAACACCCAGACCAAGACAAACATCCATGTTCATGCATACAAATGTTTGACTTGTGCGGGAATCGAACCCGCGACCTCAGGTGTGGCAGTCGGTTACACCAACCACTACGGCATCGAGGCCGCCAATATGGACTCATGTTCCATGTAATAGAAAGCAAATCTATTACAGAGTCCATGCTACCACTGAGAATTTATTTTATCCACGCGGACGAAGTCGCGGGTAATAGTTAGCACGAAATAGATAAACTTAACTTAAAAAAGTATTGCACGTATGTAGGTATTCACCCAACCTGAAGGCGTGAATCGATATATTTATTAAAACCTACCGCGACGACATGTGAGGTGACTTAATTAAATTAGTTATTCACGTAAAGTTAATTAAGTTTAACAGAATAATGATTATCATCGTGACTATACATATAATGATAAAAGTGTTAAAACGTTCTTCGTTATTATGTTTATTAAAATAACGTGAGCCAAGAATTGGTGATGTAAAAGCTAACTTTTTTTATTTCAAATAATCAATGACATAATTATATAATTAACATAATAAGTATATATACAAATTAAACACAAGAATTTTAAATTGAAATTAAACTACTATATACGGATTTATATTATTTATTATAAATAAATAACGGGATAAAATTATCGCGTTATTTATTTGACACTTTATTACATAATTTTGAAAACTGTTACACTACTACTACTATTAAACTTTAAAATTTTTTAAGCTAATTGAATTATTACCTATTAAAACTATTAAAACTATTTAGATTTAATTTAATTTTACACTTTCCCCGACGTTTCGGTTGCTTTTCAGCAGCCATGGTCACGGGGAGACTTCCCGTGAGAGATTTGTGGTTTATGATCTGAGGTTTCGGCTTATGTTTGACTAGCTGTGCCCGCAGTTTCACCCGCGTTTATAGTTACTGCACCGCTCCCGTGGGTCGTAGCGTGATGTTATAGCCTATAGCCTCCCTCGACAAATAATCTGTCCAACACTAAAATAATTATTCAATTCGAACCAGTAGTTCCTGAGATTAGCGCGTTCAACTAAACAAACAAACAAACTCTTCAGCTTTATAATAGATTGTAATTCCGTTAATTACCTGTAGTATATCTTATGTTTTTAAGTTTTACTTGGTAACCTATACTCGTAATTATGTTTAATGTATTTTTGATTTTCTGTACATAACTTCGTATCTCTGGTATCTGGCAGAAATGTAAACAAGCGCCATCTAGTTGTAAATTTCTTTTCAATTCTAATTCCTAAATTTTCTCATAGATGGCGTTAGCTGAACCAAATTAAGTTCAGATTTCCATTCCAAGAATACAAGTGTACCTATGTTGTGTTTAAGTATGTTTTCAAATCTGATTGAAGCTTTAGCGAATTTTATTGTATTGTATACGTAAGTAGCCGAATTACCAAGTACTTACTTAGACTAAAATCGTTGTACGAAATATAGTTGCATAATACGTATAGCGAACTAATTCTTTTAATAATAACTTTTTAAAATAGAGTTCCAATCTGGTGTACCAAATTATAATTATCAATGTGAACTGGAATGCAATTTAAGTTTACCTACATTTTAAGTTTATGTTAATTTATGAGAATACAACTTGTGATATTTGAAACTGCGGGTGTTAGCTAGTTAGTATAAGGATAGCCGGTTACACAAGGCACTTTTTGCCATTGTAAGCTTTGGTGAAGGTAAATACAGCATTATCAAGTTACTTATTTTTCGCACAACAAAACTGTGGAATGAACTGTCGCCTACGCTATTTTCTGGACCAATACGACCTTCAAACTGTCAAGAAAAGAGTGTACTCCTCAACGCAATTGTGACTGTCCGCAACACCAGAGAAGCCACCGCCACCCATAGACACCTATGGGTGGCGGTAATCGCTTACCATCAGGTAATCCGTCTGCACGTTTGCCTCATAACCCATAAAAAAATATATATAAAGAGGAAAGATTTAATTTTTTGTTTGTTTGTAACAATTTAACTCACAAAGTACTCAACCGATTTAAAAAATACTTTCACCATTCGTAATCTATATTATCACTGAGTAACATAAGTTATACAATATTGTCTTTTGTTTACGCGAATATTATTCATTGAAATTAAACTACTATATACGGATTTTATCGCGTTGTTTATTTGACACCTATTTTATTTAAAAAGAATATGTTATTAATATAACCTAACGTAATCAAAAGCCAGTTCATTAATACTTTGACTTATGTTTAGTACATTTAAATGATTGGAAATGCAATACATACCCTGTCAGACTCAGACAAAGTAATATCGGGTTTCCTGTGAGGACATTCTCTGTAGAAGTCAACCCTGACCTAATTGCGACTTTTAATCGTCCTTAGTTGCATTACGGAGACTTCACAGACATAGTCTTAGGTTATCTCACGATATATTATATTTTTGTTAAAAGAGTTATTTATTTATCGGCATAAAACGCAACATTATTAGGCAGAAGATATAATAATAACATTCTACCACATACACACAACACCATCTAGCCCAAACTAAGCAGAGCTTGTACTATGGGTACTAGACAATAGATAAACATATATATATACGTTGTTTTTGTTTGAATCACATATTATACATAGAAACACCCAGACAAACATCCATGTTCATACACACAAATGTTTGACTTGTGCGGGAATCGAACCCGCGACCTCAGGCGTGGCAGTCGGTTACACTAACTACTACGCCATCGAGATATATTTGTACATCCTAACTAATATTATAAATACGAATGTGAGTATATTAATTTCTCATACACATAGTCAGTGGTACATACAAGGATATATGGTACCCCTTCATCCAGCTATTTTTTTTATCCTTCTAAGGTGGCTATCTAGCATACGGTCCACCTGATGGTAAGTGGTCACCGTAGCCTATGGATGCCTGCAACACCAGATGCATCACTTGCGCCGTGTGGGAAGTGGGAAGGAGAAGGAACGGGAAGATGGAAAGAGGGTGATTGGGCCACCGGCACTCTCACTCACCGAACGAAACACAACAGTAGGAATACTGCTATTTTACGTCGATATTCTGTGAGAGGGTAGTTCTTCCCCGGTCGAGCCGGCCCATTCATGTTGAAATCAGCGAGGCTCTACTACACGTCTTTGAACTACACGTCAGAACATTGAGACACTAAGTGACACCACCTCTACTACTCACCAAGTGAATCCGCAAGAAATCCTGAAATAAAAAATAAATAATCGTAATAGGATAAATAAAATATCCAAATATAACATAAGCTCACACCTATATATATGCATATCCCTGAAAACGTAGGAAGGGGTGTAGGTATTTAAAAGCAACAGGCCTATTGCCGTGATTAGTAATTAAATTACGTAACTTTTGCAATAACCACATAGTGCCAGACTTCCACAAAAATTACTTTAAAAAGACAACGACTCTTTGCCCAAGCCGAGCATTGCATCCTAGACTAAGACAGCAGTCGTAATAAAAAAACACAACCGCTGCGTTACTAAGGCAAAATAGACAATATTCAGATTTTCTAACAAGAAATTCTTAGTAGATGAAGTTAAAATGTACTCGGCAGACAATTGGCTGGACCCGTTTAGGTGGAACCTTAAATTATCGTCATTATCTCAGCCGAAAGACTTCCAGTGCTTTGGATATCCTAAAATTACTGACTAAATATTGGTGTAATACCTATACTGTTGTCCAATATATGTGAAATCTGCCTACCCTCACTGGGCTTAGCGTGGTAGATTATGGCCTTCTTACATTGGGAAGAGGCCTATGCCCAGCAGAGGGACAAATTATATATAGGGCTGACAGTATTAGGATTACTTTCAGGGAGGTGCATCTGCACACTACACAGTATACTATTAACTGATATAAAATGTAAAATTATACATGAATATTATGTAGGTAAAAATCGCGCGAGTATTTGATTAAATATATTTCGCTCATCGAAAAAATAGGATCTTTTCTATGTTATTTCTTTGCTGACAAAGGGGAGGCAAGTGCACCCCTTGCAACCTGCTGCCTGGGCCCATGAGGGCTGATAATATAACACCTCTAACTATAGCTGTTCTACAAGCAGCGATAGCTCAGTGGGGAGATCAACAGACTGCAATGCAGAGGGTCTCGGGTTCGAACCCACGTCGCGCACCTCTGACTTTCGGAAGTTATATGACTTTTCGAAATTATGTGCGTATTGATTGACAATTATCGCCTGCTCCGTGCCTCGGAGAGCACGTTAAGCCGTCAGTCCCGGCTGCCATGAACATCTATGGCAGTCGTTATTGGGAGAGTGTCTACACAAAAGATCCCATTGGGTCGAAGTGCCACCAGTCTGCACTGACTGGCCCCCACATAAGATACAGATAGCTGTTCTACACCTCTATCTACATAAATGCATGAGACTACATACGTAGAGTAACATCACGCGGCATCAGCTTTCAACAAGAAGCCGAAAATAGGTCAAAATATTTCACGAACGTTATCGTTGCAGCCAAAATATATTAGCTTCGTTATCCCCGCATCTAGACATCATTGTCGCATTACCACCCTATCTCGTGTGGTATATGCCTTCCGTTTCCTGAGCTGCTCACATTCAAACATACCACAGCTTAATAGCCTTTTAAAAACAGCCCTCTGAAAGCGTTTATCCACTTGTTTTGAATCATGTGTTGGTATCGTGTGTGCGGTGATATGAAATGTGTTTTGATTTCTGATATTGTGTTTGCAAATAGTAATTGTATGTGAGATTTACTGCATTATAAGATTGAAAGCAGCGATACCATAGTGGGAGACTGATGGACTGACATGCAGACATCTTGAGGTCGATCCCGAGGCTCTGACTTTTCGAACTTATGTCCGTATTTTATGGTTAATTATCGCTCCCTTTTACGGTGAACTTAAATATCTTCTACATGTCTGAAAATTCTACATTATGTTCTCGAAGACATTCGAAACCCGCTAACTCAGACTGGGCCAGCGTGGTGGACCATGGCCTAAGCCGTCTCATCCTGAGAAGAGTTGTGGGGCAGTTTGAATACACGGCTGATATAATTTATATGGCTGCAATATGATCAACTATAGCCTGGTCAGGCCGCAAACCTTCGAATGCATCGGCAATACTAAACTTAATCGTTTGCATAGCCTGAAAAATATTGCCGTGTGTTCCTAATATTTCCGGCCAGTATACGGCAGTAAATCAAGGTAGACCTCGAAAAAAATTTGTGGCTGTGCTGTCACCACAAAATGTAAAACTATAGCGGCTCTCTTGACAGCACATAATCTTAATAAGGAGCCAAGGAAATCCTACTTATAAAAGGAATACAGCACAGGGTTATTTGGCTCCAATTCTTTATATGTAGTATTTGGCCATCCGAGTTGTTTCAAAGCCCTTTGGTGAACGCGATTGTTTTAAAATTCAATTTGTACGTAGTTTACAAAATATTCGTGAGAAAGTCCAACACCCGATAAAGTTTAACGACATACATTATTAACACATCTGGATATAGTTGGGTATATAAAACAGTGACACTATTATTCCATCAATAACACCAGTACTGTATCTCAGCTGCTAGTTCCTTCCAGACACATTATAAGTGCATTTTACACACTCCAGGCTTAACCGAAGATATGGCTTCTTTTGACCTTACCTCCATTTACCTCGTATAATAATGTCCTCCAGACCGAATTTCGGTCACGGCGGCCAATCTTTACGGAGACTGGCCATCAGCGCAGGAGATATAATAATAATAATAATAATAATATAATAATAATAATATTCTATCACATACACACAACACCATCTAGCCCAAACTAAGCAGAGCTTGTACTATGGCTACTAGACAATGGATAAACATACATATATACTTTTTTTTTTGTAAATGCATACATATTATACATAGAAACACCCAGACCAAGACAAACATCCATGTTCATGCACACAAATGTTTGACTTGTGCGGGGATCGAACCCACGACCTCAGGTGTGGCAGTCGGTTATATTATAGAGTACATGAGAGATTTCTTAACAGAAACACCTAATCACTTTTTGTTGGCCCGACTCAGGATTAGAACCCGAGACCTCATGCACAGCAGTCACATTCACTACCGCTGCGCCACGGAGGCAGCGCCTCGTATAAGGCCATACTATGGCTGTCCCACCTATCAATATACCTTACTTGTATTTACCTTATAAATGACTAGCGCGTACCCAAAGAATTCGAATACAGCCAGGCTGTAACAAAGAACCCAAATGAATAAAAAGCTCTAGCTTAACTGAACTCACTAAGCTAGAATCTTTACTTAGTGTTGTGTCCAGTAACTTTGTGACGCGGACCGGTCGTTGCTGAGCGGCCGAGCTTGCGGCGCCCCTCCATCGGCTTCTCCTCCCCAGCGGCGACCCTATATATTCGCAACGCGCCCTGGTCCCTGTCTCCTTCCGCTGCGCTGCCTACTGAAGTTAAGTGGTCCATTCTACCCGGGACCACGTAACAAGCCTTCATCTTGAACCACGCCCTGAAATGCCACTAAATATCTAGTCGAATTTAATTGTAGTTCTGTTTATTCTTATACACCTGTTGTAAGTGAAAATATATGCTTGTGGATCGCGTTGTTCATCATTAATTTCAATTAAAATCCTAGGTCAACCACGCCTCTGAAGCGGGTTGACTAGTACAACGTTACAACTTGTAGTCAAGTATTTTTATATAGCCTATTTATTCAAGTAGTGTTAAATTGCATTTGCAAGACACAAGATATTTACTACGCTAGTATGCGACGAGTTGCTTCTGGATTTTAGGGATGTGTAGAGTGCTAAAATATGCCGTATCGATAAAGTGCAATAATATCGATGTTTTGTTTTGACTACTATAAGACAAGGAATTTTTCGATTTTAGGAATATATTAGACCGATATATCTAATTATACAAAATATAATAAATACAAACAAAATGTTTTATTTCGTTACCAAAAATGTGTAAAACGATATTTGTGATTGGAGCTTCCTTTTAGACAAACAATGCCTGTGTTAGGAGGCTTCGCTCTTCCATAGCATGCTTGTTACATAGTTGGTAAATAATAATAATAATAATAATAATATTCTTTCACATACACACAACACCATCTAGCCCAAACTAAGCAGAGCTAGTAATATGGATACTAGACAATGGATAAACATACATATATACCTTTTTTTTTTTGTAAATACATACATATTATACATAGAAACACCCAGACCAAGACAAACATCTATGTTCATGCACACAAATGTTTGACTTGTGCGGAAATCGAACCCGCGACCTCAGGCGTGGCAGTCAGTTACACTAACCACTACGCCATCGAGTCGTCAAATAATTTTATTATGTTCAATTTTTTAGGAATATAAGTAATAAAATTTTAAGTTTAGCGGTAGCTCAGTGGGGAGACCAACAGACTGCAATGCAGAGGGTCTCGGGTTCGAACCCACGTCACGCGCCTCTGACTTTCGGATTTATATGACTTTTCGAAATTATGTGCGTATTGATTGACAATTATCGCCTGCTCCGTGCCTCGGAGAGCACGTTAAGCCGTTGGTCCGCGCTGCTATGAACATCTATGGTAGTCGTTATTGGGAACGTCAGTACCCTCTAATATCCTGACACTGGTCTAGCCTTAGGGTATCGTTAGCCTTCGGGTTGCGGAGGTCAGGTGGCAGCCGCTCCGTGTAAAAACTGATATCCAGTCAAATCCGGTTAGACCAGAAAAGCCGACCCCAAGTGACTTGGGAATAATAAAGGCTAAGAGAGAAGAAGTAATAAAATTTTAAACAATGTTACAAAGACAAGATAAAAACTGTACTTGTGTACTATACACATTTCCTTAATAAATTTCAAAAAATAGATACTTATATATTAATTCGATATTCTAGGAAGGGCTGATGTGTGTATTCAACCATCGTTGTGTAAAACTCATGTTTTTAAAAAACACTGATGCTTTTGACACGTCGTAGGAAATATACTACTATTTGATATAAGTACTGAAAAACATTAAACAAAATATATTACTTATTAGTTTTTTCCCGCGGTTTCACCCGCGTAAGTCCCGTTGCCGTGGGAATATCGGGATACAAATTAAAAGCCTATGTGAGAATCCAGGTCTCCAGCTACGTACATACCAAGTTTCATTGCTATCGGTTAAGTAGAGATTACGTGAAAGAGTATCAAACATTCATACTCATAAACTTTCACATTTATAATATTAGTAAGGATTTCTTTAGTTAAATAGTTTTGCAAAGAAATGATTTAAAAAAAAAAAGTAATGAAGTTTATTTGCAACCAAACATGTATCATACAATATATTATGTACATTACAATGTGGTATCGTTTTCTGGCTTAAGTATACTTGAATTCCATGAAACAGTGTCTTTTCCATGTCTCAGTATGTGTCTATCTGCATGCTTTAAAAGTATACGGCGATAAAATCGTATATAATAGTTTCATTTGAATGTATAACATTCGCGTTAACGAAGACAACATTATACATAATAATATAATAATATTTTATTATTGGAAATTACTTATTAATTAATTATTTTTATATTTATTGTACAGATTTGAACTGACCTATTTATAATATATCTCACTTCATTGTTAAGAGACACTTAATTGATATGTTAATTATTGTATTAGATCCAGCATAATTTTGAAATTCTTATTAATTATAAAGCACATACATTTGTATGTCTGACTAGACAGAGCATGTTGAGACAAAACAATATCTGTAACACCTGATTGTAGACATGTTGAGTCAAATAAATTTATCTTTATCTTTATGTATTCGAGGCATATCGTCTCATAAAATGAAATATCTAAAAACAATTATCGATAGTTTCATGTCGATAATCAGTCAACATTACTAGCTTAAGCCTTAAAGTGCGAAATGTCCTTGAATTGCTTCCATCATTTAATTGAGCTGGAATGGACCGTATGTGTCGAATGTGTGAACTACCTTCACTCAGTGGCTCTCACTAATACCCAATAGCAATGCCTAAATGAGTTTGTGTAACTTACAAACGTCTATTACGTATCGTGATAGAGATTACGAATGTCAATATCATTATTATACAGGTATTAATAGCATTACCATGTCAGTGCAAATGTCAGAGTTGTCAACACGTTAGTGACACCTCGAGTGTTACAAGTGAACATAGTTCTACCGTTTAGCATTATGTTTAAATATCATAATAATATTTATTGATAAAAGACGCGTTGGTTTGAGAGGTCACCTCTCTACTGCTTGTGCGATGAGCGTGTTGGGCTTACAAACATTTTCGAACCAGAATGTCATGAGATTTTCCTATCAAGAAATTCTCAGTACTAGCACGGAGAGAGAAGTGTCATGGGAATTTCCTATCAAAAAATTCTCAGTACCAGGTATCAGCACGGAGATTGGATCCGTATGCGCCAGACAACAAGAAGCTTGTCCCCTATCACGTGCCTTAAAATAGTAGGTAGTTGAAAAATTTGTGTGTAGTAAATTTATGGTATACTTTTGGAGATTGAGGTGTTACACTATATCTGTTTATGAGGAATGAAGAATAATAATTCCACTTTTTGACGGCTGGAGGATGGCTGAAACCAATATCCAACAATCTAGCCCGACTGGAGCCAATTGGTCACAGCAAGAGCATGCAAAATTGTCCTGTATATTTATCACTGTAGCGTTTAAAATCGCATCCGCCGGACTTGAGAGGTTTGACAAAACATCACTGAAAGCAATTGATAACCGCCGTGCAATAGCACATAGCGGTGAAATGACTTATTTTTGTTTACAACTTTCCAAAGTGCCCATTAAAGATTAGTTATTTTTCCGGAATTGAAATCTGAGAAAAAAAACGTATCTCTACTTCTTATCTAAGATATAAGTAAGTAAAATTCTTTAGAAAAGGCAACTAAATTGCTATGACATGTAACACAAACCAGCCAGTTGGCTCGAATGGGCTCCGGTACAAGATTCCAGAACTTTGTTCATTAAACAGGCGCTGCTGACCTGTACTCAAATGTGAAAAGTTTAATTGTTTCAAATGTTCACGATTTTGTACTTACGTTTATAAACTGTTACATTTTCTATACATGAAGCATAGATTTTATACAATTAGGTGACTCAGTAGTCTTGCCATTGCAACTGCCGACGAGGGTTAGGAAAATGTTTTCCTGCATGTAGAAATAAAGAAAACAGGAAACTCACGGGGAGTCTTTTAATTACCATTAACTTATAATTTAAGTAATTTACAGCACATATGTACAAAGTGTTGCAGCCATATATTACCTTTTTATCTACGTTGTGAAATACACCTTTTGACACGAAAAGACAGGGAGATTATATCAGGCTCTCATGCTTTAAGTCCTAGAAAAACTTTGCAATGTGCTACTTGCTTTGAAAAATTGATCATCCCCCGAATAAAAGTCGCGTTAGCAATCACCTTCCCGCCCCGGCGGTTGACCCAGCTGATGGTGACCGGGCCTCAGCACTTGTGGAGGGAAGGCCTTGCTCACCAAGGCCATCCCCCAGACGTGTGGGGCCGTGCAAGCCGGTAGAGAGTCCCCCGACTCTGTACCAGTGACCCCACTATACAGGAGCGAGAAGGCGGGCAAATCGCCTCCTCGCTCCCGTCCGTCTGCTACCATTAAAGCCTGCGCCAAGTTGTCTTATGCTCACCAAGTTTTTAAACATGATGCTAGAACACTGTTTCATCTAATTCATGTATGCTTGAAATCAAACAAGCTTTTTTAAGGCTGTATTAAGGCCGCGTTCCCTAATAACCTAGTTACGTCGCCCCATCATCTTCGAGTTTAAACACCGCTCACTTTGTCGATAATGTATTATAAAAGCCTACTTAGAGCGGCAGTCGAAAGAGGTAGCGTGAAGCAGAGTACGCAGCCTTAGAGCAGTTTATATTATATATTATAATGGGGCGAAACGCCTGTTTATATTACAAAAAAAAATTGATTACCCGAGCTTCTGAGGTTTGTGTGAAATGTCAGATTAAGCGTAAATCTCTAAATACTAAATGTAGATTAATGCAAGCGAAGCCGGGTCACAATCTAGTATTTCTATATACATGCAGCAAACTGATTTGCTAAACTGTAATGAGTTAACTGCACGGATGGTGCAATGAGCAACAGTCGCTTGATAAGCGCTGAGTGTTGGTTTAAATCCCACGTGGTGCAAATATTTGAGTAATCCGCTAATAATTGTCCTATAGTCTAGTTTTGTCTGTAAATTGTACGCTTTATTTTTAAAAAGACAACTGCCGCTCTAGGAATAAATCCTGTGTCGCCGTTACAAACATTCAAACAACGGACACAAAGAACACCCAGACTCGGAACAACCATTTGTGGATCACACAAAGTTTTTTGTGGGGTTCGAACCCACAATACACGACCACTTAAACCATTACGCCATCCGTACAGTCAATCTCTACCCGTAACTTTATCATCTAACAAGTCACATGCTATTTTGCCATCTTAATCGCAAAAAAAACAAACACATACTCAGCTCAAGACAAGGTTTCAATTTTTAGACGTCGAAAAGAAATCGTTATAAAAATTTAAACTGTGTTTTCTGGGGTTAATTCCTGTCACGTTGGCCTATATTTATTTATTTATTTGCATAAACTGCTCACTGCACTTACAGTTGCCCAACACGTGCAATGAGCCATATTACATACATAATATATTATTATTATTATTATTATTTATAACTTAAAAATAGTGAACAATATTTAACAAATTTATTTATTTTATCAAAAAATATGTCAACTTCTGGATATTGAGCAACCAGAGAGTTGAGAAGTCTCATGATTTGATTGGTCGGAGCAAACTGAGCAGTACAAGTATGCACCCTCGGCACCACCAGCAATCGAAGCGATCGCAGTCTCGTGTACTGGTCGGGCACGGACAGGACGCAGCGACACAACGCGGGTGGGTTGTCATTGCAACAACAAATAGAAATGTATAATGAGGCCACATTTACATAATGTTTACGTTATTTACGTAATGCACTTTACCAACAGTCAGACAACGGACACAAAGAAATCCCACACTCAGAACTACTATAGGTTACAGAAATTTTTCTTTTGTGCCTGGATTGAATCCTCAGCGCCTTGGCAGTGATGAGACGATCTCTTAAGTCGTCATGTCCCATATGAAAATCGAACTCACAGCACTCATCGCATTGTGTAATCACTTAAAGCACTGCGCCGTAGTCACATTTACCGTGGTCATCCGAGCGAACCTTTACCCAACGCCGGCAGTGTACCGTCTAAACGAGAATTCACCTTTCCATTTCCCTCGTAAAGATTACATTATATTCGGTTTCCTCTAAAAATTCATTTTTTTACAAACACATTAAGGAGTTGTAACCGTGTCAAAACTTCCGTCGCTTCCGGACCTCGCCGGAAGTTAAGGAATTTTAATTTATTTTTTCTTGCTTTACTCGAAATATGAGTGGGTGGGTACTTATATTTTTTTTTTGGTTTAATATCATTTTGCATATTACATGCGAAGAGGTTTTTATTAGATTTTAAATGTCTTGTTAGAAGACTGCCTTATTGGTTTTGTGTTGTATAAGTTTGCGTTTAGGCTTACGGTCGATTGAAGTCCCAGGTGCGAGTCCAGGGTCGAGCAAAGAGTTTGGTTTTTTCTGTAAGGAAATTTTTTTAGGTATTCGTTGACCGTGAGGCTTTGAATGTGAGTTTGCCGCTATAGCTTACAACGTGTTACAAATTGTGTTAATGGAAATATCGTTGGAAAAATGAAATTGGGTCATCGAAGGCGGGATAAGGAGTTCACAGAAATTGTGATAGTGATATAATACTAAACATTTGCTGTCGAAAAAGTCAATCATTTTTTCCTTTGCAGTCCAACGAATCAAATCAAAGATTGATTTTTCTCCAGAACATTCTGGGTACGGGTCTTTTCTCGGTGTAAGAAGGGTTAGGCCATAGTCCATAAGTCATGGCTTATGGACTTTGGCTTAACCCAGTGCGGGTTGACAAGCTTGACACATATTTGAGAACATTATGGAGAGCTCTCAGACCTCTCGATCGAATCACTATAAAGAATATAAAAATAAGACGATAAAATCCAAATAGTGATTAAGAAAATATACTACAGGCGAAATACTTTCATTTTCCTTGTTGCTTACGAATCCTATAAATTATACTTTATTTTCCTGTTGAATTTTTATTTTATTTTGCTCGTCAAAATGACCACCCTCTGCCTGACGGTAAGCAGTCGTGTGGTCTAAGAGCCTTCACACCGTCCTCATAGCAGCCGAGGCGATGTTGAGGTTTCTACTTTGACGGCCTGAGAAGGTGCTTTTTCACGCCCCGCTTAAAGGATCCAGGATCTAAGGAAGAAGGAAACACGTGCTTTGGCAGAGATTCCCATGCCTTGATCGTTCGGCAGAGGTATGAGGACCCAAACTTGTTAGTACGCAATTTCTATGTGGTACTGTGTATTAATCTCATATGTTCTATTATTAAACGCGACTTTTCATAGTAGACCTACAGGATAAGCCAAGGAGTATATATTGAAATTAAACTACTTTTTATGGTGGTACATTCTTAGGGAAATTTAAAAATTCTTTTCATTTAATTTGGGATCCAATAATTCAAATAGTCAAACCCAAGAAGAAGCAAAACACAGCTAGAATTCATGATACTTTGAGCTCATTCTGCGTAAATAGGAAGACAAATAATTAAAATTTGACGGGCTCGATGGCGTAGTGGTTAGTGTAACCGACTGCCACGCCTGAGGTCGCGGGTTTGATTCCCGCACAAGTCAAATATTTGTGTGCATGAACATGGATGTTTGTCTTGGTCTAGGTGTTTCTATGTATGTATTTACAATTTTAAAAAAACTGTTTATATGTATGTTTATCCATTGTCTCGTAGCCATAGTACAAACTCTGCTTAGTTTGGGCTAGATGGTGTTGTGTGTATGTGATAGAATATTATTATTATTATAATTATGTTCGGGTACTTTGAAATAACTACACTTCAGTACATTGAGACAACTACCATCTTAGTCTCCCCGTGACTATGATTGTTGTAAAGCAACCGAAACGTCTGGGAAAAGTGTAAACTTAAATATAAATAGTATTGATTAATTTAAATATCATAAAATTGTAATAAAATTCAATTATAGTAGCGTTATAGTTTAAAATTATATAATAAAAGTCTTAAAATAAACAACGCGACAAAATTCGTAGTAAATAGTTGAATTTCAATGTATAACATTCGTGTAAACGTAAGACAATATTATCCAAATATTAATATTATCCAAATATTAATATTATTATTTTCTCTGGCTAACTCTGCTTACCCCTCTAGTTAAATGGGCGTGAGTTTTTTTCCTTTACTAGGAATTAAGCCTTATTTACGGGAGACTTAAAAACATATATTTACCCGATACAAAGTACACCCAATATTCGGAATATAATTTGTGGATACCACATGTACATACATAGATTCACGTCTGTTTCCCAGAGGGGTAAGCAGAGCGATCCTGACCCACTTCTCTGGCTTCATTCACTTTCATAACATTCTTCATACACGCTCGTCGGTTAAAGGTGCTCTTAACCCGGCCTTTACCTAGAACGTCTCCGATCTAATCAAGAAACGTTCGCCTAGGTCTTCCCCTTGCGTTCCATTCACACTAGCCTTATAAACTTTCTTAGTCAGTCTTTTCTCGTCCATTCTTTCTACATGCCCAAACCAGCTTAACATACCCTTTTCTATTCCCGTCACTATATCCACTTTCATACCGCATCTCTCTCTAATCACACTATTCCTCATTCTATCTTTTAGAGTCACACCACATACATTTCTCAATGCTCTCATTTCTACAGCATTTATTCTGCTCTCATCCTTCTTTTGCCATACGCAACTTTCACTTCAGCACATGTAATTGTATTATATGGGAAACGAATCCACAACGTTTAGCGGGAAGGGATTGGTGAGGAAGCAACTTACCCGCTGTGCCATTAGTGCAGTAAAAACAAATATACTTTACTTTTATTTACGATATTATAATTAATAATAATATAATAATATTCTACCACATACACACAACACCATCTAGCCCAAACTAAGCAGAGCTTGTACTATGGGTTCTAGACAATGGATAAACATACATATATACTTTTTTTTTGTAAATACATACATGAAAATAAATAAATAAATGAAAAGAAAAAGAAGCAGCGATAGCCTAGTGGGAAACCGTTGGACTGCCACGCAGAGGTCTCAAGTTCGAACCCAAGGCGCGCATCCCTGACTATTCGAAATTATATGCGTATTAAATAGTTAATTATCGCTTGCTTTAACGGTGAAGGAAAACATCGTGAGGAAATCTGCATCTCTGAGAGTTCTCAATAATGTTTTCGAAGATATGTGAAGTTTGCCAACCTACACTGGGCCAGCGTGGTGGACTATGGCTTATACCTTCTCACACTAAGAAGAGGCCCGTGCCCAGCAGTGGTACAGTTTAATACAGGGCTGATATTATATATAATTAAATTAAAATATACTTATTCTTAATCGTTGTGAAATATTGACACATAATACATACCTACATAACACAGATTTGCTCCTGTGCCATAGTAGTAAGCGTATTACACCCAGTTTCGTCAGCCCATGTTTTAATGTCCCTCGTAATAGTACCCGAACTGTCATTGAGAATTCACTAGTAAAAATCCAATCAGTAAATCAAAATCAAAAAAATCAAACATAAATTTATTCAAGTTAGGTTACAAGGTAACACTTATGAATGTCAAAGTTACACAATTTTTTTCCTGTGAATTTACGTTTACTGCCACGTTCAGCAAAGCAAGGGTGTAGGGCTCATGAGAAGATCGGGCAAGAATCTCATGGTCACTATTTTTTAAAGTTTAAAGTTTACAATAATATTTCGTTTACAAACTATAACTGTAAGGTGCTGCAACCGTTGCTCCATGAACTACTATTGAACATACTCAAGCATTTAATAAAATTTTACGGTAGCTTCTAAAGCAGCAGTATGGTAAATAGGAGCATCCACTTACATGTACATAGATAATCAAGACAAGGCATGATTGTAGTCTGTAGTTTAATCTAACTGAGTATTTTACCCGACTCGGTAACCGAATCTGGTACTTCGCCGTCGATCACAAACATTAACTTAATAATATACCATGGGAACAACGAAGCATAAGCACTCATTCTTATTTCAAAACTCACTTTGACTGTTGTCGAAGTCCGTTTTTCATTAAACGCTTCAAAGGTTCAATTACATTCCGTTGTATTTTTATTCAACGTTACTATTCACGATTCTATGTTTATACTCCTTGCAGTATTATTTATGCAGAGGCATATTTCGCGATCGTACGTACGCTATGCACAGACTATACTCAGTTGGTTACTGGCAAAGGGCGAGGGAGGACGCGCGCTCCCTCCCTTGGAAATTTACACGCGAATTTTAGAGATTAAATAAAATAAATTGTGCACATCAACTGCAGTGGTTTAGTGTTATAAATATTTAATTTTCGAACGGCTACTTGTGACGTGTGGTTGTCAAAGTTATTTTTTTTTCTAAACTTATTTTTCATTGTGGTTTATTTGTCAGTGAGTGCGTGTAAGGAGTTTGAATACTTAGTGTTTTAAATCTTGTTAAGTGATTGTGAATATTAAACTGTACTGTTATTGTGACTTTGTGGTAAGTGTAGCATCTAATTTAATTATTTACACTTTAATACTAAATAGTTATTATGAAATACACTGTTAGCTGTAATTTACTTAAATATAAATAACAGAAACCTTTTAAGTATTAAATAATGGTCGAAAGAAAAGAAAAATATACTTTGTTGTAACTGAACGGCGATTGGTTAAGTTTTAATTGCTCTTTAATATTATATAGAGTTGACATACTTGTATTAGTTTCGAAAGAACGTTATTTGACTAGACGGGAGTTGTACGACAAAGTCTGTTTAGTTTACAGAGTCATTTTAACATAAAAGACGAAAAATTAAAATATAACGGTACCATATTTTTTTTTTTCGTATTTTAACTTTGGTTAAATTAATGGTACGCATTTTATTAACCAGCGAATAAAATGGACAAAAAAAAATTTTAATAAAAAATTATTGTGTTAGTATAATCGTTTTTAGTAGTATAAATATTTTGTTTTAATATTTTCTTGTGGGTGATCGAAGTATAAATTAAATGGAAAACTGTATTTTCTCTCGTTAGATCATCTTTCTACAGAATTTTAAATGTTGGTATTTACAATGTAGACGATTAGGCATATTTATATTATATATAAAAATGAATCCCTGTTTCCCTTGGTCACGCCATAACTGGAGAACGACTTGACTGATTTCATTCATAACTTTTTAAAATTTTTCTTATCTTTGTAAAAGATTCTAACGGAAAGAGAAGTTCAGAAAATTGGATAATTTCAGAAAACTTAACGATTATTTTACCCTCGCGGGTTTGACGGTTCGTCTAAGACATGACAACGTCTGTCGGATCAGCTAGTACTCAATAATAATACCTAGTTGTAGAAATATAAACAGCGACTGTTGTGCGTAAGTTTCGAGTCCGATTCCCAAATGTTATTGGGAGTTTCTGTCAATAAATTTTAGTAGAAGTACGGAGATGGTAGTAAGTCAGAGTCAAAAATCATTTATTCATTTAGGTCACAAAGTAACACTTTAGTGAGTTTACTAAGTAACTAAAGCTACCTCGATGGGGTAGTGGTTAGTATAACCGACTGCTACGCCTGAGATCGCGGGTTCGATTCCCGCACAAGTCAAACATTTATGTGCATGAACATGGATGTTTGTCTTGGTCTGGGTGTTTGTATGTATAATATGTATGTATTTACAAAATAAAAAAAATATGTGTATGTTTATCCATTGTGTAGTGCCCATAGTACAAGCTCTGCTTAGTTTGGGCTAGGTGGTGTTGCGTGTATGTGGTAGAATATTATTATTATTTATTTAGGTTAGTTACTAGGTTTAGGCAAAGGGTTGAGCCTATGAGAAGAAACCTATAAGAAACTCACGGCCACTCTTTTAAATAATAGGTAATAAGCTCGACCCCTATTAAGTGCGACCTAATATCATAGCTGCCGAAATGTGAGTGTAATATAACTCTGTCTATTATTTATAAGATGTAGGCGTGAATCTTTTAATAATATATAATACTAGATGTGCCCGCGGTTTCACCCGCATTTATCATTACTGCGCCGCCCCCTTGGGTCGTAGCGTGATGTTATATAGCCTATAGCCTTCTTCGATAAATAGTCTATCCAACATTAAAATAATTTTTCAATTTGAACCGGTAGGTAGTTCCTGAGATTAGCGCGTTCAAACAAACAAACAAACTCTTCAGCTTTATAATGTTAGTATAGATAATATCAGCCCTGTATTAATTGTCCCACTGCTGGGCACGGGCCTCTTCTCAGTGTGAGAAGGGTTAGGCCATAGTCCACCACGCTGGTTCAGTGTGGGTTGGCAGACTTCACATATCTTTGTGAACATATTATACATATAACATATAACATTATACAAATAAATTGTCCCGTGTGGCTTTCAAACCCCTTAGCGTAGCGGAAACGCTTGCCTTGTACAATATCCGTAATTAATGATTTACCTTTTAATCACTTAAGACTGTGCCGAGCGTAAGATAGATAATGACAGAGCTCGTGCGGCGCATATTCAAATCGGCGCGCGGCCGCCATAGTAAAATTGTATGGAGAATTTGAAGTGCTTTTTTCATAAATATGTATCTTTATTGTCAACCAATAATTTAAATATTTGGAACGGACAAATTTTAATATAACTATTTATGTTTCGTTTAAGCTGTAAAATAGGATAGATTTCTACTGTTATAATCTAAAAATCACGTAACACGAGCTTACGTTTCTGCATTTTTCGTGCAATTCGTAATTTTATAGGCGAAAATATTAATTATTTTAATTTTTTTACGCAGAGTAATTGTATACACATTCATTGTAATGGTAAATGTGTATTTTATATTTTGTATTAAACAAAAAGTGTTGATTTTATTCACTTAACTGTGACCGCCTGTTTTGGCACATTTCGCTCGGCGCAGTCTTAAGGACTCTATTCAGAATATACTTCCTGGATTGAGAAAGGTGCTGGCAGCGATATTTTCACCTTATATTACTCAGAGAAGAGAAAGGTATGCTTGCTTTTTATTAGCAAAAATAGGTTAGGTTATGTTAGTAATAGTTATTTTTAAAATAAAGTATAGCCTCTGTTACTCGGCGATAGTACAGCTCTCTATCGTTCGAGTAATTTTTGAGATAAACCCTTATTACCAACAAACAAAAATCTTTTCTCTTTTTAATATTAGTATTGACAACATTTATTCTTTAAGGAGACGTATACCGAATTAGAACGAATGCCTGACACAGGCATTCGTTCTATTAATTCTTATAAAAATAAATGTAAATTCACATTAATAAGTGTGGGTTTTGATATTCATAAGTGTTACTTTGTGACCTACATAAAAAAACATATTGATGATTTTGATTTTATGTATGTCGTTCTTTAACAACAGCTATGACAGGAATATATGTGTACTTTTTGTATAGATTTAGTTTGCAAGGTAACTATTAGAGGTTATGGCTTAAATAACATACTGTACAAATACTTTAACTATTTATTTTATACTTTGACACGAGGAAGTTTTATATGTCCGTTCACTTATAGCTCACAACAAGAAGTGATAGACAGCAGTATTGTTACGTCTTTTATAGCTAATCAAACTGTAAAGTATTTGACTACTATTTATATTGTATGATTATATTGATTATATTCCACATTTACTAAGGTGGAATAATTGTAAATAGTTAAATATAATAATTAATTAACTTTTGCATGTATAAATGTATATAATTCAACAGTAACAATGGTAATCTATAAGTAAATTTTCCTCAGTATTAATGATTACCTGACATAAAAATCCGAATCCTAACTAATATTATAAATGTGAATGTGAGTTTGTTTGTTACACTTTCACGCCTTAACTTCTCGACTGATCATCATGAAATTTTATATACACGTTGTCAGGGGAACAAAAAAGGACAGGGTACCTCTCATCCAGAAAAAAAACACTGTTACTAACCTAACCTAATCTACATTTACGCAAGCGAAGCCAGGCAAGAACTAGTGCAATTATATTTATTTAATTCAAAACCTAATGCGACATGTCACGATCGATATTTGCTTTAATTATTCATGTAATTAATTGTTAATCACTTAACCAAATAATTAATTCTATATCAACCCATTACTAAGTTCATTCACAAAGGACAGAGTTTTATTAATTAATCCGTTTCAGTTTTTTTTTTCATCGTAATAGTAGCTTAGTGAACATAGGTATACATCGTGGAACAAAAAGGTGTGGTCATATTTCAGTATCACATGATATAGTAACAACAATGAAAAAACCGCGGCGAAAATTTTTTATATATACGTTATTTTCACTAAGATACAGCATTTTATTTTTATCGATTTATCGCCGTCACATGTTTTAATCAATACTTAAACAACACAAACGAAGACAACCGTTTTAAATAATAGAGCCTGATCATTTTCGGATTCACAGTGATCAGCTGAGTCAGCTGACTTAATTCGACATAAAAATTTTATCATAAATATTATTACATTTAGTGAAGGGAAAATAGAGAAGGGGAAATAAGAGCAGCGATAGCTCAGTGGGGAGACCAATAGACTGCAATGCAGAGGGTCTCGGGTTCGAACCCACGTCGCGCACCTCTGGCTTTCGGAAGTTATATGACTTTTCGAAATTATGTGCGTATTGATTGACAATTATCGCCTTCTCCGTGCCTCGGAGAGCACGTTAAGCCGTTGGTCCCGGCTGCCATGAACATCTATGGCAGTCGTTATTGGGAAAGTCAGTACCCTCTAATATCCTGACACTGGTCTAGCTTTAGGGTATAGGTAGCCTCCGGGTTGCGTAGGTCAGGTGGCAACCGCTCCGTGTAAAAACTGATATCCAGTCAAATCCGGTTAGACCAGAAAAGCCGACCCCAAGTGACTTGGGAATAATAAAGGCTAAGAGAGAAGAAGTGAAGGGAAAATAGAAGCAAGAAGGAAGAGGGGAAGACCAAGAAGAAGGTACACCAATCAACTGAAAGAAGTTGTGAAAGTTGAAATTTATAAGAAACTGAAAGAGATGGCATTGGAAAGAGAAAGATGGAGATTGCTACACGACAAGTGCAAAGCACTTAAGTTTTGGATGGATGTTTTGATCTAGGAATAGGGCACATAGGTTATTTATCAGATATACATCACGGGCATAAAACATGACCACACCTTTCTGTTACTCGCTGTATATTCGTAGGTTTAACCCCTACGCGTTGCTTTTCGAAAATGAAACCACTCGTAACATAAGCAGGCGAACAAACAAGAGCTTTAGTAATTTAAAATCGAAATTGTTAGCACTACTACTAAAAAAATATTCTAGAAAGAATAATAAATATATAAAAAAATAAAAATATATAATATTGCAAATACACCGCTACTAGTTGACCCGCGCAACATCGTCTGCGTCTCATAAGAGAAAATTCCCCGTTTTTGCAACATTTTATATTAATGCTCCGCTTTTATTAATCTTAGCGTGATGTTATATAGCTTATAGCCTTCCTTGATAAACGGGCTATCCAACACTAAAATATTTTTTCAATTCGTACCAGTAGTTCCTGATTTTAGCGCGTTCAACCAAACAAACAAACTCCTCAGCTTTATAATATTAGGTAGTATAGATATACTATTTGAAATGCGTAAATTATCCTAACTAATATAATGAATGCGAATATGATTTTGTTTGTTTGTTACGCTTTAACGCATTAACTACTCGACCGATCAGCTTGAATGAATAAATTTTCATACACAGGAGAATAGTAAAGGACCCGAGAAAAGTATTGTTACTAACTTAACTCACAATTATAAGCGAAGCCGCGGGCATAATCTAGTTTTTCAATAATAATGAGACGTCTATCATCTTAGTGTCTTCGTAACCATTGTTGCTGAAAAGTAAAATCGCAGAAAGTATAAGTTTAAAAAGTGTGTCATTAAAACCGAAATAAAATACGTGAAGAGGTGTTATTATCCTACTAATATTATAAATGTGAAGTTTGTGAGGGTGGATGTATGTTTTTTACTCTTTCACGCAAAAACTACTCAAACGATTGCGATAAAACTTAGTATGTAGATAGCTGGAGACCTGGATTAACACATAGGCTGATCTTCCCATGGCTACGAGACCTACGCGGGTGAAACAGCGGGACCCGGCTAATCAATGATAATTAAAAGTTTACAATACGAGAAATATTCATAACTCAACTTGGAATCAAACTTGTATAATCTACGGACAGCGGCAAGATGATCGCTTAAATAGACGTGCTATGTGTGTAGTTATTTATCTATATTCGAGAAATTTTGGTTCACAATAGATAGGTTATTAAGTTTGGGCGTTAATAATATCGGTACAGTGGACTACGGGGTGTCTGCCAAGCCGGACTCTTGTTTACGGCGTAATGGTTGCAATAACTTACTTGATACTAGATATTGTAACACTAGTTAGTAGCCGTGACTTCGTTCGAATAATCGCTTAATTAAAATATCATGCTAAGTTTAAAGCAAAAGATAACGGCGAGCGGTCTTTGTTGGACTAATAGTCTAATTAAGTGATTTTAAAATAATAATAATATAATAATAATATCAGCCCTGTATTAAATTGTCCCACTGCTGGGCACGGGCCTCTTCCCACTGTGAGAAGGGTTAGGCCATAGTCCACCACGCTGGCCTAGTGCAGGTTGGTAAACTTCACATGTCTTCGAGAACATTATGGAGAACTCTCAGACATGCAGGTTTCCTCACGATGTTTTTCTTCACCGTTAAAGCAAGCGATAATTAACTATTTAATACGCATATAACTTCGAAAAGTCAGAGATGCGCGCCTTGGATTCGAACTCGAGACCTTAACTTAAGTTTAAGTGATTTTAAATTGCTCTTTATTTTTATGTAAATAATGCTTTTGCACTAGATTTATATTCTTGTATCCCGGGGTATACAAGTTTACAGTTGGGTCTCAAGATAAACCAAGCTTAAATCAAGCAAATGATAATAGACCGTGCTTACAAATTGGAGTTAACGGGAGCTCTCGACCTAGACATTGTGGACGACTTTGTTTACCTGGGGGCTAACATCAGTAATACTGGGTCATGCGAAAAGTAAATAAGAAGGCGAATAGGTATGGCCAAAAATGCCATGGCTCAACTGGCAAAAATATGGAGAGACCCGAACATCTCGCGAAACACAAAAAAGAAACTTGTCCAGACGTTGGTGTTCTCCATATTCAGCTATTGATGTCTTACAATTGCTATTCCCGATTGGAATTCGCATCCACAACACTCTGGGCAGCGGCAGTGGCGAGTGACGAGAAACTTTTCTTGCTATTTGGGTTTCAAGTTACTTGTATTCTTGGTCTTGTATGTTTGGTCCTAACTTTAAATAAATGTAAACCTAAATTAATAGTTATAAGTGATTTTATGTATAGTTTTTATAGGAGGTATGTTTTTAGTGATAATAGAAACAGGAATATAGGATTTATCGATATCTTATATTATTATAAATTTATTGTTTACAAGTTATGCTATTTACACATATTATATATTATCTATATTTTTGGAATTCTATTTTATATATTTTTAAATATTCAACATACAGCAATTTCATTAAATACAAAATTATATATTCAAAATATTGTATTTACTAATCATAATCTCAAAGTACACAGAAAAGTTATTTACATTATATCTACAGATAAAAATAAGTTAAAGATATTTACACTGACATATATTTACATAAATTGTGTATTCCTGCCAAGCCTTGATAAACTACTTTATAGTATGGTAAGAATATTTTTTAAGTATAGCAATGGATAGGGGTAAATATTTAAAGGTGGGTTTATTCAATGCTGGATCATTGGGAACACGTCATGATGAATTCTTGTTGGCAATGGATGAACTTGCAGTAGACGTAATGGCCATTAATGAGACTTGGCTGCGGGATGGAGAGGAGGGTCGAGCGCCTACAGTCCCTAATTATCGCCTCAGACACGTACCAAGACCGTCGAGAATACGAGGAGGTAGAGGCGGAGGTGTCGGATTCTATGTGCGTCGTGATCTCAGAGTTCAAACCATGGTCCATCCAGTCTCCTTAAACGTTGAGCAAATGTGGCTCAAATTCAATGTCAACTCACAAACAGTTATCATAGGTACAGCATACAGACCACCATGGTTAGATATCAACATTTTCTTAGATGCAATCACGGCATCCCTCACTTCGTTTCATATGGCAGATAAAATTATCCTCCTAGGTGATTTTAATATTAATTGTCTCAAGAGCAATGATAACAGCACTATATTATTAAATAGTTTTTTACAATA
The DNA here is from genome assembly GCA_930367265.1 of Catocala fraxini. Taxonomy (NCBI): domain Eukaryota; kingdom Metazoa; phylum Arthropoda; class Insecta; order Lepidoptera; family Erebidae; genus Catocala; species Catocala fraxini. The sequence continues at coordinate 19,452,072 of OV884045.1, forward strand.
CACAAGTTTAAACCAAGTGATCCAGCAGCCTACACATTTCACAGATCATAGTGAGACACTGATAGATATTGTGTGCACTGATGCACAGGTTCACAATGTGTCAGTGACATTTAAGCCTGAGTTGGGACAACATGCCATTTTGTCTGTAACTTGCTCATTCAAAATCAGCAAACCTTCTCCTCAATGGATTCTTTATAGACCTTTATCTCGGGTACTGCTAGACATTTTTGAGGAGGATCTTTGCAGGCTTGATTGGGCATACCTGGCAACTTTGGAGAATGTGAGTGACATGGTGACAGTTTTCAATACCTTAATCACTACTCTGTTTAATGCTCATGCACCAATTACAAGAGTTCTAATTAGAGAGAAGTCTTATCCTTGGGTTACAGACACAATCAAGCAAATGGTGAAAATTCGTGACAAGTACCATACTAGATATAAACTAAATAAAACAGACACTCACAAAAACAGTTACAAAGACATGAAAAACATTGTAGCAAGGGCAATTGAAAATGAAAAAAGAGCCTACTTCAAAACCTATATAAACAGACATATAAAAAATCCTAAGAAACTATGGCACAACTTAAAATCAACCATCAATATTAATAAAAAAATAATTCATGACTTGCCTTATGCACTTGACAACCCTGAAGACCTCAATAAGCACTTTTTAGATATCCCAGGTAATAATACAGTTTCTCTATCAGATCTGGTATACTTTGAAACCAATAGGTATCACACGGACAGCTTTGGTTTAGAGCCAGTTAGTGAACAAGCAGTCAGCTCACATATCAACAGTCTAAAAACAAATGCTATGGGTATTGACAATATTTCATTAGAAATGTTGATGATGACACTCCCTCATACTCTGCCATACATAACAGCAATCATCAACAAATCTATAACTTCTTCTACCTTCCCAGATGTATGGAAAACGGCAATAGTCAAACCTATACCCAAAATTTCTAATCCAACTGTTGCCAAAGATCTTAGGCCTATCAGCTTGCTTCCTTGTTTGTCAAAAATACTGGAAAGGGTGGTCAGTAACCAGTTGAGGAAGTATCTTGAGAAATATAACATAATACCTCAAAGACAGTCTGGGTTTAGAAAAGGACATAGCACTACTACCACTCTACTCGATGTTACAGATGATGTGTTGAAGGCTAAGGACAAGGGTATGGCTACTCTACTAACTCTGCTTGATTTCTCCCGAGCATTTGAAACTATAAATATTTCTCTCCTTCTTTCTAAACTTTCCTATTATGGATGTGACTCGGCAACAGTAAAATGGTTTCATAGTTATCTAACTGATAGATCTCAATTTGTCCAACTGGATAATGCCAGAGATGGTAACAAGGCGAATTCTTCTTGCTGTCAGGTAACCCGGGGCGTCCCTCAGGGATCAGTTCTCGGGCCTCTTCTCTTTTTATTGTACAGCGCCGATGTTACCAACCATATACAGCATGTCCAATATCATATGTATGCCGATGACCTCCAACTATATATTTCATTTAATCCCAATGACTGCCACAATTCTGTAAATAAAATGAATGTAGATTTGAATGGGATATCTAATTGGGCCAAAAAGAATTCACTTGTACTTAACCCCTCGAAATCAAAATTTTTGATATTAGGCTCAAGGCAACATATTAGAAAGACACAGAATTTAAACCCTATGGTCATGGTAGATGGTTGCCCCATAGAACAAGTTACTGAGGCTCGAAACTTGGGTTTGGTTATGGATGGCGAACTGCATTTTGAGACGCATGTACTCCAAGCGGTAAAAAACTGTTTCTACCGTCTCAAGTTGCTATACCAAATCCGCCGACACCTGAGTATTGATGTGCGGCTACAACTTTGTGAGGCTCTCATATTATCCAAACTTAATTATACGGATGCTGTGTTTGGCCCATGTATTTTGAAAAGAACTGAGAAAGTGATACAGCGTGTACAGAACGCATGTGCTCGCTTTTGTTATAATATTCCACCTCGCATGCATGTCACTCCATTTTTAAACAGTGGAAATCTGATGAAGATGGCTGCCCGCAGACACCTTCATTTGGCGACATTGCTGTTTGGTATTGTTCAATACAAAAAACCAGTTTACCTCTATGATAAGCTAAAGTGGTCACGTGATATTAATCACTACAGCACACGGGCGGCGTCTCATCTCTTGGTCACTGCAAGTCACAGAACCACGGCTTTCAGGGGTAGTTTCAAATACGCAGCGACGCAATGTTGGAATAACCTTCCGCCGCCAATACGAGATCTAAAATCATTGCGTTCATTTCGTAACAATTTAAAACAATATTTAATAAATAAACAAAAATCTGTTCCATAAATTTAATATGTACTTACATAAAGTGCAATACGCCACTATTTGTTGTTGTATTATTTCGATATTATTTAGTTTTAATTTGCGCATGCGCATCTTTCTCAATTTTGTAAGGAACCATGTGTACTTTTGTATCGTATTAGTATATTCTTTACTCTGTAATTGTGTACTATTAGGTCATTATAACCCAAGCCGCTTGCAATGTTAATAATTTTAATTATTATGTCTATCGTGGTAACTGTTGACGTTGTTGACATTGACAGATGTCAGTCTGGCATGTATGCTGCGTTCGTAAACCTCGTTTTACAAGATGCGGTAATAAATATTTATAATTATTATCTATATATTATTATTATTTATTCTGTATTTGCATGTTGTTGTTATATTATATTTAAAATTATAATATTATTAGGTATATTTATATATAATTTATAATGTAATCATATAATTTTAAGAAATTTTAATCTTAAGGCTTTTATTTTATGTAAGGCCTGCGAGAATACCAGCGTTGCAGTTAAACTGCAACAATAGCTGACGCAGATGCCTATTTTACCACCTCCATTTAAATAATTTAATTGTTTGTGTACTGTATGTTTATGTTGGTAAATAAACTTTTTCATTTCATTTCATTTCATTTCATTTCATTTCATTTCATTTCATTTCATTTCAACTCAGCTGGAATGCTTATATTAGGAGTGAATTAATGTCAGTAGTGCAATGGGTGGCATGACCTCTCTATCGCAAGTCCGATACCATATCCGCTACCGCTGCTTAAATTGTTTGTCCCGTGTGGAATTCACACCCACAACACTCCGTGTAGTGGCAGTAGAGACGACAATTTAAACCACTACGCCATTCATGCATACACAATATAATATCTTAGACGTACTGTATTTTGTAGTGTAGAATCGAGAACTTGTATATATAGAAACTCGTGTTGCGTCGAACTTCGCTTTTGTGATTCCGGCTCAGTGCAAGTTGTATAAAGTAGTGTGTAATTGTTTACAACGCCATCTATTGCTGCTAGTTGTAACTTCTATATGAAGTCTGCTACAGTTCATACTTTTCCAACTACTTATTACATTCAACTATAGAGTTTGTATCTTCTTCTCTCTTAGCCTTTATTATTCCCAAGTCGCTTGGGGTCGGCTTTTCTAGTCTAACCGGATTTGACTGGATATCAGTTTTTACACGGAGTGGCTGCCACCTGACCTTCGCAACTCCAAGGCTAACGATACCCTAAGACTAGACCAGTGTCAGGATATTAGAAGATACTGACTTTCCGAATAACGACTGCCATAGATCTTCATGGCAGCCGGGACCAACGGCTTAACGTGCTCTCCGAGGCACGGAGCAGGCGATAATTTTCAATCAATACGCACATAATTTCGAAAAGTCATATAATTTCCGAAAGTCAGAGGTGCGCGACGTGGTTCGAACCCGAGACCCTCTGCATTGCAGTCTGCTGGTCTTCCCACTGAGCTATCGCTGCTGTATACATGTTTAAAATATTAAGCTAACAACCACATGCAACTTCTTTTGAATTAAAATGTTTCATATCGTTAGGAATTTAACAAAATCGATCGATAATTTAAATCGTACTACTGACCAGATTTGTTTTGGAGAAATATCACGTTGACGACTGCTGTGTATTTTGAGTTCGATTCCCAGGTAGGGCAAGTGTTGGAATATTCTGTTAGGAAATACTCAGTACCATTACGGAATCTTAAACTGTACCAGGTAGACGTTACATTGCTGCAAGATGAATGCACGAGCGATCCCTGCGCCCCGGCCATAGACTGTGTGAAGGAACACCGTGGTAGGTTTAGTCGGTACGACTCGGGACTTTCTATCTTTCCCTGGGTGAGCCCGACATAACCCCTCCAGCCGCCACCGCGGAGAGGTATGCGTCAAAGAAATCCCTTACGTAAAAAAGGTAGATATTACATTACGGTGTAAACAATAGGCTTTAAACCGTGTGAGAGCCACGCTTCGGCACGAATAGGCCGGTTTGACCGGAGTGATACCACGGCCTCACAGAAAACCGGCGTGAAATAGCGCTTGCGTTGTGTTTCGTCCAGTGAGTGAGGGTACCGGTGGTATCTGGTGGGGACAAATTTAAATGGCAACGCACTTGTGACTCCTCTGGTGTTGGGAGGGCCATGGGTGGCGGTAATCGTTTACCACTGGGCGACCCCTCTACTCGTTTGCCTGCTATACCATAAAGAAAAACCTTGCCCGTATTATGTGAGACTTAAAACTTATTTGACGAAACGTGGGTGTAGTTCAACTACCCTTTCACGGTTATAGACGTAAAACTAAGTTGTTATGACATAAAGAACATTTCGTTAATAAACAACTATTTCCACACAATTTTTGGTTCCAATCGGGTATAGCGCACAGCGTATTTGCGAGCCGACGACTTAAACCGTTGCGCTATCTATGCGTAAATAGATACTTGAATAATTGTATTAACAAATACAAGAGCAATACAAAAACTCGCAATATAACCTAAAAACATCTGTACTGAATTCACAAACGTCGCGTCAAAGGTACCCGGGCAACGACCCGCAATTAGTAGTCACAAGGCTTGAAGTACATGCATACATACGTGTGTTGGTAAATCCGAGTGTGAGTTATAGTGGAGCGCTGAGGGATCCGCATATGACTACCCAAATGACGTATTGGTTTAAATAGTCACGTCGACACTAAAAAGAATCAAACACTAAAATAATTTTTCAATTAGAACCAGTAGTTCCTGAGATTAGCGCGTTCAACCAAACAAACAAACCCATTCATATTTATAATATTAGTGTAGATAATAGATTATATAGATAGATAGATTTAAAAGTATACTAAAAATAATAAACGTTCCTGTGATATTGTACATCTTGCGAGACCTCTAGCTAGACTGAATAACCAGCACGTGAACATCAGTCATAACAAACAAAACATCCAAATCGTAAAAGAAAAACTCGTAAATAATTATTTATCAACTTAAAACGATTGCCAGCAAAAAAAAGTTAAGCGGGCATTACGTTATTTTTGTTTGGAGTTCGCGTGCCGTCACGACAGTCTATGGTAATTAGCATGCAACACTACACTATGCAGATATAATAATTATTTTACTTTGGAATACTTTACCCGCCATATTGTAAATAATAAGTGCTAAGGACAACTTTGACCCATGTAACCAGTATAATTATATATGTACACTTAAGAAATGAAATCAAACGAACGAGACGAATATGTATATTTATAAGTATAAAGATAAGTTTATTTGTCAAAACATGAGTATACAACATCGTATTTGCGATCTAAGATGTTAATAATAATGATCATCATCCTTCCTTGCACATGATTGCTTACCATCAGGCGGAGTGTGGCCATTTTGACGAGTAACATAAAAAAGGCGTATAATAGCGTACGAACTTAGAAATTAGTAGCTAATTTTGTGATATAATTTAAATGTAATCTACCAAACTAATAACAAGTAACATAATATAGATTAAAAACACAAAATAAAATTATGTTTGTGTATTGAAATTAAACTACTATATACGGATTTTATCGCGTTGTTTATTTTACACTTTATTACATAATTTAGAAACTGTTACACTACTACTAGATACTATTAAACTTTACTAATATTTAAGCTTCTTTTAAATGCTATTTTAAAATGTTGTTACGTTAATATTTTGACTACACAGTTGGCATAGTCGTTTAAGTGGTCACCTAGCCTCTGCCGCCGCGCCGAGTGTTGTGGCACCCCCATACGGGACAAAAATTTGTGTAATTCACAAATTGTGGTTCCGGGTCTTTGTGTCCGTTGTCTGAATGTTTGGGAATTATTCTTAGTGCGTTTGTTTCTTTAAATTAAGAAAATAAATTGACGTGTCTATAAAATGCTTAATATTTTTTATAGTAATAATGATTTTAGACTTGACTTCAGGTCATAGGCATGCTAGATTGTTGACTTTTGATTCGCTCGCTTAGTCTGTCAAGACTTACTTGAAGTTACTACTATAGTTAGTCTTAGAAAAACAAGCTATAAAATGGCTTAGTGTGATTTAAGTAAACACACCAGGTGTTTCATAATTTTTATGCTTATCGGAGTATTTTAATTCTACGCCGTAGGTCTACGGTATAGATCTACGCCGTAGCTGTGCAATGGAAATTCGTAGCAAGCATTTGTATGCATGGGGAATTTGTAAATGTTTTCGAATGGGAAAATTATGAAAATTAAATAAAAGATTATATTTTACTAATTTAAATTAGATCGTAAAGCGCCGGTTTCTTAGGAAAGTGTTTTCTTGGAATAGCCGTAGTAATACAGCTACTTTATATTACTAACTGCCATTTAAAAAGTAGAATGCCTCGTTGAACATGTGGTTCTTGTATTTGCGAGCTCTAAGGTTCCGGGTTCGATAGCAGCGTTGAGCAGTGTTATTAGATTTACATGTTACGTAATTTTCATTACCACCATGGACTTTATAATATTCCTGGTAGACGTTTATACTGAACTAGCTGAACCGCGCAACTTCATCTGCTTCACATAAGATAATTTTCCCCGTTTTGCATCATTTTCCATTGATGTTCCGCTCCTATTAGTCGTAGCGTGATGTTATAGCCTTTCTTGATAAATTGGCTATCCAACACTACAGTTCTTGCAACTCACGAAGGCGAGCGGGCTTTATTTGTGGTAAACGCGTATATGTATGTGTGTGTGTAAGTGTCGCTCGCAACTGATTGCTCTGTCAAACGCGCACACTACCGCACTGTGCATGTACACGTTCAACTACAAGTAAAGCCCGCTCGCCTTCGTGAGTTGCAAGAACTGTAAAATACATTTTCAATTCGAACCAATAGTTCCTAAGATTAGCGCGTTTAACCAAACAAACAAACAAAACCTCTTCAGCGTTCTTCTTCACTTTCTTTCTTCTTTTTCGTGTGGTTAGTGGCCAATCTGTTGTCAAGAGTTATTCAAGCCGCCCGTAGGCCTCTGACATGGCTTAACGACTGTTGTCAATTTGACAACAACCGGGACCGACTTTTCATGTGCCCTCTGAAGCACGGAGACGCTCAGATGAAATACCACTAAGCGGTCACCCATCTATATACTGACCACACCCAACGTTGCTTAACCTCGCTAATCGTTTACCGATCAGTAAGTGCAACTAGCTATGAGCGCTTTAGCGTTATAATATTAGTATAGAAGTATTGATTAAGGGGGAGCGAAAATATAACCAGCAATATATAAATTTAGTACACTCTGCCTACCCGTCTGAGATATGTAGGCGACCATCTAAATAGGAAATAATAAAGCTGGTTCACGTAAACGATATAATTATACATATTATTATATTTGAAACTATTAATTATACATTGAAATTAAACTGTTATATACGGAATTTATCGCGTTGTTTATTTGACACTTTATTACAAAATTTTGAAAATTGTTACTCTACTACTACTATTAAACTTTACTAATTTTTAAGCTAATTAAAGTATTATTAAAACTATTTAGATTTAATTTATTTTTACACTTACGTAACGCCGGGGAAAGTGTAAAAAAAAATATCTAAATAGTTTTAATAATAATTTAATTAGCTTAAAAATTAGTAAAGTTTAATAGTAGTAGTAGTGTAACAATTTTCAAAATTTTGTAATAAAGTGTCAAATAAACAACGCGATAAAATCCGTATATAGCAGTTTAATTTCAATGAATAATATTCTCGTAAATAGAAGACAATATTATATTAATTACACAATTTACCTCTAAATTAGAATTGAAATACATTACAATGACGGTACCGTTTTGTGCTAGTTATTAACTATGATATTAATTATTAATAACTTAATAACAATGGTATATTGTCGAAGTATTCTGTGTGTGCATATTTATACTACTCTTAAGCGCACATGTTAAAGTCCCACGAAAGAGGGGTCGAGCCGAATGTCGTCAAGTCCAAAGCATTGTGTTGCTACTAAAAATCTCTCGGAAAAATGGCTAATTTATATAACACTGGTCCTGCATTTGGAATAATTCTTGTTTATATTACTGCCTACGTGGCGCAGCGGTAGTGAATGCGACTGCTGGGTATGAGGGCTCGGGTTCGATTCCTGGGTCAGGCCCCCAAAAAGATATTAAGTTTCTCTGTTCAGAAATTTCAATAGCAACTTAGAGTTAGTAAGTTGGAAGTGTTAGACATCCCCGTGCTTCGAAAAGTACGTTAAGTCGTTGGTCCTGCGTAATCTCTCTGTGGTCGTGTCGGATTACCGTCCTATCGGATCATGTGAGGGAAAAGAGAGTGTACTTGTGTTTCCGCACTCTCTTTTGCACTATAATATTTCCTGCGCAGATGGCCAGTCTTCATAAAATTGTCTTATGTTTACGCGAATGTTATACATTGAAATGAAACTACTATATACGGATTTAATCGCGTTGTTTATTTTACACTTTAATAGTATCTAGTAGTAGTGTAACAGTTTATATATTATGTAATAAAGTGTAAAATAAAAAACGCGGTTTAATCCGTATATAGTAGTTTAATTTCAATACACAAACATAATTTTATTTTGTGTTTTAATCTATATTATGTTACTTGTTATTAGTTTGTTAGATTACATTTAAATTATATCACAAAATTAGCTACTAATTTCTAAGTTCGTACGCCATTATACGCCTTTTTTATGTAACTCGTCAAAATGACCACACTCCGCCTGATGGTAAGCAATCATGTGCAAGGAAGGATGATGATCATTATGTAGAAAGAATGGACGAGGAAAGACTGACTAAGAAAGTTTATAAGGCTAGTGTGAATGAAGCAGTCGCAAGAGGAAGACCTAGGCGAACGTTTCTTGATCAGATCGGAGGCGTTCTGGACAAAGGCCAGGTTAAGAGCACCTTGAACCGACGGGCGTGTATGAGGAATGTGATGAAAGTGAATGAAGCCAGAGAAGTGTGTCAGGATCGTAGTAAATGGAAATCCGTAGTCTCTGCCTACCCCTCTGGGAAACAGGCGTGAATCTATGTATGTATGTATTATTAACATCTTAGATCGCAAATACGATGTTGTATACTCATGTTTTGACAAATAAACTTATCTTTATACTCATAAATATACATATTCGTCTCGTTCGTTTGATTTCATTTCTTAAGTGTACATATATAACATATTATACTGGTTACATGGGTCAAAGTTGTCCTCGGCACTTATTATTTACAATATGGCGGCTAAAGTATTCCAAAGTAAAATAATTATTATATCTGCATAGTGTAGCGTTGCATGCTAATTATTACGGGTATTAAAGCGATGTTTATTTTTTATAAAACACTATTATTACATTATTTTAAAACTTTAAACTACTATTGTTAAACAGTTTTACTAGTTACTGTTAAAAAAAAAGGTACCCTATACACTGTACACACTGTACTGTATCCATGATGATCGGTTGAGAAGCTAGGACGTGAAAGTGTAAGTAAGAAATAAAGAAAGTCACATTCGCATTTATAATTACAAGATGCTTGTACAAAATTCTGTGGGTCTGTAGATTGTACCTTTATGCAAGAATATGAACAGGAGAAAACAATAACAAAAAAACTGTAAAAAAGCTGTCACGTGAGGGATTCGAACACATAACTCGACTATGGCCATGAGCCAACGCTTTGCTGTACAATCCATGCAATGAAAATTGCGTTCTTGGAACGGTATATAGAGCACAGTCTTTTCCCATTGCAGTTACTTCACGTTTTGGCGAGTCTCAATGTTTACATAACTATTTGTTTAAGAGTTCAGTCGTTACATTGAACGTTTGGAAGGCGACGATCTCGGCGTCTGTTTACGAAGTGCAGCATTTGTTCGTTGTCAGAAACTATGAAGCAATTTTCACAAACAATTTGTGCCCGATTTATTTAAATTAAATCTGTTTGTATTGATTGATAGTTATCATCTTTAAGACTGCGTCGAGCGAAATGTGCCAAAACAGGCGATCACAGTTAAGTTGATAAAATCAACAGTTTTTGTTTAATACAAATATAAAATATACATTTATCATAACAATGAATGTGGTTACAATTACTCTGTGTAAAAGTCTTAAAATAATTAATATTTTCGCTTACAAAATTACGTAAATTTGCACGAAAAATGAAAAAACGTAAGCTCGTGTTACGTGATTTTTGGATTATAACATCATAAATCTATCTTATTATACAGCTTAAACGAAACATAAATAGTTAAATTACAATTTGTCTGCCCCAAATATTTAAGTTATTGGTTGACAATAAAGATACATATTTATCAAAAAAGCATTTCAAATCCTCCATACAATTTAACTATGGTGGCCGCGCGCTGATTTGAATATTGAGCTCTGTCATTCAGTCTAACCGCGTCTTACGCTCGGCGTAATCTTAAGCAAAGTAAGTGAGCTTATGACACGAATACTGGCCGGAACTGTTTTTGTTTTACAATCAATCAATTAATCTTACTAGCGGTCGCCAAGGGGTCGAAATTCGACCATAAATGATTTAAATTTTAAAATTGATTTTTATTAAGCTTTTATTGTCTATAACTATACCCATATATAATCACATTTCGTTTAGTCTCTTACTCCACATACATAATATGTAACCATAGTTACTAAGAACTCTACGACATCAGCCGAACAATGCCGAAATACTACGAACGAGATTCGACTGCGTGCGTCAAATGCATGGTTATGTACGTTTAGTGATTTTTCATTAATTTAATGTATTTCTAATGCATGTTAAATAAAAATATTAGGATTCGCCACTCCTTCTCCATATAAACTTTAACTGTGCCAAATTTCATACTCCTTCGTCCGCGCAATTTTCGTTAAAAGGGATATATAGTCTTTGCTTCACGTATTAGCATATATAGAATATATTTATTTGTAAACATAGGTACCTAAATACAGTGTTGGAAATTGTGTTCTAGTCCACTATGCTTGCTAATACCTGGCGTACAAATTTTACAATAAATGAATGATCAGATGTGGTCTTTGCCTATAAATGTTTGTTACACCATTGATATTGTTCGTGCTGCTTTTATTGTGTATTATTAGTGTAAACAAATGTTGCTAAACCGAATAAATAAAAAGAAAAGCAAAAAGAAAATCAGAAATATATAAAATCTAATAATTTCACATTATAACATAAACAAATTATAACAATCAATACGCACAGAATAATGTTTAATCTGATATTTGAGTTTTGTAGAAACAACCTTTTCTGTAAAACCTCATTATCCCATCTGTATTTGCAATAAATGATTATTATTATCATTTTCATATCCTGATCTCAATTCGATTAGAGTCGGTGTAATGGCTTCTTTCAAATATATAAATAATATAAATGCATTTAGTATTTAATATTAGTAATATAATTCAGATTAGATATGAGGGAGTTTTAATAATATTGATTGTTATTCGAATGTACATAAAGTGGACTATTTTATGTGCATTCGAATAACAATCAATATTATTCGAATACTAATAATTTAAACAAATATTCGAGATTTCAATAATAAAAGCACTTCACTAAAATCATGTGATTCACTTATCTTTTATAAAAAGACAACCGCTTCCCGCACTGGGAATAATTACTGTACTACGGGGTACCTAACAAACAATAATCAGACTCGGAAGAACCATTTGTGGATCACACGTAATATTAGCGATAGCTCAGTGGGGAGACCAACAGACTGCAATGCAGAGGGTATCGGGTTCAAACCCATGTCGCGCACCTATGACTTTCGGAAGTTATATGACTTTTCGAAATTATGTGCGTATTGATTGACAATTATCGCCTGCTCCGTGCCCCGGAGAGCACGTTAAGGCGTTGGTCCCGGCTGCCATGAACATCTATGGCAGGCGTTATTGGTAAAGTCAGTACCCTCTTATATCCTGACACTGGTCTAGCCTTAGGGTATCGTTAGCCTTCGGGTTGCGGAGGTCAGGTGGCAGCCGCTCCGTGTAAAAACTGATATCCAGTCAAATCCGGTTAGATTAGAAAAGCCGACCCCAAGTCACTTGGGAATAATGAAGGCTAAGGGAGATGATGACCTAATATTTTTTCCGTGTGGGATTCGAACCAACAACAGTAGTAGAACATGACTACGGTAATAAGTATAAAAGCTGTCAAATCAAATCAAAATAGCTTTATTCATTTAGGTCACAAAGTAACACTTATGAACGTCAAAGTCACACTAGCTAAACAATAATAATAATTTACATTTACCTGTTGCCACGTTCAGCAAAACAAGGGCTTAGAACCAATGAGAAGAACGGGCAAGAAACTCACGGCCACTCTTTTTAATCGCCAGTTTTACAATGCTGCTTATTTGCCTAACCATATGTACGGGAAAACAGCTTCATTTTAATCATTCGTTCCCAAATCTCCAGGAGTCTACGGGAGACTCGAGGGGAGTCTACGTTGGCATGACAAAAAACTGGAGGTCCACAATTCGTAAGTGGAAGTCCACGAAAATTTATTTGCTTTCTATAGTGAAGAATTAAAATTTTGGATATATAGGCAGAGAATTTCTAAAAAAAAATTGTGTCATTGGTACTACGTGGTAGTTTGAAAGTGGTCTATGAGAAAAAAAGTCTGGGAACCTCTGATTTAAATGTATCTTTTTAACTAGGTTGTATTAAGAGACAACAGCGATTTTAATTAAAATATTTTTGTGTAAGTGATTAATCAGTTCCTTTAGTGTGCGAGACCTGAAAGAGCCAATATCAAGATGAAAGAGTCTGTTTTCATTGCTTCTCGATTATTTTCATACTTTCATTTTAAATCGCAATCTTCGGGTCTTTATTTAGGAAATATTGATATTGCTACTTTGTGAAGAAAATATTAATATTGTAGCGAGCATTGCAAATAATATATATGTATGTCTGGTTTCAAAGGTCAGTGTGACTTTCTTACGTTATGTCGTTGATCCCGTAGCATAATGATATGTTTGTGGTTAATTGTGAAGCTTCGGGTTCGATACCCAGATGCGAACAAAATATTTTGAAGTTTCAAGTTGACAAATTCTTGTTGTTATTAACGCGCTTATTATGTTATCGCTATATTTACATGAGATTAAAAAATTGTAGTCACTGCCTACGTCGGCGCCCGGTTCTGCGGCTGGGGAGAGGGTTTGAGCGCTCCCTCTCCCGCTCCGCCGCCTTCTTGACGGAAATTACTTCCTCACAGAAGGAGGCGACGGCGTTCCACGACCTCTCACTCCAGACTATGGATTGAACCACGGCCGGGAGCGAGAGGGCAACTATACCGACTGCCGCGATCAACTCACGGCGCTGCGATGCCCAGGCGGGGCAATCCGCCAAAGTGTGCAGCGCCGTGTCCTCAACAACGTCGCGGCAGTCGCCGCAGTGGTGACAACCGAGCGTCTCCTGCCGGCCTATGCGACACAGGAACTGGCCAAAGCAACCGTGGCCAGTCATTACCTGTGTCAGCCGGAAGGTGAGGGCGCCATGCCGTTTCTCCAGCCATTATAATAATAATAATAATAATAATAATTCCTCAAAAACGGGTCTTACCGCCACGATTGTGGCGTGCCCGAAGCTTTATTAACACTACGTAACACATATAATATTCCAATTAAGTACTAACTGAATCAGAATATGTAATCGGAACATCACTACGCATGACTCGACTAACTATTAATTATAATCGATTTAGCACGCCTAGAGGCGAACACCTACATTTTCGATTAAACGGCATAAAATGAAATTAATGGTATTTAATTAATAATAATAATATAGCATTCAGATCAATGTTACAATTATATGAAAAAGAACAATACATGAAAACTGAAATTTAATTATTAATCTTTTATTTGAATTTTATTATTCTCTGTAGATCTGTTTGCCAGTCGGCAAAGGCCTCCTCCAATCTTTTCCACTCAAAACCACTTTCTTAAGCCACCGTGTTCCATATGACGACTGCCATTTTTTTTTTTTTTTTTTTACTTGGCGGAATGCAGTGACGCATACCTCTCCGCGGGGCGACGGAGAGGCTATGTCGGGCTCACCGGGGGAAAGATACCCACCCCGGTAATACCGACTAAACCTACCACGGTGTTCCTCGACATAGCCATAGACGGCGGGGCCGCGCGAATCGCTTTCACATGCAATCGCGACCCCGCCGAGGTTTCGGCCCGCCGTGTGAAATGGCAGGCCATTTAACAAAAAATACTTCTTCCACTGTCCTCCTGGGGGGGACAAAGACACGACACAGAGGCGCACGTGGGATGACGCCTGCCACTTGTCTTATGTCATTATCCCATCTCTTTTGTTGTCTACCTCATTTCCTTTTACCTTTTCTAGGATACCATCGTGTCACAATTTTGCTCCATTTGTATTTTCCACTTATCATGTGCCCTGCCCATCGCTATTTAAGCCTTCTAATTTTGCACCTTTGTATTTAATTAGGTCGATGTAATCTTTTTTCAAATTAAAAATATTTTATTACTTTAAGCTACAAAGTAACACTTATGAACGTCCAAGATTAAACACCTGACTGTAGAGTGAGCATGGTGTTTGCATGCGTCTGTATTAGTTCTGTGTTTCGCAAACACTCAACGGGATAATAGTTAGTGAATTAGCTGAAGATACATTTAGGATGGTTGCTGATGAAGTTAGATTTTGGCCAGAGTTTGAGACTATGAGAAGATACCTGCAAATAATTCACAGACGGTAAGACCGTGAGTTTCTGAGTATAAAGTTACAACTTATAATATCTTAAGTGGTTATGTTTATAAATATTGACGACAACACAATGTTCCGTAGCAAAGGTATCTGTGCTTATTTAAGTAGATTTTTGTGTTTGTTCGGTTAAGACTGCGCCGAGCAAAATGTGCCAAGACAGGTGGTCACAGTTAAGTGAATAAAATCAACAGTTTTTGTTTAATACAAATATAAAATATACATTTACCATAACAATGAATGTGTTTACAATTACTCCGTGTAAAAAACTTAAAATAATTAATATTTACAAAATGCAAAAACGTAAGCTCGTGTTACGTGATTTTTAGATTATAACAGTATAAATGTATCCTATTTTACAGCTTTAACGAAACATAAATAGTTATGTTACAATTTGTCCGTCCCAAATATTTAAGTTATTGGTTGACAATAAAGATACATATTTATCAAAAAAGCACTTCAATTTCTCCATACAATTTTACTATGGCGGCGGCGCGCCGATTTGTATATGCGCCGCACAAGCTCTATAATTATCTGTCTTACGCTCGGCGCAGTCTTAATGTTTGTAAAGTCGTACAGAAACTTTTACCAAGTACGGACTTGGTATAATCCTTATATGACGGCGACTAAGTATAAAAAATTGCGAGTAGGAAAGCCTTTAAATTTGTTGTAGGTATTAAAAGCCAAAGGTTTGCGAATAGATACATAAATACACGTTACTCTATTCTCGGTATATACAAGGTGAAAACTTTCGAAGTTTTCCGTAACTTTGTGTATAAATCCGCAGGGCAGCAGTCACGCGAGGTGGCCATTACGGGTAGATATTATTGGTAATACACGAAAATGTTTTGTATCTAAGTTTTGTTCGGTACAACTCGTATCGACGAGATGATGATTAGTTTTTCGAACTTGTAATTGATTTAATCGAATAATAATCGAATGATCGTTGTAATGCGTTTCGATTATGGTTAAGTGTTTGCCGCCTGCCGTGATATTAAAGGAGATTAGTTCTTACCCGCGACTTCTAGCTTCATTTTAGAAATAAAACCTTTTATTGAACTGTATGGCAAATTGTTACGGCCAAGCCCATAAAATACGGAATACTGCGTAACTCGTCAATCGACGAAATGATGGTAAATCTTTCGCATACCGTGATATTATACGAGACTAGTTGTTACCGCGACTATTAGCGTCATTTTCGATTAAATTTTTTTATTGAACTGGAGTTAAATTTCTTACGGTCGAGGCCAGAATACGGAATTCTGGGTTCCGTTTTTCTACTAGGGATGAAAGTAATAACAATATTTGTGCCGAATGATGAATGGCGCCGAGCGCAAGCAGCACTGTCGTTCGGAGAGATTCATGACTAACGGAATACTAAGCGGCGTTAACTCAATGGATAAAAACTATAAAAATGTGCATGAACATGGATGTTTGTCTTGGTCTAGGTGTTTGTATATATAATATGTATGTATGTTTATCCTTTGTCTAGTACCCATAGTACAAGCTCTGCTTAGTTTGGGCTAGATGGTGTTGTATGTATGTGGTAGAATATTATTATTATTGGACTTACATTCGAGAGGACGTGGGTTCGAATCCCTATTGTACTGCCGCGTTTCTGCATCTAACACAAGCACTTAAATCTAGAGGGTTTACAAGAATACTAGGGATTTGGAAGCCAAACTCTTTGTTATTAATTGTAATTTAACTGTTGTATTGCGTATAATGATGTTCTGACAATAATCATTATATAAATATAACTTACTTATACCTAAAATTGTAACTGATATTAAAAAAAAAATGGGAATATGAATTCGTTTGTTTGTTACGCTTTCATATCTTAACTACACTCGCATATACGTTGTCAGGGGTACAGAATACGACATAGGGTACCTCTCATATAGAGAAGAAGTACTGTTATTGAGCGAGCGAAGCCGCGGGCAAAAGCTATAGTTATTAACCAATTCGCTGTCCCGTGATAGACACAATAGAACATCTATTGTTATGTATCATACGTGATTCATCGGACAGGGAACCTGTTAATATTCTTTGCCAAACTCACATCCCTTGCAACAACCTCACTTAGTTGTGAAGTCTACGAAGAATGGTCCCACTGAGGCTCGTAACACCGTGTTCGTTGAACTATGACATGACGGCCTACACGTGCAAAGAATGTCTCAAAACTTACGTTTTTGTTCAGGGACTAAACACATTATTCTACGGGAACTTGTCAAATTATGTAGTTCTTTTATTCCCAAACGTGTTATAATAATTGTGGTTGGTAGTGACGAATAATTTGTTTTTTTATAGTTAGATTTCCCATGAACATGGTTGCTGGTCAGCAAACACTTTGCCCGACTTTTCGGTTGCTTCAGCAGACCTGCTGGAAGGACGGGCAAAGTGTAAACTTAAATCTAAATAGTTTTAATTATTTATGCGAATGTATGCAAAATTTGGTGATTATCGGTTAAGTAGTTAAGGTGTGGCAGCATCACAAACAAACACACACATTGGCATTTATAATATTAGTAAGGATAGTTAGGAGGAGAATGTTTATAATTTTTTGGCTGCACGGAAGGCTTAGTGGTTTAGCCCTCGCTATTGTCACTACGCTGAGTGTTGTGGTTTCGATTCAAACACGTTACAAACATTTGTGTAATCCCCAAATAGTTGTTCGGAGTCTGGAAGTTCTTTGTGTCCATTGTTGGCATATTTGTAAAGATCCCTTGCGATACACAAATTTTTAATAGCGTGATATTTATATAAAGTATGATATTTAGGTCGTTGGTCCAGTGGTAGTGTATACGACTGCGGATTATGAAGTCTCGGGTTCGATTCCCGGGTCGGGCTTGGAAAATGTTACTGAGATTCCCGTCAAGAATTTCTTAGTAGCAATTTATTACGAATTTCTGTCAAGAACTTCTTAATAATTAGCCCGGAGTTAGGTTGGCGGTGTTTCACCCCCGTGCGTCGGAAAGCACGCTAAAGTGGGTTCCGGCTGTCATGAACATCTATGGCAGTCGTTATTGGGAAGTCAGCGCCCTCAAATATCTTGTCGACTGGTCTAACCATAGAATGATGTTATCCTTCTGGGTTACGGAGGTCAGATGGCAGTCGCTCCGTGTAAAAACTGATATTCAGCTAAATCTCGTTAAACCAGGAATAAGCGGACCCTGGCATAAGCTGGGATTAATAATCGCTAGGAAGAAGAAGATTTATGTTACAAAGTTACGTGGAACCTAATATCATAATGGGCAAAATGTGGACTTCTTCTAACCATTTTCGCACTGAAAAGAGGCCCTTGCCCAGCAGTGGGACAGTTATATATTAGCTCTGTATACAGGGTCTTTCGTTAATAATGGATAACCCGTTAGCTGGAGGTTAACCAGTTATCAGGCAGTAAGAAAATAATATGTTTAAGGCTTGAAAGCGTAACAAACAAACTCATATTCGCATTCATAATATTAAAGTAAGCAAGGAAAATTTATTTTTCAAAATACAGGTACACGTTCTTAGTACAAATATTAAAACACAGAAAACGTAACAAAAAAAAAGTACATATATCATGAAAAATTAGGTTACCACTCAGGTTTATTATTGGTTTGCGGTAAATAGGATTTAAATCAAATAAATCTTCTCCCTTAGCCTTTATTATTCCCAAGTCACTTGGGGTCGGCTTTTCTGGTCTAACCGGATTTGACTGGATATCAGTTTTTACACGGAGCGGCTGCCACCTGACCTCCGCAACCCGAAGGCTAACGATACCCTAAAGCTAGACCAGTGTCAGGATATTAGAGGGTACTGACTTTCCTAATAACGACTGCCATAGATGTTCATGGCAGCCGGGACCGACGGCTTAACGTGCTCTCCGAGGCACGGAGCAGGCGATAATTGTCAATCAATACGCACATAATTTCGAAAAGTCATATAACTTCCGAAAGTCAGAGGTGCGCGACGTGGGTTTGAACCCGAGACCCTCTGCATTGCAGTCTGTTCGTCTCCCCACTGAGCTATCGCTGCTTCTAACTAAAGTCAAATCTAAAATCAAATAAATAATAAATATAAAAAAGCCTTTATTTCCCATTACCCTTAAATAACATTATAATGTGTATATTTACTGATTTTAAGTTGTTAGTAGGTTTAACTGTCTTATATCTATGTTAGTATATTTTACTTTTGGATATGGGCCTCTCCACGGGGGAAGGCCTCCTCCAGTCTCTTCCATTTGTCCCTGTCATTAGCAATTTTCTGCCAGTCATTTCCTGTTGTATCTTTTAAGTCGTCAGCCCATCTTCTATTCGGTCTGCCTGCTCTTCTTTTTCCTTTTGGCCCTTTCCACTCTGTAGTTTTGGCGTGGCCAGCGCATTGCCATTTCAGTTTTAGGGTATTGCCATTTCATTAGTTAGTATATACAGAGTTGATATTATATTATTTGGGTATAATATCCGCAAAGGATTAAATAGATCAAAACTGAAATAATGTATTCAACTATGTTATGAAGAAATTCTTATGAACGTCTACTTTAAATCTATGAATATTAATTTTCAGTTGCCAGGTCAAGCGAGGAAAGGGGTTTGACCCGCGGCCATCGATTTCAACATTGTTAGAAACCTATTGGTGGTATTTTAAAAACAGTTTAGTTAGATGCTATTGATTTAAGATTATGACTATGTTTACTGTCGATCAAGACGTCCCAGGTTCAAATCCTCTAGTAAAGTTTTATTGGTTTGGCCTGTAAAGAAATTCTCAGTAGTAGGTCTGTAGATAGGTACATAGGATGGAGTAAAAATAGACTCGCTATGTTTTTTTGTTAAATATTTGAATGGCTTGACCATTTGGAAGTGAAACAATCCCGCCAGCATCCTAGAAATTTCGTAAAATGTAATAAATAACATAGAAACGTCGCGAGAGATTTAAAACAAGATGTAGGTGCAATACGCATCTGCTTACCCCTTAACAGGAAAGCAGGCCTGAGACTATGCATGTAAATTCAATACTTAGACATCACTTTCAAAATTGATCTTCAATTTTAAAGGCTTTCTTAGGCAGCTAGATGACATTCTCCATTTGAAGTTATAGTTTCGTTCAATCGAATTCCGAATCCGCGGAACGTGCAACGCATGAATCGTTTATCGAAAGTATCAATTTCTTCACAGCTTAATGGAGATGAACGAGAAATGAGCTGGCTCTTGAACTCGTCGACGTAAAGTGTGGAGGGGACGTGACATTCATGATAACTTGTCAACAAGGAACTCGCACATTAGTTTACTTACCGGCAGTCCATAATTCTTGACAACACCCAAGAGGCGAGACATAAGAAATTCCGAAAACTTTCCCCATTCGCTACAAGAACCGGTAAACCGATCTTTATCGAAACTATACCGGTTTTTATTTATCGTTTCCGATTTTCCCCGCGAGCTGTTTGAAGTGAATTAAAAACGTGTTGTTTTTCTATTTACGTTTTTCGTTAAGGGTCATTATTGAATTTTTTTCGGTAATGTAACAATGGATGAGGACTTTTTAAAAGAAGGAAACATTTTTAAATGAATTTTGATGGAATAGGTAAGTATTGATTTTGTTTTTATTATAAAATACGCCAGAGGCTGCGATACGGATCATATAACGGGCGGCTACGCTTTCTAGAAAATTGTATACAAGCCATATAATTGATAGGCTTGATACCAGCCTAGATGATTCTAAGCGGGTTGTAATACATAAGTATTATTTTAGGTTATATTTATAAATAAATGAACTATTTTATTTTTCGTTGTTTCATAATGATTTAATAGTTATACTAAAGATGTTTTCAACCTTTAATTAATTTACTTGCATTATTTTTTGGAGTTGTTGGTCACGTGGCATAGTTTACGCTAGTGATATCGGCATTTATTCTGGTGAAGCGTTATTAGACTTTTTTGCTCAAGAATGTTAAGAAAAAACTCAGAACTTATACTGTACCCGACAGAGTTTAAATCCTCGAACACGCTTTTTTCAATGCTAGTCTGTCATGTCTTTTTGTTTTAATATAATAAATTATGGCTTAGCGTGCCTCGGAGAGCACGTTAAGCCGTCGGTCCCGGCTGCCATGAATATCTATGGCAGTCGTTATTGGGTAAGTCAGTACCCTCTAATATCCTGACACTGGTCTAGCCTTAGGGTATCGTTAGCCTTCCGGTTGCGGAGGTCAGGCGGCAGCCGCTCCATGTAAAACCTGATATCCAGTCAAATCCGGTTAGACTAGAAAAGCCGACCCCAAGTGACTTGGGAATAATAAAGGCTAAGGGAGAAGAAGATAATAAATTATTATATAGAAGTGTTAACACATTGTTATGGAAATAATAATTTTAAATTTTTTCTTTGATATATGGCAGAAGATTCTCTATTACATGATACTTAAGAAGATAACTGGCAAAATGTAGATATATTGCCATCCATCTACCCGTTTTAGAGTTCGAAAAAACTCTTACACAACAGCTTTGTCCGTCCGTCCGTCCATCTGTCTGTTATACAAATTTCAACTCAAGAACCGTAAGAGCTAAAGACTCGCAGTCAACGCCATTCGAATCAGCATAGTCGATATACCCCCGAACTGTCTAAAAATCAAAAATCAAAATCAAAAATAAATTTATTCAGATTAGGTTACAAGGTAACACTTATGAATGTCAAATTTACACTATTTTTTCTGCGAATTTACATTTACTGCCACGTTCAGCAAAGCAAGGGTGTAGGGCTCATGAGAAGAACGGGCAAGAAACTCATGGTCACTCTTTTTAATCGTCAAGTTTTTGTTTACAAATCATAAGAGCTGTAAGGTGCTGCAACCATTTCTCCATGAACTATTACTGAATATACTCAAGCATTTAATAAAATTTGATGGTAGTCTCTAAAGCAGCAGAATGGTAAATAGGAGCATCCACTTACATGTACATTAATAATCAAGACAAGGCATGATTGTAGTCCGTAGTTTAATCTAACTGTTTAAAAAAAAAATGTAGCTAGTAAATCATCGAATTCCACGATACCAAGGTCGACCAGTCACCACAAGTAGCACCCGTTCACGAGTAAGACGCATGGGCCAGCCATCGTCCCCTTCGCCCCCCCCCTTCCCCTTTTATGACCTATGACCAGGTCACGTGGTATCACGTGACCTTTGCATATCACTTAAACCATTTTTTCGAACTCTAAGATTTACGGCAATTCATTGCCGTTTCTCACTTGTTAGGATATACAAGCATGACTGTATGTACATATTTGCTAACAATAATAAGATTTATGTTTAATTTAAATGTATAACGAGAAAGTAGGAACGTAGGAACTGATGTATAGAATAGTCTACGTTGACGCAAGTAACAAGCAAATAATACACTTACCGTTTAAATAATAGAGTTGAATTTTGAATGGCAATATATACAATGGTATTACTTGATTAAAAATTTCATATCGATATTATGAAATTTAAAAGAATATCGACTTAATGCGGTTAACGAAAGGTTCAATTTTGATTATTCTATTATTTTAACGAAACTAGTTCATGTATTTATTACGGTGTTTAATGCAGTTTTTATTGGACTGGTCTTATTATTAAACGATACGTATACCGAAAGTAATACTTATGCATTGTATTAATAGATTTTCAGTTTCTACTGTGTACATTAATATTTATTTTAAAATAATTTGCCGTGCTAAGATAGAATGTAAATTATAACTGAGAAAAAGACTATCCACGAAGCAGGACTTGAACCTGCCTCGACGAATCGTGTTGTTATTTTGCCAGCTATTCTAATGCATATTTAATGTTCCTACGTTATCATTCTCTTGCCCTGGTCCCAATTTATTTGGGGTCGGCGCAGTATGTCCTTCGTTTCCATACTTCTCTGTCACCCGTCATCTGATCATTTACCCCTTTTCCTTTCATATCCATCCTCACACAGTCCATCCATCTTTTCCTTGGCCTTCCTCTCCCTTTTCGTCCCTCTACCCTCATATTCATCACTTGCTTACCTACATACGTATCATCTCTTCGCATAACATGTCCATACCAAGCCAAACGATTTCCTTTCTCCTTCTCGTCTATGGGCACCATTTTCAGACTACCTCTTACGTATTCATTCCTAATTCTGTCCATTCTCGTCACTCCACACATCCATCGTAACATTCTCATGTTCAACAATGTTCCTACGTCAGGAATTTAAAATATAAAGTACTAGCTTCTGCCTACAGCTAGGTTAGGTTATGTTAGTAGCATTACTCTTTTCTGGATATAAGGTATTATATCCATGTCCTAATCTGTACTCCTGACAACGTGTATGCAAAATTTTATGATGATCGGTCAAGCAGTTGAGGCCTGAAAGCGTAACAAACAAACAAACTCACATTTTCATTTATAATATTAGTTAGGATTTAAGATTCGTTTATCTTATAACTCGAACTGCCTGTTTTCAAAGAATAAAACACGTCACCTAGACATATTACATATTTTTCTAACCTTGCTAAAAGATATAGTTTTAGACGTCTCTGTTTTATAAACCTGCGGGACTATAAACGAAGTGCCAACAAAATTTATGTTAATGACTATTCTCGCTAAAAAAATTATATGAGCCGTCGTTCTTGTAGCTCTTGCAAGTTATATACATTGTTATATTCAATAGATAAACTGCAGGCCTACTCGCGTATAAAATATCAGAATAGCTTAGTACACAGTAATAAAACGTAGATTTTGTATGCGCATGTATAAGATATGTAAGCCATAAAGGATCTCGTAGATTGGAAAAGTCGCCGCAGATATTGCACCGCCTTTGAATGACATCTCGTCCGTCGGTCATTTCTGCCCGTTTCAAGAAGACCGGTTCGACATTAAAACCGGATTTTCATTTTCGGTTTTGAGTCAGTCAGTCAAATCCTAGTTTAAAAAAAACATTGTCAGAATTAAATTATGCGCCTAAATTACTTATTTTAATATTTATTCTTAGTTTTTAAAACTGAATGTGAACTATATTAAATGAAAGGGTAATGTAGAAAAGGGTAATACTGCAAGACTTCGCTGTCTCGGACATGTGGAAAGATTGCGAGAGAATCAAGCATCCAAAAGAGCATGACTCGGGCGACCCACCGAGCATCGTCTGGTGGGTCAGCCAAGGTACCGCTTGAAAGATGAATTAGCTAACGTGAAAGTGATGAATGTGCTCCATTGGTCTGACTTGGCACGAAATAGGAAGGAATGGCGTACTTTAATATTGGAGGCTAAAATACACTTTGGATCGCTGAACAACCGAAGTAAGTGTGTAGTAAGTAATGTAAAGAAAGAAAACAAGATTGTTTCTTTTCTTCGTTTTGTTAATGGCCAACCTGTTGTCAAGAGTTGTTCAAGCCGCCCGTAGGCCTCTGACATGGCTTAAAGTCTGCTGTCAATTTGACTACAACCGGGACCGACCTTTTACGTGCCCTCCGAAGCACGGAGACGCTCAGATGAAATACCACTAAGCGGTCACCCATCTATAGACTGATCGCATCTAACGTTGCTTAACCTAGCTAATTGTTTACCGATCAGTGAGTGCAACTGGCTATGAGCGCCTCAATAATAATCAACTATAATCTCATGTTATCACCAACTAATCATTTACAACTAAACAGTTGTCTGGACAATTTGTGTAATTTTTTTAATAACAGTTTTGTGACCAATTTTGGAAGTTCTTGGGCACGGCTAGTAAATTTAAGTGTTGCCAAAATAAAAAGCCAAGTTAAGAGAAATCTCAAAAAATCAGTTTCGTTATTAAAAGTACCGAGTTTATTCTGTTCGATTCAAAGAACCGGTTTTCTGATATCGGTGCAACCTTTCTAATTTCGTTTTGCCTTGCCTAATTATGTATGTAGGTATGTAATATTGTCTTCTGTTTACGCGAATATTATTCATTGGAATTAAATTACTATATAACGGATTTTATCGCGTTGTTTATTTGACACTTTATTACATAATTTTGAAAATTGTTACACTACTACTATTAAACTTTACTAATTTTTTAAGCTAATTAAATTATTATTAAACTATTAAAACTATTAATTAGCTTAAGCTTAGTTAGGGGTTAATATAAGTGTCTGCGCAATCACAAGTGTACTCTTTATTCCCTAACTCTCAACTAAAGTTGTTGTGTTCCTGTCTGATCTCTCTTATCAGATGGATGACCAACGACTTGCCAAGGCACGACAAGTGTAATACCGCCCCATCTTCTTAATTCCAAGCTGTTATTGGGAATTTCTTGACAGAAAATCCCGATAGCTTTTCGTTGGTTCGACCCGGGATTCGAAGCTAAAATCTCATGCAGAGCAGATTTATTCACTACTGCTGTGCCACCAATGCATACAGATTTCAAAACCCAATTTTGCGCCCCTAATTGTAATTCCGCGCCAACCTAAGAGAGTAGAGATATCGTCTATTCGATCTCATATAACAATATATCAAAATTAGATCACGGACTAGAATAGCAAGAAGGAAATGAAGAAGCTTCTAATCTAAATGTAAACAGTATGGCCTTACTGATAAGGATTTGAATTTTATAAGCCAAAATATAAGTAATCAGTCACTGCTTTCGTTCCTTATCGAGAAAGCCATGCTACGTATTAAATCAACCTTATATACAATCTAGGGATGAACCTATTGTCGATCGAATCGAATATCTAACTCGGTTCAGTTAATTCGATTTGAAACGAGTAACCGAGTATGGGGGTAGAGCCTTTGAGGACATTAGATCTGGATATTCCAGGCGGTTGATTAATGCTAAGTATTTCGATAATTAATTGCTTGACGTAATTTTAATAACACAAAGTACTCGTATTTATAACGTCTCGAAATTTTGACAAATTAGTTTAATAAGTAACAATAGAAGAAAAAATGACATTGGTAATTTTTTTATAAATTGGTTTATTATTTACCAATCTTATAGTCCAGTGGTGTACACATAAGGACATGCCAAACTTCTATAAAGAGGTATACAGGACGGATAATCAGAGAGTAAATTTTAAAATTTTCAAGTAGTGGCCTTTATTTATTTGTTAGGAAATTCTTGCTCATAACTTGGTATCTTAGATTGTGCCTTACGTAAGATTACTATTTAATTAGCTCCTATTGCCGTTACTCCAGGTTATTATAGGGATAAGCATTTTACGTTGCTGTTGGCGGCAGACAAACTAGCATTCCAATTGACGGTGAGCGGTAACCATCTCTCATTGGCATGTCTTCCTTGGCATCACAGAAGCGATTCGATTTAAGAAGATTTACTTTTAATAGAAATAATTTGGTAATTTTCCTTTGAAGCTTTTTTTCCAACCGATTTAGTACGATTAGTCGATTATTCGTCTAATCGGTGCGTCACAAGCACGATCCAATAAACTTCTTACAAAATCAATCTTCGTTTAATTAACTACTTTAGGACGGGACTCCGCTCGTAAATCGATCGTAAGAAAACTGTGCTCAGGTTTAATTTGACGAAAGAAGGTACGTAGATACTTGTATTATTGTTTTTGTGAACAAAAGTTCGGCGATAGACTGGCTGGCAACAAAACCTTTTTGTTTTACGAAATGTTGTTTTTGTAATATTACCTATCTCGGTAGCGCTACGTTAATGAATGCGACTGCTGAACATGAGATGTTGAACTCAACATCTCTTGTTCAGCAGTCGCATTCATTGTCGCATTCCAATAGCACTTTGCCTGACCAGCAAATAGAACTCTATTTGCTGGTCAGGCAAAGTGCTATTGGGTTTTTTGTCAGGCAATTCTCAGTACAGAAAGGAGTCTGGAACTGAGCTCAGTAGAAGACAATATACTTGCCTCCATTACGTAGAATCTATAATCGCAGTAAGCGAAATGTGGAATAGACCTATGCCTACCT
This sequence comes from Catocala fraxini, assembly GCA_930367265.1. NCBI lineage: Eukaryota > Metazoa > Arthropoda > Insecta > Lepidoptera > Erebidae > Catocala > Catocala fraxini. Next base: position 19,479,026 of record OV884045.1, read on the forward strand.
CTTTGGAAATGTAGGGGTGAGACATTGTACGTATACAGTCTACCCTACCATGATGATGATAATAATAATGTCCTACAGACCAAATTTCGGCCACTACGGCCAATCTTAACAGAGACTGGCTATCTGCGCAGGAGATATTATAGTGCACACGTATGTGAGCAAATACAAGTGCACTCTCTGTTCCCTAACCCTCATGATCCGATGGGACTGTGATCCGACACGACGGGAGAGGAATCAGGCGCAGGACCAACGACTTTACGTGCTTTCCGAGGCACGGGGGTGTCCTAAACCGCCAACTTCCTAACTCCAGGCTCGTATTGAGATTTCTAAACAGAAAAACCTAATATCTTTTTGTTGGCCCGACCCGCGATTCGAACGCATTCACTACCGTTGTGCCACGGAGGCAGTTACCATGATATGGAACAAGGCTAATTTCGTTTGCTGGTCGGTTCGGGCACAGGGTCTTTGGGTTAATTTCGTTTGCTGGTCGGTTCGGGCACAGGGTCTTTGGGTTAATTTCGTTTGCTGTTCGGTTCGAGCACAGGGTCTTTGGGTTAATTTCGTTTGCTGTTCGGTTCGAGCACAGGGACTTTGGGTTAATTTCGTTTGCTGCTCGGTTCGAGCACAGGATCTTTGGGTTAATCTGTGAGGATATTTTTCAATAGCAGCATGGAGTCGGCTGAAATGTACCGATAGATAGATAGTGACTCGTCCTCTGTTACATGGAACAGTAAACTTAGCTAGAAAAATTTGACTGCACGACTGGCGTAGTGGTTTAAGTGGTCGCCTCGCCTCTGCCCAGTGTTGTGGGTTTGATCCCCACACTGGCCAAAAATTTGTGTGATCCACAAATGGTTGTTCCGAATCTGGGTGTTCTTTGTGTCTGCTGTTTGAATGTTTGCAAAGTCCCCCGCGACACAGGAATTATTCCTAGAGTAGGTGGTGACTTTAAAAAAATAATTCAGTGTAGTAGCATTAAAGCTTCAAGTTCGTGGGACTCAGACATAGCAGGTAAAATGTGATGTGTGTCTATATGTCTAGGCATAAGTTTATGTATTGATATATAAATATTAACAGTCAGTTTATTGCCCTTTGTGATCTCCTACCTGACATTAATAAGTGCTACATTGCGACTATAACGAATAAAATATGTGATATTATTTAAAGATATCTTCGCACAAATGCAACTTTTATTTTTAAAGCAAGAATGTTCTTGCAAATATAAACGTTTTTCTAGATTTATAGTTGCATTTTGTAATTTGTATATAAAAAAGTAAGATAATACATTTAGCTATTTAAAAACGTTCTTAGAAATCGCTGAAATGCTTACGGTTGTAAAATAGCCTTAAGTCATCAGTAATTTGTAATAATATGTAATTTAAATATTTTTATTGTATCAATATACCTACATATTTTATTTTAAGTTTATGCAAATTGACCTAAACTAATATTACTTGGCATATATTTTTTGTAAGTAGAGAAATAGCCTGAACGCAGGTCTAAACCTAGTTCAGGCAACCACTTTATTAAACCTAGCGCTTGAAATTAAATTAGAATGCACAATGTCGGCCGATTAAAGTATAAGTAAAGCATGTACCAGATTAAGGATAATTATAATTTATTGTAGTATAATATTATTTTAGATTAATAACAAGAATGTATACCCATGTATTATTATTGAATAAATTATTATTATTATTATTATTATCATCGAAGTAATAGTAAAGGTAGTTTTAAACGCAATATATAGATTCGCAATCAATCATTTAGTTGCGATTCAATCATAAGTAAGATATATAAAATAAGGTACAGTTCGTAAACAAATGACAATCAAAATATGCTAGTTCACCACAGTGGCGTAGCGGTAGTGAATGCGATTATTCGATGCCTAGGTTGGGCAAAAAGTGCAAACGATTTTTAAAAATCTTAATGTCTGCTCGAAATTTTCAATTCACCGCCTTTTACGTGGGACATTATTATACATGGCAATACGTGGGTGGATGTGCGGTGACGGGTGAGACTATGTATGAAAAGGCTACTGTCAAGACAGTATTATATTACACCAACATGTCATTGCTTCAATTGAAATTCATTCATCAGTGATTCCCTTTCCTTATATCTCTGACACGCTAGCAAGCTGTCTCGTAGTAAATTTTTGTTATGAAGAATTTTCGTTCACATTTCGCCGTTCAGTATCTTTACGACATAGCATACTCGTCACACACGTTTCTAAAGCAATATTTGTCACAGAACAAAGAAAGACAATCACAAAGATGCTTACTCCAAAACTATAAGATGTTTCCGATAATATGTATAGCTACATACGATTATCCTCGTTGTCCTTTGAAATATCGGCTGGGATGTTTTATCCGGTTTAGCAGTAAGAGAGCCTGTTGACATACTGATTTTCTCTACTACAATCTATGGCTTGAACATAATACACTATGCGATTGCTACAAAAAATCGAAATTCTATTCTGCATTCGAATATTATTCGATTTGTTGTCACTGATAATTCGGATCTTCATTGAATCCATACAATGATATAATTGTGTTAAGTTGTGGTAATCTTGTTGATGATGTTCTTATAGACAGCGGACGATGGCTTGCACCTATTTTCTATTCCTATTTAAATCTGTATTGTATATACGTAAAACCTACTTATATTGCATATACTTATACAATACTAGTTAACGTCGGACAATCACTAGGTATTAATTACATTTTAAATACTTCGTCGTGACTAAGACCCAGTATTGTATTAAGACTGCGCCGAGCGAAATGTACTAAAACAGGCGGTCACAGTTAAGTGAATAAAATCAACACTTTTTGTTTAATACAAATATAAAATATACATTTACCATAACAATGAATGTGTTTACAATTACTCCGTGTAAAAAACCTAAAATAATTAATATTTTCGCCTACAAAATTACGTAAATTTGCACGAAAAATGTAAAAACGTAAGCTAGTGTTACGTGATTTTTAGATTATAACAGCAACAGATTTTACCAATTTTAAATTTATGAACTAACATTTATGAAGTATACTTTATAACCTATTCTCATACCTACCAAATATAAATAAAATTTTTCAAAAAATCGGTCGTACCGTTTCAGTAGAGTGTGATCATAAACACCGTGACACAAGATTTTTATATATACATATATAGATGTATGTATTTGTTGGTACCTTCCCGTAGTTTGTTTAACATTGATGACGCTTTTTGCATTTTTACTTTATTATAAATAACGTAAAAATTCGCTCCTAACGATGTGCCGGAAAATTACTGAGATTTTCATATTTTAACAGCTACGGAAAAACACGGAGTTTATTTTGTTTGAAGTGCCATCCAAAAAAGTAATAAATGTCTTGAATTTTATTGCCACTTAACGCAGAAGACGATTATTTTATAGCGGAAAATATTCACAAAAGATCCACGGAAGTTAAATCTCTATTTGAAAAGTACGTTTGTTGTTATTTCTGGGTACCGTACCCAATGGAACTTTGTATCAGAGGGCTTTACGTTTTTTTTTATTACATGGTGTCGGAGAGTTTATGTCGGACTCCCGTGGTAAAAGAGAAAGATGGAATAAGAATAATGTACCTCCCGAAATACCGACTAAACCTACCACGGTGTTCCTCGACAAAACCACTATCGACGGGACCGCGCGAATCACTTGCACATGCGGTCGCGACCCCGCCGAGGTTTCGGCCCACCGTATGAAACGGCAGGCCCCTACACGAAGAGGGATACCTTTTAAGTAAAACCCTCCCAAACCCTACGGTCCCCCCCCTACGCACGCCACCTCTCGAACCTGGTGCTGAACGGATGGCGGGCAGGCCCACAAAGCCCACCACCCCCAGGTCAAACCTCAGGGTGGCTGAAGGTCATCTCGCGCCCTCCGGCGCCCGGTTCTGCGGTTGGTGAGAGGGTTTACACGCTCCCTCTCTCGCTCTGCCGCCTCCTTGACGGAAATGACTTCCTCACAAAAGGAGGCGACGGCGTTCCACGACCTCTCACTCCGGACCATAGACTGAACTACGGCTGGGAGCGAGAGGGCAACCAATCCGACTGCCACGATCAACTCACGGCGCTGCGATGCCCAGTCGGGGCAATCCGCCAAAGTGTGCAGCGCCGTGTCCTCAACAACGTCGCGGCCGTCGCCGCAGTGGTGACAACCGGGCGTCTCTTGCCAGCGTATACGACACAGAAACTGGCCGAAACAACCGTGGCCAGTCATTACCTGTGTCAGCCGGAAGGTGAGGGCGCCATGCTGCCTCTCCACAACACAACTTAGCCACTCCTCAAACTAATAATAAAATAAAGTATAATATGTACGTCATAATAGTGAATTAACATACTTACATATATACGATATTAGAAGTTTTCGTGCATGACTTAACCTAATGTCAAGGTCATAAGTTAATGTCTTATATCTACTTTCAGACAAGGTTTTGAAAAAAGTTACAACCATACACGGACATTTTCTAATTAATAATGCTATCAGGAAATATTGAAATGATCCGTGTAGGTGACCAGGCCGAACGCTCCTAAGAAACCTGCCAGTCTCCTTTCATGATGTTCCGTCGAGTAGTTAAATCGTGAAAGCGTAACAAACACACACACAAACGAACTCATATTGACATTTATAATATTAGTTAGGATTCTTTTAATTCTTAATATATTATTATAGGTATGTCAGATTCAAGCGCTGGCTATAAGCCGGTTTAGCGCTGCATGTCTGCAATCGCCCTTACGTAAGAGATTTGAGAGGAGGGGGAGATGATACTCGTATCTCTTATTTCTTTATTTACGTCGACACGTAGTTATTGTGTTTGCTGAAACGATTCGGCATTTGTCCGGGGCTAGGCGGACTGAATCTATCCGTAATATGTTTAGGATCAGACTGTCTCTATAAGCTTAAATGTTTATTATATATATTGGCAAATTCATGTATTTTGTGTATTGCGTAGCATCGAGCTTGTGAACTCTAAAGGGATTTACAGAGATTAAACTAGTTTATACGAAATTTATCGCGTTGTTTATTTAACACTTTTATTACATCATTTTGAAACTGTTACACTACTACTATTAAACTTTCCTAATTAATATTAAAACTATCTATATTTAAGGTTACACTTGTTTCGGCGTTTCGGTTCCTTTTCAGCTGCCATGTTCACGGGGAGACTAAGATGTTGGTTGTCTCAATGCCGTGATGTGTAGTTATTGCACTGCATACTGCTCCGCTCCCGTCGCTCGTAACATGATGTTATATAGCCTATGTTACTTTTGGATAAGGTAGCTTTTCGTTAGAGAAGAAATTTTTAATTGCCTGTGTCGCGGCGAGCTTTGCAAACATTCAAACAACGTTCATGTTCATGAAAGATGTATCCGAAAAGGCACGTTTGGCTGTTCATAGAGGACTATTAGTGCCCACACTTATGTATGGAAGTGAAAGTTGGGTATGGCAAAAGAAGCATGAGAGCAGAATAAATGCTGTAGAAATGAGAGCGCTGAGAAGCATATATGGTGTGACTCTGAAAGATAGAATAAGGAATAGTGTGATTAGAGAGAGATGCGGCATGAAAGTAGATATAGTGACAAGAATAGAAAAGGGTATGTTAAGCTGGTTTGGGCATGTAGATAGAATGGACGAGGAAAGACTGACTAAGAAAGTTTATAAGGCTAGTATGAATGGAACAGTCGCAAGAGGAAGACCTAGGCGAACGTTTCTCGATCAGATCGGAGGCGTTCTCGACAAAGACCAAGTTAAGAGCACCTTGAACCGACAGGCGTGTATGAGGAATGTGATGAAAGTGAATGAAGCCAGAGAAGTGTGTCAGGATCGTAGCAAATGGAAATCCGTAGTCTCTGCCTACCCCTATGGGAAACAGGCGTGAATCTATGTATGTATGTATCACTGCACAGATGGCGTAATGGTTTAAGTGTTGGGTTCGAATCCCACACGGGATCCTGACACACTTCTCTGGCTTCATTCACTTTCATAACATTCCTCATACATACTTTAATTGCAGGGGTTATTAGTAATACAAATAACTACATAATTATTAAGTAATTCATTGTTAATTACCTATCAGCTATTATATTGAGGAAGTTATTATCTTAAATGACTATGATTAATATCTATCTGTCTATAATTATACCGAGGAGCTAATTATCATAAGCGGCGGTAGCGGATCGGGCATCGGACTTGACATTGAGTGGTCGTGGGATCGAATCCCTCTATTGGACTACTCACGTGGAGCTGGAGAGATTAACAAGTACTGGTTCGTAACCTAAGGTATAAGTATACATATATGTATATATCTTATGTGGGAGCCAGTCAGTGCAGATCGGCGACACTTCGACCCAGTGGGATCTTTTGTGTCGACACTCTCCCAAAAACGACTGCCATAGATGTTCATGGCAGCCGGGACCGACGACTTAACGTGCTCTCCGAGGCACGGAGCAGGCGATAATTGTCAATCAATACGCACATAATTTCGAAAAGTCATATAACTTCCGAAAGTCAGAGGTGCGCGACGTGGGTTAGAACCCGAGACCCTCTGCATTGCAGTCTGTTGGTCTCCCAAAGCAATGGGCTATCTGCAACCAATTGCTTGTTGCAACCCTTACCAGTCGTCGGTCTATCTTGTATTACATCTTATGATACCGAAGCAACTTAAAATTACCCCACTTCTCCATGCATTAGATAATTATCAATTTCCGTGTCCGTGATAGACACAATAGAAAACCTATAGTTATATATCCATATGTGATACATTAGACAGGAAACCTGTTAATAGAGATTTCATACATCCGCATTCGTTATCCGTATACGCGACGCCCGCTTGACAGATCTCTTTGCGTAGTTGCTTTGTTTTTACAAAGAGAATCTGAAAAAGCACTTTATCCTGCATTCGACTCATTGCGACCATTTTTTGAAGCTCATGTTTGAGTGATTCTCTAAAAAGTAAAGTTGTCCTGTCCGCGTGTGTAAAGTACTGAGTTCGATACTTGGCCAGGATGTGTTGTTAGGTTTTTGAGTTAGCAAATTATTGTTCTACTAATAATATTGCTTAAAAATAAAACGAGAAAGTAATTAATAAATCGACGTAAAAAAAGTAATTAATCAATTAAAACCAACTAATTTTGTGAAACCATTCGGAGGATTTTCTTATGTTATTGGAGGCAAACGAGCAGACGGATCGCCTGATGGTAAGCGATTATCGCCGCCCAAGGACACTCACAACACCAAAGGAGTCACAAGGACTTTGCCGGCCTTGCCTTGCCTTGCCGGAAACACAGCGCAAGCGCTATTTCACGCCGGTTTCCCATGAGGCCGTGGTTATCACTGCGGTCGAGCCGGCCCATTTTTCTCCCTCGGTAGCCGTAGAAATTTAGAAAAGACAATGCCCGCACTAGGTATAATTCCTGTGTCGCGGGGGATTTTACAAACATTTAAATAACGGACACAAAGAACACCCAGACCAGGAACAACCATATGTGGAACACAAATTTTTGAACACTTGGCATAGTGGCAGTCGCGAGGCGACCACTTAAACTATTACGCCATCCGTGCATTCAATTGAGTTTGTTGTAGTTGTTTTACAGAATGAAAAAAAAATCGTTCATAAGTGTTATTTTGTGACCTAAATGAATAAATGATTTTTGACTTTGACTTTGAATGTGCTTAGAAGGTAAATAGTGTTACGTCTGTGGGGTAACAGTAGGTATATATACGCCTCTGCGTATCCCTTCTAGAGGAGAAATAGAGAAGAAGTGAGAGGAGATAAACGCATCAGACTATCTTGTTAAAAAAGGAGTTAGTTAAGTTAAGTTACCAGATGAAATCAGGGACGAAGAAATAAAATATAAATTTAAGAATAAACTAAAAAAATATCTACTCAGTACACTGCCATAACTAGTCTATATATATATATGTATGTGTGTGTGTGTGTGTATATGTATATATATATATATATATATATATATATATATATATATATATATATATATATATATATATATATATATGTGTATATATATATATATATATATATACCTAACAGTTGTTTTTCTATTACTATTATAATATATTAATATTACTATACACTTTCATAAATTATATTAAACTATGATTGTAAATCGATCCAACAGACAAACTATGTACATATAGTTTTGTTGGACTTAGTGTTATATTGTAAGAACTACTATGTACCTTTATTAAATAAATAAATAAATAAATAAAATCGCCAGCAATTTAGGTATTTTCTTCATCTCAGCCGAAAGAAAACTGCTGGACATAGGCCTCCCCCAAGGTTTTCCACACAAACCGGTCTTGGCCTACCCGCATCCAACCGCTTCCTTGGACCCTTACCAGGACATCGATCCACGTTGAGAGATGTACTCCTGCTGCAGACGCCACTCCAGAAGCTTTCTGCCCCAACGATCATCGGATCCGCGGGCTATGTGCCCTGCCCACTGCCACTTCTATCAGCTATCCGGAGACCTATTTAGGCAAATGTAGTTTAGTATTTAGTTTTCTTATAAATTTAATTATTAGTATACTTACTATCCCTCCAGTGGCACGAATATTAAATTTGTAATACATAACCAAATGAATTTTCTTTTTTATCCCATAGAAATCCTTTATGGATTCCCCCTCCTGGTGGTGGTTATGTGAGACTCTCCGTCCCTGAAGGGGGTCGGTATACACACTAAAAACCTGGGGTGAGCAGTCCCTCCGCCGCCCCGTCGCGTTAGCACATAGCCAACTCCTAACACAAGTGTCAGACGACCGGTGGGAATCGAATTCAACGTTAGTCTGATACTAGAACCATTATATATTAGGCTATCACTGTTTAAAATGATCGTGTTAGCTCGATAGACCCAGACAGTCCTCAAACTTACAACACTCATTACTCTTGCTTGGATAAATATAATTAATATGGATTACAATTTAGATCTAATTACTTGCATCTAATATTCAATTAAGATTCGCAATTTCGAATTCATTAACTCAATCTCAATTAAAAACTTTTTAAGATTCAATTAATTTTGTGTTTAGTGCTGTAAATTTAACCGGTCGTATACCGCCGGCTCGCATACCAGCCGGCAGATTTGTACCCGTCGTAGGCCGGTGGCTCGCATGCGAGCCACCAAATTGGTTTTACGTTAGCTTAAGCTAAAGCGAAGGCGGCGCGCGGCGTTTAGGTGCCAATTTGGTGGCTCGCATGCGAGCCACCGGCCTACGACGGGTACAAATCTGCCGGCTGGTATGCGAGCCGGCGGTATACGACCGGTTAATAAAAATATCGATAGGTTGGTCCCTTCGTTAGTTTATTTGCAAATCGATCGTAAGATTTGATTCTCGAATCGGGTAAATTGTTGGTGAGTTTTTTATTTGGCTATTTTTAATTGCAGTTCTAGGTTTGCCAGGTAAATGGCAAAAGCCTCGCTCCATAGAATAAAATAGATAAGGATAGGATCTTATTTTCTATTAAGAACTTTAACCTCGACAAATCGTTTCATTTACGAGGTTACAGGTTCAGGTCCTGCTTTATGAATTATGTTTTTCCTCTGTTATAATTGACTTCACTACATATTATTAAATAAAGACTCCCGCCGCGTCTGTTCGCGATAAACTCAAAAACTACTGAACAGATTTTCATGTGGTTTTCACCAATAGACGGAATGACTCATAAGGAAGGTTCAGATGTACAATTTGTTAAGGTTTTGTGTAAATTGATGGAAATATGTTGAAAATGTGTCGAGCCCGCGCCAAGCCGGGACGGATCGCTAGTATTGAATAAATCTTTAAATATACCTACTAAAATACTATTTTGTATATAAACAGTAAAATACTCTACTTTTCACCGATTTACATAAAAATAAATATATTTGAAAGTGAAAATAAATAATCTACAAAGACGAGTCTAACTCATAACTAAGTTTCGTATTTGTTATAGTTCTGAACAATAAGCTTAGTACTAACTTAGTTTGTCAATCCTTACTAATGTTATAAATTCGAAATTAACTCTGTCTGTCTATCTCTCTGTCTGTCTGTCTGTCTGTTACCTTTTCACGGCTAAACCACTCAACCAATTTAGATGAAATTTGGTACAGATTTAGTTTAAAACCTGGGGAAGGACATACTTTTTATTGATGTAGGTACCACGCGGGCGGACCCGCTCGCAAAAGCTAGTATCCATATAAAATAATAAAGAGACGCTATTAAAGTCCTGCTTATAGATAACTAGCTTTTGCCTGCGGCTTCGCTCGCTCGGGAAAATACGTTTTTTTGAGTGAAAGATTCCCATGTCCTTTTCTGTGACCCGAAATTTCATGATGATCGGTTGAAAGTGTTAGACAAATGTTGCAGATTGTTTGTGCCTAATAACTATTGTCGTGGTAGAAAGCACCGATTGCTGGCAGTTCCAGCGTGCCGTACTGTGGCACGCTGTAACTCACCCATACCTCGGTTACTAAAGCAGCTTAACGCTCTTTTGGACTTTAACCCAGAAGTTGATGTTTTTGCAGATTAATGGAAAGTATTATTATTAAAATGTATGAGGTACTGTGAGCAGAATGCGTGAATGCTAAATTTTGAATTTATATTATATTATTAAATAGTGTAATTGGCACAAGTCGTTCTATTTCATGTATGTATGTATGTATCTTATGTAAGGGCCAGTCAGTGCAGACCGGCGACACTTCGAGCCAGTGGGATTTTTTGTGTCGACACTCTCCCAATAACGACTGTCATAGATGTTCATGGCAGCCGGGACCGACGGCTTCACGTGCTCTCCGAGGCACGGAGCAGGCGATAATTGTCAATCAATACACACATAATTTCGAAAAGTCATATAACTTCCGAAAGTCAGATATGCGCGACGTGGGTTCGAACCCTCTGCATTGCAGTCTGTTGGTCTTCCCACTGAGCTATCGCTGAGTCGATCGTCGTAAATATTTAATACGTACCTATATAACTTCATAAAGTCAGAGATGGGTTCTTTGGGATTGAACTCGAGACCTCTGCGTGCGTCTCTGAGTTCAACCGTCTCCCACCAGGCTATTTAGACTACCCTATGGCGCATAATTGCGCCGAGTTATGCGCCATAGGCCATTAATCTTAACATACTGAGCTGCAGCGGCACACTGGCTGCCAGACGTAATAGGTTTTCAATTATGTTTGCCGTGCCAACAATACATACATACATAGATTCACGCCTGTTTCCTAGAGGGGTAGGCAGAGTCTACGGATTTCCATTTGCTACGATCCTGACACACTTCTCTGGCTTCATTCACTTTCATCACATTCCTCATACATGCTCTCTTTAAGGTGCTTTTAACCTGGCCTTTGACCAGAACGTCTCCGATCTGATCGAGAAAAGTTCGCCTAAGGGGAAGACCCCTTGCGACTGTTCCATTCACACTAGCCTTATAAACTTTCTTAGTCAGTCTTATCAACAATTGACAGTTTTTAGTAGCTTATACCATTTCTTCGTATTACTTAATCTATGGAAACCACAATGATTCACGGCATCTTTAGTTCCAATACCTATTACCTTTGAAATTTAGTTAACTCCGTAATCGAAAACGGACGTGAAGTGATTAAAAACTACCCGTTTCCAACTAAATCATTCATGCGTTGGTTTAACCCTATCACCGGTAATAAGCCGACGTTGGAGGGTTGACGATATTGACGAGCTAATCGGGCATAAATTGATTCTAACATAAATATTATGGTAACTTTGAATAGAGTACGTATTCCATTAAGTTTGTTTTTGTACACTATTTTTATAAATAATATTCACAAGAAACCTTTGATATTTGTTAAGTTTGAAGTTTGAGTTTTTTTTTTATTCAACTAAGTTGGCAAACAAGCATACGTTCCACCTGATGGTAAGTGGTCACCGTAGCCTATGGACGCCTGCATCACTTGCGCGTTGCCGGCTCTTTAGGAAAGGAAGTGGGAAGGAGAAGGAGCGGGAATGGGGGAAAGGGGGTGATTGGGCCTGTGTGATCCACAAATAACATTATTTTTATAAATTGCAATTAAAGAATCTTTTGACTTGTGACAAACATTTGTGTGATCTGCATATAGTTGTTTCAAGAACCACAAAACGGCGGACACAAAGAACACCCCATTCTTTGTGTCCGTTGTTTGAAAGTTTGTAAAATCCCTTGTGACTCAGGAAAGAAATCATATGCAGGAGTCGTTTAAAAAATACTTATACATCAAATCCTAACTAATTATTATAAATGCGAATTTAAGTTTGTTTGTTACACTTTCCCGCCTTAACGACTCGAGCTATCATTACCAAATGTCGCATACACGTTATCAGGCGTTCAAAAAAGGACATAGGGTACTTTAATCCAGAAAAAATGCTGTTCCCGAATGATAACTAGTTATTGAATATAATAATGTCTTCCACACCGAATTTCGGTCACGGCGGCCAATCTTACCGGAGACTGGCCATCTGCGCAGGAGATATTATAGTGCGCAAGCGTGTGCGCAAACACAAGTGCACTCTCTGTGCCTTAACTCCCATGATCCGATGGGACGGTAATCCGACACGACCGGAGTGAGATCAAGCGCAGGACAGGCTTTACGTGCTTTCCAAGACACGGGGGTGTCTTACACCGCCAACTTCCTAACTCCGGGCTGCTATTGAGATTTCTTAATGGAAATCTCCAATAACTTTTTCTTGGCCCGACCCGGGATTCGAACCCGAGACCTCATGCACAGCAGTTGCATTTACTACCGCTGCGCCACGGTGGCAGTTGAATATAGGGAGTTGTACAATACACACATTGCAACCTCCATTCAAAAATCGGTATCTATTTATCCATTGGTCAATACTAACACACATTAACTACACTATTAGTGTAGTGATTGTTATGTTACTGCTAGATTTTGCCCAATGTTTAGCGTATATGGCAGCTTTTTCATGTCAACTTTTTATCCCCCAAACGATTAAACAAACTCACATTCGCATTTATAATATTAGTTAGGATAACTTGTGTTTATTTTCTTTTCTTTGCTTTGCTATCCGATCTAAATCATTGGTTACTATACTGAAGTCTGAACTCTACATAACAACTAGCTGAGCGTGTTCCAATTGGAATGCATTGATTGGAGATTATCGCTTCGTTTTACTATGCAAACAACACGCGCTCAATGTTTCATTCTTACTACATACATAGTCTCACGAGAAATCCCCTAAGGGCTGAAGGCAGAAAGGCAGAAGGCAGAAACGCAGAAGGCTAAAACGCAGAAGGCTGAAAGGCAGAAGGCTGAAAGGCAGAAGGCTGAAAGGCAAAAGGCTGAAAGGCAGAAGTTTATTGAACCCTCATTTCGTCTGAAAAGGTTTGTAATATGTTTGACTGCAGGAATGGCGTCACGATTTAAGTAGTCGCCTCGCCACTGGCACCGCGCCGAGTGTTGTGGGTTCGATCCCCACACGGGACAAACATTTGTATGATCAACAAAGTTGGTCGGTTGGTCATAGTCTGGGCGTTCTTTGTGTCCGTTGTTCAAATGTTTGTAAAGTCACCTGCGGCTTAGTTGAGGCGCTCATAGTCAGTTGCACTCACTGATCGGTTAACGATTACCGAGGTTAAGAAACGTTGGGTGCGGCCAGTCTATAGATGGTCACCCACCAGCGGTCACCCGCTTAGTGGTATTTCATCTGAGCGTCTCCGTGCTTCGGAGGGCACGTAAAAAGTCGGTCTCGGTTGTTGTCAAATTGACAGCAGTTGTTAAGCCATGTCAGAGGCCTACGGGTGGCTTAAACAACTCTTGACGACAGGTTAGCAGTAGCCAACCACTTCGTGTGGTTAGTAAACCACACGAAAAGAAGAACTAGAATTTATCTAAATCTGTGTTCTTTGTGTCCGTTGTTAGAATGTCTGTAAAGTCCCTTGCAACACAGGAATAAAACATAATGCGGGACATGTCTTTAAAAAAAAAACACAAGTAGAGAGAAATATCTCTCGCATGTATCCCCGAAGAGGTAAGCACAGGTGCATGACACCCACATTTCGCCAGTTAACGTTTAGGACCCATGTAATAGAGACGAGCCTATTATTGCCAGAGTTCGAAAAAACTCTTATACAACAGCTTTGTCCGTCCGTTCGTCTGTCTGTTATATAACTTTCAGCTCAAGAACCGTAAGAGCTAGAGCCACTCGCGGTCAACGCCATTCGACTCAGCATAGTGGATATACCCCCGAAATGACTATGACCTTTTACCTCTGACCTCAATGTCACGTGGTATCACGTGACCTTTGCATATTACTTGAACCATTTTTTCGAACTCTAAGATTTACGGTAATTCATTGTCGTGAATTGTCGTTGAAATGTCCTGGACCATGTCCTACAAGTGTGTAGGGCAGGGTCCAGGACCTTTTTACACATTTAAAAAAAAATACAAAGCCTTATATGGCATAATTCTTGTGTCGCGGGGGTCTGTATAAATAATTAACGGACACAAAGAACATCTAGACTCGGGACAACCATTTATGGCTAACATAAATAATATTCTATCACATACACGCAACACCATCTAGCCCAAACTAAGCAGAGCTTGAACTATGGGTACTAGACAATGGATAAACATACATATACACTTTTTTTTTTGTGAAACCATTCGTATTATACATAGAAACACCCAGACCAAGACAAACATCCATGTTCATGCACACAAATGTTTGACTTGTGCGGGAATCGAACCCGCGACCTCAGGCGTGGCAGTCGGTTACACTAACCACTACGCCATCGAGTCGTCAATGTTTATCAAATGTTTATGCCGTGTGAGATTCGAACCCATAAGATTCAACGCGGTTGCAATGGCGGGACAATCACTTAAACCAGTACTCCATCCGTGCAGTTAAGCATCAAGAAGTGCAGTAAGACCAACAGACTGCAATGCAGAGGGTCTCGGGTTCGAACCCACGTTTCGCACCTCTGACTTTCGGAAGTTATATGACTTTTCGAAATTATCTGCGTATTGATTGACAATTATCGTCTGCTCCGTGCCTCGGAGATCACGTTAAGCCGACGGTCCCGGCTGCCAAGAACATCTATGGCAGTCGTTATTGGGAGAGTGTCGACACAAAAGATCCCACTGGGTCGAAGTGTCACCAGTCTGCACTGACTGGCCCCACATAAGATAAGATAAGATCTGCTACTAAGGATTTTTTGATAAAAAAATCCTACAACAATTTACCCGACCGGAGAATCGAGCCTCAGATCTTATGCAAAGCAGTCTCATTCACAACCGCTGCGCCACCGTATCTTAGGATCGTAGAAACTACTACCTAATCTGTAATCTCTGCCTACCTCTCCGGAAAAACATAAGTCATAATATTGTCTTATGTTTACGCGAATGTTATACATTGAAATTAAACAACTTGATATGGATTTTATCGCCTTGTTTATTTTTAAACACTTATTACATAAGTTTGATACTCTTACGCTACTATTATTGAACTTTACCGAATTTAAGCTATTTAAATTAATTTAACCTATTTATGTTTAAGTTTACACTTAGCCCCGACGTTATTTTATTGTTTAGTTTACTTTTTATAAACCACTATTATTTCATAATTTTGAAACTTTAAACTACTATTGTTAAACACTTTACTTATTACTGTTTACTGCTATTCAAATTATTTAAATTATAAAAAAAACATAAGTCTTTACGTAAATACTGATTCATGTATACCTATTTATATATATTATTTGTCGGCCTCCACGGCGTAGTGGTTAGTGTAACCAACTGCCACGCCTGAGGTCGCGGGTTCGATTCCCGCACAAGTCAAACATTTGTGTGCATGAACATGGATGTTTATCTTGGTCTGGGTGTTTCTATGTATAATATGTATGTATGTATTTACAAAAAAAAAAGTATCTATGTATGTTTATCCATTGTCTAGTACCCATAGTACAAGCTCTGCTTAGTTTGGGCTAGATGGTGTTGTATGTATGTGGTAGAATATTATTATATTAGAATATTGTATTGCAATTATAAGAACGCAGTGTTGTATGCAAGCAAGAATAAAACGCTTCTTAAACTAGTAGAAAGATTACTGCTTTTCTTTCTCGCGTTGGCAGCAAGGCAACTGCTTTTTAACTGTAGACTTACAGTTACCGATTAGAATCAGGCATACCGTTGATTTTTTTCTGTTTAGTTTATAATTAAATAAAATAAAAATATATACTTTATATCGGATAAGCAACATCCATATGGGTTAGTAAACAAAAGATAACTTATACCTATGTTAGTAAACTTATTATCTATTCGGAAACCAGGCTGTTGTTCAAAATACACCTTTGAACAACATCACCTAACAAAGGGGAATCATACC
The DNA here is from genome assembly GCA_930367265.1 of Catocala fraxini. Taxonomy (NCBI): domain Eukaryota; kingdom Metazoa; phylum Arthropoda; class Insecta; order Lepidoptera; family Erebidae; genus Catocala; species Catocala fraxini. The sequence continues at coordinate 19,495,405 of OV884045.1, forward strand.
TCCCCGCTATGGTCTTCAGGATGGAGTTGGAGCTACCCCGCACTCTGCAGAGCAAAGAGGCAGATTTCTGTCTGACGATGGCGTGGAAGCCATCGACGTGTGCTTGTGCAAACATACCTGATGCTCTGCAGAAACGGGGCAGCCCCATCAACATCCTGAACCTGTTATTATAAGCACGCACAGACTGTAGTACTGAAGACCGTACATACAGTCAACGACATAAAACGATAAACATTACCGAGATTTTAAACTGCTTTATCATACATCATACATCATGCAGTAACGTTTAAAGGTTACTTTTTTATAATCCCGCACTAGAAGTAATTCCTGTGTCGCGAGGGACCTTACAAACATTAATTAATAGAAACAAAGAAAACCCAGACTCGGAACAACCATTTGTGGATAACACAAATGTTTGTACCGTGTGGGATTCGAACCCACAACACTCGGCGTCGTGATAGTGACGAGGGAACTGCTTAAACCACTGCGCCATCCGGGCAGTCGTTTTAATCATAATTCGTTATATGAATAAGTAAAATTTCATTCATAAAATACTGCTACGAATTTATTTTTTATTACATAGTGTCATACCTATATCCTGAAGGGGAAAGCAGAGTAGTCTTACACCCACATTTCATCAGGTAGTTTTATTTTCTACGTAATAAGTGTCGAGCCTATCGCCGTCCATCCAGCACAGGTCTAGACGCCGTACTGTTACTACCATATAATTTTTGGACAGAATAGCCTAAAAATAATTTAACCGACCTGGGAAATGCAGACGAGGTCTCATGCATTGCACACACATTTACTACCACTGCGCCCAGGCAGTCAAACGTTCACAGTTTCTTTTTTATCTGTACATTCGTTAACATTTTTCTTCTACACAATCAATAAATATTGCATTTAAATAAACGATCAACATTAATCGAATACATTATTACTCGAACATTCAATTATTTAATCGATTTGCACATCACTAACGTCGCCTAGCATAATCGTATTCATAGTCCGGGCGCCTCAATCGTAACTTGCAGGTAAACTCGTCTAAACATTCCTAAAGCATGCGCGCAATTTTTCGCTGAACGAAATTGGGTTTAGCTATATTACGATTTTGGTGCCAGTACGTGAGTAGCCTCGGAACGTCCAGGCTACTCGTAAAATATTACGATCTCATGTTACGGATAGTTTTTAGGGACAGAAATCAAGTACGGTCAGGCTGTCACGAAAGCAAGGCTTAGTGTGTACGTGTGAAAACATTCTGCCGCTGCGGTCGTGTCTCCAAATTGGTCGGATAACGACACTGTAGGCCTAAAAGCCTAAAAAATGGACGGTATTTACTACTTTAGGTATGCCGGACAGATTTGGCTAGGATGTTAGTTTCCCGATAGATAGGTATCTATCCATTCTTTTGTAGAACTAACAAGAATTGTAGAATTTTTGTTTAACCTTCTCTCTGTTTTTAAAACAATGGATGTTGGTTATTTTTCTCGTCTGGTAATTTGTTGCTTGTCATCTAAATTCATGCTGTCTTATGGATTTTGGTGCGTGCAATTTGCTACTTTAAAATCCAACTTCAAATTTAAGTCACGTTTTATCTCATTGCTTTTAGGAATCCTGAAGATATAGTGCGTGATGTAAGTCACGTAAATGACTTCCCGGCAGAAGCTGTACGCAAAGGGATTTATATATCTGACTACTATCTGATTGTTGGTGAAAATTGTCATTTGGTAATTTCGAAAAGAATTTAATATAGTGTAATAGGGTATAAGTATAGGTAGGTCGCTATAGATGGTGATCAAGTATCGCAGGTTCGTTACCGGTTTAGAAAAAAATGAGTGAGATCCACGTATGTCTGTTTCAAGTTCGATAGCCGGGACGGCAGTGTTGGTGTTTCTGTCAAAAAGTAGTTAGTATCTAAACTAGACTGAAAGCGTAGCTGGTATAATGCGTATGTAATTAGTCCGGGCCGCTGTCATCGGAAACGGTGAAGAGGACTATATATGTAATGTATTACATACATCAGCAAAGGGGTAGAAAGGGGTGTACCTCTGTCTAATCCAGGGGTACCCAGACTCTTTTCCTCAAAGACCACTTTCAAAATTTTGCAAGTTCCGAAGGACCTCTTTTAAAAATCGGTAGGTTCGAGACCACTGGAAATGAATATGGACTTAGACGAAGTCAAGCCAACATTTTAGTTCTTCATTATCCAAAGCAAATAAATTTTCGTGGATCCTCGCTTACTAATTGTGGACCTCCATTTTTTTGTCACGCCGACGTAGACCCCCGTCGTGTCTCCCGTGGACCCCTAGGCCACTTTGGGAACTAATGGTCTAACCCTTTACAGAGTGTATGTTTTTAAAACGCGTGAATATATATTTATGAATTAAATGTATCAAGCAGATATAATTTGACAAACGATCAAACATTAGCGTGCAATCACGTGCCCTTCATTCAAATCAACCTACTCGCCTCATTATACTAAAATACCCAGAATCAGCGTACACATTCATAGTACACACACATACATATCTTGTTAGGCGTTTCATATCAAAAGAATTCTAGATAAATTCAACATTTACGACTTGGATTACTTTTATACAAATTATTTTCATATAAGGCTACAGGCTATAAACCTGTAAGCTATATCACGTGTTCTGATGGTACTTCAAATTATTTCTAGTTGTAAAACCAAAAATGTGTATTACAGATTTACAATTGTCCCACAATAGAATAAACTCCGGTCATAGATAAACTCTTGAAAGTATTCTTCTTCTTCACTTTTGATTTGGTTTGCTTTAGATTGTCCATGATTGCCACTATCTTATCTTATCTTATGTGGGGGCCAGTCAGTGCAGACCGGCGACACTTCGACCCAGTGGGATCTTTTGTGTCGACGCTCTCCCAATAACAACTGCCATAGATGTTCATGGCAGCCGGGACCGACGGCTTAACGTGCTCTCCGAGGCACGGAGCAGGCGATAATTGTCAATCAATACGCACATAATTTCGAAAAGTATATAACTCCCGAAAGTCAGAGGTGCGCGATGTGGGTTCGAACCCAAGACCCTCTGCATTGCAGTCTGTTGGTCTCCCCACTGAGCTATCGCTGCTCTTTTATGATTGCCACTATGTTCGTTTTATCCATATTCAGGAAAAATATTATTACAAATATTCCATTTTTGTTTGAGAATCTAAGATTCACTTTTAGAAAATAAAATAAACCAAGGAACTCTGGAGATCTTTTGCTATTATTCGAGGCAGTACTTATTTGTCTTGAATATTCTCCAGATTTCCTACGTATGCATATCACTGTCCCCTTTAATCGTGCCGGTCTTGAACATCGGTTGTATTATTATACAACGGTTGATATGTGGAATATTTGACTCTGTAAGTAACATCGATGAACCTTGTGACAACTTTTTAGGGGCTCTCCCATCGGAATTTGGATGGTTTAGACTTCCCTATTCTCACTAACGAGTTGTATTACCACACGAGCTCTCTTTTCCCAAAGCCATGTTCTTTTCTTTTTAATTTCACTTTTCTTTACGGCTTACGCTGAGGCTCGCAAAAACTCTATGTTAAAAACAAAAATAAATCTCGCGTGGACAGATCAAAACCTATCAATAGTGGCCAGGTGAATAGCTGATCCATGCCATGTTTGTAATTTGAACATATGCATACATAGACAGTTGATTGTTGTAACGCATCTGGAAGTAAGCGAGCCTATACGCTTGCGACATCAAGGGTGTCAAGCTTGACAATTCCGTTCAACAGCAACCCTCTATAACTTCAACTAACCCAAACATAAGATAAAATATCGCCATGTTTTGGTCCAACCAACACGTACGTGTAATTTAAATCCCAATTCAATTTCAATGTACTAAGTTTTTGAGGTTGTCCCAGTTTGGACATGGTAACGCGTTGAAGGTGAGACCCCATGAAACTTTCGCTGTTTGCGTAAACTTTTACAAAGCAGCTGTCCCTAATTCATTATACGGACGGTCAGTAGAGTACATTATGTCTTTAGTTTAAATAGTTCGTGCCCCAAACTCGGGTTCCATACAAAAATTAAGTTTTTAACAAACCTAGCTTTTAGGATAGATTTGAGGTTGTGTTATCTCTAGAGTTAAATTAGCTTTTTATTTACATTAAGGCAAAATAAAAGCATAAGCTCATTCGTGTCGTCATAAAATAATTAGTAACAGACAAATTATGTGACGTCATAAATAAGTCGGGTAACTCAAAAGTACCTACTGTTAATGGATACCGGTTTAAAAGTAATTAACAGTTATTGTGTTTACGTAAGGCTACATACACAGCCTACAGGCTGATTGGTAAAAGACTGGACATATTGAAAGAGGGTATTCAGTACCCGATTCTGGTCCCGAATATCTAATAGAATAGGTACTTAAAATTTGACTTAGTTATCCAATAAAAACTTAATGTGCGGACACTCTTGCGCATATACCAAAGCTAAACAAAACTTCTGTCCCCGCCCCCGCTACCGCACCCCGCACTCTCCCGAATTTGCCCGTCCTTTTCTTATCAAAGGTCATTAGCCTCCGTAGCAGTTGTGTGCGATGCGCGTAGTGTCCACATTTTATGGATATTTCATACAAATTAGGTAATAAAGGTTTTCTTTGCAGGTTACAAAGTTTAATTTTTTTATTTTTTGTTTTTATTTTTTTTGTACTTTATTTCTGACCATAAATTATCATGTCCTTAAGTATGTACAATGTTTAACCAGTCACACTGTATCTCTCTATTCCTTGTTTATCCTTCTATATTAATGGAGGGGCTGGAGAGGAAAGAGGAACAGGATTGACTCTTCTACCCTTAAGCTGGCACGCAAGTCTGCTTGGCCTTATTTACAGCTGGCTAGACTAACAGTAACTAAAATATCAATATTTTATTTAATTTATACTTCACTCGCATCGAGTGACAATGGTCTCCAGCAAATTTAAGACTTCATTCGTCGGACGATGGCATCCAAACCAACATTGCTTTTATCATTATTTTACGATATCTATACATTTAGATCAAGCTGACACGTTCAACGTCAACTTCAAGGCGTTAGTGGTGCGAGTACCAACTTGCTTTCTTCATGTATTTATGAAGGAGGACTTTTGGCCGAAGGGTGTGGTGTTCCGTCGCTTCTGCGGACAAGTGTCACATGAACGCACAACAACGGAGTGCAAGTGAAGCATTACTAACATAGTTAATAAGTTATATAAATACTAACACAAATTGTATGTATGTAAGCCTATAAGGTATTTATCTATGCGTCTATGCCACGCGAAATAAAATCGTTTTTATTATTATTATTAATTGACAACTTACGCATCGGGACTCATTTCTGTACCACGCGTGAGAATACAAATATAATATGTATGATAATAGAATCTATTAATTATTTTTGTAATACACAACTCAGCATAAAAATCTGTAAATGAACAATCAATCATCTCCTGTTTTCCTACCCTTTAGGTTTTGTTAGATTTTTTTTCCAAATTTATATGGGTCCAACTTCGGGGTATACCCTTTCCAATTAAAAAAAAGGATTATCAAAATCGGACTACTCTGTAAAGAGAAATGCGTGGTAAAAATAAAAATAAAAAATATACGTCGACTGGAGAACCTCCTCCGTTTTTTCGTCGGTTACAAAAACGAAACAAATAATACCCAGACGCGGTACATCTGCTGAGGCTTATTGTCATTCGTGGCTCATACAAACTTTGATGGATCGAACTCATGGCCCCTGACGCACTGGCTGTGGCAAAGTGAACGTTAAACCATTGCGCTATCCATGCAATTAGTAAGTACATTGAAATGAAACAAACTTTATACGGATTTTATTGCGTTGTTTATTTTTTATAAAACACTATTATTAAATAATTTTAAAACAGTAACTAGTAAAAGTGTTTAACAATAGTAGTTTAATTACTATTGTTAAACTAAAAACTAGTTACTATTTACTTCTATTTAAGCTATTTAAATTATAAAAACTATTTAGGACGACCTCGATGGCGTAGTGGTTAGTGTAACCGACTGCCACGCTTGAGGTCGCGGGTTCGATTCCCGCACAAGTCAAACATTTGTGTGCATGAACATGGATGTTTGTCTTGGTCTGGGTGTTTATATGTATAATATGTAGGTTTTTACAAAAAGAAAAGTATATATGTATGTTTATCTATTGTCTAGTACCCATAGTACAAGCTTTGCTTAGTTGGTATTATTATGTGGTAGAATATTATTATTATTATATTATTATTATTTAGATTTCGTTTTTTTTTATTCAACCTTGGTGGAAAACAAGCATACGGCCTACCTGATGGTAAGTGGTCACCGTAGCCTATGGATGCCTGCAATACAAGAGGCATCACTTGCGCGTTGCCGAACCTTTAGAAAAGGAAGTGGGCAGGAGAAGGAGCGGGATTGGGGGATAGGGGTGATTGGGCCTCCGAACTCTCACTCACCGAACAAAACACAACAGTAGGAATACTGCTATTTCAAGTCGATATTCTGTGAGAGGGTAGTCCTTCCCCGGTCGAGCCGGCCCATTCATGCTGAAATTGGCGAGGCTCTACTACTCTAAAATTTATACTCTTAATTTTACACTCTCCTCTACGTTCAGGTTCCTTTCAGCAGCCATGTTCACGAGGAGAATCCTAAAAATCGTATAAAGTTGTTTATTTTAATGTATAACATTCGCGTAAACGTAAGTAAGTACATTGGTACTCATCTTTATGACTGTAACACACTTCGGAATATTTCCTGAATTCCTCATACGTTACGCCTAAACAAGTATGCTTATATTAGACGCTCTAAGTTGATTTCTTCGTAGATGTTTAGCTAGCTGAACTAAGCTATCCTTACATCGCTTGCTAAACACACCGAGCTACGGTGCGCTCATTAAAAGTTTACCAGTCTACCTCATCTCAAACATTTAGTTCCGTTCGATAGGATAATTGACAGGATAATTAGAAAGATATGGATGCATTTATAACTTGTTACTAGATAATTGATGCTGCATGTCATTATACTGTGTCAACGGCTACAATTTTGTACAGTCTCATGCTTTTATGCCTAGAAAAGTAGGCAGAGGTACATCTTTTCTGAGGATGAATTGATAGTGGATATATAATGTCCTCTAGACCGAAGACCGAATTTCGGTCACGGCGGCCAGTCTTAACGGAGACTGGCCATCAGCGCAGGAGATATTATAGTGCACAGGAGAGATTTCTTAACAGAAACACCCAATCACTTTTTGTTGGCCCGACCCAGGATTAGAACCCGAGACCTCATGCAAAGCAGTCACAGGCCATCTGCGCAGGAGATATTATAGTGCACAACTGTGTGCGCAAGCACAAGTGAACTCTCTGTTCCCTAACTCTCATTATTCGAGACGACCGGAGAGAGATTAATCTACTATTACTAATCTCTCTCCGGGCTTTACGTGCTTTCCGAGGTACGGGGTTGTCTAACACCACCAACTTCCTAACTCCGAGCTGCTATTGAGATTTCTTAACAGAAAAACCTAATAAGTTTTTTTGGGCCGACCTGGGATTCAAACCCGAGACTTCATGCAAAGTATTCGCATTCACTGCCGCTGCGCCACGAAGGCAGTCAAATATAATTATGTATGTATAGTATATAGGCATATGACACACACGTTTTGCCAGGTATATTTTTTGCTCCAATGCAAGCTTATAGCCAATGCAAGCTTATAGCCATTCACCAGGCATAGTTTTAGACTCTTCATCAATGATTTCTTGTTAGAAAAACCGAATTACACTGTCCGATCCGGGAATCAAAATCGAGATCTTAGCAGTCACATATACTATTACTGTCAACAATTATTTGGCAACGGCGGGCTCTGCCATAAAACTTTTGAGTATGATTAAGTGAAAACCCTCATAATATCGCGCCCAATGCAGATTTTATGCTTACTTATTATTCGAAACGATATCTATATATGAACACGTGATGAGAAAACTTTGTACCTCTTTCAAACATATTGCTCGCACGGGTGAATGAGAGATTTGGCATACTAAAATTTTATATAAAGAAAAAGAGATAGAAGCTATCATTTTCAACATATAATAATAATAATAATATAATAATATTCTATTCTACCACATACACACAACACCATCTAGCCCAAACTAAGCAGAGCTTGTACTATGGGTACTAGACAATGGATAAACATACATATATACTTTTTTGTTTTTTTTTTGTAAATACTTACATATAATACATAGAAACACCCAGCCCAAGACAAACATCCATGTTCATGCACACAAATGTTTGACTTGTGCGGGAATCGAACCCGCGACCTCAGGCGTGGCAGTCGGTTACATTAACCACTACGCCATCAAGTCGTATATGAATGGATTACGGTCTACTTTCGACCACTGGGCGACCACTAGCTATGGTAAATAGCTACATAGCCACAACCTGACCGTATTATAGTTGCTTTCCATGCGATGAGAAACGGGCATACTATGTATGGCATACTGTAGTCCAGGGGTTCCAAAACTTCTAAGGTAACGGAACAATTACCAAACACCTTTTTTTTTGTGGAACCCCATATATATAATTTAAATAAGAACAAAACTCTTCATTTTGAACTAGCGACCCACCCCGGCTTTGCACGGGTATTACAAAACCTTAACAAATTATACACCTAAACTTTCCTCATGAATCACTCAGCGGTCTATTGGTGAAAACCGCATGAAAATCCGTTCAGTAGTTTTTGAGTTTATCGCGAACAGACAGACAGACGCGGCGGAGAACTTTGTTTTATAATATGTGATAAGATTTTAAAAGTGAAACACTTTCGGAACGGAACACTGGTCACTTTTCTATGGCACCCTTAGGTTCCGCGGAACCCACTTTAGGAATTGCTGCTGTAGTTAATCACTTGACCGGAATTTCCAAGTTATTTGTTCAAAAACTCTATTCAGCCAAGTGCGTCTGATAAATTTGAGGGCAAAAGTCTTTGGACGGGGCTCGCAAGCACTTAGGAGATTCAAAACAGATGTGTAAAGATGTATAAATAGGTATCCGTTAGAAATAACGGTAGAAATGAGAATTCTTTATGTGTATACGCCCGGAGTTTGGAATATGTTTTCTGTTTGTTGAGCGAAAGAAGTTCAATAAGGTTGATTATATTTTTTTATAAATTTAGTCTCATAGATTCCTAACTAATATTATAAATGCAAATGTGAGTTTGTTTGTTACATTTTCACGCCTTAACTACTCAACCGCTCATCATGAAATTTCGCATGCACGTTGTCAGGGGAACAGAAAAGGACACAGGGTACCTTTCGTTCAGAAAAAAGTATTATTAGTTACCTATGCTACATTTACGCGAGCGTAGCCGCGGGCATAATTTAATATCAATAACAAGTGAGAAACGGCTATGAATTGCCGTAAATCTTAGAATTCGAAAAAATGGTATCACGTGACTTAGAGGTCAGAGGTCAAAGGTCATAGTCATTTCGGGGGTATATCGACTATGCTGAGTCGAATGGCGTGTCTCTAGCTCCTACGGTTCTTGAGTTGAAAGTTGTATAACAGACAGACAAACGGACGGACGGACAAAGCTGTTGTATAAGAGATCTTTCGAGCTCTAAAAAGGCGTTTGATGATTGTTGATATTCAATTTGGCAGATCAAGGTAGGCAGTAAGTTCGATCTTGGGGTATTCGAACCCATTATACTTGGCATAGTGACATACGAGAAGACCACATATATACCACTAAGCCATCCAAGCAGTAAATCACGATAAAACAATCAGAATGCAACAACCCGACGTCAAACTTTAGACCAGACGCTCCAAGACTTTTATTCTCATAGACCACTTTCAAAATTTAGCTGGTTCTGGTGGACCCTCTGCAGCTACGTTGTTTTTTTAGTAGTTGGGGTCTTCAGCGAGTGGTATTCCTCAAAATATCCGTTGATCGACGTTTATCGGTTAAGTCAAGCCAACATTTTAGTTCTTCACTATCAAAAGCAAATACATTTTCGTAGACACTCGCTTACGAATTGTGATCCCCTATTTTTTGTCACGCCAACGTAGACCCCCGTCGAGTCTCCCGTGGACCCCTAGGAGTCCATCTAGACCACTTTGAGAACTACTGCTTTAGACCAACCTCTTTGTGTTCAAAGAATATCAAGCTACGTTCCTAGATTTCTATAAAAAATATCCCACTTGCTCTCTGCACTAACAGACCACGGAGTAAGATATATTACGAGCTAGCAATGGGCGGTGCTGAGCAATAAATTCTTAGCAGGACAGCGTGAAGAGTACTTAGAGAAAATTGCGTATTGCTATAAAAATATGCAAGTAATAACATCGTGAATATTGAACTAAGACTTGAGAGATTCATGCTTAGAATGATGTTATGTAGCTTTATTTTATAACTACATTTTGATCGCGGCTTAGCTAGCTAGGGAACAGTCGTTTTTTTCTAGCTGAAAGGTACCCTATGTCTTTTTGTGTACCCTTGACAACGTGTATGCGAAATTTCATGTTGATCGTTCGAGTAGTTACGGCGTGAAAGCATAACAAACAAGCAAACTTACTTCGCATTTTTATTATTAGTAAAACTTATAATAATAAACTTAAAATAATTAATATTTTTGCCCACGAAATTACGTAAATTTACGTGATTTTTAGATTATAACAGTAGAAATCTATCCTATTTTACAGCTTAAATAAAAAATAAATAGTTAAATTACAATTTGTCCGTCCCAAATATTTAAGCTATTGGTTGACAATAAAGATACATACTTATCAAAAAAGCTCTTCAAATCCTCCATACAATTTTACTATGGCGGCCGCGCGCCGATTTGAATATGCGCCGCAAGAATTCTGTCGTTATCTGTCTTACGCACGCAGTCTTATAGAGAGCAAGCCTTTTGCTGTATATCGGGCCCAGTTAAAGACTCAAATTTATCAACAGAAAAACCCATTAACACTTCAAGGAAACGAATAATTTATGTTTATATACATAAAAACCCATCCCCAGATGAATAATCATCTAAAGGTCATCTTGTTTTTCGTGCAAGGGTCAAGTTTGGTTAAACAAAAACAGTTAAGGTAAATAGCTGTGACCTTTTCGAGTCCGATGATTTAAGCGTGGGAGTTACGTGTAATAGGAAATGGAATAAGCGGTTTTTTAGTACCAAAGTGGTGAATTAGCAACTCGCTAGTAAGCCATTTACCGGCAGCAATGTAACAGAAATATTAATAAAGAGGGCGTAATTCTTTTAAATGTTCTGTCACATACACACAACATCATCTAGCCCAAACTAAGCAGAGCTTGTACTATGGGTACCGGACAATGGATAAATAGACATATATACTTTTTTGTAAATACGTACATATTATACATAGAAACACCCAGACCAAGACAAAAAACCATGTCCATGCACACAAATGTTTGACTTGTGCGGGAATCGAACCCGCGATCTCAGGCGTGGCAGTTGGTTACACTAACCACTATGCTATTGAGGCCGCCAAATAATAATCTTAAGGCCATTGGCATATGTAACAAGCAAAGTAGATAAGATTATTCGTAGTTTGGTTTTTTTAAATAATTTATTTGTTATTGACTATGTACATATAAACACAATTCTTTAAAACTAACATCGTCATCACTTAGGAGCAGTACTGCTTTTCCTGGATGAAAGTGTGTGCGAAATTTCATGATGACAAGTTGAGTATATTTTTTTATATCAGTTAAATTCCTACAAACAAAATAAAATCTGATCTTTACTCTTTGTGATATTAGTATAAATAAGGTGCCGAAAGATTTAAATTATAGAAGCGTCTTTCTACGTTAGAATATGGTCACCTTTATTCCTTTCATTTAACTAGATAAAAACATATTTAATAGCCTATACAGGACATAAATAGAATTTTAAAAACATGTGGTGTATTTTTTACTAAAGGAGCGCCTCACTAGGCAGCTTTAAAACTAAACTTTGTGTTACTTTAATAAGCTTTGAGATAAGCAGCTTGCGCGATTTTTTACTTTTTAATTTCTTTATAAATGCATGCTTATATTCTCTCACTACGCTAGTCTGATGTATTTTTATATCTTTTTCAAAGGCCAGCCAAAGAAAGTATAATGCATTTGGTTTGGTTTAAAATAAAGTGATAACTCCACTTAAACTCACATTAACCCGCAGGTCCTCTATGTTCCAACTACAAAAAATCTCAGTAACATTTTCAGGCAACGAAAGTGGTGAGGAAGCATATAAACTGTCTTATGATTAGCGGTTACTGAATACTATGGACACGGCAATATACCTGGGTTGGTCCTGATGTTACTATTAGGTTACCATACGCAAGTATTGCAATCATCTAGGCGTATAAGATATTTATATAAAGATATTTAATAAACTACCGCAAAAAGAATATTTAATAAACTATCGCAAAATATTAAAAACGAGGCAAAACCTAAACCATTCAATAATAATCTCCTCCGTAGCCTTTATTATTCCCAAGTCACTTGGGGTCGGCTTTTCTGGTCTAACCGGATTTGACTGGATATCAGTTTTTATACGAGCGGCTGCCACCTGACCTCCGCAACCCGAAGGCTAACGATACCCTAAGGACTAACGACTGCCATAGATGTTCATGGCAGCCGGGACCGACGGCTTAACGTGCTCTCCGAGGCACGGAGCAGGCGATAATTGTCAATCAATACGCACATAATTTTGAAAAGTCATATAACTTCCGAAAGTCAGAGGTGCGCGACGTGGGTTCGAACCCGAAACCCTCTGCATTGCAGTCTGTTGGTCTCCCCACTGAGCTATCGCTGCTTTTTGAAACCATTCAATAATAATAATAATAAAAATTATTGAAAAATGAAATAACATTGTAGTTATTCACAGTCTTATTGCTATACACAATGACAGTATACATTAACTACAATAATGGTGGTTGGAGTACTGTTCTCCTAGATAGGCTACAGAGCAGCCTGTGTTAAGGTGATACAGTGAATAATAAATTAAAACTATTCCGGTACAAAAATTATTTTATTCTGTTGAAGAATTCCTATAAAAAAAATAATAACGATTAAATATAAATATAGAAAACATGCACTTTTTACTTACTTATAGAAACAAATAGATACCTATGTAAAAGAACATAAGCCTACGAATAAAAATACTTAATATGGCGACCTACAAGAATACACAAACAAAACATGCATTATAAATTTATATGGATTTGTGTAGAATGATTTCTGTTTTATTTGAAATAGCTTTATAGCTATTTTAAATATTTATATAAATAAATAAAAATTATTTTTATTTTTATATTGTTATTAATTTTTATTTATTTAAATAAATAATGTTCTGCAGTGCTTTCTTATTTGCAATGGCTGTAAAAGCCTGCTAAGTTTTAAGACTGCGCCGAGTGAAATGTGCCAAAACAGGCGGTTACAGTTAAGCGAATAAAATCAACACATTTTGTTTAATACAAATATAAAATATACATTTACCATAACAATGAATGTGTTTACAATTACTCCGTGTAAAAAAATAAAATAATTAATATTTTTGCCTACAAAATTACGTAAATTTGCGCGAAAATGCAAAAACGTAAGCTCATGTTACGTGATTTTTAGATTATAGTATATATATATTACAGTAGAAATCTATCCTATTTTACAGCTTAAACGAAACATAAATAGTTATATTACAATTTGTTCGTCCCAAATATTTAAGTTATTGGTTGACAATAAAAATGCATTTTTATAAAAAAAGCATTTCGAATTCTCAAAAATTTGATATATTTGATTGTATGCAGCTTCTTGCGCGTAGGCTGATGTAATCGCTTACCATCAGATAGGTCGTGAGTTTATTTGCTACCTTCCTCCTTTACAAAAATCTTGGACAACTAGTAATAATGCTTTAAATTTGTTATGAAAACGAAATCCATTGTGAGAAAGATTCAAATTTAAAATTGCTGCATTATTACTAACCGAACATGAACGTTTATTTGAACCAAAATGAAAATGATTATTTGGAAATTCAATCGGAAGAAGAACAAAGTAAAATATATATTTTCTCGGACATAGCCGGGTAGAAAACTAGTTTGTAATAAGCGTTATTTGCCTCATGCCGGACGTATACCACGCCAAAGATTTACTGGCTACGTGCACGCTACTCCGTAGCACTTTCGTAGTGCCCGTAGCACTCGAGGATCTTAGGATATACTTTTAAAATGTTTTAAAATGGCTACTAAAATTTTATTGCTTATTTTTAGTATTTTCGAGATTTTATTTCAGTATACGACTATCGATGTATTCGTTGGGATTTTATTGCTAGTTTAAATTGATTGTGTGTTATGATAATATAACCGCTACGCTACTTCTGCGCTCATAATATTATTACGACCAAACAAATTGCTAAGCGGTTTAGCCGGTCATTGTACTATTAGTATTGCTTAGCGTTCTGTGTTTATTCGAAAAATTATTCGAATGATTAAATTGTTCAAATGTGTTTGAATAACACTAATTGTTATTACGTATGGCGAACTGCTTTATGTTAATGGTCGCCAAGTGTTGTGAGTTTGATAATAAATAGAGCGGTCCAAAAAGAATTTCCTGGATTGGGTGCTTTTTGTGTCCGTGGTTTAAATGATTTTAAGTGCTCCGCCTTGCAGGACAGTCACCTAGCGAGGAAGAAGTCTTATAAAAAGATATTTTTTTAATTGTTTAGTGTAATAAATAAGTAGTTTTATATTGACCCGATGCATCGCACGTTTGCCCCTTGATCGTACGCGAGCTACCGTATCATTGATGCTGCTAATCACTAGCGCATTTTTAGGGAAGTAGGCATATTAAAAATAAATAGATTTATGTATAATATCAGCTCTGTATTAAACTGTCCCACTGCTGGGCAAGAGCCTCTTCTCAGTGTGAGAAGGCTTAAGCTATAGTCCACCACGCTAATCCAGTACGGGTTGTCAGACTTAACATATCTTCGAGAACATTATGGAGAACTCTCAGACAACGAGGTTTCTCACGATATTTTCCTTTAGCGTTATAATCACAGTCCGATTCACCTCTTTCAATATTACAGTCAAGTTGTCAACCTGTATTTATCTTATACTTGTTGTTCTAATAAAATACATTTACCAAAGTGAACTCGAGGTGAAAACTAAATACTAAAGCAGTATTTCCTTTTGATATTTGGATAATAATGGACTACGGTTCTCAATCTCATATAATTTATAGTTATCTATACTTGATTTGACGACGTTTCAGAAGTGTCAAGCTGTCACGACGATAAAATACGCCGAGGTATCGGGAATATGATGCTACCTCAGTTAAAATTTTAATGTGATATGACCTCTTTGCGTTTGATTACTGAAATATTCGAATTGTCAGCAATGTGTCAGGGAACACATTTAAATTTAAAATAATAGGTTTTGCCCGACTAAGTATGTACCATATCTATACCATGGAATTAGGAAATAGTTACCTATCTTTATTTTTTATTTCTTTGTACACATGAGTTTTAGATTTATTTACGGTTTTTTTTAAGATTGACTAATTTTTTCCCTCTCGACCCTTCAACAATTCCTCCTTCTTACGGCTAATAGGCGGCATATTTTTTTTTTAATTGATGCTTGTTTACTAGGCAACGTTTTAAGATAGACCATGCACCAGATTTGAAATAAGACGTTTTCGTGTGGTTTTAAGATTTCGTGCGTTGTTGCGTTTTGCATTTACAAACATACATATGATATTGAAATTAAACTTACTATATACGGATTTTATCGCGTTATTTATTTAACACTTTATTACATATTTTTGAAAACTGTTACAATACTACTACTATTGAACTTTACAAATTTTTAAGCTAATTGAATTATTATTTAAACTATTTAGATTTAATTTAATTTTACACTTTCCTCGACGTTTCGGTTGCTTTTCAGCAGCCATGGTCACGAGGAGACAGTCAGTCTCCCCGTGACCATGGCTGACAACTCGGATGCGGAAGTTAGTTATCTATCAATAGTTTTCGATAGCCCATTACTTATCAAATCTGGATCATCCCTTATCACGTTGAGGGTTAATAATGTCACATGTGGACTATAAAGTTTAGATTAATATTCTCGCAATTATCCCTTCTCTAGGCCTTCGGGACCCTCTCGGATACCGTTGATTATTACTTGTAATAATTGTAACTTAAACTGCTGTAATAATAATTCATCTGTTTGAAAATGCTTTCTTGATATTGAAGTAAATTAGCCACGCTTAAATAATAATAATAATAATAATAATAATATTCTATCACATACACACAACATCATCTAGTCCAAACTAAGCAGAGCTTGTACTATGGGTACTAGACAATGGATAAACATATATATATACTTTTTTTATAAATACATATGTATTATACATAGAAATACCCAGACAAACATCCATGTTCATACACACAAATGTTTGACTTGTGCGGGAATCGCGAAACCCGCGACCTCAGGCGTGGCAGTCGGTTACACTAACCACTACATCGAGGCCGACAACAAATGCATGAAGATAAGTAGAGAAAATATTATTTTTGCGTCATCTATATATTTAAAAGTCGTAAAGTATATGTACGTGGTAAATATCATCGCCATCAAAACAAATGCATACACCATGTCCATATTATCTGGTCACACCCTGCCCTGGCTAGTATGGAAGTCCCTTAATAGACTTCGCACCCAGGTTGGCCTCTGTAGAACGAACTTATGTAGGTAGGGGTTCAGGGACCCTGGCTTTGCTCAGTGTGACTCTGGTGAGCTGGAGCAGACAATGGCACATTTGTTGGTAGCCCTTCTTGCCCGAGCACTTGCACAATATCTGAGCTTTGTGCAGCCATTTCTAACGCAATTAGGATTGTCGAGTCGAATATAACGTAAATAATATATGTATGTATGTATCATATGTGGGGGCCAGTCAGTGCAGACCGGCGACACTTCGACCCAGTGGGATCTTTTGTGTCGACACTCTCCCAATAACGACTGCCATAGATGTTCATGGCAGCGGGGACCGATGGCTTAACGTGCTCTCCGAGGCACGGAGCAGGCGATAATTGTCAATCAATACGCACATAATTTCGAAAAGTCATATAACTTCCGAAAGTCAGAGGTGCGCAACGTGGGTTCGAATCCGAGACCCTTTGCTTTGCAGTCTGTTGGTCTCCCTACTGAGCTATCGCTGCTTAATAATATATAGTTCACACAAAAAGAAATATTGATACGAAGAAGAAGAAGAATATCAGTAGTCATGCTTATATTATTTTCTTATGTACATATATTTCTTAAATGTAAGTAATTACATTAACCGGCAATTCAGACCTACTGTTCATTCAAACCAGTTAATCCGTGATTCTCATGATGCGATGGGACGGCAATCTGACACGACCGGCGAAAGATCAGGTGTAGGACCAACGACTTTACGTGCTTTCCGAAGCACGGGGGTGTCTAACAGCGCCAACTTTTTAACTCCAGACTGCTATTGAGATTTCTTAACAGGAAACCCAATAACTTTTTGTTGGCTGCTAGCTAGCCGTACACCATCAACAGTGTGACCAAACCCTTAGCCATATTTAATCCTATACACGGCGAATCTTCAATTCCGCGTGAGGATTATTTCAATGAGTTTTGCTTGTACACAATTTGGGGATTCGTTACGTAATCTGTGACGTAATCCGCGATTGTATGGAGAACATTCGCGGCTTTGTTTAGCTATGATATCATTACGTATGCAATATGCAACAAAGGATGAAAGCCTTTGCCCTTATCTTGGAGGGCTTTCGGTCGACTGGCAGATGAAAAAGGTTTTAGGAAGCCATAACGGGTTTTTATAGAATATTTTATTGTAATAGTTTCGGCTCGCGGCTTCGCCCGCGTAAATTCAATTGCAACGCATATATACGTTAAGTTTTCTATGTTATGTGGAAGTCTATCCTATGTGTTAACTGATGATCCTGATAGATCATATCCTAATATGATCTATCAGTGTACCAATTTTTATATTATCTAAATCCCTTTAACAATATATGCGTGATTAAGTAACAAACATTTAAACGACTCCACAAAATTCCAGATTTATTTATACTAATGTTCTGCTCGCGACTTCACCCGTGTGTCTCCTACGGGAATGTATTACAGAGATAAAAAATTTCGTGTTTATCTAGCATATGGTCTATGTGCCAGTTTTATCAAAATTTTGTTCATCCGTTTAGTGGTTTACGAGTTATTAAGCTACAAACATTATATAACATACTAGCTGTCCCGACAGACGTTGCCCTATACACACGAAAAAAAAAACCCAAATCTAAACCATCCTCGAATCCACACAACTTTTTATCAAAATCGTTCCAGCCATTTAGGAGGAGTTCAGTGACGTACACATATACAGTAGAATCTATATATATAAAACTCTTCCGTTACTGAGTGACTGACAGACAACGCACAGCCGAAACTACTGAACGCAAAAAGCTGAAATTTGGCATGTATGTTTCTTGGAGAGTGTAGGGGAGCACTAAGAGAGGATTTTTTGAAATTCCACCCTAATGGGGGTGAAAGGGGTGAAACCCGACTTACGCGGGTGAAACCGCGGGAAAACTACTAGTTATATATATAAAGATATAGACGTAAATCTGTGTGTGCTACTACTTGTATAAATGTAAAGCTTTGTTTGGAAATCATCAATCACGCGGAAACTATTGAACGGATTTGGATTAAAGATTAAAAATCTTTATATTATACATTAATGACTTGCCTAAATGCATTGAAGAACCAGTGACACTATTCGCGGACGACAGTACTTTGTCAATACCTTGTAAAAGTGTAGAGACGTATGAGATTGATATTAATAATGCTTTAAAATCAGCTATCCAATGGATGCAGGAAAATAATTTAAAAATAAACCTAAATAAAACGAAGGCTATACATTTTACGCAACGGTTACCTAGAATGAACCTCAACATACATTACCGCAATGAAAACATAGAAGAAGTTAACTCAACAAAATTTCTTGGTCTCCAGATTGATAAAAACCTTAACTGAGAAACACATATTGAAATGTTAGGTAAAAAACTTAGTATATCTGCATACGCTTTACACACACTTTCATTCACATTATATACGGATGCTCTACTCACAGCGTACTACGGTTTGGTAGAAACTCATCTACGCTATGGGCTAATATTTTGGGGTAACTCGACGGAAAAAGAATCAGCATTCAAATCTCAAAAAAGATGTTTACGGGCGATGTTTAGACTTGAGAAGACGGATAGCTGCGTGTCCTATTTCAAAAATTACAAAATGTTAACTTTACCGTGCTTGTACATATTAGAAGTAGCTGTGTTTGTTAAGTCGAACCCGCATTACTATAAGCGTCGAGCCGACGAGTTTCCACGCAATAGACGTGACAATAGTCAACTTTGTCTCCAATCCGCTAAGACGACCCTGATGCGCAAAAGTGTGTACTGCATGGCACCAATTATTTATAACAAAGTACCAAAAAGTTGGAAGGAACTGCCTCAATCTATGTTTAAAAATAAACTTCGCACTTTTTTGACCGCCAGAGCATATTATAGCGTGACTGAGTTCCTTAATGTAAATAAAATAAATACATAAAATAAATATTTTTTCTTTCTTTCTTTCTTTCTTTCTTCTAATGAAAAAGAATTTGTATTGACATAATTAAATGTATTTAAACCTGTATAATAAAGCTGATTAATCTTATAATTTAAATATAAATTAATTAAATTTAAATAATTTGGACAAGAAAATAATATATTGTAACATGTATCTTTTTTTATTTTTTATAATTTTATATTCTAATTATTTTGCACGTCATACTGTGACAAACATGTCTGCACTTAATTTATTTTGTCATCTTGTATGTATGCACTTTCTTTGTATGTACACACACATGTTTATGCAAATAAAGCTTATCTTATCTTATCTTATCTTAAAGAATAATGGCCAAATTTCTTTAGCAGCTGTATTGGCCTGGATTTTATTTTCCATGTCCAGAAACAAACTGGAGTGGGCTTAGTTTATTTTTATGTATTTAATACCATTCTACCATCCAATAGTGGGAGAGCCACACTTCGGCACGAATAGGCCGGCTCGACCGGAGTGATACCACGGCCTTACAGAAAACCGGCGTGAAATAGCGCGCATTTGTGTTTCGTCGAGTGAGTGAGAGTACCGGAGGCACAACCTCCCTTCGCTCCTGGGGGGAGGGGAGGGGATAAATTTAAAAGGCTGACAACGAGCTTGTCATTCCTCAGGTGTTGCAGGTGTCCATGGGCGGCGGTAATCGCTTACCATCAGACGATCCGTCTGCTCGTTTGCAGCCTAAACAAAAAAAAAAGCTGTATGAAAATAATGTGTAAGAAGCCGAGATATTTCAGCTTCTCTGTCCGATATATTAAATATGAATACAGGAAAAGGGTTAATACATATGGTATTTATCTCAGTATGCGTGCCGTTAGAATCACGCAGGAAAGGCCGCGGGCAGAAATCCTAATTAATATTATAAAAGCGAATATTTGTTTATTTCACGCCTGGATCATCATGAAATTTCGCATTCACGTTGTCAGGGAAACAGAAATACATATAATAATAATATAATAATATAATATTCTACCACATACACACAACACCATCTAGCCCATACTAAGCAGAGCTTGTACTATGGGTTCTAGACAATGGATAAACATACATATATAAGTTTTTTTTTTGTATATACATACATATTATACATAGAAACACCCAGACCAAGACAAACATCCATGTTCATGCCCACAAATGTTTGACTTGTGTGGGAATCGAACCCGCGACCTCGGGCGTGGCAGTCGGTTACACTAACCACTACGCCATCGAGGCCGACAATATGTACATAGTGTACCTTTCATCCAGAAAAAGTACTGTTCCCGATGGATAGAAATTTGACATAACCTCTATTACGTCAGCGTAGCCGCGGGCAAAATCTAGCTAGTAATAAATAAAATTCGTATCAATATTCTTCATTTTGAACGTTATTAGAGATTAACGTGTACACTGACGTCACCGAAACGCCTCGTGTTCCGCCGATACGGTACCCGCACGGAACATATTTATTGTTCCATACGGGTACAAATTTATTGTTTGCCACAGTTTGTTGTTCCAGCTTCGAGCATGTATGTATGTGTCTTAAGGATGATGACACATGTGCTACTTTTAGCGACTGCAACCAGCGCTTCAGTCACCGAGTTGCGTTTATGCGACCCTACGATTGATCGCTGCGTGAAAGTTACACGTTTTAGCGATTACATTAATGGCAGCATCAATGCAATTTAATATCACGTTAGCGACAATTATAACGTTTGGTATCAATATTAAAATCGTGCGTATTTTTTTTTCTATAATAATAATAATAATATTCTATCACATACACACAATACCATCTAGCCCAAACTAAGCAGAGCTTGTGCTATGGGTACTAGACAATGGATAAACATACATATAAATTTTTTATTTTTTTGTAAATATTACTTTCATCAGTAATTATTTCGCGTCGTATTCTTTCATTTTTATTTATTTCTTTTTTATTTTCATTGTCTAGAACTCATAGTACAAGCTCTGCTTAGTTTGGGCTAGATAGTGTTGTGTGCATGTGGTAGAATATTATAATATTATATTATTATTATTATTTAACATATAAATTCAAAGATTCAATAGTTGAAAAGATTTATAATAAATTACTTGTTTTACTCGCGGCTTCGTTCGTGTACTCCTAAGGCTAAATTATCTAGCTCACAGAAACATGCATTGTTCAAGATTAAAACAACCTATGTTTGCCGGTCTATAGCCTATCTCTGTACAAAACATAATGTCGGCCCGTTGCTACATTGCTGATACAAGAAAGAATGATTATAAACACTTATTTGCATTTATAATATTAGTAAGGATAAGTTTAACACAAAAAAATAATAAAACCGTTACGAATGGCGCTTATTACGAGTTCTCTTGCTGTTTTAACTTCTTCTTTTCATGTGGTTAGTGGCCAACCTGTTGTCAAAAGTTGTTCAAGCCGCCTGTAGGCCTCTGACATGGCTTAACGACTGCTGTCAATTTGACAACAGCCGGGACCGACTTTTTACGTGCGTCTCCGTGCTGGAGAAGCACGGAGACGCTCAGATGAAATACCACTAAGCGGTCACCCATCTATAGGCTGACCGCACCCAACGTTGCTTTTTTATTTTTCAAGGCCACTTTTGCATTGTCTATAGGTAAATCCTGTGATTTCACAAACATTCATACAACGAACACAAAGGCCACCCAGTTTCAGTACAACCGTTTGTGGATCACACATTTTTTTGTCCCGCGTGGACATCGAACTTACGACACTGCGCAGTGGCAGTGGCGAGGCGATCACTTATACCACTACGTAGTATAAGAAACTAGATGTTCCCGCGGTTTCACCCGCGTTTATCGTTACTGCGCCGCCCTCGATAAATAGGCTATCCAATTCTAAAATAATTTTTCAAATCAAACCAGTAGTTCCTGAGATTAGCGCGTTCAGACAAACAAACAAACTCTTCAGCTTTATAATATTATTATAGATATATTCTACAAATGTAAAACCATTTCGCCTGCCATCCTACTGTGTGTGCCGGAGGCACTAAATCGCCAATATTAAAAGTAGCAAGTCTGTCACAGCCCTAAGTATCTGTAACTTCCACCGAATAAAGGGAAATACCAAATATATGGTAACGAGATACTGTTAATTTAAAATGAGAATTCTGTGATATGTCTGAAATAGAGAATGGAGTGGTTCGTTATAGAGAAGCGTTCTGGAATAAAAGACGTACAAGAGAAAGACATGCTGACATTATTAGTCTGAAATATCTTTATTTTAGACTAGCGTTGAGAAAAACAGGAAAAAATCCCATTTCTTTCCAATTCCGTTGTTTTTTCAATGTTTCATTCGAAAGTTTCAAGAAAATTTGCCAGTATATATTTCATGTATTTTTCCAATAAAACCGGAAAAAACCGAAAATATTGAAAGAAACGGGCAACTTTTTCAAGTTTTTGTATCAAATCCGTACTTTTCTTACTATAAGTACGGGATTTAACTTAGGATATTCTATGCTTTAACTCTTTCCATAATAATACCTACGTGCCGATAAAATGTAGGGTAGAATGAAAATAAAATCAACGAGCTAGGCGCACACGCCCCCACTTTTGTGCATCTAGTATTCTGTCAGTTGCATAAATAGTTTTATCAATTTACGTTCACCTATTAAAATATATTTCAATTTCAATAAAACTTATATTTTCAACTTTTCAAAACATCAAGTGAAACATTCGAAAGAATTCTGTTTCTTTCCAAAGGATTCTGTTAATTTTTCTATGTATGCGAAAAAACGGAAAAAAACTACAATTTGTTTTTTTCGTGAAAGAAACAAATTGTTATTTTCGGCATTTTCAACTCTTTAGACTAATAATGTTTGAATGTGAAGCAATCTAAATAACCTGTTAGAGGCTATTATTAACGTTTCGCTGTAAACTGTATATTAATATGTGATGAGAAACCTTTGTACTTCTTTTTAAGCGTATAGCGCGCAAAGAGATCTGTGAGATAAAAGTTTATATGGAGACGTACGTTCGTCCTAACTAATATTATAAATGTGAATGTGAGTTTGTTTGTTTATTCGTTACACTTTCAAGCCTTAACTACTCGACCGATCATTATGCAATTTTGTAAACTCGTTTTCAGAAACACAGAAAAGGCCTTTTCATCTAGAAAAAAATTGGTTAGAAATTTATGGGCAAAAAATACATTAACGCAATCTAGGCCACCGTCAAAGACTAGTAATTTATAAAATTGTATGGAATACAATCGAATTTCGATTACTGGGCAATCAGTAGTTTGATTTTATTCTCGTGGGTATTTAGTAGTAGATGAATGGCAAAATAAACAATATGGGGTATTCAATATTTAAAATCGAAGATTTTGTCGTGATTCCGACAAATTTACGGCGATTGGTCAAATAGTTAACCTCTTGTCAAAAATACGAATATACAAAAAAGCTACGCAAGCAAAAGTGGACTGTCATAACAAAATTTACTTCTTAGAGTTCGAAAAAACTCTTATACAACAGCTTTGTCCGTCCGTCCGTCTGTCTGTTATACAACTTTCAACTCAAGAACCGTAAGAGCTAGAGACTCGCGACCAACGCCATTCGACTCAGCATATTCGATATACCCCCGAAATGATTATGATCTTTGACCTCTGACCTCAAGATCACGTGATGACAACAATGACAAGGTCATAGTCATGAATATGACTAGGTAAGACTATGCTGAGTCGCATGATGTTGACCGCGAGTCTCTAGCTCTTACGCTTCTTGAGTTAAAAGTTGTATAACAGACAAACGGACGGACGGACGGACGCACAAAGCTGTAGTATAAGAGGTTTTACTAATTCTAAAAATCTAAATATTAAAAAAGTATATTGATTTCTTTAAGATGGGCAAAAAAATACGCAGTTCACCACGTTTTGCTCTAGGTGTTGCTTAATTAACTTGAAATAGCAATATATGACTTCGAGTAACTTTAATTGTTATTACTTTAATTGTTATTATTCTTACATAGTTAATATTGTCTTCTGTTTACGCGAATATTATTCATTGAAATTAAACTACTATATACGGATTTTATCGCGTTGTTTATTTGACACTATATTACATAATTTTGAAAATTTGTTACACTACTATTACTATTAAACTTTACTAATTTTTAAGCTAATTATATTGTTATTAAAACTATTTAGATTTGATTTAATTTTACACTTTCCCCGACGTTTCGGTTGCTTTTCAGCAGCCATGGTCACGGGGAGACTAAGATGGTAGTTGTCTCAATGTTCCAGTGTAGTTATTTCAAAGTACCCGAACATAATTTAATCATTGGTGTTTCTATTTACGCAGAATGAGCTCAAAGTATCATGAAGTCTAGCTGTGGTTTGCTATTTCTTGGGTTTGACTATTTTTATTACTGGATCCCAAGCTGGTGGTACATTCCAACCATCTTCTCTATTAAAATTAGGATGTTTTTTGATTTCAATAGCCTCGCGAAGCATCCTTGGTAGGAATCGGTGTTCTTTAGCGAGAATCTGTGGTTTGTCAAATCTCAGGTAGTGGTTGGTCCCCTGTTGCACATGTTCACACACAGCAGACTTCAACGAGCGTTGGTGTTTTACATCAGCTATGTGTTCTTTTATGCGGGTGCCTATGTTTCTCTTGGTTTGACCAATGTATGAGAGTCCGCAGTCACAATCTATTTTATAGACCCCTGCATCTTGTGTCTTACATAGTTATTTCGAATATAGTCGAATCAGTTATCATTAAGTGCTCTTTTGGAATTTTTCGAATCGTATCATTTATATTAGTTTATATTATTAGTTTGTTTAGTATGTTAGTTTCTTTTACCACCGTTGTTCTGGTTTCTTCGGTACGTAAACGAGAATTAGTTAACCATCTACTTCTTAACCTGAATCACGTTGCTTAACCTACCTAAATAACACGATACCTATAGTTTATAAATACCAGTTTATCATGCAAATAAACTAACATAAATTGCTAACCTTCACAAAAAACCGGTGTTAACATAGCACAACATTCCGACCGCCTTAATATGCGAATTTCTACCGAAACTTGACCTCTGATGGACCTTTACGAGGTCCTTTTTTGGACCCCTGCTGACCCATGTTACGTGTCACGAACAATACATAACAACTACCGTAGGTTTGCTCGCCTCATTCATCATATTTTTCGTCAAATTGATGGTCATATAATGCTATTCAAATTGATTTTGAAAGCGTATTGTTGGGGAAATTCATGATTGACAGATGGTTTTTTATGTGCTGTGGCACTTTTTAATAGTTTTTCTTTCGGTAAATATGCGTAGTAGTACGTATGACTGTACGGATGGCGTAGCAGTTTAAGTGGTCGCCTCACCATTACCGCCGCTCCGAGTGTCATAGGTTCGATCCCCATACGGGACAAAAATTTGTGTGATATACAAATAATTGTTCCGAGTCTGGATGTTCTTTGTGTCCGTTGTTTGATTATTTGTAAACTCTCCTGCAACACAGGAATTATTCCTAGTGCGAAAGTTGTCTTTTATATAGAAGAAAGAAAGAAAGATGATCGTAAGTATGATGCCTAATCCTTAACACAGCCGCTTTCCAATTCGCAGTTCACAATTTCTAAGTTCTATTTACAAATATCGACGTCGTACGATGCGACGGCCGTACGGGCGATTTTTTTTTACTTCCTATGTGACGTTAATAGGCTTCCACAAAAAAACCACCATTCACTCGCAAAAAGAGCAAGTTTGACACCAACGGCAATATCTCTAGTGATGGGAACGAGTACACGCTGTGAGATGACAGACAGTTTTGACATTTATCTGTAAAAGTGACAAACGAAATTCTGACATTAATGGTTAAATGTCAATAATAAGTTGTCGCAAAAGTAAATCACTGTGACATACATGTCTTTTACAATATGATACGGTGATATAATTCACCGTATCATATTGTAGTATATTTTATAATAAAATGTATAGAAAATATAATTTCTATTGCGCTTTACGTCAGTATTAATGACTAGATGTGCCCGCGGTTTCACCCGCGTTTATCGTTACTGCATCGCCCCCGTGGGTCATATCGTGATGTTTTATAGCCTATAGCCTTTCTCGATTATTGAGCTATCCAACATTAAAATATTTTTTTAATTCGGACCAGTAGTTCCTGAGATTAGCGCGTTCAAACAAACAAACTCTTCAGCTTTATAATATTAGTATAGTATAGATAAGATTCTGGGTTCAATAGCCGATAAAAAATTATGTATTTATTTATTTATTATTTACTAGATTTTACCTGCGGCTTCGCTCACTTAAATGTAGGCTAGGTTAGGTTAATAATAGTATCTTTTTTGGATTAAAAGATACCCTACGTCTTTTTCTGTTCCTCTGACTACGTGTATGCTAAATTTCATGATGATCGGTTGAGTAGTTAAGGTGTGAAAACGTAACAAATAAACAAAGTTTTACTCGGTTTTTTTTTTAACTTGTTACCTGCAATTTGGATTTCAAATTACTATTAGTACCCTTCCAGCTAAGCTAGACTGCTTGTATTAGGAGTGGTTTCACGTCAGTAGTGCAATGGGTGGGATTCGAACCCGCGTCCTCTCATTCGCAAGTCCGATGCCTTATTCATTGGGCTACCGCCGTTTCATAATATTAGTTAGGATTAGCCTCTCAACCAACATTAGGACGCCGGCATACGAGCTTAACCAGACTGTTTAAAACGTAAATTTTGTAATGATAGTCTTCTTTTGTTTGAATAGCTTTTTTTCTATTTTTGATAACTGGAATGGTTGAGAGGTTAAGCGTACCAACAGCATACATACATAAAAATGGCAGTATTAAAATATTGTTCACTACCAACGATTTGAATACTTTTTAGCAACTATACATATGGAAAAACAATCCGTGAACAAAGCAATAAATCTCTTACGGCCGATTTTTCAATCCGAATAAAAAAATATACATACAAATTTCCTATGAAACGAAATGGAATAAAATATACCAACTAATATCTTGTAAAACAACTGTCAAAACATCAGATATATAAGCCTCAGTTAGGTAACTATATAATATTATAAATGCGAACGTGAGTTAGTTTGTTTGTCTCGCCCTAATCATCAACCCAAATCATGAAATTTCGCATACACGTTGTCAGGGGAACAGAAACGGACATAGGGTACCTTTTATCAAGAAAAAGTACTGTTACTAACTTAAACTAATAATTATTTATTTATTGATTACAATGGTTAAACATGAATACAGTCCATAAAATACTTAATATCGGTAATATAATATGGGTGCCTGTACTAGGGTAAACCTGTGCCACAGCCATTAAGGGCACTTACAATATACTACTAGGAACTAAGTTATATACAATTAACCATAGTTATTATATAAATATATGCAAAAATAAGGTTGTAATTATTATCATGGAACTTGTTATTGCTTATTTAACAACAATCAACAAATCGTCAGTATCCTCATAATTTATAAGCAGCGATAGCTCAGTGGGGAGACCAACAGACTGCAATGCAGAGGGTCTCAGGTTCGAGCATACGTCGCGTACCTCTAACTTTCGGAAAGTCATATGCCTTTTCGAAATTATGTGCGTATTGATTAACAATTATCGACTGCTCCGTGCCTCGGAGAGCACGTTAAGCCGTCGGTCCCGGCTGCCATGAACATCTATGGCAGTCGTTATTGGGAGAGTGTCGACACAAAAGATCCCACTAGGTCGAAGTGTCGCCGGTCAGCACTGACTGGCCCCCACATAAGATACATACATCCTCATAATTTAAAGTTTGTAGGTACTGACAGACTATCCGCTTAGATCTTACATAACTTAGGTCATATATAGCTGTTTGTTCATTTATTTTGTTATAAAGAAAAGGCTCCAAGAATGCGAAACTCTATTTGTAAAAACAATCTTTGATTCAGAAAGTGTGTTACAGACAATATCTTTCCGTCTTTTAGTGTAAGTAAGGTTGATGTTATACGTAAGCGTTGCATGCTGTTTAAGTACGGTGTACATTATAAAAAGCTGTCGGACAGTTAATACTTTACAATTTTCATACAAAAGATGTGTGGAAAATTATATTTACGCAAGCGAAGCCGCGGGCAACATGTAGTAATAAATAATAATATTATCAGAATTGTATATAAACTGCTAAGCTATAGTAACGGGCCTATTTTCAGTGTTAGAAAGGTTAGGCCATAGTCCGTACGTCGTTATGGGGCACCAGTTTAGGGAGATAACCTGACGGCTCGTAATATTTCGGCGCTTCGTGCGCCACAGCGTGCAATGGCCGTCAAGTTAATTAGAGGCTACCGCATAATCTCGTTCGAGGCAGCGAGTCTCCTAGCTGGATCGATGCCCTGGGACCTGGAAGCGGCGCTTCTGGCGTCACTCTACCGTTGGCGCCAGGAAGCACCAAGTTTTCCCGCTTTAGAGACGGCACGGTCCGAACTCCGTCAGGTCCTAGTGGAAGAATGGAGAAATCGACTTATGCACCCAAGTGCCGGGCACGCCACGATCGTGGCGGTAGGTCCCGTTTTTGAGGAGTGGCTGGAGAGGCGGCATGGCGCCGTCACCTTCCGGCTGACACAGGTAATGACTGGCCACGGTTGTTTTGGACAGTTCCTGTGTCGTATAGGCCGGCAGGCGACGCCCGGATGTCATCACTGCGGCGCGATGTTGTTGAGGACACGGCGCTGCACACTTTGGCGGATTGCCCTGCCTGGGCATCGCAGCGCCGTGAGTTGATCGCGGCAGTCGGATTGGTTGCCCTCTCGCTCCCGGCCGTAGTTCAGTCTATGGTCCAGAGTGAGAGGTCGTGGAACGCCGTCGTCTCCTTCTGCGAGGAAGTGATTTCCATCAAGGAGACGGCGGAGCAGGAGAGAGAGCGCTTATACCCTCTCCTCAACCGCAGAGCCGGGCACCGGAGGGCGCGAGATGTCCTCCAGCCACCCTGAGGTTTGACCTGGGGGTGGTAGGCTTTGTGGGCCAGCCCGCCATCCGTTCAGCACCAGGACCGAGAGGCGGCGTGCGTGTTCCCACGCACGCCTCTGTGTCGAGTCCATCTCTCCTCTAGGGGAGAGACAGTAGGGTTTAAAGTGAGTGAGTGCCCTTGGGTAGGTCTCTTCGTATAGTGGCCTGCCGTTTCATACGGCGGGCCGAAACCTTGGCGGGGTCGCGACCGCATGTGCAAGTGATTTGCGCGGCCCCGTCGATAGCGGTTTTGTCGAGGTACACCGTGGTAGGTTTAGTCGGTATTCCAATTCCAATTAGTAGTTTTACCCCGGTGAGTCCGACATAATCCCTCCGCCCGCCCCCGCGGAGAGGTAAGCGTCAAAGCATTACCAAACGTTAAAAAAAAATAGTCCGTACGTAATAAAGACCGTTTGAAAAATCTGCCCTTTGGCTCATATAGTAAAACTCACAAAATTCACGGTCATTTAACGCCAGGTGAATTCACATCACTACTCACAAGTCGAATGAGCCCGAACTAATCTCGCGAAAAAGAACATTCCGTCCGAATAATCCCGGGGGCTTCGCACAAATATACCTGGTTAAAAAATAAACCTTCGAAGGTACGGAGATGGAGCGCGGTTTGTGACACCTGCTTCTTGTATTAATTCCGCTCGAATTACGGATGACAAAGTTTTGATGGATGTTTATGATATGGAGGTCTTCAAACTCTTAAAATGTTTTTTGTCGCCTGTATGGCTTGTGCTAAGTGGAAACTACGTCAAAGAGTATTGAAGTACTGATGGCAAGTCGTAGTAAATTAAGTAACGTTGGTATAAAATTACAAGTAGTTCGCTCGTCGACTCGTAAAGGCGTCGATAGACTTGAGTATTTACTTGTAGCGAGCATTCTAGCTGGCATTCTAGCGAGCATTCTAGCCAGCGATTGTAGCAAGCATTCTAGCCAGCGATGTAGCGAGCATTCTAGCTAGCGATGTAGCAAGCATTCTAGCCAGCGATTGTAGCGAGCATCCTAGCTAGCGTTATAGTGAGCATTCTAACTAGCGTTGTAGCAAGCATTCTAGGCAGCGTTCTAGCGAGTATTTTAGCCAGCGATGTAACGAGCATTCTAGACAGCATTCTAGCGAGCATTCTAGCCAGCGTTGTAGTGAGCATTCTAGCTAGCGTTGTAGCGAGAATTCTAGCGAAACGACAGTAAATTTGCCATTCTATCATTGAATATTGTTTTTGATGAGTATTGACTAGAGCGTTCGCTAGAATTATCGTGAAAATTTTCGTAGTGATGTTTAGCCCTATGCGCTTCTTTCTCTTATCATTGTTTAGTTTGATAATTTAAAAACAGCGTAGGCTCGATGTTCTATTACAAGTCAAGTCAAGTTCAAGTCTACCAGCACCTTAAGCTGTGTTTACATCAATGTATAGAAGCCTTACCACATAAAACTATATTTTGTATCACTGATTTCTGTTCGCGGTATTTGCCCACGTGAATTCCCTTGAAACGTATACCAGCATAAAAAGTATACTGTATGTTAAGGACATTATAATATATGTGTAGATGAAATTGACATCTGGACATTTTCATAAACATATACGTTTATAATATTACTTGAAAAATATACGCCTGTTTCCCGGGAGATGGGCAGAAACTACAGATTACCAATTAACACATTCCTGGCGTATCTCTCTTGCTACATTCTTCATACACGTTTGACGGTTTAGGACATTCTTAACCTGACCCATCATCTAGTTTTCAGCGGTCTGTCCAAACAAGGTTTGCCTAAAATCTTTCAGCTAGCCTTCCAGTTCCAGTAGAAGCACGGATGACAGTGTGGCTTAAGTTTTCACCTCGCCACTGATATTACGCCGAGTGTTGTGGTTTCGAATGCCAAACTTGACAAAATATGTGTGATTCACAAATTATTGTTCCGAGTCTGGATGTACTATGTCTACAGACACATAGTATATCCAAAGTCCCCGTGACAAAATTTTTCTCGCTCTATCAATAATTCCTGTAAATTATTGAAAGAGCGAGAAAATTTTTGTCTCATTCACATTCGCCTTATATATGTATATATACTCTATTCGACAATCAATATCATATTTTATATTTTAAAAGAAGTTTCAGCCCCAAAGGAAGTTGCATATTGCGACGAAAGACATGACAGTAACATTTTTAACAATGAAATATGTATGATATTTTATTATGATATTAATGAAATATGATATTAGTAGATTCTCTAGAAATGCTTTATACTATTTTTCAGGACGAAGTATCTTTTATGTTAGTTTAATTTAAGGTTAATAAGTGTTTGAGTCATAAACATCCGAAGCTCACTTTAATTAATTTTATAATACTCGTAAGTAGACGATATCGCTATTACTATAAACGTTTACATTAACTAGCGAGTTATGCAAGCGTTTGACCATGAGAACACAGTAGCTACCATAGTTTCGAGTTTGAGTCCCGGACACAGTTTTATTGGGCCTTTTCTGGCAAGTTATTGATATGCAGCGTGATTAAGAGTTAATTCTTAGTATCAATACGAGGTTTAAGCACATATGGTCCCTAATACGTATGATATATATAGTTATCGAAATCTTAGTGTAATTTGCCTCTGCCTACACGTTAAGGGACGAGAACATCATTTATCTTTACTAAAAAACCGAACGTATAACCCAGTTATTCAGAAACCTTTGGCTCAGCTTGGAATCAATGATTGTTTCCCGTGGGAGCAAGATTCAATTCCAGAGTAAAAAATATCCTATCGGTCAGGGATAGTCTATTTTCTGGCAGTTTTTTTAGGTAGCCGAGGTTTTCGATGTGTTCGAAATCTTTACTTTGAAATACGGGTAAGGTGAAATAGTATTTCATTGTATATGTTGTTTTAAATACAAATGGAAAAGAAGCTAGTACTAAATTTAATCATTTGATTAGGTATTAAGTTAAGATGTTAAAACATCCAAAATGATCATCTCTTTTTTTTACTCGACGACTCGATGGCGTAGTGGTTAGTGTAACCGACTGCCACGCCTGAGGTCGTGGGTTCGATTCCCGCACAAGTCAGACATTTGTGTGCATGAACATGGATGTTTGTCTTGGTCTGGGTGTTTCTATGTATAATATGTATATATTTACAAAAAAAAAGTATATATGTATGTTTATCCATTGTCTAGTACCCATAGTACAAGCTCTGCTTAGTTTGGGCTAGATGGTGTTGTGTGTATGCGATAGAATATTATTATTATATTATTATTATATTACTATAAGAGATATCCTGTGTCACGGTGTATTTTACAAATATATAAACCATGGATATAAAATACATCTAGACTCAGACTCAGTTTTGTCCCGTGTAGGGATCGACCCAACGCAATTGCGAGGCGATCACTTAAATCACTCTGCAATCAATGCAATGAGTGGGTTTCAAATTCCACCCACTCACGACAAGCATACCAAGTGGTGTGATGGTAAGTGCCATCTTTCGATGGCACTTACCATCATACCACTTGATATGCTTTATCAATTATGGTCGGTGAGTAAATCGGTATTCTATAAATGGTATTATTTCAATTATAAGTTTACCAAGTCATGAGCTGGTTCTTTGCAGTGTCATACATTTAGACGACGTAGATTAAGCGGGCAGCTACTACACCGCTTTCACTAGGAGACAAAGGAATGCAAATAAGGTTATTTCCTGTTCTGCGGACGATTCCGGTTCATTTAATATAAAGCTCCTTCATATTTTGGTTTTTATGGCATGCTGTAGTATACTTACAGTTGGGTAAGTACTGGATTTTAAGGGATTGTTCTATGTCCTTTTGCTTATGTTTAGCGAAGATTTGATAAATCGGGCAAGTTATTGGAATTTTCTGTCAAGAAATTTTCAATGGCATCATGGAGATGGAATCCAGTAAGTGGGATCTAAAACCACATAGGACCACCACCATACTGTCATAGCTGATGATATGTCGGTGTAATGTATCACTGTGCATCCCTATAGTTATATAGCATTTTAAACTGAATTGAACACTCAAGTTGTTTCGAACAAAGATTTATTGTAAATTCATTTCCTTTCTTTTACAAATTGATTGCCTTGTCGGTCTTTTGCTATATGCTTACTGTTGATCGTGTAGTTTTGATTTGAACTCCTTGACCAGGCAGAATCGTTTAACTTTTTTTGGATATCCCTGGTATTTTATATGTACATAAGCGGCAGAAATTTATATATTTTTTGGATATACCTGTTCCATGGTGTTTGAAGAAGCAGCTGTATCGCTTAATTACATAGATTTTAGAACCAACCTAGCGGAATACGGTAGTGATTTACCTCTGCCTATCTTGTCGAGGATGTACAGGCGCAAACTTATATATTATAATAAAGCTACTAGCTATACTTGTGCCTAAACGACGCCATCAAAACTCATCCCTTATACAGAACCAATATACGAAACGCATAACTTTTCATTTTCCTCCGGTTACAACATCTACGTCTTGTATAGACAAAACAGGATTTTCTTTCCAGTATGCAAGTTTGGCATTGCGCCAAAGACATAGCTGCGATATTTGAAAACCAACCTTATTGTCACAGGAATAAGATCGAGATGAGATGCATGATATAAATTATTTGTGGATAAATAAAATTCCGCTCTCGAACGAGAACTTAAATGCGATTCAGAATTGGCTGTCGTCTTCAATTCCGATTCTATTGTGTATATGCCTGCTCTGAGTACACTGTCGTCTGGTTGTATGCATCTCTATAACGTATCATTTTATCAACACGATATTGAATCATGAAGAATCCAGAGCCTCGATGGTGCAGTGATAGTAAATGCAATGTACATACATCTATGTTTCACTAACTATGTTTATAGAATCCAAGAATCCAAGACGTTGTATGTCAGGCATATTTCTAGACTCTGTGCTACTGCAGGATTTCTGAATTTAGGTTTGATTCGCGTGTCGAGCAGTTTTTGGCTTTTTCTGTAAGAATATTTTTAATAGCAGCATATTGGCTGGGTCTGCATCTGGTGGCCGACCTCGGTACGCTCCATATAATAGGGTCATAGAATGATGTGATGCGTGTTTATTCTACCTCTGTTTACCCTTTGTGAGTTACAGGCGTAAAAATATATGTGTTATTTAGAAAATAATAATTAAAAAAGACTCTTTGAATGTATGACAAGACATTGACTAAGGAAGAACATCAGATACATATTAATGGGTTAGACAGAAGGGGTTTAGGCAAACGTTCTCTTTTAAGTAAAGAAAACTGTCAACTGTTTGAATGCCAGACATAATTAAAAAGTTATTGTGTCTGGCCGCCGGTGTGCCACTGCCACTCAGTAGGCTAAGATTTAGCTACTCTAACTAGCAAGCGCTGATTGAAAAAAAATTGTCCAGCACTCTGGCTTAATGCAGGATACCATACTTAACATATCTTTGAAAACGTTATGAAGAATTCACAGACATCCAGGTTTCTTCACCATACTTTCCTTCACAGTTAAACCTAGCGATAACTTACGGTTACAACTTACAATAGAAGAGCGAGCCGTGGAATCGAACTCAATACAACCGCGTAGCAGTTCATTCCATTGATCTCATACTATTGCTGTCATACAATAAGGAAATAGCAAAATTCTCAGCCTATAAAAGTATAATCAACTCTATTTACTGTCCTTAAATAATAAAAAGGGTCAGTCATTTAATAGGGTAATGCTTTGTTAATAGGGTAACGCAGGCAAGAGGGTAATAGGGTAACGTAGGCAAGAGGGTAATTCGTTAATAAGCACGCATTGGTAACTTACTTACTAACTAGTTAGGCAAATTAGTTTTCCTAGAACTTGCGATTCAATCCACTTCGCTCTTTTAACGTTGCTGTTTACTGACACACAGTGGTGAAGAATAAACAACTTGCTTCTTTTAGACAACCCCCGCACTAGGCATCATTCCTGTATCGTGGGGGAAATACAAATCGACAACGGACGCAAAGAACATCCAGACTCGGAATAATCATTTGAGGATAACATTTTTTTTATGTTTGCTTGCTGTACTATATATTTCTGACCATTAGAGTACTACGGGACACATTACCAGGATAAAAAACTATGTGGTAAGCGAGGTCATGGTCTATCTGTCGGTCAAGTTTCATTGAAATTCGTTCAGCGGTTTAGGCGTGATTGAGTTACAAATTTATACATTTATATTTAGTGGGACTAACTTTTGCTCAAGGCTTCGTTCGTGTTGGATCTTATTAAAATGTACCTAACTTGTTTTACTAAGGTAAAGCCTATCTTTTTATAAGTTAAAATTTTAGATGCTCTTAGACAGTCCGCGAACTTATGAACAAACAAAATATTGAACTCTTTATAATATTCGCTTAAACCTATCTGCCTGTTAATATAATATTACTAAATTTTGCTCGCGGCATCACTCGCCTAAATGTTGGTTATTTTGATTCTATCCCTTGGCAACAGTACTTTTTATAGATAAATGGTACTTTTTCTGTACCCCTGACAACGTGTATATCATACACGTATTATGCGAAA
This sequence comes from Catocala fraxini, assembly GCA_930367265.1. Lineage (NCBI taxonomy): Eukaryota > Metazoa > Arthropoda > Insecta > Lepidoptera > Erebidae > Catocala > Catocala fraxini. Next base: position 19,531,609 of record OV884045.1, read on the forward strand.
TTGCCTGATGATTCGTCGAGTAGTTAAGGCTTGAAAGCGTAACATACATACAAATAAACAAACACATTTATAACATAAGTTAAGATTTTATTTATTATCTGCTTTGTTGGTAACGCAGTATACGTTTACAGCTAATCATAAGTCTCTTTCGCCAACAAACTGTGTTTACAGTTTGGCGAGTTTGTAAAAAATGTAGCACAATTTATTATTTTATGGAAATAAACGAATTTAAAAAAATTTGGGTAAGGTGTTAAGGCTGTGCCGAGCGTAAGACAGATAATGACAGAGCTCGTGCGGCGCATATTCAAATCGGCGCGCGGCCGCCATAGTAAAATTGTATGGAGGATTTGAAGTGCTTTTTTGATAAATATGTATCTTTATTGTCAACCAATAACGTAAATATTTGGGACGGACAAATTGTAATATAACTATTTATGTTTCGTATAAGCTGTAAAATAGGATAGATTTCTACTGTTATAATCTAAAAATCACGTAACACGAGCTTACGTTTCTGCACTTTTCGTGCAAATTTACGTAATTTTGTAGGCGAAAATATAAATTATATTAAGTTTTTTACACGGAGTAATTAAAAACACATTCATTGTTATGGTAAGTGTATATTTTATATTTGTATTAAACAAAAAGTGTTGATTTTATTCACTTAAATGTGACCGCCTGTTTTGGCACATTTCGCTCGGCGCAGTCTAAATGCAATTTTAACTTTAATTTGGAATAGTTATAATTATTAGTAACAGAACGGGTTTTTAAATATGCTTAGTGTACAAAAATAGGCTCGTCTCCTTATGTGAGACCTGACATTCTGATCAAAGGATCCATGATTCTAGTTAAAAGAAAACACATGCACACTGGTAACAGGAGTATAAGATATAAGATAGCCTTACTATATAACATTTCAAGGTTTTTTTGAATACTATATTTTATCCATGGCTTCGCTCGCTTAAATGTAGGTAAGATTAGTAACAGTTCTTTATCATTTTTTATTCCCCTGACAAAGTGTATGCCAAATTTCATGATGATCTATGGAGTAGTTAGTTTTGAGAGCAGCGATAGCTCAGTGGGGAGACCAACAGACTGCAATGCAGAGGGTCTCGGGTTCGAACCCACGCCACGCACCTCTGACTTTCGGAAGTTATATGACTTTTCGAAATTATGTGCGTATTGATTGACAATTATCGCCTGCTCCGTGCCTCGGAGAGCACGTTAAGCCGTCGGTTCCGGCTGACGTGAACATCCATGGCAGTGGTTATAGGGAGAGTGTCGACACAAAAGATACCACTGGGTCGAAGTGTCGCCGATATACACTGACTGGCCCCCACATAAGATACATACATACAGATACATGGAGTAGTTAAGGCGTGAAAGCATAACAAACAAACAAACTCATTTTTGCATTTATAATATTAGATAGGATATTGTAAATCATCGTAATCTGTCAAGTCTTCGGCTATCAGACATTATTTGAATTCCGTTGTGTCTGGCTAACGACGTGCGGCTGCGATTTGAAAGTTTAAATGAGTTTAATTTTACACTAAATAGGTTTAAAAAGATATTGCGTGGGCGGCACAGTGGCTTACTGCCAGTGTTGTGGCTTCGAATCCAACACGCGATGAAACATTGTAATGTACAGAGTGCCTAGTGTGAGTTATTTCTACGTTAACGCGAGCGAAACGTTTCCCGCGTTTGGCTTTCTCATTGGTTAAGAGATTGGAGCGGGCCAATCGGAGCGCCGAACGTCGTAAACGTGTTCATCGCGTTAATTTAAAACTAACTCGCATTAAGCACTCTGATTGATGTGTAATCTAGTAATGTACTCAGATTTGAAATACTATACAAAATAATACCTACTTATTTTTTGAGTGCACTGTTTGAGAGGAATCATTCTTAGAGCGAGAACTAACACGTAATCACTTAAAAAAGAGCGCCCATATTTCACAGCTCTTAAAATTTACCACCATTCTTATTTCTAGGAATAAATTTCGTGTGTAAGTATCCACAAGGATAAATAATTTTGTATGTTGCCGCATCCTTAACTCCGTATGTCACGAATAACTAAAATATTAAAGTGGCCTGCCGCAATGCGGGTCAAACCCAAGGCCAAGCAGTTGGACAATGTACACGTGGTGCCAACTTATCGAGGCCATGGCGAAAATGCTTAAATGTACATATATAGAAATACACATATCGCAAATAATTTGATCGCCTTTTTTGTAGGCAAATCGTTGATCAATTGTTTGGCTTGAGATAGCATAGTGATAGTTGGTTCATTAATTATTTATAGACATTCATCGGCCTCGATGGCGTAGTGGTTAGTGTAACCGACTGCCACGCCTGAGGTCGCGGGTTCCATACCCGCACAAGTCAAACATTTGTGTGCATGAACATGAATGTTTGACTTGGTCTGGGTGTTTCTATGTATAATAAGTATATATTTACAAAAAAAAAAGTATTTTTGTATGTTTATCCATTGTCTAGTACCCATGGTACAAGCTCTGTTTAGTTTGGGCTAGATGGTGTTATGTGTATGTGACAGAATATTATTATTATTATTATTCATCCTAGGAACTTTTATATAAGGTGATGTATGATTTTGAACCTAAAAAGACTGGGTTTTAGAAATATTCTATAATATAATATAATTATTGAATTATATTTTTATTGAAGTGAAAACTTCTTTAGGCGCTTTGAGCACTTTTTGTGTGAACAAAAATCATGGAACTCGCGTCATCATCACCGAACGCATTAAAAATTCAAAAATAATAATCTAATAGCTCGACGATACAATTCACAAGTTACTTAGTTTTCACTTCTATCGGCAGTCCCGAAAGACTGCCCCGCATATTTTTTTTTAATAATATGTCTTCATGTTTAGGTTGTGCCCTTTTGATAAAAAAGAAAACCTTTTTTTCTTTCTTTCTAACGCAAGCGAAGCGGCGGGCAAAATCTAGTATTACATATAAAATACATTTTCTTGACAACAATGTCTTATGATCACCACCTATATGAGATGAGGCATACATATGTTGTCGATTTAGTATTAAATAGTACCAATAGCTCGTGAACTTTTGAAAGAAAGTTAGGAACCTCATCTTGACATATTTTTTATCTGACAGCGCAAAGAATTAGCATCCTTATGTGTGTAAGAGTTACTGCTAATATATTGTACTAACGTGTCACTACTTAGTGCATGGGGATATAGGAAATAAAAGATGGTTTGCACAGTAGGTAATATATTCACCTACGTGCGTCTACGGTTCGGTGTGACAAACGACTGCCTTGGCTGTACGCTAACTAACTAACTTGAAGTAATAATAGCATGGTCAGCGTGATAATACTACACCTATACAATGTGTCCCTACAGTACCCACATACCAAAAAAAGAAACTACAACAAAGCAAATTACAAATACTCTAAATATTAAAGTTATAACCTTGGAAACATTTACCGAGCTAGAATGAGTACTGTTATTGAGTATAAGTGAAACAATTTGCCAATAAGCAGTCTCGCCGTCACCGCAGACGTCACGTTATAATATCCGTTCTACAAATAGATTGCAACATTGTGTTACATATGTTAACAATATGAACAGTTGAAGATTTTTATTTTAATACGACACAAACACATCACAAAAATACAAAAATATAAATCAACATTCATACATAGGAATACATTAAAACTTACAAATTTTATTATGTATATAAGAGGTAGAAGGGATAATAATAAATATAGTTGTATTTGTTGAAACATGAGCATGCGTTTGTAGGTATACAAGTTGAAATTATAAAACCTAGTAGCTCAATCATGTCTTGCCATTAAGCACAAACTAAGGAGTAGCGATAGCTCAGTGGGGAGACCAACAGACTGCAATGCAGAGTGTCTCGGGTGCGAACCCACGTCGTGCACCTCTGACTTTCGGAAGATATATGACTTTTCGAAATTATGTGCGTATTGATTGACAATTATCGCCTGCTCCGTGCCTCGGAGAGCACGTTAAGCCGTCGGTCCCGGCTGCCATGAACTTCTATGGCAGTCGTAATTGGGAGAGTGTCGACACAAAAGATCCCGCTGGGTCGAAGTGTCGCCGGTCTGCATTGACTGGCCCCCACATAAGATAAGATAAAATAAGCACAAACTACTAAAGATGAGTGTAGTAGAGCCTCGCTGATTTCAGCATGAATGGGCCGTCTCGACCGGGGAAGGACTACTCTTTCACAGAATATCGACGTGAAACAGCAGTATTCCAACTGTTGTGTTTCGTTCGGTGAGTGAGGGTGCTGGAGGCAAAATCATCCTCTTTCCTCCTTCCCGCTCCTTCTCCTTCCCATTTCCTTTTATTCCTAAAGGGTCGGCAACGCGCAAGTGATGCCTCTGGTGTTGCAGGCGTCTATAGGATACGGTGACCACTTACCATCAGGCGGGCCGTATGCTTGTTTGCCAACTTAGTAGTAAAAAAAAAAGATTATGAAAATTTCGTCCCTTATTTTCAGAAGAGGTTCATAACTGTATGTACTTACCTGATTATAGGCTTCGACAATTTTTAATTATTACCATAGTATGACTTACCTAACTAACCAGCTAACTGACAGTGGAATGTCAACATAACTTGCACTATATTACAAGACAAAACAAAGTAATATATTTATCATACCAAAACCTTTTTACCAAATCAAATCATTAAATCAGCAAATAAAATTGGCAACTGGTAGAATTTACCGAAAGGAAAACCGGTTGTAAATGGGTACCGTAGCTTATGACCGCTCCCTGTCACTGACTTACAACCCTGGGAAAAAGAAATAACTTAACTCTTCCATACCTTTTCTGAATTTTTAATTTTAATTAGGTATGTGCACCTTCAGCAGAAATACTTACCAAGCAAAACGTCATAACAGTACTAAATCTCCTACGCTGCGTTTTTGGATGTGTGTGGGGCTTCCGTGGGAGTGTCATCTAATTTGTTCTGCCACTATATAATTGGCAACGAAGTCTTTTCCCATTCAAAATAACGTGGCATTATGTGTGTGTACCTTTAATAACTTCTAATCATAAATGTATCTACCTACTTAATTTTGTCTAGCAAGTGATGCGACAATAGTATATACGTCTCGAAATTATGTGCGTATTGATTGACAATTATCGCCTGCTCCATGCCTCGGAGAGCACGTTAAGCCGTCGGTCCCGGCTGCCATGAACATCTATGGCAGTCGTTATTGGGAAAGTCAGTACCCTCTAATATTCTGACACTGGTCTAGCCTTAGGGTATCGTTAGCCTTCGGGTTGCGGAGGTCAGGTGGCAGCCGCTCCGTGTAAAAACTGATATCCACGATAAAATCCGTATATAATAGTTTAATTTCAATGAATAATATTCGCGTAAACAGAAGACAATATAACTGATATCCAGTCAAATCCGGTTAGACCAGAAAAGCCGACCCCAAGTGACTTGGGAATAATAAAGGCTACGAGAGAAGAGGTTATGCGACAGTAACTTTATTGCTATAATTAAAAAGAAAGTTAAAATCAAATTATAAACAAGGTAAAATACCAACCATAAAGATTTGCATTTTCCCTCGTTTAATATAATTTTCTTAGCACAAGAAATATCGATATCTTAATATACTAGTAGTATAATATAAGGCTTTTAAATAATTATTAAATCTTGATAACTGTATAAAAACAAATATGTACTATCAACCAAGAAACAAACACTTGAATACGATTGGCGTTGAATACAACAGTAGCGCGTCAATGAATACAAAAGGCCTTCCAATAATTATGATGAAAACAAAACGAAGTTTCTTATTTACGAAACTGTTGTACAAGGGACTGTTTCCTCACTTTTGTGTCTCGTTTGTCACTAGCAGGATATACTGTTGTATATCCTGCCTGGAATAGGCACGACGTCCCAAGCGCCATCGCGTCATAAAATTAATAAGAAAAAAGAGGGTCACTTGTAATCCTCTTTGAGTCTGCAAGCATTCTGTTTTAATCAAATCTTCGAGGAAAGCACGTCTAATTGTAGGACAAAAATTCAAATAATCAACCGAGAAATTTTCAGGACTTTGAATCTAATTTCAGAATGCTAATTTGAACTGCAAATAACTTGGGCCGCTAAAACGCCTACACAATATTATACAGAATAATAATTTACTGAAATAGGTCAAAGTGTTGCTGGGTTTTATGACGAACAAAGTTACAAGTGTAACAGCACAAAGCGTAAATATATGTACATTTCTTTTTCTTTAAATATTACCTCCAATTTGGCTTGTGTATTAGTAGTATTCTACAGCTAAGGTAGATAAACTATTGTGTTAGCTACATTAATAATAATATATGCGTTAACATCGGTAATGTATGATGACCGAACTTGAATTCGATGTCTTAACCTTTGCACTGCCGCTCTTCCCATGGAATCGATTTTAATGCGGTATTACAGCGGGGCCAATTTAAAATTTAAATCACGTTTCATATAATTCCTTTCAATAGAACCGGAGTTATCGTGTATAGTATTACCGGTCCTAGCTAATTGAAGTTTACGTGGGCAATTTTGCCATCAAAGTTTAGTAATATTTAGATATTACTATAGCAGTGATAGCGATGGGAAACTGTTGGACTGCCATGCAGAGGTCTCGAGTTTGAACCCAAGGTGCGCATCTCTGACTTTTCGAAGTTATGCGCGTATTAACCGGTCGTATACCGCCGGCTCGCATACCAGCCGGCAGATTTGTACCCGTCGTAGGCCGGTGGCTCGCATGCGAGCCACCAAATTGGCGCCAAAACGCCGCGCGCCGCCTTCGCTTTAGCTTAAGCTAACGTAAAACCAATTTGGTGGCTCGCATGCGAGCCACCGGCCTACGACGGGTACAAATCTGCCGGCTGGTATGCGAGCCGGCGGTATACGACCGGTTAAATAGTTAATTATCGCTTGCTGTAACGGTGAAGGAAAACATCGTGAGGAAACCTGCATGTCTAAGAGTCCTTTGTAATGTTCTCGAAGATATGTGAAATCTGCCAACCAGCACTAGGCCAACGTGGTGGACTATGGCCTAACCCTTCTCACGGTGAGGAGAGGCAAGCCCAGCAGTGTGATAGTTTAATACAGGGCTGATAATATTATAGATATTAATAAATTTTGATTTGAAAGCAGCGATAGCTCAGTGGGGAGACCAACAGACTGCAATGCAGAGGTCTCGGGTTCGAACCCACGTCGTGCACCTCGGACTTTCGGAAGTTATATGACTTTTCGAAATTATGTGCGTATTGATTGACAATTATCGCCTGCTCCGTGCCTCGGAGAGCACGTTAAGCCATCGGTCCCAGCCGGGACATGGCATGGGTCATGGCAGCCGCCATGAACATATATGGCAGTCGTTATTGGGAAAGTCAGTACCCTCTAATATCCTGACACTGGTCTAGCCTTAGGGGATTGTTAGCCTTTGGGTTGCGGAGGTCAGGTGGCAGCCGCTCCGTGTAAAAACTGATATACAGTCAAATCCAGTTAGACTAGAAAAGCCGACCCCAAGTGACTTGGGAATAATAAAGGCTAAGGGAGAAGGATAAATTTTGATTCGAACTTATAGATTTTTTATACAGTAGTAACTTGTTTCCATGTGATACGTGGGTCGTACGCACAGTAAGTGAAATCACACTCGATAATTTTGCCTTTGTACAGAAATATGGGTACTAAAATTTGGCAGCTGTCTACTTATTCAGATATGAATATTCAAGGAAATGTATAGTTGGAAACAGGTGTACGAGGTTGCTTTCAGTTGGTGAATAAGCTTTAAAGCTTTCTATTTTTAGACTAAGCCAATGTATGATGTTTTCCCGAAGATGTTGACCAAATAATGTTGATTTCTTAAAACCAGTGTGGAGGAATAATCCTGTTGCTAGGCTAGGAAATAGTGTCTGGCGGGTCAACTTTTATATATAACTAGCTGCCCAGACAGACTTTTGTAAAAAGTAATTTTTCTTTTTTTTATGTTAACTTTATCACTAAGGGGTATGAAAAGTAAATAGTAGCCGATTCTCAGACCTACTAAATATAGATATAAAATTTCATAAAAATCGGTCAAGCCGTTTCGGAGGAGTATGGTAACTAACATTGTGACAAGAGAATTTTATATATAAGATTATGTAGTTATTTGTCGTGAAAACTTCGTTAGCGCGATGCAGCGATTAGTGCAATTCGTATGTAACAGTGTGGTGTACAGGATTGCGTACAGTCATTGCGTATGTATGGAGGTTACCGCAAATGTTCATAAAGTTTTTCTTGTCTTCTCTGTGTGATTATCGACATCACAGTACTTGGCACAGCGTCATTGGTGAGGTTGACTTAAATGCGGCTTAGCTCAAGTACTCTATTGGCATCACAGCTTGTGGCATAGGATAATTTATATATTATGTTATGTATTACTAAAAATATAATAATATTTTATTTATAAAAATATATACTCAAGTAGCTCCTATTTTTAGCAGTTGTTTAACAATAACATGTTTTGATAACACCATTTAGTGTAATGATATGATTTTTATTCTGCTAATAATGTTAACAGTTTGCCTGATGGGAACTGATCGCCGATCGCCGTGGAAGTCTTTCAAACATGTGTTATTTTTAAGTACGATGGTACAAAATAGGCTATTTTGAATCTCGGTTTCAGACTTCACGATCGCATAGCGATCGGAAAACGATTACTGCCGCCACTGAGTAACGTGAAAGTAATTACTCTGCTTCGAATCATTGCGACCGCAGAACGGCCAGGATGCCACCAATCAGCTACCGCGGGCTACTTAGAGTCCGTTTCCACAAAATTGAAGTTAGACCTCGTTTTACGTATTTCCTGTAGTAGATTCGATGTACAAGTATAGTGTTTCTTTTTTTAATGATGTTAAGCAGTAGTTTGTCGCTGCCAAAATTTAATTTCTCTCTCTTTTCTCTTGAATTCCGAATAAAAATGATCTTTAGCCCTATCGTGACACTGTCTACCGAATGATGACGCAACATCGTCTCGGCGTTCGCGTGTAAGCACTGCAAAGATCAATCATCTTTTTAATTCAAAATGAAATAATCACGCCGTATATCCACAACAAATATACATATCTTCTATGATCCTAGAAGATATATTTGTCGTGGATATACGGCGTGCGTCTGGTTGAAAGTGACAATAATATAATTCAGCAAATGTTCGTAAAGAACCTCACAATGGACAGTTATGCTGCTGCCTGACCTCCATAACTCAAAATAATAACGATATTCGAATGTTAGAGCAGGTATTAGAGAGTACTGATTCTTGACATAGATTATAATCGACGTTCATTAGACATGGAACTTTACATCACTCGGATAGCATTGGTCAACATGTCATGGAACTAAGCTTTCTTTGATCTCTATTACTGTATTACTTGCACAGCCATATTCAGCAGTAAAAAATAAGGATTACTCCGAAATTTGACACAGTCAAAGTTTAATTGTCTTAAAACCTACAACGAATTTAACGAAAGACATAGTTACTACCTTAGCACACTTCTCCCACGCAAATTAATTAAATCATGAAGTTAAACGTGGGCTATCTTAATCTTGTGGATCGTTTGATTTAAACAGCGTCTACGTAGGCCTTTTCACTCGTCAATGCCTATCGCGTATAAGTACCTATAATTCGATACAACGAGTCGCTGTACTGAGCCGCAATCGGTAAAAATTTACGGTCGTCGGGAGCGCCAAATTAAGTCATTGTAAGTAGTACTTAAATTGATTAAATTTATTGTTAAAGACGTAGAAGTAGTTTTGCCTGATAATTAACTAACCTAACCAATTGTCGAAAACTATAAATACACGCGTTGGCATAACATAGGAGTTATAACAATAACTTCAAACATACCAGGGTATGCCTAAGCGTTCATAATCTCGCGTTGAGAAAAGACGTTATAAAGTAACAAAAATAACTTATTCTTCTGCTCTTAATAACACTGTGTAATTATGGAAAATACAATACTAATCGTTTTGACTTACGAATGGAACAATAATAATATACAACAAGTGACGAATGGCGTCTAGCCAGCGCCGTCGGTTCTAAAATCTAAATGTTATATTAGTAAACCCTGTGCAAATGTCACTTATTCACTTCGATTGTATAGAATATGTTTGTATAAATGTCACTTATTCACTTCGATTGTATAATATCACAAGCAAAACTAAAACATAGAGGTATTTAATAAAGCCAAGATTCTGATATACCTAAAACAGAAACAGGTGTGAGTCATAATAAATCCTAAATTGATGTACAAAATATAACGAAAGTATATCATGTTCATGAATTTGAACTTAGAATACAATGTTGTTCAATAATTTTCGTTTCCCTCAAGCAACATGCTCCAAGCAAAAATGCTTCAATAAAAACAGCGTTTTATTATGAATACCCCTTCTCAAATTACTTGTGGCTAAAGTAAGAACATTTTTCAGAAACTCAATTCTCTTGAAATACAATTGGGTGTCGACACGCTGTTCGAAAAGGTCCCTTTAATATTGATTACGTACCTTGAGGTGCCTGCATATATAAAATTCGTCCATTTCATTTAATGGGGTACCTTGGTAGGGTTACCATTTTAGTGAGATTTTGAAGGATGACCTGGAACTAATGGAACTACCTTGTTGAACCAGATTACTCAAGAATTACAAAAATGAAATGTTTTTCTAGGTGTTGTATTTTTGAGTTGAATAGTGTTATAAGATTCCAAAAATCTAGCGCTGTTAGCTAAGAGAACAGTTGTAGTTTTTGAAGCAGGCAGTAGTTTTTTTTTATGGTTGTTAATTACGTGTTTCTATTTGAATTAAGCAAATATCTTAAAACGTATTCTTCATGGTGACCCTACGTCTATCCTATTTAAGCCACCCGTACCTGGTGCTAAATGGGGCATGTTGGGAAAATACTGCCTTCGGTAAGTTCTGCTTCGATTGCTTGCGGTTCAATGTTCTTTAGATCTGACGAGAAGCTTTTACTATTTTTTTATAAAAGTCATCTCCCGCTCTAGGAAAAATTCCTGTGTCGCGGGGGACTTTACAAACACTCAACTCACTCAACGGACACAAACAACATCCACAACTGGAACAACCATTTGTGGATAACATAAATTTTTGTCCCGTGTGGGGTCGGTAATACCGCAGTCACAGATATAGATTTCAGGCGAGTCATATCCTAGAGTCGCTCAGTGCGACTATCTTCATCATCACGCAGGTCTGCTATTTCTGTTTCTCTTCCACTATTCTTGGTTTTATTTTTAAAGCACTCTCTTTTTAGCCTTTTTCACCTCTTTCAATTTTCCTTTTCTTTGCCTTGTATTTTTTCAGTTTTCATTTTCATTGTTACATTTGCTTCTCTTTTGTAACTTTTCATTCGTTTTGATTTGCTTCTTGTTTTGGTGGTTTTGTTTATCGAACCCACAATACTCGTCGCAATTGCAGTGGCGAGGCGACCACTTAAATCACAACTGTGCAGTCATTTTAGTGATGTTATAAATATGATACCATAAAAATATAAGAATTTTTTTTTTGGTAGACGTCGTGATGTATTTTTGAGCAAGGGTCTCGGTTTTGATTTAGTTAAAGTGTTTCTATTACAATCGTTGGAGTGTCTATTTCGACTTGGTCAATGTGTTTTCATTGATTCTGAAACATTTCTTCGACATTCGCTTCGCCGTTGATCGGTTCACCGACAGAACGATTCACTTTTCATTTTTTCTCCGACAGAACTTTTCAATGACGAACGATTCGCCGACAGAACGATTCACTTTTGAAAATTACATCGACAGAACCTTTCACCGGCGAGCGATTCGCCGACACAACGACACGTCAATACATGTATCGTACATGTTATGGTTATACATACGTTTTGTAAGGGGAACTGAAATATATTTGCAAATGAAAATAATTTTTATTATTAACAAATAGCTAACCAACATGATTAAAACCAAAACAAAAACATAACAAATCAACTATGATTAACAAAAACAATTATAAACTTCATAGGATACTTATTTTGTATTACATAAATGAGAAATATGAGCCCAGCCACTTAAGTAGGTTTTTATGTCCATATCATCCTTTTCTGACAAATGCTGAGTAATCCTCTCTTGATATTTTGATATGTTTCTCTTAAGCGTTGGCTCCGACGAATTAATGAGTTCGATAGTGCATTCTGTGTGCTTTTGTTCCTTCTGGAACTCTACTATTGTTTTGAAAATGTTCCATTTTTGCCGGCCTAATAAGGTATTCCACCTATTGTGCCACGACTCCAGCGCATTTTGTGATAATGGTACATGTGAAAGTTGGCTGTCGTGTACTGACCACATCCTTGGAGGAAATATTGGCGGACTTCGCTTTACTGTAATTTTGGAGCTAATGGATTTTTTAATTATCGCTGATCCACTGACATAATATTTTTCAAACCATCGCATCACTCTCTTAGCTTCATCAGGTATAATTTCGTTATTTATTATATCAAGTGCATCGGGAATTTCTATTGGCTCTAAAAATGCCAGTGCAGCAATATGTCTCATTTTGTGGGCAAATACTGGATCGCTGTTGTATTGTTTCGCGAGACCAGCCGATTGAATGTGACGCCATATGCTTTGGTTCAAATGAAAAAAACAAAGTTTATTTAAGCAGTCCGGGAACACCATTTTTATAGCTTTCATTGCTGCGCGTTCAAAATCGGTGAGGATTATTTGGGGGCACAAATCGATATTCAAGGTATTTAGTGTGTGTCGTTTTAATATTTCTAAAAATATTTCATAACATTTTACAGTTTTATGTGAAAGTAAACCATAAATTAAAGGAAGTACTTTATGCGTACCGTCCGGGATTCCGACTATTGCATGTATAGAATATATTTGTCGAAACGGGGTGGGGCAACAGTTAAATGTTCCATCCATCAGCCAATAATTTGCTTCACTTAAAAGTCTGCAATTCTCATTTGTGCCAAATACGATTACGGATTCTTCATTATAAGTGTAGTGACCGATAAGGAAGTTGACATCTTTGTTAATTTTGGTTAATTCATCGGGAATCACAACAGCATGTATATCTTTGGGAATACTTGGTAAATTCTTATTCCTTACCCGATGAACCATCATTCTCATGGCATCCTTAGTCGGCATGTAAGGAGCACTAATACTTGGTACATCTTGAATACACCGTTGAACAGTTTGTGAGGGTGCATCCATTGAATGGTGGGCTTTTTGTTTGATGTTAGCTTTTACAGTTAATTAAATATGCTTATCGGGATCCGGCAAATGAACATGTTTAAAATTTTTCGAAATAACAATATGAGAATTATTCGTAGACACTGTTGAAGTGATAGCAACATTGCACCGGGTAGAATATTTTCTCGTACACCGCCAGTAGAACTTCGTATTTCGTATTCTATTTAGATGATATGAATATCCTTCGTGAATCAATATATCTTTACCGCGTTTTGACTTTAACATTACACAATCACTCATTTTTTAACAAAAAATCTAAACCTTTTCATTAACACGTTGGAAATTAATTCCGGGCAGACATAACAACGTAATGAGGGACGTTGACAGGTAAAAAACTGAAGACTACCCTCATTTTCATATTTAATTGTTTTCGTTTAGAAATTAATATCAAGTATGTATGTCTATCATTACCTCAATAATACTAGCCTGCATTGTGCATTTAATTTAGAATTATATGCAATTAAATGATAAGCTAGCCGGAAATTATAAAATCCTTCGGAATGACTATGAGTGCAAAGTTTAATTTTATGTATTAGTATTATATTGTATTATTGATTGTATTTTGTGTGTATTTGTGTGTTTCTTTAAAACAATAAACGGAAACAGGTCTACATGTCGAATACCTATGTTTTATACCCAGGGGCAGATGAACAGTTGTGTCGGCGAATCGCTCGCCGGTGAAAGGTTCTGACGATGTAATTTTCAAAAGTGAATCGTTCTGTCGGCGAATCGTTCGTCATTGAAAAGTTCTGTCGGAGAAAAAATGAAAAGTGAATCGTTCTGTCGGTGAACCGATCAACGGCGAAGCGAATGTCGGAGAAATGTTTCAGAATCGTTTTCATTGCAATCGTTGGAGTCCTATCGGAGAGGGTAATGACTCCACCTTGTCAACGATTGTTTTACAAGGTATTGTTGCTTAGTAACGTTTAATGAAATATAGCAATACATTTATTATGTTAAGCTTATACACTTGTTGGCTAGTTCTTGTAAGCAATGTTAAATGCTAAGCGAGAATGTAAATTATAAACGAGGAAAATATCAAACCCAAATCAAACTTAAAGCTGCAACCTCAACAAATCATGTTGGCACTTAGCATCGACTAAAATGCAAATGAAACTACTCGTAAAATAGGACAATGAATAGCTTATTTGATAAAGCAACCGCACTGCAGACTATTGATGGTTTGTTTGAGTCTTTCTACATGGTTTAAGTTTTACCTCGTTTATATTTCACATACTTAAATAGTACGTACATCTCTTATAATTTTTTTATGTGCTCAATTATTTATACTATCTCGCCGTGATATAAGCAGCAATAAATGTTCTTTATCTTTTAAATGACGCAGGCTTATGAATTATTAAATAATAATTTAAAAGTAATTCAGTTTAACAGTGGTGTTATAGATTTAAAATTATGTTATAAGAGTGTTAAATAAACAACGCGATATAATACGTAAAAAGTGATTTAATTTCAGTATTTAGTTCTATTATTATTATTATTATTATTAATTTATTATTTCTAACTTATCTTGTTTGTATTAAACTATTGTGTTACAGCATACTAATAAATAATATCGTTCCATTATTTAAATTTAATACAAAAGAAATTACCTATTTGTAAAGATATACATAACTATAACAATATTATCATACAACGTAACATAAAATATTAATTTTCAATATTACCTTTTATTTAATAAATAAATTGAATATCTGTCGGACGGACAAATAAATTGTTTTTAGAACCGGCACGTCACGCGTCGCCGGCGCAAGGCTAGTCAGTCGTTTAACTTACTCCAAACGAGACGTTTAAATGCTAAGTGTACTTCAGCGTATACAACTACCCTCACTTGATAGTTATAATCGTGAAAAGACTACTGTATTGATCTATATTGTGATTTTTATTTTTTAATTTATTCCTTATCACTGCTAGTATTTTCTGTCATGTGCTGTACTAATTTTTTTATTTTCTGTGCAATAAACTGTTATAATTATGTGAAGCATACTTACCGTCTTTCACTGCACGCCTACAACGAGTCTCGCTAAGTCAGTCAACATTTCACACACTAAATAACGGCTAAATCGGCTAAAGCTTCACTCGTCTATAATTACTCTGAGCCAGTATTTTTCATAATTATTATGATTTATTATTTAAAGTGAAATGAAAGGGGCGATGTGTGACACCAGGGAATTATATTTTCGTTGAATCACGCCGTTTGAAATTTTGATGGGGTACAATAAGAACGTTCTTTTTTAACATGAACTGATATGATATTCTACCATAATAATATTCTACCACATACGCACAAAACCATCTAGCCAAAACTAAGCACAGCTTGTACTATGGGTTCTAGACAATGGATAAATTTCTTATTATACATAGAACTACCCAGACCAAGACAAACATCCATGTTCATGCACACAAATGTTTGACTTGTGCGGGAATCGAAACCGCGATCTCAGGCGTGGCAGTCAGTTACACTAACCACTACGCCATCGAGGCCGACAAATGCTGCAAAAGCCGAATGCTTGACACCTGTCACAAAGTTGGGCGAAAACGGTGTGATTTTGTAAAGTTCCACGGTCAATAACAGTATTTATTATCAAACCTGCGTATAAACTGTCCTACTGCTGGGCAAGGATCTCTTCTCAGCGTAAAATGTGTCAATGTCAGTACTCCGCCCTAATTCTACCGTTGCCATGTTCTATACTATATTTTTAAAAGTGGAACGTCTACAATTTACGGCTACAGCACACCCATCCAAGGCCGAACCGCACCTAAGATACTACGGTAATTGAATTTTTATTTACAATTACTGCAAAGCACTAATAAATAGATGATTTACATATAAATAAGGGGTAATGATAGCTGTGTTGTCGTGACAAGGGTCTATTAAATGTTATAGCAAGCTCCTTCGCCATAGATTTCCGTACAGGCGCTAATGAGCTTTTTGAATTTACGTTGTGGGTATTTTTTTTTCGTTTTGTTATCTTAATGGAGGTGGGAAATTGAGTGTGTTTGGTTTAGGCGAGGTGTTGCCTTGACGAAATGTGTTTCTTTAATGTCATTCGTTAAACTTAGTGCGGGCTAATGTCTTAGTTTGTTCATTTAGAGCACTTAATGTTTTATTTTGTTGATTTAGAGCACGTATTGATTTAGTTTTAAAATGAAACTACTTTATACGTATGTTATCGTATTGTTTATTTTAAAATACTCTTTTCCCTTAGCCTTTATTATTCCCAAGTCACTTGGGGTCGGCTTTTCTGGTCTAACCGGATTTTACTGGATATCAGTCTTCACATGGAGCGGCTGCCACCTGACCTCCGCAACCCGAAGGCTAACGATACCCTAAGGCTAGACCAGTGTCAGGATATTAGAGGGCACTGACTTTCCCAATAACGACTGCCATAGATGTTCATGGCAGCCGGGACCAACGGCTTAACGTGCTCTCCGAGGCACGGAGCAGGCGATAATTGTCAAGTTTATTTTAAAATACTATTATTAAATAATTTTGAAACTATTAAATTACTACTGTTATTACATTTTACTACTAATTAAGATATTAAAATGACACTACACAACAGCATGTCTGATAATTGGGTTATGTAACATATGAAATGCTGTAGAAATGAGAGCGCTGAGAAATATATATGGTGTGACTCTGAAAGATAGAATAAGGAATAGTGTGATTAGAGAGAGATGCGGCATGAAAGTGGATATAGTGACAAGAATAGAAAAGGGTATGTTAAGCTGGTTTGGGCATGTAGAAGGAATGGACGAGGAAAGACTGACTAAGAAAGTTTAGAAGGCTAGTGTGAATGGAACAGTCGCAAGAGGAAGACCTAGGCCAACGTTTCTTGATCAGATCGGAGGCGTTCTGGACAAAGGCCAGGATAAGAGCACCTTGAACCGACGGGCGTGTATGAGGAATGTGATGAAAGTGAATGAAGCCAGAGAAGTGTGTCAGGATCGTAGCAAATGGAAATCCGTAGTCTCTGCCTACCCGTCTGGGAAACATGCGTGAATCTATGTATGTATGTATGTAATAGTCCAACCTTTAATGACAATTTCAAATCTGTGACTGAAATTTCTCTATTAGTTCTAGTTAACACAATATGACACATGGATCTTTTTATAATAAAACACCAGTATATTTGAAGATTATCATATTTTACTTATTTCTTTTTTTTTGCCTTCCTTGCATTTGCATTTTTATTTCATTTGCAGAGAGTATATACTTAATTCAAATTATTCACACAAACACTTCTTGATGATGTCATATGAAATTATATTAAGAAAGCTTAATATTGTTCTAGTTATCAGCAAATTTAGTGGAAGCTACAACTCGGTAACAAGAGCTGTCACAAAAAAAATGATAGCATATTATGTAGAATCAGCGACGTCGAATTGCGCCGAGCGAAATGTGCCAAAACAGGCGGTCACAATTAAGTGAATAAAATCAACACTTTTTGTTTAATACAAATATAAAATATACATTTACCATAACAATGAATGTGTTTACAATTACTTCGTGTAAAAACTTAAATTAATTAATATTTTTGCCTACAAAATTACGTAAATTTGCACGAAAAATGCAAAAACGTAAGCTCGTGTTACGTGATTTTTAGATTATAACAGTAGAAATCTATCCTATTTTACAGCTTAAACGAAACATAAATATTTATATTACAGTTTGTCCGTCCCAAATATTTAAGTTATTGGTTGACAATAAAGATACATATTTATCAAAAAAGCACTTCAAATCCTCCATACAAGTTTACTATGGCAGCCGCGCGCCGATTTGAATATGC
Source organism: Catocala fraxini (assembly GCA_930367265.1). Taxonomy (NCBI): domain Eukaryota; kingdom Metazoa; phylum Arthropoda; class Insecta; order Lepidoptera; family Erebidae; genus Catocala; species Catocala fraxini. Next base: position 19,549,689 of record OV884045.1, read on the forward strand.
ACCGCACGAGCTCTGTCATTATCTGTCTTACGCTCGGCGCAGTCTTAATGGCTGCACGGAAGCCGTAGTGCTTTAGGTGATCGCCTTGCCATTACCACTGTGCTGAGTGTTGTGGGTTCAAAACCTACTCAGGAGACAACTTTATGTGATCCACGAATGGTTGTTCTCAGTCTGGATGTTCTTTGTTGCCCGTTATTTGGATGTCTGTAAAGTCCCCCGCGACACAGGCATTATTCCGAGTGAGGGAATTTTTGGCGGCAGTGGCGAGGCAACCAATTAAATCACTACGCCATCCGTGCAGTCTCCTATAAGGTCTTGGTTTCGAGAAAAGATGTATCGAGTATTTCTATCAATAAATTTTTAATAACAGCTCGAAGTTAGGAAGTTCTTGGTGTTCTACACCCCTGCCTCATGAAGTATATAGAGCCGAACTCTCTCCGGCCGTGTCGCATTGCCGTTCCATCGGACTATGAAGTTTAGGGAATAGAGAGTGCACCTCTGTTTGCGTACACTCGTAAGCAGTGTACTATATAATATATATGATCAATGAGAGGCATCAGAGGCGCTCATATCCAGTTGCACTCACTGATCGGTAAACGATTAGCGAGGTTAAGCAACGTTGGGTGCGGTCAGTCTATAGATGGGTGACCGCTTAGAGGTATTTCATCTGAGCGTCCCCATGCTTCAGAGGGCACGTAAAAAGTTAGTCTATAGATGGGTGACCGCTTAGAGGTATTTCATCTGAGCGTCTCCATGCTTCGGAGGGCACGTAAAAAGTTGGTCCCGGTTGTTGCCAAATTGACAGCAGTCGTTAAGCCATGACAGAGGCCTACGGGCGGCTTGAACAACTCTTGACAACAGGTTGGCCACTAACCACACGAAAAGAAAGAAAAAAAAGAATGATATGTAGCTATAAAACAATACTTATATGTTGAATTACAATAGTAATTTATATTTATGTAATGTACGATGTACGCAAGCGCGGTGCCTAGAGGTCTTTCTTCGTGTACCTATAGGCTGGGTTAGTGTTTAAAGATATCACCTGTCGCTGCCACTGCGCCGGGTGTAGTTGATTCGATACTCATACAAGACAAAAAATTGTGTAATCCACAAACAGTTCCGAGTCTGTTGTTCTTTGCGCCCTGTTACACGGCACCGTGACGAAGTGGTTTAAAAAAAAAACTGCCTAAATAAAGTTTATTAAACACTTGAAATATAATTCATTCATTCATAGATTCACGCCTGTTTCCCAGAGGGGTAGGCAGAGACTACGGATTTCCATTTGCTACGATCCTGACACACTTCTCTGGCTTCATTCACTCTCATCACATTCCTCTTACACGCCCGACGGTTCAAAGTGCTCTTAACCTGGCCTTTGTCCAGAACGCCTCCGATCTGATCAAGAAACGTTCGCCTAGGTCTTCCTCTTGCGACTGTTCCATTCACACTAGCCTTATAAACTTTCTTAGTCAGTCTTTCCTCGTCGTTGTTGGTCGTTGAAATATAAGATTGAAATAGTATAATGATATAGAAATGTATCTGGCACACTTAGGAATAGTAAGTTGCGTTTGCGACGGAGGATGTGCTTAGACTGGTATCGATTAGTACTGCGCTTAGAATGAAGGCAAAACTGCTGACACGGGGCTTTCAGGGTTTCTGTCGATTATAAGGGATTTTGGACTAAGTCAGGGAATTAGGGTACAATAGGGATTTGTAACAGCCCGTTGTTTGAATGTTTGGTAAATTCCCCGTGACACAAGAAATGCTCATTCTGCAGGTGAGGTATTTTAAAAAGAAAAAGCAGGCTTTGCATAACTTTTCGGTTTGCCGTCCCTACAAAATAGGAACGAATGGCGTACTTTAATGTCGGAGGCTAAGATCCACTTTGGATCGCGGCGCCAGCGAATTAAGTAAGAAAGTATGCTGTCCTTTGTACTCTGTATATCTCTCGCGCAAATACGACCAGTCTCAATTAACGATACCCGTCGTGATATTATAAAATTATTATAATAGTCATTCAAACTTTATGTGTCAAGCGGCAAACCGCGACGGTTTTAATGAAACTTAACATATTTTCGCAATTTATCTTTTTACGGAAGTAATAAAGAGTGGAAAATTAATTGACATAGTGCCAACGAGCGTGTAGAGTAGCTGTCTCCCACTATAGAATGTGTTATTGCGAATTTTCTACTTAATTACTTTTTTAATAACCGCCATGTAATGTACTGAATCACTATTAAATAACTCTGTTGGTTTTACTTGATTTAACGAGGTATTTCTTTTTTAATCAACTAATGTGGCAAACATGCACACGGCCCACCTGATGGTAAGTGTTCACCCTAGCCTATAGACGCCTGCAGTACCAGAGGCATCACTTGCGCGTCACCGACCCTTAAGGAAAGGAAGAAGAAAAAAAGGAAATGGGAAAGGGGAACGAGGGTGATTGGGCCTCCGGCACTCTCACTCACCGAACAAAACACAACAGTAGGAATACTGCTATTTCACGTCGATATTCTGTGAGAGGTAGTCCTTCCCCGGTCGAGCCGACCCATTCATGCTGAAATCAGCGAGGCTCTACTACTCTAAAGTATAATGGTAAAATCTTTTCATTTATGATTTTTAACGCCATCTCTGGGCCGCTGTGCTCATTTTATCCCACTCAGAAAGTTGCCAACTCTGATTTTTATTAACTACCATTTCAATAAAAGAGGTCTTATCTCAAGTCGTTGTCTAAGTTACGATTGCAGCATCTTACTTGCAGAATGATAAAATACAGCGAAATTTAAACTTTCAAGCTATTTACAAAGTACTGTGCTATAAGTTTTGCACTCGTGTTCTTCTCATAAAGGATTTACGTCCTGCAAGCTTGGACGTAACTTAGTAGATGTATAATTTGATTCTTATGTTCGACTTTTATGATTTCTCTGTATAAGAGATTTGACTTTGAAGTGTCAACACGAATGGACGAATTTTGAGACAGGTCTGTTGCAGTTTTGAATATGTAATGTAGTTCTTTGCGAATGTAGAGGTGTGAGACTATTTTATTAGTTATTTAGTCTTTATTTTTAGTAATTTTCGTGTTAGGTATAAAATTAACAGATAGAAACTTAACTACAGAATAATTATTAGCGGATAATACATATAAATATTTGCCCTGTGTGGGATTTGAACCGCCACTCAGCGGTGATCAAATGACCGTTTGCTGATTGCGCCATCCGTTCATATACATAATTATAAAGAAATATTAGATTATGCCCAGCTTCGCTTGCATAAATCTAGATTTTGTCACTAAATCGTACGCATAGACGTTGCCAGAGATACAGAAAAGTATATAGGGTATCATTCACCCAGAAAATAATACTGTTTCCGAGGGATCGTAATTTACGTTATGTACTTATGTCAAAGTCAAAGTCAAAAATCATTTAATTATTTAGGTCACAAAGTAACACTTATGAACGTCAAAGAGGTTAGCGAGTTTATTACATTAACTGAATTTAAATTTATGGTAGTTGCAAGGTTCAGGCAAAAGGTTGAGCCTATGAGAAGATACCTGCATGAAACTCAAGGCCACTCTTTTAAATCGCCATCAACTTATAATTTCAGTATTTTACAACTCATTTATGTACCAGGTGTTGCAGTCATTATGCCATATGACACTGTCCATATAAAACAAAATTCTAAAAATAAAGGAAATGTTAATAATGTTAGGTAGAAGCATTTCAGGTTTGAAATAATATTTATCTGTAGTCATTTGTAATAGACAGTAGTATGTCACCAGGACGCATACACTTACACTTTGTGGCATATGATATATGTATTCAATAAAATCTACATTAACTGTCAAAGTCTAGTAATACATAAAGATGCGTCTTTATGTAATTGTCTCTAGCTACGTCAGCTACGGGTGTGGCATGTCATCATCTCGTACCATAATACTAATTTAGTTGGGGTCTGCGCGGTATATCATGTTCTGCCAAATATCCTATTAATCATCCTCTCATGATTAATTGATTTACCATTAAATCGTTTTTTTACTTCCTATCCATCTTTGGCCTATCTCCAAAATTTTATCCATTTATACGCTATATTAAAAAAGACTTCCATACTGTGACTTAACCAACATTGAAACTTCAGTAAACTCACTAACTTATATACAGAGTGATTTTGAAATAGCGTAATTCCTTTTAACCACGCATTCTACTGGTGGTATAGAATAACCCTGACCAAATTTATATTTTTTTGGAAAATTAATGTACCTACCGTTTTTTTCCGTGAAATGGTTTCAGATAGATAGATATGTTAAACATCCGAAGCAATTTTATTTATTTAAGAAAAGAACATCTATGATTAATGCCGTAAATAATAACGGGCGGTCCTTCTTATTGCCCCTTATTAATTAAGACATCAGTTATTGATATGTTATTTTTTTAAATTACTAAGATATTAAGATTGTGTCCGGTGGTTAACATAATATGACTATCTGATACCATTACACGAAAAAAATTCGAACAATAATTTCTCCAAAAACATAAATCTAAAAAAACATATGTTCAGGTTTATTTTATAATGCGTGGTTAAAAGGAGTTACACGTAAAATCAAAATCAATATATCATCAAAATCACCCTGTATGTAGGTACCTTGACGTTCACAAGTGTTACTTTGTGACGTAAATTAATGTATGGTTTATTGACTGACAACGGACACAGAACACCAAGACCCCAAACAACTATTTGTGGACCGCACAAATCTTTGCTCCGTATAGGAATCGAATTTGATATCACCTTACCAGCTGTACCATGCATGCAGTCAGTATATTATATTCATATTCATAACAATTCACACACGTGCGTAGCATACATGTATTGTATATATACATATTTATTGCTTTTCCACACGCCTTAACACGTTCGCTTTTCGTGCGGCCATTATTTTATCACATAAAGGGCAACACAATCATCTAATTACGAACCATTATGATATAATAACGAACTCATAGCAATGTACTCTGTTCATTCTTTTAAACAACACATATTTCACGTTCAGCATTCATTCGCCGCAGACAAAGTGAGGCCAGTGGTTGCGTGCAAAGAAAAAACAATAATAAATTAACATTTAATCAGTTTTCATATAAACGAAACTATTTACGTTACAAATCACAGTTATTTTGCTTAAAATGCTAACGTAATCATATTCATAGCTTGCTGTATTCACGCACGCGTAATCGGCCCTTTCTTTTTTCAATTATGGAGGCAAAATTTGGAGTATTTAAATATCGACTGCTTTGTTCGTGCCGAGGTTTTGAGCTTATCTTTACGGTTGATCGTTAAGTCCGAGGTTTGATTCCCGGTTATGAATAATTTATGTTCATAAGTGTTACTTTGTGACTTAAATGAATAAATATATTTTGATTTTGATTTTACATACATATGACAGGTAGCTAAAGGAGTATGAAACCCACGTCAACTGTTTAGGGTCTCACGTAAGGGGCGGCGAACTTACTGTCATCTATTGGGCACAGATCCAAAGTTTGTTCTGTTACTAAGAATATGTTGAGAGAAAACTTCAATAATAATGTCTGATATTGCACTCTCTGGATCGATTTCCGGGGCAAAAGTTACTGAGTTTTGCTGCATCTTCATGCACAGCAGTCGTGTTCACTACTGCTGCACCGCTGAGGTACCTATACTTCTTCTCACTTAGCCTTTATTATTCACAAGTCACTTGGGGTCGGCTTTTCTAGTCTAACCGGATTTGACTGGATATAAGTTTTTACACGGAGCGGCTGCCACCTGACCTCCGCAACCCGAAGGCTAACGATACCCTAAAGCTAGACCAGTGTCAGGATATTAGAGGGTACTGACTTTCCCAATAACGACTGCCATAGATGTTCATGACAGCCGGACCGACGGCTTAACGTGCTCTCCGAGGCACGGAGCAGGCGATAATTGTCAATCGCTGAGGTACCTATACATAATACTTAAAATAAATACGGGTAGTCCATACAAATGTATTCCCTTTGTTGTATCTCTGAATAATGACATCAGAACTAAATATTTGGGATTTAATCTATATTTACCACTGCCACGTTCCTTTGTTCAGCTTCTTTTGCAATTGAATTATTATAACCACTGGGAACCGTAAAAAAATATCTCACCATTATGCAGTTGTATTTAAATAGGCAGCAAAGAAATTTACTGAAACTAAAAATTTAATAAAATCATACAGATAAAGGAAATCCTTCTGATATTGTTTATGGAATAAAATGATCAGCTTAATCTATATATTATATAAAACTCTTCTGTTACTGAGTGACTGACAGACAACACACAGCCGAAACTACTGAACGCAAGAAGCTGAAATTTGGCATGTATGTTCCTTGGAGAGTGTAGGGGAGCACTAAGAGAGGATTTTTGGAAATTCCACCCTGAAGGGGGTGAAAGGGGTGAAACCCGATATTCACACGGGAACGGGACTTACGCGGGTGAAACCGCGGGAAACTACTAGTTTTAGTATAAAATATTTATAGCTTCCTTATTTTGTAATCAATTTTGATACTGTTTGCGTAATCTTTGCTTGTGATTGCTATTTATTCGATATGTAAAATAATGAACTCAATCAGAGATGACAATCCTATTGTTTCGTACCCAGCGCGACGGCAATATATCTGATAAAATCTATTCTTTAAATTCCACAAATGGTTGTTCCGAGTCTGGGTGTTCTATGTGCCCGTTGTTTGAATGTTTGTAAAGTACCACGACACAGAAAGTACCGGTCCTTTTCCAGTGGCTTGCATACGAGCCGCTACATTTTGTACTTCTATTTACTAGCGGGTCGGATACGAGCCACCAAGTGCCACGTCATTTTAAACCTTATTTTACTAACCTTAACGCTTAGAACTGATTGTGTATCGGCTATAGATCGATTTTTTGGGTAAAGGACATATTGTAAAGTATTACGAAAATATAAACATGCTATAGGCTAGTGCGGGAATTGTCTTTTTTTAAAACAAAACAATTTACAAAATGTTTTGATGCTCGTAATTCCTTTTAGCTGTTATATATTTTTGCTTATCACGCATGTAAGCGATAGTAATATTTGAAACATTTATTTATATTCGTGGGACACCATTTTAAATACTTTAAATACGGCATGCGTTTTAGTTATTCTGTAATTTATAAATGGAGGGTACTTGGAGTTTTTACCCTAGTATTATATTTTTAGGTCGCACGGCATACAAGTTTACCTTTATCGAAATTTTCAATTACTGTAATCTTAAAAATGTATCTAATTATAAAAATGTAGACTTGGGTAAAATGTGGTATATTATTTAATTATAAGAGCCCCATTTAACGCATGCTGCACGGCCCCTTGCCGCTGCCACTACGCCGAGTGTTGTGGTTTCGAATCCCACACGGGACAAATATTTGTGTGACCTACAAATGGTTGTTCCGAGTTTGGGTATTCTTTGTCTCCATTATTTCAATGTCTGTAAAGTCCCCCGCGACACAGGAATTATTTCTAGTGCTAGAGTTGTCTTTTTATGAAAGAAAAAGAATATAGTCATCCATACTTTATCCACCAAAAGGTAGGGAGTAGCGCAACATACCAAAATTTCGCAACTCTCCTTTTAGTTAGAAAGAAGAAAAGAAGAAAGAAGAAGAAGAAAATACATTTATTTGCAGCAGATTATGCACTACATACATCAGAAAAAGTTAATTACAAAAAAAAAGAAAAAACAAATCTTACTGCAAATTGGTCGCAACTCAGCAAAATGCTAGTTTTGAAAAAACTAGCGCTGGTCTTCCGTTGCGACCATGCTTGGTTTTTATATAACTAATAAACTTAACACAACTAATACAACAATAATACAATAATAATACTAATAGCGATTACGGTAGCAATATGTTAACAATACCATATTTATTTTTGCACCCCAGTTAAATCAAACAATATCATTATCTCAAAAAAAAAAAAAAAAATATAAATATATATAAATAGACATTAATGTTAGCGACTGTAATTTCTCTACATGGTTATATAGCACTTGTATCATGCAGCTGTGTTTCCTGGCCTTTTTGGTGATCAAATAAATATTTCTTTAGTGTTGCCCTAAAACGTTGAACATGTTGCAGATTCCTAATCGGGGGTGGAATGTTGTTCCAACATTTAGTTGCAGCGTAACGGAAACTTCCCCTAAAAGCTTCAGATTTATGACGTTGTGTCGATAATTGCAATGCACATTGCCGTTTCCCATATGACTTTTGGCTTGAAACCTGTTTCAATTTTACATTCAAGTAATGAGGTTGTCTATGTTTAATGACTCCGAAAAGAAGACATGCTAGGTGAAGTTTGCGACGATGTTTCATTTTCAGAATCTTGTGTTTATTTAGAAAAGGAGTGACATGAGCTCTCAAAGGAATGTCAAAACAGAAGCGAGCACAGGCATTCTGAATACGCTGTATGACTTTTTGTGTTCTTGAAAGCAATCGTGGGCTATAAACTATGTCCATATAATTTAATTTAGATAAAATAAGTGATTCAGCTAGTTGGATACGTAGTTCTTCTTTCAAATATCGTCTTATCTTATAAAGTATTTTTAATTTGTAAAAACAGTTTCTGGTTGCATTTGCAACATGTTTTTCAAACCTGAGATCGGGATCCATGTGCAAGCCCAGATTACGTGCTCCAAAAACACGCTCGACAGTTTCACCCGCAATCATAACACTTATTGAGGGATTCAGAGATGCTACTTGGTGTTTACTTCCTAAAATAAGGTATTTTGTCTTGTTAGGGTTAAGCAATAGGCAATTATTTTCGGACCAACTGGATATACTTGTAAGATCCTCGTTAAGTCCGAGTATAGCATTATCAACTTCTGATGATTTGAAGGAAATATACAACTGTATATCATCGGCATATATGTGATATCTGCAATGTTTGATATGCATTTTTATATCAGCTGTATATAAAATAAATAGGATTGGCCCCAGAATGGACCCTTGGGGTACCCCCCTATTACATGACACTTTATCAGACACCAACGCCGATCCATTACCACTGCTCAACCTTACAAACTGGTGTCGATCACTAAGGTAGCTATTGAACCACTGCACGGTTGCCCGGTCAAAGCCATAGTAATTTAATTTAGACAGTAATAAGTTAATATTTAATGAGTCGAAAGCCCGTGAAAAATCCAATAAAACCAGTAGAGTACACATTCCTTCGTCTTGGGCACAAAGTACATTGTCAGTCACATCGAGCAACGCTGTCATTGTGCTTCGCCCCTTCCTAAAGCCCGACTGTACCTCTGGGAGAATGTTATTTTTTTCAAGGTAATTTGTTAACTGAAAACAGACAGCTTTTTCCAAAACCTTTGACAGGCATGGTAAAATACTAATTGGCCTTAAATCCTTTAATTCCACTGGATTTGAATGTTTAGGTAAAGGTCGTACAATTGAGACTTTCCAAAGTTTAGGAAATGTAGATGTGACAATTGATGTGTTAATAATACTGTTTATTACATCTATTGTGTGAGGAAGCGTCATTAAAAGCATGTTCAGATTGATTGCATCAGAGCCTTCTGCGTTCGACCTAAGATTAGTAATAATTTTGAATAGCTTGTCGTTACTAACTGGTTCCAGGTGAAAGACAGCGTTACTAAACTTTTGGAATTCGAATAATGTAAGTTGTGAGATGCATACATCTGAGCTACCTGGTATGTTTAAAAAGTGCTTGTTTATCGTATTGGGATCATTAAATGTCGGGGGTAGTTCAGTGTTATTCTTAGGCAATAAGGTACTCTTCAAATTTTTCCATAAGTGCTTCGGGTCATTTATTTTATTATTTATATTTTGTTTGAAATAAGCTGTTTTTTCGTGATAGGATGCCTGGTTTACCATAGATTTTAGACTTTTATAATACTCCCTTTTAGTCTCTGACTTAGTTTTATGATAATCCGCGGCAGCAGTTACTACGTAATCCCCTATCATGAGCCTAAGGATGGGTCTGATGGGATTGGCATATCCGAACCCTGAAGACTTCAGGCTTCATCCTCTGAAGTGTACGCTACGACTGATGCAGTACATTCATAGGGAGATAGCTCAGGGATAGATCTCGGGGCCGACACAAAAGATCCCACTGAGTCGAAGTGTCGCCGGTCTACACTGATTGGCCCCCGAAACAAGATAAGATAAGATAAGATCATGAGCCTATTGCCGTTTTAACTCTTTCGCTATTCTAGGATAGACACACATAGGAACCTGTTAAGGACACATATCCAAACTCTGAGCTGCTGCTTTGAATTTCTTGGCAAAACCCAAATAACATTTTGCTATAAGTACTGGAAAAGCAGTCGCATCGGCTGTGCCGTTAAGGTAGTAGTATATGAGCCTATTGCCAGGCACATTTCTAGATATAGACAATTTCAGAAATTTGTAAACAGAAAAAGCCGATAACATTTTGCGACCACGGATTCGGATTCAGGACCCCACGATCGCATGCAAACTAATGCCAAAAAACCAACCAGGAATCAGTAAAAGTTAAACAATACTAAAGTATTATTTTACATGAATGTTACAAGTCACCATCAGCGGCTGTTTTAAAGTTACCAAAGTTACTTTCGTTCTTTTTTAAAGACAACGCCAGCTCTAATAATAAATCTTATATCGCGGGGGTATAACAAACATTCAAACATAGGACACAAAGACCAACCAGACTAAAAACAAGAATTAGTGGATCACATAAATTTCGGATCCGTATGGGGAATAGCGTACTTTAATTTTGGAGACCAACATCCACTGTGGGACACTGAGCCATCGAAGCAAGTAATTGGGGATCGAACCCACAACACTTGGTAGCAATAGCAAGGCCCCTTACTCACTACGCCTTTCATGCAGTCGAAAGTGTCTCACGTGTAAACCTTCATACGTCACTTTATATGTAACATTGAATGAAATAATAATAAATTCAGTATGTACGTCGACACGCCGCCATGAAAAGCACACTCAATATGACATGTTTATTATTTCAGAACGTTTTGCCGAATATGATGTATTACAGTTCATTTAAGTTATAAAGGCTGCGGAGTTGAATGTAATTCAGTTCAATCATTGAGTTGGAGTTTATGGAATAAGTGGATAATATATTGAAAGTAATATAGCGTAAGGATATTATGTTGATTCCCGATGTATTACACAGACATAGCTTTTTATACTAACTACAATTTTATTGGAGTCTGCTGTCTAGACTGCATACGTTTAATGCCATCCAAAGAAGCCGAATCGCTGGGTTCAAGGCTCGGGTCGGTACGTGTAGTACCTAATACGATAATTAAGGATCTTTCTGACAGATTGTGTAGTAGTTCCATGTATGAAAAATGGCCATAAATAGCCGCTTAAGTTATTTAAGTTTATGTGATTATAATAATATAATAATAATAAATTTTATTGAGTTTCAGAACATGTACAGAAGTATTTTATCTTATTCTATGTTACATACTACTTAACAACAATTTCTGTTCTCTGAGCCCCACACTAGGATTCCCTGTGTCGTGGGGTCTCAGTCCCTTCCAAGTATAGCAAATAACAATAGTAAATAGTATTATTATATAATTATGGTAGTGCATATGCGTGTGCGTGAGTTTATATATGTGTTCTAGCGATTGTATCAGTGTGTGTGTGTGTGTGTGTGTGTGTGTGTGTGTGTGTGCGTGTGTGTGTGTGTGTGTGTGTGTGTGTGTGTGTGTGTGTGTGTACGTGTACGTGTACGTGTGTGTGTGTGTGTGTGGGTGAGTGTTCAAATTGATATCAGTAGTAGTTATAGTCCAGTTTGTAGCAATTGTTCAGTTTCAATATAATTTTTAGATAGTAACCATTTCACCACATAATTTTTGCACCTATTTCGAGTCATATCTACAATTTCTTTGTTGTTTGAGTACAGTTTAGTGTATAGATAGGGTCCAAGAAAGGCAAAAGATCTATATGCAAACGAGGATCGTACTCTTGGCCGATCCAGAAGTTTTGAATTGAAAGTTACATTTGTTTATTCTCTATGGAAATCAAAATTTCTAAAATAAAGATTTATTATTATTATTATTAATAATAAAAGCAGCGATAGCTCAGTGGGGAGACCAACAGACTGCGATGCAGAGGGTCTCGGGTTCGAACCCACGTCGCGCACCTCTGACTTTCGGAAGTTATATGACTTTTCGAAATTATGTGCGTATTGATTGACAATTATCGCCTGCTCTGTGCCTCCGAGAGCACGTTGAGCCGTCGGTCCCGGCTGCCATGAACATCTATGGCAGTCGTTAGTGGGAAAGTCAGTACCCTCTAATATCCTGACACTGGTCTAGTCTTAGGGTATCGTTAGCCTTCGGGTTGCGGAGGTCAGGTGGCAGCCGCTCTGTGTAAAAACTGATATCCAGTCAAATCCGGTTAGACCAGAAAAGCCAACCCCAAGTGACTTGGGAATAATAAAGGCTAAGAGAGAAGAAAATTAACTATGTTAGTAATATCCGCGGAAGCCACTGGTTTACAACTAGATCCCTTTGGTAGCTTAAAAATGCTACTCTATGGTCCATTTCTGTTCCCCTGACAACGTGTATGCGAAAATTCATGATGGTTAGTCAAGTAGTTAAGGCGCGTAACAAACAAACAAACAAGGGAAAATCTCACTTTTACATTTATAAAACTAGTTAGGATTCCATCGGAGATCAATACTCTATCCATAATTAGAGGAAATCTGCTGATATAAAAGAAAATCTGAACTATTTTCTACTTATTAACAGCTAACACAATAGGCGTATTGGGCGCAAGTCTTCCAGAATATGAGCCTGATCCAATAATAGGCCCTTTGTTCCACAAGTGTCTATCCAATTAAGAGAATTACTTTCAAAAGAACTTCACAATTAATTGGTGGTATCATAAAATTAATGGCTAAATCGCTAATCTATTGTTTTTCAGACAATTGTGGAAGTAATGGGGTATATTTTTTGAGGTATTAAGGAGCCATTCTTTGAGGATTTATAACCCGTTTCTTGGTGGCTGCTGTAAAGTTTATAAGTTGTACCATAATTTTAATGGGTATATACGCTGTATCTCAACTTAGACAAGGAAAACAGCTCGGTTGTGGAAGTACAATTTAGTTACTCATAGCTAGTTGCACTCACTGATCGGTAAACGATTAGCAAGGTTAAGCAACGTTGGGTGCGGTTAGTCTATAGATGAGTGACCGCTTAGTGGTATTTCATCTGAGCGTCTCCGTGCTTCGGAGGGCACGTAAAATGTCGGTCCCGGTTGTTGTCAAATTGACAGCAGTTGTTAAGCCATGTCAGAGGTCTACAGACGGCTTGAACAACTCTTGACAACAAGTTATAATAATAATATAATATATAATATTCTACAACATACACACAACACCATCTAGCCCAAACTAAGCAGAGCTTGTACTATGGGTACTAGACAATGGATAAACATACATATATACTTTTTTTTTGTAAATACATACATATTATACATAGAAACACCCAGACCAAGACAAACATCCATGTTCATGCACACAAATGTTTGACTTGTGCGGGGATCGAACCCGCGACCTCAGGCGTGGCAGTCGGTTACACTAACCACTACGCCATCGAGGCCGACAAAATTGGCCACTAACCACACGAAAAGAAGAGAAGAAGAAGATAAGGTTTATCTAGTATAGGCTAATCCTATGATGACACTTCCAGAGTCATTCGTAGAAGACTAATCAAAAGCAACCTTTACCACTTAGATAAGGAACAGCTCGCCTGGTGGAAGTACCATAATATTTAGGCTAGTCTAGTCTAGGCTGATCCTATGATGACACTTCCAGATACTTTCATAGATGACACAATAAGTAGAAAATAGTTCCGATTTTCTTTTATATCAGCAGGCCTCAATGGCGTAGTGGTTAGTGTAACCGACTGCGACGCCTGAGGTCGCAGGTTCGATTCCCGCACAAGTCAAACATTTTTGTGCATGAACATGGATGTTTGTCTTGGTCTGGGTGTTTCTATGTATAATATGAATGTATTTACAAAAAAAAAGTATATATGTATGTTTATCCATTGTCTAGTACCCATAGTACAAGCTCTGCTTAGTTTGGGCTAGATGGTGTTGTGTGTATGTGATAGAATATTAACTTATATATTATATATTTCCTTTAATTACGGATAAAGTATTGATCTTCGATGGAATTCTAACTAATATTATAAGTGCGAATGTCACTTAGTTTGTTTGTTTGTAACACTTTCACGCCTTTATTACTCGACCGATCATCATGTACTTTCGCACACACATTGTCAGGGGTACAGAAAAGGACGTACGATACCTTTTATCCAGAAAAATGTATTTATCTCGATGGGAGCTAGTAATTTTATATACCGACGCCGTAAAGCATCATTATTGTATCTCTAAAGAACAAATTAAAAGTTGTTGTATCGAAGCAAAACCCGTATTAAAACTAATTTTATTAAGGTTTATGTAATACTAGTGACCCACCTTGGCTTCGCACGGGTAGTATAAAACACCTTAACAAATAAATCACTTAAACCTTCCTTATAAATCACTCTGTCTTTTGGTGAAAACCGCATGAAAATCCGTTCAGTAGTTTTTGAGTTTATCGCGAACAGATAGACAGACGCGGCGGGGACTTTGTTTTATAATATGTAGTGACATATTGAACACATATTGAGCTACGACGTAAATGAGTGGTTGCGGAGAGACGACTGCCCCGGGGCGCTACTGCATACTTGCGCCTGACTATATAAAACTAATGCATCAGCAGTTGCTACAAGCCGATTACAGGTATCACGTCGGGTGCTAGATGATCACGTCGGAGGTCACCAATGTGGAGGAACAGGTTATGATGTCCCTTCAACATAAAGGGTGGATCCTCCGACCAGGCTGGGTTATCATGCCTGGCGGGCCGCGGCCTGACGGTTGATGTCGGGAGCTTGAATATATACTCAGTCGCAGTGTAAATGTTACTTGTGCGATTCAGGATTGTATGACGTCATTTTAAGCGCTAATTGTAAATAGCGCCATCCGTTGGATATAGGCGGAACTTCTTCGTTAGAGCGGAGTCGTCACAACGTAATGAGATTCAATCTGAGAAATGCTCATTTAAAAATAATAGACGCTTAGTTTTGAGACACTACAATTTTACACTTTAGCGTCGATACATACTAACAATACTTAAAGTTACAAGTATTAGTAATAAACACGTATAATTAAATACAAAACTTTGCAACTTATACTCGAAACATTAAAACTCCATAGCTTATATAATACTTGCGAGTACAACAGGGCCGCACTCAGGCGGTTCGTAATGGTGTTTAATAATTGCATTAAAAGTTTTTTAATGAACGAGAACCGCTGGCGAACAATGGGAGGGTGAACCAGCGTCAGATGCGAGGTCGCCGAAGATTAAAAGTTTCGCGAATCAGTGATTTAACAAGAGTTTTTCGAGGCTATTTGAACTTTTAGTAACATTCGGAATGTACGAAATTTTACGGTCATTACGGATTATCTTACTAGGCTATAGTTACGTAAGTACGAGTTTATTATTAAAGTTTATGGCTATGCCGTAATTTAGATGTTTTTACTGGGGAGATTTTGTTTGGTTATTCGATGAAAAGGTTTATTTTTCATGTAAAAGAACATCATAATATATATTATTTACCACTCCATTTTGGTGTGGGCAAATGTATATCATTGTCTTAAGAGCATTTACCCTTTGAGACTTGTCCCGCGTGGCAGCGTCATACAGAAATTACATATTTCAAGGATTTATAATTTAAAATTTATAAAGATTTTATTTTAAAAAAATAATAAAATTCCATCACATACACGCAACACCATCTAACCCAAACTAAGCAGAACTTGTACTATGGGTACTAGACAATGGATAAACATACTTATATACTTTTTTTTTGTAAATACATACATATTATACATAGAAACACCCGGACCAAGACAAACATCCATGTTCATGCACACAAATGTTTGACTTGTGCGGGAATCGAACCCGCGACCTCAGTCGTGGCAGTCGGTTACACTAACCACTACGCCATCGAGGCCGAATTGAAAAATTAATTTACTGTTGGATAGCCTATTTATCGAGGAAGGCTATATAACATCACGCTACGCCACACGGGAGCGGCGCTACTAGACAATGGATAAACATACATATACTTTTTTTTTGTAACCAGATAGGTACATATTATACATAGAAAATTAAAAATGTTTTAATTCACTAAATAAATAAAGATATAAGTGTTTCATAGAAGGCATGTTATTATATTTGTCATCCTCTTACTATGCATATGGCGCACCTAAAATTTTAGTTCCATTATTTACATACTTCAATTGGATCACGATCAAAAGATTAGTCACTTGTGAACTGAATTAAGAGTCCGGAGCTGCGCTATAATTAATTTAAAACACCATACTTGCGCTATTATGACACACAAACGCATACTTCTATTATAAAGAAAGGAGAAATTTCTATTCAACAAAGGGACACAGAAAGGGGTACTGTTGCCGACGATACCTCAATGGAGTGTATAAATGAGACTAGTGGACTGTTGTTTGAAATGTATAATAATTTATAAAATTAATTACAATATTTGAATTAGTATGAGCACGTAAAACCAATGGTATAAAATGATGCGCGAGCGCGGCCGTGTGCGATCGTGTCTGTGGCTGACTGCTGGTGCCGGCGGGCGGGCGCCGATGGCTGGAGTGGGGCGATGCGGCGATGACTTAGAAGTCCCGTTAGCTCTGATCAGCTGTTAGGCGCGGCAGGTGCATGTCGAGTACTCGACAGGTACCTTTCATCCCGAAAAAAATACTGTTTCCTAAAGAGTAAAGTCACTTAAAAGCTAGTATACATGCATTATGATTATATTGTCTTAAAATGTGTTCGATATATAAGACATCTTCCAGATTCTGTGCTATAGGCTAGAATTATCGAACATAGAGCAGTGTTATTTTTCGTTTAAGTCATGTTCTAAATTATAGCACTGTTGTAGGCTAGGAGGGCAGGCAGCTTTCCCTGAGGCAGTTTTAAATCTTCTTTGTTTTAAATCTATTACGTGACTGTACCGAAAATGTCCCTTTAGTCTTAAAGACAACTCGTCATTTTCAAGGGTGCGCATTTCGCCTGATGACCCGTCCTAGATTCGTCCTAGACGAGACCAATTAAAATTGTACATTCATAATCTTAGGTTTTGTTTCTTTTATTTTTGTCTGAACGAAACTCTCTGTTCATTAAAGTTGGGTACTCAGAGTTGAAATAACATATACCTACCTAATTACTAATGTAAACTGTAAAAGCTGATAAAGGTTTTAAGAGTAGGCTGAAGGTAAAAATATAGGTTCAAGTAATGTTAGTTCGACCCTTTTTTATTCAGTGATGTGGAATACGCTGGCCTGTTTGATTTCTGAATGCTTTTGCTTACGGTGTATCGAAAAGTACATAAAGCTGATGGTAATGCGTCTGATCTGTTTTTGGTAATATTAAAATCCTATCGGACTATGAGAATCACCTTATCGCTAAGAGCTCTTACAGACAATCGTGAAGTGAACAGTTACGGTCAGAGTAAAAGATCCCACTGGGTCGAAGTGTCGCCGGTCTGCACTGAACGGCCCCCATATAAGATACATAGAGGCAGGCAGAGTAAACAGAAAGTACATTTGTAATACTGAGTATACTGGATGGCGTAGTGGTTTAAGTGTTTGCCTTGCCACTGCCATTGCGCCATTAAGGAGTGTTGAGGGTTCGAATCCCGCACGGGACAAAACTTTGTGTGTTTCATAAATGGTTGTTCTGAATCTGGGTGATCTTTGAGTCCGTTGTTTGAATGTTTGTAAAGTCTCCCGCGATACAGGAATGATTCCAAGGGTGGGAGCTGTTTATTTTTTAAAAAGGAACAAAATTATTTTTGCTTACACAAGTGTATCTTCTATCTCTGTAACTCACGTTGTCTGATAGGACGGTAAACCGACACGATCTATGAAAAATCAAGTGCAAGCCCAACAGCTTTATGTGTTTCCCGCACGGAGGTTTCCACACTAACTCCGAATTACTACTAAACTTTTTCAGAACAAAAATAACAATAATAATAATAAATACCTATTTATCTATCACGAACTCTCTGATCTGCTTGTCTCTTTTGAACGCGTTAATTGCGTCATCTCAACGTTAACTTCCAACTCCGGATCGCTATAGAGAAATTCTTGACCAAAACCGCTGAACTACCGAAGCAAATAATAAAAAAGAACTATGGCTACTAAAGATTCCTTTACCGAAAACCGACCGATGTTCCACCGAAGTTGTTAAAAATATAGACCCGATATCACAAAGAATCTGGTTTTCGTCGGTCTACTCGCCTAATTAACGTATCTATATTTACTTATATCAATGTTTACTTCGTAACTCCGGATTGCTACTAAGAATTTCCAGACTATAAACCGTCCGCTGTTCCACCGAAGCAGTTAATAATAAAGACCTATCTTATCTAACACGAGGTCTCTGGTCTTTTGTAGGTCAACTCGTCTTTTTTGCACGCAATTAACTCATCTCGTCCAGTGTTCTATTCTAATTAAACACATTCGCAGTCCCAGCGCTTGTAAACACCATTTACTATTAACGTCCTGTTCCGTGGCGCCTTAATTACAAGCAAACTTGATGGAAATTATTCAGTTTTTAATTATAATACTGGATTAAGGAAACGGGAGCGTGATGACGTCACTGCGGGTCACAGTAATCATATTGCGCAAGGTGTGCTTTTTCATGGGTAGCCATTTTTAATAAGTGTGAGTTTATACAATGATTGGCAATATGTCTGTAAGGATTTAATGGTTGTCTTGCCACTGCTACTGCTGCTGTCGAGTATTGTGGGTTCGATCCTCAGCTTATGTGTGGTCCACAAGCAATTGTTATGAGCCTGGGGGAACTATGTGTCAGTCATTTGAATTTCGAGATTAGTCCCCGGTAAGGCAGAAAGTATTCCCAGGGTTGGAGTAGGCTTTTATAGAAAAAAGGTGGACCTGGCTTGGTTCTATGGATCTTAGATCTCATTACGATTTAATCACAAAAGCAAGGGCGTACAAAACATTGTATGAAGCACAGGTATAGAAAAAAAAAACTGTATCTGCAAATTATTTGACCACCAAAAAAAGATTAAAATATACTTATCGTATGTGATTATTCAATACTTTAACTCATCAAGAGAAATGCAGTAACAGAATTATGACTTATGTCTTTAGAGTCATAAGTCATCATTCTATTACTGTGTAGGAGCACCTTCTCTTCTTTCTCTTCTTTATAAGCATCCGGCCCTAAGGCCAAATGCCTCTACAAGGTGCTACTACGGACAAGCCAGCAAACTTTTCCGTTACCAAATGTTACTCGGCTGCGGATTCTGCCGAATAGTTATTTCCTTATAATTTGCCTCAATATCACATTAGTGAAAGCTTCGCAGAGCAATTTTCCGCTGCACCACATGGGAATAGAGCCATTCCCATATGACGTCATACTCACAAAGCATGTCATAAGCCATGCATGTTTCTTCGCCGTTAAACCGAGCGAGCCATAACTAATTTTCTAGTTTTTCTTTCGCTCATCTGCCCAACTTTATAAAGAATTCCATTAGCAGCAGAAAATTTGAGCTACACATATAAAGAAAATTCGCTGTTTGCTTTGTATGTGCATAGGATTTATAATTTAAATCTAGAGTCCTGAAATGGCAGTTTTAAGTATAGAGGCCACGAGAGAAGCGATAATGGGGTAGAAAAACGAAATGCGTCATAGTTAAATTACTGTTACTGAATTACCCAATCAATTACTTTTATGTAGGTTCGTAAAGATATTATTTTAGAAAGACATCTCTATGATTTTCAATAATGCTTGTGCACGAACAAGGCACTGGTTTTTGATAACCCAGAGTGTATATTTATGTATGTGTAATTATACATTTGTTTTTAAGCAATACAAAGAGCAGACCAAAACTAGGACCTTTTCTCTCCATCCACACTCTCCATCTTGCCTGCGCACATACTTCTAAGGGAAAATAGTATTATTTTAATAATATAATTCACATTTTAACACTAGATGGCATTACAACTGATGGTGAATCGCTCTAATGTAATTGTCCGCCTTTTAAGACTAATTTTGTTGTGCTAATTGCTGTGGAAAGGTAATTTGTTTAATTAAGCGTCTCCCTGGTATACATACAAGGTTTACCACATAATATTTGATTCCTTCACCATAACGAGGCCGAACATTTTTACAAACCAGTTTGCGTAGCGCGTGCATAAACTCCCATCCACACTCACGCACTTACCTGCGACAAAGGCAAACTGGATTATGAGTCCAGTTTGCGCAGGTAATCGCGTGTTCTCATTTACCTGCAATCATACTTATGTACATATGTACGCAAGTAAGACAGAGTGTGTAGACGGAGCTTAAGGATTTTATGCAAAAACTTTACTATAGGATGCCTCATGTTTTATAAACTTATGACAGGTGTTAGAAAACTTATGCCGTATTTTATGCCTCAGATATTTCACACAGAAGCCTCTAAGGGATCGACTTCGTGTTACGCTTAATTTCCTTAAAGTCCTGCTGATTTCCCGTCCAGGAAATTGTGTAAAATATTGTATTGGATTATCGGTTAATGAATCTTGGCGCCAAACCTTCAAATTGCCTTACGACAGATATTGAAATACATCCAATTTTCAGCCAATTTCGTCTTCCATAATCCTTTGAATCTCCCTCCTCTGGGACGTCGGTGAGTTCAATCTGATAGGCTTAATACTAGTGTTTCGTATTGATAAGTAAATCTATAAGCTAAGTTTAAGGAGATTGCGAGATTGTATAGTAATTTGTTTCTTATTTGGTAAATAAATAAATCATAATAGCTCATTTAGACCGAATATCGTCTTAAAACTGTAAACATTTTCAGACTATATTCAGTTTCTCATAAAAAGATATGACAAACATGAAAGAAAATATATAAAAATAGGTATCTATTATTAATAACTAAAAATTATTATTAAAAGGACCACTCTCGCATTAGGAGTAATTTCTGTATCGCAAGGGACTTTATAAACACGCAAACAAGCTTTTGCTTATTCAATTATCCAACTGAGAAAAAGATGCGCTATATGGTATAATATTTTAGACATTTATCGCGAGAGAACTTGAGAAATAAGAATTGATTGGGTAATCTATTGCCATCTCAATGGTACGAAACCAACGACGTCGAATTTCTTTTTCTACAACCAGTTAAAAGCTTGCTTGTACGCACGAATGATCGTGTGTTCTAGGGTTTTATACATGGCTCGTTAATCTGTATATATTTATTATATATAATCTTAGCAGACGTCTGACCTTGGTATCGTGCAATTCGATGATTTACTTACTACATTTTTATTTAAACAGTTAGATTAAACTACGGACTACAATCATGCCTTGTCTTGATTATTAATGTACATGTAAGTGGATGCTCCTATTTACCATACTGCTGTTTTAGAGGCTACCATAAAATTTTATTAAATGCTTGAGTATGTTCAGTAATAGTTCATGGAGAAATGGTTGCAGCACCTTACAGCTCTTATGATTTGTAAACAAAAACATGACGATTCAAAAGAGTGACCATGAGTTTCTTGCCCGTTCTTCTCATGAACCCTACACCCTTGCTTTGCTGAACGTGGCAGTAAATGTAAATTCGCAGAAAAAAATTGTGTAAATTTGACATTCATTATTAATTTTAAACGCACGTATTTCTATATACACACACACACACACACACACACACCCACACACACACACACATACACACACACAATGACCTACAGCTGTCATCTATCCATGTTGCCAATATAAGATACACTATATTGATAAATAAAATGTATTAAGTACGAGAGCCCTGGTACCCATACCACAAGTTCAATCTTAGCTTGGGTACCAGTGTTTAACAAGTGGACTGTAAAATTATTTGTTTACTTATATGTGTTCAAATGACTGTATCTTTTAATGCCAATAAACGTTATTATTATTATTATTATTATTATTCATAAGTGTTACCTTGTAACCTAATCTGAATAAATTTATTTTGTTTTTTTTTTGATTTCCTGAGTTTGTCGACGTCATAAAAATGCGTCTCGGCTAAGTCTTGCCATGCGTTTCATTAAACGCAGTGCAAGACTTAGCCCAGACGCTTGTTTTGATGCAGTCTTTGCATATTTATTATTGTATTACTTTCAAGATTACTAAAAGTAGTTGAGTCCTCGTATTTTTGAGAATCTCAGGCTAAAATTGGAAGGCACTCAAATTATTAAAATTTTACCTAAATGTATCGGCAACATTTTTACAAAATATAATATGCATACATTACTCTAAGCTTTGATCAGTTTTTTAAGTAGATACTTATTATCCTTTATAATATTATAAATTCGAAAGTAACTCTGTCTGTTACCTATTCACGGCTAAACCACTCAACCGATTTGGATGGAATTTGATACAGACGTAGTTTAAACCTGGGAAAGGACATAGACTTTTTATTGATGTAGGTAACTACCACGCGGGCGGAGTCGCGCGTAAAAGCTAGTTACATAATTATAATTATACAAAATGGAACACTCCTCAACATGGATGTATCGTTATGATATATTTATTCACTGTTGAAGCAAATTGAGCATAAAAAGTAATTAACTATTTATGCTCACAGAACTTCGAAAAGTTAGAGATGTATGTCAGTAATCGCACTCGAAACTCGACTATATTATCTTTGCTCTTGAGTGTAATAATCTATACTAATATTATAAAGCTGAAGAGTTTGTTTGTTTATTTGGTTGAATGCGCTAATCTCAGAAACTAGAGGTTCTAATTGGGCTATCCAACACGAAAATTCTTTTAGTGTTGGATAGCCCATTTATCGAGAAAGGCGACGTAAGATCATGCTACGACCAATAGGAGTGGAGCATCAATGAAAAATGTTGCAAAAACGGGGAAAATTCTCTTATGTGAAGCAGACGAAGTTGCACGGGTCAGCTAGTTACATATAATTATAGTAACAAGCCCATATCCCCGAAGGGGTAAGCAGAGGTGTATTTCACACCCCCTAATATCGCCAGCCGGCCTATTGTCGTTTACTGGACAGAGACTCGGCCTCCTAACAGCTACAGAGGATTTCTAAACAGAAAAGCTCCATAAAATTTTGCCCGACTCGGTAATCGGACCCTGGACCTAATCTAAAGCAGTCGTATTCACTACCACTGCCAAGACAACATTAATAAAATGTTGTAGTAAAAGTAATTGATTCATATCTGTCTCGCCACTAATTAGGTATTTATATTTTGTTCCAGGTCTATTTGGATATCACTGAATAGCAGTGTACTACAGAATTACCAAGTAAGTGATATTCATTTATGTATTTTTTTATAAACTTGTTAATTACTATTTGCCTTTGCAAAACGGTTTCATTATTAAGAGAGATTAGTAAGAGAAGCGTTGAAATAGCAAGCACAACTGAATAACGTTCTTAAGTAATAGGTTTACTGGTTATTCTAAGATTAACAAGGTGGAAAGTTATGATTGCGCCGTTTCTGTACAGATTAGTTAGAAGTTGACTATGTTAGAACTTGGTTGGGTTGCTATCTATTTTTCAAGATTAAAGCTAGTCCAGATTATGCAGGTAAACAGAGTTATTCAAATCCACATCTAAATGTACGGAAGATTTAGATACGGTATCATAATACTAATTTAAAAGGTACAAGTTATAAGTTATATTATATTATATGATATAATATATAATAGGTTGTAGACTTAATTATTACTATGTATCTTATGTGGGGGCCAGTCAGTGCAGACCGGCGACACTTCGACCCAGTGGGATCTTTTGTGTCGACACTCTCCCAATAACGACTGCCATAGATGTTCATGGCAGCCGGGACCGACGCCTTAACGTGCTTTCCGAGGCACGGAGCAGGCGATAATTGTCAATATATGCACATAATTTCGAAATGTCATATATGTATATTCCGAAAGTCAGAGGTGCGCGACGTGGGTTCGAACCGAGACCCTCTGCATTGCAGTCTGTTGGTCTCCTCGCTGAGCTATCGCTGCTTATCAATAAAATTAAAAAATAAAATAAATTAAAATTATAATTAATTTTTACTATACTTGACTATCGCAAATATTATGTATTTGCAGTTACATGATCCAATATAAAAAAGTTTTTTTTTAATCCACCTGTATATAATTAAGATAGATTATTTATTAATAAATATGATATATTGACGACTCGATGGCGTAGTGGTTAGTGTAACTGACTGCCACGCCTGAGGTCGCGGGTTCCTTTCCCGCACAAGTCAAACATTTGTGTGCATGAACATAGATGTTTGTCTTGGTCTGGGTGTTTCTATATATAATATGTATGTAGGTATTTACAAAAAAAAAGTATATATGTATGTTTATCCATTGTCTAGTATCCGTAGCACAAGCTCTGCTTAGTTTGAGCTAGATGGTGTTGCATGTATGTGATAGAATATAATTAGGAAAAGAAAAAAAATATATATATATATATAAATATATTCCACAGCTAAAATACTTTTCCTTTTTTTTAATTTAAGCCTATGTAGCAGTGGTGTTGATAAATACTCAAACAACGGACAGAAATAACATCCAGACACGGCACAACTATTTTTAGACCACAGAATTTTTTGTCCTATGTCGACTCCTCAACATTCGGCGAAGTGGAAATGGCGTAGCAGTCCTTTATACCACTTAAAATAAACTACAATTATATAATAGACTCAATTTTTTATACTATTGTAATACTAATGTACTTTTTTTTTACAAGAAAAAAACGTATATAATATGTATGTTTATCCATTGTCTAGTACCCATAGTACAAGCTCTGCTTACTTTAGGCTAGATGGTGTTGTGTGTGTGGTAGAATATTATTATTATCACCATTATTCATCATTAATCAATAAAAATTACATTCATAAATATATTTATAAAAAAAATAATTAAAATATATAAATTATGGAGACCCACCGGCACCGAGACAAGGTCCAAGCTGTCGGTGGTTAGGGGTCCAGAGAGAGGAACCTCCTCACTATGCGTGCCGTATCAAGGAGGACCGCCTTCTGCATCTGACCCTTGACCCAGGCACCTAACGCGAGCTTCTTAAGATGTTGGTCGATTCTCTTGGCTATTAGAACGTTCACCGTTATTATTATTATTAATTAATTAATCGATAATAAGTACTCGATCTTGCATGCCTAATGGTGGAATGTGGAGAACCTATAAATGTATTAGCCGTAACATCTGCAAATGTATACCCATATTCGCAAATGAATAAATGAATTATAATCTATACTAATAATAATATTATAAAGCGCAAAAATTAGATTTTTGGTTTATAAGGATTTATCTCAAAAACTACTCTACCGATTTAAAATTCTTTCATCATTAGAAAGTTGTATTATCACCGAGTAACAGTGGCTATACAGGGTGTCCCAGAAGATGTAAATCAAATTGTAACGGGAGATTCCTTAAGTAAAGACCTTTCAAATGTCCTAAATAAAAAGATTTAAATATTATGTTGTGTTGTTAGTCAAAGGTACAAGATTTTATTTGGTGCAAAAAAATACACCAAAATAATGATGCTATTTCAAAAAAGTCAATTTAAAAAAAGATCGTCTGTAATTTGACGTATTAATCCTTTACAAATAATAATAGTGAAAAATTAAAATTAGTCATAAACGAAGCACCTGTAGTTAAAAGTCTAAAAAGGCGATTTTTTTTTAAATTTTTATTTTTATATTTTTTTTAATTTTAGCGCATTTGAACGGTCCTTACCTAAGGAATCTCTCGTTACAATTTGATTCACATCTTCTGAGACACCCTGTATTTTATTATTTTAAAAAGTATTGCTACTATCATAACCTACTGTTACGCGAGCAAAGCCGCGGGCAAAAGCTAGTCGCTAAATAAACTAGCAATTACCTAAAATATGCACAGAATTATAAAGACGCCATATTTGATTACGGAACTCCAAAAAGATACTCGTAAAAAATAATAACTTTGAAACTTAGTTCAAAGTTACCATTATTGCTTAGCATGATTCTATTTGATATACGCCGAACATATTTCAAATCCAGTTTCGTGGCCAGACTCGTAAAGGGGCCCGTGCCATTAGCAGATTTCAGTTATATTAAGAGTTTCTTTAAAAGGCTGCATCTGAGAGGTTCTTAAGATAATCACTCGACGCTTTGTAGAGTTTATTTTTGAGGAAATCTCCGTGAAATAACGTGTTTGGGAAACACGAATAGGTTTTTAATCGACTGTAATTTGTGTGAAGTTGTAAAGCGATTAAAGGTTCTTGAGAAAGTCTATTACGCGATTCGCTGTTCACTGATTTTGCTTAAAGAACTTTATTTGCTCTGTGAAATAGACGTGCTATTACTTTAGGGATTTGAATCTTAATATTGTATTGGATACGTCTTCATTTCCAATGTGGACTGTTTCGTTGGTTTCGTGTCATGATTTTGCGTTCACATTTGGAGCTGATCGTGAGGAAGTCCTTGCGATGCAGCTCCAAATATGGTTTGGTGGTGTGTGCTACTGGTTAAGCAAAGTGTTGTTATAAGACCAGCTTGATACTTAACGGTTACTGTAACCAATGATGGTTAACAATACCAGAGGTAATGCTAGCGGCTTACCGATCCCCAACCCAATAAAAGGAATGAAAGGAAAAAAATCGGCAAGATAGGAATCTGTAGCTTTTAAATATGGTTTAGTGGCTTAAGCCCGCTATTGCTACTGTACCAAGTGTTGTAGCTCGATCCGCACACAGGACAATAATTTGTGAGATCCTCAAATGACTTATGCGATTTTTCTTTTTTGGGTGTTATTTGTGTCATTTGTTTGAATATTTGTAAAGTCCTCGACTCAGGCATTTAATATAGGGCAAGAAATGTATTTTAAGAAAATTGACTAACAATAAATATGTAAATAAACTTTTATAATCTGGGTAAAACTGAGTAATAGTATTGTTACTTTTACACTGGTTGCCTGAAAAGTGGACCACCACTGAGAGATGAACCGGCCAATGCCGGCCAATGATATATATATATTTTTTCCATCAAATGATTTGTAATAACAATCTCCATAACTAAAGAACTTATTTTTGTCTTCTCTATTTGTAAACTTAAGTCAGAAGACTGTGAACAACTGGGAATACTTGGACTTAGTAAGACTTAACCACATGAAAAGAAGTCGTCTGTTTGGATGTAGGAACGAATTTCTCGGCTTTTCTTTATCGATATATAGAATTTTCTTTTTGTATAAAAGTGGTTATGACATATATTTTGCCCTCAATATTATAAAACTTGAATAAAATATTAAATTATAAGCTCTACTCATATCACTGTAACTGAATTAAAATAATTTTATTCGAATTTGAATGTACAGTTATTTAATCTCTATACTAACAGCCCGAAGTATCTTACTAACCTGTAATCGAATCTGCAATACTCGGTGCTTGACTAACAGTATGTATGTATGTATGTATGTATGTATGTATGTATGTATCTTATGTGGGAGCCAGTCAGTGCAGACCGGCGACACTTCGACCCAGTGGTATCTTTTGTGTCGACACTCTCCCAATAACGACTGCCATAGATGTTCATGGCTGCCGGGACCGACGGCTTAACGTGCTCTCCGAGGCACGGAGCACGCGATAATTGTCAATCAATACGCACATAATTTCGAAAAGTCATATAACTTCCGCAAGTCAGAGCTGCGCGACGTGGGTTCGACCCGAGACCCTCTGCATTGCAGTCTGTTGGTCTCCCTACTGAGCTATCACTGCTCTGACTAACAGTATACTGACAATGTCAACCACTGCACCATGTAATTACTAAAAGTACTCTCTTAATTATCAACATGAAACTTAGTGACAGCTTTAATGCTAAGCAAAGATGTACTAGAAATTTTCCCCAAGAGAAAACTATAGGGAACATTATAGTTTTTTATAATGTTCAGCGTATATTACATACAAGACAAGTACAGCCTCAAGGGCATGTTAATATATAAATTGCCTCACATTTCAAGTAAAATATAGTTAAGCACACACGGTTATAATGGACGACGTTAAAAATAACTCGGCTCGGAGGTGAGTAAACCACCTAAGTAAATCTATGCTTTACTACCTTCATACCTGACGCATGAATACATTAAGTGCCTTCTGATTGGATTGTTTGAGTTATTTTACATTTGCTTACGTGGTTTTAGTTGTGGGTTTGTAGCTCAATGGCGAGTAGATTTAAGCAAAATGTGCAAATGTGTGGACTGATAAAGGCTGACTTTAGAAACACTACTAATACCAAAGGTATATACAGAAGCTTAATATAACCACATTGCACCGGCCATATCCCAGCGGCCATACTACGACTGTTGTGCATGAAGGGAAGATGACTGCACTGGTTAGCGTAGTGGTGTAGGTGGTCGCCATTTGTGGATCACACAAATGTTTGTCCCGTGTGGGGTTCAAACCCCACACCTGATAAACATTTCTGTGATCCACAAATGGAAGTTCCAGTCTGGATGTTCTTTGTGACCGTTGTTTGAATGTTTGTAAACATCCATGTTACCCCTGCGTTACAGGAATCATTCCTAGTGCGGGAGTTGTCTTACATACATAGATTCACGCCTGTTTCCCAGAGGGGTAGGCAGAGACTACGAATTTCCATTTGCTACGATCCTGACACACTTCTCTGGCTTCATTCACTTTCATCACGTTCCTAATACAAATGGAGTTGTCTTAACTATAAAGAAAAAAGAAATTTTGTGTTTAATTCCCGGGTCGTAAGTGGTTAGTGATAATTTTATTCTGTCATGAAAAGAAGGTTTTTAGTAGCAGTACAGAGTCTTGTAGACTTCTGTGCCCTGTAGACGTCAGTAGACTCACCCTCTATTATATTGCATCTAAAACTGTAGCTGGCCAAATGTGGCTGCCCTGTCAAAGATATAAGAGTAAAAATATGTATCTTTCCAGAATATTGCTACCAGTATCTTTCCAGAATATTGCTACCAAAATGCTCTGAGTCAGTTTTAAGTAAATGTCTGTATTTACAAAATATTTATTTATTGCTAATAATATTGTTTTACTTTTACGCGAATATTATATACATTGTAACATAGTGCTGGTCGGCCACGATTTTAGGGATGTTGTCGACTAGGAAAGTTGTGTAGCGGATATAATTCAAACAATATACTTCGCAATTAGAAGATCTATAATTAGAGTTTTACAAAATATATTGGTAACAGTACACGAATTATATTTTATACAAAAAGAAACAGGGCGTGGTTTTAAGGCTTCGTATGAGTTCTGGCTGAAGAGCACAGAGGACCACTTATCTTATCTTATCTTATCTTATGTGGGGGCCAGTCAGTGCAGACCGACGACACTTCGACCCAGTGGGATCTTTTGTGTCGACACTTTCCCAATAACGACTGCCATAGATGTTCATGGCAGCCGGGACCGACGGCTTAACGTGCTCTCCGAGGCACGGAGCAAGCGATAATTGTCAATCAATACGCACATAATTTCGAAAAGTCATATAGCTTTCGAAAGTCCGAGGTGCGCGACGTGGGTTCGAACCCAAGACCCTCTGCGAGGACCACTTAACTTAAATACGGTGGCTGGCAGAAGAATCCCGAACCACGGCGCGGCGGCGCTTATATATGCCGCCGCTGGGGAGGAGAAGCCAAAGGACGGGCGCCGCGAGCGCCGCCGATGAGACACGAACGGTCCGCGTGACAACATTGAAATTAAACTACTTTATAGGAATTCTATCACGTTGTTTATCTTAAAATGAATAATGCGATAAAATCCGTATATAGTAGTTTAATTTTATTGTCTGTATTTAAGACTGCGCCGAGCGTAAGTCAGATAATGACAGAGCTCGTCCGGAGCATATTCAAATCGGCGCGCGACCGCCATAGTAAAATTGTATGGAGGATTTGAAGTGCTTTTTTGATAAATATGTATCTTTATTGTCAACCAATAACTTAAATATTTGGTACTGACAAATTGTAATATAATAATTTATGTTTCGTTTAAGCTGTAAAATAGGATATTTTTCTACTGTAATAATCTAAAAATCACGTAACACGAGCTTAAGTTTTTGCATTTTTCGTGAAAATTTACGTAATTTTGTCGGCGAGAATATTAATTATTTTAAGATTTTTACACGGAGTAATTGTAAACACATTTATTGTTATGGTAAATGTATATTTTATATTTGTATTAAACAAAAAGTGTTGATTTTATTCACTTAACTGTGACCGCCTGTTTTGGCACATTTCGCTCGGCGCAATCTTAATTAGGATACATAAGATTAAACAAGAGTACTTACTTACTCGTAATTAACCAACAAAACCAAAAACTACTCCGCGTTTTCTCTTCCATATATTCTGCTCCAAAATAGCATCTTCTAAAAAGCTAATACCAAAATGAACTAGGTAAAACTTCCACCTTTTCCCGTATTACCATAAAATCCTTTCCCAACTTTTTTATTAAAGGCTTTGTAGGTAGAGCACATCCCATTCCTCAGCTTTAACACCTAGATACATCAAATCAGACTTCTAATAACTTAGACCAGTAGTAAAATGTGTATAAACCTCATTCCATAGGAAAGTTTCCTGCGTAGTTTTAATACTGTGGGCCTAAAAGCCTTTAGGAAAAATAGGTCTACCAGATTATTAATGGAACCTTTCGTAATGAAAAAGGGCGCGATTATTGGAAAGTGACTTTTTATTTTGAGGTTAGTGATGGTGGATTTCGGCCTTAGCATGAAATATGAGGTGAATGGGAGGTCTGATGGGTGGTTGTAAATTAATTCGTGTTGCAGGGTTCCCTATCAATAAAATGGATGCCTTATGTTGTTGTTACGGTCTAGCCGTTTGTCAGTCTTTCACAGCTGATTATCTTAGTAACTACTAATGATAACAACTTGAAATTTAATACACATTTTTTTTACTATCCAAAGACAACTGCTGCTCTAGGAATAATTCCTGTATCATGGATGACTTAAATAATCGACACAAAGAGCAACCAGGCTCGGGACAACCATTTGTGGGTGACACATTTTTGGGTGGTTTCCCGTGTAGTTTTCGAACTCTCGACGCAGTGGCAAGATGATCACTTAATCCGTTACGCCTCTAATGCAGTCGAGTCGAATATCGATACTAATATTAAAAAAGGGGAAAAATTTGTATGTTTGACTTTTTGTTTGTAATGAATAAACTCAAAAACTACAGAAGGCATTTGAAAAGTCTCTCACACCATTAGAATGCTATTTTATCCAGAAGTAACATAGGCTATATAATATCACGCTATAAGCCACAGGAGCGGAACAGTAATCATAAAAGTTGGTGCAGGAATCCGCTAGTCCTACTAATATTATAAATGTGAAAGTTTATGAGGATGAATGGATGTTTGTTACTCTTACACGCAAAAACTACTGAACGGATTTTGATGTAACTTTACAGTATATAATATATACTGTAAAATTAGTGTTGTCAAGTGTCTTCTCATAGGCTCAACCTTTTCCCTGAACCTAGAAACTAACATAAATGAAATGAGAGCACCGATAGCTCAGTGGTGAGACCAACAGACTGCAATGCAGAGGGTCTCGGGTTCGAACCCACGTCGTGCACCTCAGACTTTCGGAAGTTATATGACTTTTCGAAATTATGTGCGTATTGATTGACAATTATCGCCTGCTCCGTGCCTCGGAAGAGCACGTTAAGCCGTCGGTCCCGGCTGCCATAAACATCTATGGCAGTCGTTATTGGGAGAGTGTCGACACAAAAGATCCCACTGGGTCGAAGTGTCACCGGTCTGCACTGACTGGCCTCCACATAAGATAAGATAAGATAAGATAACATAAATGAAACTGCAGTAGTAAACTCACTAACCCCTTTGACGTTCATAAGTGTTACTTTGTGACTAAATTAATAAATTATTTTTGACTTTGACTTTGATCTACAGGTGTGATACTAAGATATATTCAATATCTACTACTACTGCAGTACAACAAGCAAACGTGTAAG
The DNA here is from genome assembly GCA_930367265.1 of Catocala fraxini. Lineage (NCBI taxonomy): Eukaryota > Metazoa > Arthropoda > Insecta > Lepidoptera > Erebidae > Catocala > Catocala fraxini. The sequence goes on from OV884045.1 coordinate 19,581,850, forward strand.
TTTCATGTATTCGGTTCATGAATATATGTAAATGAATATGTATAAATGCAAATAACATACGTAGAGGCGAGTTTACATTGAGTATAACCGCACTGAAACTTTTATTTATAGTCCCAAGCGTTAGAGTTCAGTGCTCAAAGAGTATCAATGTGACCCTTTTATTTTTCCAATACAAGGTGATTTTGAAATCGTGTAATTCATTTTAACCACGCATTCTACTGGTGTTATAGAATAACCAATTCTATACCACCAGTAGAATGCGTGGTCAAAAGTATTTACAAGATTTCAAAATCACTCTGTATTATTAACTAGATTTTGCCCGCGGCTTCGCTCGCACTAACTTAGATAATAATAATAATAATAATATTCTATCACATACACACAACACCATCTAGCCCAAACTAAGCAGAGTTTGTACTATGGATACTAGACAATGGATAAACATACATATATACATTTTTTTGTAAATTTTATTCTAATAAGGTGGTAAACAAGCATACCTGATGGTAAATGGTCACAGTAGCCTATGGACGTTGATGACCCTATAGGAAAGGAGGAAGTGGGAAGGAGAAAGAGTGGGAAGGCGGAAAGAAGGTGTCTGGGCCTCCGGCACTCTCACTCACCTAACGAAACACAACAGTAGGAATACTGCTATTTCACGTCGATATTCTGTGAGAGGGTAGTCCTTCCCCAGTCGAGCCGGCCCATTCATGCTGAAATCAGCGAGGCTACTACTCTGAAAACTGTAAAGTTTTATCTAAATCTGTTCAACGGTTTACATATGATTGAGTAAGAAATATGCAAAGATCTCCACAAACTTTCAGATTTCGCATCTCAATTATCTTAACTAATAATATAAATGCGAACGTGAGTTTGGTACGCTTTTACACCTAAACTGCTCGACCGATCATCATGAAATTCACATACACGTTGTCAGGGAAACAGAAAAGGACGTAGGGTACCTTTTATCCATTTTTACGTGGTTGAATGCATTGACGTATATCTCTCCGCGGGGACGGGTGGAGAGGTTATGTCGGACTCACCAGGGTAATAAAAGATTAAATCTAAATAAAGAAATTAAATCTAAATAGTTTAATAATAATTTAATTAGCTTAAAAATTAGTAAAGTTTAACAGTAGAATAGTAGTAGTAGTGTAAAAAAAATTTTCAAAATTTTGTAATAAAGTGTCAAATAAACAACGCGATAAAATCCGTATATAGCAGTTTAATTTCAATGAATAATATTCGCGTAAATAGAAGACAATATTAATAAAAGATGTTGAAATGATGATAATGGACCTTCCGGAATACCAATAATACCTACCACGGTGTTCCTCGATAAAACTGCTATCGACGGGGCCGCGCGAATCACTTGCACGGCGCGCGTGGGAACACGCACGCCGCCTCTCGGACCTAGTCGGGCAGGCCCACGAAGCCCACCAACCCCCGTTACTTACCTTACTTAACCTAACATACATTAACGCAGGCGAAGCCGCGGGCAAAGTATAGTTTATTATAATAGTAGAAAGTAGAACTACAGACAATCCTTGAAAGAAAAATAACCTTAATCTTATCTACATAACCAGTTACAAATGTTAAAATTCCATTTAAATTATTCTAAAAATACAGTTGCTGCAGAATTAAATTTGTAAGCTTAACCAGAGCTTGGCTTTGCGAACTACTTTCGTAAAGACATTTTTGTAAAGGAAAAGCGTAGTGTACTTTATTCTTTGACTATCGCGGTGGCATAGCGGTAGTGAATGCAACTGTTGTGCTTAAGGTCTTGGTTAGATACCCGTGTTAGGCAAAGTCGTATAGGGATGTTCTGGCAAGAAATTCAAAGTTTATATAAGGTTATATAGTTGCAATGCATTGATTACGTTTTGGCTACTATCCATCCACTCACCTAATAGTGATGTATGTGGTGCAATAAAAGATGTTCAACACATACTTGTCGAGTGTGTTAAATATCAAAGGGTTAGAGATTCATTTGTGCAGAATTACAATATTAAAAAATATGATCAAGGAGTATTTTTAAACATATTAGCAAAACCGATTTCTGAAGCTGCAAAATTTATTATAAAAAAAGGTTATTTTTAACGGATGAGTTTTTAAACCTTTATAACTTAATATTTTTTTTGTATAATATTTTATTATGTAGTATATGTACTTACTGCTTAGGAGACGTAGGGACTCACGTATGCTTGATGGACAAAGAAAAAAATAAAGAGAAAAAAAAGCCGATACCGTGCTCAGAAACTTTAAAAGGATCACCCTCTGTTGTGTGGCACTTAAAGCTAGAGCTGGCAAAATGCAAGAGTGTAATATCAATCTTCTCAAAATTCTCTATTCAAACATATAGGCGTGATACTATGTACATACATACATAGATTTACGCCTGTTTCCCAGAGAGGTAGGCAGAGACTACGGATTTCCATTTGCTACGATCCTGACACACTTCTCTGGCTTCATTCACTTTCATAACATTCCTCATACACGGTCGCCAGTTTAAGGTGCTCTTAACCTGGCCTTTATCCAGAACGTCTCCGATCTGATCAAGAAACGTTCGCCTAGGTCTTCCCCTATAATACTATTTAAGTTGTATATTACTACTACGAGTACTATGAGTAGTTATGGTGTTGCTTGTGAGATTATTTTCTGAATATTGCGACTTGACTGCGCTGTATATTGACACACGTGACTGGCTGCGCAATATTTTGTCTACATAGGTCAATAGTTTAAGTGATTACTTTGTCATTATGCTGTGCTGAATGTTCTGGGTTGGACTCTTACACGATACTATTAAGCAATCTACAATTAATATTTTCGAGTCTGTGTGATCTTTGTGTCCGATGTTTGTAAAGTCTTTTATCAAAAATAGTTGATTGTTACAAGTGAGAGACTCGTCTTGTTAGGAAATTTAGTGCATTATCATTATAAAAATAGACATATGTATTAATTTATGTAATGGGTCTCGGCCCGCCAGGCACGATCAACCAGCCTGGTCGGGGGATCCACCCTTTGTGTTGGAGGGACATCACGCCCTGTTCCTCCACAGTGTTAACACCCTGTGCCTCGGAAGGCCGCCTAAAGCCGTTGGTCTTGCGCCTGATCTCTCTCCGGTCGTGTCGGATTATCGTCCCATCGGATCATGATGCGATCTTATACGTTTGTGCACACGCTTGTGCACTATAATATCTCTAGCGTAGAAATATATTAAGAATATTTTTGGCTTTAAAGTGTTACTACACTCGCGTGCAAGTAAATCGACTCAAGTCTCAAGTGCGCATAAAAAGTGATATAACTAAAAAATTACTTATTTTACCTCTATATAATGTTTTACATAATTAAAGCCTAGTAATTAGGCTTTCAAATGGTAGCATAATATCAGTAATTTAAATAAACACTTGTACTTAGAATGCAACTGAACGCAACCTCCCGTAAACTGCTCTGCGCTCTATACACAACTTGCGCGACACAACCCCCTATAAAAACCCTCTGTAATCGGTTTTTCTTATCAGTCGCTCATTAGACGTTGACCTGAACACATCTCTGCAAATTAAAGCCGTCATTTGAAGAAAATTATGGATACAACACCTGAAGAAGCCGCTCAAGTCGTTGCCCTATTGCAAGAAGGGTTGAACCAGCGAGAAGTCGCTCGTCGTTTGAATATGAGTCAGTCCACTGTCTCGAGAGTATACAGAAGGTTTCAAGAGACTGGTGCCTTCACTCGGAGGCCTAATACCAGCTGACGCCGGTGCACCTCGGAGCGTGACGACCGGTTTTTGGTCTCGACCTCTCTCCGAAATCGACACCTTACCGGCGTAGATGTGCAGCAGGAGCTACGTCAAGTTCGCGGGGTGACTGTCAGTCAGTGGACAGTTAGAAGAAGGTTGAAAGAAGCTAACCTTACTCCGAAAAGACCCGCTACAGGCCCGAAGTTGACCACAGCTCATCGTCAAGCACGCCTTCACTTTGCTCGAGAGCATTTGGATTGGAGCATAGAGCAATGGCAGTCAGTCCTGTTCACAGATGAGACGAGGATGTGTCTCCATGGCAGCGACAGGAGAGGTCGGGTATACCGTCGTCCCGGTGAACGGTTTTCACAGTGCTGCTTTGTGGAAACCGTTGCATATGGTGGCGGATCTTGCATGATGTGGGCCGGAATTTCCTTAGAAGGCAAAACGGAGCTTGTTTTCGTTCCTGGGGGAGGCCGGGGAGGAGGTCTGACCACTGATCGTTACATTGAAAATGTTCTACTGGATCAAGTTGTCCCTTATCAAGGCTTTATTGGGGAAAATTTCATCTTGATGCATGACAATGCCCGATGTCACACTGCTCGGGCAACACGTGATTTCCTGAACGAAGTTGGAATTCACACTATGCATTGGCCAGCGCTCAGCCCCGATTTAAATCCCATTGAGCACATATGGGACGAGCTCAAAAGGAAAGTTAGAGCGAGGAATCCAGCTCCGACAAACATCAATGAGCTCAAGACTGCGTTGGTAGAAGAGTGGGGTCGAATACCACAATCATCCATTAAAAAGTTGATAAGGTCGATGAAGAATCGCATGAGAGCAGTGATCAGAGCTAGAGGAGGAAATACCAAATATTGACACGAATAATTTTTTTATCTTACGCACATTTTGTTTCATTTAAACACAATAACACCATACTGTGAAATTGTATGAATTTTCAACATTTTTTACATTATCATTGGCATTAACCTTTTTTACTAAACTACTGAATCGATTTTCATGCAACTTACACCATTTTAAATCTCAATTACTAGGCTTTAATTATGTAAAACATTATATAGAGGTATAATAAGGCATTTTTAAGTTATATCACTTTTTATGCGCACTTGAGGCTTGAGTCGATTTACTTGCACGCGAGTGTATTACATCACAGACTTTGTTAAAGACACAATTTAAATCATTGTTGATATTTTTCAATTTGTTAGATTAAGATTTGTTATTTTATAGATCTTTTATTATTTGTGTTTTTAATTTTACTTACAGTTTATTATTAATATGTAAATATTTGTACGCCAATATTGGCAAGGCACAGAAACGCACTGTTTTATTTTTTTGTATCATCTTTTAAATATGTGTTCAGCAAATAAACAGAATTTTGAATTTTTGAGTTTTAGATGGCCAGTCTCCGTTAAGATTGGCCGCCGTGACCGAAATTCGGTCTGGAGGACATTAATTTATGTTGTCTTTTCTAATAACTCTATATAAAAAGAGTATCGCATTCACATTTTGTTAGCTTTGGTTTTAGGTCTCATGTAACGAGAAACGAGCTATTGCCTTCTAATATTGCATTTCCAGACTCAGTACTATTACTGAGAATTTCATAACAGAATAACATAATAACACTTTTGTTGGTCAGAATAAGCAGCGATAGCTCAGTGGGGAGATCAACAGACTGCAATGCAGAGGGTCTCGGGTTCGAACCCACGTCGCGCACCTCTGACTTTCGGAAGTTATATGACTTTTCGAAATTATATGCGTATTGTTTGACAATTATCGCCTGCTCAGTGCCTCGGAGAGCACGTTAAGCCATCGGTCCCGGCTGCCATGAACATCTATGGCAGTCGTTATTGGGAAAGTCAGTACTCTCTAATACCCTGACACTGGTCTAGCCTTAGGGTATCGTTAGCCTTCGGGTTGCGGAGGTCAGGTGGCAGCCGCTCCGTGTAAAATCTGGTATCCAGTCAAATCTGGTTAGACCACAAAAGCCGACTCCAAGTGACTTGCGAATAATAATAAAGGCTAGGGAGAAGAAGACTTTTATTGGTCAGAATATCGATTATAACACCTCAAACATATCGTATACACTACCGCTGGGCTCGAGGCAGACATAGAAACTAGATCACAATTGTCTTGTACATTGTAATCTTTTAACCGCCGTGTCGTCAAGATAATATTTGGTTGTGAGGGAGGTTTTTATAAAAATAGCTGTTGTATCGTATTTCAAGCGAAGTTCAACGTCGCAGCTGCGGTTGCGGCCCGCAGGCTAAAGTTTTTCGTAAGGAAACATGTCGAGGGAAAAGATATAGCGATTGAGTGTTCAAGTTTCCCCACAATGTTTGCCGCGGTTGTATTATATATATTACTAGTTGCTCCCGGCGGCTTCCCCCGCGTATCTCGCGGGAACACATGAAAAAGTATCCTATGTGTTAATTTAGGATGTATACTGATGCTGACGGCTGATGCCGTAGACCTTGCCAACCAACAACGCTGCCGACGAACGTGTGGGGGCCATCGATTCGCACGAATGCGTCCATATTCACAATAGCTTTTCCACCAGTAAGCTTATTGCGACTCAAGTGGGTGTAGGTTTAGCACAGCCTTACTCCCGACCACTGCCTTCCTGTGTAGAAACGGACTGTGTAGATGCGGTTTATATGTGTGACAAGTTTTATCCAAAATCTGTTTAACGGCTTACGAGTGATAAAGTAACAAACGTTCAAATATTCACACATTAACTTTGTTGTTTTTATTGGATTTTCGTTAGTGATGAAGCAGGAAGCCTTCTGGGAAAACCATTGGACTGCTATGCAAAACTCTTTAGTTCGATCCTACGGCAAGCACCTATGACTTTTCAAAGTTATGTATGTATAAAATAGTTAGTCGCTTGCTTCAACCTTATTTATTATTATTTTATATATAATATATTAACCGACAGGTTACTATTAAATAAAATAATTTAATATTAATATTATTTATTTATTTTCTATGATGTTCTCGAAGATTCTCATAAATTAATCTGTAATAAGGTACTGCTATACTGCACAGGTGGCGTGTTAAGTGGTCGTTTCGCCACAGCCACTGCGCCGAGTGTTGTGGGTTCGATCCCCACGCAGCACAAAAATGTAAGTGATCCGCAAAAAGTTCTGCCGATTCTGGGTTTTCCTTGTGTCCGTTATTTGAATATCTGTAAAGTCTCTCGCGACGTTAGTATTAATCCTAAAGTGTTTTCTTATAAAAATATTTAAAACATAATACTTCTATAATTTTGACATATTATTATCTTTTTAATTCAGGTCACTAGTCAACCTTGTAATTTGAACTGCCGAGTAAATTATTAAAATGTATTATTTAAAGTTTTAGAGCTTGGTACAAGATGGTACGTGGATTATGTACAAAACGCCTTAAGCCCTTTTCTGGACTGACGTTTACATCCCAGTCGCCTTGACACTTTAATCTGTGTGTCCATCTGGCTTAAGTGACCAGACACAGTTGATACTGTTGTTCATTACGTAATAATTTGTATGAAACGTACACTGATGTGTACGTTTCATACAAATTATTACGTAATGAGTGATATGATTTTAGAGTTCGCAAAATCTCTTATACCACAGCCTTGTCCGTCCGTCCGTCTGTCTGTTATACAACTTTAAACTCAAGAACCGTAAGAGCTAGAGACTAGCGGTCAACGGAGTAGGGAGGTAGGAGGAGGAGGTAGGAGGTAGGAGTAGCGATAGTTCAGTGGGGAGACCAACAGACTGCAATGCAGAGGGTCTCGGGTGCGAACCCACGTCGCGCACCTCTGACTATCAGAAGCTATATGACTTTTCGAAATTATGTGCGTATTGATTGACAATTATCGCCTGCTCCGTGCCTCGGAAAGCACGTTAAGCCGTCGGTCCCGGCTGCCATGAACATCTATGGCAGTCATTATTGGGAGAGTGTCGACACTAAAGATTCCACTGGGTCGAAGTGTCGCCGGTTTGCACTGACTGGCCCCCACATAAGATAAGATAAGATAAGATAGGAGTTCATAAATAAATATGATGTAATTCATTAAATGTATTTTACTTTAAGGATGTTATTTATATAATAACAAAAAGGTAATTTTAATTTGCATATACAGGATGTAATACTTCTTTAAGCTCTCAATTTTTTACGACTATTCGAGATTACATACCAAAAAAAAATTCTGAAAGTAAATATCTTTAGTAACAGGAGTGAAAAGACAAGAACAAGATTCACATCAGATATTTTTTTTTGTTTTTGTTTTAAATGCCTATAATTTTTTAAATACGTAATTTAGATTATATCTTATATTTTACTGATAGCTATATCTTAGTCTGTTACCTGATTCCGGCTTGAAATCGACTTTTGGGACAGCCTGTATATTGTATATATATTCTCTTTTTTGTTATTATATGTTTGTATGTAACGGCAAAATATCGCTAAGCTACAATTTTTCATGTTTTTTAACTTGTAATACCTATATGTGCATACTTATGTTCCAACAAATAAAACGATCTTTATCTTTAATATACAAAATATATAAGCAACGAACTCTCATAGCTTACACCACGCGCAGATTACTGGCTTTCTATATGAAGCATAACTTGAACCATATGTTTTCTTTTTTACTATAGTCTTTATGCAGATCCGTCCTTTGTTGAGGACACGGTATTATGGAGGAAACTTTTGTACTGATGTTATCCTTTTACTTTCACTATGTCACTAAACGGTGCTTTTAGTTAAATCGGGCCAAGGGCGTCTTCGAGTTTCGTGGTATTATAATTTGAAATGCGGTTTGTTTAATCTTGATTGAACAGAAAACTTTTTAAGAATCGCGTTGTAACATGCAAATGTGGTTGCAAAGTGTGCTGTGTTTTATTTTATGTTTTATGATAAAAGGGACTACCAACGTTATCGAGAAATTTCTCTGTGGTAACCTTACATACATAAAACGGTAACACAGTTGGTGTACTTTAGGTAGGTTACTCAGTACAATTATTTTTGGCAAACATAATACATACATACATAGATTCACGCCTGTTGCCCAGAGGGGTAGGCAGAGACTACGGATTTCCATTTGCTACTATCCTGACACACTTCTCTGGATTCATTCACTTGCATCACATTCCTCATATACGCTCGTCGGTTCAAGGTGCTCTAAACCTGGCGTTTGCCAGAACGCCTCCGATCTGATCGAGAAACGATCGCCTAGGTCTTCCTCTTGCGACTGTTCCATTCACACTAGCCTTATAAACTTTCTTAGTCAGTCTTTCCTCGTCCATTCTTTCTACATACCCAAACCAGCTTAACATACCCTTTTCTATTCTTGTCACTATATCCACTTTCATGCCGCATAGAGATGCGATAGAATAAGGAATAGTGTGATTAGAGAGAGCTCTAATCACACTATTCCTTATTCTATCTTTCAGAGTCACAGCACATATGCTTCTCAGCGTTCTCATTTCTTCAGCATTTATTCTGCTCTCATGCTTCATTTGCCATACCCAACTTTCACTTCCATACACAAGTGTGGGCACTAATAATCCTCTGCGAAACGCCAAACGTGCCTTTTCGGAAACATTTCGACTGTTCATAAAAGCGCGTAGAGCTCCATTTACTTTGTTGCCAGCAATCGTTCTCCTTTCAATATCTCCCTCATGTTTACCATCTCTTGTAAACAACGTAAATATAAATAATTGTCCTTATTTCTAGAGTACTACTAGACATGTAGACTCACTTACTGAATGATACATCATATTAAAATATTATCATTACTTCATTTCTTCATCTCACATGTTAAATATTGTCTAGAGTTAGGAGAGGCTGGTCATCTGTCATACAGGTTTCTACCTAGTACGGAAACCAGTCTATCACACAGCTTATCACATCTTGAGTTGTACATATATCTCGGTTAAAATTGATTTCTCTAACTATTTTCTGTGTGAGAGAAGAAATAGAAGATTAATTATTATTATTTTCCAGTTTTCTTTTTTTCTCATCTTGTGGCTGGTTTTAACTACATTTAAACGACACCAAGTAAAATGTAGTGTGTAGTGTTTAAAGATTATGTTGAGGTGTTGTTTGTATTGTGTCGTTTTCATTAAGGGACATGAATTGCCTGACTATTCTGCACGTGTTCAAAATTGCGGATTTCTGCAGGCTAATGTACAAGGTTTCTTTGAGATCAATTAATTTTAGGCTATGACGAAGATGCTTAGGAATGATACCGGTGGAAGAAAGAACAATGAGTACCACATAGACTTTGTCCTGCCTCCATATTATTGTCTCTTCTTCTTTTAGTTCTGCATATTTACTTATTTTTTTACTATTATTTTTTGCATATTATGCCTGTTAGGAATTGCGATATCTATAAGATAAGTAATTTTATTAAGTTTATCTACTAATGTTATGTGCGGTCTATTATAGTGGAATTTAAAATGTTCAATTCTTCTCCTTTCTTGAGTTTAGTTTCGAACCTTAAACTTTAAGATCGACTGCAAACATAAGCGCAAATATGTGACATGGAACCGAGGTAAATAGTTCACACTGTTGTTATACACTAAAGAAGGCATACAAATTAATATTACAATTATCTGTCTCTCTCGGTGGCGTAACGATAAAGAATACGACTGCTAACCATGAACGTTCGAGTTCGATCAGACAAAGGGTTATTAGGTTTTACTGGTCAATAATTCTCAATAGCAAACCGAAGTCTGGAACTGCGCCTAGGAAATGGGAGTAGGCCAGTGTTGTTGCGATAGCGGTAGTCTATCGATAGTATCCTGATACTATCGTGGCCTTGAAAATCAGTCATACGATCGATAGTCCTATCGAAACTATCAAACCTTGACGAAACTTTCCATACTATCGATAGTATCGATTGATAAAAATAAATAATACTATTACTAAAGATCAATAGTATCGATACTATCGATAGAATCAGTACAAACACTATCGATAGAATCGATATTATCGATAGTATCGATAGTTTTGTCCTATCGATAGTCGAGCAATTTACGATAGTATTGCCTGCTCATATTATTACTCGTTTTATTCCCAGCCGACAGTGTCAAAAATACTTCGATAGTTACTAAAACAAAACAATCGATATTATCGACACGCATCGATAGATCATAGTATCAGCTACTTTGAGGCGATACTATCGATACCTAGTATTGATAGTATCATATCTCGATAGTATCGATAGTATTGCAGCATTTCGTTATTTTCGATAAGACTATTCGCGCTATCGACTGTTTTTCAAGGTCTACTATCGATAGTGAAACTATCGATATTGCAACAACGCTAGAGTAGGCACCTATAACGTGGGACTTCGAACAATAGCTGGCTAAATGTGGGTATGTAATATACCTATGCATATGCCTAGTATAATGAAGGTAGGTTTATAATACTGTTTGAATAAATACACGCACCCTTTAAGACAATGAAAAATGTACCTCTCGTGTAATTTCCCCCAAATTATGCTACTTCGTGGAGTTTTCGGGAAGGTGGAGGTCAAGTTAGATGGCAACAATTCCGCAGTGACTTTGTGGTTTCTTGTCGTTAATTTAAAACGTGGTTGTTCGTGATTGATGGTTTTTGCATAGATGTGCTTGTGACGCAGTAATGATTGCGCAGATATTGAACCGCGATGGTGCAATTTCGAAATTTATTTCTGAACACTGGTACTGCGTTTTGACTGGTAAATAATAATTATAAAGAAGACATGTCTTCCTCAAATATTGGCACGGATGGCCTGATAAAGTGGTCGGCTCGCCTCTGCTACTGCCTCGAGTGTTTGCGTCTCACATGGTATAGAAAAAGATCGTAACATCCACAAAGTATTGTTCCGAGTTTGAGTTTTCTTTGTGTCCATTATTTGCATGTTTGTAACGACCTTGCGATAGCGTGATAGAGGAATTATTGCTAGTGAAGAATTGAAATAAAAATAAAAGTTGCTTTATCGCCTTTGTGCTGCGACATCAATGACCTTTCGAGCAATGAATTACCAAACAAGCAATCTCAACAATCCTTTATCTGATCCAGGAACGAAACTCAAGACCCCACGATCGAATCCATAACCTCAAAGTTATATAACGAGAATAGTCTCGTAAATAATATTTGGAAAGTGTGAAGCTGCTCATAAGAGTAGCTTCACACTTTCCAAATATTATTCCCGACCTACGAATGAAACCCAAGACATCACTGCATTGTTGGTTGTTTTAATAAAAATGCTTTTAGTGGTCTTCGGTGGTTATTTATTATTTATATATTAATACATACAAAAGGGTTTTAGGAAAAATAAAAACATTAATATGGCTGTATACGACTTTTTACATGTCGTATTAGAAAATATGGATAAAAATATGCCAGTTTCTTCAATATTTTGTGATATGACCCAGGCCTTTGACTATGTCCAACATAATATTCTTTTTAAAAAACTTGATGCCTACGGGATAAGAGGTAATATACTTAAACTGTTCGAATCATATCTCAGTGACCGTAAGCAAATAACACATATTAGTAGTATTAACGCAAAAAATGTAGAGCAAATATTTTCATCACAGGAACGTAGAGTACTTAATGGAGTTCCACAGGGAAGCGTACTAGTGCCGCTTCTCTTTATACTCTATATTAATGATTTTCCTTGCGCTACGACATACCCCATGACCCTTTTCGCAGACGACAGTACAGTCACTGTAACATGTAAATCCCGAGACACGTTTAAAAATGACATAAACAATGCTCTAATTAAAATTATAGAATGGTTAGATAACAACAATTTGAAAATAAATATCAATAAGACATTATTTATGAATTTTAATCAACGTCTGACATGTAAAAATCTTGACATTACTTATAATAATACAAAAATTGACGCAGTAAATACGACGAAGTTCCTAGGTCTAATAATAGATAGTGCCCTAAATTGGAAGCCTCACATAGAAACGTTAAGCAAAAGATTGAGCAGCAATTCATATGCTTTATATACTTTATCCCGAAATCTCAATAGTGATGCGCTCCTTACTGCCTATTACGGACTTGTTGAATCTACTCTCAGATATGGTGTCATTTTCTGGGGTAACTCTACGGACAGAGAAAGTATATTTAAAGCTCAAAAACGGTGTTTAAGATCAATGTTCCATTTAAAAATAACAGATAGCTGTAAACCCTATTTCAAACAATATAAGATACTGACTCTGCCATCTTTATATATCTTAGAAATGTTATTATTTATTAAATCAAATCCTCATTTGTTTCCATGTGTTGCAGATATGTTCCCTAGAAATAGACGTGATAACAGCCGATTATGTTTAAAATCGGCAAAAACTGCACTTATGCACAAGAGTGTCTTATGCATGGCACCGGTTATTTATAATAAACTGCCTAAGTGTTGGAAAGAATTGACTTATGTTGAATTTAAATTAAAAATGAAATCTATTTTAATTGACAAAGCTTATTATAATGTTAATGACTTTCTTCAGGACAAATTTTGATAATACTGTGACTAACTTAAGACATTCATAAATTTTTATTCTATCTAATTTTAATTAATATTTTACCCATCAAATTTCGTCGGTAAGAATATTTGCACGTCATTGCACATGACAAACATGATGAAATTAATATTTTTATGTAACAACTTGCATGCACTCATGTACACTTATGTTTAAGCAAATAAATAAATAATTATTATTATTATTATTATTATTATTATTATAATATTGTCTTCTGTTTACGCGAATATTATTCATTGAAATTAAACTACTATATACGGATTTTATCGCGTTGTTTATTTGACACCACAGCTAGACTTCATGAATCTTTGAGCTAATTCTGCGTAAATAGAAACACCAATGATTAAATTATGTTCGGGTACTTTGAAATAACTACACTGGAACATTGAGACAACTACCATCTTAGTCTCCCCGTGACCATGGCTGTTGAAAAGCAACCGAAACGTCGGGGAAAGTGTAAAATTAAATTAAATCTAAATAGTTTTAATAATTATTCAATTAGCTTAAAAATTTGTTAAGTTTAATAGTAGTAGTAGTGTAACAGTTTTTCAAAATTATGTAATATAGTGTCCAATAAACAACGCGATAAAATCCGTATATATTAGTTTAATTTCAATGAATATTAATACACTTAATATTTATGCTAGTGCTAATTAACAAACGTGTACGTTCAGTGCGAGACCAGACATTCGAGAGAGGCAGTGTTGCCAACCGTTGTGGAAAACTCTAAAATGTCATATTAATACAATCACATTCACAACTATTAATTCACTTACACCAACAAACCATTCGGCAGCCAAAACAAACTTTATTTACCTATTTCAAACGGCAATTAAAGCAAAACATTGCATACAAACGTCGCGTTGCAATCTTCGAGACAGTTCTAGAACTCACGTTAGCTTTCAACACAAAGCGTTCTGACATTTTGAACCACAATATTGTTTTAATTAATCACGAACCGAGCCAGTACCGCATATTAATTTTAGGGGATATGTTATTCTAGAATTATAGTGAACCTTATTTAATTTATCCTTTACGTTTAGTTATGTGGATGCATTTATATATTATATATTACTAGCAACCCTTATTACTAACAAAAACTTTACAAATTATACACCTAAACCTTTTTCATGAATGACTCCGTCTATTGGTGAAAACCGCATGCAAATTCGCTCAGTAGTTTTTGTGTTTATCGCGAACAGACGGACGATAGATGCGGCGGATGAATTTGTTGTATCATATGTAATGACAAGCTATCCCATGGTTACAGTACTTTTTCTGGGTGTATTACCATACACCCAGAAAAAAAGTTGGATGCAGAAATGGACATAGGGTACCCCCTATGTCCTTTTCTGCATCCCGGACAACGTGTACGCGAAATTTTATGTTGATCGATTGAGTAGTTAAGGCGTAAAGGCGTAACAGACAAACAGACAAACGAATAAACTCACTGGCCTGATTGGCCTTAGCCCGCAACTTGATCCGCGTGGAATTTGAAAGAAGGTAGCTGTCTATAAATATCTTTCTTCATATTTAAGTAGAAGCTTATCTACACACATAAACAATTATTTATTGTACTAAAACGAAATATTGCAAATGTTTTGGAATACCCTGATTCTTACGCTAGTTAAAACTGTGTTGTAGCAGTCAGTGTCTTTCCCAAGCTAACTACATAAATATGCGTATAGGCAGATATATAATTGATAATACCCTATCGACATTTTAATATTATTAATACTCGACTTCTAGGCGGTGTATTCAGATAAAACATGTACCAGATTTAAATTTAAGTCTCTAGAATTACAATTGTGAAAACCGCATTCAATTTCGTACAGTAGGTTTTGCGTGATGCGCATACAAACATACATAAGTCAGTCAAAATAATTGGTGTGTCTGTGAGCCTATAGGCCCTTGGCATAATATGATTGCAACCTTTCTTAAAGTTTTAGATTCGATACTGATGTCATAAAAGAGTAATTGTAAAACACTCAATATCAGCACGAAGTAGAAACGTGCTCGATAGACGATATACAGCTCTCCTAGTATTGTAGCAATCAAACCCGACTTTTCAAGTACAATAGTCGCATTTAATACCTCTGTGCCTTCAAAAGCAAATCATAAATTTCATATTTAACTTACGTCATAACTGCCTTAATACTTCTTACCGTAATTCGGGTCATAAATTTACTATTTTACCGTCAGCCCACAACATAACAGAAATTCTTAGAATTTTACAATAACCAACCCTTTGAAAATTACATGTACGGGTAATTCGTGAAGGGAAGAGATTACTAAAGATACTTTACCTTTGGCTAACTTCGCCTGTAGTGGATTTGAGACCCATCTTAAGAACCTACAACGGTTTTTCTTATCTTTGACGTGACGTCAGTGTTTCGTGAACGAGGATTGAATGGATTTGGGAAAGGTTAATGAACTTTGTTCGGGTGTCGTGTTCTGTCACCACTTCTGGGCACAGGCCTCTTCTTAGTTTTGAGAAAAGTTATGCCATAGTCTACCGCGCTGGCACGGTGCGGGTTGTGTTGACTTTACACATCTTCGAGAATATTATGTAGTAGAGCCTCACTGATTTCAGCATGAATGGGCCGGCTCGAGCGGGGAAGGACTACAGTCTCACAGAATATTGACGTAAATTGCAGTATTCCTATTGTTGTGTTTCGTTCGGTGAGTGAGAATGCCGGGAGCCCAATCACCCTCCTTCTCATTTCCTTTTTCTCTTCTTTCTTCCTAAAGGGTCGGCAACGCGCAAGTGATGCCATTGGTGTTGCAGGCGTCCATAGGCTACGGTGAACACTTACCATCAGCTTATATATATGCTTGTTTGCCACCCTAGCTGTATAACAAAATAAATACAATGTGTTATTGAGTCAGGATTATATAAAAAGTGTTAATGATAATGTTTACTTTTTATCTAAAACCTCATGTACTTGTATATAATTGTGCATGTATGTATTATTGTTACATTGGTTAGCAAACCAAAATAATAAAAATGAAAATAGAATAAATGACCTTTAATCGAAGCATCTGTCTTCTACTTTTAGCGCTAAAAGAAACACATCAACATAAACCAAAATTACTGATCAACAACATTTTTCCTTCACAATCTGTCAACCTCAGTTTGCCACGCCCCAAATACATAATATTTAGCGTATATTTACATAAAAAACACATAATAACCACGGCAATTTATTTATTTACTGTGACCGCTGGAATCAGTGCCGTCCAACTTTGAATCGCCTCACGACCCCTTAATATAGCAACGGGAGCTCGAATAAATTTTCTATTGAAGGCGTGGAGAATCAAAACCTTTGGTGAAATCTACTAGATTTACTTAATACTGGTAAAACCCCCGAACGTAGGCTACTGTAATAGGAAGAGCGATTTAGATTCTTATCAAATGAATAATGCGACATTGAAGGAATGAGGAAAATGTACGAAGATTCGTAACAAAATGAGGACTTATTTTGATCGATCATATCGTGATTGCAAATACTTTAAGTCATGCTAATATTAGAAAGATTGATGATGAAGTATGTTTTTGATGTTTGTTTGTATTGGCATTATGGTGATTTATTAGTGATAGTATAGGTCAGTTCATTGCTTTTTCTAAATCATAATTTTAATATTGCCTTATGGTTTGCCACGCAGATATCTCAACTTAGATACAAAGGTACGCATCTCTGACTTTTCGAAGTTACGTGCGTATTAAATAGTTAATTATCGCTTGCTTTAACGGTGAAGGAAAACATCGTGAGGAAACCTGCATGTCTGAGAGTTCTCCATAATGTTCTCGAAGATACGTGAAGTCTGCCAACCCGCACTGGGCCAGCGTGGTGGACTATGGCCTAACCCTTCTCACAATGAGAAGAGGTCCGTGCCCAGCAGTGGGACAGTTTAATACAGGGCTGATATTATATACTCGGTCTAGTATAATAAAAAGATGTAGTACTGTATAATATGTATTTCAAAGGGGAGGCAAAGGTGAAGTCTCACGTAATGGAAGGCAAGCCGCCTTCCATTACGTGAGACTTCATATTGACGTCTATTAAATACAGTACAAGACTACGTGAGTATATCTTGACAAAACACCCGAATAGCGCTGCCAAGAAATCGAATTCGAGTCCCTACACAAAGCAGTTGCATTTTTACCACTGTACCTCGGCATCTTCTCTATCTTCACTATCACGTAATTCAATATATTGAAAAACTTTTCCCATTGATTCTGCAAACACTTCGACGGATGGACACGTCGTGATAAGATATTTATCAGTCGAAAATCGCTCCGTGAATCGCTTCTCCAACACTGTGCCCTCTATCTCCATATTCAGTAGGATCCGCCACGAGCTCGGGCTAAATGAAATATGGTTTTAGGAGTTATAAGGGGTATTTAAGCATTCTCATGGGTAGCAGTCCATCGAGAATAATAGGGACTTACGCAACTAGACAAAAGAAATTATACTACTTGAAAGGACGTGCTTGTAAGTAATTAGAATTAAAGTATAATGTACTAGTTTTCGCACGCGGTTTTGCTTGGGAACAGTACTTTTGCTAGATGAAAGGTACCCCATGTCCTCTTCTGTAGTACCTCTGACAATATGTATGTGAAATTTCATGATGATCTGTCACGAAGTTCAGGCGTAAAAGCGTAGAGAATAAACAAACACTGATTCGTATATAAATAAACTAGATTTTGCCCGCGGCTGCGCTCGCGTAAATGTAGGTTATGTCAATGTGTATCCCTCGGGAACAGTACGTTCCTTTTTTCTGGATGAAAGCTACCTTATTTCCTTTTCTGTAACCCTGACAACGTGAAATTTCATTATGATCAGTGTAGTTAAAAAATGAAAGCGTAACTAACAAACAATTAAATATACAAACAAACTCACATTCGCATTTATAATATAAGTGAGGATTTGGAACCCAAATTGCTAGTAACCTTAAAATGTGTGTGTGCTTATGCTTTTGTGTATAATCATAACAATTATAGATAATATCTATAAATTGTTTAGTATCGTGCGTCAATATATATTTTTTATAAATAAAACGATCAATTTCAGAACATAATTGTAGCTGACAGCTGACAATTAATTTCCAAATGGGTGAACCTCACAACAAATATAGACTTTTATGTCATAATGGATATCGAATCAGTAGTTTTAAATATAATAATAGGGGTTAAAGTATGAAGTTACCGTTGTATAGTAATAGATACTTTGAATTGACATAAAACCTTCATGGTGTGAGATTTCCGAGTGAAACTGTTTTCATATGATACCTAAAAGATTCTTCTTTTAAAAAATATGCAACATTTGATTTTAGACTTTCAATCGGTTTTTATATTCAACCCGGTGAACAGTAATAGACTGGCCAATAAAATGGGTTTTAGGCTGGTTTTACAGCGACCCTTACCGTCTACGCAGGTGGTAAGCACGGCCCGTACGCGCGCGGATCACCAGCTCGAAACGAAAAAACGAGTTTAGTGCCGCGCGGTTTGCCACCTCGTACAGTTGCGATGAGACTGCTTTTAATTGTTATATTATATTTTTTATCGAAAACAAGTGAGAAACGGCAATGAGTTGCCGTAAATCTTAGAGTTCGAAAAACAATATATGCAAAGGTCACGTGATATCACGTGACCTTGAGCTCAAAGGTCAAAGGTCATAGTCATTTCGGGGGTATATCGACTATGCTGAGTCGAATGGCGTTGACCGAGAGTCTCTAGCTCTTACGGTTCTTGAGTTGAAAGCTGTATAACAGACGGACGGACGGGTAAAGCTTTTAGTAACAGGTTTTTCGAACTCTAAAACCGGTACAACAAAAAGCGTACCAATAGATTTTCCATAAAACGGGTCAGCTAATATTGTTTCGCAAAGCAATATTAAGTTTAGATACAGATCTGTTTGCAATAATGTTAAATTGCGGGCAAACAAACAACGGAATAACCCGTTCAGTCGAACAATAAAACTCGCTATAATAAAATGGAGGATAATTTCTCTTTTTGTTTCGTTCCCGCATGAAAAATTATATTATGTAAGCAGAAAGCATGGTTCCACTGATGGTTTAAATTTGAATTTGGATTCTGATACCATAGGGTAGTTGTCTATGTTTCATTTTCACTTTCTTCTACTAGCTATCCTTTGGAACAGTATTTTTTTTGGATGGAAGGTGCCCTATTTACTTTTCTGTACCCTTAATAACGTGTATGCGAAATTTCATGATGATCGGTCGAGTAGTTAAGGCGTGGAAGCGTAACAAATAACATACATAAATAGATTCATGCCTGTTTCCTAGAGGGGTAGGCAGATACTACGGATTTCTAGTTGCTACAATCTTGACACACTTCTCTGGCTTCATTCACTTTCATAACATTCCTCATATACGCTCGCCGGTTTAAGGTGCTCTTAACCTGGCCTTTATCCAGAACGTCTCCGGTCTGATCAAGAAACGTTCGCCTAGGTTCGCCCCTTGCAACTGTTCCATTCATACTAGCCTTATAAACTTTCTTAGTCAGCCTTTTCTCTTCCATTCTTTCTACATGCCCAAACCAGCTTAACATACGCTTGTCTATTCTCGTCACCAACTTAAATTAGTTTTTATAATATTAGTTAGGATGTGACAGTAAATAGCATTTAAAACAAACTTTATTGTAAAAACAGCTTCAAAATTAGAAGCAATTTAATGGAAAATCTTTTAAATTTGAATATGTAAACAAGATCTATCTTTCTATGTCCCTCACGCGCCTGCGCTTAACTATATCAGTTGCGTCACAACTACGTACGTTTTCACGTATCATTTTACAACGACGGTAGATTGCCCTCAATATCTGGTAATAGAACAACCAGATATAAAGGCATCAAGTATCAAGGCATCTACCATATTAGTTTTTATTTTAGATTCTAAATAAAATATCATCAGTACGTTTTCAAAATAGAAGGCAGTATAGAGAACGGGTTGCACGCCGCACTTCTATAAAAGCTAAAGTTAATAATAACATTCGTGTTGGGTGACTGACGGCTTCGAGCAAGCACCGTTAGTTTGACAATATAACTGTCATATTTGCATGGCCTGTGTGTCACTGTCAAGCAGAGTGACTATAGTAGACAGCTAGCGTATTCCGTGACTTATTTTTTTTTATTTACCATACGTCAAACAGCAGCTATAGCTCAGTGGGGAGACCAACAGACTGCAATGCAGAGGCTCTCGGGTTCGAACCCACGTCGCGCACCTCTGACTTTCGGAAGTTATATGACTTTTCGAATTATATGCGTATTGATTGACAATTATCGTCTGCTCCGTGCCTCGGAGAGCACGTTAAGCCATCAGTCCCGGCTGCTATGAACATCTATGGCAGTCGTTAGTGGGAAGTCAGTACCCTATAATATCCTGACACTGGTCTAGCCTTAGGGTATCGTTAGCCTTAGGGTTGCGGAGGTCAGGTGGCAGCCGCTCTGTGTAAAAACTGATATCCAGTCAAATCCGGTTAGACTAGAAAAGCCGATCCCAAGTGACTTGGGAATAATAAAGGCTAGGGAAAAGAGATACGTCAAACATCTACATTGCTATATTACGCAAGTTGTTCATGTCATACTTTGCTCGAGAATCGATCCCGAGACATCACCTGCTTCGCCATCATTTGTCAAAATATACCCTACTGGAGTATTAGATAAAACGTTACGTTATCAAGACAGAGGGTCCCATAGGACACGGAATGTACCCCGCGCTTCTATGAAAACTACAATAATAATATTTATGTATAATTTGCATCTATTTACAAAAAAAAAATATATAATATTCAAGAAGTAGAGCCTCGCTGATTTCAGCATGAATGGGCGGCTTGGGTGAGTAAGTACTACCCTCTCACAGAATATCGACGTGAAATAGCAGTACTCCTACTTTTGTGTTTCGTTTGGTGAGTGAGAGTGCCGGAGGCCCAATCACCGTCTTTCCCCCTTCCCGCTCCTTCTCCTTCCCACTTTCTTTTTTTTTCTTAAGGATCGGCAAAGCGCAAGTGATCCTTCTGGTGTTGCAGGCGTCCATAGGCTATGGTGACCACTTACCATCAGGTGGGCCGTGTGATAGTTTGCCAGATTAGAGGCATAAAAAATATATATATATATATATGTATGTTTATCCATTGTTTAGTACCCATAGTACAAGCTCTGCTTAGTTTGGGCTAGATAGTGTTGTGGGTATGTGATAGAATATTATTATTATATAATAATCTTCGTGCTGAGTGACTGACAGCTCCGAGCAAGTTTTCAGTTAGACAATATAACTGTCAAATTTGCATTGCCTGTCTGTCTTAACTATTCGACCGATCATCATGATATTTCGCATTGACGTTGTCAGGGAAACAGAAGAGGACATAGGGTACACCTTGTATCCAGAAACAAGTGAGAAACGGCAATGAATTACCGTAAATTCTAGCGTTCGAAAAAATGGTTCAAGTAATATGCAAAGGTCACGACCTTGAGCTCAGAGGTCAAAGGTCTGTCATTGCGGGGGTATATCGACTATGCTGAGTCGAATGGCGTTGACCGCGATTCTCTAGCTCTTAAGGTTCTTGAGTTGAAAGTTGTATAACAGACAAACGGACGGACAAAGCTGTGGTATAAGAGACTTATCGAACTCTAAAAAACTCTGAAAAGTACTGTTTGTAATCTAACCTAACCTACATTTATGCAAGAGAAGCCGTGGGCAGAATATAGTTTATAATAATTGTTAGTTTATGTCAAACAGTAAATAATTACCTACGCAAGTTGTTCAAGTTTTGTAAATATAATTACGTAAATCCTAGACGCTAAAAGGTAGTATTATGTAATTATTTCAAGTTATTAGGTAATCTAGTAGGTATTAAGAATCGTTATCGACATAACTTGTTATTACTTGACCTTAAAACGTAAAGCAGTCGATGTTAGTTAATTAGATAGACATACAGTTATTCAGGGCCGTTTTGATTCTGTGGTCTACGGGTAAACCAGGGTCAAACCGATTGGACAAGGCCTTACGAACAGCAAACAATTAGTGCTTTACCTGTCAATGGTCAGAAGGCTTAATTCCAAACTCGGTAGCAGCACTGAGTTTAAAATTGTTTCCAGTAAGCAACGGATTCCCCTCCTATTACAGGGTTAAAAAAAAATCGTACAATATACGTGTCTGCCTACTTTTTAATATATGTAGGTGTTTCTATCCTAACTATAATAATATTATAAATGTGAATGTGAGTTTTTTTGTTTGTTACGCTATCCCGACTTAACTACTCAACCGATCATCAAGAAATTTTGCATACACATTATCAGGGGTACCGAAAACGACACAGAGTACTTTTCATCCAGAAAAAACTATTCCCGAGGTATAGAAATTTATTATATAAACGCGAGCGTGCCGCGGGTGAAATCTAGCGTTATATCATTCTTAAATATATCCAGTAAGTATTTAAATTCCCCTAGCTAAGATTAATTTTTTGGTTGTATTTCGTGAATCTTTCGAGGGTGGCCGGAGGCCTTGCGATTCTAGTTTGCTTTGAAAGGGCCTCACACGAACACAAATACTTCCACCCAGCATTAAGGCTTTGATGAGAGCAATTAAAAAACCAAGATATGAAAATGAATCCAAATACAACAACAACGTAAAATTGCTCCAACGCAGTGGGCAATCCCAACGTAAATTGTGGAAAATTTGACATAATGATATTATTAATAACTTCGTATAAAAAACCTTTTCGAATGCTTTCTTTATTTTTAAAGGAATTTCGCCGGGGAGACGTGCTTATGTTTTTTATTTTCGCCTTGAGCCTTTTCAGTGGAATTAGGATTTATGGTTTTCTCTTCGGCTTTTATGTTTGTACTGTAAATGAGTGTGTCGTCTCGATTTTTCCTTGTAGGTAAAAGGGTCTGTGGAGGACAGAGCGACCGAGTGAGATTTCTTCGTGTAATCTTTCCCCTTCTTTCTTTTTTGAGGATCTATTTAGTTTATGAAGCAGCGGTACCTTAGTGGGAGACCGTTGGACTGCCACGCAAAGGTCTCGAGTTTGATCACATTTCCCTCAACACTGACTTTTTGAAGTTATGTGTGTAATAAATAGTTTCTATCGATCGTTTTAACGGTGAAGGAAAATATTGTGAGGAATCCTGCATGTCTTGTCATATCTGTCATGAGAGTCCTTCATAATATTCTCGAAGCCGCGTGAAGTCTGTCAACCCGCGATGGGCCAGTGTGGTGGACTATGGCGTAACCCTTCTCAAACTGAGAAGAAACCCGTACCCAACGGGACAGTTAATATACACAGCTGATATGATTATATTATATACATATTTAATTTAGACAACTTTTTTGAGCAGCGATAGCTCAGTGGGGAGACCAACAGACTGCAATGCAGAGGGTCTCGGGTTCGAACCCAGGTCGCGCACCTCTGACTTTCGGAAGTTATATGACTTTTCGAAATTATGTGCGTATTAATTGACAATTATCGCCTGCTCCGTGCCTCGGAGAGCACGTTAAGCCGTCGGTCCCGGCTGCCATGAACATCTATGGCAGTCGTTATTGGGAAAGTCAGTACCCTCTAATATCGTGACACTGGTCTAGCCTTAGGGTATCGTTAGCCTTCGGGTTGCGGAGTTCAGGTGGCAGCCGCTCCGTGTAAAAACTGATATCCAGTCAAATTCGGTTAGATTAGAAAAGTCGACCCCAAGTGACTTGGGAATAATAAAGGCTAAGGGAGAAGACTGTAAGCTAAACTACTATTACACGAGCGAAACCGCGGGCAAAAGCTAATCATTAATAAACAGTTGTGAGGTTTTGATATCTCATGCACAGCAATTGCATGCACTACCGACGCGCCCCTGAGGTAGTTCCTCATTCAAATCTCGATTTATATGACTGATTATTATTCAAACAACGATCGAATATGCGAATCACGATTTGATGAGATATCGAGAAGTTTTCACTTTGTTATGCCTGATCGACATCACGAGGTTTTTGTTATCATCTATATATATAAAACTCTTCCGTTACTGAGTGACTGACAGACAACGCACAGCCGAAACTACTGAACGCAAGAAGCTGAAATTTGGCATGTATGTTCCTTGGAGAGTGTAGGGCAGCACTAAGAGAGGATTTTCGGAAATTCCACCCTGAAGTGGGTGAAAGGGGTGAAACCCGATATTCACACGGGAACGGGACATACGCGGGTGAAACCGCGGGCAAACTACTAGTTCGTTTATATATTGTTAGTGTATAATATTACTCGTATTATAAATGCGAAAGTAACTGTCTGTCTGTAATGCTTTTATTAATAAACCATAGTACCGATTTTGGTGCAGTTAGATAAAAATATTGTATCCTAACTAAGATACTATCTTCTTACTAAATTTCATCAATATCGGATCAAGCTACCTATAATCCCAATATGTGTTCTTGTAGCTATCACGCAGGCGAACCGCTGGCAAAAACTAGTACATAATAAATCAACATTCATGCGTTCGAATCATTATTACTTATATTCGAATACATTCGTAATACTGTAACATTAAAAATTCGAATGTGTGATCGATTTACTTCGCGTCTGGCATAGTGCTAAGTGCTTACTTTTCATGTCAGTGATTTTGTGAAAATATGAGTATCCCTTGTATCCATTGATTTTGTAAAGCACCCTGGGACAAAGACATTAAACATAGAATCTACCGACATAAGGAAAAAAGACGTACCAACATTTTTATTTTCGACATTAAGACTGCGCCGAGCGAAATGTGCCAAAACAGGCGGTCACAGTTAAGTGAATAAAATCAACACTTTTTGTTCAATACAAATACAAAATATACGTTTACTATAACAATGAATGTGTTTACAATTAGTTCGTGTAAAAAACTTAAAATAATTAATATTATTGCCTACAAAATTAAGTAAATTTGCGCGAAAAATGCAAAAACGTAAACCCCGTGTTACGTGATTTTTAGATTATAACAGTATAAATCTATCCTATTTTACAGCATAAACAAAACATAAATAGTTATATTACAATTTGTCCGCCCTTAATCTTTAAGTTATTGGTTGAGAATAAAGATACATATTTATCCAAAAAGCACTTCATATCCTCCATACAATTTTACTATGGCGCTCGCGCACCGATTTGAATATGCGCCGCACGAGCTCTGTCATTATCTGCCTTAGGCTCGGCACAGTCTTAAGATTTTTACATATTTGGATTTTTATATAGGTTATATTATTAATTACCCCTTTTTTCCTAATGACAGCAGATATTAGGTGCATAAAAGTAAACGGTTGAAATAGATCTCCTAAAACGGATGTGTGTTTGCTTTTTAATTATATTTTTTCACCATCACCGAAAAACATAATATAGATTGCCAAATTAAGATATGCAATTCTTATTAAATAGTATTAGTTTATCAGTACATCTTGATAGAAAAATATGATTTAGAGGATTCCCGATAACACTGTATAATTTTATCATAAACAGTGCCAGTCTAAAATTTAATTAAAAATACTTTTTATGATACCAAGATGCGCAAGGCAATATCGACCTCGATGCTTATTACAAAAGGTTTAATTTAGATTTTGTTCTTTGTGTTTTTTTTGGAGACGTTGGGCCCGCTTCTTTCGTCCCCTTCACGGCGCAATGATAACAATCTGATAGGAATTGCGTTAAAGTTCATTAAGTTTAATGGCATTCCCATAGATATCATTACTCCATGAAAAACAAGCTGATTAACCATTTGCTGGAATTATCTCGTTTTCAATAGATTTATCCCATTAAAAATGGGAATGTATCACGGGCGTTTTTACAAACATTTAAACAACGGGCTTAAATAACACCCAGATCAAGGATGCTGTGGATGCAGATTTTTTGACATCCGTGGATGCGTATGGGGATACGGATATTTGAAATCTCACATCCGCGGATGTGGATGCGGATGCGGATGTCCAAATCGACGCGGAAGCTCCGCAATTGCGGATGCGGATGTTGATGAAAATTGTTCAACTTAATTATTTAATAAAATGTATCTAATATATCCTTCGCAGGTTCAAGCCTGCTCTGCACAGGTTCATAAATTAAACACGTACTATTGAACAGCTGATTCTTCCTTATCGTAACCTACGCTATATCCGGATCCGCATTAAAATCCGCGTTGATTATTGCTGATGTAGATGCGGATGCAGATGTCCAAATCGATGCGGAAGCTCCGCGATTGCGGATGCGGATGCGAATATTCGCAACATCACTGAATACAGACCCGAATTCAAAGAAAACTATTTGTGGATCACACATGTGTATATATCTATGACTAGTGTGGAGATTGAATCCGCAAAACTCGGTAGGTTGCGGCTGTGGCTAGATGACCACCAAAACAACTACGCTATCCGTGCATCATTCGCTCAACAAGTGAGAAACGGCCATGAATTGCCGTAAATCTTCGAGTTCGAAAAAATGGTATCACGTGACCTTGAGGTCAGAGGTCAAAAGTCATAGTCATTTCGGGGTATATCGACTATGCTGAGTCAAATGGCGTATAACCGCGAGTCTCTAGCTCTTACGGTTCTTGAGTTGAAAGTTGTATATCAAACAGACAGACAGAATTGTTTAAGTGTTTTTTCGAACTCTAAAAACTGTCAGAAACCGAGATGTAGCATTAGGTGCAGGTGCTATGCATAGGGTCTGATTCGTCGATTCTTGCGTCGGTCATATAGTTATCAGATTGTTTTGTCAAAAAATTCTCAGCGCGAAGTTTAGAACTGAGCTCGGTAGACGACAATGATCCCGTATGCAGACGATATGTGTCTGCTCTCCCACTCGATCGATGCCTTAAGGCAATTGCTTAGGGTATGTGAGAAACACGCTGTAGCACATGGACTCCTATACAATGTGAAAAAGAGTGTAGTCATGGTGTTCCAAGTACGTGCAAAGAAACACAGAACAGTGCCCCCTGTATATCTTTACGGGGTAGCACTCAATAGAGTACAAAAATTAAAGTATTGGGTCACATATAAGTTGTCTATCATCTAAACTAAAATTATATCACATACATACACGCACACACCAGCACACATATACACAAATACAAACACTCATGTACACACACAAATACACACACACACACACACACACACACACGCGTGCAGAATATTACTGGTAGTATAATCCTTATGTTTCTTTCTTATTAATTTTGTATAATATTACAAGCATTTAGATTAACCAATGACACGTTTATTTTCTCGTTCTAGTATCAATTTAACTACTAGTTCATACTGAGAGAGCACTGATACCCATAACACAAGTTTATTATTATCATGGGTATCAGAGTTCAACCAAACACTTATATGCCTAATAATTTTAGTTGTATCCGATTACTTCTATTTTAGTTTTTAGTGAATGGAACAGTCGCAAGAGGAACACCTAGGCGAACGTTTCTCGATCAGATCGGAGGCGTTCTGGACAAAGGCCAGGTTAAGAGCACCTTGAACCGACGAGCGTATATGAGGAATGTGATGAAAGTGAATGAAGCCAGAGAAGTGTGTCAGGATCGTAGCAAATGGAAATCCGTAGTCTCTGCCTACCCCTCTGGGAAACAGGCGTGAATCTATGTATGTATGTATATAGTTTTTAGTGTTATTATACAACCCCTTTTTTGTCAAATAAACTTATTTTTTTTTAGGTATTGACTGAGAACCTCGATGATGATGAGGATATTGAGAGAGAGCGAAGAGCGTGGTCGGTCCGATGTAATATGCTGGCTTGCAGGTTTGCACCTTGTACAAAAGAGGTGAAGATCATTATTTTTATAGCGTTCTGACAGACTTTTTACACGTACAGCCTGTGGGTTAGATATACTGAGAGGGCCTACAATGCTCTTCGCGTGCAATATGATTACGCCTTCAGGGTGCTTTTGAGGCTCCGGCGATTCTGTAGTGCGTCAGGCATGTTTGCGGAGGCGCATACGGACAGCTTTGAAGCTGTAATGCGGCAGAGGACAGCATCTCTGATGCAAAGGATTAACCCAAGCAACAACAGCATCCTAAAGGTGATCAGAGATAGGCCAGACTGTCCCTTCCTGTGGCACTGGATC
Organism: Catocala fraxini; assembly: GCA_930367265.1. Classification (NCBI taxonomy): domain Eukaryota; kingdom Metazoa; phylum Arthropoda; class Insecta; order Lepidoptera; family Erebidae; genus Catocala; species Catocala fraxini. The sequence continues at coordinate 19,610,230 of OV884045.1, forward strand.
TGTAGGCATAGCGGCGGCTCCCGGCCAGTGCAGCAGGAAGATACATGAATTAATTTAATTAATTGTATATACTAACATAGTTTTTAATTAATTGTAACTAACAAAATATGGATGAAATCTGAAATAAATGTTTATTATTATTATAATACGTGGGACGTCAAACTAAAGACGCAATGTGCGTTTGATACTCTGCGCATAACCTTTTATGGATATTGACGACAGACTATTTATATAATATACATTTTCAATAACATGCACGGCGTTTGGTAAACAGCAATAAGATGCATTCACGTGGGATCTTAAACCATATCTGGCTAAATGGAGCTTCAATACACCTCTGTCTTTCCCTTTCTACGTAGCTATAGCAATCCCTCAAACATTTTCTAAGCATAAACCAAATTGTCATCATCACATCGAGATCAGACCTTCCTTTATGTACGATAATGCGCTCGTGAATAAAACCCCTTTTGTCTTTTATTTACAAAAGAAAAAGATAAAGATATGACATTCGAATAAAGGAATCCTGTTCAGAATGATTCTGTGTTTCCAGCGAATTGTGGGTAGATGAATAAGTTTTAAGCTTGGTCCAACTTGGTTTATGATTACGTTTGGGGATTTTAATGGCAGAAAGGATAAAAAGGGTTTTGTTATGTAATTGAATGATTTTTAGTGGGTATTAGGTAACTTTCGTTTGAAGAGGGTTAAGATATATATGTTATTAATTGCCTGCTAATCTCTCTTCTACGGACTAATTCGAAAAAAGGGTAAGTACTAATTCTTTAACGGGGAATACCCTGCTTAGGTGTATTAATACCTATGATTACTATTTACCATAATATTTTAATATTCACAAATATATGTTATAATGGCTGAAACACCTTATAAATATGAGTTGCGTAAATTACAATTTAAAAAAATAGCAATGGCATTCTTACATTTATTTTAATATAGGCACTCGACTCTTTTCTTGAACCTTGCAACTAACCTAAACATAAATTCAGGAACTTGAGTAAACTAACTTACTTATAGACGTTGACGATTGTAAGTTACTTTATGACCTAAATGAATAAAAGAATTTTGACTTCGACCATGATTATATTATAATTTCTAACCGAACGACATTTTTCGTAAAACAAAATGACATTTTCGATCTTCCATACGACTAGTTAAGACTGCGCCGAGCAAAATGTGCCAAAATAGGCGGTCACAGTTTTTTTTTTGTTAAATAGAAATATAAAATTTTCATTTAACATAACAATGAATGTGTTTACAATTACTCTGTGTAAAAAACTTAAAATAATTAATTTTTTCGCCTACAAAATTACGTAAATTTGCACGAAAAATGCAAAAGCTCGTGTTACGTGATTTTTAGATTATTACAGTAGAAATCTATCCTATTTTACATCTTAAACAAAACATAAATAGTTATATTACAATTATTCCGTCCCAAATATTTAAGTTATTGGTTGACAATAAAGATACATAATATTGTCTTCTGTTTACGGGAATATTATTCATTGAAATTAAACTACTATATACGGATTTTATCGCGTACACTGGAACATTGAGACAACTACCATCTTAGTCTCCCCGTGACCATGGCTGCTGAAAAGCAACCGAAACGTCGGGGAGAGTGTAAAATTAAATCAAATCTAAATAGTTTTAATAACAATATAATTAGCTTAAAAATTAGTAAAGTTTAATAGTAATAGTAGTGTAACAAATTTTCAAAATTATGTAATATAGTGTCAAATAAACAACGCGATAAAATCCGTATATAGTAGTTTAATTTCAATAATAAAGATACATATTTATCAAAAAAGCACTTCAAATCCTCCATACAATTTTACTATGGCGGCCGCGCGCCGATTTGAATATGCGCCGCACCAGCTCTGTCATTATCTGTCTTACGCTCGGCGCAGTCTTAATGGGCAAATTGCTTTTGTTCGATACAGAAAAGAGAAATCGAATAGAGAAATCTTTTAGGATATTCAAGAAGTTGTGGGAAGCTCTAAGATTTTGCTAACTCTGCAAAATGTTTATGTAATACTTGTTTCTGCCCACGAAGTCGCCCACATAAGCCTTATGGAAACGTGTGCCGTGATAAAATATATTATGAGTCAGTCATTTTCTATCGGTGTGCTAAATTTTATCTAAACCCGTTCAGCGGTTTCGTGTGATCGTGATTGTGAGGTTGAGTAACAAATATCAAAATATCTTAACAAGCTTTAGCATTTATAACATTAGTAAGAATATTAATAAGCTTTACTATTCTAAATCTTTACCAATTTACTATCGACTTGAGCGACGGTTGACCATTTCAGAAAAAATTTCACTTGCACATGTACGGGTTACACGTACTGCACGGGTACGGGTACCAAGTGTTGGCCCGCTATGCGATTTTAACCTTAGGAGAGGTCATCCGTCGCTCAAGTCGATAGTACATAAACTCAACATTTTAAAAACCAATTAGACCGACTCTTTAGAGAGACTTATACCCAAAACAATCATTATTTATAAAGTCAAATTCATAGTCTGTTTCTACTGGCAAGACGCAAAGACTTTAAATGCAATTTGCACAGGTTGTTGGTAGTTGTAGGTTAAACTAAACACGTCTTATCGATTTCCGTCCAGTATCAAATAAACCGCGATCGTGTAGCACGCGTTTAATCAAACATGACGTAATATAAATTTTAAAGAAATTTTAAATATTCGATTATGATTCAAATCGAAATCATTGACGATGAATCTATCTCGATAGCAAAGTATCTAATATTCACCTTTTTTCGTAGCAAATTTGACTAGTTTCTTAAAACTATCTCAAATTATTTATTGGTGTTTAGAGACCCAATAAATATTTTATTAGGTATTTCTAAAATCAAATAATTACAAAGTACACTAATTATTTAAACTGTCTGTTATTCCGACAATATAGCGCCAGGTCGTCAAATGACGTAACACGTTTGAAAATCAACATTGGACAGCAAGCAACGTCAGAAGATGTTTACAAACGTGTGACGTCAAAATAAATGCAGCCAATCAAAACCGTTAACGTTTACGTGGTTCCAACTTAATAATAATAATAATATTCTATCATATACACACAACACCATCTAGCTTAAACTAAGCAGAGCTTGTACTATGGGTACTAGACAATGGATACACATACATATATACTCTTTTTTTTGTGAATACGTACATATTATACATGGAAACACCCAGACGAAGATAAGTTAAGATATTTTCGAGCTTTTGGTAAAAATAATTAATATCTTTTACATATACACTATTGCAAATTGATTTTAAAGTGTATAATCTTTGCAGATGATAAACATATTGTATAGCTTATTGCACGCTTCTCTATTTCTGCCAGCTTGACAAACAAATTTTAGCATTTATAATTTTAGTAAGGATACTTATATTTTCGTCACTATGTTGCCCTTTAAACGACCTTCACAGCGCCGTGTTACGGATACTTATTTTTTATGGGGGCAACCTTTAGTACCCCATGAAAGACACATAAAATTGCCGCTATTAGTACCTGTCGTGTGATGGAAAGTTGACAATGCAATCACATTGATTTATGGTTAAGAACCCTACAGTTGCATCCCTTGTAAGGACTGCTAATGATATGTAACTTGAAGATAGAATATAATGGGATTAAGTAGAAATAGGACGGTACCTGTCATTTTCTAATTTGGTTGTTCAGGTAGGGGTTTTAACGTATTGTTACGTGCTGGGTTTGACGGATAAGAATGCAAACAATATTACCGACTAAAACACGTTTTATTCAAACACACAATTAAATTTAAAACACAACAAACACTATACCACACTTTTTCACTGTACTGCTTCAAACTCCGTAGTATTTTCGCTTCCGTTCGCTTCGATGAACACTTGACCGCTTACGATTGTAAACTGACTCGGCGGTGCGCGTGCACCCTATTTATACGCGGGTAAAGCGTTTCTAGAGTTTTCTAGTACCGCTATACCCAGTATGTAAACAGTACGATGTTTCGAGAAAGTACCAGCGTGATCTCTATGATTCTCGTACCGTACTACGTAGTTCCGTAAGATGTCAATGGATGGCGGTGTAATAAATTATTAGACGGAACTGCCGAGTCTTTCCCACAATGCCAAGATATGTCACTGGGCAACAGTATGTATTAAAAAGCAACTGAAACGTCGATTAGATAGTAAATATAAAAAGGTTTAATTGTTTAGTAATAGTGTTTTTAAATAAAACTCATTAAATTCGTATAATCATAATCATTTATTCATAAAATATAAACTTACAGTATTTACAGCCAAATACACAAAAAACATTAAATCAACGGTAATTAAATATTAAGATACACAATATTAATTATAATTTTTAATGAGATCTTTATAGACTAGGTCTTTGAAATGTATAACATTCTTGTAAATGTAAGACGATATTATGTAAAACAATTTTTTATAAAACAATTGTGAAGAGAGATACTGATTTTCTTCACAATTATTTTACTATTATATTTCGGAGGCGTTCTGGACAAAGGCCAGGTTAAGAGCACCTTGAACCGACGGGCATGTATGAGGAATGTGATGAAAGTGAATGAAGCCAGAGAAGTGTGTCAGGATCGTAGCAAATGGAAATCCGTAGTCTCTGCCTACCCCTCTGAGAAACAGGCGTGAATCTATGTATGTATGTATGTATGTATGTATTTTACTATTACTTACTTTATTTATTACCAAGTTCTTTCGAAACGCTTACCCCAAATAATATAATAGACAATGACTAACGATACTTAACTCCTCTGATAGTCGCCAGCCACATCACGTGGTCCATTCAGTCCGGGATTTTCCAACTTGCAGTATTCCGCTTCAAACACAAAATATGCATTGAAATTAAACTACTATATACGGAGTTTATCGCGTTATTTATTTTACACTTTATTACAAAATATTGAAACTGTTACACTACTACTAGATACTATTAAACTTTACTAATTTTTAAGCTAATTAAATTATTAAAACTATTTATATTTAAGTTTACACTTTCCGCGACGTTTCGGTTGCTTTTCAGCAGCCATGGTCACGAGAAGACTAAGATGGTAGTTGTCTCAATGTTCCAGTGTCGTTATTTCAAAGTACCCGAACATAATTTAATCACTGGTGTTTCTATTTACGCAGAATGAGTTTAGAGTATCATGAAGTCTAGCTGTGGTTTGCTTCTTTTTCTTCACAAAATATTCGTCGACACGACGTGTTTTAACTTTTATTAAATTTCGATTCAATATATTTTCAAGTATAATATACGATGTTATTACTATTTTTAAAAAAGGTAAAAGGCTGTTTATTCTGTTAAACATTTTGCCCGACTCGGCAAACAAATCCAGTGCTGCCTATAAAAATAAGCTTATGCTTTTTTATTATGCTACGGTGTTTTTCTAGTAAACGATTTCATACGGCGAAATAAAGTATAGGTAATGACTGTTTTTAACAGTAGGGTTGAGAACCCTATATCAAGGTGACTGAACTAACGTTTAAAAGTGCCATTCGATGTATGGTATTATGGCGCAGTCTATAAAGTGAATGTAGAAATAGAAAGATGAAGTCTTAATGACACTGTATATACACAAAGGGAACTGTCTACTTTGTATGGGGGTTTTGGCTTGTAATAGACAGTCACTGAGAATAATAATTATATATTAATTTAGAAGCATTAACCAGTAGGAATTAGAAAAATAACAAAGTTTTGTGTCCAGATGTTCTTAATTCGTTTGTTGTGGTGGTTTATATAAAGGTATTTGAAATAGAAAGCATTGTTTTTTATGTTATTTTTTTTATTATTCTGATTCATATGTTACTAAAATGTTATCTAGGAACTGGGCTGGTGGATTTAATTTGTTTTGATATCTTACCCAACTCAAAAACCAAATAATTGTCATTATATGGGCGCAGTAACCTACTGTCCGTCGACCCACCATGCAATATAATTGTTTTATGTATGAATTCTGTTCACTCTAAGTCAATAATGGACAGTTCCCTTTACTCTTGTATTTAGTCGAAGCAATAGGCAGAGCGCACAGAGCACCTACATGACGTCAGCAATGAATTTAGGTCTAACGTAATGGGGCGAGCCAATTAAGCTTACTGATCGGCTATTATTTCCAACGGGAAAACCTTTTGCCTGACCCGGAAATTGAACCTAAGACACCACGATAATATAGAAACATGTGCTGCAACAACATCATCATCATCATCATCATCATCTCAGCCGAAAGACGTCCATTGCTGGACATAGGCCTCCCCCAAGGTATTCCACACAGACCGGTTTTGGGCCACCCAAAAAAGTTGCCGACATTGCTCTCCGGAAAGCCAAGATGAAGTGGCAGTGGGCAGGGCACATAGCACGCAGAACCGATGGCCGTTGGGGCGGAAAGGTTCTACAGTGGCGGCCACGCACCGGAACACGCAGCAGGGGCAGGTCCCCCACAAGGTGGACCGACGACCTGGTAATGGTCGCGGGAAGCGGTGCGGTTGGATGCGGGTACGACAACATGCTAACACAAAAATATGATGGTATGATTGTTAACGTAAAAAAATCGCGTATAGTTTAATTAGTTCAATCGATTGGACACTCAACAAATTACAATTGAAATTAAACTAATTTATACGGATTTTATCGCGATGTTTATTTTTTATAAAACACTATTATAACATAACTTCGAAATTTTAAACTACTATTGTTAAACACTTTTACCAGTTACTGTTTACTACAATTTAAGCTATTTTAATTATACAACTATTTAGATTTAATTTTACACTTTCGCCGACGTTTTGGTTGCTTTTCAGCAGCCATAGTCACGGGGAGACTAAGATGGTAGTTGTATTTCAATGCATAACATTCGCGTAAATGTAAGGTAATATTATATAAACCAGGATACAAATTTTCAAGCAATAATCACAAATAACACTGAAGGAGTGGCCTGCGTAAAAGACGAACGCGACGCGACACACTACACATAACTTACACTGTTTTATAGCTCGCAGCAAGGTATGATGAATCGCGTCTCGTTCGTCGCTCACGCAGCACCCCGTAACACATAAAACAAAATAATGGAAGTAAGTAACAATCGATTGCTAAAATATCAATTTCTGTTAACTAATTTTGATGATACAATACAAGTAAGTTTATAAGCACAATCAAAATTTGAAGATTGTGAAGTTCACCACGATACAGGTTTGATCATTTTAAAAGAAGAAAGGCCGCATACACCTTTTCTAAAAATAAACGCATAATATATGTTGCGCGACGCAGCAACCGCACCTGATACTCCGTCACCGACTTAAAACCTTATATACCGCGACCAAATGAGCCACTCATTATAAATACGGACATAAAAGCTTTATAAATAATATGAATAGCGCCACAAAAGAGTATTCGCTACTTACACAATAGCGTACAATAAACGCATCGTTATCATATAACCTCGCCTCTGAACATTTGACACGCGCGCAGAATTAATTAGATGCTCTTTGTAATGTTACCAATCTGTGTTTCGTTTCATTACCACTGTTGTGTGTGTAGTGGACATGTTTAACTTATATAATATTAACGGAGATTCCAATACAGAAATATTTATTACTTGGTAAAGGCCATTGACAATTATTTGTCATACAATTATTTGGGTATGAATGTGTCTCGCCTGGGGAACATTTTCGATACGACTCTCTGACACGTAATAATACTGTTTCTTTGACTTGTTTATCGGGCGACATAATCTTTCCACAGGCTCCCATATAAGTAAGGCTGGTAAGACTGGAAGGTCAGTCTCATTTCTTGCCTTTCATTTCAACTTTAATGCCTTTGTTCTAGCATAATAGTTGATAGTAAGACTGTTGTTGCGTTTCGCATGGTGCGGCAGAATTCCAAAGGCTCTCATACCTACCTAACCTATTCCTTGCCGTTTTAACGTCTCTAATACGTTTTCTCTAATGTCGACATTGCTATGCTATGCAGTCTTATCAACTGCTGTTGATAAGACTGTTACTGCTTTACGCCTGGTAAGAACGTCTTCTAAACACTTACATACCTACCTATCTCATTTCTTTGAATGGTAGGCAAGACGCGACTGTAACCAGGGTTATCGAAGATATGTGAAGTCAGGCAACCTGCACTGGGTCAGCAGGGAGGACATAACCTTTCTAACAGTGTGAGACAGTTTATATACAGGGCTAACGTTGGTATGGCATTAATGTTACCCAAGGTTTCCAAGTGCGATTTGTTTTAAAAAACAAAAGGTTTATATGTATGTTTATCCATTGTCTAGTATCCATAGTACAAGCTCTCCTTAGTTTGGGCTAGATGGTGTTGTGTGTATCTGATAGAATATTATTATTATATAATAACCTTCGTGCTGAGTGACTGACAGCTCCGAGCAAGTTTTCAGTTAGACAATATAACTGTCAAATTTGCATTGCCTGTCTGTCTTAACTATTCGACCGATCATCATGATATTTCGCATTGACGTTGTCAGGGAAACAGAAGAGGACATAGGGTACACCTTGTATCCAGAAACAATTGAGAAACGGCAATGAATTACCGTAAATTCTAGCGTTTGAAAAAATGGTTCAAGTAATATGCAAAGGTCACGTGATACCACGTGACCTTGAGGTCAGAGGTCAAAGGTTATGATCTGTCATTGCGGGGTATATCGACTATGCTGAGTCGAATGGCGTTGACCGCGATTCTCTAGCTCTTAAGGTTCTTGAGTTGAAAGTTGTATAACAGACAAACGGACGGACATAGCTGTGGTATAAGAGATTTTTCGAACTCTAAAAAGTACTGTTAGTAACCTAACCTAATCTTTTACGCAAGAGAAGCCGTGGGCAGAATATAGTTAATAATAAATGTTAGTTTAGAATTATTATTTATAAGAATTATTATTAGAATATTATTATATGGAAATGATAATAATAATCCATCACCGTCTAGCCCAAACTAAGCAGAGCTTGTACTATGGGTACTAGATAATGGATAAACATACATTATATACTATTTTTTTTGTAAATACATACTTATTATACAAAATAGAAACACTCAGACCAAGTCAAACATCCATGTTCATGCACACAAATGTTTGACAAATTATGTATCGTTAAGACTCTGCCGAGCGAAATGTGCCAAAACAGGCGGTCACAGTTAAGTGAATAAAATCAACACTTTTTGTTTAATTCAAATATAAAATATACATTTACCATAACAATGAATGTTTTTACAATTTCTCCTTGTAAAAGACTTAAAATAATAAATACTTTCGCCTACAAAATTACGTAAATTTGCAAAAACGTAAGCTCGTGTTACGTGATTTTTAGGTTATAACAGTAGAGATCTATCCTATTTTACAGCTTAAACGAAACATAAATAGTTATATTACAATTTGTCCGTCCCAAATATTTAAGTTATTGGTTGACAATAAAGATACATATTGATCAAAAAAGCACTTCAAATCCTCCATACAATTTTAATATGGCGGCCGCGCGCCGATTTGCATATGCGCCGCACGAGCTCTGTCATTATCTGTCTTACGCTCGGCGCAGTCTTAATATGTAAACAACATGTTTTTGGCAATGGACTTTAAATTTATTACCTTGGTGGCGCACAAAAGTAAAGTCTGGGATTCGATTCCCGGGTCGAGCAAACAGTTATTGATTCTTTTGTCAAGAAACACGACGAACCTAAAAATATAGTTGGTAAAACCTGTGCGTAAAACACTTCTGCCTACCCTCGCCACGATATAGGTGAGGAATTATGTATTAAGCCAGACTTATTACGAAATAGCGGCGATAGCGTAATGGGTGACCATTGGACTACCAAGCAGATGTCTCGAGTTCGATCCCAAGGCAAGCATCTCTTGACTGTTTGAACTTATGTGCATATTTAATAGTTAATCATCGAAGGCTATAACTGTGAAGGAAAACATCGTGAGGAAACCTGCATGTCTGAGAGTTCTCCATAATGTTCTCGAAAATATGTAAAGTCTGCCGCAGTGGGCCAGCGTGGTGGACTATGGCCTAACCCTTCTCACACTGAGAAGAGGCCCGTGCCCAGCAGTAGGACAGTTTATTCAGGCCTGATATTATTATATTACGAAATGCTAAAGTAAAGTATTTAAGTATAATATTTTCTTCGGTTTACGCGAATGTTATTCATTGAAATTAAACTACTATATACTGATTTTATCGCGTTATTTATTTGACACTTTATTACATAATTTTGAAAACTGTTACACTACTACTACTATTAAACTTTACTAATTTTTAAGCTAATTAAATTATTATTAAAACTAATAAAACTATTTAGATTTAATTTAATTTTACACTTTCATGGTCACGGGGAGACTAAGATGGTAGTTGTCTCAATGTTCCATTTCACTGAATAAACAAAGCGATAAAATCCGTATATAGTAGTTTAATTTCAATAAAGTATTTAAGGTTACCGGGATCATCGCGCACAAAACAATGGAATAAATCAATAATTGTACAAAGGTTAGTTAGTTTAATTTAGTAATAGCTTCTACTAGATAACTTGTATTAAAACACTTCGTTATAAAAGTATTAAAATAAGGTAGAGAAAGAAATCTATAATATTCATTGGTGGAACATGCATCACAAATAATACATATGCACATACAGTTTGCTACGACGACGATAAAGATACGATGAAGAAGGAATGTTTATTGACGCTCATTAGGCACAGTTCCAGACTTCGTACTGTAACTATGAATTTCTAAATAGAAAAATCCAAAAACACTTTGCCCATACCCAAAATCAAACCTGAGAACTTATGCATGGCAGATTCACCACCTCACTGAGACAAAAGACAATTTCAAAATTGCTTCAAGTTCCCAAAGAACTTAGACGCAAGCCAGTAATAGGACAATAGATCATTAGTTTAAACTGTAATACAGTAGAATGTACACGACATTAATACAATTTACTGGGCTCGAAACGCTTAAAATTTCACCCGAGACTTCGAAGCGGTTTCTCGGTATTATCTTTGCCCAAAATTGTACTTTCTCGTACAAATAGGTTGGTACAAATAGGTAGGTACAAATTGTTAAGATACACATTTTCATTTTATAGAAAGTGTAAATATTTACCTAGGAACACCTGACCTAATTCTGGGGGTGAATTAATGGGACTGACTGTACGGAAGGGGGGTGAATTCTTCGTTATGTATTCATGGACTTTCACGCTGTAAAGTTAAGTGAGTGGCGCAATTTTTTAACCGCTAAGAGTCAGTTACTGTGTAGATAAATTCGTACAGTTGCAGTTTTTGATTTTGTGAATAACATAACCGTGTTTAAATTTGTGTGGTTGTGAGGTTACAGATTTGATTATCGGGTCGGATAAAATGTTATTTGCTTTTTCTGTGAGGGGATTCTTATACCAGGACTTCATGATGTACAAACCTACGCTACAAGACCAATGAAACTACTTCATGTCTAAATGAATATTAAATATATATGACTTACTTTTGATAGCAAGTCAAAATTTTTCTGTTGTTAAGTGGTATTTATCTTATACCGGCGGAATATTTAAAAAGTCTGCAATAGTTATAAGTGTTTATAGTTGCCTACTTACTTGCCAAATTGAAATCTTTAGTAATAAAATATACCTTAATATAATAACAAAATAACTTTAAGCGAAAATGCTCTTTATTTTCTATCCCTTGGGAATGCCCAAACCCGGCCTTTTTCTTTGTCTACATAATAATGGGAATTTCTGCATAATTTAAGTTTTCTTGGTGCAAAGGTTTGAAGTGGGTGTTGATGAATTACGACTTCTCTCTTTGTATATTGATTTAATCACTCAGCTTAATCATATCGAAATATAAAGAAGTCTGTGTGCTAACGCAGAAATTAAAATTGTATTATACATAAAACTAGCTATTGCCCAAGACTTTGTTCACGTGGAATTAGGGAGTAATTGAAATAAAATATATTTGAAATACTACTTCTGGAAGCAGGTAGGTACATCGTTTATTTTCTTTTTTCACATCTAACACATTGATTTACACACAAAACATACCTATAGATTGATATCATTATTAATTCTTGACTTATAGGCAAGTTAAAACATACACCACAATTTAAGTTAGACATTCAGCATTACAATTGTGAAAACCGCAATATATTTTTTGCAGTAGGCTTAGCGTGATGTGTGTTCAAGCATAATAAAGATACATATATATATATATATAGATATATAGCTCTTATAAAGACGATCAAATAATTTTCTTAAATGTCTTCTATATGTATTTATTGATCAGTTAGGTACAATATTATTATTTGTCTAGATAATATTTTTTAGGTAACGATACAATTCCAAAATACTTCAAAATATCCCGATAACGAATAAATTTTACCGACCACAATAGCATCTAAGCTTATTACGAAAACAACTTCAGACTGTTATAGCCACAACCTATTTCAGAATTCAATGTGCAAAAAAGTTTTAATACATTCTATTAGAAATTAGCGTTGCTGAGTGGCATAGGAATCACAACGACCTAACGACCACGACTCACAATACAAAAGCGGCTAAAAGCATTAACCAGAATCAGAAAATAACTTCACGTGCTTTGAATATTTATATGTAAGTCTTACGTCACGATTTTTCGTACGTTCTGTCCAGGGATCAGAACCAGGGGGTCTACCGTGAAACGCGTTATACGCAATTGCGTACGTTCGTTTGTGCTTATTCTTACCATGAAACATCATTCGCGCCGACATTCGTCATGAATATCGTCGTATGACATTTGTATGTCCTAAAAAATCCGAAGTGTTTTCATGGTAGGTATATGCTTATTATTTCGTTCGTAATTCGTTTCGGCACGTCATTGCGTAAAAACATTTTCACTGTAGACCCGCAGGTATTTGCGTGGTATAGATGGTTGTATGGATTGACACAGACTGAACGGATCCGACACTAGTTTCGATGGTTATATTACCTCTGCTAGTGTGCCGGTTGTAGTAGGCAATATTTGTATGTAAGATCGATAATGCTGTCTTGGAACAATTAATATGGTGTATTAGGTTTTTGGGAGAACATAATATAGACTTGGAGATTTGAAAAGAATCAATATCATCGGATATATTATCAGACCGTATCATTATAGTTATGTGAAATTACTATGGACCATCTTGTAGATATAAACGAATGATTCTCATTCGTATAAAGTGTAGACATAATAATGTATAACTATGTGAATGTTTTTCTTGAAATTCTAACATAAATTAAAATAAATTTTTGTTAAAGAAAGCGTGCATAATGTGTTTTTTGTTGTAGAGTGTGTATGGAAGCACAACCGTACGGAGTAATGAAGCTTTTGTATACAATGAAATAATAAACATGATATTGTGGTAAAACAGAAAGGTTTTTTAGCCTAATCTTAATGCTAAGTAAAAGGTAGAAATTGTATTTGATAATTAAAAATAACATGCAAATAATATAATAAAAATGCCATACAATGCTTTCCAGTCACAGTTCTGGTTGGGTGTTCAGTCGATCCAAGTCGCTTGCAGAGACAATACGATGGGACCGCGCGCCTGTTTTCTTACGAAGGAACACTCTTCCGTGTCATTTTTGTTAACTTATTTTGATAGTATATATTGTCTTTCCGTGTAATTGTCGTTAAATTATTTTGATAGTAGATAATATTACTTAAAACAGTGGATGTAACTATTCTAATTTGTGCGCTGCTGATAGAAAATATTTTTTTATTGGAATGGAAGTATAACTAATTCAAAAGATGGCAGACCAAAGCTTGTCAAGTAAAGTCAAAAAACATCCAGAAGAAGAACATATTTAGAACACATTTATATTATTAGAGTATGGTATTATAAAGAAGAAACATTTGATTTTTGTTATTTTTTTGTAATGATTTTACTCAAAAACTTCTCAACCGATTTTAAAACTTCTTTCACCGTAAAATAGCTATATTATCACTGAGTAACATAGGCTATATTTTTTTTAAATGTACTCTTTCTAACATATTCTTCTTTTACGCGAACAAAGCCGCGAGCAAAAGCTAATTTACAATATATTACAAAATAAGCTTATATCTTTACTAGCTTTTATCATTTACAATATATTAAAATTAAGTTTATATTCTGTCTTTGAGTTGGTGACTTTACTGAAGTTACTGAATTTACATTTACTTTCTGACTCATAATATCAGTATGTAATTTGTAGTTATTTCAAATAGCTTTGACCATGTGCCTTATAAATTCATCCAATCGTAACTAATCAATGCGAAAGTGAGTTTGTTTGCTTGTTGTTACGCTTTCACGCGTTAACCACTTGACCGATCATCATGAAATTTTGCATACACGACGGCAGGGCTACAAAGGAAAAGGCTGAAAAGGACATAGAGTACCTTAAAAAAAAAGTACTGTTCCCAAAGGTAGAAATTAATTGACAAAATCTACATAAATGCAAGCAAAGACACGGTCAAAATCTAGTATGTAAATACGTTTTGTTTGAATAATGATTATTCTGTCATAACTAATAGCATAACCGAGCATAGACGCAAGAAATAACTAATTTTTAAAATAAAAGTTGCTATATTTAGTCAAGGATTAAGTCTATGAAAAGCTAGTTAGCAAGAAACCACAACAATTCTTTTTCACTCTGATTTCTTAACCTTTTCATTTTGCTATTTATAGATAAGCGTATAAAGACTAGCAGATTTTCTTTAACCAATCATTGTTTTAGAATGGGTATCCGGCAATCGTTGCCTTATTCAGTTAATTAATTAGATTTGTTTGAACTGGCATTACCAACTTGGCTATTCACGGGACAATCTGTCGGGACCACTCGATGGGGAGTAAAATTGCGACGTGAGAAGAGACTTTAAGTGTTTACATGAGGTTGGCAGAATTATAAGAAGCCTGATTGGGGAGAAAGGAAAATATTACGAAGAGTTTTCTTTGTTCGAAATATATTCGTGAGAAACTTAAGTGGTCAATTGTGGGGTGGATATCGAATATATTCTATGCGTGGTTATTGTATGGGTGACACAGCGATATTAATTATTCGATTAAGCCTTATATGCGCAAGTATGATTATTGTATTATTATTGATTTAAGATTTTAGAACAATGCTTGATTCTTGTGCTGTAGATTCAACTTTCGCCAACTTTGTAACTTCGGGCTGCTATTGAGATTTCTTAACAGAAAAACTTAATAACTTTTTTCTTGCCCTGACCCGGGTTTCGAACCCGAGACCTCATGCATAGCAGTCGCATTCACTACTGCTGCACCACGGAGGCACAAAATGCATAAGCTGATACCACAAAAGCATTTTGTTTATAAAAATGCTGTTATAAAATCATATGGAAAGATCTAATAGTTTATTCTAATTTGATAAAACAGTGGAGTATACATCATAACGCCAGTAACAAATTTCATGTCCTCACGTTTAGCAAACAATCAAGTTATTGCATTCAATAAGCGTCTTATAGTTGAAACAAACATAGCAATGTGCAAATCAAGAATAGAAAGCGTCTTACGTAAGTTCTAATTGTGTTTTTTGCGATAAATAAAAAGTTAATTAAGTTATTGCCATTCAAATTTTGTAAAAAAAAATATGATTGTATTAATGAGGAAATTTATGTTATTAATTCAGTTTAAATAACACCAACCTAGGTCCAAATTATTATTACCCGAGTAAATTTTCTATGAATGTTCGTTAATATTAATTTTCTATAATTCATCCATTTCATTATTCCCACGAATAAAAACTGCAGTTTTTATTGATTATAAAATATAATTACTTAATATGTATGTATGTATCTTATATGGGGGCCAGTCAGTGCAGACCGGCGACACTTCGACCCAGTGGGATCTTTTGTGTCGACACTCTCCCAATAACGACTGCCATAAATGTTCATGGAAGCCGGGACCAACGGCTTAACGTGCTCTCCGAGGCACGGAGCAGGCGATAATTGTCAATCAATACGCACATAATTTCGAAAAGTCATATAACTCCCGAAAGTCAGACGTGCGCGACGTGGGTTCGAACCCAAGACCCTCTGCATTGCAGTCTGTTGGTCTCCCCACTGAGCTATCGCTGCTCATTATTATACTGATGTTTTGTACAATCCATTAAAAAGCCATTATGGATTAGGCGTACCTACACATAATTTCACAAAAAAAATCTTAATATCAGCAAGCAGGTTAAAATAGTGTCGTAGACGGTAATGGGCTCGCTTATTAATATAGGGTAGCCTAGGGGGATGCTGTTGGACTACCATGCAGAGATCTTAAATTCAAATCCAATGCACAGACCTTTGACACATTATTTTTACATCTGGCAATGCTTCTTATGCTTCCCCCTCGCCACAAGGAGACGCGAGAGGGTTACGTCGGGCTCTCCCGAGACTTCGGGCCTACCGACTAAAACCACCACGGTATGCCAGCTCGCTGCTTTGTATGGTGGGTAGGTTAGGAGGCTACATCAGCGACCCACCCAGCAGTGCCCAATGCAGAGATGTAGTGTCTGCGTGCGACGACTCCTGGTCGATGCCCTGGAGACCTTTGACACCTACTTTATTAGCTTTCACGAATGTTACTAGCTAGCTCCTATGACTCTCTTTGCGAAACATAGATTAGCTATAAAATATAACACCCAGAACGATGAACAATATTTTATTTCATATGCCATGAAAAAGTAAAAGACGTTGAACCATCGCAGTCATTTTGTAAATTACAATGGGAATGATAATGGGAATATTGCGAAAATTCCGATTATAAACAATCCCACTGGAGATTGGGATGAAAATGAATATGTTTACATTATTATTCTTGGCGGATCGCATGGGTATTTATCATTCCTAACATGTTGTGACATGATTTACAGTATGGCAGACTACGACAGAAGGTTAACTTTATAATTCCAGGTTTATAAGAAGACTGCAACTGTGGTTTAAGTGGTCGCCTCGCCTCTGCTACCGCACCGAGTATTGTGGGTTCGATCCCCACAAGGGACAAAAAAGGTTTTTCCGAGTATGGCGTTTTTTATATCCTTTATTTGAGAGTCCCCGCACAGGAATTATTACTAGTGCAGTTGTCTTTGTAAATAAAGAAGAAAATTAAAAATTAATAAAGAGAATAGAAGAAAATGTTCAAAAAACATATAACCATATTTATGACTCCAGTCTGTACATACATACATACATACATACATACCTGTTTCCCAGAAGGGTAGGCATGTCTGCCCATGCAGCAAATGGAAGTCCGTAGTGTCCTACGGATTTCCATTTGATACGATCCTGACACACTTCTCTGGCTTCATTCAGTTTCATAACATTCCTCATACACGCTCGCTGATTTAAGGTGCTCTTAACCTGGCCTTTATCCAGAACGTCTCCGATAAAACCGTCCGTAAATGTTCGCCTAGGTCTTCCCCTTGCGACTGTTCCATTCACATTCATCTGTATGTTTTATTATATTTAAAATGTTGAGGCAGTGGTGCACGGTGCCCAGTTTTTGTCAGCCATGTAATAAGTTGTACGTAATAGAGGGCTAGGTGCAGTTTGAGTAGTAGAGCGTCGCTGATTTGAGTAGTAGAACCTCGCTGATTTCTGCATCAATGCGCCGGCTCAACCGGGGAAGTACTACCCTCTCACAGAATATCGACGTGAAATAACAGTGTCCCTACTGTTGTGTTTCGTTTGGTGAGTGAGAGTGCCGGAGGCCCAATCACTCTCTTCCCGTTCCTTCTCCTTCCCACTTCCTTTTTTTCCTTAAGGGTTGGCAACGCGCAAGTGATGCTTCTGGTAGTACAGGCGTCCATAGGCTACGGTGACCACTTACCATCAGGTATGCCGTAAGCTTATTTGCCACCTTAGATGTATAAAAAAAAGTATAATACGTAGTACCAATGTGTATTCTCAGCTATCACTAGAGCAACCCTCTTGTTCGCTATCTTGGTTATATAAAAAAGTAAACCTGCTGTTTATCGTTTATAATGTGGGACATCTCCTGCTGCGTATAACCAAACTAACGTTTTGTCGCCCATTTCTTCACATAAATAATGTTTTATATACACAAACGTCATATT
Source organism: Catocala fraxini (assembly GCA_930367265.1). Taxonomy (NCBI): domain Eukaryota; kingdom Metazoa; phylum Arthropoda; class Insecta; order Lepidoptera; family Erebidae; genus Catocala; species Catocala fraxini. The sequence goes on from OV884045.1 coordinate 19,628,344, forward strand.
TCTGTCTGTCTTTTAGTGCTTATATTTTAAAATCATAGACATGAAAAGAGATCGTTACTTTTATTTAATTACTTATAAGTCTGCATCGGTGGCACGGTGGTTGCGAAAACTCCTTATTAGAATAGTATTCATCCCATCTGCACTTCCATATGTGTAGTCAGGTTCAACGGTGGTGACCATGATAAACACCGAATTTTATTACTTGTGAAGGCCAGGGAAATATTAAGCTGTCTTCGAACCCGCAGCGATTTTTATCAGGCGTATATAAACGAAATGTGGATACATACTTTTTCAGGGTTATACGCCTGATACTATATACATGTCTATTTCCTTAGCCTTTATTATTCCCAAGTCACTTGGGGTCGGCTTTTCTAGTCTAACCGGATTGCACTGGATATCAGTTTTTACACGGAGCGGCTGCCACCTGACCTCCGCAACCCAAAGGCTAACGATACCCTAAGACTAGACCAGTGTCAGGATATTAGAGGGTACTGGCTTTCCCAGTAACGACTGCCATACATGTTCATGGCAGCTGGGACCGACGGCTTAACGTGCTCTCCGCGGCACGGAACAGGCGATAATTGGCAATCAATACGCACATAATTTCGAAAAGTCATATAACTTCCGAAAGTCAGAGGTGCGCGACGTGGGTTCGAACCCGAGACCTTCTGCATTGCAGTCTGTTGGTCCCCACTGAGCTATAGCTGCTTGATACTATATACATGTATTTATATATAAAGTTGTACCAAATGTTTGTTATTACCAAATATTATGTAAACACCTATTATAATCTACATATATTCGCAATAAATCGATTGAATTGAAAAAGAGTTAAAGAAGAGTTGGAAAATCGCGTTTGTTTTCTGGGACCGGCATTCTTTTATCAAACAATCCATAGTAGCAGTCTGTCAGCATGTCTAAAATTGTGACATACAGACGACGATAGACTTGATAAAAATTCAAGTTGATACCTGTTAAATGTAATACATCACTGCCCACCCCCTTTATATATATAACGGTGTCATAACTTAAGCCTTAACGCAATGCCTTGACCTAGCATCACAGAGCTTTATAGGTCAGTGCACTGCGCTTCTCCTTTCACCCGTCTTAGTACGACACAGTTAGGGTGACAGCTACGCGACTCTGTTCTTTCAAGTGCGAAATACTTTTGTAACAAAGTGCACAACTCAACTGTCATCTTTAGTATTACAAAAGTTGAAGCAGTAATATCCTAGTGAGGTCTTAGGACTAAGTTTTCGAAGGTATATGCGTATAAAAAGCAGCGATTGTCTTGTTAGTAGACAGTTGGACTGGCAAGCAGCGGTTTCGGGTTCGATCCCAAGACACGGAACCCTGACTTTCCAACGATATGTGTGTTAAATGGTTAATTATCGTTCGCTTTAATGGTTAAGGAAAACATTGTGAGGAAACCTGCACGTCTTAGAACTCTCCATAATGTTCTCAGAGATCTGTGAAGTCTTCGATCCCGAACTGGATCTGATTGAAGACCTTTTCATACTGAGAAAATACCCGTACTTAGCATTTTAACAGTTTATAACTAGGGCTGATATATGTACAGTATTGTCTTACGCTTACACGAAGGCTGCATAATAAAATTAAATTACTTGAAAGTGGTTTGTTCGCAAGTTGTAATCCTGAGACTCTAGGGATAGCAGTTACATTCTCTACCACAGCGTCACTGAGGCAGTGACCCTGTCTAAAAAATCTGATTAGCAGTAAGGTATCTTGAATAACGCCCAATACACATTGTACTTTTCGAAATTACAAATTGAACTTCAATTATTATTCAATTCGTAATTTCGGTACATTTTTTAAGTAAAAACACTGTATAACTCATAACATCGATCTCATAAATATGGTTCTATATTAAGTTAAAGAGAGACATTTCAATGGAGCCTGAAATATTAAGGCCTCCATTCGGCCCCCACGCGAGCTGAATACGAATTTTCAGTACATATCTGAAGATTTTCATATTCCGTTGAAAACATGACATAATCGTATGTTTCTTGTTATTGAAAAGTGTATTGTTAATATTCTATAGAGTTTTTAAATATTAGTTTTATGTATATACATGATTGGATATCGTGAATGTAATTGGCAGAGGATATAATCATATTTTGGCAGTTGAGCTTTTGGCGTTTACTGGCGATATTTCCATACTCCATACTGCAGTTGGGAATTTACCTTTTGAACACTGCCTAACCCGGGAATCGCACCACCCCATGTATCTTGAGACAGGGAACAGTACTTTTGCCTGGATGAAAGATACCCTATGTCCGTTTCTGTACTCAGACAAAATGTATGCGAAATTACATAAAGATCGGTCGAGTAGTAAGGCGTGAAGTTGGTGTTGGCAGGCTTCATATATACCTATATTGACGAGATTATGGAGAACTCTTTGAAATGCAGATTTCCTCACAATGTTTTTCTTCATTGTTAAATAATATTATCGAGCAATAATTAACTATTCTTAGAGGATTTATCGTCTGATAAGGCCGCGATGACGCCGCAAGTGGAGGGGATCGTTCGTGTTGAACGCTCAATCTCATTCCACTCGTCACTTTTGCTCGGGCGCTCGGTGGTAACGAACGCGTATCAGATCGAGGCTATAAAATATTTCTGTATAACAGTTGATTGGAATTGTGTGATTTTTGTTCTGTAATTTAAATAAATTCCTTGTCGGTAGACGGCGTCTCTATTTTTTTAATCATATACACTTCTGTTCAATTAGACTATTTAATGCGTAAATAATTCAGCAAAGACAGAGGTATATGCTTCGGGATCGAATTCGACAATGCCGCGTGGCAGTCCAACAGCCGCCTAAAAGCTTATTGCTGCTTAAAATTATAACATAAATAATTTAGAAATAAAAATAAATGCAATAATAAAACTAATATAAATGCTCTCATAACAATCTAAGTTCCAATAACTGAAAACACAATCCACTGTTACTTTGTGACAATAACTTAAACATTCTTCCAAAGTCTGTTTATAACTTGTGAAAAGCGTGATATAGTTTTACGGTCACATTTACTGTTTAAGTTTTTATTACTTGCTGTCGTGGACTACAAAGGCTGCACGCCCATTAAACACTGCGTTTAAAATAACTAACATAATATTTTATAGGCTATATTTTACACATTACAGAGTAAAGAATTTATTTATTTTTAAATATTATGTGTTAATAAAAGACGCGGTCGTATAGTTTTCGCAGCAAATAAAGATTATGAAGGATTATGACGACTGAAAATGAAAAAAATGGTTGGTAGTATACTTATATTTCGAGCTCTGTTACTGAGAATTTTCTAGTGAATGTGAGTAGTGAATTCTAGTAACGCTAACCCAGGATTAGTATCAGTATTTTTTTTATACCTCTAATGTGGCAAACAAGCATACGGCCCACCTGATGGTAAGTGGTCACCGTAGCCTATGGACGCCTGCAATACTAGAGGCATCACTTGCGCGTTGCCGACCCTTTAGAAGAAAAAAGAAGTGAGAAGGAGCGGGAAGAGGGTTGAGGGTGACTGGGCCTCCGGCACTCTCACTCACCGAACGAAACACAACAGTAGGAATACTGCTATTTCACGTCGATATTCTAACACTACATCCTTACTAATTATATAAATGCGAATGTTAGTTTGTTTGATACGCTTTCACGCCTTAACGACTCAACCGATCGTCATGAAAATTTTCATACATATGAACAGAAAAGAACATCGGGTAACAGTTATCAAAAAAAAAAAAACTGTTACTAACCTAACCGACATTTGACGCCAGAGAAGCCGCGTACAAAATCCAGTTTGTAATCATTTTGAAAAAAAGAAGATATCGAAATCTCGCAAGCATGAATCGACTTATGTTATTGACTGTACAATGGTAAGATAACCTTTCGTAAAGGGGAACTAGAAACAGTTATTCCGCTTTAATCTGCTTTGTCACTGATATAGAATAGTTAATCGCTTCACTCAAAGCCAGCATTAAGTGGTTAATTCAAATGAATTCAATACCGAATCGCCGATCCGAGGCCGAACCCTACCGTGAATCGGTTAGGGTGTAAAGGAGTCTGCCCATTACCTCTTCTCATACCATGACCGTGCTAGGAATGTACATATAAGACTATGCCCACTAGACCGTTCCGTCACCGACCAGCAGTTCCTATAGCAGGGCGTATCGTGTTGCTTTACGGAATTATATACTGGGGCAATTCATGTGAAATCCATTCTACATTTGTCTTGCAAATGTTTACGCATTATCTATAACATGTACAATATTGAATCGCTTAGAACTGTTTTTTGTGAAAGGGGTTTCCTTACGCTCACAGGTCACTGCTTATTATGTCCATACTTCTAAAATTTACTTTTAATAATATTTTCTTCTATTTACGCGAATATTATTCATTGAAATTAAACTGCTATATACGGATTTTATCGCGTTGTATATTTGACACTTTATTACAAAATTTTGAAAACTGTAACACAATACTACTATTAAACTTTACTAATTTTTAAGCTAATTGAATTATTATTAAAACTATTTAGATTTAATTTATTTTTTACACTTTCCCCGACGTTTCGGTTGCTTTTCAGCAGCCATGGTCACGGGGAGACTAAGATGGCAGTTGTCTCAATGTTCCAGTGTAGTTATTTCAAAGTACCCGAACATAATTTAATCATTGGTGTTTCTATTTACGCAGAATGAGCTCAAAGTATCATGAAGTCTAGCTGTGGTTTGCTTCTTCTTGGGTTTGACTATTTTTATTACTGGATCCCAAGCTGGTGGTACATTCCAACCATCTTCTCTATTAATCAAAATAGCATTAATAAAATTCGTATATAGCAGTTTAATTTCAATTTACTTTTTATTTATACTATTGCAATGCCCGACAGGGTAGACTGTTGAAACGAAATCTAATTTTAAGAACACATTTCATGTACCTACACAGTTTAAGCAATAGACGTCTTTGTGTTTGTCTTCGTGTCTGATACATTCCTAGCACGGTCCTGGTAAGAGATGGAGTAGTAGGCAGACTTCTTTAGGTATAAGCTTTAGAAGCCGGTTTGAGTACCCAGTTCACCTATATTGTAACCAGTAATTTTTTGATTATTCACTGTTTGTAATGTATATCTTCAGTTTTGGCTGTCTCGGTTTCGCAGTAGTGAATGTGATTGCTGTGCATGTGTTATTAGAATTTTTTGTGCAGGAATTCTCTATACGAGCACGGTGTTGGTACTGAGCTAACGAGAACAGGCCCCTATTACGCGGAGCCTAAGATGTGGATGTCAGATTAGTGGTTGTATGGTAGCGGTATAAGGGGTCGTCTCGCCAATGCTACTGCGCCGAGTGTTGTGGGTTCGACCCCCACTCGGGACAAAAATTTGTGTGATTCACAAATAGTTGTTGCCAAATCTAGGTGTACTTGGTGTCCGTTGTATGAATGTCTGTAAAATATTAAAGTTGTCTTTAAAATATACAACTTGCTATCTTTGGGCATATAATAAGCGCGTGAGACTATGTACATATGTTTGATGTTGTGGAGGCGTGTCTATTGCCTCTATTACATGAGACCACACTTTGAGAGAAGGCACAACTTGCTATCTTTCTATACAAATATTATGAAGCTAAAGAGTGTTCGTTTGTTTGGTTAAACGCACTAATCACAGAAACTACTGGTTCCAATTGAAGATTCTTATAGTATTAGATAGCCCATTTATCGAGAAAGGCTATAGGCTATACAACATCACGCTTCGACCAGTATGAGCGGAGTATCAATCAAAAATATTGCAAAAACGGGTAAGATTGTCTAATGTGAAGCGGACGAAGTTGTGCGGGTCAGCTAGTTGGTGATAAAAGCGTGAAACTACATACGTATACATTCAAAGGTGTAAAACTTTCCATCAAACGATCGTATAAGACAACTTGTTGAACATCCTACAGGATTCCAATTAATTTTATAACGTAAACGGTACTAAAACGAAACCAGGGTGTATATACGCCTGCGTTGTGGTCACCCTGAAACAGAGCACGAAAAACCGTTGTTTAATCCCCCGGTGGAAAAATAAAAGCCTTCTCCCTGTCTCCTTTTCATTCGGCTGTAATTTGTACATTTCACGCCATGACGACCCCGGGCCTCTTCAGAAATTCAGTTTGAATTTTTTTTGTTCAGAACTTTTCGTTCAAGTGCGTTTGGGGACGACATATTAATTTCTAATCTCATTGCTTTCTGTTTTGTGCGATAAAGTTTGTTCCGTATTTTAAGGAAATGTGTTGTGAAATGTTTAAATGGCATTCTCATGATGTCGTGCGGACAGGATTATGAAATTGTCTTGGATGTTGACGCTACAGTTGTCTAACGTTACTTATTAAAAGTAGTATTATTTTATTTCTTTCACATCTAAAGAAGTCTTCAAGTTAAAGCTATTTAATACTAAATTACAGAAAATGTTTTGTTTTAATCTATACTAATATTATAAAGCTGAAGAGTTTGTTTGTTTGAACGCGCTAATCTCAGGAACTACTGGTTCGAATTAATAATATTCTACCACATACACACAACACCATCTAGCCCAAACTAAGCAAAGCTTGTACTATGGGTACTAGACAATGGATAAACATACTTATATACTTTTTGTTTTGTAAATACATACATATTATACATAGAAACACCCAGACCAAGACAAACATCCATGTTCATGCACACAAATGTTTGACTTGTGCGGGAATCGAACCCGCGACCTCAGTCGTGGCAGTCGGTTACACTAATCACTACGCCAACGATACCGAATTGAAAAATTATTTTACTGTTGGATAGCCTATTTATCGAGGAAGGCTATATAACATCACGCTACGCCACACGGGAGCGGCGCAGTAACTATAAACGCGGGTGAAACCGCGGGCACATCTAGTAGTAAATATTACACCAGCCGCACTAGAAATAAGTCCTGTGTCGTTGGCGACTTAACAAACACACAAACAACGGGCGCAAATATCACCCAGACTCATATTTGTAGATCACATAATGTTTTCCTCGTGAATCGAAACCAATGACAAGGTGACCACTTAAGCCACTGAGCCATCAGTGTAGTCAAAGTAGCAAGTTTAACGGTTTTAGTCAAGTGAACTGTGAACGAGTACTTAAATTGTAAAACGTTTAATGTTAATAATTTAAAAACGTCTCTTCACCCTAGCTTTTATTATTCCCAAGTCACTTGGGGTCGGCTTTTCTAGTCTAACTGGAATTGACTGGATATGAGTTTTCGCACAGAGCGGCTGCCACCTGAACTCCGCAACCCGAAGGCTAACGATACCCTAAGGTTAGACCAGTGTCAGGATATTATAGAGTACTGACTTTCCCAATAACGATTTCCATAGATGTTCACGGCAGCCGGAACCGACGGCTTAACGTGCTCTCCGAGGCACTGAGCAGGCGATAATTGTCAATCAATACGCACATAATTTCGAAAAGTCATATAACTTCCGAAAGTCAGAGGTGCGCAATGTGGGTTAAAACCCGGTCTCCCCACTGAGCTATCGCTGATACATGATCCAAAATATAATAGAAATATATTTTTGTAATCCACCTAAGTAAGATAGATTATTTATTAATAAATATTTGATATAGTGACAAGAATAGAAAAGGGTATGTTAAGCTGGTTTGGGCATGTAGAAATAATGGGCGAGAAAAGACTTACTAAGAAAGTTTATAAGGCCAGTGTGAATGGAACAGTCGTAAGAGACGGACCTAGGCGAACGTTTCTTGACCAAATCGGAGAAGTTCTGGACAAAGGCCAGGTTAAGAGCACCTTAAATCGGTGAGCGTGTATGAGGTATGTGATGAAAGTGAATGAAGCCAGAGAAGTGTGTCAGGATCGTAGCAAATGGAAATCCGTAGTCTCTGCCTACCCCTCTGGGAAACAGGCGTGAATCTATGTATGTATGTATGTAAATATATAAAAATATACTCCACAGCCAATATACATTTATTTTTTAAATTGAGCCGTTGTCGCAGGGTGCTTAAAATACTCAAACAACAGATACAAAGAACACCCAGACACGGCACAATTATTTTAGGACCACACAAATTTTTGTCCTATATCGAATCCTCAACGTTTGGCGAAGTGGAAATGGCGTAGCAGTCCTATATACCACTTAAAATAAACTACAGTTATATAATAGACTCAATTTTCTGTACTATTGTAAATGTACTATTTTTAACAAGAAAAAAAATGTGTGTAATATGTATGTTTATCCATTGTCTAGTACCCATAATACAAGCTCTGCGAATTCTCGGGCGCAGATGCATCGGCACTTGAAGCGACGCCTTCCGAGCAGTTTATGAGGGCGTCGAGGGAGTGTGGTCGACGCGGGGGTGAGCAGTCCTCGCAGTCGAGGTCTAGCTGTAGAGGCGCTGCAGGTGGCGCCAGTTGTCGCGCATCGCGAGCGAGAAGTGCGGCCGCTGCATGGTGTGCGTGTGTGCGCGGCTACGGACGGAATGCGCGCGCGCGCGCACCGATGTACTGTCGCTGTCATCTCGTTGAGATCGATGGTGACTTATGGTGGAAGCCGCTTATTTATCAGTATTGTGGTATTGCATAAGCACAGAAAAAGACATAGGGTACTCTCATCTAGAAAAGCAGTCTTTCCAAGAGAAGTCGTGGGCAATTACTAATATCTTTATAAACAGAAAGACGCTATCTATTCAAGGACTGACTATCTACAAAAGGTATGTCTGTCCGGTTATCACATCAAACAACGTTACCTTTCTACCTGACAGCTTTTGAATTAACCATTGAAGCTTGGTCGTTCGGTGAGCTTATAGATAACGCTTTAATATTGCTAATGGATGCACATAGTATATATGTATATTATAGACCGCATTGTGGCTATTAAGCCACATAATTATATGTACACGTTAATTGCACTAATAGCGCAATGCTTAATACAATGTTGATAATATATGATAACGTACGGGTAGTACCGGGTTTTACTCGCGATGAAGTATTTAAAGGAACTAATATTAAGTGTCTGCTTTGATAATGTAAATATACATAAGTATGTATTGTTTTTGTAAGTGTTTTGTATTTTAAGTTTATTTTTGTTTTAAATAATGTATTATCAATTATCATAGCTGATTAAGACTGCGCCGATCGAAATGTGCCAAAACAGGCGGTCACAGTTAAGTGAATAAAATCATCACTTTTTGTTTAATACCAATATAAAATATACATTTATCATAACAATGAATGTGTTCACAAATACTCCGTGTATAAAACATAAAATAATTAATAATTTCGCCTACAAAATTTCGAAAGATGCATAAACGTAAGTTCGTGTTACTTAATCTATCTTATTTTACAGCTGAAACGAATCATAAATAGTTATATTACAATTTGCCCGTCCCAAATATTTAAGTTACTGGTTGACAATAAAGATACATATTTATCAACTTCACTTCAAATCCTCCATACAATTTTACTATGGCGGCCGCGTGCCGATTTGAATATGCGCCGCACGAGCGCTGTCATTATCTGTCTTACGCTCGACGCAGTCTTAAGAAAAGTATTTCTTACCATAAAAACCAGCAATGTAATATAGACGTATTAAAAATAGTGAAACTATTTCTAATACTTCCTTAGAGTCTAAAAAGAAAAAAAAGAAAAAATCATAATAAAAATATGTCTATTTTCTCACCACTATATTTCAGGTATTTACAAATATTATGCTTAGTAAGTAACAATATTGTGCAGGACTGGTGCCTAAGCAAGGTAGAAACCTGTGTTATAGGTCACCATAACACAGGTTTCTACTAGTATCCTTCGTATTAATGCCACATCTATGCAAAACTTTAGCGTAATTATTTCAGCAGTCTAGTCATGAAATCGTAACAGATTTACAATTATAATTATAGCTTGGAAGTTTCTCGTACACTGAAATTTAAACCGAGCCCATATTAAGCACATCAGTTGTATCCACAACTGCGGCGCCACCACGACAGTCTTTTTTACATCTTTACTAATAATATAAATGCGAATGTAAGTTTGTTTGTTTATTACGCTTTCACGTCTTAACCACTCGACGGATCATCATGAAATTTCGCATACACGTTGTCAGGGGTTCAAAAAAAGACAAAGAATATTCATCCTGAAAAAGTACTATTCTCAAGTGAAGCGGCGGGCAAAAGCTAGTGCTTTATAAATAATAATAATAATAATAATAATAAACTTTATTTATGAAATGAGATTGTAGCTTACATAGTATTTGTTACAAGGATATTATTTGTATCATATCATAACAATAAATTGTTTATTCCACAATATAATGTAGTCTACAATAAAACTGGGTGGAGTACTGTTATCCTAGAAAGGCTACTGGCTATAAATGCCAGGCTGGTAGGAAGCACTCTTAAATTACTTATACTCATTCTAAGCGTAGGGTTTGTTTACCCGAGGGAGGACACGCTATAATCCTGACGCTTCTCAGACGCGAAGAAAATTGAAAAACCTTAGAGATAATCACTGTTCCTCATTCACTTGATATTCTCCAGAGACATGACTATACCCATGGGAAAACTCTGACGGAAATCGATTTAATACATTACTTAGGCTATACGTATATTACTCATGTCTTTTCTCCAAAGGGGTAAGATAACGTATTTCTTTTTGCTATGATCTTGATATATTATACGGATTTCACCGAATCATCTTATAGCAGAGCTATTAGGGGATATAAAATAAAATAAAATATTTTTATTGTTGGTTACCTGAAAAACTAACCAAGTATTACTCGTGCACTGAGGGTTTTATACTGTTAGAGACTGGCTGATAATCGGCCGGCGTTTATTCTTAATTGCTGTTTTACTTCAAAGGGTACAACTATAATCACTCTAAGTTTGAAAGTTATATGTATTACTGATTTACGATGAAGCATAAACAATTAACTTTGAAAAGATCATATTTATTGTAAAGTGACGAGAAGTAACCTTTTTTTTTATACATTTATGGTCGCAACAATCTTACGGCCCACCTGATGGTATGGAGCGGGAAGGGGGCAAGAGGGTAATTGGGCCTCCGGCACTCTCACTCATCGAATGAAACACAACAGTAGGAATACTGCTAATTCACGTCGATGTTCTGTGAGAGGGTAGTCCTTCCCCGGTCGAGCCGGCCCATTCATGCTGAAATCAGCGAGGCTCTACTATTCAAAACTTAACTTTATTGTTTTTTTATTTGTTGGATACGACTGATCGGATGGTGTGGTGGTTTCAGTGGTCGCCTTGTCACTGCCACTGCGCAGTGTGTTGTGGATTCACACACTGCACGGGACAAACAATTTTGCATGATCTACAAATAGTTGTCCTAAGATTGGGTGTCCTTTGTTTCAATGTTTTAAGTTGCCCGCGACACAGAAATTACTTTAAGTGGAGTGTGGCAGTTGTTTTTGAATAAATTATAATTATAATTATTATAATATTCTACCACATACACACAACACCATCTAGCCCAAACTAAGCAGAGCTTGTACTATGGGTTCTAGACAATGGATAAACATACATAGATACTTTTTTTTTTTTGTAAATACATACATATAAATAAAGAATAGCAGCATATAATAGGGGTTAAAGTACGAAGTTGCCGTTGTATAGTAATAGATACTTTGAATTAACATAAAACCTTCATGGTGTGAGATTTTCGAGTGAAAGTTTTTTCAAATGATACCTATAAGAATCTTCTTTTAAAAAATGAATCATTTGATTTTCGATTTTCAATTGTTTTTTTAATCAGCTTGACGGGAAAGATAAATACTTCGAAAATCCGCGTCATTTATTAATTCGAGTTCCGACGCGGAACTAACGCGTCAGAAACGGCTCGCAATATCAACACTGCGTTTGGAGAGGAGACTGCTAATGAACGCACCGTGCGTTTTTGGTTTAAACGCTTTCGTAATGGAAACTTCGACTTGAAGAACGAACCACGTGGAAGACCGTCTACACAGGTAAATAACGCTGAATTGAAGGAGATGGTGGAAGCCGATCCAAGTTAAACTACCCAGGAATTAGCGGCATGGTTTAACGTTACCCTACCTACAATATTGGCTCACTTGCATCAAATCAATAAGTTAAAAAATCAAAAAAATGGGTGTCTCATGATTTGACTGATCTGCAGAAAGAAATGCGTGTTGAAACTTGTGTTGCCTTGTTGAATCGGTACAGAAATGAAGAAATATTGGATCGAATAGTGACATGTGACAAAAAGTGGATTCTTTACAATAACCGTAAGCGAAAAATGCAATGGCTGACCCCAGGTCAAACGTTGCAACAGTGCCCTAAAGCAAAGCTTACCAATAAAAAGGTAATGGTAACTGTTTGGTGGTCTCTTCATGAGGTTATTCACTATAGCTTTCTTAGGTCTGGTCAAGCAATAACAGCAGATGTTTACTGTGGCAAACTTCGAACAATGATGGTGAAACTGGCAGTGAAACAGCTCCGACTCGTGAATCGATCTTCACCATTTATTGCTGCATGATAACGCAAGACCTCACACTGCACGAAAAACCGTTGTAACTCTACAGGAGCTGCAGTTAGGAACCATACGTCATCCTCCGTACTCGCCAGACCTTGCTCCAACGGACTACCATATTTTTCGTGATTTGGACAATTTTCTACGTGATTAAAAATTTTCTTTCCAGGAGGCTGTACAAAATGCTTTCACACAGTTTGTCGAATCTAGATCCCGGAGTTCTATTGTAAAACCATAAATTAACTTCCATTTAGATGACAGCAATGTATAGATAATGAGGGCAAATATTTGAATTAAATAAATATGGTATCTTAGAAAAAAAACGAGTATCCATTTTTCAGTACAAATCAGCAATTTCATACTTTAACCCCTAATATGTATACTTGTAAAATTGCAAATCGCCATTTAAAGACAAACAGATGTGTAACTTTAATTAAAGGGTTCCGTTAACACTGTTTGCGGTAAGGAACCCTAAAAATGCAACTATGAATAATGACGCAGATACTTCATGTTTATAGTACACTTGAGTAGCATTCCTAGTCAATGTACAAACAAAGATTTTGAGAAGTTTCATAGTTCATAGCATCACGGTTATTTTAAAACTCCCTTTGAAAAATTGCATTGCTATTTCATTTTATAATATATACTCGATGGCTTTGTTGTTTGAACAGGATTTCTTGAGCCGAGTGGACCCAGTAAAGCGTGCTTATGTAATGACTGCCTCCTTTCAAAGTTCCGTGATCGAATTAAAAATATTTACCCAGAACTTCGAGAGTAACTGCTTTATGAGATGTGATTTTTGTATTTTTTATTTCTTGTCGTTGATGTAGCGTTTTAAATATATTAAAACTCTCTCTTGGTGGCCGAGTGGCTTGTGTTTTAGGTCAGGGTCTGTCGAATTCAGGGCAGCTACGGAAAATTTCTTGACGAAAAATCCATTAACTCACGTAGCAACATTGTTACTGCAATATTTGGTTCCAATATTTCTGACTATAGCTATGAATATAATGTTTTGGCTATTCCAAACATAGTTCTTTGAATACCCATGGACAAAATATTGACGTGCATTTTATAATATAGCTGTTGTAATACAGCAATATTAAAATTAATGCTTGCTTAGAATCCCCTTGAGTTATTTTTTTTTTGTGAAGTTAGGAAAAGTTAGTAACTTACCAGTGTTTTACTTCCGAGCCACAGAAAGATCATATGATCTTGCCGAGGATTGGAAGGACAAACGGTTATATAGCCGTTGGTTCTGCAACCGACATCTGTTCGGTCATAATGGATTGCGGTCTCATCGGATTATGGGAATAGAAAGTGCATTGAAATTAAACTACTATATACGGATTTTATCGCGTTGTTTATTTGACACTTTACTACATAATTTTGAAAACTGTTCCACTACTTTTACTTTTAAACTTTACTAATTTTTAAGCTAATTAAATTACTATCAAAACTATTCAAACTATTTAGATTTAATTTAATTTTACAATTTCCCCGACGTTTCGGTTGCTTTTCATTTTTCATGGTCACGGGGAGACTAAGATGGTAGTTGTCTCAATGTTCCAGTGTAGTTATTTCAAAGTACCCGAACATAATTCAATCATTGGTGTTTCTATTTACGCAGAATGAGCTCAAAGTATCATGAAGTCTAGCTGTGGTTTGCTTCTTCTTGGGTTTGACTATTTGTATTACTGGATCCCAAGCTGGTGGTACATTCCAACCATCTTCTCTATTAAAATTAGGATGTTTTTTGATTTCAATAGCCTCGCGAAGCATCCTTGGTAGGAATCGGTATATAGTAGTTTAATTTCAATGAATAATATTCGCGTAAACAGAAGACAATATTATAGAAAGTGCACTTGTTTGCGCATACATTTGTGCACAAAAATATTTTTTACGCAGCTGGCTAATCGTCGTCAAAATTGGTGACCGTGATCAAAATTCGGACTGGAGGACATTATACTACTAATATTATAAGATGCGAAGATGTTTGTTATTCAATCGCCTGTAAATAAATCTCTTAACGGATTTGGATAAAATTCTGCCCACAGATAGACCATATATTGTCCTGATTATGTACTGTGTTATCATAATATCATGTAATATTCCGGGATAAAATGAGAATATAATACTTTTGTTACCAGTAATACGTACCTCTACGATTCAGGTTGGCGAAGTCGTGGACAAGTATTATTAATATTATCAAAACCCCATCTGAATATAAAGAAAGTATTTCTCAAACGAGAATAAATATTAAGAATTCGCTTTTGAGAGGTATCCTCTTTGAACAGACAAAAGGTTGAAGGCCTCTTGGTTTAAATTCACTTGTTCAATTTATCAGCTTATCAATCCCGCTCTTAAAAATACTTTGAATGTCTGTATTTTCTTTAAATACATTTTAGTAGTAGCATGAGGTCTGCAAATATTTATGGTAGACGGCCATAGACTCTTCCTCTGTTATTTTAGACGTAGAACTATTGCTGATGAAATGTTGGTGTAATGCACCTTCGCTTTCTCCTGCACAGTTACAGCCATGAGACTATGTATCAATGTATCAGTTTTGGCTAAGGACCAAGATACAGATATTCCGTTTTATAAGCAATTTATTCACATTGGTCGAAAGAAGAAATTGTTGTGTGATCTGAAGTAGCAATAGAATTTCGGCTGAAGGTAATGAGAGTGCATGTTGACCCAAAATCACTATACTTACGCACCTGTGCGGGAGTGCATCTATTTTTCTATGCCTACATATATTGTTGCAAAAGTACTTCTTTATATTACTAACGTAGGTAACAAGAAAGCATACGGTAGGGTTAAGCGGTTACCGTAGCTGATCGCTTGTAGTACCAAGGATATCTATCGCACGTTGTCAGCTCTAGAAACAAGCCATAAAAGGAAAATAATGAGAGCGATATCGGTAGGTCTATGAACCTCCAGAGCTCTTACATATCGGGTGAAACGCAGTAACAGTGTTAGTCGTCTTAATATATTGGTTTCTTTTAAGAAGTAAATACTTTACCTTGTGAGCCAACTCATTCGATCTGTCTCCAAATAAATGGCGGGTTCTTCTGTACCAAATTTATGTCATTAATTGTAATAACCCTTTTGTTTTGTAATAGTTCAGTTGATTCACATTTTTTTATTATTTAAGTGAAATAGTTACATTACCTAAGCTCTTGAATTCTAATTAAAAATCAATAAGATACATGCTTTTGAAATCTGGGAGTCAAATGACAGAAAAAAGGATGCACGATACAAGTTGTGATGTAACCATTATTTAAACTATCCGAGGGATAGCGTGGTATCCCCACTGCATTCTTACTTTTTAATGTAACGATATTTAAAATTTTAATCTCTCCCGTTATTCAACCAATGTTTGAAGAAATTTGTAATATAAGTTTGATTTTGTACATTATAATAATAATGTACAAAATCAAATCTAGATAACTACCATATTCTTTGTCAGATGTATCTTATCTTATCTTATCTTATTTCGGGGGCCAATCAGTGTAGACCGGCGACACTTCGACCCTGTGGGATCTTTTGTGTCGGCCCCGAGATCTATCCCTGAGCTATCTCGCTATGAATGTACTGCATCAGTCGCAGCGTACACTTCAGAGGGAGAAGCCTGAAGTCTTCAGGATTCGGATATGCCAATCACATCAGACCTTTGTCAGATGTAACCTGTATTACAGTACCCAGTCCATGTTCCTAAATGGAACAGTAATATCTGAAGATGAACGAGGAAAATACTGTTCTTAGTAGACCCCGAAAATAAACAACTCCAACAATTTTAGTACTGTTTAAAACTCATTATCACTTAGAACAATCTCAAAAGAATAGCCAGAACAAAAATGTGGCTTTAAATATGGACCATTAATCCACAAAGTGAAATTAAGACAAATGCGCCCTTGCGGGTACGCTAACTTTAGTTAAGGAAAAAAAGGTTTCTGGCAAAGATTATTTGTGGTACAGAAGAGGCAGGAACTCGTAGGTATAATACCTATATTTAATACAGCATAAGTCTAAGTTCCAATAATATTCTATGAATTATGACATCGAAGAAAATAAAATTGCATGTTAAACATATGTTTAACATGCAATTTTTGCATATAAACACATGCACGTATTACACACATTTTGTTAGATATTTTCGATATCATAGGCATGCCTATAATTGCTGTCTATCGGACATATTTCAAGATATAGCGGCTGAGAATTTACTAATAACATTTTCCAACCAGAGCTGGTAATCGAAACGCAACAAAGGAGGAAGCTGTATGTAATAAAAAATAAAAAAACTACACATAAAATAATTACTCTTTAATTTAAGAAGTTACTTATAAGAAAGGCAATTGAAATATTACTGCATCTGTATTCTTCTTCTCCCTAGCCTTTATTACTCCCAAGTCACTTGGGGTCGGCTTTTCTAGTCTAATTGGATTTTAGTGGATATCAGTTTTTACACGGAGCGGCTGCCACCTGACCTCCGCAACCCGAAGGCTAACGACACCCTAAGGCTAGACTAGTGTCAGGATATTAGAGGGTACTGACTTTCCCAATAACGACTGCCATAGATGTTCATGGCAGCCGGGACCGACGGCTTAACGTGCTCTCCGAGGTACGGAGCAGGCAATAATTGTCAATCAATACGCACATAATTTCGAAAAGTCATATAACTTCCGAAAGTCAGAGGTGCGCGACATGGGTTTGAACCCGAGACCCTCTGCATTGCAGTCTGTTGGTCTCCCCACTGAGCTATCAATTTATTTTTTTTTTTATTACAGCCGAATCAAAAAATATAATATACAAATCAGTTACTAGCTTTTGCCCGCGGCTTTGCTCGCGTAAAAGCAGGTTAGGTTATGTTAGAAATAGTACTTTAAAAAAATAAAATATGGCCTGTGCTACTTGGTGATAATATAGCTTTCTAATGGTGAAAGAATTTTAAAGTCGTTTAAGTTGTTTTTGAGTTATTCCTTACAAACAAACAAACAAGAAATCAAATCTTTTCTCTTTATAATATTAGAATAGACATATTGTTAACCCTTGGTTAATACTCATGGGTCAATATGACCCTGTGAAATTTAGATATAACATTTTCGTACAATAACTCTTAGACATCCCTGTTCCCCTGCTCGTGTATTCTCAGTATTACGCCCGCGCTTGCACGTGGTAGGTAAGTCCAGGTACTCGGTGCATATTTTGCTTTATTATAACAGTGACAGGGTCACGTTGACCCTTGAATAGCAACGACGTTTGTAAGTAAATACTATTGATTTTTTGTGATAACATTTTATTTAGCGTACAATATGTTCAAACAGCCGATGAACATGAACAATGAACATTAGTCCCAGTTGTCTCTTAAGTGGCATCTTAAAGAAAGCGTTGCAACATTTGCCGCTATAAAAAAGATCGCTTAACAAATAGCACTTGTTATCATTGTAATTTTTTGTAACTAAATACATATTTACATAATATTGTCTTCTATTTACGCGAATATTATTCATTGAAATTAAACTGCTATATACGGATTTTATCACGTTGTTTATTTGACACTTTATTATAAACTTTTGAAAATTGTTACACTTCTACTACTATTAAACTTTACTAATTTTAAGCTAATTAAATTAATATTAAACTATTTAGATTTAATTTTAATTTATTTTACACTTTCCCCGACGTTTCGGTTGCTTTTCAGCAGCCATGGTCACGGGGAGACTAAGTCTCCCTAAGTCTGTATATAGCAGTTTAATTTCAATAAATACATATCTTTTCATAATCTGTGTTTTTTTTTGCGTATACCCAACTAAACATAATATAAACAATATTTTTAAGAGAGGGTCAGATTGACCTTTGAATAGTGATAATGTAAAAATGATTTTGAGTACTAACCAAGGGTTAAGAAGACCATATTCGCATATGTAGAGCTTCTTATGAGAGCCCTGCCTCTCCCGGCACTAGAAGGAGCCCGACTTACTGGACAAGTAAACCTCCATTCTACAGAAAATTGTAGTCAAATAATGTTGTGCTGTATTTCTGCCTTTGTGGTTCATGTCCTTTGTACCGCTGGCAGCACAATTACTCTTTTGCAAGAGTTCTTTCGCAGCACTAGTTATAATTTTGTATTGACAATATTGTAAAGTAAAATTTTAGTGCGAGCGGTTGTTAACTGCAATAACTGTTTACTATTCGTTGCATTGTAAACGTTGCTTAAAATCTTAACATAAAAAAGAATAAGAAAATATTCGCGTAAATAGAAGACAATATTATAAAAAAGAAAATAGCAGCGATAAGACTACCACATAAAGGTCTCGAGTTCAATCCCAAGGCACGCATCTCTGTCTTTTCGAAGTTATGTGCGTATTAAATAGTTATCGCTCACTTTAACGATGAAGCAAAAACATCGTGAGGAAACCAGCATGTCTACGAGTTCTCCATAATGTTCTCAAAGATATGTGAAATCTGCCAATTGTACATAGATATATTCATATTTAAAATACAAATACATATTCAATACATAATATAAACTAACTGTTACCCGCTACTTCGTCCGCGTGAAATATAACAAAGTCTAATATAACAGTAACCTAAGTTACTCTTTATAACATCAGCTATCTGCTAGTGAAAGTCCCGTCAAACTCGCTCCAGTCGTTTCAGAGATTAGCCGGAACAAACAGACAGACAGACATAAGTTATTAAAATTGATTATTAGATATAAGTACCGTATATACTTAGAGCAGCGATAGCTCAGTGGGGAGACCAACAGACTGCAATGCAGAGGGTCTCGGGTTCGAACCCACGTCGCGCACCTCTGACTTTCGAAAGTTATATAACTTTTCGAAATTATGTGCGTATTGATTGACAATTATCGCCCGCTCCGTGCCTCGGAGAGCACGTTAAGTCGTCGGTCCCGGCTGCCATGAACATCTATGGCAGTCGTTATTGGGAGAGTGTCGACACAAAAGATCCCACTGGGTCGAAGTGTCGCCGGTCTGCACTGACTGGCCCCCACATAAGATACATACATATATACTTCCATATGCATTTAGTAAAAACAGACACTTCAATTTTATTTATTAGTATAGATAAGTTTCAAGCGGCAAATTAGATGTTAGTGCCAACCCTCAATTTAGTTGACCTAACTTATACAAAGCGTGCCTTTGTTAACAGAAAGGCTATGCTAAAACAAGCTAGCGTTTAATCAATCTGTTTGAATGACTGCCGATCATATGCAGGTATGGTGTGCAACAGTTAACTCATTGAAGTTGAACAATATTTTTCTTTATACTTGTTACGCTCAAATACTTCGAATGCTCGTTTTACTATTGAAAGGACATTAGTTTAACGGCTATATTTCCGATGGGATAAAAGTGTATTACACGTAATACAGGGCTATATTAACAATATTAAAATAATTATAACACAAAATTGTTAATTCGCTTGAACCTATTGCTTTGAACTTATTGTGTGTAATTTGTATACTATAAAAGTACTGATTTAACGTTCGTTCCTGGCTAATGATATAATACCAGGATGTTTTTACATGCATTGCAGACCTAACAAAAAGATTTAAATGACTTTCTTAAAGAAATCTATAGTATACTCTAAATTAATAATACAATCGTTTACGCGCCACTTTTCTTACGTCACCGAAGAGGCAGGAATGCATTACATCATCAGCACGCCATTCATGTTTGTAGCTCTCATGGCTGTGTGGCTATGAGGCTTCGTAGTTAAAAAATATTTATTTAAATCAATGCAGTTTTTTTCTGAGTTTATCGATTACAAACAACCAAACATTTCCTCTTTTTTTTGTGCAACTAAGGTGGCAAACAAGCATACGGTCCACCTGATGGTAAGTGATCACCGTAGCCTATGGACGCCTGCAATACCAGAAGCATCACTTGCGCGTTGCCGACCCTTTAAGAAAAAAAGGAAGTGGGAAGGCGAAGGAGCGTGAAGGGGGAAAGAGGGTGATTGGGCCTCCGGTACTCTCACTCACCAAACGAAACACAACAGTAGGAACACTGCTATTTCACGTCGATATTCTGTGAGAGGGAAGTCCTACCCCGGTCGAGCCGGCCCATTCATGCTGAAATCAGCGAGGCTCTACTATGTATATTATGTAGATGATACAATCACCAAAACTATTTGCGATGCCCGACTATTAACCTAACCTAACATGTGAATAACGTTGTGAGGTACATACTTACCACCATCTTTTTTTTGTAAATTATTTAATTTAAAAATTGTAGGTATAAATCTGTTTGTTGGTCCCAAAATAAATAAATAAATTATGTCTAACTATTGTGTCGTGTCTGATTCCACCATTGATCTATGGCATGTAAGGATCTGCAATAATAAAACATTCATGGATTATTACTGCGGATGTGGTGAGTTGTCTCTGGACGTTTGTAACCAAATGCTTGGCACGGAATAAGTGTTCTTACTTAAGAATTATTGACCACGCCTTTACGTGAACTTTGAGCCACTTTTATTTCTTTCTTTGTTTAAAGATTAGAACTACTCGACTACACAGTTACTGTTGACATAATAATTTAAGTGATCGTCTTGTCAGTCACTGTGGCTGTGTTCTATCCACAAGCAGTTGTTTCGTGTCGGGGTGTTCTTTGTGTCCGTTCTTTAAATATTTGTAAAGTCTCCCGCGACACAAGATTAATTTCAAGTGCTTGAGTTGTCTGTTGTTTATACAAATAAATGAAATTGAAGTGTCTATTTGTAATGTCAAAATAACATTTTGCCATGGGAGAGCCACGCTTCGGCACGAATGGGCCGGCCCGACCGGAGAAGGACTACTCTCTCACAGAATATCGTCGTGAAATAGGGTCAGCAACGCGCAAGTGATGCCTCTCGTGTTGCAGGCGTCCATAGGCTGCGGTGACCACTTACCATCAGGTGGGCCGTATGCTTGTTTGCTAAATAAGTAGTATAAAAAAAACTGCCAACCCGCACTGGGCCAGCGAAGTGGACTATGGCCACCCTTCTCACACTGAGAAGAGGTCCGTGCCCAGCAGTGGGACAGTTTAATACAGGGCCGATATTATATATTGCTATCTACAGTTCCAGGCTCGTTACTCTACTAAGAATAACATGTTTAAAAATCCCAATGACTTGGTGCAGGAATCCAATCCAAAACTTCAAGCACAGCAATTACTCATGCAACGACTGCACTAACAAATAAAAATTCATATAAATCATGATAGTTTTTACACTTCAACATTAGATTAAGCGGCCGTTACCCAATGGATAAGGTATTGGACTTGCGATCGAGAGGTCGCGGGTTCGAATTCCACCATTGCACTTCTGAACTACTACTACGACGTGAATCCACTCCTAATACAAGCATTCTAGCTTAGCTTAAGGGGATAAGAATACCAGTGATTTGATACCCAAATTGTTAGTAATCTAAATTAAAAAAGAAAGATTATTTATATTTAAAAAAGAAAGACAGCTTAGAAGCTGTGGTATGCAGAGCTATCTTTCTTTTATAAACTACTTTTTAGTTACTCTAGTTAGTTTTATTATTTTAAGTAGCGCCATGGTGCGGGCACTATCATATCCTAAGACTACAATAGAATCCAAAATAAGTCGTCAGTCTTTCCTTTTCTCACCACAGCTTCAAAATGATTAATGTCGCTTACCCCCAATAGTAGTATTTCAAGTTGGGCCATGGTGCGGACACCACCACGTCGGACTACAATAGAAACCAAAAGATAAGTCGTTAGTATTTCCTTCGTTTTCAAGCACGGACTCAAACTTTGTTTTAAGAGGATTTACTTGAAGCGAAACTTTGTTACAATTGTGAGTTATACCCTGTTTTCCAGAGATATTCTTAACGTCTGTTTTGTTTAATATTTTGAAAATTGCACCGATGTTAAGTGGATTACTGTGTTCGTTTGTGTTTAAAGATTAAACTGCTGCGCTTGCATAGATTAAACTTTACTAATGAGTAAACTGAAATATTAAGTTGCAGTTTGAAATTGTACTTCCATTTCTTTATAGTGAAGTGTTTTAAGTAGCTTGCTTAAAATGCTTTTGGGTTTTATGGAAATTCTCAGTTGCATCTTCAATTTAATCTTCTTCTCTTTCTCATTGCTTCATTATTTAAAGTTTTCTTAGATACAGAGTAGGCGAAAAAGACCCCTGATTTTTTAATTTTATCATTGAAGTTCTTCTCATTAGCCTTTATTATTCCCAAGTTACTTTGGGTCGGCTTTTCTAGTCTAACCGGATTTGACTGGATATCAGTTTTTACACGAAGCGGCTGCCACCTGACCTCCGCAACTCGAAGGCTAACGATACCCTAAGGCTAGACCAGTGACAGGATATTAGAGGGTACTGATTTTCCAATAACGACTGCCATAGATGTTCATGGCAGCCGGGACCGACGGCTTAACGTGCCCTCCGTGGCACGGAGCAGGCGATAATTGTCAATCAATACGCACATAATTTCGAAAAGTCATATAACTTCCGAAAGTCAGAGGTGCGCGACGTGGGTTCGAACCAGAGACCCTCTGCATTGCAGTCTGTTGGTCTCCCCACTGAGCTTTCGCATAATATTTACAGATATATATATAGCGCTAAATATTTAAATAAAGTAATAGTATATCTACATGGCAGACAAAATTAAAAGTAAAGGCACTAAAATATTATAATACATCACTGTCGACGTTTCCAACGTGCCCAAAAGACTGGCAGCATTGCCACGTTGAGTGGATTCTTTAAGCTGAAGAAAGTTGAGCTTGAAGAAAGTTTAGCCTTTAGGTAATTCTTGTTCCTGGTCCCAATTTATTTGTAGTCGGCGCAGTATGTCCTTCTCTTCCATACTTCTCTGTCACCCGTCATATGATCATTTACCCCTTTCCCTTTCATATCCATCCTCACACAGTCCATCCATCTCTTCCTTGGCCTTCCTCTCCCTTTTCGTCCCTCTACCCTCATATTCATCACTTGCTTACCTACATACGTATCATCTCTTCGCATAACATGTCCATACCAAGTCAAACGATTTCCTTTCACCTTTTTGTCTATGGGCACCACTTTCAGACTACCTCTTACGTATTCATTCCTAATTCTGTCCATTCTCGTCACTCCACACATGCGTCGTAACATTCTCATCTCTGCTATATGCAATCGTTTCTCATCCATCTTCTTAGTAGCCACGCTTACACTCAAGTACCTATACAATAATAATGAAAATGGATGTTTTTTATAAGAAATACAAAATAAAGTATACCTAGGTAAAATACACGATTAAAATCAAATCGCAAAATTCTATTTAAATCAATATTTAATACAATCAAAATGTATTGACATTTACTATTTATTGAGACTGTAAATCTAAAAGATTAACTGAAACTAATCAAGTAATAAAGTCTGAGAAGTGTTATTTGGAATTGTCCACAAATGTGTAATCCTAACTTATATTACAAATGCGAATATAAGTTTGTTTGTTTGTTGCAGTTTCACGCCTTAACCACTTGTCAGATCATAATCCAATTCCTCATACACGTTGTAAGAGTAACAGAAAAGGACATAGTGCACCTTTCATCCAGGAAAAAGTACTGTTACAGACCTAACCTGAATTTACGCAAGCGAAGCCGCGGGCAACATTTTGTAATAAATAAAAGAAGAATTCTATTCCAATAAATATAGAGAATAATCAAAGTCAAAGTCAAAAATCATTTATTCATTTTGGTCACAAAGTAACACTTATGAACGTCAAAATATATAGGTTAGCGAGTTTACTAAGTTACTGAAGCTACATTTAGGTTAGTTGCTAGGTTCAGAAAAAGGGTTAAACCTATGAGAAGAAACCTGCAAGAAACTCACGGCCACTCTTATAAATTGCCCATTAAATATAATTTCAGTATTTTACAACTCAGATTAACAAAGTGTTGCAGCCATTATGCCAAATACTACTGACTATAAAAAAAACTAAAGGTAATAACAAAAATAACTTAATAATATTATAGAGATGAAATAATTTGAGCTAAGGTATAATTTTTAAATATATATCTAAAATACACAGTAGGATGGCATGATGGCGCATACACCTTGTTAATCTGAGTTGTAAAATACAGAAATTATATTTAATTTAGAATTATAGAATGTGGTCATACACAAAACCACAAAAGTTTAGATCGGTACTCCAAAATATTATAATATTTACGTAATAGTATTTAGAATATAATTCAACATTATTCAATAACTATTTCTACGTGGCACTTACTAACAAGCATTAAGTTTAGTGAGATTTAAATAGCTGCCATTTTATATTTTACTAGATGTGCTCGCGGTTTCACCCGCGTTCATGATTACTGAGCCGCCCCCGTAGGTTATAGCGTAATGTTATATAGTTTATAGCCTTTCTCGATAAATGAGCTATCCAACGCTAAAATAATTTTTCAATTCGGACCAGTAGTTCCTGAGATTAGCGCGTTCAAACAAACTAACAAACTCTTCAGCTTTTTAATATTAGTATAGATTAGCGACCCGCTCGAATGTTCCCGGGTCAAACATAATACTACTAGATCTTGCCCGTGGCTTCGCCCGGGTAAATGTAGTTTAGGCTTAGAGTATGCTACACCTATAAAAATAAAAAATACGATGAGAATGAATGCAGCCTAGATATAATAGGATCGAAGGAAGTAAAAATCTGTATTCTTACAGGACTGACACGTGATTCAAATTATAAAGTTAGCTGCCCACCGTGCATGATATTACGGATTATCACGCACAAGCACGCACCGGGACAAATGCATTCAAAGTTGTAAATTTAAAGGTGCGATATGAGTTCGTGGTAAACTGTAATATCACGCAGTATAGGCAATCAAATAAAATAAAATAAGTTCTTAAAAACAATTGAGAAATGGCAATGAATTGCCGTAAATCTCAGAGTTCGAAAAAATGCTATCACGTGACCTTGAGGTCAGAGGTCATAGTCATTTCGGGAGTATATCGACTAAGCTGAGTCGAATAGCGTTGACCGTGAGTCTCTAGCTCTTACGGTTCTTGAGTTAAAAGTTGTATAACAGACATACGGACGGACGGATGGACGGACGAACGGACGGACAGAGCTGTTGTATAAGAGTTTTTTCGAACTCTAAAAAGGCAATGACTGAATGTTCTCTTCCTAGTGCATGTCAGTCCATCGCTGTGCGTCGTTAAATAAAAAACGCATTCTTTAGTAAGAAAAAAAATGGTTTCCCTCGTAAGCAAAATATGCACTTTTAAATCAGTAGGTATATTGTATGACGCCGAGAGAGAGAGAGATAACAGTATATTATTTGTGCGTTATATCAGCAATGTATGTAATATTTCTCGTATCACACGTAGATATTACTTTGTGCAACCACATTCATATTTTGCAAAGCTAACATCCTGTTAAGGTTACGTTGCAAACGTGGGAGTCCATTTTGCCATCTGTTTCTAATCAAGTCACCTCAGGTAGACGTACGTTATACTCAAACCTATCATTGAAAGGCAGAACGAGAGAACTTTTGTAGCGAATGCCTCAACAAAACCGCCCGAAGCCTATAATATGTCAGTAATCACCTTCAAAAGGCTTACGTACTCCAACCCTGTGTAACTGTGATCAATGCCTGCTATACGCCTACACGTATCCTATCAATTAGTTATATAATGGTGTATTGTGTAGGCTGTTACTAGCCTGTCTATCAGGATCTCATTGAGGCTCAATTCCAATTGGATTGAAGTGAGCCGATATGTTACGTCCGTCAGACGTACGGATGACACGGGTCCAATCTATCATTATTCACGAAAACCAATTTCATGGCCTAAGCATTTTACTATTAAAGCGTTCGAAATACAAAGTCTAAAGAAAATATGAGCTGTGGACGCGTTGTCCTCGATAATCCAACCTAGTTAAGGAGACGCCAAAAACAAACAAATTCGACAACCCTTACCCCACTCTTACATTTAATCATGCTTAAAACCAGCTGATGCTCCAAAAACCCAGATCATCTGTCATTTTCAGCGAATAAATACACAAATTAAAAAAGTCCTCAAAAATATAAATCCAATGGCTGGATAAAATTTTGCAAGAGGGCTAAGAGCCTACATTTTTACCATTCAACATATTTTTAAAGGTATCCATTTCATTTGTGTTTTCACAGAAGCTTTTTAAATATCGTTTCCGAGAATAAAAAAGGAGTATTTTTATATATTTTCGGTGAGCAAACAAACCCTAATCGAGGTGCTGACCTCTCGTGAATTCATAATAACATGTCTAAAAGACAAAGGATGTTGGGTTAATGTTATAAAAAACGTCAGGGTGTTTCCTCAGCGTGTGCTGTTTAAGGTCAGTATCGTCTGGGTCGAGAAAGCCGCTTGATGTGTGATAATGCTTGGGAGATTTAACGAATGATTACATTTAAGCGACCGTTTTCGTAATGAAATATTGTGTCAACCCTTGGAAGACGAATAAAGTAAGTTGTGCGAGCCTATTTAGGTTCAACGTTCAATCGAATATACAAAATTAGTGTATGATATAATTTTGAGATAATTAAATAATTACTGGAAGCAGCGGTAGTGGGAAACCGTTCAACTGCCACGCAAAGGTCTCGAGTTCGATACTAAGATTTCGTCTGTAACTTTTCGAAATTATGTGCGTATTAAATAGTTAAATGTTCTCAAAGATATGTGAAGCCTGCCAACCCGCACTGGGCCAGCGTGGCGGAACATGTCCGAAGCCTTCTTACACTGAGAAGAGGCTCGTGCCCAGCAGTGGGACAGTTCTTATATAAAGGGCTGATATTATTATTAAATTAATTAAGCATCTGCCAAATTTAAACTAATTATGTGCAATTGTGTAAACTGTTCTACAGTTAGTTTCAAGTTGCGTTTTGTATTGATACAGCAACTGCTGTTTTAGAGGTGAAACAATTATGCTTGCCGGCGTCGATTTGTCTAAGCATTTTGGTATGGTAGTAACATGATAATATCGTGTAGACGCTTCCAGTGGCTCGATCACATTACCAAAGTGCGTTAGAAGGATTACGTTGTGTAATAGTTTCTAAACTCCAACTAGTACTTACCGATCTATTCCAACGTTAGTTTGGCATTTCAATTTCTCTTCAAAATATTGCTTTTATATTTCTGTTGAATCTCTGCTTGAATAGTCATATCATCTCTATAAACCGTCCTACTGCTGGACACGAGCCTCTTTTCAGTGGAAGTGTTCTTCCACTTTATTAGGCCTTAATTCGCCGCAATGACTTTTTGCGGTCTGTCAGACTTCACATGTCTTCGAAAACATTATGCAGAACTATTAGAGATGCAGGTTTCCGTTCGCCGTTAGATAAAATTAACTATTTAATACGCAGATAACTTTGAAAATTCGTGCCCGGGGCTCAAACTCGAGACTTCTACATTGCAGTCCAGCGGTCGTCCACTGAGCTATCGTTGCTATATTATTATACTTCTGCTTAAATAGAAATAGTCTTTAGCTTCTGCTCGTGGTTTCGCTCATGACAATCCACCAGAATAAAAGTATCCTATATATGAATTTAGGTTACTGTCTATCTGTGTGCTAAATTTGATTCAAATTCGTCTAACAGTTTACGGGTGATTAAGTAACAAACATTCAAACATCCTCACAATATTATGAGGAGGGTAGACGCCTCAGGCGGTGTTATTGCGGTTTTATTGCTCCAATAAAACCGTTCACGATAATATGTAAAGGTTATGCGACATGTTTGCGATTAAGGATGACGAATTGTTAATTTAACCCGTATTTTACGTGCTAAGACATGGCAAATAAGCTTACACCGTGCTAGATAGTTGCTGGTTACCGTAAGCTATAATATCAACCTTGTATTTGGCAGTTTACTGCTCATTGCTGGCTGCACGGGCCTCTTTTCAGTGTGAGAAGAGTTAAGCCATAGTTCCGCACACTGGCTGACTGCGGGTCGTCTTCTTCGCCCTAGCCTTTATTTTTTAAAAACCATTTAAAAACCAGTAACAAAATTAATGCCGCAGAAAATTAATATTTTTTGTATGCCAGTGAAATTTTTTGAAATTAAACTGCTATATACGGATTTTATCGCGTTGTTTATTTGACACCTTATTACAAAATTTTGAAAATTGTTGCACTACTACTACTATTAAACTTTACTAATTTTCACGTTCACCCCGTTCACGGGGAGACTCTCCCCGGGACCATGGCTGCTGAAAAGCAACCGAAACGTCGGGGAAAGTGTAAAAATTAATTAAATCTAAATAGTATAATAATAATTTAATTAGCTCAAAAATTAGTAAAGTTTAATAGTAGAAGTAGTGTAACAATTTTCAAAATTTTGTAATATAGTGTCAAATAAACAACGCGATAAAATCCGTATATAGCAGTTTAATTTCAATGAATAATATTCGCGTAAATAGAAAACAATATTAAGTGAAATTTTTGTTTTATTCAATTAAAGTGGCAAACAAACATACGGCCCACCTGATGGTAAGTAGTCACCGTAGCCTATGGACGCCTGCAACACCAGAGGCATCACTTGCGCGTTGCCAACCCTATAGGAAACGAAGAACTGGGAAGAAGAAGGAGCAGGAAGTTGGAAAGAGGGTGATTGGGTCTCCGGCACTCTAATATACATAGCTAGTTTATGCAGATGGTCCTAAAGCTTCCGTTATGCAAAATAAAGACCATACATCTTTTAGTTTTGGCAAAAGTCGACGACCAATAAATTACCAAATAGATTGAACTGAGCTAGTTAGCACATCAATGCTACCGAGAGTTCAATTTACGCTGAACGCTATATGCTTAAACTTTTGGCAACAGCTTGTGTATTTAATTTATGATTCTCACATGCAACGCGAAATACCTTCAACTAGTCTAGTTGTTTGAAATTTTGCTTATTCTAGACTAAATAGGTTAAGTCTAATAAGTTTTACTGGAGATTAACTGAGAATATTCGCATGACGAATATATAAAATTTGCGTACATACAATTATATAATTAAGATGTGTTTTGGCTTAGAGAGTACGGGAAAGCTATTTTGGTACAAGTTATAATATAATCATAGTCTTTATGTAAATAGATTTACTATGACTGTCGCTTGTTTGTCGTTCCTTATTACTTAAACTCACTAAAACTTAATCTCATTAGCCTCTTTGACGTTCATAAGTGTTACTTTGTGACCTAAATGAATAAATGATTTTTGACTTGACTTTGACTTGACTTAGTAATGGTCCGAATGAGCTAAATTGCCCGAGGAAGTATTCGAAGAAGCTAACACGAAGAATAGTTAAATTGCTGAAGTACTGCGTTTCGGGCGGAGTTCTAGAGGTTTATATATTTCCCGTTTTTTTTTTGGTATCCCTTTTTAAATCCTTTTCCAGGAACGCACGTGTGATACTTCTGGTATTGTGAGCGATCTTAAGCTACGAAAGTCTATTCATATCATGACTGTATGCTTGTTTGCTAGAAAAAGTGCATTGAACAATGTTGAAATAAAGAAAGAAACATTTATTTGCACAATATATAGGTGGTACCAGATTTATCAATGGTGCATAGTTCAAGCTATATTCTGCCTGTATTAGGCATGCTAATATTTATAATTATATAAAACAATTAAAATACTATTCTTCTTCTCTCTTCGCCTTTATTATTGCCAAGTCACTCGGGGTCGGCTTTTCTGGTCTAACCGGATTTGACTGGATATTAGTTTTTACACGGAGCGGCTGCCACCTGACCTCCGCAACCCGAAGGCTAACGATACCCTAAGGCTAGATCAGTGTCAGGATATTAGAGGGTACTGACTTTCCCAATAACGACTGCCATAGATGTTCATGGCAGCCAGGACCAACGGCTTAACGTGCTCTCCGAGGCACGGAGCAGGCGATAATTGTCAATCAATACGCACATAATTTCGAAAAGTCATGTACCTAATTTCCGAAAGTCAGAGGTGCGCGACGTGGGTTCGAACCCGAGACCCTCTGCATTGCAGTCTGTTGGTCTCCCTACTGAGCTATCGCTGCTTACAATTAAAATACTATTATACAATATAATAAAATGTTTTAGTAGAAATAGTTTGCCTATAATATTATGTCCAATGACTTCACATTGGAGGATGTTATGAGGTAGTCGACATCCAGCTTTATAAAAGTTTTGTTATAACTCAATATTAATGAAATTAATTGACTTATGTGTCATATGCATTGCCTCTGTGGCGCAGCGGTAGTTAATGCGAATACTGTTCTTAAGTTTTAGGTTCGGTTTCCGTATCGATCAAACTGCTATTTGGTTTTCCTGTGAAGAAAGCCACATAGCCTGGCATTTTACCAAGTAAACGATAATAGGCACGCTCCGCATAATGAGGAACTTAAATCTAATGCTGCCGAAATATGGGTCTAATACGCCACTACTTATTTCTACGGGAATAGAATAGGCGTGAGACTATACATGTATATTATGACTATCGTATTGTGGTATACCTTCGGTACCAATGCAGCATACACGTAAAGAGGTACAAATTGTATTCCACTACAATTGCAGGCTCAAAGCATCTCATGAAATTTAGATCATTCGTTACCACGTCGAAGTGCATCTATCTGTCTCTCTCTGTCGTCTTTAGTGATGACTGGTGCTGAATAAACATGACGCTTTGCATCATTAGGGCGACGTGTTCTCACAGACGTAGAGCAGGAATACTTTCAAGGTAAACAAACATGCTAAGATCTAGAAGAGATAACAAACAAGAATTGCTTTTGAATAGAAATGTTTGTATAATAGAAACGGGCATATTTTATCATTAGCTGTCCGCTGCAGTTTCACCTACGTTTATGACTACTGGTTCGCTGCCGTGGCTTATAGCGCGATGTTACATAGCGTATCTTACTTCTGGATAAAGTAGCTTTCTAGTGGTAAAAGTTATTTTTTAATTGGACCATCGGTTTAAAATTATTCAAATTTTTTTTTTTAAATATTAATACAGGTAGATCATTTATTACTCATCGACAACTATTAATAAGCAAATTTTAATTAATCTTTTTAAATGGCAAATAAGAAAATGCTGCACAAGCGCAATACGATGCACTAGTTACTTATTTTGTGAAGAGCAGCGATAGCTCAGTGGGGAGACCAACAGACTGCAATGCAGAGGGTCTCGGGTTCGAACCCACGTCGCGCACCTCTGATTTCGGAAGTTATATGGCTTTTCGAAATTATGTGTGTATTGATTGACAATTATCGCCTGCTCCGTGCCTCGAAGAGCACGTTAAGCCGTCGGTCCAGGCTGCCATGAACATCTATGGCAGTCATTATTGGGAGAGTGTCGACACTAAAGATTCCACTGGGTCGAAGTGTCGCCGGTCTGCACTGACTGGCTCCCACATGAGATACATACTTATTTTCTCAGCGTTCGTCACTTTTTAGATCCCACGTTCTAGAGGGCGACTCTATTGCTTTCTGAAATCTTCTAAAAGAAAACCCAATAACGCTTTTCCTAAAATGACAATTGAACCTAAGGCCTTACAATCGTACAAAAACTTATGCTACACCTCCAATTACGAAGTCAAATATATATTATCGTTTTTATCTTCGAAGAGATCAGCTCTTTTAACACATTGACTGCAATCAGTGTCCATTGTCCGCTGTCAAACGAGTTGTGTCAATAGTATCCATTTGCATTCCTGCAATGGACTGTCGATTAAACCTTTTAATCTGAGGATCAAAGCTGTATCAAAGGGGATTAGGTTTTCAAATGACTTACGGAAAAAAGGCAATTATGTGTGTGTGTTTTTTGTGGCGTGCACTCGATTGGGGAAACCAGCGTTATTAAGGCTCGACCGAGATTAGGTTGCTACAATTAATTAAGCTATCGAGGCGGTTGATTTCCATTAACATTTTTTCTAGTACTCCAGGAAAATTAGTTTTAGGGTATTTTATTGGATGTGATGTATACTTTTTTAATCAGAAGCATATTGAGGGAAATGGTGTTATAGTTAATGTCGAAGAAAAATCTTTTGTTACTATGTACTAGTTATATACAAAATTTTGTTTGTAGATCTATTTTATAAAGACTATTATTAACTACATAATTTGAAACTTTAAATTACTGTTACAATAACTAGTAAAAGTGTTTACACTTTACGGCGACACTTCGAGACACTGGGGTCTTTGTCATAGATACTATCACAGTAAAACATGATTGAATATTGAATAGACACATCCCCCGCATTAAATAATAATAATATTCTACCACATACACACAACACCATCTAGCCCAAACTAAGCAGAGCCTGTACTATAGGTACTAGACAATGGATAAACATACATATATACTTTTTTTTTGTAAATACATACATATTATACATAGAGACACCCAGACCAAGACAAACATCCATGTTCATGCACACAAATGTTTGACTTGTGCGGGAATCGAACCCGCGACCTCAGGCGTAGCAGTCGGTTACACTAACCACTACGCCATCGAGGCTGACTTTAATTTAATTATTCAAGTAATATGCAAAGGTCACGTGATACCACGTGACCTTGAGGTCAGAGGTCAAAGGTTAAGGATATCGGGGTTATATCGACTATGCTGAGTCGAATGGCGTTGACCGCGAGTCTGTAGCTCTTACGGTTCTTGAGTTGAAAGTTGTATAACAGACGGACGGACAAAGCTGTTGTATAAGAGTTTTTTGAACTCTAAAAGTAATATGAATATAATAATAATAATAATGATATCTTTATTCGTATTATGATACTTTCTTTCTTCTTCTTCTTCTCCCTAGCCTTTATTAATCCGAAGTTACTTGGGGTCGGCTTTTCTAGTCTAACCGGATTTGACTGGATATCAGTTTTTACATGGAGCGACTGCCACCTGACCTCCGCAAACCGAAGGCTAACGATACCTTAAGGCTAGGCCAGTGTCAGCATATTAGGAGGTAATGACTTTCCCAATAACGACTGCCATACATGTTCATGGCAGCCGAGACCGACGGCTTAACGTGCTCTCCGAGGCACGGAGCAGGCAGTCAATCAAATACTACTTACCTTTCAAAGTTAGAAAATCATGGTACTATAATAAAACTACACAAGTTTTTTATTATATGTATAGTTAGATATTGATTTGATGATGATTTGATGTGATTTATGATTACAGTTAAGTAAAACAAATCCAATTCAGTACTTTAATTTAATCCAGTTTGGAAACATTCGTAGCTATTATTACAAATACTTTGGAACATTCTGGTAATATTCTCTGAACTTTATAATAACACTAGTCTATTATTGTAGCTGTATGAGTAGTAAAGAAGTGCGTTTGTTAATAATATATTTGACATAAGCTTGCACTTCTATTTTTGTTCTGGGTTTGACTCCAGGACTAAGCAGTGTTATAAAATTTCCTGATAGATTATTAACTCTCTCAATTTATAAACAAGACAGACTGTCGTCTTGGCACTAGCTTTAATTCCTGTGTCACCCCAGACTCCATTACTTTACAAAAATTCAAACAATGGATAAATGATACCCTTGATCTCTTTTGGGTCGTAACAACCGTTTTTGTAGAAGAAATTCTTGTTTAGTGTCAGGATAGAACCCAGAATACTTAGCGCAGAGGCAGTGGCGATACGACCACTTTAACCGATATACCATCCGTGCAGTCTCATTTGTCACAATAATCAATATTTATACAGGCAAAAGATGCTGAGCCATAAATATAAAATAACTTAGACAAATGAGGTTAGAAAACCGATAAACGGTAAAATCGTTTAACCCTGCGAATATCGGTAGAGTAAGCCTAATGGATGATAGTATTGACACGTCCCGATCGTCTGTCCAACAATACGCGTTAGCCGTAGGGTTAAAAAAACATTTTATTATAGCCGTATTTTTCAGTCATGTTATAACAAGCTTTGGGAAATGTGTGTAGAGAGCGTTGGTGTTTATTTGAGAAAATATTTTTTAGGCACTATTGTTACTTGTTCACCAAATAATCTAAAATTTATATTGTTTTTTACTTTATGAGACAAAATGAATTATAATATATATTTATATAGTATATAGGATGACATGTATTGGTTATGCGTTAGTTATTATAGGTGCTCATAGCCAGTTGCACTCACTGATCGGTAAACGGTTTAGCAACGTTGGGTGCGGTCAGTCTATAGATGAGTAACCGCTTAGTGGTATTTCATCTGAGCGTCTATGTGCTTCGGAGGGCACATAAAATGTCGGTCCCAGTTGTTATCAAATTGACAGCAGTCGTTAAGCCATGTCAGAAGCCTACGGGTGACTTGAACAACTCTTGACAACTAGTTGGCCACTAACCACATGAAAAGAAGAAAAGAAGATTGGTTATTGAAAC
Source organism: Catocala fraxini (assembly GCA_930367265.1). Taxonomy (NCBI): domain Eukaryota; kingdom Metazoa; phylum Arthropoda; class Insecta; order Lepidoptera; family Erebidae; genus Catocala; species Catocala fraxini. Next base: position 19,663,241 of record OV884045.1, read on the forward strand.
TAATGATATTTTAGTAGAAGTTTAATTTAGACCAATTATAATCCAATGGCCACATTTCTAGACAACCCATATTTTTTAAGACCTGCATTAGGTATCACAGTTTTTGCCGGAGAGAGTTCGGAACGGAGATCCTCCGGCGCTCCATGATAGATGGGAAGAGCGCCGCAGTTAGGTTTAGTCGGTATTCCGTGGCATCCGGCGAGTCCGACACTACCCACTGTTGCCGGCGCGGTTTTCCGGCCGTGTCGACAGGAGTGGGTGTGCGTAAAGGCATTACGCTGCGAAAAAGAAAAAAAAACACAAAAAAAAGGTATCACAGTTTTAAATGTATTGAAACCCTTTTTATTTTTTTTGCTGTTTAATTTTATTTGCTTGTCATGAATTCAAAAAAGCTCACTAAACGTTTCGGAATAAAATACTACACTCAACATAGAATATTATATATTCCATATTGAGCATCTTATTAAGCCAAGCCAGGCTATGAAACTGCCACTGACTATGAAGTCCCCGCGAAACAGAAATTATAAGAAGTGCGAGAGCTGTATTAAAAAAAAATGTGCCACTTTATGTACTACATAACCACAGAAACCACACATACCAATAAACCACAAAATAATAGGTAGTACGATTATTCTACGGCTCAACTCTGCATCGGTTGGTGACAATTTATTAAAAATATTCGCTTTCAGGATTTGGAGAGTACTTGAAGTCCCTTTTGTCCTGAACGTCTTAAGTCAAGAGTACTGGTATGTATAGTAATTACCTTCTAATATTCTGGTATCTTCTCAAACAAAATCAAATATGTTAAATTCACAAAGATAACGTATGAGCGTTAAAGGAACAGTTATAAAGCTTTATTTATTATATATTATTATAGTGACGACTCGATGGCGTAGTGGTTAGTGTAACTGACTGCCACGCCTGAGGTCGCGGGTTCGATTCCCGCACAAGTCAAACATTTGTGTGCATGAACATGGATGTTTGTCTTGGTCTGGGTGTTTCTATGTATAATATGTATGTATTTACAAAAAAAATATATATATGTATGTTTATCCATTGTCTAGTATCCATAGTACAAGCTCTGCTTAGTTTGGGCTAGATGGTGTTGCGTGTATGTGAAAGAATATTATATATTAAATTATATTTATCCGTGAAATTTACTTCCTTTTTGAACATCTAGCTTAACTATGCGTTTAACAGTGGTTTGTAACATCCCAAATTTGATTATTAATTTGAATAAAAGTATTATTTAGTTTGTTATCAAGCAGTTATCAGTAGTAGCACAGATTCTGAAAATGTGCCCAGTGGACGGCAGATAGCTCGCGCTCATGGAACCTAAATATACCTACTAAAATAATGTTAACCCTGTTTATTCCTCTTCTTATCGCGTCGTTTTAAATAGTTTTAGACCTTTGCTCTGCAACGCGAATCGCGTTACGCAATGCTTGGTATATTTCATCAAGCGTGCACAATTCTGGGCTCGTGGGGCACGTCAGCAAATGTTCCATTGTCTGTGGGGATGCACCGCAGTCGCACCCTGCTTATTAACTTGTAGTGAATGCCAGCACTAGCCTACACTAACCACATACGGGAATTGAACCCGTATTAAAGCACTGACTCAATATAGCTATTTAGCTCACGATAGCGGGTAAGGTGAAAGAAGCAAAGAAATACGCGAAGAATGGAGAATATTATTATGATTAAGAATGAAATATATATTAGGTGAAACAATTACTTAAGACATACAGATAACATAAAATGAATTTAGCAAAATGATAGTATAGCGCGACACGTACAGGCTCTAAGCAGGTTGAAAACGCCGCGCCAAGGGCATTTGCCGTCCACCAGGAACAAATATCAGGCGGCGAGTTCGTGCCTGCGGCACGTGTAAGGTCTCGGGCATCTGCACTCAGACATCGTATGATTTATTGGTGCAGTTCAACTTTCATAAGCGGAGCGTTTCTGCTCACTTAGTGCTGTTAATGTATGGTGCCACAAACTGTTGTGTTCTGCAGAACATAACAGTTAATCAGCTATGTATATATGTATAGTTAATAAATAAATAAAGGTGCACCCAGCAGTGGGTGCTGGAAAAAAGGGCTAGGCCGTAGTCTACCACGCTGGCCCAGTCGCAGATATCACACATCTTTGAGAACATTATGTAGGACTCTCAGACATGCAGGTTTCGTCACGACGTTTTCCTTTGGCGTCAAAGCGAGTGATAATTATATTATCTATTTAACACGCACATAACTTTGAAAAGTCTGAGGTATCGAACTTGAGACTTCTACATCAGTTCAACGGTCTCCCAGTAGGCTATCATAAATAAATGTAAGTGTAGTATCTCTGTCTTCCCCTTCAAAGATAAAGCGTAATATAACTATATGACATTAACGCTACAACTACATAATTTTACGAACAATTATACCCTTACTTACAGGCTGTCCATAAAACGTAGGTATTCAAATGACGTCACGTATTAGGTTGACTATAAATAAACCATTACAAAGGGAATAAAACAGAGACAAGCTTTGTTAGCCGTTTTATTAAATAACACGATGTGTGCTTGGGGTTCAATTATTTAGTTCTGGGTGGAAAAACTCTTCGTGATGCAATAAAATCGGATTGTTTAGTAGGAATCATCAAAACTAGCTTTGTTTCTTGTTATTTATGTATTGTTTGTTATATAACCTGTCGATTTAATCATATTGAGACATAATGATAAAAGCATAGTACCAGGACTGAAAAAAAAAGGAGCGATAGCTCAGTGGGGAGACCAACAGACTGCAATGCATAGGGTCTCGGGTTTGAACCCATGTCGCGCACCTCTAACTTTCGGAAGTTATATGACTTTTCGAAATTATGTGCGTATTGATTGACAATTATCGCCTGCTCCGTGCCTCGGAGGCACGTTAAGCCGTTGGTCCCGGCTGCCATGAACATCTATGGACGACTATAACTACTTTGAGTCTGGATTTTCCTTGTGCCCATTGTTTCAATTGGACTGCGCAACCGCATGCCTCGCAGCTGTTATCGCGTCAAGCATCGCGGCATCAAATCTCACACGGGTCAATTTATTAGTGTGATCTACAAATATCTGTTCTGCGTCCAGGTGTACTCTGTGTTTGTTATATGTAAAACCGAAAAGTTGCCTCTTTAGATACAAAATGATTATCATTGTATCATATTAATTATACACTAAAGTGTACAATGAAAAATAATTGCTATAGAGACAAAAAAATCGATTAAATGTTATATTGATTCCATACGTGTTGATTCAAAAGCTAATTTCGACGATGCCGTTTAAACGTGTGACACTAGGCCATGAATAGTTTAGTTGGTAAAATAGTGACATGGACAATGTCAAGGTCAATCGTTCCACACCTGCAACATGGCTTTTTTTCCCCTAATAAAACATTAATTATCTATAAGGTCTTCCTTACTACCCCAATTGGTCTATTTCACTAAAAGCAGGTATGCGGCTATGCTTCTCCTTATGCTAATAATATTGCTATCTAGTTAAAATCATAATATATCATAATATAATAATCATTTTTCAACTTAAATTGGTACAAATTGATACAGAGCTTAGGTTACATTGTAAAGGTAATATATAAGGGGTGCCTGTACTAGGTTAACTAGTGCCACAGGCATTAAGGGCACATACTATTTAAAAAAGATATAAATTCTAAAACAATACTTATAAAACATTATTCTTTGTATATAAAATCTTACGAATTACATTATAAACTAAGTGATTACTATGACGACTTAAAGAGCTATTTTATTGCGTAACACTTATTAAACAACAGTCATCAAATTTACAGTCAGATCGTAGTTTAAGGTTTGTAAATATTGTTGAACTAATTGCTTTGTGTAAGCATAATTTTTGTCATAAAACGCAGTTATTTTGTTTATACTATTATACAGAAAAGAACCTAAAAATGAGAAAAGCCTATTGGTAAAAATATACTTATATTAAGACTGAGTAGTACAAATGATATATTTCCGTCGTTTAGTGTTAGTAAGTAATTGTATAATATAATATATAATATAATAATAAAATATATTAAAAAAAATTGAATAATTATTACTTATTTTTACCGTACTAGATAACTCTTACACAAATACTAGCTGAACCATTAGACTGTTGCCACGTGCAGCAATCCAAGGCAACCAACCTATAAGAAGAACTGGATGGTATTAAATAGTTAATTATCTCTTGCTTTAACGGTGAAGGAAAACATCGTGCGAAAAGCTGCATATCTGTGAGTTCTCCATAAACTTCTCGAAGATATGTGAAGCCTGCTAACACGCACTAGGCCAGCGTGGTGGAGCATGGCCTAACCGTTCCTACACTGGAGAGAGGCCTGTGCCCAGCAGTGTGACAGTTTAATACAGCAGTGATATTATTATTATAGCATATATTTAGTGCAATATAATTTTCTGAGTTAAATTACAAAAAATAACGATTACATAAACAAAAAACATACAAATGTTCGTGTGTAGATCAATTAAAATTTTTAAAGTATAAAAATAATTAATATATTATTACGTATGAACTACACTTAAAACATAAAAAACACAGCGTGACACGTTCATATAAATATGTTTTCATTTCCATTTTGCGTGTGCCACAGATAACCCGTTTTTTATGTCTTTCATTTCAGTTTCAGGTTATCACTATACACAATCTCACTTTATTTGCATAGCACATATATTTACATATTTAGTTATTATAACTACGCGTGTATATATCTAAGTAAGATTAGGCTGAAGTGTGTTATATACAATAAAGAGGTAATGTATATCTTAATCTAATATCTATTTGCATGTTGTCCACATATACTCGTATACTTTCTGTCATGTAGATGGTAGTTGACAAGGATTATTTCTCGCTGAGGTGGCCGCCCAAGATTCGTGATTTTAGGGATTACCACGCACGAACTTTTACACGCACACATCCATAAAAGCACGCACCACCGCTTAAGGTACTTTTGTAAAACGCAAATATCTGACATTAGTTACATATGTGACCTTCCCAAGTTTTACTTGCGCGATGTATATTATGTTCAAAAAAACTCTCGCACTAAGATTAAAATCTGTGTCGCGGGGGACGAACGTTCAAATAACGGATACAAGGAACACCCAGACTCAGAACAACCGTTTGTGTATCACACAAATTATTGTCCCCTGTGGGATTCGAACCCACAACACTCGCATGTAAAACGTTTAAATTAAAAGAAACTGTATGATCAGTTAAGGATTAGTTCTTAGACAGATGTTTATAGTTCCCATTTTCTATATTTTGCCATATTATGTTCTGTTTTTATTTAGAGTTTATTTTTGTTAAATTTCTACGATATTTTTTTATTAACGTTCATTTTTTATTTAACTGTATTTTGTTGAATTTGTATTTGTATTCGTGTAAATTTACCAACTTGTATAATAACTTATAATTTTTGTTTTTGTTAACAATGTTAAATGATGATGTACTCACGACGTGTTATCCTGTAATTGAAGGAGCACAAATCATCAAACAAACTTTTTTTAATATTGCATGTACTGTATATCCTTTGTTGGAGTTCCTAAGATAAAAATAAATAAATAAATTACAACACAACCCATTTAAACATACAAAGCCTTTGTTATACCTATCTTTGATATAATATCCAACAGAGCCTGAATTTCCTTCTGTTTATATTTATCAAAATAACGAAATCATATTTAGAATTAGGCTGACGGACAGCTCTTTAATATAATATTTTGTACTGAAGCACCTGCCTTATTTTAATGTGTAGCCCACGCGATGAGTGGGTTGGAGCTCTCAGAACAATACGCTTCGGGCATCTTTAAAATTTACCAACTTTATAATAAACCATGTGTAATCAAAAAAGGAAGCAGAAAAGACCAGACTAAAAAAGTGCAAAGAGAATTTATAAGCTAGCCAAGCAGAAATATTAATCATAAATAAGATAAATGTGATAAGTGGTCCGTGTCGCCTTAGTTGCTTTCAAATATATTTATAGACTCACGTCTATATAGATCTAAAATGGTAGACAGTGTATTACAGCCATTGATGCCAATTATTTTAAAGTTTCCACTAAAGATTTAAATCATAGATATGCTTAGATCGCATAAAAAGTAACCACACTAAGAAAAGTTAGCTGACACATTACATTTACATGATAGATAAGTACTTATCTTATCTTATGTGGGGGCCAGTCAGTGCAGACCGGCGACACTTCGACCCAGTGGGATCTTTTGTGTCGACACTCTCCCAATAACAACTGCCATTACATATATGTTCATGGCAGCCGGGACCGACGGCTTAACGTGCTCTCCGAGGCACGGAGCAGGCGATAATTGTCAATCAATACGCACATAATTTCGAAAAGTCATATAACTTCCGAAAGTCAGTGGTGCGCGACGTGGGTTCGAACCCGAGACCCTCTGCATTGCAGTCTGTTGGTCTCCCCACTGAGCTATCGCTGCTCTTTAGTACCTATAGTATACAGTATTGATTGTATTTATTTATGGTACGGCACATTTAAACCTTTGGTACCCACGTAATAGAGTATGAGCCTAGTGCTGCCTATTTGAAACATTTTCTGGATCTGAATGGAGTGGATATACTAAATTAAAAACGTACAAGGTAGCTTAACCTAAAGATAACCCAATAATCAGATACTAAAGAATCCAAAGATTTTTTAATCATATCATTGGCATGTCGTACCTACGTTCGGGCAGAGGCCACAACGTAGATTTTTTATATTTTTAAGATTTTTTTCCCTGTACATTTCAACGCGTCCAAAGTATCCCGCCATTTAAGTCCGTTTAAGTCTGTGACGTGAAAGACTTAACGTCGTCTTGTAGCACCCACTTTGCCACGATTTGTGCTCTGCTCTCTAAAAATACATATATAAAGAAAATATCAATCATAATACAATTTCAAAAAAACAACAATACTATTTTTCTTTTTTCCATAAATTAAGAATACGGGAGTAAAAAGAGACGGCATCAAGTTTGTAACGACAACTTTTACTAGAGTATTCTCTCAGTGATCTAGTCCCTGTAAATGCTGATACTATTTTTTTCTTCAGAGATCAGCGTGAACTTTGTCTCGTTCTTTAGTTATTAATCCTGAATTTTTTAGCAACTGTCCGATCAATTTTAAGACTTGGCCATTTCTCGATCCAGTAGCCTGGAAATTTGTAAAATAACGACCGCTTCACTAGGTATAAAACTTTAAAATTAAGACTTTTTCCGCCTGTTTCCAAGTAACAATGAGAGCAATTATTCGGAGAAATAGGATATTCGTTTAGTTGAAACGCTTTTATCTTTATTTCTCAAAGAAATATTGGGTACAACAATTTAATACGCAAATAAACTTCAGTTCGGTAATTTGCGTTTGAATTCATAATGTTTTAGTTAAAGTTTTTTATACTGTTTTGTTTTCTGAACAAGTTATGGCTACTGACAGCCCACTCATCGTAAGAAGTTAGAAGTAGCTTGTGTGGTATTTATATAGATGTATGTATCATATGTGGGGGCCAGTCAGTGCAGACCGGCGACACTTCGACCCAGTGGGATCTTTTGTGTCGACACTCTCCCAATAACGACTGCCATAGATGTTCATGGCAGCCGGGACCGACGGCTTAACGTGCTCTCCGAGGCACGGAGCAGGCGATAATTGTCAATCAATACGCACATCATTTCGAAAAGTCATATAACTTCCGAAAGTCAGAGGTGCGCGACGTGGGTTCGAACCCGAGACCATTGCCAGACCAGTGCATTGCAGTCTGTTGGTCTCCCCACTGAGCTATCGCTGCTCTTATTTATATAGATACTACTAACATATAAAACAGTCGTACAGGTCGCCTAATGAATGAAGTGGTTCCCCTTTGAACGCTTGTTATGCCTAGGGTATGACAAGCGAATTGCCGTTCTTAGTGGAAAATACCTTCGATATATTTGCAGAATTCTTTGTGGTTTCTATAGGTGCTTTGTCGTACCCTGTTTAATAAGTTGACCACTTCATGGGTAATTGACTATTGTATACTAATGTGCATATAATTTGCTTTATGAGATCCTAGTTGCACAGTTTCACTCTTTATACCAGAAGAGGTAATCAACGGTGTAATACAATCTGTATCTACTGTACTGTGCTGTACTGTGAGTACAGTAGAGCCTCGCTGATTTAGAATGAATGGGCCGGCTCGACCGTGGAAGGACTACCCCCTCACAGAATATCGACGTGAAATAGCAGTATTCCTACTGTTGTGTTTCGTTTGGTGAGTGATAGTGCCGGAGGCCCAATCACCCTTTTCCCCCCTTCCCGCTTCTTCTCCTTCCCACTTCCTTTCTTAAAGGGTCGGCAACGTGCAAGTGATGCCTCTGGTGTTGCAGGCGTCCATAGGCTACGGTGACCACTTACCATCAAGTCGGCCGTATACATGTTTGCCGCACTAATCGTACAAAAAAAAACTCATTTGGCGAGTTATGGTTTTAGGTCCCACATAATAAAAGTCCTTTTGCCGTCCACCAGGCACAGGTTTAGCTGCCACTGCTATTGAAAACTCTTGACAGAAATCCTGATAACACTTTATCCGACTTGGTAGTTGAATCCGAGACCTGAATACCAGGTCATCTATTTAATATTGTGTTTGCAACCACAAATTTATACCTCTTTATAATACGGTGATAAAATCCTTTAGTACCGGCAATAATTGTTAGCACCCGTATGTTTCCCAAGCCACATAAATTAAGCTATTATTATGTGTGTTACCCATACTTGAAATTTAGGAATGTATATTGTATTAAACCAGAATTTACTACTAGTAAATAAATTTTATTTGAATATGTAATTATTGTGTAATACATTTTATTAACTTACTAGAAATTAACAGCACGGGAAGCGGTGGGTCCTTAGCCTGGTCTCTGAACTATGTGATACTGCACTTGTGTTTGCGCAAACATTTTTAACTATAATTTCACCTGCGCAGCTGTCATTATTAATAATTATATAAGTAAGAAAACGTAATTAGTTTACACTATCAGTCTTTAGATGGCGCTATCACCAAATCTGCGGTTCTTGAATCGCAATATTAAGAATTTGCCGCTGCCAATAGATAAAGGTTATGGATTCGTTATTAAAACTGCTTTTGTTACACGTTAAACTATATGTTACAATGATATAATTTCTAGATATAAATGTTACCTTCCGTAAAAGCGTTGTAGTATTTAATTAGTGTGCGCGAAAATTACTTTGCGCTATTGATTATTAATACATAAACGAGTAAAATATAACGTATAATTTTCCTGTCTTTTTCAACTTTTGGTCGCTAAAACTTACACCAGAGGCAATACTGAAAAAAATACAAGCATTAAATCTGACTGATTGCAAACTTTACCGTAGTCTAAGGTCACCTGCAATATCAGGGATATCAGATACAAGTTACCATCCTTAAAGTGAGGGAATCAAAGATGAGTCAAAGAGAAAATAGGAAAGGTATCTATGTGAAAATCCAATAATAATAAAATACTCCAAAATCTAATTCTTATTAATCAGCCAAAGCGTGGGCGAAAATTATGCCATCGGACTTTCCAGGCAGTCTTAACTATTAACTTGACTGTTTAATTTTTAATTATCCTCCTCTTCAATACTCAACTCTTAAGGACTTAATAACTTTTAACCAACCAGAGGTAACACTTTTTTAAACTCCCCACCTTAAAAATATTTCAATAGAGCTTTAAACAAAATTCTACAACCTTTAATAATTCATGTAGCGGAAATTTATGGGTACTTGAAGAAACTTTGAATGTTTGGCTTATTTCCAAACAGTTGATGTTAGAATTTTGTAATTATTAATTATTGGTTTCATTTAAATTGATATAAGAGGCACGAAACGGTGTTTGATCAAGACTATTTCTGGTATTTGGTTATTTCCGTTTGAGGAAATTAATTGATGACAGAAGACAATAAGATAATTGAAACGCGAAGTTTCTTTCACCAAATTAGAGATGTTCTAGAAAACAATATTCTAAATAAAGGCGATTCAAGAATTTGTAAAGGTTTGAAACACATGAACCTAAGATGCCATTAGATGCTGGAGTCTATGGCCATTCTCTAAATCTTTGATGTAGCAAGTTATTTCCAAATACTATTAGTATAGATTTATTGGTAATGGTTTTAATATTTATCGGCCTCGATGGCGTAGTGGTTAGTGTAACTGACTGCCACGCCTGGTCGCGGGTTCGATTCCCGCACAAGTCAAACATTTGTGTGCATGAACATAGATGTTTGTCTTGATCTAGGTGCTTCTATGTATAATATGTATGTATTTACATTAAAAAAAAGTATCTATGTATGTTTATCCATTGTCTAGTACCTATAGTACAAGCTCTGCTTAGTTTGTGCTAGATGGTGTTATGTGTATGTGATAGAATATATATATAAACACAAAAAGTCGTTTTAATTAAAAATAATACGCGCATTCAAATTCTTCCATTACGGCAAGTTTAACGAGATTGTATAATATACTCAGGGAGTCGGCATTCCATGATAGTAATAACTATGAATCAGCGGCATACAGTTAAATAAATTGGTTCATAACCATTATTTTACAGCATATATCAAACAGATGCGGTCACATTTACGAATCGCGCGGCCATGTCCCATGAATAAAGTATACTCTGAAAATCACATACAAATTAATGGTTTTGGACCTTTTATATACTAAATAAAAGTAGTGTGTGAGTGAGGTTAATATATATTTATTATACCTAATATGCATCCGAATTTTTATTAGTAGGATGCATATATCTCGCTCCCGGCCGTGGTTCACTCCATGGTCCGGAGTGAGAGGTCGTGGAACGCCGTCGCCTCCTTCTGTGAGGAAGTAATTTCATTTTCAAAAGTATATATGTATGTCTATCAAATGTTTGACTTGAGTGGGAATCGAACCCGCGACCTCAGGCGTGGCAGTCGGTTACACTAACCACTACGCCATCGAGGTCGTCATATATATAATATATTTTCAGAATTTTATCAATGCATGTTTGACAGAGAAGCGATTGTGAAGCCTTACTTACGACCCGAAGGTCGTAATGTAACTACCAAAATAGGCGTTTCATAATATTCGAGGCTTAGAAAGGAACCCTTTTCAGACTTTGTGTAGCTATTGGAAGTATAAAAACTCTTTAGGTATAATAGTTTTGTTAGAGACAACGCTGCGTTCTCACCTTTGCATCTTTACAATGCGAATTACTGGTACAAGATTCAGTGGATTGCTGATAAATTTATATTTTATTTCAACTATTTCGTAGCAGAAAGAGCCGAATCATGAGAGTTAGGGAACAAAGAGTGCACTTGTGTTTGCACACATATTTGTGTACTATAATATAGTATTCATCTCGTTTTAACTGGAACCGGCCTAACCGAGAGAGTGCTGTCATCGTACAGAAGACCTCAACCAAATATGTTGTAGTGTGAATTTGCGGTGATTAAAGTATGCAATAGTCCTTGACGCTGTATATCAGCAGAGATACTAGTAAGGTCTATTTATTACAACGGGTAATGCAGCAGTTTTCTCGTATATGGTCTAGAAAAGCCAGATCGGTCTTAGTGTTGAAAGCATCTATAGTCTAAAGCTGCCTATTAATATCAGTTTAGCCTTTGCCTTATTTGCCATCTCTTGAGAATAAATCAAAATTATTTTTGTAATGTTTTATTATGGAGGTTGGGACGTGCATTGGATATAACAAAAGAAACGATTATTTGAATACTGTATAAGCCCGCATCGGAATGTTGATCAATTCGTTGTCACTGATTATTATCTGCTTTGTACTTCCGTGATTCGATTTAGCCAAGTTGCATATTGCTAATACATAATCAAATAATTGACTAACGTTTACGATTACGGCATTCGAATAATTATCAATGTTTTGAAACATTCGTCTAATTCGAATTTTAAATCGCTACACACAACAAAGCTTTTGTTGCGGATGCTCCCTCGCTACAAATTTAAAAAGTAAACCATCATTATCCTTCAGTAAGCTCTCTCAAACTACGGTTATCACAAAAAGTTGCTTTGATACAAACCTATAATAATTGCGAAGAGGATCTTATTTAAATAATAAAAGTCGATCGTTATGGGACGCACAAAGGAATCGGTTGTGAAAAAAATGTCAACAATTTGGACATCAAACGATGTCAAATAGATGTCAAGAAGACCCAAAAGGTGTGCTTAAGCGGGTTTGGTACTCGTCAAATTTGCCATTACGCTGTTTGTACGAGTTGAGAGATTGTGATTTGGTGCAAAACATAAACTGGGGTGGAAATATAATTGTCAATTAGGAAAGTGAAAAGGCTTTTGTAAATTAAGCTATATATCAAGCCTGTTTTTTTATATGGCGCAAAGTACCACTGAGGTAATAATTACCTATCAATGATTATGTTAAGATTTAATGTAAGGTTTATGGGTTGATGGAATACGGAGGCGATTTCTCGTCAGTGCTAATCTCCGACTAGAAAATAAATTAAAGATTGATCCTCCTAAACAAGTGAGAATCGGCAATGAATTGCCGTAAATCTTAGAGTTCGAAAAAATGGTTCAAGTAATATGCAAAGGTCACGTGATACCACGTGAGATTAAAGGTCAAAAGTTATAGTCATTTCAGGGTATATCGACTATGCTGAGTCGAATGGCGTTGACCGCGAGTCTCTAGCTCTTACGGTTCTTGAGTTGAAAGTTGTATAACAGACAGACGGACAGACGGAAAATGCTGTTGTATAAGAGTTTTTTCGAACTATAAAAGGGTTGTTGAACGATTTTTACGATCAAGTATGCAAACAAACGAGTATGTGATGCGCCTGGTGATTAGCTGTCACCGTCTTTTAGGATCATTTTCAATAAAATTTGCAATCAACAGCACGGATGGCATACTAATTTAAGTCGTAGCCACACCACTGCCTCTATGCCGGTTGTTGTGGCTTCGATCCCCATACGAGAAAAACATTTGTGTGATTGATAAATAGTTATTCTTAATGGGTGTTTTTATGTACATTGTTAGGACGCTCGTAAAGTCCCCCGCGACACAGGAAATTTTAATAGCGCGGGATCAAACTTTTCTATATAAAAAAAGAAGAGTTCAAGATAGTATAAAAGGAAAGGAATGGAAAAGATGGAAATTATTATGTAGGCTGTGAAACTTTAATCCACTCCGCTAATCTTTTACACTAACCGCTTACCGTCAGGTATAAGACCTATGTCTGCTTGACAACTGAAAATAATAATGTTTGGCCATAAACGTTCTTTTCATTTGTATCACATTCGTATTTGATACATAAATTACTACATAATATGACATTTGATAACTTTCTCTATTGACATTAAATTAATGATATAATAATTATAACCACTGTAAAGTAGTAATGTTTTACAAGTATATTGATATTTCATTAAGAAATCTATACGATGTGAAACCGTGCTTAGAAATATTATTATATAATACATCTATATAGACACGACAGCTGAAGCACTGATTTTCATTTGATAAAAATGTATGATTAGGTTTTCCTGTAATAAAACCATGACAAAGTGGTTTATTCTACACTAATACAGACACGATATACTGATGGGTTCTTTATGGGTTGTGGTCGAACATATATTAAGGATTAAACTGCAGTTACAGACCGCAGACAATCAGGTAGACATATCCATACGCTGTTACATACCACATCATCTTAATTTACACACATACACTAACTCACATAAATATATATATAAATTGAAATTGTATAATTTACTACGGTAATGTAATGTACGGCATTTTATTGTAAGACTATTAATATATATCTAAACTGAAATGTGTCGAAAGAGACTGGTTCCCATGACACAGAGTGACCACTAGTGTGGGGTCCAATGGTTGAATGTATAATAATAATAATATTCTACACATACACATAACACCATCTAGCCCAAACTAAGCGGAATTTGTACTATGGGTACTAGACAATGGATAAACAAACAGATATACTATTTACTTTTGTAAATATCTACATATTATTATTATACATAGAAACACCCAGACCAAGTCAAACATTCATGTTCATACACACAAATGTTTGACTTGTGCGGGAATCGAACCCGCGACCTCAGGCGTGGCAATCGGTTACACTAACTACTACGCCATCGAGGTCGAGCCTCGTCATGTTACATGAAATCTATTTTTATTCAGTAAATAAAGTAATTTCTTTATTTACAATATATTAACGTTATTAATTTTAAAACGAAATAATCTAATATATATAAATAAAGTAATTATTATTATGTATAAAAACATGTTTATCTCAGCATACCTACATTTTTTTTTATTAGGTTTAACCTCTCGAGTGGCAGCGCCTCGCTAGCGCCCACAAATCATTGAAATCAATTTCAGCAATCGTTAGATGGAGCGTGATTTTAACGCCACAAGAACATAATCACAAAAGGTTTTATTTCCTTTCCCTGTCTGTACGAGCTTCTCACAGGATTCCCTGAGCCGATCTTGATTGATCCTTAAGGATAAATAATCATGCAATTATTGTTATAGACTAATCAGTTTGACCGGTCAAGAAATGTTAAACATTTTGTTTTTTACCAGTTTAGTCTAGTTTTTTTTTTTTAGTCAACCAAAATCATGGTAAGTTCAGCAATTTGGACTTCAGCAGCAGATTTGGGGTTCAGCATTAATGGTAGAATGAGATCTTTTACAAAGATTAACATATCAGCTGCAGTAAAATTATAATCTTTGGCAGATATCTAGTTGTATCTACTATTTATTGTATATATAACAGTACATACAATTGCATGACAACCTTATCCTTAAAATAAAGAAATAAAATAACAGTCAGCATAGTAATAGGGCAGCAACAAGCGCGCACAAACCTCCAGAGTCTACGATAACCGCTCGAGATGAGGCCTTTATCTGGATATCAGCATTATTAAAATAAGTATGCAAATCGGCACCCAAGCGCTTATCTCTTGCACCATCATAGAAACACCGACTTATATTAAAGGACATTGAAGACCTAACTTTCTGGGATTTCAGTGGAAAAATACCGTCGGTTTATCCAAAAGCCTCTTCTTAATAAAGTGTACGATATAAATTGACCGTCTTCCTTGTTTAGCATTTATTTTGGCTTTTGAAACATCCTCATAAAAATATAAATAGCTGTAAAGGTATGAGGTTGTACAGGTATTGTTTGAAAGTTAATTTTCTTTTATGATTCGACCGTGTTTGGTATGTACGTCAGTTGTTGTTATAAAATAAGTTTTTTACAACGCGTTTTGCGGCATTTCGACTAAAAGAGCGGGCAGTACATTCGCTTTGCATTTATTATATTTTACAAAAGAATTTCAATACACCTAGTGTGTAGGTTTTGATATTTATTTTTAAACCCAACAGCAGGAGTTTCGTTTAACCTAAAAAGCCTGGTTAGTATATTTGCTACTTTCTCTATCCTGTAGAATTACGTACCATCCAGAATATTCTGTAATGCATTTATCCACTCACCCCTGTTTATTAGAGGAAAAAACAGACGTTACAGATTTCCATTTGCCATGATTGTAGCATATTTATTTTGCTCGATATATGCTTATCGGTGTAGGATCCTTGTGCTGGCCATGCGCATCGCATTTAACATAGTTTTAATATATTATGCCGTGACGGTTAATTCTGCTGCTTTGACTCATGACTCAGACAGGAGAATTAACCGTTACTGAACATCAATCAAGAACTCATTTGGTAGTCCCATACCAAAAGAAACCTCGGTTGATGTTCTATTGAAGTTTTGCTTGAGCATATATAGAAATGTCTTCGTACTGAAGATACGGAAGCTTTAGAACTTTTTTGATCAAAACACCCAGAACTGTTACTAGGACAACTTCTGTTAGTTAAACGAGCAAGTTCGACCGCATCCCACTAAATGAATTTTCTAAAGATATACGAAAGTTTCTTGTCAAAAATTCTGACGAATTTGCATAATGTGGTGAGGTGAATTAGAATTTGTTACAGGATTTTTTTCTGAAAAATTTTGTCATATTCGTCTACTTAGTTATTCTACTGTATAAATCTAGGTCAATCAACCTTGAGCTGGGTCTTTACGTTGAATTAAAATTTTGGAGCTCGGTAAGGTATTGTGCGGTCAGAAACCGGTGGTTTCTTGTGCTGAAAGTTCAGCGACTTTATACAGAGTCAACAAAGAGTAAATCTTTTAAATCAATAGTAAACGTCTTTAGGCGACCAACCTTATAAATAGTAACATCGTTAGGTTATTTATTAAAAAGTCATGTAGGCCATGGTAAACAACATTTGACCACAAGTTAAGAGTATTCTAAAGCGATAAACGTGTTTAAAAATTTAATGAATGTGAATGAAGCAAGAGATACATATATGTCAGGATGACAAGAAGTGAAAATCCGTAGTCTCAGCCTACTCCACCGAGAGATAGCCATGGCTTTATGTATTTATATAGAGATTTATGCTTAATTATATTGGTTGAGTTAGGATGGCAAATTGACGTACGATTTTTAGTCTAAATGGGGTATCATATTATAACATTATGATGAATGCGTCAAAGAAAACGAGAACACAGCTCAGTACTAAAGAAGAAACCTTTGTCATATGTTTTTCAGTCCTTACAAGCATCCATAAAACCTTTTATAGCCTTCTTTCTAGACCCAATTCATTGTGTAAATTTTTATGACAAACCCACGTTGCCAAATACCCATCTGCATAATACGATAGTGTTGATTAGGAGGCTGTATCAAGAATGAATACCAAATGCTTTATCTGCTGAGTTTAATGGCTTATGTCCCAACCGAATGCCTTTTATGAGGCCCCTTCATTATTTTTCAATTCGGCTCGTGGAGCGACGAATGGCGGATATCAATGTGAACTCGTAAAATTTGATGCTCTTTCATCGGTTAGTGTTCCGGTCAATGTATCTTTTTGCCCTTGATCGTGGGAGGAATAAAATTTTCAATGCTCGCGTTGAATGTTGAATGCGATCAAACGTTTTTAATTCAAGTCATATACCAATAAAAGCAGCTTTTTGAATTTACTGTCGAGCTCTGCAAAGCATATTTCTGGCAGCGAGAAGAGTTTGAAATGTGAAGCGTTTAAACGACTTTTTAAGGCTCGTTCAGTGAATAATACTTTTGAAATCATGGGCGTGAGATTATACGAGTACTGATCCCGATCGTTAGAATCCTAGTTAGATTGAATATTCAGGTAGGGTCTTAACAGTTGTTTTTGGTAGAAAGTTCAACAATAGATCATCAGCCCAAAGAATTAATTTGTAAAGCTTTCTTCAGCTGTAATAACGCTTCCGATAGCCAATTACCTGTATTTCTTGATGTATTTATTTAAGCGATTTAAGCATTGACTCCGACTGGAAGAACTATCAAGCTCCTCTGTGTTGCGTGCAGATGTTGAAGCATGTAAAGTTCGACATCGTTAAGGTTATCGCATAACTTAGATTGGTGTAGTCTGTAAATCGTTACTTGAATAAAGTTTTCTAGATCCAGCCAGAAGTTAGATGGTGCTAGGTAAATCCGACTCATAAAAAATCTGTTATTAAGTTAATAACATTTCTTCTCATAGGCCTTTGCCTGAAAACAAGTACCATCCTAACTAACATTATAAAAGCGATTATAAGTTTGTTTGTTTGTTACGTTTTCACGCCTTAACTATTCAACCAAACATCATGAAATTTCGTACATAACAAGAAAATACTGCCTACAGCTGCAAATTGAAAACCAATCTTCGAATTAATTTACTCTATCTTACGACTTGATTCAAAACAGAAACAGACACATCGACTCCATTTATGAATGGCAAGAAACTAATTAGCGACATATATACTCCATTAATTTTAGCTCGCTGTTTCCAACAATGTGTATTCACTGTGTTCTATACAGTGCACAGTACACAGGTACGGTAAAGCTCCACTCGACACGGTACACCACAAGTTTCAACTATTTCGCTAAACAACCCACACTTAGTCGCAGTTAGATTATGAACGCCAGATATTTGGGTAACTTTCTAAAATTTGTGTGGCTAATGAGTTATTAATTAGTTTGTAGGGTAAGTTAAGCTTTTGAAGATTTAGAGTGAGGCACCGTTTAGTACGAAGCCCATACGTCAACTAACTTTTGGACGTATGCCGACCGATTTATTACGAGTGTCCTGTCCACTAAGACTTGAAGCAGACGAAGGGTCGCCTTTTTACGTTACAACTGTCGGTTTTTTGTATAAGGGTAGTACCTAAAGCAAAAAATGCCGTACCCAGCGAATCGTAATATCCTGGATACATATAACTATTTTTATTATTATTTGAAAAATACATATCTAGACTATTCTTTAACTGTAAGTAAGATGATTGGCCTTTCCAGTCCATAAATCAGCCCTGTATATGAACTGTCTTACTGTTAGGCACATGCCTCTTCTTTTCTTCTCAATTTGAGAAGGATTAGGACATCTTACATCATCCTAGTTCGACTTCATACATGTTCGAGAATATTATGGAAAACTCTCCGACAAGCAAGTTTCCTCACGATGTATTTCGTGAAGCTATGTGCGTATTATATTGATAATTACCGCAAATGGTAGAGCGAATGATAATTATCAATATAATACGTTTGTGCGCTTCGTAGTGTCAGAGCTCCTCTGCGTGACAGTCCAATGATAGCAACCTATCAGTATTCTATATCTCTGTAGAAGTCCTAAGTTTATTAGATACTTGAATAATTGGCTTGTTTTTGACTTTACACAATATGAGGACGATCCATCAATCTCTCTAGGGTTTACAATAGTTAATTAATTAATGTCACCTAAATTGCTAAACTTACAGGTACTATGATTTATTCATGTGATAATTATAATACCTATCCTAATGCATATTTTATAGTATACTAGATTTTGTCCGCGAATTCACTCGCGTATATGTAGTTTAGGTTAAGTTAGTTAACAATACAGTTTTCTGTTTCAAAGATACCCTATGTCCTTTTCTGTACCCCTGACAACGTGTATGCGTAATTTCATAATAAGTCGTGAAAGCGTATCAAACAAGCTCACATTCGCATTTATAATATCAGTTAGGATAGTTGTTTTATACGATTAAGGTGGCAAACAAGCATACGGCCCACCTGATGGTAAGTGGTCACCGTAGCCTATGGACGCCTGCAACACCAGAGGCATCACTTGCACGTTGCCGACCTTTTAGGAAAGGATGTGGGAAGGAGAAGGAGCGGGAAGAGAGAAAGAGGGTGGATGGGCCTCCAGCACTCTTACTCACCGAACGAAACACAACAGTAAGAATACTGCTATTTCACGTCAATATTCTGTGAGAGGTTAGTCCTTCCCCGGTCAAGCCGGCCCATTCATGCTGAAATCGGCGAGGCTCTACTACTCGATAGTATGAACACTCAAATTCATACTCCTATGATATAAACATATATCCTATATCCCCTCAGGAATAAGAAGAGGTGTACTATAATAATAATCATTTATTGCTACAGAATATTATAGTGCTTCTATATTCAGCCATGCAACATTTTTTATTTGGCGTGTCATAAATTATTAATAATACTTGTTATCATTTGAAAATAATAGTTATATCCCAATGTCGAAATAAAATACTACAGAAAAGTTCAGTATTTGTAATGTTTAGTAGAAAACGTCAAGAAAGAAAACATTATTATATAGGTACTTATTCAATTAATGAGAGCATTTCAAAATATATAAAATTCATTTGTAATGTCAGGTAGTCTCTTTCCAGTCGAGACAAGACATAGAAACTACCCGACGTATCGGAAACTCCTGGAAGAGTTGCTGGTCGATGAAGGATCTCATGAAAGGAGACCTTCCCTTATGTCTCAAATGTAAGGTCATGGATATATGCATTCTTCCCATTCTCACGTATGGTGCACAAACTTGGTCTTTGACTGGTCAGCAGAGGTTCGCGCTAGAGGTTTGCCAGCGAGCCATGGAGCGTAGTATCCTAGGGGTACGGTTAACGGACCGCATTAAAAACTCTACATTACACTCCAAAACACAAATCGCGAACGTCACCATGAAAGCCACCAAACTCAAATGGAATTGGGCCTGACATGAAATTTTGCCGTGTGCCGCAGGGCTAAAATCAGCACAGATTGGATTCCAGCCGTTGCTAAGCGGCAACGTGGTAGACCAAAACGTCGATGGCAAGACGAATTAACTAACTACAGGAGAGACTTGTGCAAACTAGCGCATAATAGGAATATGTGGAAAAGCGGGATGGAGGCCTTTGCCCTGCAGTGGGAAAATACAGGCTGAAAATAAAATAAAATTAATAAGATTTCTGTACTAAATCCACGTTTCACGAGATGTGGTTTCATGTCCCACGTAATATGGGGCGAGTTTAAAGCCTTTTATATGGCGAAGTTCCAATCTCTGTTTTTCATTCGTTCAGTAGTTTTTGCGTGAAAGAGTAACAAACATCCAACCATGCATTCTCACAAACTTTCACATTTATAACACTAGACGCGCACCACGGTTGCCCGCGTAAGTCCTGCTGCCGTGGGAATATCGGGCTAAAAATAGCCTATGTGTTTGTACGGTTTCGTACACTTGATAGTTGTTGTGGTTTGGTGAGTGCGGAGAGAAGAGAAAGAGACACAAGTTGCACTAAATAGTCACGTATAATCACGTATAGGTTACGATAACACGAGTTAGGTTTTGGCAATTCGTCTCTCTAATGTCTGTACGTCGCGACAGTAAAGTTAGCACTGAGTTGCTTTTATAATAATTTACATAATTTCTGATGATTAGGTAAATGACGCGCGGCCGACAGGTCGTGTTGTCAGCAAAATGCAATGTACAGTTTAATGAGACTGTACAGTGTTAAAACAATAATACTGTAAAATTTCATCAGAATTCGTTCAGTAGTTTTTGCGTGGAAGAGTAACAAACATCCATCCATCCATCCTCCCAAACTTTCACATTTATAAAATTAGCAGTATTAGTTAGGAATAGGATTTTTATTACTACTAACAGCTGCTTGCTTTTAATAAAGAATACAAGCGAAAATTGCGTTTCCGTGTTGAAGTTAATTCGCTAACAGTATAAATAAATTAAAATACTTGTGCCGTGTAAGGTTTCCAAGGAATTGAGGTAATGACGGTGAATGTCAGGCTCTCAAGTTGCCAGTAATTTAGAGAGTATAAGGTATCTAGTGGGGAAAGCCGTTTATACGTTAATATATTATTGTGTAAGAATTACAGCATGCATGTGGTAATATTATTCATGTAAATTAGAATATTGTGGTATGGTTAGAATATTATTATTATTGTAAATTAGATTATTGTGGTATGGTTAGGATATTATTGTTAGAGTAAATTAGAATATGACATGTTAACTGAACGGATGGCGTTGTGGTTTAAGTGATCACGGCCTGCCCGCCATCCGTTCAGCACCAGGTCCGAGAGGCGGCGTGCGTGTTTCCACGCGCGCCTGTGTCAAGTCCGTCTCCCCTCTAGGGGGGGACAGTAGGGTTTTGAGAAGTGACCAAAGGGTAGGTCTTATCGTGTAGTGGCCTGCCGTTTCATACGGCGGCGCGTCGAAACCACGGCGGGGTCGCAACCGCATGTGCAAGTGATTCGCGCGGCCCCGCCGATTGCGGTTTTAGTGTGTAACACCGTGGTAGGTTTAGTTGGTATTCCGGGAGGTCTAATATTATAATTTCAACATCTTTTTTTACCCCGATGAGTCCGATATAACCCCTCCGCCCGCCCCTGCGGAGGGGTTAGCGTCAAAGCATTACAACACGTAAAAAAGAAGTGGTTATGAGGTCACGAATCCCACACGGGATAAACGATTGGGTGATTCACAAATAAATGGATGTTTCGAGTTTGGATGTTCTTTGTGTCCGTTGTTTGAATGTTTATAAAGTTCCCCACGATACAGAGCTTTAAAAATATTATCTGTTATATTTTTAAATATGTTAATGTAAGTCGAAAGGCCCGAGAGGCGGCGTGCGTGTTCCCACGCGCGCCTCTGAGTCGTGTTTTTGTCCCCCTAAAAGGGGACAGTAGAGGGTCCTTTTTATGTAGTGGCCTGCCGTTTCACAAGTCGGGCCGAAACCTCGGCGGGGTTGCGATTGCATGTGAAAGCGATTCGCGCGGCCCCGCCGTCTATGGTTACGTCGAGGAACACCGTGGTAGGTTTAGTCGGTATTACCGGTGTGTCTTTCCCCTGGTGAGTCTGACATAACCTCTCCGTCGCCCCGCGGAGAGATATGCGTCACAGCATTCCCACAAGTAAAAAAAAAGATGATTTTGATAACATCGTTATAAGAATTTTCAAGAGAAATTCATGTTAGTTATTAAGGATACCAAGAGAGGCGCAGAGGTGAATCATATACACATATTGTCAGCTATGTTTTAAGGTTTCACGTGATAAATAGGCGACGAGATAAATCTGTTTTTCGGGTACATATTGAGAATTATTTGTCAGAAATACCAAGAACAGTTTACTTTACTTGAGTATCGAATCCAGGACCTGGCAAATAGTCGCAAACTTATGTTGCGATATCAATGATATAATCACGCAATTAGTAATTATTCAAATTGACGGATTCTGATTACGTCCGTGACATTACATGAAATAATTTATGTTGTAGGCATAAAGGATACCCTTTGCAGGATAAACGGAGACCCCTGTTTAAATTTGTATCTATGAACATAGACAAAGATTCATTTGCGACATAATTTTATGAACAATTCGGAATATAGGATACTAACTTTTGTTGAAACGTAAAAGTAGCTTAGGTGTAAAAGTTTTACCTATGTTACTCGGTGATCTTCTCTCTTAGCCTTTATTATTCCCAAGTCACTTGGAGTCGGCTTTTCTGGTCTAGCCGGATTTGACTGGATATCAGCTTTTACACGGAGCGGCTGCCACCTGAGCTCCGCAACCCGAAGGCTAACGATACCCTAAGGCTAGACCAGTGTCAGGATATTAGAGGGTACTGACTTTCCCAATAACGACTACCATAGATGTTCATGGCAGCCGGGATCAACGGCTTAATGTGCTCTCCGAGGCGATAATTGTCAATCAATACGCACATAATTTCGAAAAGTCATATAGCTTCCGAAAGTCAGAGGTGCGCGTCGTGACTTTGAACCCGAGACCCTCTGCGTTGCAGTCTGTTTGTCTCCCCACTGAGCTATCGCTGCTACCAGCTTTTGCTCGCGGCTTCGCGCGCATAAAAGTAAGTTAAGGTAGGCGTAACAGAACTTTTTTTTACCCTTAATCGGGCACAGGAAACTATTTTCCCACCCCGTCAATCTAGCTAACCACACGAATATTTTTAAAATAACAACTCTCTAGGCGTTTTTTTAGCCCAATATAATCTTCGATAATTACTGATTCATTTTATTGACAACCTCACCCATTCAAATGTCAAATGTCAACGTCAGAGTCAGATTAACGTCACGTTTGAAAAAATTGCGTGTTTTTCAAGTAGTGCAGACTTAATTCTAAGAAGTTTCTTCAGAAAAGATTCTAGTAAGTAGGTATTTGATTTGTTACTGACTAATTTATTATATTCTGTGTAACGTTGTTAAGAAACAAAAAGCGAAATTGTAATTAAAAAAATTAGAAAAAATGTAAAGAAATGTAATCAAAGTAGTCGTAATTGGGCAAAGGGAAATAGTTTCCCACTTGGGTTGTCCGTAAACGGGCAGAGGTGAATAATTTCCCACCTGAAAAAAACCCTTTTATTTTCAGTTTCAGTAACTTATACTTTATTTTATTTACACTACTACCTAACATGACACAAGAACTTACAGTTAAATCATGAATGTTGAAGTTTTTGCCCTGCCCGATTAAGGGTTAAATAAAATATATCCCATGTTACTCGGTGATAATATAAATATCAAATGGTAAAATAAATTAAAAATTGGTTGAGTAGTTTTTGAGTTAAATAATTACAAACAAAATTCAAATGTTTCCTCCTTATCTATACTAATATTATAAAGCTGAAAGGTTTGTTTGTATGGTTGAACGCGCTAATCTCAGGAACTACTGGTCCGAATTGAGAAATTATTTTAGTGTTGGATAGCTCATTCATCGAGGAAGGTAATAGGCTATATAACATTACGCTACGACCTATGGGCGCGGCGCAGTAATCATAAACGCCGGTGAAACCGCGGGCACATCTAGTTATATTATATAGTATAGATAAATAGGTAGACCAAAGTGTATTATACCCATATTTCGCCAGATTTAGTTTAATGTCTCATGTAATAAGAGCGCTTTTGCCATATACCAGGTACAAATCCACACTTGAAGCTGCTATTGTTTTTTTTAAAGATAAACTCTGTTACTTACTAGGATACAAAGAATAAAGTTATACGCAGTATAAACAAATAATAAATAATAATAATAATAATAATGTCCTCCAGACCGAATTTCGGCCACGGCGGCCAGTCTTAACAGAGACTGGCCATCTGCGCAGGAGATATTATAGTGCACAAGTGTGTGCGCAAACACAAGTGCACTCTCTGTTCCCTAACTCTCATGATCCGATGGGACGGCACTCCGACACGACCGGAGAGAGATCAGGCGCAGGACCAACGGCTTTACGTGCTTTCCGAGGCACGGGGGTGTCTAACACCGCCAACTTCCTAACTCCGGGCTGCTATTGAGATTTCTTTACAGAAAAACCCAATAGCTTTTTGTTGGCCCGACCCGGGATTCGAACCCGAGACCTCATGCACAGCAGTCGCATTCACTACCGCTGCACCACGGAGGCAGTTATAAACATTATATACAAAAATAAGTAAATTAAGTATAAACAAAAAACTGCCTCCGTAGCGCAGCGGTAGTGAATGCGACTGCTGTGCATGAGGTCTCGGGTTCGAATCCCGGGTCGGGCCAATGAAAAGTTATTGGCTTTTTCTGTTAAGAAATCCCAATTGCAGCATTAGGAAGTTGGCGGTATGAGACACTCCCGGGCCTCGGAAAGCACGTAAAGCAACGGCTTTACGTGCTTTCTGAGGCCCGGGACCAACGGGTCCTGCGCCTGATCTCTCTGGTCGTGTCGGATTATCCCATCGGGTTATGAGAGTTAGGGAATAGAGAGTGCACTTGTTTGCGCACACACTTGTGCACTATAATATCTCCTGCGCAGAAGGCCAGTCTCCGTTAAGACTGGCCGCCGTGACCAAAATTCGGTCTGGAGGACATTATAAACAAAAATATTGTTCTGCAATATGATACCTTGCATCAAACGCACTAAGGCATAATATTACTAAATAATATTTTTGCTTATAATATAATACCTAGGATACTCTTTCTATCTTTGATAAAATAATGTTTAGTAACTGTTTTATACTCAACGCAAACGCACACACAAAAACAAAGTCATGAACTTATATATTTTTATTAAAATTCCTAGACGACTATGAATGCAAATTACACGTCGGGCCAAAATAAAGTGGTTTGTTAACAATATAATTTTGTAGGATTAACGGCGGTGTTGTCGGGAACATTGGCTTAGGTGCGATAATCCGGGAACAAACAATTTTGGGAATTCCCTTCGTCGACAAGCAAGACCCTAGCAACGTCGGTACTTTATTATTTTGTTGAGATATTTATATCTATTATATAATCAATCGCTAATTATTAGATGTTTATATTAATAGGCTTTTAAAGTAAAGATACTTAAAAACTATATTTTTATTGTTAATAAGATGTGTACAGACTTTTTTAAAGATTCTTAAACAAAATTAATAAAAAAAAAATATACATGAAAAGTAAAACAGTTTTAAAGTTGCGAAAAGCTAAACATCGTCGAACAACTAAATTCAAATAATGATAAATTGCATTGCACGTTTGACAGAGGTTTGCATTTTTTTTTATACACACAGCTCTATCTAGCCCAAACTAAGCAGAGCTTGTAATATGGGTACTAGACAATGGATAAACATACATATATACCTTTTTATTTTTGTAAATACTTACATATTATACATAGAAACATCCAGACCAAGACAAACATCCATGTTCATGCACACAAATGTTTGACTTGTGCGGGAATCGAACCCGCGACCTTAGGCGTGGCAGTCGGTTACACTAACCACTACGCCACCGAGGCCGACAATTGTTTTTGCTCTCTTAATACAAACAAAAATGATGCATCATGCTGCTTGAAGGGTAGGCTATAGTAACAGCTTGGCATCAGGTAGATTGTATAGTCATTGGCACTACTGGCATTGTATAAAAAATGAGTCAGAATACCATTTAAACATATTTGGGCCACAGTATACAGATTTATTTCCATTCAAGTTTTACAATTTATAAACATAGTAAAACTCAAATTAATGTAAACCCTTTCCTTCCACCCCATCACTCTTTTGTTTGATATTGAACGCGATCATAGGCCACGGTAATACCCATCAGGTGATCCGTCAGGCACTTCTTATTTGTATTAAATAAATTATTTGACCCCAGCGGGTAGACATGCCTAACCTTGGCAACTTTAGGAGTCCCTCTACGAAGCTAAAAATTATATGAAATTATATCTTTCGACGTTAGCCAATAATAAATATAACACGTTCAGTCACGATCCTCGAAAGTAAAAGTCAGATAAAACTAAGAAACCTTTTACTTTATAAGCAAAATGAGGAGTCGGTCTGAGGTTTACCTCAGAGTGACCCTTCATTTCGTTAGACATCTTATACATATTAGATGTACTAGCATTTGCTTGGGTCTATTTTCAACTTCCAGAAACCACAATTCGACTAATGTTTGAAAGATGACGTTATGTGACTATTGAAAGACACTCATTCACTCAAATTGACTACTAAGCAACTAAAAGAATTATTAAGACATGCCTCTATAGTTTCATAAAGAGACTTACTACGTAAAGATTTTCAAAAAGTAGTAAAAACCGTAACAAATTATATACTTAAGTCTTCCTTCTTCACTGTCTATTGGTGAAAAACGCATAAAAGTCCGTTAAGTAGTTTTGAGTTTATCGCGAACAGATAGACAGATGTGGTGGGGGACGTTGTCTTATAATATGCAGTGATAGTGATAGAGGTAGTCATGTGTTCTTCTAGTAGCCTTTGTCACTAGGTAAGGCAGTAATACTTTTATTACTCAGGTTATTCAGGCTTTCAACATTTATTGCTCTAAGGCCGCAGCTTAGGCGAGATCCCAGGATTTGAGAAGGATGTCACTGAGCTTTACCTTTCAATGTTTCAACAAGACTGGATTATACGTGGCAAGCTTAAGCCTAACGATTGATATAGGATTATTGTATGTAAAATATTTTTCGTGCGTGTTTCAGAGTAGTAGAGCCTCGCTGATTTCAGCATGAATAGGCCGGCTCGACTGGGCAAGGACTACCCTCTCACAGAATATCGACGTGCAATACCAGTATTCCTACTGTTGTGTTTCGTTTGATGAGTGAGAGTGCCGGAGGCCCAATCACCCTCTATGCCCCTTCCCGCTCCTTCTCCTTCCCACTTCCTTTCCTAAAGGATCGGTAACGCGTAAGTGATGCCTCTGGTGTTGCATGCGTCCATAGGCTACGGTGACCACTTTCCATCAGATGGCCCGTATGATTGTATGCCACCTTGATATTTAAAAAAAAAAGGAATCACACTTAGAAAGCGCGATTCAGATTCTGTCATAATGTCACCATTGCTTTTGATACCGCCTGCTTAGATGTATAGGTGGATCTTTATTATGTTCACAGAGACTATCTAAGTGATAACTGTAACGTCCGTAATCCACAAAACACATGTTCTTTTTTTGGTTTCTAACTGTTTGATATGCAAATTACTAGTGTTTTTGATATTCCTTTAGCTAAGTTAATATGGTTGTATTAGGAGTGGTTTCACGTTAGTAGTGCAATGGGTGAAATTTGAAACTACGACCTTTAGATTGCAAGCCCAATGCCCCATCCATTGGACTACCGCTACTTACATTATCATGCATGCAGAGCAATAAACCATTTTTCATTAAATTTCAAGAAGATCGTAGAAGAAAATTACACGTCAGGCTAAAATAAACTGCGCCTCCTCAACATTATAATTCTACAAAATAAAATGATGTCGGAAATCTTGCGAGATTTTATTTGAATCAGCCTTGTAAATATGTGTAGCAAATTTACATATATTATTACAACTGAATATGTTCGTGAAGGTTTTTTGCCTTGTGAGTTTGTGTAACCAGGGTGAATGATTGAATCAGCGAGTTTGGTACCACGTTTCTTAGAAATGATGTCACGAAGAAGTTTCTTCATTAAGTTAAGCAGTGAGCATTTCACGAAATAGTTAATTTCAAGGCAGTCTGTACATCTTTATGCTTAGTTGAGATGGGTTAGGAATAGAATAAATAGAATCTTTGTGGGTGTACAAGAATAGGACAAGGTTAGATCCTAGCAAAATTAGTAAAGGGTAATTGTTTTTATTCTCCTGTCTTTAGCTGCTACATGCCCAGCATATATTTGCATTTCTTTTGGTAAGCTCTTTACGCAGAAGGCTGGATAGTGACATAAAGTAAAAATAATATTGTCCTCTGTTTACGCGAAAGTTATTCATTGAAATTAAATTACTATATGCGGATTATGTCATATGTAATGTCGGCTCGATGGCGTAGTGGTTAGTGTAACCGACTGCCACGCCTGAGGTCGCGGGTTCGATACCCGCACAAGTCAAAAATTTGTGTGCGTGAACATGGATGTTTCTCTTGGTCTGGGTGTTTCTATGTATAATATGTATGTATTTACAAAAAAAAAAGTATATATGTATGTTTATCCGTTGTCTAGTACCCATAGTACAAGCTCTGCTTAGTTTGGGCTAGATGGTGTTGTGTGTATGTGGTAGAATATTATTATATTATATTATATATTATATCGCGTTGTTTATTTGACACTTTAGTACCTACATAATTTAGAAACCAATACTATTAAACTTTGCAAATTTTTAAGCTAATTAAATTATGAAAACTATTTATATTTAAGTTTACACTTTCCCCGAGGTTTCGGTTGCTTTTCAGCAGCCATGGTCACGGGGAGACTAAGATGGTAGTTGTCTCAATGTTCCAGTGTAGTTATTTCAAAGTACCCGAACATAATTTAATAATAATAATAATAATAATTATAATATTGTTTTATTTCTCTCAAAAAGGTAAGTACATTGATATGTTACAATAAGGTACAGCATGAACTAAAACCTTAGTGAGAGCTGGAGATTGTACTAGGTACGAAACCTGTGTGACGAATCTCCAGGCTCTCGCCTTTAGTAATACAAAAATATGCAGCTAGAGATTGTAAAATGTGTCAGAAACAATATGTACTTCGACCCGCTTCTAGCTCATAACCAATCAGAAAGCCAAACGCGGTTTCGATCGCGTTAACATAAAAACTATTCGCACCAGGCACCCCGACCGGAGGCAGAATAACCTTGGTTAGACTGCCAGAATATATAAAAAAAATGTAAAATACCCTACTATATACGGATTTTATCGCGTTGTTTATTTGACACTTTATTACATAATTTTGAAAACTGTTACTCTACTTTTACTTTTAAACTTTACTAATTTTTAAGCTAATTAAATTATTATTAAAACTATTAAAACTATTAAAACTATTTAGATTTAATTTAATTTTACACTTTCCCCGACGTTACTTTTAAACTTTACGGGGAGTCTCTCCGTAAAGTTTAAAAGTAAAAGTAGTGTAACAGTTTTCAAAATTATGTAATAATGTGTCAAATAAACAACGCGATAAAATCCGTATATAGTAGTTTAATTTCAATGAATAATATTCGCATAAACAGAAGACAATATTTTAGATACCCTATTTATTTACTCTGCTGTGTAATAGACAAAAACGTGCTAAAGTAATGGTACCAGTACAGTGTGATTGCAGTTTGTATTAAAAGAATGAATAGACTAAACAGATTTTTAATTTAGTAGCGATTTTTATGTTATGACTATTGTATAGATAGAAAAAGACAATGGCGATCCAGCCGTGTTATACCAGTGTCTTCATTCAGTGGTATATTATACTGATGCACAATCATTGACAAAAGTCAATAAATATTTGTAAGATTTGGAATTGCATTATCATACACAATCATTTACTGCTGCCACAGTTAAAGGATGGTTATTTTAATCACAATTCATTGCTATAAAAAAAATAAGGAAATATTTATGCTTGAAGTTTTGGTATACATTTGTTCAATATTCAGCTACTTATACCGCTGACTGTAATACGGTCCATGTCAGAAAAGCAAGTCGTAGTGCTCAAGAATCATTGTAGATGATCCTTATTACACTAAAAGCGTCTATGTTGGTTGCAGAATATTTACTTCTCAGAATATACAACACTAACAAAGTTATGCTGTGCTAGCCAATAATTAACAAATCCAATTACAGTATGTTTATAGTTAGTAATCTAACGGAGATGCTTTATGTTCAAGCCGAAATTATCTTCAGATGAGAAACTGGAATACTCCTTTCGCGAACCATCATATTTTATTAATCCCCCGTCTAAAGTAAATGCGCTGTTTTGGAACATAAGGACAGGTCACAGTGAAAGCGGCGTGTACAGTAGGGTAGTTGACATGGTATGATTTTGCACATTGTTTTTACAAAAACGGGCAAATAGCAGTCATAAGAAAACTCTTTGTGAGAACAGTATCAAAATTGGTTGCAAATAAGTAAGTAGTTAATATTCAAATTTGGATGTAAAAAAAAAAGTGAGTGCGTAGTGGAGATACCTCGCTATGTGCCTCCAACAGGTGAAGAGACTTATCGGCGATGACCAACTGGTTAACACACGACTCCAAAGCTTGGAGCATCGTCGTAAGGTTGCTAGTCTCTCAGTTTTCTATCGGATACATATCGGAGAGTGTGCAGAGGAACTGCATAATTTGATTCCTCCTTCCCCATTCTACCATTGGACAACCAGACAATCAGGCCAGCGACACAAGTACATGGTGGA
Organism: Catocala fraxini; assembly: GCA_930367265.1. NCBI lineage: Eukaryota > Metazoa > Arthropoda > Insecta > Lepidoptera > Erebidae > Catocala > Catocala fraxini. The sequence continues at coordinate 19,694,289 of OV884045.1, forward strand.
CATACCACATTTACGCACGAAGCGATTTGCTTCCAATTTTATAATGCGTACCGCTAAGGAGTGGAATTCGCTACCTAAGTCTGTGTTTCCCGTATCTTCAAGTCACGAGTGAATAGGTATCTTCTAGGCAAGCGTGCTCCATCGTCGACTGCATCTTCACTTAAGATCAGGCGAGATCGCAGTCAAACGCAAGCCTATTAGAGTATAAAAAAAAAGTTAAATAACGACCACGTCATAGTTTGTAACGTGCATCATTTTTCTGTCATTTAAAAAGTATGCCTGCTACCTGATATATATCTATTTTGAGTAGATTTAAAAAAATCTTGTTTTTTTTGGAATTACGTATTTTTTGAAATTTTCTGTTTGGAAACAGTAATTTAGCTGATTTACTAAAATAATAAAACAATGTGAGTCAACCAACCTTTTATATGCAGATATTATCGATGTATGCAGTGTACATACACTGCATACCCAGATACTACACAGAAATTAAGAGATTTAGTAAGAGGTCTCATAGCCTCTCGGATTTGAGCTATTCTCTGAAGATACCAATAGGTTTGCCATTAATTATAAAAAATGTGTTTTGAAATTGATAGCATTTGTCTGTAATCTTAACCAGGATGAAGCTACTTGCAAAATTGTTCGAGCTGCTTTAAATTTCAAAAGACTTCGACTTACTTCATGCATTGTCTTATAAACATGTTCATCACTTTAATCGTTCCTTAACTTCTTGTCTGCCAAAATCTCAGATATAATAAAAAACTGCTGGGTCTCGTTAGATATGTGTTCGAAGCGATCTATGTGCGTGACTGAGGGGTTAAAAAGCAATATAATGAGGAAAATAAGTGTATGTGATCCAAAAGTGGCATTATTTGAGCAAGACAGAATTATCGGCACAGAGATCCTTATGGTCTTCTATCTACATTGACGGCTCAATAACTTTTTATGAGGCTTATCCTATTTTTGGAACCAAGCCTGTCTCTTGTGCTCAAATTTATGACAGTTTACGACGTTCCAAAATCTACTCTTGAGTTGGTGGAAGTTGGTATCGATTAAAAAATATCGTATAGAATTATTGCCGATTCGATATTATCATAACAAAAAAATTAATATCGATTTTGAAGTATTTTTACTTTTTATTAATAGTAATATAAAAACTCAACTAGTATTATAAATGCGAGTATGAGTGATTTTTGTGACGCTTTCACGCCTTTATTACTCCTCCGATCATTATGAAATATCGCATACACGTTGCCAGGGGTACAGAAAAGGACATGGGATACCTTCCATTCAGAAAAAGTGCTATTCCTGAGGTATAGAAATTTGACATAACCTACATTTATGCAAGCGAAGCCACGGCTAAAATTTAGTATTACATAATGAAAAAATATTCTGTTTTGGTTGTTGCCTATGTACGGTGTTAGAATAGATTTGAGACATCTGCCCATAGTAGCAAAATCGATGCCAGCGGAACGTTTATTTTCGAAGGCAGGCTACTCTCTACTACTGTCATGGCGAGCAGAAATCAGTTATTTGGCAAAAGACTGTCGGAACTACTTTTCCTGGTTAAATTGATAAGAATTATTGGTAAATTTGAGAGTTTAATTGTTTAGTTGATTAAGATTTTAAATGGTTTTGAGTAAAAAAATCTAACTAATTAATAATAATTATAATTAATAAATTTGTGCAACAAGTAGTTCTTAAGAAACACTTAACGTTACCATATGACCCAATACATATTTACCCATTAAATTAAGAGCAGCGATAGCTCAGTGGGGAGACCAACAGACTGCAATGCAGAGGGTCTCGGGTTCGAACCCAGGTCGCGCACCTCTGACTTTCGGAAGCTATATGACTTTTCGAAATGATGTGCGTTTTGATTGACAATTATCGCCTGCTCCGTGCCTCGGAGAGCACGTTAAGCCGTCGGTCCCAGCTGCCATGTTCATCTATGGCAGTCGTTATTGGGAGAGTGTCGACACAAAAGATCCCACTGGGTCGAAGTGTCGCCGGTCTGCACTGACTGGCCCCATATAAGATACATACATAGTGTTATAAGTGAATTTATGTATTGCTTGATTGATTTTAGTCAATAAAGATATTATTATTATGAATAATAACTAAAAAAACTAACAAATTTTAGATAATGAATAATATAGCGTTATAACTATCAATATTTCACATGCCTTTTTTTTTTTTCCTTTGCCTTCATCATAAATATATTTATTAAATATCAGTCTTAAATATATATTATCTTCTAATATACATTTTGCAGAAATATTAAAATGAACGACGCCAGTAGTGGTATTCAGTGGTTTATTACGTATAACAATTTAATCATTTAACAATCTTAAAAGCTTACTTGTACTAAGGATGCGACAAAACGAAAGTAGCTATGACAATATTAAACTTGAAGAGCGTGCCACAGATAAAATACATAATAAACATCAAGATTATAATATTGACCATAGATTACAACACATTTAAATAAATACTTTTCTTAAACATTATGCGTAAGCGACCGACTTGAATGGGTGTTCGGTTACTCGTACCACCTCCGTTCCGTTTAGAAATTTAATATAATAATGTCGATTGAAAGATACGCGGGTGCGATAAAGCTAGAAACATTATAATTTTAAATACGCCGCTTTATCATACTGTGTTACCCGAACTTTATAGTTGGTACTTTTCAATTTGTATTCTTTTTAAGTGCGTCATTTATTTTGCTCGTATGTGTACTTTTATGTTTGCGTCAATAAAAGTCTATACAATGTAACTAATCTTTGACATACATAACAGTCTGAAGTTTATGTATAAGTATCCCCAATGGGATAAGCAGAGGTGTATGACACCCACATTTCGTCAATTATGTTATTCGTCTCACGAAATAGGGGCAAGCCTATTGCCGATTACCAAGCATATTACCAAACTCCGTGCTGAGAATTTCTTAATAGAAAACTGCAATTACAATTTACCTGATTCGGCAATCGAACTCGAAACTTCATGTGTGACAGCCGCATTCACTACTAGTATTTGTTATTTTCAGACATTATTATAGCTATGTAGGTAAAAAGCAGCGATAGCTCAGTGGGGAGACCAACAGACTGCAATGCAGAAGGTCTCGGGTTCGAACCCACGTCGCGCACCTCTGACTTTCGAAAGTTATATGAATTTTCGAAATTATGTGCGTATTGATTGACAATTATCGCCTGCTTCGTGCCTCGGAGAGCACGTTAAGCCGTTGGTCCCGGCTGCCATAAACATCTATGGCAGTCGCTATTGGGAAAGTCAGTACCCTCTAATATCCTGACACTGGTCTAGCCTTAGGGTATCGTTAGCCTTCGGGTTGCGGAGGTCAGGTGGCAGCCGCTCCGTGTAAAAACTGATATCCAGTCAAATCCGGTTAGACCAGAAAAGCCGACCCCAAGTGACTTGGGAATAATAAAGGCTAAGAGAGAAGATTATAGCTATGTAGGTATATGTTATAACGAGGAAAGATTAGTTTTTCTTTTGTTTGTTTGTTATGTTTCGACCCTAAAACTAAACAGCCGTTTTTTTAAATTCTTTCGCCATATTATATCAAAAAATGTACTACACAATTACGAATTTCTATGAGTTGGGTTATATGCTTGGTAAACAAAAGTGTACGCAATCATTTCCAAATAGTAGACGTATTTTTGGACAAGTTATTGTTTGGACTGTGGCCTAATCCTTCTCACATTGAAAAGAGGCCCGTGCCCAGCAGTGGGAATTTAATACAGGGCTGATATTATTATTATTATAGACGTATTATGTCTTCTTCTTCTTATTATTTAAGTCTAAGTGACTTGTCGGTGTAGCTTGTCTCTCCATATCTGTCTGTCTAGCGCCATTTCTTGCATTTCTCTGTACAACATGACTCCTAACTTTTCCCTGATCTGACTAATGTAACTTATTCTTGGCCTTCCTCTTCCGCGCTTTCCTTCAACCTTTCCCTCAATGATGTCTTTAATAAAAGTGTCATGTCGTAAGAGATGGCCAACCGTTTTATGTCTTCTAGCTGCAATAGAGTTAAGTAGCGTTCTGGTTTCATTGATCTTTACCAAGACGTCCTCGTTCCTAACCATTTCTGTCCAGCTAATCTTTTCCATTCGTCTCCAGCACCACATCTCGAACGCCTCTAAAATTTCTCTATCCCTTTGTGTAAGTGTCCACGTCTCACACCCATACAATGCCAGACTCCATACATATGTTTTTATAAACTTTTTCTTGGTGTTCCTGCATATTTTCGATGTAAATATATAGTTTTTATTTTTAAACGCTTGTTTTGCTATTACGTATTATGTAGAAAGTTAAAAATAATTAAATGTAGAACATCTCTGCCTACCCCTAAAGGAACACACAGCCGTAATTTTATGTATACGAATAAAATGTTATTGACGATATCTTTATTTTTTGTTTCAGATGCTCGTGAATATTTGAACGAGTAAGTACAATATTAATATCTAATTTCTTTTTGTCGGAGTTACTTATCTCTAAATTTGACATATGTGAATGTCGAAGTGTGTTTTATTATTTTTCGTATCTATTCTTTAAGATTAGTATAAAGCATAATAATTCAAAATAAATTTATTTAGATTAGGTTACAAGGTAACACTTATGAATGTCAAAGTTACCTTAATTTTTCTGCGAATTTACATTTACTGCCACGTTCAGCAAAGCAAGGGTGTAGGGTTCATAAGAAGAACGGGCAAGAAACTCATGGTCACTCTTTTTAATCGCCAAGTTTTTGTTTACAAATCATAAGAGCTGTAAGGTGCTGCAACCATTTCTCCTTGAACTATAAATAACTATATGATTAAGTGACATTTTGTCGCTATCTCGGCTTTATGATAGTATAGCCCAACTGCTTCTACACCCGTTCTATGCATGCGTGTGTTTCAATATGTAGTATGATTGACTGTGAGAGCAGCGATAGCTCAGTGGGGAGACCAACAGACTGCAATGCAGAGGGTCTCGGGTTCGAACCCACGTCGCGCACCTCTCACTTTCGGAAGTTATATGACTTTTCGAAATTATGTGCGTATTGATTGACAATTGACGGATGCTCCGTGCCTCGGAGAGCACGTAAGCCGTCGGTCCCGGCTGCCATGAACATTATGGCAGTCGTTATTGTTGTTTCAATTCTGAAAATCAGATATGCGCGACATGGGTTCGAACCCGAGACCCTCTGCATCGCAGTCTGTTTGTCTCCCCACTGAGCTATCGCTGCTACTTGCTAATTACATTATTACGTTAAAATGTACTACATACTAGACAAAACAACTCCATGCCATGCGCTTACTAATATTATATATATTTAAGTATAATAATTTAATATTCAGAATATGCCTTCATGTGTATAGCGGTACCACTCATTGAATTTTGCACTCAAATGTGTGACAGAAACCGCTGTTGTATGACTCAGACTAAGTGAGTTAGAGTGCATGCATTCTAACAAGAGTTACAAGCAATCTAGTTGAGTTGGCTCTTCTAGTTCGCCGTACATATTAATTCAAGGAATTTTGATATGGTTTTTTTTAAATATTTTTAGTTGATTTTATTATTCTCTTGTACATTTTATTTTAAATTATTTACATGAACAAAAGCAATAATCATAATTTACAACTTAACTAATATTAGCAAACCTAAATATTTATAAGACAAATAAAATGAAAAGGCACAAAATATGGGACTGTAAAATTTAGAAAACAAGACGTATTATTTACAATAGTTAAAAATATAGCTGGTTTAAGCAGCGTCGTAAAAGACTGGCAGCATTGTCTTGTTGAATGGCAATGCTGATTCTTTGAGTAAAAAAACAGATTTCTGGCCACGCGAAGCGTCGATTAGCCGCTTAGAAAGATCTCTAAAAAACACACGAATGGCCGGACCCCATGAACCTATGATATTGATATTGACTATTTTTACCTTTTTTAATATTTACTTTATATTTACAAGTAAAGTTAGAACTATTATTATTAAAGCTATATTATACGGTTAGAAACTTTGAAAATAATATGTTGTTTTGATGTGCAAATAACGATTAAGTATTTAAATCATTCGAATGATTTAGCAATTCGAAACGTATTCGAAATACCGTTTATTGATTTGATATTTTGGATAACACAGTTGCCGCAATAGGAACAATTACGGTGTCACGGAAGAATTTACAAACATTCAAACAACAGACACAAAGAACACCCAGAATCTGAACAACTGCTTGTGGATCACACAAATTTTTGTTTCATGTCGTATTCGAACCCACTACACTCGGCGCGGTGACAATGACGAGGCAATCACTTAAACCGTTACGCCATCTATCTATCATTATCCGTGCAGTCAGTTGATCGCGTTACTCATTGATTAATTCTGAATAACATTCATTCCGACTTTGGAACGCAGTATCAACCAAATTCCAAATCATTCGGTATTTTGCCCATAGCATTGCGCGGTTCTGGCGATTGTTGGACGTCCCCTTGAATCCTATTCATTGTATATGTGAGGAAGTATAATCTAGGTATTTATCTATGTATGTTTTCATCATAAAATATTTCAGTACCGATTACTGTAATGACTCAATATGATCGGCTAATAGTAAGAGCTGACAATATATCCACTCTTTAAAACAATCAATGTCTGGCATCTCAGTAAGTGTCCAGTCATAAAACCCTACAGAATGTAAGATCATAAAACAAAAATATTTGACTATAACTAGTCTCTGAATAATTATCATACATACATACATTGATTCACGCCTGTTTCCCAGAGGGGTAGGCAGAGACTACTGATTTCTATTTGCTACGATCCTGACACACTTCTCTGGCTTCATTCACTTTCATCACATTCCTCATACACGCCCGTCGGCTCAAGGTGCTCTTAACATATATAATTATCAAATAAAAATAATTATAATCAACTTTCTGGATGGCGCAATAGGTTTTAGTTCGTCACCTTACCAGTACGCCATGCCGAGTGATGCCGATTTCATTAACATTTGGCATAACAATATGATTCATCCACAAATAGTTGTTCTAAATCTGGTTATACTTTGTACCCGTTGTTTCCATATTTATAAAGTATACAAGAATTACCAACAGTGAGAGCTGTTGTCTCTTCTTAACGAAATAAATTTCATTCGATGAATAATGAACAACATACAAAGTAGGTGATATTTTATTGTATATATAATAGTTGACAAGCACTTATTATGCCAAACGTTTTGGTTATCATACTGAATTTCAATGTAAAGATATAATAGTTTACAAGCACTTATTATGCCAAACGTTTTGGTTATCATACTGAATTTCAATGTAAAGATATAATTTTCATTTTATTGCCAAGTTAAATTTAGTGTGAATAGCTGAAACGTACGTATTTCATGGGTTTTATGACGGTGTATTTTGTTTACAACAGTGTTTTATTACACTCATCTGAACTATGAACCCATCTCTGCAAGTATTCAACTAGTTTTCGACATAACGCAGATATTATGAGAGATTTGAAAATGTTAAGGCTGATTTAGATGGTTTTCGGCAGATACTTTTAGTGATAAACCTTAGTAGACTTTCGAGATTTGTAGACCATACTATATACTAAGAATACTAAGAAATAAACGATATTCTATTCTATTCTATTCTATTAACATTCACGCCAGTGAAGGACAACAAGCGATAAAAATTATAAGCAAAACGTCGGGAAAATTCCTATGTAAAGGTTGTGCGAATAACTTACGAATGTCACTAGGGCCGAAAAGTTCTGGATAGATGATTATAGCATGAATTGAAGCCATTTTGGTTGACGAGGATGCACTATGTTCTCAGAATAGTTCTCGATAGAGAGAGAGAGAGCTATAGTAGTGTCTGTATTGTTGCGTGAGCGAAAGCGCCAGAGGATTTATTACCTCTTTTGATCTCGTACTTTTTTCTACTCCTTTTCGTCGCCCTTCTTTCTTCTTGACTATTATCTCAGATGGCACAGTAAATGAAAGAGGTGGAGGACAAAGAATCCACACGGTCCTTTTTCTGTACTTCTTTTTTTTCTTGATCCAGGAAAATCTTTTATGGATATCCCCTCCCCCGGGGGGGAAGGGTAGTTATGTGAGACTCTCCGCCCCTGAAGGGGGTCGGTATACACACTAAAAACCTGGGGTGAGCAGTCCCACCGCCGACGGAGTGCGGCGGGATGGGGTCGCGTTAGCAATCACCATCCCGCCCCGGCGGTTGGCCCGGCTGTTAGTGACTGGGCCTCAGCACCCGTGGAGGGAAGGCCTTGCTCACCAAGGCCATCCCCCAGACGTGTGGAGCCGTGCAAGCCGGTAGAGAGTCCCCCGACAATGTACCAGTGACCTCACTATACAGGAGCGAGAAGGCGGGCAAATCGCCTCCTTCTCGCTCCCGTCCGTCTGCGCCGGAGAGGGTCAGCGAGGAGGTTGTCCTCCCTGACCCTCGCCGCGGTCTCCTTCTGCGCCATGACAACTTCGCAGAAGGAGACCACTGCCTGCCACGACCTCTCGCCGCCGAGCATGGCGTTGATCACGCTCGGCAGGGAGAGATCTCCGCCTATTATGGCCGAAAGTGTGTGCCGCTGCGGCTCCCACGCGGCACACGCCTCCAGCGTGTGGAGGTCCTTTTTCTGTCCTCTTCCAACCAACGTCACAACACCACCATATTGCGACCTTCGTAATTTGCTTAGCCGATTGCTTGGATCTGCTACCGCATATCTTTGCTAAACTATTCAAACTTGGATTTCCCTGCAGAACATGTTTCCATCTTCCTTCAATCCTGGATCCTTCAAGCGGGGCGCGGCAACACACCACATAAGACCGCCAAAGTAGAAACCTCGACATTACTTCAGTTGTAATAAGGTTATGGTGTAGAAGGTTCTACTCGCAAACTACACGACTGCTAGGCAATAAAAGAAAGCATGAAAAAACACAGACCTGTTCATGAGCAGAAGTTACCGCTTACTACCAAGTACAACTTATATACAGGTTGTTTGGCGCATGGACCGACACAATTTTTTGGGGGTTAGGGGAGGTCGTTAGAAAGGGTATTAAGTACAGATTTTTTTTTAAGTAATCGAAGTTCAAAAGAGCTTTTAGTTTTTTTTATAATTAATTTAGAATTTCATATTTTGCACACATTACTTCATTTTTAAGAGTTTTGAAGCTCGACAAGTACTTTTTTAGCATTTATTCCCAACAATTTATGTTTTTTGAAGAATAATAATACATTAGGAAATCCAATAAAAGTTATCTAGTGCAAATATGACTACAAACTAAAAAGTTATATCGGTTTAAATGAATATTAATAATACAGAATATACAGAATAGTAATAATACAGAAAAAATTGAAAAAATAATAAAAGAATCGTATCTCGAGTACAGGTACACTTAGGACCTGGGGTCTATGGGTGAAAACTAGGATATGCCCGCCCCTAACCCCCAAAAAATTGTGTCGGTCCATGCGCCAAACACCCTGTATAGTCTCATGTTGGAGCGAATACAAAATAAATTTGTTAGATTTTTATATTTCAGGCTCTATGGAGTATATCCTTTTTACCCGCTTATGTATCCAACCTTGTTTATATTAGGCATAGTTGGATACAACGAGCTGAGAGTTAGGCGTGAGTTCGCACTTGTCTCATATTTATTTAAATTAATTAGAGACAAGATACATAACGCCAACATATTAGAGTTAGTGTATTTCAGTGTGCCGAACAGATATGTGTGGCGGCGACGTCGGCCTCAGCTGCTGGCTGTACCTCGTGGCCGCACTAATCTGTTGAATGAAGCGCCCCTGACGCCAGCGCTTCGCACTCTTAACCTTGTAGCAGAGGAGATGGACATTTTTGCTTGTACACTGAGTGAATTTACAAGGATAACATTATATATAATAAGTTTTAGAAAATAAGTTGTTCTTACATAATTATTAGGTTTGCTTCACTATTGCATTGGGTTTGCCTGTAATAATAGTTGTAAGTGATGATGATTATATAAATAAATAAATAAAAAACTTACTGAACTGCTACAAGCAGATTATTTTTAAAATTTTGTACAGTCACGTCTTCTTTAAAATAAGCTGAGTCACGCGTTGACCAGGTTAATACATAATCAACTCAAAACAAAATCCGAACCAAGAAACCGCATAAAAACTTTGTTTCTTGTTATTTTTACAATGTTCACGTAAGAAACAAATTAGTTACGTGCCACAGAATCCTATATTGTACGTGGTTAGACACGCACGTAGCCGATCATTTAATATTTTGAATGACGTATGACGGATTTAAATTAGTTTTTTATTAGGGTTCCTTACCCGAAGGGTGACGACGGAACACTATTACTAAGCCTACTCCATCTGTCTGTCCTATTTTTAAAGGGCTCTATCTTTTAAACAGTAATAGGAACCTTGTCGACCTCGATGGCGTAGTGGTTAGTGTAACCAACTGCCACGCCTGAGGTCGCGGGTTCAAATCCCGCACAAGCCAAACATTTGTATGCATGAACATGGATGTTTGTCTTGGTTTGGGTGTTTCTATGTATAATATTTATATATTTACAAAAAAAAGTATATATTATGTATGTTTATCCATTGTCTAGTACCCATAGTACAAGCTCTGCTTAGTTTGGGCTAGATAGAGCAGTGTGTATTAAAAAAAAATTCCAAACCTCTGTCAAACGTGCAATGCAATTTATCATTATTTAAATTTAGTTGTTCGACGATGTTTAGCTTTTCGCAACTTTAAAACTGTTTTACTTTTCATGTATATTTTTTTTTATTAATTTGGTTTAAGAATCTTTAAAAAAGTCTGTACACATCTTATTAACAATAAAAACATAGTTTTCAACATGTATATTTATAAGTTTGTCATGCAATTCTATGTATTGTTATATATACAATAAATAGTAGATACAACGAGATATCTGCCAAAGATTATAATTTTACTGCAGCTGATATGTTATTCTTTGTAAAAGATCTCATTCCACCATTAATGTTTTGTCTCCAAATTGCTGAACTTGATATGATATCATAATTATTGTTATAGACTAATCAGTTTGACCGGTCAAGAAATGTTAAACATAACAAAGTCAACCAAAATCATGGTATGATTTTGGTTGACTTTGTTATGTTTAACATTTCTTGACCGGTCAAACTGATTAGACTATAACAATAATTGCATGATTATTTATCCTTAAGGATTAATCAAGATCGGCCCAGGGAATCCTGTGAGAAGCTCGTACAGACAGGGAAAGGAAATAAAAACTTTTGTGATTATGTTCTTGTGGCGTTAAAATCACGCTCCATCTAACGATTGCTGAAATTGATTTCAATGATTTGTGGGCGCTAGCGAGGCGCTGCCACTCGAGAGGTTAAACCTAATAAAAATGTTTGTTGTTGTGATAAATATGTTTTTATACATAATAATAATTACTTTATTTATATATATTAGATTATTTCGTTTTAAAATTAATAACGTTAATATATTGTAAATAAAGAAATTACTTTATTTACTGAATAAAAATAGATTTCATGTAACATGACGAGGCTCGACCTCGATGGTGTAGTAGTTAGTGTAACCGATTGCCACGCCTGAGGTCGCGGGTTCGATTCCCGCACAAGTCAAACATTTGTGTGTATGAACATGGATGTTTGACTTGGTCTGGGTGTTTCTATGTATAATAATAATATGTAGATATTTACAAAAGTAAATAGTATATCTGTTTGTTTATCCATTGTCTAGTACCCATAGTACAAGCTCTGCTTAGTTTGGGCTAGATGGTGTTGTGTGTATGTGGTAGAATATATTATTATATTATTGTTGACATTTTTTTATAAATATGCTTTTGTATGTAAAGATCGTCTCAAATTAAAAAATATTAAGAGGGATTGCCCGATACAAGAAAATAGTTTGAAATCTCTTTGTGTTTGCTCTATTGTAACGTAGCTTTAAGCTTAGAGCCGAAATAGTGTAAATAATGATTGAAACAGAACTATAAATACTATAGGAATCTGGTTTATGGCTGCAGGCACTTCCATCGTCCAACACAGGTACAATGTTGGACGATACAACATTCCGCCTCGCCACCTGTCTTCGTTTAGGTACCCCTTGTGTTTCTCCACATCGCTATCATTGCGGAGAAGCCGTCGACAGCCTCGGACACCATGGGCTGTCCTGCAGCTAAAGCGCTGGTCGTATTTCACGACACGCTTAGCTAAATGACATTATCCGTCGTGCTCTTATCACCGCCGGCGTACCAGCAGTATTAGAACCCATAGACTTGGTACGTGACGATGGGAAGAGACCCGATGGTATGTCTTTGTTACCTTGGAAAATGGGTAGGCCTTTGGTGTGGGACGCCACATGCGTCGACACCCTTGAGCCATCACATTTTCCGAGCACGGTGAGCTGTGCCAGTGCTGCTGCTGTAGCGGCAGAAAACCTCAAACGGCGCAAATACAGTAATTTTATTCGTAATTACGTTTTCGAGCCGTTTGGGGTAGAGACGCTAGATTCATGGGGTCCGGGCGCTCGTGCGCTTTTTAGAGATATATCTAAGCGGCTAATCGACGCTTCGCGTGACCAGAAGACTGGACTTTTTTTGGCCCAAAGAATCAGCATTGCCATTCAGCGTGACAATGCTGCCAGTCTTCTGGGCACACTACTGGTCGACAGCGATGCTGAGGAATATTACGACGACGCCTAAACCAGCCATCCCTTTTTATTAAATTTTGCAGTCCCATATTTTATTACTCTTCATTTTGTTCTATTTATGACTATAACTATAAATTATATTAATTGGTGAAATGTTAGAGAGCAAGCGCCATCATATGATAGTATAGTAGTAGAAAGTGTGTTATTCGACTTGCACTTGGGTGTTTTCATATGATTCACTAGTACTTTTGTTATCCATTATTCATTTATTCCCCTGCAAGGGAAAATGCGTGTGTTAGCAGTCGCCGACGACCGTTCTATCGTAAGGCCACCTTTTAAGTCTTCAAGAACCGCCGCAAATACTCGAATTCAACGTCTTTAATTATTTGAGAATTTGATATTAAGCTCTCATTTATATTTACTTAATTAGGGTTTTTGATCAGAATATTCCAAATACCTGTAGTAGGCGTAGTAATAGGCTTTGTTACCGTCCACCTACGCCGTCCCACGTAAAATAGGACTTAAAATATAACTGATGACATGTAGCTTTGTAATACATGTTTGCGTACTCCGTTTGGGCCTTTAACTGTGTACCTATGTGTGATAATATTTGTTACTAGTATTACAAATAATATCTGGGGTTCCAAAATTATGCCGAAACAATTTATATTAGGCCAAAAGATGGTAAGTTTATTCCTTCATCGGGTACTTGCGAAAGTATTTTGAATATTAAACTCAAAGATTCTTGTGTCAGAACAAGTTTTGAACGTTATAAGTTTTGCTAAAACTTGGCCGGGTTTTTTACTCGGCACAAGGTTAGATGAAAAAGTATGGCATTGCATACTTTCAGTTTAGGAAGATTAGGCTTACGTAGTGTAGATTTTGATCTTGTATGAGTAGTAGAGCCTCGCTGATTTCAGCATGAATGGGCCGGCTCGACCGGGGAAAGAATACCCTCTCACAGAATATCGATGTGAAATAGCAGTATTCCTACTGTTGTGTTTCTTTCGGTGAGTGAGAGTGCTGGAGGCCCAATCACCCTATTTTCTCCTTCCCGCTCCTTCTCCTTCCCACTTCCTTTTTCCCGTCTTCTTTTCCTAAAGGGTCGGCAACGCGCAAGTGATGCCTCTGGTGTTTCAGGCGTCCATAGGCTACGGTGACCACTTACCACCAGGTGGGCCGTATGCTTGTTTGGGTTGTTCCATCCTATGACATTTCACCCTACACTGTTTTTTTCCTTACTCAACCTATTTACGTTCCTTACTCAACCGACAGCAATTATTTCATTTTTAGTTCTTTATTCATCCTGTAAGAATTCCTAGTTCAACCGATTACGAAATTATCCAAAAGCTTTAAGGTTTAGGTGACGGTCTGAACAAAAATTACTGTTTTTCGTAATCTATATTAATATTATAAACAGGAAAGACTTGCGCAACCGATTTTAAAATTATTCTCCATTTGAAATCTTTATTATCACCGAGTACCAAGCATAGGCTATATATTAAGTACTTTTACTAACCTAACCTTCTTTTGCGAAGCCAAGGGTTGTTTTGCTATCCATACTTTTTTCGGTAATATTTGCTATGGGTAGAGTAAGGAACGCATTTCGGTTGAATAAAGAAACTTTATTAAAATAATTTAATCGGATCAGTTAGGCATACTAGTTTAGGATGTGTAAAAAAATAGGATGAGACGTCATAGGATGAATATGGAACAACCCGCTTGTTTGCCACCTTAGATGTATAAAAAAAACCTTTTTGTTATAAACTTAAAAAAATGAGCTTTTTTTATTATTGTCTTCGGTAGATGTGCCAGCATTCTGTTTGTTACTGTGTGGAACTTAAAGGGTTTTAGCAATGCCAGTCCATACAGCCAAGCTGCTGCCTATCAAGAGCCTATTTTCATCTACGAGGTATAGTTTTGACTTTGTGCTCCTACTGAGAATTTATTAACAGTAAAACACGATTAACACATTGCTTAACCCGCAAATCAAACACGGGAACTCATGCACAGCAGTCGTATTACTAATACAAATATTATTTTACTATAGTGTGGCATGGCCCTTAAGCCCTGCAGGACGTAGTTAAAAGATTTTTATCGCGAGCATGCTGGCTTATTATGCAATAATTTATAAATAACTTAATCCGTTCTGTGACTGATCGACCGTGCGACCTATTGTAACAGAGTGAATGCATGTTTATAAATAATAACGTATCATGCAAACATTACGTAGTTGGTTCACTGGAAACTCAAGATATTTTTTATATTGTAAAGAAGATTTCTCTGAAATAATCATGTGTGATTATATGATGTAAAAACTCCGAGAACCACCTATGTAGAGGCTGCATGGCAATCGAGTAGATACCGGATCACGCTGTGAGCTGTTACACTGCAGAAGCGTGACCAGCAAGGGAAGCTTCTAAACGATCTAGAAACGATGACTGCACAATATACTTTGGTTCCGTACTATCTTTCTGGACGGAGCTGAGTTGGTATGAGAAACCGAACAACTCTTCGTGTCAGTCACTTACACACAATGACTCAATTGTTAGGTTAAGTTAACTTACCCTGTTTGATTATAAGTAGCAGATATTGGAGTTTTTTAGGGAAGTTTATAAATTGAACAGTCTGACGAAGCTCATTGTTTGGTGAGGGTGCAGGTGAGCCAGTTTGCTCGGATACGTATACATATATACATATATATAACAATATACACAACGTACGCTCATAAGAAACCAGCGTAGGATTACTGTATGAGATAATACTGTTCCTATGCTTCGTCTGATCCATATAAGTTATTCTAAGTTTCTAGAATTTTGAAAAATATTTTACCTTGCTCGGGTTGGAGCCCGTATACCCCTTAACTTTCACCCCTTTCATAAAAAGTTGTAGATTCACCCCTTAACTCAGAGCCCTTTCACCCCTTATCGAGGGGAGAACCAAGATAAAATAAAATATATTATTTTTAGCGAACCTCTTGGCTCCTTAGTCATATCTTTACTGTTTAATAGTAAAAAAGGACAGTCAGAAAGAAACCAAAATAATAAAATTTCTATTTATTTAATTTTACACAGGGAATTGGATTTATTACTATGGCAACACATAGGTTTGCTACAAGGGTTTCCATGAGTATGCATAAACATATCAAATTATTATAATAAAAATAAAATTAATTCAATTTAATGATAAATTAAAAATATTAGTAGAAGAACTCGAAAAATAAATAGAAAATAAATTACTTATCATTTTCAAGATATTAATTTAAAATTATTTTTAAAATATTAAAACAAATTAACAAAATATTTAAAAAAAGTATAATTTCAACTCACCATAGATATATTTGTTAGTTGATTATACTTTTTTTGATCTTATAATACGGGGCGAATAGGTACTAGAATTATTTGGAGGGGTGAAAAGCGACAAATACCTAATAAGGGGTGAAACTTAAGGGGTGAACGGGCTCGTAGCCCCTTGCTCATTCCTTTTTTGCTACCTTTAATTCCTTTTTCTTTAGGTCGGAAACGCGCAAGTTGTATACCTGGTATTGCAATCGAACACAGTATAGGGGTAACCTATGATCATGATGGTAAGACTTGTTTATGACGTGATAGTTGTGATCAATGATCACGTTATAAACAAGCCTATTGATAGAATAAAACTACCACATAGGAAGCTCCTAACTCCTATAGGAACAGTGAAGCGACTTCTGATCTATGTATGTTACTAGTAATCACTTACCATAATGCGAGACGTACAATTTACTATTTTTGCTCTATAAAAACGCTGAAGTATTTACGAAACAACCCAAGCCTGTACCACAACATAGTTAAAATAATCGTTAACGAACTAACAACCTTTGTAGCCGATCTAAATTAGGCTTTTTAAGGCTAATTACTAATTACACCCTGTTTGATTTAGGCGAGGCCAATTTTATACAGAGTGTTCAGTGAATTTTTTTATTTATTTTGGCTAATTATGCTGCCTTATCCAGATAGTTGACGTATTTTTTAGTAGGTTACGTAAATTACTTGTGACGCGGGCCGGTCGTTGCTGGGCGGTCGTGCTCGCGGCGCCCCTCCATCGGCTTCTCCGCCCCAGCGGTGGCCCTATATATTAACAACGCGCCCTGGTGTCTGGCTCCTTCCGCTGCGCTGCCTACTGAAGTTAAGTGGTCCATTCTATCCGGGACCACGTAACAAGCGTTCTTCTTGAACCACGCCCTGAAATACTACTAAATATCTAGTCGAATTTAATTGTAGTTCTGTTTATTCTTATACACCTGTTGTAAGTGAAAATATATGCTTATTGATCGCGTTGTTCATCTTTAATTTCATTAAAATCCTAGGTCAACCACGCCTCTAAAGCGGGTTGACTGGCGTAACGTTACATACTTAATACTAATTGTTACCCGCAGAGTTACCCACATTTATGATTACTGCGCTGCTTAAGCGGCTCGTAGCGTGTATACAGTCTAAGTTACTTCTGGATGATATAACTTTCTAATGTGAAAGAAATATTAAATTTGGTTCAGTCGTTTTTAGGTTTCGTGGGGATGTTCCATCGCCACACGAAACACAACACTCGGTGCGGTGGTTAGTGACTAGACGACCACTTAAAAAACTACGCTATGCATGCAGTTTATAACAGAACAGATAAAGCACAAAGCATGATGATAAAGAAAATGATGATGAAGTGTAAAGAACGGAAATCTCGCTCCCTTTTAGAGTTCGAAAAATCTCTTATAGAACAGCTTTGTCCGTCCGTCCGTCCGTCTGTTATACAACTTTCAACTCAAGAACCGTAAGAGCTAGAGACTCGCGGTTAACGCCATTCGACTCAGCATAGTCGATATACCCCCGAAATGACTATGACCTTTGAGCTCTGATCAAGGTCACGTGATACCATTTTTCCGAACTCTGTGATTTACGGCAATTGATTGCCGTTTCTCACTTGTTTATTCTTGAACTAGATGTGTCTTGTGGTTTCTTCCGCGTCAAATTATGATTATAAACTATACATTTAACAGGAATACTGCCGTTTAATGGATTTAGATGCAACTTGGCAAACAGATAGACCATATCCTAGATTAAAACAAAGGTTATTTTTATCACAGTATACTTTCCCATGGAATCGACTAGGGTCAACCGGCGGCTAAAATCCCTTCACATTGGTAATGTTGATCTGCTACCGTTAGTCCAATTAAAAGTGTTTAATCTAGCTTCAAAATCCTATACCACACCAAAAACATCGTATTTCGGCACATAAACTGCCATACCGAATTTTCATGGCGTCTAAAGGTGTATCTCCATTGCCAAATATGCTACGAATAAATTTTGTGTAATCATTAGACTGCGTGGATGGTAATGGTTTAAATGATCACCTCGCTAATACCCAAGTATCGATGTTGTGGGTACGATCCCCATCTATACTAATATTATGAAGCTGAAAAGTTTGTTTGTTTGTTTGTTTGGTTGTTTGGACGCGCTAATCTCAAGAACTATTGGTTCGAACTGAAAATTTCTTCTAGTGTTGGATAGCCCATTTATCGAGGAAGGTTATAGGCTATATAACATCGAGCTACGACCCATGGGAGCGGCGCAGTAATCATTAAAGCGGGTGAAACCGCAGGCACATCTAGTATTGAATAAAATTGATTGAAAAATATTTGTTTTGAGTCTGACTCTTTCGTTGCAATGCTTACAAATTAGTTTAGCGCATTTTCCCTAATGCCGATATAGTACAAACTAATAATTGAGAAGTGTGTCAGGTTCGTAGCAAATGGAAATCCGTAGTCTCTGCCTACCCCTCTGGGAAACAGGCATGAATCTATGTATGCATGTAATAACGGATGTGTTATTCAATTAAATTGAGAATATATTTACATAATTAATTTTAAAACGAAATAATCTAATATACCTATATTTACAAACGTATTAAAAAGATAACATAATTACAAAAACACAAATTACACAAAAAAAAATATTGAGCATTCGGATGTCCAATTGTTATTAAAATAAAATCAGTGGCACCGAATAAATTACAATTCGTATGGGATTCACACACTTTCGAATAATTCGATTTACACAAGCACAAGGCTTTGCACAAGCACGTCTCAAACAGTTTGACTAAGCACATCACAGTTAATACTGACATTCAATACACGTTCCTAACGCTCAATCAGCAATGATGTGACGCTTGCACTGAGTAAATATAAACGTCTGATTAGTATACTCGTTTTTCTAATACTTAGATAACGTGCACGCGATTGTGGGCCCAATCGTACGCGTGAATCCAGCTCAATGTTTTACAGACTGCTTTGCGTAGGGACATGACGCAAACACGTCGCGGGCACGCTGACACAACGCTCAAATAACGCGCTTGCTCAACTAACCCCAGTGTAAATAGAGCCTAACAGTTTGTGAAGACCGATAAGAATCTATTTGATAGCTGGTAACGTGTATGTTGCGTGTGTGAAACGGGATATAGACATTGAAAACCATTGATTCGAAACCCATAGCGAGGGAAGGGAACAATAGCACACGACTGTTACTATGACGGTGCGTGACCGCCGGTTCTGCCGGCGGCCACGTTATGGTATGTTTTAATAAATTAAGGTGTCAAGTTCGATTCCTAGGTCAGGAAGTGTTTAAGGGTTTTCCTGTCAAGAAATTCTTAGTCAGCACGGAGACTGGGACTGCAGCCAGTATATGGCAGTAAGCTTGCTTTCTATAATGTGGATTGAATATCATATTTGTCCCATACACATATGGATGTAATGCACCAATCATTTTTCAAATATTATTGTATTAAACAAATATAGCTTGTAACGTTATGGTAGTCAACCCGCTTTAGAGGCGTGGTTGACTTAGGATTTTAATAGAAATTAAAGATGAACAATGCGATCAATAAGCATATATTTTCACTTACAACAGATGTATGAGAATAAACAGAACTACAATTATATTCAACTAGGTATTTAGTGGTATTTCAGGCCGTGGTTCAAGATGAAGGCTTGTTACGTGGTCTTGGGTAGAATAGACCACTTAACTTCGGTAGGCAGCGCAACGGAAGGAGCCCGGCACCAGGACGCGTTGCCAATATATAGGGCCGCTGCTGGGGAGGAGAAGCCGATGGAGGGGCGCCGCGAGCACGGCCACTCAGCAACGACCGGTCCGCGTCACAAGTTTCAGCAATACTATGTAATATATGTAGATACATAAACTGAAATACTGAGAGACACTTGATTGAACATTTGTAATTTTTGGATTTATGTCCACAAAGATGTGTTACGAAAATGTATAAAACGGAAAGTAATCTAATGAGTTGAAAAATAGGTGTGGCGCAGAGAGGCATCATATTCGTTATGCAACTAGTTTATATATAGCGTATTTTCATAACTTTTTAATTTTAAAAGGCGATTTTCTCTCTAGGTATATAACTCCTGTGTCGCACAAGCATTCACAGGTTTCAAACAACAGACACAAATCAACCAGACCTGGCAGACTATTTGTTAATCACACAATTTTTTGTCTCCTTTGGTGATCGAACCCATAACACTTAGCGCAGGGGCAGCGGTGAAGCGACTTCTATGCCGCCCATGTCGTCTTTGATCTAGGCAGAAAAAAAGTAATAATATATAATTATATAAAATAAGTAATAAATATTTGTGTGCGTAAAAAACATTCTAAAACAAAAAGTATTTCAACTATAAGCAGCCAGCTTTATTGCAACTGGATCACAAAAAGGAAATTTACATGCACAAAAAGTCAGACAAAAGCAATATATGTGAATAATAAAAAAAATCCTCCGTGCGGGATTGAAGTCAAAACTAAAACTGGATTCCAGAATCGCTCTCGCGACTCGTGTCACGTTTTGTCAAATCATTCGGTGAAATAGGTTTTCATTCTTTCTTTTGATTTATAACGTATCTGCTATAATTTCAAGTTATACTGCTTCGTTAATTAAAAAGTTTCGGGTATGACTCCCAGGTCAAAAAAAGGAATATTGGGATTTCCTGTCAGAAGTTTCACTGTACGGAGTTTGGAACTGGGTTCGGTTGATGGCAATAGGCTCGATTCTTACTTCTTCTATGGTTTAGGTCCTAACCTAAACCATAGAAGATGGAGAGACCTATGCTTGGAGTTTCCCTGCGGGATCGAATCATAAATGAGGAGATCCGCAGGAAAGCTAAAGTTGCCGCCATAGCTCTCCGGATAGCCAAACTGAAGTGGCAGTGGGCAGGGCACATAGCGCGCAGAACCGGCGGCCACGCACCGGCAGACACAGTAGGGGTAGGTCCCCACAAGGTGGACCGACGACCTGGTAAGGGTCGCGGGAAGCGGTTGTATGCGGGTAGCCCAAGATCGGTCTGTGTGGAAAACCTTGGGGGAGGTCTATGTCCAGCAGTGGACGTCTTTCGGCTGAGATGATGAAACCATAGTTGACAAAATGGGTATGTAAAATACTTCTGCCTAATAGATGATTGTATGCATAATATCATGTTAAACTCATATAAGCAATATGCGATTAATTATTTACCAATTAAAATTTGTATTATTTAATTTAAAATGTTTATATTCAATCATCAAATGAATTGTATTTAATCCACTTGATTGAATATGAGTGATTTGATCATTGGATTTTAAATTGGTGTTTGAAATAGCGTGACGATCAAATGTTTTTAGGTATCAATATAATAATGATGATGATTATTTCTTAGCGTTTTACTATCGTAATGTCATTTCAATTAATAATAAATTATCAATATACACTTAAACTTTAAAATCCAATCCCTAGCTAAACGCCGAGACATCTTAGACCTGATGTTTTTATTTAATTTAGAGTATTAAGAGGACACATATATTGTCCGAGATTATTGAGTAAAATACAAATAAATGTGCCATCTAGATACCCCCGTAAACATATTGTACCGCTTAGTGCTCCGTTTAGACGTACAGAGTTTGGGAGGAACTCCGTGATTCCGCGTATGTGCCGACTATTGAATGGATGCAGTCAGTAGTCAGTCATTATTGGGAAAGTCAGTACCCTCTAATATCCTGGCACTGATCTAGCCTTAGGGTATCGTTAGCCTTAGGGTATCGTTAGCCTTCGGGTTGCGGAGGTCAGGTGGCAGCCGCTCCGTGTAAAAACGAATATCCAGTCAAATCCGGTTAGACCAGAAAAGCCGATCCCAAGTGACTTGGGAATAACAAAGGCTAGGGAAAAGGAATTAAAAGTTACTTTGCATAAGCATTTGAGTTATAAGTTATTAGTGTTCTTGTAAGACACTTCAGCTAAGCTAACACGCTTGCGCTTGCGTTGCGGTTATGTCGAGGAATACCGTGGTTGGTTTAGTCGGTATTACCGGGATGTCGCTCACCACCTTTTCCCGGTGAGTCCAACATAACCTCGCCGTCGCCCCGCAGAGAGGTATGCGTCAAAGCATCACCCAAAGTAAAAAAAATAGTTGTGGACTTACGTTGGTAGAGCAATTGGTGCTATTCGAGTACCCAGGACCTCACGCTTTATAGTGAGCATAGCTTCGATCGTACTTTTAATTGCAAAAATACTCTTTGACTTTGTAGGTTGGAAAGCGAATTACGTGACAAAGAACCTTTATATTCGTATCGTAATCCGAGCATATTAATCTGCACTCCATCCGTCAAATACCAGCCGATATGGGATAAATCAAAGGCCAAAGTTTAAACAAGTATCATATACGTATTTCGGATATTTGTGATAGATGACGTTTAGCATTGCCTTGCATGCTTATACAATACTCTAATTAACGAAAGGCGTTCCCTTTTACCGGGTAATACAACACTATAGGGTCCAAATGTACTATAAATGTACCCACCAAAAACAAATTTGTTTATATTTTAAACTTTCTAAAATATCCCATAACATATAATATAATAAATGGATATGTAAAAGAAACGTTCTTTACGTGCACACATAACTTTCAATAGCCTATGCTATTGAAAGTTATGTGTGCACGTAAAGCGCGTAAAATTACTTAGCATAACTATATATGCTAAGTATTTTTACGCGCTTACGTATTTTTATCTACATACACGCTTTCAATCATATCTGGTATTCCAACAATTGTAAGGTTAACGATATACAATAACATATATTATATTATAAAGAAACTCAATGACGTAAACTTTCCTCTTTTTCTAAAAAGGACAGCTCCGAACTAAGAATGAATCCTGTGTTGTGGGAGACGTAACAGATATTCAAACAAAGTAAAAAATTAACACGCAAGCCCGAAACAACTATTTGTGAATCACACAAAGGATATTATTCAGCTGCCATACATTATTAGCCTAAGAACCACAGCCATAAAAAAAATTATAAATATGTGGTTAAGGATGACCACATTCAATTAAAAGTGAATATAAGTCACGGACACTTCTGAATATTGCTTCTGAATAATCCGGGAGGTCCATTATGATCATCCTTATTTCATCTTTTACCCCGGTGAGTCCGACATAACCCTTCCGCCCGTCCCTGCGGACGGGTATGCGTCAATGCAATCCCTCACGTAAAACGGAAAAAAAGGTGTTGCCATGCTTGCACTACAGAAAAACGTATAATACCGAGAAAGTGGTATTTATTATGGTCTTTTACATTAAAACTTATGACTTTTAAAAAATTGGTCATATCTATGATGAAGTTTTATTATGGTATTTATAGAATAGCATTCGTATTAACTACGTAAGAAAAATTACAGACAAGCTAAATAGGAAATAATTTCTCTGATAAAACCGTACACATATTGTAAAAACTGTAGGCATGGCAACACTGCGTATCTCGGATGTAAACAATGGATGCCGATGTATTTGAAATCGCAAAAATACTTTTTAACACGAAAATAAGTTTCGAAAGTGTCCGTGAGATTGTAATGATTGATTATTAAGTCATAAAATTAAATACAAATTATTGTTTAGGTGAAATGTGTGTTTATTTATAGGCCAAATTGTTCATTGTCCTTTCTATCCCGAGTAGGATTAAACCCACAACGCTCGGTGGAGTGACATAGCGAAGCGACCTTTTGAACCATCCGCGTAGTCATAAATGAATGACGCATTGCTCAGATAATCGAGAGGCTATACATTCTATATAGAGAAATAGATTATACGACATTCAATCACTGAATGTAGAAAAGGTAATGTAACGTAAAATGTGGATAAATATCTTAGTTGTTAAATCGACGATACGTCTTTGTTGCCGGTCCAAGTCCAGCGACACGATTATATTTTTCTCATTTATAATTTACATGTATTGGCTCGCAATACAAATATTGCGTATTTCTTAACGCAGCATATATAACTATACTAATGTTAAAAGAAATAGAGCACATATATAATAGAAGAGATGGCAAAGGGCCAAACACAGGCTTTACGACATGAATAAGTAATATGATAATGTACTGCTATGCAGGGTAGCATACTGATGTATCGCGACGATGCTGTGTGCCCTAAATAATGTGATTATTTCGATCTTTGGTTAAACTGCCATTATTACAAGGGATATTCAACTATAGCTTTGATGTTTATGTTAATACTAACGCTATATTTATTGTATAAGATTAAATTGACGTTGATACTCGACAACAACTCTTAAGTTAATCAAAATTGTTATAAGTCAAATGAAAAAGTTATTTATTCATTTAGATCTTAAAGTTATACCTATGATCGTCAACGAACGTCTTGGATCTTTGCCTATAAATAACGTTGAGGATTTCATACAAAACATTTTGTCTATATTCTTTTATTAGCAAAGCTATTAGGTTTCAACTTGACTGTAAGCCACATATATTTTGAATTCTAAATTATCAAAAAGAGCAACGAATTATTATGGTGAATTGAAGCTACGAATCGCGGCAAACACCAATCACTCAATTATAACACAATTGAAATTTAAAGTATACAGTATACAGTCTGTTAAACATTAAAAAAAATGTATTTTATACAAGAATTACCAAATTAGATGAAACAAAAACTACGGCGATTTCATAAGTACCGACCTCATATAATTATTAAGAACTAGTCGCTGACCCCGATTTCGTCTGCGTAAACTACAGTTCGTCTTACGACATCGATTGTCATTCAAGAGCCATATGCTTCTTGGCTGACGCTTACAGAGGCTTGCACCACAAGACTGCACTTACATTCTTAGTCAACGAATTAATTCACGAACACTTCTAATAAAACGAAATAACAAAGTCTACCTTCATACTCACATAGACATATTCATTCAGCTCGAAAGTCAGAGTTCAGGTTGCCGACCTTGCATAAATCCAACTTCATGAAGTATTCAAGAAACTTTAGCTTGGCGCGTTGAAACATGAGTATCAGCTTCCTTGATTTAGAAGTACAGTACTACACTGCACTATTGCTATAGACGTAAGATCTTTTACGTCAGTTGAAAAGACAAAACATTTTCTTTCATACTTTGCTTTATTTTTCTTTAAAATCAACAACTGTAGTAAAATATCTGTATCGTCATGTATCTCCTGCACCGTAAAACTGTAACAACTTCTACTCTACAAACAACATACAACCCATAGCATAGCCGCGATAGCTCAGTGGGGAGACCAACAGACTGCAATGCAGAGGGTCTCGGGTTCGATCCCACGTCACGCAACTCTGACTTTCGTAAGTTATATGACTTTTAGAAATTATGTGCGTATTGATTGACAATTATCGCCTGCTCTGTGCCTCGGAGAGCACGTTAAGCCGTCGGTCCCGGCTGCCATGAATATCTATGGCAGTCGTTATTGGGAGAGTCTCGACACAAAAGATCCCACTGGTTCGAAGTGTCGCTGGTCTGCACTGACTGGCCCCCACATAAGATGAAATAATAAAAAGATACAGACATTCAACTTTTCCACGTGTTCCTGTGGTTTTTAACACGCCTTAAGGAGGTGCTGTGCTCCAAGCATGAGGAAATTAGTCTCATTCACGCAGTGTTGCAAGCGCCTATAGGTCATGGTTAAAATCGACTACTAAGGTACTTATCACCAGCCGGACTATAAGCTTGTTTCACTTTGATAATATGAAGAAGTAGGACCGTAATAGAAACACATTAGTACGGCTCGCATATTCCTTTGATCATCTAGAGGCGAATAACGGAATAATCTAACTCCTTTACAAAGGTTCTTACTAAAACCACACAGGATTTAATACTAATTACGTTGGATCCTAATCTATTTATTATTCTAACGCGGACGTTCAGCCTAAATGTTTAGTCTATTATATTTGCAAGCGAAACCGCGAAACGACTCCTGAATATTTTAAGGTGGCCCATTTAAGGGCCTGGTGTGCGGTTTTAATTTAATTTTGTAATAACGCTTTAGAAATAAAATGTTATGAAAATACTCAGCGCATATTTGGACATTCTCGAGGTTGGTTCTTCTAGCCTGTTTTGAATTTCACATTGTATTTTGTCTGTTTCTTTGGAATGTATAAGTTATTATACCATTTATTCGATTGTGTTGAATCTTTAGTTAGATATTGAAATAACTCAAAAAATACATGTTTATGTCTTACTCATCAAACTGTAAAAATCATATCAAAGTCCATTTAGTAGTCTTCGCGTGTTGGAGCAAACAGGCGAACATCACTTCTAAAATCAATTGGATTGAAATCAAAGTGCATAAATATTCGAGTCAAATTTCGACATGCCGATATGCGTATTCATCGATATAATATAATTACAGCTCTAATAACTTTATAAAAGAAAAATCGAAGCTGCCATTTCACAAGCAATAATTATTCTATTTTATTAAGAAAATGTGTATTATACCTATTTGATTTTATAAACTTATGGCTCTTATATACAACGTAGGTAATAAGTTCAAGTTCTTGCGCAAGTTGTATGCATCGCTTAAACAATCAAGATGGGCAAGAGCCACCCACGAGTAACTCTTATGCTTGGTACTGGTATAGAATGCAAACACCAGCGTTAGACCCAGCGATATAACAGTGAAAGCCGGATGCAATTTTATGCAGTAGTTTTTGCGTGACGCCCATACAAGTACACAGACAGACAGACAACTATTCGAAAATAAATGTTAAGTATCTCCTATGTACAGACATTGACAAGGTTATTATACAGCGTGTATAAAAAGTGTGGTCAAGTTTAAGTTTCACGTAATAATATAGTCTCTGTACAATTGAAAACCGCTTCAAATAAATCCGTAGACATTATTTTTACTAATATATAACATTTTCTTTTTTATCGAATTTTCAATATTATACATTCTAGTCGATACTTTAACATAACTAACGACAGACTCGGATGATCTCCGTGAAAGCGAAAATGAACAGGCGCAATTTGATAGTGATGTAATACGTTGGTTTCGATGATTAAATCAATACTAATATTATAAAGTGGAAATATTAGATTTTTTGTTTGTTTGTTTGTAAGGGTTTAATACAAAAAAATATTAAACGGTTCAAACAATTCTTTTAACTAAAAGCTATGTTATCAACGAGTAACAAGGGATATATTTTACCTTTACGCGAGCGAGCAAAACCTAGTAATAAATACCAAATAGAATATTCAAAATTATGTTATCCATGTATAGGATACTTATATTATTTACCAGATACATAATACGGCCCTGAAATATGACCACGACTTCTTGTTACACGCAGTATATAGACTGGAACTACCAAAATTATAGCATTGAAGATAAAAATCCTTCTGTTGCCTAGACTTTAGTTACTAGAAAACGCACTCTGTTATCCGAACATAGTTCACCTCCGGGGGACAGTTCTAGCTGCGAAACGTGTGCTTTGAATGTTTCTCGGACTTCGTCTAGACTGCCTACGTGACCCTCCACATTATTATTGCAAGTTTGTGAAGTTTAACTTAATATATATTTCATTCTACCCGCGAACATGCTCGCTGAAAAGCAACCGAAACGTCGTGTACATTTTAAATTGTTAACGGTATAACAGTTATACAACAAGTGTATTTAAGACTGCGCCGAGCGTAAGGCAGATAATGACAGAGCTCGTGCGGCGCATATTCAAATCGGCGCGCGGCCGCCATAGTAAAATTGTATGGAGGATTTGAAGTGATTTTTTGATAAATATGTATCTTTATTGTCAACCAATAACTTAAATATTTGGGGCGGACAAATTGTAATATAACTATTGATGTTTCGTTTAAGCGGTAAAATAGGATAGATTTCTACAGCTATATTGCAAATTTATAATTCAATTTTAAAGGCGAAAATATTAATTATTTTAAGTTTTTTACACAGAGTAATTGTAAACACATTCATTGTTATGGTAAATTTATATTTTATATTTGTATTAAACAAAAAGTGTTGATTTTATACACTTAACTGCGACCGCCTGTTTTAGCACATTTCGCTCGGCGCAGTCTTAAACTATAAACCACAATGAAATCCGTATAAAATAGTTTTATTTCAATGTGTAATATTTAAGTAAGACAATCTCAACTAATATTTTAAAGAGAAAAGATTTAAGTGTTTTGTAGGCCTGTACTAATATGAAAACAAGTCCGAATCGGCAATGAATTGCTGTAAATTTTAGAGTTCGAAAAAATGGTTCAAGTAATATGCAAAGGTTATAGTCAACTATAAGAGCTCAAAGGTCATAGTCATTTCGGGGGTATATCGACTATGCTGAGTCGAATGGCATTGACCGCGAGTCTCTAGCTCTTACGGTTCTTGTAGTTGAAAGTTGTATAACAGACAGACGGACGGATGGACAAAGCTGTTGTTCCCTAAGGCTAGACCAGTGTCAGGATATTATAGGGCACTGACTTCCCAATAACGACTGCCATAGATGTTCATGGCAGCCGGGACCGACGGCTTCCGTGAATGAGTGCCCACGGGTTAGCACGCGGGCTAGAAGTACTTTTCTTCTTCTACGTGGACAAAGTCACGGGCGTCTACTAGTTATATATTATTTTTTACGGCATTCTTTAGTGCACGTGATTCAAAATGCACTGAATATTTTCATTATTTTGTTTTCTCTATATAATTATTTACCACAATGAATAATCTAGCGTATAAAAAGCTGATATTACTGGCTGGAAATGCAGTTAGAAAGTAAATTGGACGCGCAAGTGACGGCAAATCAAGACTGATTATTTTCATAGCGGGCCGTAATTGTTTTATAATAAACACTAGTTTAACCAACGAGACCAACAGACTGCAATGCAGAGGGTCTCGGTTTCGAACCCACGTCGCACACCTCTGACTTTCGGAAGTTATATGACTTTTCGAAAATATATGCGTATTGATTGACAATTATCGCCTGCTCCGTGCTTCGGAGAGCACGTTAAGCCGTCGGTCCCGGCTGCCATGAACATCTATGGCAGTCGTTATTGGGAGAGTGTCGACACAAAAGATCCCACTGGGTCGAAGTGTCACCGGTCTGCACTGACTGGCCCCCACATATGATACATACATCTATATAAATACCACACAAGCTACTTCTAACTTCTTACGATGAGTGGGCTGTCAGTAGCCATAACTTGTTCAGAAAACAAAACAGTATAAAAAACTTTAACTAAGACATTATGAATTCAAACGCAAATTACCGAACTGAAGTTTATTTGCGTATTAAATTGTTGTACCCAATATTTCTTTGAGAAATAAAGATAAAAGCGTTTCAACTAAACTGACTGACTGGCCCCCACATAAGATACATATACAAAGGTCGAAGGATTTGTACTTGAGGTATGTAACCCTTCACTGTGCGCAATCGGAAATTATCGTACTCATTTAAAAATCCTTTAGTTACCAGCTTAAGTACTTTGTTGGGTTTATAATAACATTAATCCTGTTTAAAACTGTCCCACTGCTGGGCATCTCTTAGTATGAGAAGGGT
Source organism: Catocala fraxini (assembly GCA_930367265.1). Classification (NCBI taxonomy): domain Eukaryota; kingdom Metazoa; phylum Arthropoda; class Insecta; order Lepidoptera; family Erebidae; genus Catocala; species Catocala fraxini. The sequence continues at coordinate 19,723,841 of OV884045.1, forward strand.
TAGGTCATAGTTTTAGAGTACAATAATATAATAAATTTACTTATGCATAATGGCACGAGACACGAACCGTCACACAAAATGTCAAGGATAGACAAGCCTTAGTTATTTCGTTATATGTTATACATTATAAGGCTATTTTATCCAGAAGTACAACAAAGGCAATGTGACACCACGTTACGAACCACAGAAGTTGTGCATTAATCATAGGCGTGTCTGAAACCGAGGGGTCAGCCACTATTCAATATTTGTAGTTATAATGCGCTAGTAAAAAAAAATTGTCAAGTGATGTCTTGAAACACAGGTTTATCCTAGTTCAGGCAGGCTTAAACGTTACCTTTCGAACTTCATTTATTTTGTATACACTATAAATTAACATAGTTAAGAATTAATTTTAATTTAAGCTTAAATTATCTAAAACAGGTATGCTTTAATACTGTTGATGTAATTAGTGTGAGGATGTATCTTATTTTTTCTGTTAATAAATAAATATAAAAATATTTAAAGTATACTACTTTTTACGCCTGAGGTCGCGGATTCGATTCCCGCACAGAGCAAACATTTGTGACAACATGAATGTTCGTCTTGGTCTGGGTGTTTCTATGTATAATACGTATATATTTACAAAAAAAAAGTATACAGGTACCTATGTATTTTTATCCATTGTCTAGTACCCATAGTACAAGTTCTGCTTAGTTTGGGCTAGATAGTGTTGTGTGTTTGTGGTAGAATATTAATATTATTATTATTATAGTCAAGAAAAATATCATGAGGGTAGTAAAATATACAGAATGTCCGGTAATTAATGGATAACCTTGAAATGTCTTATAGTAGAACTAATGGGCGTTCAGTTAATTAATACGCCATCTGTGCAGTCAGACAAGTCATAAAGTCAAAATATTATTCAATATTTCGGACTAGCTTTTTCCGCGACATCGCTTGCGTAAAGTATGTTATCTAAATAACTAGATAACTTAAAAAAAATATAGCCTATGTTACTCGGTGATAATATTTATTTATTTATAAACACATCACACAATCTTTACAGGACAACCCAATGCGAATGTGAATTATAAAAAACACAAAAAATAAAGAATTTAAAAGAACAACAAAAAATTTATGCATGCATTTGTAACATAAAATAAAACTAAAATTCACATACCTACTTCAATATCACATAACTTACTCAATTACGAATACATTACGCATTATACACACATTACGCATTATACACACATTACGCATTATGTGTATGATACAACACATAAAGTAACTTTTGCGAGTTCACTCAAATTAGACGAAAATATATCAATTTTTGTGCTGACCTCGTTAATTACACGGATTGCGCGGGTAAGTGGCGTTTTTGCAAGTAAGTTTGTTCTGCTAGTAGGAGTGGACTCCGCCTCCTCCACACATACCGGTCTGGCACACAGAGGTTCAGGCGTCTCAGCATTGTCTGGTTACACACCTTAAGATTTTAATTAAATACATAGCCAGTGAAAATTCCCGACGCACTCTTAACTCATTGTACCCAACCATACCAAGCACAAACAATGAGGGGTACATTAACGGATAAAATGGATAAACACCGTATAATTTCATGTACAGGTGCCTGGTAAACTTATTCGGGACTCTTTCCAACATGGTGCTATACTTAGCTTCATGTGGAGGCCATATGATAGCATCATGTTCGAGATGGCTCCAACTAGCGCGTCGTGCAAAACTTTTGTATATCCAGTTATGTAATGGTGAAAGAGTTTTTAAAATCGGTTGAATAGTTTTAGACTAAAATCCTTACAGACTAACAAAAAAGCTAATTGCGGGGAGTCTCCCCGTGACCATGGCTGCTGAAAAGCAACCGAAACGTCGGGGAAAGTGTAAAAATAAATTAAATCTAAATAGTTTAATAATAATTTAATTAGCTTAAAAATTAGTAAAGTTTAATAGTAGTAGTAGTGTAACAATTTTCAAAATTTTGTAATAAAGTGTCAAATATACAACGCGATAAAATCCGTATATAGCAGTTTAATTTCAATGAATAATATTCGCGTAAATAGAAGACAATATTATAAAAAAGCTAATCTTTCCTCTTTATGATATTAGTATAGATGTGATTAAGTAACTTTTTTTTGGGTCTATAAAATATTATAATAAGACTGTAACACTCTATATGACTATACCTTTCTGTTCACGCTACATATGGAATTATGCATGAAGGCTTATAGTAACATTTCTTTCATTCTATGTCATGACTTAAAGTAATTCGTTCAAAAATCTCCGGTGACCTCTCATAAACTAAACATGCTAATACTTTTTACGTTTGTAAATCCAATCTAAATTCATGTTGCCACAAACACGTTAGGATAAATGGCAACTTGGGTTGGTATGTGCAAAATTTACGCGGTTGCACAGGGTCGGATTCTATGCACTAAAAGTAATGTTAACGTATTTTAGGTGTGACATTTTCAGGTACATACATACATACATAGATTCACGCCTGTTTCCCAGAGGGGTAGGCAGATACTACGGAATTCCATTTGCTACGATCCTGACACACTTCTCTGGCTTCATTCACTTTCATCACATTCCTCATACACGCCCGTCAGTTCAAGGTGCTCTTAACCTGGCCTTTGTCCAGAACGCCTCCGATCTGATCGAGAAACGTTCGCCTAGGTCTTGCTCTTGCGACTGTTCCATTCACACTAGCCTTATAAACTTTCTTAGTCAGTTTTTCCTCGTCCATTCTTTCTACATGCCCAAACCAACTTAACATACCCTTTTCTATTCTTGTCACTATATCCACTTTCATGCCGCATCTCACTCTAATCACACTATTCCTTATTCTATCTTTCAGAGTCACACCACATATATTTCTCAGCGCTCTAATTTCTACAGTATTTATTCTGCTCTCATGTTTCTTTTGTCATAACCAACTTTCGCTTCCATACATAAGTGTGGGCACTAATAGTCCTCTATGAACAGCTGTAAAACGTGCCTTTTCGGATACATTTCGACTGTTCATAAAAGCGCGTAGAGCTCCATTCACTTTGTTGCCAGCAATCGTTCGTTTAGCTTACAAATTACTAGTACCCATGCTTTACCCTACTAAATGCTTGTGTGAAGAGTGGTCTAACGTCGGTAGCTTAATAAGTGGCGATCGAACGTAACACTTTTCGATTGCAAATGTATACGTTCATTATCTTGTCTTGTTACGGGGGCCAGTTAGTGTAGACCGGCGACACTTCGACCCAGTGGGATCTTTGGTTATTTAATTTTATTATTGTTTTATACGTTCATTAGCATCTGCTGAGTTATTTCTGATATTGACATGGAGATATAATTAACAGTGCGGAATGTTGTTTAGTTTCTATTAATATACTGTTTTGTCGTAAAAAGAGTCTCTATACAACACAGTTATGCTTTTTGACTTTTTATATGCATAGTAAGCCTGCATACACACTTGGAGTATTAGTTGGGTGCTCTTGAGCCCATGTAAAAAGGTATTTAAGAAAAAGAATAGGGCAGTTAGGAATGTGAACCAAACTCTCTCGTCGCATTTTGCCTCTGGATTTCGTTTGATGAGTGAGTATTCACTAGACGAGAGACAGTAACAGTGTAAATAATCTGACGTCGCTTGTCTGTAAAATATCAGCATCGGTTTAGGGTCTAAACATGCAATATGGTGTATCAACCATACTACATCTGTAGACCCTTGCCTCTTAGTATATATTAAAGTGTCTAAAATATTCTTATGCGCGCTAAGCTAGCTACGATTTATACTTGAACACGCGTCCTCTTACGTATACTCATAAGGTCATCGGTATAAAATGACTGAGCCTGAAAGACTTAAAAATTTCTTGAAAACAATAATGAAATTCCATTTTGATTTGGGAAAATATCACTGGAATTCTGACAACCGAATTCTCGATGCTTGACCACCCACGTTACGGTTTCCATTCTCTCTTTTGACAGTGAGGCTTGACACAAGCAAAAACTTGAGGTTTCTCACAGGGTATTACTACCTATTGCAGATGTAAGACCGAGTTTTCCTTTGAAATAAACTTAGCTAAGATACCAGTGTTATTCTGGTCCTAAACATCTTTGATATTAGGTAGCATTATTTCGCTTGTGTATTTTTTGTCCTACTTAGATCTTGTATCTATTATGTTTTTATGTTATATTATTCTTATTGAGAATATAGGAAAGTATAGATGAAAGGATATATGAAAATGTGTATAAGAATAAATAGTTTATCTTGAGAAAGAATAATAGTGCTTTGAACGGAGGAACTCGTCCTTTCCATCGTCGGTCGTCGTTTTGCCTGGAAGCATCTGTGGTGCTTTTCTGGGAGAGAAAGAATAAAAGCAAAATCTTTGCTATTATGTTTGATAAGCAAGAGATCCGAAAGGCTCACATACCTATTTCTTCAATGCCATTCTTCTTCCTGTCTTTCCTTTTAGGTTGACAACGTGTAAGTGATACCCAAAGCATATAGCTATATATTGCAGCTAATGGTAGGCCTAGACTAAGATTACTTGCAATACATTAGTATAGTTAGTAATTGCTTACCACCAAGCTGACCTTATTTGACACATTCCTAGTATAAAAAAGAACGTTAACATAATCTCATGTATTCAGAGAGCGTCCGTCAAATCACATATTGTAGATAAAGCCTCATTGCGCCAAATTACGGTCCGAGGACATCATCGGATTTAATGTCGTTTATAAAATGACTGTGTCATTATTCCTTTGTTGTAAGATAACACTTATATTTGCAATAATATGGTCTCGTATTTGGAATGATGGATTCCAAGAGCTCTTTAATTAATCTGTTAGAAAATTTTTAGAAGCAACATGGATTTTAGAAATGACTCTATTGGATGGCAATTAGCTAGCCCTGTTATGTGAGACGTAGTTAGGGATTGTATGATTATATTCAGTAGCTAATCAACATTCATATAAGCACAAAAGCGCTATACTAATAATTGGATTTTTCCCGCGCCTTTGCTCGCGTAAAATGTAGGTTGGGTTAGGTTTAGGTTCGGGCACGCCACGATCGTGGCGGTAAGTCCCGTGTTTGAGGAGTGGCTGGAGAGGCGGCATGGCGCCCTCACCTTCCGGCTGACACAGGTAATAACTGGCCACGGTTGTTTTGGCCAGTTCCTGTGTCGTATACGCCGGCAAGAGACGCCCGGTTGTCACCACTGCGGCGACTGCCGCGACGTAGTTGAGGACACGGCGCTGCACACTTTGGCGGTTTGCCCCGCCTGGGCATCGCAGCGCCGTGAGTTGATCGCGGCAGTCGGGTTGGTTGCCCTCTCGCTCCCGGCCGTAGTTCAGTCTATGGTCCGGAGTGAGAGGTCGTGGAACGCCGTCGCCTCCTTCTGTGAGGAAGTAATTTCCATCAAGAAGGCGGCAGAGCGGGAGAGGGAGCGTTTAAACCCTCTCCCCAACCGCAGAGCTGGGCGCCGGAGGGCGCGGGACGACCTCCAGCCACCCTGAGGTTTGACCTGGGGGTGGCGGGCTTTGTGGGCCTGCCCGCCATCCGTTCAGCACCAGGTCTGAGAGGCGGCGTGCGTGTTCCCACGCGCGCCTCTGTGTCGAGTCCGTCTCCCCTCTAGGGGGGACAGTAGGGATATTATTGTGAGAAGTGCCTTTGGGTAGGTCTTTTGCGTAGTGGCCTGCCGTTTCATACGGCGGGCCGAAACCTCGGCGGGGTCGCGACCGCATGCGAAAGTGATTCGCGCGGCCCCGTCGATAGTGGTTTTGTCGAGGAACACCGTGGTAGGTTTAGTCGGTATTCCGGGAGGTACGTTATCATCTTTACCATCTTCTTTTACCCCGGCGAGTCCGACATAACCCCTCCGCCCGCCCCCGCGGAGGGGTATGCGTCATGCATTCCCCCACTAATAAAAAAAAAAAAAAAAAGGTTTAGGTTAGTAGCATTCGTTTTAGAGTTCGAAAAAACTCTTATACAACAGCTTTGTCCGTCCGTCCGTCCGTCTATTATACAACTTTCAACTCAAGAACGGTAAGAGCTAGAGACTCGCGGTCAACGGCATTCGACTCAACATAGTCGATATACCCCCGAAATTACTATGACCTTTGACCTCTGACCTCAAGGTCACGTGACCTTTGTATATTACTTGAACCATTTTTTCGAACTCTAAGATAAAATATTAAAACAAGTTAGAAACGGCAATAAATTGCCGTAACAATTCATTGCCGTTTCTCACTTGTTTAAATATTGATAGTATAATATCAGCCCTGTATACAGACTGCTAGGCCCGGGTCTCTTTTCAGTGTGTGAAGAGTTAAGCTACCACGCTGGCTCAATGCAAGTTGGTAAACTTTGATGGATTTTGTCTGCACGGACTGGCGTAGTAGTTTAACTTCGCCACTTCTACTACGTCGAATGCGTACGGTTCGGATCCCACGCGGGACAAACATTTGTGTGATCTACAAATGGTTGTTCCGAGTCTGGATTTTATTTGTGTCCGTTGCTAGAACGTTTGTAAAGCCCCCGCGATACAGGATTACACCTAGAGTGGGAGATGTCTTTTTAAAAGAAAAGAAAAGACTTCACATGTTTTCGGGTACATTACCGAGAACTCTCAGTCATGCAGGTTTCCTCAGGATGTTTGTATTTACTTTTAAAGCAATTTATTTATACTTGATTTCGAAAAGTCAGAGTTGCGTGCCTTTGTATCGAACTCAAGAATACAGCTGTTATTTTTTTTAAATCTTATTTACCATAAATACCGTAAACAAAATATCGGATGATAGTTATTATAACAATATTTTGGGTGCGTCTCATAACGTATAAACTCATTTGGTCTAATTTCATTTTATTATCGTTCATAAGATATAATCAACGTAAGATATACCAAATGTTGATATAATTTCTTTACATATAACATTTATTTATTCTAAAACTTAATTAGTATAACGTTGTTTGATATAACGTTTCAATCAATCAATCAATCAGCCCACCGCAGTCCACTGCTGGACATAGGCCTCTCCCATTTTACGCCACAACATCCGGTCTTCCGCCTTCCGCATCCAGTCTGATATAACGTTTATGTAATCGAAAATCATTTGGTCTAACGTTTAATATGTATATTGTTTATTTAATCGAAAATCATTAGGTCTAAGGCCGCTAAGGCGGGAGCTCCGCTCCGCTTCGCTCCCGCCTTAGCCTTCGTGGTTATTTTTTTTTAAGCCACCCAGAAATAGGAGCCCCGTGAAGTGGGGCTCCGTCGACCTATCTTAGCGCAGGTGGTAATCATAAGTAGGCGTTTTCATCATATTAGACCAAATAAGTTTTATATCTTTTGAGTGGTATGTCAAACGATTTTATATTTAATGTATGTTATGTCAAACGATGTTATATTTAATGTATGTTATGCTTATAAAAATTAGTTATTTTAAAATTATATCAATCGTTTATTATATTAACTAATCGCAATCGTTTATTATATTAATAATAAATTTATAGGTTCCGTTGTTATATGTCGTTAATATTAGAGATTTTGTTGTTATATCATCTATTACTTACCCCAATATTTTACACCACGTTCTATAACAGTTTTTGTTCCCAAATTGACGAAAAAATTACGTCTACCTACTAAATATTCGTCTGGAGTATGCCAATGTTTTATATAAATATAAAAAAGTTTTCGATTATCGAATACGAATATTTTGAAAAGAAAGCCACAGAGCCGAATTCAAATAGTTTTTATACACGCAATGTCTGATATATCGAAGGGTTTTATTTAAAAAAATATGTTGTTTGTTTTTTTGAGGGGTGAATGTGGCGGAGTGGGCTATGTTAAGCATTAATATGACGCAAACCTCATCTGCAAATATATTACTGGAATCTTTTTGTGCTTGTTATTATAAATCTAGAAAAGCGAGATATGCATAATTAAAATTGTTTTCAGATACTTTTCAAACGTATGTCTGTAATTTGAATATTAAAAAGTTATGTCAAGTGTTTTCTATATACATACACAAATTCACGCCTATTTTCTGGAGGGATATGCAGAGGATTTCCACTTACTATGATTCTGGGTTATCTGTCTTGAGTCATTTAGACGCATTGCGTTCTTTATCGCGCTTATTACTGTTGTTTACTTCAACCTTGCTCTTGGCCTAAATATTTCTGATCTGGTCAGAGAAAGAGAGACAGAGAGAGGAAGTGGCAGGGAGAGAGAGAAAAAGAGAGTCTTTCCCTTTCCAACCATGCCATTTATATTAAAATTTACTACATATTCCAAGTAATTTTATATCAAACAAACTCTCAAAGGCAGTTTCCACACACTATAAAACGTGATGCAGCACATTCAAAACAATTCTGCACGGCGACATTTACAGTACATATATTTGACTTTTCTATAAATTGTCTTATTGCTGTGCACAAGGTTCGTATTGAAAACAAAAGGCTTACGACATTTTCCATCTTATTGGAGAAATGCGCCTTAGTAAACTTTTTATTTCTGCAACCAAGATAGCATAAAAACTTACATGCTCATTAAAAGTAAATTATCAGCCTACAGACCCTATCAACCATATTTTATCAGCCTTTAAAAAAGACCGATGTGTTGTTAATGCAAGGCTAGATATACTCGTTTTATTGCTGACAACGCACAGCACCCTGGCAAGGAGCCTGGTAACCTTCCGTAAGCTGAAGATAATTTTACAACAGGCTTTGCGCTAAATACCGAATTTAAGGCGATCACGAATACAAAAATGTTCAAGAAATGTCTCTATATTTCTAAATATCATTAAAATTACTCTAGCGGTTAGCCATAAAAACTTAAAAACCAGGCAAAAGTACTTTTCCATTTATAATATGAGAATATAATATTTTCCTTAAGTTCTTGCTTAAAGCTTCAATCATCGAACGATTGTTCTGCTTTTTAGGAAATATCAAAAAGAAGTTGTACAAACGCTAATAAGCTGCTTTATTGAGTTAAATTTGTAGTGGCTTTGCAATATAAATTCAGAATTTGTTATAGAAGTTTTGTTTGCAAATATAAGCGAGTTATTATTAGAAATGATAAAAATAAAATTTCAATATTAAATAGCATTCACTATTTTTTAATATAACTTAAATGGCAGACAAGCATATAGCTCGCCTTAAAGCAAGTGATTCTCGCGGCTTACGAACAATTACAATGTATATGTCTGTATCTTATGTGGGGGCCAGTCAGTGCAGACCGGCGACACTTCGACCCAGTGGGATCTTTTGTGTCGACACTCTCCCAATAACGACTGCCATAGATGTTCATGGTAGCCGGGACCGACGGCTTAACGTGCTCTCCGAGGCACGGAGCAGGCGATAATTGTCAATCAATACACACTAAATTTCGAAAAGTCATATAACTTCCGAAAGTCAGAGGTGCGCGACGTGGGTTCGAACCCGAGACCCTCTGCATTGCAGTCTGTTGGTCTCCCCACTGAGCTATCGCTGCTCATATTTTTTAATATAACTTAAATGGCAAACAAGCATATAGCTCGCCTTAAAGCAAGTGATTCTCGCGGCTTACAAACAATTACAATGTAAGACTACGTTCGTTATAGCAAATATCGTAATGCCTTTCTTCAAAAATCTTATGCTATCGTCCCTTGGTAGAACTAGGGTAAGTTGTTTTATCATACGATTTTTGCAGATTGTCCAAATGTATTGTGAAAGGCATGCCTTACTATAAGATGAATATCAAAATATATAAGTTTTATATTTTTCATTAACGTTTGGATTACAATTAGGTATTTTTGATCACCACCTCATCTAAAATTAATGCTTGTGTTACGAGACGGTTCATGGTATTGCAAAAAGTGAGGGATCGAAATCACGAAGTCTTATTTGCAGGGTCTCAACTTTAAGCATTGGGATACCGCTGGTAAATTTAACAAAATCCCAGAATTACAAAGTCCAACTTACGATCGACATTACGGCATTACTAAAATTACACTTATTTCATACATACATAGATTCACGCCTGTTTCCCAGAGGGGTAGGCAGAGACTACGGATTTCCATTTGCTACAATCCTGACACACTTCTCTGGCTTCATTCACTTTCATCACATTCCTCATACGCGCCCGTTGGTTCAAGGTGCTCTTAACCTGGCCTTTGTCAAGAACGCCTCCGATCTGATCAAGAAACGTTCGCCTAGGTCTTCCTCTTGCGACTGTTCCATTCACACTAGCCTTATAAACTTTCTTAGTCAGTCTTACATCGTCTATTCTTTCTACATGCCCAAACCAGCTTAACATACCCTTTTTTATTCTTGTCACTATATCCACTTTCATGCCGCATCTATCTGTAATCACACTATTCCTTATTCTATCTTTCAGAGCCACACCACATATATTTCTCAGCGCTCTCATTTCTGCAGCATTTATTTTGCTCTCATGCTTCTTTTGCCATACCCAACTTTCACTTCCATACATAAGTGTGGGCACTAATAGTCCTCTATGAACAGCTAAATGTGCCTTTTCGCAAACATTTCGACTGTTCATAAAAGCGCGTAAAGCTCCATTCACTTTCACTTGCACTTACAACTAAAACATCACCTGACATAATATTATTTAAAAAGCAATAATTATTTCAAAAATATGACATTTATTTACATCTTGTACCAAAATAGTTTGTTCCCCATCCGACCCTGTGTACATATGGTGTGACCCTGCGTAATAAATCGGTGTGCGAGCGTCACGCGAGGTCAATTTTTCACCTCGTAAAACGAACTAACCTAACCTAGTATTGGAGTATGTAGGGATGTATACGGGGTTTGATTTAGATCAATATTGTGACCGCACTTAGGCCCCACCTTGGCTTGACGTCGCGATAGTAATATAGCAAAACAATTTATGAAATGAAGGGCACACCAAAGTGCGTTCATTTTATTAGGCGATAGCAGCAATGAACTAGTAAGCTCTACGATAAACTAAAAAGGGACGTTCTTAAGTGTTATTTTGGGCCTTAATTAATTAATGATTTTTGATTTGATTTGATATGAATACTAGGCCATCAAGGCTTAACCAGTTCCAAATTTGAACTGAGCTGGCGTGTTATGAATTAAACGATTGGCAGAAGTATTTCAGTTCAAGTTTAAACTGAGCTATCGCGTTATTTATTGTTATATTGTCATGAGTAGTTGTATGGCGTTTAATTAAGACTGCGCTGAGCGTAAGACAGATAATGACAGAACTCGTACGCCGTATATTTGAAGTGCTTTTTTTGATAAATATGTACCTTTATTGTCAACCAATAACTTAAATATTTGGGACGGATAAATTGTAATATAATTATTTATGTTTCGTTTAAGCTGTAAAATAGGATAGATTTCTACTGTTATAATCAAAAAATCACATAACACGAGCTTACGTTTTTGCATTTTTCGTACAAATTTACGTAATTTTGTAGGCGAAAATATTAATTATTTTAAGTTTTTTACTCGAAGTAATTGTAAACACATTCATTGTTATGGTAAATGTGTATTTTATATTTGTATTAAACAAAAAGTGTTGATTTTATTCACTTTCGCTCGGCGCAGACTTACTTTTTTAACGAAATTTGGAATGAATTTGAATGACAGAGTTTTTTTTGGCAATTATTACATAAACTGGCTTGTCTTTGAATGTACTATGCTCTCAAAAAACCTAGCGTAAGAATAGTAGCACTGGTTTAACGTTTCGCGATTAGTAAGACTTGCGGAGGTTGCCACATTTCCGACTATTTGATTACCTTTCATTTTATCTCATCTTTATAACGTTTACTTTGAGTCAGCGACGCATGATAGAATTACGAGCGACAATACAAAAGTTGTCTAAAAAAAATTGTCGTTGACGTATACAAAATATTTATATGCAGAAAAAAATCTATGAATATATGTAGGTATGTAGCACGCACAGCGCTAGGTCTATTTACAGACACACACGCTATGTTATTCCACCTGAAAAATTCGTGGCAGGATCTTGTTTGTCATCGATCAGCAAAAGCTTGGGTGCCCTAGATAAAATTCACAGGTGTCCTACCAAATAAAAACCTTACCTCAGGTTAATATAGTTATTTGAGCTTACAACAAAAACAATAAACTTTTCTTTCGATCTCAATGTCCTACAAAATTATTGCACCGCAATATACCTTAATATATAAATGGAAATGTCTAAAAAACAAAACCAGCCATCTAAACTGTCTAAAAAGGTTTACCTACATCAGAAGGGAAGGTTAAAATCTGATTTAGGTACCCTATGGCTCAGCAATATCATTGTCTTGTAATGGAAATGTTATACAATTTAGTGGTTTATTCCTTATAGCTGCAGCGATAGCTCAGTGGGGAGACCAACAGACTGCAATGCAGAGGGTCTCGGGTTCGAACCCACGTCGCGTACTACTGATTTTCGTAAGTTATATGACTTTTCGAAATTATGTGCGTATTGATTGACAATTATCGCCTGCTCCCTGCCTCGGAGAGCACGTTAAGCTGTCGGTCCCGGCTGCCATGAACACCTATCGCAGTCGTTATTGGGAGAGTGTCGACACAAAAGATCCCACTGGGTCGAAGTGTCGCCGGTCTGCACTGACTGGTCCCCACATAAGATACATACATACATGGTATACTTATGTGTAGATTATAGAAAATAGAGTCCATATGGCGATGTTGTTTTCAGCTGACACGGAGCGATATGAATTCATAGTTATTACAAAAAACTTTACCTAGTGATAATCGTCAATACGCTGTGTGACTAAAGTTGTAGTCAGAGGTGTAGGTATTACATATATTATATATATATATATATATTATATCGTCTGCTATGTTTATGTACGTTCCATATAATAGAAAGTGAGTCTATATACACCACAGAAAGACGTCACAAGGTTATTCAGCCACGATTTACCAAATTGCGATGTTTCCCAAATATCACAAGTTTGGTAAATCGTGTATATGTATTATATCGCGCTGGGGAAAATTGGCTAAATTCAGAGCAAAGACAAAACTTGGCTCAAAGCCCTAGATAATTAAAGACTAGCATAAGTTATTGAATAGACTAGATAAAGCATTCAAATACCGATCACGATTAGGTGAAGACAAGACGAGCCAATTTTACGAAAATCTTTATTAGTTTATCTAACTACTTTTACACAAAATGATAATAATTTGCAACAGCAGATGGCGTTGTACTCAATGCCATACTATCCCACATAAACATTATGAAGGCCTTAATCGCGCTAACGAAATTTGTTCAGTGAGTTACAAGTTCTTGTCATCAAACGGGACGCGGTTCATCATCACGTGTAGCGACTATTGGGAGTATTCCCTCTTTATGTTGGAAGAACATCATACCCCGGTCCGTCATACTTAGTATTTTGCCTATGCGGTAATATCGTATCGTCAAATATTAAATATTATGAACACTTTAATCGCGCTAACGAAATTAGTTCCGCGAGTTAAATATACAGCTCCTGTCATCAAACGGGATGCGGCTCGCCATCACGTTTAGCTAGGCTAAAGTAGCTCTTTGTGCTGGAGGAACATCATACCCCATTCCGTCGCACTTCATATATTGCCTATACGTTAATATCGTACCGCTATCGTGTCGTAGAATATTAAATACCGTATTTCGATCTATCTAATCATTTCGGCCAATAGATAAGTAGAATCGTTCATTCTTATGTCGATACGGATCAATCCAATCCAAATAGTCAGTTTCTCTATCATCATTCCTGGAAAAATGATTACCAATCATATTTTTTCCGATCGCAGCGATTCAGGTCGTATCACAGAACCCGGATAATCAGATTTTTTTGGATATAGTTGCCGGACAATTTCCGTAAATGTTGGTTTGATCGTGGCAGGTTGAACTATTTACTGTAATATGTATAATAAAAAGTAGAATTTGCTATATGTGATGTGTATGTGCAGTAATACATCGTATATCAATAAAATATTGTGAAAGTTTAAGCTTGTATAGTGGTCTTTACGAATTAAGAATATTATTATAATTATTATAAGCCTAATTGGCGTCCCACTGCTGGGCAAAGGCCTCCCCTTCTGACTTCCATCTATTTCGATCGCTTGTTATGTATTGCCAATCCCTTTTAAAAGCATCGAGCTCGTCTCGCCATCTCCTCCTGGGCCGGCCCCGTTGTCGCTTCCCGTTACTAAAGAGAAAAGAATAGCATATAGAATAACTTAATAAATTTTGTGAAATGGACAATGTTGTGTGTACATTTCTGATCAGATAGATAAGATGATTGAAATTGAGTAGGTACATGGCAAAACTGATGATATATCCGATTTTGTCCGGCAATATCCGAGTTATAAAATTGAGAAGTTGTATTACTAATTATAACACGTAAACATAATAAACAGCGCTTAAAATTGTGTATCTTCAGCGAAATCTCCCTGGTACAAAATATTATTACATAAAAAAAAGAAATTGAGACCATGCCTATATTGGACAAAGGCCAGGTTAAGAGCACCTTGAACCGACGGGCGTGTATGAGGAATGTGATGAAAGTGAATGAAGCAGAGAAGTGTGTCAGGATCGTAGCAAATAGAAATCCGTAGTCTCTGCCTACCCCTCTGGGAAATAGGCGTGAATCTGTGTATGTATGTATATTTTACACAATACTTGCTATATACATATGTACATATATGTGTATGTGTTTGGATACATGTCTATATTCTCCTAAAATTATAATATCGATTTTGCAGCGACTTTGCTCGTGTAGATTTTGTCAATAAATTTATATCCCTCGTGAAGAATATTGTATTCTCTTCCTGGATGATAGGTACTCTATGACCAATTCTGTACACCTAACAATTTGTATGTAAGGCGTGAAAACGTAACAAATAAAATATCATTCACATTTATAATATGTATTAGGATATTAAAAAGGGAAATCTGTTGAACGGATTGGGATAAATCTTGACACACAAGCAGACATTGGCCTGGTTTAACACATATAGGCCTTTCTATCCCGATAATACGTTCCCGTGGAACAATAGTTCATAAACATTATTTAAAACAGCTACAACAGAGAAGCATGAAACTGTAAGCGGTTAAATAAAGTCCTACTGCATTAAGTTATAGGCAATGGTACTTCAATATTTGCTGTTGACTTTGGATTAATAGATTTTTACCGACAATTTTTCAAAACATTCCTATCAGAAATCGCATTTGTTCCTTTACAATGCGCATTATATTTAAAATCGTCAAGAATTGAGATTAAAAATGCCATTGTATTCAGAACGATTTACGAAAAAACTTTTAACATTTAATTTGTTTGATTTTAATAATCTTACCACCGCAACGTATATTTCTTTGAAAATAAAATCTTACTCGTACAGACGTTCGTCAGAAAACATTAAATAAAGCAATCTGAAACACGCTGAAAGTTTTATTTTCTCGTGCAATCGCTAGAAACCTGAGTATGGTTTGCTTTGAAAACTACGGTACACCACCCGTCTTCCGTCTTTCAGCTAAACATTAAATTAAACCGCAACTTCATATTAAATCTCGACTTAATTGAGGCTAATGCCTGGCTCTCATTTACTCCATAACAAAAGAAATAAACCACAAGAGAATCCAACAATTATAAGGATAAATAAACAATTTAATAAAACAATAAAATTTAATAAATATAGCAAGTGGTAAATTATAACCATTGATGTTTTTAAGCTTGTAAGTTTTCCTTGCGTTGCGATCTACTTTGTTTATAACTGACTTCAAAAAAAGGAGGACATTCTCAATTCGACGGTATTCTTTTATGTGTATAACCTTAGAACTATTTTCTAAGTGAACCGATTTTCAAGTTGGGTTTTGCGTACATTAGCATATTGTAATGATACAATGTTATAATTATTTTTATCAATACTGCATTAATATCAATTTACAGACTTATTTTTCTGAGAAATACAAGTCCAATAAACAATATTTCATAATTCACCTTCATGCTCACATCGCATGAAAACGAACACTATACTTTTTAAAAATGACATTGACTTTGACCTAGTTATGTCGTATTCAGAATGACCTCAGCGTCTTTTAAATATAACATGCTTTCGGCTACTAAACAATATTGTAAAATATTAAGAGCCATAAAAATGTTAACGTTAGGAGTTAATAAGTGAATTTTATTATTAATTTCGTTTTAGAATGTAGTGTTGCGTCAGCACATTCTACACCCTTGGGATTCCCACAAGATTTTATTTCGAGCAACATTGCTTTGAAAAATAATAAAATATTCAAGCAATACAGACCTGTTGCCTATAGCTTCACCAAGTAAGAGTTTGAACGTTACTTTAGGGCTCACCAGCAAATTAAATAATATATTTTATATGATACATCCGTGCGCAGCTTTGGTAAATGCAATTGTTGTGCATGAGGTTTCGGGTTCAATTCTGTAAGACAGAGTTATTATCTTTAATATTTTTAATCTACCATGAAGTCATTTCCACATAGCACTATGAATCTGAATTTTGACATCATATTGTTTGTTTACACTGGCAGCGATAGCTCAGTGGGGAGACCAACAGACTGCAATGCAAAGGGTCTCGGGTTCGAACCCACGTCGCGCACCTCTGGCTTTCGGAAGTTATATGACTTTTCGAAATTATGTGCGTATTGATTGACAATTATCGCCTGCTCCGTGCCTCGGAGAGCACGTTAAGCCATTGGTCCCGGCTGCCATGAACATCTATGGCAGTCGTTATTGGGAAAGTCAGTACCCTCTAATATCCTGACACTGGTCTAGCCTTAGGGTATCGTTAGCCTTCGGGTTGCGGAGGTCAGGTGGCAGCCGCTCCGTGTAAAAACTGATATCCAGTCAAATCCGGTTAGACCAGAAAAGCCGACCCCAAGTGACTTGGGAATAATAAAGGCTAAGAGAGAAGAGAGAAGATTGTTTGTTTACACTGAGGGGGGCCTGGTAATCTGTATGACAGGGAAACCTAGTTCAGATACCAGTCTCCCACAAAAGAATCTGTTTTTCTACTAATTGTACATTTGCAATTTTATGCATAAGATACCTATGTGGAAGAAAATAAATAATTTTTATTATTTTTTATTATTATTATTATTCTCTTTACTACTTTTTTTTCTAATAATTACATTTTTAAATTTAAATATAAAAACTATACATATTTAAAAGTATAAAAACTGAAATGACCCACCGACATCGGGAACAGGGTCCAAGCTGCCGGTGGTTAGGGCCCCAGAGAGAGGAATCTCCTCACAATACGCACCGTGTCGAGTAGTACTGCCTTTTGCATCAAGGACAACAATAATAATATTATTATTATTATTGTATTGGTATTACGAAATTCTCAAAAACCGCACGTAGTTTGGCACTGTTTTCATTAGATGGCTATAAGCACGCCACCTATCACAACTACTACATGGAACCTCTTTTATATCAAGCTCTATCAAGACTTAGCAATACTCGGTACTTGGAATAATACGCATAGAAGTGATTTGGCAGATGGCAAACGACGTGAATACAGTCGCATATTTAAAATCCACCATTTTTTTTTAAAAGCAGGCTTTGTCTTCGTGGAAAAGTCTTTTTAAAAAAGAAATAAATACATGTACAATGCACACGCACATCTCGTTGCACGCCAACCCGATATCCACATACATGTTGCTCGCTAATTGTTGGCGATGGAACGAGTACCATGTTAATGGTAATTATAAGAATAATCTATTATTAGTATTTCGTAATAAATCGTACCATGACACGGAATAATTGCTGTTTTGGGAAACACAATGTTTTAAAATAACTGTTTATGAACAGAAATTATGTACAGCTTAACCTACGAATTAGGAAATAAATAAAATAGAAAACTTACTCAGTCACTTGAAAAGATACGATAGCTTATTTAGAACGAAGGAAAGAGTCAAGCAAGAAGAATTTACATGAAACTATTTACTGTAGGTATGAACGAATCGGCTCGCCCGAGAAAGTACAGGCAAGCGTCAAAAAATAATAACATTGCTTGGTTCTATTTTTAGCGCAATAAGTAAAAAGTTCCTCTGGCTTTTACACCTATATCTCGTTCTGCCATAATACCTATTACGAAATATATTAAGCATCTTAGAACAATGCATAGCTTATTTACCAAATCAATCACACGGTTTGTAGAGGTCGGTTGGAGAAGTTTATTATTCGTGGTTGTCTTTTTCCCTTGTATATAATTTCCAATGTTATAAAACACCTGTGTTGTAATACTCTGTGCATTGACATGATATTCTGTTATAAAACTTATTTTGATTGTCACCTATTCAGAAACCATACACATTGTCATCGTTCTATAAAAATACTCTAATTATAACCACCGACACTGACGTTAATTTGTAGTGAAGTTTAACAGAATTGCATCACTGCATTTTAGTGTACCGAGTTGGTGCTATTCGCATGCCGTTAACAATGTTCCTTTGTGTTACATGTGGTATTCTCTTTGAGGAATATCTTAATACCTGTGTGATACTTAGATGTTAGATAATTGTTTCAAAGGAAATGAGATAAGGTTTCATCTAATGTCGATGTAGACTGATAGTACTAACATTTGACATTGCATATCTGATGCCAATGTATATTGATATGCAATACACGTGATTGAATGTGTGATGTGGCTGTGTCGTGGGGATTGTTTGTGGTCATCATATGATTGCATTTATTTTTCTGTATAAATGTGACATCTTAAGGCGTTAAAATGTCTTAATTACGCGAATGTTTTACATTAAATTAAAAACTGCTTTTATCGCGTTGTTTATTTTATTAAGAAACTAATTATTACATAAGCTTGGTAGTTTCAAAATTATGTACCTAATAATAGCGTGGTAAAATTAAAATATGCGATAAAATCGATTAATTTCCATCTCAAAATGTTATGATTCTTTTGTAAAAAATTTTAGATGTAATTAGCTAATATATGAGATCTTGAAATATAGTTTGTAAGACGTCCATCAATGATAAATTAGCGTGAAACGATGAATTTGTAATCTATATATATAAAACTCTTCCGTTACTGAGTGACTGACAGACAACGCACAGCCGAAACTACTGAACGCAAGAAGCTGAAATTTGGCATGTACGTTCCTTGGAGAGTGTAGGGCAGCACTAAGAGAGGATTTTTGGAAATTCCAGCCTGAAGGGGGTGAAAGGGGTGAAATCCGATATTCACACGGGAACGGGACTTACGCGGGTGAAACCGCGGGAAAACTACTAGTTTACTTATATATGTATTACGTAGTGATAATGCATTAATTTAAGTACAGACATTGCCAATATGCCGAATCTGGTCGGCTGGATCTACACATGAAACAATTATTTTATGATCTACTAATGCTTGTTTTTTTTTTAATTCAACATAGTTGCCTAGCATCCGTACGGCTCACCTGATGGTAAGTGGTCACCGTAGCCTATGGACGCCTACAACACCAGAGGCATCACTTGCGCGTTGCTGACCCTTTAGGAAAGGAAGTGGGAAGAAGAAGGATCGGGAATAGGGGAAAGGGGGTGATTGGGCCTCCGGCACTCTCACTCACCAAATGTAACACAACAGTAGGAATACTGGTATTTCAAGTCGATATTCTGTAAGAGGGTAGTCCTTCCCCGGTCGAGCCGGCCAATCCATGCTGAAATCATTGTCTTAAATTAAGTACAGACATTGCCAATATGCTGAATCTAGTCGGCTGGATCTACTCATGAAACAATTTTTTTATAATCTACTAATACGTGTTTTGTTCCTAGATGTTCCTTGTGTCCGATAAAAATTATCCAATTTTCAATCCTCAAAGTAATGTTTCTGGGAGTTCCTTGTGTGCGTTAAAAATCATTGACTATTTAGCCACAGCTATTTTTAAAGTATTTATAGTACCTATTCATTATACTGTATGAACCTAATAATGTAAATGCGGTAACTCTATCAGATGGGTTCGTTTTCACGATTTTACACATAAATCAATTATATGATATAGATTATTATGTATATCAATAGATCATGACTTAAGATGGATTAAACTTATCCAAAATATACGTGCATATATTTATACAGCTTCTTCTTCTCTCTTAGCCCTTATTATTCCCAATTTACAATCCACTTGAGGTCAGCTTTTCTAGTATAACCGGCATTGACTGGATATCAGTTTTTACACGGAGCGGCTGCCACCTGACCTCCGCAACCCGAAGGCTAACGATACCCTAAGGCTAGACCAGTGTCAGGATATTAGAGGGTACTGACTTTCCCAATAACGACTGCCATAGATGTTCATGGCAGCCGGGACCGACGGCTTAACGTGCTCTCCGAGGCACGGAGCAGGCGATATTTGTCAATCAATACGCACATAATTTCGAAAAGTCATATAATTTCTGAAAGTCATAGGTGCGCGACGTGGGTTTGAACCCGAGACCCTCTGCATTGCAGTCTGTTAGGCTCCCCACTGAGCTATCACTGCTCTTTATATATTTATCATCTATTTATACATCTAATTATGTTAAAGTCTAATTTTCTTTTTTGTAGAGCAATCTAATAAAGTGGTCTACTTAATTTCTCATAAAAGTCTATTCACACATAATACACAGAGAGCGCATTCGGTAACGAAACATTTTAACCCGAAGTTTTCCCCAGAAAATAACCGCACAGTTTTAAAACCACTACAGCATATATTTGATGGAGATAAAGTTGTGGCCTCCAAACTTTAGGGTCAAAATAGGGAAATTCTGGTTCGCACGACCGATTCGTAGACCCAAACGACTTTTAGAGATTTTAAGTCTGTTAAACCTTGTTTGGGGATAGATTTCCCAGTTCCCAGGTAAAACGGATTTCAGTTTTATTATCTTTTATGTAAATTTTCGGGATTTTTTGGTAGATTAGAAGTCGTTCAAAGGTATAAGTATGTTAACGGTTGGGTATAGAGATGGGGTATAATACTATAAGGATGAAAATTGTTTTGAATTTATGGAATTGGATTTTGTTTTTGACCATTGAGTAATCCTTTCTTACGGAATCTTTAGTCTGAACCATTTTTCTTTTTGTATCATTGTAATAATATGTTTAATTCGAAGAGATACAGTGGCCTAGTCATTTAGACTTGTAATGTATTTTATGGTAAAGAAGCCATCTTTAGGTAATTTTTTCCTGTAACATCGTTCACACCGTGGGAGAGCCACGCTTTGGCACGAATGGGCCGGCTCGACCGGAGTAATATCACGGCCTCACAGAAAACCGGCATGAAATAGCGCTTGCGTTGTGTGTCGTCGAATGAGTGAGGGTACCGGAGTCCCAACCTGCCCGCCCTCCCCTCCTGGTGTGAGTCATTTGTGACTCCTCTGGTGTTGCGGGTGTCCAAGGACGACGGTTATCGCTTTCCATCAGGCAATCCGTCTGCTCGTTTGCTAACTATACCATAAAAAAATAAAAAAGTAATATTACGGCATCCTTAGCATCCCATTTCTTTTTCTGGAGCAACAGTAATATTTCCACTTAAACCTAGAAAGTCACTCAAACTACTGAAGACATCTTTAGGCTAAGCTTTCTTTTTTTTACATTTTGCCATCTCATTTTATTCTCTGAGAGCTACAGTGTCATTTCCACTTACAACTGGGATGTCGGTAAGACTCAAGAAGACATCTTTAGAATAATCTTTCTTTTTACACCTAGACACCTTATTTAATATTCTGTAAAATACAATGTCATTTCCACGTCATTTTCACTTAAAGATGCTATGACACTTAAACCGAAGTAGCCGTCTTAAGAATAAATTTTCATTTTTTACATCATCTCATTTCAATTTGGGAGAGGAACGATGATATATCCATTTAAACCTGGAATGCAAGTTATTTTTTTATTTTTTTGTTCTACTACTGTGGCAAACAAACATACGGCCCACCTGATGGAAAGTGGTCACCGTAGCCTATGGACACATGCAACACCAGAGGCATCACTTACGCTTTGCCGACCCTTTAGGAAAAGAAGTGGGAAGGAGAAGGAGCGGGAAGGGGGAAAGACGGTGTTTGGGCCTCCGGTACTCTCACTTACCGAACGAAACACAATAGTAGGAATACATTCTTCTATTTCACGTCGATATTCTGTGAGAGGATAGTCCTTCCCTTGTCGAGCCGGCCCATTTTTGCTGAAATCATGAGTGTAAGCTGAAGTAGCCCGAGTGCGGTTAGTTAGTTAGTTGGACGCGTGTAATCCGCACTTAGCCCTACAATTAGGCCATTGTGCATAAGTAGCCGACGCGAAGTATTGTTCGGTTACTCATACCACCTCAGTTCCGTCCAGAAAGATAATAGAGGACCGATGTTGCGCAGTACCTCTTTCATCGTTTCTGGACTGTTTAGGAGTTTCACCCGTTGGTTGCTCACGCTTTTACAATGTAGGAGCACGTGAGCCGATGTCTCCTCGGTTTCCATGCAGCCTCTACATAAAGGACTGTCAGTGATGCCGATGTTGAACAGGTGTTTGTTAAGTGAGCAGTGGCCCGTTATTATACCCACTAGGTGGCGTAAGTTTTTCCTTGTGGAACGTAGCAGTCTGCGTGACAGATGTTTGTCTAAGGAGCCCGACTGCGGTATGTCTACCTTATAAAAGATAGCATGCTGACAGTCTTGTGTTGTGTTAATATTTGAATTTACGGTGAGTTTCACTTCATTCTTAGCAAATACGGTGACATATTACATCCACATTTCACCAGTGATATCACGAGACCAATGAAAAATTTATGTTTCTTGTGGGGTAGACAGTTGTAGCCTCTATAGCTCTAGCTCTTTATATATAAATATATATAAAGAAGAAAGATTTGATTTTTTTGTTTGTTGGTTTGTTTGTAAGGATATAACTCAAAAACTACTTAACCGATTTTAAAAATTATTTCGACATTAGAAAGCTATATCACCAAGTAGCATCGGCTATATATTTATATTTTAAGTATTAGTTCATTATCGCTTGTTTTAAGAGTTCTTCATAATATTCTCAAACATATGTGAAGTCTGCCAACCAGCACTAGGCGAACGTGGTGGCCTACGGCCTAACCCTGCTCACACTGGGAAGAGGCCCGTGCCCAGCAGTGGGACAGTTTAATACAGGGCTGATATTATTATTATTTGTTTCTCTTTCACGAGTATTTCCCGAATACGTTAGCAAAATACCCGACCCTTTGGGAGGCTTACACGAGACATGGGTCCAACGTGAAGAGGCCCTTTGAGAGTTTTAATCAAAGGCGGCATGGAACACCTACAGCTGCACCAGCCGCAGCAGGCGTAGGACTATTGCTACGTATGGATTCTAATATGTGGGCTATGGGTATGGGTGTTTGATGGACTGGTATATTGGTAACTATGGATGATAAAACGACGTCTGCTTTGAATACTCTAATAGCATCAATCGAATGGACAGACGGTGACTTGCCTACTCACTAGATAGCCTGCCTGAATAGCCACGATGGGCATACAAGCCAGCAGCAGAGGGGAACACGGGTGCGAGCGGCTAGGGTGTCGAGCGGTGCGGCGCCGGTTTCTCCATCACGGGTCTCGTGACAACGGAGACCCGAAACGGGTTTCCCCGTAGTTATGCCCTTGAAAATGACACTTCCACCCCCAAGCATGTAGCTCTAGCGGCCCTCCTTTCACCAGCCGACCGAGGCAAGCCAGAGTTGAGAGTCCTACGGGAACGGGCTCTTGAAGTTCCACCCCAGCCAACTAGTAACAACAAGCCAGGGACAAGGCCCTAACCGACTCTCTGAGGCATTCAGAAGCGCAGTGTCGCCACTCACATTCAGCTCACCACAAGCTGCCCTGCGGTTTGTGCGCTTTTATTTAACCTGGTGATACATTTTTTGTTTATATCACAAGGCAAAGGTGGTACTTTAAAAGATAGTGTACTGTGCCCACTGGTATCGCGTTAGTGTCATGAGGAGATAACGACTGTCCCAGAGGAGACATTATTATTATTATTATTATTATTATTATTATTATTGTTCTTAACATCACTTACTCAACCTACGTGAGCGAAGCCGCGGGAAAAAGCTAGTTTAATATAATATCACACCCATACCTCCAAAGGGATAGACAGAGGTGTTCTTCACCCATAAATCACCAGTTATGGTTTTTAGAGTCCGAAAAAACTCTTATACAACGACTCGATGGCGTAGTGGTTAGTGTAATCGACGGCCACGCCTGAGGTCGTGGGTTCGATTCCTGCACAAGTCAAACATTTGTGTGCATGAACATGGATGTTTGTCTTGGTCTGGGTGTTTCTATGTATAATATATATGCATTTACACAAAAAAAGTATATATGTATGTATGTTTATCCATTGTCTAGTACCCATAGTACAAGCTATGCTTGGGCTAGATGGTGTTGTGTGTATGTGATAGAATATTATATTATTTGTCCGTCCGTCCGTCTGTCTGTTATACAACTTTCAACTTAAGAACCGTAAGAGCTAGAGACTCGCGGTCAACGCCATTCGACTCAGCATAGTCGATATACACCCGAAATGACTATGACCATTGACCTCTGACCTCAAGGTCACGTGATAGCTTCTTTCAACTCAAGAGCCGTGAGAGCTACAGATTCGCGATCAACGCCATAGTCGATATAGCCCCGAAATTACTATGACATTTGACCTATGACCACTATGGTCACGTGATACCATTGTTTCGAACTCTAAGATTTACGGCAATTCATTTCCAATTCTCACTTGTTAATACCCGTATTGGAAATCGAGTCTATAGCCACATTACCAGATCCCATACTGCTGATAATCTCAAGACAGAAAAGCATAACCCGAGAATTGAACCTGTGGCCAAAAGCCCAATCGCAAGCCTTTAAGCATTATTGAATTTAGTAATTAAACTAAGTGAGATTGTTTAAGGGTTGAACCGCACTAGTTCGATAGGGTTGGATTGAAAACCGCAGCCTCGGGACCCAGTGTCGAGTTAATGTCATTCCAAGCTCAAATTGCGGACAGCTCTCGTTAATATAATCTTATCTAAAATATTTGTTTAATATAATTTATTTTAGCAATTTACACCGTCTTGTTCACGCGGCGGTGAGAAAGAAAAGAAAAAAGAAAGTAAGAAAATACATTTATTTTGACAGTAAAACACAACACATACTGCAGACAGCATAAACGTAGTATACAGTTAGACAGGAAAAAAAAGACAATGGGACACTAGGACAAAAGTAAATGACAATTTAAAATACAATAATATGATAAATATATGGCATCATCAATGAGGTAAAAAATCAAAAAATAACTGTTAGTTACATCAAGCGAACATAAAATAACTGAAAGCAAAAAAAAAAACAATTATAAAAATTAAAAAAAGTTAAACACAAATAGGAAATAAAAAACAAATATGGAAATCATTGTTTTATAATCTACTAATACGTGTTTTGTTCCTAGATGTTCCTTGTGTCCGATAAAAGTCATCAAATTTTCAATCCTCAAAGTAATGTTTCTGGGAGTTCCTTGTGTGCGATAAAAATCATTGACTTTTTTAGCCACAGCTCTTTTTTTAGCCCAAAGAATCAGCATTGCCATTCAACGTGGCAATGCTGCCAGTCTTCTGGGCACGTTACCAGTTGACAGCGATGCTGAAGAATTCTACGATGCCTAAACCATTTTTGTAAATATTTAGTATTATAATTATTTGTGTTTTTGTAATTATGTTAATTATGTTATCTTTTTTAGTACATTTGTAAATATAGGTTATTAGATTATTTTATTTTAAAATATGCAAATAAACAAATAAAAAATGAAAATATTAAACCCTTGGCTCGATCCATTTAGTAAGTATATAACCTAGCGTACGCAGTGTACGTCGCAGTGTCTGTCAAAAAAAGATGTTGCTCAGTCCGAAGCTGTATCCGTATAAGCGAAACAGCGCTGATTTTCAGCAACACCTTAGTGACCGATGTATATGTAGTGCGTTTGAGTGTGGAGCAAACAAGAAATTTCTGTACAGCGTTTTTTATAAGAATTCAAGAAATCTTATTGAAACATACACGGTTGTGAATGCGACTGCTGTACAAGAGGTTTCAAAACTGAACTGAACTGGTGAACAAACTTGTGAAAGAGTTCGTACCTTATAGGAAGTCTGGGGTACCGATTCAGAATTGTTTATAAAAATTGATAATTATAGCCCGAAGACCGTAGCAAATACTTTAAGAACAGGTTAAGAATACACTGAACCTCCAAGCAAGCATTAAAATTTTTATAAAAGTAAATGAAGCAAGTAGAAATCTGGTATCTTTGCTTACACACCCCTTCAGTAACACTACGGATTTTATTAGCTACAATCCTGATATACCGGTGTAAATCTTTATATGTAGATTTACCTTGATAGTTTATTATCTTTTTTCCACGACTGCGCTTGAGATCAGTACTATTGCTAGATGAAAGGTGCATGCATGGCTAGGCAAATTATGTTGTTAATTTAAAACGCAAAGTACAGTCAGAAAACAACATTAATATTTGATTACATTTGTTACCAGATAAAGGCCTCGCCTCTTATTATTGAAGAAATTGTAGATAATCAAGTTGGGAACATAATAAATGACCCAACAAAAGTGGCTAAACCTAATAAACTAATACAATAAACTGGCGAACAATGTCCAATAATGGAAAACACAGTTCAGCTAAATACAACTCGCCAATTATCAGTCTAGGCAATCTGTAATAACAATATGTATTGTACTCGAATTGTTATGCCCCAATTCTCTTGTAACCAAATAAACTGTTATTAATTAAACATTAGGTAGAGGTGAACTAAAAAGCATCACGAAATAGCTGGTTGAAATTTTCTAATAAATTAGGTGATTTGTTTTGATCACACACATACAGCAGCTCATATAAAAAAGAATCTAAACTAATATTATAAAGAGGAATTTTAATTTGTGTTTTTGTATGTATGTTTGTAATGTTTTCACACAAAAATTATTGGACCGATTTCAAAAATTCTTTCACCATTAGAAAGCTGCATCTTCACTGAGTGACATATGCTATATTAAATTTTCAAAAAAAATAGGGATCCTTAATAATAATGCAATAATATAACCCATGGTGTGAAAAAATTTGTCATAAAAAATCTGTCATCACGTGCGCTGCGGAAACTATTGATGATACAACAAAAAAATGTTCTACAGTATTATAGAACGTATCAATATCTACAAAAAAGTCCGCGACACCATATGTATTTTTTGAATATATAGCTAACTACACCTATATAGGTGTAGTTAGACTTATTAATTTCTTTAGTTGTAGTTTTATATATTAAAATTAGATAACAAATTAAAAGTAGGTATTGGGTAATAAATTAAAGTCCACGAGGACAAAGTCGCGGGCAACAGCTAGTATAAAATAAAATAAAATAATAATTTATTTATTACAGAAATGAAATTGTAGGTTAACATTGATTTAGGCTGTTAATGTTACAGGTATTCATTTATACACGTAGTTGACAATATGCGTAATCTACAATAAGTTATGGGTAGAATACTGTTCTTCTAGATTGGCTACTGAGTAGTCTGTGCTTAGGACATCTGATTGGCTATCTGAGTGTATTAATGCATCAACGTTCATATTACCTATTACTCTTTCGAGTACAAGTACATCTGATTGATCGTCAACTTAGACCAGCTTAACTAAACTGGCTTACCTCGAGGCGACTGACCCCTAAAGGACGTGTACGAACGAATTATATTGTTAATAAACGTTTGGCGATTGAATTAGTGGCCATGAGTTTCTGACCTGCCTCTTCTCTTGAAAGCTGTACTCCCCCTTCCTTCTCCCTTAGCCTTTATTATTCCCAAGTCACTTGGGGTCGGCTTTTCTGGTCTAATCGGATTTGAATGGATATCAGTTTTTACACGGAGCGGCTGCCACCTGACCTCCGCAACCCGAAGGCTAACGATACCCTAAGGCTAGACCAGTGTCAGGATATTAGAGGGTACTGACTTTCCCAATAACGACTGCCCTAGATGTTCATGGCAGCCGGGACCGACGGCTTAACTTGCTCTCCGAGGCACGGAGCAGGCGATAATTGTCAATCAATACGCACATAATTTCGAAAAGTCATATAACTTCCGAAAGTCAGAGGTGCGCGACGTGGGTTCGAACCCGAGACCCTCTGCATTGCAGTCTGTTGGTCTCCCCACTGAGCTATCGTTGCACTCCCCGAACAGGCTTTTTTCAATGCAAAATTTGTATTGCCTTTTATTTATTTTTATGATTATATTTTAATTAATTAATCAGTTAATTGACGTCTTCGAGAATTGTTTATACTTTTAGCAGTCTATGGAAATAAAGATATTAACTTTGACTTCGATAAAGAGGATAGCATATCTATATGTAGTCTGACGCTATTTGCCCAAAATGGCAGGCAGAAATATATGAAACCTAAATTTCATAATGTATGATTTTAAGTTGTACGCAATACAAGGCGAGCCTACTACTGTCTACCGTTTTTAGTGTCAGGCTCCGTACTGCTACTGAAAATGTCTTCACGTTGTTTGGCAATCAAACCCGAGACCTCAAGCATGACAGTCTCATTCAAATCAAATAAAAAACATTGTTATTCATGTAGGTCACAAAGTAACACTTATTAACGTCAAAGTTGCACTTATTAATGTGAATTTACATTTACGTGTTGCCATATTCAGCAAAGCCAGTGTATAGAACCAATGAGAAGAACTGGTAAGAAACTCACGGCCACTCTTTCTTTCATTGAATATCGCTGCAGCACCAAGACAGTCAGAGACAATATTATAAAGCAGGAATAAAATATAGTGAATACTGAACTGCCGTGACTGTACGACATTAACCGCTGCGGTGTTGTAAATAAAACTAGTGCAGCCGGGTGAAACGAGCTAGTTTCATGTGCTTTGTTTACGATGAATATTTTTTTGTAATATTTTCCTTTTTTCATGTTTTGCCTTTGATTTTCCACTTTTTTGCAGTCGCAGTTTAATGGATTCGTGGTGAAAATACCGTTATGGCTTTGCACAATGTTTTCGATGTATTTTTTTTCGTGTAATATTGTGCCTATAACAAAAAGTTGTTTGAAGTTTTACACATTCATGATATTGCTCAATTTACAGTGTACGGTTTGTAAAGTAGACTTTGAAGATGAGAAAACCATTGTGGCTTATTTTTTAATTTTCTTTTGTTTAATAGATCAATTTTTTTTAAGTCTGCCTGCCTTTTAAAGTCCCAAGCGGTCTAGACAATAAAATATTTTTGCCGGTAATGTATCGTTACATGATTTAACGTAAATATATTGGCAGAACTGCAGAATAATGTGTACATTTAGATGCAAATGAATGATGCAGTTTTTAGTAAATAATCCTATAGAAGAAGGAAAATATAGAGATTGACAAAGAAAGTATTAAGACTGCGCCGAGCATAAGACAGATAATGACAGAGCTCGTGCGCCGCATAGTCAAATCGGCGCACGGCCGCCATAGTAAAATTGTATGAAGAATTTGAAGTGCTTTTTACTTAAGTATTTGGGACGGACAAATTGTAATATTTATGTTTCGTTTAAGCTGTAAAATAAGATAGATTTCTACTGCTATATTCTAAAAATCACGTAACACGAGCTTACGTTTTTACATTTTTCGTGCAAATTTACGTAATTTTGTAGGCGAAAATATTCATTATTTTATATTTTTTACACGGAGTAATTGTAAACACATTCATTGTTATGGTAAATGTATATTTTATATTTGTATTAAACAAAAAGTGTTGATTTTATTCACTTAACTGTGACCTCCTGTTTTGGCACATTTCGCACGACGCAGTCTTAAAGGGTAACTGTGACCAGGAAAATTAAAAGGAGAATGTCTAAGAGAGCACTCTCTGACTAGATTTGACATATTCTAGAGGAATTTAGGTTAGCAGTACCCTAAATCGACAGCGTGCATAAAAGTGCAACGAGAGACAAAATGAAGCAAGAGAGAATCCAATGCCAGAAAGATCCTGGCATGTCTCTCTTGCTTCATCCAGATTCTACCTACATGTTCTAAAAACAGACGTAAGTTGGCATGTAAAAGCCAGTAATATATTCCACGGCTAGTTGTCGAACCTAAGATCACACACAGCCATTGGAAATAGTTACCTACTGTACAGGCAGCGCAGTTAACTCTGTTATACAAACGAAATTCGAAAATTTTCTATCTACTAAGAATTCTATAAGTTTTATGAAAAACAAGCTGAAACATTAACATATTTCTCCTTTTCAGTATCAAACTATCATAATTCATTAAACACGGGCGAACTATTCGAAAGTTTAAAAATTGTGAACGCGCTTAAGTAGCAAGTTTGCAACACTGAATTTTATTAAACCTTTAAAGTGTTGCCATCTAATAAAAATCTGTCGTATACAGAATGAACGATTATAAGTTTTCTATTGATTAATTTTTAAACGCTTTGATGTAAGTTAAGATATGCTATTCGTTTAGAACATAGAGTTTACGTGACTACTTAACTGAAGTTGAAGGGTTAGTATTATTTCTTTATGAGTTTATCGATCTTTACTTTGATGAATGGGTTCTTTGACTAATCTGACCTCTAGTTTTGTACTAAGGAAAAATAATTATGTTAAAGAAAATAAGACTGTCATATTTACGTTTTACCATGAATAATGTGTTTTATTTGTCATTGAGGAGTTCTATAGGTTAAATCCAAAGTCACTGCTTTGTGAATGCGTCTGTTGTACCAGAGATCTCCAGTTTAGGTACTTTTACTGTAGTCGGTAGACGGCAATAGGTTACATATTACGTAACCTATCTAGGTGGAATACATCGCTGCCTTCTCCTTTGGGATCATAGGCGTGAGACTATGAACATATACGAGTATATCTATCGAGATTTATAATATAAATAGAAAAAAAATAATATGTAAATTACGAAAAAAGGTGTATTTATATAAAACAGAATATATGTGTCGATGAGGTCAATAGTACGAGATGTCAATTGACAAACGAAGCGAAAGTGTGTGACGTTGACGCGATTCGACAGAGTCTAGTCTGACGTTTGTGCGAGTCCAAGGGTGGGAAGACGGTATATACAAAGTATATAAATAATAATTATATGTAAAGTCCGTCATATTTTATTTTTCTTTAACTTTATATATCGTTTCTTTTTTTAACTTTTGTGAGCTGATCTCTTTTTTTAATGTATGGTGATAATTTATACTAGAATTTAAGAGCATGTCTCGCCGTTAAACGTAACGTTTGGCGAGTATTATGTATAATGTTACCGAATTACCATTGTAATAAAAAAATAAAAAAATATCACAACGCGTGCGCAGTTTATCTATCTGTTGTGTAGTCTTGCTTACGGGTTGGGAGCCCTTTGCGCTCACTCACAGTCCGCGTAAAGTTGTAGAGGCCATCTGAGGCCAAAAACTAAAAGACACAAAAAAATTAAAAGTAAGTTTTGTCTCTTTCTCGATCGGAAGTCGCGCGTCGTGCGAACAACAAGCCAAGGACCTGTCTACGTTCCTTCCTTACTGAAAGTGTATAATTTGCAATAAACCTTTGAATAACTATTTCCACGAGTGTTTGTTTGCTACCCGTATCCCATAACTCGCCCATACGAGATATCCTGAGAGTTAGGAGAGGCTGGTAATCTGTCATACAGGTGTATCCTAGTACAGATACCAGTCTCTCACGCAGATTTCCACTATATAAGAAATGTTTATCTTAGCCTAAGTTATTTATTGTTTTTTATGTAATTTTCTGTGTGAGAGAGGAAATAAATGCTTTATTATTATTTATTATTATTATATCCTCTGAGGATTCTCATTCTGATCGACCTAACCTTCCGACATAAGTAACAATTTTCCTTAGTTAAAAAGCCAACATATATGTATATAAGATGAACTAAGCAGAATACTGTCAAACATTCTTTTTAATCGCCAATTCGTTGGCATGCCATATTGCGATGCATGCATGCATCGGGCAAGTTAAACTTGAAACGTTGAACTCATGTTTATATATATTTTATGACTAGTTTTATTTCGGAGAGAGGTATACAAGAAAATTGTACCCGTTTAATGCGGTGTCTGAAACCATATCGACAGAATGCTATGCATGTAATAAATATTACACGAATATACGATTACTATATAACGGGTCTTTCTCAAAGGAAATAAATACCTATTGAAATATTCATTAAACGTTCGCCTCGATCATCAATATGACGATTATCAGATCGGATGAATTTTATTGGTTTGTAAATTTCTAGGCGAAAATCTCTTTTTTTCATTGTTTAATGTTCGGTATTGTTTTTATGTTTTTGTACTTTATATTCAAACTAAATACTATTATGTTAATTAACATGAATAATGCATTCAAATAATTGCCTGAAGTATCTTTAGTATGTAAATATGAATTATTCGAATTTCATTCGAGTTATTCGATTTCTATCAATAATCATTCAGATTTGCTTAGTATCTCAGGAATGAAACGTAACCTAATCGATTAACGAGTAGCCTTTACATCAACAAATAGTACAGTGCCAGTTTGCTGCATTCAACTTTCATAAGCTACTGAATCACTGACTGTCTAAATATTTCCAGTACGGCCATAACCTACTGCATTCAGCCAGATACTGCACACCAATTTGGACGTAGGCTCGTATAAAACCTATATAGATGTTTTATAGACCTAAGCAGCTATAAATATAAAAGTATAAGCCCAAGGAATTTCGTCCCGAGGGGTTCCACTACAAAATAAAATAGAAATGCATTTCTCTCAGCGAAAATTGTCGAGTTGTTCACAATAAAACAAAGACTTATATCTTTTAAAGAACGTTAGAAAGAAATGAACTTATTTTCTATAAAATGCTCTTAAGTTATTATTTACTTTCATTCAATTTGTGCTCTGTAGTGGAACCATGTCTTGGTAAAGATCAATGAAACCAGAACGCTACTTAACTCTATTTCAGCTAGAAGACATAAAATGGTTGGCCATCTCTTACGACATGACACTTTTATTAAAGACATCATTGAGGGAAAGGTAGAAGGAAAGCGCGGAAGAGGAAGGCCAAGAATAAGTTACATTAGTCAGATCAGGGAAAAAATTGGTGTCATGTCGTACAGAGAAATGCAAGAAATTACACTAGACAGACAGATATAGAGAGTCAAGCTACACCGACAAGTCACTTAGACTTAACTAAGAAGAAGAAGTGGAACCATGCTTTTGTTTTATATGAAAAGTCTTCTATTGAAGTAGGTACTATCAGGCGTTCTGTCGACGCCATAAATTCACTGTTCGAGTGAGAAGTTATTAACAATCTATGGAAAATGGGGTGTATTTGATTTTTACGATGACTTATACGCAGCGACAAAAAAAAATTAAAACTGGAATAAGAAAAATACCAATTAAAAATAAAGAAGCATAAGCATGACTAATATTTGAAATTTGGTTATGAGAAAATGTGGCGTAAATGTAAATTAACTTAGGGAGTTAGCTAGATGCCTCCCGCTATCTACCACACGCGCCTACACTTAAATAGCAGTTACGTCATAAGTAAGTACGTGCGTCCTTTTTCTGTCATTTGAAAGATTTATATCGTATTTATTTACGTTTAAAATTTGGATAACGTAACTTGTTATTTAAATTATTAAAATAAATTATTATTCATATTCTTGACTTTGCAAGTTTATTCAACATTTTACTTGTTCCGAGTAAAGGGTCTCATTGGTTGAAGCAGTTTGCTTCTAGACCAAGAACAGACATACAAAAAATAATATCTTCAATGTCCTACGCAGGCGTAAAACGTTGAAGAAGAAGTACCCTAATAAGGCTGTATCTCACTATTGATTAAATATCGCTCATCATCTTTACGTGTTGTACCTGATTTATCGCGTAAGCCTCAAAACTCTTTATAATATAATAATGATTTATTTTCTCACCACAATACATATTTACATTACATTAAAATTAGGTGTTACATAAGTTTCATGTTGCATAAGTACTGTGGGAGACTGATGCCTAAACTAGACGGCAAGTCTGTATTTCAGGACACCAGGTCCCCACCCCTTGGACAATGTTACATTTCTAAGTAGAATTATGTACACATACACTTAATAAATGCGGTAGTTTAGGTTTTACATATAATTTGTTTATTCTAATGTTAGTATGGTTAGTTTTGGTGTGTGTTGTATGTGCGCGTGTAGGTGTGCTTGGGTGCGCATGCATGTGTGTGTGTGTGTGTGTGTGTATGTGTGTGTGTGTGTGTGTGTGTGTGTGTGTGTGTGTGTGTGTGTGTGTATGAGTGTGCGTGTGTGTGTGTGTGTGTGTGTTTGAGTTGTGTGTATATAGTGCTGGAATTAGACAAGTTACACCTGTACCGATAGTATGTTTTCCGTGTCCTCGTAGTTTAGGTCCTGTAGCCAACTGATTACCTTCATTTTACACTTGATTTTGGTGAGATGGTATACTGAAAGCGTCTTATTAATGTTATTGTAAAGACGGCCACCTAGGTGACAAAAGAATCGATTTGAGAACATTGTGCGTTGGTTATAATGTCGACTGACGGGGTTAAATCTTCTTTTATTACGCGACAGTTCCGGGTTAAAGCTTAATAGTCCATGCTGTTTTAGTACTGTTTGCAAAACAAACAGTTGGCGTACTGTCAGGACTCTGGCCTCTTTATATAAGAGTTCAGTTGGATATCGGAACGGTCGGCTATAAGATACTTTTAATATGGCTCTTTGCGTACGTTCGAGTTCTAAGACTGTGTATTTCGGAGCACCACCCCAAGACGTGATGCAGTATACTAGTAAAGACTGTACAAGAGCATAGTAGACTGATTTTCTCAAGCGTTCATCTGCTATATGTCGCAAGGTCTTAAAAACATATATTAATTTACGCAATCTATTACTGAGCGTACTAATATGCTCCTGAAATCTTAGCGTGTTATCTATGATTACACCTAGGTATTTTATATTATCTGTACGGTGAATGTGATTGCAAGTACATGAGTTCAAATTTATTTTGGAACATGAGTGGGCAACAATAGAGTAGACTGTCGGTGTAAGTGTGGTGTGTGAGTTATGTTTTAAAGAAAAGTGCATGAATTTGGTCTTGTCTGTGTTTAAAGTAAGATGGTTATCATGAAGCCACTCAGTCACAATGTTAAAACCCGACTGAGCACATGCGTATACTTCGGGCAACGAGTTTGCACTGAAAAGCAGAGCGGTGTCGTCTGCGAAGGTAATTATCTTGCCTTTCGGGAGGGTAAGCAAGCCTAGTTCATTAATATAAACGAGAAAAAGTGTGGGGCCCAGCACGCTGCCTTGCGGCACGCCGTAACTAACAGTGCACTCGTCGCTCATAGTGTCGCCGATTTTAACGCACTGGGTTCTTTGACTTAGATAGTTCTCAAAAAGTTTCAGTTGGACACCTCTTATTCCCATTTTTTCCATCTTGGCCATCAGGATGGGAACCGAAACCGTGTCAAATGCTTTAGCAAGATCAATGAAAATGCCCAGGACCTTGTGTCCGCCATCCAAGTTGGTAACAACATAATTAGTCAGATCATGAACAGCGTCAGATGTGGATTTACCAACCCTAAAGCCATATTGTGTGGGTGACAAAATGTTATTTTTTTCTAAGTAATCCACTAGCCTGCCGTTCATGATCCGTTCCAATATTTTGGATAGGGCCGGCAGCACTGCTATAGGCCTGTAGTTGGTGACACGATTTCTGTCCCCAGCCTTGAAGATGGGATGAATTATGGCCTTTTTAAAGACTTTTGGGAATTGACCAGTTGCAAGTGCGAGATTACAGATGTAAGTTAGGGGTGGTACAACTATGTCAATGAATCTTTTTAAAAAGTCACCTGTTATTCTGTCCCATCCTGCAGCGGAATTCTTTCGTAGGGACTTGATGAGTCTAGCAACTTCATTGTCGTCCGTAGGTAAGAGAACCATAGAGTGTGAAATAGTGTCGTTGGCACAAGAGTATGTATTGCGGGTTGAGTGATGAGTAATCTTCTCGGCAAGATTTTTACCAATTTCGGCGAAGAATTTGTTAACTAAGTTCAGTGACTGTAAAGGAGTAGCTGCGACATTTAAAAGTTCTAATGAGATGGTTTTATATTTAGTTCTGTTTGTTACTGTATTGATAGCTGACCACAGTTGTTTAGGATTACTACTGGCGTCACTTATTTGTTTTTTGTCAAACTCTTTTTTTGTATTTTTAAGTAGCTTATTACAATAGTTTCTGTATCTGGTAAAGGAGACTCGTAAAATATCATTGTTAGGTGACTGTTTCGATTTTTTATGTAAATTATCCCTATGCCGGATGCATCTGAGAAGGCCTGGGGTAATCCAAGGCTTTATGACTACTTTTCTGTTTGGCACCTTGACGGTTTTAGAGCAAGACTCGATCACTCGAGTAAGTATATTGACCATTAGTTCGGCTGCTACATGAGCATTCTGAGTGTGGTAGACCTGATCAAAATTGACTTGTTTCATTTCTGTATGCAGTCGTTCATGGTTAATACGAGTAACTGTGCCGCTTACACGCACTTTCGGCGTTTTTTTGGACAAGAAGAAGAGAACTGTTTCATGGTCGGTTAAGGCGGAGTGAGCTATCAAAGTCGAGGCAGGCATTTTAGTCTTTAAAATAAGGTGATCAAGGCAAGTTAGAAGTCGCGTAGGTAACGTATGTGCAGGCAATAGCCCATGCGAGGCCAGTAAGTTAAGGTAAGTGTATTTGGCCGAGTCAAGACAATGATCATGGATGTTAATATTTATGTCACCGGTTATTATTATATTTTGATACCTAGTATTGTTTGACAGGAATGTATCAAGTGAGTTGAGAAAATTTGTAACGTCTCTGTAACTCGGTGGGCGATATATTGCAAGAAGTATAGTGTTAGAGTCAATTTTCACCCACAGAGCATTAGCTTCCAGGATTGATGGTTCCTCAACAGATGCCTTAATGTTTTGATTGACGTAGACAACTACACCTTCGTTTTGTGTCATATTCATATCCGTTTTATATCTTGATTTAGAAAAATATCTAAGAAAACAAAACACATATGATAATATTCTCTCCACGCAAGAAACTGGGCCAAACACAAGAGAGCAAGTATGCCAAACATAAACAAAAACTTTTGCGCCATAGTAAATCGGTACAGTTTTTGTCCTTCCAATATCGTAGGTGCAACACTAAACTACTAAGCCAGGCTCAGGTGGCCATAAAATAAATTGAAATTTTGTGCAGGTGTCCGGCACGTAATTTTGTGGGACTTGTCTGAACTTTTACGGTCTCCTTTTGTGAATGCACTATAAATGAAGAAGTTACAGCATATATTTTCATATCTGATCGCTTACTATGCTCTGCATTCGGCTGTGGTTTATTAATATACACAATATGACACAAGTATGAGAGAATAAATTGCCGAAATTAATCGAATAATTCGTTTTAACTCTAAACACGGATTATATCATTATGCTATAATATTTGCATGACTGTTTAGGGGTGTTGATATACCACAGCATCACTGTCGATTGCTGCTGAAACCAAACCTATGGTATATCGCGAGGTCTCCGTTATGATAAGGAGTAAACGGGAGCATGGATCTACGTTTGGTTCCATTGTTGTCAAGCTGGTTGCTTAAACCCTATAATTTGGTAAAATCAAACTAATTTATTAATTTACCTAATGTAGGGCAACACTGATGGTGTTTGACATTAGTAAAATATGCGAAATTGCGTTTTCTCAAAGACATGTTTATTAATCTGCGGTGTTTATCATATTACTACAGGTTAATCACAGCAAATTTCCTACAAACAAAATCTATGCAAAATGTAAAACGGTAAGATAAAAACTGCAGTCAAAAATATCTACGACTAGCTGTTTCGCGCCGTTTCACCCACATTTATGATTTGTAGCGTGATGTTATAAAGCCTATGTTACTTCTGATTAAAGCAGCTTCTTTAAGGAGTTATAATTTTAAAATTGCTTTATATTCTTTAGAGTTTTCATTACAAACAAAAATATAAATATTGCCTCTTTATGATATTAGGGGTTAAAGTATGAAATTGCCGATATGTACTGAAAAACTGAAACTCGTTTTTTTCTAAGATGTACCATATTTATATAATTGAAATATTTATCCTCATTATCTATATATTGCTGCCATCTAAACGAAAGTTCATTTATGCCTTTACGATAGAACTCTGGGATCTAGATTCGACAAACTCTGTGAAAGCATTTTGTACTGCCTACTGGGAAGAAAATTTCTTATCATTTAGAAAATTTTTCACATCACGAAAAAAATGGTAGTCCGTTGGAGCAAGGTCTGGCGAGTACGGAGTATGACGTATGGTTACCAAATGCAGCGTTGATATTTCGAGCTGTTTCTGACGCGTTAGTTCCGCGTCGGAACTCGTATTAAAAAATTACTCAGATTTTCGAAGTATCCATCTTTCCCGTCTAAGCTGAATAATAAAAACAATTGAAAA
Source organism: Catocala fraxini (assembly GCA_930367265.1). Taxonomy (NCBI): domain Eukaryota; kingdom Metazoa; phylum Arthropoda; class Insecta; order Lepidoptera; family Erebidae; genus Catocala; species Catocala fraxini. The sequence goes on from OV884045.1 coordinate 19,762,350, forward strand.
ATGCAAATCGAATGTTGCACATTTTTTAAAAGAAGAATCTTGCAGGTATCATATGAAAAAGTTTTACTCAAAAATCTCACACCATGAAGTTTTTATGTCAATTCAAAGTATCTATTACTATACAACGGCAACTTCATACTTTAACCCCTATTATTAGTACTCTGAAAATCGTAACAATTCATTCCAAACCAAAGACAGGTCCCCTGACGGTTTAAAGGTCCAACACCAAGCTACTGATTTAACCACGTAAACAAATATATTCTCCCACGAGTCCTATTAAATGAGACTCGTATCATGGACACAGTACAAAGAACCGTATAGCAATAGCAGTGTTGTGTTACCATTTCAATCTATTTCATTGCTTTGTCTCATTTCGATGATGTATAGTTTGTTTTAACAGGCGTTTAAGAGAAAATGCGGGCCATACTTACCTATTTCATTTATTTCCTAGCTACCTTGGAAACAGTACTTTTTGGATGCAAGGTATCCTATGTCCTTTTGTACCTCTGACAAAGTGTATTCGAAATTTTATGGTGCTCGGTCTAGTAATTAAGGTGTAAGCGTAACAAAAAATCAAATTCATATTCGCATTCATAATATTAGATAGGATGTATACAATACAAACGTATTCTTCTATGTTCTCTGTCTATAATAAAATAAGAGCATCAAAAATTTGGTATATAATCTATATCTGTTACAAGGTTAAAGTGAGGCATTTTTTTTTCAAAATTTGATTATTATAATCACTAGGAACATCCAAGAATCACCTAGACATCTAGCTTAAAATAAAATAATAAAGCTTATAAAATAAATAATAATGTATAATATAACCTTGAGCAAAATTCTTCTCATATGGTGCATGAAAAATAATTAATTCGGTTTAGTTTCGGGGCAGATTACAGAAGACTACGAGATGACGATTTCAGGAGTAAAATCAGTCCAAGCTGTAGTTATTTCTTTTGCACATTGATATTTCGTTCAGACAGCAAGACAGCAATAAATCTGTAAAAGTGTATATAACATAGTTCGCATACAAACTGTAAATAATGTTGCAATTAAGGTCCTTTTAACAAACTGTGCATTTATTCACGCTTGTAATACGATCCTTATTAAACTATAGAACGTGGAGCATTCAAAAAGATTTGCTTAACTGTACGAAAATATACTATAGGACAACATTACAAGCCAAGAATTAAAAAAAATTGTAGATTTAAGATTTTTAAAGTAACCTTTTCATTACTTTAATAATATTAAATAATAATAATAATTTATTTATTGATTACAGTGGTAAAACATGAATACAGTTTACAGTTAACCATTAAGTACTTAATATAGGTAATATAATATGGGTGCCTGTACTAGGGTAAACTTGTGCCACAGGCGTTAAGGGCACTTACAATATACTACTAGGAACTAAGTTATATACAATTAACTATACTTATTATATAAATATATGCAAAAATAGGCCAATATTGTAATTATTATAATAATATAATATTCTACCACATACACACAACACTATCTAGCCCAAACTAAGCAGAGCTTGTACTATGGGTACTAGACAATGGATAAACATACATATATACTTTTTTTTTTGTAAATACATACATATTATACATAGAAACACCCAGACCAAGACAAACATCCATGTTCACGCACACAAATGTTTGACTTGTGCGGGAATCGAACCCGCGACCTTAGGCGTGGCAGTCGGTTACACTAACCACTACGCCATCGAGTCGTCAAAAACATCATTATCATTATTATTATCATGAAACTTGTTATTACTTATTTAACAACAACCAACAAATCTTTAGTATCCTAATAATTTTTTCTCCAGCGACTTTTTCGAAATTATGTGCGTATTGATTGACAATTATCGCCTGCTACGTGCCTCTGAGAGCACGTTAAGCCGTCGGTCTCGGCTGCCATGAACATCTATGGCAGTCGTTATAGGGAGAGTGTCGACACAAAAGATCCCACTGGGTCGAAGTGTCGCCGGTCTGCACTGACTGGCCCCCACATAAGATACATACATACATACATACATCCTCATAATTTAAAGTTTGTAAGTACCGACAGACTATAAGCTTAGATCTTACATAATACATATATACACTAAAAGGTTAAGGTGAAAAGTTTGTTATTTTCTTGTCACAGTAATTTTCATCGATTAACAATTCGATTAAAAACTAATCAACATAATTATGATCGATCAATTCGAAAACAAATCCTTTTACCGTTCATTGGAATTGAATCGAATATATTTTTAGACTGAATCTGCCTGTTTATTTTATACTTGTGTATTTCGTGGTTACAGTCTGCGGTGGCGGTCAGATGTCATGGTTATTGTTGTAACATGGCATATAAATTGTCTGTAGTATATATATATGGTATGAAGTGTTTCAGGCTTTGAATGTATTGTTTCATTTAATTTTAGTTACTATACTTTGCCTTCGGCTTTGGTTGCGTAAATGTAGGTTAAGTTATGTTCGTAACATGACTTTTTCTGGATGAAAGGTACACTATGTCCGTTTTGGTTCCCTTTACAACGTGTATGCGAAATTTTATGAATGTCGGTCCAGTAATTAAGGCGTGAAAGCGTAAAAAACATACTCACTTTCGCATTTATAACATTAGTTCGAATGTTATAGATTTCTTATTGTTTGTTATGAATAAGATGTTCGATGGGATACCTTACAAATTAATACTGGCACAATGGATACCAAGAGCACCTAGACTCCAAAAAATTATTTGCGGTTCACACAAAATGTAATTAGTGAAATCGGCTGCTGTATGTGAGGTTTCGGTTTGATTTCAAGATCGAGCAAAGTGTTACCAGGTATTGAATTAAAAGTCATTAAAATATCCTCTGTTGCAGTAGACTTGCCCATATTATGTGGGCCTTGAAAGTATGCTTGGCGAAATATGGGATTAATGTAGGGAACGATACGGAGATAATATATACGTGAGGTCATAATAATTTAAATGTTATATCATAGAATCCTTATATTTATTTGGATAAATGATACACAGATATAAATATGGATAGCAAATACAAATACATGCAGGTCATGTATTTGTAATTATTTTTCTCGCTTAGCCTTTATTATTCCCAAGTCACTCGGAGTCGGCTTTTCTAGTCTAACCGAATTTGACTGGATATATCAGTTTTTACACGGAGCAGCTGCCACCTGATTTCCGCAACCCGAAGGCTAACGATACCCTAAGGCTAGACCAGTGTCAGGATATAAGAAGGTACTGACTTTCCCAATAACGACTGCCATAGATGTGCATGGCAGCCAGGATCGACGGCTTAACGTGCTCCCCGAGGCACGGAGCTGGCGATAATTGTCAATGAATTCGTATTTTCTTTTTTCGTATTTGTAATTCCTATGTTTATAATTATATTCGCATTATAGGCAACCACATTTCCTATTATTAAATGAGAACAAAATAAGATTTTTTTAATAATAATCATGTTAGTTATTAAGTAAGGATTTTGATAAATAAAATATAGGGTTGATTAATAATTATAATAAATATTTTTTTAAGCATATATTATGCCACAGTGGTTTTTCTTTCATTTGTGTAAGTAGATATGAAATCATGATCCACAAATAAAGTCTTTCTTAAATATAAAATATTACAACGATTTATTATGTAACACGTAGGTACACACTAAAAAAAGAACATTTTCACTGATATTCTCCATAAATATAAAATGTTGGTTCAAAGTTATCAATAACGAAAAATTGTTTTACGCCTCCATTAAGTAACATACGACCACGCAAAAGCACTTATAAAAATAAATATTGAACAGATATTCGAAAGATTTTATAGCACTCTGGATACTTTTACCCCCTGCAATACATGAGAACCCGCGACCAAAAGTTAGTACTCAAATATTCTTTTTAAATTCTATTCGAGATACAACATTTTAAAAGCTCTCCATAAATTTTATCTCTTCGAAGTTCGTCCCCAAATGCCTTCGCCTTTCAAAATTTCCGTAGTGTTTAAAACGGGCTATAGCATGAAGATATAAAGTAGGTGTAAAATCTCTTATCCCCACCCCTTGAGTCGAGAGCTCGCTCGATTCCACTTGAGAATTACACCAACCCATAGTCCTTTCGATGATACGGTACAAAAAAATATTCGAAAGCAAAAATGTAAAGGATTTTGTTGGCGCATTTCTGCCAGATTTAAGTTTGGCCGATTGGTTTATTAAAATAAAACAGAATATAAATATTTATGTGTTACGTAAAACCTGTATTTTCCAATATGTTATACATTAAACATTTTGCTGTAATGTTTACAGGTCATGTCAAAATGAGTCTGTAAACAGGCACAGTTTCAGACTGTATGTTGTTACTGAAAATTACTGTTAAATATCAACTTACTTTGATTGATCCGAGAATGGACTATGAGATCATAGAAAGAAACAAGTGAGCAACGGCAATGAATTGCCGTAAATCTCAGAGTTTGAAAAAATGGTATCACGTGATCAAGGGGTCAGAGGTCAAAGGTCATAGTCATTTCGGGGGTATATCGACTATGCTGAGTCGAATGGTGTAGACCGCGAGTCTCTAGCTCTTACGGTTCTTGAGTTGAAAGTTGTATAACAGATGGATGGACGGACGGACGGACGGACGGACGGACAAAGCAGTTGTATAAGAGTTTTTCCGAACTCTAAAAAGGAATACGAAGCTGTCAATAAATTTATATCACTCGGCAACAGTACTTCTTTCCCAAATGACAGATCCCTATGACCTTTTCTGTACTCCTGCATGCAAAATTTCATCATGATCGGTCGAGTAGTTAAGACGGAAATAAAAATAATTTCTAGTATAATAAATAAATGTAAAAATAAATGTATTAAATATTTTCTTCTTAACTGTATCTTTCTTTCCTTTCTGAAATGGAAGAGCAAGAACAGGAAGGCTGACCATGTTAGTGATATATAGCTAGGAAGATAGAGAGCGATCATCTTTTTCAATTGTATGAACAAACATTAATGTAATGCTTACATATGTAATGTTTTGTGCACAATACAGAATTATCAATCTATCTTCTTATCTAACATTACTTACAACAAACTATGTTCAACAGAGGAAATACTCTACAAACATATTATACCAATTTTCAGCGAAATACTTAACGTTGGCTTGAAACTTTAAGTATAGTGAGCGCTTAAGTTGGCCCGAGATGAAGCGAACAAGAGATGACAGGGTTCCAAGTTTTAATAGCCTAACGCTTAACACGATGAAGGATGGTTAAGGTACATACTGACCCAAAACGTAAGTAGGTGTTGCTAGAATGTTCTTTACATCGTGGATCAATGGCGCATTGGTTTAAGTGGACAATTTGGTAATGCGTGAAGGGTTGTGGGTTCGATCTTCATTAGAAAATAATTTGTGTGATCCAGTAATATCTGTTCTGTACTTTTATTAGTGATTTTAGTTTTTGCGTTTTGTTTTATCTGTGTAAAGCCCACGGGAACCCATTGCAGGATAAAAAGTACCTATTTATTTGCTCGTGTGTCTAGTTTCACCTTGATCCTTACATTGGTTTATGCATGATTGTATGTATTGACACAATCTACACTAACGCTAGCAAAGCCACAGACAAAAACAAGTATATAAATTAATATCAGCTGTTGTAACGGCGAAGGAAATTGTTGTGAGAATAAAGCATAATATATTCTCAATATTGTCAAATAAAACAGACCTTGAATAGTATACCATATTTAAAATGGGAGAGAGTAAGTTATAGCTTTCGCCTTATCTCTCTCACTCCATGTGTGCTCAGCTGTGGGGTACTTTAAAAGTCCCGAATTCAAAGTCAAAACCATCTACTCATTAAGGTCACAAAGTGACACTTATGTACCTAAAAGTTTTATAATTAGTGAGATTACTGAAGCTACGTTTTGGTTAGCCGCTAGGCTTAAAACAAAGGACAAAGGGCCTGCCTTTGAAAAAATACCTGCATAAAAGTCAAAGCCAATCTTTTTCAAATCGTCATGAAATTATAATTTTGTTTTTATATTCTACTAATATAATAATTAAATTAAATTAGATTATTATAATAAAAAAACAGCAGCGATAGCTCAGTGGGGAGACCAACAGACCGCAATGCAGGGGTCTCGGGTTCGAACCCACGTCGCGCACCTCTGACTTTCGGAAGTTATATGACTTTTCGAAATTATGTGCGTATTGATTGACAATTATCGCCTGCTCCGTGCCTCGGAGAGCACGTTAAGCCGTTGGTGCCGGCTGCCATGAATATCTATGGCAGTCGTTATTGGGAAAGTCAGTACCCTCTAATATCTTGACACTGGTCTAGCCTTAGGGTATCGTTAGCTTTCGGGTTGCGGAGGTCAGGTGGCAGCCGCTCCGTGTAAAAACTGATATCCAGTCAAATCCAGTTAGACCGGAAAAGCCGACTCCAAGTGACTTGGGAATAATAAAGGCTAAGAGAGAAGAAGATAATAATTTAATTAAATTGTGTCACAAAGTTTAAGCGGCGGTTGTCTCGATCGCAAGTCCAATGCCTTAACCATTGGGCTGCCCCAATAATTTGAAACCCAAATTGCTAGTAATCTTATTAAAAAGAAAAGAAAAATGTGTTACACTACCATTTATTAAAAATGGATACCTACCGACTGCCAAAAATAAAGAGAGATGGAGAAGTCTCGCAATAGCCTCAACCAACCGTTGAGACGTTTCATGACTTTCTTATTCGACGTACACTCCACCAAGAAAATATGAGTAGGAAGTATAATGGTATCCTTATGTATCTTATGTGGCCCAGTGGGATCTTTTGTGTCGACACTCTCCCAATAACGACTGCCATATGTTCATGGCAGCCGGGACCAACGACTTAACGTGCTCTCCGAGGCACGGAGCAGGCGATAATGATTGTCAATCAATACGCACATTATTTCGAAAAGTCATATAACTTCCGGAAGTCATAGGTGCGCGACGTGGGTTCGAACCCGAGACCCTCTGCATTGCAGTCTGTTGGTCTCCCCACTGAGCTATCGCTGCTCTCTATACAAGTATAATGGTAACTTGAATGTTTGTGAAGATTTTTAGTGTTAGCTGTAAATCTGAAATACAGTACATTTACGCAAGAAATGCATATTCACGCGAAGCCACGGACAGAATTTAGTAACTCGTATGTGCAAAACCGTGCAGCAGTTATGTATATCCAAATCTCAAAAGATTTGAGCAGAAGAGAAGAGATTTGAATCTATATGAGATTCAAATCTCAAAACATAAGACTACCCGTGTATCTTACGTCTATAAAGGGAAGCGGTAAGCAGATATTACACCCACATTTCGCTATTTTATGTTCCATGTAATAGAGAGCAAGCTAATTGGCGTTTACTGGACTCAATACCAAAGACCGAGGTGCTATTAAGAATCTATTAACAAAGAACCTCAATATCATACTGCCCGACTCAGGAATTACTTTCACCATCGCCGGTCTAAAACAATTGAATAATATTAATGGATTGGAACCATTCAGGTTCCTTTTGTCATTTGTATTTGAGACAGTAACATAGTATAAGGACGCATACACGTACACTTTGTGACAAATGCAAAGGCAATACGTGACTGAATGTGGTCAAATAATCGACTGGACTAATAGTTTACTTTGTCTATCGTGAAAATGGACCCTTACGATTAATAGGTACATGTACTAACGCTTGGATATCTTCAAAAGGGTAGTTAGTTTATCAAGTTTACGCTTTACTAAGTGGTTTTAGAGAATGTATCTAAAAGAAAAGATATAAAAATATCTTTCCATATATCACAAACATTTAAACCAAAGATTGCACGTATGGCGTAGAGGTTTAAATGGTCGTCTCGCCGCTGCCAGTGCGTTGAGTGTTGTAGGCACGAATCCCACACGGGCCAAAAATTTGTATGTTCCACAAATGGTTATTCCAAGTCTGGGTGTTTTTGTGTCAGTTGTTTGAATAATATTCTACCACATACACACAACACCATCCAGCCCAAACTAAGCAGAGCTTGTACTATGGGTACTAGACAATGGATAAACATAATTATATACTTTTTTTTTGTAAATACATACATATTATACATAGAAACACCCAGACCAAGACAAACATCCATGTTCATGCACACAAATGTTTGACTTGTGCGGGAATCGAACCCGCGACCTCAGGCGTGGCAGTCGGTTACACTAACCACTACGCCATCGAGGAATGGAATTATTCCTAGTGATGTCTTTTTGTACAAAGACACAATGAAAATGTACACTGATTATAAATAATAGTGGTTGCCCAGTTGTTGAAACTTAACCGTAATTCATAAAACCTTTTTTCATAAACTTCGTTTTCTTCTCTGGCAACTTTAACGATGCTAAATCTCTTCCTTATACATAATACGCTATAAAAGGGTCTTCAGTTTTATCTTCATATTTATAGATTAATGGACCGAATCCACAAATACGGCACGTGATGTATTCTTAGGCTACTATGCCAAAGGTCAACGTTAAAACAATTTTTTACGGTCAGGTAGTCCAAAGGTCAAGACCCAAAAAATCTCAACTAGTTTCCTTTATTTTCTCACTCCACTGTTTAGCTCCGGTAACTGTAAAGATTTTCCAGCCTAATAGTTTTGTGGGCGCCGGAAATCGAACCTCAGATCCGAATCAGTGAACCTCGTAGGCGGCATAGGAATAACAATAAAACGATAAATGAAAACTTTTGGTACAAAATATTTTTTGTAAGTACCAAAAGTTTTCATTTGTATTTGATAAAAGAAATTACTTGTCAAACACAAATTATAGTACAGAGAAAAATTGGCTTTATTACAAGGAGAATTTTTATTGAGCTTTTATTTCCACGTTTACATGGATATCATAATAATATATACATTAATAGTCTCTCTCTTCTTCCAGCTATTTATCCCACATGGTGGTGAGGTCAGTCTTCTTTATTTTATTTTTTAATTTCGCCCTATCCTTGGCTTCATCTTCAGAAAAATTGCATGCCTTCATGTCTCTGCGTAATACATCTATCCACTCGAGTCTTTCTTTAGATCTTAAACCGGGGACAGATAGCTGCAGTATCTGGTTACCAACGCAATCTGGTGGTCTTTTCCTTACATGTCCATACCATCATCCTGCTCTCCTGCAGCTTCTCTGTTATGTTGTAGACTCCCAGGCTTCCACGCACAAGGTCATTCCTGATCTTATTTAGCCTGAGTACGCCGCACATCCGTCTACAATAATACATTAATAGTAATTAATTTAATTATCTTTGACAATTGGTTACTATTTTGTCGGTAGGTACCTATGTACAGATGCTAAGGGACAGATAAATATATAACTTATTTCTATACAACAAACTTGAATTTTTCGTGATATAAAGGAATACTTTATATCCTTTTGATTATTAACCCTGACAATATGTATGTGAAATTTCATGATTATCGGTCGAGTAGTTAGAGCGTAACGTACAAACAAACAAACTCACATTCTCAATTATAATATAAGTTAGAATGGACAATTTTGACTGCGTGGGTGGAGTAACGGACAAGTGTTCACGGATCTATTAACTGTTAGATTTTGCCCGTGGCTTTACTGGTGTAAATGAAGGTAAGGTTACATTAATAACAGTTCTTTTTCTTGGATGAAAGGTACCATATATCCTTTTTTGTTCCCCTGACATCGTGTATGCGAAATTTAATGATGATCGGTCGAGTAGATAAGGCGTGAAAGCGTAACACACAAGCAAACTTACATTCGCAATTATAAAATTAGTTAGGAATTACCGTTTTGAGTCTTCGTACTATACAAAATACTTTGTACCTGTTAGTTGTATGTTTAACTTTGTCAAGCACCTTGTAACTTTTGACAAGGCGGACATATTCAATTCTGATATAAATATTGAAATTAAACTGCTATATACGGATTTTATCGCGTTGTTTATTTGACACTTTATTATTTTTTATTAGTCTCCCCGTGACCATGGCTGCTGAAAAGCAACCGAAACGTCGGGGAAAGTGTAAAAGTAAAAATAAATTAAATCTAAATAGTTTAATAATAATTTAATTAGCTTAAAAATTAGTAAAGTTTAATAGTAGTAGTAGTGAAACAATTTTCAAAATGTTGTAATAAAGTGTCAAATAAACAACGCGATAAAATCCGTATATAGCAGTTTAATTTCAATGAATAATATTCGCGTAAATAGAAGACAATATTCTGATATAAATACTTTCAAAAATAATTCGAGTACAATCATATGCATTGCTACCCGGGAGACGTCAATAGTCTCGTCCCTTATCATGATCTAAAGCATAGCTGCCTCAATTTGGGTTAAACATACACTTATTGTGTGATGTCTCGAATGTATCTATACTAATAATTCAATTATAAAGAGGTAGCATTTGTTTGGTAATATGTTAAGGGTTAATCTGTAAAACTACTGAACCGACTTCAAAAGCTATTTCATTAAACTGTCAATTGTTGGTATGCTATATATAATTGAAAACCTACTGTATCTGGCTGCCGGTGTACCTTAACCACTTAATAGTATCCTAACTAATATTATAAATGCGAATGTGAGTTTGTATGTGTGTTACACTTTCACGCCTTAATTACTCAACCGATCATCATGAAATTTCGCATACACGTTGTCAGAAATTGGTACAGAAAAGGACATAAAACAGGTTACTTCTTATTCAGAAAAAAGTACTTTGACTAACCTCATCTATCTTATCTTATCTTATGTGGGGGCCAGTCAGTGCAGACCGGCGACACTTCGACCCAGTGGGATCTTTTGTGTCGACACTCTCCCAATAACGACTGCCATAGATGTTCAAGGCAGCGGGAACCGACGGCTTAACGTGCTCTCCGAGGCACGGAGCAGGCGATAATTGTCAATCAATACGCACATAATTTCGAAAAGTCATAGAACTTTCGAAAGTCAGAGGTGCGCGACGTAGGTTCGAACCCGAGACCCTCTGCATTGCAGTTTGTTGGTCTCCCCACTGAGCTATCGCTACTCTTCAAAACCTCATCTAACCTAAACTACATTTACGCGGGCGAAAACACGGGCAAAATCTAGTTATTATTATTCGAAAGTTACACTTTTATGAGAGAGTCAATGTTTTGATAGCATATCATACGAGTGAAGTGGCGGCTTGTAGCTGTTATTTTCTAATAAATATTTTGATGACATTTTCTTTTTAAACATCTTTTTGACACGCCCGATCTGTCATCAACAGGCACGTTAATACTTAGTACTAAAACCTTTTTAAGAAATTCCAAGAACAACTCATTATATTATATCACATTTCATATTAAAAATTCCATTAGAAGTGTGTACGAAATATTGCTGAACAAATTTTTGTTAAAACGTTTTCACATCTCAATATTAAAGGGCTTTTATTCTCCAACAAAATAAGTAAACATTTTAAACCCGTCATCAAAACGTATCGCATTCTTAGTCCAATCGCTTCCATTACATCCCAGTAGAGTTCGGGATAATGAACAGAATCAAAAGGAATAGACCCGTTGAGGCGCGAAATGAGACGACATCCAGAAATGACAGACGTTTTGGATGATGTCTTGAGACGTTTTTGTTGTTAAGGATCTAAGGGTGGGAAGGATCGCGAGCATGTTGCGATAGCTTCATTTATCTTTCGGTATAAGCGTTAATGGTATTTGGTATAGGTATGTATACATATTATGACACCTATAGACAATGACATGTTATTATGAAATTGTAACAACGCTGTATCTGCGCAGAAATTTTGAAAAACAAAATAGGATCGACTCTTTAGAACGGTTTGAAGCGAAAATGAACCTCTGTTTACTAAACTTTTTTTACTGTACCCAAAACCATGGATTTTGATTCGATTTTCATCAATGTTATTTAGATAATAAGGTTCAATTGAAATTAAACTACTATATACGGATTTTATCGCGTTGTTTATTTGACACTTTATTACATAATTTTGACTGTTACACTACTTTTATTTTTAAACGTTACTAATTTTTAAGCTTATTAAATTATTATTAAAGCATTTAAAACTATTTAGATTTAATTTAATTATACACTTTCCCCGACGTTTCAGTTGCTTTTCAGCAGCCATGGTCACGGGGAGACTAAGATGGTAGTTGTATCAATGTTCCAGTGTAGTTATTTTAAAGTATCCGAACATAATTTAATCATTGGTGTTTCTATTTACGCAGAATGAGCTCAAAGTATCATGAAGTCTAGCTAAGTCTAGCTGTGGTTTGCTTCTTCTTGGGTTTGACTATTTGTATTACTGGATCCCAAGCTGGTGGTACATTCCAACCATAATAAGGTTCAATTTAAAATCAGAAATACGTTTTTCTAAAATGGCGCAGGCGCACCGGAGATATGAGCGAAGTGTGACACCACATGAATGATATCTTAGTTAAATTACGACCAAAACCTGTTATAATATTCAAATCGTTTAATAATTAAAAAAGTTTAATAGTTTCAGAATTATCTAAAATTTGTGTTGTTTAAATAAAACGCGATAAAATCCGTATAAAGTGGTTTTATTTCAATAGTATTATATGCAATAAGCAGCGATAGCTCAGTGGGGAGACCAACAGACTGCAATGCAGAGGCTCTCGGGTTCAAACCCACGTCGCGCAGCTCTGACTTTTGGAAGTTATATGACTTTTCGTAATTATGTGCGTATTGATTGACAATTATCGCCTGCGCCGTGCCTCGGAGAGCACTTTAAGCCGTCGGTCCCGGCTGCCATGAACATCTATGGCAGTCGTTATTGGAAAAGTCAGTACCCTCTAATATCCTGACACTGGTCTAGCCTTAGGGTATCGTTAGCCTTCGGGTTGCGGAGGTCAGGTGGCAGCCGCTCCGTGTAAAAACTGATATCCAGTCAAATCCGGTTAGACCAGAAAAGCCGACCCCAAGTGACTTGGGAATAATAAAGGCCAAGAAAGAAGAAGAGTATTATATGAATAATTATTTTCTCATGTCTATACAGATATGTAAAAGTAACTTCGTTTGTTTGTTACGTATTGATACATGATAAAATTACTCGTTTAACAATCAATCAATATTTACATATAGATAAGAATTCAGCTTTTGTACGCTTATGTCCACAAAATTTGAAAAGTAGGTTTGGCTTACGTTTATTTTATAAGTAGATTTTCCCGCGGTTTCACTTGCGTAAATGTAGGTACCTAATGTTAGTTTAGATTAGTAAAAGTACTTTCGGGCACGTCACGGTCGTGGCGGTAATTACCGTGTTTAAGGAGTGGCTGGAGAGGCGGCATGGCGCCCTCACCTTCCAGCTGAAACAGGTAATGACTAGCCATGGTTGTTTTGGCCAGTTCTTGTGTCGTATAGGCTGGCAAGAGACGCCCGGTTGTCACCACTGCGGCGACTGCCACGACGTTGTTGAGGTCACAGCGCTGCACACTTTGGCGGACTGCCTCGCATGGGCATCGCAGCGCTGTGAATTAATTGCGGCAGTCGGATTAGTTGCCCTCTCGCTCCCGGCCGTAGTTCGGTCTATGGTCCGGAGTGAGAAGTCTTGGAACACCGTCGCCTCCTTCTGTGAGGAAGTGATTCCATCAAGTAGGCAGCGGAGCGGGAGAGGGAGCGCTTAAATCCTCTCCCTGACCGCAGAGCTGGGTGCCGGAGGGCGCGAGACGACCTCCAGCCACCCTGAGGTTTGACCTGCGGTTGGCGGGCTCTACGAGCCAGATCAGCACCAGATCCGAGACGCAGCGTGCGTGTTCCCACGCGCGCCATATGTCGTGTGTTCCGCCCCCCCCCCTTAAGAGGACAGTAGGGATTAAAGTAGTAGTACCAGAAGGGTAGGTCTACTTGTTTAGTGGCCTGCCGTTTCATTCGGCGGGCTGAAACCCCGGCGGGGTCGCGACCGCATGTGCAAGTGATTCGCGCGGTCCCGCCGATTGCGGTTTTGTTGAGGAACACCGTGATAGGTTTAGTCGGTATTCCGGGAGATCTAATATCATCATTTCAACATCTTTCTTTACCCCGGTAAGTCTGACATAGCCCCTTCGCCCGCCCCCGCGGAAGGGTATGTGTCAATGCATTCTACCACGTAAACAAATAAAATATAAAGTAACAGTACTTTGTTCTGGATAAAAGGCACCCTATGTCCTTTTCTGTACCCCTGGCAACGTGTATATGAAATTTCATTATGATCAGTCCAGTAGTTGAGGCGTGAAAGCGTAACAAATAAACAAACAAAATCACATTTGCATTTATAATATTAGTTAGGATTTTTATCCCAATGTTTCCACGGGAATAAAACAAATTGGTGTAAGGATAGATTATTAGGTGTTGGTTTAACCACTTACATTCTAAATCTAATATCCAATTTTAAAACCTATACTATCCCTAATGGTTGTTCTGACTTATTCACAACGCTAAAACAAACAGAGTATTTTTGGCTAGCACTAAAATTAGAACTAGGTATAAATTTAAAGGTCGGTTTTATCGCGCAGAATCTTTTTCGGATAGCCGAGGGTAGACAAGTGTTATTGGAATAGATGTGAAGTAAATACAGCGTGTAATAGTTAAGTGTGGTTTTATTATAAGACTAGTGGGTAGAATAATAATGCTGAGCACGGGCCTCTTCTCAGTGTGAGAAGGGTTAGGCTGTAGTCCACCACGCTGGCCTAGTCCGGGTTGGCAGACTTCACATATCTTCGAGAACATTATGAAGAACTCTCGGACATTCATGTTTCCTTCACCGTTAAAGCAAGCGATAATTAACTATTAATACGCACATAACTTCAAAAAGTCAAAGATGCGCGCCTTGTGATTGGACTCGTAACCTCTGCGATGCAGTTCAAGGGTTTCCCACTGGGCTATCGCTGCGATAGAATAATCGTAGATATTACGTAGCCTCACGCTTATATAACCAAAAGGGTAGGCAGAAGTAGGGTTAGGGAGAGATTTACTACATTAATATTTCGCCAATTCTGGGTTTAGGTCCCACATAATAAGGAGCGGGCCTATTGTTGATTATCGGGTACAGTTTCAGATACATATTATAGCGTCACGCCTATGTATAAGAAGAGTTAGGTAGAGGTGTATTACAACCACATTTCGCCAGATATAGTTCAAGGTCCCACGTAATAAGGATTGAAACTATTGTCGTTTATCGAATACAGTTCTAGATACATACATAGTCTTATGCATATATCCTCGAAGAAATAGGTAGAGGTGTATTACAACCCCATTTCTTTATCCATGATTTTAGGTCCTATGGAATAAGTGGCGATTTTATTGCCGTTTATCGGGTACAGTTCCAGATACTTAAGTAGACCCGTAGTAGTAAGATTACTAAAAAAATAAAATGTTTGTAGTAGATACTACAACCATTTTTTGTCAGCTATGGTTGTAGGTCCCACTTTATAAAGTTGAACCTATTGCCTCTCACGGGACACAGTTTCAATTTGCGTGCTTTTATTAAGAATTTCCAGATAGGATAACCCAAAACTATGTTATGGGATTAAAACCCGAAACTTCATGCATGGCGTTCGCATTTACTACCGCTGCATCACTAAAGTCGCCTAATACAGTATGTTTCAAAAATAAATCATTTCAAATCGAAAATAAAACTATTTTCGACTTAAAATGTCTTATAAAATAGTTACGATTTCTATTAATATATGTACAACGATATTTTTTTAGAAACATGACCGAAGACTAATTTATTTAATTCAGAAATAATTTATTAGTTTGTTTAGAATTTAGCTCTTGTGGGTCGATCGATTTAAATATTTAATATTTAAAATAGACCCATGTCTGAGTCCATTGGATAACAATTTATAATGCAACTTGGTGGTAAAGAGTGAACAAAGTTCGACTTCAATTAAGTCCGTTCAGGACTCAATTTAACTTATATTTGGTGAATGTAGGATTAACAGTTGAGTGTATATAAGTATACACATATTTATTTTTATACATAAGTATGAAAAAACATGCGCATTTACATAACATTAGTGTAACCGCCTGCCACACATGAGGTCGCGGGTTCGGTACCCGCACAAGTCAAACATTTGTGTGCATGAACATGCATGTTTGTCTTGGTCTGGGTGTTTCTATGTATAATATGTATGAATTTTCCAAAAAGAAGTATATATGTATGTTTATCAATTGTCTAGTACCCATAGTACAAGCTCTGCTTAGTTTGGGCTAGATGGTGATGATGTGTGTATGTGGTAGAATATTATATTATTATTATATTATATTATATTATTATTATTATTAACTAAAGTAGAAATGAAAATGAAAACGATTTTTATTTTTGCACCATCATGACATGCATCATCAATTATCCTTATACTGCATGCATCATCAATTATTGTATTTTACTACTTATATTGTACAATTGGACACCTGGTGGTGACACCGGTGATGGACACTCGCAACACCAGAGCAGTCACAAATGCGTTAGCGGTCTTTTAAAAAGGAGAACGCTCTTTTCTTGAAGGTTTTAAGGTTGTATTTGGGGATGGGTTTGATTTTCGGACAGTAAGCTATGACCTGCAAAAAGTTATCTGAGTTTGGAAGGTCTTTGTGTATGTTGTGTCAATGGAAATGAGTATTCTGTTATGTCTACACAAGAAATATACTACGTGTTTCGAAGTTGTCTTGTTATTGAGACAATTAGCCGACATCTAGACACAAATAAAAGCCTGGAACTGGAGACCTTTTTATTATAATTAAGAAATGATGTAATAATATTCAGTCTACGGAGCTCTGCTTGTAAAACCCAAGATATTTCTAACTATGTCCATTGTTGCGGCAAACTAAAAGTGTCATATTACGATACCAAAGGATTGAACCCTGTTCACCACTGGTTTCAATCAATATCTAAACTCCAACATGTTGGTAAAACTGTTCACCCGTATAGCCAACACATGAACACGACACGTAATTCGTAGGCTTAGCCGAGGGTCTTTACACAGCACGATGTTTTATTCATAATATTACGTACTCGTGTCGTTGAGCTGTCGTCCCTCGGCGCTTGTCAATTGTCTTGTTAGTGATCTGTTTCGAAGCCCTGCTTTATGTTATATTCAAGGCTTGGGTTATTTCAAGAATAGAATTCTTAAGGTATTTGTATAGGAAGCGAGGTTTTTGACTGCGTCTTGCACGGCTTGTGATTTTTTTCTTGCTGTCATTGTTGACAGGCGTTCCAGCGGCCCACCTGATAGTTCTGTGTTTTCTCTTATATGATGCACTTAAACCAAGTGCTTTAACTTAGTGAAACAGATAGGTAGAGTTACTAAGCCTACATTTCGCTATTTTTTATTCCCTAGTCCCATGTAGTAGGCGTTAGCTTAGCGCTATCTAATGCAAATTACTAGATTCTGTGCTACCGATTATTACTTTTGAAAACCCCAGAACCATTCGAGTTCGACTCGGGAATCGTAGCCAGGCATTTAGGAATAGGCGCAAACATAAGAATGAATCCACGAAACTAATTACCCAAAATGTTTCATACCCAGTTTGAATATCTCTTTAAATAAGTGCAACGAACGTCTCTTGTGTTTGGTATCCAGAAGGAAGGAGACAATAGTCCAGTGTGATTGTGTTGACAGAAAATTGTCTGTAACAGCACAGACTTTTGCACCGTTAGCCTTGACATCTATAATCATTTTCAAGTTGTCATACTCTTTCTCTTTTTCTGACCCGACCACCATATGGGATACCTTTCCACATGGTGGTCAGGTCAGTCTTCTTCATTTTAGCTCTCCACTTTGCTCTATTCTGACATCGTTGTCAGAGATCACCTTGTCTTGAGTCAGCCTATGAATCTCTGCCCGTAGAAGGCAAGCTGTAGTGTTCAGTTGTCACATACTATCGAGTGCTTAACGATATGAAGATTAAGTACTTTTGAGACATAGGCTAATTATGCTTTTAAGTTAAGTCAGAGGATTCCAAACAACTTCAACATTTCTAAATAAAGGTGAGAGACGATCTTTCCATCGTAACTGTTTAAACAAAAAAATAATAAGCATAAGCAAAGAAACATTATATGGTAAATTATCCTTATCTTATCCAAACATCATCAAATAAACCGTTGGCTCAATACAAATGTTATTATTATGATTGAAATTACATTTCCTATTCTCTTGTTTTCTTAAGGTGCGGTTCGATTGAAGCGGTTATGATCCGGGTAAACGTTTCGCTTTACGCGAATACGGCTTAAGGTGTTACGGTTTTAGGAAAGGTTTCGCCAACGCCGCCGCTCATGATGTTATGGGTTCAAATCCCACATGAAGCAATTATTTGTGCGATCTAATAATAATTAATGTTGTGAGTCTGAGTGTAGTTTATATCCGTTAATTATATGTTTATAAACATCTCCACGACACTGGACATGACGCTTAGTGTCAGAGATGTGTTTATAAAAAGCGACATTTTAAGAGAACAAGAGCCGAGCGTTTACCACTGAACCCAAAACACTAGGCGTTTTAACTTGGACCGTTTATTTCGTGACCCTCAGGGAAAACTGCGTTTGAGAATCGTATTCATCCACCCTTTCTAATATCACTAAATAGCAAAACCTCTTTTGTAGAACCGTATATGCGCCATGCATATCGTGAGTGACGTCTTAGATAACATTAGAGGCAGAAATTTCGGTTATATCTGGTTAATAAATAAAGTTGTATCATTGATCGTCGGTTTACGAGTGTCAAGTTAGAAAGAAGAATAATTATTTAACAGTATAGATTTCTTAGTAGAGCGATAGCTCAGTGGGGAAACCAACAGACTGCAATGCCGAGAGTTTCGGGTTCGAACCCCCGTCGCGCACCTCTGACTTTCGGAAGTTATATGAGTTTTCGAAATTATGTGCGTATTGATTGACAATTATCGCCTGCTCCGTGCCTCGGAGAGCACGTTAAGCCGCCGGTCCCGGCTGCACTGAACATCTATGGCAGTCGTTATAGGGAAGTCAGTGCCCTCTAATATCCTGACACTGGTCTAACCTTAGGGTATCGTTAGCCTTCGGGTTGCGGAGGTCAGGTGGCAGCCGCTCCGTGTAAAAATGATATCCAGTCAAATCCGGTTAGACTAGAAAAGCCGGCCCTAAGTGACTTGGGAATAATAAAGACTAAGAGAGAAGAAGATTTCTTAGTAGAAAAAGTCGTGCTGCCAGACTAGTGAGATACTAGTATGTGTAAGCGGGAAAACAATATAGGCGGAGAAAACATTTGATACAGGTAAATGGCAACTATTGGTGGATGTTATTGAATATTATATTATGCTATTGCGCCAATTTATTTATTATACATGTTATATTTATTTTAATTTATATATTTATTTATATATGTATATATACTCATTGATTTTAATTTATATGTATATCTTAGGTATATTCCTGTGTACGTATAGCTGATGTACGTCCGAGCGTCACTTGGGGTTACCAAATAATATCAGGGTTGGTTTGAGGTATAAGCCGCAAACCGACAATAATCCTGACTGGTAATCTCATTTTCATTATATATTATGTACTTTTCTGTTTTTTCTGTGTATCAAATATTTGTGTAATAATGTGTACTTATGTTTTGAAAATAAATACTTTACTTTTAGAAGAAGTAACAGCAATTTCTACCTACGAGAGCTGGTTTCGGTAGACCATAATCCTGACTAATATTATAAATGCAAATATGAGTTAGTTTGTTAATGTGATTGTTACGCTTTTACGCCTTAACTACTCGATCGATCATCATACAATTTCTCATACACGTTGTTAGGAAACAGAAAAGGATATAGGGGGTACCCTATGTCCATATATGTTCCTCTAACAACGTATATGAGACAATTAACGTGACTGTTTTCTGGATGAAAGATATTTCATCCAGAAAACAGTCCTGATACTAACCTTTTCTTTATTTTTTATCCCACGAAAATCCTTTATGGATTGGGATTGGGAGGGTGGTTATGCGAGACTCTCCGCCCCTGAAGGGGGTCGGTATACACACTAAAAACCTGGGGTGAGCAGTCCCTCCGCCGACGGGGTGGAGCGGGATGGGGTCGCGTTAGCAATCACCATCCCGCCCCGGCGGTTGGCCCAGCTGATGGTGACCGGGCCTCAGCACCTGTGGAAGGGTGGCCTTGCTCACCAAGTTCTGATACTAGCCTAATCTACAGTAACGCGACTGAAATCAAAATCGTTTATTTTCGCTGAATAATGGTGTATACATATATATTATATCGAAGCCGCGGCGTTAGTACCCAAAGCGATGGTAAACATCCTGTTTTATACAGCCAAGCTGGCCTCTATGAATAAAACTCGCCTTATATTAAGCGGTCATCGTAGTTTTTGATGATTTGCAATACCAAAAGCGGCACTCGTACGTCCCTGACTTTAAGGAAATGCAATTTAAGGTGGCATGAAAGGAAAACCACCGGCCATAGTGGTATGAGTGGTCGCCTCGCCATTGTCACTGCCAAGTGTTGCAAAATCGACACGGGCCAAAAATTTGTGTGATCTATAAATACTTGTTCCGGGTCTCGATGTGGTCTCTTTGTGTCCTTAGTTTGAATTTTTGTGACGTTCCCTGCGACACAGCAATTATACATAGTGCAGCAGCATTTGTATTTTTATATATTAATAATTCATGTTTACAGGTACGTATGAGAGTCTTCTGGACCTTTACTCACCGAGTGAAACGCAGGTACAGTGCTATTATTTTTACACCGGTTGCCTGTAATACGGTGGCACTTTTGCAGCCAAGCTGATTAATTTGTACCAACCCTAAATTATTGTCAATAAACTGTTATCCACTTCCAGTGGATAACTTCTTTTCTTCAAAACTCTTTTTACGTTCGCTTCAACAGAATCCAACTCTTATTATACGTATTTGAGTTTACTCATCTAAAAGAAGGAATAAATAAATATCGCTAATAGAAATTGATGTTATCCAGTTTTGCGTAACCGTACGGACGGAACAAAGCCGTTGAGACTTTTTAAAAGGAAATTGCAATAATGTAATTGTTTCTGTAGCATTACATGTGTATAGACAGAACGATCGAGTTACATGTACCAGTAAGAATTTATGATATTATATTTAGAGATTATTCTGCATACCTAAATCGAAATACCAATAATTAAACAACTTTTGGGTAATATGGTCATAGATTAACGCGAATGTTACATATTAAAATTAAATTACTTTATACAGATTTTATCGCGTTGTTTATTTGAAATACTACTTTACATAATTTTAAAACTATTAAGCTTGTATTACTATTAAGACTGCGCCGAGCGAAATGTGTCAAAACAGGCGGTCACAGTTAAGTGAATAAAATCAACACTTTTAGTTTAATACAAATATAAAATATACATTTACCATAACAATGAATTTGTTTACAATTACTCCGTGTAAAAAACTTAAAATAATTAATATTTTCGCCTACAAAATTACATAAATTTGCACGAAAAATGCAAAAACGTAAGCTCGTGTTACGTGATTTTTAGATTATAACTGTAGAAATCTATCCTATTTTACAGCTTAAAAGAAACATAAATAGTTATATTACAATTTGTCCATCCCAAATATTTAAGTTATTGGTTGACAATAAAGATACATATTTATCAAAAAAGCACTTCAAGTCCTCCATACAATTTTACTATGGCGGCCGCGCGCCGATTTGTATATGCGCCGTACGAGCTCTGTCATTATCTGTCTTACGCTCGGCGCAGTCTTAAACTTTTCTACTAGTTTAATCTATTTAAATTATTATATTATTGAAGCGAGGAGACAGCCTCCTCGTAACTCCGGCTGTTGAAAACAACCGAAACGTCGAGATACTTGTTGAAAAGCAGCCGCAACATGGTAGAGAGTTTAAATGTCAATAGTATAAAATAGTTAAAAGTTAAAGTAAAAAGTAATTTAAATGTGTGTCATTCGCAAATACCAGTCAAAATTTTTATCAAGAAAACCTTATAAAATTAACGAACCCCACTATTTTAAGTCGGTAAAAATTCGAGTTTTTCATTTGTGTTTATTTTGGGTGTGGTCATGTGGACACTAGTTCGATTTCAGTTTTCAGTTACGTGTTATTCTATTAGGTAGACAAAAGGCTTGCATATAAACTAATAATATTGCTGGTGATATGTGGGTGTATCACACATATTCGTGATACACACTTTCAAAATGTGGGCAAAAAGCCAATGGGCCGGCAAAGCCGACGTCACATTTTTAAGCTACATATGTTCTTTTTAAATTCTGCCATTTATATATTTCTAAAGACCACAAACTGCCGAGAATATTGTGACAAAGAAAATTCGTTAATTAAGTCTTTGCACGACTTGGGCATAGAACCCGGTCTGTCACGATAACACACATAAATGCAAATTTACACGCACCATCGTGGTAGTCATCGACTTAGCATATAACAATTGTTTTCATTTACTATACAAACACAACTGGCTAGCTCCACAAGGGGGACTGAAAGGAAAAATATCTTGAATTCTCCAACTAGATGCACCGATCTCATTAAAACCACGACAAGATATTCCGTCACAGAATTTACTCGCATCGCCACACACAGAGACCGCTGGGAAGCAATCGCTAGAACTGTGGTCACAGCTCAGAAAGAGAGAGACAGCGCATTATGGAATGAATAGCTTTGTCTCGTTTACGTGCATGTACTGTTTTAAGACATAGTGGTAAGGCCCCAGGACCCGCAAACAAGATCACTCTATAAATAATGATTTAAAATAAAAAGTTTATTAAAAAATATTGTTATTAAGTTCGTTCTAAAGAATTCTTCAAATTGATAATATTTATTTATGTTCTAGATTATTCTAAGTTAATCTTTGGAGAATCATACAAAAGTTATTCTAAATTAGTTGTTTCTTGAAGAATAATAATAATAATAATAATATTCTACCACATACACACAACACCATCTAGCCCAAACTAAGCAGAGCTTGTACTATGGGTACTAGACAATGGATAAACATAAATACATACTTTTTTTTTGTAAATACATACATATTATACATAGAAACACCCAGACCAAGACAAACATTCAGGTCATGCACACAAATATTTGACTTGTGCGGGAATCGAACCCGCGACCTCAGGCGTGTCAGTAGGTTACACTAACCACTACGCCATCGAGTCGAGAATGTTTCTATGTTATAAATGTAAACAATTGCCCATCAGTTCAAACGATTTACCTTTGTATAGACGTGGGCGTGTTATTACATATTTTTCTTTATAATTTGAATTTATATTTGAAGTACGATGGATATTTGTCTAGCTTACGTATATCTTAAAAATAAGAGTTTAAGGTAAAAGAAACTCCATTTCGTTAGCTTTGTCTTCTATTAAAAACACAACTCTTGTATTAGAGGTCGAGCCCTGTTTTACGGCCTTAGAAACACATATAATGGACAAAAGTACAATTATTTTTAGATGACACGTAATCATCCCGTATGGATTCGAACATATGACGCTTTAGATGGTGCCAATGCGACTACTTATTCCTGCATCATCCGTGTAGTATAAGGTGTCAAGTAATGAAGGAGGATATTGCTATCTATCGAGAAAATTTGCCTACTCCGCGTTGCTATTGAAAATTTTCTACGGTAAAACTCAATAATAATTTGCTCGATCCAGGAATTATACCCTCACGATACGCTGGTAATAGTAAACTTCAAACAAGAGCAGGCTCTTATTATATAGAATAAATAGGTAATTAAAGTTGTTGAATAATAAATGAATAACGATTCACCAGAATCGAAACACTTCAAGTCAGTTATCACAAAATACTATAGAAGTTGACAAACTGATATTTCTGATAATTTCCGCCATTTTCTAGCTGTTTACCGGTCCCATCCGGCTCGGAGCGGTTTAAACCAACGCGGATATCTGGATAAATCCGGTTCTGCGGTCTCGTCGGCTGGTCCACGCGCAATAAACGTTAACCCTTTGTTGAATACCAAATACAAATGCGGTATTTCGGTCTGTTTATGTCTGACGTTTTTTTAGGGTTTATTTTATGTTGATATGAAGAGTTCAGCGTAGTGTGTTGCTGCCCTAGAGAGGTACTTATTAACCATGTATATTGTGTTGGGTTTTATATGTCCCGTTTTGTCCACGGTCAAAGTTGAGGCGGTGAATAATAAAACAAAAGGCGTAGAAATTTGTACACTTTTGTATTATAAATGTTCGTCATTATACGAGTTTGTGCAACTTTGTTGGAGAATTTATGAATAAGACCTGGGACACTAAAGCTATTATGTTGAATATAAAGAATACACCTTGTAGCAAAATATAAGGTTAATAAAAAAATAATTTCTTTACTAACTCGTGTCATTCTCTGGTACAAATATTAAAATTTAGGATAGGACACAGAGAACAGCTTGGCTCAGAACTACCATTTTCGAATAACAGATTCTTTTTTCTTTCAAACTCGTTATTGCTTTTTTATGGTGTTACACTTTTTCTAAGACTAAGACTAACAATTTTTATTATCCGTTTTAATAAAATCAGCAGCCTTTTCACCAATCATGATTACAGAGCCGTGAATATTTCCTCTAGTAATAGTAGGCATAATACTGGCATCAGCAACTCTCAAACGTTGCACTCCAATGACTTTTAACTTGCTGTCTACCACGCTACCCATTGCACAGGTACCAGCAAAATGATCCATACCCGTAAACATACAAGATGCATAACATTTCCAATACTCATCAGTGCCTGGTTCAAAATCACAACCTATAGAAGGATCAATCAGCTCAGCGTCAATGTTCCTAAAGTAGGTAGTATTTACTACGCGCACAAAGTCTTTCACATACTTTACTAAATCCGTCAAATCACTTTCCTCGGTAAGATAACCAGCTGAAATCGAAGGTGGGTCCATTGGATCCCTACTCCTCAATTTGACTTCTCCTCGAGATTTAGGACTTAAGTGGATAATTTCATTAGCCAATCCCATTTTCCCGGCCATTTGTTCATGGTTGTTGTCACAGATCGACAAATTATATCTATAGTTAAATGAACAGAAATACAAGATCAAATCTGCGTAGGCTGAGTACGAGATCGTTTCATAGTCTGGAAACTTCTGACACTTATCTAATGCTGTGTAACCTACCAGAGGCGCTGCGAGATATTTATGAGGATTTACACGGGGCTTTTCACATCTTTCCATAGCAATAGGCACGATGACGCTGATATGATCTTGCAAGTTCTTTCCAACTGGTAAATCAGATAGTATCTCAATTTTTCTGCATGATAATTGTTCCTTAGGACCGATGCCTGACAACATTAGCAACTTAGCAGAGTTAAACGTACCAGCAGATATGATCACTTCTTTCTTAGCATTAATAGTTATCGTTTCTCCTTCATCAGTGACTGCAATTACTCCGACAGCGTTCTTATTTTCATCAAATTTGATTTTAGTAACCATAGTATTTTTTAATACATGAAGATTTTTGCGATCTTTAATTGGTGATAGATAAGCTACAGCGCTACTCTGTCGAACATCTGAAGCAATATTAATCATTGCTTTAGAGTAGCCTAGACCTCGTACTGGATCTTCCATCATTCTATGTCCAAGTTTTTCGAAACTTTTTAAGATGTCTTTCACATAATCACGGTCATCTAGCGTTAATTTCATGTATCCTTTAGTGCCATGATTTACTTTATCTGCTGATAGTACAGGATCTTCGACATTTTCACTTTTAATGAAATATGGAAGTACATTTTCCCATGCCCACGTAGGATCATTTGCTATACTTGCCCAATTGTTGAAATCTTTAGGATGTCCACGCGAATGATACATAAAGTTCAGAGAACTTGTGCCGCCAAGCATCTTGCCCTGACTCGACTCGTAGAATGGCTTCTGATGACATTTTTTTAAATGTCTATCATAATTAGTTGTGAAATTCCAATCGTAACGAGATTCTTTTAAGAAGAGCGTATATCCTGGTACCTGAAACATATAATAATAAAGTAAAAAACTAATCAGAATCAATTATTCTAAAGTATTAACTGATATTCTTTTTAGTCATAATTAGATTTAATCTGGGTTTCTCGATTGTCTTATTTCGGATAGAGCAAATAATAGTTTTTTATTATACGAAAAATTTACGTCATTACAGCATATTAGATTAGCTGAAGGGGTTAACAAAATACCAGCATAATAATTGGTATCCCAAATCGCTAGAAAATAATAAAAAGAAAATGTACGATAGTAAATAATTATAGATATGTAGTTAGCGAAATACGACTGTGATATATTTATATCAAACTTTTCAGAGATTTGCGTAATATTAAAGCTATTGTAATATTTTTATATCCGAATAATAACATTCATTTTATTTAAAAAAATGTAGGATGATAAAAATAATATTCTAAATAAAGGAAATAATAATAATATCATAATTGGCAACTTGGCATTTAAGTTTGAATAATTATAAACGACTAACTTACCATGGATTCCATAGGAGGATCTCCACCTGCTTCTATTAGAAGTACTTTGTAACGTTCATTTTCTGTTAGTCTGTTTGCTATCACGCTGCCTGCTGTGCCAGCGCCTACTATGATGAAGTCATATCTATCACCATCTAGAAGCAAAAGCGTGATTAAATTAGGAATGTTTTTATAACGCAGTAGCTGTAGTACTGCCAACAGTATCATTTCAAATAATACTTATATTGGGGGCTCCTTTTTGACATTTAGAGTAGTATATCGTTCTTTGTGCTAGTTTATGCTGTTGTTTGAATGTTTCTGGGAAACCTAGGAACAACTTCTAGCGCATCACACCAAATTTTGACCCGTCAGTAGAACCCACAACACATGTCGTGACTATTAAAACCATTGTACCATCCGTAGTGTCACCGACCTAATACGAGTATTACTAAATAATACCTAGATATTTGTAATATTACACGGATGTAGTTGCGCTTCAATAAATATTAATCAAGCGATACTTCACATATTGCCACATATGTAATTCTATCCGCTTCGGCTTAAGTTATTGAGTCAATTAATAAATATAGCTAATGAAATGGCATGATACAAAACCACGACACTTGACTCTTTGGTTGAGGTGAATGAACTACGCACAAAAGTAATATTACATAGATAGATGTACCCGCGATTTCACACAATCCGTTCCTTAGTTCTTCAATTATTAATACATAACGAAATACAACGATATTTTCAGAGCTTAGTATGTCTAGACAGATAAACAATCTAATGCTGTATAATATTAGACAAGCCTGCCTGAACATAAGTACAAAATAAATGTAGTAATTTAGGTGAACGCAAACCTACGTTTCGGGACCTAAAACTCAGTTCAATTTAAATTTAATAAGCAAGAATGATTAAAAACTATTTCATTGCGCAATACCCAATTGCAGTTCTTAGTCATGAGTGACGTGACCTGACTCCGTCGCGCTAGGACGTCGCGGTCATGATTAAGAACCCTGATGGATTTGAAATTTTTCGAACAAATTCGAATAAAAAAAACTGAGTTTAACCGTTTTATAATAATAATAACTTTATTTCCAATAGATATCACTCACAAAACTTTTATAATACTTTCACTGATTCCAAATTCAAAAGATAATGATAAAACTTACCATTCACAATAGCTTGTCTTGGCCACATATATGCAGTGAAATTCAGTAAAGCCAGGTAGTTCAAACCTAACTGAATATTCTTAATCTTGCCTAACGTTGCTAGAGAATACATGGCTGCCGATGTTCAATTCTGCACCTTAAATTAAATGGAAGAAGGTTGTTATTAGATTGCTGTATACGTTACCTTGGAGGCATAGTGGGAATGTATGTAACTGCTGTACGTTAGTCTCGTGTTCGTTTTAGGTTCTAGGTCAGGCGAAGTGTTATCGAATTTCTGACAATAAATTCTCAATAGCACATAGTACATTGAGTCCAGAACTATGCCTGTAATATGGTAATAGGTGCCTCGTCTAATGCGTTGGACATAGAAACATGACAACACTTAATTGTTTTCCAGAAGACTATGCTATCTGCATAGTCTTCTGGAAAAAGGATCTAAGGATGGCCAATAGGTACAAGTTTGAGACTTTAATATACCAAGAGTAACGATAGTCTAAAAAGAGACCGTTGGAATGCCACGCAGAGCCCACAAATGTCAAATGTCCAAAGCATGTATTTTTGGATTTGCATAGTTATGTGCGTATTAAATAGTTGATTATTTTCATTCGGTTTATTTTTTATGGCAAACATCGTGAGTTAATATCTTTGCAGTTCTTTATATTCTTAAAGATATGTTAAGTCTGTAAACCTGCACTAGGCCAGAAAAATGGACTACACCCTAACTCTTCTCACAATGAGAAGAGATCCTTGCTTAGAAGTGACATAATTTATAAATTGGGCTATTATTTATTATTATACTTAGTTATCAGAGTAAGAGACGGAACACAAAATGCTAATATAACTACATATAATATTTAAATTTCGTTTCCAATTAAGCAATCAATCTTAATTATTGTCACATTAATACATAAATTACAGACAATCAAATTAATTTATTTGCTTCACAACACGTTAATACCAAAAGAAAATTAATTGATAAAAATACCTTAATAATTTAGCTGATGAATTTTCCAAGCACTCAATTTAACTGGAGACGAGACCAAATAACTGAAGGAAGTAACATGATAATAATATTATTTCCGAGTTGAATTTATTTAAAAGGACTCTTCGTTTGCCCGAAATGCAAATAGAGTAATTATGATAATAATTTCGCGGTCACTGATTGGCTGAAATCTCACGCCGTGGTATTGTCCTACTGTGTGATTGGTCCGAATTTAATAAACTGTTTCTTGACCCGTGTTGAGATCGGTGATCTTTTTATGTGTTGAAGTTTATTTTAGTGTTTTTTGTTAGATACAGTATGTTGTTTTTAGGTTTCTTGAGTAAGTTTCATGCAGCTGTTGACTTTAGAGGCAATAAATGAAATGAACATGTTGTAAGAGCATCTGTGTAGCTAAATCGTTTTGCAATATGAAGCAATGTTGCTGCAAGCCGGTTCTTAGATAGATAACCTTTTACAACAAGTGTTCTAAATTGTGGCAATATACAAAAACTCGTATAAAATCCTGACAGCTGGTTTAAAAGAAAATACAGTTATATTTTAGAATAAAGTATTTAAATTTCAAATCATTCAGACTGATATATCAAACATAATATGTACACAAGGTGCTATAGTTATTTAAAGGTTAAAAACTATTACTGAACATTACTTGAAAGCTTGTATAACCTGACCATCGAGATTTATCTTACCCTGTTTTCATCGAGATTTCTCCTTTATACTGGTCGCTTTACTTACCAACTGCAGGGTAAAATAGCAATTCGCAATTTTCCCCTTTTCTTTACAAAAGTCAGGTTATTCTACATGTTTATTTAAAATTAAGTTTTAAATCCGGCACTACACATATGTATACTAACATCAGTGGACTAACTAATAAGACAAACAATATTTTTTATTGTTCACGGAACTTGAAACAGACAGCTACAACTGGACCTTGAGGCATACAAACAAGTCTTTGATGTAAGACAAAAGCCTTACAAGAGCGCTCGGAGATACTCTAACAATATATTGAGGTCCTCAGCTAGACACATTGCACTTTACCTGACGTCAAGTGCTGTTAATCCCGGCTGTTCCTCATCTCTCAAAGCCATCAGACATAAGTGTAGAAGATGAAAGTGTTTCGTGTACCTAGAGATAGTTCCGATACTTATTTGATACATTTTATGTTATGCAAATTCCTAATGGTGCTCCCACACTGGCTGTT
Source organism: Catocala fraxini (assembly GCA_930367265.1). Taxonomy (NCBI): domain Eukaryota; kingdom Metazoa; phylum Arthropoda; class Insecta; order Lepidoptera; family Erebidae; genus Catocala; species Catocala fraxini. The sequence continues at coordinate 19,792,189 of OV884045.1, forward strand.
ACAAAATGTTTACAAACATTTTTTAACACTAAACATTTATTAACAAATGTTAGGAGTTGTTACATTCTGTTATGTATTGTTAGATGTTTTGAGTGCTCCTACACTGATAGAAAATGTTTACAAACATTTTTAACATTTTAAAACATGATATCGGTTTGCAGTTTGGATTTACGTCCCGAAGCGTCTACACGAAAATGGAAGAAGATTTGCTCATAGGATTAGCTTTTATTTTTTGTTTAAAAAAAAGAAAATCGCTCTAACTGGATGCGCCAATCGCTAAGAGATAGAGAAAAGTATAGTATATCATGTCGTCTGAATAAATGTTTACGAACAAATGATAACAGATGTTTTAATTTGTTAACAAACAATTTTGTTTAGAAATGTTTAGTAAACATTACAACATTTTAAAACATTTTTTAACACTGTGATCAAATGTTTGCTAAAAATGTTTACTAATGTTTGTAAACATTTTGTAACAGCCAGTGTGGGAGCACCATAAGAATATAATTAGTGGTGTACTTCAAGGGTTGATATTAGGTCTAGCATTTTCCATAGTTTTTAGACAGTTTATGCAAATACCTGTTGGATTCAAATTTCACATGTTCATCACGTTAAACTGGTGATAACACAAATTTATTTAATCTGTTTTTTTTTCAAACTGTGCCTATCTAAAACTTAATTTCTAAACTTATTATGTTTATACATATTATTTAGAAAATTTCAAATCATTATATTATTTAAATAGATTTATAACAGGTTGAAGGAATAGATCTCTCATTTTCACTGTCAGATCAATAAAATGCGAGAACATGCTTACGTATTAAATTATTTATAATATTACCTGAGAAGGTTCGTTTAATAGCACCTATGTTGCATAATAAACTATTTCTATTGACGTCTAAGGTATAGTGAACTAAAACAATATATCACTTGCTGAATCAGTTTAGTTTTTATATGGAAAATATTCTGGTCGCAGCTTTTCGCCTTTTATGTTAATGCAACTGAATGCTGCACCATTTTACCGTAATATTGGTAACTTAACTATTAAGATCTTGATTTATTATTTTAATACTAGAATGCGGTAGGTAATATAATATAGCATAATGGTTGCAGCACCTTAAATGCAAATTCGATTGGTAAGAACTGCTAAATTGTAACTTTCTGGTAATTTCAAATAGTATTTTAAGCTTCTACTTATAAAAAGTTTGCTCCTTGATTTACAAACCTGGCACTTGAAATTTAGTAGATAAGTAACTTTGACATTTATATCTTGAACTTGTGAATCGACGAAATTTGAATTTCTAGTAGGCCTATCGGTTTTAGAAAATATATTAAGATCTTTAAGATAAAATGTCATCACAGAAGGAGTTGGATATAAAATGTTCTTCCTATCTTTTCTGTTATTTTCCCACTAAATATTACCCATAGCTATAATTGCAACGTTATATCAATATTAATAATATATATAAATACATATTTATCACACTTTTGTCTATGACAGTTAACTTTAAATTATTACTGTTACCATCATTATTTTAGATTGTAATGTTTATTAAAATAATACGCATGATGTTGCATATAGAAAGCAATTACATTAAATATATAATAATTACATAAAATTGGCCTATTCCAACAAAACAATAAATGTAGGAATATTACTATTCGATTGTAGCAAACTACCATCAGGCTAATACAATGAAGTATTTACGAATTTAAATAGATATAAAGCCGTAGTTATCATTTAAATATTTAATGGGCTTTATGTTAGCCTATACAGTAAGCAATGAATACAATAATAAATAACCTTTTTACTATCAACGTAGTAGACAAACATTTGACACTTTAATCAGACGTACGTCAGACGAATAATTAGTGATTATTTTAATTGGGACTAATCCAACTCTCACTCTCACAACCTTAACGACTGTGTTACCAGGTTCAACAGTGGTGACCATAGAAAACACCAAATTTAAAGACTCGTGATTTCCCGACAAAAGGTAGACTGTCTTGGAATCCACAAAAAAATTTAATTAGAAATATATTATATTGGAAGAGTACGTCCACGTCGCGCACCTCTGACTTTCGGAAGTTATATGACTTGTTGAAATTATGTGCGTATTGATTGCCAATTATCGCCTGCTCCGTGCCTCAGAGAGCACGTTAAGCCGTCGGTCCCGGCTGCCATGAACATCTATAGCAGTCGTTATTGGGAGAGTGTCGACACAAAAGATCCCACTGGGTCGAAGTGTCGCCGGTCTGCACTGACTGGCCCCCACATAAGATACATACATACATACATATTGGAAGAGTTGAAAAAGTAATTCCACTTCCATCCTTAGCATAGTAAATAAGGATCTGTAGCAAGGTAGCTACAACCTCAAGAAAATGGACTGCTTGTCTTCCTGCTAAAACCCATCATGAAATTACAACAAAAGGTAATACGGCTGTGAAAAAGGTCGTTGCTCTGTTTCTGTAGAATGCCGACATGATCGGAATAACGACCCTTCTCAACCCAGATGATGTCTAACAGAGGTCATTAAGATCTTTGCTTAACCCCTTGGGAAAGCAGACGCGTGATGTTATGTTAAGCTAATGAGTCAAATACAACTTTACCAAGAACATGAAAATTATTTCTCAATTTGATTCTTATTGGATATGTATACCTGTTTTAGACATATCTAATTAAATTTAGACTCGTTTTGATATTTGGGTATCATACTAGGAACTTTTATGTTTATATACTGTTACTGTTACTTTATATACTGTTGTACTACAGAATCACTAAAAGAATTGTCTATAGAATACTAGCTTTTGCCAATGACTCCGTACGTGTGTAATTTAGAAGTAGATATATATTATATAATTTCCTAGTTGAGTACTTACGGCGTAAGAGCGTAGAAAACAAACAAACTCACATTTACATTTCTAATATTAGTTAGAATAGTACCTTTTCTAATTCTATTAAAACAAACACGCTGTATAAAATAATCACTATAATGTAACTGCTTAGATTAACATTTTCTCACGTAATTACAAAAATCTAAAATTTAATTTGGTTGTACAATTATTATTCTGAATTGTTTTGTCTTCTCATGTATTATTTATTATATACGTAATTATGTTATGTATTCTTGTAGGTATGTTTATGATGTAAGATACTTATTTATTAAGTTACATTGAAAAAAGTACTGTAGTAACGGTTAACAGTTAATTTATAATTGTTACGTTTGCTCTGGTTTGTACATTGCCCACATTGAAATTATTATTTACTTTTTTTGTAGAGATAATTTATATATTTAAAACAGCTACACTGTAAGCAATACATTATAAAAGATCGTAGCCAAATGACGCGTTTTATTTTTTCTTATGGTAGGAGGATTTCTTAATGAAGCACTAATATCTGTGGTAAAGCTGGATTACTCGGACACAACCATATTCTTACAGACAGCCAAAGTAAGAGAAGTAAGATTGTTACTGCGTTCCGTCAGGCAAGTATAACATTCGGAAACTAAAATACCTACCTACTCACACTTTAATATCACCCATATTTAAATCCTTTTCTCCAGGGTGGGCATCGCGTAAGTTTAATGCTGTTACAGGGTAGAGGATTGCTAGTGCAAACGACCATAGGGTAGGGTGACCGTGAGCAGGGTCATTACCTATATCTCACAATGTTGTTTAAAAAAATTAAAGCGTTTGTATATTGATATTATACCTTTCAATATGAGTAGACCTTTAAGTTTTTTTTTACTGCACGGATAGCGTAATGATTAAGGTGATCGGCTCGCCACTGCCACTGCGCCGAGTGCTGTGGGTTCGAATCCCACACGGGACAAAACTTTATGTAATCCGCAAATGGTTGCCGAATCTCAGCATTCTTTGTGTACGTTCTTTGAATGTTTATAAAGTCCCCCGTGACAGAGAAATTATTCATAATACGCGAGTTGTTTTTCTTTAATAAATAAATAACATACTGTATATACGATAATGGCGAACTGATCCAAGGGCCATCAAAACAATATCATGTTTTTATAATTTAGTGCTTTGATGAGTTCATAATGATGGATATCTTTGTAGGGGTTTTATCTCCATAATAAAACTTAACACGTAGGTAGTTATACACATTTTATCTTCTTTAAGTATTAAAAAATAATATTATTGCAGTCACAAAGAAACCAAGATCTTTGTTGTACACAAGGAAAGGACCCACGCAATGAGAATACAGTCAAATTATACAAGATTACATTCGAAAAACTGCGTCAAATCGCGAACATATTTTTTGACTGCGGTTAAAACCAGAAACTAAGTCGTGCAGGAAAATCCGCTCACTCGAGTGAGTATCCCCCAATGCTTCACGGAAGGGTGAGCTTCATAGGGATTTGTGTCACACATCGCCTTTTGTATAACCATTCGCCACACCGAATCAAATACTTATACACCTAAAATATACCATATGCCGTATAATACATTTGAATCATAGAAAAATGTATAAGTGCTGGAGGATAACGGTAATATACATGCGCGCATTTTTATTACAGCGAGCGGGGCATGCATTTTTTAAGGATCCTAGTCGAGATATAAAGGGTTCAGTAGTTAATGCTATTGTTTTGTATTATTACCGAAACGGAAGCCTTCTCAATTAGTAGACTCTAAAAATATCAAGTTAAAGTGGGACGCAATACAATTATACTGTCTAGAAAATTGGTTTGGGTGACGGATGTTACATAGGTTGATGTATCGGCAACCTAGGAACAAACCGATGGTAATCAAACATTATTATTTCTGTTATTAAATTAATATTCAGTCGACGTATCAAATTTTATTGTAATTATGGGTAATACAACCGCGCTGTTCTGCTAAAACTCGTCCCAAACTCAATTGTTGCCCCGCCAATAACCATAGCAAACAACTGTTATTGCCATGGTTACTGACAAAACTTAAATAATGACAGGCAGTTTGGATGGGCGATAGGTTGTGAGATCTCGACACTCGTGGGTTATTAAACAAATATTGTGATTTCGATCTGAAAATTTGTAGACTACTGGTTTAGATCTAGGTATAAAAGTCTTGGAATACTGTTGAATCGTCGTTCATTCAACACGCGCTCATCGCGCACCAGACATCGGCGGCGGGGACGGAGCGGAGCAAGAGGGACATCACGATCAGCTGGTGGCCAGAGGGGACACCCGTACTCGCGCTCTTAATTCTCACATAGTTTATATTCTGTTCCCAGCATCGGCAATCTTGTAGAAATATCATTAGTATTTAAATAATTATACAGTCCACTTCTGAGTTTTATTCCGTAACACCAAGGATCCCGATCAAACAAATACCAAATATAATTAAAAACTTATTGCATCTGGCCGCCAGTGGCCCGCTGCGACTCAGTAGGTTAAAGCAAAGTTAAAGCAATATTTACAGAATACTTATTCTTGGACTACAATCAGGTCGCGTGTTTCCACTATAGCACATAATTGTAAGTAGATGCTCCCATTATACGATACCAATGCACTACTTTACTTGTAAATACACTCATTATTGTAATGCTTGAGTGAGTTCAGTTGTATATTATACTGATTACAGTAAAACATTAGTTTGCACTGACTTTATAAATTGTCGAATAATTGCATTTTTCTGTAGATTAAAATGGTATAGCTGACTGCAGTGCTTTAAATAAACAAAATCAGTTTGATTTCCTTACTTCACATGATAAAACAATTATTGAAACAGCGAGTTTTTAAAACAGTGATAACTTATTTATTATATTGTTTGCTTTAGTTATAGATTTTCTTCCCATGTGACTAATACAAGCTGTGTCCGCGGTTTTATAAAACTCGCCAGACTTCAGACGACGTGCTGTCGACGTGTTGGCTATATATGTATATTTAGACGACTCGATGGCATAGTGGTTAGTGTAAGCGTCTGCCACGCCTGAGGTCGCGGGTTCGATTCCCGCACAAGTCAAACATTTGTGTGCATGGCTGTACATGGCTGTTTGTCTTGGTCTGAGTGTTTCTATGTATAAAATGTATGTAGTTACAAAAACAAAAAGTATATATGTATGTTTATTCATTGTTTAGTACCCATAGTACAAGCTCTGGTTAGTTTGGGCTAGATGGTGTTGTGCGTATGTGATAGAATTTTATTATTATTATTATTATATTTTAATTTTGTAATATGTTTAGATAAAAAACTGTTGAAGTTTATGGGGAAATAATATGACAAATTGTGCTTTTCCCTATAAATACTTCTGAAAAGCAAGGAATCTATACAGGGTCTAACAGGGTAGTATAATGGATCCAACATTTGGTATCTTCCCAGTGAAGTCAAAGGCAAAAACTATTGATCCTTTTAAGTAACAAAGTAACATTTACGACGGTTGAAACTTACTTAAGTTATACTTAACTCAAGTAATGAATATACATCGTTGTAGTGATAATGTGTAAAACAATAAATTTGTGGTCAAGGATAATTTTAAACCAACCGCTTTTTAGGCACTACACATAATTAAACTTTCATAACGAGCCTAGTTTAGAACACTGTTCCACCTAAATATTATATTACCTCTATAAAATTTCATCAAAATTTAGCGGTAACACCTAACTCCCAAAATTGTTCAGTAGCGTAGTTTTCAAAAGTTATTAAATTTAATACACATCCTTTGTTTTTGACGTTATTTAAGGCACTGCGGACTCATATGCAGGATTGTAACGGTAAATTACGAGTAATAATTTACACTAGGAACGTTTACCGGCAACACAGCGTCAGTTAAAAGTTTCAAGCGAATGTTAATAAAAGAGTTGCATAAGTCACTTTGGGAAATAGGCAAAGGGGATTATTTAAATAGCTTAAGTAACAAGGAAAAATGTGTTTTAATATTATTTTGTTGACTCTGTTTTAGACTTTATTTAGCCCGTGTTTAGTTTAGTGGTAGCTGAATACCAACCGTTTTGGAAATGTTTCGGTAACGGTAAATATGTGGGTTTTCACGTTGGAAAATATCAGAAGCAAAATGCAATTTGGGCATTTGCGCAGGATACAGCAATAGACTTGCTACCTAACCTATTTTGAGGAACCTAAAACATAACTGGTGAAATATAATAATGACGACAAAAAGAAAAATAATATGCGTTTAAAACATTTTACAATATTTTTAAACCTAAGCCGCCGCCTACGGTAAACTACATACACATTTAGGTAGCAAACAATTATGCGGTATATGATTGTAAGGTGTTACTTTAACCTATGTAAAGCAAACGGTAGGAAATGTATAAAAGAACAAGGATTCCACAAGAAATAAATTTTCAAAGAGCCGCTTTCACGTAACAAACGAAACTATATACGGATTTTATCGCGTTGTTTATTTGACACTTTATTACATAATTTTGAAAATTGTTACACTACTACTACTATTAAACTTTACTAATTTTTAAGCTAATTAAATTATTATTAAAACTATTTAGATTTAATTTAATTTTACACTTTCCCCGACGTTTCGGTTGCTTTTCAGCAGCCATGGTCACGGGGAGACGAAGATGGTAGTTGTCTCAATGTTCCAGTGTAGTTATTTCAAAGTACCCGAACATAATTTAATCATTGGTGTTTCTATTTACGCAGAATGAGCTCAAAGTATCATGAAGTCTAGCTGTGGTTTGCTTCTTCTTAGGTTTGACTATTTGTATTACTGGATCCCAAGCTGGTGGTACATTCCAACCATCTTCTCTATTAAAATTAGGATGTTTTTTGATTTCAATAGCCTCGCGAAGCATCCTTGGCAGGAATCGGTGTTCTTTAGCGAGAATCTGTGATTTTTCAAATCTCAGGTAGTGGTTGGTCCCCTGTTGCAATCCGTATATAGTTTAATTTCAATTAATAATATTCGCGTAAACAGAAGACAATTTTAAAATTACATATCCTGACTATATTGTAAATATCTGCAAAATGATTACAGAATAAATATTGCATTCTGCGTTTTTGTGGGATTATGGAATAGGTCAATGACCCCATTCATATTAAGAACTATCAATATTATAGTGCATAATGGGTACTCCATATTCTAGGATGTCACAATAATAAACAATGCTAATGGTTTATTAAATATCAAAATCGCGTTATTTCACCATCTAGACCAATCATCAAAGCCGCCATGCAAATTTCGGACTAAAACCCACTTTAACTCGCTTTTTTATGAATAATGTTTGAATTTTAGCCGCGTTGAGTGTATGCTAATCTTTTTGCTGCTTAATGAATTGTATGAACCGCCATATTTGAATTTACGGAAGTATTCATTTCGTACCTTTTAACCATGATGCAGGTATTAAGTGCTTTGGCAATTTTATGAGGCAATATACGTTAGTATTTTGCTCGATGTTTGATTAAAATATGTAGGTATATCGTAGAATACCATGAGCGATATTATAAAATGCCAGTTCTTATTATTTATTACTTCTATAGACCTGGCAGTTCAGTTAAATTGAATGCAACTGCACTAACCTTATTAAATATGTTACTGACATCAGAATCTGAATGTGATCTATTTGTTTCGGGATGGATGGATGGATGTGTGTTGTAGTTGTTTAAGATTTTGTGAGATGATGGGTATTTAGTTAGTTACTATGTTACGAATCTTTTATTGTACTCATGTAAGTAGATGTAATAATAATTTATATACACCTTGTATATTAGGTCTGGTAATATAAATGTATATAAAGTTAGATATAAATTTTAACTTGTACAATGATTTGGTGTATACTGTTATGTTGTCCATTTGTTTAGTATGGTCAGTTTAGGGATCAGTATGGTTTTAGAAAGAATAAGAACATCAACATGGCTATTTTTCAGTTATATGAAAAAGTTATTTCATGTGTTGATAGACGATGTCCTGTAGCAGCTTTATTTATGGACATGAGTAAAGCTTTTGATTTCGTGGATCGCTCAATACTTTTAAATAAATTGGAAAGGTATGGGATTAGAGGGAATGCGCTCAAACTTCTTCAATCTTACTTGACAGACAGGAAACAAGTTACAAAAATAACTAAACTTTGTGTTCACTCAAAAACAGAGCAAAATTATGTATCTCCTCAAAGGTCTACTAAGTACGGCGTACCGCAAGGGAGCATAATAGGACCTTTGTTGTTCCTTGTTTATATCAATGACATGCCTATAGTGACAAATCATCAAATGGTCCTATTTGCGGATGACAGCACTGTAATTTTTTGTGGTAACAATGATATCATGACGTTCGAAAGAGAAATAAACAAGTGCCTAGGACTATTAATAGACTGGATGAAATCCAATAAGTTAAAAATTAATTTTGACAAAACAAAAATCATGACATTTGAACAAAAAACTAACCATGGTAAACTTGACATTCGATACGGCAACAAAATAATTTTAGAAACCTCGTCTACAAAATTTTTAGGGCTCGAACTTAATAGAGACTTCTCTTGGAAAAGCCACACTGATAGTGTATGTAAACGTTTAAGTCAATATTCATATGCTCTACGTAAACTATCACAAAAAGTAAACCAAACAACATTAATTACAGCATATCACGCATATGTCACATCTACTTTACGCTACGGCTTGATATTTTGGGGCAACTCCACAAATGTGGACATTGTCTTTAGGTCTCAAAAAAGATGTTTAAGAGCTTTATGCGGCATAAAAAACACCGACAGCTGTAAACCATATTTTAAGAGTCTAGGTATATTGACAGTGCCTTGCCTTTATACATTAGAGGTAGTCTTATTTATAAAAAACAATTTTAATTTATTTGACACGCTTAGTAGCGCACGTCATAGAAATAAGATACGGTTCAGACCACATAAAAAATCCGTTTATAATAGGAACTTTTTAGGCATGGCACCCAAAATATATAATAGACTACCATCATGTGTACTAGAAACTAACGATGTAAAAATATTTAAAAAACAGGTAAATGACATACTAATAAATAAGACATATTACTCAATTAACGAATATTTAAATGATAATAATATTATAGATAATTCCATTTGTTATTTTTAATTTTTTGGTGAATTCTTATTTTATGTACCTATTCAACTCATGACATTGTTTTCCCACAGATAGATCGATTTTAATTTTATTAATTTAATTTTATTAAAAATTTTGCATGCCTATAGTGGTAGAACATAGTGAACTGCGCATTCACTCAACAACCTGCAATGTAAAAAAATTATGTACCTATGTTCAGCAATAAATGATTTTGATTTTGATTTTGATTTTGATTTTATACTTTTAAATAAATCGGAAGAGCCAAATATGCTATAAGGGCAATAAATAAAAAATCATTGATTTATATATACTGTCCTGGAGATACATCGTTTTGAGACGAAACACGTGTCGACGCATATTTTGTGTTCGACGCGGTATACTGCAACCTGCAGTTTGCCCGGATCTTATGACGCGAATTTACATCATCGGAGATGTTCGGTATATTCGACCTTCTTCTGATGGTATAATTGGCGTGGGCATATCATCGATGCGCGGTGGATTTCTCTCATTGAAATTATTTTGTTGAATGATTCAGTTTAAATTGATATCTTTCACGTTCATTTTTTAGAGAATATCTTTATCTCAATTGTTAGACTAGTAAATAAAACAAACATAATCTCACGCCCATTTATCTGAAGGCGTAGGCAGAAGTGTATTATACTCACATTTCACCAGAAATGCTTTTAGGTCATACGTAATAAATGGACGAGGTTCTCGTTTTTAAGACAATTTCTGGGCTAGTAATTCTTCTGTGTTGCGGAGGACTTTACAAATGTTCAAACAACGGAAACAAAGAACATCCAGAGTCGGAGCAATCATTTGTGGATGACACAAAGTTTTGTCCTGTGACCACCTAAACCAATATGCCATCCATGCAGTCAAGATCCAAATTCCATCAGGAATTCTCGGTAGCAGAATTTGAGGAAAAAATCTCAATAACAGTTTTACCCGACCCAGGAATCGAGCCCGCGATTTCATGCATAGCAGTCAGGGCGCGTTCCCACTATGTCGTGACGATAGATTATCGTGTCGTTTAAAGCGTCGTGGCTTGTTTATTTAAATAGAGGTGATCACATACAGGACGACACGATTAACTATCGTACACGACTTTTTTTTGCAGTGACGATAGATTGTCGAGTCAATGGGAACTGCTAGCACGACAGTCGTAAAACGATAAAAAAACGTCATGACTAAGCATGACGGCAAATCGTGTGTCGTTGTTACAACTATCCATCGTAGCCACAATAAAAATATCGTCTCGTCGTTTACAAGTTCAACGATAAAATATTGCGACGATACAGTGACGATAAACAGTCGATATAATGGGAACAGCTAGAGACGACAGTCGTCCAACGATAAATTAATCGTCACGACATAGTGGGAACGCGCCCTTAGTCGTATTAATTACAGCAGTCATCGAGGCCCACTCGTATAAATATATATACCCGAAAGATATTCTTTTATAAGATCAACATAGGTTTTGATTGCTTGTTTATTTAGTTTCTCCACAGTCGGAAAATGATACGTCTCACAACAAAAATTGTTTATACATATCAGTTTGAGGAAACGGACAGTGTTATTGTGACATCTGAAAGTTGCTAAGGCGTTTTGGGACATGTTTATGTTTGTAGAAATGTCATACATATAAACATGTCATAGAAAAACATCGTGGATGTAAGGTAAATAATATTAGATGTTTCATCTTTTACTTGAAATAAAACGGAGAGCACGTAAAGGCTATCTTTTTTTCTTCATCATCGTCCCAACTATTATGAACGAATATCGTAACTCAATATTATAAATGCGAATGTAAATTTTTTTGCTTCTTTGTTATGCTTTAACGCCTTAACTAATCCACCAATTATAATAAAATTTCGCATACACGCTGTCTGAGTTACAGAAAAGGATATTAAATACCTTTTACCCTGAAAATATCTGTTCCCGAACAAAAGTAGCTATTACAACAAAGATATATTAAGGTCCTCTATCTCAAATTTCAGTCAACTCTGTGCACGAGATATTAAAGTGACTAATTAATAAATTAATATTGTGCACTCCTTATCCTCTCAATTCCGGCAATCCATTCTAGGGAAGGACATATGTTCCCGTAAAATTAGAACTAGTATATAATAATTTAATACGCAATATTGAAATTGTCTGGCATTAGCTTTATATATAGCAAATAGTCAAACCCAAGAAGAAGCAAACCACAGCTAGATTTCATGATACTCTGAGCTCATTCGGCGTAAATAGAAACCCAATGATTAAATTTAATCAAATAATAGAATAAAAAAAAATTGTTCGGGTACTTTGAAATAACGACACTGGAACATTGAGACAACTACCTACCATCTTAGTCTCCCCATGACCATGGCTACTGAAAAGCAACCGAAACGTCGGGGAAAGTGTAAACTTAAATATAAATAGGTTTATTAGTTTTAATAATTTAATTAGCTTAAAAATTAGTAAAGTTTAATAGTATCTAGTAGTAGTGTAACAGTTTCAAAATTTTGTAATAAAGTGTAAAATAAATAACGCGATAAAATCTGTATATAGTAGTTTAATTTCAATGAATAACATTCGCGTAAACAGAAGACAATATGAGCTTTATTATTTGCAATTCTATTGGAGTCGTGGAGTCGGTTTTCTAATCTGGCCATACACGGCTCGGGTTAGGCCCACAATACGTTACGCGGATTTCTGTCAATAAATTTGCAATATCAGCCCGTAGTTAGCTCGTTGGCGGTGCTGCACTCCGTGGCTTGGAAAACAAGTAGCTGTAGTTAGTCCTGCGCTTGATCTCGCTTCGGTTGTGTCGGATTGCCGTCCCATCGGGTTATTAGAGACCAGAAAGTGCACCTGTGTTTATGCAGATACTTGTATACTATAATATCTCCTGTGCGGATGTCCCGTCTCCTTTAAGATTGGCCGTCGTGACCGAAATTCAGTTTGGAGGATATATTTATAAATGCTGTAGAAATGAGAGCGCTGAAAAATATATGTGGTGTGACTCTAAAACATAGAATAAGGAATAGTGTGATTAGAGAGAGATGCCGCATGAAAGTGGATATAGTGACAAGAATAGAAAAGGGTATGTTAAGCTGGTTTGGGCATGTAGAAAGAATGGACGAGGAAAAACTGACTAAGAAAGTTTATAAGGCTAGTGTGAATGGAACAGTCGCAAGAGGAAGACCTAGGCGAACGTTTCTTGATCAGATCGGAGGCGTTCTGGACAAAGGCCAGGTTGAGAGCAGCTTGAACCGACGGGCGTGTATGAGGAATGTGATGAAAGTGAATGAAGCCAGAGAAGTGTGTCAGGATCGTAGCAAATGGAAATCCGTAGTCTCTGCCTACCCCTCTGGGAAACAGGCGTGAATCTATGTATGTATGTTTGTATTTATAATTATTCTTGAAGAAGATAATTTATTTATGTAATGCATGTGTGCCGACCATCGTAAAATACTATGACTGGGAATATTTTGTAGTTAGATGGTTATTTTAATTATAGTCTGACTGATTTCAATACAAATTATTCCGGTAAACGTTGACAAGTTCTCGATTCATTGAAGTTGTTTTGTACCAACCCTAGTATCGATATCCTATTTATTCGTTTCGTGGAACCATTAATTCGTTTCGGTTCGTCAATTATATTGAGTTCTAAAGAACCACTATCAAACAGATTATTGCACACAAATAGAGGTAGAATTTACAAAACATGTTATATAAAATAACTTGTCACATTAGATGCTCATTGGGTGGTAATTTATGTAATAAGGTACTCCAGACAGAAAACTTCAGCCAGAGTGGCCAATCTGAACGGATACTAGCCATCTGCGTGTGTTAAATTTATACCTACGTGTATATTTATATACGTATACAAATTTTTATATAGACTATTTAAGACAGCGCCGAGCGAAATATGCCAAAACAGGCGGTCACAGTTAATTGAATAAAATCAACACTTTTTGTTTAATACAAATATAAATTATACGTTTACCATAACAATGAATGTATTTACAATTACTCCGTGTAAAAAACTTAAAATAATTAATATTTTCGTCTACAAAATTACGTAAATTTGCACGAGAAATACAAAAATGTAAGCTCGTGTTACGTGATTTTTAGATTATAACAGTAAAAATCTATCGTATTTTACAGCTTAAACGAAACATAAATAGTTATATTACAATTTGTCCGTCCCAAATATTTAAATTATTGGTTGACAATAAAGATACATATTTATCAAAAAACCACTTCAAATCCTCCATACAATTTTACTATTACGGCCGCGCACCGATTTGAATATACGCCGTACGAGCTCTGACATTATCTGTCTTACGCTCGGCGCAGTCTTAAGATAGTTTGTATGTTACTAAGGGCTTCAGTATTATTGTAAATAACAGACATTATTTTAGATGTAATCACTTTAATCAAATAAAACATATTTTGTAAGTAACTATTGTCATATAAAAACTAACACAGGTAAATTATTTTAGATAAGAAACATGAAGTATACTCATCTTGAGTTTTACAGCTGACTGGTAGGTGTGTACAGTCCCGTGGTCGCCGAGCAAAAACGTGTCGGTTGCAGCGCGGCAACGACTTATATAGCAATACTCCCACTGCTCGGCGATCATAGAAATGCAATTAAATTACTCGTTATATTTTAAATAATGTTTTTTTAAATATCATAGTATGCCTTTAGAATATTTTAAATTATGTAAAATACTTATATTTAATTAATAACTATATAATTTATTATGTTATTCAATTAATAGAATAACAACCTATATATAATATTCTAACACGTGCAATGTATTAGTGTACAATTATGTGCACCAGTGGCGTAGCTATACTATCAAAGGCCCGTGTTAAATTCATCGGATGAGGCTTTCCTTAAAGTAAAAAATTGAGTAGGTATAGGCGCAGGATGCTAACGTGCTCGCCGAAGCACAGCAGTATATTACACTTCCAATTTACTAACTCTGAGCTGCTATTGAGATTACTTGACAAAAAAACCTTGACTCGGGATTTTACCACTATGTAAATATAACGCACCCACATCACTCGCTGACTATCGAACCTAGCGAGTGCGGTTTCGTACTCCAAGATAGAAGTATTTTTTCTGTTCATGTAGGTTCTTACATTTGTTTTTGCTATATACATATGTATACAGCTTGTTTAATTCTTGAGTTTTAGATAGTAATAAAAATCGCATCCATTTCTGTAGGATTAGAGGAACGGCGGGTGTATGTTGGGATCACCGGGGAAAGATGGCAATTTTGGGTTCTACCGACTAAAACTACCACGGAGTGACAACTCACTGCCTTGAATGGTGGGTAGGTCGCTTCAGAGACCCACTTTTTTCCACATCTGCACTAAGCAGCGCAGGGCTACTTAACACGCACTCTATAGCTTATAGTTTGCTTATGTATTCATTAAGGTCTAACGTGCATATTTTTAAGAGTCACGGTTTTTCCATCTCGCTGACTCCTTTAGGCTCGCTCTTTAATATGTATCCTCTATGATTATCTGTTACTGTTAACTTGTCAAGTCTTGGAATAACAGACACAATTCAAAAAATTTTGCGTCTGGTGCCAATGAGGCACTGCGATTCAATAAGACAATCATAAAATATCAACTCAGCTGCCGCTATAGAAGCGTTTCTTTACGTTGTCGTGCTATACAAATCTACAACCATAGCTAAGTGTATAGAATTAAAACCAGTTGGTCGTATAAATATATCTTCGGTGCGTGAACCGTTTCCGTGACCGCAAGCACGGAAGGTTGTGGGTTGTACCTCCGTGCCATTAGCATCGTCCTGAATGTGTTGATACAACTTATGCGGTTCTCTTGCCCGAAAATATAAATTCGTATGAAATAACCAGCGGAAACTGGCTGGTTACGCCGGCTTTTCTGTTTTCATTAATTTTGTGTAATACGATATTTTATTTTATTTTCTTGATTCATTATTTATTCAAACTAATGGGCTCACATATAAAGCAGTAAATAATAAATAGAGTTAAAATAAATGTAAAGTAAAAAGCATTTATTGACAAGAAAGATATTACATTTTTGTTGATATGCAGCGGCACACACTAGGCTTGTAATAAAAATTTGCAATTTGTACAATATTAATAGTCCGGTCGACGTAAAACCTTAAAAAGATTCACAAAAAAAACTCATACTAGAATGAAAAATCGACAGATGGACAGCAAGCTCGAGTTAGAAAAAATCACATAAATTATTTATGCAAAATAAAAAAAACTTACTTATGTTATATAATTATATATGAATTATTTTATAGATACATTTACATATGTATTATACTTAAATTTATAATATGTTTGTATTCTGTGATAGTTAAAAGTGATCAGTACAGATAAACTCAATCAATCAATCAATTTACGAGCCTTACTCTTGTCAGAGAAGACTCTTCTATATCTCTATATTCTTTGCTTTTACTTGACAAAATAACCGAATTTGAATTTAAAGTTTTCTTTTACCTGATCTATGTAACTTCTCCTTTGTCAAACTCTTTTATACTATCCCTACTCCTTACTTCTAAAATAAAATAATCTTTTAGTATAATAATCATTTCTTTGTTTGTATTTCTTTCTATCCAAATTGTTATTTCTATCCTATGCCAGCGCCACATTTCAAAAGCCTGCCCTGTCCTTCAGGGAACATAAACATAAGTTTGAAATGAACAACGATTTGGTTTATACTGTGATGTTTTTAATTTGTGTTTAATGAATAAAGTTGTAGGCGATGGTAATTATTATGCATGGTGCTTTTGACAGTAAAGGAATGAAAATAAATGTAAGCAAGACGAAAGTAATGTTATTTGAAAAGGAGGAGTGCTTGACGATGTGTAATATCATGATTGATAAATAACAAGTGGAGCAAGTGAAAGAGATTGTATATTTTGGTACTTTGTTTACAAAGGATGGTAAACATGAGGTAGATATTGAAAGGAGAACGATTGATGGCAATAAACTAAATGGCGCTCTACGCACTTTTATGAACAGTCAAAATGTATCCGAAAAGGCACGTTTGGCTGTTCATAGAGGATTCTAGAATCTATTAGTGCCTACACTTATGCATGGAAGTGAAAGTTGGCTATGGCAAAAGAAGCATGAGAGCAGAATAAATGCTGTAGAAATGAGAGCGCTGAGAGACATGTGGTGTGACTCTGAAAGATAGAATAAGGAATAGTATGATTAGAGAGAGATGTGGCATGAAAGTGGATATAGTGACAAGAATAAAAAAGGGTATGTTAAGCCGGTTTGGGTATGTAGAAAGAATGGACGAGAAAAGACTTACTAAGAAAGTTTATAAGGCCAGTGTGAATGGAACAGTCGTAAGAGACGGACCTAGGCGAACGTTTCTTGACCAAATCGGAGAAGTTCTGGACAAAGGCCAGGTTAAGAGCACCTTCAATCGGTGAGCGTGTATGAGGAATGTGATGAAAGTGAAAGAAGCCAAAGAAGTGAGTCAGGATCGTAGCAAATGGAAATCCGTAGTCCCTGGCTACCCCTCTGGGAAACAGGCGTGCATCTATGTATGTATGAATAAATACATTACTGGTTTTGGGCGTGGGTATCGTAAAACACCTCAGCCTTTCTATGTCATTTAATATTATCTTTGTGCGAAATAAATAGGCTGACATTAAGATTGGCGAGAAGTTTCAGTGAATCGATAATGATTTCAACGTGGGTCACGATGATATCGAAACTCAATTTCAATGTTAATCCGGCCTGACAAACAAATGATTGATGGCAACGCTATAGCTTTCATTGTCCTATTGTTTACATAACGTACTATGAAGCTTGTATATTATCAAAATTTATGTCAGCACGGATAATATAATGCTTTAAGTGGTCGTATTGCCATTAGCATTGCACCGAGTAGCTTAGGTTAAATCTAGAGACGGAACAATAATTTTCGTGTTTCACAAATATTTGCACAGAGTCTGGGTGTTCTTTGTATCCATTGTTGTCACAAGCCGTGACCATAAGGTCACAATCTGTCATACTAAATGTGTGACATTGTGACCTTATTGTCACGGCTTGTCACGACGTAGCTAGCCTTGCGCTAGAGTTTACCAATCCGATTGAATAGGTCTAGCTTAAGTTAATGACTGACATCCGATGAGAAGACGAGTGGTGTTGTGGCATTGGACTGTTATGTTAGAGGTCTCGGATTCGATGTTTAAATCCTGAGAATATGTAAGTTCAAGCCTAGGATTATTGTTGGGCGAAGTGTAATTAGTTTATACCATAGTTTTATTTTTAGTCTTCCTCGTAAAGGGAGCGATAAACGTTTGTAAAAACAGGTATTGTAATAATTTGTAACCATATAGCTTGTAATCTTTAAATAAAAATGTTATTATTGTGAGGAACAATGCATCCTAGGGGTCTACCGTGAAGCGCGTTATACGCAATTGCGTACGTTCGTTCGTGCTTATTCTTACCATGAAACATCATTCGCGCCGACATTCGTCATGAATATCGTCGTATGACATTTGTACGTCCTAAAAAATCCGAAGTGTTTTCATGGTAGGTATATGCTTATTATTTCTTTCGTAATTCGTCGACCCGCTGGCTATTTTATTTATCAACTAGCTTTTGCTCGCGGCTTCGCTCGCGTTAAAGTAGGTTAGGTTCTCCTAGTGAATAGAGTGGTTTTTAAAAATAGAATAGAGCCTATGTTACTCGATGATAATATAGCATTCTAATGGTGAAAGAATTATTAAAATCGGTTGAGTAGTTTTTGAGTTAAATCCTTACAATCAAACGAACAAAGACAATCTAATCTTTCCTCTGTATAATATTAGTAGGTATAGATGTGTACTTCTAAATCTTTATTACAATGTGCACATATTATTTAAATATAACGCAATTAGTTTAGGTTACAACGATGCTTATCAAATTACATTGCAATACGCTTTTTATTTATTTAGCCAGACATGTTTAATTGAGTTTTTATTTGACGACATTAAGAGGTCATTAATCTTTTATGACTTAGTGTCGACAAACTAATAAAAATGTCGACTGAAAAAGTGTTTGCTTGCAGATTTCAGCGTTATTTTCTTGCTTTTCTTTATATACAGAAATTGAGTATAATTACACTATGAATATCTTACGGCAAGGGGGAATTTACAAACATTCAAACAACGGTCTCAGAGAATGCCCAGAGCCGGATCAACTATTGGTGGATCAGACAACATTTTGTCCTTTGTGTGTATCGAACCAACATCATTTTATCATTAGCAGAGGCTATGGCGAGTCGACCACTTAATTCAATATGTCATTGTGCAGTCAAAATATATTATACCTTTATACAGATCCTGCCTAATTTGTTACAGGATAAGCAGAGACGATGGATTTGACTTATTTTACAAAATGATGATAAATATAGCACATCTCTTTGCTTTACCTCCGAGCCGAAAAAGCCGGGCAAGCCTTAGCGATGCGTGCCATGGCTTTAGCCACTATCCCCAGACTTAGTCACAATGCTTGCCATCAATCATTCTGTTTGATTTCTCGCTAATTGATATTATGTTAAACTTGGAGGGCCCTGACTGAGCAGATAACTCACTATATATAACTCACAACTATAATTATAGTCCCGCACTGTTATCCATGTAAAGGTAGGCTGTAGTGTATACTGCCACATTTCATGGTTGTAACGTTTCTCGCAATAAAGAAAAGAAAAAGTAAAAGCGTTATACAATAAGGAAAGAGCCTGATGTCGTTTACAACAAAACCAGATAACTTTACAAACATTCAAACAACAGACACAAAAAACACTCAAACTCGAAACAAACATTTGTGGATCACACAAATTTTGGCCAGTGTGGGATTCGAACCCACGACACTCAGCGTAGTAACAGTGGCGGGACGTCCAATTAAACCACCATGCCGTCCATTGTTCACCAGTCACTGTCAGAAGAGTTTGACTGCGCAGTCAACTCTTCTGACAGTGGCTGTCTTCTGATGGTGGACAGTCGTGTTACTGGATACTGTGTTCTCTGTCTTGCAGTATTCCGTACCAAACAAAACTTTTGTTGTGTTGCATTGACAATGCTACCGCGATACTAAAAAAATTGTTTTCTTAGTATCGTAGATGTGGTTGTCCACATGCATAAGCGGCGATTACAGCTCACCATCATTCAGCTGTTAGCGTAATATAAGCATTACGCATACCTTAATAGGAGGAGAGACTTAATAGGAATGCCAATAATTTTCAAGAGAATTAGCATGTAATCTTAAATTAAAAAACATATTTCATTTTAATTAGAATGTATCATGTCTAGACAGTTTAATTTAAAATAAGCATTTTTTAGTATTGTAAAAATTTCAGACATTCTTTAGTACTTTGTGAATGAAATAAAAGATCTATTAACTTGAATAGCTTCTAAAAAAAGACAATAATTTTAATAATTGCCTCCAGACTGAATTTCGGTCACGGCGGCCAATCTTAACGGAGACTGGCCTTCTGCGCAGGATATATTATAGTGCACAAGCATTTGGGTAAACTCAAGTGCACTCTCTTATCCCTAACTGTCATGATCCAATGGGACGGATAATCCACCAGGACCAGAGAGAGACCAGACGCAGTACCAACGGCTTTACGTGCTTTCCGAGGCATGAGGGTTTCTAAAACCACCAACTCGCTAACTCCGGGCTCGGTTTGAGATTTCTTAACAGAAAATCCCAATGACTTTTTATCGGTTCGACCCGGGATTTGAACCGACATGAGAGCTCATGCACAGCAGTCGCTTTCACTACCGCTGCGCCAAGGAGGCAGTTGGTAAAAAAGATAATCAATACGAAGCCTCGATGATAGTAAAACTAGAACCTGCAGTCCAATTCAGATTTTTGTAAACACCTTTCTTTACCTACTTAACTAAGTATGCACTCAACTAATCTAAGATTTTTCTCTTATCTGGTTTTTCTTAACTTACCCGATTCCCAAAAAAGGGTAAACATCAACGTGTCAAAATCAAACTCATGTGATTTAATTGGCTGATCGTAACTCAGTCAGCGAGTTTCAGCAGTAAATATACATTTCACGTATGTTAACAATATTTTGTCCTGCTTTTCAAAAACAGCAGTTTGTTTCGTACCGTTACGTATCTTATCTTATCTTATCTTGTTACGGGGGCCAGTCAGTGTAGACCGGCGACACTTTGACCCAGTGGGATCTTTTGTGTCGGCCCCGAGATCTATCCCTTAGCTATCTCCCTATAAATGTACTGCATCAATCGCAGCGTACACTTCAGAGGGAGAAGCCTGAAGTCTTCAGGGTTCGGATATGCCAACCCCATCAGACCCATCCTTAGTCCAGCCAACGCGTCACATTCACACAGTAGGTGTAATATGGACTCGTCCCGTTCACCACAGGCTCTGCAGATCAAATTGTTTGCCAAACTCAATCTGCACATTAAGTCATTGGTGCCAAAGTGACCAGTAAACGCTCCTGTGAGCAGGCGTATTTGGCCCTTGTTGTACCCGTAAAACTTCCGGGTGAAGCCCGTAGCTCTATTTGCAATGAATTTCTTTGAGTGTTCCAGACCCCTAAGGGCCATCCACTCCAGCCTGTGTTTATCATTGCCATGTGCATTCATAGCTGCCTTGACGGTACTCTCAGAGAGTCCTACAAATGGCTCAGGGCCAACAAATAGTTGCTCCGAGCCCTTCCTGGCTAATTCGTCAGCCTCCTCATTACCCTGCACACCTGCATGCCCCGGAACCCACACCAGCCTGACTGTGTTTTTCCTGCCAAGTTTGTTAAGGGCTTTAACACAGTTCAGGACCAGTCCGGAATCCACCCTACAGGAGTTGTACCGTTGGCTGATCCTAACTCAGTCAGCGAGTCTCAGCAGTAAATATACATTTCACGTATGTTAACAATATTTTGTGCTGCTTTTCAAAAACAGCAGTTAGTTTTGTACCGTTACGTAAGTCACCAACCTAAGGATGGTCGACTACGCATACCGCATGAATTCTAACCAGACCCGGTGACCGATATTTCCTTAGTACTTCCTTCATCGAATCTGCATTATATGAACATAATTTATCCAGCTATGTAGGTCTGACGTCTTAGCAGTAGATCTCTTCCATTTACCATATAGATTTATATACGCCGTGCTTCTGAAAATTCCATGACGGAGAGTTCCGAGTACCAAACACCTTCCCCGACTCAGAAACTTAGGTTCGCATATGTCTTCGTAACCGTAAGCGCAAACTTATGCTACGAACCAGCAAGGCAGTTTCCGTCCAAATCCGTAGGCTAAAATCGAGATAAATAAAAACATATCTTTTGATTAAATCGAATCAAACCCTGAACCTAAAAAAGGCAATAAACTTTCCGACACAATACGACATGACACGTCAATGAAAGGAGGTTGATAGTCATTCTAATCAATAGTACTACACAAAGCAATACTTTCTTATGTCTTTCTCGAAGATCCTTTGAAGCCTCTTAAGCTGTGTTATATCATAAGCGGCAGCGATTAGCCATAGATCGTATGAAGATTGATCGTAGATCGTAAAATCTATACTAATATTATAAAGCTGAAGAGTTTTTTTGTTTGGTTGATTGGCTGAACACGCTAATCTCAGGAACTACTGGTTCACTGGTTCGAATTGAAAATTATTTTATTGTTGGATAGTCTATTTATCGAGGAAGGCTATAGGCTATATAACATCACGCTACAACTAACGGGGACGGCACAGTAACCATAAACGCGAGTGAAACCGCGGGCACATCTAGTACCTAAATAAAATACGTAGTGGCACGTAGAGTGAAACGCGTATCGCTTTTTTGGCAGCTGTCACTAGTTTTTATATTGAGGTGTTAATATATAGGCTGAAGCGGATAATAATATTCTGAATCTCTTATGATGATACCTCCCGACCGATTTTGGCCACGGCCAATGCTTTATCTCTGTGGAGAAAGTTGTCGTTAATGTGCTCTCAAGTGATTGCTGACGATAAAGTATCATCATGCTACGACTTAAATAAAAGCAGTAAAGATAAACAACTTCCAACGTTAGTTAAACCACGCGGTACTGCTAGTGGACTAAATAGAAATTGCTTCCTGCCATGTAAGTTCCAGCCAAGCTTACATTCTTTTATGCAAGAAATATACAGTAATATCGGTAGTTATAAGGAAAATCCTTGACTGGTTTTATACCAGGTTGCTATGATGACAAGAGCGTTGCACACATGCTTCTTCTACTGACACAAAAGATAATATATATATTTGGGATTAAATATATTGACTATCAAAATTACTAATTGCACAGCAAAATATGCTTACTAAAATATATCATAACAAGCACCTATATGCCTCAAATCACTGCATTTTATCTCGGAAGGGTTAGGTTCCTTCTTAAACCCACCCAGAAATGGGAGTACGGTACGGTACGGAACGGTACTGCTAGTGGACTAAATAGAAATTGCTTTCTGCCACGTAAGTTCCAGCCAAGCTTACATTGCTAGTGGACTAAATAGAAATTGCTTTCTGCCACGTAAGTTCCAGCCAAGCTTACATTGCTAGTGGACTAAATAGAAATTGCTTTCTGCCACGTAAGTTCCAGCCAAGCTTACATTGCTAGTGGACTAAATAGAAATTGCTTTCTGCCACGTAAGTTCCAGCCAAGCTTACATTGCTAGTGGACTAAATAGAAATTGCTTTCTGCCACGTAAGTTCCAGCCAAGCTTACATTGCTAGTGGACTAAATAGAAATTTCTTTCTGCCACGTAAGTTCCAGCCAAGCTTACATTCTTTTATGCAAGAAATATACAGTAATATCGGTAGGTATAAGGAAAATCCTTGATTGGTTTTATACCCATTGGTTGAATGTAGTCACCTTGTTATTTTTGTTTTGTCTTCGCTATTTCGCAAGACTTTACAGATATCCAGCAATGGATACAATGAATACCTAGACTCAACACAACTATTTGAGGATCACACATTTTTTGATCTCCTGTATGCTACATAAATAATTTTGTCTGAACAAAACCCCACAATACTCGGCGCTCTAGCAGTGGCAAATAATAATAATAATATCAGCCCTGTATTAAACTATCCTACTGCTGAGCACGGGCCTCGTCTCAGTGTGAGAAGGGTTAGGTCATAGTCCACCACGCTGGCCTAGTGCAGATTGGCAGACTTCACATATGTATAATATTGTCTTCTGTTTACGCTAATATTATTCATTGAAATTAAACTACTATATACGGATTTTATCGCGTTGTTTATTTGACACTTTATTACATCATTTTGAAAATTGTTGCACTACTACTACTATAAACTTTACTTATTTTTAAGCTAATAAAATTATTATTAAACTATTTAGATTTAATTTAATTTTACACTTTCCCCGACGGTTCGGTTGCATTTCAGCAGCCATGGTCACGGGGAGACGGAGTTTAATAGTAGTAGTAGTGTAACAATTTTCAAAATTATTTAATAAAGTGTCAAATAAACAACGCAATAAAATCTGTATATAGTAGTTTAATTTCAAAGACTTCATATCTTTGAGAACATTATGAAGAACTCTCAGATATGCAGGTTTCCTCACGATGTTTTCCTTCACTGTAGCAGTGGCAAGAAAATTAATTAATCCATAGCACTATCCATAAATCCAGAAACACATAAAGGAAACCCATGAAACCAAGTTTTACTTTATCACATACTCGCTCTTTACGTGCATATATAGAACAGCAGTATATGAATGCATCAGTGATAGCCTAGTGAAAGACCGTTGAACTGCTATGCAAAGGTCTGAGTTCGATCCCAAGGCGCGCATCTCTGGCTTTTCGAAATGATGTGCATATTAAATGGTTTATTAATGCTCGCTTTAACGGTGACGAAAAAAACATCGCGAGGCAACCTGTCTGTCTGAGAGTTCTACATAATGTACTCAAAGATATGTTTCATGTTTCCAAGTCTCCGGAGCAACTATACCTTATTTACATTACTCCTACAATATCAAAAGAAAAGAACACTTTCTCACAAGAGATCAAGCCCCAATTCTTTATAGATTCTACTTCCATGTTTACGCCTTTGTATATTCGCCAAAGCCTTCAACTCCGCCCATACAAGCCTTCGTTTAGAAGAAGCATCGACAAAGTGGCTGTTAACCCCGTTATGGCTTCGCTCGCATGTGGTTTTTATTCCTTTCGGCCTCCGTTAATCAACTTAGCACTGTACACAGACTTTCAATTAAGTGATTACGGATTTTTCGGAGAGGGCATCAGTTTGGCAGGCTAAATATCAGAGGTTGAACGATTTTGTGTGTTTCCGGATACCTACAAACGGGGTTCCTAAAAACGGGAACCTAAATACAGCTTACTCATTATGAGTTTCATTTAGCTCTATCCAAGCCTGTGAAAATATACCAATTATATACAGGTTGTTCCAGAAGTCGACGTCAAGCAGGAATCAGGTAACAGGCTAAGTTATAATATCAATCAGAAACAAAAACTAAGTTACGCATTTTAAAAATTATAGACATTTTTTTAAATGTCTAAAATTTTTAAAATGCGTAACTTATTTTTTTTTTCAAATTTATCTACAC
The DNA here is from genome assembly GCA_930367265.1 of Catocala fraxini. Classification (NCBI taxonomy): domain Eukaryota; kingdom Metazoa; phylum Arthropoda; class Insecta; order Lepidoptera; family Erebidae; genus Catocala; species Catocala fraxini. The sequence continues at coordinate 19,817,804 of OV884045.1, forward strand.
ACTGTGACGGTCTTTTCACTCCTGTTACTACAGATATATACATTTTGAATATTTTTTTTGTTATGTTTTTTTTATAGATCTGATCTCTCAGAAATTGAACGTATTATTTAAAAAAAACTGTGTAAACATTTGTGATGAGAAAATAAAATATAATTGAAATTAAACTGCTATATACGGATTTTATCTTGTTGTTTATTTGACACTTTATTACATAATTTTGAAAATTGTTACACTACTACTACTATTATATATATACATACATATATATTGTAATAAAGTGTCAAATAAACAACGCGATAAAATCCGTATATAGCAGTTTAATTTCAATGAATAATATTCGCGTAAATAGAAGACAATATTATAAAATATTATAAAAATATTATATATTATATTATTAATATATTTAAATATGTTAGAAATTTTACAAATATCATCATATATATGCATAAAATATTATTTTATTTATCTTAATGAATTGTTTTGTTAAACACTATGCAAAATAAATTTTATTTAACTAAGAGCTATCAAATGTTAGTTAGAAATACCATTTGATCGTTAAATAAGAACTGTATCATAATCACATATAAGTATGTTTATCCATTGTCTAGTACCCATAGTACAAGCTCTGCTTAGTTTGGGCTAGATGGTGTTGTGTGTATGTGGTAGAATATTATTATCTATATATTAATACATGAAGCAAAAACTTTGTGCCCCTTTTTACGAAAATAGCGCAGACGGAGGAGTATGAAATTTGACACAGTAAAAGTTTATATGGAGGAGGAGTGGCGAATCCTAATATTTTTATAAAATATGTATTAGAAATACATTAAATCAATGAAAAAACACCACACGCACACAACCATGCATATGACACACGCAGGCGAATCGCGTTCGTAGTATTTCGGCATTGCTCGGGTGATGTCGTATAATTCTTCGTAACTATGGTTACATACCTAAATACCTATGTTTTTTATTTTTTTTTGTTGTAGCTCCTCTGTCGGAGACAGAGCCTATTTTGTACAAAATGGGGCACAGTTGTTCCATCAAAGGGGCAGTTGTTCCTCCTGCTCTACGTCTATATATTTTGTATATGCGCCCTGATAGGGCTGTTACTATTTTTGCTAACGCCTATTCACGCTCTCATTCCAATCCTCTAGTACCATACCAGTTTCTCGCGTTTATGCCTCTCGTACTTTCATTCCATTCCTTTCATACTCGGGGGATAATAAGGGTATGGGTGAACATATTCTATATTTATTATTTACATTTCTTAGATGCTATTTTCTTTTATTTATTTATTGATACATATTTATTTATGCTATTTCTTATTCACTACTTATATATATCTATGGTTTTGGTATTTAAAAATACCTAACCTAGATACTATTTTACACTGTTTCTCTTATTTGCTATTTTTATAATCTTATGTGCATATTTGAAAAATTTCTTAGCATAATCCTCAATTAAAGTTGGAAAGTTAACAATTGTTACTCTGATCCCAGTCTCCATTTCTAGCTCTAACCTGTCCCTGTCGGATTGGTTGCCCTCTCGCTCCCGGCCGTAGTTCAGTCTATGGTCCGGAGTGAGAGGTCGTGGAACGCCGTCGCCTCCTTTTGTAAGGAAGTCATTTCCATCAAGGAGGCGGCGGAGCGGGAGAGGGAGCGTTTGAACCCTCTCCCCAACCGCAGAGCCGGGCGCCGGAGGGCGCGGGACGACCTCCAGCCACCCTGAGGTTTGACCTGGGGGTGGCGGGCTTTGTGGGCCTGCCCGCCATCCGTTCAGCACCAGGTCCGAGAGGCGGCGTGCGTGTTCCCACGCGCGCCTCTGTGTTGAGTCCGTCTCCCCTCTAGGGGGGACAGTAGGGAGTGGTGGTAGGTCTTTCGTGTAGTGGCCTGCCGTTTCATACGGCGGGCCGAAACCTCGGCGGGGTCGCGACCGCATGCGAAAGTGATTCGCGCGGCCCCGTCGATAGTGGTTTTATCGAGGAACACCGTGGTAGGTTTAGTCGGTATTCCGGGAGGTACTTTATCATCTTAACATCTTATTTTACCCCGGCGACTCCGACATAACCCCTCCGCCCGCCCCCGCGGAGGGGTATGCGTCATGGATTCCCCCACGTAAAAAAAAAAAAAAAAAAAAAAAAAGCTCTAACCTGTCCCTGCCGTGTATAGGGCAGTCAATTAGCAGGTGTTGGACCGTCTCCTCGACGCCCGGCTCGCAGGCGCACGATGGGTCCTCCTTACACTTGAAACGAGTCAAGTATCCGGCGAACCCACCATGCCCTGTTAGCAGCTGGGTCGTGATACCGGCGACCTTCATCTTACGGACGATGTTGTCCTAAATACCTATTGCAATTTCACGGTACGTATAATAACGATCAAACTTAAAATTTAAATCAATTATGGTCGAATTTCGAACACTTGGCGACCGCATATTATTATTAAATGAAATTGGTCGTTAGAAAAAAGAATATTATTATTTTAAGTCTTTGTTACGGGGTATTTGAAAACATCTGATGAATGAGGTTAATATCTAGAAGCGAGTTGCTTATTATTAAAATTTATATCAGGTTTCACGAGCATAATTAAAGTTAAATTTACTAAGGTATATGCAGTTTTCTTACTTAGAAACAAAAGGAATTAAAGTTAATTACGTTTGTTTGAAACGTGAAACTGAACTATGTCCATTTATAACATAATTATTTAAACTTTCCAACTATAATTTACCTAAACCTTAACTAAATTTAGCTTTATTCAGTTAAAATAAATGAATTATTCTGGTTGAAGTATATTTATTCCATCCGAATACTTTAATTTAATTAGTCCTATGTTTGGGCGCCAAATCGCTATTAGCACCCAACGTGGGTCTAGGAACTTTCAAATTTAATTTAGGATCCTAAATTTGTTTGTAATTGTTTGATATGGCCACGTCATGTTGAATTAATCTGTAATGGGCTTTTTGAATAATTACATAGTTTATCACAATTCATTGCTAAGGCCCAGGGACCATATGACAGCTATTTATTGTATATCATTTATTCATTGAAATTAAACTACTATATACGGATTTTATCGCGTTGTATATTTGACACTTTAGTTCATAATTTAGAAACTGTTACACTACTACTAGTTTACTAATTGTAAGCTACTTAAATTATTAAAACTATTTATATTTAAGTTTACACTTTCCCCGACGTTTCGGTTGCTTGCCAGCAGCTATGGTCACGGGGAGACTAAGATGGTAGTTGGCAGTGTCATTTATTGTTAATATTTTCAATTCATAGCACCAGACTGCGAAATGTTTATATAACTTTCATAATAATATATTCCGTAAACTGCTTATAGAAATACACGTTATATCACCACATATTATTTAAAGGTTATAGTAGAAATAAAATGAGGAACGGTTTATACGATAAAAAAGTGCAGTATGATGTTATTATGTAAGTACTTCAATGCATTTCTATACTATATATTTTCATTTAAGTTCACAAAGCTTACAAAACATATTGTAACAAATAATTCGTCCTTGTTAAAACACAGACAAATTGTAAGACAGCCAAAAGCTAGTTAATCCGTAGAACTGTCGGGAGTCGGAGCAAGTCGAGATTTTAACGGGTCGCCGGCGCAGAAAATTAATGTCATGTTTGTAGGAGAAAGAGCCGATTGTAAACAAATCTTTATTTTCTTTTCTGAGAATAATTTTTGTTTTATATTTTTAAATTGGATGGTGCCCTTGCATCTCATTACTTCTTTAAATAGTAAAACAGTCTGGTAATACTAAGAATTTTCTTGTAGAGAATCACTCAATAATCTCTATTGTGGAGACATTAAATCGACAAACATCTGATGTTTCCAAAAATTGTTGTTTGATTGGATATTCTGCTTGTTATTATTATATTTATTTATTATATTATTATGCAGTATATTAAGGCTTTCATTGTTTGTACACGTGCAGTGCGAGATATTCACTAGTTTGAAATATCTGTAAATAAATATATTAATATTTAGTCAATGTGTACCTTGTGTCCTTTATAGTGTTAGAAAAATAGTAATCTTGTACGAATCCAAAATAGGTTAAATCAATTTTACTCTGAATTGGTACAATACAATAATGGAATATTGCAGCTTTTTCATCAATATTCAAGCATTCATAGACATGTCCGTTCTATTGTTCAGTCAGGACCAAATTGCTCTCGCCTTCTCAGTACTCTGTGTCAGCGGTAATACTACCACGAGCGATATAGAATCGCGATGCGGTTACGTGCATTTTGCAGTGATTTTGCCACGCGATGCCGAATGCAAAGCGATAATATCGATGGAATATTGCAATTGTCGACACATTGAATCGATAACTATCCATCGTATTGCATTTCAGTAACGATCTCCTTTGAAGCTTTTGACGGTTGCCATTTGGATTGAATGACTTTGAGAAAAGAGGTTATGTTAAGTCATAGTACTGTATGATTATGGTAGCTTATATGATACATGGCGCCTGGTAGATACCTGACTCTGTTTATGTATAAACATATCTCGTGTATCAGAATAATGAGGTCATACTTAAAACTAGACTTGATAAATAATAAAAATAAAACTAGGTGTTCCTAATATCTGTTGTTTAAATGGTTGTAAAGTCTCTCGCGACATAATTATGATTTATTCATAGTTTGGCATTGACATAAAAAACATCAATATGATAAAAGTAATTTCTAACACACGTGAGTTAAAAGATTACGGCAGTATAACATAAAAAATGTGTCTTTTAAATAATTAATATTATGAGGTCTAGGTTTCGATGCCCGGATTGTTCAACGTGTTTTTGGGTCCAAGATTCTCAATAGTAGCACGGAGTCTGAAACTATTCACGGGAATAAGCTTGCACCCTTTGACGAGGGACCTAGAGCCATAGGTTGCTAAATATAAATGTTATACACTTCTGTCTACTCTTTCGCTAATGTAGGTATTTTTTTCTTACAGTGTTATAATAATGATAATACGTTGACAAACATTGTTTTGCTTGTAAAATTATGGAGCTGGAAAAGCGTATTAATATTTTTCCAAGCCCAAAACTTGGTAGCAGACCAAGATCAGCTGTACAACATTAATCAAATTTTCTAAAATATTTTAGATGCCGTAGCTAAAAGGTATTTTCTGGTATTTATTTGCAACATAAATGTTAGGTAAGGCAAGTTAAGTCTATAATCTTATTACTCTAAGGCCTACTTAGAAGTACAAAATTGCCAATTATGTCCAGCTGTGCTCCAAAGACATCGCAACGTTATTTTCAAATCTGTCAAACAGAATGATTGATGCCAGGATTACTACTAAAACTGACCTACGGTAGCCTTACTTTAGGGTGGAGGCCATTCAATTGATGTATGAATCTTTGGTTGTATAGAAGTTACAGCTTTTCAACTATACGAGAAATTATAAAAAGAGGTTAAAATAGAGCTAGTAGGTTTTGAGCTGTGGATTTGAATATCTGAATTTTATTGACAAAATGGCAGCGATAGCCTAGAGGGAGACCGTTAGACTGACAGAGGTCTTGAGTTTGATCTTATGGCGCGCATCTCTCACTTTTTGAAGTTATGTGGGTATTCAATAGTTAATTATCGCTCGCTTTAACGGTGAAGAAAATCATTTTGAAGAAACCCGCATGTCTGAGAGTTCTCCAAACTGGAGGTATACCGTGAAACGCGTTATACGCAATTGCGTACGTTCGTTCGTGCTTATTCTTACCATGAAACATCATTCGCGCCGAATTTCGTCACGAATATCGTCGTATGACATTTGTACGTCCTAAAAAATCCGAAATGTTTTCATGGTAGGTATATGCTTATTATTTCGTTCGTCATTCGTTTCGGCACGTCATTGCGTAAAAACATTTTCACGGTAGACCCGCTGTTCTCGAAGATGTGTGAATTTTTTTTAATTTTTAGGCACGCGCCATGTTATGCTTGTTCCCCTGACATGGGGATCAGGGACCTTATTTTCTTCCTTTATTAAATGTGCAAGCTTATAATATTTCTAGGTTACATTTCTTATTATTTACACATATATATTACATATAGTTTTAGTCATGTTTTACACAGTTTTATTTCTATCTTAATGTTACTTATAACTACATCTTGTTACCGTGTGTTTGTGTTTGTTTTGTTTCTTGTGTTGACTTTGCATGCAATTAATTTGCAGTAGTCTATGAAAGGCGTTCTTGACATTTTATTAGTTAGCAAACTATGAAATTCTTGGCATTTATATAGCAGTCCAGAGTATTTTCTATGTCGTATCTGGGCTTTCCATACAGGGGACACTCAGCCAGGATGTGTGGGACGGTTTCGGTCGCTCCCAACCCACATGGACATGATGGGTCCTCTTTACACTTGAACCTGTGGATGTGTGACGTTTGCCAACCCGCACTGGGTCAGCGTGGTGGACTATGGCCTTAACTCTTCTTAGACTGAGAAGAGGCCCGTGCCCAGCAGTGGGACAGCTTAATACAGAGCTGATATTATATATTAACGAAACAATTGCAACAGTTACAAACTAAAAATAAAGAGGCTTTCAGCTATAAACCCGCCTACATGGTGGGGTCAGCAGCAGCAGATCGCAGCAACTTTCTGTCGTATTCCAACAGTAATTTACGTCCCGAGGCTTCTTGAAATAATGCTATGTCGTCAGCTTGGGACGGGCAATCTATGTCTATTCCGCTGGCAGTCCAGCGAATCTTTGCAAGCTCTTAACACTTGGGAAACTAGTAAAATTTACGTAATATGTGTTTGGTATTAAAGAATTTTTTTGCACGGTCACGTGATACTATCTTTCAACTCAAGAACCGTAAGAGCTAGAGACTCGCGGTCAACACCATTCGACTCAGCGTAGTCGATATACCCCCGAAATGACTATGACCTTTGACCTCTGACCTCAACAACCTCAAGGTCACGTGATACCATTTTTTCAAACTCTAAGATTTACGGCAATTCATGGCTGTTTCTTACTTGTTATTAAAGTCAAGTAAGCATTATCTGGTCGTAACTATCCAAAGAAATACGTTGTTGAAAATATCTCTTGAAAACTAACTGCAAATTGGCCAACCACCTCGCAGCACATGGACACGTAATACTAGGGTCGTTATTGTCGAAAAATACCAGTAATAGTTGCCTCTATATACAAAGTATCTGAAAATAGATGATCTTATGAGTATGGTAATAGAGCATATTGCTTTCACTTACTTTTATGGATAAGGGTTTTTCCATTTTGTACATATGTCTTTATTCACAAAGGAGATGACGTGCCAATTGCCAGATAGTAGTTATTCTTCTAATAAATTAATTACAATTATTATTGCTTTACCTAACTGACAATTAGAAAAGTTTTAAACTAAATTCAGAATGTGCTTAGTAATGGCAATATTAGGCAGCAGATAACTTTGAATATGTAAATCACGGTAAATTGATGTTGATGAAAGTGAGACAAAATTCGCCAATTTTCTTACAACAAAACCTTTTTTAACAAATCGATAATATATACGTCATTTAGGCTATACTTTTAGTATGTTTTCAAGAAAGACAACTTTAATTTCTAAGATTCTTAAAGTTATCTAAGATGTTGCAAATAATTTTAGATTTGTATAGCAATTAAATATAAAAAGTACAGTAAATACAAGCTCTTATAAATATTGATACAATGTAAAATGCCATTCAGCCTGAGTCTGGCGAGGAAATTTGTTTTATATAAATACTTGCTTCCTCAAAGCTCGAACTAAGCACACCATGGGCTTTGGGTATAACTTTTGGTTCGTCGAACTTTGGCTCATGAGGATATCCTTAGTGTTCTTCTCAATAGAGTCTATTTTTCTTGTATCGAAGTAGAATATGAGAATGGTTTCCATTAAAGCGTCGCTATGTCTGCCACAATATTAAAATGAGTGTTAAAAATACACAGATATAACACACAGCGTGTGTAACCCATATTTTTCGTATTGAGCCATAAAATCAAGTGTCCTTACATTGCTAGTAAGCAAGCAACGTTTTGAATTACAACGCCGAAATTATGCTTCAAGGGAACCTTTTAAATTGTATAACATACATCATACATAGTGTAATGCATATATCCCTCGAGGATTAGACGGTGGTGTATAACAGTAATATTTCGTCAGCTCTTTATTTATATATAATTAATTAAAGCGATACAACACTAATTACTTTAATTGACATCATTTTACAGCTATGGTTGCAGGTACCATATTATCGAGGGCAAGTCATTGGCCCCCATCCAGTACATATCCAGATTCCGCTTTATAATATTGTGTTCGATCCGGTAATTAAACCCAAGATCTTAGTCGCAATCACAACCGCCGGGCCACTGAGGCAATATTCCATATTTTTTTAAATGAATTCAAATGCCAATAAATACTTTTACAAAGTCTCCAGCTGTTCTATTTAACACATTTAGTTATGAATTTCCCAAAACCGTCATCAAAGATTCGCCACGGTCTCGCCTCTGCACCAAGATTAATGCCTCAAAATTTGCTCTAATTAAAACAGAACTAGTTCCTTCCAACAAAAGCCAGGAAAGCCACAATTTATGCCGGCCGAGTGGACCGGGAAATTAATCTGGTCGGTTGTAAACAACCACAGCGTTTGCATTTGGGGTTTAATGCGTTTGGAGGTTAACATGAGCTGTGAGATTTGACTTCAGTCAAACATATGCAAGGGACAATTTAAGTGAGAAGTGTTTTTTTTTTAATTTATTCATTAGCAGCAGCGATAGCCTTGTGTGAGATTATAAGACTGCCAGAGTGTCGAGTTCACTCGCAAGGCACGTATCTTTGACTTTACGAAGTTAATTATCGCTCGCCTTAACGGCGAAGGAAAACATTGTGAGGAAAACTGCATGTCGGAGAGTTCTCCATAATGTTCTTGAAGATATGTAAAGTCTGCCAACCAGCACTGGACGAGCGTGGTAGAGTATGAAGTAAGTTCATACTCCACCAAACTTGTCCAGTGCTGCTCTTCTCACACTGAGAAGAGGACCGTGTCCAGCAGTGGGATAGTTACACAGGGCTGATATTATTTATTTATCTATCACGAAATTTGGGGATTCTGGTGAGGATGAGAAACCTGGCTAGGATGACTTCTAGAAGAAAATTCTCTGTGCCAGAAACTAGTCCGGAGGTTTCTGGTACTGATTTTGCATTTAGTGGTACGTAGCATTTTGCTTTTAGCCCTTTGCAACTAGAGTTTACGGAAGAATTAAGAGTTAGTATATTTCTTGAATTCGGCATGTTTGCAAAGAATTTTTTTTTTTTTAAGAAATGTGTTTGTTCTGTGGCGTTCTCAATCAAATGAATAGATTTTGTTTCTTTGATTTTCTTTATTAATATATTTTTTCGATCTTTGCGATCTGCATTTCACATTGATATTTGATATTTATGACAGTCGACTCATATCCACGATCGATGCAAATCGGTCGAAATGATGGAAAATAAATATTTTAATAACTTTACCTATACCTACTATATTACTACACCCTGTTAATTTTCTTACTCTAATGTGTCTCTATGTTAACACATATTCCAAGAAAATTGTAAAAGACGAAACAAATGGTAAGTTACGCGGATCGCTATGCAACATAAATTTGCGTCTACTTAACATAATCAGATTAAACGTCGGCAATATTTCGAGTTGAGTCCAAAAAAGCTAATTATGCAGATATCCTCACATTTAGCTATGTTTTTAGGTCCCACATAAAAGTGAGCGAGCCTCTTGTCGACTACCACATAGTTGTAGATGCATTTAATTTCAGAAAACTCAAAAATATTTGCTTGACATTCAAATCTGTGACTTCTACACGACAATTGAATTCACAACCACTGCGATTGAAAACTCAATCTAGACAACAAAACAAAATCGTGCTTAAACCAAAGTTGCGCTGTTACATTACAATCACCGCAGTTCTATCACCGGTGCAGGTGCACTCATTGGAAATTAGTATGTGTGAAATTAGAATTAATACGGGCACTGAATCAGTGGTTGTAGTACAACGCGGTTGTATCGCTGCAGTTGGCATTGGCGGCTGAGCTCGGAATTTAACTTTTATTCGTATGCTACCCATGAGTGCACTATGGAAGGTTCGCAAAAAACCGCTCATAAAATACTGGAAACATTGCGTTTGCTCTACATTTGTTTATGGAGGCGCGTGCCTTTGCTAGCTGTACATTTTGTTTATGGACACGGCTGTATATTCTTTGGAAGGTTTTTGTGTTAGTGTTTATTAGATTTCTGTGAAGGATTACTGGTTTCTTTTGAGGAATGTTGTTGTGATGTCGTTAGAGAGTAAATCATGGTGTTTATAATAATAATTAAAGATATTACTTTCAACTTCGTGAAGTGCCGGTAGCTCAATAGATAATGCATTAGACTTTCCGAGAGATCATCAACCAAATTCAATGATTTGTTAATACACTAGTCACAGTGTTAGTATAGTAATTGCTCTACCCATTCGATCGAAATCGAGTACGAATACTTGATACGATTAGACCGACCACAAGCTTAAATGCATTCTTGGGACATAGAAGTCAACCGAGCAGTTACCTATTCTTTATGATATAGTTTAGAAAATGTCCACACTTATCTCAAATATTCAAGACAAGTCCAAGTAGTTGCCCCGCCGCTGCCTTCGCACTAAGCCTCGTGGGTTCCCAACAGGACTATTATTTGTCGATCCATAAATTATTGTTGTGAGTGGATGAACCTTGTCTACGTTAATTGCATGTTTATTAAACTCTTCTTGACAGCATTCGAGACTTTACCTTTCGTTTCTTTTAGAAAAATAATCAAAATTGTTTAAAACATTCTTACGAACATAACCAGTATATAACTATGATAGGGTTAAATAGAGCAGCGATAGCTCAGTTGAGAGACCAACAGACTGCAATGCAGAGGGTCTCGTGTTCGAACTCACGTCGCGCGCCTCTGACTTTCGGAAGTTATATGACTTTTCGAAATTATGTGCGTATTAATTGACAATTATCGCCTGCTCCGTGCTTCGGAGAGCACGTTAAGCCGTCGGTCCCGGCTGCCATGAACATTTATGGCAGTCGTTATAGGGAAGTCAGTGCCCTCTAATATCCTGACACTGGTCTAGCCTTAGGGTATCGTTAGCCTTCGGAGTGCAGAGGTCAGGTGGCAACCGCTCCGTGTAAAAACTGATATCCAGTCAAATCCAGTTAGACTAGAAAGCCGACCTCAAGTGACAAAAGGCTAGGGAGAAGAATAGGGTTAAATATGAAGTTTCCGCTTTGTATAAAGACGATCGGTGATGGTATTGTGATTTGCATACTATCTTCTTTGCTTTTTATTTCATAAATATTTTTGAATGGCCAATTCGAATTCTGTGATGTTTTTTCATGTTGCTTGTATTTACGTCATTATGGTTTGTCTTGATATAACAAAAAACATCAACTATCGTGTAAACATGGCGAATAGAAATGAAGAATACGAACAGTCGAAGTGATATAACTTTTAATACAATTATTATTATTATTATTATTATTATTATTATTATATATAGACCGTTCTCGAAATACAAACGAATTTTTAAAATAATCTTTGCCTTTCGTACCTGCCACGAAATTAAATGATGGACAGAAACAGCAATTTCATAGTTACAGACTAAACATTCAAATTCAGAACACGGTACGTAAAAAAAATCTATAATAGCGTGGTCGCCTTTCCCCTTGAGACGACATAACCTTGTAGTGTGGTACTATATTTATTCTACAGTGAAACGTTGGACACGATACGGCGGCGTCGCGACGACTATTCACGGCGGAAATCAAACGTCGACATGACAAGTACATCAAGTTTGTAACGTTCTACTGTGTCACTATATTATACAAGTTTAGTGGCGTGTTGTATCTAGATGTGATCTAGCGGTTTTTTGCTTGTTTAGGGAAAAAATTTGTGCTATTTGGTTTGCGGCATCGAATATGTTTATCGCTCTAAGATGTATACTTGATCAAAACAGCTTTATATACAACAACTAAATTATATGTTACTAGCTTCTGCCCACGGCTCCGCCCGCGGTATATACATATGTTACACATACAAACCTTCCTCTTGAAACACTCTATCCATTGGTGATAACCGCATTAAAATCCGTCGCGTAGTTTTAAAGATATAAGCTTACATAGGGACAGACAGACGGGAAGCGACTTTGTTTTATACTATGTAGTGATGATATCTTCTTCTCTCTTAGCCTGTATTATTCTCAAGTCACTTGGGGTCGGGTTTTTTAGTCTAACCGGATTTGACTGGATATCAATTTTCACACGGAGCGGCTGCCACCTGACCTCTGCAACCCGAAGGCTAACGATACCCTAAGGCTAGGCCAGTGTCAGGATATTAGAGGGTACTGAATTTCCCAATAACGACTGCCATAGATGTTCATGGCAGCTGGGACCGACGGCTTAACGTGCTCTCCGAAGCACGGAGCAGGCGATAATTGTCAATCAATACGCACAGAATTTCGAAAAGTCATATAATTTCCGAAAGTCAGGGGTGCGCGACGTGTGTTCGAAACCGAGACTTTCTGCATTGCAGTCTGTTGGTCTCTCCACAGAGCTATCGCTGTCTTTATGATATGTATATGATAAATTGCTGTCCCACGGAAATTGTACTATTTTTTTCATAAAAGGTACCCTATGTTCTTTTCTGTACCCTTAACAATGATTATGCGAAATTTTATGATGATCGGTCAAGTAATTTAAGCATGACAGCGTAACAAAAAAACTAGCAAACTCTGATTGTAATATTATTTAGGATTTAGGATGTGCATATTTTTTAATATCGTCCTCTTTGTTTATATTGATTTATTTACGTTTATACTTTTATATTATAATATATTATATTATAAAGAGTAAAGATTTTCTTTTTTGTTTGTTTGTAAGGATTTAACTCAAAAACTATTCAACCGATTTTTTACATTCTTTCACCATTATGTGACTGCGACATGTGGCAAAGCTGTTATATCACTGAGTAACAGAGGCTATATTTTATTAGAAAAGGAAGTACTGTTACTAACATAACCTAATCTACTGTTACGCGAGCAAAGACGCCGGCAAAAGCTAGTAAGTTAACTTCTTAATATTAATCTAATCTTTCTGTTATTACCGCTGTTTTCTAATCTCAAAATATAATTCTTAATAAAGATCATCATATTTGAAAATACTTTGAAAACATCAAAACAAGTTTTAAACTTTTTGATGAAAACACTGTTATATTCTGAGTATCTTGTCACTAAGTCTTATCTTTAACTTTGATGAAAATCTTGTTATATAAATACTAGCAGATTCTCAAAAACATTTTTTTTTTGTATGGATGGTACTACGTTCCTTTTTGTACCCCTGACAAAGTGCATGCGATATTTTATGAGATCTTCATGTCATTGTTGTCAGTCAAACTGAGTCGAGTAGTTAAGGCATGCAGGTCCGAGTAGGTGGAGTTCGTGTTCCACGCACGCCTCTCGATGTCGGAAAGGGGACTAGGTCCCCCAATTGTGTGTGTAAATTCTTGTTGTGTTTGTGGGACCCGCCACGTCCATCGGCGGGTCAAACCTTTGACGGGGTCGCGATTTGAATGCGAGAGCAATCCGCGCGACCCCGCCATAAAGGTGTGAGGAACACCGCGGTGGTTATAGTCGGTTCAGCCCAAACATATGGGCTGAATCCTGACATATCCCCATCGCCCGCCCCAAAACCGGCGATGCGGAATGTGATGTGCACAATTCCCCGCGTTAAAAAAAAAGATTAGTTAAGGCATGAAAGTGTATCAAACAAACACATATTTACATTTATAATATAAGTTTAATTTCTTTATCTTAATACCACGTTATGCAGCTGTCATTACAGGTAATACTTAACCTAGTTCGGTTAATGTAGAAATATGGACAGAAACCCCAGATTTTGAGTCGCAAACGTTACAAAGTTACTTCGGCGCTAACATACATACATACATAGTTTCACGCCCGTTTCCCAGAGGGGTAGGCAGAGACTACGGATTTCCATTTGCTACGATCCTTAAACACTTCTCTGGCTTCATTCACTTTCATCACATTCCTCATACACACTCGCCGGTTTAAGTTGCTCTTAACCTGGCCTTTGACCAGAACGTCTCCGATCTGATCGAGAAACGTTCGCCTAGGTGTTCCCTTTGCGACTGTTCCATTCACACTAGCCTTATAAACTTTCTTAGTCAGTATTTTCTCGTCCTTTCTTTTTACATGCCCAAACCAGCTTAGGATACCCTTTTCTATTCTTGTCACTTTCATGCCGCATCTCTCTCTAATCACACTATTCCTTATTCTATCTTTCAGAGTCACACCACATATGTTTCTCAGCAATCTCATTTCTACAGCATTTATTCTGCTCTAACAGTGAAAGAGCTAAACAAAAAAAATCGGCTAGTTTCCAAAGTAACACTTATGAACATCACAAACTATTGGCTAGTGAGTTTATTAAGTAACAGAAGCTATGCTAACCTAAAAACGTCACACTGTGTCACTGAAGACATCTTCTCATTTTAGCCGAAAGACTTCTACTGCTGTGAATGAGAAGATTTTTCAGACTCTTTTAAGAAGAGTCAAGTTAACTCTTCTTTAAGGAGCCTGAATAATCTTGTCATCTCAGGAATATATTACTGTTAGAACGTCTGTTGCTAATTAGTTAAAGAATTAAAACATACATAATTGTTTTTGTTGGAATTCTAGTCAGCAATACAAAAAAACATTCTTTTTGTAGTAGCTCGTTAACCTCAATATATCCAAACCCGAAACGTGAGTAACATCATTATTTTAAGTGCATTGTACTAAGTATTAAGACGTCCTTGATTGACGTGCCGTGACGAGACATGCGTATTGATTGACAATTATCGCCTGCTCCGTGCCTCGGAGAGCACGTTAAGCCGTTGGTCCCGGCTGCCATGATCATCTTGGCAGTCGTTATTGGGAGAGTGTCGACACAAAAGATCCCACTGGCTCGAAGCGTCGCCGGTCTGCACTGACTGGCCCCCACATAAGATAAGATAAGACGTCCTTGGCCTCGGCCATTGGCTTATCTTTTAAATATGATGTTACGGACAGTGGGCAAATTCTAATTGGACTGTATGTATCGTTCTGCCATATATAAGTAGTATAGGTTTTTAGGCGAATGGTCCGCCTTATAGTGAGCGGTCACCGTCATCTGTACGACTATTACAATTACGCATCTTCAACTTTTTCAAACATGTGTTACTGCATAAAGGCTTACTGATTGAGTACTTTCTCGACAGTATGACAATTGAATAACTTGCAATATTGAAAGAGGGGAATCAGTATATTAGTAGTATCGGTACTACTAATATTCTGAAGATAAAAGTGCATTAGTTTTTTTAATACTCAGTCAATACTGATAATAGGCGACGACAAGCGCCAGTCATACGTTAGCTTGCCTGCGATTTCTAGGCACAGGTAAGATGCAGGGTTAATGATATATGTAAATCGTATCTAATGATACATATAGATCAATTCGATACGCATTTTATTTGCATTCGTTTGGGATACATTTTATCAAATATTTTCGGCTATGTCATTTTGAAAATACATTTATACATATTATTTAAATGTGCTACAATTATTTATATGCTAGAACTTTACTGAACGAATGCTGATAATTTTATTCTAATCGTCACTATATATTATTATAAAACAGAGTCCCTCGCTGCGTCTGTCTGTCTGTTCGCGATAAACTCAAAAACTACTTAACGGCTTATCATGCGCTGTTTACCAAAAGACGGAGTGTTTTATGAGAAAGGTTTAGATGTACAATTTATTAGGATTTTATACTACCCCTGCGAAGCCGGGGCGGGCGCTAGTATCTTATAAAAACAGACAACTTCCACCCCAGAAATCATTCCTGTGGCGCGAGGGTATTACAAACTTTCATACAACTGACAAAAAAGACACTCAGAGTCGTAACAACTATTTCTGGATCACACAACAGTCGTCGCAGTAACGATAGCTAGGCGTCCACTGAAACTTATATTATATCCGTGCAGTATGCACCTCGTATAAATATTTAAAATTAAGATATGATACTTTACATAACTCTTCAAATATAATGGGATATATCGCACTCCCAGTGCAATAAAGACGTACAATTACGTCGGCTTTTTTATTGCAGATTCGAATAGTGCAAGTAAAGATACACAAGTTCAATTATTTTCGATGTGATTTGACAAAATAAGCCTTGATACAAAAAACATTTACGGCGTCATAATAAGTTATATATTTTTCAATATATCTTCTTTTCTTCTTCTCTCTTAGCCTTTATTATTCCCAAGTCACTTGGGGTCGGCTTTTCTGGTATAACCGGATTTGACTGGATATCAGTTTTTACACGGAGCGGCTGCCACCTGACCTCCGCAACCCGAAGGCTAACGATACCCTAAGGCTAGTCCAGTGTCAGGATATTAGAAGGTACTGACTTTCCCAATAACGACTGCCATAGATGTTCATGGCAGCCGGGACCAACGGCTTAACGTGCTCTCCGAGGCACGGAGCAGGCGATAATTGTCAATCAATACGCACATAATTTCGAAAAGTCATATAACTTCCGAAAGTCAGAGGTGCGCGACGTGGGTTCGAACCCGAGACCCTCTGCATTGCAGTCTGTTGGTCTCCCCACTGAGCTATCGCTGCTACTTTTTATTTTTATAGGTTTATATATTTTTCAATATATAAACCTATAAAAATACTTAAAATGTGATAAAAATACACCTTATTTTACGTTGTCTTTGTTTGACAAAATTAAACAATATATTATAAAAATACTGTCTATAATAAATATATCAGATCAAGCAGTTTTTTGCTCTTCTCTAAAGTTAAGTACGTATATTCTTCTTACGCCTTTATTCCACTGGGGTAGCGATATATACACATATATACATAATATGTATGTATATGTACGCTATATTAGTATTCGATACTTACTTCATGAGACAAATGCATTGTGCAGTTGGCTCTGACATTACGCCCAAACTAGTATCTTACTCCGATGATCAATCTTGCTAAATCCAATTGCCCCTATGTGATCTATTATTATTGGAGTCAATCTACGAATCTCTAAGCCCAGGGACAATTAAGGACCATTTCGATTCATTGGTTTTCTACATCTTCTGAAAGTATTAGTTTCTAAATGAGACCGAGAGCACATTTTATTTGGCAAAGTGCCAGAAACTAAGAATTTTCGTAACGGGAAACCTAATTATACTTTTGCCCAATTCGAGAATCGAACTGAAGATAAATTAAGTTGGTATCCAATAAATCTTATGGGTCCTCCTACCTATAAATTTGGTCATGCGTATAATCGGTTAAATTTGCTATCGTATTACGAAGGCTTTATTTCATTACACACGTTTAGGTACTATGAGTATGAATGACCATAACTATTGTAAGTATAGTTAACTATTGTAGGTTATTGTTAGTGTAACCGACTGCCACGCCCGAGGTCGCTGGTTCGATTCCCGCACAAGTCAAACATTTGTGTGCATGAACATGGATGTTTGTCTTGGTCTGGGTGTTTCTATGTATAATATGTATATATTTACAAAAAAAAAACGTATATATGTATGTTTATCCATTGTCTAGTACCCATAGTACAAGCTCTGCTTAGTTTGGGCTAGATGGTGTTGTGTGTATGTGGTAGAATATATATTATATTATTATTATTATTATTATATTGTAGGTACATCTGGTGAATAAACATATGGCTCATATTAATTGTTATTAAAACTACCACAACTCACAGAAATTTTCAACATGAAGAGTTTTACTCATGGTTAATATGTGCTGTCGGATGGAAATTGCATCGGTATCATAATGATACAGCGTCGTATTCAAGGATAGCTTATCCAGCTTCTAATTAGTGGAATTCTATTAAAAATGAACTCAATAATTTTAGATTTATTTTATGTATAACCTGTTTTTATTACTTGTGGTCGAATAACATAAAGCTTTTGATCTTGCGCCTGGTCTCTCTCCGGTTGTGTTGGATTGCCATGCTATTGAACTATGAGATTAAGGAAATAGTGAGTGCACTTGTATTTGCACATATGGGCATTACAATCTCTGTTAAGATTAATCGCTATGAATGAAAATCAACCCGGAGTATTATTAATTTTTGTGTTTTCCTAAAACACTGTTATCAGCTTTTTTTTTTACAGGTAATTTTTCTATATGCAATACATATCCCATTTTCGTGTCTCTTATTTATTTATATTATACTAGTAGTTTTCCCGCGGTTTCACCCGCTTAAGTCCCGTTCCCGTGTGAATATCGGATTTCCCCCCTTTCACCCCCTTCAGGGTGGAATTTCCTAAAATCCTCTCTTAGTGCTCCCCTACACTCTCCAAGAAACATACATGCCAAATTTCAGCTTCTTGCGTTCAGTAGTTTCGGCTGTGCGTTGTCTGTCAGTCACTCAGTAACGGAAGAGTTTTATATATATAGATAAACTGACCCTTCAGTTCAGAAGATAGTAACATAAATATTATTTTTTTGGAAGCACCTGTTTGTGTACCTGCAACTATTTACTTACCTAGTTTGTAACTATTAACTATAGTGAATACAGTTAACTATTGCACCAACATGCACTCGTAGTTGCTAGTATTATGTACATTTACCGTTTTGGTAAGATGTGAGCCGGGATTAAGACTGACTTGTGGGTGGCAACTTGTAAGGCAGATTATGTGAGTTTCTCTGTTAATACACCTGGTTCCTCCAGTAATCTAGGTAGAACACAGAATATGTTAGCAAGAACGGTCACTTACTCGGCTTTGCGAGATATGTTTAACATGAGATTATTAATACAAGCCTTTCTTTTGTGATAGTAATTGTTTTGATAAGTTTTATTCTATCATTGTAATTTTCTAAACGGCATACAGCCTCTTAAAATATTACGTTTTGTTATTTAAACATATCTTGTTCATAAAACGGATGCCAAGCATAGTTACAGATGTCGGATAAACGTTGTAGGAATGCGTGTGTACAAATAAGTGAAAATGTATTTAAATAAATCTGTATATTAAATTTTTGAGTATACTAACATTATTGAAATTAAACTACTATATACGGATTTTATCGCGTTGTTTATTTGACACTTTATTACATAATTTTGAAAACTGTTACACTACTACTACTATTAAACTTTACTAATTTTTTAGCTAATTGAATTATTATTATCTATGATTGAACGTATTCAGAATAAATATATCAGATTTATATATCTTAAACAGTATGGAGTATACCCCGGGTATCCATTGTTATATCCGTCATTATTTATCCTCGGTATGGTAGGATATCATAAATTAGAATTAAGGCGTGAAGCTGCACTAGTCATTTATTTGTTTAAGGTATTACGTGGTGGGATACAATATCCACCTATTTTATCTCAGATTAACCTATGTGTTCCGAATGATTACGTGCGACGACGACGGAGGCCCGAGCTCCTTGCTGTGCCTCGCGCGCGCACCAACCTGCTTCAAAGGGCGCCGCTCACGCGTGCGTTCCGCGCGCTCAACGCGGTGTCTGATGTTGTCGACATATTTACATGTTCATTGAGCGAACTCTCTAAGGTTACTTGTCATGTGCTTAGTTATAGGTAGTAATAGTTATAATAATTAGTTTAGTACATTTAAGCATAAAATTATTGTCTGCGTATACCGTATTGGTAAATCTGTAATGGTATATGCGAGTATGTTATAAATAAATAAATAAATAAAAATTATTAAAACTATTAAAACTATTAAGATTTCATTTAGTTTTACACTTTCCCCGACGTTTCGGTTGCTTTTCAGCAGCCATGGTCACGGGGAGACTAAGATGGTAGTTGTCTCAATGTTCCAGTGTAGTTATTTCAATATACCCTAACATAATTTAATCATTGGTGTTTCTATTTACGCAGAATGAGCTCAAAGTATCACGAAGTCTAGCTGTGGTTTGCTTCTTCTTGGGTTTGACTATTTTTATTACTGGATCCCAAGCTGGTGGTACATTCCAACGATCTTCCCTATTAAAATTAGGATGTTTTTTGATTTCAATAGCCTCGCGAAGCATCTTTGGTAGGAATCGGTGTTCTTTGGCGAGAAACTGTGGTTTGTCAAATCTCAGGTAGTGGTTGGTCCCCTGTTGCACATGTTCACACACAAAATCCGTATATAGTAGTTTAATTTCAATTAATAATATTCGTGTAAACAGAAGACAATATTATATACTAACATTAGTTTATAAGATTCCATGTGAATGTCTGAATCGACAAACAAATTATTGTTATTATTACATTAATTATAAGATAACTACACTTTTCTTTTCTTTTACAAAATAGTAAAACCAAACTTATTTCTACACTTCAGTTTTAATTTTCACCGTTGTTACTACTTTGTGCTAGTTGTGTTTTAGGTATAATAAGTATAATAATAATAATAATAATCATTTATTTACCGAACCATGATTCTTTTACATTTCCTTAAAAACTATTACACTAATTAATTAATTAATTAAATACTAGCTAATACATATAATGATTGGAAACATAGATCTGTTCTACTTGTGGAATCCACACTAGGTCGAGCCTATCTCGTGGAGTCCTTGAGTGATGTTGCTAGTTAAAAAACAATCTGGGTCGATTCGTGTGTGTGGATTATATGATTACTGTCATTTAAAAGAAAAAACAAAAAAAAAACTTATTAAAATACAAAAGAACTATAAAACTAATTAGGAAAAAAAAAGAAACAACCTTATTAATAGAGTGTGTGACTGGGTGTATGTGTGTGTGTTTGTGTGTGTGTGAGTGTGTGTGAGTGTGTGTATGTGTGTGTATGTGCGTGTGTGTGTGTGTGTGGGTGTGTGTTGTATATTGAATTATTTTAATTATTTTAGTGTGTTGAGTTTTGCGCACTTATTTGCATTCTGTTCTTTTATATTTTCTAAATAAAAGAATATCCCTATAACCATTGCCTTACCTAGAAGTAATTTTTAAATATTGACTTAATAGATATTAACTTAAGTAGATGTTATTTCTTTAATTAATTATTAGTTATAAATGTAATAACAAACCTATTATATAATTTAAAAATATTATTTTATTATTGTGTGACTGAAGGACAAACCAATTTCCACATTCGTAATATTAATAGGTATACTACGTAATCAAAAAGCCGGCGGGATATTTGTAAGCAATTTAAAATCTACATTAAGTTTTTACAGCTTCGGATAAAATCATAACTACAAGCATATTTCCTTTTAAATTCTAATTTATTAATTTAAATATTCAATCATAACGAAAATAAAGCCAGCAAAGAAAATTCATGAAAAATATGAAGTAATAAATTAAAGTGGCCGGGACCCATTTTGAAGTTTTTTGTATCCAAGTTGATAAAATATTATCAAAATTCTTAAGAGGTAGTCATTGGAAGTGCTTTAATTTTGCTTACCAAGCAACCCGCTGAGAACATCGTTAAAATCTTAATAACCTCTTTAGATTCAAGTTCGCAATTACTACTTTACACAGGTTTGGTATAAAAAAATTAAGTTTCGATTGACCTTTTATAATTTTGTTGGTCTCCTTTGAAATTTTTCTCGTTTAAAAATGTAAATAGTTTTTACAATATTTTGGTATTTATAAATAAAAATTGTTTTCGTTGCCAATACTCACTTATTCAGTCTAGTAACTCTACGTAAAGCTATTAAAACGGAGGTTTCACATACACAGGTAGTATTGACGTAGACTTCCAATAATCCCAAATAACTGATAATATTAGCTGGTTGTTAAGTCGAGCAAGATGTTTTTTTCTAGCCTAGATTATCTCAGTCCCTGAAAATCGTAAGAAGAACAAAATCCAAAGACCTCACCTGTCCTTCCAATACACTTCTAAATTATTCCGGTCACCGACCTTCCCATTTTTGTCATTTACTACGTTTGCCATTTTCGTCATCTTAAGTAACGTTCGTCAAAACGTACTCGTTAATCTCTCTGTGTTTGTATTGAGTTTGATAAGGGTATTTGTGACGTTCCACGGGTAAAGGGACCTTATGTGTATGACTATGAGGTCCCTTTTCCCGTGGAACGTCACATTTATCGAACTTATGTATTACTAGTTTTTGCTCGCGGCTTCGCTCGCGTAAATGTAAGTTAGTAACATTGCTTGTTTCTGGATAAAAGGTACGATTCTGCCTTATTTGTTCTCCTAAAAACTTGTATGCAAAATTAAGATGTGAAAGTATAACAAACAAATAAACAAGCTCATTTTCGCATTTATGATATTAGTTAGGATTACCAAATTAATAATGCAATATATTTTCCACGATTATCTTTCGGATGATTACATCACGATTATGGTCCCTTAATTGAGGTAATAAGTTTTTACCAGGTACTATCCAACTGGCGAAGTATTTCAATGAAACATCACGATCGGAATATTTTCTACTGTATTTTGATAGCGAATAAGCTGTTAAGTTTTAGACTGTGGTGTCATATAAATTATCGGTGGTTTTCTTCTGCTCCGCTGGTAAAGCTGCAAACCTGTTTTTGGAGAGACTCTCTCTCTAGTAGTCTCTCTCAGTACCACTGGTGCTGGAAGGTTTATAGGCTAGATAAGTTATTTATCTAGTAGGGCCGTCTTCTAGGCAACTGGTTGTATGTCTTCTTCTCACTACTAAGGTTTAACACTTTAATAGTAAAAAAAAGTTTGATGATATCTCTGCAAAGATATTTCACGCAACATAATATCTCTAGTTGATCTTATCGATAAAGTTATCTACATCGCTTTCTACAAGCCGCCTTTATCATGACTTCTTGACCTTTAGCAATTTACAAAACCTGTTGCCAGAAACATCTGGTTGTAGGTATTATTTTCCTTACTTTCTTTTTACTTTGTGTGTAGTCTTAAAACTGCTACTTAGATAAGAGCACCGCCCGTCGACGACTCGATCGCGTAGTGATTAGTGTAACTGACTGCCACGCCTAAGGTCACGGGTTCGATTCCCGCACAAGTCAAACATTAGTGTGCATGAACATGGATGTTTGTTTTGGTCTGGGTGTTTCTATGTATAATATGTAGGTATTTACGAAAAAAGTATATATACATATGTATATGTTTATCCATTTTCTAGTACCCAGAGTACAAGCTCTGCTTAGTTTGGGCTAGATGGTGTTGTGTGTACCTTCTTCTCTCTTAGCCTTTATTATTCCCAAGTCACTTCGGGTCGGCTTTTCTGGTCTAACCGGAATTGACTGGATATCAGTTTTTACACGGAGCGGCTGCCACCTGACCTCCGCGACCCGAAGGCTAACGATACCCTAAGGCTAGACCAGTGTCAGGATATTAGAGGGTACTGACTTTCTCAATAACGACTGCCATAGATGTTCATGGCAGCCGGGACCAACGGCTTAACGTGCTCTCCGAGGCACGGAGCAATTGTCAATCAATACGCACATAATTTCGAAAAGTCATATAACTTCCGAAAGTCAGAGGTGCGCGACGTGGGTTCGAACCCGAGACCCTCTGCATTGCAGTCTGTTGGTCTCCCCGATTGAAGAGTTGTATTTCGATTGATTGAGTGATAGAATATTATTATTAGTATTAATTGAAAAAATATAAGGTATAATACCTACTAAAAGGATCGAACTTAATGAAGGCTGACTTGCATATCATGCCATCTCAGTCATCTTCAAACCAATGATGGTACGGCACATGCAACTTTAAACTTATTAAAATAAGCTTTTGGAAAAGCAATAGGTTTTTTAAGAGTGTTAATATATAAAAAAGTAATTCGTTCATTTCTGCTAGCAGTTGGCAGTTAGGCTTAATCTCTCCGGTGGGAACCTTTTATGTCCAAATTACCAGAGTATGTGATTGTGCCGGTATCCTTACTAATTTAATTTTTTCACTCTTAGAACAACTCAACAAAGGTCCGTACTTAACGGTCGGATATGCGGATGACTTGATGATACTCGTCAATGGAAAATTTCCGAGCACAGTATCCAGTCTCATGCAGAGGGCCCTGACTATGGTAGAAAAATGGTGCAGTAGCAACCATTTATCGATCAACCCAGGGAAAACTACTGTTGTGCCGTTTACTAGGAAGAGGGATCTGACGGGGTTGGAAACTCTATCCATGTATGGTACACAGCTAAAATGGTCCACGGAGGTGAAGTATCTAGGCATGACCCTGGATAGCACGCTAACGTGGAAACCTCATGTAGACAAAGCCATAGTGAAGGCCCAGCGGGTCTTCGGCATGATTCGTTCTACTTATGGGAAGACCTGGGGCCTGAAGCCCAAGGTCATCAAGTGGCTAGGTCATCAAGTGGCTATACACGATAATGATAAGATCCATACTCACATATGGAAGCATTGTCTGGTGGCCAAGAACTAAACTAGCAACATGCAGGAAAGCGCTGTCTAAGGTGCAGCGATTGGCCTGCATGGCTATAACAGGGGCGTTCCCGTCTACGCCAACGGCTGCGTTAGAGATCCTGCTGGACCTAACGCCGCTACACATTGTTGTGGAGTTGGAGGCGTTGAAGGCGCTACATAGACTGTCTGTGCATGGGCTGTGGAGCGTCAACATGCCGGTAACTCGACACACAAAACTGGAGATTTCAAAGGATCTCAAAGTGATTATGAGCATGGGATGCGACAAAATGCAACCAATGCACATATTCAAAAAGAATTTTACAATAAAGGTCCCCACAAGGGAGGAATGGAGACAAGGCCTACAATCCCCTAACAAGGGTTGTCTCATCTGGTACACCGATGGTTCCAAAATGGAATCAGGATCAGGCGCTGGTATTTATGCCAACGACTGTAAGGTGAGCCAAAGCATGGGCAAATATGCAACGGTCTTCCAGGCGGAAACCTATGCTATAATTGCCTGCGCGCAGGAGAATATCAACAAAAATGTCACTGACAAGACTGTTTATATTCTCAGTGACAGTCAAGCTGCTCTTAAGGCTCTGAACTCCTGTAGGGTGGATTCCGGACTAGTCCTGAACTGTGTTAAAGCCCTTAACAAACTTGGCAGGAAAAACACAGTCAGGCTTGTGTGGGTTCCGGGGCATGCAGGTGTGCAGGGTAATGAGGAGGCTGACGAATTGGCCAGGAAGGGCTCGGAGCAACTATTTGTTGGCCCCGAGCCATTTGTAGGACTCTCTGAGAGTATCGTCAAGGCAGCTATGAATGCACATGGCAATGATAAACACAGGCGGGAGTGGATGGCCCTTAGGGGTCTGGAACACTCCAAGAAATTCATTGCAAACAGAGCCACGGGCTTCACCCGGAAGTTCTGCGGGTACAACAAGGGCCAAATACGCCTGCTCACAGGAGCGTTTACTGGTCACTTTGGCACCAACGACTTCCTGTGCAGATTGAGTTTGACAAACAATTTGATCTGCAGAGCCTGTGGTGAGCGGGACGAGTCCATATTACACCTACTGTGTGAATGTGACGCGTTGGTTGGACTAAGGATGGGTCTGATGGGGTTGGCATATCCGAGCCCTGAGGACTTCAGGCTTCTCCCTCTGAAGTGTACGCTGCGATTGATGCAGTACATTCATAGGGAGATAGCTAAGGTATAGATCTCGGGGCCGACACAAAAGATCCCACTGGGTCGAAGTGTCGCCGGTCTGCACTGACTGGCCCCCGTAACAAGATAAGATAAGATAAGATCCTTACTAATATTATAAATAAAAATGTGAGTTTGTTTGTTTGTTATGCTTTTACACCTTAACGACGTGACCGATCATCATAAAAATTCGATACACGGTACAGAATAAGACATAGGATATTTCAGCCAGGAAAAAGTACTTTTTTACCGACCGATAGTTCATTGACAAAATTGCGCGCGTACTCGCGGAAATCTAGTTAATACATTAGTTAGTAAAAGATGATTTTTATTTTTCATTTATCCCTGTATAAACAAACAACAGCATGCTACATTTATACACACACACACACTCACACACACACACACACACACACACACACACACATACCACACACACACACATATACACTTACGCATATACACACACACACATACACACTTACACATATACACACACACACTTACACACTTACACATATACAGACACACACATATACACACACACACACATACACACTTACACATATACACACACACACACTTACACATATACACACACATGCATACACACACACACACACACACACACATACATACTTACACATTAGTTAGTAAAAGATGATTTTTATTTTTCATTTATCCCTGTATAAACAAACAACAGCATGCTACATTTATACACACACACACACACACACACACACACACACACACACACACATATACCACACACACACACATATACCACACACACACACACATATACACACACACACATACACACTTACACATATACACACACAAACTTACACACTTACACATATACACACACACACACATACACACTTACACATATACACACACATGCATACACACACACACACACACACACACACACACACACACACACACACACACACACACACACAACAAACACAATTACTCTAGCGCCTAGTTAAGGCACCAGTCTCCCACAGTAAACTAATGGTATGTAATAGTTATAAGCAATTATGTAACATGATATTGTGGTGAGAGAAATAAAGAAATGTTTATGTATTATGTTATGTTTGCCAAGTCAGACAAGCAAAAATTACAAAAGCAAATTCATAAACGCTTCCATTCCGAACAACGGATAAATATATTTAATACCGGACCGGATTTCTCAATATGGCTGCCGGAAATTAGCTCTACTGAGGTTATTAGCTCAAACAGGAAGCGATGATTTTCGGTAGTATAGAACCTGAGTACTTTCGTTTGTTGAATATTGTTGGTTATTGTTCGAGAATTTATCCTTCATCCTAGTACTATATTAAATGTTCGGCAATTTCGATGTTTGTTATTCGATCGGGCGTGATCCGTTAAACTGGTTCGGATAAAACTTGACGCAACTTGTGTCAATACCCTTGCGCCATCACAACTTTCTAGCACAGCGAATTGTACTGGTGCTGCTGTTGCATCAGCGTAGACGCTCAAACGGCGCAAATATCAAAATCTTATTGGTGGGTACATATTTGAAAACGAAACGCTGAGGCCATGGGTCCAAGTACTAGGTCTGTTTATAGAGACCTAGCTAAGCGGCTGATCGACGCTTCACGTGACCAGAGACCGTTTTCTTCGCACAAAGAATAAATATTGCCATTCAACGTGGCAATGCTGCCAGTCTTCTGGGCACGTTGCCAATTGACGACGATGCGGAGGAATATTATGACGCTTTTTATTTACTTTTTATTTTTCTCTTTATTTAATATTTCTGGTAAATAATGTGTGTATATATTATGTTAATTATTTGTTTATTTGATGTGCAATAAATGTATCTACATACTTTTATATTATTTCCTACTAATATTATAAATATAAACGTTTGTGAAATATTTTCTTTTAAAAGTCTACCCCGCACCAGTCGTAATAACTGTATCGCGGGGACTTCACAAACCTTCAAATAACGGATACAAAGAACATCCAAACTAGGAACAACCATGTTTGAATCACACAAATGTTTGTGTCGTAGGACACATTCGAACCCACAACATTCGGCGCAGCGGCAGTGGCGAGGCAAACACTTATACCACTACGCCATCACGCACGGATCAGATGTTTGGAGATATGGATGTTCGTTTGTTTATTACGCTACAGAATACGTATAAATGCTTAAGACTGCGCCGAGCGTAAGACAGATAATGACAGAGCTCGTACGGTGCATATACAAATCGGCGCGCGGCCGCCATAGTAAAATTGTATGGAGAATTTGAAGTGCTTTTTTGATAAGTATTTATCTTTATTGTCAACCAATAACTTCAATATTTGGGATGAAGAAATTGTAATATAACTATTTATGTTTCGTTTAAACTGTAAAATACGATAGATTTCTACTGCTATAATCTAAAAATCACGTAACAAATTTACGTAATTTTGTAGGCGAAAATATTAACTATTTTAAGTTTTTTACACGGAGTAATTGTAAACACATTCATTGTTATGGTAAATGTATATATTTTATATTTGTAAATTGTAATTGTAAATTGAAAATTTCGCATATACGTTGTCAGGGGTACAGAAAAGGACAAAGGGTACCTTTCATCCAGAAAAAGTACTGTTTCTAACCTAACCTACATTTACGCAAGTGAAGCCGTGGGCAAAATCTGTTTATCTATACTAATATTATAAAGCTGAAGAGTTTGTTTGTTTCTTTGAACGCGCTAATCTCAGGAACTACTGGTTCGAATTGAAAAATTATTTATGTTTGGTATCTCGTTTGGTATATCGGTATTATTAGTGTTGGGTAGCCCATTTATCGAGGAAGGCTATAGGCTATATAACATCACGCTACGACCAATAGGAGCGGAGCAGCAATGAAAAATGTTGCCAAAACTGGGAAAATTCTCCTATTTGAAGCAGACGAAGTTGCGCGGGTCAGCTAGTAAATAATAAAACCGCTTAAAATTTCAATACTCTGATGTTTTATGCGAATTAAATAATTTAAATAAATCAAAATCCTTTACAAAACTTATGAAGTAATTTCGTGAGAAATGCGTTTAAAATGAGCTTATTATAATTAGTGTGAATGACCTGTTAATACCTATACCTCGACTGTGTTACATGTTTAAGAGTTTTTTAAACAGCTGTGACTAATTAGTTTTAATTCTTTGCACAGATGGTGCTATTTTTTAATTAGTTGCCTATCTGATATATAATTAATTTGTGTTTGAGTAGTAGAGCCTAGCTGATTTCAGCATGAATGGGCCGGCTCGACCGGGGAAGGACTGGTGATAAAATTTTCAATTTACACAGAATTTCATACAAAAATGAATCCAATTTCCGTACAAAAACGTATGATTACAAAACGTCATCAACATTTTTTGTGCTCGTTGTAAAATAATATTTATCAACGCCTGTCTGTTGGATAAATATTTTAACATGACATAAAATAACAAAGGATAAAAAGATAAAAAGAAACATACATATAGTATACACTCACTCTTATATATCTGATATAGGGTAAGCAGAGATATGT
Source organism: Catocala fraxini (assembly GCA_930367265.1). Taxonomy (NCBI): domain Eukaryota; kingdom Metazoa; phylum Arthropoda; class Insecta; order Lepidoptera; family Erebidae; genus Catocala; species Catocala fraxini. The sequence continues at coordinate 19,847,009 of OV884045.1, forward strand.
TGCACCCGAATTTCGTAACTTATTGTTTAATAGTAATAATGTTCTCAAAGATGTGTGAAGTCTGGAAACCCGCACTGCACCAAAGTGGCGGTATGTTGCCAAACCTTTCTCATACTGAGAAGAGGTCCATGCCCAGTAGCGAAACAGTTTATAAAAAGACCTAACTTATTATATTTTATTATATTACTAGTAGTTTTCCCGCGGTTTCATCCGCGTATGTCCCGTTCCCGTGTGAATATCGGGTTTCACCCCTTCACCCCCTACAGAGTGAAATTTCCAAAAATCCTCTCTTAGTGCTCCCCTACACTCTCCAAGGAACATACATGCCAAATTTCAGCTTCTTGCGTTCAGTAGTTTCGGCTGTGCGTTGTCTGTCAGTCACTCAGTAACGGAAGGGTTTTATATATATAGATGTTTTTGTTTTCACGTACACACATCTTACCCTTCCACTTGGGGGATTTCAAGGAGTCTGTTTCAGTAAGTGTGTATTTATACATGTATAGTTTCATGTCTATTTCCCCGAAGGACTAGGTAGAGATGGATTACAACCTCAATTCACCTGCTACGGTTTAACGTCCTATAAAGATAAATATTTATTTATTGGATAAAGTCTGTGTACATTAACTGATCGTATTAATAAAACAAATGTTTTCGGACGCAACAGTTTGTCCATATCGGACATGCAAGATATAAGGAATTTTTTTCCTACATCTATATTGTAACTTTGATTTAAACTGAACTACACTTGTTCCAAATAAACGTTATTATTATTACTATAGCAGACAACATTTAACAGAATTAGGAATAACTGTGTCACGGGTGATGTACATTCAAACAACAAACAAAAAGATCTCCAGAGTCAGAACAACTATTCGTGGATCATACTTTTTTAGAGTTCGGAAAAACTCTTATATAACAGCTTTGTCTGTCCGTCCGTCCGTCTGTTTGTTATACAACTTTCAACTCAAAAACCGTAAGAGCTAGAGACTCGCGGTTAACGCCATTCGACTCAGCATAGTCGATATACCCCTGAAATTACTATGATCTTCAACCTCTGACCGGTCACGTGATACGATTTTTTCGAACTCTAAGGTTTACGACAATTCATGGCCGTTTCTCACTTGTTTGTCTCGTGTAGGAATCGAACCCACAACACTCGGTGCAGTAGTGCTGCGACCAATTAAACCACTACGCCACCATGCAGTCAAAATTATAAAAATTGAGTCCAGTAGTCTGTAATGAAAGTTTATTTACAATATCGGTATTTCGAGGCCAACATTATGTAAGGATGAATTGATTCCATCACTATTTACACCACAAAGTTATCTGGATTTTATCATTTGTGAATTGTTTTGTATGAGTTCATTGTTTTGAAAGTAGAGTGTAAATTTATTTGTAGTGGAGTGTTTATTTGTAAATCAGAATTTGCGACTATATTACAATTTTTATATATTGCTAGCTGAACCTGCGGTTTAGAACGGTTTTACCCACATTTAAGTATACAACTTCGCTCCCGTTGCTTGTGTTTTGATGTTCTATAAACCTCTATTCGTGCCGGATTGTCATGCCATCGGATTATGAGAGTGAGGGAATGGAAAGTGCACTTATGTATGCGCTCAAGTGAACTTTATATTTCGTCACTCCCTCACACTTGTATCTCCCACGTATATGGCTAGTCATCGTTAATATTAGCCACTGTGAATGAGACTCAGTTTGGAGAAAATAATCTACTCCAGAACTAATTTTATTCACGGTGACCATTATTATGTGATAATTTACATATTGATGTATTCTTAATATACCCCAGTCTTATGGTTAACCAATTATAAGACTAGACTGGTCTACGATCGGACGCATAAGCGTTAACTAACGCTCATGTTCAGATTTAAAGTCCTAAATGGTATGTAACAATTCAAAGGTCAGGTAAAATTATCGGGTTACTGGAGCCATTATATGTATATTCCTCTGTCAAACCTCCTAATATCGTCGCTTCTTTGAGACCTTATTGGCGTTCGTCTATATGTTACCTCAAAGCCATTGCTCTGTTAGTATGCGGCAGATGTGGTCCGACCAACTCCTATTTAACTTGTTCAGTAATAGCTCGTGCAAACAATGCGATTCAATTCATCCATCGGCGTATGGACGCCGGCGTCCAAACACAATGCTTTTATCATTATGTTTAGATATGGTTAGGCTGATAAGCTAGGATGATTATGTAAAAGAAGTTATAGAGATATGTGTAATTTGATGTTTTGGCATAGGAAGAATGGAAGGGAAAAACTGTCCAATACGGTATATAAGGCAAATGTGAATGGAACAGCCGACAGTGGCAGATCTTGGCTAGCTCTCCTGATCAAATTTAAGACATTCAGCGATAAAGATGTTAAAAGTATGGTAACCGATTTACTATGAAAGTTCCGTTTATATCCTATATCTAATTTTATGGTGTCTGTGCAAAATATAATAGTTATTTTAAAAAATCATTTATATTTCGAGACTAGACTACATACATATATGTATATTGTTAATAACATATATTGTTAATAATAAATATCAATAACCTTATCACAATTTTTATTTGAAGTTATATCGCTTAGTGACTGTCCGTATTCATTGTTTCGATTCGCCATAATTACATGATAGTTTATATTTTTGTTAATTTAATTATGGATTAAATACAAGCAATTATACATGAAAAGAAAACATAGAATTCGAATCATAATGTTGAAATAGTTAATATGCAAACACAACGTACCAATTTTCTTTGTACAAAGTGGCATATTGTATTGCTATTAGTGTGTATGTAAAGGAATTCAAAATCTAGCGATTTTTTATCGACTTATATCGCTGGCAGTACTACCCTGAAATATACCCCGAATATTTTAGTTAGCCTGATTAATGCCAGTACAACTGATTATGACTGCAAACACTAAAGTGAAATTTAGGAAATTTAAATCAACATTATGAATGTGAAAATAGTTTAATAAGTTTGCTTTTAAGATTAAATTACAAAATTGATTTCGAGAAAATCTCTGGCATGGAAATAGCTGAAACCCTAAAGAGAGAGTTTGCTTCTTTATAACGTATGGAGGTTTTTTATTTAGAGACTTATCCTGTCACATTGCTAGTGCAGGTGATTTGAGAACGCGATTCCAGCTTTTCGGGGACAGATACAAAAAAGGGAGGACATTAATATCACTGATGGAACATGGTACACACAGTTTCCAGTCCGCATCAGTGGTATTAAAATCGCATTTGTTTCTTTCCAACACACTTATCTTGTGTGATAGGGTGTCGCAATAATTGAAATAATGCATTTTATGGCTCCGAGCAAGTTGTTCTGTCTTATTTTAGTCGGGTACTATACTATCCATTACAATCACCAAGTGAATTTGTATTTCGACTGAAGTCCAAGAAAGCTATATTTTCGAACATATCTTACGTAAAAATAATATCAGACAACAGGTATTAATTGAAATAATGTTAGTAAGTTATTTAAAGGTATTTATTTTCTGAAGTTACGATCTGGTTGACTGACGCAATTCGTGACCACGATCGATGCAAGTCAATTAAGACACGATATCTAATATTGTATTATGCATACAAATCGTGAAAGTCTAAAAACATTGTTAGTTTAGGCTAGATGGTGTTGTGTGTATGTGGTAGAATATTATTATTATTATTATTATTATTCGCTTACAATACGCATTGCTGACATTGCTTTTGCAGTTTAATAAAATACAACCGTAGTGGTGGTTACCACGTACCATCAAGCCCGTTCCTGGTTCTGCTGCCACGTCACTGGCAAAAAAACCGGTACATATTTGACTACTTTTTGGAAACTATCTCATATTAATTAGTGGTGAACCCCACAAATAATTTAAATTTAATTATTATAAGTATTTAATTAAAAATAAGTGAAACTGTCAAAACGCTTGCTCTGGTAATATGGCGTCGAGTCGTCAATTGACGTAACACGTTTGTTAATTAACATTCGATAGCAAGCTATGCCAGATGATGTTTACAGATGTGTGACGTCAAAATATTTGGAGCCAATCAAAACAGTTTACGATCACGTGATTGGAACTACTGATCCTAAATTGTTAATATAAACTAAAAATAAATTAAGTTCATTTTGAAATTATTGATAAAATTAATTATTTATGAAAATAAATAAATTGCTCCTTAAATCCGTAATCTACGCAAATGTCAATGAATAAGCATTATTTTCGATACTTTTGAATAGCCTATTTTCAGAACCTTATTCAATATTGCACTTGTTTGTATGAATACAACCTTACCGAATAAACAAACCGCCTAATCGAGAGATTAAGTTATCTGAACTCATTGTTTTCAAACAAAATTACGAAACTTTTTTATTACAAAACTGTTATAACTAATTTTTCTTTTTCTTGTTTCAGAACTGAAACTGAAGTAAGTAATTCAATTAGTGTTTTATCTAAAGTAGATTATCAATAACTCGTTGGGTCACAAAGTTGATTAGTGAAGTATCGGTATTGGCGCTCAACGAGGGACTTCGAGGAAAGTCGTTCGTTCAATTATAGCTTAAGATCGGATTTGTGACAGATATATTGGAAAGTAAGCGAGAAGAGAAAATAAACGATATCTACAATGAAATGAAATTATTGCTACGAACTATTTGTTATCTGAGATGCAATGTAGGTTATTGTGATCCTTATTCTTTTGTCTGGCTATGTACCTAATTGAATTTACATTAAAACTGCTTGACAAAATTTGATGTTCTGTTCAGTCTAGTCCAGTCACCTTCAAAAATATAGGCAAAATAAAGTTGAATTTAAATGTATACGTCCAATGTGCCTGAATATTATTTACGTGCTAACTAATACTATAAATGTGAAAGTGAGTTTGTTTATTTGTTTATTACACTTTAACGCCTTAACTACATGACTGAATATCATGAAATTTTGAAAGGCAAGATCTTGCCTTTTTTAGTTAATTTGTTATTAAATATTAGTTGTATGCAATATTTTGGATTATTAAGGTCATACAAAATTATTAAACATCCATGTTCACAAAGTTATGGAACAGATGTTTACCTACAATTGACAAGTTAGACAGTAAATATCATACCTATTTTGCCACAATAGATGTATCAATAGATGTATACAATAATTTGGTATATTGGATATTTTAATGGAACCCTGTAACGCATATAATATATTCTTATAGCGGGTGACTGTACAAATAAGAATATTGTTAATTATTTTGCATTCTTATATCATTACACAGATATGGTTATTACTTGAAATTATCTTTGTGGCGCAGCGGTATTGAATGCGACTGCTGTGTATGAGGTCTCGGGTTCGAATTCCGGGGCGGGCCAACAAAAAGTTATTGAGTTTTTCTGTTAAAAATCCCGGAGTTAGGAAGATGGCGGTGTAAGACACGCTCGTGCCTCGGAAAGCACGTAAAGCCGTTGGTACTACGCCTGATCTCTCTCCGGTCGTGTCGGATTACCGTCCCATCGGATCATGAGAGTGAGGGAACAGAGAGTGCACTTGTGTTTGAGCATACGCTTGTGCACTATAATATCTTCTGCGCAGATGGCCTGCAGCCTTCGTTAAGACTGTCCGCTGTGACCGAAATTCGGTCTGAAGGACATTATTATTACTTGAAATACTTTGCAAGCAAAAAATGTCTTATTTGAAATGCCAGAAGGTATATTTCAGAAAAATAGAGCTATCAATAGCCCAGAATTATTGCATACATACATATATTCACACTTTTTTGCAGAGGGGTAGACAGAAACTACGGATTTTACTTGCGACAATCCTGGCATACCTTTATTGCGTCATTAATTTTTAGTATACCTACCTATACTAAATTTTGTCCACGGTTCCGCTCGCGCAAAAGTAGGAAAAGTTATGTCAGCAACAGTACTTTGAAAAAAAATTAAATATAGTCTATGTTACTCTGTGATAATATAGCTTTTTGATGGCGAAATAATTTTAAAATCGTTTGATTAGTTTTTGAGTTAAATCCTTACAAACAAACAAATAATTAAATATTTCCTCTTTATGGTATTAGTACATATACACATATAGATTATGTCTCATGAAGAGACTTCCTAAAATAATTATTGTTGTACGAAAACTTTAAAAATACTTGATAGATATATCAGTACTCGTTGATGATTCTCGTATTTATAAGTAGGTCATGCAAACAATAAAATGGACAAACAACATAGCCATTACTTCCTTAATTAAAAGGAGTGTTCTTCAGTGGATTCAGATAATCATCAACTGTCAATCTGCCAACCTTACTAACACGTGCTACCCAAGAATCGATCGTGCCACGTGAAGCTCATCGATAAACGCTACCATTTAACAAATGTATTTTAATTGCACACTTATATAGACATGCCTGAACCTAGCAACCTTTGCCTGAAGCTAGTAACTAACAGAAATATAACTTTTGTAATAAAATATTTTAAAGATGGTTAAATTGTAATACTTATGAACGTCAAAATATTTTGACGTTCATAAGTGTTACATTTTAACCCAAATGTATAAATGATCAGATTTCGCTCGCGGCCTGGCTGGCGTTAACTTAGATTTTATCAATAAACTTCTATCCCTCGGAAATAGTACTTTATCCTGGATGAAAGATACCTTATGGTCTTCTCTGTACTCCCGACAACGTGTATGTGAAATTTCATGATGATTAGTCAAGTAGTTAAGGCGTGGAAGCGTGACAAACAAACTCTCATTCGCATTTATAATATTAATTAGGAGTGCTTTACTTTGTATATACATCTATCTAAATTAGTTCATAAGCTAATGCAAATTAGATTGTCCCAATTAACTAGTTAATAAATTGGTTGAGCCCAAACTAATATTATGTTTTAAGCGATAAGAATCGAGCCACAATTACTTAATAAATTTTTAATACTTTGTTACTACACTAAAAGTCGTAAATTAATGTGTGAGTGTATCACACATTAAATTTTCGACTTTTCCGTGATACTGGAGACTTGTAGATGTAGCAGAGGAACTTGGGGAAACTGGTGCATCTTATTGGGGATTTGTCTTTAAGTTTTTATCTGTATGTTTTTATAATGGACCAACTTGTACTTGCAGCTTCGCTCCTGTAAAAGTAGATAAGATTAGGTTGGGTTAGTCCTCGGCGGGGTCGTGATTTCATGTGAAAGCGATTCGCGCGGCCCCGCCGTCTATGGTTATGTCGAGGAACACCGTGGTAGGTTTAGTCGATATTACCGGGGTATCTTTCCCTCGGTGAGCCCGACATAACCTCTCCGTCGCCTCGCGGAGAGGTATGCGTCAATGCATTCCCCCACGTAAAAAAATATATATATATATATATATATGTATATCATTACTTTAAAAAAATATAATATAGTCAATGTTACTCGTAATAATATAACTTTCTAATTGCAAAATATTTTTTAAAATAGGTTGTGTACTTTCAATTAAATCCTTACAAACAAACAGACATATAATTTTCCCTCTTTATAATATTATTAAAGATTTGTCATTAAATATTTTCTATACGGCTAGTTTGTCAACTTTTACATAGTTAGTATACTCTGTCCCAATAGAATTAATATTTTATGTAAACAACCGTTTCATGCCTAATTAAATATAGAGTTATTTAGAAAATTCAAACTCTCTTTGAAACGTAGTTAATGAATACAATAAGCCGTATGAAAGTCCTTCTTTTGATAAATATCCATAAATTTATTTAACAGAAAAATATTTTATGATAAAAGTCACTAAAAGTTGTTTACCTTTTTCTCAAATTCAATTAGGTTAGAATATAGTATCGTATGCAAACATACGGTTGACAGACCGACTGGCTATTAGTAAGTTATTCAATTTGTGATAGCGATGTGCGATTATCGATATAAAATTGATGCTATACGAATCTCTAAACAAATCGAATTATTAGAAACTGCAAAATATTGGAATTTAAATTAAGTACTTTAATATGGTATTGTCTTCTGTTTACGCGAATATTATTCATTGAAATTGAACTACTAAATACGGATTTTATCGCGTTGTTTAGTAATAGTAGAGTAACAGTTTTAAAATGATGTAATAAAGTGTCAAATAAACAACGCGATAAAATCCGTATATAGTAGTTTAATTTCAATACTTTAATATGGGTTATAACGCGTTGTTTATTTTTAAAACACTATTATTATATGTAAACTTAAATCTAAATAATTTAAATAGTTTAAATAGTAATAAAGTTTAACAGTAGTAATTGAATAGTTTAAAGTATAACATTCGCGTAAACGTACGAGAATATACGACACAGGATGTAATTTTGGAATGCAAATAGGCAAAAGGAAGCAATGCTAAACATTTACGAGCTCTTTTTATTAAAATACATACATACATACATACATAGATTCACGCCTGTTTCCCAGAGGGGTAGGCAGAGACTACGTATTAAAATAGTTCTTAATTTTATGACTACCCTAACTACTAAATAGAACAAAACTAAAAATGCTAAACCATCAAACTGAAACGTGACTTTTCTAACTGAAGTGGAATTCGGAGCCATCAATCCACATATTAACTGAGGCTTTCGAGGAAAAACCTAAACATGAAACGAAAAAGTTACGGAAAAATGTCACACGAAATATCAGGGAAAAATCAGGCGCTGTCGTATGAATAGTTCTTCAGCCTGCCGAAGTGTCATTGAAAGCGGCTGGGGAAGGCTTTAACGGAAAATGAACTGTAGAGTAAAAAGAGTAAGGTCGCTTTTCGTTTAGTGAGGGTAACTAATTATCGCGACCGTCTGGCTTGAAAGAAAGAAGTGGAAGAAGCCTGTGAAATCATGCGCGACGATAACCTTTAATTATAAGGAGACGATTAACGGAGGGCTTCTAGTGTTGCGGCGGTGATATTCTATCGATTTGAAATTGTACGAACGATTGCAATCTAATACTCATAGCAGCGATAGCTCAGTGGGGAGACCAACAGACTGCAATGCAGAGGGTCTCGAGTTCATACCCACGTCGCGCACCTCCGACTTTCGGAAGTTATATGACTTTTCGGAATTATGTGCGTATTGTTTGACAATTATCGCCTGCTCCGTGCCTCGGAGAGCACGCTAAGCCGTCGGTCCCGACTGCCATGAACATCTATGGCAGTCGTTATTGGGAAAGTCAGTACCCTCTAATATCCTGACACTGGTCTAGCCTTAGGGTATCGTTAGCCTTCAGGTTGCGGAGGTCAGGTGGCAGCCGCTCCGTGTAAAAACTGATATCCAGTCAAATCCGGTTAGACTAGAAAAGCCGACCCCAAGTGACCTGGGAATAATAAAGGCTAAGAGAGAAGAAGATAGCAATTGAATACTAGATTGGTTTGCTATCGAATAAAAGGCATTTATGGGTATGTTTTAAAATTGTATCATTTTATGTAATACGTAGTTTTAAGAAGTTTAATAAATTAAATTAAAAACATATACCTATAGTTAAACACATAAAATATTGTTTTCATTATCTCCTCCCGTTACTGTTTCTTGCATGAATATCGTTAAATCTAATCTATTTGTAATAATAGTATATTTTATTCGCGGCTTTGTCGCACTAGTTTCAAGCAAAAATAACTATTCCATAGGAACCGTGTAGTTTTTACAGATAAACAGTCTTCGGGCCACAAACCATATCTTTGTAAAAACACACAAGAAAGTAGGAAAACCTTGCACAGCCTCGCAATAAATAACATTAATGGAGGTTGGATATATGAATATAGATATCAAACTATTTTTCTATCGATACTTTCAAACCAACATCTGAATAAATCTGGGACAGCTCTATATGCTAACAACTTGTTACGGTAGTGCACTATAACATACGCCATCTTGTGTGCACGCACACATACATAGAACTTTTGTTATTCGAGACGGGAATTTTGATTCCGTGTTGTATAAGACTAATTTGGGTGACGTACGTAAAAAACAAAAATATTAATGTAGCGCATTTGGTATATTTAAAAATAGAACTCGTTAACCTATAATTGTCTTTGGATATATATAAAAATTATTAAAATTAAAATCAGTACAGTAGACAAGTGTAGGTTTAGGAGCTGGAAGCTATTGCGGAATGCAAGTGACAACATTATATAAAGAGTAGATGAGGAAAGCTTTGACGTATTAAATAATTAACACAATGCATCATACCTGTAAAATAAAACCAAAAAAGTTTATTCTACGAGTCCGTCAGGTATGCAAATTCTATGTAGCGAGCCACTGGTGACTATTAAACATAATTTAGTGTTTGGAGCTACCGTACTACTGCTAAAACTTACTCATTAAACATATAGACCCACTCACATATAGGTGCGTGTGTGCACCGATTTTAACATGCACACCACACACTACAGTAATTTATTTCTGCACCGCCCGATCTCAGGCCTTCTTATCATCTAGCGGGCTTGATACCTGAGCCATTTTTCTTGTTGTGTACACAATATATAGACTTAAAATCAATATAAATGTAAATGCATCATGTTCTTGCGTTGTAATTATTATAACAACTAGTCTTACATTAGCGTTTACGCCTTGTTTAGTAGGAAATATAAAAATATACAAATGTAATTAATATATTAAAACATACAAAGATTATTTATGGATATACACTAATAACTGCTCCATGCAGCTGTATGGGACGGTCGATAAAACGGTTACCTCGTTGCTAACTAGCAACCGTTTGCCTGCTACGCAATCTGTGCAGTCGTATTCGTATTCGCCATATTCATCGTATTTAGTCAAATATCCGTGCCGATTAGTCGAAAAATATAAAAAAAACCTGTTTCTATGCTAACGTGTTAATATTCTAACTAATAAAGTATTCAACAATATGTCTATTAATGCAGACAACAAAACAGCAAATAACAGTATGTCGACAAATCAAATGAGTAAATAAATGATTTAGTTAATTTCCGTAAAGTTAAATAAGTTCATTCTGCAGCCAAAACATAAAAGCCAGTGATTTAAACTATGTAATTTCAAACAGCGGTACGTTATAAATGCATGCGCTAGAGATTATGTTTTAATGAACGCTTGAAATCTAAACTTGCATATTGACCAACTTTCACCGATTTTAATATGAAAATGTTTGGCTCTACAAAAACTAAGCTATAAAATTTTAATAGAGATGGTGATGTATGAGCCAGTTTCGTGGGGATGACACGCGTAGATAAAACATGTGTCAAAGGATGTTTTGTGACGTGATGAAGTTTGCAATGGTTGCACTGCTAGTTGGAATACTTATAGAAGCAGCTGTTCACTACAGAAGCGTTCGATGTTGTACAACCTTATTTAAATTGCAATTGTTACGATAATAGATGCAACAAAAAAAATTTTTGGTTTACTCCAAGGATTGATGGTATGTTGGTAATTATGGGTTCCTTTCACCGCAATAATTATATTTTACATCTTCACATACATATAATGAAGCTGACAATCTTTATTTATATACTGTTACAGAAATGTTAATATTACTTAGGCTTGCCATCAACAAAAGAAAAGTAATCAAATTTTAATACATTTAATAACTTTTAAATTTTCGCGTTGCATGATATATATATAATATGTAACGGGTATTAACGCGATCATGCATAATGTTTAACTTTTTTATGCTTGACGTTCGACTTTCGACATCGCAGCACCAGTCAGCTTGTGACCACGGCCGGTGTAACCTGGTCAAAACGTCAAGCATAAAAAAAGTAAACATTATGCATGATCGCGTTAATACCCGTTACATATTTAATACATTTGTTAAGCAATTGCAAAGCATTATGTATTTATAGTTAGATACATAGTATTACGTCTGTATTCCGTAAAGAGAAAAGTGAATGTCATCCAACACACAATCCTACAAAGGGCGATCGTATTGCATCTACCGGGCACAGTATCAAACTTTGTGCAGCAACACAAAATTTTACATCAGAAAATCATAATATCACCAAAGAATCGAAGCCGAAACACCTCAGTAATGCTTTACCCGACCCAAAAATCGCATCCAAGACCTAACGTACAGCGGTCGTATTCAGTACCGCTATGCCACAACATATGCCGACACAGTCTAGTATAAAATATCTACTTAGAGACCAAACCAACTCCTAAAACAAATGGGAACATAAAAATTAAAAAAACAAATCTCAAAAGGCAAATGGGCTTTAAATATAAAAGATAACCGAATCTATAATGTTTCTATAATTAAACGGAACTGACACACGTTGCAAATTTATACTCATCATTCATAAAATTGTCAGCTTCATCAGCCATGAGAGTTTAAATAGATATGCCACTCACTTCATTTTACTGAGACGGATAAAAAGATTAAAGTGGCTATATTAATTACTGGTATCTGACAGGGAATATCTCTGCCCACATGAACGAACTTAAATATAAAATGTTGATAGCGTATAATGGCCGATCAACTAAACATGGCTATATCTGCTTGTTTTAATTATAACCAGTCTGTCTACCAAAATATTTAATTTGGTCGTGTCTAGTTTTTGGATTATCGCACTTTGCGGTTTCTCTGGTTGATTTTGGACGATAACTCGGGTGAAATTTGCTCTGCATAATAAACAGACATTTACCGAAATAGCTGGGCAAATTTCAGAGTACGACCGTTAGTAAAGATTAGGCCTTTGATAGGCGCAAAACGTGATGTATACTTGAAAATAACGCTAAGAATACTATTTCGACACAGGTGGGTTGTACTGTCCCTAACCTAAATATAGGGCGACAATATTGTTTAATGATAAGAGTTATTTGGTACAACGTTTCTTTTAACTAGTGGGTATTCCAATAACCATTCACTCTTAGTGGAAAAAAAGAACGAAGAGGGTATATCGGGCTCACCCGGGGAAAGATGGAAAGTCCCGGGGCCTACCGACTAAACCGACCACGTTGTGCCAACTTGCTGTTTTGAATGGTGGATGGGTCGCTGAAACTGGAACTACTACAACCAACGTTGCCAAACCTGGACAAAGTTTGGAACTTCTAAATATTGCTTCAATATTATCACTCGAGTATATTCTTTCAAAATTAAAAATCATAACCACATTTCACCAGTAGTGCTTGAGTTATTGTTACCGGAGTTCCTGGAAATAAAGAATATGCAGCAAATTTTCAGGTAAAATACCCAAGTAACACTTTTACCAACTTGCAAACTTCTTCTTCCTCCAAATCCTTACAATCGAAAGTAAGTGTAACCGCAAGCTTATTCCACTGAATTAACGAAATCAGCCAAATTGTGTTAACCATTATATAATTTCAAAAGTAACAAATTCATTTTAATACTCCTAGAATTAATATATTTAATCTGGCATGCAGGCAACTTCGATAATTAAGCATCGAAATTCTACTGCTATTAATACTAGATCTTTACATCTAGCCTTCTAAATTTAATATTGTATTTCAAAATCGCAGACATCGAAACAACGTGGGCAACTGTCAAAGCAACAAATTAATTCTGCCGGAAATTTAATAGATATTCACTGAGCAGAGTTGAGAGAATAAAGGATGAATGCAAGACAAACTACCACTGGTTCCAGTCAAAGTTAGGATGTCGATTGGTAAGATTGTTTAGAAATTCTTAGAGCATACTCTGCTGAAACTTATAGAGTCAAAACATACTTTCGAATTGAATAACTAATTTGTTACTAGATAACAGCGGGATTTACCGGTGGTGGTTTAAATAGATACTATAAGTAATTTTAGACAGGTAAAGAATAGTTGGGTGTTTCCCTTTGAACCTCGAGCGTCCCTTCTGGTAAAATGTATTTATAGAACATCGTAGCCAAATAACCTTGTGTACTGTTCATCACATCACAGTAAACACACACAGTACACACAAAAATATGCTAGATACGTCTTTTTTCCTTATGACGGCCGAGAAAGCGACCACCGTTTTCTGAGTGCTTTAAAGTTAGTGCTATAATAATACATATTTTTCAGTGCAGCAACCAACTGCTATGAATATACGTTTAAAAAGAATAATTGATGTATGAAATAACCGTCTCTGTCAGTATAATTTGAAGTAAATCCTCATTCATATCGAATATCTAGTAGAAGTATGGGGATCAGCCGCCAAAACACATCTTGACAAATTACAAAGAGCACAATATAAATTATTTAAAGTCCTTTTTCATTACAATCATATAAATCATATATACCAGCAAAATTTATAATGAAACAAAATTATTCAATATTATACAAATCTACCACTATAATATATCTATCTTAATTCGAAAAATTCTAAACAAATCCATAGACACACATATACAGTTTCCAAAACACATACACACACGCAGTTCAAGACGTGCCTATAACATAATATTGCATAAACCTAGAACTAACTATGAAAAAAATGTACATTGTATCAAGGAGCACAGATTTCCTACTCATTAAAAATAAAAAATTGTACTTCGTTATTGTCATATAAAGGATTATTAAAATAAAACATATTCAAAGGCGTTTCTAAAAAAAAAATATTACCTACAAAAATATTTACTTGAAACATGTACACTGGTCCCTATATTCGCCCAACTGTAATCAATTAGCAAACAACTCGTTATTCACGAAGATCACAAAAGTGTTTAGATTACATACCTATCTGGCAATATTTAATATATTTTTAAGAGTACCGTCAAAAGTATGTGCGTTCATGATGTTTCATCATCAACGTCAAATATTTTTGTACTTTGATTTTAATTTATTTCTCCTTGCAAGTGATTTATAATCTTAGAAAAACTAAGATTTTTTAAACCGTAAAAATAGTGAACATAAACATTATTTTAATTTACATAAGTGTTAATATAGTATATTGTAGGATTTTATTATCTTTGTAAGAAATAATGATATTTATAAACAATTTATTGAAAGTATTGTTGTACTGTTTTCGATTAATTATTTGTAACTGTGTACTTGCACCTCAAATATCCAATTTTAAACAAAATGTATGCTACATTTAAATTAAGGTTTGCTTACCTAGAATCACATTCCACGTTACATATTTCAGCCCCAGTTCGGGCGACAATAACACAATTGGCGCCCAAACATGGGGCCTAAGTAACAACTGTGATCATTAATCAAACAGAACATAGCGAATTCGAATTATTTCTGTACACACAACAATGAAAATTGGCCTTGTTATTAATGTTTTATTAGTTTTTCCAGACATGGTTCATTATTTCTCTGTATTGCCGCAATATTGTATATTTTATTGTACACAAAGTACTAAGAAAATCTAAATCACATTACCAACTTCTATCAGGTTCTTTATTTTCCGCTAACCAACCTTAATTTAATGTTAGTACGACAAATAAAACCTTAGCTGCAAAAGCTTTAAACAAAATTCCTAGGAGATTTTCTGTATTTAATGTATACTAAAACAATATTATTTTTATAAAAGCGGGTAGTATTACAAATTTTAATAGATTGTCTGACCTTCTACAACTAGTTGTCTGCTTTTAGAAATTTTTTTGAACTGTGCTAATGTAAGATGTAGAACATTTTGTATAGTAAGTCTGCTTGCCATGGGTACGTACCATTTTTACCAATAATATTTATTTTCTTTATAACTTAACCAAATATAATCACTTATAACTTTCAGAATATCATAATATGTATATTGAATTACATTAATGATACTGTGGCCGCCGCGATAGCGCAGCGTTAGTAAATACGACTGCTGTACATAACGTCTCGGGTTGAATTCCTGAGTTAGGCAAACTAGTATTAGGTTTCTTTGTCGAGAAATTCTCTACATCAACACGTAGCATGGTACTGTGCCTGGAAATCGGTAAAAGGTTAGCCCCGATTATGGAAGACCTTTTTTAAGTTGGTGAAATGTACGTGACTGAGCGTAAGACATCTCTGCCGAGACTTTCGAGGATATGGAAGGACTATAAAGTCATATAATAAAAACTGAAACATCTTTCTAGATGTAAACTAATTCTCTTTGTTTAATATTCTATCATATTGAAACAACATTAAACAAAGAAGCGATTAAAAGAATAACTAATAACACGCGAGATTTGTTTACAAACATGAATTAAGTAAACCAATTAATCATAAGGAATAGTGTGATTAGAGAGAGATGCGGCATAAAAGTGGATATAGGTAGTGACAAGAATAGAAAAGGGTATATATAAGCTGGTTTGGGCATGTAGAAAGAATGGACGAGGAAAGACTGACTAAGAAAGTTTATAAGGCCAGTGTGAATGGAACAGTCGTAAGAGACGGACCTAGGCGAACGTTTCTTGACCAGATCGGAGGCGTTCTGGACGAAGGCCAGGTTAAGACCACCTTGAACCGACGGGCGTGTATGAGGAATGTGATGAAAGTAAATGAAGCCAGAGAAGTGTGTCAGGATCGTAGCAAATGGAAATCCGTAGTCTCTGCCTACCCCTCTGGGAAACAGGCGTGAATCTATGTGTGTATATCCATGTATGTATGTAATTAATCATTTATAATTAATGATGTCGACTTTAATTACTAACAACAACAACTACTACTACTAACAAGCCGGACTCACACTTGGCCGATAGTTATTATTAGTTAATATACTTTACAACTATTACTTTAATCACTTGTTGACAAGACTGTATGTTAACACATGGAAATCAGACTTGCTAAGTCTATTAAAAAATGGAAACGCGTTTCTCGAATTTGCAAAACCACAAAACGTAACACAATATTCAGTCAAACGAAATTTCAATGAAATGTCTTTAATGTTTATGTTACACTGTTCGTTTACGCTTTTGTTAACGTTTTCATTCGCATGTTGAATCGAATTAGGCGTTACTTAGCGGAAATCCATTGTAATAAAATTATTGGGAAGAGAGGCACTCGCCACACACCCTAGGATGGCCCACCCCAACTATAGCAATTGAAAAAAGTTGGCAATACCGAACTCCTCTGGATAGTTACGTCGTAGGGCTCGAGCGTACTCCAACTTGTGGTATTCCGTTCAAACACAAAATATGCGTCGACACGTGTTTCGCCTCAGTACAAGGCATCTGCTGGACCGTTTGGCAACGAATGAGCCTGATGCCATGAGGCTCATTCATTGCCGAACAGCGAGGGTGCGGGCGGTTTCCTCTCTTTCCCATAACTTTGTTTCCATTCACTTTTACGTTAACGCGTACAGTTACGTTAACGTTTACATTCATGTAATAAACTCCTGCCTTCCACTCTGGTATATAAGGCGGAAGGCTTTGTGTATGTGTTTTCGGAGAATAAGTAAAAGCCAGATTCTAAAGAGAATAAATGCAGTGCCAATAAAAGCACTGGCCAGTTGCGGATCAAGTTTAGCCAAACTAAACTAATTATTGTAGTTAGCTGTTTGAACGCTACGTGTACTGTTAGCCGGGCATTTGAGCCGTTCTTGTTGCACTTTAGGGCTAACTCGCAGTGAAAATCATTGTGGCATTGGAAAATATTTATAAAACCATTATATTGGGTCTCCACCTAAGAAATTGTCGCTTTATTTAACGAAAATCGGTTATCTGTGTATTTAAAACAAACAATTTCATATTGTCATAACAATCCTGATTTCAATGGATTTTTACATTTATATTTGCTTGGCTGTACGCAGAGTATGGCTTGTCATAATTTAAATTAGCAACTATCATGTAATGGAGGATTGAAGTAACGAATTCGAAAAGACACAAATTACCTAAGTTACAAAACAAATTGTATAAACATAAATAAATCACTTTAATTTCTATTCATTGTTAGGTTATCCACTATATTATATTCTTTGAAAATTTTATAAGCAAGTTACTTATTAGGTAGGCTAAGAAACCAACTCCTTCATTTTTGGTTTAGGAATCCCTTAAAGCAAAGTCAAGGTCAAAAATAATTATTATTAGGTCATAAAGTAACATTTATCAACGTAAATTTATTAATGAGATAAATGAACTTACTAAATTTATATTTACGTTAGTTCCTAGATTGAGGCAAAAAGTTGAAACCGCCTATTACTATCAGTATTGAAACAAAAAAAATATCTAAATGTAAGTCAAAAATCATTTACTCATTTAGTTCACAAAGTAACACATAGGGTAGTTAAAGTTTATGAGCTAGTGAGTTAACTAAATTTACGTTTACGATAGTTGTTAGGTTTAGGCAAAGAGTTCAGCAGTTTTAAGAAGATACCTGCAAGAAATCAAAATCACTCTATTAATTAATCAAAATTCAAAATCGTAAAAATTCATCCAACTGACAAAATCCATCCATTAACTAATGGCATTCTGCCTACAATGAAATCTTCATCACAAATCTGCATCACAGGCATATAGTAATTGGCTTAGTTAGTAGAACAGGGTTCTTGTCAGTTACAGTCGTTATCTACAGTAGATATGGAATATAGATCGGTATGAAGATGACGTGAAAGGAAATTTCGTAACGTGTACCTTTATCAGCACTTAAAGAGATTAATAGTGTAACCTTTATATTATTTAAGTGTTGTCTGTAATAAGCGTGGATATTAATTATGGATTCTGCTCGCGGCATCGCTAGCGTGAATTCTACGTAAACGTTTACCTTGATTAAAGTTTCTTATATAATAATTCAGGATACAGTTTATCTGAGTAATAACTTTCATCCTTCTCTGTTCAACGGTTAACGTATGTTTGATTAACAAACATACAAACATTCACATTCACTATATTAGTAGGATTGCTAATACGCCACTTGGTTTGTTTTTTTATTGTTGATTTCTTGCCTCATGCGCATTAATAGAAGGTAGCTTATATCTGCTCCAGTTTTCAAGCTATCTTTACTCTACATTTGTGATAAAGCATAATAATATAAAATATAATAATATAATATTCTACCACATACACACAACATCATCTCGCCGAAACTAAGCAGAGCTTGTACTATGGGTACTAGACAATGGATAAACATACATATATACTTTTTTTTTTGTAAATACAAACATAGAAACACCCAGACCAAGACAAACATCCATGATCATGCACACAAATGTTTGACTTGTGGGGATCGAACCCGCGACCTCAGGCGTGGCAGTTGGTTACACTAACCACTACGCCATCGAGGCCGACGATGAGCTAGCATCATTATTTGCACATTTATAACAGTTGTGTGGATGACAAAGGCGTTATGATATAAATATTATTTTCAGTATAAACTAATTAAACAGTTACAAAAATGAAATAAAAAGCAACGGTTTTTATTAAGTACCTTTGTATTTTATCTATGGTGAACTCAAATCAATGTTGTTTTGAAAATAACGTGGAAGAATTTTGTAACATTTTATATTTTGGTAAGAAGAGATTTTCATTTTTAATTGTCTTTAAATGTTCATTACATTTGTATGTATCTTATGTGGGGGCCAGTCAGTGCAGACCGGCGACACTTCGACCCAGTGGGATCTTTTGTATCGAGACTCTCCCAATAACGACTGCCATAGATGTTCATGGCAACCGGGACCGATGGCTTAACGATGCTCTCCGAGGCACGGA
This sequence comes from Catocala fraxini, assembly GCA_930367265.1. Taxonomy (NCBI): domain Eukaryota; kingdom Metazoa; phylum Arthropoda; class Insecta; order Lepidoptera; family Erebidae; genus Catocala; species Catocala fraxini. Next base: position 19,866,532 of record OV884045.1, read on the forward strand.
GCAGGCGATAATTGTCAATCAATACACACATAATTTCGAAAAGTCATATAACTTCCGAAAGTCAGAGGTGCGCGATGTGGGTTCGAGCCCAAGACCCTCTGCATTGCAGTCTGTTGGTCTCCCCATTGATATTAATTACATATAATGCATACTTATAGTTATTTATTACATTTTATTCATTATATTTTATGTAACATATATTAACTTATTAGTAGTAAAGAAATAAATGTAAAACGGTTTTCATCCATAAACTACTTTAGAGTGGTTACCGATTTTCTTGTAAGGTTTCCCTAGCCGTGTCTCGAGCTATAAGCCGATTTACAGAATGCTTAGGTAGACACTTCGAAAAATCTAAAAGAAAAATATACACGCTCTAGATTATTTTAATACAAGACCTCGCCTGATGGTAAAATTTAATTGTAGCTTGTGATCGCTTGCGATATTATGGATATTACTTTGATGTTGTCATACTTAATAGAATACTTTTTTATTAAATTAATGTCATATAGCAAACACAATAGACAATGTATTTTTCACAGTAATTTGTGACCAGTACGGCGTTGAGTGTGTTTTTTTGTTTATGTTTTTTTATAATGTTTTATTTATTTTGGTAAAATTTCTCAATTTTACAATTGTATCTTAACAATTACAACAAAAGTGCACTTATGAATATTTGCCCGAACTAGTTTAAATCTGTGTTTCGAGTGACAAAGTGCTTACATACTATTTTCAGTAGGTACAAATAAAGATAGGATGAAATAAAATTAAGATTGCGCCGAGCGGAATGTGCCAAAACAGGCGGTCACAGTTAAGTGGATAAAATCAATACTTTTTGTTTAATACAAATATAAAATATACACTTACCATAACAATGAATGTGTTTACAATGACTACGTGTAAAAAAATAAAATAATTAATAATTTTGCCTACAAAACTACGTATATTTGCACGAAAAGTGCCTAAACGTAAGTTCGCGTTACGTGATTTTTAGATTATAATATTAGAAATTTATCCTATTTTCCAGCTTAAACGAAACATAAATATTTCTATTACAATTTGTCCGTCCCAAATATTTAAGTTATTGGTTAACAATAAAGATACATATTTATCAAAAAAGCACTTCAAATTATGGATATATATTTTACTATGGCGGCCGCGCGCCGATTTGAATATCGAGCTCTGTCATTCAGTCCAACTGCATCTTACGCTCGGCGCAGCCTTAATGGCAGAGGTATGTTAGACGCTGGAACTGTTACTCAAAAACGCAGTAACGCTATTACTACTAAGTGGAATCATGATAAACCATAACACCAGATTCCGTAAGAGGGTGGCAGTTTCTGGAAAGCCAGACTCATTCGTACCAAAACCAATTAATCAGCATCGACAGGCTATTCTGAAGTCACTGCCTTAGTTTTATATTGCTTCATATCAAACGTCTCTACTCTAAGAGTTCCTGAAGCGTAAACAAATCTTAAGTTAAAGAATACTCTTTAATATTCAAATGATATTCTATGGAAGCTTCTGCCTACGCCTGCCACTTTACACAATTCGTTGGAAACCACAGACAATTTCTAACCGACAAACAACCAAGTGGGTTAAGTTTAACAGTAATATGTCTCTAAAGTTGCTGCAATCAGAGTCAAACTTCCAACTAATAAGTTCGGTGACCAGTGAACCAAATAACATTTAGTTGTTGGTTTAGTTCCGTATATTGTTAATTAATTTGAAGTACAAGAGAAGGATGGTCGCCGCCGTTATAACTAATCTACCATTATATTATCTTATCTTGTTACGGGGGCCAGTCAGTGTAGACCGGCGACACTTCGACCCAGTGGGATCTTTTGTGTCGGCCCCGAGATCTATCCCTTAGCTATCTCCCTATGAATGTACTGCATCAATCGCAGCGTACACTTCAGAGGAAGAAGCCTGAAGTCTTCAGGGTTCGGATATGCCAACCCCATGCGTTGGCTGGACTAAGGATGGGTCCTTAGTCCAGCCAACGCGTCACATTCACACAGTAGGTGTAATATGGACTCGTCCCGTTCACCACAGGCTCTGCAGATCAAATTGTTTGCCAAACTCAATCTGCACAGGAAATCATTGGTACCAAAGTGACCAGTAAACGCTCCTGTGAGCAGGCGTATTTGGCCCTTGTTGTACCCGCAGAACTTCTGGGTGAAGCCCGTGGCTCTGTTTGCAATGAATTTCTTGGAGTGTTCCAGACCCCTAAGGGCCATCCACTCCCGCCTGTGTTTATCATTGCCATGTGCATTCATAGCTGCCTTGACGGTACTCTCAGAGAGTCCTACAAATTGCTCGGGTCAATCTACCATTAGATTAGGATATAATGTTGCCTCCCACCAATTTTGCATAAGGTTACCAAGTGCACTTTAAGGAACTTGTTATGCATAACTTTGTCCCAAGATCTACGGATCCTGTTGTCGTTATATCGAACTACATCGTGCCTTGTGACAATAGCTATTTTTAAATAGTACCGGCTAAATTAATCGGTTACCACCAGCAATTCAGTAGCGCATACAGTATAGTTTTGTACAGTTTAAACAATTTATTTAGGGGCCTTATAAAAAAATCTCCTGAAGTTGCTAACAAAAACATATTACCGGAATAAAATGCGCTAGCCGCGTGCGATTTAGACGCCCGCGTGCATTCAAAGCACCATATATTGTACTTATTTGCCGCTAACCATATACAATTTCAAACCTAAACATCACATATCCTATCTATTAATGAATGGTAGGATACCGCTTGAATTTCCTCAAGAAATTCTCGGTAGCAACGCGAAGGCCTATGCTGTGTGTATATGGGAACAGGTCCGCCCTCTATTATACGAGACCAAAAATGTTAGTTGACGAAATGAGTAATAATAGGCGTAGGATAAGTATCTATGCTTTTCAGTCTAGAATTTAATTGTAGATTATTTGATTATTGCCCCCACAGCAATAGCCAATAGGGGCCTAATTGATGAGAAGATGGTAATCACAACTTAAGAACATAGGTGTGTTTCTTAATGACGCAGAAGCGATTGAAGTCCAACCGTTATCAACCGAAAGCCACATAGTTGGCAAGCAAGTACCTGGTCTGACTGATGGTAAGCAGTTTCGGTAACCTATGTAAAGAGGATAGGAGAAGAAAGCGTCTGAGGTGGAGATTCGGTCGGCAGTAGCTTTGATGAATATAATATAATACCGTGAAAAGCCTTCAGCTTAAAAAAATAAAATTTATGTGTGTCAGTATGTTATGTTGAATATAAACCTCATATGCAAGTAAATACAAACGTTGAAGAAGTATGACAATGTAATACTGTATTTGTTTGCAGAACAAACGTTTCGCGTGTCTCGCCTGTTGTTCTAGCAGCCCTCTGTTTATTCTATGTTAATGCCTATACATGCCATCTTGTATATATATGTTATACAGGGTGGAGTCTCGCGTGTTACTGTTAGTTGGGTCTTTCCGTTGTATAAAGCACGCTTTCTATGTGAATATTGTTGCTGAAATGGAAATGAATAATATTTGATGTAGAATTTTTTTTTTTTTGGAATATGGCGGTTCGGCTTGCGTAGTAATTGCCACACCACAGCCAGCGTGCCGATTGTATTGGCCAAGAGTGGAATACAAATTGTTGTTCCGAGTTTGGATATTCTTTGTAAGTGTTGTTTGAAAGTTTTGCATGGACTCCGCGCCATATATATATTACTTAATGCATGTCTCTATTATATTAATACATATATATGTGTATTTTGATAAATACATCTGGTAAAATAAGATATAAGATATAGGTACATACATAACAGCACTATACCCAGCAGAGTTTTGTAAGTTAGATATTCCTAAATCCACCCTCACGTTTTATTTCTACATACTACGTTAATCATGTCTGTATTCTGAGACTTACCGGACTGCAGAAGAGCAGCGATAGCTTAGTGGGGAGACCAACAGACTGCAATGCAGAGGGTCTCAGGTTCGAACCCACGTCACGCACCTCTGACGTTACATAACTGAAGTTATATAACTTTTCGAAATTAAGTGCGTATTGATTGATAATTATCGCCTGCTCCGTGCCTCGGAGAGCACGATAAGCCGTCGGTCCCGGCTGCCATGAACATCTATGGCAGTCGTTATTGGGAGAATGTCGACACAAAAGATCCCACTGGGTCGAAGTGTTGCCGGTCTGCACTGACTGGCCCCCACATAAGATACATACCGGACTGCAGTGTATAAAGAGACTGGTTTATTATAATCACTGGGTTCCACATCGCAAATGGTTCCACAAATTGAAGCCTGACCACGCCGCGCCATCTACTTGTAACCACGGCCCATGCAACATGGCAGAAACGTCAATTCTTTCAAAAAGTTATAAAAATACGTAGCATGTTCACGTTAATACCATTTTTGTATTACATTTATCTACAGCACAATGGTATCGAAGAAAGAAGTTTGACAGGAAAATAACCCCCATCCGACCGAAGAAAAAGCAAATAACATATTGTTGTAATCAGCAAGAGGCACACTGTAAACCACAGCCTCAGCAAACTTCTAAATATCTTTTAACAAGTTCTTTATACCCCACGGAACACAAGTCTACGTTTACGTAGAAGCTTCATCTACGCCCTTTACATCACATTTAAACATTCAAACGGAGACTTTTAAACTTTCACCTTTTCGAAAACAAGGCCAGAACTAGTTTATACAGTAGCTGTGTAGGCAGAAGTGTAATACAGTATATAGGCATATATAAAGTGCGACTGAGACACACATATCTAATGTATTTCGATGGTAAATAGTCTAGTTTATTGGCAAGGCGCATGTGATACCAAGACTACATAACAAAATAATTATCCCAGAAAAATAGACCAGCTTAAATACATACATACATACATAGATTCACGCCTGTTTCCCAGAGGGGTAGGCAGAGACTACGGATTTCCATTTGCTACGATCCTGACACACTTCTCTGGCTTCATTCACTTTCATCCCATTCCTCATACACGCCCGTCGGTTCAAGGTGCTCTTAACCTGGCCTTTGTCCAGAACGCCTCCGATCTGATCAAGAAACGTTCGCCTAGGTCTTCCTCTTGCGACTGTTCCATTCACACTAGCCTTATAAACTTTCTTAGTCAGTCTTTCCTCGTCCATTCTTTCTACATGCCCAAACCAGCTTAACATACCCTTTTCTATTCTTGTCACTATATCAACTTTCATGCCGCATCTCTCTCTAATCACACTATTCCTTATTCTATCTTTCAGAGTCACACCACATATATTTCTCAGCGCTCTCATTTCTACAGCATTTATTCTGCTCTCATGCTTCTTTTGCCATACCCAACTTTCACTTCCATACATAAGTGTGGGCACTAATAGTCCTCTATGAACAGCCAAACGTGCCTTTTCGGAAACATTTCGACTGTTCATAAAAGCGCGTAGAGCTCCATTCACTTTGTTTCCCGCAATCGTTCTCCTTTCAATATCTCCCTCATGTTTACCATCCCTTGTAAACAAAGTACCCAAATATACAAACTCTTTCACTTGCTCCACTTTTTCTCCATCAATCATAATATTACACATCGTCACGCACTCTTCCTTTTCAAATACCATTACTTTCGTCTTGCTTACATTTATTTTCATTCCTTTACTCTCAAAAGCACCATGCATAATAGTTACCATCGCCTGCAACTCTTCTGCCGATGACGCAAGTATTACTTGGTCATCGGCATAAAGAAGACATTTGACAAGTAACTCATTCATTCTTAATCCCCATTCACAATCTTTTAAATCTTTTAAACAATTGTCCATGTATAGGTTAAACAGCCAAGGTGACGCTACACATCCTTGTCTAACACCTTTTTCGATGCTAAACCATTCTGTGTAGGTCCCATTTATCCTAACACAAGCTCTGGAATCATCATAAAGAGATTTCAGAGCTCGCGTGAGGGTGCTATTCACTCCATACATGGACAATACCGACCAAAGTTCATTCCTCACCACTTTATCATAAGCCTTTTCCAGATCCACGAATGCGCAATAGACCTTTTGACCTTTGGCCAAAACTCTCTCGGCTATGCACCGTAAGGAAAAGACCTGATCCGTACATCCCATACCCTTTCGAAATCCCGTTTGTGCATCCCATATTTTCTCGTCGGTTACTTTCACAACCCTTTCAATTAACACTTTCGCATATAATTTACCGACGACGCTGAGCAAGCTAATGCCTCTATAGCTTTTGCAATCTTGCTGTGAACCTTTTCCCTTGTATAAAGGTACTATGACGGCCTTGCACCAATCACTTGGTACACGGCCGGTATTCCAGCACAAGTTAAAAAGGCGGCACAACTGAGTTGCTATGAGACCCTGTCCAGCTGTTAGCATTTCGACTGTAATCCTATCATACCCACCAGCCTTGCCTAATTTCATGCTTTAGCTTTAGCTTAAATATATTTCAGAAAAAGTTAATAATAATAATAATAATAATAAACCCCTCTGGGACAGTCGTTATCTCATCATGAGACTAATGCGATATCGGAGGGCACAGTACACTAGCTCTTAAACTATCACCTTCGCCTTGTGATATAAAAAATGTATCACCAGGTTAAATAAAAGCGCACAAACCGCAGGGCAGCTTGTGGCGAGCTGAATGTGAGTGGTGACACTGCGGTCCTGAATGTCTCAGAGTTGGTTAGGGCCTCGTCCCCAGCTTGCCGTTACTGGTTGATTGGGGTGGAACTACAAGAGTACCCGTAGGACTCTCAACTCTGCCTTGCCTTGGTCAGCCGGTCAGAAGGAGGCCGCTAGAGCTATATGTTTGGGGATGGAAGTGTCATTTTCAAGGGCATAACTACGGGGAAACCTCCGTTGTCACGAGACCCGTGATGGTGAAACCGGCGCCGCTCCGCTCGACACCCCTAGCCACTCGCACCGGTGTTGCCCTCTGCTGCTGGCGTGTATGCCTATAGTTGCTATTCAGGGGGCCCATCTACTGAGTTGGCGAGGCACCGTCTGCCCGTTGCATTGATGTTATTAGAGTATTCAGGGCAGACGCCGTTTTTCATCCATAGTTAGCAATATACCGGTCCACCAGATACCCATACCCATAGCCCATATATTAAAATCCATACGTAGTAATAGTCCTATGCCTGCTGTGGCTAGTGCCGCTGTAGGTGTTCCATCCCACCTTTGATTAAAACTCTCGAAGGGCCTCTTCACGTTGGACCCATATCTCCGTGTTGGGAGGCTCCCAAAGGGCCCAGGTATTTTCTAATATAATATGTTAGAAAGTACCTGTGATAAGAGAAACATAATAATAATAGCATTTATTTGCGAAAATGTGGTATAAAAGTTGGTACAATTTTGAATAGACAGAACAGCACATTCCGCCAAGTAATGTTGGCATGCAAATGTTGTTACAAATATTTAATGATCAAATTGAAGATTAAACAGCTTTACTATTGTTAATGTATCTCAAAGTCAACTTAATTTCTATAAAGTTTCAATATCTATATTGTATCTAATGCCAAACTAATGTGTCTTAAATGTGTATACATAATTTTAATTTGTTCAATGAGTGCAGTGTTCGCCCTCAAATTGTTACACAGTTTGGCGAAATTATGTAAAATGTAAATGTAGCACATTTTAATTTAAATAAATAAATTTAAAAAAAAATTGCTGTCCTATAACTGCGTGCATATAATTTAATACTTAACCAGATTCCCGAATTGCGTCTATTTTTATTGACTAGTGTTTGTTCAGTGGTCTAAATTCGACCATAATCATTTTATAAAAATTAAGACAACCATAATTATGATTTTACATTTATTCAAAATTCAATTTCTGCTCTTTTATATTTGTTCCGTAGTAGCTTCTTCTTCTTTATACTTAAGACTGCGCTGAGCGTAAGACAGATAATGACGGAGCTCGTGCGGCGCATATTTAAATCGGCGCGCGGCCGCCATAGTAAAATTGTATGGAGAATTTGAAGTGCTTTTTTGATAAATATGTATCTTTATTGTCAACCAATAACTTAAATATTTGGGACGGACAAATTGTAATATTACTATTTATGTTTCGTTTAAGCTGTAAAATAGGATAGATTTCTACTGTTATAATCTAAAATTCACGTAACACGAGCATACGTTTTTGCATTTTTCGTGCAAATTTACGTGTAGGCGAAAATATTAATTATGTTATATTTTTTACACGAAGTAATTGTAAACGCATTCATTGCTATGGTAAATGTATATTTTATATTTGTATTAAATAAAAAGTGTTGATTTTATTTACTTAACTGTGACCGCCTGTTTTGGCACATTTCGCTCGGCGCAGTCTTAAGAGCTTTACACTTGACGGTCGAGATATGCCATCTTTCTCGATTTTCGGCCAATACCTTGACCTTCTTTAAAGACATGACCTTCGCCTTTACCATTCATCATCATCTCAGCCGTAAGACGTCCACTGCTGGATATAGGCCTCAAGCATTTCTGTGTGGAAAACTATACCATTAGTAACTACTAAATAAAAAAATAAAATCGGTTGACAAACAGAGGAGAGAAGCTGATATATTTTGTTATTGTCCTTGCCTATTTTAAAAATCAATTAAATTTAAAAACTAATCACTCATCACAAAAGAATGCAGTAGTGGAGTATTTTATAATTGGACGTATTGTTCTTCTTAAAAAATCCCACTTACTAGTTTTCAAAGCAGCAGCGATAGCTCAGTGGGGAGACCAACAGACTGCAATGCAGAGGGTCTCGGGTTCGAACCCACGTCGCGCACCTCTGACTTTCGGAAGTTATATGACTTTTCGAAATTATGTGCGTATTGATTGACAATTATCGCCTGCGCCGTGCCTCGGAGACCACGTTAAGCCATCGGTCCCGGCTGTCATGAACATCTATGGCTGTCGTTATTGGGAGAGTGTCGACACAAAAGATCCCACTGGGTCGAAGTGTCGCCGGTCTGCACTGACTGGCACCCACATAAGATACATACATACTAGTTTTCAAGCCCTGTAAGGTGGGAGTTTTTATAAATATAATATTAATGGACAGAAAGTACACTCAGACTTAGAACAATCAGTCGTGAATTAGTGACATAATTAATTCAACCGAATATTCGGTATTCAAATCCACAACATTCATCATCCATGATCGTTATATCAAATCGCATCAGGGTCCAGTCAAAATAGCCACTGATTTAACTATACTGCTGACGAAAGCTCGCGCAAGCTAGCTCTAAAACTTTTAGTTGACATGGGCATACGAGATTTCAATACTCTCCCATCCTTGCGTCCCCTTCCCGTTGAAAATACACAAAGCTTCCTTAGTACAACTTGGTAAGGATCGGGTAATTGGTACTAACTCAAATATGTATACGCCTTTGATATGGCAAGTATTTACTTAGTATAACGACAAACATTGTTCAATAGATGAAGGGAACCCTTATGAATCGTTAGCAAACGAGAAGTCAGGCCCGTTTAATAATGTAATTAACAATTACACTAAGTACAAATTTAATTATTTTTACACGTAATGGCTGAAACCTTTGACTGTGTGCTGTGAATTGGTGCTATATACACAGAATCAGACTTATATTCCTGAAGGAGTTGATAGAGGCTTACAACAACATTTCTCTCACTATAGTTTCGAGTCTACGTAATAGGGAACGAAATTATTGCTGTATACCTAGCACTCTAGACTCAGTAGTATACTGAAAATTTCTTGCCATAAATGCCAATAAATAAAATTTTACACGACCTGGGAGTCGTACCTGATACCTCATGCATAGCAGTTGCATTCAGTATATTTATGAGGGGCACCGATGCCTCGATAGCGGCCCGGTAGCCCTCATAAATATGGTAAACTGGCAGTTAACTGTACACCATGATTCTTTTTAGAAAATGTTTCTGACCTTTCTATAAATATTGTGATATACAATTTATTAAACTTCAAAGAAACTGGTAGATCATAAAACACTTGCATCATGCACACAAACTTTAAAAATGGACGCTTTAATCAAATATTCGGATGCGAACTCCATTTTTTATGGCACGAGAACCAACTAGTATTTTGGGAGTACCCATTAAAAAGTAAGGGAGTCAGGTCAAAACCAGCCAACTACGGTTAAAAAGTATAAACAACCAGCTTCGATAAAACGTTGAAAGTATAACCGTGGGGTGTTTATGAGGATATAGAACTTTACTGGATGTGACGTCAATATAGTTAAAATTTTGGTAAGATACTTCTAAAATACAACACTTACTTAAAAAACCCACACCTATTTTTTCTTAAGGAGAGATGATGTAGGTCTTTTAAGGTTCCACACCTTCCCATGTGCAAGTGATTCGCGCGGCCCCGTCGATAGTGGTTTTGTCGAGGAACACCGTGGTAGGTTTAGTCGGTATTCCGGGAGGTACATTATTCTTTTTCCATTTTTCTCTTTTACCCCGGTGAGTCCGACATAACCTTTCCCCCCACCCCCGCGGAGGGTATGCGTCAATGCATTCCTCAACGTAAAAAAAAGGTCGTTTAAGGTTTATGGTGTGTTGTCAATTGCAAGTAATAGTTAATTGAGAAACGAAGTAAAATGTTATATAAAGATGAATCCTTGCCACGCTCGATATCCCTTTTTGCCACCTTAACAGTAATATATATTTTTTATACAGACATTAATTAAACAACGTACACACTCAGAATCGAAACAACCGTGTGTGGACTCACAAATTTTTGTCCCGTGTAAGTTTCAAATCAATGAGACTGATAGAGTCAGTAGGGGCAGAAGCAAAGCGACTAGTAAAACCAAAACACCATCCATGCGGTCAGAATCAATTCATTTATCTCTAGTTTTTGGAACGCCACACATAATTGAAAACTGATTGTTTCTAGCCGCTGGTGTGTCACTGCAATTCAATAGGTCAAACAGCTCAAACGATTTTACGCACTCAAACATTTCAAGTACAGAAATATTCCGACAAATGATAAAAGCACTTCCATACTGTAAATATCCTTGTGTAACACGAGAACTCATATATTCGGTGCAAATCCTCGCGCGGCTGCACCACCCATAACTTACGTTTATCTGCGCCTGTTGGTGCCTTTTCAATTGCTACCCACTTCTGCTGCCCACCAAACAATTATTTGTTAAGTCAACTAGTGATTTAGATGTTTATTTCCCTAGTAAGGTTTATTATTTCCCTTTTTCCTGCTACTGGCAAAGATTACTTACATAGATTCACAATGTATCCTCAAATGGATAGGCGAAACTATATCACATCTACTGCGATATTATCTGCTGTCTGGCAGGCAGATTTAAAAAAAAGAGAAAATATAAATTACCTTTGCCGCGATACCAACTAGGCAGACATTCGTATACATAAAGATATATCCAGCTGCAGTTTTATTAATTAACTTGAAAAGCCTCGAAGTCAAACACATGATGATTGTGTAACAAACAGTTAATTATAATTTTAACTCGCTTTCACGACTAACGAAAGTATTCTTCGGGAATCCAAATGTACACGGCTTCCTCGTTATATTGTTTCAGAAATGTGAAATCTGCCAACCTGCACCAGACTAGCATAGTAGATAAGAGCGTAACTTTTCTCATTCTGAGAAGACGCGTTATCAACCAGTTGAACAGATGGTTTATTGTGTGTCTGTATACCAGACGTTCTCAATGCAATATTATACGTTTAAAAGTTAGAAAAAAGAAACAAAGAAAAAAAGATACAAGGAAACACAAACAGCAAAAAAATAGTTAAAAGGATTATAGAACAAGTGACTTATCAAATTACATAAGTTTATATAAATAAATTGTATACAACTAAACATAAGGACAATTATGTATCCCACGGTCGTTGCAAAAGATATGCAGTTCAGCATTTGCCAAACCGCCATGATGCCATAATTATATTATGTTAAATTCATCGCCGTTTGTTATATTTTAATAAATAAAACAAAATTAATAATAATAAATTTATTTCATTTGAATTGATTCATAAATCGCGAGTCCATTCTTCACAACACCAGTTGGATATAAAAATGTCGTGTCATTGTTAAAAGGAAAATGCCATTGCATCTTATATGAAGCGAATAAATTATCAAAATCAAACACAAAGTCAAAAATCATTTATTCACGTAGATCACAGAGTAACACTTATGAACGTGAATTTATATTTAGGTTAGTTGCTAGGTTCAAGCAAAAGGTTGAGCCTATGAGAAGAAACCTGCAATAAACTCACGGCCACTCTTTTAAATCGGGGTAATTTAAGAAGGACACTCTCACTCACCAAACGAAACACAACAGTAGGAATACTGCTATTTCTCGTCGATATTCTGTGAGAAGGTAGTCCTTCCCCGGTCGAGCCGGCCCATGCTAAAATCAGCGAGGCTTTACTACTCTGAAAAATATAATCTGAATATATATCGTATTCTTACCACCGTCTAGCACTGCAGGGCGCCAGCTGAAAAGCGGCGCTGGGGCTTTGACGCCCAGCACATGCTAAGCTGGTAACTTTTTCAGCATACATGCTTTGTCACCTTCCTAAATCCATGATTTTTCTTTCTTTCTTTCTATTCATCCAGAAAAAATACTGTTACTAACCTAACCTACATTTACGCAAGCGAAGCCGTGGGTACAATCTAGTTTATAATATAAGTAGGACGCACTCGAATTGACCTGCTCTAGTACTTAGTCGAGTAACATAAGCTATTAAGGTTTAATGACATACCACGCGAAGCAAAGCGTAGGAGGTAGTACAATGAAAGTTGTAATAGCCCACACTATAGGAACTTGTTCCAACCTAAAATTACCCCTTCCGATAGGTACCTAAGTTTCCCACTATTCGAAAAGGTGTAAGTTCACACAAACAACAACTTTCTAAACTACTAAATATACTACAAAAGCTAAAACACTTGGAAACCCCATTTCTAAAACATTAATAACAAAATACGTGTGAACTCGAATACTTATATACTTAATAATTTATGAGACCAAAACCCTTGGAATTCGATATCAGAACCGCTTTTAATATTAAATCATTCCTACTACGGAATGATGGGGAAGAATTGAGGCAAGTAACTACGCAGAAATACATGCCAAGTACATATATAGTTAGTAAACTCACTAACCTATATTTTTTGACAGTAATAAGTGTTGGTTTGTGACCTAAGTGAATAAATGATTTTAGAATTTGACTTTGACAGTAACACTCAATAAGACATTGCCCAATCAAAAGGACCAGACCTCATGCGCAAAATCGGAGCCTTAACTTGATCCTAACCTGGACTATCTTATCTTATCTTGTGTGGGGGCCAGTCAGTACAGACCGGCGACAATTCAACCCAGTGGGATCTTTTGTGTCGACACTCTCCCAATAACGACTGCCACAGATGTTCATGGCAGCCGGGACCGACGGCTTAACGTGCTCTCCGAGGCAGGCGATAATTGTCAATAAATACGCACATAATTTCGAAAAGTCATATAACTTCAGAAAGTCATAGGTGCGCGACGTGGCTTCGAACCTGAGACCCTATGCATTGCAGTCTGTTGGTCTCCCCACTGAGCTATCGCTGCTCTTAACCTGGACTAAGTCTGGAATAAATCTGCAGGAGACCTTAAATCTCTTGAACCTATTTCGATTTGGTTAAAATGTATGTAGATTACAAATTATTTTTTTATAAATGCTTGTTATATAGATAACAGATAACAGATAATTTTTATTATCTGATTGGATTGGCGATAATTATGGGGATGGGCCAAACTGAAACCGATGCGCGATGGTGCATAAATAATATATTAAGAGAAAATACAGGCTCGTTGTCAATTTTTCCAAAATAAAAGCCAGTGAGTGCATAAATGTATTACAATTTAAACAATCAATTTTTATCAATGCTCGATTCATAGAATGATATATTGAAACGCATTTAATATTAAACAATCGTTAGTATTTGAAACGGTGTAGCTGAATTGAAAGGAATATGCTATATGTAGAATTTATACCCTAATATCAGGTGTAACGAAATGTGCCGGGAAATGCCCGATATTGTTGTACTATAGCATTGTGGCTACTTTATTCCTTGTTGGTGTAGAGTCCAAGATAAAATCGATGAGAATATTTTTGTCTTTAATACGATGTAAGTTGCCTTTTTTGTTAAAACAGACACAAAGTCATGATTGTTAGACCAGCACAGTTGAGCTCTTTATTTCTTTTTCGTATTGATGTGTCCCACTTCTGGGCAAAGACTTTGGATTTCTAAATCACTCTGTTGTTATCTATCCCTGTCAGTCCATATTGGTCTTTCACGTCACCATCGTTTATCCTGTGATACTTATCACTCATATTCTTTGAGTGCACGTGGGAGATATGTTCGGCCTCAGCCCACTTTAGTCGTAGGCCTATGTTTCATACTTATATTATAATCGTATAAGTTAATGTTTGGATGCTTTTTACTCAATCCTCATCAAACTGTACAACGGATTTAGAAACTTCACATAACACATAGCGTGGATTAACACATAATATATTTTTTATCCCGTTATGCGTTCCGGCGGGACGAAACCAGATTATCGACTCAATGAAACGTTTGGCATGAACCCATACATACAAAGAGACATGTAAAATGATTTCAGATTATGTCGAACAACGTTTGGCCGAATATATCCTGTCTTGATCCAGTGAAAACACATGTCTATGTGTTTGTGCGTTTAATTGGTAATACTAAACAACTACATGTTGGAGTCAAAATAATAGGGTAAGGGGTATGAAGTGGATTCCTATGAAAGGAATTTGAATTTGTCTATGAAAGAAAGTGGCATGAGGAAGGTAGTAGTTTTATACAAATAAGAAATAAATAAAGTATTTTTTTTTTAATACTGTGCCACGCTAGAACTGGACATATTATTCATCTATCAAATAGTAAAAAAAATAAGAATATCGAAAATAAGGTGTTGAAATGCACTGGAGTTCTTTAATAAAGACTATAGTTTGAGTGGCTCATGATTAAAAGAGATGAAAGGATAATTAAAAAAAAACTTGCTGTCAATATAAGTGAATTATAAGTACAGATTACAATATTTAACCGAACACTTATGATATAGTCTTTTATAATTATCTGAATACAGAATTGTAGGGAATAAAGTATATCTGAGTTCTATCAAAATAATATGCTAAGAAGATTCCTGTTAAAATATTCACCGTATGTACTTTATTTACCAATTTGCTACTAAAATTGGATAGTACATTTCATTTTGGTAGCAATTAATTATTAAACGTAAATTAGGCTTTTCGTATGTAGCGCTGTAGGGTATACAGTGTTATTTTATAATTAATGTCATATAAGTTAATAATGTGATACATTTAAATAGACATATTAATAATTCCCAATAAAAATGAATAGCAAAAAAAAAAAGACACAATAATAATAAGCCAATATAAAAAATTAAAAAATTGTGAGTATGTTATCAAAAATAATAATAATATAATAATGTCAAACGGAATTATCATTTAAAAAGTCATGGATGGAAGAATAACATTTTTCGACCAGTAGTTTCGTTAATTTCTTTTTGAAAATGAATGTTGTGCTATCTTTTATATTGTACGGTATCTTATTGTAGATAACCAGTGCCATACGCATTATATTCTTTTTAAACAATGCCGTGTTAAAACTGCCTGTGTATAATAGGTTTTTGTATTAAGACCTAATTGGTGCCGGTCTTCTTGAATGATCTGACCTTTGATTGAACAGATTTTTGTTCGATTTAACGAACATTGCTACTTCTAATATATACAATGCTGGAAGAGTTAATAGTTTGAGAGATTTAAACATTAAACCATTCCATTCCATTTAAACATTGGAACGCAATTTTCTACTGATTTCCAGCCAGTCATTGATCTAACACAATATTTCTGAGCTCTGAATATTCTTTCTTTTTCACTACAATTGTCCCAAAATATTAGCCCGTACCTTAGGACCGAGACAACCAGACCATGATATGCCATAATAATAATTTCAGTGTTTAGTTTTTTAGATAAATTATAAAGAATATAAACCGGTCTACTCAATTTTTTACATACCTCTTCTGCATGAGGTTTCCATGTCAGTTGGTTATCAATTAATATGCCTAAGAATTTAGCAAATTTATTAAAAATTTAGAAAATATTTTTTAAAAATTTAGAAATAATTTTTTAAAAATAAAGATAGAATTTTTCTAAAAGTCAGAGTCATCTGCGTGAAAATGCAACGGTATCAGACCAGCGGGTCTAACGTGAAAATGTTTTTACGCAATGACGTGCCGAAACGAATTACGAAAGAAATAATAAGCATATACCTATCATGAAAACACTTCGGATTTTTTAGGACGTACAAATGTCATACGGCGATATTCATGACGAATGTCGGCGCGAATGATGTTTCATGGTAAGAATAAGCACGAACGAACGTATGCAATTGCGTATAACGCGTTTTACGGTAGACCGCGTGGAAATGCAACGGTATTAGACCAGGATATCGAATACTAATACTTTACAATCTCTCTTATTCTGTGAGAGGATAGTGTATCTTATATCCTGGTATTATTGCACTACTGTTTTCTTCCACGTACAAACTTTAACATAAGAATCTTACTTGCATAGATCGCTACGATATTTAACATAATCGGCTTAGTATGCCATAGAACCAACTATATGGCTTCTCTGAAGATATTTATTTCTTTAACATGTCTTCTACGATTTAGTTTTAAGCGATGTTTATTTTTATAAAAATAAACTAGTTATCCCTCAGGAACAGAACTTTTCCAAAGAAGATTTTTTCGGAAGAATGGTACCGTAAATCCTTTTTTGTACCCTTAGCAACGTTTTGGCGAAATTGCATAATGATCGGTTGAGTAGTTTATACATGAAAGTGTGACAAACAAATGAACAAACTTACATTCGCATTTATAATATTAGTTTGGAATATACATAGGTATATATATAATAAAATTGCCGAGCTACGGCTGATTTTACAAAGTCCGCTGCAGGAACTTAATTTTTAATGAAACGTGATAGTAAGCGGTAATCACAGTCCTCTTGGCGTTCCGAAAGTTCGCTGTGTGGCTCTGCCATTCTGCAATGGTGCAAGGCAATACTGCCTCAAGTCGATACACTACGGATGGCTAACTTGATGTTAAGCAGTTCCTGCAGGCTAAGGTTGCTTACAACAGCGAGAGCTCAGTTACGCTGCAAAGTTCAGAAAACAGTATTCATAGATGGGGTGAGAGAAATGGAATAGGCGTCTACAAAAGCCGCTTACTCATCGGGTGAAACGCAGCCACTACTCCTACGTCAAGTTCCTATAAGAGTAACCATTGGTTATGGTAACCTTTTACCATGAGGTAGAGCAGCGATAGCTCAGCGGGGAGACCAACAGACTGCAATGCAGAGGGTCTCGGGTTCGAACCCACGTCGCGCACCTCTGGCTTAACGAATGTCATAATTATGACTTTTTGAAATTATGTGCGTATTGATTGACAATTATCGCGTGCTCCGTGCCTCGGAGAGCACGTTAATCCGTCGGTCCCGGCTGCCATGAACATCTATAGCAGTCATTATTGGGAGAGTGTCGGCACAAAAAGATCCCACTGGGTCGAAGTGTCGCTGGTCTGCACTGACCGGCCCCCACATAAGGTACATACATACCATGAGGTAAATTATTAGTTTGTTTATCACTTTATGATACGAAACAAATCGCTGTCTTTCTTCATTGCACCACACATAGCTTCGTGAAGAATGTACCTCTGCGCAGCGAATTGAAAATTTATGAAACAACGAGATTTGTTTCTGTAACCTTAATCCTACTGTTCTGGAGATGTTTTCTTCTGAATTATGCTGTTATCTTTTCTCTGGTATTTATTTCTTGCAGTCTGGAAACGTCATGACTTTTGACATTTATACCCATTCCGTTATAAATGTATGAACATAGCTCATTTTGATTAGGCTTGCATTTGATTACGATCTCACCTCAAGTTGTGCGACAGTAGTTGACGATGGAGCACACTTGCCTACAAGGTACCTATTCATTCGCGACTTGACATTTCACTCAACGCAAAGAACAGACATGGGACCTTATATTATATATATATTTTATTATTATATTTCCTGCTTTGGTTATAGATTATACGGAATAGAGTACATCGGGTACAGTTCAAGACTCCTGTTAAGAATTATTTTGACAAAAAAACACAACAAGCCTTTGTCTGACCTGGAACGAACTTGAGACCTTATGCACAGCATAATTTGTTCTTAGCACTACTAGTGATAACCTGATGGAAGACCGTTGGACTCCCTGCAGAAGTCTCGGGTTTAATCTCTTACCGCTTGATGTGACGGTGTAGAAAAACATCTCGAGGCAACCTGCATACCTCAAAGTTATAATAATAATAATATTCTACCACATACACACAACCCCATCTAGCCCAAACTAAACAGAGCTATTACAATGGGTACTAGACAATGGATAAACGTACATATATACTTTTTTTTTGTAAATACATACATATTATACATAGAAACACCCAGACCAAGACAAACATCCATATTCATGCACACAAATGTTTGACTTGTGCGGGAATCGAACCCGCGACCTCAGGCGTGGCAGTCGGTTACACAAACCACTACGCCATCAAGGCCGACATAGCCATAGACACATTAAAATAATGAAACTTATTGTATTTTTTGAATATGTACAGAAAAATGTGCGGTTATCGTTTCAAAATTGACTTTGACTTGGATTTGAATACACGGATATCGTAATTTAAGAAGTCGCTTTACCATTACCACTACGTTTTTATTTGATTTTTATTTTTATTTTTATTTATTCATTGCACAAAACAAATTACAATCTTATTAAAAATTAAAAAACAATCAAAGCTTATGTTTAGTTCTAGATTGCAACTCAACACATGTACATACATTGAAACAATTAAACATCAAGTTAACAGACAGAAGAGATGCACAAATATACGTATAAGAATATATAGGTTTAATTTCGTAACACAACAACAACAATACAATATCTTAAAAAATATTAACTATTTGAACATCTATTTGGGATAGAGGATATCCTTAAGAGTATATAAAAATGTGTAAAATCGAGGATGAAAAATGTCTAACTGTAAATTATTTGTTACTAATTCATTATATTGTCTAGCCATTCTTACCAGCGGATTGTAATAAGAAATATTGTTTTTATAAATTTGCAACGCAAAGAGATAACCACGGTTCGATCTACGTAAACTATATTTAATGTTAAAAGAAATATGCGAAAGCAATTCGGGTGAATCAATAATTGAATGAATTATTTTATATAAATAAACCAGATCAAAATATTTGCGACGACCTTCCAATGGTTGGACCTTAAATTTCTGCAGCCTCTGATCGTTAAATGTTGTGGGTTCGAATTCCATACGGGATGGTTTATAGAATCGATAAATGGTTAGAAACACATGTGGATCACACAATTTGTTGTACCGTGTGGTGATCGAGGCAGCAACGTTTTTTTTTTATATTTTATACGACTTTCGTGGCAAGCGAGCATACGGCCTATCTGATGGTAAGTAGTCACCGTAGCCTATGGACGCCTGCAACACCAGAGGCATCACTAGCGCGTTGCCGCCACTTTAGGAAAGGAAGTGGGAAGGAGAAGGAGCGGAAAGGGGAAAAGAGGGTGATTAGGCCTCCGGCACTCCACTCACCGAACGAAACACAACAGTAGGAATACTGCTATTTCACGTGGATATTCTGTGAGAGGGTAGTCCTTACCCTGTCGAGCCGGCCTATTACTATATACTCATAATATATTATGAGTAGTAACTCATAATATACTGCAATTAAGGATATGCTTGGCGCGGCAGCAGATGAGGCGACCACTGAAATCATTAATCCATCCGTGCAGTCGTAATACTCTTATCTCTATCCGGGTAAAGACACGAACAGAAGATAGTTTGCTCAATCCGGGAATCGAACCCTCAGGCACAGCAGTAGCATACACTACGGGTCCTACTGAAGCAGATATATCAATGACATACATTTAAACACCGGACCAATATTGTGAATGGCACAAACATTGGCAATATAAACCATGTGCAGTCTACTAGCAATTGCGGTAAATATGTAAATATCAAAATGAACTTCGTCCAACAGCTACTCACAAAATCAATGTTTGTGATTGAAACCACATATTGGCATTAAATTTGTCGTATTAGATGACCTAAATGGTTTGTCAGAGTTTACAGTTCATGTTGACATTAAATATGCTCCTCATCTTGGTCAGCACACTTAAACTACATATATCCTACTTCTTCTCACTTAGCCTTTATTATTCCCAAGTCCACTTGGGGTCGGCTTTTCTGGTCTAACCGGATTTGACTGGATATCAGTTTTTACACGGAGCGGCTGCCACCTGACCTCCGCAACCCGAAGGCTAACGATACCCTAAAGCTAGTCCAGTGTCAGTATATTAGAGGGTACTGACTTTCCCAATAACAACTGCCATAGATGTTCATGGCAGCAGGGACCAACGGCTTAACGTGCTCTCCGAGGCACGGAGCAGGCGATAATTGTCAATCAATACGCACATAATTTCGAAAAGTCATATAACTTCCGAAACTCAGAGGTGCGCGACGTAGGTTCGAACCCGAGACCCTCTGCATTGCAGTCTGTTGGTCTCCCCACTGAGCTATCGCTGCTATTAAACTATATCCTACTATCCTAGTAAGATATAAAATGTCTGTCTCCATCAGTAGCACAATGCGACTGAGTCTAAGGTTCGATTTTAAGTAGAGTAATGTATTATTGACCGAGTCTACAGACTAGAATGGACCAAAAACTGTTTAAAACACTTCAGTAAAAATTTTTTTTTCATCTTAGTAATAATAACGTCAGCATTTGTACTATTTTGTGCATGATTTTATTTTCTGTCAAGACATTCTCAGTAGTGGCATGAAGTCTAATATTGTGCTCGGTATCCATCTAAAGTATAAATGAGATCCTACGTCTTCGATTGGCCATCTATTAGTAAATGTTATGCTCGGATAGACGAGTCTAGACTTAGCTGTAGACCTTCATAAATTAACTTGAAATCATGAGGGTTTGATCTTAACTTAAGACTCAGGAACAACTCTATTTCAAAGAATTTATTACCTGAAGCAATCTCCTCCTCGCCGTATTCGAAAACAGCGAGCTGATTCGACAAATACGTCCTACGGGTTCTCCGTAGTCTTACGTATTTAATTTGAAAGGTAAGACTGCATCGTGCACTCGAGTAATCCAACCGAGATGTGGAGGTACTCTACAAAGTTAGTCGATAAACATTTGCGAATGAGTCCTACTAATATTATTAAGATGTTTGAAAGAAGAAAGAAAGCTCATTTATTCAATGTATGCATACTTGGTTACAAATATTTATATAACTAAAGTGACATGGGTAATAAGGCTTAGGCTGAGTTTCAGGCAAGTTGTTGAATCCCCACTCAAGTAAGCATTACAAGGTAGCATAGCATGTATTGCTGAAAAGGTTACCAGTTCAGTATGTGCTAGGCGTCAAAGACCCAGCGCTAGATTTTTTCTTATTCGTAAACGTATTAAATAATTTCGTAAACCTTTGGACAAATTTTGATAAAATTTGTCACACTGATTGATCTTATGCTGAACTAATACTATAGGTACTGAAAAAAGGTGGATTAGGATGGAAGTTGCGACACACATAGATCCTCGATCCTAGATTAACACAGGATTTTTATCTCGGTATACACAGGCAAAGGCTTTAACTTTTATAGTTAACTATATTGGTTTCTGGCAGGGACTAGAGACTTGTTAATGTTAAAGTTGGTATAGATAACTAGATATACATTACATAATCACATAACTGTAGATAGATCATATCCTGAATCAAACTATAATACTTTTTGTCGATATCATTTGAATTATTATTCATTTTTAACCGTTTTCAGCAGAAATAGTTAACAGATGTTTGTTGACTATTCATAAATGCGGCAAAGTTATGCCGAGAATAAAAATGAATAAATCAAGATTTTATTTTTGCACACATAAATCAGTTTTTAAACCACAATACTAAAATAAGTCCTCACCTCATTGAAATATGCTGTATAACGTTCACGTCACGACTGAAAAAATAAACAATTAAAACATTGTTTTCATACTAACTGGAATGAATAAAATGTAGAAATATCTGCGTACTCATGTTTACATAAAAAAAGAGTTAAATAAAATATTCTGTCAATAAAACTTGAACACGGACAGAATATTTGTATTGAATAAACATATTATGTTTTATTGTTTTTATTAAAATATTGAATATTCATCGATTCCATAGTACGTAAAAACCATGTTCTGGGAATAAGTCCAGGTGGTACAAATAGATAATACGGATATAATAAAAACAGCACTGTATATTATAAACTGTCTCATTTCTTTAACCCGTTCTAAATGATGGAGACAGAATGATTAAATTCGGTTTAGTAGTGGGGTAGAGTTTATTTAGTAAGGTTAACTTGATTACTTGCTTGCTTATTTGAAAGAAAGAAAGAAAGAAACATAATTTTATTTGTTGCACACTTATGAGGTAACAGGAAACACAGCCAATATGTATAAGAACAAATAAGGTCCTACGTCAGCAATGTTCAGTATATCCACAACGCTGGTATTTTCGGAGAGCCTGCATGATTTCGGTGCATGTAGACAGTAAGATACATAAATAATTCAATTAATATTAAAATATAAACTAAATAACAATTTAAATAAATTAGGCAGAAGGTAGTCATAGATGGCAAAAGTAATTCTGTACTAAATAATAATATTGGTATTTATATAATACTTACGTATACATAATACATATTTATAGAATTAAAAGTATATTGAAAATAATAAAAGGAAGGAAATAATAATAAAGACGTTATATTATAATGTTATAGCGCGGCGCAGCATATTAATGTTGTGTTACATTTCTGAACGACCCCTGGCTCTTGTCAACAAACATGACACTGATTGTCATCAATGTCATCTAATAATTCTATTTCTAATATCAAATTATCAATTGCAAATTAATAAGCATCCATCATTGGCGTTTCTGCAAATGCGGAAAAGAGGCTAGGATGATATTTTATAATAGGTCATATTTATACTTATCATGTATCAACATACATTTTCACATCATAGACGACTATGTAGTGCAATCTACGTATAATTACAGTTTGTGTATGAACATGTATGTATATTTAGGTTATGACAACATACCGCTACTAAAATTACGTTAAAGTTCTTTGGGAACCTAACAAAACTTGCATGAACTTAGGAATCCAGATCGCACACATATGTTTTTTTTAAACCTGTGATGTTTCTCTCAGGACTAAAACCTTCCTTCCATCGCTTAATGATGTATTAATATATATACATATGTACATATATATTACACAATTTATTACTGTTGAAATTTTAAAGTTAATATTATCTTACATTATTTAACATAATTATAGGGAACTTAATTATAAATTGTCCTTTAATTGCATGCTGTGGTCTCCTATTACTGAAAGGAGTACTCACTACTCTTAAGATCCTTCTGTGAAATGAAACGTGTAAATTGCAGTGCATATTCTTTGTTGGAGAAGCAGAATATTTTTTTTTAAATTATTCTGTAGTATGTCTTGGTCACTGATACTAGAGAAGAGCTAGATACTTCTTTCGCTCTGTGATCGTTTTCCTTCAGTGGTTGGCATGAACTTCTCTCAGATCTGCTACTACTGTACTTCTCCAGTGATATTTAGGACGACCGTGCCATCTGGTTTTGCTATGAATAAATTTTCTTAAACGGTCTCATGCTGAGCGATGCACGTGCGAGAATTTCATTTATGCTGTTTTTAAGTACATACATAGGTAGTCTTCTTCTTCCTAGCCTTTATTATTCCCAAGTCACTTGTGGTCGGCTTTACTGATCTAATCGGATTTGACTGGATATCAATTTTTACACGGAGCGTCTGCCATCTGACCTCCGCAACCCATAGGCTAACGATACCCTAAGGCTAGACCAGTGTCAGGATATTATAGGGGATTGACTTCCCAATAACGTCTGCCATAGAAGTTCGTGGCAGCCGGGACCAACGGCTTAACGTGCTCTCCAAGGCACGGAGAGGGCGATAATTGTCAATCAATACGCACATAATTTCGAAAAGTCATATTACTTCTGAACAGAGATGCGTGACGTGGGTTCGTACCCGAGACAAACCGCAATGCAGAGGGCATTGCAGTTTGTTGATCTCCCCACTGAGCTATCGCTGCTTTTACGTACATATATAGTACCACGCCTAAATCCATAAAGGATTAAGCCTAGGTTTATTATGCCTACATTTCGTTAAATACGGTTTAAGGACCAGAGGGCGAGCCATCTGCCGTATCAAACTTTGTGCAGCTCCTAATATGTTCTAGACTGGAAATCCCTATAATACTTTACCCTACCCGGGAATTATACCCGAGATCCCATGCACAGCATTCGCATACACTAACACTACACCACTAAGGCAGTTGTACGGGCCAACGATCGTACATTTGCTGCGGTCAGCATTTTACGTCCAACACGATGATTTCATAACCATCAATAAATCAGTTCACTTTCAGCAACCGTATCGTGTACTCGTTAACATATCAATCGTTTATCATAATTTAGCATAATTATCTAGTTTGTCATCTTATTTCGGTAATTAATAAAATAGTGCAATTATTAATAATATCTATCATTTCTAAACCTATCAAGAAGTGTACGTAACCCGTGCATTTATGGTCCTTCGAGCCGGATTGATCGGCCTAATAGTTCTAGTAGGTATTAAGCTTCTGCAAAATTTGAATATGAACGATATTTCAAAACTTTCTTACAAGATTATCTCCAGCTAAAAGCAAGTCCATTATCAAAATACCTAATATAGATGATCGATTGCGCGAATAATATTGTCGGCGTTGCAAGCGTCCGTAGAATACGGTAACTGATTACCATCAAGGGAGCCTAATGCTTGTCTACTCACTTTGTTATATTATAAAAGTGTATATATAAGAAACTCATTGATCTCGACTAGTAATGGGCGTAATAGCATTCCACAGATATTCGAATACAGTGCGAACAAAGGGATTCCTATTATAAATGGATGTGGAAGTACCGCTAACAACGAAAGAAGCCGGAAAATTTTCAAATTTGCTAATATTGTTATTGTCTGTTTTTGAACAGTGAATAAATCAACTATCTCTTATCAATCTGATTGCTATAAAAACTATCACTTGCTATAATTTGAAAAGGTAGAGCAAATTAATAAGAAATAAAAAACCTTTCTGTGTGTATCGGCTTATGTCGATGACTCTACATACTTATATGTACATAAGAACGTAGGTGCCTCCAGTGCAGTTGTCAACACTTCAAATAAAATTCTAATATAGGTGTGAACATCGCTAAACCATCTTTTACAGATGGAACAGGAGTACCCTCAAACTATCTTGATATCTAGTTGAATCTTCGATCTTAAGTCAAGTTAGCTTCCAAACAGCTTGGATGCTCCAACGCTAGTTTGAAATACATCTGGCTCCTATTAAAAGAAAAATAACCCTACGTCGCTTGGCTTTGTATAATTTGAAACAACCATGAAAACCCAGATTCGGAACAACAATTTTTTTTTGTGGACCGCACTATTGCTTTTCCACTACAGTGATCAAATCTGCATCAAGCCGACGACCGATGACAACCGACGCGACGTAGAGACGAAGTGATCAGTTATACCAACAGTTAAAACTTTTAAATCAAATAAAAAAGAAATTGAATACAAATAACTATTAATATTTTTGCAAATTGCACTTTAGAAGACTTAACTAAAACTTGTGAATTCATTTATTCAAATTGACGGCGTACAAAGTTTATTTTAATTAATTAATGAATTCCAAAATTTCCATTATTGAAGTTGTAATCCAATTAAAGTTGGGGAGTTGTGAAGGGACAGACATATTAACGGATTATGAGTGATATATGTCTTGGTGAAGATTAGTTGGGTTGACGGTTTAACTTATAGCTCTTGTTCTTACACTTGCGAGATGTATGCGTTGTGTAAATGATCGACTAGCCACATATGCAAGTATAAGTATGATTAAATTGTGTTCATGTAACTTGCATGATTAAGTATTGCATGTAGCCCATGCGAGCAGCTTGCGCATGCAGCCTACGCGGTCAGTTTGCATATGGAGCCTACGCGAGCAGCTTGCGCATGTAGTCAATACGAGTAGTTTGCGCATGTAGCCCACATGAGCAACTTGCGCGTACACCCTAAGTAAGCAATTTGCGTATGTAGCCCACGCGAAAAGCTTACGAATTTAGTCGATACGAGTAGATTGCGCATGTAGCCCAGACAAGCAGCTTGTGAGTGCAGCTCAGACGAACAACTTGCGCAAGCAGCCTTCGCGAGTAGCTTGCGCATGTTGTCGATACTTACACACATCTGCGATGTGTACAAGCACGCTATATTCATAGACGGTAAATGACAATAGTAAATTGTTTGAATGATTGGTGTTCATTGATGCAACCGAGTTTGTAATTAGGTGAAATAGTATTGGTTTTTATATTCTAACAAGATGACGAACTACCATACGGCTTGATAGTAAGCGGTTACTATTGGCACTTGGAATACACCAAAAAGCTCTTTATAGGTAGAGAGTATTCGCCTTCTATTACGTGGTATATGAAGAAATAATAATAATAATAATATTCTATCACATACACACAACACCATCTAGCCCAAACTAAGCAGAGCTTGTACTATGGGTACTAGACAATGGATAAACATACATATATACTTTTTTTTGTAAATACTTGCATATTATACATAGAAACACACAGACCAAGACAAACATACATGTTCATGCACACAAATGTTTGACTTGTGCGGGAATCGAACCCGCGACCTCGGGCGTGGCAGTCGGTTACACTAACCACTACGCCATCAAGACCGACAAAGCTTATAGCATTTCGGTTTAATAATCATCACTTTGCCTGCTTCTTCGCAAAAACACATGACATGACAGACAGACTTAACGTTAATTAACCTTTATGATTAAACTTTTTATACGAACCAATGCTCCAATAATGAACAGCCTTAACGCAAAACATTACGTAATTTTACGTGATATCATTTAAAAAGCATCAATTTCTGTCAATAAATTTGAGCGATGACGAATTTATTATTGCGATGTTTTAAAATACAATCAGGGTGTTTTCCATTTTTGCTGATGGCAATTTCATGAATACTTTTTTTTGTGTACACATTATATTTATAGTTGGTCGACTTTTTAACCGTTGAGTGAACGAGCTGCTTCGTCATGGAATATTTAAATTTAGAACTTAACGATACAAGAAGCTGGCAGGGACTACATGCGCAACTTACATGCGCGAGTTAATCTTAGTAATTAGCTAGTAAAAATATGATTGCATGGATGTCGTAGTGATTTAAGTGGCCGCCTCGCTACTGCCACTGCGCTGAGTATTATGGGTTTGATCCCCACAGGGGACAAATTTTTGTGATCCACATATAGTTGTTCAGACAACCCCGAGCGGGAGTTATCTTTAAAACAATCACATATGTTGCTTGAGATGGCTCCTGTCGCTCTTGCGCAGATGCCACATATTGCGCATATTACCTGCATCATATACAAAACCCCTTACTGTAGGGATGGCATGTATGCCAGTACTGGGACGTGGAAAAATTCGTGCACGCCTGTAATTGATTAAGTATTGCTAATTAATTGACAAATCTGTGTACAACTTGATTGAAAATCGAATCATGTTTTTAGTTAATGGAAAATGAAAGGTGTATTATTTTGTGTTAATTTAAATTATGGCACATTAACCAATGAAGGCATATTAATTAGTACCTAATGACTTAAAGCTGTGAACGCACTGAAGCGAAGCAATGCGGCCTAACACGACACAAATAATAATAATATTCTAGCACATACACACAACACCATCTAGCCCAAACTAAGCAGAGCTTGTACTATGGGTACTAGACAATGGATAAATATACATATACACTTTTTTTTTTGTAAATCCGTACATATTATACCTAGAATAAAAAATGATTGACTAGCTTTTGCCCGTTGCTTAGCTTGCTTAAAAGTTTTTAAGGTTATGTTAGTAGCTGTACTTTTTTATTTATTAAAATATAGCTCTTGTTATTCGGTGATAAATTATAGCTTACTAATGATGAAAGAATTTAAAAAATCGGTAGAGTAGTTTTTGTTTTAAAGCCTTACAAACAGACAAACAATAATCAAATCTTACCGTTTATAATATACTAGCTGTGTCCGCGGTTTCACCCACGTTTATTATTATTGCGCCGCACCCTTGGGTCGTAGCGTGATTTTATATAGCTATAGCCTTCCTTGATAAATAGGCTTTCCATCACTAAAATATTTTTCAATTCGAACCAGTAGTTCCTGAGATTAGCGCGTTCAACCAAACAAACAAACTCTTCAGCTTTATAATATTAGTAGGTATAGATAGATATGAAATCATATAAGATATACCGTACTACGCCGTAGAAAACCTGCATAGCTTCAGCAAGGAACGTCGTTCTCCTATAGTATATAGTATTTAGAGTAGTAGAGCCTCGCTGATTTCAGCATGGAGAAGAAGCAAGAATATCGCCGTGAAATAGCAGTATTCATACTGTTGTGTTTCGTTCGGTGAGTGAGGGTGCCGGAGGCCCAATCACCCTTTTTCCCCTTTCCTGCTCCTTCTCCTTCTCACTTCCTTTCCTAAAGGGTTGGTAACGCGCAAATGATGCCTCTGGCATTGCAAGCGTCCATAGGCTACAGTGACTACTTACCATCAGGTGGGCCATATACTTGCTTGCCAAGAACATCTTAAAAGAACAGTACTATCCAGCGGGTCTATCGTGAAAATGTTTATACGCAATGACGTGCCGAAACGAATGACGAACGAAATAATAAGCATATACCTACTATGAAAACACTTCGGATTTTTTAGGACGTACAAATGTCATACGACGATATTCGTGACGAATGTCGGCGCGAATGATGTTTCATGGTAAGAATAAGCACGAACGAACGTACGCAATTGCGTATAACGCGTTTCACGGTAGACCCCCTGCTCAGTGCGACCTTTGTCACTTATAATAGTACTAGATTACGCCTGCGGCTTCACTCGCGTTTATATAGATTATGTTAATACATTTATATCCTTCAGGAACAGTACTTTTTCCTTGATGAAAGATATCATATTTTGCCCGTACCCCTGACCACGTGTATGCAAATTTTTATGATGATCGATGGAGAACTTAAGGCATGAAGGCATAACAGCCAAAAAACTCACATTAGGAAAGGTAGTTAGTGACTTATTTATAAACAAAGTACTTCTGATACTCTTCTATTATTCTATAGCGCAAGGTTTTATAGTTATTTATGTTGTTAAACTCACAGTGTCGGCGAAGTGCACATTAGATTTTTAATAATGCAGAGGATCGGCGGGTCTCTACAGAAATAGAAAGATTCAAGAAAGAACTGCTAGCTTGCTAGTCGAGAGTTCTTTTATTAAATCGCTCCAAAGAAAAAAGATAAATTGCTTTTAGTTGTGTTAGGCGGATGTAGAATAGAATCGATGGAATAGTCAATCGAAGTGGTCTATATTAAGAAACTAGTTTCTGCCGCGCCGCTGCGACAGTTAATCTCGTAAAACATAGACTTCAGTATAAAAAGTATTGTATGTGTAAATCCAGACCATGGCCTCTATGTGTGCCTGTTTGATTCAAATCCGTTCAACGGTATAATGCGTGATTGAGTAACACACATTTAAACACCTTCACGAACTTTATAATTTATAATGTCATTCATTTGACATTTGATATAATTTAGTATTTAATTGAATTGCATAAATATTTTTATTCATTATTTCTTTCTATGTATTTTATTATACTCCTATTTTGTGAGTAATATTCAATTTTCAATTTTCTAATCCATTGCTGTCATAATTTATTTGTTTGATTGATTTTCTTAGTATTGTAATTTTTATATGTTTTATCGATTAATTCATGTATATTTCTAATTATTTTCATTGACATTGTTGTATTTACGTTATATATGTTCATTATTTTGCATGCTGTGGTCTCCTGTTATTGAGGAAACACATATCCTATTATAGTGTAAATCTGCCTTGTAATAAATGTGTATTTATTGTTAGAAAGAAAGAAAGAAAAGAAAGAAGAAAGAAAATATATTTTTATTTCTAAAAAACACGAAAGCCTTCAAACAATGTTCAGGAAATATGTACCTATATATTATTTCAGAAGATTTAATTAATTAATACAAGTGACGGCTGTCACGCGCGCCACAAATGCCAAGATTCAAACATCAGTACATATTAATAATCTGTGCCTCAGACGTGGCAGGCAACGTGTCATCTACGTGGCGTTCAACACGTGTCAACCGTCAAATGTAAAATTATGTTCAAGACTTATTTATCCTAATATTATATGAATAATTACAATAATACTTAAAGTTATTAGCGAAAGATACGTTCGTGTTTAAGAAATCTGGATGGACACTCAGCATACACTGAGTTGGGCATAACCCCCACCTCAGTACTGATTTTCAGTTCCAACCACGAGTATCGTATTACTTGACGTCGTCGGCGACGTCCACAAATATAAATTACAACAAATGAGACAGATGTAAATAGACAAAGCAGTACAAACTATGGTAAAAAGAAAGGGAAATAAAGGACAGAACAGTGCTACATGATATACTTAACCTATGCAAACCATCATGGTAAGTTTTATTATATTGAATATAATAATATACACACATGTACACATATACATATATATACATATATATATATATATATATATATATATATATATATATATCCAGGCAGAGGGGCCATAGCCTTCAAGGTACTGATGACTGTGTTTGTTGTTTTTGAATTAACATTAAAAAAGTTTTATATTTAAATTTGAAACTGTATTTGGTTTTCAGGTCCCTGATAGGCGGCGGCAAATCATTCCAACATTTTGTTGCTGAGTACCTAAAAGAGCCCCGGAATGCTGTAGTTTTATGGTTTGGTATGGACAATGCACTGTTTGAGGTTCTGATGGAATATGAGCAATGATCTCGCCTCCAGTCCATCTTCTCATATAGGTATGTAGGTTTTTGGCTCTTCATTAAACCAAAAAGTAAGCTGGCTAGATGTAATTTTCTCCTGGCTTCCATTTTCAATATATTGTTTTCATTTATGTATGGTGTTACATGATCTCTCTTTGGTATCTTGAAGCAATAGCGAGCACATGCATTTTGCATTCTTTGTATTAAGTTCCTAGTTCTAGCCAGCAAACATGGACCATAAACTATATCACAATAGTTAAATCTAGATAGTATGAGACTGTCTACAAGTTGTTTTCTCATGTTTGTGCTGAGATAGTCACGTATGTTGTAGAGAACCTTTAACCTATAGAAGCAATTCCTGACAATTTTATTTATGTGTCCCTCAAACTGTAGCCTTGAATCCATCACCAACCCCAAATTGGTGACTTCTTCAACCCTTTCAATTCTTTGACCATTTAAAGTAATTGTAGGAGCATATTCCAAAATTGACTGAAGTTGCCTCTTACTTCCCAGTATCATTAATTTTGACTTGAGTGGGTTTAATATCAGTGAGTGTTCCCTAGACCATTTAGCCACTCTTTCTAGGTCTTCAGTGATTTTTGCCATTGCTGCGAGAGTGTCACTAGGCTTAAAAGACAAATACATCTGTGTGTCATCTGCGTACATGTGGAACTTGCAGTGTTGAAAAGATGTGGTAATATCTGCTGTGTATAAAATAAAAAGTAATGGTCCCAATATTGACCCCTGTGGGACTCCCCTCGTCACATTTAATGGGGTCGATGACATCACAGTGCCGTCTTCTTTACGTATTTCCACATACTGTGACCTATTTGAGAGATAGCTATGAAACCATTTAATTGCATCTGATGAAAACCCATAATAAGCCAACTTGGATAATAACAGTGAAGTATCCAGTGCATCAAAAGCACGTGAATAATCTAGGAGCACTAACGCTGTTCCCTCCCCCTGGTCTCTAGCCTCCAATATGTTACCAACTACATCACCTAAAGCTGTAGCAGTTCCCCTTCCTTTTCTGAAACCTGATTGTTTATCAGGGAGGATATTATTCTTTTCAAGATATTCCATGACTTGCAAATATACTACCTTTTCCAGCACCTTAGACATACAGGGGAGTATACTAATCGGACGTAGGTCCTTGTTAGTGTTTGGAGGAAAAACTTTGGGTAAAGGTCTCACTATAGAGCATTTCCATAGCCTTGGGTATTCCTGCGTACATATAGATGTGTTAATTATTTTAGTGATGGCACCTACTGTATGTGGTAGTGTTAGTGTTAGCATCTGTATATTAATTTTGTCTATTCCTTGTGCTTTTGTTCCTATGTTGTTAATTATTTTTTGTATTGTTTCTTCATCTACAGGTTTTAGTTCAAAAGTATTTTGGGTGTTATGTCTATGAAACTCATAATATGTCAGTTTAGACATGCTCACTTTACATTCTCTTGGCACATCTAAAAAGGCTTTATTAATACTATCCAAGTTATCAAAATGGTCAGGCAGACAGAAATCCTTGTGTGAAGGGAGTATATGGTTTTTCAAATTTTTCCAAAGGATTTTTTGGTTGTTTATGTTATCGTTTATAGTTTTAGAAAAATAAGCAGACTTCTCATTATGCAAAGCCACGGTGGCTTGATGTTTTAGGTCAAGATAGTACTGCTTTTTGGATTCTAATCTGGTATTTTTAAAAGTTATCCTAGCTTTGTCGCGCAACCTAAAAAGTAACTTTACATTTTCAGTTATCCATGGTGTATACTTTGTTTTAAATTGCTTATGTTTCTCAGGCGCATGCATATCAAACAAGTACACAACCCATGAGGATAACTGTTCCACCATATCATTAACCCCGTCCTGTAGCTCAAACATGTGCCATGGAATATTCCCAAGATCAGCATAGAAGAAATCCACCAAAATATCCCCATATGCTCTGTAGGAAACCCACCTAGGTTTCTCCTTCTGTTTCTTCAATCGTGACTCACAGGTTACAATTGAGTGTTGTCCCAGTTCGGGAACATGAGTAACTAAAACATTTTTAACACTTATGTCAGTGCATATTAAATCTATTAAAGTGCTGCTGTCCCCTACAAAATGTGTTGGGGTATTTACTACCTGGTGCATATTTGTATAGTTTAAGAATTGGTGAAGTTTTTTAGTGTTAGTACTAGACACACTTAGCATATTAATATTAAAATCACCTAAGATAATAATATGATTATATGGAGCCAATGCACAAATGCTGTCACTCAAGCCGTCCAAAAATCTATCTACACATAGCCATGGTGGTCTGTATGCCGTTCCAACTATGATCCTTTTACCCATAATGGTCAATGATAGCCAAAATTCCTCTATGTCTGGATGTATGGGGTGACTTATGTTCCTTGCATTTACTTCTGTCCTGATATAGAAACCCACTCCTCCCCCTTTACCACCCCTTATTGACTTAGGTCTTGGAATATGCCTTAGCTTATAGCCTGGTACCGAAGGAGCTCTTCCCTGTTCACCTGGCTTCAACCACGTCTCATTTATTGCCATAAGATGAACTGAGTGGAGGTTCATGGCTATTAAAAATTCATCATGCTTAGTACCTAATGACCCTGCATTAAAAAGTCCAAATTTCAAATATTTGTTATTATTCATTATGATTAATTGTATTTTTCAATATAGTATGTATCAATGTAATATGTAATATGTATCAATGTAGTAATTATATAGTAAATAAATATAGTATTCATATTATATGTTTGTACTTTGTATGCAGTATGCAGGCATTAGTTATATAAAATATTTTTAGTATCTTATCAAACACTCTAGTTACTGTATTATGTAAATTGATATTCAGACTATTTATGGTACATTGTTCATATTTTAGATTAAAGGTTCCCTCAGCACATCCCATGACATATCTGATCCTAGTTGGGCCAAATAATGTATAGTTTAAACAGTCACACACCACACCAAGTTCATGTGTACCCTGTGCCAATGCATAGCATTCCAAATAAACATACTTTGGGTGGGGAATGATTATATTATTGCAAATGCTTACCATGTATGTATTGTAAATATTTGTGTTGTATTCATTGTAAATAATTGTGTTATAGGTGTTGTAAATTATAATGATTTTTGTATATAAACTTGATATAGTTGTACACTTGAGATATATTATATTTGGTAAGTGAATATTTACATAGCTAAATAATTTGTAACTTCTATGTAACTTACCATATTTGTAGCAATAAAATACTCTTATTTTTATAATGAAGTTGCATGCATACAGAGAAATAAAGTTATAGGTCAATCTTATGGAGAAAAACATGGTGTGTATAGATGTTACCGCACTATACTTTAGCTGTCTTGACAGTCTCACAACCAAATACTCGTTTGACATCGGGCTCTGTGCGGATGGAATAAGCACGTCTTCCATCAGCTTCTTTGACATAAATTCTGCCATGTTTGGTCCATACAAACCTCCAACCAAGGTGTGTAGCAGATTGTCGAGCGAGAAAGAACAGCTGCTTGTTTGTTCGAGTCAGCCTCTCGTTGAGGTAGAAGCGTCTTGGGGGGCCATCCAGGTCAAGGTCAGCGGATGTGACGCCTCGTCTTGCCCTCGCGCTCCTCAGCAACTCGTCGCGCAGTCCACGCCGCGCTAGCCTCACCACGACGCGCCGGCATCTCGTGCCCGCTGCTCCCTCAGCCGCCCCCCCCGACCGCTCCACCCGGGGCCCCACCCGTTCTGCATATACTATATCCTTCTCTTCTAGTGGTACACCTAACTTCTTGGCTACCATCTCGACCGTATGTATAACATTTTCGCCAGCACATTCGGGCAGATTTGAAATCTCCATATCTGATAGCAGCAGGTCTTGCTCCCTTTCATTGAGCTCGGTTTTCAACTGGCTAATTGTTTGGTCCAATTGGTGTGTTGAGGGGGTCGCAGCCTGTTGATTCTCAATGTGTTCCAAGCGGTTCTCTAAATTATCAACCTTCTTTTTACAGGCTGCTACTGATGTACGAAGGTCAGCCATCTCGAGACGGAATTCCCTGAGCTCTGCTTTGAGGTCTTCCCGCATTGCCCTTATTTCCATCCTCAGCAGTTGCATTTCGTTGCCGAAGTCAACCTGAGGCGACGAGTTGTTGGCCGGCTTCTGTATACTCAGCTCTTTATCACACCCTGAGCCATCTGTGGGCTGAGAGGAGTCGTATTGGCTGGTAGGAGTATTATCCCTACTATCGCATAAGCCCTGGATAGGAGTGGGCCGGGTAGTGTCCCTGGATGTTTTATTCTTACAACTCAGACATTGCCAGTCACTGCTCACCTTGGCAGTTTCTGGCAGATGCACACAAATGAGGTGAAATCTATTTGTGCATTTACAACAAGTAGCGGCCGCTTTATTAGAGACAAACTTGCCACAAACAACACACTTGCCAGCCATGTCCCCTACCTGCTATGTATGATGCGGATAGTTCTTTCGTCGACCAACAGATGGCGCTACTATGCGTATTTAAAAAAGAGGCTTTGTTTACAGCACTATAATGTTCGCACTGAAAGATTTATTGAACGTTATTGTCACTGCGCACTAATTCACACTATAATGTACTTTAATTTTTAGTAAATACTTGTTTTATTTTAATAAATTTATTATTTTATACTATAGGGTAGTTTTATGTCACTGTTTTAATTAGATATTTTAATTTTCAGTTTATTTAAGTTTATATCACTAGATATCACTGGATAACGCTATATGTATTTTATTGTAAGTTGTGTAACACTGATCGATTAAATTTGTTTTGATAACTTCCACAATTTATTTTTATTTACGTTTTAAACATAAGGTGTATGTAACGTTGCCAACTGTCAAACTGTCCAAATCTAAATGAAAAAGAAAAATTCATATATAACGAACTTTTGGTCATCACCTGACCTATTACCTATCCCACCCGCATGAATCACACTGGAACATATATTGGGATAAAAAAATATCCTAAATGGAACTGGGATAAAAATATAATACCGGGATAACAAAATAATCCAGGATACGGTTTATCTCTGAGCCAAGTTTCATCCAAGATCTGTTCAATGGTACAACCGTGATTGATTAACAAATATTATCATTGTATTTTTGTGTTTGTATAATATTGTTTTTCTATATTTAACAATTTATAAAATTAGTAGGATAGTAGGTCTAGATAAGAACAAGCAGATGTTTAAACAGAATGCATTTTAAAAAATGCAATAATATTTGCTTATTGTTAGACTGAACCTTATAGGCTATGTACAACATCGCGTTACGAGCCTCGGAAGCAGATCAGTAATCATAAAAAAGTACATGTATGTTTATCTATTGTCTAGTACCCATAGTACAAGCCCTGCTTAGTTTGGGCTAGATGGTGTTGTCTGTATGTGGTAGAATATTATTATTATTAATATAGGTAAAATGGCAGAAACAGCTCGTTGGATGTAACTTGGCAAACAGAGCAGGGGGTCTACCGTGAAACGCGTTATAGGCAATTTCGTACGTTCGTTCGTGCTTATTCTTACCATGAAACATCATTCGCGCCGACATTCGTCACGAATATTGACGTATGAAATTTGTACGTCCTAAAAAATCCGAAGTGTTTTCATGGTAGGTATATGCTTATTATTTCGTTCGTAATTCGTTTCGGCACGTCATTGCGTAAAAACATTTTCATGGTAGACTCGCTGACCATATACGATATCGTCTGATAATTTCGGTGTGCCAAGATTTATACAAATTATTAAAAAGTATCCCGATTCACGCTTCCTTGACAAAACAACGATAGAGTAATTATATTGCCAAGTTTCATCTTCTCTCTTTTCCTGGCTATTTATCCCACATGATGGTGGGGTCCCCCTTTTTATTTTCTTCTTTCACTTCGCCCTGCCCTTAACGACTTCTTCAGAAGCGTTGCATGCCTTCATGTCTCTGTGCAACACAACTATCCACGTGGTCTTAGGTGGTCCTCTATTTCTTTTTCCGGGGACAGATACTTCCAGTACCTGGTTCCCAACGTAATCTGGTCTTCTCCCTACATGTCCATACCATCTCATCCTGCTCTCTTGCAGCTTTTTTGCTACGTCGCAGACTCCCAGGCTCCCACTTACATAGTCGTTCCAGATCTTATTTAGCCTAGTTACGCCGTACATCCATCTTAACATTTTCATTTCGATTGTCAAGTTTCATCCAAATTATTAAGTAGTATCCCGATTCGCATTACCTAGGGAAATAGAGTATAGATGGAACCTACTAAAGAATATATCAGATAGTATTTTACGGAACCATAAAAGTCCTCACGTACGAAGAGTCAATATTAGAGTCTCAAATATTGGGGTTGGGCCGTTCAGACGCTATTTGACGGGTGGGTGAGGAAATAAAATAGCTTCTAGATGAAAATACCTTATTATTACTTGGGGCTAAAAATATATCTGAGGTTCAGGAATAAACGTATTACAGGAATAATGGATACACAAATATCAATGCCAAGTTTAGTGTTCTCTGTGTGGGATGTTTGAATATTTGTAACAGAAGCGAGCAGCCGTCATCTATTGCCGTCATCTATTACCTGCTTAAAAATAAATTATAATATATATATAAACATTTTACCCGCAGCTTTGCTTGCGTTAAAATAGATTTTGTCAATAAATTTTTATCCCTCGGAAACAGTACAAATTTTTATATAATATGTAACGGGTATTAACGCGATCATGCATAATGTTTACCTTTTTTATGCTTGACGTTTCGACCAGGTTACACCGGCCGTGGTCACAAGCTGACTGGTGCTGCGATGTCATGTCTCCGTTTGTGAGGCAGAAGAATCTTGATTCACCCTCACTTTTGGCATATTTTTATTTGTCCATGTACCGTCACAAACTACACTCACTCTCCTGAGACAATTAATACGTAATAAACACAGTGAGCTCGACAGGGTGCAAAGTGAATTATACGCGTTACATTCTAAGTGTAGTGTACATCTATCTCGTGATAAATATTATTTGTGTGATAGGGTGACGTATCTACAAGCGAGTCGTACCTATGATCTATGTAATGAAATGCACGATCGTAAGTTTTCGAAGGAATTTAATCGGCGGTATTCTGAGAACAAAACGTCACCGAAGGTTCCAGAACAACTAAAGGAGACCGTTATAAATCTATCGCGAGTGAGTCTAGATGAACCTACAATAAACATATTAGCCAAAGGTATGAACTTTGCGTTAACACCAACGCGTATACTGTACGAAAAGGTGATCAGCAGTGTTGAAGAGACGATAGTACGAAATAAAATACCGCCTAATGACGCCGATGTATTGAGACAGGATGTCGCGGTGATATTACGGAAATCGAAACTTCCGACTAAAAACGTCACTATAGAAGAGCGTCAAGCATTGAAAATGATTCGGGAAGACCGGGATATTTTAGTGCTTAAGACCGATAAGGGAAACGCCACTGTAGTGATGAATACTGTAGATTACCAAAGGAAAATACAGGACTTATTGTGTGATTTAAAGGTATACAAACCGGTATCATACAATCCAACGGCTAGAGTAACACGTAAGATACGAACTTTGATCCAGGATAACAAGGACCTGTTTTCAGAAGACGAGTACGATAAACTGTATAAACCAAAGGCACACCAACCACCAAAATTATATGGCCTGCCTAAAGTACATAAGCGCGACGTGCCGTTGCGGCCAATCGTAAGTCAAATAGCATCACCTACTTACGACCTTGCGAAGCATGTCGCATCAGTATTGCAGCCACTGGTGGGGAAAACACCGTCTTTTGTAAAAGATTCTCGCCATTTTGTTAAAATTATAAAAGACCTATCGTTGGAACCGGACGACATCATGGTGAGCTTTGATGGTGAATCACTGTTTACCAATGTTCCAATAAACGAATGTTTGGCCATTGTGATAGACAGACTGAGTGACAATGAAATGCCGTTTAATTATATTGAGTTACTGCGACACTGCTTAGACGGTAATTACTTCCTTTTCCAAGGTCAACACTACCTCCAGATAGATGGCGTCGCGATGGGAAGTCCAGTAGCCCCTGTACTTGCTAATCTCTGGATGGAACATTTTGAAGAGAAGGCATTGAGCCTTGGCCCAAAGACCATACGACTGTGGAAAAGATATGTTGACGATATCTTCAGCATTGTTAAGGGTACTAAGCAGGACGTGGAACAATATGTACAACACCTTAATTCCATTCACCCAAAAATTAGGTTTACTTATGAAATGGAGACTGAAAGATCGTTGTCATTTCTGGATGTCAAAATCACTGCGAGAACGAATGGGTCCTTGTCACACTGTGTGTACCGTAAACCTACACACACGGATAGATACCTACACGCAACGTCCAACCACCACCCTCGTCATTTACAATCCGTTATAACATCATTAAAAAACAGAGCTCATGATCTTTGTGACCCCGAGCATTTAGAGGCTGAACTCAATCATGTTCGGGACTACAGAACGGGTACTAAAGAATAACGGATATGTAGTGAATGGACGACAGAGGCAACCGACTAAAAGAGGCAAGCATCCTGAGGTGAACAGACAACCCGCCTATATGCCATATGTAAAAGGAATTACGGATAAGATCGGAACGGTGTTAAAGAAATATTCCATCAACACTATTTATACACCGGGGGCCAAAGTAACCAGCATGGTGGGCACACCAAAGGACGTTTTGCCTTTACAAACGCCAGGCGTATACAAGATAAATTGCAGCTGCGGGAGTTCCTACATAGGCCAAACCAAGCGTACTATTGCTGAGAGGGTCAAAGAACACATCGCCGCTGTGAAGAACCGGCAGACTAGCAAATCAGCAATTGCAGAACATATACTGGAATCAGGTACTAATCATTGGATTGAATTTCATCGTCCGGAAGTCCTCTCCACCGATCGCCACTTTTATCCAAGAGTAGTGCGAGAAGCTATTGAAATCAAAAAATATAGAAACTTCAATAGGGAAGATGGTTTCAAATTATCCGCGACGTGGAATCCCGTGATTAATAATACGCAACTTCGCTGTTTTGCACAGTCAGGTAATTCACAGAATACGGACACAACGGCTAGCATACGTAATAGGGATACCGTGAGTGTAGTTTGTGACGGTACATGGACAAATAAAAATATGCCAAAAGTGAGGGTGAATCAAGATTCTTCTGCCTTACAAACGGAGACATGACATCGCAGCACCAGTCAGCTTGTGACCACGGCCAGTGTAACCTGGTTGAAACGTCAAGCATAAAAAAGGTAAACATTATGCATGATCGCGTTAATACCCGTTACATATTATATATATATCATGCAACGCGAAAGTTTAAAAGTTATTAGTACTATTTTTTTTGGATGAACAGCCTATATCCTTTTCTGTACACCTGACAACGTGCATGCAAAACTTCATGATGATCGGTCCAGTGGATAAGGCATGAAAGCGTAACAAACAAACTAACATTCGCATTTCCAGTATTAGTTAGGATTAGCGAGGTTAAGCAACATTGGGTGCGGTCAGTCTATAGATGGGTAACCGATAAGTGGTATTTTATCAGAG
Organism: Catocala fraxini; assembly: GCA_930367265.1. Classification (NCBI taxonomy): domain Eukaryota; kingdom Metazoa; phylum Arthropoda; class Insecta; order Lepidoptera; family Erebidae; genus Catocala; species Catocala fraxini. Next base: position 19,907,324 of record OV884045.1, read on the forward strand.
CGTCTCCGTGCTTCGGAGGGCACGTAAAAAGTCGGTGCCAGTTGTTGTCAAATTGATAGCAGTCGTTAAGCCATGTCATAGGCCTACAGGCGGCTTGAACAACTCTTGACAATAGCTTGGCCACTAACCACACGAAAAGAAGAGTCACTCATAGTGACTAACACGTCACATACGTGAAACACTCAAATTTCACAGGCCTCGACAGCCTAAAATATGACAAAACTTTATTGTTATAAACTGCATACAATAAAAAGTATCGTATAGCATCGCGTCACAAGTAGGTTGACAGCTCAAAATGGCTTGAACAACTCTTGACAACAGGTTGGCCACTAACCACACGAAAAGAAGAAGAACAGTATTTTATTATCGAATAAGGATTTATTTGCTTTTGATTGCTGTTAGTTTAACTTTCGCGTACATTCCCTGCCTGTTGTTGAAATGGCATTTCAACAAATAACAGGTTAATCTATTCTTCTATACTAATATTATAAAGAAGAAAGTTTTCATTTTTTGTTTATTTGTAAGGATTTGTCTCTAATACTAGGTAGTCAACCGATCTAAAAATTATTTTACCGTTAGAAAGCTATATTATCACCAAGTAACATATATGCTACATTTATTTTAAAACATACTGTTTTTAATTAAAATAACCTTAATTACTTTTACGCGAGCGAAGCCGCGAGATAGCTTGTCTTCAATAAAGATAACACCATTTTTTAAAATTAATTATTTACATTTATTATTCTTTTAAATTAATTTATTATACTTTAACTTAAAAGGATAATAAATTAATTTAAAAGTATAATAAATTTATTTCAAAAAATAACAAATGTAAATAATTAATTTATTTCAAAGATAATAAACGTAAATAATTAATTTAAACAATTGTGTTATCTTTATTGAATGTTAAAGTTCTGAAGTTAAAATATTTGTAAACCATCCTTCTTCATTTATACGCCTTACATAGCGATTTAAACGATTTTAAAACAAATACTTGGCTTAATAAAACGCGCCAAAACGAATACACAGAAACAAGTTTAGAACGATATTGGATCAAAGCAGGCTTCGGTTAAAAATAAGAAAGGAAGAGCCAAGTTTACAGTATTAAGTGTTAATATCATCTCAGCCAATGCGCCAAGTGTTGAAGTTCGTGATTCTACACAGGATAAAAAGAATGTGTAATCAACAAATAGTTGTACCGAATCTGTCTATTGTTTGAATGTGTACACATATTATGTTCGTAAGACTTTAATATTTGTTTCGCCTATTTTCAGTGCAATTTTGCTGGGATAATTAAATGCTGTAATGAATATTATAATACAAGCAGCGATAGCTCAGTGGGGAGACTAACAGACTGCAATGCAGAGGGTCTCGGGTTCGAACCCACGTCGTGCACCGCTGCCTTTTGGAAGTTGTATGACTTTTCGAAATTATGCGCGTATTGATTGACAATTATCGCCTGCTCCGTGCCTCGGAGAGCACGTTAAGCCGTCGGTCCCGGCTGCCATGAACATCTATGGCAGTCGTTATTGGGAAGTCAGTGCCCTCTAATATCCTGACACTGGTCTAGCCTTAGGGTATCGTTAGCCTTCGGGTTGCGGAGGTCAGGTGGCAGCCGCTCCGTGTAAAAACTGATATCCAGTCAAATCCGGTTAGACTAGAAAAGCCAACCCCAAGTGACTTGGGAATAATAAAGGCTAAGGCAGAAGGAATGAATATTATAATATTTGTTATTTAGTTACAATAACATAATAGCACAGCGATAGCCTTTGGACTGCCTCGCAGAGGTCTTGACTTCGATCTGACGACTTTTTGAAGATATGCATCAAATAGTTAAATTATTGCTTCGCTATCGGTTTAATGGCATAGAAAACCATAGTGAGGCAACCCCGCACTCGGCCAACGTGTTAGTCCATGGTTTAATCCTTCTCACTCCGGGTAGCGGCGGAAGCCTAGCAGTGGAACAGTTTATATACTTAGCAGATATTATATCGCTCGCTTGAACGCAGCCTTGGAGAAAAATAACGACAGTGCGCTGCAGCTCTATCCATCAACAACAGTCACGATCACTGTGACAAGAGTGCTCGACTAAGAAGTTATTACATTATTCTTCTACGGCAGTGAACAGACAGACACGCCAGTGAAATCTTTAAAAGAACACGGCATTGTCTATACCTGCTTGTGTTTGTTATACTGCGTTATGGTGCTGATAGACTTGAACATTCACTTGTAATCAGCATTCCAGCGAATGCTACATTACAGAAAAATAAACGGGAGCGTTTTTGCGAGCATTCTAGCGAATGGTCAGTAAATTTGCTTCGAGCTTCTTGTCGAGCCGAGCTATTCTGTTCTGCCGCCGTCCGTCTATCTTTGTGAACAATATTTTTTTGACGAGCATGTTGGGTGTTGTTGTGGGTGTCCAAATAAAATAACTTCTTGATAGTATACTATATGGATATATATTTACTGGTACCAGTTAATGTAAGAGTCATCATAATGTGTTGTTGTGGATAGTCAAATTAAATAGCTTAATGGTTACAATATGATATAAATACAATAGGACTACGACCTAACTCAGTGGTTGCGGGGAGACGACTGCCACGCGGCGTTACTGTATACTTACGCCTGACTACACAAAACTCAGCAGTGTCGCTACAAGCGTTTACTACAATGATCGTGAAAATATTTGTAGCGATATTTGGCTTTATGCTTGGCTCTGTTCGTTGTTCGGTTCGACAACTTAAAAACGGTGAAGTCTGGATATTCTGTTACAAGTGATTGCTCACGTCGATCAGCACCTTTATATTAACCTGATCATCTTGTATCTTGTATCTTATGTGGGGGCCAGTCAGTGCAGACCGACGATACTATATAACTTCCGAAAGTCAGAGGTGCGCGACGTGGGTCCGAACCCAAGACCCTCTGCATTGCAGTTTGTTGGTCTCCCCACTGAGCTATCGCTGCTCTTATTAATAATCTTAATCTGATCATCTACTCCTATTTAATTTGAGCTAATATTCAACTACCTATTCTCCTTTGACTTAACGGTAATTAAACACACTTAACGCTAGCAAGTGCATACGCGTCACTACTAGTTCAGATACCCAAATCTGTTTGCATCTGCATGCGGTTTTCAATTTGCATTAATAGGTAGGCTACTGAATATGGCCGACACGTTCAGAATAGAGCACCGCGTTCGTATTAGAAACGCGCTATAATCGATTAAACATTCAAATTATTCGAATGTATTCGAATTATTAATTGATAATAGAATGCTGTCGTGCTGTTCGTTGGCGGTTTTACAATTATTGAAATTTAAGAACTTAAATGTTTTAGAAATTGGTTTTAATTACAGCTTTTTGTAGTTACGAATATCAGATAAGTACCTGCCATCGCACACGACTGGACCCATACTATAGAAAAGTATCAATAAAAGAATATGATATTAAAGATAAAGAATGATATAAAGACATCTTTATCTTTTAAAATTAACTGTCAACTCAAATGACATCTCTATGTTTCGGTTTGCGGTTATGGTTCGGCATCAGATTGAATTCTGGATCGATCAAAGTGTTAGTGGATTTTTCTAGTAAGAAATTCTTAATTCTAATAAATGTCCGTGCAAGTCCTTGAGGAATATAAAAGCTTGAAGTAGAATCAATTAATTGTTAGTTGAATAAGTATTACTAATATCTTTTGATGATATAAAAATGATTGGTGGAACGTGGGTATAATACATCTTGGCCTCACGCCTACAATAATCTAAGTTCGTACATACATACATAATATCCCAAAGGAATATTTAGAAGTGCATTGCACCTACATTTTGCCAGCGATAGTTTGCGCACGTAATAAGGTACCAGGCTTTTACCGTCTATCGGTTACAGCTTTACAAGACTTCGTGCTGTCACTGAAAAGAAAAACTTTAAGAAAGACCGAATAACGCGTTGCTCGACTCGAGATCAAATTTAAGACCTAATGCACAGCAGTTGCGATCAATACTGCTGCGCTTTCGAGGCAGTATCTATTATACAAAAGCCTGTCAAAGTTGCTTTCAACAGCTAGTCCAATATGTACTAAACTTGATAGTAATTTACGCTTACTAAATCCCCAATGGTTATCTATCGATAGCTATATATAGAGTTTTAAACCTTTCCGAAGTGCTCAAATCACTATAACAAGCGTTTGATAAAAGCGGATTGTATCCCTTGTTAGTGATCGCTGATCAGTTTTGATTAGTTAAGTTCCGACTAAAGAGGATCTATTGGTGATTGGTGAGATGAAAATGGGTAAGGACTGTAACTTTAAGTATTGAATATTGGGAGTTTTGAAGGCGAGCAAGATGATTGAATTAAAAAACTTTTTCTTAATTCATTGGAATATTTTTACGAGATATTGAGTTCTTTTGTCCAAAATTTAACTTATTTTTTTAATAACAAGATCTTTTTATTGAATAAGAGAGAGATAAAGGTGTCCAAATTGAATTGCTGCTCCTGGAATAAACTTTGTTAGACTTTTACGATTTGTACACATACTTAATATAATACAAATAAAACCTATTATCTTCTTCTCCCTTAGCCTTTATTATTCCCAAGTCACTTGGGGTCGACTTTTCTAGTCTAACTGGATTTGACTGGATATCAGTTATTACACGGAGCGGCTGTCACCTGATCTCCGCAACCCGAAGGCTAACGATACCCTAAGGCTAGAACAGTGTCAGGATATTAGAGGGTACTGACTTTTCTAATAACGACTGCCATAGATGTTCATGGCAGCCGGGACCGACGGCTTAACGTGCTCTCCGAGGCACGGAGCAGGCAATAATTGTTAATCAAAACCTATTATATAGTATTATATTAACTACATTGTTCCTGAAGTAAGCAAAAAAGATTTTTATTCACTAGGTATACTGCCTGTATACCGGGCAACTTTACAAACATTCAAACAACAGACGTCAAGAGTACCTAGATGAGTGTTGGGTGTTCGTGGTCTGTAGTTTGAATATTAGCTGTTGTTTGAATATCAACCATGACGGATCACACAAATTTTATATTGTTTTGCTTTTGTGGGATTGCAACCTAAAAAACTCCGCTTAACGGTAGCGGAAAGGCACTTCTTTTTTTGCCTCCTTGCATATTATGTTTAAGAACTGGTTAGAATTCCTGTTTTTTAAATACTTAGAAGCAGCATGTAGTTCGTTTAGGTACTCGGAAGTCGACATTTGATTTGTCATCTATTACATGTGACCTACAATATAGCTAGCAATAGGTATGAATGCATTATACGCATCAACGGCGGTGTCCGTGGATTTATATGTTAAATTATTTAAATTTGGGGGTGTTAACAACTCTAAATATATATTTTGAACTGGACTGACAAAACGTCACATAGGTAGTGTGCGACACAGATAACGCTATACGAAGCCGAAATTAGCCAATTGTCTCTTTCCAAAGGTCGATGTGCAATATTTATCGCCGGGTACTGTACGTATCAACGGAGAACAGCTGGCACAATACGCTGCGTCTCGATAATAGGCACCCACATACTCATATACGCATGAATCGATTCTTAACAAACTCTGTCAAATGTACCTGCATATCCGGCTCACTTGATTGGAAAGCGCTGTTTATATAACGGACTTAAAGGGACTTAAAACGGGTATTTTCCTACGATGTATGGCTGCGATATAGTGAGTGAGAAAATATTCTATAACATATTGTATAGAAAATATTTTCTGTTTGGAATAACTGAATTTTTCTTATCTTGTTATAAGAATCAAAATGTGCAAGATCTATATTAAGAGATTCTTGCTATACTTAGAGAAGAGAATATATTACTTATTCTAATAACAGTAAATGAGAAAACATATACGTACTTTAAAAGACAATTTACATTCTCATATTAGAATTAGAATTAGAAATAGAATAATTTATTTTATCAAATCAATAGTTAAAATTTTTCTCTTAATCTACATTTACATATATACACATAACAATGATGTTATTAATCTTAGAAAAATGCGTTGACAACTGTACTAGTGTAAACTGTGCCACAGTCGCCAGCGTCGTCCTGGATGGATGGATACAAATTAGAACATTGTTTCTTTGTACACTTTACAAAGATGTATAAAAGTGAATGAAGCAAAACTTATTGAAACAACCTGTTTCGCGCACTTTACAAAGATGTATAAAAGTGAATGAAGCAAAACTTATTGAAACAACCTGTGTTTGGCGCACTTTACAAAGACGTATAAAAGTGAATGAAGCAAAACTTATTGAAATAACCTGTGTTTGGCGCACTTTACAAAGATGTATAAAAGTGAATGAAGCAAAACTTATTGAAACAACCTGTGTTTCGCGCACTTTACAAAGATGTATAAAAGTGAATGAAGCAAAACTTATTGAAATAACCTGTGTTTCGCGCACTTTACAAAGATGTATAAAAGTGAATGAAGCAAAACTTATTGAAATAACCTGTGTTTCGCGCACTTTACAAAGATGTATAAAATGAATGAAGCAAAACTTATTGAAATAACCTGTGTTTCGCGCACTTTACAAAGATGTATAAAAGTGAATGAAGCAAAACTTATTGAAATAACTTGTGTTTCGCGCACTTTACTAAGATGAATAAAATTGAATGAAGCAAAATTGGTAGCCCAGATCATAGTAACTAGAAACCCATAGGTTTACCCTATCCCTCTGGGAATAAGCGTAAGTCTGTCTATATGTATGTAATAAGTAAGTTGGTTTTTAATAATTATTAGCAATGTCCACGGTATCGCTTGCGTGGACTATTTGGCAGTGATAGGGTAGTATTAATTTGAGTGCATCATGTCATATGTTTATGACATGATGCACTCAAATTACATCATGTCATATGTTTATGACATGATACACTCAAATTAATACTACCCTATCACTGCCAAACGAGTGTGTAACCTGGCCACATAATGTATTTCAATATTAAATAGCATCATGTAAATCGGTTCAATAGTTCTCGAGTTCTAATCGAAGAAACGGATAGATAGTCAGCGGGATGTAAATATAATTTGAATATATTGGTAAATGTATATATAACAAACTGTTTTTTACCTGCGGTTTAGCCCGCGTGACACCAAAAAAAAATGCATTACCTACCTGGTTAAAAAGTATTCTGTCTGTTTATCCAGAACTAAGTTTACCTATGTTTACCGAGCCAAAGTCTACCAAGTTTCATCTAAATTTGTTCAGCAGTTTAACATTTAAACGTCTTCACATTTTATAATGTTATTAGGACTTCGCTGACTCTTAGGTCCGTGACAAGTACTTAGTTACTGAAGTGGCTCGACTCAGGACGTTCTTAGACGGACTACTTAAATTCTGAGTGGAGATCTTACTTTGCCTTATTCCTTTAAAAAGTAATTCTGGTTCATATAGCTTTGCAGCTTGCCTAGTTTTAATAAGGCAACCGTGATATACGGTTATTAATACTACATAATTATGTACATACCTATACCATGTTTAGCTGTTCATAGAGGACTATTAGTGCCCACACTTGTATGGAAGTGAAAGTTGGGTATGGCAAAAGAAGCATGAGAGCAGAATAAATGCTGCAGAAATGAGAGCGCTGAGAAATATATGTGGTGTGACTCTGAAAAATAGAATAAGGAATAGTGTGATTAGAGAGAGATGCGGCATGAAAGTGGATATAGTGACAAGAATAGAAAAGGGCATGTTAAGCTGGTTTGGGCATGTAGAAAGAATGGACGAGGAAAGACTGACTAAGAAAGTTTATAAGGCTAGTGTGAATGGAACAGTCGCAAGAGGAAGACCTAGGCGAACGTTTCTTGATCAGATCGGAGGCGTTCTGGACAAAGGCCAGGTTAAGAGCACCTTGAACCGACGGGCGTGTATGAGGAATGTGATGAAAGTGAATGAAGCCAGAGAAGTGTGTCAGGATCGTAATAAATGGAAATCCGTAGTCTCTGCCTACCCCTCTGGGAAACAGGCGTGAATCTATGTATGTATGTACCTATATATAAATAATCTCAAGCTTAATATACTCGAAGGGATACACAACCGTGATCATGGCCAGTCTCCCGGTAACGATGGCTGCTAAAGACCTACTACAACGACAAGGAAAGAGTAAATTTAAATAGTTTAAATGACTTAGATGTAATATTTTTTAATCAACCGTGATAGATCCAAATACAGTAGTTCAACTTCAATGTATAACATTTTCGTAAGCGTAAGACTATATTAGAAATGCAGACATAGTCTAGTTGGAAGATCGACAGACTGCTACGCGGAGGGTTCGAGTTCGATTCCGAGGCACCCATCTCTCGACTTTTTGAAGTTGTATGTGCGTATTAAATTGATAATTATTGTTTGCTTTAACGGTGAAGGAAAACATCGTGAGAAAACCTGTACATCTGAGAGTTCTACATGTTCTTGGAGATATGTGTAGTCTGCCAACCCGCACTAGGCCAGCGTGGTGGACTATGGTCTAAAACTTCTCGCATTGAGAAATGGCCCGTGCCCAGCAGTGGGACAGTTTATAAACAAGGCTGGTATTATTAATTAAGACAATATTATTCAACATAGTAAATGATTGAAATTAAACTACTATATACGGATTTTATCGCGTTGTTTATTTGACACTTTATTACATAATTTTGAAAATTGTTACACTACTACTACTATTAAACTTTACTAATTTTAAGCTAATTAAATTAGCAAATAATTAGTAAATGATGTTTGGATACTTTGACATACCTACACTTAGAACATCGACATAACTACCATCTTAGTTTCTCCGTGAACATGGCTGCTGAAAAGCAACCGAAACGTCGTCGGGGCAAATGTAAATTTAAAACTAAATAGTTTTGTTAACTTAAATATATAGTATTATAGGTTTAATAGTAGAGATTTTTTTCAAAATCATTTTATTAACCTGTTATATAAACAACGCGATAATCAAAAAATATATTTTTTTTTTTATTATATATTATATTTTTAGTCTTCTTAGATGTATTAGTCCAATGCTTGCGATTAAAAAGTCATAGGTTTAATTCTCATCCATTGCACAACCGATGTGAGCCCACTTGTAACACAGGCAAATAGTCTTGCTAAAAGGGTTATCAAGAGTTCTAGAATTTTGCAAACTTTAAAATTGTTTGCAATTTTGGCTACAAATGATTTGTATTCTTGTTAACGCCCCTAGCTAAACTAGAATGCTTTTCTAAAATGGATTCACGTCGGTAGTGCAATGGACGGGATTTCAACTCGCGTCAAAGAATCATCAATTGTCAAGTAAATTTAAAAAAATATATCAAGCATTACTTTGAATATTTTTTCGTTTGACTGTACTGTTTTTGGCTTGAACAATATATTTTTATATTTATTTATTGTTGGTCCCAGTTGCCGGAAGAAAAATATTAAAATTAAATGGATCCAGCAACTGGGACCGCGGTCCGAGTTAATTGTGGTCCCAGTCGCTGGAATCCTCAGATCTTATAAGTAAGCTAACTTGTTCTTTGTGACCTAAATGAATAAATGGTTTTTAAATTAACTGGACTTGATAGAAAGGTACGATAAAATTTCCATCAGAAATTAACCTATCGATTATAGCTACGACACAACAAAACCCTTCACAATTTTGCAGTGGAACGAATAAAACCACAGCGCAAATCCCTAGAGAAATTATGATATACGCTCGGTCATCGTGTTTCCCCGCAATAAGTTGTAAATGCATGTAGCCAAGCTACACGTACGGTGAATATGCTGATTCTAGCTCGTTGTTGTGGACACCGCTATAACGCTTATAGCAGACTATATAGCACGTAGCTGCTGACCATCAAAATGCCCGCGAGCACGTTTTGTCGTGTTTTGTTTCTGTATAATAGTAACAACTTTTTATATATCAAACTATTTTATTTTTGGTGTTTCAAGTGGTCGCCTTGTAAGAGCAACGATAGCTCAGTGGGGAGACATACAGACTGCAATGCAGAGGGTCTCGGGTTCGAACCCACGTCGCGCACCTTTGACTTTCGGAAGTTATATGACTTTTCGAAATTATGTGCGTATTGATTGACAATTATCGCCTGCTCCGTGCCTCGGAGAGCACGTTAAGCCGTCGGTCCCGGCTGCCGTGAACGTCTATGGCAGTGGTTACTGGGAAAGTCAGTACCCTCTAATATCCTGACACTGGTCTAGCCTTAGGGTATCGTTAGCCTTCGGGTTGTGGAGGTCAGGTGGTAGCCGCTCCGTGTAAAAACTGATATCCAGTTAAATCTGGTTAGACTAGAAAAGCCGACCCCAAGTGACTTGGGAGTAATAAAGGCTAGGGAGAAGAAGTGGTCGCCTTGTACAAAGCGGAGTGTGGATATGAATCGTACATATAAAATTGTGTGATCCACAAACGGTTGTGCCGAGTCTGGATGTTCTTTGTGTCAATTGTTTGAATGTTTGTAATGACGCCCGCGATATAGGAAATGTTCCTAATCGTAGATATATTCTCCAAATGTGATATTAACAATAGAATAAAATGTTTATAACCTTGCTTTTTATTATAATTACATATTACATCCTGACTCAAGACATCAAAGTATATCAATAAAGTATGAGAATTTTAATTGTGATAATATTATATTACGTTGACGCAATTATTATGTGTTGAAATGAAACTAATTTATACATAGGTATGGATGGACCATATAGATGGACCCATATGGGTGAACCATATAGATGGACCCATATGGGTGGACCATATAGATGGACCCATATGGATGGAGAATAATCGTGACTATAGCTGTGGCAAATCAACCGAAATGTCTAGAAAAGTTTAAATATATCAGTTTATATTTTAAGATAGAGAAGAGCAGCGATAGCTCAGTGGGGAGACCAACAGACTGCAATGCAGAGGGTCCCGGGTTCGAACCCACGTCGCGCACGTATGACTTTCAGCAGTTATATGACTTTTCGAAATTATGTACGTATTGATTGACAATTATCGCCTGCTCCGTGCCTCGGAGAGCACGTTAAGCTGTTGGTCCCGGCTGCCATAAACATCTATGGCAGTCGTTATTGGGAAGTCAGTAGCCTCTAATATCCTGACACTGGTCTAGCCTTAGGGTATCGTTAGCCTTCGGGTTGCGGAGGTCAGGTGGCAGCCGCTCCGTGTAAAAACTGATATCCAGTTAAATCCGGTTAGACTAGAAAAGCCGACCCCAAGTGACTTGGGAATAATAAAGGCTAAGAGAGAAGAAGTTTATATTTTAAGATAAACAATTAATAATAACACAATTAGTTCGTTATTTCTATACTTGAAAATTTAAACATAATATTTACAGGTTTCTACAGTGTTAAATATTTAAAGAAAATAATAGTCGTAGTACATATATATACATGGAAAACTAAATAAAACTAAAAGTCACAAAAGTTTCAATGCTCGGCTTCGCTATCGACCGAAAAAATGTCGAGAGGACTTGCAGCATTGCCATTCAACGTGACAATGCTGCTAGTCTTCTGGGATTCTTTGATCCAAGTAAAAAACTAGTTTCATTGCAATAAAAAAATATATTAAAACTAAAATAAATAAAATTGTTTGAATCCAATACGTTATCCGAGTTTGCGTTATTAGTGCACCCAAAAATGCGGTAAAGTATTGGAATAATAATGGCTAGCATTCATATGTATATCCAACTGAAACTTTTAATCACCATTACTTTGGCCGGCGCCGTATATATTTTCCTTCCATTAATCCAGTCCATTTTCATTAATCGTCATTGCAGGATTGTCAGCTGTGGAAATTCGTACAATTCACTCTTGAATCGGCAGTGAAAATTAGAGATTTTCAGCATTAACTTGGCTTTTGTCGAAGTGACTTTAGAGTAGACATGAATTTCGTTAGAGAATAATGCGATTGAACTGTCTTTCTAAGCTTATCATTTTCCAATATAATTTATTGATCTTTAAGTCATAATTTATTTTATAGTCATCCAAATTGACTGCACAGATGGCTTAGTGATTTAAGACCATGCCTCGTCACTGCAATATGTTGTGGTTCCGATGCCGATACGTAGTGGTTAGTGTAACCGATAGCTACCGCTTACCATCTGGTAAACCCCTGACTCATCTGTCATAAAAAAGATCGTGGTGTAGTTTAATAACAATGCAATCTGATAGGTGCTGTACATTGAGTGCTCCACTACCACATTTCATATTTTAATTTGCATAATGTACATTGTTTTGTAAATGTAGATTTGTATCTTAAAGGAAATGCAAACGTACTGTAGTACTACGCCGAAGTGTTTCTAATCTAGATTTTATCTAAACACGGCAAATGTTCAAAACTGTTTCGTTATTATTACTCCAGTTCTAGTTTCAATATTTTAGTTTTACAAAATTATAGCGCTTTATTTTGATGGAACAACTAAAATATTTTAGCTTATAATTTCTGCTCGTAGTTCATCTTGCACCATTTTCGAATAAGAATTTGAATGTATTTGAATAATATCCATCACTAGATTTTAACTGCGCCTGAGCTCGCGATAATGTAGGTAATGTAAAAAAAATTGCTTGAAAACAGTACTTATTCTGGATGAATGGTACCCTATGTCTTTTTCTGTATGCCTGACATCATGTATGCTTAACTTCATGATGATCGGTGGAGTAGTCAAGGCATGAAAGCGTTACAAACTCACATTCGCATTTATAATAATGTCCTCCATCTGGAATTTTGGTCACGGCGCGCCGTGGCGGCCAATCTTAACGGAGACTGGCCAAGTATGTGAGCAAACACAAGTGCACTCTCTGTTCTCTAACCCTCATGATCCGATGGGACGGATAATCCGACACGACCGGAGAGAGATCAGGCGGACGACCAACGGCTTTAAGTGCTTTCCGAGGGACGGGGGTGTCTAACACCGCCAACTTTCTAACTCCGGGCTCGTATTGAGATTTCTTAACAGAAAAACCCAATACGTTTTTGTTGACTCGACCCGGGATTCGAACCCGAGACCTCATGCACAGCAGTCGCATTCACTACCGCTGCACCACTGAGGCAGTATTGAGTATTCGCATTTATAATGATTGATCAAATGTATTAAAAAGAAAGACTTAACGGACATGAATATTGATATTGCGACCGCGCAAGATAGAACAAAATGGAGAAGGCAGATAAGGAGAGCCGACTCCTGATGATGGGATAAGGCGAAGGAAAGAAGAAGACAAAATGCATTAACTGTTTTCGTTTGTTAATTACATACCTACATAGTACATACATACATAGATTCACGCATGTTTCCTAAAGGGGTAGTCAGAGACTACAAATTTCCATTTGCTACAATCCTGACACACTTCTCTGGCTTCATTCACTTTCATCACATTCCTCATACACGCCCGTCGATTCAAGGTGCTCTTAACCTGGCCTTTGTCCAGAACACCTCCGATCTGATCAAGAAACGTTCACCTAGGTCTTCCTCTTGCGACTGTTCCATTCACACTAGCCTTATAAACTTTCTTAGTCAGTCTTTCCTCGTCCATTCTTACACCTACATAGTATATTACGGCTTTATTCCCAAAAGGGTTAGCAGATATGGATTACATACATTTTTATTACACATGATATGGTTTTAGGTTATCTTCATCGTTTTAGGTAATCGAGAAGAACTTTTACAGGCTACCGGACAGAGTTGCAGAATCCGTGGTGCTAAATCAAATTTCTTTACAGAAAAACCCTAGTAAACCCTAACCCTAGTTTTCAGTCGTCGAGGAGAACATATGTATATTTCCTTTTTTTTAAGATATCTCCACCACCAAGAATAATTTCTACGGACACAAAGAACAACTATCTGTGAATTACAAAAATTTTTGTGCAGCGCGGCGTCAGTGGTGACACGGTCACTTAAACCATTACGTGCAGTCAAATTAAATTTCTTTTAATTACGCGCATAACGTCAAAAAATCTCCGTGCTTGTTTAAACTCGAGATCTTTGCGTGATAGTCCACTACGGAATCCCTAAGCTGTTCAATACTAATTAATATTCAAAAACCTTGCATCACGCCCACCCTAAGACTCAACCCTGAGATACAAAGTTGCCCTAGCTTACCTAATTGATGTTTAGCCAAACCTATCGACATGTTCATTACTGCTACTCCGAAAGTTGTTGGAGTAATTAATTTTCGCATTTGTTAGTAAATCACCTGAGGCGGCAGTGGGCGCGTTGAAGTTTAGCGTTACTGAGTACGAAGTCAAAATTGTTTCTTATTGAAGGAATTTCCTTAGGGTAGACGGTAATGGTGGAACACAATAAATTTCTGTCAAGGTAATAAAATGTTGCATTAAAAATACCGAGGGTATGGTAATATGGAGTGAATATTGAAATTGCATGTTTCGTTTTATTGCTTCTAGCTGCGTTATAGTGGGCAAAGTAAGTTGAAATTTAATCTCAACCGTGAGGACATATGATTTACATGGTGATATTAAATTTTCTGTATGAAAACTCATAGAAGGTCGGCTATGTACTAGGTTTTTACGAAATTAATGCAATACGCGTCAATTTAGTGAAAAGCTATGCAATTTCTGTATTCGAAATAATTCCTGTGTTGCGAAGGACCATAAGAACATCCAGGCAACGGATATTAAGAACATCATGACTCGGAACAATTTATTATGGATCAGACAAATTTTTGTCCCGTGTCGGAATCAAAACCGCAATACTTAGCGGATTTTTGTGTGTGTTATTTGTTGGCCTCAGATGGCCTTAACAGCTTTCCGGCGCAGTGGTAATTTCACTTATATCGCTACGTCTTACATGCAGTCGGTATGTATGTGTGGTGCAGAAACCGAACCCAGATACTCACGACCACCACAAACTTAAGCCACGGTACCAGCTAAACAAACCTTGCTATTTATCAGTCACACAATTATGGTGTTCAATGTAAACAAGATACGAATATTATTACCAGAGCCAAGTCCTTTCCCTTACGTTAATCTTGGGTTCCCCTTCACCGATGATATTTGTCCACAAAACGACATTCCAGACATAAAACACCGCCATTTTCCTGTTACCCTGTGTAAATATCATAACGTTACAAGTACTCTCTTATATAGTTCGAGGAAATAGTATTTGGATACGCAACCCTACTTATATATATTGTGATGGCGCTTTTGTCGCTTCTTACACCTTGAGAGTAGATACTTTGGCCATATACAATTAATGATGGCGTAGTGGATTAAGTGATTGCGTCATCATTGCCAGAATGCTGAGTGCTGTGGGTCAAACGCGGGCAAAATTGGGTGATTTACAAATCATTGTTCTGGGACTTACTGTTTTTAGACTTCCATTGTTTCAATTTATGTAAAGTCAATCGTGAGATTGTTTGTGTTACAGTTTTTTTAAGGAAAAATAAAAGGATTTTTAAGATTAACATCGAACCGAAAACTACAATTGCTTTATACCTCACCAGAAATGTAGTATTCTAGTATCCACAAAGGTATTATATTTTTTTAAGTAGTTCTTCCTTTACGAGCTTCTCCTGTATCGTGGGTACTTTGACTCCGTTTAAATTATTGTAAATCATATCTAGGAGACAATGTACACTTAGACTTGAATCCACCTGAACTTTTGCATCCAAGGTCATAGGTTTGTGGTGAAAGGGTCGTTTGGTTCCAATTTAATCAGTTTCGTGTGAAAACACTCTAGTATTCTAGTTTAGTGAGAGAAGTTAACGAAAATGCTAATATACAAGGAATCTTAAAAAAAAGCATCTGATTGTCTTATTTATTTTTACTCCATGGAGATCGAATCCATGGAGATCGAACTTGTACTACATGTTGTACTAATAGTATTAAGCTGGCCGGGCAAACCACTGCACCATATACTGAGAAATTCAAAACAGACCGTCTACTTCATAAAACTTCATTAGCAGATTTTAGCTTCTCGAAGTCAAAGTCAAATTTAAAGATCGTGACTTTATAAAAGTTATTCCAATGCTTCTGAGATTTAGCAAAAAGGTCAGTGAAAGCCAACTATTCGTAATTACGGTGTAGGAACTCAGTGCTAAGCTTTATAACATTTTTTGCATTCATTTGGACGTTTAGAATTTTCAATTTACTTTTTTGACCGAGTCTGTAATTTAAGCAATTTTGAGCTGTCAACCTACTTGTGACGCGATGCTATAAGATACTTTTTATTGTATGCAGTTTATAACAATAAAGTTTTGTTATATTTTAGGCTGTCGAGGCCTGTGAAATTTGAGTGTTTCACGTATTGTTAGTCACTATGAGTGACTCTTCTTTCTTTTCTTTTCGTGTGGTTAGTGGCCAACCTGTTGTCAAGAGTTGTTCAAGCCGCCCGTAGGCCTCTGACATGGCTTAACGACTGCTGTCAATTTGACAACAACCGGGGCTGACTTTTTATGTGCCCTCCGAAGCACGGAGACGCTCAGATGAAATACCACTAAGCAGTCACCCATCTATAGACTGACTGCACCCAACTTTGCTTAACCTTGCTAATCGTTTACCGATCAGTGAGTGCAACTGGCTATGAGCGACTAAGTGATGGACTCTCTTATACGTATATTTTGCTTGCTTGAAACTCGAATTTTAACAAGACAATATATGCATAGATAGGTTTAAGTGGTGCTATCGCTACTGTAATTGTAGCGAGTATTGTAGGTTTGGTCACTACATCGGAAAAACGGGGATCCACAAACAGTTGTTCTGAATCCAGATTCAAAACAAATATTTGAGGATCACGCAATATTTAACAAAATCATTTATAAAATCACTTATGTTGAGCCTTGTCCAAGAAGAACGCAACATTTGACGACAATTGAGAACAGAAGAGGAAAGATGTTTAGCCACCTTATAAGATATGACGACTTTATAAAAAACATCATAGAAGGAAAAGTGGGAGGAAAGAGAGGAAGGGGCGGACCCAGAAGGCCATTCACAGAACAATTAAAAGAAAAGGCGAAGATCATGTCTTATAAGGAGGTCGAGGTATTCGCCGAAAATCGTGAAAGATGGCGTATACTCCACCGACAAGAGCTAAGCTCTTAAGTATAAAGAAAGAAGAATACCATAAGTGATAATGCAATTATAGTAACCACTTACAATCAATCAATAATAGCAGCGATAGCTCAGTGGGGAGACCAACAGACTGCAATGCAAGTCTCGGGTTCGAGCCCACGTCGCACACTTTTGACTTTCGGAAGTTATATGACTTTTCGAAATTATGTGCGTATTGATTGACAATTATCGCCTGCTCTTCCGTGCCTCGGAGAGCACGTTAAGCCGTCGGTCTCGGCTGCCATAAACATCTATGGCAGTCGTTATTGGGAGAGTGTCGACACAAAAGATCCCACTGGGTCGAAGTGTCGCCGGTCTGCACTGACTGGCCCCCACATAAGATACATACATACAATCAATCAAGTCGTGTGCTTGTAAGCCACCTCTATTGTATACTAGCTGCGCCTCACGATTTGTCACGTTTATGGTAACTGCTCCGCTCCTGTGCCTCGTAGTGTGATGTTATATAGCTTATACTACTTCTGTTTTTTTTATGACACTAAGTTGGCAAACAAGTATACGGCCCACCTGATGGTAAGTGGTCACCGTAGCCTATGGACGCCTGCAGCACCAGAGGCGTCACTTGCGCGTTGCCGACCCTTTAGGAAAAAAAGTGCCAAGGAGAAAAGAGGGTGATTGGGCCTTCGGCACTCTCACTCACCGAACGAAACACAACAGTAGGAAAACTGCTATCTCACGTCAATATTCTGTGAGAGGGTAGTCCTTCCCTGGTCGAGCCGGCCCATTCATGCTGAGATCAGCGAGGCTCTACTAATATTAAATAAATTATGTTTAAAGTGGATCTAGATCTAGTAGTAGTACTGGATAAAGTAGATATCTAAAGAAATAAAAACGGTTCAGTGGTTTTTGAGTTTATTAATTACTAGCTTTCGCCCGTTGCTTCGCTCGCGTAAAAATAAAAAAGGTCAGTAACAGAACAATATTTTTAAATAAAATTTTGCCTATGTTACTCGGTGATAATATAGCTTTCTAATTGTAAAAGAATTTCTAATTTGAATCGGTCGATTTGTTTTTGAGGTAAATCCTTACAAACAAACAAAAATCAAATCTTTCGTCTTTATAATTTAATATGAGAGAAAAAAGCTACATATTATCGCTTCCACTGTAAACGTTAACAATGTAAACTACAAAGCTTTGTACAAAATTTCGGTTTATACATGATATTCAGTTTTGTTGTTAATCTATTCAGCATAGATTATGCGGTATGCAAGCAATCACTCCGCTTTGTGCGGACAACTGGAACGGTATGTTTGTGTCTGTTTTTGAATGAACATACTAATTTGAACTGGTCGAACGTAAATGACTTCGTGGATGGCGGTTTAAGTTTGTCAATACCGCGAATACTACGTGTGTAATTTCACTCTTCAGATAAGTCAGATAATTTTGTGCTATTCTCCGATTCTGTATAATTTATGTTTAAATAATTGTTATCAGTCGCAGTACTTCTTAACCTACTGAATCGCAACAGCACACCTACGGCCAGACACGATAGGTTTTTTATGATTATGATTTTCTTGAAATTAGATTTTCCTTATTTTTTTAATATTTGTGACTTCTTCACATATTAAGCGCTCATCCCTATGCGGCAGTATGTATTTCTATTCTGTACTTTTAACGAAAAAAGAAAGGAATAAGTTTATTTAACGACATACTCATGCAAATACAAAATAAAACAAATCAAAAAGAAAGATAAAACATATAAGGGTATCTTTAAAAGGTATAATCTCAGCATTAGTCGTAACACCTCAAAGGTGTGAGGACGCTGGTCTTCCGATAATACCTATTTCTTAACAAAGGGTCCAACTAACGGCAATATAGCTGATACAAAATTAAATATAAGTCATTACATTAATTTTACATTTTGTAGAGTTAAATACAAATCGAGGAAGCATGTGCATGCGCAGATAATGGCAAACAGATTTTGGAACATTAATAAAAATAAAACTAAAATTAAAGGCTATAAAGACATATTATAAAATAACATGACATTAGCCACTAAAGTAACAGTTTCTGTTTACCTAGAATCTCTGCCTTGAATTTCCTTTTTACCCGACTACAGCGGACGACAGACTATGTTTGTATGTTCCACCGTAGCGCCTAAACTACTGAACTTATTTTCATGAATGAGGTGTCAATAGATTCGTAATAATGGCATAATGTCCCGGGTGACATGGGCTATATAAATTTTAAATTCATCCATTTTAGACCCCTTTTTTACGTAGTCTAAACTAATATTATAAAGAGAAAACATTTGTGTTTTTGTATGTATGTTTGTAATGTTTTCACACAATAACTACTGGACCGATTTAAAAAATTATTTCACCATTAGAAAGCTGAGTGACATAAGCAATACTACATTTTCAAAAAAAATAGGGTTCCTTAATAAAAATGCAATAATATAACCCAAGGTGTGATAAAATTAGTCATAAAAAATCTGTCATCGCGTGCGCTGCGGAAACTATTGATGATAGAACAAAAAAATGTTCTACAGTATTATAGAACGTATCAATATCTACAAAAAAGTCCGCGATACCATATGTACTTTTTTAATATATAGTTAACTACACCTATATAGGTGTAGTTAGACTTATTAATTTCTTTAGTTGTAGTTTTATATATTAAAATTAGATAACAAATTAAAAGTAGGTATTGGGTAATAAATTAAAGTCCACGTGGACGAAGTCACGGGCAATAGCTAGTATAATATAAAGAGTATAAAAGATAGTTATAGTTTTTAAAATTATAAAGGTATAAATTGTTTAAAGACTATCTAGGTAGCACAGCAACATGAGATAAATGCAACTGTTGTGCATAAGGTCCAGGGTTTCATTTAGCCAAACTATTCTTGGTAGCAAATAATGTGAAACTGTGCCTAGTAAGCAACAATAGGCTCACCTGCTATTATATGGAATCTAAATTCATAATTAGCGAAATGTGAATGTAAGTCACATAAGACTATTTATGTGTAGTCTACTCAATCAAAAATACTATCAAACATCTATAAATACAACTTGTCCATATTAACAATAACCCTCTTTTCAAACACCAGTTATCAATAACTGATGTACTAGAAAAGTGGTCTACACATCCAACGGTGGACTCGTTCTATTGGCTTAGAAAAGTGGAGATAAAATATGAATGTACACGCCGAAGACGTGGTCTCGTTACAGATGGAAGGGCAAGCCACACTGAAAATGCTTATGATGGCGATAAGGCATTTTTTTTATTTTTAGGACAACTAGTAGTTGTTACATTAATACATGCACATATAAAAATATTTTATGAATAGGGTATAAATGCACAACATTTCAGGTGTCACAACATGCATAATGACTTACTGAGATAACACTGATATCACGGTAACTTTAGAGTTATACAAACATGTTTAAAATTATGATATATTCAAGTAAAAAAATAAAAATAGTCAAAAGCATTTGCAAGTATTGAATTTAGTAGATGTAGTATTATTATTGTATAATTAAAAGTAAGGTGGAAAAAGAAAATGTTTTTAAGTAAAGTAATTGCAGACACAGTATATGTGACAGCAATTCAAACACAAAGTAGGTACATAACATAATTTTATTGCTCCCTTAACAACCTCAAAACAGCTTTTTTAAATGTTGGCAATTTGTCGACAAACACTTCCACCTCGCCACAAATAACGTTGTATGCTTTTGACAATAGAAATATGGTAGAAAATCGTAATAGGTTGGTTCAAGCACATGGCTGATGTAAAAGGCCTGTATTGACAATCGCACGCCTAGGTACATGACGAGGAACACGTTACTTGAATGAGCTTAAGAGCGATGGACAGTCAATTTCACTTCTTAATATTTTATATAAAAATGTCAGATCATGTGGCATGATAGTATTACTATTCCTTTTTTATTTCATCTATATTTATAATAATATTATAAAGAGGAAAGATTAGATAAAAAAATACTAATATAAATCTATATTATCACCGAGTTAATAGCAGGCGAAGTTTTATTTTTAAAAAAGTACCAGATACCACTGAGTTTTCATGCAGAGTTTCTTCAAGAAGCCTTAGAAAACCCTACTTACTTATCTAGTTGAGGTGTTCTAGTTTAGATGAGAGATGCTTCGATTGATTGAACTGGCTTTATAGAGCTTTTATTTCGAGCTATATCTTATTATATGATTTTATAAGTTCATTGAGTTGTCGAAGAAGGCTTACATTTTTTATAGAAATAACGAGGTACACTTTTAGATCGATACGCTACGCTGCCTTCTAGTTATTTTTGTTTGCATCTATATAAATAATAATAATATCAGCCCTGGTTATAATGTGTCGCAATGCTGGGCATGGGCCTCTTCTCAGCGTGAGAAGCGTTAAGCCATTATCGACGACGCTAGCCCTGTACGCGTTGGCAGACTTCATATGTCTTCGAGAACTTAATGTAAAACTCGTGCAGGTAAATACAAGGACCAACATAATTATATTCCGTCGAAATATCGGAGAATGGCATTAATTTTCACTCCTATCCGAAGATAGAGATAGTATCCGCCATATTGAGACAACGTAGACGAGGTGACCGCTTAAACCGCCATAACGAAGTCATTTACGTTCGACCAGTTCAAATTAGTATGTACATTCAAAAACAGTACAAGCGGACTGTTACAATTATCCGCACAAAACGGAGTGATTGCCTGCAAACCGCATAATCTATGCTGAATAGATTCACAACAAAATTGAATATTAGTACATACTAAAATGTACAAAATCATCGTAGGTAAGTTTACAGCTGAAGCAATATTATGTAACTTCTTTTACACTAAAGAGATAATTGTGGTTAATGAATGAATAAACTCAAAAACCAATAGACAGGTTTTAAATTCTTTTACCGTTAGAAAGGTATTTCGTCCAGAAATAACATCCTAACTAATATTATAAATGCAAATGTGAGTTTGTTTGTTTGTTTGTTACAGTTTCCCGCCTTAACTACTCGACTAACCATCATGAAATTTCGCATACACGTTGTCTGGGGAAGTAGTTAACAAATATTGTTACTAATGTAACGTACTGCTACGTGAGCGAAGCCGCGGGCTAAATCTTATAGACTATAAACATTATGCTACGAACCACGGGGTCAGTGCAATAAGTATAAACATGATAAATCACGGGGGACAGCTATTGTACAACGACATGGGTGTAAAAACCTAGGATTCAATCTTTTCGTCTTCATGTGACATTTTTTTATTTTTTTTCCTTTAGCTTTTTGTAATGTCCCACTGCTGGGCAAAAGTCTCTCTCTTAGACTTCCAAATCACTCTGTTGGTGGATATACCCTGACTTTATGACCTTGTGACCCCTATATCTCGGTGATCTTTTGACCCACAGCGGCCATATTATTGGTATACCCCAAGGTGTCTGCACACCAAGTTACAAGTCAATCGGTCCAGTGGTTCCGGAGTTATGCCTGTCACTAACAGACAGACACACAGACCCACATAGTGTTTTTATTTACCTCTTCGAAGAAAACTCAGAGGTTAATAAAAGTAAGAAACAAGCATACGACTGGCTTGATGGTAAATTAATGATGCCTGCAAACCACATTATCGGTGCAAAATTTGGTTGGGAAACTTCCCAACCAAACAAAATATCATTTATATACCAACATTGTAATTTTGTGCATCTTTTTCGATATTTTTACAGCACATAAGTAATAATATATAGACTTTTGGCTCTCAAAACAAAACTCTACCTCAATAAGTTCAGAGTTAAAAAAAGTGTCATCTGAAGTACCGTGACAGCAGTTTCCCTATCTTTTCACAACTCCTCAAAATTTCAAGATAATCACTTGAAAAGTTTGCTGCCTATGACTTTTTATATGGGTAAAATTCTGAGCTTTTTTTATAATTGCACCTTGCCTGATTCGGCTGATATTACCAACACTGTTGTATTTACAGCAATTAGGTTACATACAGTTTTAAGATCTTAGTTCTCAAGGATTCGTAAATTTGAATTTTATATTCTTTTGACGCTTAAATTTTTTTTCTATGTTATGCTTTTATCAGACTGGGTCGTGGAAAGCAATAAAGAATTGAAGTAAATGTGAAATTGCTCTGATCAATATATAAAAATATTATATTGAACAAAAAATGTTAAATTAAGTATACTAATGTATGTTTCTATAGGAAAGAAACTTGTTCTAGCACACTTGATAGAAAATGGTCCGAAGCAGTACACTTTTTAATTTTGTTAACGCGGGGAGATGTACAAATCACAATCCCCATCGCCGGTTTTGGGGCGGGCGATGGGGATATGTCGGGATCCAGCCCATAAGATGGAAACTTGGGCTAAACCGACTAAAACCACCGCGGTGTTCCTCACACTTAATGGCGGGGTCGCGCAGATCGCTCTCGCATTCAAATCGCGACCCCGTCAAAGATTTGACCCGCCGATGGACGTGGCGGGTCCCACACAACCATCACACAAACACACAAATTGGGGGACCTGGTCCCCGACAACAAAGCGGAGGACCTAGTCCCCTTTCCGACATCCGAAGTAGTACACTTGTATTTCTATAAACAACCTTAGTTTAATTTGAATTGTTATTATAAGTTCTTAATTTACCTTAATTAATTTAAAGCATGTTTTAAATTTTCTTTAAGCAAATTTTCTTGATTTCTTATAAGTAACAAGAAAGTCAAAGTGTAATAGTTTTATTTCAGTTGAGTTTAGTTTGAGTCAATTTTAAATATAAAATAAATTTTAGCACTGGAAAATCCATTTCGCAAAGCACTTCATTCTTTTCAGTGACTAATTATAATTAAAATATTATAATAGGTTTTGGCCTGTGGGTAAGAGCAGTTCAATCCTAAGCATATATATCTTCTAAATAATCTGTTAGTAATATTCTTTTAAACATATTTTTTGTTTAATAAATAGAAACACCAATGATTAAATTATGTTCGGGTACTTTGAAATAACGACACTGGAACATTGAGACAACTACCATCTTAGTCTCCCCGTGACCATGGCTGCTGAAAAGCAACCGAAACGTCGCGTCGGGGAAAGTGTAAACCTAAATATAAATAGTTTTAATAGTTTTAATAATTTAATTAGCTTAAAATTAGTAAAGTTTAATAGTATCTAGTAGTAGTGTAACAGTTTCAAAATTATGTAATAGAGTGTAAAATAAACAACGCGATAAAATCCGTATATAGTAGTTCAATTTCAATGAATAACATTCGCGTAAACAGAAGACAATATTATAATAACTGTTGTCTTAAATTTACTAAAACTTAGGTTTTAAATGTCGCTTGGAAGTTTATTGTAGAAACGCACACAATGACATTTAAATGATATTTGTTTGAAATTCAAGAGACAGTTAAACGCATATCAACTGCTATAATTAGCTGACTTAATTGGCAACAACCAATCACATCACTTGACATAAGTTTTGAAACGTAGTTGCTGTATAACACTCGTGTGTACACATTTATATACTTATATATTATTATGTAATATAGTTAAAATAAATGTAATGTCTCCACCATACTTCAGTAAATAAATCCCAAATGAATTAATTAAAACTCCGCTGAATCAGTTCTGATAATTTCAAGTGGTATTGCGAAACTCGTTATTTGCAGCAACCAATGGATCATTTAATTACAGACTATAGTTTTTACAGAAAGTTTTAATTATATATTTCATTGAATCGAAATCTTAAACATTGGCAGTATCTCGATATTTATATATTTACTAGCTGACTCGGCAAACGTTAGTTAGTGAGTTGGACGTGTGTTATCCATACTTAGCCCCACAATTGGGCCATTGTGCGTAAGTAACCGACGCGAGATATTGTTCGGTTACTCATACCACCTCAGCTCCGTCCGGAAAGATAATAGGGGACCGATGTTGCGCACTACCTTCTTCATCGTTTCTAGACTGTTTAGAAGTTTCGCCCGTTGGTTTCTCACGTTTTTACAATGTAGGAGCGCGTGAGCCGATGTCTCCTCGGTCTCCATGCAGCCTCTATATAAGGGGCTGTCAGTGATGCCGATGTTGAACAGGTGCTTGTTAAGTGAGCAGTGGCCCGTTATTATACCCACTAGGTGGCGTAGGTTTTTCCTTGTGGAACGTAGCCGTTTGCGTGACAGATGTTTGTCTAAGGATGGAAGGGCTTCCTTCGTCTGTCTACATTCCTTTGTTTCTGTCCACTGTTTTTCGTGTAGTTTCGTGGTTCTATCGCATAACCATGTTTTGAGTTGGCAGAAGGGTATCGGGACAATTGGGTTGGGGTCCTACCATTTTGGTGTTCGATCCTCTCTTTGCCAGTTGATCTGCAGCGCCATTGCCATAAGAGTTGCTGTGACCGCGTATCCAATGCAACGCTACCTGATTTTTTGTTGCAATACTTTGCAGCTCACGGTGACACTCCAGGATGAGTCCACTGTTGAACCGGCAAACGTTGTTCTGCCATATAAAAATGTAAGTCAGGGAAATAAAAATAAAAATTCTGGATAGGGACACCCTGATCACCTAGCGGTATGAAATATACTTCACGTCCTTTTCTCATACCTAGCAAATAATAATAATAAGCATTTATTATAATAATTAGCAGCGATAGCCTAGGGGGAGACCGTTGGAATGCCACGTACAGGTCTCGAGTTCGAACCCAAGGCACGCATCTCTGACTTGTCGAAGTTATGTGCGCATTAAATAGTTAATTATCGCTCACTTTAACGGTGGAGAAAAACATCCTGAGGAAACCTGCATGTCTGAGAGTTCTCTATAATGTTCTCGAAGATATGTGAAGTCTGCCAAGCCGCAATGAGCCAGCGTGGTGGACTATGGCCTAACCCTTCTCACACTGAGAAGGCCAGCAGTGGGACAGTTTAATACAGGGCTAATATTATTATAATATATTTATTATAGTTAAGGTTACACGATTGTTACATTTATTATGATAGCCACACTAGGCGCAGACTGTCAAGAATACGATTGACTTACGCCTTGGACTTAAAGATTATAAAAATACGAAAATACATAATAAACAGTGCGCTGAATATGATTGTGTGAGTGTGTACACACACACACACACAATCATGTGTATGTGTTTGAGATAGAGAGAGAGTATGTGTGATTGTGTATGTATGTGTGTGTTTGTGTGTGTACATATAAGGCTCAAGTAATGGTACAGACAACTGTACGACACTCAATGAGATTCATCAAGCAATAGTTTTAGGAAGTTGTTCCGTGTCATGGTAATTTAAATTGGATATAATTTTTTTAACTTTAAATATACATAAAAAATCATAAAATCTGTTGGGCCTTTTCGGAGAAATGCAACTACAAACACTGTTATACGAAATTCTATTTATATAGATTAGGAGCATCTCTGGTTATTACAATTATTGAAATACAATATTCGTTGTTAGGTCTCGATTGATTGCATAACCTTTTATGGTGGACACAGCAGGCACAGTATTAGCGAGCTTTATAGCGGAGAAAATAGTTTTAAATAATAAATTTTCTGTAATTGGTGGCGCACATAAAGAGGCAATAAACAAGCAGGAGAAACAAATACAATGATCTTCATCTTATAGTTTGACCGAAACCGCTGTACCGCGCCTTAGGTATGTGCGCAGCGAGACGTTGGGGGGGGGGGGGGACGCAGGCTAACAGGCCGCTGTCATACATCAACGCTCACGACTTTATTTTGTAAATTCATATATATTATACATAGAAACGCCCAGACCAAGACTATCTATATAATAATAATAATAATATAATATAATATTCTACCGCATACACACAACACCATCTAGCCCAAACTAAGCAGAGCTTGTACTATAGGTTCTAGACAATGGATAAACATACATAATATACTTTCTTTTTTTGTAAATACATACATATTATACATAGAAACACCCAGACCAAGACAAACATCCGTGTTCATGCACACAAATGTTTGAATTGTGCGGGAATCGAACCCACGACCTCAGGCGTGGCAGTCGGTTACACTTACCACTACGCCATCGAGGAACATTACATTCCACATCAATGGGGAACATTTAAACCATAAATGTTCCCTACTCCGTTTAAATATGGTTACATTTTAGGACGTTAAGTTGTCATCTGATACAATGCCGACGTGAAATCTGAATTATAAATATAGTATTATCACGCTCACTCATATTGAATATTATATCTATCATTCTCCGTCTAATATGTGAATTTACTCCTTTCAGTATTAGTTACACGACGTCTTAGTTACATGACTTGTAACTAAAACTTCTTTTAGCTTTGTGCTACCCTCACGAGGCTCACGATAACTGCCTCCGTGGCGCAGCGGTAGTGAATGCGACTGCTGTGCATGAGGTCTCGGGTTCGAATCCCGGGTCGGGCCAACAAAAAGCTATTGGGTTTTTCTGTAAAGAAATCTCAATAGCAGCCCGGAGTTAGGAAGTTGGCGGTGTTAGAAACCCCCGTGCCTCGGAAAGCACGTAAAGCCGTTGGTCCTGCGCCTGATCTCTCTCCGGTCGTGTCGGATTGCCGTCCCATCGGATCATGAGAGTTAGGGAACAGAGAGTGCACTTGTGTTTGCGCACACACTTGTGCACTATAATATCTCCTGCGCAGATGGCCAGTCTCTGTTAAGACTGGCCGCCGTGGCCGAAATTCGGTCTGGAGGACATTATTATTATTATTACCCTCACGAGGCTAGAGCTTTTCTCTTAGACAGACTCGCAGATAAAATTAACAGGAGTCAATAGAGAAACGATGTAAAATATTGTCAAGAATCATAGTCACCACACATAGTAGTAATGACTTTTGACATATTATGACGTCATAATCTCTCAAATCTTATTACTTGTGACTCATGGATCAGGGATGAACAGTTTCCTTTTAATAACGCGAAGAGAACAATGACTTATATGTTACAAGAATTTGCTTGCAGATACGCTCGCGTTAATCAAAATTTTATCAATCAATTTCTATCCCCCAGGAACAGTTCATTTTTTCTGGATGACAGGTACCGTATGTCCTATTCTGTCCCCTGACAACGTGTATGAGAAATTGCATGATGGTTGGTCAAGTAGAAAAGGCTTGAAAACATAAAAAACAAACAAACACACATTTGCATTTATAATATTAGTTAGAAAGTAGTAATGAACTACTTGATATTACATTCACGAATAATGGCAAAAAAATTTCGTTCTTATTACAGACTAAATTTACTTTCTCGTTGTTCACACAAATTTGTATACATGCTAATGGATGATTCTATATTGTGTACTAATAGAGTTTGAGTTTTTAATTAACCATTGATTAATCCAGTAGTCTTACATTTCGAACTAATCAAAAGCCACACGGTTACTAAAAATAAAACCGCTATAAAAATATTTAATTAAAACTCTACCTAAATTGGCAATACAGTCAATTCCAGCCATCTTCACTCGTTTTAATTGGGTTATTCAATTATGAATTGCAAATATTTAAAACATTCTATTTATACGAGTTTTAACCTTATTTTTTAACACATATGGTTCAGTTTTATTTGATTCTGTTTTAATATGGTATTAAAGATTAGTTTGATTTTAATTACTGTACTTGTATTTTGAGTGCTGTACGATACGTATTGAAAACTTCATGATGTATTTTAATGAGTGTGGTGATAAGCTTGCACTTGTATTTAATGCAAGTAAAGTGATATCGTGATTGGTCAAATATAGAAAAGCATTATCTTTACTTCCACAGTTTCAGGCCTATATCCAGGAATAGATAGATAGGCGTGTGTTTCGCCACAATTCGCCAGAAATGGTTTTAGGTCCCTTGTAATAGGCATGTGCTCTTTGCTGCCAACCAGGCATAGTTATAGATTATGTGCTACTACTGAGATGAGTTGTCTTTTATAAGAAAAAAGACAACTCATCGCAGTAGCACCTCATATCCAGCAGTCGTTAGAGGCTGTCTCATAGCCTTATTACGCTCTCGATACCAGAAGCATCATACAAAGATATTTATACTCCTTGTGCTAAGGTCTGTGATAAAAAATGCTCCTGCCGCCTTCTATTCATAATTTAAGGAGCACTTGTCGGCAATTTCCACCTTTTCAAATCCTTCAATTCTCTATATATTATATATAGATCAAACTAAAAGACAAGCTAATGTGTCTCTACATTAGCTTTTGTTTTTAATATAGTTTATTTTTGGTCATCCTCTCTTTTTCTTCTCCCTAGCCTTTATTATTCCCAAGTTACTAGACCAGTGTCAGGATATTAGAGGGTACTAACTTGCCCAATAACGACTGCACTAGATGTTCATGGCAGCCGGGACCGATGGCTTAACGTGCTCTCCGAGGCACGGAGCTGGCGATAATTGTCAATCAATACGCACATAATTTCGAAAAGTCATATTTCTTCCGAAAGTCATAGGTGTGCGACGGGGGTTCGAACCCGAGACCCTCGGCATTGCAGTCTGTAGGTTTCCCCACTGAGCTATCGCTGCTTGCATTCCTTCCTTCGATAATATTGGTAATAAATATGTCATGTCTAAGTAAGTGACTAATCATGTTTCTCATGGTTCCTCTTGTCTTTTGAGGCACTTTAAAATATGTGCCAGCTTTCGTATATTTTAAATTATAGCTCAGCAGATTGGAACCAACAACTCGCTGCGTTGTAATTATTTTAAACATTCTTATTCAAATAATTGTATCGCTTTTTAGATATATCATAGTCTTTGAATAAACTATGAAAATAAATTATTAGATTAAATGAACCATTTTAAATGAAGTGTACTAGAAGCAAAGTCTATTTCTATAATCAAGCCTAGTTTTTCATGCTTAATTAAATTAATAATACTCCATTTATCTTCAATTATTCTCTAGAATACTTATTAAAGTTAGCTTTTCATTATTTTAGAAACCTAGTAATGATAACTAAAAAAAAGCCGTCGTCACAAGATAATAAATCTTAATTTTGATAAAAGAGACTTATTTACTGAGAAATCGTTTGTGTCTTTCGATCTCACGATGCTTTTAGCGGCACAAGTACCAATATGTAATTGATCCAATATGGAGATTTTGGATCTTAGTTAGAGTCACAAAAATTAATGAACATTTATATGAGAATCCAGGATTTTGATGGGGCTGCCACGCTATTGTTGTGCGTCAGGCATGTTCACTGAGGCGGCAGTAGATAATTTGTATGCGTTTATGAAAAAATCGATGCGCTTCCATCATGCATAAAGTGCGCGGCAGCCCCAATAGCATCCCCAGCATGATAGTGGACAGGAGGGATAGTCCCATACTGTGTCATTAGTTGCGGCTTGATAAGCCTGTGGTGTAATTTTATTTATGATATTTTAGGTGTTATTTGTGTCAGACACTAACACTAGCTTGTAAGGTTTGTAATACTAACACAATAGATTTTAGTCTGAAATGAATCATTATTATTATACTTATTATACTAGCAGCGATAGCTCAGTTGGGAGACCAACAAACTGCAATGCAGAGGGTCTCGGATTCGAACCCAAGTCGCGCACCTCTGACTTTCGGAAGTTATATGACTTTTCGAAATTATGTACGTATTGATTAACAATTATTGCCTGCTCCGTGCCTCGGAGAGCACGTTAAGCCGTCGGTCCCGGCTGCCATGAACATCTATGGCAGTTGTTATTGGGTAAGGCAGTACCCTCTAATATACTGACACTGGTCTAGCCTTAGGGTATCGTTACTCTTCGGGTTGCGGAGGTCAGGTGGCAGCCGCTCCGTGTAAAAACTGATATCCAGTCAAATCCGATTAGACTAGAAAAGCCGACCCCAAGTGACTTGGGAATAATAAAGGCTAAGAGGGAGAAGAATTATTTTATTCTGGCACTGTCTGATGAGACATGGCTGTTTGTTACTCAAGTTCGAACCGCTGATCAGAATTTAATAAAATTTGGTATCTTTATAGTTCATAGGTTAAACTATGAGAAAGATTATAGTTATGGTTAGGCGTATATTTGCCGTATTCGGCCAGGGTTTATAGTCAACCTCAATAGGATTTATACAAAACAAACTTATATTAAAATGTCTACACCTAATCACTGTGAGGGTATTTATTAAATAAATATGATAAAAGCATATTACATCTGTCCAGATACCGATAAGTGCCTGATTTTATTCTAACGATGTGCATTCAGTTATATTTTTTATTTAGATAACAACTGTAATTATAGTAAACCGCTAATATGGTTATATTAGCGGTGCAAATTAGACTTTAACCAGCGAGCCAACTATGTGAGCAACATAATTCAATATTAATAAATTAATTGTAAAACATAATAGCTGTATAGTTTTTATAAATAGAAACAATATCAATGGTATTATTCGTAGAAAATTTAGATATGTTTCTACCACACGTAAAGCGAAGACTCAGAAACGACCCAATTGGGATCCTTATTTATCAAATTTCCAACATTCCAATTTATACAATTTTGTTATTAATAGTTGTAGGTATTTGTCCTACATTTACTAATGACAAAATTGTATAAATTAGATTTTCGACGTCCATTACTATGAAAGTGACGTTATCTAGACCATTATAGTCTAGATAACATTGGATCATTTGATTATATGTAATATCATACAACACAAAAACATATTCGATACTTAAATTTGAATGGGTGCTAATTATACAGACTTCTTTTAATAGTATTATACGCCTCTAAAAATCTACATTGCCTTCTATATTACTAAGTCAGCCACAATTAACGAGCATCTGAATGATACTATCATAGCGACCAGTTATCTTCTATGTCAGCCACACTAAATATAACTCAGCATGGTGGTTAATTTTTTGCATCTAAATTTGTAACATGCATTCAAGCAGTAAACTTCTAAAATAATAATATATGACATCAAAAAATATATTCTATTAGATTCAAATTTTTTAACTCAGTACGTTTAAAATTTAACTGATCACATTAATTGATCGTCAAAATTTGTCTAAAATTGTCATCAAATAATAAATTATGGCCACTAATATCATCTAGAAACTATTGGGTGTTGAAGCTGTAAAACGTAAAATGGTGATGAGTTGTAAAATTTGTGGCTGAGTTAGTAAATTAGGTGGCAATGTATGAATAAGAAAGGATAAGTTAAGATAATTGTTGATCTTTACTTGACGCTTTCTATAGAATATTTAGTTGGCATTGTAAAAAAGATGAATTAGTTTATTAGAGGCATTTTCCCGTTGCTTAGTTATAAAATGAGAAGTTTGATCACGTAGTCAATAAAGAAACCTGTGGCTTGACTTATAATTTCTCAATTTGAATGTATTGTCCACATTATACTCCTTTGTGTGGCAGACGGCCAGGTTTTGGCTAATATCAAAATACCTTGCGTGGCAGCCAGCCAGAAACAGGTGTGGTATTAATTATTTAGAGGTCGTTTATCACTGGTATGCCTAATTTTGTTTCTTTTACAACCAGCTTGTAGCTGTCTGCCGCATAAAGACTTTACATTAGCCAGATTTCGGCTTTCTGGCACTGTATG
This sequence comes from Catocala fraxini, assembly GCA_930367265.1. Taxonomy (NCBI): domain Eukaryota; kingdom Metazoa; phylum Arthropoda; class Insecta; order Lepidoptera; family Erebidae; genus Catocala; species Catocala fraxini. The sequence continues at coordinate 19,939,912 of OV884045.1, forward strand.
CTATCTTGCTTTTCGTTATGCATGAATGCATTCGAATATATTTCGAATAAAATTTGTATGTTGTTCATAACGTTTCGATTGTTACTGAAATGTTACGATATTTGCTCACGCTTTATAATATAAAGATATATATATATATAGGACAATAGTTTTCTCGGTATCCATGCCCCAATCTCTATAGGGAAATATATATTTTAAATGAATGCAAACGAAATTGCTTAGGTGACGGTTATATAAATGTGACAGATTGGATATTCGTGTGTTTGTTACTTAATCATGCTTAAAACGCTGAAGGGATGTTGATGAAATTTTGCATAGAAATAATTGGAAAGAAATGATAGAAAAACGATTGCGAAGCCAGCGGTAACACCTAATATGTAGGTGGAACTAGTTGATATTTATAATAGACTTCCTTATAAGAATATAGCTTATTAATAGTTGCTTGTCTATTAAATAAATAGCTACGTCATATTTCCTGATTTTTTGCAACACTCATGGCCAGTCCCACAGCTATCAAGCAAAAATTACCCGAAAGATAAATCACATGCTGTTTCACTCATGTTAAATTAAAGAAGAGAGATGGCGAGACTTTTATCTTAAAGATAAATGCTATCTGGAGGTGGTGGGAAAACCCCTTAGTAATAAGAAAAATATCAGTCCCCACCGCTGAGCACGGGCCTCTTGTCAGTATAGGAAGAGTTAGGCAATGGTCTATCATGCTAGCCCAGCATTGGCTAGGTTAAAAATTCAGGAACAGCGTTAGTCTTACGCCGGTTTCGCGAAAGAGGTTTAGTATTTCACTAAGCGAGTCTGTTAATTCGTAATGTCAGCTGGCATGCGGGCTCTATCACCACTTCTACACTAAATAGAGTATTATATAGAGTAATCCAAATATGCTACATCGGTTGTGACGAACATTATTTAGTTATCAATATATAAGCCCTGTATTAAACTGTTCCACTGCTGGGCACGGGCCTCTTCTCAGTATCAAAGGGGTTAATATAAGCCCTGTATTATATTGTAATAGCAGCGATAGCTCAGTGGGGAGACCAACAGACTGCAATGCAGAGGGTCTCGGGTTCGAACCCACGTCGCGCACCTCTGACTTTCGGAAGTTATATGACTTTTCGAAATTATGTGCGTATTGATTGACAATTATCGCCTGCTCCGTGCCTCGGAGAGCACGTTAAGCCGTTGGTCCCAGCTGCCATGAACATCTATGGCAGTCGTTATTGGGAAAGTCAGTACCCTCTAATATCCTGACACTGGTCTAGCCTTAGGGTATCGTTAGCCTTCGAGTTGCGGAGGTCAGGTGGCAGCCGCTCCGTGTAAAAACTGATATCCAGTCAAATCCGGTTAGACCAGAAAAAGCCGACCCCTAATGACTTGGGAATAATAAAGGCTAAGAGAGAAGATATAAGCCCTGTATTAAACTGTTCCACTGCTGGGCACGGGCCTCTTCTCAGTATCAAAGGGGTTAGGCCATAGTCCACCACGCTGGCCCAGTACAGGATAGCAGACTCCACAATTTTTTTTGAAAAATTTGTAAATCTATTTACCGTTATAGCGAACGATAATTAGCTATTTAATACGCACAACATTTCGATATGGCAGTCCAATGGTCTACCGCTAAGGTATCACATAGCACTTTTATATTTGATACCGGTTTATAAGTAAGTCTGCATGTATACCCAACCGGATATATGCGGTCATCTGCGATAAACAACAAACAGCTTTGTATAAAATATTTATATAATCTAAAACCACTACAATAACCCGTAAATCAGAATAACAAAACCGCTAATGTTTAGCCTGAGTTCACACTGTAGCGCTGGTCACTTCACGTTGTCGCACAGGTTTTGCTCGAAGTAAATATTAATATACGCAAGGCTATTGTAATGCAAGTTCATTAGGTTATTTTACTGGCATGGTAAATATATACACTTTTGTTAAACGTTTCAATTTTATTTGAAGTTGGAAAAAAAAGTTGGAAAGTTGAACAATTGTAATAGAAAAAGATTTACAATACCAAACTTCTTTGATAAATGATAGCCTCGTTGTGGTATATACTCCAATTTGCAGTATACCGCTTCGAACAAAAAATATGCGTCGTCAAGTGTTACGCCTCAGCGCGAGGAATCTTGAGAATAGTTTCCAAAATATCCTTAGGTTGCCTCGCGCTACTTCGATTCTATATATTTAAGTGTTAGTGATATGTACAAAATGGGGACAATTGATAATCGTCGGTTAAAATTGTTATTAGTGCTTTATATAACATGGAAATGTCGCTATATGATATGACTCATCAAACCCCATTGCATGACGACACATGACATGACATACTACAAGTGAATATAATAGTAGGTAAGGCTTCAGTATTGCGAGATAAGATTTTAATAGTTTCTTCATACTGTTAAATAATTTGTTTCACACTGCTGCTGTCGCTTTAGTAGGGTACTGTGGTTACTAGCGAGCCACAGTACCCAACGGAAAAACTAAAAAATGACAGCTGACTTAGTAATGATTTTGGTAGAGCTGAAATCAAAGTAACCGACACAATAGTGTGGACCAGCCTTACAGTTACTGGCCACGATTTATCTAACCGCGTATTAATTAAGACTTAAAGTATTAATTGCTACTATTTATATTGCCGCAACGCGCACTACCCTCAGATAGCCGTAGAATAATGGGGTCGTCCATTTTCCTATAACATTGGATTGGACCTCGATGGATTATGGGTCATTTTAGGCTGAGGGACCATGAATTTTGTGTATCACAATTATTTATTGCGATCTTATTGATAAGTAAGACTAACGATAGCGTAGTGGGAAAACGTTGAACTGTCACGCAGAGGTCTCCAGCTCGATCTCTGACTTTTCAAGGTCATGTGCGTATTAAATAGTTTAATTATTTTTTTTAACGGTGAAGGGACTTATCCTGAGTAAACCTGCATGTCAGAGAGTGCTTCATAATGTTCTCGACGATATGTGAAGTCTGCCAATCTGCACTGGGCCAGCGTGGTGGACTATGGCCTAACCCCTTTGGCACTGAGAAGAGGTCCGTGCCCAGCAGTGGAACAGTTTAATACAGGGCTTATATCTTCTCTCTTAGCCTTTATTATTCCCAAGTCACTTGGGGTCGGCTTTTTCTGGTCTAACCGGATTTGACTGGATATCAGTTTTTACACGGAGCGGCTGCCACCTGACCTCCGCAACCTGAAGGCTAACGATACCCTAAGGCTAGACCAGTGTCAGGATATTAGAGGGTACTGACTCTCCCAATAACAACTGCCATAGATGTTCATGGCAGCCGGGACCAACGGCTTAACGTGCTCTCCGAGCCACGGAGCAGGCGATAATTGTCAATCAATACGCATATAATTTCGAAAAGTCATATAACTTCCGAAAGTCAGAGGTGCGCGACGTGGGTTCGAACCCGAGACCCTCTGCATTGCAGTCTGTTGGTCTCCCCACTGAGCTATCGCTGCTATTACAATATAATACAGGGCTTATATATTGATAACTAAATAATGTTCGTCACAACCGATGTAGCATATTTGGATTACTCTATATAATACTCTATTTAGTGTAGAAGTGGTGATAGAGCCTGTATGCCAGCTGACATTACGCATTAACAGACTCGCTTAGTGAAATACTAAACCTCTTTCATGAAACCGGCGTAAGACTAACGCTGCTCCTGAATTTCACCAGCTAGTAAGAGATCTAGTGATGTACATATCTTTCTCGACCATTATTTTCTTTTATTCTATCCTTTTTCCTAGGATTGACAACGGGTAACTGTGTGTGCAAGTGATTTTCAAACTGTTCCATATTTTACAGGAAATTTAATATAGTACTTAAAGTAATTTTAATCTAATGTTAGTTTAGATATAAATCAATCAATAATTACAAAAGTCGTTTAGGCTTGAGACTGAACGGCTCGTTACGGAAATTAAAATCTGATTAATGGTTTTAAGATTACAGGGAAAAATCTAAAAATAACGACTCCTCCGTAAAATTTTGTCTTCTTACAAAAATTAAGAAAGTTTGGTTATTAATAAGATTATTTTATCTTAGCATTATCTCTTTAAGAAATTCGATATTAAAGTTTGATATATGTCATTTTTATATGTGTACTAGCTGTCCTGACAGACGCTGCATAGTAAACACGAAAAAAAATCTAAACCTTTCTCGAATCCACTTGAACACACAAAAAGTTTCCGAAAGTCGTTTAGGAGGAGTTTAATTACAAACACACGCACAGAAGATTTATATGTATAAAGATGTGGCACCATAATTTTATTTGTATATAATGGCGTAGTGGTTTAAGTAGTCACCTCATCACTCTAATGCGCCGAGTACTTAGAATCTCATACATATATACATACATAGATTCACGCCTGTTTCCCAGAGGGGTAGGCAGAGACTACGGATTTCCATTTGCTACGATCCTGACACACTTCTCTGGCTTCATTCACTTTCATCACATTCCTCATACACTCCCGTCGGTTCAAGGTGCTCTTAACCTGGCCTTTGTCCAGAACGCCTCCGATCTGATCAAGAAACGTTCGCCTAGGTCTTCCTCTTGCGACTGTTCCATTCACACTAGCCTTATAAACTTTCTTAGTCAGTCTTTCCTCGTCCAATCTTTCTACTTGCCCAAACCAGCTTAACATACCCTTTTCTATTCTTGTCACTATATCAACTTTCATGCCGCATCTCTCTCTAATCACACTGTTCCTTATTCTATCTTTCAGAGTCACACCACATAGAATCTCATACGGGGCAAAATTTGTCTGATCCACAAATTGTTATTCCGCGTCTGGGTGTTCTTAGTGTCCAATGTTTTATAAATCCTCTATAATACACGAATTATTCGTACGACACAAGTATTCTTGTTCAAATGAATAAATAAAATGAATATTTCTCAGAAGGAACTCTAGCAAAATAACATTAATTAACTAAATAAAATAAGCTCCAAGAGGTACAGTTCAGTCAACCTTTTGAGGCAAGTTGTCTGGCAATGTATAATATACACCTAAAATAATAACTAAACGAATTATTCATACAACTAAGAAAATAGTATATTCAAGACGATGTTAGTCTTTGACTGGCAAGTCGTTGACACTTGTTTTGGTTATGTAAAAGTAATATTATAATGATGCTTTACCTAGCTTTTCAACGTATATCGTATGTTTTAGAGATCTAAAAAACTCTTATACAACTACTTTGTCCGTCCGTCCGTCCGTCCGTTTGTCTGTTATACAACTTTCAACTCAATAACCGTAAGAGCTAGAGACTCGCGGTCAACGCCATTCGACTCAGCATAGTCGTAACTGGTTACTTAGTGTTGGTTTCGTAGGCGGCCGAAGGGAGTCGATGTACCCCCGAAATTACTATGACCTTTGACCTCTGACCTCGTGTATCTCGTGACCTCGGTCACGTGGTATCTGCATATTACTTGAAACATTTTTTCGAACTCTAACATTTACGGCAATTCATTGCCGATTGTCACTTGTTTTTATTTGATTCCAATTAGGGGTCGTGGGAACTAAAAGATCGATACGCTACTTTTCTTTGAAGAATGTTGTGAATTGGTCATTTTGAGTTTAAGTGGTAGTCTTGACTGCGCGGATGACTGGTTTAAGTGGTCGCCTCGCCGCTGCTACTGCGCCGAGTGTTAAGGTTTCAAATCTCCGCGAATGGTTGTTCTTTGTGTCCGTTGTTTGAATGTTTGTAAAGTCCCCCGCGATACAGGATTTATTCCTAGTCTGGGAGTTGTCATTAAAAAGAAAGTATCACTACTTCCAGTCCATCGAATCGTTCGATTTCCTCCCTACACGAGACCTACATTTCTGCGGTTTACAACTGTGTTTTTTGTGTCCGTTGTTTGAATGTTTGTAACGTCCTTCGCGAGATAAGACAAAATCCTATTCAGGTAGATCTGGCAAAAGAGAAAATATTCCGTGTCTTTCCCGTTACTCGGATGGCAATTGATGTATTTATTTGCTCTCTTTTCAGTTATGTTAAATTGCCACGTTGACCACTGTGACCGAAATTCAATCTTCTTCCATCTAAAATTTAAGTGCTATATGCATTTGTTGGTGTAGCTATTTCCATCCACACAACCATATTTTTAATCTTATATGACACATCACCCGAGATAAAATTGTTAAAAATGTAAGGAAATCGTACCTGGCACCCACAGGACAGGCTATGCCTAGTGTGGGGCCGCTGATAAATTCGTTATGTAATGATTAATGGCAATAAACTGTTTTTATTTATTATTTATTTATCTTTCTTGATCTGATGCCAAATCCTTCAATTCTCTACATGTCTCTACATTTGCTTTTTCTTTCAGTTGATCTGTATACTTTCTTCTTAGTCTTCCTTTCTTTCTCTTTGCCTCTATTTTTCCTTATATAAAAAAAGGTAACAGCGATAGCTCAGTGGGGAGACCAACAGACTGCAATGCAGAGGGTCTCGGGTTTGAACCCACGTCGCGCACCTATGACTTTCGGAAGTTATATGACTTTTCGAAATTATGTGCGTATTGATTAACAATTATCGCCTGCTCCGTGCCTCGGAGAGCACGTTAAGCTGTCGGTCCCGGCCGCCATGAACATCTATGGCAGTCGTTATTGGGAAAGTTAGTACCCTCTAATATGCAGACACTGGCCTAGCCTTAGGGTATCGTTAGCCTTCGGGTTGCGGATGTCAGGTGGCAGCCGCTCCGTGTAAAAACTGATATCCAGTCAAATCCGGTTAGACCAGATAAGCCGACCCCAAGTTACTTGGGAGTAATAAAGGCTAAGAGGGAAGAAGATAAAGAAAGGTAAAAATAGAGGATTTCAATCTAAGGGACTTTATTATTTAAGTTATTAAAGTAGACAACGGCTTACTCCAGGATTTAAATTATTTCTATACTCATTGATTGAAATCATAGATGCGTACTACTACGTTTAAATATGATTTGTAGACGTTAAGATATAGGTTTATCATCTAGCAGACATGGCCAAAATGACATCTAAATTATAAATGGAGTATTATTACGCTTACTTATATTGAAAATTGTACACTTTCGTTTTGTATGTATTGTGAGAACTAACTCTTTTAATGCGGTCTCTTCTTAGTGCGATCTAAGTACAGTGAGGTCTATGATTGAAACCTTTTCTGATGGTACATTTCAGCAGTGAAAACATAATAACCATAGAAAAAGACTTATTAGTAATATACATAACTACCCATGCAACCTAACAGATATTTTAAATACGTATATATGTAAGTTTGCTTGTAAGTTTTTTAAGAAATTTTACATACTCGTTATCAGGATTCAATTATCTTAAACTTTAATCCTTGTATCTTGTATCTTATGTGGAGGCCAGTCAGTGCAGATCGGCGACACTTTGACCCAGTTGGATCTTTTGTGTCGATACTCTCCCAATAACGACTGCCATAGATGTTCATGGCAGCCGGGACCGACGGCTTAACGTGCTCTCCTAGGCACGGAGCAGGCAATAATCGTCAATCAATACGCACATAATTTCGAGAAGAGAAGAAACACGCTCATAATTTCAAAAAGTCATATAACTGCCGAAAGTCAGTGGTGCGCGACGTGGGTTCGAACCCGAAACCTTCTGCATTGCAGTCTGTTGGTCTCACCACTGAGCTATCGCTGCTCTTTACTTTACTTTAATCCTTACTAATATTATAAACGCGAAAGTTGGTATGGACGTATGGCTGTTTGTTACTCTTTCACACAAAAACTACTGGACCGATTGCAATGAAACTTGGTGTGTAGATAGCTAGAGACCTGGATTCACACATAAGCATAATTTTTATCCCGTTATTTTCATGATAACGGGACATACGCTGGTGAAAACTAGTTTTTATTAATCTTTAATCCAGTAAAAGATTTTTTCTGAGCGAAGCCCTAAGCTAGAATAAAATATAAGCATAAAAGTAAGGATAGCCAAATCTAAGATCTACGAAACTGCTCCACTTGCCAAAGTATTATTCATTCATTAGCCACGTCATTTGCGGTTTCAGAACTTGTAACTTGCGCGTCTATTTAGCTAATGTGTTTTATCTGAGGCAGATTTGCTCATCAAATTTTTAGCTTCAAATGGGTCTTAAATGAATATTTTGAAAGGTTGAGTTGTTTATCGGTTTGAGATGCAAAATATTAGGAACATTAAAATACACTTACGCTTGTACACCTCCAAAGGAGTACGCAGAAGGTTTACTTCCACATCTTGCTAGGTATACTTTTAAATCCCATTGTATATGCCACTGCTGAGCATGAGGGCTCAGGTTCTTTTCCTGGGTCGAGAAAATTGTAATATTAAGATTTTTTGTTAAGAAATTTTCAGGTGCAACACGGCTTCTGCTACTATACCCGATTAACAGAATGGTGAGGGACATAAGTTGATAAGCAATTAAGATAATTTCTAATGTTATATAACTGTAATTGTTGTAGGATATATAAGGCAAGCCTACAGATAGAGATATAATAAAGGTTATTTTTGAAAAAAATTTGATTGGGGGATATATGAAACAAGTGAAAAACGGCCATGAATTGCCGTAAATCTTAGAGTTCGTAAAAATGGTATCACGTGACTTTGAGGTCAGAGGTCAAAGCTTGTAGTCATTTCGGGGTATATCGACTTTGTTGAGTCAGATGGCGTAAACCGTGAGTCTCTAGCTTTTACGGTTCTTGAGTTAAAAGATGGTATCACGTGACCATTGAGGTCAGAGGTCAAAGGTCATAGGTCAAAGGTCATAGTAATTTCGGGGGGTATATCGACTATGCTGAGTTGAATGGCGTTGACCACGAGTCTCTAGCTCTTACGGTTCTTGAGTTGAAAGTTGTATAACAGACAGATGGACGGACGGACAAAGCTATTGTATAAGAGTTAATTCGAACCCTTAAAAAAAATTCAAGTCTTCCCTCTTTTGATCTGGATCTGTATTGATGTATGACTAAACTTATAAAACACGGAATACTGAAAGCATTGCTTTTACTAGAGACGACCATAATGATTATTATGTGAACGCGTTTTCTGGTATAGGTTCTCGACGACGTAAAAAGCGAGGGTTTCAGATACAGTCAACGTCTTAAGTGTTCGTTAGAAACTGCCAAGATATCAACACTTATAAAACATAAGTGTTGCTTTTTGTTACGTAATGTTAGAGGATTTTAATTTTTTGATAAAACTATATAGTCTACTTATATTTTACTTTTTCTTATTTTATCCCTTAATATAGTTATAAAACATAAATAAAAAAAATATTTTATATTTAGACGCAATCAATAACATGAAAATGACACTTTATTATCGGGTCATAGAAACCCATTAGGCACGCCGTGTAACTTTTACTTACCAGGCACCCCAAGTGTTAATTATTGTTCTGTATTAATAAGTTGTAATTCTACTAACGATCCTTATACTATTACTGCTTTAAAAGATTAGGAATTATTATTATTGAGTTTGATAAACCGATTCAAATGTTCATCTCGCTAATGTTTATCGACTTATGTAGCTGACTGTACAACGACAACTATGCTTATATATCGACTATGGACAATTCTTAGTTATTATGACTTATCAATATTTTCTCTCTTTCACAGGTAATTAAAAACCCAAAACAAGATTAAAAACATTGTTCAGCTGCGCATTTGTTTCACAACAAGGGGTGAGTATTGTACTATAATTATTACTGTAAATTACTTAAATTATACCACTAAAGATATACCTGAACAAAAATGTTAGTTAACATATTTATTTTATTTTTATTTTTTATACAACTAAGTTGGCAAACAAGCATACGGCCCACCTGATGGTAAGTGGTCACCGTAGCCTATGGACGCCTGCAACACTTGAAAATACCTCCTTTAGCTGTCAAAGTATAGATCTTAGCTCCATTTCAGTTGTAAAGGAGGAGGTGTACAAGGCTCTGCTTGCGAACTAAATGACTGCTTACCATCAGGTGGAGTATAGTAATTTTAACTGGCAATAATAAAAAAAGCTCATATCAGATATATAGTATAGTATTATAGTATCAGATTATCGGTTATACAACGTGTTGAAATGAATGTACAACTGTTAAGATACGTGTGTATAATGAACTCAGATCAAATCGACTTGAACCAATTTATTATAGAGCAAATTTATTTAAAACAATACAGCATGGCTGGTAAAATGAGAAACGTGTTGAAAGAGGGTCTTTAGTAATTGATTCTCTTTTCAAATATGTATATCAAGTAGGATTTTGATATTTGACTTGATTATAATAAAATACATAATTGTTTGACATATGAGGGGAAAAGGCTCGCACCTTTCTATTTTATGCAACTAAGGTGGCAAACAGAAAAACGGCCCACTTGATGGTAAGTGGTCACCGTAGCCTATAGACGCCTGAACACCAGAGGCATCACTTGCGCGTTGCCGACCCTTTAGGAAAGAAAGTGGCAAGGAGGAAAGAGGGTGATTGGGCCTCCGGCACTCTCACTCACCGAACGAAACACATCAGTAGAAATACTGCTATTTCACGTCGATATTCTGTGAGAGGATAGTCCGTCCTCGGTCGAGCCGGCCCATTCATGCTGAAATCAGTGAGGCTCTACTACACAAAAACCTCTCTCTTGCATAGCTGCATTACCAAAGGCTTTTTGTGTTATCGAGTCTTGCACGGTAGATGCACGCACTGGTGTTGACAAATAAAATAAACTAATTACACTTTGGGTATCTTATTGCAATAGTTACATATTAATCGGCCTCGCTGATGTAGTGGTTAGTGTAACCGACTGCTACGCCTGAGGTCGCGGGTTCGATTCCCGCACAAGTCTAACATTTGTGTGCATGAACACGGATGTTTGTCTTGGTCTGGGTGTTTCTATGTATAATATGTATGTATTTACAAAAAAAGAAAGTATATTATGTATGTTTATCTATTGTCTAGAACCTATAGTACAAGCTCTGCTTAGTTTGGGCTAGATGGTGTTGTGTGTATGCGGTAGAATATTATATTATATTATTATTATTATTATATAGATATATTTAGGATAGTTAGGATATTTAGGATTTCCAGCCAACGCGCAAAGTTTAATGCTAGACGGCTTTAGATTTGCGTATTGGCTACAACATGACAACTATCACATTAAGATGATCTTTAATGTAATCTAATGTAAGCTAGTGATACCCTTCTACCTCTAAAATATTTTAATATTCTACTCGTGTCTGTCCATCTCCGGGCACCGGTAGACCGTGACAATGATTGACAGTTTATCCCAGCACGCAAATACTGTATAACCTAGTACTACTGCGAGTGTTCGACTAAAATAGTGCTAGGTTCGAAATTATGCTTTGAAATGTGGTTTGTTTCAGCGATTGTGAAGCAATTGTGAAATTATTTTGTTTCTTTCATTCTAGCTTGGTTAAACGGCTTGATTTACTGTGGTTAGGTTTGTGGTTGTGGTCTAGGGTTTCATGCCGGGGTCAGGCAATTCTTTAAGTTCTTAGATCGGGAATATCTTAGTAGCTGTATGGAGTTTGAGAATGTTGTGGGCCGCGTGTTTCGAAAATCATAGTGTGCAAGATGTGGATGCATGGTATATGTATAATAATTAATAGCAGCCCTGTATTAAACTGTACCACTGCTGGGCACGGGCATCTTCTCAGTGTGAGAAGGGTTAGGTCATAGTCCACCACACTGGACCAGACTTGGCAGACTCCATATATCTTCGAGAAACTTAGTGCGAACTCTCAGACACGCAGGTTTTATTCGCGATGTTTTCTTCACCGTTAAAGCGAGCGATAACTAACTATTAAATACGCACATAACATCGAAAAGTCAGAAATGTGCGCCCTAGAGTTGAACTCGAGGCCTCTGCGTGGCAGTCCAACGGTCTCCCGCTAGGCGTCGCTGTTTCTGCGTGGCAGTACAACGATCTCCCAGTAGGCTATCAATGGAGGTTAGGCAGGCTATAGGTATATGTATGTTTGTATGTATTATAAAAGACAGAGTTCTCCCGGCAGCGCAGCTATAATGAATGCAATTTCAAGATTCGAATTCATGACCGAATCGAAGTTTTAAAATTGTTTAGTCATGACTGTAAAATTTCATGAAACTTTAAATAACAGTTGACCTGTTATTGAAAGTTTCATGATTGAAAAATGTTGCTAACGATACCCTAAGGCTAGGCCAGTGTCTGGATATTAGAGGGTACTAACTTTCCCAATAACGACTGCCATAGATGTTCATGGCAGCCGGGACCGACGGCTTAACGTGCTCTCCGAGGCACGGAGCAGGCGATAATTATTAATCAATATGCACATAATTTCAATTATAGCTTTCTAATGGTAAAATATTTTTTTAATCGGTTAAGTAGTTTTTGAGTTAAACCCTTACAAACAAACAAACCAATCAACAAAAAATCTATTATTTCCTCTTTATAATATTAGTATAGATAAATTCTACTTCGATAAATAATAAAATAGCTATCATAACATATTATAGAAAGTCTTCTTTGTTTGTGACGGACAAATAAACAAACCTATAATAAGTATGTATATCGACGTAATTAAGCGATATTTATGTGACTTTTACTGCCAACCACTTGTCACAAGAGACAGCGAGGTGACTTAGTGAGGTAATAAAATTAATCATGATACTCATTAATGATGGATAAAATTTAATGTAGTGATAGCTCAATGGGGAAACCAACAGACTGCAATACAGAGGGTCTCGGGTTCGAACCCACGTCGCGCACCACTGACTTTCGGCAGTTATATGACTTTTTGAAATTATGAGCGTGTTTCTTCACCCTTAGCCTTTATTATTCCCAAGTCACTTGGGGTCGGCTTTTCTAGTCTAACCCGAATTGACTGGATATCAGTTTTTACACGGAGTGGCTGCCACCTGACCTCCGCAACCCGAAGGCTAACGATACCCTAAGGCGAGACCAGTGTCAGGATATTAGAGGGTACTGACATTCCCAATAACGACTGTCATAAATGTTCATGGCAGCCGGGACCAACGGCTTAACGTACTCTCCGAGGCACGGAGCAGGCGATAATTGTCAATCAATATGCACATAATTTCGAAAAGTCATATAACTTCCGAAAGTCAGAGGTGCGCGACGTGGGTTCGAACCCGAGACCCTCTGCATTGCAGTCTGTTGGTCTCCCCACTGAGCTATCGCTGCTGTCTTAATAAGATTAAGAAATCTCTAAAACACATCCTATATTATTGCTGACTTAATTGCAGATCGGAGGCTGGTAATATCCCTAGAAGGTGGCATTATTTTCGCCACATTTTAGTTATAAAAATGCATAGGCGAAATGTGGGTATTTTACAAATATACCATCTCATATACCTTTCTTTTCGGCTTAGAAAATCTTTTTAGAAGGACGGATTATACTAGATATGTACCTAGACAGACAATAATAAGCTCTCCCCTTCTGCTACGTAGGACCTCGAATTGAACTAGCAGTTTGTAGAGGTAATACGCATCACATTAACTCTTTAGGAATGAAGGCACCTATGAGTTTATGTATGTTCCGTTTCACTCAAATAATTATATGAGTCTGTGTAAAAGACACCGTCTACTACCTCGTAAAGAACGTCGTGATATTGCAGACATTATTTTTTTACTTAAAACTATAAACAATGACATTGATTGTCCTGAGCTCCTATCGAAAATAGGATTTAATGTGCCGAGTAAGGCAGTGCGTTTCTACGTACGTTTCGCGTACTACATGCCTCTTCCAACTACAGGCAAAACATGTATTTGGTGCGAGCATGTAGAAACCTTATACCTTTTTTTTAACAATACTTGACATTAATTATTTGTGCTTAATGATATTTATTTTGATTTTAATTTGAATTTAACTGTCTTTATACGATTTTACAATTTATATTTATTTAATTACCATCATTTGAATAGTATTCTAATTATAATTGTATTTTTCTATGTAACTCATTTGTACTCCTATTCAGGTAGAACATGCTTTTTTTTTTTTTTTTTTTTTTTTACGTGGGGTAATGCATGACGCATACCCCTCCGCGGGGGCGGGCGGAGGGGTTATGTCGGACTCGCCGGGGTAAAATAAGATGTTAAGATGATAAAGTACCTCCCGGAATACCGACTAAACCTACCACGGTGTTCCTCGATAAAACCACTATCGACGGGGCCGCGCGAATCACTTTCGCATGCGGTCGCGACCCCGCCGAGGTTTCGGCCCGCCGTATGAAACGGCAGGCCACTACACGAAAGACCTACCCTAAAGGCACTTCTACCACTCCCTACTGTCCCCCCTAGAGGGGAGACGGACTCAACACAGAGGCGCGCGTGGGAACACGCACGCCGCCTCTCGGACCTGGTGCTGAACGGATGGCGGGCAGGCCCACAAAGCCCGCCACCCCCAGGTCAAACCTCAGGGTGGCTGGAGGTCGTCCCGCGCCCTCCGGCGCCCGGCTCTGCGGTTGGGGAGAGGGTTCAAACGCTCCCTCTCCCGCTCCGCCGCCTCCTTGATGGAAATGACTTCCTCACAAAAGGAGGCGACGGCGTTCCACGACCTCTCACTCCGGACCATAGACTGAACTACGGCCAGGAAGGTAGAACATGCTGGACTTTCATGTATCATTCATGTTTAATGCAAATAAATATTTTCCTTTAATAATATTGTCTTCTATTTACGCGAATATTATTCATTGAAATTAAACTGCTATATACGGATTTTATCGCGTTGTTTATTTGACACTTTATTACAAAATTTTGAAAATTGTTACACTACTACTACTATTAAACTTTACTAATTTTTAAGCTAATTAAATTATTATTAAACTATTTAGATTTAATTTATTTTTACACTTTCCACGACGTTTCGGTTGCTTTTCAGCAGCCATGGTCACGGGGAGACTAAGATGGCAGTTGTCTCAATGTTCCAGTGTCGTTATTTCAAAGTACCCGAACATAATTTAATCCTTGGTGTTTCTATTTACGCAGAATGAGCTCAAAGTATCATGAAGTCTAGCTGTGGTTTGCTTCTTCTTGGGTTTGACTATTTTTATTACTGGATCCCAAGCTGGTGGTACATTCCAACCATCTTCTCTATTAAAATTAGGATGTTGTTTGATTTCAATAGCCTCGCGAAGCATCCTTGGTAGGAATCGGTGTTCTTTAGCGAGAATCTGTGGTTTGTCAAATCTCAGGTAGTGGTTGGTCCCCTGTTGCACATATTCACACACAGCAGACTTCAACCTTTTCCTTTAATTTTTATTTTCATGTTTTGTAAATAAACCACAATAAAATCCAGTATAAGTACTCTAAAAAAAAAACATTTATTTTCTTGCTACATATACATTTTGGCTTAGAGCACATAGCTAATAACGCTAATACAAACTTACACTTCTGAAAGCGATCTGTCTATCTCCTATAAAGCGACAATTCAATTCAGGGCACGTCCAGGCGAGTTGATCTCGTTCTATTATAGGGCCCACTGGGAAATCGGTCGCAGGTACATAAACAACTCAATAGCGTATTGTTTGCTCCGAGCTTCCGAGTCTCAGTGCGGTCAGTTTTATCCAGTGTAGTAATACGATGGACGATATAAGGAATTACGTACTTAGGTGCAATGCATACGTTATGTTCGAAATAGATTTAAAAATGGAACATCGCTTCCATATTTGATTTGCTTGGTGCTGGCTGTCATGACTTTGTAGCATTTTTATTCGATTTTAGGTCTGATATCAATCAGTTTAAACTTGGAATTACTTCTATAGTTAAAATTTAAACTACCCAAATCCATTTTGTCTGCACGGATGGCATAGTGGTTTAAATAATAGTAATGATATAAGGTATTAAGTACTTAGTTGCAATGCATACGTTATGTTCGAAATATATTTGAAAATGGAACATCGCTTCTAAATTTGAATTGCTTGGTGTCATGACTTTGTAGCTTTTAGAACTTTGTCCGTCCATATATAAAAAAAATATATACATATGTGTAAAATAAATATTATCCATTGTCTAGTACCCATAGTACAAGCTCTGCTTAGTTTGGGCTAGATGGTGTTGTGTGTATGTGGTAGAATATTATTATTATTATTATTATTATTATATTATTATCTATTATACAACTTTCAACTCAAGAACCGTAAGAGCTAGAGACTCGCGGTCAACGCCATTCGATTCAGCATAGTCGATATACCCCCGAAATGACTATGACCTTTAACCTCTGACTTCAAAGTTAAGTGTTATCACGTGACCTTTGCATATCACTTGAACCATTTTTTCGACCTCTAAGATTTACGGCAATTCATTGCTGTTTCTCACTTGTTTAGGTCTGATATCAATCAGTTTAAACTTGGAATTACTTCTATAGTTGAAATTTAAACTACCCAAATCCATTTAGTCTGTACGGATGGCGTAGTGGTTTAAGTAATGGCGACAATATAAGGAATTTATGTACTTAGGTGCAATGCATACGTCATGTTCGAAATAGATTTGAAAATGGAACATCGCTTCCATATTAAAATGGCTGTCATGATTGCAGCCTTGTAGCTTTTCTATGCAGTTTTAGGTCTGTAATATAAATTGATACTTGCTTTTGCCCGTCGCTTCACTCGCGTAAAAGTAGGTTAGGTTATGTTAGTAACAGTGATTTATTTTTTAATATAATATAGCCCTTGTTAATTGGTGATAATATAGCTTTCTTAAGGTGAAATAATTTTTAAAATCGGTAGGGTATATTTTGAGTTAAATCCTCTTTTTAATATTTTATAGATTACAGAGCTAGACTACAAATTATAGATGTAATTCTAAATTTAAAATTATAGATGTAATTCTAAATTTAAAATTATTGCAATAACTTAGAATTATAATTATACTTGAAGTTTCAACTACCCAAATCTATAAAGAAATAAGCTATGACAAAACAGTTCAGAGCCGTTTTGACTACACGCATGGCGTAGTGGTTTAAGTGGTCGCTTCGCCGTTACCACTGCACCGAGTATAGTGGATTCGAACCTCACACGGGACAAAAACGTATGTGATCCAAAAACAGTTGTTCCTAGTCTGGGTATGTATCTTATGTGGGGGCCAGTCAGTGCAGACCAGCGACACTTCGACCCAGTGGGATCTTTTGTGTCGACATTCTCCCAATAACGACTGCCATAGATTTTCATGGCAGCCGGGACCGACGGCTTAACGTGCTCTCCGAGGCACGGAGCAGGCGATAATTGTCAATCAAGCGATAATTATGTGCATAATTTCGAAAAGTCGTATAACTTCCGAAAGTCAGAGGTGCGCGACGTGGGTCCAAACCAGAGACCCTCTGCACTGAGCGACAGCTCAGTGGGGAGACCAACAGACTGCAATCAGTCTGTTGGTCTCCCCACTAAGCTATCGCTGCTCTTCGTCTGGGTATACTTTGTGTCTGTTGTATGAATGTTTATAAAGAATCTTTACCAGGGTCACAAATAAATAAAAAGCCTTTTATTTCACGTTATATATGTAATTAATTTCTATAAATTAAGGATTGAAAAACCAAAACAATAATCATTTATCTCTAATTGTAATTAAGAAAATATTATGAACAAATTTAAACATTTAGAAATATAATACAAATAAGATATTCGAACAATACCAGCCAGAAATAGTTTCTGGAAATAATTTGATTGATTGATTATTAGTAATTAATTAAAAATATATATTTGTGAATTCCTCTAAATTGAGGGTGAAGGCCTCCTTCAGGGATATCCAACAGTCTCTGTGTAAAGCTTTTTCCATCCAAGAGATTCCAGTGATTTCTTTTATGTCAGCTGCCCACCTCGTTCGAGGCCTACCTCTCGTTCTGATGCCTGTGGGCCCTGACAATGACGTCAGCCGAATAGCCGAGCTATGATAGAAGGAAAATGTGGCCAGGGTCGTATTAAGTAAAAAATCCGTAATCTATGCATGCCTCTTAGGGAAACAAGCGTGAGTATATATATATTTGGATCTATGAATATTCTATTCATCTGTGTGGATAGGGATATGTTTCAAAACGTTGTGGAATATATTAATATTCATTTGCATATCGATATTTCCTACTCATACATAACATTTCCATAACGACGTGGATATATACAAACAAAAACAATAACAGATGAGCCTCGCTGATTTCAGCATGAATGGGCCGGCTCGACCGGGGAAGAGCTACCCTCTTACAGAATATCAACGTGAAATAGCAGTATTCCTACTGTTGTGTTTCGTACGGTGAGTGAGAGTGCCGGAGGCCCAATCAGCCTCTTTCCCCCTCTACGCTCCCTTCTCCTTCCCACTGCCTTTTTCTCTCCTTCCTTTCCTAAAGTAGCCTATGGACGCCTGGTGTTGCAGGCATTCATAGGCTACGGTGAGCACTTACCATCAGGTGGACCGTATGCCTGTTTCCCACATTAGTTGTATAAAAAGAAACTTCTATAAAAATATACTGGGTGTCCGGTAATTAATGGATAACCGGTCAGATAAAAATATGAAAAAAAAATCTAATTACCGTATTTATTTTTCTTGTACACTACGACCATACGATATAATGAATGAATTCCATCGGTTGCTTGTTATTTTATTATTAAACACTAATTATGCTAATAGATTGATAGTCAAAAGTATTTCATTTTCTTCCTGAACGGTCCTTAGTTCTACTATAAGACTTTTCAAGGTTATCCATTAATTTCTGGACACCTTGTATACATAGTCTCACGTTTTTATCACAGAATGGGTAAGCAGAGGAATTACATTAATATTTCATCAGCTTTTGTGTTTGATGTCACGTATTAGGATGCAAGCTTATTGGCATCTATCTGGCAAATTGCCTGGCTTTGTGATGCTACTTAGAAATTCTTGACAGTCATTCAATTAATGAAAAATATGTCGAATCAAAAATCAAGCATAAGAGCAGCGAAATCCTAGTGGAAAACTGTTGAACTGCCACTCAGAGGTCTTGAATCCCAAGACGATCTCAATCTCTGACTTTTCGAAGTTATGTGCGTATTAAATAATTAATTATCGCTCGCTTTAACGGTGAATGGGGGAAATGAGGAAGCCTGCATGTGTAAGAGTTACCCATAATGTTCTCAGAGATATTTGATGTCTGCCAACCCGCACTGGCCCAGCGTGGTGCACTATGGCCTAACTCTTGTAACCTTTAGGGTTTACTTTATGAGGAATGTAGATATAATTAGGAAGTACAATGAGAGAAGGTATAACAAATACACTTTTAATGAATTAAGATACAATTAAAAGAGACAATCTTTACTTATAGAACTATAGTCAGGGCGTGGTTCGCTAAAGACTTGCTTCGTGGTCCTTGTATAATCAGGACACTTAGCTGGGAGTGTGAAGCCGGGCCGCAAGGAGCCTCGACTGACGCCGTCCATTCCTTATATAGTCTCGCACCACCGGTCGCGAGAGGTGGCTAGTGACGTGCGCCCGCGTTCGCCGGGCGTCTAGGCGATTATCGTCACACTCTTCACTCACTGGGAAGAGACCCGTGCTCAGCAGGGGGCAGTTAAATACAGGGATAGGGGATACTATTATATCGAATGATTCAATTCACAAAAGCATCTAATAAACAGTTTATTTTTATCAATAATCCCATATCAATAAGGCAGAGCAAGTGGAACTACGTAGTATGCCTACTGCTATGAATCATGTCAGGACCTCTTAAGGCCGTGGCCTCTCTGATCATGGCTCTTAGGGCAGCAAAAAATTACCTATAATACTTTGCCCGACCTAGGTTTCAAACCTTAAATTTCACGATCATGGCTGCTATAACATCGCGTGTTCTGCGATACATCCGTGACGTATAATAAAAATATAATAGAGCTGTCAAACAATATTGTCATGCAAAAGTAATAGATAATGTGCCGGCTGTCCAAAATTGACACAGTTCATTGAACTCTAGCATTAACTGTGTCTGCACACGAATAAAATGTATTATCGAAATGTCATGAATACGAAATTTCAATCTTTCTATCAATGAACTTATTGTAAAGTTCGTTGACATGAAATTTGCGACTTTTCGACGGCTAGACAGTGAGTAGATAAAATAAATGTATTATTACAACTTTTATTGTCTGCTATGGTGGCGCAGTGGTACTGAATGATGTGTGACTGTTGTGCATGAGGTCTCGAGTTCGATACCCGGTTAAGGCAAAGTGTTTTTGGGTTTTTCTGTTATGAAATACTCAGTAGTAGCACTGAAAATAAATTTTACTATAATAGTATTCTGTAACATATTACTTCATACTTTTTACTTGTATGTCTTTCACAATATAAATAAATAAACTACTTTTAGAACTATTTTAGTCATTAAAGGTAATCTCTAATAATAAATCCATAATATCCATATCCTAATGAATTTTTCTATATTTTCTCACCGTTTAAACCTTCCCTGGGCTACGACAAACATTTCAAAATCAAAATCAAGTAAATCGGCCCAGCCGTTCTCGAGTTTTAGCGAGACAAACGAACAGCAATTGATTTATATATATATAGATTATAACTTTTATATTACTACCGTACGTTATTTAAAACCACCTGAGCTAACATTTATTTCGAAGGCTGTATTTATAGCAAAGCTTATTTTTATTTTGTTTACCTACCCCAACTGCCATTTTTCATCTTTAAGCACTACACGAGAGGTTTCAGTCAGCAACATAAACCGATAAACTTTATATAATATTGTCTTCTGTTTACGCGAATGTTAATCATTGAAATTAAACTACTATATACGGATTTTATCTCGTTATTTATTTTACACTTTATTACAAAAATTTTTAAACTGTCACACTACTACTAACTACTATTGAACTTTACTAATTTTTAAGCTAATTAATTTATTAAAACTATTTATATTTAAGTTTACACTTTCCCCGACGTTTCGGTTGCTTTTCAGCAGCCATGGTCACGGGGAGACTAAGATGGTAGTTGTCTCAATGTTCCAGTGTCGTTATTTCAAAGTACCCGAACATAATTTAATCATTGGTGTTTCTATTTACGCAGAATGAGCTCAGAGTATCATGAAGTGTAAAATAAATAACGCGATAAAATCCATAAATAGTAGTTTAATTTCAACGATAAACTTTACTTAGATTTTAAATTGAATTTGAAGCTACCGAACTGTGAAAATCGCATTAACATCATTCTATTCAGTGGTTCTATTCTATATGGATTCTAAATAAAGAGAGACCCTGACAGCTGATTAAAATTCTAGAAACCATTTTGAGCTCAGACCCCACTTATTGGTTGATCGCAATTAGTTTTCAAAGGAACCTCTAATGTGCAAACACAGGCTTGTTACAGTTATTTAGTTGTACTAGCTGTGCTTCACGGTTTTACTCGCGTTAAAACATGTTAAAGCTTTTGTTACTCTTTCATACAGTGTGATTTTAATAATCATCGTGTACAAATTCTGCTAATGTATATTTTTATTGGAATGAAATGTTCTGTATTAGGTTTATATAGGTTACTGTTTATTCTTGCGCCACTGGTATTTTTTACGATTCTGCTTATATAGATATGTAACTTTGTGCTCCCTTAATAAATTAATTTCACATTAATCATGTTCTCCTTATTATTACCAGCAATTTCGTACTTCTAACACTTGGTAAAAGCACATTTAGGTTCGTCCAAATCTTCCAATTCTTCTGGCCATATACCATTTCACTTTTTATAAAAATCTCTTATCCTGCTAATGTATTCTCACAAAAATGTTGTTTTTTAGATACATGTAGGTTACACCATATTAATCTTCAATCTGATTACTACCCTCCTTCCTTGCTTTATTTTGCTTCCATAGTAGTTGTCACACTTTTAGACCCTCACACGTGGAAAACACTTTCAGTTTTATACGATTTTTTTTAGTTTCCCTTGCGACTTTGACAATTGACCGTATAAAATAGTAAATGTTAAACAGACTCTAAGGACCATTTAAAAAAAATATCCGTTCTATTTTAATGTTCTTAAATGTGATACCCTTTACTATAGCATTTAATTTTTATTTACATAAATAGCTACCTACTCGACCGATCATGATAAAATTTAGCATACGCGTTGTTACGGGTACAGAAAAGGATATAGGGTACCTTGTATCTAAGAAACGTACTAATTCCGAGCGAACAAAGCTGCGGGCAAAATCTAGTTTATAACTCACTAATAAGTGAGGATCGATAATAATAATAATAAAGTTTATTTTCTCACCACAATATACACATATTAAATAAACAGTATTACAAATATTACATAATTCGGTTTACAACATATATTGTGGGAGACTGGTGCCTAAGTGAGGCTCGAGGCCTGTGTTTCAGGACACCAGGTCCCCACCCCTTGGTATAGTACAAATTATATAATAGTACAACAGAGGACAATAACAATAACATGAAACAAATGAAAATAATAATAATAAATCATAATAACAATAAAAAAAAGAAAAATGGTATTAAAGAAAAGTCACTAAATTTGATTAAAATACAATGTAAAATGTATGATGCACGATCTGTATTGATTGAACTACGAGAAACCAATATAAAGTCTGCCTAGTTTATTACGGTCCGTGTGTGAGACGTCTGCTTGCGAGCGCGACGATTCCTTAAGAAGCTTTGGAAACTAATTACAACCAGTGCGGGGTAACACAAGATTATTAAGCTACTATCTTCTGCAGCTTGAAGTTACCTTCATAATTAAGTAGCTTTAGGTCACAGAATACTGAGACCAAATGTATCGCCAAAATATTATTCTCTTCATTTTGCGTTAAACGAAGCGTGAGGCGCGTGTCATTTTGAGCAACGTTTGCAGGTGGAAAGAATGAGTCCTGCTACGGTGTCGACTGTTGAATGGTACTATTATACGGGATACGTCAAACCGGCAACAAAAAAATAATTACCAAAGGAAAAGTTTTATTAAAAAGTTTAATAATCACTTACATACTTAAGCTTATTTACTTTGAATTACAATATAATTAGAAAATAAAGAATTATCCATGGCGAGGTTGTATATTTTCCGGTATAAAAATATATTAAGATCGATCCAAACCAAGTATAGAAATGGTTCTGGGTGGGATTCAGCCCCGAGGGCGACTAAGGCTTTTATACTAGTCCTGTCACCATGGGCTGTAGTACAAAATGCTGACTCAGCAACATGGGACGTTTGTCAGCTCTTTACTATGCATTTGCAGGGTATAACAATTACATAGTGTTCTGAGTGCAAAAACTAAGTTTCTCTCTGTTCATCTTGCTATTCAAAAGCATGTTCTATAAATTGCCTGCTATATACCTGATCATTTTAGTTATTGGACCTTTTCAAAGTCTTTTACAGCGAACGATATGTTGATGTCTGCTCACCTTTTCGGGAATAGATCGGCATAAGATTTATGTGACCGGAGTAGGTCAGTCTAAGTTCCCAACATGTCAAATACGTATAATATATAAAATAAAATCACCTCAACTGTCGTACTGTTGTTACTAAAATTAAATAACAACTTAACTCTCATTAGAGTTTAGAACTGGTCGACAAGTTTTGGACCCAACAGTGGCCCTTTACTATGAACGTGTGTTAGGAGTCAGTAATTAATTTTACCATCATGTATACTGTGTAAGAAACTTCCATGTGACGTTAAAGTTAAGTTTACTTAATCAGATTATTTATTAATTGTGGACACAATTAATATCACAGGTAACATAACAATACAGCAATGGATGTAGTAACTTGACAGCCAATTACAAGCCTTCGCTTCTAGTTGTCAAAGTAAAAATATAACGGTGTTTGAAAAATATGTTTATATTACGTTATGTAATCACTTTATATACTATTTGAAGTTACTACAATATTTATCTTACTTAATAGATCATAATAAAATAATAATAATAAAATAGTTTATTACAGTAAACAGATTTACAAATTTCTCTTAAGCTAGGTACACAAAAATAAAACCATCAATAATTTATATATCAATAAGAGGTCATTGTTGACGACCGTACTAGTATGAACTGTATCACAGTCGCCAGCGTCGTCCATCCAGAACGATTCATACACAACATGTATTGCTCGGTTTGCATCAGTTACTTTTTAGTTATTAAAGGTATCTTTAAACATATGTATAATATAAACTTTAATAAATAAAGATTAATTTAAAAATCAAGACCTACTCTACCAATGAGTGAACGTGCGTGTGTGCGTGTGTGTGTGTGTGTGTGTTTGTGCGTGTGTGTTTGTGTGTGTGGAGTGCAAATGTGTATGTGGTTGTGTGTAGTTGTCAGCACGCTATACGAGTAATTTTTCACTTTCAGCATTACTATTCATAGTTAAGCTGAAAGCAGCGATAGCTCAGTGGGGAGACCAACGGACTGCAATGCAGAGGGTCTCGGGTTCGAACCCACGTCGCGCACCTCTGACTTTCGGAAGTTATATGACTTTTCGAAATTATGTGCGTATTGATTGACAATTATCGCCTGCTCCGTGCCTCGGAGAGCACGTTAAGCTGTCGGTCCCGGCTGCCATGAACATCTATGACAGTCGTTATTGGGAGAGTGTCGACACAAAAGATCCTACTGGGTCGAAGTGTCGCCGGTCTGCACTGACTGGTCCCCACTAAAGATACATACATACATACTATTCATAAAACAATAGAATTTTCTAGAGTACTGACTGTTAATTATCCTTAAAGAAATCAAGGCTTAAGCATAATTTTGCCTGGATAGGATTGGACTTCAAAGTGAAACTTCTTGCAAATTTATTAAAATTACGATTTACCCGCACAATTTCTGTCTAGATATAGGGTAAAAGAAATAATAATATTGTCTTTTGTTTACGCGAATGTTATTAATTGAAATTAAACTATTATATACGAATTTTATCGCGTTGTTTATTTGACACATTATTACATAATTTTGAAAACTGTTACAATACTTGTACTATTTCACTTTACTAATTTTGAGCTAATTAAATTATTATTAAAACGATTAAAACTATTTAGATTTATTTTAATTTTACACTTTCCCCGACGTTTTGGTTGCTTTTCAACAGCCATGGTCACGGGGAGACTAAGATGGTAGTTGTCTCAATGTTCCAGTGTAGTTATTTCAAAGTACCCGAACATAATTCAATCATTGGTGTTTCTATTTACGCAGAATGAGCTCAAAGTATCATGAAGTTTAGCTCTGGTTTGCTTCTTCTTGTTTTTAACTATTTTTATTACTGGATCCGAAGCTGGTGGTACATTCCAACCATCTTCTGTATTTAAATTAGGATGTTTTTTGATTTCAATAGCCTCGCGAAGCATCCTTGGTAGGAATCAGTGTTCTTTAGCGAGAATCTGTGGTTTGTCAAATCTCAGGTAGTGGTTAGTTCCCTGTTGCACATGTTGACACACAGCAGACTTCAACGAGCGTTGGTGTTTTACATCAGCTATGTGTTCTTTTATCGTTTTAATAATAATTTAATTAGCTCAAAATTATTAAAGTGAAATAGTACTAGTAATGTAACAGTTTTCAAAATTATGTAATAAACTGTCAAATAAATAACGCGATAAAATCCGTACATAGTACTTTAATTTCAATAATGTTTAAATCCCCAAAAATATATAATAATAAATATAAACATAGTCTAATGCTTTTGGCCCCGAAGAGATTAGTAGAGTTTATATTACACCCTCATTATATTGTTTTGGGTTTACGCAAATATTAGGTATACCATACATTAACATTTATTTAAAATTTTATCGCGGTTTAATTACAAAACACAAATTAAACCCCTTTTTATAAACTAATAAGTAACCACAATTTTTCTTTAGGCCCTACGTCACACACTGGGCACAGTTCCAGACTCTGTGCTGTTACTAAGATTTCATTTACAAAACAATAAAAAACGTCAAACATATACCTGAGGTAAAAATTGTCCAACGATTAAAAAAAGGCCCTACCTGGCGAAATCTTTTCGTTTCATAAAGATAACGCCCGCATTAGAAATAATTCCTGTGTCACGAGGAACGATGGCGTAGTGTATAGTGTAACCGACTGCCACGCCTGAGGTCGCGGGTTCGATTCCCGCACAAGTCAAACATTTGTGTGCATGAACACGGATGTTTGTCTTGGTCTGGGTGTTTCTATATATAATATGTATGTATATTTATCCATTGTCTAGTACCCATAGTACAAGCTCTGCTTAGTTTGGGTTAGATGGTGTTGTATGTATGTGCTAGAATATTAAACTTTCTACCTTTACTTGAGGCCCTAACATACAAGCTTACATTCGAACACACAAATGCGGTAGGAAGGTAGTGGTAAAAAGAGCTTTAGTGAATTTCCGTCGGCTGTGCTCTAATTAAATGGCAAAAATTGACTCGACTCGGCTTGACCCAGTTGTGGCACAATTGAGTAGACGAGAAATGGTCGGGCCAACTCGCCAGCGTGTGAAGGTGCAGTTCACAAGGTTTAGCGATTGTTTATTTTCTTTTTCTTTATTATTATATTTATAGTAATAATAAAAAATGTATATTAAGGTCACTATTTACTGAGCAGCGATAGCTCAATGGGGAGACCAACAGACTGCAATGCAGAGGGTCTCGGATTAGAACCCACGTCGCGCACCTCTGACTTTCGGAAGTTATATGACTTTTCGAAATTATGTGCGTATTGATTGACAATTATCGCCTGTTCCGTGCCTCGGAGAGCACGTTAAGCCGTCGGTCCCGGCTGCCATGAACATCTATGGCAGTCGTTATTGCGAGAATGTCGACACAAAATATCCCACTGGGTCGAAGTGTCGCCGGTCTGCACTGACTGGCCCCCACATAAGATACATACATACTTAGATAATATTATTTGATCGAATAAGGAGTTGCTTAACGAAAATCCACTCTAGAAAAATAATTAAGAAGAGAACCACCATGCATACTCGGATTGCCTTTGTAATAGAAAAAGTTTAACAATACCGAACTCTTCTGACAGTGGACGTCCGCTGAATGGCATCAGGGAAAACTTTGTTTTGCAGTATTCTACTTCCAACACAAAATATGTGTTGGAAGTGTGGGTGAAGTTGCTTCGCCTCAACGCAAAGTTCTTGACTTTTTTATAAGAAAATTGTGAGTGGCTATGTGTGGGTTCGGTGGAGCTCCATCTAATATTTCGGGGATATAAAGACAATAACAGACTACCTCCGTGGCCCCGCGGTAGTGATGGTGACTGTTTTTCATGAGCTCTAGGGTCTAATCCCAGTCTCGGGCCAAACATATTGGCTTGCCTGTCGAGGAACGTTACCTGGTAGATGATAACAACTCACTGCCCTGTACCTAAAATTATAGTTGACAAAATATGGATTAATTACACTACCGCCTACCCTTTCGAGAATGTACGCCCTTGCACTATCTATATATATAAAATTCTTCCGTTACTGAGTGACTGACAGACAACGCACAGCCGAAACTACTGAACGCAAGAAGCTGAAATTTGGCATGTATGTTCCTTGGAGAGTGTAGGGGAGAACTAAGAGAGGATTTTTGGAAATTCTACCCTGAAGGGGGTGAAAGGGGTGAAACTCGATATTCACACGGGAACGGGACTTACGCGGGTGAAACCGCGGGAAAACTACTAGTTTATATATAAAGAACCTATACCGTCCACTACAGTCACAATCGGCTATAACTTGTACCATTCACTAAAGCGAAACCTACAGTTGTAGGCAATATGTAAAGTGTAGTAATTAGCCAGATTTTAATACCTTTTTACAACTGCTAAAGTGCCTGAAACATACTCTGAAAATACAACGCCAGCTTTAACATATATGGTTAATTTATTAAATATTATTCTTGTACAAGAAATTTTAACATAACTTTTCGTATTATTTGCCAGTGTAGTCATTATTGTTGATTTAAATTTTAAAGCTTTTTATGTGTTTTTGCCCGCGACTCCGTTCGTAAGGACTTTAGTTGTTAAGCGATTTTTATCTTATACAATTTTTATCTAGACAGATAAAAAGTTTGTGTGCCAAGATCATCAAATCCGTTTACGCATGATTTAGTAACAACTGTTTCAACATCTTCATATACTTGCAAATTTATAATATTAGTAGAATTATCTTATCTTAAATAGATATGCTTTTTACAGAAACACCAGTGATTTGAGCAGCGATAGCTCAGTGGGGAGACCAACAGACTGCAATGCAGAAGGTCTCGGGTTCCAATCCACGTCGCGCACCTTTGACTTTCAGAAGTTATATGACTTTTAGAAATTATGTGCTTACGACTTACGACGATGCTCCAAGCTTTGGAGTCGTGTGTTGACCAGTTGGTCATCGCCGATAAGTCTCCTGGCCTTCCGCTCAATTGACTCCAAAGCGTCCAGCTGATATTTTGCAGAGCCATTCCAGAGGTATTATATGTTGCTTCAGAGATAAGTAATATTGAAACAATGACTTTGATTAGTATTTCATTCCACTGCTGCCCTGTGTTATTAGGTTCAATTCCCAGATCCGTCAAAGTGACTCCGTTTTGTCGGAAATACATTTTTAGTAGTATGTATGTATCTTATGTGGGGGCCAGTCAGTGCAGACCGGCGAAACTTCGACCCAGTGGGATCTTTTGTGCCGACACTCTCCCAATAACGACTGCCATAGATGTTCATGGCAGCCGGGAGCGACGCCTTAACGTGCTCTCTGAGGCACGGAGCAGGCGATAATTGTCAATCAATACGCACATAATTTCGAAAAGTCATATAACTTCCGAAAGTCAGAGGTGCGCGACGTGGGTTCGAACCCGAGACCCTCTGCATTGCAGTCTGTTGGTCTCCCCACTGAGCTATCGCTGCTCTTTAGTATCTTTTTTAGTAGTAACTCGCAGTTTGAAACAATGAATGGTAAGCGACAACGGGGTCACACCCTATTAAGTAGGCCTTTAAATCTTAGTTAAATGTAGGTGTAGTACGGCACAGTAGGTGTAGGATGCTATATTATGTATGTATATAACAAACATACATAGTTCATAGAAGGTTGACTATATACATATATATTTGTCAACGTGTACGATAAGTTAGCGGCATAGCCGACTTCAGTAGGGTTCTCTGGTAGCGGGAGCATGGCGTAAAATTTGAAATCGGTACTATACACTTGTGATTGTAAGAATACAATCACTTTATTTTACAGTAATTACAGACGTAGGTACACTAAATAGTTACAGAGTAGGAATATTACCATTCATTACGATTAGAGCACAGAGAACCCGCGATCCCGTTTGGATGGTCCGATCTTCTTCGTAGCTTCTGAACGAATGCCCTTAGACGTTCGTCTCACTTCTAAATATAACCATCGCCCCACCAAACGAATCCGCTCACGTGAGTCGTCGACGTCACGGCGTTCTCCGCTCTCGCTCGCACAATGAAGTCAATTGAGTGATTTATTATCGCTCAGTTATCGTAGTCCTCGACATATATGTATATTAAGTCTATATAATGAAGTATAATATTCGCGTAAACGTAAGCCAATATTTTAGTATATACTCTCACGCATTATTCATCGTCTCCGGTAATTATTTTCAAAGGGAAACTTTTATCTCAGTTAAATAAATATTTAAATTGTTGGATATACTCGAGCGAGTAGGAATTCCAAGTTCTTGATACACTGCATTCAAACTAGTTCGCATTAAGAAACTTCGTAGAAGTTCGTAGCAGTTCGTAGCAATTCGTAGAGGGCAGGCGCTCGTAGATGTCTGCAGTGTTGCGGCGGCCGTAACACAAGCGTAGCTATGTTTGTGTTTTAAGCTTGCATTCCACTAGTGATGCGAGGATACGTAGCGAGGGATGTATTCGTGGAAGAGCCGGTCGTTGTTAATTATTTGATATCGTGGCGTTTTGGTCGAAAAGTTCAACGCTTTTATGTGTAAAAGCGTAAGAGTTATAGGAATTTTTACAGTGATTGTCAAAGTAAGTAATATTTCGAAAAACTCTAATTATCTTTTTCTCTTCTTCCATTCCATTTTTAATCCCTTTAGTTAGCAATGCGTGAGTTATACTCCTATTATTGTAATGGTCATAGGTTACGGTTACAGCTACATACGCATGGTTGCCACTTTTCTTAAATGAAAAGGTTACAATGAAGGGAAGTCTTTTACGTACTGGATGGGCTCTTACCCGCACATCTTATCTGTTTCGCTAGCTTTAGTTTAACTTTACTTAAAATGGACATACAATTTTCAAAGCTTCCCATCGCTTATCGCTTATCCTTGATGGATAGGCAACCTTATTTAGTTTCTATTAACAATTACTATCAATCGTTCAAGTATTTTTATATTTTGAGAAATTTTTATTTGTGGAGAGAATTTATGAATCTCTATATATTTTTCTATTTTCAAACTACTAGTATTAAAATAATTTAGCTAATGTTATAATTGTATGTCAGAATTTAATTTTTTTGCTATTTATTTTTACGACAGTAAAATACTTTCAAACTGTATTTTAATGAGATAATGTTTTATAAAAGGCAACACTGGAAATTAAGCAATCTTAAAGGTTGACACCTAAACTTTTAGGTTATTTAACATTCGAGAAACTTTCTTTTGTGGTTCCGTACCTTTTTCTTTTAGTGGAGTTCGTAATTGATCTACTTGAGCTTCTGACTTAGTTTATTAATATATCTGTCATGATTTATGATTATACAGATATACTTACACTATAATTAATATGCACTATAAAAATATTTCTAAGCGATGAGATAGATTAGTCTCTGTTAAAATTAGTGACTGTGTCTGAAATATTGTCTGAAGGTCATTATTCGTATTCAATATAATAATATATGAAATCGAAAATGTATTTAACGTCTTATAGACAGGTTATATTAAGCAGCGATAGCTCAGTGGGGCAACCAACAGATTGCAATGCCGAGAGTCTCGGGTTCGAACCCCCGTCGCGCACCTCTGACTTTCGGAAGTTATATGACTTTTCGAAATTATGTGCGTATTGATTGACAATTTTCGCCTGCTCCGTGCCTCGGAGAGCACGTTAAGCCGTCGATCTCGGCTGCCATGAACATCTATGGCAGTCGTTATTGGGCAAGTCAGTACCCTCTAATATCCTGACACTGGTCTAGCCTTATGGTATCGTTAGCCTTCGGGTTGTGGAGGTCAGGTGGCAGCCGCTCCGTGTAAAAACTGATATCCAGTCAAATCCGGTTAGACTAGAAAAGCCGACCCCAAGTAACTTGGGAATAATAAAGGCTAGGGAGAAGAAGACAGGTTATATTAACTTCTACACACACATTGGCTCCTTATTTTGAACGCGTATATTTATATGTAAATACATATTCCAAGAGTGCCACCTCTCTAAATTACACGATGTAGAGTCAAAATCGGAGCCAGCACTGAATTAAACACAACATGACATAATCACTGTTGATAGTTGTATTGGCACAAGGAAGTATTAGGATCTTGCCATCTAGTTAATCCGTGACAAAGTCTCAATTTATAAGGGATAAGCGTCAGGTTCGCCAATATTTAATTAAGTAATCATTTGTGTTGAAGATTTGTAATTTGACTAAACAGGATTATTTACTTCCAATTTCTGTTTGTGGGAGCTTATAGCTATGACTTATAGTAATTGTACACGAGACTACTTGCTGCGGGTTGCTCACGCAAGTTGCTTGCATGGGTTACATACGCGAGTTGATCATCCTGGCTACTTGCGTGGACTACTTGCGTCGATCGCATCCAAGAAGCATATAATTCGCGCTACTTGCGTGGATAACTTGCGTCGGTCACGTACACGATGCATAAAATTCGCGGTAGTTGCATAGATGGCTTTTATCGGGCGTTCTCATGATGGAAACAACTCGCGCGAGTACCTTAACTTGCGTATCTTATATTGTATACACGAACCAAAGAACTCATATTCGCATTTATAATATTAGTTAGGATTAATATTCTACCACAATATAATATAATAATATTCTATCACATACACACAACACCATCTAGCCCAAACTAAGCAAAGCTTGTACTATGGGTAAAAGCAGCGATAGCTCAGTGGGGAGACCAACAGACTGCAATGCAGAGGGTCTCGGATTCGAACCCACGTCGCGCACCTCTGACTTTCGGAAGTTATATGACTTATCGAAATTATGTGCGTATTGATTGACAATTATCGCCTGCTCCGTGCCTCGGAGAGCACGTTAAGCCGTCGGTCCCGGCTGCCATGAACATCTATGGCAGTCGTTATTGGGAGAGTGTCGATACAAAAGAGCCCACTGGGTCGAAGTGTCGCCGGTCTGCACTGACTGGCCCTCACATAAGATACATACATGGGTACTAGACAATGGATAAACATACTTATATACTTTTTTTTTGTAAACATACACATATTATACATAGAAACACTCAGATCAAGACAAACATCCATGTTCATGCACACAAATGTTCGACTTGTACGGGAATCGAACCCGCGACCTCAGTCATGGCAGTCGGTTACACTAACCACTACGCCATCGAGGCCGACTTGTATGTATATGTTTTATTAAAACCTATACAAAGTTACACATATGTGTCTGCATGGGTGGCATAGTGTTGGGATTGCCTCGGTTCTGCTACTACTTCGGGTATTGAGAGTTCGAATCACACACGAGACAAACATTTGTGTGATCTGGGTGTTCTTTGTATTTTTTTCGTTGTTTGCGTGTTTGTAAAGTCCTCAACGGCACAGGAATGATTTCTATCACCGCAACTCCGGTGTTAGAAATCATACCTGTGCCGTTGTCTTTAAAAATTACATTATTAC
The DNA here is from genome assembly GCA_930367265.1 of Catocala fraxini. Classification (NCBI taxonomy): domain Eukaryota; kingdom Metazoa; phylum Arthropoda; class Insecta; order Lepidoptera; family Erebidae; genus Catocala; species Catocala fraxini. Next base: position 19,972,707 of record OV884045.1, read on the forward strand.
TGGTAAACGCAAGCTCTTTGACTTATCATTCTTAAACAATATATTAAATAATAACGTTGACTGTCCTGAATTATTGTCTAAGATCCATATCTCAGCTCCTAGTAGGTTGCCGCGCTCAAATGTCTTCAAACTGTTCAATATACCTAGATATAAGACCAACCTAGGGCTTAACTCGCCAATAACTAGATTGACGAAGTTATATAACGAACTCGCTCGTCTGCTTAAGTTAGACATCTTTTGTGATCCTGTGCCTAAATTTAAAAAAGTAATATTATAGTATCTCGAAAATACAAGTTAATTAACTTGTATTTTTACGCTGTTAACCATTTTTAAACACTTATTGTCGTTTTTCCCATTTTCATATTTTTATTATTTTATACTATAGTTTATTGTACTGGTACTTCTTGTGTTAGTTGTGGTTGCCTATAACAGAATGAGCACAAGGCATTTATTATTGTAACACCTTTAATTTTGTGTAAGAGTTGTGTATGATTTGTTGGCGGTCCTTATAAATAAATAAATAAATAATAAATCTAGCAACCGTTACAATAATTGTGATTGGTTAGTAACTTCTCCTATTACCATTCCTCTACCAGATTACTGTAGGTACCAACATTTAACGGTTCCGTAGGAACAATAGCACATTAAATGTGACGATTATCACTTCCACGACCTTTGTTTCGTATCGTTTACTCTGTTTTTATATTTTCCTTCCTACAAATTATGAAATGAACAACTTTTGCAAGCCTTAATGCTATTCTTTTGAATTTTATTTGTTTCGCTTTAGTTTGGCTGTGAATAGTAATTTTGCGGTACAATGGAACAGTTTTTATATGTATAATCTTAGCTTTTGTTTGTGATTACTGTTTCGCTGTTGTATTACAAGGCTAGGTGTAATGAAAAATGTGTTTAATCCATTAGCTAAACTGTTAGTAGTTGTATGTATCTTATGTGGGGGGCCAGTCAGTGCAGACCGGCGACACTTCGACCCAGTGGGATCTTTGTGTCGACACTCTCCCAATAACGACTGCCATAGATGTTCATGGCAGCCGGGACCGACGGCTTAACGTGCTCTCCGAGGCACGGACCAGGCGATAATTGTCAATCAATACGCACATAATTTCGAAAAGACATATAACTTCTGAAAGTCAGAGGCGCGCGACGTGGGTTCGAACCCGAGACCCTCTGCATTGCAGTCTGTTGGTCTCCCCACTGAGCTATCGCTGCTTATGTTAGTAGTTGTAACTCAGAATTTAGTTAACCGGAGCTGTCAAATGGGAAAGTGTCAATCGCCGGTCAATAATCTTGTGTACAACACAAGCAGTCCAGCAGTGAGTTAGGTCTCTTTAAGAATGTGCTGAACAAGGCTCAGTTATGTTGTGTGCTAATACTGTAATGAATTCTTGCTCATAATAAATGAAATAGAAATGAATATATTATCGAACTATGTTGAAATAAAATGCCAAATTATGTTTAATATCGTATATTTTACAGAATACTGCCAGTTTTAAACAAGTAATTAAGCTAAAGTATATATTTTTGTCTAATATACATATGGCTAACATAAGTTTATTAGACAAAAATGTATACTTTTTGAGAATTAATAATTTTTGCTTTACCTGCCTAAATACGGAAACCTACCGGGAGCCGGATGTTATTCTTCAAACTTCAGCGGTAAATAGCGCGGGTACACCGGCGGGCTCGCTTGCCCAGATCACTGAAACGATATTTTTATTGTGATAGAGTCTACTTCTGTATGAACAAATATATATTTATTATAGACAAAAGTAATATATTTTTTTCGTTGATCACATCCCTCAAATATAGCGTTGTGTGTTTTTAGTGCATAAAAAATAACTGTCAAAATGCATCAATTGCGAGTGACGTAACAGTAGTAGACAGTTCTATATTCTGACATTTTATGTCAGTTATGTAAGAGGTTATCCTGGCAGTTTATGGCTTGCTGGCAGAAAAAACTACTGCTTTTTAAAGGGTTGGCAATGCACGAGTGATATAAGTCACATGAGCTAAAATAGAAATGGTATGAGCCCGCACTGCTGTTGCAATTCTCCCGGTGACGAAAGTAGGTCGGACATCGAATTGACCTGTGATTGTACAAAAACATCGTCAACACTTATGTAAACGAATGCCACAGGCCTATGACAGGTCACGCAATACATCTATGACACGGGGAAATGTTTGTAGTGTATCAAAAGAATTCTGAATGGATGCATAACATTTTCCACACGTGTTTGACATGTTTCAATGTTCATCCGATGTATTGTCGGAAATACAAACTGTATCCTTAGTTTGCGATAGTGTGTAAAGGCTTTTTTCATTATGCCAAGGTGCTTTATTACTAAAATCAGGTAGATCGTTTGCTAGATATCGTAGGTATAGGTATAGGTCACGTTTCTGGACAATGCCAACATGACATCTGAATCCTAACTAATAAAATCTCGACCGATCATCATAAATTTTGCATACACGTTGTCATGGCTACAGAAAAGGACGCAAGGTATCTTTCTTCCGGAAAAAATACTGTTCACGAGGAATAGAAATTTATTGCCAAAGTCTAAATTAGCGAAGCAGCGAGCAATTTATTTTTCTAAATATGTTATTTTTACACTATTCAATACGACTGCATATTGATAATTTGTAGCTCTTTATCATATAAGGCAATATGTTTGTATGAATTTTGTTATTCAGTTAATGAACCACTTATTACTAATTGACTGGCTAACATAATTGAATACTGCTTAACAAAATGCACATTCAACTGCGACCTACACCTAGTGATGAGCGATTATCGATTAAAAACGAATTATTCGTATGTGTAAGAAACTCGAAAAATTCGAAACTTTGATAAATATTCGAAAGCATAAATCTTCAATATTAATTGATTATTTCATTTCATTTTCATTTATTAATCCAAAAACAATTTTTACATTGTGTGTGAATTGTGTAAAAGTTTCTACCTACTGATTACAATTAATTATAATATTATTCAATTAATTACATATCCACAAAAACATGCTAATATAATTAATTATGTAAGTCATTACAATTAAATAAAGAAAAAAAATCAAATTAGTTACAGTAAATAAAATATTAAATAATCAAATTGGTGAACACAATAAATTCATTGATACATAATAAATACTATAATAATTTATGGCAAAAAGTGTCAGAATAATGTATATGTCAATAGTTATTAATATTGGATACTTTGCAAGTCGTCAATTGAATACAAGCACTGTTTTAACAAGAACTGCTTGAGATTACTTTGAAAATCTTTCTTGTAAATGGCCGCTTTAAATTCTACGGGCAGTTTGTTAAATATTTTAATTGACCTATAGTAAGAACTGTGCTTTATTACGTCCAGATGAGGGGTATGTTTGGTCTGTAGGTCTTTTCTCCTAGTACTCTCTCTTACTTGCCTTTCATCATCAGTCTCATATTCATGAATATATTTACGCAAGTGAGTAAGTAATACAGACACATATAAGCTTGGAACTGTCAGTATATTTAACTCCTTAAAATATGGTCTACAGGATTCTTCTTGTCTAATTCTGACCATGGTTCTGAGTGCTCTTTTTTGAAGTACAAAGGCCTTGTAATTATTATAAGCATAGCTGCCTCCCCAGAATAGGATGCTGTATCTTAATTTTGATTCTAGAACATAGTAGAATTTTATAGGAATGGCAATACTGCAATTCGTACTGCATAGCAAAAAAGGTCATTACTCTTTTCTGAGTCCATACATATAATATCGTCGAGTACGATCGATCGACTATGTCCCATATCAATCGTGCCATTATCAAGTTCAAGTTTCGGTTATTTGTTCATGATTCGAATGTTTTGAATCGATTAAAATTCGGACGCAAATTTACGTTAGAATATTCTAATTTCATTATTCAATAAGATATTTGTTACTATATGCTATCGATCTTCTAGAATCCGGGATCGATACATGAGTCTTCTGTATTTCAATCGGATAGACAATCTGGATAAATACACATGTTGGTGGCTAAAAAATCTATTAACTTCGGCAGCGGCATCATAAAATTCTCGAATATTCGATTTACCTTCTCATACAACTTGCACATCGCCAGCTATAACCTACTGTCAAATACACGTCGTGTCATCGTGCATATGAGCACGCAAGGCTGACAATTTGTTCTCGAATGGTATTCTCATGACTAATTCATGTCAGTTCAGTTCGAAAGATTAATGCACATATGCTTAACCTGAGCTTGGCTACGAGACTGTAATATGGATTGTAGCCTGGGGATACATATCGGGGTACATCAGTTTTAGGTGGCTATATAGGTCGTCAAGAATTTAGGTACAGACTCTGAAATTGATTGCTGGATTGCGCAGTGGTTTAAAAGCGGTCACTTCACCACTGCTGAATTGAGTTGTTGGTTTCAGGTCAAAATGGGTATCATAGGTGTTCCGCATCTAAATGTTCTTTGAATTTATTGTTTTAATGTCTGTAAAGTTTCTATCCAAACACTGACATTATGGACATAGAGACAATCTTTTCGTCTCAAGCTGACAATACTCTACGCAGTATAGAATTGAGGTGACAGCTTAAAGTATTGCTAAATACGAATTCTTACACCATTTGATTTGCTTTTATAATAGTACAACATACATGGTCCTAGCCTATATCCCAAAAGTGCAGGCTGAGGTGTATTAGGCCCATATTGCACCAGCTCTGGTGTTTACGCCCCACGTAAAATATATATAATATATAGGCTTCCTTACTACGAGCCTCTCACTTTCTTCCTAGCTATGTACCATGGTGGTGGGGCCAGTTTTTCTTACTTTTCTCCTCCATTTCGCTCTGTCTTACTAAATCTTTCCAGCTTGTCTTGGGTCTTCCACTAGGTCTCCGACCGTGGAGGTCAAGCTGTAGCCGTTGCTTACTACGAGCCGATTGCTGGCAATCGGTCATAGTTCTGGTCTCCGTGCAACTACAAGAAATTTCTTTACAGGAAAATCCAATAACACTGCTCTCGACCATCGAACCCGAAGTCACATGCACAGAAGTCACTCTAACTATTTCTGCGCCAACAAGGCAGTTACCCACTAAGAAGTAAAACTGTTTTACATTTATTCCTCTCGTAGAAACAAGGTTTTATCGCCGCAGACTAAAACAAATCAAGACTAAATTGCTTTTTGTAACAGAGCACCATATGGCTAACCCATTTAGCCAAACAGTTAGTGTTATGAACCCACGATAGCCGAAATCCATTCAGTTATTATTTATAACTTTCATTATAAGTAACTTGTAGTGTCTGGCTAATGTAGGACAATAGTCATGTGTATATTGTCTTACATTATCTCTGTTGGGTAGGCAGAGGCTCTTTACACACATATTTTATAAGCTAAGTCTTATGTCTATACTAATATTATAAAGAGGAAAGATTAGATTTTTGTTTATTGCTAAGAATTTAACTCAAAAACTGCTCAATCTATTTTAAAAATTATTTCACTATTTGAAAGCTATATTACCACCGAGAAATATACTAAAAATGGGCAAATTTATTTAAAAAAATTAATGTTACTAACAATCTACTTTTACGTGAAGAAAGTTGCGGGCTTAGATACCATGCAATTGCTGACCATTCAGGTGGTGAAATGGAATGCTAGGAAAGGAAATAGAGACACAGGTACGTAAGTCTTTATAACTCCCACTTACCGGGCGAAGCACAGTAAATAGTTTTATTATCTTGACGCTGGATTGTTGTAGAAAAAGAACCGTCTAATTTGCACCCTCACAAATCCTTACTAATATTATAAACGCGAAAGTTTGTATGTATGGATGTTTGTTACTCTTTCACGCAAAAACTACTGGAGCGATTGTGATGAAACTTGGCATGTAGATAGCTGGAGACCTGGATTAACAGATAGGCTACTGTTTATCCCGATATTCCCACGGCATCGGGACTTACGCGAGTGCATTACCTATATTTACGCTAGCGGAGCCGCGGGCAAAATATAATAATTGATAACGACGACTCTTCAAATCAAATGTCAATTAATACCAATAAAATACTTTTTACCTACCTACCTACCTACGAGTACTAATTTCTACAGACGTGAAACCCAAAAGTGTTGTAAGTAATAATAATAACGTTCACAACAAAATGGATCCAGGCAATTGTCCAGACTTAACTTTCATTCGCTAGTGGCTAAGGACAATGTAAACGACAGTAGAATGGCAAAGCAATATAGCGCTTGTGGCCATAACAACAGCGGACGGCGTTGTTTTATTATTACTTCGAGTATCTAAAGTTTACAAGCGATTAAAATAAACTTTATAGGGATATTATCGAGGTTTACGTTAGTGGCAATGTTTAAGTATTGTGTGAACGTGCATTGCAAGACCAATCATGTCAAACTACAGATATTCGCAAAAGAAAAGCTCAGGATGCGTCGCGAGGATATTTAAATTAAGAAGATTGTTATTTTAATAGAAGAGAAGGTGGTGTAAATTTGCACCCAGCTTGGTATACAATCAATTAAAAGGTAAATTCAAAGTCAAATAAGATATGTAAATCGGAGTCAACAATCAGAAATAACAAAAATAAAAGAAAATATACAGAAAGACTATGACTGTTCTTAAACGACTCTTAGACGACTCGATGGCGTAGTGGTTAGTGTAACCGACTGCCACGCCTGAGGTCGTGGGTTCGATTCCCGCACAAGTCAAACATTTGTGTGCATGAACATGGATGTTTGTCTTGGTCTGGGTGTTTCTATGTATAATGTGTATGTATTTACAAAAAAAAAAGTATATATGTATGTTTATCCATTGTCTAGTACCCATAGTACAAGCTCTGCTTAGTTTGGGCTAGATGGTGTTGTGTGTATGTGATAGAATATTATTATTATTATTAAGATTACAACAGCAGTTTTGAATATTGTCAGAGAATTATAAAAATATATATTTCTTTTTAAGACAATTCTTGCTCTATGAATAATTCCTGTGTCGCGAAGGACTTTACAAACATTCAAACAACAGACACAATAAACACCCAGACTCAGAACAACAATTTTTGGATCACACAAAGTTTTGTCCCATGTGGGATTTGCCATCCGTCTGTCTGCCGAAGCTTGCGACACATCGTAAAGAAAAGACAATCTGACTACCGGCGAATGTCTACCAAGCTTTGTTCTATGTCGCGAAGGTCTAAGTAGAGATATAGGAGGGCGAGGGACTTTATGTTGTACGTTGATATAAAACTCTTTGTGTTTCACAAACATATTTTGCCAGCTATAGTTTTCAGACCCAAGGCTTTTACGAATTTAGGCTCCATGCTGCTACTGAAAAAAAGAAAGTTAGTTTTTTTTATACTACTAATATGGCAAACAAGCATACGGCCCACCTGATGGTAAGTGGTCACCGTAGCCTATGGACGCCTGCAACACCAGGACCATCACTTGCGCGTTGCCAACCCTTTAGGAAAGGAAATGGGAAGGAAAAGAAGCAGGACGGGGAAAAAGGGGTGATTGGGCCTCCGGCACTCTCAGTCACCTAACGAAACACAACAGTAGGAATACTGCTATTTCACGTCGATATTCTGTGAGAGGGTAGTCCTTCCCCGGTCGAGTCGGCTCATTCATGCTGAAGTCAGCGAGGCTCTACTACTCTATTAACTAAACGAAAACTTCATAACACTGGTCATCCGTCTTCGCCATTTTTTTGTATGGTGCAAGGCAATCACATTCACTATGGATTAGCCACCGATGTAGACTCAGACATCCATTAAAAATAAAAGTCGTCCCTCGCATGGCCCCATCTCTATTATAAAGGGTAAATACACACATGTGTTTGTTCGTACGTTCTGTGTAGTACTGCAGGGGTCACGCTGAATACTTTTCCAATACATTTACCCTTGTAAGCTAGTAATTTTCTCCCCTCATTTGTATCAGTTTTCTACTCTGATGTGCTTGCGACAGAAAATTGAGACCATGGCTCTGATGTTTTTTTTGTCGTGGAAGTGAATAGCTTTGACAGACGTTGGATATTCGATTCTTAAAATAGAGCCTTTTGTTCTTCGAATAAAAGGGAAGGGTGAAATAAATTGGTGTTTATAAGATGACGGGGTGTTGGCCGATGTGTTTTTCTTAATGATCTAGTCTTATTTAATTGACATCTCGTTGTATGCCAGAAGGATAAAGCATGGTTGTCCACCTTTCGGTTCCATGTAATTGAGGACGAGTCTTCAGCTAACTACCTTAGATACATGTTCTATGCAATTTTATACCTGCATGCTCTTGCTGTAAACGTGCGTGACACAGATACAAATCTGTTTGTGATCAAATAATAATAATTATTATGTTATATCCTGATATAACATCTTCTCCCTTAGCCTTTATTATTCCCAAGTCACTTGGGGTCGGCTTTTGTAGTCTAACCGGATTTGACTGGATATCAGTTTTTACACGGAGCGGCTGCCACCTGACCTCCGCAACCCGAAGGCTAACGATACCCTAAAGCTAGACCAGTGTCAGGATATTAGAGGGAACTGACTTTCCCAATAACGACTGCCATAGATGTTCATGGCAGCCGGGACCGACGGCTTAACGTGCTCTCCGAGGCACGGAGCAGGCGATAATTGTCAATCAATACGCACATAATTTCGTAAAGTCATATAACTTCCGAAAGTCAGAGGTGCGCGACGTGGGTTCGAACCCGAGACCCTCTGCATTGCAGTCTGTTGGTCTCCCCACTGAGCTATCGCTGCTTTATATCCTGATATAACATAATAATAATTATTTTTTTACATCAGTCTATTATGTCACAAGTTATTATTCACTTATATTGTAAAGTGCTGGGTTCGTCACATGAAAAAATTATTTTGACTTTGACTTACAAAAAGAAATTAAATTAACAATTTGCAACCAAAATAGATATTAGAGTTTCAAAAAACTCTTATACAACAGCTTTGTCTGTCCGTCTGTCTGTTATACAACTTTCAATTCAAGAACCGTAAGAGCTAGAGACTCGCGGTCAACGCCATTCGACTCAGCATAGTCGGTATACCCCCGAAGTGACTATGACCTTTGACCACTGACCTCAAGGTCACGGGGATTACGTGACCTTTGCATATTACTTGAACCATTTCTTCGAACTCTAAGATCCACAGCAATTCATTGCCGTTTCTCACTTGTTTACATAATATACTTCAGGATTAATTCCTGTTTCATGGGGGACTTTACAAACATTGAAACAATGGACACGAAGAACACCCAGACTCGTAACAATCATTTGTGGCTCACACAACGTTTTGTCCCGTGTGGGAATCGAACCCAAAGCATTTGTCGCAATGGCAGTGGTGTGGCGACCACTTAAATCACTACGCTACCGTGCAGACTAAAATGATATGCCATAACGTTTTTAGAGCTTTGCGGTTGCAACAGATTCCTCTGCACGACCGTATGACATGACCACGCCTTTCTTAAACCCAGTTTAACAACCTTATTTCTGTTCTTTAAGTTCGCAAGATGCCTTAACAAAACCCAAATGGTCATCAGTGAATACCTCCAGTACGTATGTTTGCACATTTTCCGTTCAACAAGATTACACGTAGAACCTTGTTCGAGTAAGACCGAATCACGTACAATTCTATATCAAGGACGTGCGGAATTAGGTGCATCGTACGTGAGCAAATGCTTAATTGTTTCACGAACCACTGGGTTTATTCTTGAAGGTGGTGGAATGATTGAACGAGTCATTGGACTGTAAGCTTCATATGGCTTTGAAATTAAAGTACAGAATACGGATTTATTTGAAAACACTATGTTTAGATTATTCTGAAAATATTAAACTACATTCTAATAAATCAATGACCATGCCTGCTGAAAAGCAACCGAAACGTCGGGTAAAATTTAATAATAAATATAATTAAAATCATAAAAAAGATATGTATCTTTTTGAAATAAATAGTTCAATTTCAATGATGATGCAAGATGCATTATTAATATTTGATTATTTTTAATTATTCGTTGGATTATAATTATTTTAGAAATCAGATTACAGGGATGGCGCTTGTTTGAATGGTCTTCTCGTCATTGACACTGTGCCGAGTATTGTGTGCTCGATCCCCTACGAGACAAATATTTGTGTGATCCACAAATAATTGTGCCGTGTCTGAGTGCTCTTTGTGTCCGTTATTTGATAGCTTGTAAAGTCTCCGCGAAAGATGTGTTTTAAATCAGAAAATGTGATTAAAACAGAAGAGAATAAAATGTACATACATAGAATCACGCCCATATTTAGTAGACGTGTATTACTCACATTTTACCAGATATGGTTGTAGGTCACATGTAATTGGGGCAAACCAATGCGTTTTATCGTTCACAGTTCTAGATTTCGTGCTGCTATTGAGAACTCCTTGATGGAAATACCAATAGCGCATTCCTACCTGGAAATCATACCCGCTGCTCTAGCGATATTCGTAACTAATATTATAAATGCGAATGTGAGTTTGTTACGCTTTCAAGCCTTAACTACTCGACCGATCATCATGAAATTTAGCATATACGTTGTCAGGGGTACAGAAAAAGACATAGTGACATCCAGAAAAAAAGTAAAAGTAAACAAACGAAGTCGCGAGCATAGACCAGTAGTATTATAAATGCGAATGTGATTTTGTTTGTCAGAAAAGAACATACGATACCATTCACCTAGAAAAATTAGGAAGACCCAATCAAAGCTAAAATCCAGTTATTATACACAACATTTTTACCGCAGCTACGCTGGCATAAATGTAGGTTAGGTTACGTTTGTAGCAGTTCTTTTTTTAGATGAAAGGTACCCTATATCCTTTTTTTGTTCTCCTGAAAACGTGTATACGAAATTTTATAATGATCGGTCAAATAGTTAAAGTGTATCAAGAGCAGCGATAGCTCAGTGGGGAGACCAACAGACTGCAATGCAGAGGGTCTCGGGTTCGAACCCACGTCGCGCACCTCTGACTTTTGGAAGTTATATGACTTTTTGAAATTATGTGCTTATTAATTGACAATTATGCCTGCTCCGTGCTTCAGAGAGCACGTTAAGCCGTCGGTCCCGGCTGCCATGAACTTCTATGGCAGTCGTTATTGGGAGAGTGTCGACACAAAAGATCCCACTAGGTCGAAGTGTCGCCGGTCTGCACTGACTGGCCCCCACATAAGATAAGATAAAGTGTATCAAACAAACTCACATTCGCAATTATAATAAGTTAGGATAGTTAGGATAATAAGGATTATATAATAACACTAAACCAAAAGTAGAGTGCATATTGTTCAATAATGCGCCGAATAGATGTAGGAAGAATTGAGTGCTTTATTGAGATCCACCGGGATCCGCTTGTCAATATAAACTGACATGGTTCATATACATACGTGACGTGGTGTGTGTGCCCATGAGTTTGGGAGAAATTAGGACATGTAGTTCAACATTGGCTTTACGTTTAATAGATTCAGGTGAGATGTATATAAGCTGTGAATATGCCTGCAGTGTCTGAGGTCGAAAATTATAATAGGAAGGTAAAAAAATTTTTTTAGGTTTTTGAAATTATTGTTACCTGCACGGAGGCAGGAACTGTGACATAGGTGGCAGAATGTAAGAGTATTATGCCTCTGCTCACAATTTTGGGTATATATGCCATAATATCATGAAACATAGATATCTAGGTGCAATGATACTTTAGCCAAATATTTGCATATGGCTCTTCTGGATCGATTTCCGAGTTAAGGAAACATACTTTACAAACATTTCCAGGTATTGAATCCGAAACCTCCAATTTAGTATTTCTTAAAAAAGGCATTGCCGCACTAGGAATAAGTCCTGTGTTGCGGGCGTCTTTACAAGCATTCAAACAACACATATAACCTTCAGACTCAGAACAAGAATTAGTTACCTACAGAGATTTTTGGTCCATATTGTGACAATTATACCGACAATGCAATTACAGCTAACTTTTTACCTAAAACGAAGCAGTGCGTGTCGTAATATCAAACTTGAAAGCTCTGCGTACCAGTCACTAGCCTATTCCTACTGATTAATATTTTATTTCCTCCAACATTTCAAATACTCGTAGTACTGACTTTAATAAGTCCCAGATATATTGCTTTCACAGAGCGTCGTGCATCGAATTCTAATATCGCTGTATACATTTACTCAGTTTAAAGAGTTCCACGTCTCCTATAGTAAAATTGGAACCTTTAGAGATTGAGTCTTTCGGCTGTCTCTTCTTATAAATAGTTTTATTTCTGGCGAGACAATAATAATAATAATAATAAGATTTATTTTTTCTTAACTTGGCACAAAAATACAATAACAGAGTCACAAACAAGATATTTAGTATTTACGATAAACTCTGGTACCCAGAATAAGATTCAACTTGTGTTTAGGGTACCAGCGTTCTCACGCACACTGTAAACAATTACGTGAGTAGTACTCGTAAGACGAACACAGTGTTAATTAAGAAAAATACTACAAAAAGAATAGACAAACAAAAATAATATTAAAAAATAATATATTAAAATTTTAAACTACTACTTCGTTGCTAATATTTTTATTTTACTACTGTAGCGTCTTGTGTGTGTGTGTGTGTATGTGTGTGTGTGTGTGTGTGTGTGTGTGTGTGTGTGTGTGTGTGTGTGTGTGTGTGTGTGTAATTGAATTAATTGGCACATAACACTTTTAAGTAGTTCTCTTTGTTCTAGTAACTTATTAGTTATCAAAAAGGCTGAAGAGTTTGTTTGTTTGGTTGAACGCGCTAATCTTAGGAACTACTGGTTCGAATTGAAAAAATATTTTTTTGTTGGATACATTATTTATCGAGGAAGGCTGTAGGCTATATAACATCACGCTACGACTTACGGGGGCGGCCCAGTAATCATAAACGTGGATGAAACCGTGGGCACATCTAGTCAAATATAAAATTAAATCCTGGAGTCTTTCGTTTTAATTTGTTTATTTTGCTGACGTTTCGGTTAAAGGACGACCTAAACGTCGGGAAAAATAAATTTAATACATAATCGTTTAAAAGACATATTTTTTTAAATTAATCGCGTTCAAATCCGTATACATCCAAAATTCATACTTAAGCTTACCTATTACCTACAATAAAACTTATCTAGCCTAGCAATGTTTAATTTAATCATATTTTGAATATTTTTATCTTTATTCGAATAAGAAACAATGCCGGCGTATAAACCTACATTTGAATAAAAGATTATTTTTATTACGCTGGTAAGTGCACGTCTCTAAAATAAAACTATTATGTCCTATAAAAATGTCCGCCATGGTTACCTCACAGAAGCCAGTGACTGTGTTGATTGAAAATGATCCACACAGCTCCGTATTACGCAAGAACGAACATCGACTGAATTCAATCAACCGCCCCAAGTAATGGCTCTCCAAACATATAATTTTTTTATGATGTACAGTGTCAGGGTGGGACTGTAATCTATATTAAACTATTATACGATGTTCGAAACACGGATTAAGATATATTGCACGTATATATGTATCTTATGTGGGGGCCAGTCAGTGCAGACCGGCGACACTTCGACCCAGTGGGATCTTTTGTGTCGACACTCTCCCAATAACGACTGCCATAGATGTTCATGGCAGCCGAGACCGACGGCTTAACGTGCTCTCCGAGGCACGGAGTAGGCGATAATTGTCAATCAATACGCACATAATTTCGAAAAGTCATATAACTTCCGAAAGTCAGACGTGCGCGACGTGGGTTCGAACCCGAGACCCTCTGCATTGCAGTCTGTTGGTCTCCCCACTGAGCTATCGCTGCTTTTTTATATTGCACGTAACTTGTGTTACGCAATACTAGTATTCTTGTTAACCTCTTCAGCTAAGCTACTGTCATGACATATCATAAAACAGTCCCCCGCCGTGTCTGTATGTCTGTTCGCGGTAAACTCAAAAACTGCTGAAACGATTTTCATGTGTTGAAATTAAACTACTATATACAGATTTTATCGCGTTGTTTATTTGACACTTTATTACATAATTTTGAAAACTGTTGCACTACTTTTACTTTTAAACTTTACTAATTTTTAAGCTAATTAAATTATTATACCTTTTCTTCAGCTAAAAAGCGGGCTGCTTGCAAAAGGTAGTATCTAATTTAATTAGCATTAACACTTTCAATGACGAATATAAAGTTTATAAAGGGCTCCATATTTATTTTATCATCTTTTTCGTTTCGTTGGTTGATCCGATCTATGATAATCTTGCTTTGGTTATTATATATTCTGAATATACTGTTCTCTTACTGACTACTATTACATACCATTATCAAACAGTTAATAATGCATTTAGTAATATTTATTATTATTCGAATAGCCGTTAATATTATTTCATTACTGCCTCGCTGGCGCAGCGATTGTGCATGAGTCCGCAGTAAACGATAACGCAGTGAACGGAGTCAATTCTCGGATCGGGCAAAGACATATTGCATTTTTTTATTCTTTAAAAAAATTCTTAGTTCTAACACGGCGTCTGGAACTAAACCTACAATATTTGGTACCTAAAATAGTACTAGCGAAATATGAGTGTAAAACACTTTTGCTTATCCTTTTGGAGATGAAGACGTGATACTGAGTATTAATATATTTATGTATTTTTCGAATAACGACTAATAATATTTCATCACGAACAATTTGAACATATTGCTAAAGAGAGCTCTTTGCATTATCCTGCTTATTTCTATCCATTCCTAATTCTATACAGAAACTTGGGCCCAACAATATTCTTGCTCGATTAAATTGATGCTCCGAGAACTTATTTACAGATTCCAGAACAAAGTTATTTAACAATTGTCATTTCGGCGACGATTCTAACTATTGACATAAATTGAATTTCTTGTCTGTTCCAACAAAATTGGTTCGTCCCAACTTTCTTCGGAACTGTGAACTAGAGGGGAAGTCGACGACTGCGCGATAGTGAAGTTTAAGTGGTGACCTTACGACTGCCAGTGTGCCGAATGTTGTGGGTTCTATTCCCATACGAGACATAAATTTGTGTGATTGACAGTCGTTAATCACACAAAGAATAACCAGATTCACAATAACTAATCAGTTATTGTGAATCTGGTTATTCTTTGTGTCCGTGATCGAGAAGTATGTAACGTTTAAGTGTGCTGTGTAGCCTTTTTTATATCTTTAAATCACTCCACATAAATCATCTCAAAGATGCATCAGCTTATTGATATATATCATGAATTTAAAAGTAAGGTTCGTCATGCTTCCGCCGTGCGCAAACCCTTAAAGCTTACCTGTATACCTCAGAGAAATTACAAAATATTTATTTTTGATACTATTAAAGGGTACAATAAGCTTACGATCCACCGGCAGGTACGCGGTTGTCGTGGATTATAACCGCTTGTAGTACCAGGGATGATATCACTCTCGCATTGATGTACTAGGGAAAAGAGATTACAGCTGGGATGAGCAAAAAAAGCGGGCGAGGTAGGCATGTGAATCTTAGGCAGTCTTAGAATGCTAGTAAACTCACTAACCTATATATTTTAACATTCATAAGTGTTATTTTGTGACCTAACTAAATCCTTATTCACCAATAATTGCTTATGTCTTTCTTTTTAAAATGACTGACCTCAAATCCCACGTAAACAACAGCCAAAAAAAAACTTCAAGACACGCACCAGCTATTTATGGATTATATAAATTTTTGTTTTGTCTGTGAATCGAACTTGTAACAATCGGCACAGCACCAGTGGCGAGGTGAACACTAAAACCATTATGCCAGTTTCCTGTAAAAGAGTATTACTTCCTAGATTCGGCCGACTCGTTTGAACCGTTACCGAATAAATGGCATCGACGTCTCTTCTACGTAATCTAGACTTGAAGGTCGATTATCGATTTCTACTTTGCCTTACATTGTTCAGTAGCTGAAGAAAATCTATGATGCTATTATATATAGGGAAAGGGCTTTTACCACTGGCTGAATGTCTTCGACGTTCTGATCAGATGCCTGACATTATATTATATTACATTTATTGGAGGTCAACATCGGGCAAATTAAATTCTGCTACTATTTATCTTATCTCTCATCATCATCATAATACTTAATCTTATTGCTTCAAAGTAAATATACTAATAAAACAAATAAAGGTAAAGGTCTTCTCCTTAGCCTTTATTATTCCCAAGTCCCTTGGGGTCGGCTTTTCTAGTCTATCCGGCTTTGACTGGATATCAGTTTTTACACGGAGCGGCTGCCACCTGACCTCCGCAACCCGAAGGCTAACGATACCCTAAGGCTAGACCAGTGTCAGGATATTAGAGGGTACTGACTTTCCCAATAACGACTGCCATAGATGTTCATGGCAGCCAGGACCGACGGCTTAACGTGCTCTCCGAGGCACGGAGCAGGCGATAATTGTCAATCAATACGCACATAATTTCGAAAGGTCATACCTATAACTTCTGAAAAGCAGAGGAGCGCGACGTGGGTTCGAACCCGAGACCCTCTGCATTGCAGTCTGTTGGTCTCCCCACTGAGCTATCGCTGTTATTAAATAAAGGTAAAAGGTAAATAAAATATATACATAAAAATCCCTAAGCTTATATGCCTGATGAGAAAAGGAACAGAGACGGTTAAGAAATGTATATAGAACGGAAAATTATATTAAAACAAGTAGGTACTTTTGAAAAACCTACATAATGAATTTTGCACCAGATAGATAAATTGATTTGAATTAGCTGTAAGTAACGACTGTTGTTTTTCAAGTAAAACACTCACAACCCTAAAAATAGGTATCATGGGGATGAAAGAAAAACAGAAGACAGACATAATATGTGGCAATCACATACGTCACCGTGAAGTGCTGTGTTCTTAAATTAAAGAAGAAAAAATGACTGTTGTCGGTGCTGATGGCTTGCACAAATTGATGCAGCTATCTACAATTTAAAATAAGAAGCCAGATTGTTAATATGGACATATAAATATAATACACGTGCTTAGAGCTGTCAGATCATGGAATACAGGAAAAATTAAATCATATTTGAATAAATAATTAAACAAGCATAAATTATTTTCTGTATTCATACATACATACATAGATTCACGCCTGTTTCCCAGAGGGGTAGGCAGAGACTACTGATTTCCATTTGCTACGATCCTGACACACTTCTCTGGCTTCATTCACTTTCATCACATTCCTCATACACGCCCGTCGGTTCAAGGTGCTCTTAAGCTGGCCTTTGTCCAGAACACCTCCGATCTGATCAAGAAACGTTCGCCTATGTCTTCCTCATAGCAAATATCTCCTCATAATCTTCTTCTTCATAGCAAAAACAAAATTTATTGCGTTAGCGCAGTCAGTTATTTGTCGTTTTTCACTGTCAGTCTTGACACATGGGGATGCGTTCGGATTCACACATCAGTTATTTATTATAGCTTTTGTCAAATAAAATTAGTTTAATTTAAACATAAATATTATAATATCATTTTATTAGTATTATATATATATCATAATCATTTTATTAGTATTATATATATTATGTATTATATATTATTATTATAAACAGAGTCGCAACGGAAGATCAGCGCTAGTTGTTTACAACTAGCATCTTGCTGAGTTGCGACCTATTTGCTGCAGTAATGTTATTGTTCCTTTTTACTTTACATTTTGCTAACCATATTTGTAAGTGTAAGTGTAAAATACGTTTATTTGCTTTCTTTCTTTCTTTCCTCTTGCGACTGTTCCATTCACACTAGCCTTATAAACTTTCTTAGTCAGTCTTTCCTCGTCCATTCTTTCTACATGCCCAAACCAGCTTAACATACTCTTTTCTATTCTTGTCACTATATCAACTTTCATGCCGCATCTCTCTCTAATCACACTATTCCTTATTCTATCTTTCAGAGTCACACCACATATATTTCTCAGCGCTTTCTGTATTCAATTCTATTTATTGCCAATACTTTACGACTCAGAAATATGTTTTCCTTTTCTTTAATAGATACAACTCCCGCATTAGGTATAATCCCTGTGTAACGCACAACTTTACAAACATTTATATAACGGACACAAAGAACAGCCAGACACGGAACTACTGTTTGTGGATCACTCAAATTTTTGACCAAAGATTCGAACCCACAACACTCGGCGCGGCTGGAGTGGCGATGCGTACACTTAAGCTATTACTCTATACGTGTCTTTATTGTAACTCTTCTTGATCCACAAATATTTTTCAGGTCACGATCCCTATAACATCAATACTTGATATCGTCTAACGTTTACGCGAATGTTATACATTGAAATTAAACAAATTTATACGGATTTAAACGTGTTGCTTATTTGTATAAAACACTATTATTACATTTTATATATTATATATTATAAGTTATATGACTTTTCGAAATTATGTGCGTATTGATTGACAATTATCGCCTGCTCCGTGACTCGGAGAGCACGTTAAGCCGTCGGTCCCGGCTGCCATGAACATCTATGGCAGTCGTTATTGGGAGAGTTTCGACACAAAAGATCCCACTGGGTCGAAGTGTCGCCGGTCTGCACTGACTGGCCCCCACATAAGATACATACATACATACTGTTTACTTCTATTTAAATTATAAAACTATTTAGATTTAATTTTACCCTTTCCCCGACGTTTCGGTTGCTTTTCAGCAGCCATGTTCACGATCATCAATTATACTTGATTTCCTAGAAATATGATCACACACTATTGTAACTTTCGTAAAATCAAATAGTATGATAGAAGCCATTCCACTATTTGGTGAAAAGGGAGATGTTTAAACCAATTTACTTGCCATCTTTCACTGTTAATAGAGTTCTTTGAAAACTTCTAGTTGTGACGCGGGGATCTTCATTCGTATTATTTTGTTTCTTGCTCCTTGAAATGACATTTCCTTGCCTTTTGTCGCTTGTAATTTGATGTTCATTTATGTTTTCCACTGCAATTTTAGACGATCTGTCTTGTTACTGCTTTGTGTAATTCTGCTGAATTGTTTATACAATTTTTACACAATTTTATGTTTTTCTTTTGTGTTGTTGGATTTAAATATTTGCCTGCTGCTTTGCTGGCGTTTCTCTGGATGAAAGGTTCCATTCCATGTTATTTTCTGTTCTCCTGACAACTGAACTGTGGGAGAGCCACGCTTCGGCACGAATGGGTCAGCGTGATACCACGGCCTCATAGAAAACCGGCGTGAAATAGCGCGCGTTGTGTTTCGTCGAGTGAGTGAGGGTACCGGAAGCCCAACTGTAGCTCCTCTCAGGTGGGGGTAATTTTAAAAGGAACGCAATACACTTGTGACTCCTCTGGTGTTGCGAGTGTCCACGGGCGGCGGTAATCGCTTACCATCAGGCGATCCGTCTGCTCGTTTGCGTTTAAAACAATAAGAAAAAAACGTGAATGCGAAATTTCATGATAATGGATCGAGTAATTAGGGCGTGAAAGCATAAGAAATAAACGATTCGCATCTATAATATTAACTAGGGTGTCATAACTAGCTTTTGCCCGCGACTTAGCTCACTCGAGTACAGTATTTTTTCAAGACTTATATTACTTAATGTAATTTTCTTTATCCTTGATAACGTGTATATAAACATTTATGATGATCAGTCGTGTAGTTAAGACGTGAAAATCTAACAAACCAACTGAAAATTGCATTTATAAAATTAGCTAAGAATAAAAGAAAAAAAAATTAATTAAAATTTGTAACAAATAACAACATGGACTTTGTATTGACTTATGTTCCATAAAGAAAATTATAACGTTAGGAGATTACGATGTGGTGAAACCATTCCCACATTTCACAGGTCATTAACCTTTGCATACCTCATAAATAAATCAAGATATGGCTCATATAAATAATGTTTAGAGTGGTGCACATATAAAATAAAGGGAGTGATAAAAATTCGGCCTTCACTCGGCCATTTCGAATAAAACCGTGAGTTCACTAGCTATATCGAAAGGGGCTCCTTGACAGTGTTACTCAAACATTATAATGACCCCCGTTTATGAAGAAATAAGTATTGATAGTTGTACGTTATTAAAAGATTTTAAAATATTATTGTCTTACGATTAAGCAAATGTTCCACATTAAAATTTAACTATTTTATATCAAACTAGTTGTTTTCCCGCGGTTTCACCCGCGTAAGTCCCGTTCCCGTGTGAATATCGGGTTTCACCCCTTTCACCCCTTTAAGGGTGGAATTTCCAAAATCCTCTCTTAGTGCTCCCCTACACTCTCCAAGGAACATACATGCCAAATTTTAGCTTCTTGCGTTCAGTAGTTTCGGCTGTGCGTTGTCTATCAGTCACTCAGTAACGGAAGAGTTTTATATATATATTATTTCGTTTAATTTAAAATATATATGGCTATTATTTACATTCCAAATAATTTAATGGTTTCTTTAAACACTATAGAAATGGTATCACTATCTGATATTCATCGTAGCCATCCAGCTGCTCGTATATGTGATAACCGTGCTCGTAAATAACCGAAGTGTATAGACGTTTGCAAATACAAAAGCAATACACGCGAAATAGCATTGCACATTTCTCCAATCAAGGTCAAGATACAATATTAAATGCGGCTGGATATCTTAATGTTACAACATTTTCTGTTCCAAAACAGAATCTGATTTGACTTTTGCTTACAAGATACAACGTTCTATCTTTGTTAAATTATATATAAATTATGTAATGACAATCAAAAGACTGAACCATATTTTAAAATTCTTTGAATCGTTCGTAGAAGTCAACAGCAATGACAGTTAATATTAAATTACCGACGCTTGGGGTAATTCCTTTTAATTCAAATGTGTTGTTTATTTTTTATATATTACACCTTGTGATGTCGACTGCAGAATATTTACACGAACCGTACTAGTTCAGATGACAAATAAATATTAAATGCATAGAGCACGGAACGCGATAGCTTTCAACTAAAAACGCCGTTTGTTATATTTTATACAAACCAAGCGTGTCAGTAACAACACAGGTGATAGAAATACGACACTTATATTGTACTCGCTTTTGTCCGCGACTTCACTCGAAAACGGTACGTTTTTTTTATAACCTTAAAGGTAGCCTATATCCTGTTCCCTGGTAAAGTTTATGCGAAATCGAACGATGATTGGTCTATTTTAAATTAATTAAATTAATTTTAATTTTATTTAATTTAAAGAAATTTAATTACTTTATACGGATTTTATCTTGTTGTTTATTTAACACTTTATTACATAATTTAGAAACTGTTACACTACTACTACTATTAAACTTTACTATTTTTAAAACTAATTTAAATTTCAATTAATTTAAACTTAAATTAGTTAATTAATTTAAATTTTAATTAGCTTTAAAATTAGTAAATTCAATGTCAATATCAAATGTCACCAGGATAGTGGGTTTTTATTAAGAGCGTCAAAATATGTGTTACCATGCCACTTGGGCAATCACAGTCTTGAAAATGTAGTTTTTATTATTAGGTACCACTAAGTACTGCCCTTCAAGTAAAAAGTAATCTTTATTTAAACGAAGTGCGTTTGTTTTTTTGTTAATTTTTCACGCCTTAACTACTCGACCGATCATCGTGAAATTTGGCACACACATTGTCGGACATAGGGTACCTTTCATCCAGATAAAGCATTATTACTAACTTACACTAGCGAAGCCCCGAGAAAAATCTAGTCAATAATAAAGGCTAGTCTAGCACTATATATTTTTAAACGTTACATATCCGAAAATGCAAAATGTAAACATATATTACATTATATTCAATGTTAACAAACGAGTCCGCATGCAGTTTATTTAAATTTGTACAATATTATTCCGTATTTTACTAGGAAATACTTTTATTTCGAGAATGTATTTACGTAAAACAGTTCGATGGTAAATCTATGCATTTCGTTGATATGTAGAATTAAGGTAACATTATATAAATAAATATGACATATACATATAATTATATGTTATGTGCAGTAACTGTAGAAAAGGGTTTTATTATATAAATGGACTTAGGAAGACTTGATGAAATAATTCTTAATTTAAATTCTAATAGTGTTGGACACATTCGTTATTCCGATTCTTTTTACATCATCGCAGCGAACTTCGAAGCTCAGCGTTGCAGCGTGTATACCAGTAAAAACAATCGAGAAACGACGCGATTTCATTCAGCTGAATAATGAATACTCGATAATAACTCAGGTCTGCAATGGTTACCCCTTTCAGTTTTGATGATTGATTTGGATAGATTTTGGGGCGCTAATTACGCGACAAATATTTAAAAAAATCCATCACGACAGAATTTTTATTTACTAATCATCCTAATAGGGAGGGCTATGTCCAGCAGTGGAATATTATAGCCTGATGATGATGATGATGAATCATCCTTTAGTTTTGCCAAAATTACCTAAGCCTTCCTAGTTATTAATTAATATTTTATTTTAATTGTTTCTTATTGAACAAAAAACACACTGAATGGTTGAAGTAGACATTAATGAATGAGTTCTCATAAATTTAGTTAAATAAAACTTTTAATTTACTAAGTGACATACCCTTATTATCAAAAAACTGGTGGATTTTTATGTAATTTGCTAAAGACCTCATTTCTTGTGTTTTTTTAATAGAAATTCACTTAAATCGTGAGAAGACAGTTAAAAAGGGTAGATTAATATTTTTTGTATAAATAGCACCTAACTGAATTATGAATCATATTTTATTTTAACTCTTTTGAGCAACATAGTGGTCTTTTAAAACCAGTTGATAAAATTCTAAATCACTATTCAGTAAAGGCATGAGTTTAGTCGCGTATAAAACAAGACCACTCTCAAAAGACTTCTCTGTCCCATAGATAATCCAAAAGTTAGTTATGTTTCGTTGGACAACTTAAAAAGGCAAAAGCGCTTTCTACTATTACAAGATTTTGACAGCGTATTAGTACACATGGAATTTGAAAGTAGGTACTACTTCTAATACAACACTCGGCGCAGTGGTACTCGCGCTGAGTGTTTTGGGTTCGACCCCCACACCGGACAAAAATTGTGTGATCTACAAATGGTTGCTCCGAGCCTGGGTGATCCTTGTGTCCGTTGTTTGAAAGTTTGTAAAGTTTCCTGCGACACACGAAAAGAGGAAATATATAAAAGATTTTGCTTTCTTTGCATGTAAGAATAAGCTGATCTATACATACACACAATACTCGACTTATAAGCAAAGTGTCTGGATGAAAATTAAATATGCATCAGATTTTAATTTAAAGAAGTGTGAAGTACGCAATAAATTTTGTGCGGCAGGTTTTGCGTGATGTATATACAAACATTCAGACAGACAAAAATTCTAAAAATGATTGCTTTGTCTTTAGCTCTTCTAAACATGAATAATTCAAAGAAAATAGGTTTTGGTGCCAGGTTAGGACCTCAAGATAACATGAACCCTAGGGAAAGCTATCTATTAAAGAAAACATATTTTGACTTGAATATTTATCATCCTGACCACAAAAATGTTAAGGGGCCTTTTTCGAGAAAGTATTATATCAGGTGCCGTAAATTAGAAAAAACGCTAGCCGTACCTTGTAATTGGATCAACCATGTTCATCTAAGGGAGCTAAGAGGGATCACAATTATCGAAACTTTGAGAACCTTACCGGGCTACGTTTTATAGGAACACATAACGTGCGCATTACGTAGAGAGGGTAACGAGGGGAATATATAAAAGAAAGTTTATTAACATTGGGAAACGCTGGCTTCTGACTGTGAAAGGTATAGTTACCGTTCCTTAAATTGAATTTAGGTCGAAGAAAATTTAGAAGAAAAGATCTTTTGAAACAAAAGGTTGTGTAAGAAACTTTTTCTTCTATTTCGTGTTGTCGTGTACATCTGTTTGAATTTGACGTGAAACTGGTTATTTAGAAGTAAATTATCTAACTTTTGTTCAATATGTCGGGTGACAAGAAAATTACATAGCGTACATGAAAATTGGACCACGATTTGTCTAGTGAAATTGGTAAAGTTAAACTCGGATTCAATAAGGAACACTAATAAACTTTTAACCGCGTATAATCTATACATATATATAAAAATCAATTGCCACTTATATGACGAAACGTCACTTAAGAACAGCTCGATCGTTGGCTGTTTTTTTTTGTTGTGTTTTTATTGTCAGGACAAGGTTTGTACGAACGAAAATTTGAATGAAAGTTTTATATGTTTTGATATTGAATTTAATTACGAGGAATGTATTTTTGTATAGATTGCCAGGACAATGTCGGTGCCGAGCAAGGTATTGCACAACTGTGCACGCAATACCTTGCACGGTCAGCCTTACATTCATTGCGTATAGAGCTCTATACGAATATCATTCGGAAGCATTTACGCGCATCGCTAGTCGAATAACAGCTCTACTAGGGCATTGCCCTTTCTATTTATGATGATCTAAATGGAATGTGAAGGGTCTTTGATAAATTTTATGTCTTGAAATCAGTAGCCTTCTATTACATAAAATGGGTTCCAGATTGTCTCCGTTACGATACGAAGAATGAGCTATACCGAGTCGCCTCGTAAAATAGGATATGCTTTATACCAAGGCGTTGACCTTATTGCTATTAAATACATATAAGTAATAATGTATAATGTAAATTAGAGTAGTAGAGCCTCGCTGATTTCAGTATGCATGGGCCGGCTCGACCGGAGAAGGACTACCCTCTCACAGAATATCGACGTGAAATAGCAGTATTTTTACTGTTGTGTTTCGTTCGGTGAGTAAGAGTTTCCTTCCCGCTCCTTCTCCTTCCCATTTCCTTTCCTAAGGGTCAGCAACGCGCAAGTGATGCCCCTGGTGTTGCAGATATCCATAGGCTACAGTAACCACTTACCGTCAGGTGGGCCGTATGCATGTTAGCAAAATAAGTCGTATAAAAAAAATATAATGTCTAGAGTGATAAAATTAAACGGTGCTTTCTGTCAAGTACTTTCGAATGTGCGTGAAGAATATAATGCCTTATTTGAATGAATGGATGGCGTTGTGGTTTACGTAATCGTCTTGCCACTGCCTTGAATATTGTGAGATCGAATCCCACATGGAATTAAAATATGTATATTGGTTTTTCCGAGTCTGGTTGTTCTTTGTATCCGTTGTTTGAATATTTTTTTATTGGTTGTATCTTAGTTTTTCAATATGGCAACCAAACATAGCTCTTGATGCACTTACATCGGTTAAACCACTGCGGCAACCGAGCTTTTACTAAGAAGTATAAAAATAGAAATACAAACCGTACCTTCCAATGGTAAGGGTAGGACGTACCCAGCGGGGGACAGTTTATAAAGAGCAATATTTTACGTGAGCCTTCCACCTAAATCATAGTAAACACACAATAAAAGACCGGCGTTAAACTGAACTCGAATTCAGGGTTCCGTATCCTAACTAATATTAAATATGATTTTTTTTTGGTTACGCTTTCACGTTTTAAATATACAACCGATCATCATAATATTTCGATACACATTTTTCGGGAACAGAAAACGGCATAGGGCACTTTTATTTTAAAAATAATAATATGTGCCCAAAGGATAGCAATTTATTGACAACACCTAGATCAGGGGTTACCAGAATTTTTTCCCATAGATTACTTTTTTTTTTAAATTATCATGACTAAACCTCCAACGGTAGGCGGGCGGAACTATTTTTTTTTAGTAGTCGCGGTCTTTAGCTGTCGTATTCCTCAAATTTCGTCGATCGACGTTTATACGTGAAGTCAAGCCAACATTTTATTTCTTCACTATCGAAAGCAAATAAATTTTCGTGGACACTTACGAATTGTGAACCCCCATTTTTTTGTCACGCCAACGTAGTCCCCCGTCGAGTCTCCCGTGGACCTCTAGGGGATGCACCTGGAACACTTTGGGAACTACGTCCTAGATTAACGAGCGAAGACGCGAGTAAAATCTTATATATTATAAATATGAATGTGAGTTTATTTGTTATCATCATAAAATTTCGCATAAACGTTATCAGGGACAAAAGAACATAAGGTACCTTTCATCTATCATCACATCTTTTGTCGGCCTCGATGGCGTAGTGGTTAGTGTAACCGACTGCCACGCCTGAGGTCGCGGGTTCGATCCCCGCACAAGTCAAACATTTGTGTGCATGAACATGGATGTTTGTCTTGGTCTGGGTGTTTCTATGTATAATATGTATGTATTTACAAAAAAAAGTATATAAGTATGTTTATCCATTGTCTAGTACCCATAGTACAAGCTCTGCTTAGTTTGGGCTAGATGGTGTTGTGTGTATGTGGTAGAATGTTATATTATTATTATACAACTTTCAACTCAAGAACCGTAAGAGCTAGAGACTCGCAGTCAACGCATTGGACTCAGCATAGTCGATATACCCCCGAAATGACTATGACCTTTGACCTCTGACCATAGTCGCGTGATAACATTTTTTCGAACTCTGAGATTTACGGCAATTCATTGCCGTTTCTCACTTGTTATCTTAACATATCGTATCATAACAAAAACCTCAAGCACAGCTGTCGTATTCACTATCGCAGTAAAAATACAACGTTAGCAAACCTAAAATGCTTATAAAATGGTACAATTCATTAATAGTTTCCCTTTGCGCGATGATAGACTATAATAAGCAATGAGTCGGTGGATAGTGGCCTATTTACCCCTGTTATCGTTAAGCGTCGTGGTAATAAGAGGGAGGGAACATAGCCAGTTTGTTTGTAAATAAATGCTTCTTTTTCTTCGGTAAAGTAATTAAGAAGGTTTATAACAGCAAGAATAGAGGTTGTGGTTTTTTGGGCAGAATCGATATTAAATGTGGTTTCGGCTGTTCGGGAGTGTTATGAGTTGCCGAAAGGTTGAAAAATTTACATGGCAATAGTGTATGCTACTGGTGTGCTTGAGATCTTGTTTTCAATCCTCGGTTCGGTCAAAGAGTTATTATTTATTTAAGAGCAGCGATAGCTCAGTGGGGAGACCAACAGACTGCTATGCAGAGGGTCTCGGGTTCGAAACCACGTCGCGCAACTCTGACTTTCGGAAGTTATATGACTTTTCGAAATGATGTGCGTATTGATTGACAATTATCGCCTGCTCCGTGCCTCGGAGAGCACGTTAAGCCGACGGTCCCGGCTGCCATGAACATCTATGGCAGTCGTTATTGGGAAAGTCAGTACCCTCTAATATCCTGACACTGTTCTAGCCTTAGGGTATCGGTAGCCTTCGGGTTGCGGAGTTCAGGTGGCAGCTGCTCCGTGTAAAAACTGATATCCAGTCAAATCCGGTTAGACCAGAAAAGCCGATCCCAAGTGACTTGGGAATAATAAAGGCTAAGAGAGAAGAAGAAGATTAGAAATTAAGTGGCATACTGGGATGTAAAGTATTCTATGTGTGAATCTAGCACATATTCTATTACGGATATACGGTCGAATACGGATTTCCGTTCAATCGTTTTCGCGTCATTCAGTAACCAACAATTTCAAACTTTTACATCTATACAAATATTATAGAGGAGTAGAATTTGATTTTTTGATTGTTTTTTTGTAAGGGTATAAATCAAAAACTACACAACCAATTTTGAAAATTTTTTCATCATTAGAAAACTATATTATCACTGAGTAACATAGGTTATATTATACGCGACTCATGCGAGCGAAGCCACGAGTAAAACCTAGTCTATAATAATTATATATTACTGCCATGCAGAGATACATAATTGACTGTACAGAATGCCCTTCTAACTATAACTACCTTATCTGCATCAATAGCTAAATGGAGAAAAACGCGGTCAAAGTTTTTTTTTCTTTTTGTTGTAATTAACCAATTATTTATATATGTACAAATCATTCGATTTTATACGATAGAACAATTTATGGACAACTAAATAGATTGCCTTTTTTAAATTTATTTAGTATTTATTATTAAATAAATGCAAAAAAAGTGTTATCGCTAGGATATATTTCAATCTCATTAAAGCGAACCTAAGCATTATCACTTTAAGTGTCGCACATAAGATACTAATGCTTAGGAACTGTACTTACTGTGTTTATTATTAGAAAACAATATTTTTTATTATTAGGATATGTTACGTATTACTGTACTAAATTCACACTTAAGGTAATTATGTTCAGATGGATTATTGAAAATAAGAGTGCACTTAAATAAATGGCACTGGCAACTGGGCATCGCAGCGCCGTGAATTGATCGCGGCAGTCGGATTGGTTGCCCTCTCGCTCCCGGCCGTAGTTCAGTCTATGGTCCGGAGTGAGAGGTCGTGGAACGCCGTCGCCTCCTTTTGAGAGGAAGTCATTTCCATCAAGGAGGCGGCGGAGCGGGAGAGGGAGCGTTTGAACCCTCTCCCCAACCGCAGAGCCGGGCGCCGGAGGGCGCGGGACGACCTCCAGCCACCCTGAGGTTTGACCTGGGGTTGGTGGGCTTTGTGGGCCTGCCCGCCATCCGTTCAGCACCAGGTCCGAGAGGCGGCGTGCGTGTTCCCACGCGCGCCTCTGTGTTGAGTCCGTCTCCCCTCTAGGGGGGACAGTAGGGAGTGGTAGAAGTGCCTTTAGGGTAGGTCTTTCGTGTAGTGGCCTGCCGTTTCATACGGCGGGCCGAAACCTCGGCGGGGTCGCGACCGCATGCGAAAGTGATTCGCGCGGCCCCGTCGATAGTGGTTTTGTCGAGGGACACCGTGGTAGGATTAGTCGGTATTCCGGGAGGTACTTTATCATCTTAACATCTTATTTTACCCCGGCGAGTCCGACATAACCCCTCCGCCCGCCCCCGCGGCGGGGTATGCGTCATGCATACCCCACGTAAAAAAAAAAAAAAAAAAAAAAGCACTTAAATAAAATAAGAAGTGTAGGTACACCGTAATAAATCTGTTACTGTTTTTATAGGTTAATTTAAAATAATAAATCAGCATTAAAATGTATTTATTTATGAACTTGTGACATAACAAGTTAAGTATGGAAAATAAAAATCATATAACAAACTTATACAATATAGTTACTTAATCTAGTAAGGCACGCTGTGAGATCACATGGTAATAAAAATGGAGCAAGCATTAAACCTTAAAAGAATAATCAGTACAATAATTATTATGGAAAATTTGAGATCACATATTTCAGTATAATCTTCTTAAATGCTATATAATTAATGTATTAAACTATAAAACTTGTGAATAAGTACACACAAAGAATATAAACACAAATAAAAAAATATATATCAAAAGTTCTTCAATTTACACAGAGGCAAATTACGCCAATATTCTCTTCTGTTTTCTGGCATAAGTGGCGCCAGTTTAGTGAGGATTTCTGTTTTACATTCCACAGTTATACCCTTTTCTTGGGTTATAGGCATGTCTCTAAAAAAATTTGTGCTTTCATTATTTTCGTCTGAAGGAAATCCAATTTTAAATAGTCATCGTTACAGTTATGACTAGTTTTGTATTTGAAAGTGTAGTGTCCCCTCTCTACTGTGACAACCGCCATATCTTTCAAATAAATACGGGGTTCTTTGTTACGCAGCTTATGCTGGGACGACCAATCTAGATAGCAATAAAAATCTGAAATTTCCATAACCTTTACATAATTTTTCTTTGAATTTGACAACCGGACACACTACAAAATCAGAAAATCGTAGACTTTATCCATTTTTTCCAAGTGATTTTTCTACCTGGTGATGAAAGGAATCTGCAGACATAAACGTATGGCCACTGTCAAGATACTTCAGAGTAATTGTCTTAGCCGCTATCACAGTGATGTTAACCACGTCTACCAAAAACTAAAACAGAGTCCAGTTCTTATTTTGGGCTGCACAGTTTTCTAACCAAAGAGTGTGATGTGTTCTGCGTCTCTTTTGTACATAAGTAAATAGTAAAATAGTAGTTTTGTAATACACAATAATATCAGTTTCACTCACAAATGAATTGATTTTAATATTTTCTTACATTCACACAACACCATTTAGCCCTAAACTAAGTACAGCTTATAAATACTTAGGTACATTTACCTATTATAGCAACACACAGACCAAAATAAGCACTCATATCCATGCGCACAAATGTTTGACTTGTGCGATAATCGAACCCGCGACCGCAAGCGTAATAGGCAAGTTCAATAACCTCATTAACAAAAACTTGTGGTCAAATTTGTATTTAAAATTAGTAAAAGCATTGATAATATAATATTATAATTATACAAATACTTATTTTAAGCAATCCACTCGTGGCGCATGCAAAGCACATTTTACATACCTTATTAAGAAACAACAAACTTTTAGCTAAACCCAAAATATTTAATAATTCACGATAACTCAACAGAAATGAGCGCGAATAAAACAAAAGTACTTACGAGATTGTGTTTTCGCGCCAAAACCGATGACGAGACGCAAAAACGGCCACTCCTGATCAGCAGTCGCTCGCGGCTAACTCACTGGGAATACTCCCCACGCCCCACATTTATCTCCCTGGACTCTGCGCTTACGCTAGCCCACCTAATCATAACTACCGTAACTGCAATACTTGATGCATATGTCCTTAGTAATAACTTAAAATCATCTTCTATTTTCTACTAAGCATAAACACAATAAGTGACAGATACGCAGATAATAATAAGTATTATTTGTTTTTATAGACGATTGTTCAACGTATAACTACCGTAAGTCATATTTTTAGTTATTATGTTTAGGATGAGCTAAAAAATTATAATGTATTTTACTAATCATAAGCATAGTAAATACCATATAAAGTTGATATACTTCGTACTTTTAATCGACATCATAATAAAACTTCTAAGCATAACTACGGTATATGCTCTTAGAGTAATTATGACTAGAAACTATGATAAAATTATGTTTAAAATACACTAAGTATAAAAACACTAACAGCCATTACCGCACTTATATTTAGGAATCTCTTATCAGTGTTGCAGTTGCTGCGGTTATGCTTAACATTATCTCCGTTTCTATATGTTATTTCTAGATTTTCATAAATTATTCATATAGATCTCATCGTGCCGATTCTAAATATACCCATAACTCAAATTCGATAAAAATGTCAGTTAAGGTGGTTATTGTTAGCACGGCAGAGTCTGATGTGCAGTGGTGTAAGTTGTCTCTCGCCACCACTACGCTGAATGTTATAGGTTCGAATCTCGCACGACGACAAATGTTTGACCGCAAATAATTGTTCCGTGTCTGGGTGCTCTTTGTGTCCGTTGTTTGAACAGTTTGTAAACACAGAAATTATTTCTAGTGTGGGATAGTCTTTTAAAAAAATATATAATAACTTCGTCTAGCACTTTTCGAAGTTATATGCATCCTGAATAATCAATTAAGACTCGCTTTTAGCGTTTTCGAAGATTTGAAAAGTCTGCCCACTCGCACTGAGCCATCGTTGTATTCTATGGCCTAACCCTTCTCACATTGAGGAAAGGCTCGTGTTCTCCAGTGGGACTGTTCATATACAAGGCTGGTTTAAAACAGGATATTAAAGTTAGTGAACATGTTTGGATGTAGATACAATGTCATTCAAACACCCGTTTACCGAATAACGAATTAAGATGCAAATTGGCATATATTACGATAATTTCCTATAAACATACACTCACATAGGATACTTTTTATATTGACAATGTGATCGTTTTCTTTTCAACGAATCTTAGGCAAGGCACTCTTAAATCCAAAGTACTTCTTATCTTATTGAAATTAACGCTTACAAGCACATTAATTTCCATTAACACCTCCCCTTATGCATTAAGAATAATAATCCATAACATTTGGAAGATACCCCATTTTGGAACATTACAAGAGCCTTTGA
Organism: Catocala fraxini; assembly: GCA_930367265.1. NCBI lineage: Eukaryota > Metazoa > Arthropoda > Insecta > Lepidoptera > Erebidae > Catocala > Catocala fraxini. The sequence continues at coordinate 20,004,558 of OV884045.1, forward strand.
GAGTTTTGTATCAAATAATTTTAAAGGCTACCTCTTACCATTTTGATTAGGGACCTTCGGGGTGGAAGAATTAATTATTTTTCCTATTATTTGTATTAATATACGTTTTACGACGGCACGAGGGCCTGTGTTTTTATAATCTGGTATTAAATTCTTTTCATTAAAACGTTTATTGACACCTACGCTTTTTACCGTAAGTAGTACGCAGTATTCTAAATTTAAAAAAGGAAATATGTGTGTGGACTGGCAAATGGTAGGCGATTACACTTTTCTTTATTATGAATACTTACAAAATGAGATATCACAGACACGTGGCTTTATAGAAAAAGCAGCTGTGCTGCTAGCACGAGGAAGTTAGAGTATATCTCTGATAATAGTACCTTCTATAAGTCTAAAATCTATGCTCTCCGTAAAAACACAAGATGGCAATCATTAGTAGAGTACGACGGGAATGCATATTTGGGATATAAAAGTTATGTGTTATCCAGGTCATGGTCTGTCAGAGTGCCATGATCAAGTCCATCTATTTTCTTAAATGTGTTGGCGGAGGTGAATTAGACCCACATTTTAACGACGCTTTGAAGCGTTAACTCTTCATCTCTCTTAGCCTTTATTATTCCCAAGTCAATTGGGGTCGGCTTCACTAGTCTAATCGAAATTGACTGGATATCAGTTTTTACACGTAGCGGCTGCCACCTGACCTCCACAACCCGAAGGCTAACAATACCCTAAGGCTAGACTAGTGACAGGATATTAGAGGGTACTGACTTTCCCAATAACGACTACCATAGATGTTCATGGCAGCCGGGACCGACGGCTTATCGTGCTCTTCGAGGCACGGAGCAGGCGATAATTGTCAATCAATACGCACATAATTTCGAAAAGTCATATTACTTCCGAAAGTTGGTGTAAAGAGGTGCGCGACGTTGGTTTGAACCCGAGACTCTCTGCATTGCAGTCTGTTGGTCTCCCCACTGAGTTATCGCTGCTGCTTTGAAGCGTTAACTACTCGACCGATTATCATAAAATTTCGCATACATGTTGCCAGGGGAAATTTGTATATTCTAATACACAACATGTTTTGTCTGTGTGCAATATGTTTATTTTTGACATTGATAATATAGGCAGAATATTAGCTTGCAGAAGTTTATTGTTGTTGATATAATAAGGGACAAGCATATTGCTCAGTTCCATTCTCCTTATAATAATAATAATATTCTATCACATACACACAACACCATCTAGCCCAAACTAAGCAAAACTTGTATTATGGGTACGAGACAATGGATAAACATACTTATATACTTTATTTTTGTATATACATACATATTATACATAGAAACACCCAGACGGCACACAAACATCCATGTTCATGCACACAAATGTTTGACTTGTGCGGGAATCGAACCCGCGACCTCAGGCGTGGCAGTCGGTTACACAAACCACTACGCCATCGAGGCCGACAACGGCCGACTCCTTGATGCTACTAAAAATCTCGTGTCAGAAAAATCCAATAACAGTTTGCCGAAATCGAAACACGCAAGGCAATGTTTTGTGATGATGCCATCACAAAACATTGCCTTGCTGGTTCAGTGACATCAGTTTGCACTTGTGACTTTAGCCGTGATGACCTGGATTAAATTTTTAGACAAAATGTAATTGCATTTTTGTTAGGAAATTCTCAGTCACAGATGCTGGAAGTATTTCTTATATATGGCAATCAACATAGCCTTTAATAAATGTGGGACCCAAAAAATAGCTGCCAAAATGTAAATTAAATACACCTTAGCCTATTCCTTTGAGCATACACATGTGCTACGATACTGTATAAAATAAAAATAATAATTACAGCCATTAGGAGTATTCACGTCATTAACGGAACCTTGACATCTTAGATGGCACTTAAAATGTTGTCAACTGAAGTCCCCGGTTCCCTTCAAATGTAATTTTCAACGTATAATGAGAGCTCAAGCCGTGTCATGTAAGAAGGGTTAATACAATTTCCAAAGTTAAAGGCTTACAACGTTCGTCAACTACTGCAAATGTACTGAGTTATACGGCACTAATTAATATGGAGACTGTATACGTGACTGAAGTAGTTACGTTAATGTCACTGGCCTGATGAAGCTATCGTTTATATGATAATATATATAATACAACATTTATTTCGGACATAATCCACATGAGTTTATAACAATTTACTTACAAACTGTGTAAGTAAAATTAAGAAATAATGTACACATTTATCCTGTAACGCTGCCCACCCAGTCTGCCTTTATTTTTTAAGGCTGGGCTGCACCCATTGCTGTAACAAAGGACTTTTGTTTACCGTTACATAATGGGATAGTGGTTCAAATAAGAACTTTTTTACAACTGTTACAAACAGATGAATTACCCTTCACAGAAGTGGTCTTCTTCACTATTTTATTCGAGATGAAATCGCCAAAGAACGTTTCGATCGAAGAACTGAATACTCTAGGAGCGCGAGCGCCCACATTACAATAAATCTTTGGAACCCTATCCTTCCTCGGATGCTCTTATTTACTAAAAATGTAAACAAATTAGAAGTTATGACGTTAGAAGAATCAAAACTCATACTGCAAAGTCCATTTTACATTGAGTGACGTTACCTATCAATAGTATTATTACTGCAACTTTTCTGAAGCGATTTCATACAGGAACATACGAACAATTTCAAAAATTAAAATAATTTTCGTTCTTTCTGGAACGCCGTCAAAACATGCTACGCAGGCAAATCAGAGTATCATATTTTGTAAATAAAAAAACATTGAGATAAAAAATATTAAAAATATATTTAAACAATTAAAAGAAATACTATCATCGTGCAATTAGTTCCTTGACTTTAAAAGTTTTGCCTCGGTTACGATTATTATTATTAGGTTTAATTGCGGAAGCCTGCTTATGAAATTAGGTGTATCTGTTGTTTAGCTCTCTAACAGAAAAATATCGAATAAAATTTTGTCATTCGGATTAAAAAAGCACAATGGACCCGTATTTCTTTCACCTACGAACTACAAGAACATAAAGTAAGGTTGTTCAGCTGCGATCTTACAATAGACTTAATTGAATGTAATTCAATTATCTTTAATTTAATTGTAACGATTATTATATTTTTCATTATTTAATAATAATTAGTGATTTACATAATATTGTCTTCTGTTTACGCGAATATTATTCATTGAAATTAAACTACTATATACGGATTTTATCGCGTTGTTTATTTGACACTTTATACATCTTGAAGCGAGCTTCAATCAATACATACTTCAAGCCGCCAACGAAGATAAGTCAATTTTTACCATCCGTCAAGTGCTAACTACCTTTACAAGATGCAGGGGTCTATAAAATAGACTGTGACTACAGACTCTCATACATTAGTCAAACCAAGAGAAACATAGGCACCCGCATAAAAGAACACATAGCTGATGTAAAACACTGACGCTCGTTGAAGTCTGCTGTGTGTGAACATGTGCAACAGGGGACCAACCACTACCTGAGATTTGACAAACCACAGATTCTCGCTAAAGAACACCGATTTCTACCAAGGATGCTTCGCGAGGCTATTGAAATCAAAAAACATCCTATTTTTAATAGAGAAGATGGTTGGAATGTACCACCAGCTTGGGATCCAGTAATACAAATAGTCAAACCCAAGATGAAGCAAACCACAGCTAGACTTCATGATACTTTGAGCTCATTCTGCGTAAATAGAAACACCAATGATTAAATTATGTTCGGGTACTTTGAAATAACTACACTGGAACATTGAGATAACTACCATCTTAGTCTCCCCGTGACCATGGCTGCTGAAAAGCAAACGAAACGTCGGGGAAAGTGTAAAATTAAATTAAATCTAAATAGTTTTAATAGTTTTAATATTAGCTTAAAATTTAGTAAAGTTTAAAAGTAAAAGTAGTGTAACAGTTTTCAAAATTATGTAATAAAGTGTCAAATAAACAACGCGATAAAATCCGTATATAGTAGTTTAATTTCAATGAATAATAAGTGAGTCGGAATTTTAAGATTTTAAGTTATTTTAAGTTTTATAATCATTATTAATTTTCATTTCAATTTTCTTTTTAATATAATTTGTATGTAAACACTGCACGCAATTTGTTATGAATATTGTGATTTTTGTATGCAAGTATGTTTGTTTACTGTATGTATGTAATCTCACTTTATCGTAATTTTACAAACAAGCATAATTAAATATTTTTTTTAAATCTCCTCCGTTCAGCCTTTAAGTAAGGTAGCACTATGTAATGTATCCATATTTTTAGTTTTATCACAATGCTTTAGTGTTTTCGTTGGTTGTCCTTAAATAAATAAATAATGTCCTCCAAACCGAATTTCGGCCACGGTGGCCAGTCTTAACAGGGACTGGCCATCTTCGCAGGAGATATTATAGTGCACGAGTGTGTAAGCAAACACAAGTGCAATCTCTGTTCCGTAACTCTCATGATCCGATGGGATGGCAATCCGACACGACCGGAGAGAGATCAGGCGCAGGACCAACGGCTTTACGTGCTTTCCGAGGCACGGGGGAGTCTAACACCGCTAACTTCCTAACTCCGCGCTGCTATTGAGATTTCTTTACAGAAAAACCCAATAACTTTTTGTTGGCCCGACCCGGAATTCGAACCCGAAACCTCATGCACAGCAGTCGCATTCACTACCGCTGCGCCACGGAGGCAATTAATAATAAATAAATAGACAGTACCCGATAAACGATAATCGTCACTTATATACATAAGGGACGATTATAGTTAATTAGCTGGGCAGCCGCCATCTCGGCCACCAGAGAGGTTGAAGGTATTTCCGCAAGCCAGCTAGTGCCCTTCAAGCAGAGCCTCAGGCTCAAGTGCCTCTCTCTCAAGTAGTTTGGAGAACTGCATCACCCATTAATTTTAAAACTAGTATTATGTGAACACCAGGCGTCCTAAGTGAATACTACATACATATGCCCTCACCAATATACCCCAAGGGATAGTCAGAGATGACAACTCCTACGTTTTACCAGCTAAGATTTTTGGTCTCGCGTATTAGAAGCCTATTCTCGTTTACAAAGCTTCAGACTCCATTCTGTTACTGAGAATTAGAAAACTTCTAGATGCAAATAGAATAACAATTAGGCGGCCTCGATGGCGTAGTGGTTAGTGTCGAGAGGTCGCAGGTTTGATTCCCGCATAAGCCAAACATTTGTGTGCATGGACATGAATGTTTGTCTTGGTCTGGGTGTTTCTATGTATAATATGTACGTGTTAACAAAAAAAGTGTTTATGTACCTATGTTTATCCATTGTATTGTACCCATGTATGTATGTATCTTATGTGTGGGCCAGTCAGTGCAGACCGGTGACACTTCAACCTAGTGGGATCTCTTGTGTCGACACTCTCCCAATAACGAGTGCCATGGATGTTCATGGGAGCCGGGACCGACGGCTTAACGTGCTCTCCGAGGCACGGAGCAGGCGATAATTGTCAATCAATACGCACATAATTTCGAAAAGTCATATAACTTCCGAAAGTCAGAGGTGCGCGACGTGGGTTCGAACCCAAGACCCTCTGCATTGCAGTCTGTTGGTCTCCCCACTGAGCTATCGCTGCTTTTTTATAGTACCCATAGTACAAGCTCTGCTTAGTTTGGGCTAGATGGTGTTGTGTGTATGTGACAGAATATTATGATAGAATATTACTTGACTCGGCCCAAGATTCGAGCACGAGACCTCATACAATGCATTCAATACCAGAGCGCTACTGAAGCAGTCTAAATCAATACTTTTGAACGTAAATATATTTTACGGCCACTTTTGTAATAGAGGTCGCCTGAACACGGTTAATATATTTACAGCGCAAGGGCAAGCAACTAATAAAAATATGACATTCAAGGAGTGTGTAATATCAATTTAAAGTAAAATGTTGTTGAAGCATAAGCATTAAATTTCTTATATTGTGACCTTGTATTATACATTTTATTAAGCTTTGCCAGTGTTTATCAATATTCATGTATTTTAGTTGCTTATCATATTACTTTATCACATAAATTTTATATACAGAGACTTATTTACGCGCAACTTACCTTTATAATGAATATGATTCTTGAATTAATAAAAACACAAAGACAAGACGTGCTTTCTAATATTACTATTCTATTTTAATTTGAATGTTACGAAACTATTTTCTCACTCTATACTAGATTATGCCCGTGGCTTCACTCACTTGGAAACAGTACTTTTTTCTGGATAAGAGGTATATTCCCTATATTCTGTTCAGAATCCCTGATAACGTGTATGCGATGTTTTATGATAATTAGTCGAGTGGCTATGGCGTGAAAGCGTAATAAACATAAAAATAAACTCATTATTATTAGTAAGTAAAGGTAATGTCGATAGCCCTACAATCAAAATTCGAACGCACACTAATACATACTGCGTATAAGAACACATTCAAATTTGAAAATTGAATATGTGTGAGTGCATGTACGCAAGGGTTGTCACTCAGAATTTCAAGCACCAAATATATAGTAAACAAGGTTTGCCCTGCTATCTTGTTCAGAAAATGACAACATAATAAACCAACTTTTTGTCGTCACGATACAATAGAAGCCCATTTTCAGGGTTGAACTGCGCCGCGGCAGCGAGTCGATTGCTTTTATCAAGATTGTTGGAAAACTATTGGACTTTTGTCGGTTAGTTGAAACTGGAAAATCGTTATAAAGGAATTTTTGTGGAAGTTTCGTTTTTAAACAAAGGAAATGGTGAAGTTTAATTGTGCTTGTGGCCTCTTTGATCGCGATCGAGTGGCTTACTCGTCGGGAGTAACAACTCCATTTTTCACCGTTTTTATTGTCGATATTAAGTCTTTTAGTTTACTTTAGTGGAACAAATAGAGTTTCAGACAAACAATAGAGAATTATCTGTATATATGAAACTCTTCCGTTACTGAATGACTGGCAGACAACGCACAGCCGAAACTACTGAACGCAAGAAGCTGAAATTTGGCATGTTTGTTTCTTGGAGAGTGTAGAGGAGCACTAAGAGAGGATTTTTGGAAATTCCACCCGAAGGGGGTGAAAGGGGTGAAACCCGATATTCACACGGGAACGGGACTTACGTGGGTGAAACCGCGGGAAAACTACTAGTACATTATATTCGTACAACAATAAAGATTGCCTTTTCAAAATTCTTACTGAATTGACTGAAAAGGAAGAAACGAGTAGTTATAACCTAACCAAGTGGCTTAGTATTTTTGTATTCGACTGTCAATACTAGCACACAAAATTTATTTTATCATAACATATAGGTATATAATATCAGCCCTGTATTAAACTGTCCCACTGCTGGGCATGGGTCTCTTCTCAGTGTGAGAAGGGTTAGGCCATAGGCCACCACGCTGGCCTTGTGCGAATTGGCAGACATCACATATCTTCGAAAACATTATGGAGAACTCTCAGACATGCAGTAAAAGTAAAATTAAATAAATTCATAACCTTTTAAATTATATAAACAGAAAATAAATTAAACCTTGCCTGATTGGGAACCAAATTCTTGAACCTAAATTTTTTGAAGTGATAACTTTAGGCGCGATTGGCATTTTTCTGGTGAACAAAAATAACTCGCGTCATCGTCACCGAACACATTCAAAATTCAAAAATAATAATCTAATAGCTCGACGATACAATTCACAAGTTACTTAGTTTTCACTTCTATTGGCAGTCCCCAAAGACTGTCCCGCATGTTTCTTTTTTGATTTGCTTGTGATTGATCAGCTTGCGACCTAGCTAGTTAGTAGCAATCCCGTACATGAACTTAGCATCAAAGTACAATCTACAACCTGATTATGCTTGCTGCTATCACGGAAGCAATTCCAAGGAAACATAACCAAGATGCTCATATTACTAATATTATATCAGTATTTAATTTCTCAGAATAAATTTTATACAACTACATGAAATACATGAGACAATACCATTTAATATCCAAATCAAATATTAGTAACAATTTTGGTTCAATATTCAATTTCGTCAGGAGTTAGTAAGAGTGTTTAGTTAATATCAGAACATTATTTACAACACGTGTACTTTAGTTTCCAAGCAATTTAGATATTAATAACAGACCATATTTAGTAACTTATTTTCTGCTACTATTATATTTAGGTATGTCTCTTGCCCGCGGCATCGCCCGTTTGAGCCCCATAGTAAGTAACACTGAGGCAAAAGTATTCTATATTAACATATACGTGAAGCGTGGTCGTGAAGTCTCGAATTTAATTCCCGAGACGGGAAAGTATTATTGTTTTTCTCTTACTAAATTCTCAGTAGTAGCACGAAGCCCAAAAATAAGTCTTCTTCTCCCTAGCCTTTATTATTTCCAAGTCACTTGAGGTCGGCTTTTCTGGTCTAATCGGATTTGACTGGATATCAGTTTTTATACGGAGCGGCTGCCATCTGACCTTCGCAACCCGAAGGCTAACGATACCCTAAGGCTAGACCAGTGTCAGTATATTAAAGGGCACTGACTTCCCAATAACGACTGCCATAGATGTTCATGGCAGCCGGGACCGATGGCTTAACGTGCTCTCCGAGACACAGCGCAGGCGATAATTGTAATCAATACGCACATAATTTCGAAAAGTCATATAACTTCCGAAAGTCAGAGGTTCGCGACGTGGGTTCGAAACTGAGACCCTCTGAGCCCAAAAATATGTCTGATACACGGTATTAAATTTTATAAATCTTATGTGTGGTGTCTACGAACATAGCTGGCGTAGTGTGGATGTATTGTATTAGATGTATAACTGCCATTTTAATGAGAGATGGTTACCTAACCAGGCAACCTCTTATTGAAATAGCTGCAATTATTTTTTTCTAGAAGAGATTGCTCTACATGAGGTCACGGGTCAGGCAATGTTTATTGAGGTTTCGTGCAAGCAACACGAATTCTAGAAATTAGCCTCAATAAGCTCCATTCACTACTCACTACTTGTTACATGTATCTAGGATAAAAGTTACTCAATCCCAAAAAGGGTATTCTAGCAATATACTAGGATACCCTGTGTTATTTATATAACTTTTTTATAATTCCCGTTTGTGATATTTTTTCAATTACCTGCACTTGGAATGTTTGCTATGTCGCGGGGCACATCCAGACTCGGAATAACTATTCATGGATTACATAGGATAAAAAATTGACCCACAACACACACAACAACTTGAACCACGTTTCCATCTGCGGCATAATTACGCGGCAGCTAACTTTAATGGCAAAATTGGGGCATAATACACCTGGCTATCCCCTCGAGGAGATATAAGTGTAGACTCACACATGTATGTTTATATTCATAATTCGATATTTCGAGCAACATTTCTGAAGCAATCTTTCCGATCACATCATAATTTATTCAGCAATGAAAAACTTTCTTAATAAGGCTAACAAACTTGATTATTGTGCGCTAAAGTAGCTAATAAATTTTGTTTCGTGATTCTCAGCATTTTTGTTAAAGGGAAAAGTTTATTTGGAAAATTTGCCGTTTCTTACTTTTGAATAGAATTTTGAAGGAAGTAGAGTTTATGACAGGTTTTAGTGTGATTTAGGTGAGAACTGGTTTTGTCGTTTATAGTCAGTAGGATAATGGTAATATATAATAATATCAACCATGTTTTTAAACTGTCCCACTGTAACCATTCTCTCATTGAGAACTAGCCTGTGCCCAACACAGACCTCCTCTAGGTCAGAGAATGGCTAGGCCATAGGCCAGCACGTTGGCCAAATGCGGGTAAGCACACTACGTAATCGTGAGGAAACCGACTGTCTAAGAATTCTCCATTATCTTGAAGATAATATCTTCAAGAACATTATGGAGAATTCTTAGACATATCGGTTTCCTCACGAAGTTTTCTTTCGCCGTTGAACGGAGCGATAATTAACTATTTAATAATTTAATACACACATGCACATAACTTCGATAGTTAGAGATCTTGCACCTGGAGACTTTGCATGGCAATCTAACAGTATTGTACTAGGCTTTTGCTATACCTACATAATTATGATAAAGGAAATACTACTGTATATTCTCAAATGGGTTACTAGATCCACATTCCACCAGCTATAGGTTAGGTTTCACGTTATATAAGGCGAACGTAATTAATTAGTTTACAAGGAAAATCTAATAATGTATGTATGTATCTTATGTGGGGCCAGTCAGTGCAGATCGGCGACACTTCGACCCAGTGGGATCTTTTGTGTCGACACTCTCCCCATAACGACTGCCCTAGATGTTCATGGCAGCCGGGACCGACGGCTTAACGTGCTCTCCGAGGCACGGAGCAGGCGATAATTGTCAATCAATACGCACATCATTTCGAAAAGTCATATAACTTCCGAAAGTCAGAGGTGCGCGGCGTGGGTTCGAACCCGAGACCCTCTGCATTGCAGTCTATTGGTCTCCCCACTGAGCTATCGCTGCTCTAAATCCAATAATACTAGAAGCTAAAATCGAAATCATCGTAATCGTTCAAAAAGAAGTTCAAATTCAAACCACGGAATAAATTAAGCTGTTAAATAAACAGTGCTTATACTATAAAGCATCATGATGATCGGAGAACCAATTGTATGACAATGCATAGTACATTGTTTTGACTTTAATATATTAGATCGCAATGCGCAAGTGACACACTCCTAAGATAGTTCAGTATAGTCGCTTGCGGTCGCAAGTCACTACACCTAACAATAACTGCTTACCATCAGGCAGACCGAGTGATTTCTACCATCTATGTGATTTACGGTAGGCAACGGCTTGATTTTATTTCCTTAGCATTTGATTCGTGCTACTAATAAAATAAGCAATAATAATAATAATAATAATAATAATATTCTACTACATACACACGACACCATCTAGCCAAAACTAAGCAGAGCTTGTACTATGGGTACTAGACAATGGATAAACATATATATATATATACTTTTTTTTTGTAAATACCTACATTTTATACATAGAAACACCCAGACCAAGACAAACATCCATGTTCATGCACACAAATATTTGACTTGTGCGGGAATCGAACCCGCGACCTCAGGCGTGGCAGTTGATTACACTAACTACGACGCCATCGAGGCCGACAATGGTTACCGGTCGGTCGGTACCAAGTCGGTCAAAGACTCGCCAAGCCACTAAGAGATATAAATAAGTCGACCACCGCTTTCTACAAAGCCCATAAGAATATAAGAAAATAGTAAAGTATTTCCCACTTAAATCTGTGTCACAGACGCCCTAGAATACTTGCATACTAATGACACTACTCTGCTTGCTCCCAGCTGTGAGGGACACGTGGTGTAATGAGAACAGGCTGAATAACGAGGCCGGTTTAAACTTCCGTCGTCTAATTCATTATGTTTCAACACTAGGGTTGCGGGTTCTAATGCCATTTGTTTCAATTTCTATACAAAAATATTTTATACATTTCTTCGTTGTCAACTCCTGCACTAGAAATAATTTTATGTCGCAGAAAGCTTTATAATTTCACTTAAATTAAACTGATGCAAAACATCAGCTATGTAAATTCGGAAACTGGAAACTAATATTTGTGGGTCAAACACAGCTTTTTGTTACGTGTAAGGATTGCACTGACAACACACTTATACTTTTTTCAATCAATCTGTCAATGATTGATGATAATTGAAAACCTATTGTGTCTGAACGCTGGTGTGTCGCTGCGCTTTTATTAAAGACTAGCGACTAGCTCTTACCCGCGGCTTCGCTCGTGAAAAAGTAGGTTAGTTTAATGTTAGTAACCTTACTATTTTTATTTAAATATAGCTTCTGTTACTTGGTGACAACAGAGCTTTTTAATAATGAATGAATGTTAAAATCCGTTGAGTAGTTTTTGAGTTAAATCCTCAAAAATAAACATACATGGTATATTATAAACAAAACATTTTTTGTTCCTCTTTATTATATTAGTATAGATAAGATAAACATACATATGTGATATACCTCAAAATGACAAATAACACAAGATACACTTGTATAAATCTATATTTTTACATTCTTACAGAAAACCAGAATAACAATAATATGATTATTATGGCGTTTCGCCCGGGGAGTCAAACATCTAGAGGCAAACATAATTATCACCTCTTGAAACCATTTCAATCCATCTTACATGCCTTTTTTCGAGGATTGTTAATGCGTGAGTAATACCCTGATTATAGGTTACACGAATCGTCTGGGCTACAGTGAGTCGCATATTTTCTACCTGTGTAGATATATTAACTACTAGACTACCGATAGATGTTGTCCTGTCTTAGACAATGTCTGTCAATGAACTGTCAAACTCGCGAGGTTATAATAGTCGTTAGGTTTTCTGAAATTATCCAATTTTCTGCGCATATTTTAACTTTCCTTTCCATAAGAACCTTCTATAAGTATTACCAAAATTTAAAAAAAGATGAATGGGATCGGTAAATTCTTTCTCAAGTTATGGCGTGACCAAGAGAAACAGGGATTCATTATTATAAATATAGATAAATGTATATGATAATTTGACACGTGTACACGACACGTATCAAAGTATTTAAAGTCCAAAAGAACAGTCTTCGTAATTTCTTATTTTCTTTGTTTGAAGTAAAATTTGAGTTATTAATAAGTTTATAGAATTCTCTATAACTTTCATCTAAAGCAACATTTTATACGATTTAGCTTTCTCAAGCCAAAGTGTGATGAGTGGGAAACATTGCTGTATATATTATAATAATAATTAGGTGGATGTTGATTAAATTAATTAAAGTACAGTTAATAAAGATAATTATAAACTAAAACGCTTTAATAAAATTATTGAATGTATCTAGTTAATTAATATATTATTATAATAAGACATTACATAATATTGTCTTCTGTTTACGCGAATATTATTAATTGAAATTAAACTACTATATACGGATTTTATCGCGTTGTTAATAAAGTGTCAAATAAACAACGCAATAAAATCCGTATATAGTAGCTTAATTTCAAAGACATTACATAATAAAGAATTTTATTTAAATTTTGGTCTGCGTTTATATACGACGTAAGTAGCTCTGACCAGTTACATGCGCAAGCTAATCACGAGCGCTACATGCGCAAGCAACATGCGAGAGTTGACGATATGGGTGACTTACGCGCATGGTTGGCAACAGTCAGTTACGTCATACATGCAAGCCGCGTAAATGCCTCGACTTACGCATGTTGTGTCGTACAAAAGCCATAAACATGAACAACAACACTAATATATATATATATATATATATATATATATATATATATATATATATATATATTATATATATATATATATATATATATATATATATATATATATATATATATATATATATATATTATATATATATATATATATATATAATAACAATAGTAATATAAATAAACTACCAATTATCTTTAACTGTATATAAGTTTATGCAGATACAAAAAGGTAGCCTTTAACTTCACATTAACGAAGCACAAACCAGAAACTCCTAAAAATTTTACACAATTACATTGTTCTCTCGTTCTATTCCTGGGGGTAAACGAAAACCACAACTCATTTAACCCTGAAAACAGGTAAAAAATACAAAAAAGGGCATTGTAAAGTCTTCGTGTTAATTCCGATCCATTTTGTAAGTTTTTTGGTATATTTTTCAACGTTTATACTTTTAGAAAAGACTTAATTTCGGTGCGTGGGATTAAATAATGTTCCAACATGAAAATTTTTTTTATATGTTTTCTTTGCTTAATTGTCTGTAAGAGATTTTATTTTGATAAATATTACTCAAAGGTCAATTTGCTACTGTAGAAAGGTTATGAATATAATACTTATTTGAGGGTTAGGGAAAATTGTAGGATATTTTTAAATTGTTAATTTAGTAAACCTGCTTCTATTTTTAAACCGTAGTTCAACTTTTTCTGTAGTTTAAAACCTTTTAAAGCTTTTTGTTTGTTTGTATATATATTATGTGGGTAATAATACAATTAAAACTACCAGACCGATTTTTAAATTATTCAGTTTTATAATGCTCCTTTATCCAAAAGTAACATAGGCTATATATTACATCACGCTTCTAGCCACGGAAGCAAATCAGTAAATAAACGAGGGTAAAACCACGTGAGATTATTTAATAGAAACATCAGTTCTCAGATTAACTAATTAAATGTTCACGAATTCTAACCAATGTTACTTTTCCTTTATACCTCGCTTGCTTGAAGTTCAAGCAAAAATCACTAAACGGCATTGATGCGGTTTTCACAGTTTGATATCTTGAGGTATAACATTGTGTCTATGACTATGCATAGAATTATCTGGTTAAGGAAGGTTCCATGCGGACGAATACCAAACCACAAGGACCAAATCTATAATTTTAATTTCTTACGTATTTCTAAGGATGCTATTTATCCAAAATGTTCATGAACGTTGTCTTTTTTTGCAGTTTAAGTCAAGAAAACATTTTATGTATAATAGTAGGTATAATAGTCATGATAAAGCAGCGATAGCTCAGTGGGGAGACCAACAGACTGCAATGCAGAGGGTCTCGGGTTCGAACCCAAGTCGCGCACATCTGACTTTCGGAAGGTATATTACTTTTCGAAATTATGTGCGTATTGATTGACAATTATCGCCTGCTCCGTGCCTCGGAGAGCACGATAAGCCGTCGGTCCCGGCTGCCATGAACATCTATGGCATTCGCTATTGGGAAGTCAGTGCCTTATAATATCCTGACACTGGTCTAGCCTTAGGGTATCGTTAGCCTTCGGGTTGCGGAGGTCAGGTGGCAGCCACTCCGTGTAAAAACTGATATCCAGTCAAATCCGGTTAGACTAGAAAAGCCGATCCCAAGTGACTTGGGAATAATAAATGCTAAAAGAGAAGAAGTCATAGACTATCTAGAATTTATTAGTGGCAACGTTGCTTAAGTTGCTTGAGATCGCTCAATCAAAATCATTAGTAATATCCAATGCACAAAGCCGCGCATTGGATTACCAATCGAGCAAAAAAAAAAAGGTATAAAATGTCCCTGCTCTTTCACAAAAATACTCTCAAGATGCAATACTCAATTAAATTTCCAGGTCCTCCAATTATGAGCAGCCCTGGAGTTAAAAAGGAAGAGAAGTTATTGTTTCAACTTCATTTCTTACTTGTTGGGTTTTGTTATGCAAAATAATGAATGAATTCGTCGGCCCTGCATTATACGTACTTAAATGTTTTTTGCATTCAGGCGCAAGTGTAGTGCAAGCGACGTACTTAATTGAAGCGAAGTGGTAGCTATAAAAATGTTTAATTTTGAGTGTGTGAGGCAATTATTAGAAGTGTTTTCATTGACTTTAAAATATTGTTAACTAGATTTTGCTCTAGGGTTCTCTCTCGGTAATATAAATTTTGTCAATAAACATCTCTCCCTCAGGTATGTATGTATGTATCTTATGTGGAGGCCAGTCAGTGCAGACCGGCGGCACTTCGACCCAGTGGGATCTTTTGTGTCGACACTCTCCCAATAACGACTGCCATAGATGTTCATGGCAGCCGGGACCGACGGCTTAACGTGCTCTCCGAGGCACGGAGCAGGCGATAATTGTCAATCAATACGCACATAATTTCGAAAAGTCATATAACTTCAGAAAGTCAGAGGTGCGTGACGTGGGTTCGAACCCGAGACCCTCTGCATTGCAGTCTGTTGGTCTCCCCACTGAGCTATCGCTGCTCTTATATATATATAATATAATATTAATGAAGTAGGCTGGTGCACGATACACGCGCAAACCACTCGCGCGGTCTACATGCATGAATTAATCGTTTAGTTTACTCGCGTGTCTCAACCTGTGCGTTCTGCAAGCATAGTATAGAAATGCTGTTAGAGAATGCTGTTTTTCTGTTTACAGTTTGATGTTTTATATTAATAATAACTGAATATGCTACTACCTATACAACATGAAGTGCAGTTGTGTCCTTTCCGAAGCTGTACTGTTTATTAGAAATAACTATTATGAACAACATGAGGTCTTCTTCTCCCTAGCCTTTATTATTCCCAAGTCACTTGCGGTCGGCTTTTCTAGTCTAACCGGATTTGACTGGATATCAGTTTTTACACGGAGCGGCTGCCACCTGACTTCCGCAACCCGAAGGCTAACGATACCCTAAGGCTAGACCAGTGTCAGGATATTAGAGGGTACTGACTTTTCCAATAACGACTGCCATAGATGTTCATGGCAGCCGTTATTGTTATGAATAACATGAGGTATTGTGATAAAATATATTAGTGCATATGTCATAGACCAGCATTATTCTAAAACCTGGACAAACAAATTAATTTTATGAAATCATATAGAACGGGTAAACAATTTTATAAATTTTATTTACTTAAAAATTACGAACTTCCAATGGCTATAGCATAGTATTTATCTTGATTTATTGATTTAATAACATACAGTACTTACCCTAGCCTCTCTTCGAAATATCTCTGATCTCGTCAAGAAATACTAAAACCAAAATATGAGTGTAAAATCTATCTTAATTTGAAAAGTGTGACGTCATGTTAAAAAACCTTAAAGATTTATATCGTCAACGCCCTGAAGTGGGATTTCAGCCTTAACTAACTAAAGGAAGTTCATTAATTCGTGGTAGCCTATTTCGGAGTCTCGGGTAAAACCTCAATGCAGGCCAAAATACCAGATGTATTTATAAGCGGGTTTAGTAACAACCGGCCTACGTTATCCTTTAGATAAAACTTAAACGTTAACTTATGTTTAAAAGATGAATTCTGGGCAGGTACGTTCAACAGTTTAAGCGTAAAATGTAAGGCATTGAATTTAAATTTTAAGAAAATACCTAGACATTTAGTCTGATATAACTTGGGAAAGACTTTTAATCGTAGGGCAAATCTACGCGAAGTGTTTGCGAAAGTAAAGAAAACAAAGTGGTTTGTGATAAACTAATTTCTCTTACAATGATTATTGTAGTTTTCATTTACACAGAATGAGCTTAAATTTTCTTCAACTTTTATTTGCTGTATTTTTTGGTTTGGGTAAAATAAATACTTGATCGCTCGGTACCAAATATTAACCATCTTATCTATTGCAAGAAGAATGTATATCAAATAGCTTTATTAAAAAAAACCTCGTTATTTTACAAACTTCTACTGCTTACTTAATGGAAAATGTTTATCGGCTTATATAAACAACACGATACCTTTTTAATCATAGAATATGAGTACAAAATTGCTCAAAACCGAATGACCGTATCGTGGTACGGTGGTTTCATGTGGTAATTTCGCCTGCTTAGTTGACACTTCCTTGCATATTTGCACAAGTTGTACGAGCCTTTATAGAGGTCGCATCCTGTGGTGTCCAAGATTAAAAGATGAACCCTGGGGGCTCCTTGTGTTTTGTTTTTTCATCCTTCAAGCGAGGCGATTATTCATGAGGAGCTTACACGTAGCAAGGGATTTGTGGACGTTTGTATACATTAAAGGAACCGGACGCAGTTTCGAATTCTGTGATGCAACAGAAAATCTTTTGATAGAAACCCCGATATCTTTTTGCCTGATCAAGTTACCGAATATGAGAGTTCACATTAGTACCTTCAATATCGCTGCGTCACCGACGCAGTAGACCAACAAGAGGAAAACAGTTATCAGAAAATGTTTGAAAAACAGAAAAACGTTTATTCTATACAACTACAAAAACTAGCACAGTCTTTGTGAATTTAGGTTAAGAAGATTATTGATACGTCTAGATTTTTATATTTATTTGCTCTCAAAATAGGTTTTACGGTCTGACAGGTATATAGAACGACAAACAACTTAAAAGAAATGTTTTCTCTTTTGTAAAATTATTAATATTATCTTCTTACTTGTATACAAATGATACTTAAATGTGTAGAAGGTTATATCGTTGTTTATGTTATTTTCTTTGGAATGAAAATGTAATTCTAATAATATAATTATGTCTGGCTCAAATTAAGACGAAGTATGAAATCGAAATGACGGTTTAATAGGGCACAAGTAGCTCCTGTGTATTATCCGCGCAAGCTACTTGCTCAGGCTATTAACGCAAGTTTTTCAGACCGACTTCATCACACACGCACACTACACTCTAGGCTACGTGCACCAACTACTCGCGCGCGCTATATGCACAAGGTACTCGCACAAGCTACATAATTATGCCAGCTTAATAGCTTGCTAATGCTTGCATACTTATGTAGCACAAATTGCTTGCGCATGTGGCCCCGGGTGGGTTCGTGTGGGCTACATGCGCAAGTTCCTTGCATGTATTACATGCGTGTTTTCATCATAGGGTTGGCTCGCATTGGTAGTCTACACATTGTGTACAATCCGCAAAAAAAAACCTAACATGCGTACTTACCTGATTCTCTTTAAATATATGTAATGTGTTACAATGTACGGGTATACACTTAGCGTGACATAGCAAATATAAATCCAAAAAACAGAGGTTTATGTGTCGTAACCAAAGGAAACTTAAAAAAACAAATCTTTAATCTTTCGGTCCTACATTTAAACTACACATCATAGTCTTAGCGTTGAGCGTATTAAAACAAATGTTAAGCATGGCGACCCAGTGTCCATAAATGTAAACCCATATTTCACTATCGCTTACACATTTCACTTCAAAATAACTTTTGGCATAAATACGGCGCGAATCTGGTGAAACACACTGCAGGGAACTATGTCGTTGGATTTACACCTCACACTTTATTTTTACAGTTATATGTGGGACACACGGAGTTTTAATAATTATGTGGAGCGACTAGTCGGAATTTCATCTCTAGAATCGCAATGCATATGCTTCAAAATATATACAGGGGTCATTGAACAATACTAATTACCCGTTTCACCCATGACTTGTATATATGTACATTATTTAATAACTTTTGTTCTATTTCTTTCCATAATTTATTTTTATTCATACAGAAATATACATAAATATTGAAATAAGCTACTTTAATTGCATGACTAAGAACACACGGTTGTAAACGAAAGCAGCTGCGTAATCGTTGCATTTTAAAAAGAAAATTGATAGTTCAATTTAAAATATCTAAGGCCTTGCAATGCTGAACATAGCAACAGGTAATTGTAAATTTACAAAACATACCTTCGACTTTTATACGTATTATTTAGTTTTATTTCCTAAATAAATATACTTATTTGAGATTTTGATTTGAAGCAGCTCCCTCTTGTGAGTTCGTCGGATGACTACATGAGAAATCATGACACCCCACCACATTACATAAATATAACCTATTATAAAATATCATCCTCATATATATCCTCATATATATATAGCCTCTTTTTCTCATTGCACAGACGCCGATGGATGCTTATTTTTTTTTTCAATTGATATTTAGAGTTAATACTACCAACATGATGACATCGATGACAATCAGTGTCATGTTTTGTTGACAAGAGCCGGGGGTCGTTCAGAAATGTAACACAACATTATATGCTGCGTTGTAATATAACGTTTTTATTAATATAACGTCTTTATTATGTATTATTTATCTTATATTATCTATGTTTTTTATTATTTTCATGGTACTTTTAATTCTATATATATGTATACATATAAGTATTATATAAATACCAATATTATTATTTAGTATGAAATTACTTTCTGCCATCTACCTTCTGCCTAATTTATTTAAATTACTCTTTTTGTTTTTTGATATTTTGTTTTTAATTGAGTTGTATGTATGTGTGTTACTGCCTACATACACCGAAATCATTCAGGCTTTGCGAGAATACCAGCGTTGTGGATATTCTGCAACATTGCTGACGCAGGACCTTATTTGTTCTATAGGTACTTTTGGTTGTGTTTTCTGTTACCTTATATTATGAGCGTGGAACAAATAAAATTATTTTCTTTCTTCTTTCTTTCTTTCTAGAGACGGAATTTTAAAAATTATGTATTAATAAATTTTAAAGTAAAGTAAGCAACGCGACAAAATCCGTATAAAGTGTTTAATTTCAACGTGGTTACAGAGTCAAATACTTCTCTTTCATAATTAACTAGCTTTTGCCCGCGGTTTCGCTCGCGTAAAAGTTGGTTAGGTTATGTTAGTAATAGAACTTTATTTTTAAATATAACCTATGTTACTCGGTGATAATATAGCTTTGCAATGGTCGTGCACACCATGATCGTGGCGGTAAGTCCCGTTTTTGAGGAGTGGCTGGAGAGGCGGTATGGCGCCGTCACCTTCCGGCTGACACAGGTAATGACTGGCCACGGTTGTTTTGGCCAGTTCCTGTGTCGTATAAGTCGGCAGGCGACGCCCGGATGTCATCACTGCGGCGACTGCCGCGATGTTGTTGTGGACACGGCGTTGCATACTTTGGCGGATTGCCCTGCCTGGGCATTGCAGTGCCGTGAGTTGATCGCGGCAGTCGGACTGGTTGCCCTCTCACTCCCAGCCGTGGTTCAGTCTATGGTCCGGAGTGAGAGATCGTGGAACGCCGTCGCCTCCTTCTGTGAGGAAGTAATTTCCATCAAGGAGGCGGCGGAGTGGGAGAGGGAGCGCTTAAACCCTCTCCCTAACCGCATAACCGGGCACCGGAGGGCGCGAGATGACCTCCAGCCAACTTGAAGTTTGACCTGGGGGTGGTGGGCTGCGTGGGCCTGCTCGCCACCCGATCAGCACCAGGTCCGATAGGCGGCGTGCGTGTTCCCACGTGCGCCTCTGTATCGTGTCTTTGTCACCCCCGCTCAGGGGTATGGTGGAGGAAATATCCTTTGAGCAGTGGCCTGCCGTTTCACACGGCGTTGCATGTGAAAGCGATTCGCGCGGCCTCGCCGTCTACGGTTATGTCGAGGAACACCGTGGTAGGTTTAGTCGGTATTACCTGGGTATCTTTTCCCCGGTGAGCCCGACATAACCTCTCCATCGCTCTGCGGAGAGGTATGCGTCAAAGCATTCCACCACATAAAAAAAAAAGCTTTGCAATGGTTAAAGAATTTTTAATTTCGGTTGAGTATTTTTTGAGTTAAATCTTTATAAACAAAATATAAAAATATCTTTCGTCTTAATATTAGTATAGATAACAAAATAGTCTGAGAATTTTCGAGCTCCCCTTACAATAAAAGTAACATATTTAATCCAGAGTATCACTGTGTTCATCACACTCACTACCCGTATGTCACGGATAAAGTTTTGACACACATACCGAAATGAATACCGTTGCATTTAGTTAACTGTATACGTATTTGCTTACATAATGATGTGTGTGCTGAAAATACAGTTTTCACCATGAGTTTCAGTACGTTCGAGTATTCAGTATGTTTAGTTTTTAGTGTACGTGCCCTTTTTGTAATTGTAATTGTAATTGGACTGCCTTTTCCGCATTTGAACTCTAAGTTGGTCCATTATGCGTGAGAGTCAGCCGGTTACGGAGATAGCCAGCCCAACTCCGCCCAGAAGCACAGAAGTTTCCTAGGGTCTTCGCAGGCTTCGCGGAGTGACCTCGGGTTGTTGAGGATTTCCTTACGTTGTGCTGTTACTCCCACACATTCAAGGACTACATGGGCAGCAGATTCTTCTTCGGTCAGACATCCCCTACAAAGTGGGCTGTCTGTTGCTCCGATGTTGTAGATATGTTTGTTCAGGGGGCAGTGTCCTGTTAGGATTCCCACGATGGTTCGAAGGTCCAATCTTTGTAGGTTGAGCAGGCGGTGTGTCAGACGTGGTGAGATGGCCGGTAGGGCTGCTCTCGACTGTCTACAGTCCGTTGTCCGTGCCCAGCGTTTATTATGTTGGCTCTGAGTGCGAAGCCGCATCCATGTTTTTAGTTGTGAGAATGGTAGAGGGAGGAATGGAGATGGACCTTCCGTGGTGGTTCCCGACCCTCTTCTAGCCAACTCATCTGCAGCATCGTTGCCCAGCGATTCACTGTGCCCCTTTATCCATTGTAGGGTCACTGTGTTTTTTATGGATATTCTTTCGAGAGCCCGTGTACGTGCCCTTAAGACTGCGCCGAGCGTAAGACAGATAATGACAGAGCTCGTACGGCGCATAACTAATCGGACCAAAGTTTGCCTGTAAGATATTGCTGATATATGTCATTATATTGATGTATATAACCATAGTTACGCGCTTCGACTGCGTATGTCAAATGCATGGTTGTGTGCGTGTAGTGTTTTTTCATTAATTTAATGTATTTCTAATGCGTATTTTATATAAATATTAGGATTCGCCCCTCCTGTGCTAAAACTGTGCCAAATTTCATACACCGTCTGCGCAATTTTCGTAAAAAGGGGTACAACGTTTTTGCTTCACGTATTAAGATAGATTATTAATAATCATAATTCTACTAATAAATTTCCTTAGTGGCGCAGCAGTAGTAAATAGCAACTAGTTAGCATGAGACCTCAAATTCGATTCACAAGTCAGACAAATTGTTTATAAATGTAAATTGCATATTTTGTGACGAAATTGTCAGTCTCATCACGGAGTCAATATCTTATAGACGACAATACATACATTTCTGTCTACTTTGCATGGACGTAGACATGAGTTACGTAATATTAATCTAATATAACAAACTCTATATTATATAGACATATTAGTAATTGATACCATACAAGGTAAACAGACCGCAAGCTTATGTAAAATGATAGCTCAGTATCAGATATTAGACCTCGTACTGAGAATATTTGCGGTGTTTGTGGTGTGACCTAGCATGCCTATCGGCTTAACAAGTTTCCTAGCTACCTGTTTTTGAGAAGCGGCAGTATCGTCGGCTACGTGAGAATAGGTAAGTCAGCTTGCAGCAACCAGCAGATTTATTTAAAATTGATATGCCCGCGGCTTCGCTTGCGTCAAAAAAGTTTGGGTTAGGTTATGTTAGTAAAACATAACCCTCTCGCCTCCCTTTGATGCGAGAGGGTTAGGGTAAAAGGATATCTTAGTAACAGTACTTTTTAAAATAAATTATAGCCTATGCTACTCAATGATAATATAGCTTGCTAATGGTGAAAGAGTTTTTAGAATTGGTTGTAGTAGTTTTTGAGTTAAATCCTTACAAACAAACAAACAATTAATCAAAATATTCCTGTTTATAATATTAGTATAGATTATTTGTGCATTTGTAGCAAGATGGCGCTTGTAGAAAAATATCACGGTATGATTTTTCCGACACGGATATAAATACAGCGTGTTCTCAAGTTAGGCATTTGAGTAGAGTCTATATCATTAATCGATTGTCGTTGTTAAATCGTCGTTTTGTTGTGGTTGAATGTCGTGTTTATATATATAATAATTTAAGAATATATAATATATAATTATTAAAAAATATTTTTAAACTTCACCATATCGCGATTGAACTCGATCCAAATGACATATAGAAAGCAAGGAAACACCTCCATGCCATTAAATAACAATATAAATTCGTATATTCGTTAAATTAGCTTTTCCTTACATAAATATTTCAAAAAAATATATTTTGTTTGAAAATAGCAAACGTTCTTGAGGCCCCACAAATCTCTTACGCGTACACGAGACGACAGTGAGCGCGGTTAGCAATATAATTTCCACTATTAAACACCTTAACTAAGTATGATCATTAAATTTGGTCATTGTATTTAACAAAAACTGATAGCACGACTTATATTACTTAAGTACACTTCATACAAGTGAAAGGATTACATTCTACTACCGAGTTAATTACTGTAGGGCTAAGATTATCGAGATAAAGCTAACGCCAGACGTTAGCAACGTATGAGTAACCCTCGCGCGAGCGGTGACAAACAAATATCGTCAACACTATGGTACTGCTAGTCGTACTGCTACGTGAGTGACTGTCGCTTAAGACTACGCCGAGCGTAAAACAGATAATGACAGAGCTCGTACGGCGCATATTCAAATCAAGTAAAATTGTATGGAGGATTTGAAGTGCTTTTTTTGATAAATATGTATCTTTATTGTCAAACAGTAACTTAAATATTTGGGACGGACAAATTGTAATATAACTGTTTATGTTTCGTTTAAGCTGTAAAATAGGATAGATTTCTACTGTTATAATATAAAAATCACGTAACACGAGCTTAGTTTTTGCGTTTTTCGTGCAAATTTACGTAATTTTGTAGGCGAAAATATTATTGATTTTAAGTTTTTTACACAAAGTAAATGTAAACACATTCATTGTTATGGTAAATGCATATTTTATATTTGTATTAAACAAAAAGTGTTGATTTTATTCACTTAACTGTGACCGCCTGTTTTGGACATTTCGCTCGGTGCAGTCATAATTTTAAAGGCGTACACTAAAAATAATTCCTGTATCGCAAGGGTATTTACCAACATTCAAACAATGGACACAAGAACATCCAGACTCGGAACAATCATTTGTGGATCATAATTTTTTTATCCCGTGTGAGATTCGAACCCACAACACTCGGCGCAGTAGCAATGGCGAGACCACCACTTACCACTTAACTACTACGCCATCCGTGCAGTTATCTTGAAGTAGTTATTCTTTGCTTAAGAGTAACGTTACTAAAAACAAGTGAGAAACGGCAATGAATTACCGTTAATCTTAGTGTTCGAAAAAATGGTTCAAATAAAAAAGGCTAAGGAAGAAGAAGATCGACTATGCTGAGTCGAATGGCGTTGACCGCGAGTCTCTAGCTCTTACGGTTTTTGAGTTGAAAGATGGTATCGCGTGACCTTAAGGTCAGAGGTCAAACGTCATAGTCATTTTGGGGGTATATTTACTATGCTGAGTCAAATAGCGCTAACCGCGAGTCTTTAGCTCTTACGGTGCTTGAGTTGAAATATGGCATCACGTGACCTTGAGTCAGAGGTCAAAGGTCATAGTCATTTCGGGGGTATATCGACTATGCTGAGTCGAATGGCGTTGACCGCGAGTCTCTAGTTCTTACGGTTCTTTAGTTGAAAGTTGTATAACAGACAGACGGACGGACAAAACTGTTGTATAAGAGTTTTTCCAAACTTTAAAAGTCAAAGCTAGTTAATACCTAAAGGAATTCACCCACTCACTCTCCCAGCGCTGGATATTTCAACGTCTCACGTCCATTCTGTGGATAATTAAAAGGTCGAGGCTATTACAAACTTAATAACGAATTATATGTTTTAAACTACTTATCGTGTGCTGAATAGTTTATATAGTTCACGTGGGAAGTATAGTCATATATAACTGATATATATTTCCATAGATACGTAATATAGATACAATGACGCACGCTTTTGGAGCTGAGACTCCGGATATCTACTTGATAAGACACGCAAAATTTATCTTGCTGTGCTCACATGTTAACTGATATATATTTTCATAGATACGTAATATAGATACAATGACGCACGCTTTAGGAGCTAAGACTCCGGATATCTACATGATAAGACTCGCAAAATTTGTCTTGCTGTGCTCACATGTAACACTTGTTTCTGGCACGTGAGTCAGTTTATTGTTGTCCTGATATGATCGATAAAACAGTCTTGCCTTCCAACAGTCTTATTCACATTTGCCTTATACAACAGTTTTCATTTAAAAATTAATATTGTATGCTATTCCTTTTTAATTTGTTTTAATTATAAGTTAGGTTTATTTATATTTATGGTACTTGTATCTTGTATCTTATATGGGGCCAGTCAGTGCAGACTGGCGACACTTCGACCCAGTGGGATCTTTTGTGTCAACACTCTCCCAATAACGACTGCCATAGATGTTAATGGCAGCCCGGACCGACGGCTTAACGTGCTCTCCGAGGCACGGAGCAGGCGTTAATTGTCAATCAATACGCACATAATTTCGAAAAGTCATATAACTTCCGAAAGTCAGAGGTGCGCGACGTGGGTTCGAACCTGAAACCCTCTGCATTGCAGTCTGCTGGTCTCCCCACTGAGCTGTCGCTGCTGTTTTTATAGTACTTAATTGTATATATTACATAAATCTTATATCGCAAAATATTTTTCACAAACATGAAACACAGCAGTATACCACCGCTAATTCTTTTAAATTCTTCTTTTTGTCATATTAGTAATATGCCCACATTTATTAAAAAAAAAAAATGTTGTGACGAACATAGAGATCTTCTTCGATTACCCACAAAACTTACTACATGTTTTATTTGACAAAGGCCAGGTTAAAAGCACCTTGAATCGACGGGAATGTATGAGGAATGTGATGAAAGTGAATGAAGCCAGAGAAGTGTGTCAGGATCGTAGCAAATGGAAATCTGTAGTCTCTGCCTACCCCTCTGTGAAACAGGCGTGAATCTATGTATGTATGTATTTGTGTAAAAGATTTCTCTTCCAAACAATTTCACAGTATAAAGTATGCATAATATTGTTAAAATAAACATAGTTTGATTAGCAATATCTACCCCTAACTGATTCTGTAAGAACTTTTCGTATTATTGGCAGCCTCGCAGCGTCAGCTTTTCAGTAACAGGCCAACGGAATACTTGACGTAGATGTGAAGTAGTCTATTTGTTCTGTTGGATATAGTTTGACCATAATAAAACCATTAATCAAAGTTTCATTCCGGTTAACTTTATTAACAGGATACAGTTTGCGGTCCTGAAATATTTCCTAAATATTTTCTACACATATTCACCTCAAATATTTTCGCCGCATACTTTTACAAACATCTGATTCTATGAAATAGTTAATATTGATGTATCTTTTCTATCAACACAGATAGATTGAACGACTAATTTATTTCACGATGGTGGCGAAAAGCATACCTGATTTTTCGCGATTGCTGTAGCCTATGGACACTTGCAACAACCAGGAGCATCACATGTGCGTTGCCAAACTTTTATGAAGTATTTACCTCTAATGCGAGAGATTACTAGATAAAATAGTAGATAAAACACTCAAGATTCCGGTTAACTAAATTATATTCCAATTCCCGCTATCCATATTCCATATCAGGATTAACCGTCAGCCTAGAATCAGTCCGTTAACAAGAAACCGTAATTAAATTAATTAGCACTTAACATAATTGTACCTCTCATCCTAAAATAGCCTGGAATCGCGGGTAGTTTAATAGTGGATATAAATATCTCGCAACTGTTTTCGGATCCAAACATGTATGTGACAGTTTTGCGGTACAAATTCGCCAGTAGACATATTTGATGTAGATTAATTAATTGAAAGTGTAGGTACATGTTTAGAGTTGGTTTAAAGAGTTTATAGAAATAATAGTGTGGACAATATAATATTATATGTACATGTTTAAAGATCGGTATCACTAGTCGTGTCACTCTTGGTGGTAGACAATATCGCGAGAAAATTGCAAAGCCTAGATTTTTCTTCTTGAGTTCTCGAGTTTATTTGATTTTTGTCATACTCCACTGCAGCGTGGTGGCCTATATACTGAATATTATAAGTTTTGAGGCAAAACAAAACGACACAATAGGTTTAATTATGTCTCGTATTCCAATTAAACCTGTTTCTAAATCTCACTAAAACACAAGCCTCAATCGCAATTAAGTTGAGAAATGACGGAACATAGGCTTCAATAGGTACCACGATGAAAGTCGAGTGTCAGATACCAACATTTGACGCAACACATCACGTACAGCGTATCTGTTTAGGAAATATGTTTTTAAGTAGCTCTTGCTGCCTGCTAAAGTACGAATACCCCTGGTATTCCAAATAATCATAGGCGTGCAACCATCAGGCGGTGTTCTTTTTTGTAAATTTATTAGTACATAAAATCCATATTATATTGCCCTTTCGATGTCAGCTCAGCAATATTTGTATGCAGGTTCAGCAATACAGGGCCAATTTGCTTGGTAATGGTAGTAACAAAAGACTACAGTTACCAGCAGGCAGTGTATGTACTTATAAATTTTTTTATGAAATTATTTCTAACATTGTAATATGTACTGTTTATCAAAAATTTATAAAACAATAAGTAAAACATACTTCTTGCTAGCTAGCTAAACATAAAATCAAACAATAACAAAATTAGACAAATCTTTTTCCTAGTATAACAACAGTCTCACACACACAAAACATCGACGGAAACCCTCTTTATTGCGTCTTGCTAATCCCCTTAATAGGAATAGTTTATCTATTTATTTCGGACACAAGTAGAGGTCGTCCCACTAAATGTTTTCTTAAGCACAATTAGTTGCGAAATTCCTGTACGATGTCGCATTTTCCGGAGACCTGGCAATCTTACTTTATCGTCCAACGACATAACTAGAAGGAAGTTATTCGGTCCAACTTTTCATTACTTTAGTGCAAACTAGAGAAATTTTCAGGATTACCATTTAATTTTGAAATGTTTTAGCCAAGACGTTTTGGCATCGCTTCAAATGAAAATGTATCTACTTACGTTTTGAAAGCCTCTGACAGTCTAGACATGCTGTCTAGAAGTGGTTATCTAAAATATTTCTTGGCTTAATGCCCCAAAGAGAGTTATTTCGTACTGTACCGCAATTATAAATGGAAAGATGCTACAAGCAGTTTTGGTTTCTAAAGCTGAAATGAATGAAATAATTTTCATGTCTTGAAAAGGAATTTTACAGACTGGAAGAAGACTGAGGGTGCTTGAGGTTGGTGCTTTAATGCAAATAACACAGTGATGATAAACAAATATTTGCCTTATATTTTGAAGAGTCTCGAGGTACTCCACCGATTTGGTTGACTCTCTCTTGATGTAGAAACGCAATCGTTACAATTCGCTTTGGTTAACTAAATTTTAGTATTCATTATGGAATCTTAATTAAACTACTATACGTTTAATTTAACACGGTTTATTAAAAAACGCATATTTAAGATAATTTTGAGGCTATTAATATATTGAAATTATGAAACTCAATTTTCCCGACGTTTTGGTCGCTTTTAAACAGCCAGCCCCATGCCCATGGTTTAATAGACAATATTAATGTTAAACCTGTCCATTGCTGGAATGCCAGACATAATAATTAATAATAATAATATTCTATCACAACACCATCTAGCCCAAACTAAGCAGAGCTTGTACTATGGGTACTAGACAATGGATAAATATAGTTATAAACCTTTTTTTTGTAAATACATACATATAAACATTTGTGTGCATGAACATGGATGTTTGACTTGATCTAGGTGTTTCTATGTATAATATATAGGTGCTTACAAAAAAATTAATAGTATATATGTATGTTTATCCGTTGTCTTGTACCCATAGTAAAAGCTCTGCTTAGTTTGGGCTAGATGGTGTTGTGTGTATGTGGTAGAATATTATTATTATTATATCATACATAGAAATACCCAGCCCAAGTCAAACATCCATGTTCATGCACACAAATGTTTGACTTGTGCGGAAATCGAACGACTTCAGGCGTATTAGTCGGTTACACTAACCACTACGTCATCAAGGCCGAATTAAAAACCTATTGTGTCTGACCGCCGGTGTGCTGCTGTGATTCAATAGGTTATTACAAATTTTGTTACCATACCTTATAATCTGTGTTGCTTGGTTAATTAAAATATTGCAAGCAAATTCAATTAACGTAGGTAAATGTTAAGATTAATATAAAACTTTACTACTACCGAAATCCAAAATCTTACCCTAAAACAATTTGATAATAAATAGGGTATTAACCGTTCCGGATTTTAAATATTTTATTATGTGACAATTAAGACTGCGCTGAGCGTAAGACGCAGTTGGACTGAATGACAGAGCTCGATATTCAAATCGGCGCGCGGCCGCCATAGTAAAATTGTATGGAGGATTTGAAGTGCTTTTTTGAAAAATATGTATCTTTATTGTCAACCAATAACTTAAATATTTGGGACGGACAAATTGTAATATAACTATTTATGTTTCGTTTAAGCTGTAAAATAGGATAGATTTCTACTGTTATAATCTAAAAATCACGCAACACGAGTTTCCGTTTTTGCATTTTTCGTGCAAATTTACGTAATTCTGTAGGCGAAAATATTAATTATTTAAAGTTTTTTACACGGAGTAATTGTAAACACATTCATTGTTTTGGTAAATGTATATTTTATATTAGTATTAAATAAAAAGTGTTGATTTTGATGCCTGAGGTCGCGGGTTCGATTCCCGCACAAGTCAAACATTTGTGTGCATAAACATGGATGTTTGTCTTGGTCTGGGTGTTTCTATGTATAATATGTATGTATTTACAAAAAAAAAAGTATTTAAGTATGTTTATCCATTGTCTAGTACCCATAGTACAAGCTCTGCTTAGTTTGGGCTAGATGGTGTTGTGTGTATGTGGTAAAATATTATTATTATTATTATGTTATATTATTTTATTCAGTTAACTGTGACCGTCTGTTTTGGCACATTTCGCTCGGCGCAGTCTTAATTCACTATGTGGCTTCTATTACAGTCGCTGTGGGCTATTAGTCTCCCAGAATTGCTTTTTAATCTTTAGAATTATGGGGCAATTAAAGGATTTCAATAGGACAGTTGAAATATGATTGTTTTTTTAATTATTTATTGGTATAAGGGCGTGATTTCATTTTGGGGACACTGTTTTGTATAATGAAAACTTTAATCCATACTATTATAAAGCTGAAGAGTTTGTTTGTTTGGTTGAACGCGCTAATCTCAGGAACTACTGCTTCGAAATTTTTTTTTGTGTTGGATAACCCATTTATCGAGGAAGGCTATATAACATCACGCTACGACCAATAGGAGCGGAGCATCAATAAAAAATATTGCAAAAACGAGGAAAATTCTTTTATGTAAAGCAGATGAAGTTGTACGGGTCAGCTATATTCATTGAATGATGCCTGCATGAGTTACGAGAGGGTAGAAAGAAGTAAAATTACGCGTTTTTAGAGTTCGAAAATACTCTTATACAACAGCTTTGTCCGTCCATCCGTCTGACTGTTATACAACTTTCAATTCAAGAACCGTAAGAGCCAGAGACTCGCAGTCAATGTGAGAAGAGGCCCATGCCTAACAGTGGGACAGTCTAATACAGGGCTAATATTTTATAATATTATTCGACCACTTGCCGAACACAAGTTATTTTTATATCACAAGCCTAATTTGACCCACCCTTAGGCTTAACAACCTCGACATCTTTTCCACACACAACATAACAAACAATAATTTTTATTTATCTAAAACCTTTGAAATCCGAA
Organism: Catocala fraxini; assembly: GCA_930367265.1. NCBI lineage: Eukaryota > Metazoa > Arthropoda > Insecta > Lepidoptera > Erebidae > Catocala > Catocala fraxini. Next base: position 20,035,695 of record OV884045.1, read on the forward strand.
AAGGTACAAATAACACGCGTAATAACGTGTACGGAACTCGTAAAACTAAAGTGTAACTGAGGGTTTTGGGGTCCATAATGATGTACAAAAAACGATTTCGTAAATGGAGGCCGAATAAATGTAATTGTGTTGGTTAATAAATTTATTGGATTCCTGCGGTTGATGTTAAAGACAAAGCGGAGATGACCGGAGAGAAAAGAGACGGTAATGGGAAGAGTGATTACACATTAGAGTTCTAATGTAATAATGTAATGCTAATAGATGCCTTTTTTAGTAGAACGCGCGCGTGAAAGACTTACAGACACCACTTAAACTCGCCGCCTCAAATACTGACAGTTTACCGCTCGCATCTTATCTTGTAGCCGTCTCTAAAGAACAATCAGACATGTCATCTTTAGGGTGTTTGGACTATGTCCATCTCATAAGTCATAAACTACGCGGAGTGAAGTGGACATTAATAATGATAGTCTATCGATTATATTTTTTTTTGTACAGTACAAAGTTAGGTAAGGTACAAAAACAACCTAATGGCTACTGCAACTATTTCAATGTTACTGTATTTCCTGATCGCAAATGGTAACATTTGCGTATTGCCGCTCTTATAGAAAAGGACCGCACGGATGGTATAGTGGATTAGGTGTTCGCCTCGCCACTACCATTGCGCCGCGTGTTGTGGGTTCAAATCCCGCACGGGACAAAACTTTGTGTGATCCACAAATGGTTGTTCCGAGTCTGGATGTATTTTGTGTCCGTTGTTTGAATATTTGTAAAGTCCCCCGCGACACAGGAGTTACCTAGTGCTAGAGCTGTCTTTAAAACAAAGGGAAAAATTAAAACTGGTATGAGAAAAAAAAGAGAAGTTACTTCTATGTATGTGACACGGTTCTTGCTATTTTTTTACGTGTAGGAATGCTTTGACGTATACCTCTTCCGCGGGGCGAAGGAGAGGTTATGTCGGGCTCACCGAGAGAAAAATACAACCCTGTAATACCGACTAAACCTACCACAGTGTTCCTCGACATAACCATAGATGGCGGGGACACACGAATCAGCTTTCACTTGCAATCGTGACCTCGCCGAGGTTTCGGCCCACCGTGTGAAACGGCAGGCCACTACATAAAACACTTCCTCTACTTCCCCCCACAAGGGGGGGGAGGGGGGACCAAAAACACGACTCAGAGGTGCGCGTGGGTACACGCACGCCGCCTCTCGGACCTGGTGCTGATCGTATGGCGAGCAGGCCCACGCAGCCCACCACCCCCAGGTCAAACCATGGGGTGGCTGGAGGTCATCTCGAGCCCTCCAACGCCTGGTTCTGCGGTTGCGAAGACGGTTTAAGCGCTCGCTCTCCCCTTCGCCGCCTCCTTAATGGACATGACTTCTTCACAGATTGAACCACGTCCACTTCCTCTCAGCTCCGGACCATAGATTGAACCACGGCCGGGAGCGAGAACTATTCCGATTGCCGTGATCAACTCACTGCACTGCGATGCCCAGAGGCAATCCGCCAAAGTGTGCAGCGCCGTATCCACAACAACTTCTTGCCACCTAAAATAAAATGCCCATACAAAATTATCAATGTATTGTTTTTCGTTTTTTCCGGCTATTTTTTTAGAATATTTCTCACAAAATTTTTCCTTAACCACTACAGTGTAAAAATTTTAAGATCGTCAAACCATTAGGGAGGTATTGCGAGAAAATGCAATGCACGGCAATTAATATGAACAAATAAGAAAAATTTAAGTGTCTGTTTGTAATGTCAAAATAACAGCTTTTACTAAATGCATATAAAAGTGTATATTAAACCGACTTATATCATAAATCAATTTTAAAATGTTTGTCTGTGTGTCTGCCTATTTGTTCTGGTTAATCTCTGAAACGGCTTTCACTAGCAGATAGATGATGATATTCTTATAATTTCAGTTATCTACCAGTATAACTTTGGTAACTTTTATTTAAGAAAATATCTGCGTACTGATCACACACTTTTTTGTTAAATTCCACGCAGACAAAGCCGCTAACAGCGACTTTTTCTCGTAAAGTAGGTTAGGTTAGGTTAGATACAATACTATTTTAATAAAATATAGCCTTCATTACTCGGTAATAATATGGGTTTCCAACGGTGACTTTTCTACAATTTGTTAAGTAGTTTTTGAGTTAACAATCAAAAAATCAAATATTTTCCCTTTATAATCTTAGCCTAGATAGTATAGACAATATACTGAACAATTATTACTATATTACTCTAAATTCGGAGACAAAAACCACCCTTAACTTAATTACACTCATCAATACACTTAAAATCGGGACATTTAACATTTACTAGAGTAATTGTCAGCTGATAAATTTATTGCAGGTTCGAACCCCGAGTTGGTCACGGTGATTTATCGTGTCCCGCAACGTCTGGGGGTGGACATTCGGTTTTTTTTACTCTTCTTTGGCAAAATAATGAATTGGTTTCCCTCGCTATTATTTTTGGAAGCAGAAGGGGATTTTTGTTTATTTCTTTTAAAGGATTTTCTCTAAATGTTTGGTGGTTTAGGACGAGGGTCGTTTTGTACTTAAAATCATGTATTTGTGTTTTGTGGAAATAGGGACGGGGTGCCGAAGTATTTGTTGCGGTATATTGTTTGAAATTGGATTTTGTACTACTGAAAGTTTCTTTTAAAAACAGGATTTTGTAACTTGAATTTGTTGGATATGAATTTAAAGAAAAAATTATGTCACATAATTCGTTTAAAGAAATTTGTGTTCGAAATCTTCTCTTAAGCAAATAATGCCTGTTACCGAATAGTTACCATTTCAAGTGGTAATTCTACTATACACAAAGTCTTTCCCCATGCTATGCAAAGCAATAAAGCACATTTTAAGTGAGGAAATAATGCATTACGAAATGAGGAAGAAAATGCCAAAACAAGGCGATTCGCGATTTGAATCTGAAAATGTAGACATGCTTTGCCGAGATCGCATGAAATTAATATCGTCATTCTATAATATTGTCTTCTGTTTACGCGAATATTATTCATTGAAATTAAACTACTATATACGGATTTTATCGCGTTGTTTATTTGACACTACTACTGTTAAAATTTACTAGTTTTTAAGCTAATTAAATTATTATTAAAACTATTTAATAATAATTTGTCAGCCTCGATGGCGTAGTGGTTAGTGTAACCGACTGCCACGCCTGAGGTCGCGGGTTCGATTCCCGCACAAGTCAAACATTTGTGTGCATGAATATGGATGTTTGTCTTGGTCTGGGTGTTTCTATGTATAATATGTATGTATTTACAAAAAAAAAAGTATGTATGTATGTTTATCCATTGTCTAGTACCCATAGTACAAGCTCTGCTTAGTTTGGGCTAGATGGTGTTGTGTGTATGTGGTAGAATATTATTATTATTTTTTTTTTAGATTTAATTAAATTTAATTTAAAGTGTCTAGATGTGCCTATAAGGGGTCACATCCAGACACTAAATTTCTTTGGTAAAATGAGATTTTTATGCAGAACGATCCGAAAAGTATTTCTGGTCTTACCTTGTAAATGGCTCCTGCATTATAATTAATTTTATGTTCAGTAAAAGTAAAGTAAGTAATATATTTTGTAAACAAAGCAGTTTTTTGTCTCTTCTGGAAAGTTGCTAAGTTTGCATATACGGGTCACATCTAGAACGACGATATATAACATACTAGTAAAATTCCTTTAGATATTTCTGCGTCACAACATGGTTTTATAAAAGCACAATCTGCAACAATTTCAATAACTAACTAAACAAATTATTTGTATTGTTGCTATACGCTGGCCTTTTTGATATGCTAACTGTAATTTACATAGCTTGTTTTGCTAGAAAATGGAAAAGCCCTACTCGTTTAAATATCGCACAAACGAAGACGATTTAAAATAGTCTAAAAAAGGAGGGGTTTTATATGTAATAATTCAGTTTGTATTTTGAAATTTACTGTAAGATACATAATGTTAAATACATAATTATATTTAAAATGTGTGTATGTTTGTGTGTGTGCGAGTGTTTGAGTCTAAGTCTGAGTATGTGCGCGCGCGTGTTTGTATGTGTATGTGAGTGAGTGTGTGCGCGCGCGCGTGTTTGTGCATGTGTGTGTGTATGTATATATTATTAATGATTTGTCTGCTTACTGCTCACAAATACATACATGCATACTATCACACCTACATCCTCAAAATTATGGGCAGAAGTGTATACCAGCCATATTTCCGCCAGCTATGGTAACGTAATAGAAGGCGATCCTATTCGTATTTACTGCAAAGTTTCAGATTCCTCGCCGCTACTAAGAATTTCTCAACAGATAAGCTCAATAACACTTTTGCTGACCTAGTATCGAACACGACATCTTATGCACAGCAGTCATCATTTACCTAAAACACTAATCGGTTTACTGTCTTTTCACATAGCAAAGGAGCTTAGTTATAGTAGACATCACCACACTGAACCCTTGAGCGATGATCCTGCGACCGAAAGACGTAGACTGTTGGTGAAAAAGAATCCCCTACCTTCACATTATATCACACCGCAGGAGTCTCTACCACCTGGTCACACACTGCCATGGGTAGTATGGAAGTTCCTAAATAGACTTCGCACCCAGGTTGGCCGCTGTAGAACGAACTTGTGTAGTTGGAGGTTCAAGGACCCCGGCCTTGCTCAGTGTGACTGTAGTGAGCTGGAGCAGACAATGGCACATTTGTTAGTATGCCCTTCTTGCCGGAGCACTTGCACTCCACTCCTGACGCAATTAGAGTGGCTAAATATTATGCAAATAATATATAGTCCAAAGTGGAACCACTGAAATGAAGGTAATAGATCTTTATAATTGTTCACATAGAAATGAAGCCTATAAGTCATTTCTTAAATATCGGAAGGACCGAGTGAAATATAGGCTACATTTTATCACAAAATAATGCACAGTTATTTTGAACAGTCATTTTTCAAAGAACGCGGCAGCCACTGCGCCAATAAGCTTCCAAAAAAAAGTTTTGAAATAAATCTGATTTATAATAATAATATAAATGCGAGAATGAATTCGATTTATCTTTCGTTATCGAAACGGACCATTCGATTTATATGACTTTTGCATAGAGATTAATGATAAGCTCACTATATACTTCCAATAATACGAGATCGAAGCCCACTAGTTAAAATATATTTGTTAATAGCTGTGGTATTAACCAATTATGTGTTTGAGTAGTAGAGCCCTTGCTGATTTCAGCATTAATGGGCCGGCTCGACTGGGGAAGGGCTACCCTCTCACAGATTATCGACGTGAAATAGCAGTATTCCTACTGTTGTGTTTCGTTCGGTAAGTGAGATTGTCGGATGCGCAATCACCCTCTTTCCCCCTTCCCGTTCCTTCTCTCCTTCGCACTTCCTTTTTCTCTTCTTCCTTTCCTAAACAGTCGGCATCGCGCCAGTGATGCCTCTGGTGTTGCAGGCTATGGTGACCACTTACCATCTGGTGAGCCGTATGCTAGTTTGCCACCTAAGTTGTATAAAAGAAAATGTATAAAAAACGTTATGCGAACAACCTTTGATCCTTTGATAGTGTATTTTACTTCTACATTATGCCAGTCCTATTTTCATAATCCAATTTAATATGGAGCATTCATCTCACGTATTTCTAGACATCATGCTAATACTGTGATTGTTTATGTGTAATACAATGTAAATACTTTAGTCGACCCAGAGATACAGAACCACCACTGGATTGTCTTTTTGCAAATATTATAAATTTTACTTATAATAATTGTAATAATTATGTACATAAATATATGTAGTTACAATATCTCAGCTGTCCGGTACAAATTGATGACTTGCTTATAAATCAAATCTATTTGACATGAGTTATCATTTGGGACAACAACGGATTCACCTGGAATTGAATCGTTCTGATATCCCTTACCTATACTTACTTACGCAAGAAGTTTATGTCATCGGTAGGTAGCACACCGGCAATCTGTTACGTACGGAATAAATCAAGGGTATCACTGGCTGTTACGACAGCCGTAGATATTCCTTTGACAACTAGAAGAGGCTTATGTCTTACGTTTCACATGTAAATGGATTGTGGTGTTAGCGTTGCGAATTGGACTACCTAGCTTGCTGAAGGAGGACTTTGTACCTGACAAATAGTTCGTCGCGTTGTATATGGTTAAGGATACTGTAAAACGCTTTATTTTTGTATTTAATTTTGGCATAGATTCATGTCTTTATATACCCGAAGGGGTCAGCAAAAATCACTAACATCCACATTTTTGATATTTATAATTTTAGTACCACATAATAAAAGAATCGTCAGTGTCGTCTATCTGAGACAGTTCCAATCTCTTTGCTGCTACAGCGAATTTCCAAATAGAAAGGCTTAACAAAACATTCTGAGCTTGTATTGGAAACCGCGTCCTCACGATCCCACGCTAATATGAGCATTTAATGTTTCACACTGTATATTACTTAAGGATTAAACAAAAATCTATTACACCAGGAGACGCTGTATGTAGAATGCAGAAAGAGCCTCCTACATAAACATGTCTGTATCAGAGTCGTTTCACGTTAAATATCTTTAAAAAAATATAATATCAGCTTTGTATGTAAGCAACCTCACTGCTAGGCATGGGCCTTTTCATAACGTGAGAAGAATTAGGCCATAGTCAACCACGCTGAGTTCAAACATGTTTGAGAACAAATATGGAGTACTCTCTGCCATACAAGTTTCCTCGCAAAGTTCTCATTTACCAAGCAATCCAGCGATAATTAATTATTAAATACGCATTAAGCTTCGAAATGTCAGAGGCCTTGGAATCGTACTCGCTGTATCTGCTCTTATTTATTGCGGAAGATGTCTTTCAAAAGTAAAAAACTAAGTATAATTTGGACATCCCTAACAGGAACATGGCCTCGAAAGAACATTCCAAGAACAACCCTTTAAACATATATTACAAATGTTTTAGGCGGTAAACTAGAACATTATGCCACTATGATTTATATAACCACAAGTGAAAATGGGACAACTCGCGTTAAAACTATTCAAAGCAGTTTGACAGTTGTTGTAATAACTCATATAATACGGGTCAAATTTATTTGGAGGTGTGCGTTCCTCATCCGGGGTAACCATTATTCATTCGGGATAAGAGCCCGCAGGTCATCCAGCGTGCGACGGATTTATCCCGGATTTGGATGTGTAAAATGTGGATCATGTGTGATTTTTTTTATGGAGCTTTCGTTACGAGGCTGCTAAAATGAAGGTTTATGGAAGTTTTAAGGGTGAGCCAACTCTGCACTCTCCTATCATTCACTGCCTACATATTTTTGTGTGTGAAAAAATTTTTTCGAGCGGTTTTATGTTGGTTTTTACAAGATATTCAAATATCAAGAAAACCGTTTTGAAGTTTTGATTTCGTGCATATTCAAATTTAAATTAGGAATCGAGTTATGCTGAGAACGGCTTTTTTAATTTTGAAGCCTTGTGTCATGGAAGTCGTCTATATTCGGAACAGCTATTTGTAGCTCCCACAATTTTTTGGCTCATTTGTGACTCGAACCCACAACGCCCTCGCAGTCGTAATAATGAAGCGGCCATTTAAACCACAACGCATTCCATATGGTAATGATTATATTTCGAAAACATTATAATTCTTAGAAATTTCACATACCTTTATTTTACTGTGACATCGAAATGATTGAATGACTCCGACTCGTATTCCAAGACCTAACACATACAAGCTTTTCCATATTCCTCGCTCAAGAACAAATCTTGGACACTACGCAGCTGTATCCAGGCTCTGTAGGCAATACAATGCACTTTCTGTTAACACCGACCTAGACATAAGTAACAATTTAATACAATTTAAAAAGTGTCTTCGCAAATTGTTATCTTGGTTTTACATACACTTATTTTTTTATTCTTAATTAAATTTGTACATATTTTATCGAACTCTATTATCTAATAAGCTATTATTGTTTTACTCAAAAGTTTACCCTAGAGGCAGAATTTTATGTTTATAATTTTTATGTTTTATGTTTTCCATGTTTATTTCTTTAATTAAGTTGTTAGTTTAGTTGTAATTATAATTTGCAAGCTGTGGTTTCCTATAATTGAGGGACTATACACGCTAAGAATTTAATTATTGCTTTATAATGTACTTGTATGTTGTTATATATTCCTTTGTTGGAAATCCTTAAATAAATAAATAAATAAATAATTACATTATAATACGCGCATAGCTTTGAAAAAGTTGCGTGCCAAATTTGGCAATGAAGCTATTGTTGTTTATTATTCACATAAATACAGTCAAAATCATGGAAATAAATATTATAATTGCCTTTCAACGCTTGATAGGGCCAAACGTGGTATAGTTTACATTCGAATGCCTTCCAGCTGTCAGTCTGTAGCTAATAATACGTTTGATGCAGCTAAACATCGAATAATTTACAATCGAATATCTTCAAGGGTCAGTCTGTCTCTAAACTACACAAACTGACCTCAAGAAACTTACTACACAACAGAGATTGTAGTTACTAATATAGCTGTGTAGCCGATAAGATTACTAAGAAACTTGTTCGACATAGTTGGAATTTAAGTGTTGTTTGTGTCTGTTGTTTCAATGTTTATGATGTGCGATGTCCAAATATTAATTAAACATTCGAATGCTTTAGTAGTCATATATTATTAGTAATGTAACTAGTAAAGCACTGCACTATCAATGGAGTTTATAATTTCGCAATACGTCTATGTGTATATTGTAATGTAATGAACGAGATGGGTGTAAAAACCCAGGATTCGAACTTCGTCTTCATGTGACCTTTTTTTCCATCAGCTTTTTGTAATGTCTTGCTGCCGGGCAAAAGCCTATCCCTTGGACTTCCAAATCACTCTGTTGGTGAATATCCTCTGACCTTATGACCTTCTGACCCCTCGAGGGTCTTTTGACCCACAGGGCCCATATTCAAACTAAACCGAGGTATAACCCTAAGGTGTCTGCATACCAATTTACAAGTCAATCGGTTCAGTGGTTCCGGAGCTATGCCTGTCACTAACACACAGACCTTTACAAAGTGTTTTCATTAATCTCTTCGAAGAAGACTCGGAGGCTAATAAAGATATTTTAATTTTGACTTTAATTATCGGGGTGATTATAATATACATACATAGTCTCATGACTTTAAATCCGAATGGATAGACACCACATTTGCCAGCCATGGTTTTAAATCCCACGTAATTAGGTAAACCCACATAAATAAAAATCGATTCGAATGCATTCAACCTTAAGCAAATACGAATGTAGACGAAAGTAGTGTATGTATCAAGTTTCAAATAATCGACTATAATTCGAATCGTACTTCAGTGACAACGAATTACTCAAAATTTAGATGCGGGATTATACAAGTATCGAATAACTTAATTTCATTTAAGCAATGACGGCTTTTGCGCTAGAGCCGTTAGTGGATAATTAGGTCTTTAGAAGTCATACTCCATAGTCACTTTCATAGTTACCATAGAAACCGACAATTATTTACTCCAAATATGGCTTTTGACAGCCGAAGTGATAGGACCTTACTCGCTAGTGGCTCCGACTTTATCTATCCAAAATTTGAGTTCTATGCACTTGTCGGTGTAGCAATTTCATATGCTAAATCTTTTAATGCTCTACATGTCTCTACATTTGATTTTTCTTTCAGTTGATCTATATACTTTCTTCTTTGTCTTCCTCTCTTTCTCTTAGCCTCTATTGTAGCAATGGTAAAGCCTATAGAAAGCTCCGACTAGAGAGCACAAAACGATAGACATGTTTGCACATCGCTATTAAAAACAACCTTCTAAAGAATGGAAGTACTTTTCCAGTCGATATGCTTTGAGAAAATTCGCTGTTTTAAATATAGACTTGCTGGCCCTAGCTCTTCTAATGACGTATTTTAAAAGGAATCAAATTACCAATATAATGAACCGAATTACTTATAATGTTATTCAAAATATCACGAGCCTCTTTCAAATTAAAAGCATTTTGTATTTAATTAAGTTCCCCTTTTAGCTTGTCCTAACAAAACACGCGGAGTAATTAATATATTTCGACAAAATGTCAATTAATAAAGACATAGGAACAATTCGGGTCAAGTTGTGAGCCAGCTATCTTATATATCGTATAACAGAAAGGCGTGGTCATACTTTTGGACCCTAAAGTACCTTCTTCTTCTCTCTTAGCCTTTATTATTCCCAAGTCACTTGGGGTCGGCTTTTCTGGTCTAACCAGATTTGACTGGTATCTGTTACTAATGATAATATATGTTATATTATCACCAGTAGGTGCTGTGCTGGAAGAACTTTTATGGATATATATATAAAAATCCAAAAATATTTGTCAAATATTTTCTCATGATGGTAATTGATTCCATACACCTATTTGTATGGGTCTTTTTTCCTATACACAGTGTAGCTCAAGGTTTGATCAGACTTTGAACTAATATAAGACACCTGATATTAAGCGCTGTATATGTTTCTTTCTTTCTTTGCCTATTTTCCCTAGAACTCTTCTAGGCAGAGATTAAAAAGCTCTCCTTTCCGAGGCAGGCTAATAAATGCCAGTAATATGTTAAACAAAGAAAGATAGCCAAAAAAAATACGGCTTGACTGATGGTAAGCAATAATAATCACAGGCTATTTTTTATTTGGATTAATTAATATAATGACCATCAAAAATACTAATTGCACAGCAAAATATGCTTACTAAATATATCATAGCGAGCATTTGAGGCGTATAGGCGCCTCAAATCACTGCATTCTCGGAAGGTTATGTTAGATTCCTTTTGAAACCCACCCAAAAGAGGAGCCCCGCGAAGCGGGGCTCCGTCGACTTAATTTGATCTCTAAAAATACTAGTGGTCGCCTAGTGGTCAAAATTCGACAAAAATTCCTAAGATTGCTACTTTGTTTTCTCTATTACATATAAATAAGGTAGGTAACCATAGCTACAAAGAATTGTACGACGTCAGAGAACAATGTCGAAATACTACGAACGCGATTTGACTACGTGTGTCAAATGCATTGTTGTGTGCGTGTAGTGTTTTTCATTCATTTAATGTATTTCTAATGCATATTTTATAAAAATATTAGGATTTGCTCCTCCTTCTCCATATAAACTGTGCCAAACTGTGCTTTAACTGTGCCAAATTTCATACTCCTCCGTCCGCGCAATTTTTGTAAAAAGTAGTAGTAGTGTTTTTGGTAAGCATATTTTGCTGTGAAATTAGTATTTTTTTGCTGTGCAGTTAAATACTAGCCTTTTTTATTCACTACCTTTTTGATGTCCTATTGCTAGACAAAGTCTCTCAAAAGTCTAAAAAATTTTTTAAAATTGTGTATTATAATTTTCTTATATGCTATTTAAATTATTTGCTTATTATAATTATGCCTGCTGTACCAAGGATAACATACATAGACGTTACCTACACTAGGACAAAGGAAATAATTTTAGGATGAAAGCTGATGATGGGCGTGTGATTCACTGGTACTTTTACCTACTGGGCGAAACACAGTAACAGAGCTCTTACTCAGATTTCCTTTAAGTAATCCTGTAATCTGTTTTATTCTATAAAACTAGTAAAAAATATATCCTAAAATTTTCACCAAGAAATTTCTGTAACGGAATAAAATTGAGGCATTATTGAAAGTATGATCATACCCGCTAGACCAAGTCGCGACTAGTTTAATTCCATGGCTATTAGACGAAGCGTTAGTTGGTGTAATCCTGGATTACAGTAATAACTGTTAACTGATATAAATTGAAATGAGGTCTCGAGAGTTTTAGATTTACCTTTAAAATTTTGGCAAGATATTGAGGTTTTGAAAGCTGTGCCTTTGAAATCTTGAATCAATTTCGTCGTAGATGGTTTGTGCTAGTTAAGTAGGGACTCTACTTTAGTTATCTTTATTAGTAGTAATCAGTACTACCACCTTAATACCAGCTTTTACTCTAAAGGAAGAGAAGAAGAAGAGAGAGAAAGAGATTGCAGTGGCCGATTATTTGGTAGCTGTATGAAGGAAACGAGTCGGCCAGGAAGTATCATCTTACAAATAATAAAACCAACCAACTTTTTAAAATAGTAACACCGTGACTGCATTTTACTCGGAGGGTGTAGATTGCGGAAGCTCACATACGTATATGAGCTGCCGCAATGTACCTCTACCATTAGTTTCCTTTTAATCAGTTTTTCCTAAGGTCACGTAACCGATATACAACTGGCGAGCGATACTACTGGCATAGCCCGTATATATACGCTAGTGTAAAATCGATTTTTATCAAGCAGGTCGAATACTTTTTACCAACAATTATAAAATAGCGTTCAAATATAGAACTGTTCCAGAAACACGGGATACCTGTAGATTTAGCATACACTAATTATAGGAAGAGAATACAGCAGATGAAAGAATTTTGGTACATAAATATTTCAAATAGCCAACTAGATTGTCTTTCTGAGTCACATCGGACACACTTCCATTATCAATGGCTGCACGAATAACACTGTGATTTATGTGACTAATCGCACTGTCACCACACTAAGTAGGTATTGAAAGTTCCGATCGATCCCCAGACGTAAATAAAATATGCGTAATCAACAAATAGTCGTTTCGAGGCTAGATTCGAGGGGTTTCCACTTCTTCAATACTTTAAAATTTTCTTCCGACTAAGTAATCACCTATTACGGTAATATTTATAAAAATAACAGAACATACCAACGATTTAATGTCATTCGCAAGTATCACGTCATTCTTATCTTCATCAGGTTTCATAATATTATCTTCAAGCATTTATTCATCTTTTAAAAGAAAAGCCTTTACAGAAAGACCTTTCTTAAAGAATCTACCAATAGGTATATTCTACAACCTTCAGTAAAACATGTTAGAAAATTTTCCAACGTCGAGCATAAATATATCAATGAAAATGTGTACCGTAATATTTTGCCACAATACAAATTTATATTTTGTGGCGTTAAGCAGCTTATATTATACAAGCTTTGCTGGAGTTTTTGGGGTATAATAAAACTCCAATTTTGAGTAATTTGGCCAGTACATGAAATTACATAATTTAAGCAGGTACCTATACGGTTACTGTTTACGCAAAATTGATGGGGATTCTTTGTCAGTTATTTTAAAAGTAATCTACGTTTAAATAATAATGTTATTAGATAGATAAAAGATTGAGATGTAATATTGTAGACTATTATATGCAACAATAAAAAATACATTAAAATGTTATCAAACATCTCGCATTTGTTACTCTGTGGAAAATATTCCACAGTTCTTTTTAAGATTATTGGTTGATTATATTGACGCTTTAAATACTTTCTTCTTTTTGCGGGGTCATTACAAACATTCAAACAAGGGGCTCAAGGAATACCCAGCATTTGTATTAATATCAAAACAATATTAATTAACCACATCACTTTATAATCTAAACTATATAATCAAAAATATTCTAAACACAAAAAACTTACGTACTATTACCAAACTTCCCTTTATGTTGTTTTAATGCATACCGCTCAATTCCATCGAGAAATAAATCAGTTATAAAAGAACAATTACGATGTCAAACGTACGATGTAGCAGCGTTTAGTGTCGGCACTTATGAGGGGTTACTGGGTCATGCGAAGCGATTCAAGCAATCCATATTTCATAGCAGTTCGTGTTATATTTTTGGTCTTAATTAACGATTCAATCCAAATGAATCAGTCAATCAATCGGTTTTGCATTTTGCTACCAGAGATAGGTTTTGCATGATTTGCGGTAATGGATGACCTCAACATACTACGAGTGATAGGAACTTTATTTAAGCACCTATGTTTTAAAATACTGCGTCAGTGGCACAGCGAACTAAACGCTCTAAGCGTATCTCGTAGCTCTCCAGGTATCCTGGATCCTGCGAAGTGTAATTCGGTGTTTCTGTCAAGAAAGTCTTGAACCGTATGCAGTAATTGGCAAATGACTCGCGTACTATTACAAGGTTCCTGAAGTCATATTTGTAAAAATGTGGGTGTAAGGCACGACCATGTATGTAAAATGTAAATATTGTAAAAGTTTCAATAAAGGTAATCACAATAATAGTAATTATATCAGCACGTTAAGCTGTCGGTCCCGGCTGCCACGAACATCTATGGCAGTCGTTATTGGGAAAGTCAGTACCCTCTAATATCCTGACACTGGTCTAGCCTTAGGATATCGTTAGCCTTTGGGTTGCGGAGGTCAGGTGGCAGCCGCTCCGTGTAAAAACTGATATCCAGTCAAATCCGGTTAGACCAGAGAAGCCGACCCCAAGTGACTTGGGAATAATAAAGGCTAAGAGAGAAGAAGTAATTATATACATAATAATAATATACTTATACCCTGGCAGCGTGTATAAGCGTGAGACCAAGTTTATTTGCCCGTTCATTGTTGTTATTCTCCGAATTTATTTACCTAACAGGTAAAAACAAATTTGAAATGTAACAATACCCCAATAAAAGTGAACTAACTAGAACAAAAAACTTCGCTGTTGAAATTGAGACCAGTCATTTCAAAGGTTAGTTTGCTGTATTGGTTCATCTGCTATCAATTTACATGGATACGTGTTCGAAATAAAAACATAATATATTTTTTCAAAGCTTATTTGTAAAGCTACATTTTTACTTGTAAAACATGAGTGTACAATAGGTTCGTTTGAAATGATAGCCTATGACAAGTTCCAGGTTCGCCTTACTAATTAAAAATCATCATTTTCGGGTTCGGATCGGTTTGGTTTCGGGCACGAATAAATAATATTGGGTTATTGTAAGAAAATTCAGAGTAACGGTACGGATTCCTAGAATTTTGCCGGAAGACAAAAATACGCTCGTGGACACGTGGCTATATGCCTCTGTTTATTCTTTCAATAATAACTCTGCAGGCAGGCTATAAATGTGTCGACGTCGATAAATTTATCCTGGGCTTTGAAAATTTAAAATACACGTCTAATATACGTTTCGGAAAATATTATAAATAACATATGTTATACATAAAAAATATTGACGTTACTGGCGTTATGAAGTAATAAATCAATTACGTAATACAAACAATCGTTCGCCAAGTCATTAGTTGTAGAATATTCAGTTCCACAACTAAAATATTTTCCTTCGCAGGTGTTCGTCGACTACACCCCGTATAAACATAAAAGCCGCTTACCAAGAATCTGACCGGTATATTTTACAAACAACCTTCAACTTTGCGATCTCGTTAGCATAACAATTATGCCAACAAAAATTGTAACCCGAATGATAAACGGAAAAGAATATAATTTAGCAGTAACCCATCAAAATGTCTGTCAAAGCGAAAGTTGGTGGAATCCCGGCCAGTGCCGTGTCGACGCGAAATTACAATGACTACTAAAATGAAACAGTGCCACAGTTTTACAAGTACACTGGTATAAAATAATCTAGATATGCCTTACACATATTGACTGAATCCTGTACGAACGAATGCAAAAATAAATAATAATAATAATAATAAGATACTTACCGGAGATATATCCTGAAGGATGGGACGGTTGACATATGTCGGGCATGTCACCAGCCCGGAGAATCTCTCAGACATATTATCTCCGGTTGTTCTCGTCTTGCCAATGGAGAGTATTTGCATAGACACAACCAAGTAGCCAGGATTGTCCATCGGCAACTTGCCTTAAAGTATGACCTTGTGGAATCTGAAGTGCCGTATTACAGGTATGTGCCCGATCCAGTTCTCGAAAATGGTCGTGCTACTTTGTACTGGGATCGGTCTATCATCACTGATAGGACAATTGTGGCGAACAAGCCAGATATTGTGCTGATAGACCGATTGGAGCGCCGAGCAATGATCATCGATGTTACCATTCCGCATGACGAGAATCTTGTGAAAGCTGAAAAAGAAAAAGAGTTGAAATACTTGGACCTAGCTCACGAGATTGTCGACATGTGGCGTGTGGACTCGGCGATAATTGTGCCGATAGTCGTTACAGTCAATGGTTTAATACCTAAGAGCCTCGACCACCACCCGCAGAGGCTCGCGTTAGATGGCTGGATCAAGTCCATGATGCAAAAGGCAGTACTACTTGACACGGCGCGTATTGTGAGGAGATTCCTCTCTCTGGGGCCCTAACCACCGGCAGCTTGGACCCTGTTCCCGATGTCGGTGGGTCATTTCAGTTTTTATATTTTTAAATATGTATAGATTTTATATTTATATTCAAAAATGTAATTATTAGAAAAAAAGGAATAAAGAGAATAATAATAATAATATTCTACCACATATACACAACACCATCTAGCCCAAACTAAGCAGAGCTTGTACTATGGGTACTAGACAATGGATAAACATACATATATACTTTTTTTTTGTAAATACTTGCATATTATACATAGAAACACACAGACCAAGACAAACATCCATGTTCATGCACATAAATGTTTGACTTGTGCGGGAATCGAACCCGCGACCTCAGGCGTGGCAGTCGGTTACACTAACCACTACGCCATCGAGGCCGACAAAGGACCCTATAATATCCTGACACTGGTCTAGCCTTAGGGTATCATTAGCCTTCGGGTTGCGGAGGTCAGGTGGCATACATCGATCGGGTCTTCTCATAGTTACCTTAGAGGAACTAGGAGAAACTGTTGTAGGCAAGGCCCTATATCAGTGGTGTCTTTGCCATATGTAGACACAGACTAGTCAATGATTAAGTTGCTTTATTGCCAATGGGGTGTCAATTTTGGGTGTTCAGTCCTTCACCCCGCTAGTGAGTGCTAATCCAACGGTTCTATAAAAGGAAGTCCAGTGAGTAATCCGCAAAACAGCGGTGGCGTGGTCTGTGATGGCCTCATGATATAAGAGAGGTTGTGATTACCGAAGCAGAGGCTAGAGGCTAACAAACGCTCGTCATTCCATTTCAATAATGAGAGGTCAGATTGTATGGTTAGAAAGAAGTCAATCAACTAATCATTCTGTTCTGTTACTTACCAATAGATGTACTATTGACTATGATAACTATGATAAATGGCGATGAATTTGTGAATAGCGATTCTTTTTAAAGCTTTGCTGGGAACTACATGCTTTTGTGTTTAAAGTGTACGCAACAATTACAAGTTCACGAACTAATCAGGCTTGGAGTTTCGATACTACCAATTCGCAATCATGAGACAAACTGAAATTATTTATCTATTTCAACCTTTACTTTAAATTGAAATTAAACTGCTATATACGGATTTTATCGCGTTGTTTATTTGACACTTTATTCATTACTATATTTACATACTATATTTTAATAAAGTGTCAAATAAACAACGCGATAAAATCCGTATATAGCAGTTTAATTTCAATTTATAATATTTGCGTAAATAGAAGACAACTTTACTTTAAATTCTTAAGGACACGGGGGTTTGATATATTAGTAAGATTTTCATACACTTACTTACAATTATTTTCGACGGTTGCAAATTGCTCAGATATATGTATATATAGGTAGTGATATCATATATATTTTATATTCATAATATATAGTTACAAAGATTAAAGTCTAGTTACTTATGCCGCTATATGTGGTACATATTTTTTTTTTTTTATCTTTATTTATTTAGCGGCTTTTATTACAGAGTAATATATTAGCCCCATCGTGGCTTATGTGGTACATATGTAAATATGTATTGCGTTTTGGTCATTTACGCTCATACTTTGCTTAACGAAAGCAACAAACGTTTTTGAGCGGCAGAGCTTGCTGGTTTCATCGTAAATCGGTCAACTTGACTGGGGCGTACCAGTTTACTATAACATAAAGAGGAAGAGTGCCGAAAGCTCTGACTTGACTCCATGAGTCTCTTCCTTCCACTAAAGCCTTGCTTGTTTGCCGCCTATGTGATTTATGGTAGGCAGCGGCATTTTTATATATCCATCTTATCTTATCTTATATGGGGGCCAGTCAGTGTAGACCGGCGACACTTCGACCCAGTGGGATCTTTTGTGTCAACACTCTCCCAATAACGACTGCCATAGATGTTCATGGCAGCCGGGACCGACGGCTTAACGTACTCTCCGAGGCACGAAGCAGGCGATAATTGTCAATCAATACGCACATAATTTCAAAAAGTCATATAACTGCCGAAAGTCAGCGGTGCGCGACGTGGGTTCGAACCCGAGACCCACTGCATTGCAGTCTGTTGGTCTCTCTACTGAGCTACCGCTGCTTTTCTTTTTGTTCTCTTTGTCTGTTCATATATACATAGAATCTCTTCTTCTTCTCCCTAGCCTTTATTATTCCCAAGTCACTTTAGGGTCGGCTTTTCTGGTCTAACCAGATTTGACTGGATATCAGTTTTTACACGGAGCGGCTGCCACCTGACCTCCGCAACCCGAAGGCTAACGATACTCTAAGGCTAGACCAGTGTCAGGATATTATAGGGCACTGACTTCCCAATAACGACTGCTATAGATGTTCATGGCATCCATAGAATCCCTGTTCTTTTTAATTAAACTAGCAGCGCCACGGGATTTCACTTACGTTTATCATTACGGCGTCGCTTACGTGGCTCGTAGCTAAAAAGTCATTATCATCATTTCATAAAGTAACTTTGTAATTGTGAAATAAGTCTTTTAGTTTGCTCGTTATAAAGAAAAATAAAAAATGATTTCTCTTTATTATATTAGTGTACATGAAGAAGAAATGAATGGAACAGTCGCAAAAGGAAGACCTAGGCGAAAGTTTCTTGATCAGATCGGAGGCGTTCTGGACAAAGGCCAGCTTAAGAGCACCTTGAACCGACGGGCGTATATGAGGAATGCGATGAAAGTGAATGAAGCTAGAGAAGTGTGTCAGGATCGTAGCAAATGGAAATCTGTAATCTCTGCCTATCCCTCTGGGAAACAGGCGTGAATCTATGTATGTATGTACATGAAGAAGATAACTCCCTCAGATTGAACCCTGTATTGCAGGGGACTTCTCATACATAAAATTATCGGACACAAAGTACACCTAGAATCAGAACAATGATTGTGGGTCACGCCATTGACCCGTGTGGGTTTCCCCACAACACTCGGCGCGGCGACAGTGGCAAGTCGACCGCTTACAGTCAATCACTTCAGTGATGTCAAGAAAACACAAGCTATATCCAAAGGTAATGGTTACCGGTTTGCAGCCGATAAGCCCTCTGCTAACAGTAAGATTCATCCCTATCATCAATTTGGGTGCCCAGCTAATGCTGAGGTGGTGACCCTTTTCGGCGAGGGCATACACATGTTGTTTTTAATATGTATGTATCTTATGTGGGGGCCAGTCAGTACAGACCGGCTACACTTCGACCCAGTGGGATCTTTTGTGTCGACACTCTCTCAATAACGACTGCCATAGCTGTTCATGGCGGCCGGGACTGACGGCTTAACGTGCTCTCCGAGGCACGGAGCAGGCGATAATTTAATATGTATATTTTTTGTTTATTTTGTTCGTTATAACTAATTGTGTGTGCTCTATACGAAATAAACATGATATCTTTCTTCCTTTCTTTCTTTCTTCTTTAAGAATAAAACAAACCAAAAGATCTGCAGCAAACGCAAACTGGCAAGCCACCCATTAAAGTATTTACGTACAAGAAATATGCCTCTTCCAGTGAGCGTATTTCCCGGCGACATTCACAATTTTCGCTTTGTGCTCGTACGACACAAAGCTGCCACCACTATCTATTGTTAAATTTTTAACAGCCTTCAGCCGTTTAGCTTGTATTGTAAGCCTTTTTGTGAACGTTATAATCTCTGGATTGGGCGTAATCTGATGAGTTTTTAGCAATGTAGTTTTGGTATTGTTGTTTTCTATGGCATTGTCAGTACTTTTATTGGATTGGTGTCGATTTATTAAACGAACCGGTTTAATCGCTGTATGGATGGCGCATTAGTTTACGTTATCACCAACTAATGTACCATATTCTTGGTGGAAAATATCTTAATTTGTTTCTTCCATCTCAATTTACTTAGTCAATACTCAATAGTCAATCGTTTATTGTGTTATACAATGTAGGCTTAGGTGGTAACTTAAATAATATGACAGTTCATTATGGACCCTGTCGGGCACAGCATCGTAGGAGAGAGGAAACATTAAATTACTCAGATACAATAATATTATATTATATAGATAATTGTTAATTTCATTATAAATATCAATATAATATGCTTTATTTTAGTCGATTACTGAGTTATAATAAACTGAATTGCACATTTTGATTCTTAATTATTTAACAAAATATTATTTAATGAGGGATTTACTAAATTAAATAGATTATATTGGAATATTGGCATAAATATTATTATTATTAAGTATATTAAAATTTTGTGCAAATTGTATTAAAAAAATTGTTATTATATTATTAATCTATTAAACTAATATCACATTTATTATTTTTTTACTACATAATTTAATTATAATTGTATTATTAAGATTGTTATAAAATTAAAATATATTATTTATAATATTTATTATTATATCATTTATTTCATTGTTACAAATTACAATAATACTATGTCCAGATAATAGATTTGAGATGATTTGATATATTTTAATTATGGAGAAATTTTATCATTTAGGAATTCATTTACGGTATAGTAACATTTATTGACTAGTAGTGTCTTTGTTTTATTTATGAATAGTTTAAATGTATGTCAAGTCTTCTAGGTTCCATCCCAATACGGTACAAATAGTTGTAATTTAGTCTGGGTGTTTATTGTGTCCGTTGTTTTAATGTTTGTTAAATCACCCACGATATAGAAACTATTCTTAGCGTTGGAGCTGCCTATCAGAGTGTGATTTATTTCGTTTGATACGCTTTCACGCCTCACCTAACCAACCGATTATAATAAAAATTCGCATACGCGTTGTCATAGGTACAGAAAAAATACAGTTGTCGAGTGAAGCCGCGGGCAAAAGCTAGTATAAAATTAAAATAACGATCTGACTGAACTGTAAAGGTTATACTGAGAAACCAAAAAAAAGTCAACTGAGTAAAATAAATCAAACTTCTAGAGCGATACTCATCTTTCTTGGTATAGGAGACGGTATCCGAATCTTTCATACACTCCTTCGGGATAACTACGAGTGTGGGGACTTGGCAAATATCCATAAAACTGTCTAGCTCAGGAATTAAACCAGAAACCTTGTAATTGTGAGTCGTGGCTAAACCATAATATTGACGCATTGATTGTTAAGCATGAGGGGCCCGCATTTAGAAGAAAATTAATCTAAGTCTCTACCTTACCTAAAGGAAAAGATTTAGTAAATTACTATTGTAATTTTTTTTTGTAATTTGCCTTATATTTATTTGCCTTTTTTTTTGTTACAGATATGGCGGCCAGGCGTCGTGATTTAAGACTACGTTGGAACTGTTAATATATTTTTGGTAAGTTTGAAAAATTTGCATCGTTCTATAATGTGTGAACTCATTTTTCTTAGCGTGGACACGTTCAAGTGCGGTGATAATATAAACATGTGTCGTGCAATACGCCAACAATATTAATTATAGGTAAAGTTATATTCATTTTAGTACCCCTAGTACAAGATCTGCCTAGTTTGGGCTAGATGGTGCTATGTGTATGTGATAGTATATAATTATATTACATTATTATTATATATATTTAAGATACAAAGTAATACTTATAAATGTCATAGTTTAGTTGTAGTGTTAGTAAATTTACGGCACTTATATGTATGCCTCTCGGAGGTAAAGCGGTAATGAATGCGAATGCTGTGCATGATACCTCGAGTTCATATACCGGGCCGAGCAAACTGTCACTGAGTTGGATGTAAAGAAAACTCCAATAGTAGCACAGAATCTGAAATTATGTTCGGTAGAAGGCAATAGGGTCGCCCTCGTGGAACATAAAATCATAGTTGGTGACATCTGGACATAATACATCACTACCTGGGTTAGGTAGATGGTGTACTATGTCCAGATGTCGAGAATAGTGGCGTCAGACTATTTATATATGTGTATTATAGTTTCTAAGAACGGTAATAGCTGATATAATAAACGTTAATATAGTATAATGAACGTAAACTGTAATGTTTATTTTATTTCAAGTGCGAAAAGTATACAAACCAATTTTCACCAATACAAAAAACAATTTTGATTAATTTGATTGATTGCCGGCCTATCAAGCTTTTGCCGAAGCGTTCAAATCCGGAATTCGTGACAAAATGGGACTGCCAGAATATAGTGTTGCCATTGATAAAATAATGCTTTGACATTGATTGATGTTGCCAGCAGTTGGAATTTTACTATTTCAATGTGAATTGTGTTATTATGTTTTAATTGTATTTTTTTTTGTATACCGTACTCCATGGATTTTTATTTTTATTTTCGAGCTAGATAGAGAACTGTTACAGTTTCTATTCGGAAATTCACAGTACTGACACATATTCACACTACTACGCACTGAACTTGACACTTACTGGCCCTAATCAAAAGTGTAAAGTTGGACCTGTACCATAAACTTACACTTATGATCAACAAAACATATTTTCCGACAAATATATAGCAATATTTTCGCTACACGTATGGCGTAGTGTTTTATGTGGTCGCCTCGTCACTATGCCGAGCATTGTGGGATCGAATCCCTAACAGGACAAAAAATTATGTGATCCACAAATGGTTGTGCCGAGTCTGGGTGTTCTTTGTGTCCGTTGTTTGAATGTTTGTAAAGTTCCCTGCGACACAGGATTTATTCTAAGTGTGTCTTTCTAAGATGGGATAAGATAATGTTATTAACCATCTATATATTTGACTGTAACTTTGTACCTACCATACGTATTACTATATCAATAGCGACTTTTATCGAAAATAAGTATAGTTGTGATGATTTTGAACCCTATAGCATGAACTAACATTGACATTTTGCCAGTTATATTTATCCCACGTAATAGAGAGCAGGCCTATGGCCGTTTAAAAGTTTTAGATTCCCTACAGCTACTGTTAATTTTTAGCAGGTTAATCCAGATATCTTTATTAATTCTCTATAGTCTGCCTCGTTGGCGCAGTGTTAGTTTTGTTGAGGACACGGCGCTGCACACTTTGGCGTACTGCCCTGCCTGGGCATCGCAGCGCCGTGAGTTGATTGCGGCAGTCGGACTGATTGCCCTCTCACTTCCGGCCGTAGTTCAGTCTATGGTCCGGAGTGAGAGGTCGTGGAACGCCGTCGCCTCCTTTTGTGAGGAAGTCATTTCCATCAAGGAGGCGGCGGAGCGGGAGAGGGAGCGTTTAAACCCTCTCCCCAACCGCAGAACCGGGCGCCGGAGGGCGCGAGATGACCTCCAGCCACCCTGAGGATTGACCTGGGGATGGCGGGCTTTGTGGGTCTGCCCGCCATCCGTTCAGCACCAGGTCCGAGAGGCGGCGTGCGTGTTCCCATGTGCGCCTCTGTGTCGTGTTTTTGTCCCCCCCAGGGGGACAGTGGAGGAAGTATTTTCTGTGAAGTGGCCTGCCGTTTCACACGGCGGGCCGAAACCTCGGCGGGGTCGCGATTGCATGTGAAAGCGATTCGCGCGGCCCCGCCGTCTATGGTTATGTCGAGGAACACCGTGGTAGGTTTAGTCGGTATTACCGGGGTATCTTTCCCCCGGTGAGCCCGACATAGCCTCTCCGTCGCCCCGCGGAGAGGTATGCGTCAATGCATACCCCAGGTAAAAAAAAAAAAAAAAAAAAAAAGTGTTAGTTAATGCGTAACTATAATATAATGGTAATCATTTTGCGGTTGTATGAAATTAATAGTGTTCTTGGATTTTGGTACTAAAGGCAGTATACACCAATATTATTGAGAGTTTATTTATCTATAAGCATATGAATATTATAAAGCTAAAGAGTTTGTTTGTTTGGTTGAACGCGCTAATCTAAAGAACTAGGTACTGGTTCGAATTGAAAAATTATTTTAGTGTTGGATAGCCCATTTATTGAGCGCTAGGCTATAAGCTATGAAATATTACGCTACGATCAATAGGAGCGGAGCATCAATGAAAAATGTTGCGAAAACGGGGAATTTTAAATTTTATAAATTGCAGACGATTTTTAAAGTAGTAGAGCCTCGCTGATTTCAGCATGTATGGGCCGGCTCGACCGGGGAAGTACTACCCTCTCACATAATATCGACGTGAAATAGCAGTATTCCTACTGTTGTGTTTCGTTCGGTGAGTGAGAGTGCCGGAGGCCCAATCACCCTCTTTCCCCTTCCCGCTCCTTCTTCTGCCCACTTCCTTTCCTAAAGGGTCGGCAACGCGTAAGTGATGCATTTGGTGTTGCAGGCGTCTATAGGCTACGGTGACCACTTACCATCAGGTGGGCCGTAAGCTTGTTTGCCAAGTTAGTTGTATAAAAAAAAAAAGACGAAGTTGGACGGGTCAGCTAGTAACGTTATATAATAATATTAGCTTAACCCGGCCAAGTTTCGTAGATAAAATGTGATACAATTATTATATAGACTGTTCTCGTAAAAACTTCTAGGAAAAATAATTTACAAACGCTCTTAAGACTGCGCCAAACGTAAGACAGATAACGACAGAGCTCGTACGGCGCATATTTAAATCGGCGCGCGGCTGCCATAGTAAAATTTTATGGAGGATTTGAAGTGATTTTTTGATAAATATGTATATTTATTGTCAACCAATAACTTACATATTTGGGACGGACAAATTGTAATATAACTATTTATGTTTCGTTTAAGCTGTAAAATAGAATAGATGTCTACTGTTATAATCTAAAAATTACGTAATTTTGTAGACGAAAATATTAATTATTTTAAGTTTTTTACACGGAGTTATTGTTACGGTAAATATATATTTTATATTTGTACTAGTTGTTTTCCCGGGGTTTCACCCGCGTAAGTCTCGTTCCCGTGTGAATATCGGGTTTTACCCCTTTCACCCCCTTCGGGGTGGAATTTCCAAAAATCCTATCTTAGTGCTCCCCTACACTCTCCAAGAAATATACATGCCAAATTTCAGCTTCTAGCGTTCAGTAGTTTCGGCTGTGCGTTGTCTGTCAGTCACTCAGTAACGGAAGAGTTTTATATATATATAGATTAAACAAAAAGTCTTGATTTTATTCAATTAACTATGACCGCCTGTTTTGGCACATTTCGCTCGGCGCAGTCTTAAATCGAAATGCAACATTTTATACAAAAGTAATGTCTACTCATTGACTACTTTTTGTGTTACGCAGACACTTGTGCACTATAACATCTCCTGCGCAGATGGCCAGTCCCTAGGCTGGTGTGACTATAATTCGGTCTGGACAACATTATTCTATCTGGAAACCAAAATAGCTTTATCTGATATCAAACTGGATCGCACAATCTCGCTTGACTAATAAGGCAGTTGAAAAGGCAAGGAGCTTTAATAGGTGGTCGTTTGATGTGTTCCTTTGGGAGTGTTAAGATTACTATTAATAACTTCGTGCCATAACAGTTTATTCGCACGGCACACATTGTAACGCACGCACTGTTTACGCCCGTCTACACGCAACTGATTAGTTGATGACCTGGCTTGGAATATACAGAACTAGGTTAGCAAATATTGTTTAACCACCGAAGCGCAGCAAGAATCAATTGGTTTTATTGCTGTGAAACCCCAGTCAAATCCCTTAAGCTCGACGGATGCGATTTTAAACGCTATTTGAGATAAATATACTGGTTAATTTAGCATGCTCTTGCTAGAATTAGTTCCAGCCCAGTTGGACGGTTGTTAGTGTGACAACTAGTTGATTCTTGGGTTACAGGTAAAGGGTTACAGTCGCATGTTAACTCGAATACAAGAAGTTAACATGTTTATAAACGAACTTCATAAAATGTATCAGTGTATATTATGATCGAATCGGGTTTCGAATATTTGATTATGATTCGAATAACAGTTACTGAAATCATTCGAACGAAACGTAAAGTGTATGAATTATTCGATTTTACGAAACAATCGCGCATCGCTCATTGCTGCCACTTCATATCATCTTTGTGGATATTTTTAAGCATACATTCATAATCTCACATATATATGTTGGAGCAACAAAATATAGGCGTGGTATTATACTTCGTACGTATACTATTGATATTCAAATACAAGAGAAATAAAACAATAAAGGTTGACTGTGATTATCTCTCATTTGATCCGTAACGCAACGAGTTCGTCACCCGAATGTGTCCGCGCACGAGTCTCCGGCGCTTATATAACGTCAATATGACACTGACAGTTATAACTGTCACTCCAACTGACACATCGGCTCTACGGCGACCTCACTCAAGCTTACGCTTGACGTTTCGAAACAAACCAATAGATGGCGCTTTATTCAACTCCAATTACAGAAATAAATTACAATACAATGATTATTTTCTTGACGCTCTGACATATATATTTTTTCGGAGATACCCATGTAAGGATAAGCGAAGGTGAATTACACCCACGTTTTGCCAAGTTGGGTTCTAGGTCCTATATAGAATTTCTTGACAGAAAAATCCAGTAACAGTTTGTCCGACATTTGAATCAAACCCCAGACTTCATGTACAGCAGTTGCATTCACTACTACTGTGTCTACGAGGCAATCATTTGTTTATTTTCCGACGACTAAAAATAAATAACCAAATAATAATGAAAACCCGGATCGCGTGAGTCAATTAATCTAAATTGGTCCAATTCACGTGTGTGGCCCTAGGGAGTGAGCGTCGGTGGTCGATTATAGACCCTACCTGGGTTATACTCCGAGTCGAGTAAAAGCTTTACGAATGTTATTATAGTATTTATACGTCTGGGGTAATTTCTCATTGAGATTATTTTACTTGACGTCACCGGTTCACCTGACGTCATAGGTTTTCTGTGAAACTGTGTATTTATAAATATATTGGCTAAACTCGGCCACCCTATTGCTGTAGCTCAGTTTGATATTTTAATTCTTCTACAGTATAAAAGGTATGTAAAGTTATTCTTATACGGAGATGCAACGTGGTGCAAACATTTCAAGCTATTCTATTGATTACTTTTTGAGTTTTGCGGATGCAAACATACGGAAGCAAAATTTTCGTAAATATAATGACATACAAGCGACCTTCTTCTTCTCCCTAGCCTTTATTATTCCCAAGTCACTTGGGGTCGGCTTTTCGAGTCTAACCGGATTTGACTGGATATCAGTTTTCACACGGAGCGGCTGCCACCTGACCTCCGCAACCCGAAGGCTAACGATACCCTAAGGTTAGACCAGTGTCAGGATATTAGAGGGTACTGACGTTCCCAATAACGACTGCCATGGATGTTCATGGCACCCGGGACCGACGGCTTAACGTGCTCTCCGAGGCACGGAGCAGGCGATAATTGTCAATCAATACGCACATAATTTCGAAAAGTCATATAACTTCCGAAAGTCAGAGGTGCGCGACGTGGGTTCGAGCCCGAGACCTTCTGCATTGCAGTCTGTTGGTCTCCTCAATGAGCTACGGCAGAACTTTGAAAAAAAAATGCAACCGTTAGATATTTTAAATGTATATTCACAAGTTCATGTCAAATTTTCAACAATCATTATGGTAAAATTTTGACCAATGAGAAAACACTAGTAAAATAAATTCGTAAAATTTGATTATTGTATTTTACATACAAAATACAGGCATGGCACATCAGAACAACATCAAAGCAACCGACACGCAGTCAAAGGTATATTTAAAGCTCGAGCACAAAGTGAGTAATAAAATTTGATTACTTTATTTGTAAATCGTTTATTTTATTTTTGGTAAATGTAAACAAATCAGCTTTATTTACTTTTCGTTAGTTAAATGATAAACAAACCATGGCTAGCTATGTCACTCCCCGGCCTATATCTACGCAAAAAATCGTTAAAAAAGTAAAATTCGACTAACTTGTTTTTATTACTACCTATTTCAAATTAAGTTGTTACTTAAATAATAGCTATAATATTTTTCTACATCGAATGTTGTTATTTATCTACAAAATACAAATATATGGTGATATAAGGTAAATGATAGATGATAATCTGGCCAGTCGACAGTTTCAGGGTTATCCATTATTTACGCCACAACCTGTACATATGTAAGTATCCAATTTATTAATCGGGAACTTCCTGGATGAATACTTTGGATACTTTTTATTCCAATATGCATTCCTTTAACGAGTCATACGAGCAAAGTTGCGTTAGAAGATTAAATTTTATACATACTATAAATAAAGGCCCACACTAGATTACAGGCAGGCTATAGATTAACATCGAAGCTTTTTAAGATTTATCAACATTTTCATGCACAGAAATATTTGGAAAAGCAGAAGCAAAATACGTGCAACGACTTCGTTATGATGTTATGATTATTATTTTTTATATTGTATACGAGGCAAGCGAGTAAGCGTATCGCCTGATGGTAAGCGATTACCGCCGCCCATGGACACCCGCAACACCTGAGGAGTCACAAGAGCGTTGCCAGCCTTTTAAATTTGTCCCCTCCCCCCAGAAGCGAGGGGGGGTTTGGGTCTTCGGTACCCTCATCCACTCGACGAAACACAACGCAAGCGCTATTTCACGCCGATTTTCTGTGAGGCCGTGGTATCACTCCGGACGAGCCGGCCCATTCGTGCCGAAGCGTGACTCTCCCACGGATAATTGATTGGGTGGAATATTGCCAAATTAGAAATCAGTTGACTTGCGTTCTGTCATTTATCTTACAAATGTCAAATTTAAGTGTGTGGATGTTTGCATATTTGTAACTGATTCACGCGTTAATCATTGAATGAATTGGATTGGATGAAACTTGACACATAAATAGATCATGTTATGGATATGAAATCAGGTTACGTTGCCTTGGAATTTACGCGGGCAAAGCCTGTCCCCGAAATGTCAAATGTGTTTACATTCTCCCGATAACGACTGCCATAGATGTTCATGGCAGCCGGGACCGACGGCTTAACGTGCTCTCCGAGGCACGGAGCAGGCGTTAATTGTCAATCAATACGCACATAATTTCGAAAAGTCATATAACTTCCGAAAGTCAGAGGTGCGCGTCGTGGGTTCGAACCCGAGACCCACCGCATTGCAGTCTGTTGGTCTCCCCACTAAACTATCGCTGCTCTTCAGCACTTATTTCACAGAGTTCACATATCTTCGCGAATATTATGAAGAATTCTCAGACATGCAGATTGCCTCACGATTTCCCTTTACCGTTAAAGCGAGCGATAATTAACTCATTAATACGCACATATCTTCGAAAAGAGGTGCTTGCCATGGGATCCAACTCAAGACATTGTGGCAGTCCCTATTATGATTAAGACATAGCTGTAAAAAGGCAAGATACTATGTTTCTACATAAAAACCATATTTTTTAACGTTAAGAAATGCTCTTTATGCCTTTCCCTCGCCACAAAGGAAGGCAAGAGGGTTATATCAGGCTCTTCTGAGACTTCAGGCCTGCCGTCAAAAACCACCACGGTGAGCCATCCGCTGCTTAGTATGGTGGTTGGTCGCTGGAATAAAAACTATATCAGCGACCCACACAGCAGTGCCTAATGCAAAGGTGGAGTATCTGCGAGCGACGACTCCTGGACGACGCCCCGGCACAACAAAGGGTGTCACTCTGACTCACTGGCTGGTGGGAGATCCCCGTTCTTCCGCTCGCGGCCTTCACTACGATGGCATAAGGCGCGCATATGCTTGTAAAAACCTACTCTATGCTCGATACAGGCATTGGACCCAAGGTTTCAAGATCGCTTGCAATCATAAGCAAAATCCAACGCCACGGGTATATTAAAACTATTTGGAATAATTAAACGAAGTCACGAGAAGAGTTCGCTTTGTTTATTATTCTATGTTCATAAATAGAATCGGGACGCGCAAAGGACCTTCTAAGATTCGTCGTCTTAATTGTGGAAAGTAACTTAGGTAACTTTGAATTTCGGTCTAACTTTGAACGAAAATCTATTCAAGATTATTATTTAATTTACCCCTCAACTGATTTTATTGTATAGGAGTGGAGACGAATATTTCCAAATTGAAGAGCGGTTTTCTTGTTTAAATGTATACATATAAAAAAAATCCTAATCTGATACTTTGTCTGTCTGTATGTGCACCTAAATCTCAATTGGCAATGGCTAAACTGATTTAGATACAGTTTCTGTGGAATTGAGATAAGCATATCCCAACATTAACTGTAGTTTTAAGTAGTAGTTAATTAAAAATGATGTGTAAATTTTAGATACGTAGAAGATACGGGTTCCCTTACAAAATTGTAATAGCTAGGAAAACGTCATTAAGTGCTGGTTTGACACAGTCTCAAATATCACTCGGGTGGTATATTTCCAGAGGGTTACGCAGATATACACACTTTAGGAATAATTAGTTTTTAAGTACTTCAAAAATACAACGCATGTGAATAATTTCTGTATCCTGGGGGTCTGTATAAACATTCAAACGACGGACACAAAGAACATACAGACCTGGAACAACCATTTGTGGATCACACAAATTTTTGTCCCATGTGGGATTCGAACCCACAATACTCGTTGCAGTGGCAGTGGCGAGGCGAACACTTTAACCACTACGACATCCGTGCAGTCATAACAGTACAACAAGACATTAGGGTAATTTTTGTTTATATACTCGGCGTTTTAAGTTCTAAGTTGCTTACGTGCACTCGGGCAATAACAAAGAAACAAGTGAGAAACGGCCATGAATTGCCGTAAATCTTAGAGTTCGAAAAAAATGGTATCACTTGACCTTGAGTCATAGTCATTTCGGGATATATCTTTTAGAGGTTATGGATTAAAATAACACACTGTACAAACACTTTAACTATTTATTTTATACTTTGACACGAGGAAGTTTTATATGTCCGTTCACTTATAGCTCACAACAAGAAATGATAGACAGCAGTATTGCTACGTCTTTTATAGCTAATCAAACTGTAAAGTATTTGACTACTACTTATATTGTATGATGTTATATTATACAATTACTAAGGTGCAATAATTGTAAATAGTTAATTTTAATAATTAATTAATTTTTGCATGTATAAATGTATATAATTCAACAATATCGACTATGCTGAGTTGAATGGCGTTGACCGCGAGTTTCTAGCTCTTACGGTTCTTGAGTTGAAAGTTGTATAACAGACGGCCGGACGGACGGACGGATAATAATAATAATAAAAATAATAATAATAATAATAATAATAATAATATTCTATCACATACAACACCATCTAGCCCAAACTAAGCAGAGCTTGTACTATGGGTTCTAGACAATGGATAAACATACATATATACTTTTTTTTTTGTAAATACACACATATTATACATAGAAACATCCAGACCAAGACAAACAGCGATGTTCCTGCACACAAATGTTTGACTTGTGCGGGAATCGAACCCGCGACCTCAGGCGTGGCAGTCGGCTACACTAACCACTACGCCATCGAGGCCGACAAAGGACCCTATAATATCCTGACACTGGTCTAGCCTTAGGGTATCATTAGCCTTCGGGTTGCGGAGGTCAGGTGGCAGCCGCTCCGTGTAAGAAAGAAGGAGAAAGAACGATAGGTAAGGATGGATGGACGGACGGACAAAGCTGTTGTATAAGAGTTTTTTCCGAACTCAAAAAAAATCGAGTTGCAACTTTGAGTGCAAGGTTTATCAACATATGGGATTATACATAGCCTACGCCTTTTTTATAATTTTTAAAAAGACTTCTAGCCATTTGGGTTTCAAATTACTAGTATTTTTGTTAACGCCTCCAGCTAAGCTTGAATGCTTGTAATAGCAGTGGGTTCACGTCAGTAGTGCACTGGGTGGGATTCGAACCCGCGACCTCTCGATTGCAAGTCTAATGCCTTATCAATTGGGCTACCGCTGTTTCTAATTATTTCGTTAGAGGCAGGTAGAGTTCTGTTACACTTACATTTCACCCGAAATGAGTTTAGGGTCCACGTTCTTGGGGATTTAGCGATATTGTTCTATGTATAATATGTATGTATTTACAACAACAAAAAAATATATATATGTTTATCCATTGTACAAGCTCTGCTTAGTTTGGGCTAGATGGTGATGTGTGTATGTGATAGAATATTATTATTATTTGTTTCTCTTTCACGGGTATTTCCCTAATATGTTAGGAAAATACCCGGCTCTATGGGAGGCTTACACGGAGACATGGGTCCAACGTGAAGAGGCCCTTCGAGAGTTTTAATCAAATGTGGGATGGAACGCCTACTGCGGCACTAGCCGCAGCAGGCGTAGGACTATTTCTACGTATGGATTCTAATATATGGGCTATGGGTATGGGTGTTCGATGGACTGGTACATTGGTAACTATGTATGATAAAACGGCGTCTGCCTTGAATACTCTAATAGTATCAATCGAATGGGCAGACGGTGACTCGCCAACTTATTATTATATTGCCATGCAGCACTTAAACTTGAATTGTACTAGAATTCCAGTGGAAGTACTGCATGAAAGAATGACTTCAAAGTCAATCCTAAAAATACTTCACTCGATTCGGGAATCGAAGTAAAGACACAGCATGAGAACGGCACAGCAGTCGCATTCGTTATCGCTACGCCACTGAGGCATTCTATCAGATTACCAGACACAATATTTACACTACTAAATATCTCTCTTAAAGAACAGTAGTATTATGAGAACAGTAGGATCCAGATATTATCCTATTACGACGGCATCGATGGCGTAGTGGTTAGTGTAACCGACTGCCACGCCTGAGGTCGCGGGTTCGATTCCCGCACAAGCCAAACATTTGTGTGCATGAACATGGATGTTTGTCTTGGTCTGGGTGTTTCTATGTGTAATATGTATGTATTTACAAAGGGGGAAATATATGTATGTTTATCCATTGTCTAGTACCCATAGTACAAGCTCTGCTTAGTTTGGGCTAGATGGTGTTGTGTGTATGTGGTAGAATATTATTATTATTATTATTATTCACAAAATTTCGCTATCTTTTATAAAAGATTTCTACGAAATACGGCAATTTATAATATACCTCACGAAACTTAATTACTTAAAATAATTATCTAAAATTTATTTTAATAGACTCTTTATTATTTGATTTAAAAAACAGTTCCATAAATATTAAGTTTGTTTAATTACGAGAAAACACAATTTTAGAATAATTTTGTTTATGCCACGTTTACGCGTAGGTACTCAGGCAATGTTTGCTTTATCGCTTTGTATTGTAATAATATATTTAGAACGAACCTTTTGTTCCTGTGGGCTATCGGATTGGTACTTTCTTAAGGAGGTTTTTAAAGTGGAATTGAGTTATATATACAGTGGGCTCCATAGCTGCTAATTATTATATTGGCAGTACGAATGAAGCGTCTCGGGGAAGCAACATCCTCTTATTGATATCAGTGTAAGAGGTCTTAAGTTTACGAGAATGTTAACACGTTGAAATAAAACTAAAAACTAAAGCCATGTTCAGCTGAAAGCAACGGCAAAATCAAAGAAATTGTATATTTAAATCTTCATATAATTATATTATTTTTCTGCAGTGTGTATTGACTGATTCTGATTGCTTTTTGTATGTGTTTAAGTGGGTTTCTGGATTATGCAGATTCACAATAAGTGGCTCAGGGGGTGATGCTGGTAAGGCAGCGTTCAGTAAGGACAGGGTCTGCCGAGATCGCTAGTAGTGTACATTAATATGTTATAAAAATAATCAAACAATAGAGTATTTAATCAATAACCCGCTACAAAAGTCATGCCACCTCCATTTGGTTAGGTACTTAACTAAAGGTAAATAATCTTGATGTGACTTTTTACACAAACACATCCTTCTCCTTTAGCCTTTATTATTCCCAAGTCACTTGGGGTCGGCTTTTCTAGTCTAACCGGATTTGACTAGATATCAGATTTTACACGGAGCGGCTGCCACCTGACCTCCGCAACCCGAAGGCTAACGATACCCTAAGGCTAGACCAGTGTCAGGATATTAGAGGGTACTGACTTTCCCAATAACGACTGCCATAGATGTTCATGGCAGCCGGGACCGACGGCTTAACGTGCTCTCCGAGGCACGGAGCAGGCGATAATTGACAATCAATACGCACATATTTTCGAAAAGTCATATAACTTCCGAATGTCAGACGTGCGCGACGTGGGTTCGAACCTGAGACCCTCTGCATTGCAGTCTGTTGGTTTCCCCACTGAGCTATCGCTGCTACACAAACACATATTAAACAAATAAACAACTGCTTAAACTAACGGTTCAATTGATTTAGTAATCGTTATTGTTGTATTTACATTGATCTTTAGCAGCATTTTATTTTTAAACTGAGCTTTCAGAGTAAAAGACAATCAAGATTGTTTACCTTTAGTT
Source organism: Catocala fraxini (assembly GCA_930367265.1). Lineage (NCBI taxonomy): Eukaryota > Metazoa > Arthropoda > Insecta > Lepidoptera > Erebidae > Catocala > Catocala fraxini. The sequence continues at coordinate 20,070,084 of OV884045.1, forward strand.
AAGTACCTAACCAAATGGAGTATATATGTCGGAAACCAGTGTTGTTTCGCCCGGTGAGAAAAATCTGCGGATTTTACTATCTGTGTACCTACCACTCGATGTTATCAAAGAGACGACAATCGAGTCAACAACCTGCAGGGGTTACCTCTAGGATTGTAAGAGAGAGGCTACGGTAACTGTTTATCGTTCAAATTTATTTATTTTGCTAGAATGTTGGTTTACAAAGTATGATCTTAAATTCTAATGTCCCATATACATTCTACCATTACGTATGGAATTAAATTTTAATATTAGGTATAGCGAAAACAAAAAATTAAAATTAATACATAGATTCACGCCTGTTTCCCAGAGGGGTAGGCAGAGACTACGGATTTCCATTTGCTACGATCCTGACACACTTCTCTGGCTTCATTCACTTTCATCACATTCCTCATACACGCCCGTCGGTTCAAGGTGCTCTTAACCTGGCCTTTGCCCAGAACGCCTCCGATCTGATCAAGAAACGTTCGCCTAGGTCTTCCTCTTGCGACTGTTCCATTCACACTAGCCTTATAAACTTTCTTAGTCAGTCTTTCCTCGTCCATTCTTTCTACATGCCCAAACCAGCTTAACATACCCTTTTCTATTCTTGTCACTATATCCACTTTCATGCCGCATCTCTCTCTAATCACACTATTCCTTATTCTATGTTTCAGAGTCACACCACTTATATTTCTCAGCACTCTCATTTCTACAGCATTTATTCTGCTCTCCTGCTTCTTTTGCCATACCCAACTTTCACTTCCATACATAAGAGTGGGCACAAATAGTCCTCTATGAAAAAAAAAATTAAATAAATAATTAATTGATGTCAAATTTATAAATTTCAGTAGATAAGAATATAAGTGAGATTTCATATTAAATATAATTCTAATGTCCATGTTGGTTAAATGTAACAAAATTATTACACTATTAGTTAAATTTATTATTCCTTATACGACATGTAATCATTTAAACTATAAAAAACTTTTCTAAGAGCCAGTTGCTCAACTTGTTTTTAAATACTACCTCTACCTCTACCTCTAGAACGTGCCCCAAGAGCCGTTTTAAAAGTGATGGCAAACAAACCATACAGGTTCCCTACTGCTCAGTTATACGATGAGTGTAAGGTTCTTACCGTAAGGCAAATATTTCTACTAGAAACAATAACTAGAAAGCATGCATCTCTTGAATACAATCCAAACACTACAAGAAAACGGCGTTGGTATAAAGTGTGTGATATCCAAAACTTTAAGAGCTCTGTAGCTGCAAGGCACTTCAACGTTCTTGGTGCTCATATATACAATACAGTCAATAAAGTATGTAACATTTACGAACTAACATGACCTTAATGTAGAAAAAAAGTAACGGATTGGCTGTTAGGCAAAAGTTATGAAGAAACTGAAAGTTTACTAAAGATATCAATATTACGATACGCACAAAGTCTAACACACACACGCACACACACACACATACACACACACACACACACACACACACACACACACACACACACACACACACACACACACACACACACACCACACACACACACACACACACACATATACACACACACTCGCACCACTTCATACACACACACACACACACACACACACACACACACACACACACACACACACACACACACACACACAGCTACTATCGCACTACTACTGCACAATCATAAGTGTCAACCCAATTTTTATTTACTTTTTCTATTATTTTGTTTTTATTAATATTTTATATTTTCTTTTTGTAATTTAATTGATAACATCAATGTACGTACCTAAATTAATACCAAACTGTTAAGAAACCTGAAAGTGAGGCCTGGTACCCATAACACAAGTTAGATCTTACCTTGGGTACCAGTGTTCATTAATTACTGTGACGTATTTGTAATTAATAAATTTCATTTCAATTTTCAAAAAATTTCATTTCAAAAAATATTGTTTAGGAAAAATCCTTAAATATATTGGGCAATTTATTATAGACCATAATTGCATTGACATATGAATTTCTTTTAAATAAGACAGATTTACATTGAGGTTGATGGAGTTTATGTTTATTCCTAGGTATTACATTACGTTTCGTTACTTCAGATTGATCATTAGGCGGGTCATATGCTTGTTTGACATTGTTTTATATAAAAAGGCTCTGCCATTTGAGTAGAGTAAATGGTAGATACTTATTTCTTATGCTAACAGCGTAGTAGCTCTTTCTTCGCTCACCATCGAGTCAGCCGTCTTTTATCATAATTAAAAGTAGTTTGGTGATAGGCACGCTGGCCTAGTGTGGGTTTCTAACAATTTATTGCGCATACATAATACAGTGTTATTTTTTAATTTTTTATTTTTTAGGCAAAGCATACAGTTACACAATTTTCTTAATATACACATTATATAATAATATAATAATATCAGCCCTGTATTAAACTGTCCCACTGCTGGGCACGGGCCTCTTCTCACTGTGAGAAGGGTTAGGCCATAGTCCACCACGCAGGCCTAGTGCGGGTTGGCAGACTTCACATATCTTCGAGAACATTATGGAGAACTCTCAGCTTTGCAGGTTTCCTCACGATGTTTTCCTTCGCCGTTAAAGCAAGCGATAATTAACTATTTAATACGCATATAACTTCGAAAAGTCAGAGTTGCGCGGCTTGGGTTTGAACTCGAGACCTCTGCGTGGCAGTCCGACGGTTTCCCGCTAGGCTATCGCTGCTTGTACACACATCACATCACATTATATGAATATGTGTAATTAAGTAGCTCACAACATTTTCCACGTTGTATCTACTTAACGAGTAAATGCGACATGAAGTCTACAGTATTAGGTTAATCCAAAAGTTTCAAATATTACAGATAGTGTTACTCTTTTATTACTAAATACCTAAATTTGCTATGCGATTAAGTACATATATTGGAATCTATGAAATGAGTATTGTAATGATCAACGATATAACGAAGAGGTCTTATAGGATACTTCAAGGGTATTTTCAGTAGGAACACGAAGTGTAAACTGAAACTCTAATGTGCCGAATAGTCGGCCATAGGCTCGCCCCTTATTACGCAGGACCTCAAAAAACTGACGAAATACGGGTGTCAAACGCCTGTCTGCTCCTTCATCATACAGGCGTGAAGCTATGTATTAAGTTTGTATTAAAAACACAAGATCACCGATTTTCTTCATAAAACTGTTATAATAGTAAAATAGCCAAAATTGTTCCATGCTTGTTTTAATCTAAACTAATATTATAAAGAGGAAACATTTGTGTTTTTGTATGTATGTTTGTAATATTTTCACACAAAAACTAACGAACCGATTTCAAAAATTCTTTCACCATTAGTAAGCTGCATCTTCACTGAGTGACATAGGCTATATTACATATTAAAAAAAATAGGGATCCTTAATAAAAATGCAATAATATAACCCAAGAAGTGAAAAATTCGTCATAAAAAATCTGTCATCGCGTGCGCTGCGGAAACTATTGATGAAAGAACAAAAAAATGTTCTACAGTATTATAGAACGTATCAATATCTACAAAAAAGTCCGTGATACCATATGTATTTTTTGAATATATAGCTAACTACACCTATATAGGTGTAGTTAGACTTATTAATTTCTTTAGTTGTAGTTTTATATATTAAAATTAGATAATAAATTAAAAGTAGGTATTGGGTAATAAATTATAGTCCACGCGGACGAAGTCGCGGGCAACAGCTAGTATACAATATACTTCAGTAAAGTATTATGCTCATATATATAGATATAGATAATGGATTATAAAAAGAACACTATTGGTATCAGCTGCTTATGATCCCGAGTAAGGCCGTAAAACGGTACTAAGGGAAATAGATCGAGATGCGATCTAAACCTATCACTATAAGGCCTCTTTGACAAGTTTAACCTACGCCTACAGAAATGTGTATTTCGGAGCGTTTATACTTTTTATAGCAAGCTTGTGGAGGTATAAAGTTTAAGTTGTATTAAAATCGTTTACTTTCTTGGCCTAGAGAAATAAGATTCCATTTACTTAAATCTTGAGAATAAATTTCTGTTTTTCTTCTTTCAAAAAAGACCAAGCCCACACTAGTAATAATTATTGTGTTACCGGGGACTTTAAAATATTTAAACAATGGACACACAAAGAACATCCCGATCCGACTATTTGTGGATCATATAAATATTTGTACTGACACTCAAAAAAGTTCTGACTCCCGGTTTTTGATTCTGATTAACGAAGTATAATATCAAACTCATTTCAAGTGACTTGATTGACTGTTACTAATAAAATCAACCAATCCTAGCTCTTGAGATGCGTTTGAACGTCAGTGAACAAATTTTTGTGTTGCCCTTGCCGAAACGAGTATGAGTTGCACAAGATGTATTAAATATTTCTGTAAGTACGATATTTTAATACACAATATCAGTTTGTAAAAGGTTTCTAAAAAGTAAATCCTGTTTCTTGTAAATTTTGGGGAATTACTTTCGCGGGCTCTAATATATGAGTTTAAAATACATGCATACATACGTAGTATTCCATTTATAAGCACGAAGAGTTAGGCAGAGCTGTATTTCACCTACATTTCGCTACGACTGTCGTCCAAAGGGCATAGTTCTAGACTACGTTGATCCCCTGGAATTTTTTTGACTGTACATGTATACAAATATGCCCGACCCGGATATCGAACTCGAGACCTTATGCTCAAGAGTGACTTGCTACTGAAACATACCGAATAGAAATTTATAGGGACACCTTTTTATCAAACATTTTCAAAGAAACCCAGGTTTTCAAGCGTACTGTACTATCATACTTTTCTCTTCTCTCTATCGTCTCTTCTCTCTCCTTATCCGTCGCATAAGAACTAAAAAGTGTGTTTCTATAATTATAATGCAATATATTTCTAACAAACACCTTATCTTTCTAGAATTTTCTACTGCTTATATTATTTTATACTTCTTGAACAAGCAAGTATTTGCTGTCACTAAGCTTACGTAGTCTCATGTCATTAAAAATGGGATCCCTTCTCATTAGCCTCATAAATATTAATTGCTCTAACACCTTTACACATCTTGACATCCATACCAACACAACGATATAAAAGTACCGCGCCCAGCGTAATGAAGAAGGATTTCTTTAATAAATTATTTGGATGTACCACGCTTTCGTCTCCGTCAGTTTTTGGGTTAGTTTGACCCAAGATAGGGGAGTTACATTAATTTATTTTCGGGGAACTATTACGGATAAAGCTGAATGTATTGCCCCGTATTTTCTTTCAAAATGAGAATCTTAGTTATTAGTGGTGGCGTAAATAATGGGCACGAAATTACCTTTATATTACTGACACATTCTAGGATGTGTTACGGGGACAATTGTCATAAAAGTAGGGGAATAAAAGGTATGGCGGATGGTAAAATATGTTAAGGGAATATCTTCTGAAAGGTATTATTGTGGTCGTTAATTCTGGATTCGGGCGTTTTATGTGATATATCTGGTATTTGGATGGCCTGGTGCGTCTGGTAATATCATGCGCAAGTGTAGTTTGTAAGGTGCTTTTGATTCCTCTGTTGATTAAAGTGTAATCATGTTTACCTATCAGCGGTTTTTAAAAGATTTTTCTTTAAAATGTGTAATATTATTATATAAATTTTAGTTAATTCTCTTAAATTCTGTGTGATGATATTTATGAAATGGCGAAAACTTTAAAACCCCACTATAAATTACCAAGAGGTATTTTTATGAATGAAATCTGAGCTATCATGATAATGTTAATTGAGATTTATTTTATTTATGGGCTCATACAATTTGTTTTGTAAACTTCCATAAATACTTACTCTCGTCTATATTCCAGATAGGCCATAGCCGATAGATAGACCATGAAGCCCTAGCTGAAAAAATGCGGGTGTTATTATACACCTGTAAAACAACCGCATATCTCCAGCTACGGCCTTAGATTTTGCGTAAAACTAGGCTTTTTTGATTCATACACAGATTTAGATTCCTGAGGATTACCTGATAGAAACACACAAAAACATTTCAACAATAAGTTGCCTATTTAATATTTCACCTTTTCAAGTTGTTTCTTTCAGTAAAATTTAGATTTAGAAGTAAGATAGAATAACTAGTTATAAGTACACAATTAATGTTAAACTGTTTAGTCCTAAGTGTTATTGTCCTATCAGATAGCCTCGATACAGGCTTTGCCTAGTGTGGTTATCAATGTTAATGTTAATTGTAATTTGGACTGCGTAATAAACATTATTATTATTATTATTATTACATTTTGGCATCAATCTTTATCAGTAGATACCTCTGCGCAACTGTGGCTGTCTTTTAACTACTTCACTCAAAAGTCAGCGAAATAACATAAGCCAAACACGGATCTTTTGAATGCTTTACCTAGTATTATACGTCTCACGCCTATTTAACCAAAATGGAAAGCCAGAAGCGTTTTCATAGTATCGAATTTAAAACACATGCTCCGGAGCGTAAATGGTCATATCGAGGCTATCAAAGCTCCCATAAAAAGAAAACTTATTCAACCCTTTCGTAAACGATAAAAACCACTCCTAGTAAAAGTAAAACCTTTACTACCGCCTTAAACTTAAAGAACCTTCCCACGTAACGCATTTAATTCCGCTTGCATAAGCAAATCAGGCGTCCTAAATACCTAAAACCTGAATAGCTAAGCAGCAGTTTAAAGGTTTGCTCAAACCGGATTTAACGGTGCGAAATCGCGAGAAATATGAAAAATAGTAATGCTTTTGATGTATTCTTACGTACTGTAAAACTATCAAGACACGCTATAACTATGGGTCGATTACGTAAATGTAACAATCAAGAAGTCTCTTTTTAATAATAATAATAATGTATTATATGCGTACATAGTCTAACTCCCATATTCCCGAAGATATAGGCAGAAGTATGTTTATTTTGCTGCATATTTTTCTAGATATAGTTTTAGATCCCAATTGATTGGGGTCTAATCTACTGTCATCTACTGAATACAGCTCTATTCTCTCTGGATAATCTCCATTCGTTTATTTTCTTTTTGACAGCTCACGCCTATATATTACCGTTTTTTTTCTCGGAATAATGTACTACAGTAGTGTCGTACTATATTGATGGGTAAAGCCTACTTAGTGAAGTGCCCTGTGCCTAACAAACAACTACAGACTATAAAACAGGTCTTGAAATAAGATAAATCGATCATATGAAAAAAATAATTTGACTTTATGTAAGTATTCTTCTTCTCCCTTAGCCTTTATTATGCCCAAGTCACCTGGGGTCGGCTTTTCTAGTCTAACCGGATTTGTCTGGATATCAGATTTTACACGGAGCGGCTACCACTTGACCTCCGCAACCCAAAGGCTAACAATATCCTAAGGCTGGACCAGTGTCAGGATATTAGAGGGTACTGACTTTCCCAATAACGACTGCCATAGATGTTCATGGTAGCCGGGACCGACGGTTTAACTTGCTCTCCGAGGCATGGAGCAGGCGATAATTGTCAATCAATACGCACATCATTTCGAAACGTCATACAACTTTCGAAAGTCAGAGGTGCGCGACGTGGGTTCGAACCCGAGACCCTCTGCATTGCAGTCTGTTGGTCTCCCCACTGAGCTATCTATGTAAGTATTGTTTCTGTAAATTTAATAAAATAGTAACTATGACTTCAAGATTAATTATTTGCAAGGAATTAAGTCGAAATCTTGGGATTTAAATTCGAATCAAGAGTAAAGAACAATAACTCTGTACATTCATTTATTTTCTTTTTGACAGCTGTCTTAGAATGTAACTATACACGCGTCTGTGAAAACCTTTAAACGCGTGATAAATAAAGTTTAAATCAAGAGCAAATATGCTTAGAAAATCATATACCTACCAACTTATTTATTTAACAAATTAGCTAGGTAATTGAGTATACAAATGAAACAAGTAAAATTATTAAATATATAATAATATTATTTATTACAATGATTCATCAAACTCTTCTTCATAATTTACACTAGACAGTTGAGTCCTCGGTTACATGAATAATCAATTCTTGTTCATTTATATTGTCAATTGCAACGTCCCAATCCCAATCAGACATGATTATTTTTCGTGGCCTCTCTACGACATTCGCCGACGAATACTTAATATTTATACAAAAAATATGTCGATGCATTAAATCGATTGAAAGTTTTTTTATAAATGAAATGTATTATTATTTCAAATTGAATCAGCAACGTGTGAGTGTCACTAATTTCGAACTGTCTCGAACTGTCAAAAGAGAAAATAAACGGATGAACAGAGTATAAAGTCTGTGCTACTATTGAAAATTTTATAACAGAAAAACTCAGTAACACTTCGCTCGATCGCGGGGATTAACCATTGGCGGACAAGGGCCTCTTCTCAGTATAAGCAGGATTACGTCGTAGTTCAACACGCTGGTCCAATCTGCCTAGTGAATTGCAAAGCAAGTGTATGGCAAACTTTATATATCTTCGAGGTAATTATACAGAGCTCTTGGACATGCAGGTTGCCACCGCGATGTTTTTCTTCGCCGTAGAAGCAAACGCAAATTTATTATTCAGCCCGCAAATCATATTGGTTACGGTATACCGCGAGTTTTCTCGTTTGGTCAGATGTGAGCCAACGCTTAGAAAGTCGTTCTTTATATTACCATCTATTTTATATACTTAGGCTAGGTAATAAATAGCCAAATAAGTTTATGGTTCTTGAAGGTAAGTGTTTATACAAAATTGTTTATTATGCAATGGTTTTGTCTTAAGCATTATATGTTAATCATAATGGTCACTGGTAACTAATATTTCAAATCATAAACTACAATATTTGTTCATAATAGTGACTTCAAGAGAAGAAAATAATAAAAAAATAATTAGTGTAAAAAAACTAAAAAGACACGCTTTTAAAAAACCAAACTGAAAGTAGTTAATATTTTTTTAATCATTCAATATAAGGATAGAGAAATAATAATAATAATCTACCACATACACACAACACCATCTAGCCCAAACTAAGCAGAGCTTGTACTATGGGTACTGGACAATGGATAAACATACATATATACTTTCTTTTTGTAAATACATACATATTATACATAGAAACACCCAGACCAAGACAAACATCCATGTTCATGCACACAAATGTTTGACTTGTGCGGGAATCGAACCCGCGACCTCAGGCGTGGCAGTCGGTTACACTAACTACTACGCTATCCAGGCCGACAGGCCGAGTGATTGATAAGTGTAAAAAAGCGTGGTGTGCTTTCTAAGATATTTTGATAATGACGCTACTTGGTGCGCATACGTTATTGATATTGCATTTCATATATCATTACTTAGTTATTTTACTAGCAAATTGAGCTGCAGATTACGAGTGTTTTGTCAGTTCCACGAGCCCTAAATACTTGTCCTCTGAAAAGGTTCACATTGATAGCGCACTGGGTGGAGACCGAACCCACGACCTGCAATTCTAGATTTATCACTGCTTCATGATTTAAGACTGCGCCGAGCGTAACACAGATAATGACAGAGCTCGGGCGGCACATATTCAAATCGGCGCGCGGCCGCCATAGTAAAATTGTATGGAGGATTTGAAGTGCTTTTTTGATAAATATGTATCTTTATTGTCAACCAATAACTTAAATATTTGGGACGGACAAATTGTAATATAACTAGTTATGTTTCGTTTAAGCTGTAAAATAGGATAGATTTCTACCGTTATAATCTAAAAATCACGTAACACGAGCTTACGTTTTTGCATTTTTCGTGTAAATTTACATAATTTTGTGGGCGAAAATATTAATTATTTTAAGTTTTATACACGGAGTAATTGTAAAAACATTCATTGTTATGGTAAATGTATATTTAATATTTGTATTAAACAAAAAGTGTTGATTTTATTCACTTAACTGTGACCGCCTGTTTTGGCACATTTCGTTCGGCGCAGTCTTAAGTAACGGATGTATAATTAAATTTACCATATAATAAGGCCACGTTTCTATCTCTCCATTCACATGTTCGTTAGGTCTCAATTATGAACATAACTAACTTTTGACCGAGGCTTCATTTGGAAGAGTACAATTTCTGGATGAAAGCTATTCTATGCTCTTTTCTGTACCTCTCACAACGTGTATGTGAAATATCATGATGATAATATAAAGTTACTAGTTAACGCATGAAAGCGTGACAAACAGACAAAATCACATTAGCTTTTATAATATTAGTTAGGATAGCAAGCAGAGCTTAATGTCAAATCTCTAACTTTACTTAGTACTTTCGCTATATTATATCTTCTTCTCTCTTAGCCTTTATTATTCCCAAGTCACGTGGGGTCGGCTTTTCTGGTTAGACCAGAAGGTTGGTATATTAGAATACCATGGCGCCACTCAGTCAGTATATATAAATAACTTTTAATATTTACGTGGTTTTCTTTAATGACACAAGTTTTACTTAAACTTGACATTTGAACTATAACTATGCACCCACGCCATCTATTTTCGTCGTATGAAAGCACCTCTTGTCTCCAAATGAGCACTCAAAACTAAAGTAATTTTTAGTTCACCGCATAATTTGTTTCTCTTTTCTTTCAATTTTTCTAAATTAGTCTACTTGAATTTTATTTGGAAATCAGTTTACTAAGCACAGCATCGTACTCACATTTGCATCACAACTCCGTATATAATCAAAATTATTTTTGTACTTCCATGACATTACACAGGATAGAGGGATGTCCCCCGTAACACAGGAATTTTCCTAGCTCGGGGGACATTGCTCACTTTGTATACCTCAGATGTACCCGACCTATTTTCATTTATTTAAATATGATGAATGATGATGTATACAGCTCTGAGATTTCTATTTTTTTTGCTAATAAATTATTATTATTATTTATTATTATTATATAATATAGCGAAAAAATAAAAAGAGCAGCGATAACTCAGTGGAGAGACCTACAGACTGCAATGCAAAGGGTCTCGGGTTCAAACCCACGTCGCGCACCTCTGACTTTCGGACGTTATATGACTTTTCGAAATTATGTGCGTATTGATTGACAATTATCGCCTGCTCCGTGCCTCGGAGAGCACGTTAAGCTGTCGGTCCCGGCTGCCATGAACATCTATGGCAGTCGTTATTGGGAAAGACAGTACCCTCTAATTTCCTGACACTGGTCTAGCCTTAGGGTATCGTTAGCCTTCGGGTTGCGGAGGTCAGATGGCAGCCGCTCCGTGTAAAAACTGATATCCAGTCAAATCCGGTTAGACCAGAAAAGCCGACCCCAAGTGACTTGGGAATAATAAAGGCTAAGAGAGAAGATAGAACGCTTGGGTGAATAATTTTAGTTCTGATATCATTTATCTAAGTTTAAACAGTACATATTTACGTGACTAAATGATAGATGTCGTCATCGTTTTAATCGTGGTCTCCACACTGCGCTAATTATAGCGGGTTGGAACCTCACTCGGAGCAAAAAATTGTGTATTCCACAAATAGTCATTACGAGTCTAGGTGATCTTTGTCTCCGTTTTTCGAATGTTTTTAAAGAAACCCGCGACGCAGGAATCATTTCTAGTGCGGGGACTGATGTCTGAAAAGGAACTGAAGAGAACCTACGTGTGTAGTTATAGGTTAGTGTCAATTAAAATACATCATGTAAGTCACACGTAGATACGAAACGTTCATAGATTATTAAATACTACGCTCTGTGCTTTTATATGAAAGTATAAACGTCAGACCTGCGTAACGGGCCTCGTACCTTAAAAGGAAACGTGTAGGAAGTTACATACATACAAAGACTCACACCTGTATTCCTGAAGGAGCAGCCAGAATTGTATTATACCCACTTTTCACCAGGCATGGTTTTAAGACCCACGTAGTAAAGGCCATGTTGCTTTCTATCAGACACTGTTCCAATATCTGTGTTTTTAATAAGTTTTACTTGACAGATCACAATAACTCTTTGCATGACCCAGGAACTTATGAATCAAACTTGAGAACTTATGTATAGCAGTCGCTATAACTACCGCTGCGCAATCGACGAGTAACTTACGAAAGGCCCAGACAGCATGTGTGGGTGTCTGCGCATTTAATAAATACCAGCTTTTGTCCTCGTCTTCGCTCTCAAAAATTAGGTTGGGCTATGTTCACATCATTACATCTTTACAGTCGGGCTGCTAAATTTTATGAAAACCTTAGTCCTTAGCAAGGAGCCAATAGAGTCTTAACAATTTACTACCCAACCCTTCAGAAATTCACAGACGTAACAATTATTCACTATACGACCGTCGACTATGACCATATCTTTCTGACATACGCCGTATAAATATAGAAAATGTGTGCTTCATTTTATGACGTAGGTGTTAAACCGTTTAAAGTACGTAGAAAGCTCGTTTTGCGTGTAAGGGGATAAACATGAAATTTTCATAGTCTGCTGCCTATATAATATTTCTTATGAACATATAATTTGGAATGTTTCCAACACTCACTTACCATACCTTGATTCAATTCTTATAAATATATCAAACTAGTTTCTCCTTGCAGGTTTTGCAACTTGAATCCTGTCGGAACACCTTACTGGGATGATCAGTTGATCATACTTTTATCTCTGAAGGGATAAGGACTGGTGGATTACACCTAGACTTCACCAGTTTTATTTTCAGTTACCGCATAATATGGGGACGAGAGTATTGCTGTCAACCAGGCAGATTACAAGAGTCCGTTCTACTACTGGGAATTTCTTGACAGAAAATGAAATAACACTATGTCCGACCCGGGAACCGCATTCCCTATTTTCAGAACTTTAAAGTTCACGTATACTCGTATAAGTCGTATAGCACAGCTGAAAAATGTAGGTGTAATATACATTTATTGACCTTTTCAAAGATATTCTGGTAGACGCTATGCTATGCAGTTGTATAATAACTATAATTTTCTGGCGACATCTAAAAACCTGAAGAATGATCTTTATGTAGGATATTTTATATTTGTTTATAGATGTCATTCTAATAACAATAATATTAGCCTTGTTTGTAAACTATCCCAGTGCTGGGAATGAGCATCTTCAAATTGTTTGCTCATGTTGGCAGTCTGCCAACTTTACATATCGTCAAGAACATTATGTAAAACTCTCAGACATGCACGTTTCCTCACGTTGTTTTGATTTTCTATTCAAACGAGTAATTATTATAACTATTTGATACACACATAATTTCGAAAAATCAGAGCTGTGTGCCTTGACATCAATCTCGAAACTATCTGGTGCAGTTTTACTTTTGTCATCAAATTCCAAAAAAGATTTGAATGAATCTCGTATTTGATTTATTTTATAACACCGTATAATTGTTTTATTGGATACGTAATTACGAGTTCAATACCTTCAAAGGTACAACTCCTTTGTTAAACCGTAATTCTTTGCCTGCGCCAGCATTAAACGTCGAAACGAGTCATTACACTTAAAATTGACATCATACTCTTCTCCGTACATATCATGTCGTGTATTAAAAGACATATAGAAATTTTTAGGGCCAATAACGCACAAAAGCAAAGAAGACATTACGGCCCTCTTTCAACCGCAGAATGGGGAATGGTTTTTCAGATGACACGCTCGTCTATAACGATTCAACGGGTACGGTGACCATAATTGTGGTATTTTTGGTATTATCAATATTAACATAATTATAAATTCTTCACTAGTTATTGACGATTAATGACTGACATCAATATTTTCGAAGCATTCCTGAAATCGAAATATTTAAAAGCTTATTCGTCAATCTTTCAAATATTTCGGGTTCTTTTTGTAAGCTTTGGTGTGGATTTAAGTCAACAAAAAATATGATATTACCATTGGATTATTCACGAAGCGTAAAACATGCAGCTTGAAAATATTAGAAGGTACCTAAAAACACGAAAGACCTGTCCTCTACTCAAGTTTTGATTATTCGATTATGATACGCGGTCTTACGATTGTAGAATTTTAAAATTCCCTTGGTCGGTATAATTGCCCATCGCTGCTATAGTTTTGTTAATGTTTAGCGTCCGTAACATCGCTGTGATTTGATTTTAAACTAGCTTTTGCCCGTGGCTTCGATGGTATAAAAGTAGGTTAGGTTATGTTTATAAATACGTGGCGCCCTAACCCTCGGGCTGAGCGTCATCAGTTCCGGCGACGACACCCTTCTGACAGCCTGTGGCGATACCTTCGAAGAGGCGGCCCGTTTGGCCACCGTGGGGGTTACCCAGGTGGTCGGGCGTATCGAGGCGCTGGGTTTACGGGTAGCTCTTAGCAAGACGGAGGCCATAGTCTTTATTAGGCCCCATCGCAGACCATCCCGCGGTTAGTAACTGTACTCTTTTTTAAGTAATATATAGCCTATGTTACTCAGTGATAATATCAGCTATATTAACTCGAACGATGGAATATTTTTTTAAATCGTTTGATTTGTTTTTGCGTTAAATCCTTACAAAAAACTAACATAAAATCAAATCTTTCTCTTTATATCTATTATATTATTAGTATAGATAATAAATATGAAAACGAGGCTGCGGGCCATTTCAAAGTAAGCGGTTATCAAAGGCTCGATCGAACATCAGCAAAAAACAATGACTGCAAAGGCAGATATGTCATACAATTATGAGTTATTAATTATTCTAAATATCATACATACATACATAGATTCACGCCTGTTTCCCAGAGGGGTAGGCAGAGACTACGGATTTCCATTTGCTACGATCCTGACACACTTCTCTGGCTTCATTCACTTTCATCACATTCCTCATACACGCCCGTCGGTTCAAGGTGCTCTTAACCTGGCCTTTGTCCAGAACGCTTCCGATCTGATCAAGAAACGTTCGCCTAGGTCTTCCTCTTGCGACTGTTCTATTCACTATCAAAGCGCAATTACAGGTACTAAGCTATCAAAATACGTTTATAATTTCATATTTTAGTGCTATACGTTTATAATATAATTATTCAGTAGAATACATAAATTATTGCGGTGCAATATGATATGTATATATCCTATAACTGAATCAATATAATACATGTTAATTAGTTTTAAATTAATATCAGTGAACATTTGCTGTTTAATTTAATTTACAATTATCACAAACTGTGAAAATAAAATCATCACTTATATGATGTTGTGATGTTAATTAATTTTATATTAGAGTATGTAATATGCCAGCAAAAAGTCTTTTAACACTATGTTGTATATATTTTACTACATATTATAAAATAAAGTTCCTCGCAGCGACTGTCGGTCTGTTCGCGATAAACTCAAAAACTACTGAACGGATTGTCATGCGGTTTTCACCATCAGACAGAGTGATTAATGAGGAAGGTGTAGATGTATTATTTGTTAAGGGTTTTGTACTACCCGTGTGAAGCCAGGGCGTGTCGATAGTTAATTATAAAAGTATTCGGTCAAATTGAAAGTTTGAAGTGTTATTAGATTATTCTGTTAGAAAATCTACAGTAACACTTAGTTGGTGAGTGTAGATGGCAGTGGAAGCAAAATGAATTATTTTCATGTTCATGCACACAAATGTTTGACTTGTGCGGGAATCGAACCCGCGACCTCAGGCGTGACAGTCGGCTACACTAACCACTGCACCATCGAGGCCGACGACTGCACGTCTCTTGAAATGACTACATAGTTTGCGATACACTGCGGATTCGATTTCCAAAAGTGGCAAATTTTGCATAAGCCGTAAATAGTTACTCCGAGACCACGGTTGATTTGTCCGTCTATAAACCTTAATCAATTTAGCCGTGATACAGGCTATATTCATACTGGTGTTATTCTTTTGTTTTTAATTATTTATAAGATGCACTTCCAGTTATTCTAATAATTCATACACCATTAGGAAATACATTTATAGGTAGGTAAATATAGAATGCATAAGATTATCTATATTTTAGTCACAATTTAATGAATAAAGAGAAAATTAATAATGTCTAGTAATTACGATAATAAAGTTGGTAATTATATATATTTAAGGGGCCGTGAACTAATTCGATGCAAATTTAAATTTACGTATTATTTTATTTAACGTAACAAACTATTTAACGTAAAAATAATTTATTTATTTGCATAAACACAATTAACACTTATATAAACATAAATACATATTCACTTGCTTACACAATATATAATTTAGTTGACAAATATGTTAATGTTTCTCGTAACTGGCACCTTGCTAAGTTATACTTAGAATAACTTGTGTTAAGAGTATCATATTCACAACTTAAACACTAGAAATAAGCATAAGTTAGTAGGTCCGTATCATCATTTACATAAAGTTCACAATTCATTTGCGGGACTCAGTATACGCTTTTTTAATAAACTACCGATTGATATTATTGTTCAATCGTCGTTCATTCAACACATCGCGCACCGGACGTCGGCGGCGGGGACGGAGCGGGGTGAGAGGGGCATCGCGATCAGCTGGTGGCGCGCGCGCCGGCCACCGACCCGGCAGTCATCGGTCCGATGCTACAGCGGACACCCTTACTCACGCTTTTAATTCTCACAATAGTTTATATTCTATTCCCGGCATCGACAATCTTGTAGAGATATCATTAGTATTTAAATAATTAGTTATACAGTCCACTTCTGAGTTTTATTCCGTAACACCAAGGATCCCGATTAAACAATTATAAATTTACCTTTACTCAAATTGTGCTGTTAAAAGTCAGCTTATCCGGAAGGGCTATTATTCAATCAATAGTTACTTAATGATAAAAACTCATGGAACTAGTTGCTCATTTCATACAGGATTCAAACAATGTATGTATTATATAAGTCAATTTAGTTATGTGAAGGTACTTCATGTTTATTTTGTGATGTTAAACGATATTTCTCTTAAACAAACGTTATAAGTATTAACGTAAATTTTCTTTTAACTACATTTAGTCACGAACTACCTTTTCATGTCACAAAGTGTAAGTGTATGCGTCCTCATGCCATACCACTGTCTATTACAAATGGCTACCTACTGATAAATATTATTTCAAACTTAAAATGCTTCTTACATAATATTATTAACTTTTTCTTTATTTTTAGGATTTAGATTTATATGGACAGTGACATAAGACATAATACTGCAATACTTGGTACATAAATTATCATTTAGCTTTTTACATAAATGATTTGTAAAATACTGAAATTATAAGTTGATGGCAATTTAAAAGAGTGGCCTTGAGTTTCTTGCAGGTATCTTCTCGTAGGCTTAACCTTTTGCCTGAACCTTGCAACTAACGTAAAAGTAAATTCAGTGAATGTAATTATAAACTCACTAACCCCTTTTGACTTTCATAAGTGTTACTTTGTGACTTAAGTGAATAAATGATTTTTGACTTTGACTTTGATGAATATTCATTATAACTAATTATTAGCGAAATAGTTAATTAGTATCAAATTCTTTGTTATTGAATTAAATTGAGGCGCTCATAGCCAGTTTCAATCACTAACTGGTAAACGATTAGCGAGGTTAAGCAACGTTGGGTGCGGTCAGTCTGTAGATGGGTGACCGCTTAGTGGTATTTCATCTGAGCGTCTCCGTGCTTCGAAAAGCACGTAAAATGTCGGTCCCGGTTGTTGTCAAATTGACAGCAGTCGTTAAGCCATTTCAGAGGCATACAGGCGGCTTGAACAACTCTTGACAACAGGTTGGCCACTAACCACACGAAAAGAAGAAGAATAAAATTGAATTAAATATTGGAATTTTAAATATAACTTCTAATCACAGAAATATAAAATGTCAAAATTCTTATCCAACATTAAAGTTAGAACAAATATATGAATTTAAATTAATAAGCATAGCAACTTGATTAATAATTAATTAAATTATATAATATTAAATAAAGTATATCAAATCTTATTAAACAACAAATATTTAATAATCGCTCGCTTTAACCGTAAAGGAAAACATACTAAGGAAATGCAGAGAGTTCTTGATGTTCTTAAAGATATTTCACATAATATGTACCTTCGAGAACATTATCTGTCTGCCTACCCACACTGGGCCAGCGTTGAAGCCTAACTTTTTCAGACTGAAAAGAGACCCGTGCCTAGCAGTAGTAGTTTAAATAAACTATATAATCATCATCATATTATAAAGCTGAAGAGTTTGTTTGTTTGTTTGTTTGCTTGAACGCGCTAATCTCAGAAACTAATGGTCCGAATTAAAAAAATCTTTTTAGTTTTGGATAACCCATTTATTGAGGAAGGCTATAGGCTATATAACATCACGCTACGACCAATATGAGCGGAGCAGCAATGAAAAATATTGCAATAACGGGGAAAATTCTCTTATGTGAAGCAGGCAAAGTTGCGCTGGTCAGCTAGTAAACTATATAATCATAATATCAGCTCTGTATATATGCAGAGCTGATTATTATTATATGTCAACTCTCACACGAGTATGTCTTCTAGGAGTATCTTTAAAATCAGTTTTAAAGTGATTTAAAAAAGAAAAAACGGGACTTGTCCTGTTTTTTGTCACAAATCATGGTGCACCTAAAACACAGGGTGCGACATAAAGTCCACGTGAGCTATGACCGTAGCGTAATGTCGTTTTTATCACAACGAAGGCAGATTTGACACGTGATTTCAGTACGATGGAAAATATAGTTTTGATTCGACATAATTTTTTTAGTTTTGATCGATGGTAGGCGATTTTGATGTTATGAGGGTCAGCAAATTATTTGGTGTTTTATTTACGTTTTGCTTGAAGGAGCTAATTGGGGATATATGCGTAAGTTACTTGCTCGGGATTTTGATGCACGGAATTCTGCCTGCACAAATGGTGCACTGGTTTCAGTGGTTACCTCAGCATTGCATGTTTGTCAAGTGTTATGGTTTCGACAATAAATTGTGTGACCCAGAAATTGTGCTTTCGAGTAAGGAGAGTCTGTTTTTTTAAAAACATTATATGTTTTCTTTTGCTTTACCTGATTTGCATGCAGAATCGATATTACCTAGCTACAATTTGGTTGCAAAACTTTGAATTCGGTAGATCTCAGGCTGATGCAAAATATTTTAAGAAACTTATTTTAGACACATACCCTTTGAAATAGTCGATGAGGTAAAGTTTTTCTAAAAGTAATAATAATAATAATAATATTCTACCACATACACACAACACCATCTAGCCCAAACTAAGCAGAGCTTGTACTATGGGTTCTAGACAATGGAAAAATTCTTATCAGTTTATGCGTAATTCAGTAACAAACATCCAAACTGCCAAACTTCTCTATAACCATCACTTTTAAAAATAGATTCTACAGCATTTTAACTTTCAAGACGTTGAAAATAAATTTCAGTTTGTTACACGTGTTCTACTCATAAACGCGCCAAATGTTGTGAACCTGGTAGTTACATAACGAATGTTACTTTTATTTTCAGTGTTACTTTGTAACTTGAATGTATACTTTATAATAAAACTTGTGTATAACCGTGTATCTAAGTTAAAGAGTTCAAAATACTTAATTTAAAACAAAGGTTTTCAAACTTATAACACTTCGTTTGTATACCATGTTTCAAGCGAATAAAAAATTTCTATTTTTAAGCGGCCCGAACTGTTATCGCCAGGGAGCTAAAGATTTTTCAAAACGGCGCATCGGTTCCGGAGGTCGTCGTTCACATACACATAAACTTACATTCGCCATCTGTTATTATATCTATATTACTGTTGCAATGCTAGTATGACACAACCTTTTAGAAAGATTATTGTAATTAAATTGTACTATTATAAAACACTACTTTTAGATATTGAAAACTTAATGAAATAAAATCCATAAACAGTAGTTAAATTTCAATGTTTTAATAACATTCGCGCTAATATTAATAAAGAATATTAATTATAATATTCTAATATTCTATCACATACACGCAACACCATCTAGCCCAAACTAAGCAGAGCTTGTACTATGGATACTAGACAATGAATAAACATACATATATACCTTTTTTGTAAATACATACATATTATACATAGAAACACCCAGACCAAGATAAACATCCATGTTCATGCACACAAATGTTTGACTTGTGCGGGAATCGAACCCGCGATCTCATGCGTGGCAATCAGATACACTAACCACTACGCCATCGAGTCGTCTATATTTGATAGTTACATAGCGAAATACAGTTTTTAGTTTGATCTTATATTCTCTTGACATTACTGCAGCAGAGTATCGGTTATTAACTTATTACAGTACAAAGAAAAACCATTTACAATTTGAACAATGGTGACCCTGACTTAACAAAACGGTCACCACCACACCTAAAATAACTATGAAATATTATTACAAGCACAAGCTACAAAGCAATTCCAATTTTGCATTCAATTTCATCCAGTATGTACGAGAGCTATCGAAGTGGATAAGTCTAATATTACTTCAAGTCTTCCGCTTATAACAACTTGGAAAACGATTATATCGCTGAACTTTCCGATAAACTTTTTTGAGCCGAAATTGTAGTATCTTAGAAAGAATTTTTAGTCGAAATCCCCCCTTTGAAAAACATGAAAGCTCTCATGGAGTGAAGTGAAAAAGTTATAATAAGCTGGTATCAACAATCGCGATGTTAGGGCACGTTACATTTTTACGCATCAGTTCGTGTTCGGTTGATCGTACGATCGACTTTAAAACTTGTATACAAATTTTCTTTTTTATTTTCATGTTGTTCGGAAGCAGGGAGTTTGTTAAACTGTTTCGGTGTATTGTTTGGTTACCAGTTAAGTGTGGAGATTCTTAAAAGAAATAGGATGGATTTTAATCTCAGATGCTTTTGATTTTGGAATGTTTGTTGCGTTATATTTTTACGCTAAAAAGATGTCAAACAAACGTATATACCAGTTTGCTTGATGGTAAGTTATCCGTATACACAGATACTGTTGAAGATGTGCAATAGTCGATAATAATAGAATCAAATTAGATAATTATGTTTCTAAATATTGATATTGACAGGAATAAGTCTATGATGTTGATTGATTATTAGATAATTAATGAACAGTTGGATTTGCTCGATATACAAAAATATGGCACAAAAAATTACGGTTAGCATTTTTTATAGTCGGTTTAAAGTCAGCAATAATAATTTTCCACAGTTTCTTACGACACACGCAATAGGTGTCTTTTGCACCTCTGCCTTGTACGCCTCTCGTCTCTATTCAGGTTTTAGTCCGAAGTCTAATTTCAGACGCCGACTGCGGCTTAGAATTTCTAGACAGAAATCCTGAAACAGTTTTTCCGACTCGTGGATCGACCCCGCAACTATGCACAACAGGCGTATTCATTACCACCGCGTCACTTAAGCATTCGTCAAGTATCATTATAATAATACTGTTGTAACAGATACGACCGCAAACAGCGGCTGACACGCTTGCATAATATAATATCAGACATGTATTTAAACTGTTCCATTACTAGGGAGTTGCTTCTTCTCGGTATGAGGAGGGTTAGACTATAGTTGACCACGCTGGCCTTGTATCGTTTGGCTGACTTTACATATCTGAAAGAAAAAAAGAAAGAAATATTTATTGTTATACAGCTTTTAGGTGGATACAATGTGTATGAAGAATAAAAAATAACAATCTTCTCCCTAGCCTTTATTATTCCTAAGTCACTTGGGTCGGCTTTCTAGTCTCGCCATCTGAGCTCCGCAACCCGAAGGCTAACGATACCCTAAGGCTAGCCCAGTATCAGGATATTAAAGAGCACTGACTTCCCAATAACGACTGCCATAGATGTTCATGGCAGCCGTGGCCGACGGCTTAACGTGCTCTCCGAGGCACGGAGCAGGCGATAATTGTCAATCAATACGCACATAATTTCGAAAAATTATATAACTTCCGAAAATCGGAGGTGCGTAACGTGGGTTCGAACCCGAGAATCTCTGCATTGCAGTATGTTTTTTGAAAAAAAAAACAATAATAATAATAAAAAGTAAAAAATAAAAAAAAAACCGTAACAATAAATACTCAATAAACCTCTTGAGACGCATGCGTCCCACATCTGCAGCAATCAGGACTCCAGTTCAGCATTTGCCTAGTCCCAAGTACCAGGCACTGGTCTTAAACTGGAGCCTGTCATTGTGACGTACGGAAGCCAATAAGTATAACGATATATACACAGTTATATATAATTTAGAATATATCTGCGATAGCATTATGGAGAAAGAAGAAAGAAAAACATCATGTTTAATTCGTACAGAGCACACACATTTAGTTACAAAATAAAAATATTTATACAAATTGAAACAAAATGTGTATGCCTTTGCCGGAAAGGGTCACTACCTCAGTATTAGCTGGGCACCCAAATTGAGCGCACCAGCGCTGGTCTTCAGTTGGTCACCCGGTATAAGTGATGCACGGACGGAGGCAAATGCTTAACATTATAACAAAAATACAATAAATGTGGTTCTGCTACATACATACACAGAACTCTCCGACATATAGATTTCCACGCGATATTTTCCTTTACTAATAAAGCTAATTAACTATTAAATATGTATGTACATAACGTCGAAAAGTCAGTGGTGCGTACTTTGCGATCGGACTCGAGACCTCGGCGTAGCAGTCCGACAATATCCCACTAGGATATCGCTGCAGTTCGCTTACTCGCTTGCATGCATGCTTTCAAACACAATCAGACAAAGACAACAGTTATACTAACTTTGAATCCGCCAATTATAACAAAGTTCAGGTCCCAAAATACCTCACTTAGTTTAAATCCGGACGTGCAAACCGCTGTTCTAACTCCAAACCGGATCGGTAATTGCTTAATTGTAACTAACTTCTGGTCCATTTCGTTCGTTGGTACTCAACTTAGTTTTAATTTGTATCTATCTTTACTATTGGCTCAAGAGCAGCGATAGCTCAGTGGGGACACCAACAGACTGCAATGCAGATACAGGTCTCGGGTTCGAACCCGATTGTGATTGTTTGTGATTGATTGTGCGTATTGATTGACAATTATCGCTTGCTCCGTGCCTCGGAGAGCACGTTAAGCCGTCGGTCCCGGCTGCCATGAACATCTATGGCAGTCGTTATTGGGAGAGTGTCGACACAAAAGATCCCACTGGGTCGAAGTGTCGCCTGTCTGCACTGACTGGCCCCCACATAAGATACAGATACTATTGACTCGGTACCGGTATTTGTATTAATGTGCATAACGCCTAAGTTTGATTACTTAGTTAGTTTTTAGTAGAATTACGGTGGCTGGTACGGTGCCCGGTGGACTTCAATAGGCGTGATTAATATTTTGTAGAGTCTAAAACTGTATTTGGTGAAATTAACATTTCACCAGAGCAGTGTTTCTAGAAACACAGCTCTGCCTACTTTTTATTTATTTATTTTTATCTTAGGAACTCCAACAAAGAATACACAGTACATGCATACATAAAAGAAAAGTCGTCTGATGATTTGTGCTCCTTCAATTACAGGAGAACACATCGTGAGTACATCACCATTTCACAATGTTTACAAAAAATATATATTTAATATATTTAAAGGTTGGTAAATTTACACGAATACAAATACAAACTCAACAAAATACAGTTAAATTAAAAATGAACGTTAATAAAAAAATATCATAGAAATGTAACAAAAATAAACTCTAAATGAAAACAGAACATAATATGGCAAAATATAGAAAATAGGAATTATAAACATCTGTCTAAGAACTAATCCTTAACTAATCATACAGTTTCATTTTGAATTTCTCCAAACCATTGCTGAAGACGTCTATATCTGCCAAAATACGCGATACACGATTATAAGTCGATGTGAGTCTAGCAATTGGAGCGTGTTTACCCAGATTGGTGCGATGTCTAGGGGCTACGAGTAGAGTAGTTTTTTGAGGATATAGGCGTGAGATATAAGCGTACAGATATATTATCTATATCATATGAACTGTTTAGAAGCATCTGAATTCAAAATCTTCTGAGACGTACCTGTTCTCATATTAATAAGAGTTGGGTCGTAGTTCTCTACACCGACTTAGTGGGGGATACCAGACTTCACACATTTCGGAGAACGTTATGTAGAACTGCCAGACATACAGGCTCCCTCACAATGTTAAATAAAAAAGAATGCTAAAATACACAGACATGTAGACACCGAGTTTTCTGTATAATCCTTTCTGCTCCTTTTTATTAGCTTTGTCCGCGGATTTGCATGGGAATAGTAGTTTTTTGTACTTAGTAGTAAATTTCATGATGATTGATTGACAATTATCGGCTGCTCCGTGCCTCGGAGAGCACGTTAAGCCGTCGGTCCCGGCTGCCATGAACATCTATGGCAGTCGTTATTGGGAAAGTCAGTACCCTCTAATATCCTGACACTGGTCTAGCCTTAGGGTATCGTTAGCCTTTGGGTTGCGGAGGTCAGGTAGCAGCCGCTCCGTGTAAAAACTGATATCCAGTCAAAGCCGGTTAGACCAGAAAAGCCGAACCCAAGTGACTTGGGAATAATAAAGGCTAAGAGAGAAGAAGAGTAAATTTCATGATTATCGGTCGAGTATTTAAAGCGTGAAAACGTAACAAACAAACTGACTTTCACATTTATATTATTTGTTACTTTGTTTAGTATGGAACTCTCCCTACCCAAAATTAAGTTCAGCTTGTGCTCCTTATAAGATTTAGTCCTGAATTTCTCGAAAACGTACTAAATTACTACTCGTAATACGCTTTAACACTCAGACGTGTCTGTCTATACCAGCTCAACTTACGCAATCTCAGAACTGTAAAATATTTAAAATATTTCATCGTTGAAGACACGGCTCAGCCATTCTCCCTTTATCTTGAGTAGATGGTACGTCACGTATTCGGGTCGTTTTTCTTCCACCCACCTCGGAGTGTGGTGCAAGTGAGATCCTGATGAATTAAATTTCATTTGACCATATTTTTTCTTAAAAATAACAAGACCCGCTCTTGGAATAATTCTGTATTGCGGGGGACTTTACAAGCATTCAAATAACGGTCTCAAAGAACATCCAGACCCAGAACAACTATTAGTGAAACACACAATTTTTTGTCTCGTGACAGTCCTCGATATTTCTTGACGTTAGTCTTTTGATGTAATCTATACTATAATATTATAAAGCTGAAGAGTTTGTTTGTTTATTTGAACGCGCTAATCTCAGGAACTACTGGTCCGAATTGAAAAAATATTTTAGTGTTGGATAGCTCATTTATCGACGAAGGCTATAGGCTATATAATATCACGCTACAACTCACAGGGGCGGCGCAGTAATCATAAACGCGAGTGAAAGCGCAGACACATCTAGTTTATAGATAAATAGAGTTTGCCCGCGGCTTCACTTGCGTTCATCTTGATTTTGTCCATAAATTGCTATCCCTGGGGAACAGTACTTAGATGAAAGTTACCCGATATCCTTTTCTGTACCCCTGATAACGCGTATGCGAAATTTTATGAACATCGGTCGAGTAGTTAAGACTGCACCGAGCGAAATGTGCCAAAACAGGCGGTCACAGTTAAGTAAATAAAATCAACACTTTTCGTTTAATACAAATATAAAGTATACATTTACCATAACAATAAATGTGTTTACAATTACTCCGTGTAAAAATCTTAAAATAATTAATATTTTCGCCTACAAAATTACGTAAATTTGCAAAAACGTAAGCTCGTGTTACGTAATTTTCAGATTATAACAGTAGAAATATATCCTATTTTACAGCATAAACAAAATATAAATTGTTATATTACAATTTGTCCGTCCCAAATATTTAAGTTATTGGTTGACAATAAAGATAAATATTTATCAAAAAAGCACTTCAAATCCTCCATACAATTTTACTATGGCGGTCGCGCGCCGATTTGAATATGCTCCGGACGAGCTCTGTCATTATCTGACTTACGCTCGGCGCAGTCTTAAGGCATGAAAGCGTAGCAAACAAACAAAATACACGTTCTAATTTACAATATCAGTAAGAGGATTATACCACGGGTTTATACGGGTTATATACAAATTCTTCAAGGGTTGCACGGATGGTGTGATTAACGCAGTAGTGTGCCATAACTTGCCTACTGTCTATGATTTTGACAGCCGGGAGTAACGATGGGCACAATTGCATTTGAGTTATTCGAATGTGTTGACAACACTATACTGAAGTGTGTTCGGCGTGCGTCCTTGACCATGCATATGATAGTTATAGTTGATGTTAATTTCTTTCTACAAAGATTATGCAAAGTACAACATTACATTGTCTCCAAACTAGGCAACCAGTAAGATACTGAACTGCGAATCAATAGGAGGTTAAATAATTTGAATAATAAAATAAAATTGTATATAAACTTCAGCACTCAAACTTAAAAATAACTTAACATAAACGATAACACTTAAAATATAGCACTTATATTATGTATAACGTTGTGCACAACTGTGAATTTATCGAATATCGTTCAAATGCACTTACGCAAACCACTAGCCGTGATCGGATCTATCGCTTATGCTAACTACATATTTATTATTTATAAAACAGATAAATAATTAAGCTAAAACTGTGTTTCCAATAACATTTTATATCTTTATTCAATTTCGTTATTCCAAATCGCTACGTCTCATGTTTTTGCACCCATCCATTAACACTACAAAGATTTGTACGAGTAGTTTATCACGTTATGAGTTTTCCTTTTGTAACATAAAAGCCCATTGTTCAACAGTATTGAATTATTTCAATGAATATTTAAAAGCGTTCACTTAATATTCAATTTTCTCTTTGTTACAGAACACCAATGCGTCGGCTGACGAAAACGATTCAGGTATGCAACGGCACGAAGAAATGACCAACATCATAGCAAAATGGCTCATAAATATTGGACGACATGGATAAATTTCGCGTGCATATCACTCGCTCTGCTTACCACCACGGTGGCAGACTTCACAACGGAGTGTCAGAGACCTTGCGATTGCAGATGGCAATCTGGAAATAAAGCCGCAATTTGCTCAAACTCAAGTTTAAAAGTAATACCCGCCAACCTTAGCAACGACATTCAAATACTGGACCTTTCAAATAATAATTTACAGCAATTACACCAAGAAGGGTTTAAAAAAGTCGGCCTAAGCAACTTAAAGAAGCTCTTTCTCAAAGAGTGCAATATCGAAATAGTCCACAAAACTGCATTTGTAACTCTAGCAATCATGATAGAACTAGATTTGTCGAAGAACAAAATTCGATCACTTCACCCGGATACGTTCAAAGGCACAGAAAAACTAAGATTAATAAACTTAAGCTACAACTTCATCGATAAGTTGGAAGACGGCATATTCCGCAACTTAAAGTTCTTGCAGAAAGTAGAAGCGAGCAATAACCGAATACACCGTATAGGAACGAAAGCATTCGTGAACTTACCGCAGTTGAAAATATTGCGATTCAACGGGAATAACTTGAGTCATATGAAGCCTGACACGTTGATGGGTTTAAGAAACCTGTCTGGTTTGGATTTACACAACAATCCGTGGCGATGTGATTGCAATCTTCAGACGTTTAGAGATTGGGTGATCAGTCATAATCTATACACTCCACCGACATCATGCGCTGAGCCTCCGTCTGTACAAGACAAACTTTGGAACGAATTAGATTCGTCAAACTTCGCATGCCGACCGACAATTCTCGAACCGATGCCAGACGCAACGGTCAAAAGTTACGATGAAAACGTGACTCTGACTTGTAAGGTAGTCGGAAATCCACCACCTGAAGTTGCTTGGCGTTTTAATGGCAAAACTATAGAGATGAAAGCTTTCGGCGAGATCAGGTACAGCGTAGCCGAAAATACAATGGATTTAATACGGTGGATGAATTTAACTATTATTTACGCTCGGTACAGTGACCGAGGGAATTATACTTGTGTCGCTGAAAACCCAGGAGGTCGTGACGAGAAAACCTTAACTCTGGTTTTATCAAAATACGGTGGTATTGGAACTATAGCTGGTATGGACACTGATTCTTTTGCAATCTTAGTGGGTTGCCTAACGGCTATAGTTATAATTTTCGGAGCTGCGTTGGTGGTCTGTTATTTTACGACGCAAAACAATGAAATAAAAAGACTGATTAAAAATGACAATCGTTCTTCGAATGGGGAGGTGCTGATCGAGGGGTCAGTGGCATCGGAGGCGGAGAAGGGTTTGAAGGTTGAGGTGAATCCTGTATCGAAGCCTCCAAGGAAGTATGAAGCCCCACCGTCGTTCACGAGTGAGGCTACCGAGATGTCTGAGCTGAATCGGACGCTGCTAGACAACGAATCTGTTTTAGGTAAGTTCGATTTATCAAAAATATATCCATTTTAGTCGGAAACCATTTTTGCACAAGCATAATATAAAAAATGCATGATGTGATTGTAAAATGTGTTAGAGCAATATGTGGCGCTGGTCCATTAGAGTCATGCAGGCCTTTATTTAAGCGGTTAAAATTGTTAACATTAATATCTATATACATTTATGAAATCGGTGTCTTTGTCAAAAAACATCCGGATATTTTTGAAAAGGCCGACAAAAATAAAAAATATTGCTCTAGAGATCCCAGTAAATTACAAGTCCATATGATGTCTACCAGCCTACATCAAAAAAATAGCAGTTGTATGTGTATACAAATATACAATAAAATTCCAAAGTCCAAGCGAGAATTAACTCTTTCAAGATTTGTAAACACTTTTAAGAAATGGCTAACAGATAAGTGTTTTTACACAGTAGCCGAATATATGTCTCATAAAGGTTAGGAGGATATGTAAATAGGGATATAGTGGTAATAATATGGTATTTAATTTAGATTTAGTGTATAGGTAGATATAACTCATGTAACTTTTGTAAAAATTTGCACGCCTATTGTATGGCAAAGCATGTGAAACACAAACCATGTATCGATCAACTTTAAAACCATGTTTTATGCAAATAAAGATTTATTATTATTATTATTATTATTATATACAGTATGCCCGAATCCCTTGGTCAACTTGAGGATTTGGTGCTTGCGTAATACAGGGTCTTTTGCGGTCTACCGGGCATGATTTCAATTTCCATGCTGTTTAAGAAAAACCAATAACACTTGGCTGTACTCGAAAATCTAAACCGAGGTCTCATGTACGACATTCACATTCGCTGCGCCACCGATGCATTCAATAATATTTAATCTTGTACTTCTGCTTATGAATTTTTGATTTTGTTTACATACATATGTTTCTATGTATAATATGTATGTATTTACAAAAAAAAAAGTATATATGTATGTTTATCCATTGTCTAGTACCCATAGTACAAGCTCTGCTTAGTTTGGGCTAGATGGTGTTGTGTGTATGTGATAGAATATTATTATTATATATAAGTCACCGGTTCTTAATAAAGGTAGACAATAAAATGGAGAGGCTATCTTCTCTAAAATATTTAAAATACATATACTGGGTGTCCGGTAATTAATGGATAACCTTGAAATGTCTTATAGTAGAACTGACGGCTGTTCAGAAAAAATAGAAACATAAATGTGCAATAGCTAGTCATACTTTTGACTTTCTATCTGTTAGCATAATAAGTGTTTAATAATAAAACAACAAAAAACCGATGGAATTAATTAATTTATGGTCGTAGTGCACAAGAAAGTTAAATATGGTAATTAATAAAAAATATATCTCACGTAGTAGTTAGGATAGATGTTTTCATATTCTTTTCTGAACGGTCGTCAGTTCCACTATAAGACGTTTCAAGGTTATACATTAATTACCGGACTAGTGATGCCTGAAGAGGTAGGCAGAGGTGTACATGTATGTCTAATTCGCCAGCTAAGTTTTTACTTCTACGTAATAGAGCACTATTAAAAATTTTCTGGTATTACTGCAATCAGTCTTACCAGCAAATTTTCTGGCAGCGCTTCGCTACTTATAATTAACTGACAGTATAACCTAACAATACCTTAGGAACCCAGCTCAGTATATTACTATCATTTGCTTAACACAAATTATACCAGTGACACACAACAAGCCATTCAAAAAAATATAACACAAAATCCAATAATGATATGATACATTAGATGGCGCTCGATGTTCTAAATACAATATTCAAAATACTACGCTCCCGTCTCCAATCCTATGCGACAGCAAGCTTGTCAACAAATTAGCTAAATCCGAATGTCCTAATTACGAGAATTTGCAATTAATTAGTATTTGATCAAATGTAACATTTGTAAACATAATTTCTATATTTGAGCAACACACATGATTTTACATTCAGATATCGCACCCACAGTGGAATAAAGGCGTAAGAAGAATATGCTAACTTTAGAGGAGAGCAAAAAAACTGATCAGTCTGATATAATTTCTTTAGAAAGTACTTCTATAATATTTTGTTTGATTTAGTGAAACAAAGACATAACGTAAGATTAGATGTATTTTTATCAAATTTTAGGTATTTTAGTAGGTTTACAGCCTTTTATGATTGAAAAACATCAAACTTATTATGACGCGACAAATGTTTTTTTTGGTATATATGTAGGTTTTTTATTTTAAAAAACAACGAAACAAATAATTGTTCTTGTGTATCTTAACTTGCACTATTCGAATCTGCAATAAAAAAATCAACGTCCTGTCTCTTAATTCGGTATAGTATGCATCCACATTTCTCTATTTCGTTTGTAATCGTATGTAGTACGATTTTAGGTTATTATCGTCTTATAGGCTGACTATGGTAGTCAGGTTCTGTGCTGCTATAGAAATGTTTTAACACGAAAAACTCAATGACACTTTAGTCGACCTGGGCATTAAATACGAGACTCCTTGCATTCATTACCGCTGCGCCACAAAGTTATGCTTGAATACCTAGCTATCCTTCAAATATTATTACTGTGGTACTCTGTGAAGATGTGCTACTCAATCACTTGGGTAACGCTATCTATTGCTACGATCAGAATTAAAGTGTTGTTAAAAACATTATCGTTAAAATATTACTCCATGGGATGACATTCCCAGGGTAATAAAAGTCCTGTGTCTAGGACATGGTCTAACAGTGTGCCAAGTTTTAGCCAAAATCAGATATACAGTTTACGAGTGAATTAGTAACAAACATCCATACACCAAAAAGCAACGGTAGCCTCAGTGGGAGACCACCTCTGACTTTTTGAAGCTTAATTATCG
The DNA here is from genome assembly GCA_930367265.1 of Catocala fraxini. NCBI lineage: Eukaryota > Metazoa > Arthropoda > Insecta > Lepidoptera > Erebidae > Catocala > Catocala fraxini. The sequence goes on from OV884045.1 coordinate 20,101,258, forward strand.
TGTGCTTTAAAAGAAATCATCGAGAGGAGACCTGCATATCTCAGAGATCTCCATAAAATTTTCCAAGATATGTGAAGTCTGCCAATTCACAATGGGTCAGTATGGTGGACTATAATAATAATAGCCTGACCCTTCTCACACTGAGAAGAGGCCCGTGCCCAGCAGTGGGCATATAATTTTATACTTACATACATATTCACAAACTATCGCATTCACAATATTTGAAAGATTACATATTATAAACTGGATAAAATAAAAAGTATATTAAAATCTCCATCCCGTAACATCGCACTATTTTAATTAACGTGTTGATGTGTAAGAAACTCTTTGGTTAAATTTTAATTAATTATGCTACATGAAAAATCCGTTTCGTAATATTCCAGTGCCTTTCAGCTTTTTTATTCAAACGGAGTGGCATGTTAATATACGATTCGCTTAATAAACAAAATATGATTATTGGACACACGATTAGATATATATATCGAATCATCAGAAATCCTTTTAGAGCGGTTAAGGCTATCGTCCTCCATTGTGGGTGTGAACAAGGCGGAAACTCAGAAATCAAATCACGTTTGTAATGTTCAAGGTTTACTTAATCGATTTAACCACCATATAAATCAAAATACAACACTGAATTTAAGATTAAAACGGATTAAGAGCCAATAGGTTAGAACACGTGCGTCTCGGGCGACCGCTGTCAAACAAGTGTCAGCGAACCGCCATCTCGATGACGTCGTCGAACTACTCTATTCGGGGTTACCCGCTCTTGATTTAATTTTAGACAAATTATTTTTAAATAATGAAATTTAACATCAACGATACTCGTAACAATTTACAACAAAGCAGTTAAATTAAATTAGATTATTCTTACAACTAATTACTTCAATCAAATAACAATATTGAATCTTAGAATTAATCCTCGCGCCGTCACGGCCGTCCTGCATATCACACGTCCTCGTGTGCACTCTCCTCATCGCTCACATCTGTAAACAAACGGCGTATAATACACACCATACTACATTCGGTCACCCTGACCAACAACTGTAAGTAGAATTAAAGTAATACCACGCAGTAGATTTAAAACTTCGAATCAATAGGCTTATCTTTGTCACACAGACCGGTAAATGCCACACAGGCCAGTCAAGATCACAAGGGCCTGTCAGAGCCACACAGGCTACTCAGAGCCACACAGGCTAGTCAGAGCCACACAGGCTAGTCAGAGCCACACAGGCTAGTCAGAGCCACACAGGCTAGTCAGAGCCACACAGGCTAGTCAGAGCCACACAGGCTAGTCAGAGCCACACAGGCTAGTCAGAGCCACACAGGCTAGTCAGAGCCACACAGGCTAGTCAGAGCCACACAGGCCAGTCAGAGTCTAGAGTAAGTTGCTGAAAACTGAACGGAAATAAAAATATGCAGTGGGTATAAAATTACTTACCTCCGCCGTCATCGGTGCATTCTGTCTCTATTTGGTTAGTGGGGATTTCTAGTCCAGTGCTTAACTCCAATGGAACGCTACACTCAGGCATTGCCCGCACACGATCATGTGCATACTTGTACGTTCTATTAGAGTTAAGGGCCTTAAGTAGGTACCTGTCGCCATCTAACAACTCAGCTACCCGATACGGCCCTTTAAATTTTGAATCTAGCTTAGTCTGATTCCGTTCATGGTTTTCTAGAAGTACGTAATCACCTACTTTAAACTTTTTGACGTTTGCTTTCTTTTTATCAAACCTAATTTTCTCATAAGACGCACTAGCTTCTATTTCTCGTGCCAATTGTTCTCTAATGGAATTTAAGTCAATGGATACCTCATCCGTCTCCAATGTCATCAAATCCAGGGGCCTAGCAACCTTTCCAATCATTAATTCTAACGGACTCGCTTTTGTAACCCGACTCATAGTGCAGTTAACAGCGAGTTGAACATCGGGTAATGCATCTTGCCATGATCTATTTTTGCTAGTCTCTACAGCCGTCAACATATTTTTCAGTGTAGACATAACCCGCTCTACCTGGCCGTTCGCACGACAAGTGCCTGTTGCTATAAGATGAAGACTAATATTGTGCGAGCTACAAAATTCCCTAAATTCCTTACCCTGTAAGTAGTGGCGGAAATGTTTTATAGCATTTACCACCGCAAGCGTCTCCAATTCGTAGGAGTGATATTTCGATTCAGCGCTGGAAGTTCGGCGACTGTAGTACTCAACAACATGTTATTTTCCATCAATACGTTGCATAAGAATTGCACCATAACCTTCAGCGCTGGCATCCGTATGCAATTCTGTAGGAAGTTTTGGATCGAATATCGTGAGTACAGGTTTGTCAGTCAGTATTTCAATGATACCCCTTCGAATATCCTCCAATTCTGGAGTCCAAGTTATTTTTCCTTTGCCTGATGTAAGACCATAAAGAGGAGCTGCCTTTTGCGAAAACCCAGGGACAAACTGACGAAAGTAAGACGCTAATCCGATAAATTGGCGAAGCTGAGTGACGGTTTGGGGTGGTGAAAGTTCGGTAAGGGCTCGAATCTTACGCGGGTTTGGTCGTATTTCACCGGCTGATACTTCGAAGCCCAAAAATTCGACTCTAGTTTTGAGAAAAGCACATTTCTTTATGTTTAGTGAAAACCCTGCATCTGTCAACGCTTTAAGAACCGATTGTAATCGTTCCAAACCTTCCTCAATCGTACGAGAAGGAATTATGACGTCATCTATATAGACCACAGCAAAGGACTCGGTTAATGTCCCGAGGGCCTTATTAATGGCTCGCTGGTAGATTGAAGGTGCATTTCGAAGCCCGAAAGGCATGGACAAGTATTCAAATTGCCCATCCGGGGTGACAAAGGCAGTACGTTCAACGGACTCTTCTTGAACAGGTATCTGATGATATCCACTAGCCATATCTAAAGATGTAAAGTAGTTTGCTCCTACTAAGCGTTGAATTTGGTCTGAAATAAGTGGCAGGGGATATCTATCAGGCACTGTGTTACTGTTCAACTCCCTGTAATCTACACAGAGCCTATCTGTTCCATCCTTCTTCTTCACCAGAAGAATCGGACTTGCGAATGGGGAACAGCTTTCGCGAATTATACCAGCAGATAAAAGCTCTTTTATTTGACTTCGCACCTCATGCCTTTCTCCTGAACTAAGTCTATAGGGTCTACGCTGAACTGAGCGATTAGGATCAATCAGTTTGATTTCTAGCTGGCCAGTATTTACTCTCCCAGTGGGCGTACCCTCTACAAAATGGGCAGAATTCTTTTCAAGCAATAAAATTAACAGTTGTTTTTCACTTCCCGATACGTCACTGACTATATTTTCAAAATTATTAACTTTCAGTCCTACGTCACAAACAGAGACCACCTTAATTTTTTTGAGAACAAGCCTTTTTTCGAATATTTCAATCGAAAAACCTAACGCGAGTAGATCCCGTCCTATCACTACATCGTCAGATATACTAAAATCAGGCACTACGTGAAACAATAACTGGACCGGATAATCCTGGATTGAAACCGTTGAGAGAATTTGGGTGTTACAATTAATGCTTGCGTTGCCTAACCCTAACAATGTAACTGCATTGTATTCTCGTTTGCCTGGAAACCTATCGCACAAGCTTTGTTTTATTAGTGAACATTCGGCACCAGAATCAAAGCAAAATGAAAGCTTCTCACCGGTTTCATCCACGAGCTGGTCTGTAGCTGGTCTGATGGCGCAGATATCTACCCGACGTTCAGTCCGTCCACTGCTGGCGTCCTTGCTGGGGCAACTTGTCGCGATGTGGCCCTGTTTACCGCAACTGAAGCAGGTAGGTGTAACAGTCTTCTTTTGAGTGGTGACATCCCGCTGTTGTTGATTCGTCGAGGTACCTGGTAACTCAGTACGGGCATTAGTGGTGCTATCGCGGCTACTGATTCCGCGGCATTCGCTCGATACATGACCTATCTTGCCACAGTGGTAACATCTTCGGGTGTTTTCCATACGTGGTCGCTTCGTTTCCACGGTTGAAGTAGTTTTCTCATTGGAGGGGCCTCTCTTTCTAAAGGTGAAGGCCATCAGTTCCTGTTGCAACTTAATGCGGGTGTCGATCTCGGTAGTAAATGCTAGCCTTTGCAGCCGTGGTTCAATCTTTGCTGCGTGTGCCAAGGTAACTGCGATCGCGACCTGTTCCGTCGAAAGAGATTTCCATCGTGCAGTTATGGCGCTCATAAAACGACTGGCATATGATGATAAACACTCGCCTTCTTTAGGACTCCCATTAAGCAGCCGCCATAAGTTTGCAGCCGGGGTTTCCACAAAATCAAACCTAGCTAGAAACAGGTCCTTCAATTGTGGCCATGTTATCCCAGGAAAGCTGGACTGAGCTAGCCATGAGGCCGCAGACCCCTTCAGCGCTTTGCTCATTGTAATAATCAATCTGCTGCCTGACAGCGGGTTTTCTTCCAAACACAAATCCACTGTTTCACACCACGCGCGAGCGTCGGAGTCCTGGCCATCAGGATTAAACTCGGGTAGGGTAATTTTCATTTCCGAAACACGTGGTTCTTGTATGGCTCTTATCAATTCCAACATATTTTTTTTGTTGCATTTCAAAAAGGCATTTCCAACGTTCACCCTCATTATTTAGTGAAAAATTAACGGTCTGACCTGTATTCTGTTCCGGTTGGGCCTTCGGTAATCCCACTTCTGATATCGAATCATCAGAAATCCTTTTAGAGCGGTTAAGGCTATCGTCCTCCATTGTGGGTGTGAACAAGGCGGAAACTCAGAAATCAAATCACGTTTGTAATGTTCAAGGTTTACTTAATCGATTTAACCACCATATAAATCAAAATACAACACTGAATTTAAGATTAAAACGGATTAAGAGCCAATAGGTTAGAACACGTGCGTCTCGGGCGACCGCTGTCAAACAAGTGTCAGCGAACCGCCATCTCGATGACGTCGTCGAACTACTCTATTCGGGGTTACCCGCTCTTGATTTAATTTTAGACAAATTATTTTTAAATAATGAAATTTAACATCAACGATACTCGTAACAATTTACAACAAAGCAGTTAAATTAAATTAGATTATTCTTACAACTAATTACTTCAATCAAATAACAATATTGAATCTTAGAATTAATCCTCGCGCCGTCATATATATATATATATATGCTTTTAATTTAATATGTTCATTCTACATTATCGGGACTAAATGTGCTGTGGCAATAAGCTCATTGAGTTGGTCTTGGAGTGAACTGGCGAATTGTGCGTGAAGTTCACCTTTTCCTTTGAGAGTTATTTTGCTTTGCTGTGTCCTGACATTACTGAAATTCATGAGCAGCGGTTACCACTTCCCATCAGGTGAGCTGCAAGCTCGACTGCCGCCAAAGGCAATAAAAAAAAACATGCGAGGCAGCCTTTGGGGACTGCCGATAGAAGTGAAAACTAAGTAACTTGTGAATTGTATTGTCGAGCTATTAGATTACTATTTTTGAATTTTGAATGCGTTCGGTGACGATGACGCGCGTTCCATGATATTTGTTCACCAAAAAAGTGCTCATCGCGCCTAAAGAAGTTTTCACTTTACACGACTCGATAGCGTAGTGGTTAGTGTAACCGACTGCCACGCCTGAGGTCGCGGGTTCGATTCCCGCACAAGTCAAACATTTGTGTGCATGAACATGGATGTTTGTCTTGGTCTGGGTATTTCCATGTATAATATGTATGTATTTACAAAAAAAAACGTATATATGTATGTTTATCCATTGTCTAGTACCCATAGTACAAGCTCTGCTTAGTTTGGGCTAGATGGTGTTGTATGTGATAGAATATTATTATTATTATTATTATTACTTCAAAAAGTTAAACAGACAAATTAATTACATGCATCAATTCACATGTAATGACTTCGCCAAAAATTTAAAAGACTGTTTTTAATTTATTTCCTTTTAAAATACTCTTAATCTTTAGTGACCAAGCAATTTATCGTGGGTGATTTTACAAATATACAATTAATTGACACAAATAACACCCAGGCTCAGTATTTTTTATAGTATAGCATTAAAAATCGTTCCTTGAGAGATTAGCATTCACTGCAGTTAACGTGGCGACAGCGGCAAAACGACCGCAAACCCACTACGCCGTCCGTACAGTCAAAAATACTCACATATTATTTAACTAATATTATAAATGCGAATTTGAGTTTGATTATATATTTTTTTCACTGAGCAGCGATAGCTCAGTGGGGAGACCAACAGACTGCAATACAGAGGGTCTCAGGGTCGAACCCACGTCGCGCACCTCTGACTTTCGGAAGTTATATGACTTTTCGAAATTATGTGCGTATTGATTGACAATTATTGCCTGCTCCGTGCCTCGGAGAGCACGTTAAGCTGTCGGTCCCGGCTGCCATGAACATCTATGGCAATCGTTATTGGGAGAGTGTCGACACAAAAGATCCCACTAGGTCGAAGTGTCGCTGGTCTGCACTGACTGGACCCCACATAAGATATGTACATACATAAATTTTTTTTGTTTGTTACGCTTACTTGCCTTATCTGCTCGACCGATCATCATGAAATTTCACACATACGTTGTCAGGGGTACAGAAACGGATATAGATATACCTTTGATTCTGTAAAAAGTACAACTCATACAAGTAGCTAAACTGTGTTCATTATTTGCATGTTGTGTTTGGCGTTAATTATTTGTTACGCCTATAATATCGCACTCTTAATAAAACAGTGACTTAACTCGAAATTTGAAAGTAAGGCAATTTGAACTCTAATTGTACATGTTAAATTCTAATATTATATTTGTGTTAAATCTTTGCAATAGAGTTCAAATTTGTTTAAACCAAAATACTGAGATAAATCTCTGTTTTATTAAGGGTGTGTTACTTATGTGTTAACAATACATGTAACGGTGTATACGAATGTTGGCATCTTAAATAAATAAATAACTAATATAATCCAACCTAATCTACATCGACTCGATGGCGTAGTGGTTAGTGTTACCGACTGCCACGCCTGAGGTCGCGGGTTCGATTCCCGCACAAGTCAAACATTTGTGTGTATGAACATGGATGTCTGTCTTGGTCTGGGTGTTTCTATGTATAATATGTAGGTATTTACAAAAAAATAGTATATATGTATGTTTATTCATTGTCTAGTACCCATAGTACAAGCTCTGCTTAGTTTGGGCTAGATGGTGTTGTGTATATGTGATAGAATATTATTATATTATTATTATATTATTTACGCCAGTGAAGCCGCGGAAAAATCTAGTCAAATATAAATAGCTTTATGTATTTAAGATCGAGGGTATTAAACCCTCGATCTAAAATACAAAAAGCAAGCACCTTACCTATTAAATTTCGATTCCTCGTAGAATTCTGCTGACGCACCGTAACACACTTTGTTGACACAGGATTGTTATCTCCCGTGTCTGGTTTACCCAGGTGCCCGCTTCCTTACATTGTCAGGAGCACAAAGGAAGCTGTATTTACTTGAAGCTTTGTATGTCTTGCAGTAGTTACCTTGTATTTTGCTTTATCGCGTTTTGGTAATCACGTCTTTTGACTGGTAACTGGCTTTGCTCGCGTTTAAATAGGTAAGGTTATGAAACGGTTATTTTTATAAAATTTTGTCTATGTTACTACGATGTAACATTCATAATCACGAGATAATATAGCTTTCTAACGGTAAAATAATTTTCAAATCGGTTTAATAGTTTTAAGTAAGTCAATACATGCATACTGTATGGATCTTAATTATTTAATTTTGTCATTTTTTTTTTTTATAATAATTAGTTAAGTAATAGTTTATTTTTCTCTGGTTACGTATCCTTGAAATTTTCTAATTTTTTGTTAGTTGTAAAATTGTATGCAGCTGGCTTAACGTCCGTGCGTAACGGTGGTCTCCATTGAAAATCAGCGTTGCGATATCACGTCAGTTTTATTGGAGACCATTTGTTGCCACAATAGCATAATATGTATATATTTTTTACTTACGTACTATTTATTTAATTGTCTTTTTTATTCATTGAAATTAAACTGCTATATATTTTTTCGCGTTGTTTATTTGACACTTTATTACAAAATTTTGAAAATTGTTTCACTACTACTACTATTAAACTTTACTAATTTTTAAGCTAATTAAATTATTAAACTATTTAGATTTAATTTATTTTTACACTTTCCCCGACGTTTCAGTTGCTTTTCAGCAGCCATGGTCACGGGGAGATCCGTATATAGCAGTTTAATTTCAATGAATAATATTCGCGTAAATAGAAGACAATATTATGTCTTTTTTATTATTTTGTCGATATTTTGTTTTTGAAGAAAAATATGTAGTCATATTTCTTTGTGGCAATAAAGAATAATTTCATTCTTTCTTTTTAAGTTAAATCCTTGCAAAGAAATAAATACTTTATAATATTAGTATAAATAAAAATTGCTTAATTTTAGTATTTGCATTAGTTGAATATAGCGTCAATCGCAGCGCGAGACGCTAATCATTTTAAGCGATGCCGACGCATGCATCGTACCCACCAGATAACGCACAAATGAGCCAGTTGCTTTATGTTATACTAGTTATCCCCGCGGTTTCACCCGCGTAAGTCCCGTTCCCGTGAGAATACCGGGATAAAAAGAGCCTATGTGTGAATTCAGGTCTTCAGCTATCAACATACCAAGTTTCATCGCAATCGGTGAAGTAGTTTTTGCGTGAAAGAGTAACAAACATCCATACATCAATACAAACTTTCGCGTTTATAATATCAGTAAGGATAAAAAATCGGCAGCAATAATGTCGCTAATAATCAATAAACAGTAAATACGTAATTTCATAAAAATATTATTACATTTACTACTAGTCAAAAAGCAAAACATTCAAAAATAAATAACGCATTAACCACACATATGTATCCAGTAGTAATTTCTTTTATGTTGTCTACTGAAGAATATCTCATTGTGGGGCAGAACACTACACTAGACACCGATATTCAATCGTCTTATCAACAAGGGGAACAAAAGGCTGATCTCGAGCCCCACTTATCTCCTCCAACAATTACGAACGTTACACAAATTATTTACATTTATTTACTGACATATTTCTGATATATTTATTTACAGTGGGGAGACCAACAGACTGCAATGCAGAGGGTCTCGGGTTCGAACCCACGTCGCGCACCTCTGACTTTCGGAAGTTATATGACTTTTCGAAATTATGTGCGTATTGATTGACAATTATCGCCTGCTCCGTGCCTCGGAGAGCACGTTAAGCCGTCGGTCCCGGGTGCCATAAACATCTATGGCAGTCGTTATTGGGAAGTCAGTGCCCTATAATATCCTGACACTGGTCTAGCCTTAGGGTATCGTTAGCCTTCGGGTTGCGGAGGTCAGGTGGCAGCCGCTCCGTGTAAAAACTGATATCCAGTCAAATCCGGTTAGACCAGAAAAGCCGAACCCAAGTGACTTGGGAATAATAAAGGCTAAGAGAGAAGAAGACACAAATTATTTACTTACAGTCATCTGACCACTTTTGTTCGTCCTTCCCTTATACCCGCTGTTCTAGTCTCTCAGTAAACAAATTAAACCTTTCGACTGATGAAATTATTCGGCATAAACTTTCTTAGATAAATTCAAACGAATTTCTTGTTTCAATTCACTTTGATCTAACGTTTGAGAATCCACGTTGTTTTCTGTAGATATCAATGAAAATAATGTTATTTTTGTTTTCAACAACTTGTTAAATGCAGGACTATTGAAACACAAAGGACGTTGTTTTATGGATACCTTATCGTAACAGTTTTGATATGCGGTTACAAATTTGAGTTTGTACTCAGAAATTTAACTACTGTAACAAATTTTATTATGGTTTGTTTTGTTTCTTACTTCCTATTTACCCTTTTTATAACCTTTTATCTTGATGTTTTGGATACTCTTCACTGTTTAAACTTTCAAAACCAGGTCTAAGCAATATATAACATGGCTGTTATATACCAATGAGGGAATGGAACAACGTAGAACAATGCTTACATATACAATTACAAAACAAAACACTGCAATAGAACGAAAAAATTATGAAATTTAATTTTTCCTAATATTGTCTTCTATTTACGCGAATAGTATTCATTGAAATTAAACTGCTATATACGGATTTTATCGCGTTGTTTATTTGACACTTTATTACAAAATTTTGAAAATTGTTACACTACTACTACTATTAAACTTTACTAATTTTTAAGCTAATTAAATTATTATTAAACTATTTAGATTTAATTTATTTTTACACTTTCCCCGACGTTTCGGTTGCTTTTCAGCAGCCATGGTCACGGGGAGACGTACACGTACGGGACATACGGGAGGGTACACGGAAAATTAGTAAAGTTTAATAGTAGTAGTAGTGTAACAATTTTCAAAATTTTGTAATAAAGTGTCAAATAAACAACGCGATAAAATCCGTATATAGCAGTTTAATTTCAATTAATTTTTCCTGTTCAAATATATTTAAACAATACATATCCATTCAACCTGCTGGCCCATGAATGCAAATTTAGGTAGCGATATTTAATGTTGTAAACTGCTATTTTTAATATGAAGAAGCATACATAAATACATGACTATGACTATGTAATGGACTATGTAGTCCAACTCTTAAGTATAGGCTGAAGTGTGTTAGGCGCACTTGCACACCGGCTGTGGTTTTGAGTCACTTAATAATGACCAAGTCTGTTGACATCTACCAGGCACAGTTATAAACGGTTCCCTATTTATTCTCATAAAATTATATGTCATAATTTAACATGGCATACTTTTACTTGTCTTAATAATAGTTACGCATAATATTAATTTGGCATAACTGTTTAGGCACAATTTTTCACAGCATAATTACTATAAGCATAATAATTGTTAAGCATACTATTCTAAAGCATAAATTTGTTTATGCATAATTATATTTAAGCATAATAGTTATACGCCGCATAATTATAGGCACAATCATTATTAATAAAATACTTTTTGTATATAAAATAAACATGTTGGCGGCTTAGCCGCCGCACCCTAACCTCTTGTTACTCTATGGTACCCAAGTTATATTGAATATCTTTCTGATCTTTAAGCCTAATAACTATTAGACGGATAAACAATATCCCTTATGACTATATGCCAATCAAAATTAGCGCAAAAAGCATTAGCCTAAATGATATTTATGCCTACTGAAATAGTATGCCAAAAACAATTATGTCAAAGTATTATTATGACAAAAAAATTATGCCTAACTCGTTATGCCAAATTAAATTAGGCCAAAAAAATTTGGCGTAACAGAGGGATGCCATTATAAACTCCGTGCTGCTTCTAATATTTTTTTGTTAGCAAAATCCTGAATACCATTTTGACTGACCTGAGAATTGTATCCAGATTCATGCATAGTATTCACATTCATTCCCGTTGCGTCACCCAAGTAATCATACATTCGAACAACATAAACGCTTAAATCAAAATCATATTCATACAAATGTATCAAAGATGATTATCAATACCGTACTACGCAACTATGTAGTTGTAGACAGTATTTCAATATCCGATCGCGTAAAGGAACGCTACCATTAGCTTTTTTTAGGATATTTCGCAATTGTGGGCTTCTATAAAGTCACGAGCTAAAAATAAACCAGTGTGTGATGGCAATGGAGACTTCAATATATTTGAAGAAAACGCAGGCAGCAGAAATATAAATACAATAATATTTATAACGGTGCACTACTCTACGTATAGGTTGAATATACACAGGAGCGATGCTCTAAAATCAGTGAACTGTGACTACGCGCCTGTGCGTACTCCTCTGAGAATTATCTTCAAGGCTGGCAGCCATACAGTTTATTCACAAAAATCAAGAATAAAAATACGTTCACGAAAGAAAAGTGCGCCAAACAAATCCCAACATTACAAATTCAATTCTTCCACTGTTTTACTCAAACAGATTTCAAAATCTCGAGAGTTCATCCTTATTTTCCTGCTCCGCCATAAATATCAAGAAACGACAGGAAACATCGTATTCGGATCAAATATTCACGTGAAACGTACGAGGTATTTTAACCGAAATATCTCCATAATTACCTCGAACCACCGGTAAAACATAATATAAAATTTAATGATCTCGCTAATAGACAGTCATCACAGTCAATGGCTCCCGAATTTTTTATTTCATCAAAGAGTTGGCTCTCAAATGTCAACAACTTTGGCTTGTTTTTGAGGTTATAAAGTTATGGTAATGAATGCTGTGGTTCGTAAAAATATTTGGCTCGGATTTTGTCTGTTGTTTTCTGGTTGAGATTGGACAAAAAATGTTACTGTACACCTGGCAATAGTTATGCGTCTTGATTCTAAATATTTTTATCTAATAGATTATTTCGCTGGACTTAAGTCAGCAACTATAGACTACTAGCTTATACCCGCGGCTTCGCTCGCTTGATAACAGTACTTTTTCGGGATAAAAGGTGATCTATGTCCTTTTCTATTGTGTTTTCTCAAATTCGCATTTATAAAATTAGTTAGGACAGCTGTCATTGATCATATGGTTTCAAGTGAACTCAAGTATTAACTCACTTATGCTAGGCTTTACAACTTCTAAAATCATATTTATACAGTTGTTTCTACGTTTTATATTTGATAATATTATCTAATATAAAACGTCAAAATATAAAAGTAACTGTCTGCCTGCAACGTTTTTAGAGCAAAACAGCTGAACTAAAGCTTTGGCTTTAGTATTTCGGCATTCCAAAGGATGGACATAAAAGTTACGAGGACGCAGGTATACTAGAAGTTGCGAATATCTCCTATTACATAATTTGCGGTTGTCACTGCAGACTATCATTTATTGGCACCACCAGGGTTAACAAAACTTTTAAAGTTTTGTTAACGTGTTTTGGTAGTCAAAGCTCTGTAGCTTGGCAGTATATTTGGTTCGTATTACGCGGGAAATCAAAACATGGTTGCTGAAATATGGTTGTAAAAATACACCTCTGCTTACACCCTCAATGATGTATAGGCAAGAGTCTATCTGTATACATATAGCTCGTATCTCCCTAAAGTATAAGTCACGCTCACATTTCACTCGTAACAGAAAGCCTGAAGCCAAAAAGCTTGTGGTTCTCCGGCGAAAATAATTCCAAATTTAGAGACGCTGTTAAGTATAGCTCTTAAGTTGAATCAAGGCAGGAAATTGTAATAATGGTTTCATTCGAATTCAGCTTCAACCTGAGTACTATCTGTTTTATAAAAAGTCAACTCATTTAGGCGTTATTTATGTTCGTTTGGTGGCATTAGAAATGTTGATATTCTGCTGATCTACCATGAAACTGACTATCCGAATTTTCAAATCAGTCGTACGAAACAAACTAATAAAGAAGTTTCATCAAATTTCTTTCTTTTAAAATACTATTACTCCTTTATTCGGACTGCTTCATGAGAGGGTTTAGGACAATCAAGAGGTTACGTACCGAAATTCAAGTCGAATTTCGAAATAAATGTGTTGCACGGTAGCCTACCATGTAATACTGGACACAAAGAACATCCATCTAACAATTATTTGTAACGTTTACACATTTTTATCTCGTGGAGTTGGCAGCTACTACCCTCGGCAGTTTGGTTAACTTATTATCATCAGTCCCTTCCGGTTGCCAGTTACAAATTTGTAGCATCATTATTCGCAACAATTGCTTTTGCCAACGATTCCATAAGCATATATTATTTCATAACAAAAGTAATGTCTAAAATAATAAGGTTACTTTTTGTTACTTATAATGTCAGCTGCGATGACGACTGAAAGGCATCAGTCCCATAATTGACAACAAGATTTTCAAATCTGTAGCCAGCTTCTAGTAGCTAATATAAATTAAATTAATAAGATGTTGTCTTCATATTTCAGTGTGGTGTGTATTTTAACTATGTTTTGCCAGAGGCTTCACTCGCGAAAATTTAGATCTTATTACTAAATTTTTATGCCTTTGAAGCAGGTTTTTACTGGATTAGAGATACCTATGTCCTATTCTGTACCTCTGGCAACGTATACGCAAAATTTCATTGATTCAGTCCAGCAGCCAAGAAGTAGAAGCGTAACAAAACAAATTCACATTCGCATTTATAATATTAGTTAGGATTGTTAATTAGATTGTTAACTCATCGACAAACAAAACACGACTATAACCCTACCGATCGATAGCACTTCTGAATAAAATTGTTTACGCTTTATAAGAACAGTTTTTGACTGGAATCTATACTAATATTATAAAGCTGAAGAGTTTGTTTGTTTGGTTGAACATAATATATTTATTTTGACTTTTCTTTTGTCAACAGCTTCTACGGAGGACAACAGCCGGCATCATGACGTGGAACTTCCAAAAATGTCCCAAGAAACATTGCTCATGGATCGCCTCACTCAGGAACATCAGGCGTATCCACCAGACCTCCTTTCATTTCCTCTCAGAGGAGAGAGAATCTCTCCTGCAGGCGGAACGTCACATGGCACAGACAGTCCTGTCAAATCTCCAGAATACGGAGTCACAGCCATCAACCCTGCACTATACAGTAGGTTTCAAGGCTCTAACTTCCAAGGGTCCATTCCTCTCATAAATTCGAAAGGTTATGTCACTCTTCCCAGAAGACCTAGGCTGCCCCCCGACAGTAATATACGTCCACAAGTTTTCTCAACATTGAATGGTGTAATTCCTTACTACGACTCGTTCAATATGAGGTTCTTCAGTCACGGTGGTAACTACTACAGTCTTAATAAAAGCGAAATAGATTTAGGTCCAGTGGGCAAACTGCCGTCGTACCAGGATGATGAAGAGCCAGCCCCATCTCCCGCCCCTGGAACTCCACATGCTACAATTCCTCGGAACAGCTTGAGTTCACCGAATATCCACAACCAGCTATTGACTTTACAGGCTATGTCTGTGAACCAGATGATTAAATCAGAACAACGTCCTTTGAAGGTAACACTGGCTGAGCATGAAGGTTTGTTGAAGAACCGTGACTTCAGATCCGGGTATTCTGTGAACGTCGTCAGTGGCACTCTAGGTAGGTCAAGGACTGCCCCAAAACCGCCTCCAAAGCCAAGAAAGAAGAGTTCATGTGATGTGAAGGAACAATTTTTGATGAACGCCGCTGAAAATGCTACTCAAGTGTAGACTGTTAGTGATCAGCAGTTTTTGTCGATCATAATGTTTTTGGAAGACAAATCAAATTTTGTTTAAGGAGATATCTTGATGTTAAAATTTCTGTTTTTATAGACTAGCCACCAAAAGTAACAAAATTGCATCATTATTAATACAAATGAAATTGCATTTGACCCCAAATCATTGATTTAATAAATTTTCAGAGAATTTACTGCTACAGTTAATATACCATATTTTATAAGCTACAACGTAAAGAGGAGTAACACGTAATCATCGTCTACTCAACACATGTTCAATACATATTTATGCACAATGACGTCGTAAACTAGAACCATTATGATGAATAATGACATTATTATTACGACGACATTCGCTAATGTAGAATAATTAAGCTGTAATATTCAACATAAAACTATAAACATAATAACAGCTATTTAAACACGATTGTCACAGCGGCTTTCATTATATGACCGTAATGAAGCCATAATGAGACAATAACCGTTCAGGTGATAGTTTTCAGGTTTAAAACTGAGTTCCTCGTAATATTATATGTAATTTTGATCGTCGAGGACATCAAAAAGATATAACAATGACATTTTATGGTCGTAATGTTTTCAATCAAGATAAAAGTGACTGAGATTTTTAGTAAATCGTTTACCATATCGGTTTTGGAAAAGATGTTTAGCAATTGAAATTACCAAGTTCGATGGCCTAGAAAATCTTATTTTTTGTAATGATAGCATTATTGGCCTACATTATGCAGTCCTAAGAAATCGTTCCTATATACATTAGGAAAAATTCGTGACCTATAATTCATTCGGCCTAATAATAAATATACTGTTTAAATTTTCTTCAAAACAGATGCAACTTTTCCATTTCTTATTGATAACTTTAACAAAAAATGATTTGTCTTTTAGAAGTAAGAGTAGTTCAACCAAATAAGTAAAATGGCATTGGAATTAATCTACAACTATATTACTTTTATAACTATGTAATAAGATAAAAATCTTAAAAATATGTATACCGTTACCGTCACGTAATCATATTTGTAAGAACTTATATTTTTGTTTTAATTTCTAATATATTACCAGTTACTAATTTACTAACGAACAATGTAAATACAAGAATAGAACTAATATTAATCAAAATTTATTAACGATAACATTAAAAGTCAATAATGCTTCAAAACGTAGATAACCCTTTTTAGATTTTTATACCGCTGTTGTCTTTCAACAGATTATTTTAAAATGCTGTTAAATAAAAATTCATTTGTCTCTAATCGTTTACCGATTACCGTATAATCAATTTAGGAATCAACATTTTATTTCATTCGAATTTATTCACTTAAACGGTTATTTGATTATATGAAAAACTTCACCGGTTTTAATTGAACAAAAGCATATAATAAATTGGGATTCAATATTAAGTGCAAATACTGGGTACGATCGAGCTCATATGTGGGCTCTGAAATGTCAATATTTGGATGGATATCAACTTTTACAGACATTTTCTCTTTAGTTTTATATTCTTTGTTATTTTATAATTATGGTAAATATTAGAACACTTTATGTATTTTAACAAGTGCAACATCCAGCGTAGTACTAAAGAAATCCAAATAATAATAATTCAGTTCTACTATGTCATACACATGTACATTAATTAAAGTTTCAATAATCGTATTTTATTTTTAATATCCAATACTTTGAGTTTATTAGACTTACGTTAAATAGTGTTTCTTTATTCATTTCGGTGAAAATCTGTCATGACTCTAATAAGTCTTATATATGTTATTTCTCAATTAATATGATTATTGTAAGAGTCTATTGTAAAGTATATATTTACAGTCTAATAATAGTATTCATTATTGGTGCTTATGAGAATAATAAATTAATTGCAAAATATAACCATCCTGCTTTCTTTTGTAGAAATGTGTAGGAACACATGTGGGCTTGAAAGCTTCTTTCTTATTTATTATTTACTTTTACCTTATGACAAATGCTTTGGTACGTGGGAATGATGGATAGTGGTGTTATAATAAGGTCTTCTATTCCCACAAGTATGCAAGAAAAATATTATGACTTGCCAATTATTTTTATATACTTGCCAACTCAGCCTTTGTGAATCCGATACACAAATTTTATTAATTTTAATGTAATCTTTTTTCGATTTCGTTTATTTCAATAAATATGGTAAGTAGGACATCTTTTTTATGATACCGGTATCCGGTTCCAGCAAAAAGCCTAAAATACGATAGCATTTTCGGCATTACTATTTAAGGTATTCACGA
This sequence comes from Catocala fraxini, assembly GCA_930367265.1. Lineage (NCBI taxonomy): Eukaryota > Metazoa > Arthropoda > Insecta > Lepidoptera > Erebidae > Catocala > Catocala fraxini. The sequence continues at coordinate 20,118,702 of OV884045.1, forward strand.
TAGATATTGCGTCCACAGTGTTCCCATATTCATTTATCTGATCGCTTTTACATTTAATAATGTAGTGTGTATATATATAGAGTAAAATTGTATAAAATGGTACCTATATTTCAGATTTTCTTATATACTAATGATATTTAAAACCTAGTTAAAACTGTTCAGGAGCGTTCTGTAAACGATCGCTTTGTCGTAGAAGACGGATACAAACTCTGAAGGATAATATTTCGAAGTCAAGCTTAATTACTTAAGTAACTAAAGAACTCTGCAACAAATTGTTACACTATTTGAGATATTAATTTACAATCTCGGTATAAGTTTATACATTTAATATTATTATGTCAATTTTAGTTTCAAATGGTCTAATATGAGGATAAAAGAAAAATTAAATTGTTCTTGAAAATCTGATTGCGTCTAGAAATATTACGAAGGCAAAAAATAAATTGCGTTTAGACGAAGTACAAGATCATGCTGATAAAATATTTTGTAAAACTAAAGTATAATAGAAAAATTTATAGTCTTGCAATTTACATACATCGTCGACGAAGCATTGTGTATCTCTAACACAAGGGCCAGATTTTATGATTATAGAGCTACCAGACCAATACGACTTAAAAAATGTACTTATTTAATTAACTATAGCGCTAGTGCTTTGTCGTGTATATAATTGTAAATTTACGTGTTTCTTGTATCTTTATCACACTTGACGTTGTTACTATCTGAATACTATCAATATATATATTGCAGCCAATTATTTAAAACAGAAGGAACGGTTTTATCTCCAGCGCTTTCAGCCTTGCAGCCTGTCTAACTGGATTTGTCTCCAAGCTGTAAAGACTAAACAGTTTAAATTTTATTGCCTCAGGTGTTACATTAGAACCATGTCTTTAAATAGCTGTGCAACAAAACTTAATATCTTTTTATTTTATGCATTTTATATGTTACATTAATAAACATTTTGAATTTAGTTAATTACCGTACATAGATTTGCTGCCTTTTCCAAAGCTCTGGTTTTGAATTTCCAATTTTGTAACACCTGTCAGGTAATTAGGGCCGATGCGTGTTGAAAGCATTCAGGTAAGCTCAGCTTTGCCAGCGGGCAGGCAGCGCCGATTTGCCGTCAGTTGAAACACAAACAAATGAAATGGCTGCTTCACACAAGTACCAGATTTACGATCCATATTTATATTAAAAGCAGGGCTCTGACATATCATTAGTATTATGTTTTAGAGTTTTTCTCATTTGCGACGTTGCCATTCGGAACAGGCCACAAATAATAAAAGCTTTGTCTATGACGTCATCAAAAACTCTAGAGAATATTCTTATAATTCATCACGGAAAGCTGTTCGCTGTGCTTCGACTAGGGACAAAAGTAATAATAATATTCGTGCCATATCATAATATCATAATGGCAAGAAGCATCATCAGTTTGACAATATAAGTGTAATTTTTATTATCATCTGAATTGTGTACAATATACAATAAATGGAGCCTTGCTAGTGCATAACTGGTTTGTGTCGACGTGCCATATTTTGTATTTATTATCTGAGTGTGCAAAAATCTTTTTGTTTCATATAAAATGTCTACGTCAAGTAGTTAGTGAGTACATTTTCAATTGGTTGGTTAATTGTCATCTCAGCGTTCTCGTAGTTTAATAGTACTTTTATTTATATCGCACTGAAAAGTTATGGATCATAAAGTGAATAGTAGGTATAAAACCGAGCTCGCAACGCAAATAAAGATACTACTGAATAATTCTTTAAAAAGTACAGTGGACTTGAATTAACCATAAATATTTAATCCTGAAAAAGTAGACAAAGATCCAAATAATAAAATGGAATGGAATTAAACTTTAAAACACCGACAGCTTCAGTGAGTCAATACAAAGTAATATTCTTAATGCTATAAATGCGACCATGCATTTGTCGGTTGGTGTTGTGTTATATAGAATATGGGCCGATAATAAATAATAATAAAGTTTGATATCACGTTAAAAACTCAAATAAATTTGTAAATGAAATGTTTACTGACTAAAACTGTCACATATGAGTCGTAAATGCATAGGTTGTATTTAGCCATTACCTTTTTGTGAAGTTAATAATAATAATAATATAATATAATCATCCCTATTATCATATTGTCGGCCTGGATGGCGTAGTGGTTAGTATAACCAACTGCCACGCCTGAGGTCGCGGGTTCGATTCCCGCACAAGTCCAACATTTGTGTGCATGAACATGGCTGTTTGTCTTGGTCTGGGTATTTCTATGTATAATATGTAGGTATTTACAAAAAAAAAGTATATAAGTATGTTTATCCATTGTCTAGAACCCATAGTACAAGCTCTGCTTAGTTTGGGCTAGATGATGTTGTGTGTATCTGGCAGAATATTATTATTATTATTATTATTATATCTACAACCGGCGTAGTCCCTAAGACACTTCTACATAGCCTGAGCATACTTGACATGCCGAAATCTACAATCACACTCATACAAAAAGCAATTCTTCTTAACACATGTCGCCTCACACGTAAATTTCTTGCATCATCTACTTCTTAACTTTTTCCTCTCTGGCACACTTGGTTAAGGCCCGTATGTCAGGTTTTTACGCCTTTGAAATATAAGTGAGACAAATATGAAAAAAATACAATATTAATAATAATATTCTACCACATACACACAACACCATCTAGCCCAAACTAAGCAGAGCTTCTACTATGGGTACTAGACAATGGATAAACATACTTATATACTTTCTTTTGTAAATACATACATATTATACATAGAAACACCCAGACTAAGACAAACATCCATGTTCATGCACACAAATGTTTGACTTGTGCGGGAATCGAACCCGCGACCTCAGGCGTGGCAGTCGGTTACACCAACCACTACGCGATCGAGGCCTACAACCTCTAAATATGTTAATAAAAATATGTTTGACATCACGATAAAAACTCAAATAAATTTGTAAATGAAAAGTTTACTGACTAAAATTGTCACATATGAGTCGTAAATGCATAGGTTGTATTTAGCCATTACCTTTTCTAAAGTTATTAATATACATTGTATTATCTTCCTTGTATGTATATTAAGAATTTTAATAATCGAAGCCAAACATGGCAACCATGAGGTAGATCTTATATATTCAACGTAAGAATGCGTGTCGCTATATACGTTCTTTTATTTATATTTAGTTTTGACGTGTAGCATTTTCCTTCGAGCTTCCGCATTTTATTGGGACGGTAGAGACATGTCTCACGTAAAACTTATAACTTTCCCATTATCTGGTCTTACACATTGAAATATTGTCCTTGTTGACAAAAATAATAATGACATTTGTGCCGAGTGACGGACAGCAGACCGCGTCAGGTTGACAAAATATTTGTATCGCATTTCTTGTTGAAATTAACACCCTTGGATATCATGTAGCACATTACTAGTACCAAGCTATCATGTTTCGTGCTATATAAACATCAACATATACCGATATATGTTACTATGGAGATATGATAGGTAATATCAGCACACGTTATTTCATAATATTTTACGTTTAAAAGATTGAGAAGAAAAGCAATTCCTATTTAGCAACAGAATTATTATTTAATTATACTGAATACATACTCATTATTGTTACTACATATTATTTAAGCTTAGTTTGTATCCGTCATCTTCGACTGCGCTAGATAAATGGAAGTTTTAAATTATAATTGAATGTAAAAATGTAAATATTAGGTAATTCGAAAATTATATATAAAGTGAACGAAGTATATAAGGTGTGATGTGGAATTATGGAAGGACCAATAGTGTGGGATGAATGGTTTACAATGTAATGAGGGAATAAATACAATTTGAAATAAATCTCTTGTTTCATTCGCCTTTTATACCCGACGCTTGGACGAACGCAAATTGCCAATTAACATCGAGTTTATAGAAAATTTAAAAAAAGCTATTGAATTTAGAGGATGGAGGAAAAGATAATTAATTGCCTATGTGGCTTTTTGTTAATACATACTCAGTTACTCGTGCCGAGGGCGAATTCACGTGATGATATATCTTGTATCTTATGTAGGGGCCAGTCAGTGCAGACCGGCGACACTTCGACCCAGTGGGATCTTTTGTGTCGACACTCTCCCAATAACGACTGCCATAGATGTTCATGGCAGCCGGGACCGACGGCTTAACGTGCTCTCCGAGGCATGGAGCAGGTGATAATTGTTAATAAATACTCACATAATTTCGAAACGTCATATAACTTCCAAAAGTCAGAGGTGCGCGACGTGGGTTCGAACCCGAGACCGTCTGCATTGCAGTCTGTTGGTCTCCCCACTGAGCTTGATCTAAAATTATAAATATTAAATGTTAATTTATACGAATTTTATCATGCTGCTTATTTTAATAAATCTATTATTAGATCATTTTGAAATTATCAAACTACTACGCTTAAACCTTATTACTATTTAAATACGTACATATTATACATAGAAACACCCAGACCAAAACAAACATCCATGTTCATGCACACAAATGTTTGACTTATGCGGGAATCGAACCCGCGACCTCAGGCGTGGCAGTCGGTTACACTAACCACTACGCCATCGAGGTCATATACACATTTGACATTTATTTTATTTAGGAGAATACTGTTCGTGATATTTATGACACTGAGACTAGATCGATATCCTATTATAAACAGATTGTGATTTAGAATTAGCCCTCTGAATGACGGGTGGTAATGAGATTTCTACAAGTATATATTATTACTAGATGTGCCCACGGTTTCATCCCTGTTTATGATTACTGCGCCGCCCCCGTGGGTCGTAGCGTGATGTTATATAGCTTATAGTCTTCCCAGATAAATGAGCTATCCAACACTAAAATAATTTTTCAATTCGGACCAGTAGTTCCTGAGACTAGCGCGTTCAAACAAACAAACAATGTTAGATAGCCGATTTGATATTTATTTGACTTTGTATGGGCCTTTTTGCTATTGGTGGTGAAGGAGCCTGCATCTCAATTGATGGTAAGTGTAAGGTAAGTAAGTGGTAAGCACAGCTTATTGACTGCATAGATGGCGTAGTGGATTAAGTGGTCACTTCACCGCTGCCACTGCGCCGTGTTATGTGTTCGATTCATATACGGCACAAAAAATTGTGTGATCACAAATAGTTGTTCCGAATCTGGGTATTCTTTGTGTCCGTTATTTGCAAAATCCCCCTATTGCAGGAGTTACTTTTAATAAATAATAGATACGAATGTGTTTTCTGTGGACCGCTAACTACAAGAAAAATTACAGCTATTTAAGTTTGAGCAGAATGGGCAGAGCGGTGTTAGCTCCTTGCTACGATGAGGTTTACATGCCATTCTGGACCAACAAAAGCCTCAAAAATAAAATATTATTATAATAATATCAGTTCTGTATATAAACTGCTCCATAGCTGGGTACGCGCCTATTGTCAGTGTGAGAAGGGTTACGCTACAGTCCACCACGTTGACCCAGTGCGGGTTGGCAGTATTCTCATATCTTCGAGAACATTATAGAAAACTCTCTGTCATGCAGGTTTCCTCACGACAGTTTTCCTTCGCCGTTAAAGCAAACGCTAATTGACTAATAAATACGCACACAACTTTGAAGAGACAGATGTACGTGCCATGGGTTCAAACTCAAGACCTCTCTGTGCCAGTTCAACGGTTCTCACTAGATTATAGCGACATAATGTAAAAATAAAATCCTAACTGATATTAGAAATGCGAATGTGTTTGTTTGTTTATAAAGCTTTAACGCCTCAACTACTAGACCAATCATTATGAAATTTAGCATATACGTCTTAACTAAACTACATTTATGAGAGCGAAGCCGCCGACAAAATCTAGTTAAGAATCAAAATAAAAGCACCCTGCGTTGGCTGCGTAGTGATCTTACTTGCAGTGTGGCCAACTCTGTGTCTCTGATGTAATTAGTGTTCATATATTATGACAACAATTTGCATCAGATGCATGGTTGGCTGTCATATTCGTTGGAAAATATGCCTAAATATACGACGTAGATATAACTGGCAACAAATCAATAATAGCGAAACTATGATGATATCATAGCAGCTGTTATTGCGCTATCGAAGTTCACATGCCCTATACCTATACACATACAACGTAAGTCCTAAGTTTTGCCCATAGTCTCTATGTGTTGACAGATCTATACATAAAATTGTAACTGGTCGATAATTATACATTGGATATATTTAAAAAAAATAACGCGACTTAACATAAGAGCTTTAGAACCCAAATTAGAGGTGTTTCATCGACTTATCAATATTAGTAAATTCTAGTCGATACTTAAACATATCTGATAGCTGGGTCGATGACTTTCATCAACCTGAAATTGACGAGGTACAATTTTGATAGTGATTTAATTTTTTTGCTTTGGTGTTTAAATATTAAAGAAATAAAATGTTTAAAAAGTTATCAGCTTTAAAATAATTTTTATTCTTTATGTCAAATGCTTGTACGTTTGTGAAATCCTCCGTGATACAGGAATTATCCATGGTGCGAGAAATGTCTTCTGGCACCATGGTAAGAATATCTAAGTCTTCTCGCACCTTCTCTTCTCGAGTATATAACACATGGATTATTTTTCAGATTATCATTATCGCACTTAAATATGACCACACCTTGCCGCTGTATATAATATATGGAGGTACCTCCTTCCAAATACTATGCGTAAAAATGTCTAATTTAACTACTGTTAAAGTGGAATTTTTTTAATTTGTTTAATTAGTATTGTTATGAATTTTATGATATATTATTTTTAGCTTTTACCCACAACTTTTTACGCGTTGAATTTCATCAGTAGATGATGATAGCCGCTCACGATTTTCAACATAATAAAAGCAACTAACATAAAATGCATACATGTAATTAATGTAATTTGGACTCCCTTTTCCGCATTTGAACTCCAATTTGGTCCATTATGCGTGAGAGTCGGCCGGTTATGGAGATAGCCAGCCAACTCCGCCCAGAAGCACAGAAGTTTCCTGGGGTCTTCGCAGGCTTCGCGGAGCGACCTCGGGTTGTTGAGGATTTCCTTACGTTGTGCTGTTACTCCCACACATTCCAGGACTACGTGGGCATCAGATTAGCAGCGAAAATACATACATCTTGTATTACCGAACATTCTAAGGCTACATTACATAAGGTATAATTGACGCCGTCTACTAAACACGTCATGTTAACATGCTTCAACGTGTTAACTTAAGTAACGATCATCTGTAACAGTTATTAAGACATAACATAATTAAACCATTATAAGGCACTTGTCTTATTGAGAGAGAGAAGCGAATTGCGAGTTAATCGTTGAACTATAAACTAATACTGTTAATTGCAATGGGGTTGAGCTCTCACTGAGTTAGCGAGCAAGTGAATTTAGTCATTAATTTTGACTTAGAGTGTATGTTTATCAAAGCGCTAATTTCAGAGATACATGCTATGCACGAATAGTCCTAATAAATTGTTGTGCAATGCAATGGTCCCTTTTTCGTTGTGTATTTAAATCTCAGGCCTTTATATCTTTCGATCATTATGTTGTGTATTTTAAATAGGTAATTTTTGATGATATAGAAAGTCTCATAAAGCACGTAAAGCCGTCGGTCCAGCGACCGATCGCTTTTGTTCGTGTGAGATGACTATAATATTGTCTCCTGTGCATTTGAATATACTCCGTTAATATTGACCACTGTGATTGAAATTTGGTTTGGAGGAAATCAATTATATTATCATGATACCAAACTTAGGAACGCATAGATACCTACAAAGTATTAAAACCTTAGATTGTACTTAATATTTTATCGTAGAATTCTCGGGTAGCAGCGATAGCTGGGAAACCGTTGGACTGCCACGCAAAGACCTCGAGATCAATCGCAAGGCACATACTTCTGTTTATCACAATTTACTAGTTAATTATCGTTCACTTCAACGGTGTTGAAAAACATCAAAAGGAAAACTACATGACTGAGAGTTCTCCATAATGTTCTCGAATATGGGTGAAGTCTGCCAACCCGCACTGGTGGAGTGTGGTGTAATAATAATAATAATAATAATAATAATAATTTATTTATTTGCTTAAACATGAGTGTACATGAGTGCATGCAAGTTGTAGTATCCTAACTCTTATCACACTGAGAAGAGGCCCAGCAATGGGACAATTTATATACAATCACATTTTTTTTTAATTATTCTTTTATATACGTATAATATCGCGTTGTTTATTTGACACTTTATTACATAATTTAGAAACTGTTACACTACTACTAGGTACTATTAAATTTTACAAAAATGTTAAACTAATTAATCTATTAAAACTATTTATATGTATTTAAGTTTACTCTTTCCCTGACGTTTCAGTTGCTTTTCAGCAGCCATGATCACGGACTAAGATGGTAGTTGTTTCAATGTTCCAGTGTAGTTATTTCAAAGTAGCCGAACATAATTTAATCATTTGTATTTCTATTTACGCAGAATGAGCTCATAGTATCATGAAGTCTAGCTGTAGTTTACTTCTTCTTGGGTTTGACTATCTGAATTACTGGATTCCAAGCTGGTGGTACATAGTATATAGTAGATTAATTTCAATTAATAAACATAAGTGTAAACAAAAGACAATATTTTGTTTTTGTTTTTTTGTAGGCAAACCAGCAGACGGATCGCCTGATGGTAAGCGATTACCGCGGCCCATGGACACAACACCAGAGGAGTCACAACTGCATTACTGGCCTTTTAAATTTGTCCCCTCCCCAGGGAAGGGAGGGATGTTGGGCTTCCGGTACCCTAACTCACTGGCAAAACTCAACGCAAGCGCTATTTTACGCCGGTTACATGGCCGTATTATTTTACCCTATTCTAGAGAAACTTTTTGTTTTTTAAAGGCAAGCATGACTAAAATTGTCTCTACGTAATTAATCAACAGTGCTTAATCGCTTACGTTGAGACATTATCTTTACATCTGTAGGTTGCTCAGGTCGTAGAAAATATTACGCAAGTCTAGTGCGTGTCAGACGCACATTATTTTTAAGATTTCACTAATGGTACAGTTATTCGTTAGTCTGGCTTATGAATGTAATTCTCGTTTATTGCAAGATCAAATTGGGTAATCCTCGGATTGTATTGTTGATTGAAATTGTGGATCAAGCTGTTAGCATAAAGATATACATGAAGATTTATATGAATATCATATGAAATTGAAGTTGAATAAATTATCATAATAGCTTCTACTAAAGGTTTTGCAAGTTACTTCAAGTCAGCATAAATTGCGTGCAATGTTTGTTCTATTATAAATGTGCTGTTTACGATACAGAAAAGTATGTAAGTCGAATTAAAAGCTAGATGTTAAAACAAAAATTAATAAATTATACGATTTGCATTAACCACAGAGTTGTTTATGAACTGGCTACCATCATAGATTTACTTTAGTCTCAAGATCACTTCATAATTATATTTTCTTCTTAATCTGTTATTACGAGATGTGGTGCTGGAGACGAATGGAAAAGATTAGCTGGACAGAAATGGTTAGGAACGAGGACGTCTTGGTAAAGATCAATGAAACCAGAACGCTACTTAACTCTATTGCAGCTAGAAGACATAAAATGGTTGGCCATCTCTTACGACATGACACTTTTATTAAAAACATCATTGAGGGAAAGGTAGAAGGGAAGCGCGGAAGAGGAAGACCAAGAATAAGTTACATTAGTCAGATCAGGGAAAAGTTAGGTGTCATGTCGTACAGAGAAATGCGAGAAATGACACTAGACAGACAGATATGGAGAGACAAGCTACACCGACAAGTCACTTAGACTTAAGAAGAAGAATCTGTTATTAGTGTACAACTTAATAACTTTACCTATATTTTTAGCGAGCCATGACAACTTCCAAACAAAAAACCTCAACATCGCGATGGACTTAACAAACATACAGACAACGGCTCACAAAGAACACAACAAAACAACTATTTGTGAAAAACACAATGTTTTTGTCCCTTGTAAAGTTCAATTCCACGGTTCTTGGTAAGCTGCTAGTGTCGAGGCGACCAATCATACTTTTCCACTATGCGTGATTTAAAACTACATTCTTATTACATCATGTCAAATGTCGATCGTCTTACTAATATTACTAATGGGAAAGATTGTAAGGACATTTGAACGTTTGTTATTCAATCACTCATAAACCATTGAATGAATTTGGATGTGATTTGTTACACATATGGCTCATATCCTAGATTAACATATATAGTACTTTTGTCATAACAGTCGTGTCGTACCCATGGATTCTCGCGCTCGAAGGCACACATAAGAAGCATAATGGACCGAATCGTATTCGCGATTAAAGTAACATGCTGACTATCATTATTTATATTTAGATATAAACAATGATAAATCAATAATAATATAAATAAACAATTATTATTATTATTATTATCGTTTATTCAACTTCTTCTTTTCTTCTTATCGTGTGGTTAGTGGCCAACCTGTTGTCAAGAGTTGTTCAAGCCGCCCGTAGGACTCTCACATGATTTAACGACTGCTGTCAATTTGACAACAACTGGGACCGACTTTTTACGTGCCCTGCGAAGCACGGAGATGCTCAGATGAAATACCATTAAGCAGTCACCCATCTATAGACTGACCGCACCCAACGTTGCTTAACCTCGCTAATCGTTTACCGGTTAGTAGTTGCAACTGGCTATGAGCGCCTTAACTTAAACTGGTACAAATTGATACAGAGCTTATGTCGTAAAGGTAATATATAAGGGGTGCCGGTGCTAGGGTAAACCTGTGCCACAGTCATTAACAATAATAATATAAACAATAATATATAGATATTCCAATAGCCTAGTGGGCAACCGTTGGACTACCACGCAGAGGTCTCAGATTCGAACCCAAGGCGCGCATCTCTGACTTTTCAAAATTATATGACTATTAAATAATTAATCATTGCTTGCTTTAACGGTGAAGGAAAACATCGTGAGGAAATCTGCACGTCTGAGAGTTCTTTGTAATGTTCTCGAAGATATGTGAAGTCTGCCAACCCGCACTGGGCCAGCGTGGTGGACTATAGCCTAACCCTTCTCACACTGAGAAGAGGCCCGTGCCCAGCTGTGGGACAGTTTAATACAGAGCTGATATTATATATATATATACATTGCTAATAAATAAATTTCGCAAGTCATCCTTCGATCGTTGAACTAAGCTAATATTGATAATGTTTCAATGGACGCAAAATGAAAGAATAAACACTGTCGTACGAAAATATGATGCGCGTAAAAAATTCATAGTCATCACCATTATTCGGCGGTCTAATTACTGGGGCAACAAAGGTGGACCGAGGGGGTGGCGAAATGTAATACCCGCGAGGTCGATGAGTGTTACCAGTTAAAGTGGGAAATAATACCCTGAATTTTATGGAAATTTACAGAGTTCGAAGACTGTGTCGATGGCCCTGTGGTAGTTGGTGTGTGATCGTGATATCACAAGTGCGATGCAGGGTGCAAAATATATCGTTGGATGTCTATCTGTTGGGTCTCTCTGCGTGTTCTACCGACTCTTTCACGGAGAGTGCTCTGAAGAACTGTTTGATTTGGTACCAGCGGCCCCTTTCTATCATCGTACCACTCGACAACGAAGCAGGGTTCATCCATATCACCTGAAAGCGTTTAAATCCAGGACGGTACGCTTCCAGCAATCATTTCTCCCACGTACGTGCAAGCTCTGGAATGAACTGCCTGCTTCGTGTTTCCCGAGCGCTATGATATGTCCTTCTTCAAACGAGGTTTAAAGAGAGTTCTTCTTTCACGGTAGGCAGCGGCTTTGCTGTGTCCTGACATTGCTGAAGTCCATGAGCAGCGGTTACCACTTTCCATCAGGTGGACCATCTGCTCGTCTGCCAGCTATGGCAATAAAAAAAAAATGTTCTATGACAAAATTTGCAATAGTAGCAGAAAATCTGTTAACATTCCAGGCAATAACGTCACCTTTTATCGCCAAAATGTGGGTGTATACCGTTTTTCTAAATTCCTGATACGATAGCACTAGCTGATCCTCAGAATCATAGCCAGTTCGAGATCTGCCAAAGATTTATGCCTAGGGGCCGATGAGCCAGTTAAAACAAAATGTTCAAAACACAAATTTGGCAAAACCATCATACGTTAATTACTTATGTCCCTGCAGTGATGGAACTTTTCAACTAAAAAAACTATTTCAAACTGTCCTGGATGGACGCATGGACGATGCCTCGTGCAGAAGCGAAACACGTATGGAAAACATATTTTGTGTCTCCGGACGTACTCTTACTGAAAGTTAGAATACGCACGGATCCCACGATGTGGTTATCCACTAACAGAAGAGTTCGGAACTGTTAACTCGTTTCTATTACAATAGTTAGCATGAATAATCCGAGGGTAAGTGGCGGTTTATTTTCTTATTATATAATTACCTTTCTTTATTTTTTATATATTCGTCATTCCATCTGCATGGAGCATTAAGACAGAGATGTGTATATCACAAATAGGTCCAGTTATGTTAAAGCATTGTTTACGTGAAATCCTTAATATATTTAAGACTACGCCGAGCGAAATGTGCCAAAACAGGCGGTCACAGTTAAGTGAATAAAATCAACACTTTTTGTTTAATACAAATATAAAATATACAACATAAAATAACCATAACAATGAATGTGTTTACAATTACTCCATGTAAAAAAATTAAAATAATTAATATTTCCGCCTACAAAATTACGTAAATTTGCACGAAAAGTGCAAAAACGTAAGCTTGTGTTACGTGATTTTTAGATTGTAACAGTGGAAATCTATCCTATTTTACATATTAAACGAAACATAAATAGTTATATTACGATTTGTCCGTCCCAAATATTTAAGTTCAAATCCTCCATACAATTCTACTATGGCGGCCGCGCGCCGATTTGAATATGCGCCGCACGAGCTCTGTCATTATCTGTCTTACGCTCGGCGCAATCCTAAACAAATTGCGAGTATTTTATTAGGCACTCCATACACCGTGCTCCAACTGAGTGATGCCTCACAATAACACTGAATAAAACTTAATGAAGTATAATCATTTAAGCCGTCTGACGCTCACTGCTGAACTGCCCACTGGCATTAAAGGAAATATTGACTACGGTATCCAAGATACCGTAGTCAATATTTTTTAAGAAAGGCATGACTGTAGTGATTCAGCCAAATATGTGTCGAGGACTCTTCTTTGTAAAACCTTACCACTGAATCTACCCCTTGCCCTAAATCAGCCCTGAACCTAGGATGCAAGGCTTCTATAGTTATTATTCTGGTACTTGCATCCAATGGTCAATCCAATATCACCATGCTTAGGTTGTCTGTCGAAGCGGCCTTAAGGCATCTTAAGATGCATTTGTCTATTAGTGAATGCATCCACAACAATTCTACTTAAATGTTTGTCGATTCTGGAGTATGGGAGGCCACTGGTAATTAAATTTAATTCGAGAATCATAGGTACTCATATCACACAACTAACAACATCAGTCAATATTTTCATACTCAAATATACACCTAATACATGAAAGAGGTCTGTATGTGTATGTCTGTAGTAAAGCCTCGCTGATTTCAGCATGAATGGGCGGGCTCGACCGGGGTAGGACTACCCTCTCACATAATATCGACGTGAAATAGCAGTATGTATTCCTACTGTTGTGTTTCGTTCGGTAAGTAAGAGTACCGAAGGCCCAAACACCCTTTTCCCCCTTTCCGCTCCTTCTCCTTCCCACTTCCTTTCCTAAAGGGTCGGCAACGCATAAGTGATGCCTCTGGTATTGCATGCGTCCATAGGCTACGGTGACCACTTTCCATCAGGAATGCTTGTTTGCCACCTTAGAGGAATAAAAAACAATGGGACTTTTGGCAGTTTTGCTTTTCTCTTAAATATGGAAAGCATTAAGGCGACAGCCCTCATGAAACCTTACCTTACAATAGCCTTACCGTATTTTAAAAAAGGTGGTAGTGAAAATATCACCTAGATCAGTAGATAAAAAATGTCTGCTGAATTAACTGGCAATGTGAACAAAAACACCAAAGTCACTTAACGACCTTCTCTCATATATTTTACCTAATCTCCCTATTTTAAGCGAAAATTTTCAGCTCTGGCAACCACATATCCGTCACATTAAAGCCATGAATCACATTTATGTCCGCGCTGTAATTAACTTATGTTGCTGTAACATATCGCTTATTAGATTGCCTTAATGAACGTACAATAAGGCATGTTAGATAGGCCAGGTCGTGTTTGAGACTAAATGGTTTTGTGATGTGATGATGTTCCATTACGTGTTAACTATCGATTAAATACAACATTGTTTCCATTAAAGAGGCAATGGATAACGATCGTATTGTTATTTTTATAAATACACTGCTTATCTGTGTAGCTCTGAATTGGTAAGCAGAGATGTATAAGTCTTCTATAATTTTTAGATACAGTGATATTATTGAGAAACTAATATCACTGCTCGATTCGGGAATTGAACCCATAATCTTATCTTCTTCTTTTCGTGTGGTTAGTGGCCAACCTGTTGTCAAGAGTTGTTCAAGCCACCCGTAGGCCTCTGACATGGCTTAACGACTGCTGTCAATTTGACAACAATCGGGACCGACTGTTTACGTGACCTCCGAAGCACGGAGACGCTCAGATGATATACCACTAAGCGGTCATCCATCTATAGACTGACCGCACCCAACGTTGCTTAACTTCGCTAATCGTTTACCGGTTAGTGATTGCAATTGGCTATAATCTTATAATCGACCACAAAACTCAGCATAAACTCAAGCTACAAGACGAACGAGATTAGAGTAACGTGAAGGCATTCTGACTTTTATGGTATACATTTCATGTTTTAATAATATTAGTATAAATATACCTTCTAATATTGTTCTTGTCTTATATATGTACGTATTATATGTATACTATACATACATAAATATAAGATATTAATACGATATTTGAACTAAATCAGTTTCCTCGAAGTAATTTTTGTGTGCAGCATGGTCGCGGGTGACTAACTAGTGTCCATCTCAAACTTTTGAAGTATAGTTATTTTAAAGTTCGCTGCATATTTAATTACTATTTTATACGCAATATAGCTCAAAGTATGATACATTTACCATATTCTGAAATAACAGTATATCGTCATATGACATCCTGAAGACTTTTGGTGAAAGATTCCTAGCAACTAACCTAAATGTACATAGCTTTATTAACTTAGTAAACTCACTAACCCATATATTTTCATGTTCATGTGTTACTTTGTGACCTAAATGAAAAAATGCTTTTTGACATTGACAGATAACCATAGTAAGAATGATTCTTCGTCCAAATATTCATCTCTCATACTTTGCCAATACCCCGAATAGATCAACGAAATAATGAGTTCATTAAATAATTATCTGTGTTACGCCGACACTGCAATGTGTACACTCAATATAAAATAATTATCTAACTGTTCTATCACCAGAGAGTATATTAATATCAAGATATACATCAAATAATCTTGACAGAAACACAGACCAGGACAAATTAACAAAACAATTTATTCACAGGATTGCCGCGCGTTCGTTCTCATTAACAGACCACAACACAATCTGGTATTTTTCTACGAAATTAGCGTTGTCCCAAATTGTTCATTCTTTTAGTAGGCACTGGTAAAATGTCAGATCATAATCATATCTCGCTAAGTACTGATTTATAATAGTCATCGTTGCCGGTTTTCTACCCTAAATTTGTTACGAGGCTTTTATACATATAATTATGAGTTTAAAATATGGTGATAATTTAGAGCAGTTTTTTAACCGTAGTAGTAACAACGAGTTTCCAAGGGGATGATCAACGATGATTTGTATTTTTTTTTAAATAATATTTGTAATGCTCCATTCATTCGCACGTTACATTATATACCTGTGAGTTGCTTCCACTCATATGTTATTTCTAATCATATTATTAAGTTAACTGTAATATGAGTTGCTGTGACTATTATTACATTTGTTATTAATATGTACCTTAAATATCATCTTAAAATATTATCTTAGAAAATAAAAACTGATATGTAGTCAAAGCCGGTTAGACTAGAAAAGCCGACCCCAAGTGACTTGGGAATAGTAAAGGCTAGGGAGAAGATTAATATGTATCTTAGATTTAACAAATTTTTACTATTTAAATCTTATTGAAATAAATAACTGTAACAACTACACACAGCAGCTCATATAAGGAAAATAATATAACATTGAATTGTATTGATGTAAACATTTGGCGATTGAAAAGAGTGGCCATGAGTTTCTTGCCAGCTTCTTCTCATGAAAGCTCTACTCCTCGAACAGTCTTTATTCAATGCAAAATTTTTATTTCCTTCTTTTTATTTTTATTATAAAATATAATAAAAATAGCTAATAATATATAGCTCAGTGGGGAGACCAACAGACTGTAATGCAGAGGGTCTCGGGTTCGAACCCACATCGCGCACCTCTGACTTTCGGAAGTTATATGACTTTTCGAAATGATGTTCGTATTGATTGACAATTATCGCCTGCTCCGTGCCTCGGAGAGCACGTTAAGCCGTCGGTCCCGGCTGCCATGAACATCTATGGCAGTCGTTATTGTGAGAGTTTCGACACAAAAGATCCCACTGGGTCGAAGTGTCGCCGGTCTGCACTGACTGGCTCCCACATAAGATAAGATAAGATTGTGCGGATTAATAAGTTAATTATCGCTTGCTTTAACGGTGAAGGAGTATGGGTTGTGAGGAATTCTGCAAATTTGAGTTTCCTTTAAAATATTCTTCACGATATGTAACGTCTGCCAAACCGCACTGGACCAGCATGATAGACGACCAGCTTATGGCCTAACCTTTCTCCCACTGAGAAGAGGCCCGTGCTCAGCAGTGAGCCAGTTTATATGCAGGTCTGGTATTGTTATACATATAATATTTTTATTAAATCAACTACTTAAATTACATCTTCGAAAAAGTTAATACATACATACATACAAAGATTCACGCCTGTTTCCCAGAGGGGTAGGCAGAGACTACGGATTTCCATTTGCTACGATCCTGACACACTTCTCTGGCTTCATTCACTTTCATCACATTCCTCATACACGGGTGCGGTGCAAGGTGCTCTTAACCTGGCCTTTGTCAAAAAGTTAATATTCCAAAATAATTTATCAAAAGCTGATGCTATATCATAATCGTTTTTATTTTCTACACATTTTACGTAAATGCATACAACTTTTCATTTTAACTGTGGATCATTAACGAATTCCCAAGCGTATATCATGTTTGATATCACTAATGTTTTTAATTTACTTCGAATGCATCCTCAAAATGTATTGTGAGTATACAATGGATGCTAATGGTTACATTAGAATATCGTTTGTTTTCTATCTATTCAGGAAATCGTAATGGCACCCTTAATGGTGGCCATAAAACCATTGCTGAACTGCGAGTAAAATTTTGCTGCGGCTTTCGTTTTTAAGTACGTTCGAAAAGAGAATTATGAATTATAAACATGATATCACTGCGACTGCGCCGAGCGAAATGTGCCAAAACAGGCGGTCACAGTTAAGTTGATAAAATCAACACTTATCGTTTAATACAAATATAAAATATAAATTTACCATAGCAATAAATGTGTTTACAATTACTCCATGTCAAAAACTTAAAATAATTAATATTTTCGCCTACAAAATTACGTAAATGTGCACGAAAAATGCAAAAACGTAAGCTCGTGTTACATGATTTTTAGATTATAACATTAGAAATCTATCCAATTTTAAACTTAAACGAAACATAAATAGTTATATTACAATTTGACCGTCCCAAATATTTAAGTTATTGGTTTACAATAAAGATACATATTTATCAAAAAAGCACTTCAAATCCTCCATACAATTTTACTATGGCAGCCGCGCGCCAATTTGAATATCGAGCTCTGTCATTCAGTCGAACCGCGTTTTACGCTCGGCGCAGTCATAAGTGATTTCTTTGACCGCGCCAAGTATTGTGGGTCCGATTGCCATACATAACTTTTGTGTGTTCCAATAATCGTTGTTCTGAGTCTGGGCGTTCATTGTATGTGTTCAGGTACGGGGTTCTCGGGTTCGCTCCTCCTCTAATGAATCGTTTATTTAAATATGTCTCAATGCTTTATTACTTGAAAATTACAATATTCGTTAAATTATTTATAACCGTACATGTCTCTCTATTCTATATGGAAGATGTAATGGCCGACGGACAAGATTTTGCGCCGCACCTGGTCGATTCCACGTCGTCAGTTGTCTTCCCGCGGCAATATAGATGGCGGTGTAACACACTTCGATAATTACCACTTGTAATTAAGTGGTACTTCGCTACGACGCTAGAAGGCGCCAGTTAATGCGTAGACATGGCCCCGCCTTTGGAAGCACCTGCTTCCAACTCAGAGTGATGACTCATCCTTTGCTCCACCGGCAAGGGACATATGCGTGCGAATGATCTTCGTATTGTCCCTGACGCAGTACGTATGTCAGCAACGCGTGCGATGCCGTCTGCTCCAGGATATACACGTATTATTCGCCCTAGTTTCCACTTTAGGGGTGGTAAATTGTCCTCCTTGATGACGACAAGGCTATCCAGCTTAATGTCGCTCTGGTGCGACTTCCATTTTGTCCTTACTTGTAATTCAGATACATATTCCGTGGACCACCTCTGCCAGAAATGTTGACGTAACTGCTCCACACGCTGGTATCGGCTGAGTCGTGACGTCGGTTCATTTACCAGGCTGCCTGTAGCTGGGGCAGTCAACGGTCGGCCGACGAGAAAATGACCTGGAGTGAGTGGTGTTAGGTCTGATGGATCTGTTGACATAGGAGATAGGGGACGGGAGTTCAGGACGGCTTCAATCTGTGTTAAAACCGTGCTACACTCCTCATACGTCAGATTAGCATTGCCAACAATTCGTCTAAGATGATGCTTACAGGACTTTATTCCACTCTCCCATAAACCACCTTGGTGTGGTGAAAATGGTGCGATAAATGAGAATTTTATGCCATCGTTGGCAGCAAAATCAACTATTCGTTTATCATTTAAAATACTACATAATTCCTTTTGAGCGCCCACAAAATTTTTACCGTTATCAGAATAGATTATGTTTGGTTTACCCCTTCTACTAATAAAACGCTTTAATACTAAAATATAATCTTCAGTGGAGAGACTGGCGGCGAGTTCCAAGTGTACAGCGCGGGTGAGAAAACAAACGAAAAGACATATATATGCTTTAATCAATCGTGCTCCTCTGCCCTTTCGATTTAATATGTACACCGGTCCAGCATAATCGACTCCAGCTCTCAAAAATACCATACCAGGGTCTAAACGATCTGAAGGTAAATCACCCATTAAGGGGGTTAACGTTGTACCCTTCATTCGCGTACAGATGACACATTCTCGAACTATTTTACGAGTAAGATTTCGCGCGCTCAGCGGCCACCAGCGTTCACGCAAACTCGATAGCAACAGCTGAGGACCGGCATGAAGTAATCGTATATGTTCGTATCTAACTAACAGTACACTAAAATGGTGCTTACCGCATAACAAGATTGGATGTTTCTTATTATAATCAAAACTGGTACTATTAGATAGTCTACCACCGACGCGTATTATATTATATTCATCTAAATATACGTTAAGACCAGAAATACGATTTAATTCTCTTCTATTTGTATTAAGAGACAGTTTCTTAATTAGTTTATCGTAAACACTCGTAAACGATTGTTGCTGTGCAAACCTAACAAGCATACGTTCGGACCTATTCAACTCATCCACTGATAACGAACCGGTATTTTGTTTACGGTTTGGACCGCTGCGAGCGGCCGCTATGAAACGTAGTACATAAGCACCTATACGTACCAACCTACGAAATGACGAATAATTCTCGAAGTTAAATAAATCATTCGAATTGGTTGTACACATCAAATTTAATGATTGTGTTTTTAACTCGGGTAAATCATTAGTGTGAGTAGGATTATCGCCTTTCATTAAATCATTAAGAAATTCATCGTTATTAAATTGCAAATATGACGGACCGTTCCACCACAAACTGTTCGTAATTAATTCATTGAGTTGTACTCCCCTAGACAACAAATCAGCTGGATTTTTCTTACTGGGAATGTGTAGCCAGCTGGCATCACTCGTCAATTCATTAATTTCTGTGACTCGATTACGCACAAAAGTCTTTAATAAATGTGGTGACATACGCATCCAACCAATCACAATGGTCGAGTCTGTCATGAAGAAAGTTTTGGTGAACGACAATCGTAATGAATCAATTATTCGTTTATATAGCCTAGCACCCACGAGAGCAGCACTGAGTTCTAATCGAGGGATAGTAACCGACTTCAAAGGTGCAACTTTACTCTTAGCACACAATAACCTACTGAACACGCGTGAATCGTTTTTATATGTACGTATATAGGCGCACGCTCCGTATGCACCTTCCGATGCATCACAGAATATATGTAATTCGATATTTTGTACATACTCACTTATCACGTGCCGTGGTATTCGTAATTCGTGTAAACAACTTAGTCCGTCGATGAAGTTATGCCAAATTAGTGTAATTTCATGTGACACCGGGCTATCCCACTCAAGTTTACTAAGCCACAATTTTTGTAACAACGTTTTAGCTATTATTATCACTGGTGATAATAAACCTAACGGGTCGTATATCTGCGAGATGACGGAAAGCATTACTCGTTTGGTAAGGGGCAAGTTATAATTATTCTGAATTTTAGTGGAGTAATAAAGCTCATCTGTACCGCTTTGCCAACCTATACCTAAAGTTTTATTTTGTGTATTTTCATCTGAAAACGTAGTATTGCTTTGCGTATCTGTCGAATTAAACTTCCACTTTCGTAATGAGAAGCAACCTGATAGCAAGACTTGAGATACTTTCTCACAGATGGTGATTAACATTTGATGATCATTATGACCGGTGATTAAGTCGTCCACAAATACGTCGTTCAAGATTACCTGCGCGACGACTTCATCATCAGTTTCTAAAGCTAGTTGACGTATGCAACGCATGCTTAAATACGGGGCTGACGCAGTCCCATACGTCACGGTATTCAGTTGATACACCCTCAATGGATCTGTGGCATTCTCGCGCCACAATATGAGTTGAAGTGACCTTTGATCGGGCTGTATCAACACCTGCCTAAACATTTTTTCTACGTCAGCGCAGGCTACGTATTTATACTGTCGAAAACGAATAAGTATCGAAAATATGTCATTTTGTAATGCTGGCCCTATAAACTGAATGTCATTCAGTGATTTTTGGGATGTGGTCACAGCACTAGCATCGAAGACCACCCGCAATTTAGTAGTAGTACTACTATCCTTCATTACTCCGTGGTGACAAAGGAAATAATGAGGGTTGTCCAAACTATCTATACGCGTCATATGGCCTAAGTTCTCGTATTCACGCATAAAATTACAATATAAGTGCTTATAACTAGGCGAGCGTTCAAGTTTACGCTCGAGGGACAAGAACCTAACCTTGGCCATATGCAAAGAATCGCCCAATACGTCTGGTGATTCCTTCAATGGGATACGCACAGAAAATCTACCATTTACATCACGTTGACTTGTTTTAGTAAACAAATCCTCACATATACGTTCATCTGCCGTGAGAGTATCGAGATGCTTAGATACATTTTCTAATTCCCAAAAACGTGTAAGTTGTTCATCAATAGACTGAACTAAGTTACAATGAACTTTATATGAATTATATACGCGTAGGCACTTAGTATTTAAAGGGCCGGACAACAACCAACCTAACTTGGAATTTTGTAGGTATGGGCCGTTGGCTAATCGTATCCTATTATCACATAATAGGTCCCAGAAGAGGTCCGCACCTATCAATAAGTCGATCTCTGACGGTACATGATAGTCGGGGTCTGCTAACTGGATATTAGTGGGTATACGTATAAGTTCGGTATCAATGCTTGTCGAGGGTAAACTGCTTGTTATACGCTGCAAGACAAGGCATCGAATCCTTGCACTATAATCGCTCAACCTAGAACGTATAGTTATATCGCATGATATATTTGATTGTGTGACGGATTGTGCGACGCCACATATCTGTATAGTGGACTGTATAGAAGGCGCGTCTATTAATCGTCTTAATTTATCTGTGATAAAGCAGTGTTGACTACCGTTATCCAACAAGGCTTTAACTGTATGTATACGCTTATTTACGTCTAATATCTCTACTAACGCAGTACATAATAATACTGGCTGTAGGTAAACAGATCGCGCGAGCGGCGGTGGCCGCGCGCTCGTGTTCGTGTTATATGTATCTATAGACACAGTGTGCAGTACAGTTGACGCAGTCCCGCTCGGGCCGGGCGCGTCAGCTGATCGATGACTATAAGTAGTGTCGGCATTATCTGTATGTAGCAACGTATTATGCTTGTTATTACACTGTTTACACGGGCCAAAAGAGCAATTCGAAACACTATGTCCTGAACGTAAACAATTACGACATAATTGTTTATCATCTACAAGTTTTAATCTATCCTGTACAGACAAATTTAAAAACTGAAAACACGAATATATGTTATGATTACCGTTACAAGTGAGACACGTACGATTCGCTTGTTTAGATTGCTTGCCTTTAGAAACGGCTGGAGGGGTACTTACTACTGTATTCGCTACGTAGTTATGTACCTTTTGCGACCTTTTATTTGAACAATCAACTGGCAGCGATTTATTTTGCGACTTATTTGCATTAATCATATCTAATGCGTCCGCCTTATTTTTAAGAAAGGTAAGCAAATCGTCTAACTTTATTTTTTTATTACAATCTGAGTAGATCGATCCAATATAATTTTCCCAATCGCGTTCAGTGGATGAGTCGAGTTTAGAGACCGTTAAGAAAATAATTATCGTATCCCATGCTTCGGTAGGTTCATCCAGCGTTTTAAGGGCACGAAGGTTCCTCAGTATGGTGTCTACTAGCTTCCTAACCTGTGATGCAGACTCATGTTTCATGCTAGTAATGGAAAATAATGATTTTATATGGTTATGTACTAGAAGCCGAGTATTATGAAACCTTGTTTCTAACAATTCCCAGGCATGCTG
Organism: Catocala fraxini; assembly: GCA_930367265.1. Classification (NCBI taxonomy): domain Eukaryota; kingdom Metazoa; phylum Arthropoda; class Insecta; order Lepidoptera; family Erebidae; genus Catocala; species Catocala fraxini. Next base: position 20,141,888 of record OV884045.1, read on the forward strand.
GTAATTAGAAGCAGTAAAATCTAACGCACTGATTACGTGGACAGCCGCACCGCTGAGTGAGCTTCTCAAATAATGGAATTTCTCTATTGGATCTAAGTCAGTACGAGAATGTATCATTGATATGTATGAATTTTTGAACTCGAGCCAGTGATCATACGAGCCATCGAAGACTGGTAGTTTAATCTGAGGCAGTTTTACGTTCTTTCGCGTTTTACAATATTGATGCTCCTCACCAGTCTCACCACCTGCGACCAGACTTTCAGCTAAAGCTAAAGCGCTAAAATATAATGATTCGAATGACTCGACATATTCTGTATTAGAAATCATGTCGACATCTGACAATAAAGATTCTATTTGCAATTCAAGGCCGTTAAATATCTGAAAGTGATCTTTAGCTGCCGCCATTCTAAATTTGATTTCACTAATTTGCAACTTAGAAGGAAAACTGTTTTGAAATGACTCTAAATATTTCCTAAACTGAGTGATCCTACCCCTCAATGTGCCACGCTGCCTTTTGAGGTCAATGAGGTCACATGGTTTTGATACGGGTGCGGAAGGCCCCGTCAATTTGTCGACACCAATCATCACAGGGGCTTCAAGGAGAATAGAATAAAGTACTTACAGTTTTCACCGTTGTTTCCGACTGCTCGACCACGTGACAGCTAGAAACCGGCGCGGCGTCACACGATGCGAAAACGGCAAACACAAGCCAATCTGAAGTATGCACATAAATAACACGGTTTTAGCTCTGATTGATTGGAATGGGAGAAGACGGGATCGAAGACCTGACCGTTAAACTGATGTCTCCTCGTGGTAGGTACTCGTAGTATCCGTGATCCGGCTCGAAGGACCAATGTTCAGGTACGGGGTTCTCGGGTTCGCTCCTCCTCTAATGAATCGTTTATTTAAATATGTCTCAATGCTTTATTACTTGAAAATTACAATATTCGTTAAATTATTTATAACCGTACATGTCTCTCTATTCTATATGGAAGATGTAATGGCCGACGGACAAGATTTTGCGCCGCACCTGGTCGATTCCACGTCGTCAGTTGTCTTCCCGCGGCAATATAGATGGCGGTGTAACACACTTCGATAATTACCACTTGTAATTAAGTGGTACTTCGCTACGACGCTAGAAGGCGCCAGTTAATGCGTAGACAGTATGTGTTGTTTCTAGGTTTGTGGGAATTACTGCCTTATAAAATAGCAACAATAGGGAATAACATGGCAAAGGATAATAATAAAGAATATAGAAAGCACGTTTCGAATATACAACCTCTTCTTTTTTGAAGACGGTTAATAAATAATAAGCAGCAATAGCCTTGTAGGAGAATGTTAATAGGCGGGGATCTCTCCCTGCCGAGTGTGATCAACGCCATGCTCGGCAGCGAGAGCTCGTGGCAGGCAGTGGTCTCCTTCTGTGAGGCTGCCATGGCGCAGAAGGAGACCGCGGAGAGGGTCAGGGAGAACAATCTCCTCGCTGACCCTCTCCGGCGCAGACGGACGGGAGCGAGGAAGAGGTGATTTGCTCGCCTTCTCACTCCTGTATAGTGGAATCACTGGTATAGAGTCGGAGGACTCTCTACCGGCTTATACGGCCCAACACGTCCACCTCCACAGGTGCTGAGGCCCGGTCACCATCAGCCGGGGCGGGATAGTGATTGTTAACGCGACCCCATCCCGCCCCACCCCGTCGGCGAAGGGACTGCTCACCCCAGGTTTTTAGTGTGTATACCGACTCCCTTCAGGGCGGGGCGGAGAGTCTCACATAACAACCCCCCACCCGAGGAGGGGGTAACAATAAAGGATTTTCCTGGGTCAAAAAAAAAGTAGGTGCATGTTAATCTACCACGCATGCTTTAAAGGCAGACACCACTGACATTTCGAAGTGTTGTATGATGTGCTTATTAAATAGTTAATAATCGCTCACTTTAACGGTGAAGGAAAACATCGTGAGGTAACCTGCATGGTTCAGAGTTCTCCATAATGTGTGAAGTCTGCCAATCCGCACTGAGCCAGCGTGGTAAGTTTTGGTATAACACTTGTCACTCTGAGAAGAGGTCAATGCCTAGCAGTGGAGCAGGTAATGTACAGGACTGTTATTATTTTATTATTAATAGACAGATGCTTTAATTATAGATTATTAACAACGTAACATACACACACACTTGTAAAACCCTGAAGGCATAAGCACGAGTAGTTGATATATATTTATATATACCAGTATCTTAAGAGCAGTGATAGCTCAGCGGGGAGACCAACAGACTGCAATGCAGAGGGTCTCGGGTTCGAACCCACGTCGCGCATCTCTGACTTTCGGAAGTTATATGACTTTTCGAAATTATATGCGTATTGATTGCCAATTATCGCCTGCTCCGTGCCTCGGAGAGCACGTTAAGCCGTCGGTCCCGGCTGCCATGAACATCTATACCAGTCGTTATTGGGAGAGTGTCGACACAAAAGATCCCACTGGGTCGAAGTGTCGCCGGTCTGTACTGACTGGCCCCCACATAAGATCCATAGATACATCTTAAAACTCACAAAAACATAATATGTTTGCGGGCCAAGATATTAATTTTAACATTTGACCCGGAAGGTAAACAAACGAAGCAAGTTAAATGAAAGCATATAAAAACAACAGCTTTTTATTTAATATACAGGCATAAAAGATTATGAATGTTAATTAATTATTATAAGGGGAGAATTGGTGAGTGAGTAAAAAGGTTGTTTATTTATAAATCGTGTTTTCATCCATAAGCATTGCGATGGTAAATAAGAAAAAAATTCGTGACTGTCGTGTTTCGCGAAATATTTTTTATAATTTCTTTGTTTTATAAAATACAACTACCTCACTAGAAATATTGCCTGTATCACTTACTTTGCAAACATTCAAACAACAGGCACAAAGGGCACACAGACTCAGAAAACTTCTATCTGAATATTTTCCATTAAAAAAGACAATTCCTGCACTGGGCATAAATCTTGTGTCGCGGAGAGCTTAACATATACATAGATTCACGCCTGTTTCCCAGAGGGGTAGGCAGAGACTACGGATTTCTATTTGCTACGATCCTGACACACTTCTCTGGCTTCATTCACTTTCATCACATTCCTCATACACGCCCGTCGGTTCAAGGTGCTCTTAGCCTGGCCTTTGTCCAGGACGCCTCTGATCTGATCAAGAAACGTTCGCCTAGGTCTTCCTTTTGCGACTGTTCCATTCACACTAGCCTTATAAACTTTCTTAGTCAGTCTTTCTCGTCCATTCTTTTTACATGCCCAAACCAGCTTAACATACCCTTATCTATTCTTGTCACTATATCCACTTTCATGCCGCATCTCTCTCTAATCACACTATTCCTTATTCTATCTTTCAGAGTTACACCACATATATTTCTCAGCGCTCTCATTTTTACAGCATTTATTCTGCTCTCATGCTTCTTTTGCCATACCCAACTTTCACTTCCATACATAAGTGTGGGCACTAATAGTCCTCTATGAACAGCCAAACTTGCCTTTTCGGAAACATGTCGACTGTTCATAAAAGCGCGTAGAGCTCCATTCACTTTGTTTCCCGCAATCGTTCTCCTTTCAATATCTCCCTCATGAGAGCTTTACAAACATTTAAACAACGAACGTAAAGAATATCCAGTCTTGGAACAACCATTCGTAGATCGCACAAATTTTTGTCCCGTGTGGGATTCGAACCCACAACACACGGCGTAGTAGCAGTGGCGAGGAGACAACTTACACCACTACACTATTTGTGCAGTAGTTTGTGGATTGCAACTATTTGCGGATCTCACAAAAACTCTGTTTGAGCCATGTGGGGATCAAACCTACAGCTTTAGGTGCAGCAGTATTGGTGAGGCAATCATTTAAACCACTGTGCCATTCGTGCAGCTATTTTTTTAAACAGTTTATAAAGAAGCTTGCCTCGGTGATGGAGCAGTAAATATAATTATTTTTATTTATTTATTAGATTCACCAACGGCTGTTACAACAATACATTCACTAAAAGCATATTATCATTTTACAAAATCATAATTGCACAGCTAACTAAAGGTGAATACAATATGAATTAAGTTAACATAAAACAGTACTAACAATTTAAATTATTAAATTACAAAAGAAGTAAGTACACAAATTTGATAAAAATAAAGATTATTATATAAATTGAGATTAGAGATCAGGTAAATCAATATAAATGTAATATTAATTTTACAAATTGATATCATGATATAATATAATAAAATACAATTATTTAATTATTGTGAAGTTATTGTTAATTATTGTGAGAATAGAGCGTGTCCAAAAAAGATTTACAAGACACCTTGCTTTTTCTTGTCGCGTACATAAAGAAATAACATCATATGATGAGAAACTATTGTTTTTTAAAATAGATAGTTTGGCGGTTCGCAGGCAGTTTCTCGACATGGCTTTTTTATATAAAATACTGCGAAATTTTATTGACTGCCCTCCCCTACTCCAATCCGTAGGATTGCGTGTACCACGTCGTATCCCGAGGAGTACGTCTATGCTTGGAGCGTTGCATCAACCCTGTGCGCGAACCAATTTAAAACAAAGCTCTGCTTTATACAGACTGCCAAAATTGTACAATTCCATCTGCAAGGAAGTGGACATTTTTAATGAATCGCACATTACTTTTAGAAAAAATATTATGAGATTGTTAAGTGAAAATAGTTTAAAAACAAAACAATTTTGATACATAAATAAGTAGTTTAAGTATTTTGTTAATAAACAGTTGTATATTACTCTGATATAAAGTTAGTATTATATAATATTAGTTTTAAGCTACCATAATTACGTGCACGCTGTGACACCTTAATATGTTGTGCATTATGTCTTAAAATATGTAACCTTATTTAGATGTATGACCAACTAATGTAACAACAACTGGTAGTCCTAAATAAATAAATAAATAAATTGTGCATAGGGGTTCAATTTCGGTTGTCTATTGTTTACCCGAAGATTATATACCATAACCATCATAGTCCCGAATTTCATTTACCCGAATTTCATTTGCCCGAATGTTTTGTTTGCCCTAAAAGACATATGACATACTTTTAATTGCCCGAAACTTAGATATCATAAGATACGAGTGCCATACGTATTGTTTTTCATATTTTTAATTGCCATAATAATTATTAGACATAATATTTAAACGCCATAATGATTATTAGACATAATATTTAAATGCCATAATAACCTAACCTAACCAAACTACTTCTGGGTGGTTTATAAAAAAATAACCAAGAAGGGGATGGCGGGGTCTATTCACTCGCTTCGCTCGCTCAAACGACCCCGCCATCCCCTTCTAACCTAACCTATCCGAGTCGGGGTGCCCTAAAGTCCCGATTGCATCTAGTTTCTCCTGATATAACAACCGTTACACACCCAATGTCGATGGCAAATGATGTTATGGCATGTAATAATTAGGGCATGTGATAATTAGGGCTTACAATGATTATGACAAATGATGTTATGGTAAGTGACTTTATGGGAAACAAAGCTTCTAGCAGGTGACTAATATAGCAAATAAGAGTAGGGCAAATGAATATTACGTCATACAATATTATGGGTGTTGACTATTATGGCAAATGATATTAGGGCAAATAAAATTCGGCCAAAGCAGTTCACACCTTCAATTTCCTTTAAAAATGAATATATAAAGTCATAAATAATTTATTCATTTAGGTCACAACGTTGACTGAATAATAACCCTTCCGAATGAGCTGTATTTTAACGACGCTTTTAAATTTAAGCAATGGTAAATTATTAATAGGTAGTTTATTAAAAAAACGTATACCGAGTCCCGCAAATGTATTGTGAACTTTATGTAAACGATGATATGGGCCGACTAACTTATGCTTATTTCTAGTGTTTACGTTATAAATATCACTGTTCTTATTATATAAATGAATATTATGTTTAATAAAATTATTTAAAATGAAAATACAATAGTGCTGTTCTATCAAAGAAACTCTCAGTAGCAAACTGTGCCCGGTAGCCGGCAATGGGATCGCTCCCTACTACATGTGATTTATAATCATAGCTCACGAGAATCTCAGCTGCATATATAATACCAGCCCTAAACTGATCTGCCCCACTGCTGGGCCCGGGCCTCTTCTCAGCGTGAGAAGGATTAGGCCATAGTCCACTGGACCAGCTGGCCCAGAATGGGTTGGTAGACTTCACATATCTTCGAGAACATTATGGAGAACTCTCGGACATGCAGGTTACCTCACGATGTTTTCCTTCACCGTTAAAGCGAGCGATAATTAACTAATTAATATGTACTACAACTACAACTTCAAAAAACCGGTGTTGCGCGACTTGGCATCGAACTTGAGGGCCGTGTGTGGCAGACCGAAGGACTCACACTACAATATCGCTAGTTCATGTATAAATAAAACGGCTTATTAGGAAATTTGGATAGTTGATGACTAATAGAATACTTATATTATCTCTTTTTTTGAAGGAATTTAAGTAATCGAAGAGGCGTTTCCAGGCTAATACTAGAGAAGTAAAGATGGCCGCAGGTCACGTACTCTAAAGAACCGATGGTAGAAAGGATAATATCCAGTGACAACTGTAAACGGGACGTTGCATTTTAGTAATATATTCCTTATACTATTTCTTCCCCCTTAGCCTTTACTATTCCCAAGTCACTTGGGGTCGGCTTTTCTAGTCTAACCGGAATTGACTGGATATCAGTTTCTACACGGAGCGGCTGCCACCGGATCCCCGCAACCCAAAAGCTAACGATACCCTAAGGATAGACCAGTGTCAGGATATTAGAGGGTACTGACTTTCCCAATAACGACTGCCATAGATGTTCATGGCAGCTGGGACCGACGGCTTAACGTGCTCTCCGAGGCACGTTGCAGGCGATAAATGTCAATCAATACGCACATAATTTCGAAAAGTCCTATAACTTCCGAAAGTCAGAGGTGCGCGAAGTGGGTTCGAACCCGTGACCCTCTGCATTGCAGTCTGTTGGTCTTCCCACTGAGCTATCGCTGGTCTAAACGGCAATATACTAGTGGTGGGACTTAAAAGCACAGCTAGCTAAAATATAGATAAAATACATCTCTGTCTACATCATCTCTTATACACAGGCGTGAATCTTTAAGACGTAAGTGGCTATACACGGTGTTTAAAAGTTCCACATGAGTTTCCCGACTCACTTCATGTTAAATTCAAGGTGCATATGCCAAGATAAACATTGGTCAAATAATATACTGAGGTATGTAGGTATATAGGTATTCGTGAGCTGAACTTTAGTAATTCACTTATACTAGCTTTTGCTCGCAGCTTTGCCCGCATGTGCATTACTCAGGATGAAAAATAAATATCTTTCGTTAAAATACCTTGAAACGCCTGTTTAAGATTTACTTCTTAAGAACTATTGGTAGGTTTCTAGTTAGGAGATCTGTATAATAATTTTACTATATTTCACATTTTAATGTTCCCTTTTATGCTACTCAGACAATGTGTCATTGGGTTTTTGTTAATTCTAAAGTATTAATGTTCTTAATATCATTATGTGAATTGGAGTAATAAACAGGGTTCTTCTTTGTCCTTTATTTTTCTCGTCAAAATGACCGCACTCTGCGTGATGGTAAGCAGTCGTGTGGTCTTAGAGCAGTGGCCTCCACACCGTCCTTATAGCAGCCGAGGCGATGTTGAGGTTTCTACTTTGACGATCTGAGAAGGTGCTTTTTCACGCCCCGCTTAAAGGACCCAGGATTGAAGGAAGAAGGAAATATGTGCCTTGGCAGAGAATGCCATGCCTTGATCGTTCGGCAGAGTTATGAAGACCCAAACTTATTGGTACACGCTCTAGTCGACTCTACCGTGTAAGGGTGGCATCCGAATCCAACACGCGTTGTTTTGGATAGGAAAGGGGAGGACGGGATAAGGTGGAATTGCCAGTGATGCACGTGTTTCCATATACTTCCTAACGACTACCTGATAAGGCTTACCACCTAGTACGTAGAGCTAAAAACATAGCTGGCGAAATGTAGATGAAACACACCACAGCCTACATTTTTGGAACGAGAGTGTAAACGTTATTGAGAAGTATTAGGTCGATGCTCGGGTTGGGCAAAGTTGCATTGAGTTTTACCGTTAGAAAATTCTCAGAAACGATACGGAATCTTCTCTACCCAAGAAACTCCAAACGCTGGCCTCAAGGCATAAATTTGCGTGTGATCGCAAGCCCCGATTCTGATTCTCGGGCCATCTTAGGTTATCTGGTTTAACGGTAAGCAAATTCTTGGTATTACAACTTGGACGTCAATAGGCTTGTTCCCTTTTGTCTGAAGCCTAAAAGCTTAGCTTGAGAAATTTGGATGAAACACACCTCAGCCTACATTTTTGAGACAAGGGTGTCTTTATATATTATATTATGTGTGTATGTATGTACTACGCTCATTTATTTTAGGTTACAGAATAATTAACAGACTTCATTATGTCCAGACGACCTTCGGCGTCCACCACTGGCAACACTATAATTAAGTGTTACAAAGAAAATAAAAGGCTGCCACTAAATTGCCAATTAAAATATTACCGCCTAAGCGTCACTATAATATTATGGTCTAATAATTAAAAACGTGCCTATAAACTGAAGAAATCTTAAGAAAGTAATTTATATTCAGCCCCGTAAACTTTTACGAGGTGGAAAAGGCCAAATAAAAATGCCAAGAAGTGTACAGTCAACCAAGTTTTTAATTAAAACCGTAGTTAAATTTTACTGATTGACAATTTAGGATTATAATTTATTCACCCCTCTAGTATACGAAAAATTGCTCTTTTGTTTTTAGATGTAACTTTCATAGATTATTTGTTTTAATAGTTACAAATTTTTGTATTCTAATTCTTCTGCTTTGACTGTCTCTTTGACGCAGCGGTAGTGTATACGACTGTTCTGCATCAGGTTTCGCGTTCGATTCCCGGATTAGACAAAATGCTATTAGGTTTTTCTGTCTAGAAATTCTCAGTAACAGCACGAAGTCTAGCAATGTGTCCGCTAGATGGCAATAGGCTAGACCTATGTATATTACTTGGGATCTAAAACCATAGATAGAGAATAATTAGATTTTTTGTGTGCTAGGTGTCTTTAAAATCATTGCAATGGTCTACGCGTAATTGAATAACAAACATTCAATACATCAAACATCTACACGAACTTTTACATTTATATTCACTATTATATTAGTAAGGATAAAACTATATTAACTGTTTTTAACTTAAAACTATGTATGTATGTATCTTATGTGGGAGCCAGTCAGTGCAGACCGGCGACACTTCGACCCAGTGGGATCTTTTGTGTCGACACTCTCCCAATAACAACTGCCGTAGATGTTCATGGCAGCCGGGACCGACGGCTTATCGTGCTCTCCGAGGCACGGAGCACGCGATATTTGTCAATCAATACGCACATAATTTCGAAAAGTCATATAACTTCCGAAAGTCATAGGTGCGCGACGACAACTTAAAACTATAATTATATATAGTATATATACTTATAGTTTTACTCTAAACTAAACTATAATTATATATAGTATATATACACAGACAATGGGTCATCTGTTATCATGCCCCGTAAGCCCAGAATCATGCACACTAGCTGACCTGTATCAGGCTAAACCAAATGCAAACCGCGTTGCCGAAAACTGGTCCAAAATTATATAAAATGTGTTGCCATCGACACGATAAGTAACTTAAAACTAATACCAAAATAACAAAACTAAATTTAAACAGCGTGTCCACTTTAAACTAAAACTGTGAGCCAAAATTTAATCCCAGACTATTTGGGGTGTGCATTTAATAGAAACTAGTAGAACCACGAATTCAGCTCACTTCGTTAAAGAAAACATTGAGGGATAAGCAATTCATAGTCTAGATATCAAAAGGCAAACTTCTACTCTGAAACATCAACAGACTGTTTCCCAAAACTTCAACAATAACAGAATTCGAAACAGTGAATTAACTTATGCTAAGTTACACTCAAATAAATTCGTCTTAATGGATTTAATTTGGTTCTGAGACAAACTTGGTGTAATTGTGCACGTTCCAATCAGGATTACTGGGATTCTACTACCTGGGTATGTGCCAAATCTTGCTAGCTTTTACATTAATGTTACTATCGTCACATATTTAAATAACGCTATCTAACTAAATCAATCATTGCGTAAATTCCGTAAATGTATTAGATATTAATATTTTAGACAAAGGGAATTAATCTCAATTTCTATCTATATATATAAAACTCTTCCGTTACTGAGTGACTGACAGACAACGCACAGCCGAAACTACTGAACGCAAGAAGCTGAAATTTGGCATGTATGTTCCTTGGAGAGTGTAGGGGAGCACTAAGAGAGGATTTTTGGAAATTCCACCCTGGGTGTCACACGGGAACGGGACTTACGCGGGTGAAACCGCGGGAAAACTACTAGTACAATATAAATACCTATTTATAGCCCGAAGTTTCGATGGACTTGCATAAATAGTCAGTAAACTTCAATCGATGCAAGTCGTTCGAAACGTCGGTTAGGCGAATGACCACGGTCGATGCAAGTCGGTCGAAACGTCGGGCGATAAATAGGTATTTATTACGTTCAAATAATGCATCGCGATTAAGACGCATTGTCTTATATTATATTAAGTATTTGTACAAATCGCGAGTCTTATAACGTTTTTATTAAACTAGCTTTTACCCGCGTGTCCGACCGCATATACTTTTAAGGTTACGTGCTTCATACAATATTGAGATATCTCGAAATAAGTAAGAAATAATATCAGCTCTGCATATGAACTGTCTGAACGAGCCTCTTCTCAGTGTGAGATGGGTTAGGCCAAAATTCAGATGCTGGCTCCGTGCAGGTTGGCAGACTTTACTTGTCTTCGAGAACATTATGAAGAACTCTTAGACATACAGGTTTCCACACGATACTTTTCTTTATCGTTAAAGCAAGCGATAATTAACTATTTAATACTCACATGACTTCGAAAAATCAGATGTGCGTGCCTTGTACTCGATGTACTCAAGACCTCTGCTTGGCAGTACAACAGACCGGCTATCGCTGCTTTTAAAGTAAGTAAAAGGTGACTATATATATGGATATATTTTTTACTAAACAACTCCCGTACTACAAGCAATTCCTGTGTCGCGGGAGACTTTACAAACATTCAAACAACAGACACGGAACAACCACACGTGGATCGAAAAATTATTTGTCACATGTGTGATTCGCTCCCACAATATTCGGCGCAATGGCAGTGGCGAGGCGACCACTTAAAACAATACACCAGTCATTAAATCTCATCATTAAATCAATTACATACTTACTTGACAACAATTCTCTTATATATTCTTTAAAATAATCCGTGCCTCGGAGAGCACGTTAAGCCGTCGGTCCCGGCTGCCATGAACATGTATGGCAGTCGTTATTGGGCAAGTCAGTAATCTCTAATATCCTGACACTGGTCTAGCCTTAGGGTATCGTTAGCCTTCAGGTTGCGGAGGTCAGGTGGCAGCCGCTCCGTGTAAAAACTGATATCCAGTCAAATCCGGTTAGACTAGAAAAGCCGACCCCAAGTGACTTGGGAATAATAAAGGCTAGGGAGAAGATTATTTAAAATAATAATTAGCACAGGCAACTTTAAAGCGAAAATCCTGATTATTCTATACTTCGAGGGCATTTCAAAAGGTTAAATATATTTAAAATACGTCTAAAAAACAGTTGACTAAATTTGAAATTGAGACAATATTAAACACATTGTTTGGTATGTAAACAATCTGAGTTATCTAACAAATATAATTCATAGACTGTTTACATTATAAACGGACTTACGGTGCAAAATTTGAGCTTGCCATGCCTAAAGGCTCACGCCAGGCATCGCGTCAATGAGTCAGTCAGTAAACAGTTTTTGTTTTATTAATATTGATTTTTGAAGTCTTGGTTACACAGCGATATTGAATCCGACTGCTATACAATATTTAGTCTTTCGAAATTCAATGCCCGAGCCAGATAGTATATTACTGGGTTATTAAGTCGAGAGATTTTAAGTATAATGGGAAAAAAGGTCGGTCCCTATATTATGGGATATAAATAATCATTATGCGAAACATGTAGCAACTTTCTCTGCATGGAACTAAGTCTTGTTAGCAATACAAGCTACTTCTTTTCCCGGATTTGATGTAAATAAAGGCACAAGAATGGCTATTCAACCGTTCTGTCGACACGTAGATCTGATTAATGACAGATCAGGACTGAAGGCTCTACAAAACCTGAACTATTTATCATTAAGTTATTAGAAATACTTCTGAAAGTGATATTTATAGCAAAACTAGTTTTTTGTACCTAAAAACGTGTGTGCGAAATTTCATGATGATCAGTCGAATAGTTAAGGCGTGAAAGCGTAACAAACGAACAAACTAACATTCGCATTTATAATATTAGTAAGGATTAGGATCTTGACCACATTGTCGGGTGCTGTGGTGTCCAAAACGAAGAAAATTTGGACCATGACTGATTCTCGCTTAAGTATCAAGGGCCTGGTAAAACTAGATGGATATTATTCATTGTGATTATTTTATTTATACTTCTTGACGAAGCGGTAGTAAATGGAACTGCTATGTATGTGGTTTCTGGTTTCAGAGTCAATTCTCGAGTGGAGTAAAGTGTTATTAGCTAGTAGCTATAAGAAGTCTAGAAATGTGTTCGTCTAACTGCAATAGATTCGCCTCCAGTTAAGTGGTATATTCAAGCATAGTTGTCAAAGTCAAAGTCAAAAATCTAAATTTTAAATTCATTAAATTTCTATAAACAAAGAAGCAGCGATAGCTCAGTGGGGAGACCAACAAGACTGCAATGCAGAGGGTCTCGGGTTCAAACCCACGTCGCGCACCTCTGATTTTCAGATGTTATATGACTTTTCGAAATTATGTGCGTATTGATTGACAATTATCGCCTGCTCCGTGCCTCGGAGAGCACGTTAAGCCGTTGGTCCCGGCTGCCATGAACATCTATGGCAGTCGTTATTAGGAAAGTCAGTACCCTCTAATATCCTGACACTGGTCTAGCCTTAGGGTATCGTTAGCCTTCGGGTTGCGGAGGTCAGGTGGCAGCCGCTCCGTGTAAAAACTGATATCCAATCAAATCCGGCTAGACCAGAAAAGCCGACCCCAAGTGACTTGGGAATAATAAAGGCTAAGAGAGAAGATTGATTGACAATTATCGCCTGCTCCGTGCCTCGGAGGGTACGTTAAGCCGTCGGTCCCGGCTGCCATGAACATCTATGGCAGTCGTTATTGGGAGAGTGTCGACACAAAAGATCCCACTGGATCGAAGTGTCGCCGGTCTGCAATGACTGGCCCCCACATAAGATAAGAATAAGAATACATCATCAGAAGAGTTATAGTTGGATATGTTATAGAGATCAGATGCCATAAAGACAACTTAAGTGCAGTACTACCAAATTTCATATACTCCCTAGAGCTTTACAAAACTTACCTTTGCCTCAAAGATCCTTTGGAATAACAAATTATTTATAGTTAGTTATTTCCATGTACTTTAGGCCAATTATTTTGTTAGGTTCGTTAGTGCTTGTTAGGTTTCCTTTGAATGTTCTAGACGTTTCGTGTTTCAAAATGCTGTCAGCCAGAAACGGTACAATTGTGCTGTTGACTTTTTATATAAATTAGTAAAGTAACAAATTTAATGGAGCTTTGAAATAATTAATGAGACTTTTTATATTTTTTTAATAGTAGAATTACTGCAAGCCGGATTAGTGTAATAACGAAATTAACATTTCTGATTAAGTTTTTTTTGTAAATAGCCAATCAAATTCTCACAAGGGCTAGGCAGAGTTGTATTATTGTATTTCTTCAGGCAATGGTAGCGGCCAATGGTTCCGGATCCCAAGTAATAGAGATGAACCTAATTAGTTTCAGACTGCATGCTATATAATAACGGATAGTATTATGACTGATCCAGGGATTGAGCCAAAAACACAGTGTAGCCTCATCCCTAATGCCGCTTCACTAATGCAATCATACAAATATGTACTAATAATAGTATATTAATAGAAAACTCAAAAAGATTTCAATATCAAAAATTCTAAATGATCATTAATCAAAGCTTGCAGATAAAAATTAATATCATCTATACTACTAATATTGTTAATATCTGAGTTTATGAATATGTTAGTTTGTTACTCAATTACTTTTAAACTGTAAAACGGACTCACATAAAACTTAGCACGCATAAGACAAGAAGCAGAAAACACATAAGACTCTTATCCCTGTATGCGTTTTCTTGGAATGCACACTGGCGCAACCATGAGCAGTAACCAGTATTATACCGGTAAAGTTATTTTGAAAATAAAACTTAACGGATAGATCAGAGGTTTACAGACTTTTTTCTCATAGACCACTTTCAAAATTTAGCTGGTTTCGGTGGCCCCCTGCAGCTAAATACCATATTCCGTAGCTAAAATTTAAAATTTGATCAAATCTCTACGGGCTGAACTTTTTTGTTTTTGGGAATTCTCGGAACTAAACCCACCACGGTAGGCGGGCTGATCTTTTTTCTTTTAATAGTCGGTGTCTTTAGCGGGTGGTATTCTCGATCGACGTTTATAGGTGAAGTCTTCTTCACTATCGAACGCAAATAAATTTGGGTAAGCCCCCGCTTACGAATTGTTAACTCCCATTTTTTTTTGTCACGCCAACGTAGACCCCTGTGTAGTCTCCCATGGATCCCTAGGGGTCCACCTAGACCACGTAGGGAGCTACTGATATAGATAAACAAAGTCCTGGTTTAATATGTTAAACCCTGCATACGTTCCCTTTCATGCAGATGCCACGGGTAGAAACTATTTATCAATATTAAATGTACATGTACGTTAACAGAAAGTTTCAGGTTAAATTTAATATCATATCTTGGTACTAAATCGCTTGGTCAAACGTTAAGTCGTGCTGTGAATTTCGTAGTTTTCATATTTCATGTCGTTTCTGGTCCTCATGTTGGCACATCCGGCGCTCTCCCGGGACTGACGTCTGTTTGTTGCTTTATAAAGTAAGGGTGAGGTCTTAGTAAGAGAATAGCGGGTGTGTTTATATAACTTGCCTTCTACCAGTACACTAACAGATACCTTATTAATATGACTAAACTAACTATCCTTCGGAAACGTTCCTTCCTGCAGATACTTATATTTAAACTAACTACTTGGGGGTCCACGAAAATTTATTTGCTTTTGATAGTGAAAAACTAAAATGTTGGCTTGACTTCACCTATCAATGTCGATATATTGCAGATAATATTTTAAGAAGCCTAGCGACTGTAAAAATCTTGCATATTCAATATTCAGTACCAGTGATCTAAAAAAATAAGTCATCCGGTAGTGTCGTCGTGCCGTCGTATTTATATTTGATGAAATGATCAAATATAAATACGAATGCCAAAGAATATGCTAGACGCTGCAGCCCTCTGCAGCTTCCACTTTCAAAATGTAACAGGATCCAGTGGACCCTTCCACTGGATCCTGTTACATTTTGAAAGTGGTTTATGACAAAAAAGTCTGGTAACCTCTGGACTATAGTGTAGCATGCTGGCCTAGAGCGAGTTGGCAGATGTCACACATCTTCGAAACCTTATGAAAAACTATCAAGACTTTTTTTATGTGTGTGTATTGAAACGTATCCTATATCTTTTGACAACGTGTATGCGAAGCGTTGGAAGCATGAAAGCGTTACAAACAAACTCAAATTCGCATTTATAATTATTAGTTAGGATGTTATAATGAAATTTAAAAACAAGGCATAATATGTTAGGTATGGTTGCCTATAATGAGCAGTGAGCACTTTCATATGTAATTTTTAATTAAACAAAAACTTATCAAAACCGATAAGAACATAATAGCATACGCCGAAGTACACATCGTTGTACAGTTAAACAAATTACAAAAAAAGTTGTGTTTTAAAGCAAACGTTAACGTAAAACGGCCACGTTCGATTTAAATAGCAGCATTAAGCGTTTGCAATGGACGGCAGTTTTGATCTGTCAGCATAATTCTAACCGACCAAAAAAATATGTTTAAATTGGGGCTCATAAAAGGAAAAATGTATAATTTCTGAGGTCGAGGTCCTCCTCATCCAAATCGACGAGACTACTATTAGCAAAAATAGTAGTTATTTGTAATTTACATAGCTAATTATCTTCAAAAGAAAGTCAATACAAAGAACATACAGTCCCGGTACAAGTATCTGTAGATAGTACAAAATTTTATCTTCAGCAAGATGACCTACCACAGCTCTTTCTTTGTAGTAAAATGTTACATTGGCGAATTTTAATGAGTCCTAAAGATGTTACATTGGCAAATTCAAATGAATCCTAAAGTTCCTCACTACTAAGTCGCTGTCAGTAGAACCGCGTCTCACTATTTCACTATCTTAGTAACAGCATATTAATGATCAACTACTGGGAAATCTACATCGTTATCGCAACTTAGTAAATGTTAGCCGTATCTTACGGGTCGCTTAGCTGACACCATAATTAGGCATAAGTACATAGATTTACGTGTTGAAGCCTTATATGACATTAAATAAAATAGCGTGGACTGTATATAAATTTGGTATATTTCAACCGTACAATAATATCAATGAAATGGCCGTGCTTTAGCGCGTCTAAGAGCCGAGTGACCGTCGGGCGGAGGCGCGCGCGCAGCTCAGGAATGCCCCCCGCGCCTCACGGTGTCTTCCGTTGACGCCCGGTTGAGTGTGGCCAGTTGTAAGGCGCCAACATACGCCTATTTCAATTAAGACTGCGCCGAGCGAAATGTGCCAAAACAGGCGGTCACCTACAAAATTACGTAAAAATTCAAAAACGTAAGCTCGTGTTACGTGATTTTTAGATTATAACAGTAGAAATCTATCCTATTTTACAGCAAAGCAGGAGTTATGCAAATTTACGTAATTTTGTAGGTGAAAATATTAATTATAAAGTTTTTTACACAGAGTAATTGTAAACACATCCATTGTTATGGTAAATAAATATTTTATATTTGTATTAAACATAAAGTGTTGATTTTATTCACTTAACTGTGACCGCTGTTTTGGCACATTTCGCTCGGCGCAGTCTTAAGACCTACGCGTGGCAGTTTTACGGCCCTAACCTTAAGCTTTTAGATACTGCTAAAAAGATTACCTTAGACATTTCAGTAATGTTTTTATTTTCCGTTAAACATAACAAGAAATTACATTCATTCATCATTCACTTCACGATCATTCTTCGACCTTTTTATTTTAAGTGGACATTGCCTAACAAATCTGGTCCTTCCATTAACATCTTGGAGGTATATTACTTAAGAGTAATTAATTACGGCTTTGATTTATAAAAAGACCGTTTCATATTGTCTATTAATAAATGGTTTCCTATATCTAAATCTGTGTGCTAATGTTTTCCTTTAAATAAACCCAAACACAGGACTTTTTCGTTGGTTTTTCTATTGATTGATGTGTCCTGTCTTCAAATGTCATAATGGCGCAGTGGTACTGAAGGTTTCAGTGCAAGCCGTTTAGGGTTCAAGTGCTCGGCCAGACAGTGTTATTAGATAACACTGCCTGCCATTCGACTCAGCATAGTCAATATGACCCCAAAATTGAAATATGATCTTTGACGTGGAATGACGTGACGTGAATATGGTCAAGTGGTATCACGTGACCTTTGCATATTACTTGAACCATTTTTTCGAACTCTAAGATTTACGGCAATTCATTGCCGTTTTTCACTTGTTTTATAATGTAACCTGACCTACTTTTACGCGAGCAAAACAGCGAGCAAAAGCTAGTGTATTATATATGTGGGTGTAATACACCTCTGCACCCTTTCGTGTTTAATTACAACCGTGAGAATTATAATTAATAATTATTATAAGTTTTAACTAATACTAGCGGTCGCCTAGTGGTCAAAATTCGACCATAATTGATTTAAATTTCAAGTTTGATCGTTATTAAGGTTTTATTGTTATATTTCATTTAGATTTCGCCAAGGCTATATAGGTTAATGTACCTAGGGTTAATGTAATGGACGAAAAGGGAGAGGAAGGCTAAGGAAAGGATGGATGGACTGTGTGAGGATGGATATGAAAGGAAAAGGGGTAAATGATCAGATGACGGGTAACAGAGAAGTATGGAAGCGAAGGACATACTGCGCTGACCCCAAATAAAATGGGACCAGGGCAAGAGTATGATGAGGATGATGACTCTTTCATTGACGATACTCCTGCTACTTTGTTGTAATTTTTTCTTTATTACATATAAATAAGGTATATGTAACCATAGTTACAAAGAATTGTACGACGTCACACGAGCAATGCCAAAACATGGCGAAATACCACGAACGCGATTTGACTGTGTGTCAAATGCATGGTTGTGATCGTGTAACGAAAGAAAGAAATCATTCTTTATTGCCACAAAGAAATATGATTACATATTTTTCTTACAAATTTAGACAACATAATAAAAAGACAATTGAATAAATAGTTCGTAAGTAAAAAAATAGATACATATTATGATATTGTGGCAACAAATGGTCTCTGTAGTGTTTTTCCATTAATTTAATGTATTTCTAAAGCATATTTTATAAAAATATTAGTATTCGCCACTTTTGCTCCATATAAACTCTAACTGTGCCAAATTTCATACTTCTCCGCCCGCGCATTTTCGTAAAAAATGGGTACAAATTTTTTGCTTCACGTATTAATATACAGATTATGCGAATGTGACTTTATTTGTTTGAACTTTCGCATACACATTGTCAGGAGAAACAGAAAAGGATATAGGGTACTTTTCATCCAGAAAAGGTACTGCTCTTATTTTATGTTATGTGGGGGCCAGTCCGTGCAGACCGGCGACACTTCGACCCAGTGGGATCTTTTGTGTCCACACTCTCCCAATAACGACTGCCATAGATGTTCATGGCAGCCGGGACCGACGGCTTAAAGTGCTCCCCGAGGCACGGAGCAGGCGATAACTGTCAATCAATACGCACATAATTTTGAAAAGTCATATATCTTTCGAAAGTCAAAGGTGCGTGACGTGGGTTCGAACCTGAGACCCTCTGTATTGCAGTCTGTTGGTCTACCCACAGCATTCTTTTTTAAAGGTACTTTTACTAAGGTACCTACATTTACGCAAACGAAAACGCGGGAATAATCATATTTATAATAATATGTATGCGACTTCTAAATATACAAATAATTTGTTGGCCCAATAAATAATCATATGGGGTGGAGGGCGCTGGCGGCTGTAACACAGATCAAATTAGCACAGCCGTCAACGACAACCTCTTATTTTGTATGAATATTTTTGTTTACCGTTCACTTATGTACCTAAAAAAAGAGCATTTTGTAAAATTTCATGAGTGACAATAAACATTATTATTATTATTACTTGTTGGAATCATTTATCGAATTAGAAGTTGGAGTCTGAAAATAGATATCAATTATCTTCTTTTTTTTTCTTGTGGTTAGTGGCCAAATTTTTGTCAAGAGTTTACTAAGCCGTAGGCTTCTGACATGGCCTAACAACTGCTGTCATTTTGACAAGAACCGGGACCGACTTTTTTCGTGCTCTCCGAAGCACGGAGATGCTCAGATAAAATACCACTACGCGGTCACCCATCTATAGACTGACCGCAACCAACGTTGCTTAATCTTGCTAATCGTTTACCGATCAGTGAGTGCAACTGGCTATGAACGCATCATACATCATAATATAGAATCGCCATATATTATGGCTGACCTAATACGATATGTGCCTTTATGTAGGTGCAAAACACCTCTTATCCCTTTGGGGCTATACAGGTGCAGACTATGTAAGTATGCATGACCACACTTTATAGCTACACACAATATAATAGCAATTTGAGATGTATTTACTAACAGACAAACATCTACAATTATTGTATACATTTTATGTGTTCTACATACCCAATCTTCAAAGTTATCATTAGCATAGTGATTACATGTAAACAAACGTAACCCTGTGCCACAGTATTACTAAGAACAGTAAATCATCTTCATAGAAATGTGCCGCTGCCGGTTTGAATGTGAGCGTGCGCGCCGGGCGCTGTGTACGCACGTGCTGCCACGCACACATTAGCAATACTATAATATTATACAGCGGAATACGGTGGCGGCAGCGTGGGCGTACCGTGAGTGTGTCGTGGATTAGGCGCGTTCAAGTACCTACGCTGCACGCCCGCTCGCGTTCGCCTGCTCTCATGTTATATTATATAAATAAAAACATAGTGCTGCTCATAATACGCAAACTATATTTAACTAAAAATAAAAGTGACAACCTTAAGCGCCAACGCAAGAGTAGGCTAATATTTCGACGAACGGTCTTAGATAAACTACTGTTCTTAGTATACTGTGCCCAGTGCCGCATTACACGTAAACAAATATATACGTTAATGTAAACAACCATTCTCGTTTGTAAACAAACCGGTGATTAACTACATATAGTTGATAGTAATTGGATATCAGAATATGTTATATTGTTTGTTGGCGCGGTGGCGCAGTGGGTATGAATACCAATGTGGTGAAGTCAGGTCTCGAGGTGTGATTTTTTTGCTTAGAAGTAGTATAGTAGCAGCGATATATCAGTGTGGAAATCAACAGACTGCAATGCAGAGGGTCTCAGGTTCGAACTCACGTCGCGTACCTCTGACTTTCGGAAGTTATATGACATTTCGAAATTATGTGCGTATTGACTGACAATTATCACCTGCTCCGTACCTCGGAGAGCATGTTAAGCCGTCAGTCCTGGCTGCCATGAACATCTATGGCAGTCGTTATTGGGAGAGTGTCGACATAAAAGATCCCACTGGGTCGAAGTGTCGCCGGTCTGCACTGACTGGCCCCCACATAAGATAAGATCAAGATACAATTCTTGAGAAGGTGGTTAAGCCTCTTAACAACACCATGTTCCATAACCAAGAATGGTCCTTTCAGCAAGTCTCAGCGTCGGGTCATAAAGCTCGATCCACCCAAGCGTGGTTGGAAACAAACATTTCGGACTTTATTCGATCTGAAGACTGGCCGTCATCTAGTCCCGATCTTAATCCGCTGGATTATGATTTATGGTCAGTTTTAGAGAGTATGGCATGCTCTAAACGACATGATAGTTTGGAGTCCCTAAAACATTTCAAAAGACTGCCAACAGTGAGAAATTTTCCCATTGAGAGATTGCGTGTTTCTATTGATAACTGGCCTCAATGTTTAAGACTGTATCGAAGCCAATGGAGATCATTTCGAATGAGTTTTATTTACAATGTTTTTATATTAATGTATCAACTAACACACATTACAGTAATAAATGTTTTATGCAATAGAGAAAAAGATTTTTCCTTGTAACAATAATTATGGCAATACTAGGTAGTTTATGTTTGTATGTATATACTAAAATGTGACACTCATGTAGTGTGCGTACTGGTCTATCCGTACGTGGTAATTGTAATTACTCTATAACTAACTTTAACTCAATGTAATATAAACCAAAATAAATAAAAATATAGCATGTGGATTTTTAATACATTTTCACAAACACATCAATATCGCTAGAAATCTCCTTGAGAGCTCAAGAAAACGTCTACTTCGACAAAAAGTTTTAGCTAGCTATTACGTCAGGTAAAAAGCCACCGCCGGTAGGTCCCCCCGGGAGGATTCTAGCCACGTATTCAGATAAAACTAGAATACTACTGCGTCAGCAAATGTAGCAAAACGTGACTATGTGAGTAGGGAAAAATTTGCCATTTAGTAAATAATAGTATATATTAAAGGTATAGATGTGCCCTCTATCGCAGAAAAAGTGTCCACACTAAGAAGGGTGAACTCACATATCACATTTACATGATAGACAACAACAATGAGATATATAGATAGGGAGGTAATACCATATTTATAATTTAGATGTAATGTAGCCATTGTGTCAGATGCCAACTAAAATTCCATAAAGGTAACCATGATATTTCAACCTATTAGGACGCATATTTAAATCTTTGTTTATTTCAAAACTAAAATAGTCTAAGACTTAAGTTTAAGAGTAGTAGAGCCTCGCTGATTTAGCATCAATGGGCCGGCTCGACCGGGAAGGACTACCCTCTCACAGAATATCGACGTGAAATAGCAGTATTCCTACTGTTGTGTTTCGTTCGGTGAGTGAGAGTGCCGGAGGCCCAATTACCCTCTTTCGCCCTTTCCGCCCCTTCTCCTTGCCACTTCCTTTCCTAAAGGGTCGGCAACGCGCAAGTGTCTGGTGTTGCAGGCGTCCATAGGCTACGGTGACCACTTACTATCAGGTGGGCCGTATGCTTGTTTGCCTTAGTTGTAGGTATGTAAAAATAAAACGATTCGTTTTAGCTACGGTTAGGTCGATTCTGAATTATATATTTTTCATGGAATAGGATAGATTAGAAATAATTTATAAGTATTGGTACATAAGGCTCATATACATATTATATTGAACACTAGTAGTTTTCCCGCGGTTTCACCCGCGTAAGTCCCGTTCCCGTGTGACACCCTTCAGGGTGGAATTTCCAAAAATCCTCTCTTAGTGCTCCCCTACACTCTCCAAGGAACATACATGCCAAATTTCAGCTTCTTGCGTTCAGTAGTTTCGGCTGTGCGTTGTCTGTCAGTCACTCAGTAACGGAAGAGTTTTATATATATAGATTGATTCACACATACTACAATTGCTGGTGTAGAAATATTAAGGTTATGATTTTAATCCTTGAGTAAACAATTAATTATACAGTCTAATTAATTTAATTAAATTAATATAATATCTCAGCTTACAATAAAAATATCACAATATTATCAATTACATTAAAATGTCAAGGAAAGATACAGTAATTTTAAAATGTTAGTTGTAAAGTGAGTTAATAAAAGTGCAGTCAAATAAAATTAGTTAAAACAATTCAAAATTTATGTGGTTAAAATTCATTTACACAGAGTATCTGTCAAAAATATACTGTCCGAGCATCCAGTAGACCCGGCCTAATATGTTAATTTTGCAGCGATAGTAAATATAGTAAATTTTTTACGAAAAAGGACATTCTGTTATTCGCATTGTATTATCAGGCAATAGCATGTTTATCAATTAGTTGTCACTGATTGATTGAACCAGTTGAGTTGAGCTTGTGACTCCAGCTGGTGTAAACCGGTCAAAACGTCAAGCATAACAAGGTTATCATTATGCATGATCGCGTTAATACCCGTAACTTCGTCTTCTTCGTGTCGATGGTTATTTTTGTGTGAACTATATAATTTGTATAATATTTAGCCATTCTAATTGCGTTAACACCCGTAACGAGTTATATACAGGTTGTTCGGTAATTAATAGATAACCTTGAAATGTCTTACAGTAGGACCGATGGCCGTTCAGAAAAATAAATGAAAATGATCTATCCTAACTACTACCTCAGATATGATATTTTTAAATTACCATATTTAACTTTCTTGTACACTACGACCATAAATGAATGAATTCCATCGGTTTTTTGTTGTTTTATTATTAAACACTAATTATGCTAATAGACAGACAGTCAAAAGTATAACTAGTAATTGCACTTTTTCATTTTTTTTGCTTTTCTGATCGTCCATCAGTTCTTCAGTAATCCATTCATTATCAGACATCCTGTATACAGTTATCACAGGTTATAATCCAAATTCAAATTAAAAAAGATATTAATATTATTATATTTTTATGAAGACACGCTAGACGCAACAAATTAAAATACTAGAGGACACGGGTTCGATTCCCAGGTCTGGAATTAAAAGTTTCATAGAATCATACAATTTTCTAATAGTACCAATAAGAGCCTTATAAAGACCACATCTTTCTGATACATGACATATATTATGGATTTGACTTCCTGCATGAATAAGTATTTATAGTACCCGGAAACCCGTGGACCGGATGTTGAGGGGCACTTTAGAACAGGCACACGTGTGTGGTTTCCATTTTGGTTTCCGACCACGAATTTGTAACTTATACCTTCCCTTTAATGACTAAAGATTATATTACAATGGGTAGATTGGCTATCAATGTTTAATCTTCATCGCTTTATTAATTTATACTTCTATAGAGATAGTAAATACCGGTTGATACCGAAGCGGAGAGGGGATCTGTGTATAGTACATATCTTTACGTATGTTCACTTCATAAAGCTCCGTACATCATCGTTCCTCTTCAGTAGAAACCTAGCATAATACTACGGTTTTGTAAGATAGCAGATCAATTCAATTATAAATTCATTACTCATAACAAAAACATTTTGTGTTTGAAATTAACCCACCACACTCGGCGTAGTAGAGACGAGGCGACAGGCGACCGTCTTAAACACTGCACCGTCCGAAACATCAAATTACATAAGTCATATTATTAAAATAAAGGTTAACTTGGCCAGATTATTTTTGAATATTGCACGCCCTTCCAAATATCTATTTATACACATGTAGAGCACTCATAAATTTAACTTAATATTATAAATGTGAATGTGAGTATGTTTATTTGTTACGCTATAAAGGCTTAACTACTCGACCGATCATCATGAAATTTCACATACTTAAACGTTGTCAGGGATATAGAAAAGGATACTAGAAGATACTTCCATCGTGAAAAAAGTACTGTTCCTAAGTGATAATATAAGTCATATAATAAATTAAGCTGAGCTGATTATTTTTATATTGTGTAGAGCACTCAAAATACAATATATATAAATAAACTCTGTAGATTACTAAGAGAAGTGTGTCTGTCTGTCAGTCTGTAATGTGACATGGAATCTGCTTTAGTTAAATTGTAAAGTGTTGTTCGATGTGACTGAAATAAGTTGATACAGTGAGCGAAGTTACGCTTTTAAATTCTACAGTTTTTATTATTTTTAGTTGACGTTAATTATCCACTTTAGTTCCGTGACATAATTGTGTGCTTATCTGAAGTCTCGGGCTTGTTTTTTTTTGGTTTTGACTAAATCAATGTGTTTTTAGTAGCAGCGATGTGGAGTCTAGAGATATGCTCGATATCAATATCTTATGTGGGGGCCAGTCAGTGCAGACCGGCGACACTTCGAACCAGTGCGATATTTTGTGTCTACACTCTCCCAATAACGACTGCCATAGATGTTCATGGCAGCTAGAACCGTCGGCTTAACGTGTTTTCCGAGGCACAGAGCAGGCGATAATTGTCAATCAATACAAACATAATTTCGAAAAGTCATATAACTTCCGAAAGTCAGGGGTGAGCGACGTGGGTTCGAACCCGAGAGCCTCTGCATTGCAGTCTATTGGTCTCCCCACTGAGCTATCGCTGCTCTATAATGTGGTCGATAGATGTCAATGGATTTTGGAATTGGGTACCTATATAGGTATATATTTTTCTTACATGTAATAAGAAGCTAATATATTATGCATACAACATGTGTTTAATAACTCACGCAAAGGACAT
Organism: Catocala fraxini; assembly: GCA_930367265.1. Taxonomy (NCBI): domain Eukaryota; kingdom Metazoa; phylum Arthropoda; class Insecta; order Lepidoptera; family Erebidae; genus Catocala; species Catocala fraxini. The sequence goes on from OV884045.1 coordinate 20,167,431, forward strand.
ACTATTTGTCACAGGCCTTAATAAACATGTGTTGCATTGTACTATCAAACGTTTACCTGAGTCCCGATGCGCGGTCGCTGATGAACACTTTTCTAATATACAGATTACCTATATATTATTATTATTACTAACAATACAATGATCGGCCTGTAACTTTTAGTAATTACATTTATAATTCTTTATTGTATTTTCTCTGTAAATGATTATTATAATAACAATATAATAATATTCTATCATATACACACAACACCATCTAGCCCAAACTAAGCAGAGCTTGTACTATGGGTACTAGACAATGGATAAACATACATATATACTTCTTTTTTTGTAAATACATACATATTATACATATAAACACCAAGACCAGGACAAACATCCATGTTCATGCACACAAATATTTGACTTGTGCGGTAATCAAACCCGCGACCTCAGGCGTGGCAGTCGGTTACACTAACCACTACGCCATCGAGGTCGTCATAAAGTGATTGTAAATCTTTTGAGAAAATCAATGTTTCTAACCGTATGTACCTACAGATAAATAGGTAGTGCAGAACATAAACCTTTATTATTGAAATCTTCTAGATGTAGTATCAAGATGGAAGATCCACCAGAATTTTAGTTACTCAACAATAGATCCGTAAAAACCATATTCAATAACCATAAAGTGCAAGTAATATTCCTTGGGATTGTGAGCAATCTTAAGCTATTATATACAAGTTTTATAAAAGGTTATAGATATTTATTATTAATAATACATATTATTAATAATATATACAGTCTATTCTGGAATTGATAATGAATTTTTAAATAACCATTGCATTTTATACAAAAACCACAAAATGTGTTACACGACGTAGCTAAAAAACTAAAATTAAACATAATATATTGTTTTTCGCTTATTCATTTATTTTTGATTCAGTAGTAAAACCCGTATGCTACATTACTGTCCTTGTTAAACTGACATAACGATAAGCGATCTAACGCCATTTAAAGATTCCCAATTCAAACAGTGCAACCAAATTCGACATTCAAGCAAATATCAGTGTCATTGCTCACGAAAATTCCTTTAAATGGTAAAACATAAGGTATACGAATGTGATACTCACCAAACGAGCTAATGACGCTGTGCTATGCAATTCGATCGAGCCTGGCTTGCTGATACAGCAATGAGACCGCATGAGGTAGCCAGAGTTACGGCACTAGAATTCTCAATTGTGCGGTTTAGTAACCTCGATGCTTCGGCTCACAGGCTCTGTCATTTACTGAATGGTTTGATAATATATAATAATATTTTACCACATACGCACAACACCATTTAGCCCAAACTAAGCAGAGCTTGTACTATGGGTACTAGACAATGGATAAACATAGATATATACTTTTTTTGTGTAAATACATACATATTATACATAGAAACACCCAGACCAAGACAAACATCCATGTTTATGCACACAAATGTTGGACTTGTGCGGGAATCGAACTCGCGACCTCACACGTGGCAGTCGGTTACACCAACCACTACGGCATCGAGGCCGACTTTACTGTTTAATTCTTGCTTAGACTGTCTTTGATCTTTGTAACCTTTAGGGTTTACTTTAATAGAAATGTAGATATAATTAGAAAGTACAATGAGAGAAGGTATAACAAATACACTTTTAATGTATTAAGATTACAAATAAAAGAGACAATCTTTACTTATATAACTATAGTCAGGGCGTGGTTCGCTAAAGACTTGCTTCGTGGTCCTTGTACAATCAGGACACTTAGCTGAAGGTGTGAAGCCGGGCCGTAAGGAGGACGCGACTCACACCGTCCGTTCCTTATATAGACTCGCACCACCGGTCGCGAGAGGTGGCTAGTGACGTGCGCCCGCGTTCGCCGGGCGTCTAGGCGATTATCGTCACATCTTTAAATATAATAAAATTGTAACTGGTCGGTGTCTGTACATAGGAAATGTAAATAAAAATATGTTTGTGGTCTTTATAAGAGCTACTAGATTTTGCCCGCGGCTTCATTTGCTTAAATGTAGGTTAGGTTAGTAACAGTACTTTTTTTTATAAAACGTCCTATATTACTATATATACTCCATATTCTTCTCTGTAGCAGGATAATAGCAGCGATAGCTCAGTGGGGAGACCAACAGACTGCAATGCAGAAGGTCTCGGATTCGAACCCACGTCGCGCACCTCTGACTTTCGGAAGTTATATGACTTTTCGAAATTATGTGCGTATTGATTGACAATTATCGCCTGCTCCGTGCCTCGGAGAGCACGTTAAGCCGTCGGTCCCGGCTGCCATGAATATCTATGGCAGTCGTTTTTGGGAAGTCAGTACCCTATAATATCCTGACACTGGTCTAGCCTTAGGGTATCGTTAACCTTCGGGTTGCGGAGGACAGGTGGCAGCCGCTCCGTGTAAAAACTGATATCCAGTCAAATCCTGTTAGACCAGAAAAGCCGACCCCAAGTGACTTGGGAATAATAAAGGCTAGGGAGAAGAAGACTCCATATTCTTCTCTGTACCTCTGATAACGTGTATGTAAAATTTCATGATGATTCGTCAAGTAGTTAAGGCGTAAAAGTCAAACAAATAAATAAACGTACTGTCCCATTTATAATATTAGTTAGGATAGAACCCAAAACAATTATATATTCTATTTCTATCTATCTGTATATTAGAGCGCATCAAGACCTATTATAGAAAATTTAAGATAGAACAAAAGGTAAGTAATAACATAGGTATATGAGCCGCCGGCGCCGATCTTAAGCGGTTATCAAAGGCTACAAACGCTTGTAACACCTAGAAGTATCACACGTCCTATTCACCGCCTGATCGAAAGCGTACTACCGGTCAGATCCACAGATGGGCCAGCATGTTCAAACCGTCACCCAATCAATCGTTCCCACGCCTCTTCCACACATATTAACAGGCATTCACCGATAGTCGGATTATCTTACTCTAACAACGATGTGTCGCAGGCTTCGGAAGACAGAGATATACTTAATAATTCGCTGACGAAATTTAAAAATGCTGCTGCAGCTCACTCGCGGAATGGCTCGTAGATCACTTTTCTCTTTTTCTTTATTATTTTGTACTAATTTTTAATTGCATAGTTACTGCTTTTGTATTCTAATATTTTACTTTTATTTTGATTTAATGTATGTATGTACTATTTTATGTCGCATGCTGTGATCTCTTATTAGTAAGAAAACATAAGACCTACAATTATTGTACTTAGCTTTTAATTGCAATATATGTGTATTTATTGTTAGAGATCCTTTTAAACAAATAAATAAATAAATATTACTAGCTTACATTATATAAATATATGCACTTAATATTTAATCTCCTTTGAAAATACAAAGATGTTCATACAAGCTTTTTGTATTAGGAATACCCAAGGCTCTCTGTAGTAAGAGTAGTCAGCCCCAACATATTATCTTTCGCGATACATTATGCATGCGCATTCTACGTCGAGAAGGCTATGCGACGGTGTAAAATGACTTCACTTAGCACATTTTGAGCTAGTTTTTAAAGTTTCCCATACTTGTAAGTAAGAGTTTCAATTTCGTGTCGCACCAGTGTTGCAAAAGGTTTTCTTTATGGAGTATGAAATTGTTGGAGAGAATATATGAGTCGGGGTTGTATACTTGACAGGGGGGAATGATATTGTAGGCCATTCTCAAAACAAAGTCAATGTTATAACTTCGCATATTATATAAGATGATGTTTTACTTGAAATGTTTATATACTGTTAAAAGTGGAATCTTAATAAGTTAATGAGATAATCTATATATATAAAACTCTTCCGTTACTGAGTGAATGACAGACAACGCACAGCCGAAACTACTGAACGCAAGAAGCTGAAATTTGGCATGTATGTTCCTTGGAGAGTGTAGGGGAGCACTAAGAGAGGATTTTTGGAAATTCCATCCCGAAGGGGATGAAAGGGGTAAAACCCGATATTCACAAGGGAACGGGACTTACGCGGGTGAAACCACGGGAAAACTACTAGTATAACTATATAATGAAAGCATTGGCGCCCGAACTGAGACTTAAGGAGCATTTTTTACACAGCAAGGTATAGCTACAATATTTTTATGCTCATGCTAGGCAATACACAACATTATTCATAGCATAGCTCGGCTATATAGCTAGCTGTTTAGCATGTTCGACACATGAAAATGTTGTTGAGATGCCTTAATATGTATAGTTGAACATATTGCTAGAAATATCGCATTATAGAAGGTCCTTTAGAAATTAAAACATAGTTCGCGAAATGTGTGTCTTATAAAAACAAAAATAATAAAGTTTGATTTGGTGGCAGGAAGAGTGACTCGGGTCTGTGATCTCTGCTTCCTATTGCTAAAGAAACATACATGATAAGAAGCGGTGGTAACTAAGTTGTTACCGACGCTTTAGTAAGTACTAAGACTGACGGCCTCGATGGCGTAGTGGTTAGTGTAACCAACTGCCACGCCTGAGGTCGCGGGTTCGATTCCTGCACAAGTCAAACATTTGTGTGCATGAACATGGATGTTTGTCTTGGTCTGGGTGTTTCTATGTATAATATGTAGGTATTTACAAAAAAAATGTTTATATGTATGTTTATACATTGTCTAGTACCCAAAGTACAAGCTCTGCTTAGTTTGGGCTAGATGATGTTGTGTGTATGTGATAGAATATTATTATTATTATTAAGATGTCACGCCTGAAGTCCGACACCAAAGACACAAAGGTAAATATAAAGTGGTTGTCAATGATTACAAATAGCTTTCACAAATGAATGATTCTAAATCCAATTATCTCTGAATTAGTACAACGCAACACAATAAAAAATATTCCAAGTAGATGTCTATGATACAAAAGGAAATGAAAAATCAATAGCAATGAACATCGAGTACGGAAGCTTTTATAAGCAAGTTTGCTCAGTCGATTGAATCGCTTAATATTTTAAAGTATTTTCGCTAGATTCGCTCGTTTGCGCTGTTTATCAGGCAAAGTTGAGTAATTCGAGATTCCTGCAGAAAATTGCATTTGCTACTGAAGCAGTTTGTCTTTGGGTTAAATTATCTTTAAGATAACGGGCTATTAGATTTCTACTTAGCTTTAATATATCTCGGTAAATGTGAAATTGAGTAGAAAATGGGACATAATGGTAGTACTGAGGATCTGAATAATAACTAAATATTAATTTTCATTAACTGAGTACTTTGTTTACAAGGGATGGTAAACATGAGGGAGATATTGAAAGGAGAACGATTGCAGGAAACAAAGTGAATGGAGCTCTACGCGCTTTTATGAACAGTCGAAATGTTTCCGAAAAGGCACGTTTGGCTGTTCATAGAGGACTATTAGTGCCCACACTTATGTATGGAAGTGAAAGTTGGGTATGGCAAAAGAAGCATGAAAGCAGAATAAACGCTGCAGAAATGAGAGCGCTGAGAAATATATGTGGTGTGACTATGAAAGATAGAATAAGGAATAGTGTGATTAGAGAGAGATGCAGCATGAAAGTAGATATAGTGACAAGAATAGAAAAGGGTATGTTAAGCTGGTTTGGGCATGTAGAAAGAATGGACGAGGAAAGACTGACTAAGAAAGTTTATAAGGCTAGTGTGAATGGAACAGTCGCAAGAGGAAGACCTAGGTGAACATTTCTTGATCAGATCGGAGGCGTTCTGGACAAAGGCTAGGTAAAGAGCACCTTGAACCGACGGGCGTGTATGAGGAATGTGAATGAAGCCAGAGAAGTGTGTCAGGATCGTAGCAAATGGACATCCGTAGTCTCTACCTACCCCTCTGGGAAACAGGCGTGATTCTATGTATGTATGTATTATTATTTCAATGCTAGCAAATCCTCAATCAAATACAACTAAGAACTCAGCAATTTAAAACCAACATAAATTGCCAGACTCTTAAAAAGTGTACGTACTGAATATATTTAATTTGTCAAGATGTATTGCATTTTAGTTGACTATGAAGAAGGGACAGCGAAGTTGATAAGCCTATACTGAGAAAACCTACCTAAAAATAAATGTTTCGTATGACAATCGACACTGCAACAATCTGTGTTTGGTAAGGTTGTCGATCAGCCAAACGTGGTTTTGGCGCATTGAAAGTTGAAGCAATCCCCTTTCAGTAGAGGTTAACAGACTGAGCCATTGGGACTTGGGGATTCGGGGATAATATATTAAGAATACTGCAAACACGCCCATTGCAGGACGCGTATATTTCAAGAGTTTATCATTGTAGATCGAAATTCTGTAAGTAGATTTAAGACTGTGCCGAGCGTAAGACAGATAATGACAGAGCTCGTGCGGCGCATATTCAAATCGGCGCGCGGCCGCCATAGTAAAATTGTGTGGAGGAATTGAAGTGCTTTTTTGATAAATATGTATCTTTATTATCAACCAATAACTGCAATATTTGGGACGGACAAATTGTAATATAACTATTTATGTTTCGTTTAATCTGTAAAATAGGATAGATTTCTACTGTTATAATCTAAAAATCACGTAACACAAGCTTACGTTTTTACATTTTCCATGCAAATTTACGTAATTTTGTAGGCGAAAATATTAATTATTTTAAGTTTTTTACACGGAGTAATTGTAAACACGTTCATTTTTATGATAAATGTATATTTTATGTTTGTATTAAACAAAAAGTGTTGATTTAATTCACTTAACTGTGACCGCCTGTTTTAGAACATTTAACTCGGCGCAGTCTTAAGTATATTTGTTCGGTGTAATATAACCGAACACCTTAGTAAGCAATAAGCGAGTCACGCGTTAACCTAATTACATCAAACGCAAAAAGAGTCAGTGCACTTTCAGTGACCGCGACATTCGGGTGCATTCAATGCAACATTATAACATTTTCATCAACATAACATTTAACTAACATTTTTAACATTTAAGAACTTATTGTGGAATTGAACAATAAACTATTAGTGTGTAACATTTAAAACATATCTTTTATTCAACAATCACTGCAAACCTCGCGCTACACCGTACATATTTTTTTGGTCCTTCGAGGCTCGCGCGGCTCGTATACCTACCGTAAAGTCGTAAAGTATTCGGGCGAGGTGTTGAACTAGTTAACGTTTAGTGCTTGTTATGGTGTGTGTGGGTGTCTGGGTGTAAGGATTGCAGTGCTAACATTGGAGGAGCAGCAGCCGCAACAGAAACAGTGGAGCTAAGTACAAATCAACGGGCAAGCAAGTAATATATTTCCATATTCTTAGCAAACATATATTTAACACTCAATCGTCATGGCAGAGATTATTGATATTCAAGCGATGATTTATGACAGCATCGTCAAGCTTGGCATTAACATTAAAAAAGACAGCGCTGATAGAAAAACATTAGACTACTTCAAGAGGCGACTGAATACTTTGGAGGAATACTGGACGGAGTATGAGGGAAATCATGACAGGATTAGCGGCGAAGTAAGTCAATCTCACTCTTATTTCGTCAATCGAGAACTGGAGAAGACATCAAAGGCATATGAAGAAGTGAAAGCCTTGATCAACCAGCAGTACCAGAAGTTCTTGTCTAGGACGGCTAATCCGGGTGAACAAGAGAGGTCACCGTACAAGACAACAGTAAGTGCTTTCCAGCCGGAGGAGGAAGAATCTACAACGCTGGCAGGACCCAGCTCGCAAACCCATATTTTAAAAACAAGTACGGGGACAAACAGTAAATTCGACGATCTGTTACGGCGTCAACAAGCAAATTTCAAAGCTTTTTTGCGAACAACTTCAAACATTGATGTAGATTCCATTTCGGAGAAATGGGAATTTGAAGACGTTTTGAAAAGTCTTGAAGCGAGATGGTCAACAATTGATACTCTTCACTGGGAGATTGAGAGTGAGTCAAACGAAGAAAATGAGTCATATAACTGCCTATTCGATAAGTATGAGAAACAATTCAACAGCTTAAAAAAATCTATAAATAGAAAGATGTGGTCCGTAGTACATAGGAACAAGTCGACTCCCCAACTCGAAATTCCGGTATTTTCTGGCAATTACAATCAGTGGGTATCCTTTCGCGATCTGTTTACAGAAGCTATCCATAACAACCCATCATTATCTAACGGCCAGAAGATGCAATATCTCAAGAGCAAAGTTCGCGGCGAGGCTGAAAAGCTTATACAACACTTGCAGATTAGCACAGATAATTATTTGGTATCTTGGGATATTCTTACGCATCGCTATAACAACAAAAAACTGATATTTTCTTCTCATATGAACATTCTCCTGAACCTTCCTAACATGCAGCAGCAATCGGTGTATCAAATTAAAAGAATTCACGATACAACATTGGAATGTCTAAACGGCATAAAAAATTTAGAAGTGGACATAATATCTTGGGACCCTATCGTGGTTCATATTTTAGGCCAGAAGTTAGATAATGAAACATATACTGACTACATAGAGTCATTGAAAAATTCAAGAGAATTACCTCTACTTCAAGAATTTCTTGGATTTTTGGAAACCAAATTTACGACCCTTGAAACAGACCATAGAAAACAAGACACTGGATCGCCGAAACATTCTCATACAAAACATTATAATGCCTTACCCAATGTAAAGAAATCTATTTATAATTCATATAATAAGTCGAACAATACGTACAATAACCCCAATAATTCCGTTGCGAAATCTATGCACGTGACGAACATCAAGTGCCCGATGTGCAATAGTCAGCACGGCATTTATAATTGCAAAAAGTATTTAACTCTAAGTGACGAACAAAGAGCAAAAACAGCCAACAAATTGAAACTCTGCACTAATTGTTTATTTAGTCATAATGGCAATAAGTGCAATTCTACATTAACATGTCGTAAGTGTCAAGAACCGCACAATACGCTTCTACATGACGCATTTAAGAAACACCAAAATTTTCCAACACCGTCGTCGAGTCGTAATCATATGACACAACAAGATCATGAAAATTTCGCAGCTACGTCACACACTTCCCAAATTGACAACTCAGAGATACTGCTTGCGACAGCGTTATTGCAAGTCAAAGCCTCTGATGGTTCATACTATACCATGCGAGCTTTGGTAGATCAAAGCTCCCAAATATCATTAATAACAGAAAAGGCGGCTCAGTTGTTAAACATTAAAAGACAGAGATGTAAGGGAGTTATTTTCGGTGTAGGACAGAGAGAAAGCAATTGCAAGGGAGTAATTTCTATAGAATGCGCTTCGTTATGTAACAACTTTACGTTCGAAGCGGAAGTTTTTATTATGACCAATCTTATAAAAAGCCTACCAAACAAAAGCTTCCCAAAACCAGATTGGTCGCATATAGCTAACATACAGTTGGCAGATCCCGAGTTCAATAAAAGCCGCCCCGTGGATTTGTTACTTGGAGCTGACATCTATGCGAACATAATTCTCAGTGGTATTATAAAAAGTGGTAACAACTATCAGCCCTTAGTACAACAAACACAGCTAGGTTGGTTGTTATGCGGTAACGTAAAAACATATCAATGTAACGTGGTGCTGAATAACCTCGAAGATGTAAAAAGGTTTTGGCAGGTGGAAGAGATTAGTGAGACGTCAGACCTATCACAAGAAGAACAAGAGTGCCTAATATTTTATGAGTCAACAACAAAAAGAACAGAAGGGGGCCGCTATGAAGTTAGAATACCACTGAAAGAAGACTTGAAATACAAACTGGGTTCGTCTAAAGTTATGGCAATTGCTCAATTAAAAAATTTAGAGAATAGATTTAAAAAACATGAACCTCTGGCGAGTAAATATAGGTCATTTATGAGCGAGTATCTCGAGTTACAACATATGAAACCCGAAGAAGCAAACACAATAGCAAGCTTGCAATGCTACCTACCTCATCACGGTGTACAGCGTGATGAGTCATTAACTACAAAGTTACGAGTAGTATTCAATGCGTCCGCAAAAACATCAACAAAGTTTAGTTTAAACGATATAATGTATAAAGGGCCAAACATGCAAAAGGATTTACAGTCGTTGTTATTACAGTGGCGACAGTATCCTTACGCTTTTACCGCGGACATCGAGAAGATGTACCGCCAAATCTTAGTAAACAGTACAGACCAACACCTTCAAAAAATCGTTTGGAGGGAATGCCCAGAACAACCCATACAAAGCTTCCAATTGACTACGGTCACTTATGGTACCAAAGCAGCGCCGTTTTTAGCCATCAGGACATTAAAACAGCTGGCGACGGACGAGCGCCTCAAACATCCTGAAGCAGCAAATATCCTGGAAAACTCATTTTTTATGGATGACTTGCTTTATGGCGCTTATAACATTGAACAAGGAAAATACCTTATTAATGAATTAAACCAACTATTAAAATTAGGTGGATTTAATTTAAGAAAATGGACTTCGAATAATCACGAGTTATTGGCGAGCGTAACACAGAATTCGAAGGAAGACATTTATAGCTTCAAAAACGAAGATACGTCCAAAACATTAGGCCTATGCTGGGAGACAAAACAAGATCATTTTACATTTAATTGCAATTTCACACTAAAAATAGAAAAACTTACTAAACGAACACTACTTTCGGAAATTTCGAAATTGTTTTACCCATTAGGCTGGTTAACACCGTTATCTACAAAACTAAAATTACTTTTCCAAAAATTATGGCAAACCGATATGCAATGGGATGATGCGGTATCTGGGGACGTATATAAGGAGTGGTCTAAGTTAACAGCGGATATCGAAAACATCAAAAAATGTATGGTGCCGAGATGGATTTTAACACAACAAGATAGTGTTATTGAATTCCACGGTTTTTGTGACGCTTCCATGGAGGCCTATGCATGTGCAGTATACGCCCGAACAAAACACAGTCAGCAAACTATATTAGTAGCGGGCAAATCTAAACTTGTACCACACAAGAAAGCGATAACACTACCGAGAATTGAGCTATGTGGTGCACATCTATTAGCGAAACTCATGAACAAAATTAAAGAAAGTGTTAGCTGTACATATGAAATTTATGGTTGGTGTGATTCTATGGTGGTGCTGAGCTGGCTGTATGGTGAGTCAGCACGCTGGAAACCGTTTGTGGCCAACAGGGTAAACGCTATAAAACAGATTATGCCGAGTGACAGCTGGCATTACGTAAAATCTGCAGAAAACGCGGCAGATTGTGCTAGCAGAGGGCTAACAGCGACTAAACTACTAGAACATTCCCTATGGTGGCATGGACCATCATGGTTACTATCTTTTGATGCGAAAATAGAACAGAATCTTCAGCTGTTATATACAACAAATGAGGAAACAAGAAAAAATAAACATGTCAACATTATTGTGCAACAAAATATTAGTATTATTGAAGATTTATTGAACAGTTACAGTTCGTTTAGAAAAATAGTACGTATATTGGCTTGGATACTTAGGACATTGACACCGATTTTGCAGCGTAAGTATTTGCCGCCGTACCTAACATTGCAAGAATTGCGTAAAGCTAAATTAACAATTATAAAGTACGTACAAAGAAATGAATTTGCTGAGGATATCGATAGAATTATTCGGGTCGGCAATATTGGGTCTAAAAGTAAATTATTAAATTTAAATTGTTTTATTGATACAGACGGTATTTTGAGAGTGGGAGGACGCTTAAGGCATGCAAATATGAGTGTTGAAATGAAACATCCCAAAATTATACCTAACAAAACACGTTTGGCGGGACTGCTTATTGACGAATCCCATTTATTAACATTTCACGGGGGCCCTAAGTTGACTGTGGCTACCCTTAGACAACAATATTGGATACCGGGTGGAATCAAAACAATCAAGACGCAGTTGCGGAATTGTGTAGTTTGCCGGAAGCACGACTCAAGAAAAGAACATCAATTGATGGGAGATCTTCCCGCGGCTAGAACAAACCCTGCCCCGCCATTTTACCACGCGGGAGTAGACTACACTGGTTTCGTGGAGGTGAAATCCAACAAGGGCAGAGGTGTCCGTACAACAAAAGGATATGTCGCTGTGTTTGTTTGCATGGTGACAAAGGCCGTGCATCTGGAGTTGGTATCTGACCTTACCAGTTCTGCATTTTTAGCTGCACTCAACAGGATGGCAGCTAGAAGAGGAACACCACATCACATGTACAGTGATCAAGGTACAAACTTTATCGGGGCAAATCGGATGCTGCAGGAAGAATATGACGAAATAAAACAAGTTTTTTCTGACAATTTACTCTCGGAGGTTGTAGATATGAATATTGAATGGCACTTTAACGCACCATCCTGGCCTAGCGCTGGAGGGTTGTGGGAAAGAGCAGTGCGTAGTTTGAAACATCACTTGAAAAGAATTGTCGGTGAACAACGACTAACATTTGAAGAGTACGCCACTATTCTAACAAGACTAGAAGCTTGTCTTAACTCCCGACCGTTGTGTTCGCTTACTGAAAACATTGAGGATTTAGAATATTTGACACCGGCTCACTTTTTGACAGGAAGATCTGGCCTAGCAGTCATTGAGACAAAATTTGATGGGCGTACACGATGGCATTTAACTAACAACATTTTCCAGAGCATTTGGTTTAAATGGAAAACCGAATACTTAACACAGTTGACTGCAAGAGCTAAATGGACGAAACCTCAAAGAAATATGAACATCGGAGATATGGTCGTTGTACATGAAGATAATGTTCCAGCTGGGAAATGGATCATGGGCAGAGTCATAGACGTACACCCTGGCAGTGACGGATACGTACGTGTAGTTACCTTGAGGACGAAAAGTGGCATTATAAAACGGCCGATTGTCAAACTTGCCTATTGAAACAAACGAACAGCGACGCATTTCTCCGGTAACAAACCCCCAAACAACAAAAACCGAAGAAAAAACCTTTACCGAACATAGCCAAAAGAATACTAGAAGGAGAAAGGCAAACCTCGTTAACTTCTCGAACATTGTTATGGCTTTAACATTTTTTATGACTCTTTGTGGCAGTGTAAGCGGTACATATAATATCACGCAGTTTAGAAAGGAACAGTCTCTGTTCTTTGATCCGATCGGCAAATTAAGCTTGGCTAAAGATAAGTGGACTCTTGTAATATTTTATGATATGTCTCCGTATTGGGAAAGCATAAACGCATACAACAAAATAATAACATACTTAGATACAACATGCAAAACAATTGGCGGCGAACATTGTAACACGATAACCGCTCAGCTGACGCACGAGGCTAACGAACTAAAATATTATAATAAACTTTTGCTAACTCAACAGTCTGGCAGTCAATCCAGACAGCGTCGCGGCCTTATAAATGGAGTAGGCTATTTAGCAAATTCATTGTTCGGAGTATTGGACGAACATTTCGCGGAAAAGTATACCCAAGATATTCACCTGATACGGAACAATGAAAAACATATTGTCGAGTTATGGAAGAATCAGACATCTGTTATTGAGTCAGAATATAACTTATTACAGCGAACAGCAGCATTTATGAACAAACAACATAAAACTATAAACCAACATTTAATGAAACTCAATAACAGATCGAATAAGTTACAAGAAGAAATTAACCATATTTCGTTAGTCCAGGAATTTACAATGATGTCGTTAACTGCCAGTAACTTATTACGTAATTTAAAAGGAAGCCAGGATACACTCGTAGACATTCTCAGTAACATTCACCACGGCCAGTTTAGTATACACTTACTCACTCCTGAACAATTACAGACAGAGCTTAACACGATTTCGGCGCATTTATCCGATGACACGATGTTGCCAATTGAACCACATAACATCAGAGAATTGTACTCCTTACTACATTTGAAGGCGAGACTCACAGAAAACTATTTCCTGTTTGAAATAACATTTCCATTGATTGGTAGAGACATATTTAAATTGTACAGAATGATATCTATACCACATCAGTTTGAAAGTTCTATGGTGGAACTTATCCCGCTAGCAGAATACATCGCGACAGATTTGAAACGAAGCACATACATAACATTTACTTCGGATGAACTACCGCTTTGTGTCAAACAGAAAACATGGATATGCGATTTGAAGAAACCCGTCTATCATCAAAAAAGCGATCAGATTTTTTGTGAACTAGATCCCAATACAGAGAAGTGTAAGATTAAGAGGTCCAGATGTAAAAACAGATGGGTTTCACTCACCAATCTGTCCCATTATCTCTACCATTGCTGTGATACATATCCGGTGAACATACTTTGCGGGGAACAAATTAGTATAGAACATTTATCCCAAGCTGGAATTATAAACATAAAGCCTGGTTGTTTGCTAAAAAGTAACGAATTTACACTGCATATTCCAAAGAACTCCGACAACAAACTCAATTTAAGTAGCTCGGTTTATAGCCCAGATATAGACCAAATAAATTTTTTGATGAACACCTCTATGACGTGGACTGATCTATCAAATGTATCAGAATCGAGTGATATAGAATTTGAGCTAGATAAATTACATCAGCGAATAGAGGAGATGAAAAACAGCAAAGGAGAATTGGAAGATTCACTGTCATCCCATGATATTCATCTCTACGCGGTGAGCTACATACTGGTGGGAGCGGGAATCACGGCGGCTGGCGCCCTGTGGTGCCGTCGTTGGCAGCGGATGCGAGCACGAAGAGCCCGCATATCACCGGACATCGAACTTCAGCCTACAGTGGGCAGTAGTGTAGTGAACAATGCGCGGGTGGCTGACCGACAGCGTAGTCTACAAATGAGTAGTGCAAGTGCGCGTCCAAATTTGGCTCACCAACAGCCTAGTGTCCAAGCTATCAGTGAGAGTGCGCGATATTATATGGGTTATCAACGACCCCATCCGGATCATATTTATGGTGAAATAAACAAATGTGCAGTGAAAGATCAATCGTGTTCACCCATACCTAGAAAACATTTAGAATTAAGATCATAAATACTTTGTTATTATCCTTATTCATCATTTTGTAAACATCATTGCCATTACCATCTCATTTAAACATTTCCTAATCTCATCTTTTCATTCTTTGATGCCCCGGAATATGTTCGGTGTAATATAACCGAACACCTTAGTAAGCAATAAGCGAGTCACGCGTTAACCTAATTACATCAAACGCAAAAAGAGTCAGTGCACTTTCAGTGACCGCGACATTCGGGTGCATTCAATGCAACATTATAACATTTTCATCAACATAACATTTAACTAACATTTTTAACATTTAAGAACTTATTGTGGAATTGAACAATAAACTATTAGTGTGTAACATTTAAAACATATCTTTTATTCAACAATCACTGCAAACCTCGCGCTACACCGTACATATTACTTCAGCTCAATACTGACTGCTCGAATGGCGAAGTGGTTTTAAGTGGTCGGCTCGCCATTGCCACTGCGCTTAGTGTCGGGGGTTCAATCTTCACACATAAATATACAGGTGTCCCATATAGAATGGATAATCATATAACACCTTATAGCAGAGATATTGTGAGCCCAAAATAAAAAACTAAATAATTTTTCAGAGATATAAATAAAATTTTGAGGCGCTCATAGCTAGTTGCACTCACTGATTGGTAAACGATTAGTGAGGTTAAGCAACGTTGGGTGCGGTCAGTCTATAGATGGGTGACCAGGCGGCGGAGCGGGAGAGGGAGCGTTTGAACCCTCTCCCCAACCGCAGAGCCGGGCGCCGGAGGGCGCGAGACGACCTCCAGCCACCCTGAGGTTTGACCTGGGGGTGGCGGGCTTTGTGGGCCTGCCCGCCATCCGTTCAGCACCAGGTCCGAGAGGCGGCGTGCGTGTTCCCACGCGCGCCTCTGTGTCGAGTCCGCCTCCCCTCTAGGGGGGAGGCAGTAGGGTTTAAAGTGAGAAGTGACTTTGGGTAGGTCTTTCGTGTAGTGGCCTGCCGTTTCATACGGCGGGCCGAAACCTCGGCGGGGTCGCGACCGCATGCGAAAGTGATTCGCGCGGCCCCGTCGATAGTGGTTTTGTCGAGGAACACCGTGGTAGGTTTAGTCGGTATTCCGGGAGGTACTTCATCTTTTCAACATCTTTCTTTTACCCCGGCGAGTCCGACATAACCCCTCCGCCCGCCCCCGCGGAGGGGTATGCGTCATGCATTCCGCCAAGTAAAAAAAAAAAAAAAAAAAAAAATAGATGGGTGACCGCTTAGTGGTATTTCATCTGAGCATCTCCGTGCTTCGGAGAGCACGTTAAATGACGGTCTCGGTTGTTGTCAAATTGACAGCAGTCGTTAAACAATGTTAGAGGCCTACGGGCGGCTTGAACAACTCTTGACGGCAGGTTGGTTGCTAACCACACGAAAAAAAACGAAGAAGTCATTCTAAAATAAAGATATATTACAATACTTAGCTTTTCTGCATACCACTTTTCTGTGTAAACTATTAAAACTCTTATTATGCAGAAAGAGAATATCATATTCATAAATATTACTTGGAAAACACTACTACTCACTATTTATATAACGGGATACAGCCTGTAAGCACGCCACGTGCACTCTCTTCGTCACACATTTGCAGAAGGTTCGTGTCGAAATAAGTACATACAGATGTAGATATAACACACTTGTAATTATTCTTGATAATTAGATTACAAAATCAGTACGGATGGCTTTAATAATTTGAGATTGAAACGCGACGATCTCAGAGATGCGTGCGATCGTTGCGACCCTCCATCTTTGAATGCGTTCTTAATAATCTATTCTGTGATGCGTTCCAAATGACTAATTCCGATCAACTGTCATTCACTCAGTGTTGCCAATTTAATAACTATGATTTCGTACCAAATCGATTAGTCGATTACGATTGCAACGCCATCTCTGACTCCGTCCAGGCACTAAGCCTGGCGTTTCGATTAATAACACGTTAAACTTAGCAATTTAGACACTCTCACTCCGACATATATATTTTATTTTGGGCCCTAATAGGTCTAATATAAGATGTTTCAGGATTACCCATAATTTACGGGACGCCCTGTATTATATTACATACATATACTTGATTCATCAACATCAGTATATACATACATCACTGTAGCTCGAAAGTGCTGAGGTTAATCCATACTTATAATCGATTGCTCACATACACATTATTCGATACGAAAACAGATTACGGTACTCAGATATCAACGTAGAAACTCAAGTAATCAAATCATTCACGCGCCACTCGTTGGAATCGAGACTATGTTATTGAACATGGATCGAGCCGAGTGCTCTAACATAGATTACAATAGATTATGGCTTCCATTGTGCTAAGGAGAGCTTAGTGAGCCGAGTATATCGTTTATTTAGTGATAATTCACTATATTACCTGGTAAATGGAAAATCTATTTAGTCAAGTGTGTATCAGGTTAATGGGGCGGTAATAAACCTATGTCGTGTAGCTTCATATAAATAGGTACACTTATAAACGCTATTGTGGAAGGCAGATGTACATATATTAGCATACTTTGATATTTGATTTAGTCTGGCTTATTATGAGAGCAGCGATAGCTTAGTGGGGAGACCAACAGACTGCAATGCAGAGGGTTTCGGGTTCGAACCCACGTCGCGCACCCCTGACTTTCGGAAGAAATATGACTTTTCGAAATTATGTGCGTATTGATTGACAATTATCGCCTGCTCCGTGCCTCGGAGAGCACGTTAAGCCATCGGTCCCGGCTGCCATGAACATCTATGGCAGTCGTTATTGGGAGAGTGTCGACACAAAAGATCCCACTGGGTCGAAGTGTCGCCGGTCTGCACTGACTGGTG
This sequence comes from Catocala fraxini, assembly GCA_930367265.1. Taxonomy (NCBI): domain Eukaryota; kingdom Metazoa; phylum Arthropoda; class Insecta; order Lepidoptera; family Erebidae; genus Catocala; species Catocala fraxini. The sequence continues at coordinate 20,185,167 of OV884045.1, forward strand.
CATTATAAGATAAGATAAGATAAGATAGTCTAGCTTATTAACTATGCCTTTAGTCTCGTGGCATATGTTCGTGTGTGATTGTGATTTCTCCTGTTTGATTCTCGACTCAAGTGAATTATTATTAAGTTTTCTGATTGGGCACTTCAGTATCAGCTATATACTAGACGGCAATAGCTGCTCCCTATTTCGTGGAACCTGAAAACATAACTAAATATTTCGCGAGCCAACCTTTTGGGTTCAATGCACTATGCCTATGGCTTTAACGATATACTAATAAAAATCAAGTTGCATTGTCTCGTTAAGTATGTAGCATCATCGTAGCAACAATTCAATTAACGCGATGCAGATTTTAACCTAGTGAGTTTTATTTGTACTTTAAAAAGACAAATAAAACTTACAGACTTAGATTAGCTTTTTATGTAAAAAGAGCGTAATAAAAGACATTATGAATTAAGACGTTTGATGGCATTGCCATTAAGACTGCGCCGAGCGAAATGTGCCAAAACAGGCGGTCACAGTTAAGTTGATAAAATCAACACTTTTTGTTTAATACAAATATAAAATATACATTTACCATAAAAATGAATGTGTTTACAATAACTCCGTGTAAAAAACTTAAAATAATTAATTATTTCGCCTACAAAATTATGTAAATTTGCACAAAAAATGAAAAAAACGTTAGCTCGTGTTACGTGATTTTTAGATTATAACAGTAGAAATCTATCCCAATTTACAGCTTAAACGAAACATAAATAGTTATATTTCAATTTGTCCGTCCCAAATATTTAAGTTATTGGTTGACGATACGTTAACGTTTGACGTTAAAGATACATATTTATCAAAAAAGCACTTCAAATCCTCCATACAATTTTACTATCACGGCTGCGCGCCGATTTGAATATCGAGCTCTGTCATTCAGTCCAACCGCGTCTTACGCTCGGCGCAGTCTTAAACGCCAACGGAAAAGCTTACTATAATGTTTAGTCCTAGCGGGATAGTCAGATACTTCAGATTTGCAGTTGCTATGATCTTGACATATCGCTCTTATTTACTTACACTACATTACCTATTAAAGTACGATCATCGGTTTCATATAAAAAATAAATTCATCATTCATCAAAATTAGGCGTAGAACTATCTACGCCTATACCCCGAATGGGTAGTCAGAAAAATATTACATCAAAACGCCAGTTTAATCGATCTCACATAATAAGGGCGAGGCTAACGCCATACATTGGGCACTGTCATAGATGCCGTGCTACAAGAACGACATAACAAATAAATAATTGCACGATCCAGAAATCGAACCCAATATGAACCACAGTTGCAATCACTACTGCTGGTGGTAATACGAGTAAACAAAATGGCGTGTCTTATTTCTAAGTGGCAATATACAACACAGACGACGGAGTTAGTTTCACAATAAAATATTAAACATATAACATTAATTTCACATACAAATCGCTTATAATTCCGCTCGGCCGCTGTTTTATCAAAAACATTAGCATATTTCGCTGAACTTCTACCGCTTCAACATTTATAAAACATAAGTTTCTTTTGTTATGGCCAGCTTTAAAGTTTAAAGTTTTCTATTATAGTCAAGGAAAACCTTTTTTAAGTTGTGGCGGGATAAGGCGAGGTTTTCATTTGCGCGAACGGAGCATAGAAATGTTCATTATATTTTGAATGCGTAAGAATATGATTGTTGACTGGATATTCGTACGGTTTTATTGGTCACCTCATCTTTGTCAATTTATTTAGTTTAGTGGATTCGATCGCCATGCGAGACAATTTTTTTATGGAAGAGTTGTCTGATTAGGATTGTTTATTATTGTTATTATTATTTCTGCTTACCCCTTTGGCGATATGGCCGTCAGACTATGTATGTATGCAGAATACAATGTTTTAAATATATTTATCACTAGCTGACCCGTGCAAATTCGTCTGCTTCACATAAGAGATTTTTGCCCGTTTTTGCAACATTTTTCATTAATGCTCTGCTCCTATTAGTCATAGTATGATGTTATATAGACTATAGCCTTCCTCGATAAATGAGCTATGCAATATTAAAACAATTTTTCAATTCGAATTAGTAGTAGTCCTGAGATTAGCGCGTTCAACCAAACAAACTCTTCAGCTTATTAATATTAGTATAGATTTTAAAGCAATACGTTACAACATAGTATAAAACGACCTTCAAATACCCTACCCAATACGTGACGGTTTTCATAATAAATCACTTACATATACATTATGCAATATATACTGTAATTGTACACCATATCGTTGTCAGCGATCCACAAGGGAATTATATATAATGTATATGTCATGATATGACATATACATTATATATAATGCTATAAGAGCTATTGAAGTGTACATTGCGTGGTGTTAGGTCACCTTCAAGTAAATACATGCGTATACTCTGTAAATCCCCAAAGGGGTTAGCAATATATTGCACCTATTTAGTTAATAATGAACTATGTACTAGAAGTGATAACGCGACTAGATTATTTGTAACACGCGTTGGTCATAAAATTTTGCATACACGTTGTCAACCCAGAAAAGGACATAAGGTTCCTTTGATCTAGGGAAAAAGTACTGGTAACAAAGGATAGAATTTTTTTGACAGATTCCGAATCAAAAATATCTTTATTCATATAGGTCCCAAAGTAACACTTATGAATGTCAAGGTTACACTAACAAAAGCTATGATATGAATTTACATTTACCTGTTGCCTCGTTCAGCAAAGCAAGGACGTAGAACCAATGAGAAGAACGGGCAGGAAATTCACGGCTACTCTATTCAAATGCCAGAAAACACTTAATGAGCTATGCCGTGGGCAAAATTTTGTTCAATAATATATCGCAGGTCTATCCATTATGAATGTATACGAGGATCCTGTATTATATAAAGCTAAAACGTACTCGTCCAAATTTTATCCATACAACTTCGTTGTCTGATTTAGCTACCAAAATGACGATTGAAAGCTCTCTGTCTGAACTCACTCGTCAATAATTGACATAAAACAAATATTGTCTTCTATTTACGCGAATATTATTCATTGAAATGAAACTGCTATATACGGATTTTATCGCGTTGTTTATTTGACACTTTATTACAAAATTTTGAAAATTGTTACACTACTACTACTATTAAACTTTACTAATTTTTAAGCTAATTAAATTATTATTTAACTATTTAGATTTAATTTATTTTTACACTTTCCCCGTCGTTTCGGTTGCTTTTCAGCAGCCATGGTCACGGGGAGACTAAGATGGCAGTTGTCTCAATGTTCCAGTGTAGTTATTTCAAAGTACCCGAACATAATTTAATCATTGGTGTTTCTATTTACGCAGAATATATATATATATATATATAAAACAAATTTCGCGAAACATTCTAGAGCGAAGTTCAATTTCGAACGAGCAATGTACGACGAACAGATATTTTGAGTGGTTTTTGTATCGCGAATGCATTCCCAAAGGCTTTTGTGAGGTACCTATAGAGTGAATTCTTGTTTGTATATTGTGAAATTCTGCTTATATAGATTCTACTACCGTCTGTTTACGTTTCAAAATATACTGTATTGGAATATGTTGGACAAAATTGTATACTTAATGGTAATATTTATTAACTCAGCAATTAACCAGCAAATTGATGAGTTAGTAAAGACATTTCAACAACCAGATGCAATAAAAAAGCATTGTGTCAGCATCTCGAGGCTCGAGAAAATAAGTTAACATCAAGTGGTAATTAAACTACTATATACGGATATTATCGCGTTGTTTATTTGACACTTTATTACATAATTTTGAAAACTGTTACACTACTTTTACTTTTAAACTTTATTAATTTTTAAGCTAATTAAATTATTATTATAACTATTAATACTATTTAGATTTAATTTAATTTTACACTTTCGCCGACGTTTCTGTTGCTTTTCAGGAGCCATGGTCACGGAGAGACTAAGATGGTAGTTGTCTCAATGTTCCAGTGTAGTTATTTCAAAGTACCGAAACAAACCACAGCTAGACTTCATGATACTTTGAGCTCATTCTGCGTAAATAGAAACACCAATGATTAAATTATGTTCGGGTACTTTGGAATCCCTAGGAAAATTAAATTATACGGGCGCAGAAATACTGCTAAAAGTCGTAAAATGATATTGATAGCAAATTTAAAGTTGTGTATTACTTACTAAACACCTTTAATCGTAGATTATAGACTTTAAACTGTAAATATGTGTTTAATACACAATGCGCTAATGTAAAATAAAATTGTCAAGTGATGTCCTGAAACACAGGTTTATCCTAGTTCAGGCAGGCTTAAACATAACCTTTTGAACTTCATTTATATTGTATACACTATAAATTAACGTAGTTTAAGAATTAATTTTAATATAAGCTTAAATTATTTAAGGTAGGTATGCTTTAACACTGTTGATGTAATATGTATGACGTAGTGTAAGGATGTATTTTTTTTTTTGTCAATAAGTAAATATTACTATATATAATCATGTAAAGGTAACTGTAATAATAATAATAATATCAGCTCTGTATATAAACGGTCTCACTGCTGGCTTGGGCTTCTTCTCGGTGTGAGAAAGCTTAGAACTAAGTCCACCACGCCCAGTGCAAACTTAACAACGCGTACCGAACATCTCTGCTCTTGCTCGAGTAGGTTTGAATTTGAAAATTTGATGTGTTGAAATCACCTCTATGTCACCAACATAAGGTTCAAATTACCTATTTCTCAATATCCATTGCAACATTGGATTGCACTTGTGAAGAATAATACGATTGCCATTCATTTGTTCTAACCGTGGTCCTAACCATTAAGTGAATTTTGCAGTACGTTAGTTGAACTTGCCGAAATAGTAAATTTATATTTTAAATACATCTCCTCGGACTCAGTTGTAGAAACGCTCTTAATTTGAACAGAATGATGAAAGGTCCAGTTTCAAACGCAATTAGCATGATGTGGTCTATGTTCGGCTAGGAAACAAAGGGAAATTCTATACAATTGTACACTAAAACCAAATGCAATTTGAATATACATTAAATACGACGCTGAACCAAATTAAGACTTGCTTTTCGTGTTTGAATGGTTAAATTAGGAATGGTGTAGGTATGTGAATACAAGAACAGTGTTAAGTACATTCTCACATCTGTGTATCCGCGAATAAATAGGTAGAAGTGTATTGTGACAGCTATATTTTATCAGCTATATTTATAGCTATATTTTTTGAGTAGTAGAGCTTCACTAATTTCAGCATGAATAGGCCGGCTTGACCGGGGAAGGACTACCCTCTCACAGGATATCGCGTGAAATAGCAGTATAGTAAGTGAGTAAGTTCGGTGAGTGAGAGTGCCGGAGGCCCAAGCACCCTCTTTCCCCCTTCCTGCTCCTTCTTCTTCCTACTTCCTTTCCTAAAGGGTCGGCAATGCGCAAGTGATGCCTCTAGTGTTGCAGGCGTCCATAGGCTACGGTGACCACTTACCATCAGGTGGGCCGTAGGCTTGTTTGCCAACTTACTTGTATTAAAAAAAAACTTATTGCTCACTATTATTTAAGATTTCTATTCTACACATGTTTTATGGAAATTGTTCGTTTTCTAACAAGAATCTAATTTAAATTTGGGTCTAACCAAGGTAACAGAAACCCGAGCGCAAACTTATGCAAGGAACCCACAAGTTAGTCTAAACATGATTCGTTAGTTATGTATCGGTGCCATGTACCAGCGATGAGCCCGAAACCATATGTGTACCTAGTAGAGTTTCATACACCATTAGGTTATTTGATATAAAAGACCAATTTTGTGTGAACTAACACGTTCCTCATATAAGTTTTCCCCTTTTTTGTGGGCGACTCATGCGAGGTCATGAGTTCAATTCTGATTGCCGTTAGGAAAGAGGCAATACGTTCATATAATATCGATTATAGTCCCCATTAATTTAAAACAACTGGTGCAATGTGGCTGCTTTACTACATCTCTGCTTACCGCTTAAATGATATAGAGGTGTGAAAACCAAACTTCTCAAATCATTTATGTCACGACGACAGAAAGCGTAGAAAATAAATTTTATCACCACATCTTCCAAAACGGTTGTCAAAATTCATACCTATGTAAGATCTGCTTAAGATACGTTAAAAAACATTCTTACCTAGTAACTCTGAGCAGAGTTGGTACGATAATCACCATATAAAAGTATATGTTCCCATCTGCGTAGTTCCGAACAGCTCTCGAACATGTTACAGTTAGAATAACAGATATTGAGTCGCAAGCGAGTGCACGCAACTGCCTCATGAGATATAGAACGTAACTTTACGTTTCGATATTAAGTAAAATATGACAATAATGCAAGCATGATCCAATGAATTGAATACATACTATGTAGATTGCTTCAAGATTTACGTAATCATTCGGCTACATATAATTTAATTTTGTGTAGCAGGATGATGTGTCCCGTTTTGAAACTTCTGACCCATTCTAGTTGAATGTTTTGATAAGTAAAAATCTTGTGCGGTCCCTACTTAAGTAGGTACCTACTTGTCTAGGTTCTTTATTTTCATGCAGTTTGTCTTAAAATAGCTATAAAACCCTGCGTGCTTTTAAAACAAAAAGCCAAGGAATTTTGTTTACTACTAAGGTGGGACAGTGCATACGGCTCCTTCAAAAATAAGTTAGCATTTACCTTAGCCTCCATACATTTACAATATCAGGGATGTTTGCCGCCATTCTATAATCACCATCACCCAACACACCCTACCAACAGCCTAAGACCTTCTTAAGTATCCAGGGAGAACCCCTTTTACCGCAGAAACAGCACACAAGGATTTATGGCTGCGATCTTTTTTATGATGGATATAGAGCTACGTGCAAAACTATCTAATCATTTTATATTTGAATTTATCAATCGAATATAATTATTGCGCGAGCAACTTCTGCCTGAATGCTCTCAAACATGGTTATATATAAAATAATGTTATAATATTAGTCCTGTACATAAACTGTCTCACTGTTGGGCACAGAACTCTTTTCAGAGTGAGAAGTGGTAGGCCATAGACTACGACGTTATCCTAGTGCAAGTTGTAAGACTTCACGTATCTTAAAATTTGGTATGCATTATCTTAGATATACACAATTTTGTCTTTCACTATTAAATCAAGCTATAATTAACTATTTTAATACACATAACACATAAAACAGCTGCCTCCGTGGCGCAGCGGTAGTGAACGCGACTGCTGTGCATGAGGTTTCGGGTTCGAATCCCGGGTCAGGCCAACAAACAGTTATTGGGTTTTTCAGTTAAGAAATCTCAATAGCAGCCCAGAGTTAGGAAGTTGGCGGTGTAAGATCCCGTGCCTCGGAAAGCAAGTAAAGCCGTAGGTCCTGCGCCTGATCTCTCTCCGGTTTTGTCGAATTACCGTCCCATCGGATTATGAGAGTTAGGGAACAGAGAGTGCATTTGTGTATACGCACTCACTTGTACACTATAATATTTCCTGCGTAATTGGCCAGTTACCGTTAAGACTGGCCGCCGTGGCCGAAATCGGTTTAGAGGATGATTATTATTATCACCTTTATTTATCATCAATCAATAAAAAATACATTTTTAGATATATTTATAAAAAAAACACATTTAAAATTATAAAAATTATGGAGATCCACCGGCACCGAGACAAGGTCCAAGCTGTCGGTGGTTAGGGGTCCAGAGAGAGGAACCTCCTTACTATGCGTGCCGTATCTAGGAGGACCGCCTTCTGCATCTGACCCTTGACCCAAGCACCTAACGCGAGCCTCTTAAGATGTAGGTCGAGGCTCTTGACTATTAGACCGTTCACCGTAACGACTATCGTTACAATGATTGCCGAGTCCACATGCCACATATCGACAACCTCGTGTGCTGTTCAGGTATTTTAACTGATTTTCCTTCTCATCTTTCACGAGGTTGCCATCATGAGGGATGGTGATATCGACAATCATTGCACGGCGCTCTGATCGATATTATTATTATTATTAACTGCGTAAAGTCAAAGCTTCTTCGTCAGTAAGTAAGTTCGTCACGCAGAGGCAATTTAACGGTATCCTAGACAATCGCTACATCCATTCATTTTAATTAAGTCCGTGCAAAACGGCCAATGTAATTTTGTGGTTCATAAACTGGAAAACCAATAATAATAAATTATTTGAAATTGAATCGCATCCAGTTACATTCTATCAACCAATCCTTAGTCCACACATTGCATCGCGTACTTTAATGGCGGCAATTACACTGTCTGCGGGCGTATCGCTTTTTATTAACAGCTGTTGCAAAAATTAACTTTGGATGTTGCCAACTTTAGTGCATGCTTGCGATGAGAATGTGGATTTCATTGTACTTTTATTTACACTTTTTTTGGAACGGTCTTTTGTCGTTTGAGTTGCAAGATTTGTTGCGTGTTAGTAAAATAAAATTTGATGCAAGACTAGTCTTGCATCAAATTTTGCAAATTTGCCGAAGTTTCGGCTTCGTGGATGTAATTTACCACGACAATAAATATAATAAGGTCAACTAGTGACATATCTTGCAGCGAAATGTGGTTACAATTATTTTATTGGTAAACTTTTTTTAAGCTTTCAAGGTGACAAATATAAGCTTACGGCCTATCTGATGACTTATGGGTAATTTATCATCAGGAGTAGGCATTGTTTGTGCGTTGTCCAGCTTTTAATAAAGAAATATTCGTTTTCGGACGCTCGATTTAAGAAACCACTGGTTGTACAAAAACTTGGGAATTGGTGGATGGATAGTATAGCTGTCAAAAACCTCATAAGAGTTATTAAAAAAATGTATGGTGTATATTATTTAGAGAAGTCTGAACAATGGTTTATAAAATTTTGTTTGTCTGTCTTAGGATCATGTGTAAGCTATAGAATGAATTTGAATACGATTATCAAAGTACAATGTACCACCAAACAATACGCTACCGACGTGAACCCATTTCTAATACAAACCCTTTTAGCTTAGCTTGAGAACTCAATGAAATTAGGAGTCTATTTTAAAACAAAGTGATTTCGTTTAGTAATACCAGCGATATGTACGCGCTTTTATGAACAGTCGAAATGTTTCCGAAAAGGCACGTTTGGCTGTTCATAGAGGACTATTAGTGCCCACACTTATGTATGGAAGTGAAAGTTGGGTTTGGCAAAAGAAGCATGAGAGCAGAATAAATGCTGTAGAAATGAGAGCGCTGAGAAATATATGTGGTGTGACTCTGAAAGATAAAATAAAGAATAGTGTGATTAGAGAGAGATGCGGCATGAAATTGGATAAAGTGACAAGAATAGAAAAGGGTGTGTTAAGCTGGTTTGGGCATGTAGAAAGAATGGACGAGGAAAGACTGACTAAGAAAGTTTATAAAGCTAGTGTGAATGGAACAGTCGCAAGAGGAAGACCTAGGCGAACGTTTCTTGATCAGATCGGGGGCGTTCTGGACAAAGGCCAGGTTAAGAGCACCTTGAACCGAAGGGCGTGTATGAGGAATGTGATGAAAGTGAATGAAGCCAGAGAAGTGTGTCAGGATCGTAGCAAATGGAAATCCGTAATCTCTGCTTACTTCTCTGGTAAACAGGCGTGAATCTATGTATGTATGTATGTCCGCGGGAACTGAATCACGGTCAAATTCAAATTCAGTCATCTAAGTAAACTATAAAAATACAATCCAGTATTTCAGCTGGAAATATCATAACTGCGGGTAGCAAGTCATCTCGCAGACAATTTATGTAGCTAAACCGTCTCGCGTCTCGGTCACCAGTTGTTTCCATACTATTGTAATATTTATGCGCTCAGTAAAACAGTCTACGTTACTGGATCTGTTCCAATTTGTCAGCAGAAATGAAATTAGTTTCAAATTGTTGGAATAGACAGAACAGTACTACTGCTGGACTTTTGTGGATCATTATAATTTACCAGCTCTCCATCGAAAACAGGACTTATTCCTGGACGAAAAATACTATATGTCCCTTTCTGTAACCCTGACAACATGTATACGAAATTCTATGATGATCGATCGCATAATTGAGGTGTATAAGTGTAAGAAACAAATAAACTTACATTCGCATTTATATAATTAATTATCATGCTTATTTCCCCAAAAGGGTAGCAAAGGAAGTATTACTCCTCACATTTCTCTAAGTATGGATTTATGGTATAGGTGAAACAGGTGAAATAGGTTTTAGAGTAGTAGAGCCTCGCTGATTTTAGCATGAATGGGCCGGCTCGACTGGGGAAGGACTACCCTCTTACAGAATATCGACGTGAAATACCAGTATTCCTACTGTTGTGTTTCATTCGGTGAGTGAGAGTGCCGCAGGCCCAATTACCCCCTTTCCTCCGCTCCTTCTCCTTCCCACTTCCTTTTCTAAAGGGTCGGTAACGCGCAAGTGATGCCTCTGGTCTTGCAGGCGTCCATAGGCTACGGTAACCACTTACCATCAGGCGTATGCTTGTTTGCCAACATAGGTACATAAAAAAAACTGTGTGCCTATTGCTACCAGTTACAGTTCCAGAATCCGTGTTGCTATCAACAATTTCTTGACAAAAAACCCAGTAACAATTATCTGGATTTGGGAATCGAATCCAAAACCTAAAGCATAGCAGTCGCATTCACTACCATTGTGTCACCGTCACTGTCTATTTTTAGAGATTTAAGAGTTATAAATGTGCTGTTACCAATTATTTTTTGACAGTAAGAATATCTTGCTAATACAACCCTCTTGCTGAAATCCGGCTTATAAGTAGTGAGAATATAATGTGTTTATTCCAGTAAATAAGAGTTGCGGAGGATCACATACCCATATTTCCCTTTCATTTTCTTTTATCCTGTTGATATATTTTTTTTCTAAAATCGGCAACGGTATTACTTGCCGTCAATCAGACCATGTGTTTATTTCATCTTTGTTTTATAAACATAGGTTCGTAGCAAAACGTAGCAGTACGTAGCGATTGTAGCTACGAACTGCGTAGCTTGACAGTAATTTATTTGAATATATTATCTAAGCGTGTTACGTAAGTATTTTGGGAGCCTAGCCAGCATGGCTACTATGCCACAAAATATTGCGCAATCATCCATCGCCAAATATTATTCATTTTGCTCGGTAGGTTCGGTTCTCACTAAATTATGAATTGAAAATACATAATACAACGTCCATTTTGTATTCTATAAAATAAATTTACTGTAGGTTTAGTCTCCTTCAGTACAGGATATTTTGACTAGGAAATTGTTTCTAGTGTATAAATATTACCGTTATCGTACCAAAACATACTTACTTACATAATCTGAAATCTCGCACTTTTAATACTTATCTCTCTCATTCTGTCTTACTCAGAAAAGGTAGCCGATACTATTAATAAATTTAAGATCTATTATCTTAAATTTATTATTAGCCAAATAAATTGAATAGTTAAAACTATTCAAACCCACAACCTTCATATCTAAAGATATGCAATCGAGAATCATCATTGCACTACCGACTTGAACCCACTCTTAACACGCATTCTAGCTTAACTGGGTTAACAAATACATATGTTAGTAAATTGCATAGAAAAATAACGGAACTAACGAAGTTTATGTTTCTAATACCGTACAACAATTAAAAAAACGTGTTTTAAATACCCTTCATGTTGTAACATGGTTTTAAATTATTTTTCTGTATTGATTTTTAATTAACACAAACGCAAAATATATATTTTCTTATCAAAATAAAATCTCCAGCGTTGTATCTTAAAATGTGTTTGATATTTTTATAATAGTCACATTACATATATGTATACTTTTGCCTCATTCGAATATTAATATGTCATCAGTAAATATTCTAATCACTGAAAAATTAACCAACCATTTCCAACAAATTCTAACCTAACAAAACCATCAGACAAAATCCTAAAAACCAAAAATTCACGCCCTCTGCAATGCATTTGGATCCTAGATCATTATTCAAATCCTACTAACTGTACAATTTCATACGAGCAATGACTAAAGACGCTACCGCTCACTGTATTCCAAGTTAGTTTCAGAGTCGGGACACGTATCACCGTATTCCGCGAGACAAACAAGGAAAACTCTACCTGACGTGCTCAGAAAGCTATCTGTTCCTACAAGGCTATTAACAACGGTATAATCTCGGTAGTGCCGTCTTTTTAGGGAACAGCGAGTGGAATTACAAATGCTTAGAGAAGTAAGAGCTTGCTTACGATGTTGGACATAGAGCTGATTTATAAAAAGGGGTGCTGGCGCGATTAGTGGGTGAATTATTATGTAGTAACAATGTGCTTACGAACTACGCTTTCTGCTATTTTGTATAACATTATACTGGTGATATGTATATAAAATTGCGCTTGTACATTCAAAGGGGTTGGCTGGGGTATATTAGATAAACATTTCACGAAGTTTTTGGTCCCATAAAATATGTAGGTCGAGTCTACGGGCATACTTCCGAAATCCATGCTGCCACTAAGAATATTTAAAGCTTCAATAAGACGGCTTGACTAAGAAATTGAGTCTAGGCCCTTACGATTGGACATAATCATACACGCAAACCTAGTGTTAGGATAAAGTAAATTGGGCAAAATATTTTTACGTTTTAAATGTAGTCCTCAAGTGAACAGCTTCTTTTCGTTAGGAGTACTAAAGTCTTAAAATTATAGAATGTATTTTAGAATAACTTAAAGCTAAAGTGCTTGTAGGATAGGTTTCCTTAATAAAAATAGGTTGGACGATAACTGACATATCTATCTCTATTTTCTCCTTGAGGGAACATAAACTATTTTTAAAACGTAGAAATTGAACCACAGAAATAGCTGAAATCCAAGGAGAATGGGTAATGATGCCACGAGGGTATACGCTAATACGCTTGCTACGATATCTTGTCACTTATGATGTTATAAATAAATCTCAGATGTCGGGCGTAGGATTACTGAAGTGAAAAATATTTATGAAGGCATAGCGACTGCACGGAAAGTTGCGTCTGGGTGGAAGACGAATGGGGTTTTATAGTTTGACTGGTAACATTGTAATTGTCAAGCCACATTATATTTTGACCCTCAGTTTAAATAGTAAAATGTATACTATATATGACGTCTGACGTTGTTGTTTTTACGTACATAGTCCCAAGCTTTTATCAATAAAACTGATGATTGAGTGAAATGCTTTCTCATTGGCGAACTATCCTAAGGATGACATGCATAGAGTTGAGACGAGTGTCGACGTATCGACGTATATTTTGTGACCTGGGATGAAGGTTCCGCTCATCATCAGAAAAGTTCGGTATTGTTAAACGTTTATGGAACAGTCGGGGAGGGTAGCCCGATGGGAGTAGTGGGTTTCTCTGACGTCAGCTATTATATTATGGTGAATTGCCGTTAAGTAACGAAGAGTTAGGCTGGCATGTATAACATCTACATTTTGGAAGGTGCAGTTTTAAGTCCCAGGTAATAGAAGCCTATTGCAGTCTATCGCACACAGTTGTCGATTTCCTGATATAAATATCTTGATAGAAAACGAATGGTCCATGAATTGATTTTGATTTTGACTTTGAAGCGTCTAGTAATAAAAAAATTATAAATAAAAATAAGTTTTATTTTCCACCAAACATAATTTTACAATTTCGCACAATGTGATATATCAAATCGTAGCAGCACTAGGTAGCAAGCAATCTGTGCGAGCGTGCAGTGTGTGTGAGCGTGTGCACGTGTATGAGCGTGTGTGTTCGTGTGGGTGTGTGTGTATGTGTGTGTGTGAGCGTGTGTGCGTGCGTGTGCGTGTGTGTGTGTGTGTGTGTGTGTGTGTGTGTGTGTGTGTGTGTGTGATTGTATGAGTTTATGTGTGTGTGTGTATGTATGTGTCATACGGCCTTGTTGTTATTATAATAATATTAATTTATTTCATTATAGATATTAAGGCTTCTGTGTTGTCGTAGTTTAAATTCAGTAAGTAATTTCTAATAACATTTTTACATTCGCGTGTAGTTTTAGGATATATGTTTAACAAAGCGTTGAGTTTATTATAAAGATAATTTCCTAGAAAACATGGTTGTCGTCTGAAGAAAACAGTATGATGTCTTATAGGATATATATAGTAATACTGCTAGTATATATAGATAGTCTAATAAGTAACTACTAGTACTGAAGAGAATCGGTACTAAAAAAGGCAAAAGAGCCATGACAAAAGCTCCACTTTCAAACTGTATCAGTATGCAATTCAAATATTTTTTTAGTCTACATATCACTTTGCTTTGTTAAAATCACGCTGGGATACTGAATCTTATACTACGAGAGCAACGAGGCTGTTAAATTCGCTTAAAAAGAACAAGTTATCATAATACACAGTAATAGATTTTCGTTTTCTACGTAAACTCTGAACGCTTATATCTAAATAGACCGTTCACTAATCGATCACTCGTCTGTAAACTGACCGCAATACGACGCAACTTCGTTCAGAATACGGCTCGTTCTTTATCATAAAATTATGCGTTGGCTGTGAGGCTTATGCAAAGCGCGCAATCATCGAGCTACACATGAGTAGAAAGGCCGACTACACGACAATTTAGCGTGCTCACCAAATGTAAAGTGCGCTCATCCATTCACGGGTTTAGCGACATCACAACTCAGATTTATAGAAGCTGTGATTTAGGGATACACGACATGCTCATGTTCACAGTTTGTTTCTGTTTTCGGTGAGTAAGGTTATATTTTAAAGTCTTACGAACCTTAACAGCTATACAATCCGATGAAAAGTCATAGTTTCACCCATTTCATGATATAGGGCGGGCAACAGAAAGGTGTAGTGATATTTAAGTGTCACATAATATACATCATATACAATTGAAAACCGCCACAAATAAATCCGTAGACATTATTATAATATAATAATATTCTAACCACATACACACAACACCATCTAGCCCAAACTAAGCAGAGCTTGTACTATGGTACTAGACAATGGATAAACATATGTACATATATACATTTTTTTTTTGTAAATACATACATATTATACATAGAAACACCCAGACCAAGACAAACATCCATGTTCGTGCATACAAATGTTTGACTTGTGGGGGAATCGAACCCGCGACCTCAGGCGTGGCAGTCGGTTACACTTACCACTACACCATGGAGGCCGACAGGCATTACGACATTATCATTTAGATATAGCATTTTCTTTTTATCGTCTTATTAATATCACACATTTTAGTAGATACCTAAACCCGAAATTGACCAGTCTCAATTTTGATGGTGCATTTGTTTCGATGTTTAAATAATAAATAAATGAAATTTCTGACATTCCATTTTTTTTTATCTGCTTGTGTAATAGCGTGGTATTTTTTTTCAGATTAACATTGCGGCTCTAAAATATGACCAGCTATCTGTAACATGCTGTTGATACATAATGATTAAAACATTATTTCTGGACGCGAGCATACAGACGCTGACTAATGAATTAATTTTAAAACAAATAAAAATAAAAGAATATGCTATTGAAAACGTTAAACGCTCATAGCCAGTTGCACTCACTGATCGGTAAACGATTAGCGAGGTCAAGCAACGTTGGGTGCGGTCAGTCTATAGATGGGTGACCGCTTAGTGCTATTTCATCTGAGCGTCTCCGTGCTTCGGAGGGCACATAAAGAGTCGGTCTCGGTTGTTGTCAAATTGACAGCAGTCGTTAAGCCATGTCACAGGCCTACGGGCGGCTTGAACTACTCTTGACAACAGGTTGGCCACTAACCACACGAAAAGAAAGAAAACTTCAGCGAATATATCATCATATATCATAATTTATATCTATAATGCTGATTGCATGTTTGAAATTGAATAAAATTAAAAATAATAATAATATAAAAATTATTTATTTATTTGCATAAACACAATTAACACTTATATAAACATAAATACATATTCACTTGTTAACACAATATATAAATTAGTTGACAATATATTGATATAGTCAAAGACTGACTAAGAAAGTTTATAAGGCTAGTGTGAATGGAACAGTCGCAAGAGGAAGACCTAGGCGAACGTTTCTCGATCAGATCGGAGGCGTTCTGGACAAAGGCCAGGTCAAGAGCACCTTAAACCGACGGGCGTGTATGAGGAATGTGATGAAAGTGAATGAAGCCAGAGAAGTGTGTCAGGATCGTAGCAAATGGAAATACGTAGTCTCTGCCTACTCCTCTGGGAAACAGGCGTGAATCTATGTATGTATGTATTATGTTTAACTACCCAGAATTGTATATGACCATCAGCAAACACAATATAGAAAGTTTGAATTAATATTCTTTTGGTACGAGTATCTTACATTGCTATTTATCGCCAATACTCTTGTAAGATATTTGCAATCAGTTCAGAATTCAGATCACTTGTGTAATATTTGTAGTGAAAAACACATAAGAGGCTTCCAACAAAAACGTAAACAAAATTACGAAGGTGATATCTATAACTTCATTTGAATGTAAATCGGGGTGTGTCGGAATTCAATTACGGGTCTCAATTCCATTCATATTCAGTTTCGGGCATACTGATGCAGCCGCCGGTTTTAGTTCAACTTTCTGTTTTACATATAAAACATTTATTATACTAGCTATTTTTTGGAAACAGTACTTTTGTGAAGGTTACTCTATGTCCGTTACTGTACCCCTGACATCCTGTGTGCAAAATGTTATGATGATCGGTCGAGTAGTTAACGCGTAAAGGCGTAACAAACCAACTAAAAATCACATTTATAATAATAAGTTGGAATTTTCATTGAAATTAAACTACTATATACGGATTTTATCGCGTTGTTTATTTGACACTTTATTACATAATTTAAAAACTATAACACTACTACTAGATACTATTAAACTTTACTAATTTTAACCTAGTTAAATTATTAAAACTATTTATATTTAAGTTTACACTTTCCCCGACGTTTCAGTTGCTTTTCAGCAGCCATGGTCACAGGGAGACTAAGATGGTAGCTGTCTCAATGTTCCAGTGTAGTTATTTCAAAGTACCCGAACATAATTTAATCATTGGTGTTTTGGAATTGGTGTTGGAATTTTACGTTGATACTTTAAATAATATTGACTTACATTTACGCAAATAATATAAATCGAAATGAAACTACTTTATTCGGATTACAGCAGTTATGATTTTCTCGTGACCATGGCTGCTAAAAAGCAACTGAAACGTGTACGGTGGTACGGGGACATAATCATTTAAATAGTAGTAAAGATTACCGGTAATAGTTTAATAGTTTTAATATAGGGTTATACATACGCACACGCACCCACATGCCTACGCACAATCACACACACTAAATTATTATTATTATTAAGTTTCAATGCATTTTATTTTTTTATTTATATTATATTGCATCAATCAAATGTTAGACCACAACACAATCACAACAATCTGAGTACTTACCTAATAAGTTATAATAACTAAGATAAAAATGCAAACACTGAAGGAGGAGACCTGGCGTCCTGAAATACAGGCCAGTCTAGTTTAGGCACCAGTCTCCCACAGTATAATAAGTAACTAAATGTCGAAAAACTTATATTTTGTAAAATGTATATATATTGTGGTGAGAAAATAAATAACTTTATTATTATTATTACATTTTCAAAATTATGTAATAATAGAGTTTTATAATAAAAAACGCGATAAAAGCCGTATAAAGTAGATTAATTTCAATTTATATTTTTATTTGTGTCTGTTCTGCTTCTTCGAAAGATAATTTTGAGCTTCCGTGTATATTTCTTACCAGTATATTTTGCCTCACTGATTCAGTGATATATGTAAGCTTGACCATAAACGAAAATTGAGCGGCCTTGGATTTTAAGTAAAAAGAACCTTGCAGGCCTGAATATGTTTGTGGATTAAATCCGAGACTTCGTTCATTTAGAGTACAATTTGCTTTAATCGTTATCTAGGTAAATCACACAATAGCGAGCGCCTGTGTCTTGTATGGAGAGTTCGCAAACACCTGATCGATACTTCGCGTGATCAGAAGGCTGGTTTTTCTTAGTCAAAAGAATCAGTATTGCTATCAGCCTTCTGGGCACATTACCAGTCGATAGCGGTAATGAAGAATGTAAATTATGCTTTTTTGGAATAATTATTATACATTATGTAGAATTGCCATGTACGTTTTCTCACGATGTTTTTCTTTACTATAAAAATGAGCGATAATGAACTAATTCATTTACTTTTAATTTCCGAAATACCAAGATACATACCCATCGATCGAAGTCGAGACCTCTGCGTGGTAGTCCAATGGCTTCGCTATAAGCTACAGCTGATATATATTTTATTTAACCAAAGATAAGATAGATTTAATAAGTTTCACATTCAATATGTCTTAATTGATAGATTTGAGTATTTTTTTGAATACCTTTAAAAATATACGAATACAAAGTATTTACAGTTTAATAATATCAACTTATATAATAATAATAATAATGTCCTCAAGACCGAATTTCGGCCACGGCAACCAATCTTAACGGAGACTGGCCATCTGCGCAGGAGATATTATAGTGCACAAGTGTGTGCGCAAACACAAGTGCACACTCTGTTCCCTAACTCTCATGATCCGAAGGGACGGATAATCCGACACGACCGGGGAGAGATCAGGCGCAGGACCAACGGCTTTACGTGCTTTCCGAGGCACGGGGGTGTCTAACACCGCCAACTTCCTAACTCCGGGCTCGTATTGAGATTTTTAACCAGAAAAATCCAATATTTTGTTGTTGGCCCGACCCGGGATTCGAACCCGAGACCTCATGCACAGCAGTCGAATTCACTACCGCTGCGCCACGGAGGCAGTCTTGTATACATAGTATATAACATGCATATATTTATACCACGGAATTCCCTAAAGGATTGGAAAATCTATCGGATACAAATATATCTGAGTTCACATTCTCATTGCCTCATTACGCGTTTGTGAATACTAAAGTATGTGTAATTTGGGGTACATTTATGTTCTCTTTATGGCAAAGGACCGTTGAAATGTATTCGAATATAGTTGTATAGCGCAATTACTGAGTTACTGTCTCGGTAGCGCATCGGTTGTGAAAACAACGGCTGTGCTTCAAGTCTCGGTTCGATTTTGAGCAAAATATTCTCGGGTTTTTCTGTCAAAAAATTCTGCTACTGAAACACTTTGCTCGTAATAGAAAATCCCAATAACTCACGTCACAAATCCAGACAATGTACAAAATACATCGTCTGGATCTGTGCCTGGTAAACGATAATAGAGGCGTCTCCTATTACGCTTGCCTCTTGGTCGCAATTCCAATTTTTTGTATAGATACCGACTAGGTAACATATTATCTTCTATGTTGTAAAATTATTGAAGGTACATTTATATTAGTTGCTTAGTTAACGCAAAGGATTGAGCCTATGAGAAAACACGTGCAATGCCTCACTATAAAAGGTAATTAACCTTCTCTGCTATCTAACGACAGTTAGGTCAATTTGTACTTAGTAATTACATGCCGCACGCCTAATTCCTTTAGGAGTAGGCAGAAAAGTAATACAGGGTGCATTTCGCCAGCTATAGTTTTAGATCCTACGTAATGGGCTGCATCAATTGCCATCTTGGCAACAGTTCCAGACTCCCTGCTATTATTGAGAATTTCTAGACAGTAAAACGCAAAAATTATACGCATTTTGTCTGAAGCGAATTGAATCTGAGTCCTCATGCACAGGCGCTTTCACTTCATTCACGACCACTGCGAGACAGTTTTACTAATATATTATTTTACAAGTAGTAATCAGTTAGCCGTGCGGTTTGGTGCAATGCTACTGTAGAAATACCTAAGCACGGCACACTGCGGGTTCTTTCATAGCACGAAACATTTATAATATAATTGACAGCTAACTAGGTGTAACTTTCTGTGGTACCACAGTTCTTTGCTGTATTTGTCTTAAATGAACGTCCTTACATGTATCCTAAGTAATATTATATACGCAAAAGTGAGTTTGTTTGTTTGTTACGATTACACACATTAACTACTTGACCGATCGTTATAAAATTTCACATATACGTTTTATGAGGTACAAAAATGTGCATAGTATACCGTTCATCCAGAAAAAAGTCCTGTTTCCTTGTTAGAAATTTATTGACAAAATGTACATTAAAGTGGGCGAATCCGTAGGCATAGTCTAGTATTACATAACACGGACACAAAGTGATCTTTGTGTCCATTGTTTGAATGGTTATGAAGTCCCCCGCGACACAGGCGTTAATTCTAGTGCGAGAGAGTTATTTGTGAAGAAAATATAAAGATGATTAATATAACAGAAAATATGTATTACCGCGATCATGATCGCTTTTAAAATCCTTTTTTAAAGGCTTATCGGCTAAGTTGTACTAGCCACGATCTTCTTTTGCGAACATTTTTAGGGTCCGCCATTTTGAAAGACTTGACGTTTCGGCCATGTTGCATTGGCCATGGTCACTTACCAATACAACCTGTCCAAAACGTAAAGGCTTTTGAAATGGAAGCAATTTCAGTTACGGCCGCGCCGTTTAAAAGAATTGACGCCAATACAACCTGGCAAAGCCTGTCAATACAAGCGCGTTTCATTTACTTTGTGTCCTGCATTTAATCTTGTTTGAATATTACAGTGAAAGTTTATAAAGATATTTCGACGTTACGATGTTAGTTAATCAAACACGTTTAAGTCATAATATCGTCATACGTTGACGCGAATGTTATTTATTGAAGTAAAACTACTTTGTACGGATTTTATCGCGTTGTTTATTTAACACTTTTATTAGACGTAATATTGTCTTCTGTTTACGCGAATGTTATTCATTGTGTGTGAACATGTGCAACAGGGGACTAACCACTACCTGAGATTTGACAAACCACAGATTCTCGCTACAGAACACAGATTCCTACCTAGGATGTTTCGCGAGGCTATTGAAATCAAAAAACATCCTAATTTCAATAGAGAAGATGGTTGGAATGTACCACCAGCTTGGGATCCAGTCATTCAAATAGTCAAACCCAAGAAGAAGCAAACCACAGCTAGACTTCATGATACTCTGAGCTCATTCTGCGTAAATAGAAACACCAATGATTAAATTATGTTCAGGTACTTTGAAATAACGACACTGGAACATTGAGACAACTACCATCTTAGTCTCCCCGTGATCATGGCTGCAGAAAACCAACCAAAACGTCGGGGAAAGTGTAAACTCAAATATAAATAGTTTTAATAATTTAATTAGCTTAAAATTAGTAAGGTTTAATAGTATCTAGTAGAAGAGTAACAGTTTCAAAATTTTGTAATAAAGTGTATAATAAGTAACGCGATAATTCAATTTAAACTTTTATTAGACAATTTGGAAATTGTACGCTACTACTATGAAACTGTACTTCTATTTGAACAAATTGAAATGAAACTTGCCATATGGTTAACCATAGGCTTATTTAAATAGGTAACTTTTTTATTTAACTACTTGTCACCCAGATATCTTGATTTGAAATAATACATAGGTTACTTTGTAATCCGGTATGCATTACTTTGGAATTCACATGGGCAAACCACCAGCTTAAAAATTAAGTTTGTTATTTTTATCACTTTGCGATAGCTCAATGGGGAGACCAACAGACTGCAATGCAGAGGGTCTCGGGATCGAACCCACGTCGCGCACCTCTGACTTTCGGAAGTTATATGACTTTTCAAAATTATGTGCGTATTAATTGACAATTATCGCCTGCTCCGTGCCTCGGAGAGCACGTTAAGCCGTCGGTCCCGGCTGCCATGAACATCTATGGCGGTCGTTATTGGGAAAGTCAGTACCCTCTAATATCCTGACACTGGTCTAGCCTTAGGGTGTCGTTAGCCTTCGGGTTGCGGAGGCCAGGTGGCAGCCGCTCCGTGTAAAAACTGATAACCAGTCAAATCCGGTTAGACCAGAAAAGCCGACCCCAAGTGGCTTGGGAATAATAAAGGCTAAGAGAGAAGATTTTTATCACTTTGGGCCAGCAAGGATCCAAATATAATATTATTATTCTCAGAAACTTCGACTGAAGAACTCAATAATAATTCGCTTGTGAATTATTGGACAAAGGCAACTTCTAATAAGCTATTAAGTCTAATAATCTACCAAGAAAATAATCTGAAAGTGATATCGATCCACCTCTAGTTAAAATTTATCAACAAAACACATCTCTTTCGAAGTGGTCCCTTTGTGGGGGCGACAACATGCCTCGCTTGTCTTTTAAATCCTTTGTAAAAGTTTAAAGCCGCCACAACCAGGGATTTCAGACCGAGAATCGAACTCTGAACATTGACAGCCTACCTGTGTTTCTATAGCATTGAACTTTTTAGTTTTCGTGCTCATTACTTCTGACACTTGCAGAGTGGTTTTGTTATATTAAATGAATAAGTTTTAAGAAAAACGATTTTTAAATATATAACAGTATCAGCCCTGTATTAAACTGTCCCACTACTGGGCATGGGTCTCTTCTCAGTGTGAGAAGGGTTATGCCATAGTCCACCACGCTGCCCTAGTGTGGATTGGCAGACTTCACATATCTTCGAGAACATTATGGAGAACTCTCAGACATGCAGGTTTCCTCACGATATTTGTCTTCACCGTTAAAGCGAGCGATAATTAATTATTTAACGCACATAACTTCGAAAAGTCAGAGATGCGTGCCTTGGGATCAAACTCGAGACCTCTGCGTGGCAGTCCAACAGTTTCAAACTAAACTATCGCTGCTGTTTTCTTTAATAAATTAGAAACAAAGGCATCGTAAACCCATACATAAAGCCACCTTAATCACATGTAATGTTGATAGAAGTGAATCTACACTAGATCGGCAAAAATTACAAGAATGTTTGATTAAAATATCTTTCGTTATTATCACAATCCCGATAATGTAGTGGGTATGACCAGCGCCGATCATATGGTATAGCCCATGAGCCCACGATGGCCAGACCTTCGTTATTTTATAGAAGGTGAAAGTTTCTCTGTGCATGTCCCCAACACAGGTAAGAACGATCAGCGAGTATGGAGTTTGGATTGTGGTTACTTGGGCAGAAAACAAGCAGTAAAGGTGTATAAAATAGTACCTCAAATTTGTTAAAGTATAAAGCAAAATTTTTTATATTTCCTTCGGAATAACATTAGAAATCACGTCATCCATTGCCGGACACTTAGTTGTGACGATAATCGCCTAGACGCAGACAGTTGCAACCCCCTGCCAGACACCGTTAAACTTTCATAAATTATAATTATACTTTCGATATACATAGTATAGAGGCTGAATTTTATATGCATGCATGATCGCGTTAATACCCGTTACGTATTATATATATATTGTATACACCTTTACTAGCTGTTACCTGCCCAAATAATCACAATTCAAACTCCATACTCGCTGATCGTTCTTACCTGTGTTGGCGACATGCACAGAGAAACTTTCATCTATATATATAAAACTCTTCCGTTACTGAGTGACTGACAGACAACGCACAGCCGAAACCACTGAACGCAAGAAGCTGAAATTTGGCATGTATGTTCCTTGGAGAGTGTAGGGGAACACTAAGAGATGATTTTTGGAAATTTCACCCCGAAGGGGGTGAAAGGGGTGAATCCCGATATTCACATGGGAACGGGACTTACGTGGGTGAAACCGCGGGAAAACTACTAGTCTTTTATAAAATAACGAAGGTCTGGCCGTCGTGAACGCTTGTTCTAGTAGCTTTCATGCAATCAAGGGGCGCAGGTACATACAGTCAATGTTCTAATAAGTGTGTCCGTTTAAGATGAATAGAAATTAATTCTTTTATTTCCTTTAGCGATACAATTATCATTATTGTAATTTCTGTGTGAGAGAGAATAAATAAAGATTATTATTATTATTAATTATAAAAATGGTATTATTTATATTATTAAATCGCCACCTGGTATAATACAGACCATTATTTTTTATTTCAATGCCAGACAAGCCTTAAAAACTACAATACAAAGTAAAACAAAAGTACATATAGCTATTGATATTAAACTACTATATACGGATTTCATCTCGTTATTTATTTTACACTTTATTACCAAATTTTGAAACTTTTACACTACTACTAGATACTATTAAACTTTACTAATTTTTAAGCTAATTCAATTATTAAAACTATTTATATTTAAGTTAACACTTTCCCCGACGTTACCAAGGATGCTTCGCGAGGCTATTGAAATCAAAAACATCCTAATTTCAATAGAAAAGATGGATGGAATGTACCACCAGCTTGGGATCCAGTAATTCAAATAGTCAAACCCAAGAAGAAGCAAACCACAGCTAGACTTCATGATATTCTGAGCTCATTTTGCGTAAATAGAAACACCAATGATTAGATTATGTTCGGGTACTTTGAAATAACGACACTGGAACATTGAGACAACTACCATCTTAGTCTCCCCGTGACCATGGCTGCTAAAAAGCAACCGAAACGTCGGGGAAAATGTAAACTTAAATATAAATAGTTTTAATAGTTTTAATTATTTAATTAGCTTCAAAATTAATAAAGTTTAATAGTATCTATTGGTAGTGTAACAGTTTCAAAATTTTGTAATAAAATGTAAAATAAATAACGCGATAAAATCCGTATACAGTAATTTAATTTCAATGAATAACATTCGCGTAAACAGAAGACAATATTATGTACACATAGCTAAGTATACAAAACTTCGTCATTATTCTCAGCCTCATTCTCCTCAGAAAAGTATTCAAAAATACTCCAACAAGTACCAACTAAGCCAAAAAGATAAAACCTTGCTTTACATAAAGTTCTACGAACGTGGCTTTAACAAAATATCTTCGCGACTTAAGATATTTTCTCGGGCATTGAGTGCTTTCGCAAGATATTTTTATTTTGGTTAAAACAATAAGTTCTTTCGAATTATTGGGCGATCATTTTTATGGGTATCCTGGAATAAAACGCTATTTGGATTTGTCTAGAATGATTCGGCATTTATTTATATGGGTTTCGTAGAATAAGACGCTATAGGATTTTTCGTAGAAATATTTTAGTTAGGTCTATGAATATAGATAAGTTATAAGACATAATAAAACATTGAACAATTGATATATAATTGCAAGTCTTACTTTTGGATGCCTCTAACTAACCATGATGTAGATTCTACTAATATTATAAATATAAAAATTTGTTAAGATAATTAAATGCATGTTACGCAATCACATGTAAACCGTTAAATGTACCAAGAGGCAATTTTAAGCTTACTCTGCGTAAATAAGAACACCAAGAATTGAATTCAAGGCAATGAAACGACTAGCGTGCTAGTCTCTCTGTGACCACGGCTGCTGAAAAGCAAGTGAAATGTTAGGAAAAGTGTAAATTTAAATATTAAATAGTTTAAATAGCTAAATAGTTTAAAAATAACTTTATGTAGAGATTTATGAAATAAAAATTTGTATTCGTATAACTCTATCTAACAATTTAGTCATATTCCCAAGGCACACGCACCTTTGACTTTTCGAAGTTTATGTTGTTATATAAAACAAACTTAATATTTAAGATAAATTATAAAAAATATTTATTAAATCGACAAATAGACTCATAATTTAAAATCGCCAAGTATTTAACTCCTTTTTGACATCTTACTCATGTTTGTTTCATATTTGTTTCATCTACTTATAGTTTTATCTACAATAATAAAAATATTTAATTTATAATTCGTATCTGTAGTTATAAAAAATTTACATGTATATTTATTTAATTTATCTGTAATCTGTGTTTCTTATTATCTGTAATAATTAAAAATTCTGTACTTTTTTTTGTAGTTTCATGGTATTAATTTGGACTGTATTAGACGCTCATAATCACTATTGAGGTGTTGCTGAAAATCAGCGCTGTATCGCAAGCGGTACAGCATTATGCTGAGCAACATCTCTTTTTAATGAACACTGCGACGCACATTGAACAGCAAGGGCGCCATGTATAAATGTGTATTCGATATTATATATAATAATATATTAAGTAATAGTATATGTAATTAATTAACGTAATATAATGTAGTAATTCATAAAGGTATATAATAATGTATATAAGTTTTATTTATTTATTTTTATTATTATCAATTTATAAATACATTTATTACTGTTACACACAAATTTTGTATTATAATAGTTTTGATTGTGTGTTGCAATGCTTCATTAAAATAAAATATTTCTTTCTTTTTTTCTTTCTTTCTTTATATGCGTATTAAACAGTTCATTATCTCTAGCTATAACGGTGAAGAAAACATCGTGTAGCAACCTGCATATCTGAGAGCTCTCCATAATATTCTCGCGGATATGTGAAGTCTGTCAACCCGCACTTCGTCAACGAGGTGAACCCTTCTCATGATGAGGGGAGACCCGTGCGCAAGTGATATTCTATTTACAGGGCTGAAATTACTATATTATTATAAATATTTTTGGGTCATCCTAACTTAATATTATAAAAGCGAATGTGAGTTTGTTTGTTACGCTTTTGTGCCTTACTACTCGACCGATCATCATGAAATTTCACAAACACGTTTTTAAGGGTACAGAAAAAAATATAAGGTACCTTTCATCCAAAAAAAAAATACTCTCCCCGAAGGACAACTTGTTATGTTATATTTAATCCTTAAAATACCAGAAATAATTAAAGTTCATTGTGTATGGCGACCTGTGTGCCGCGGCGACTTTATAGGTTAAGTAAGCTTCTCTTTGTATGTCAAGTACCCATCCATATCCTTGCCACCCATATAATGCAATACACTATGTAAATGTGGCAAAGCAAGTGGTGCCATCTGTCTTATTTTTATGGCATTACAAGCGTTAGATATAAAAGCGACAATTTACGAGGTTTTCTCGTCCCCGTCGTTTTTCTTTCCTTGTGTACATCGACGCGTGAGGTATTAACGCCTCGAGCAACTAGTTAAAGCAAAGTATGGAGGATGTTATGCTTGTGTCATGACACTTCCGAAAGTACGCACGTATTTTGTTTGAAGTAGGGTTAGGGGATGTTGTAGATGTAGAGTTTTGTAAGGCGTTTGATTGTCTTGTTGGTGTGTAAGTTCGTGTTTGTCTGAGGCTGATTGCGTGGTGTGCTGATTTCTAAAGCAATGAACTTTATACTAGGAAGTTTTCTTATTAAAAATTTATTTAGTGATTGAAAACCGAATCTTTAATTTCTATGCATGTTGTTTATAGATAAAATTATAGTAATTTATTATTTATATTTATTGGTATTCCAGCTTCCCGTGCTTGATCTTCGATACTCGGGCCAGTAAAACTGTTAAGGGATTTCTCTACATACATTCTTATAAGCACGGTGTCTGTATATGAGGACGATGGACAGCGATAGGATCGTCCTTTATTACGTAGAACCTACAACCCTCTTTAGTGTAATAGTAATCCTCTATCTAGCCTTTTGGGCTTATAATATGGCTTGGCTGGGCCGACTATATAGTCGTGAGACATGTTTGTAACTACATTAAGAAACAACATATTTGTATATACATATGTATGTATCGTATGTGGGGGCCAATCAGTGCAGACCGCCAACACTTCGACCCAGTGGGATCTTTTGTGTCGACACTCTCCCAATAACGACTGCCATAAATGTTCATGGCAGCCGGGACCGACGGCTTAACGTGCTCTCCGAGGCACGGAGCAGGCGATAATTGTCAATCAATGTGCACATAATTTCGAAAAGTCATATAGTAAGTAAGTATGTAGTCAGAGGTGCGCGACGTGGGTTCGATCCCGAGACCCTCTGCATTGCAGTCTCTTGGTCTCCCCACTGAGCTATCGCTGCTCTTATATATATAAGTAGATATATAGCAGCGATAGCCTCGTGGGAAACTGTTGGACTGCCACGCAGTGGTCTCGAGTTCGATCCCAAGGTGCGCATCTCTGACTTATCTAAGTTGTGTGCGTATAAAATAGGTAGTTAAATATCGCTCGCCTTGACGTTGAAGGAAAACATCGTGGTGAAACCAGCATGTCTAAGTTTTCTATAATGTTCTCAAAGGTATGTGAAGTCTGCCAACTTACCGTGACTATGGCCCAACCTTTCTCACACTGAGGAGGGGTCCGTGCCGCTGGGCACGGCCCCCCTGTCCCACTGCTGAGTGGACAGTTTAATACAGGGCTTATGTCATATACAACATATTCCATGTTAAATGATTTTTAAGTGACACAAATATATTAAGTAATATAGTTATTCCGAAATACATACATTGATTCACGCTTTAATAACTCTGAAGGGGTTAGCTGATGTACTATATATATTCAGATTTCAGCAGCTATATTACAAGTCTAACGTAATAGGATATAGACACATATCCGGACTACGTGCTGTTACAAAAATATCAAGAAATTCTAATTCTATCAATTCTAACACTTATCTCGATCCCAGAATCGAAATTATCAATTGGGCAAGATGCCGGATTCCGTGCAATAAATGAATGCAAACAATAAGCATTAAATGATAATTTGGGCCTCACAGCATTATTAGGACATGTTTTAACAGATCTATTGCCATTGCGCTGGACCTGAACGAAATATCAATGTGTAAGCGAGAAAACTGCTTTTTCTCTGAAATTATCATCTCGTCCCCTGTTGCTTCCTCCAAAATTAACCCATTTTAATTTATTTCATAATTGGTATGAAACGGATTTCGGTTAAATCTATTTTACTAGTTTTGTTCAATTTGTTTGCTACATGTCAGAAATAAACACTACAACTCTGCAAATTTGTAATTTGAAAGTTTAAAGTGCTTGTACATACGAACATGGCAATAGTTGAAATACTACATAGAATTTTTTTGCGGCAGTAACAGATAAGGCGTTGGATTGACGATCAAAAAAGGATCGTGGTTTTGAATTCGTGACCGTGTCCCCTGTGTGAGCGGGTTCACGTTGGTACTGCAATCACCGCCAACGTGAACACACTCCTCACATTCCAAGCATTCTAGCTTAGGATTCTAGCTAAAGAGATAAGACTACTAGTAGAACGTCACCAAAATTGCTAGGAATTTTAAAATACCAGGAAGATAGTTTCCGTATTCTAGTCTTTTTATTCGAGAAGAAAACAGGGGATTTCGTTTGTATGAACTAAAAGCATATTCTCCTAAGTCCGTGTACAGAATACAGTAGAAGTTTATACAAGCGTGTAAGGACGGTGTTAGTTACAACCTAATCTCTCAGAAACAACGCGAGTGATGTTGTTCCGCGTCTGATTGCAACATCGTCAATTGTGTTTAATGGTTACGATGGGGTTAGGGTTGTCACTTCGCCCTGCAAGGCACGTATAAAGAGATTATTTCTTTAGAAATATTAAAGGACAGCAGAATGCATCACAGGCCTAGATTGTGTATGAACGTGATTTCACTAAACACAAATCGACTTGTGTTTAGTAAAATCATGTTTATACATAATCTAGGCCTGTGATGCGTTGCATGACTCGCATATTCTTTTGTTGATTTATTATCAGACGTATTCGCAAGATTCTTATTATAAAAGAAGGAAATGCTGTGTAACCAAAAGGATACCAGGTAGTCTCTTGTGCTGATAGTAGACTTATTTTTTTTATAAATGTCTAAGAGGCAGTATGAAGCATCCAAAAAAATTCTATTGATGTCGAGAATATTAAATTTGGAGGCTTTCCATTGCCAATTATTTGGTGACAGTATAAATAAGCTAGCTTACTCAAAGGTTTAATCCCTACTCTTATACAGCAATTTTGCTTTACTGTACAAAGAGTAGTAAAACTGTTACTACATTAGTCTTGGTAATAAAGAGTATGGAGCTCACGCATTGCTTTCATATTTCAAACCATATGTTATTTTTTTTGCCTACTACGGCTGTTACTACTCGGCAACGCGCAAGTGATACCCCTGGTATTGCAACCGATCAGCTACGGTAATCGCTTAGTCGGTAAGTATCCTTGCTTGCCACCTTAGTATTACAACAAATCTTTCTTAAAGAATTTCCTAAACGAATATCGATTTAAAAGCCAAAAGCCACGTAAATTCATGACCCCATATAATCCTACCGAAACGTAGTATTTTCCGCAGAAAAATAGCCGTGAAAATGAAAACAATAACAAAATTGATAACTCAGTTTTGACATGATATTAAAATAAAAGGTGGATATCGAAAGCCACCTACGAAATAGCTCCAAAGTTGTTCCAAAACTTTCTGTGTTTCAAGTTGTTTGCGAGGTAGATGTACCGTATACTTTCACAAGAAAATGCTCATTGCTTTATGGAATTAAATAAAAAGTATTTTCTTAATAAACGTCTTCGCTAACTAGAATTACTGTGTTATTATTTAATGCGAGAAGTTTACAACCACGAAGTAGGACTTTACTGCGTCGTAGTCTTGTGGTATAAGCCTGCGTTTATAAATGGCCTGAGCACTAGATGTCAGGTTATCTGGTTAGAAATTTTGTAATAGTGGTATGATGTCTGGTAAAGCGCCAGTAGTCAGCTATAGGTGAATCCCACTTTGTGTGGATTCTGTAAAAAGGTGGGCAAATTACACTTCTAGTGCCTACTTCTTGTTGCGAATTCAGAAGCGACCAGGTGAAACGCAGTAACAGTGTTACTTCTCTTAAGAGAGTGGTTACCCAAGCGAGCTGTGTTATTCCTACCATCACCAAATAACTGTAATTGGAGGGCTTTTTCTATTTACATTGTTTAATTAACACTTCTTCTTCTTTTTACATTTCAGCTTTACTCTTGACGGTGGAGTACACGCCATATTTCCCGACCTTCGGTCAAGACATTCGACCTTCTTACGAGACATAACCTTCACCTTTTATCGTCTTCTGGTCTTCTAGTAAATCCTCGTCTAGGTCGGTCACTTCCTTCCTTTCCTATCACTTTTCTTTCTATGTGCTTTTATAAAGTTGTCATGTTGTAAAAAATGGCCTTTTCTGTACTTCTTTGTCACCGAAATGTAGGATTCTTCAATTCGCTGGACAATTACTTCCTTAGTTGATTCTTTGCATGGGCCTCCAGCACCACATTTTGAATGCTTCTAGTCTTTCCCGATCGCATAGAGCAATGTTCCAGATATATGTTTTTATAAGCTGTTTCCTTCTGTGTTTTGCGATTTTAGTTACTGAGATGATTTTTTGTTATTAAATGCTTTTTGGCTATTGATATTCAAGATTTGATATGTTGGGTGCACTTTGAGTCACTTTAACTAAATAACTATTCAGCAATCATCAGATTCTTCTTATCTATTAAAAGATAGTGATCCTATCTAATAATGATTAATTAAATGTCTTCAAACTTGACTAAAACAACAATTACGCGTTTAATTTTTGTTTAGGAGATGAAAGTTTCAACATAAATTTAAGTCAAAACTTATTACAAAAATTAAGTTTTTAGTAGGTACAACATCATCTATCATTTAGATACTAAATGATATATGATCCCTTACTGATATAACTTTAAAAACTAAAAGAATGTGGGCAGACATGCTATGCATCTAAATAATAAAGACAGATATGAAAAACAATGTAAAATTTTAAACAAGCAAATTTTTTAGGCTGAAATAAAAATAACTAAACTACCAATTTTTTAAGTTATAATAATAATAACTATACCATTAACTAAATTGCTGTAACAATGAAAAGCAATTCGAGCAGTTTTTGGTAATATTGTTAATTTGAGTTACAATGCTTCGTATTATTTTTTACCCCTTTGGCTTAGCCAGTGATATGAGTAGGTTTATGTCGATTTAAATCCACGACCTCATGATGGCAAAACCATTGTCTTATCTATTACCGCCGCTTAGATTTGATATATTTCTAAAACTTTTCATTTCAACATAAACTAAAACAGGAACTAAGATTTACAAAAAAATTCCAGCAACTACAAAAATTTGCGCCCCATATTCTTGAAAATATAGCCAGAGGTATATTACTATGCCCATATTTCACCAGCTTCATATTTGGACCCACGTAATAAGGATCAAGTTTATTCCCGTTAACTGACCACAATTTAAGCCTCGTATCAACACTGAAAAATCCTAATAAAACTTTGACCAGGCTGAAAATCGAAGTAGATACCTTGCACAGCACTCAAAGTCTAAAGTCAAAGTCAAAACATCATTTATTCACTTTGGTCACAAAGTAACACTTATTAACGTCAAAGGGGTTAGTGAGTTTATCGTCGCGTTCACTACCACTGTGCAATATGCCGAGGCAGTCACATAAAAACGTCTGTCCAATCCATATTTCTATTATTATTTTCACCTATATCACTCTATCTTACGAAAGAAAGCCTCGGTTATCCGTAAAATTATAGATGGCAGCCCTACTCACACATTACATCACATTTTATCGTGCGCCTTATGAGACGGTCGTCATACTGTTACGCCTAAGGTTTTTATTTCACGCCAAATAAGTGTTTTATTGGGCTCTCAACATTGTGTCGATGTAGGAAATTGGTTTGCTTTTGTATTTGTGGTAAGCTGTAGAAGTTTTGTAAATGGAGAAAGTTTGGTGGACACATAAAGGTTTAAATTAAAGTAATTTTAATATATCTGGGTGAATTCTAATAGCGGTTGACGCCAACAGCTTTTATAAAAGTGAGGTATTAAGTCTCATGGTTATATCTTCCAAAGTAAAGGCAGTGATATTTTACAACCACACTGCCAACTAGAGTTTCAGGTCATGGAATAATAATAGACTAGTCTATTATAGAGGCACAGTTCTAGTGCTCTACTGTGTGCTCTACTGCGCGCTATTACTACAAATTTCTTGACAAAGTCAGTTACACTTTGCTCGATCCTGAAATAGTTTCCGAGACCTTATGCATTCATTACGCCACCGAGGTAGGCTGACCCAAACTGTTTTAAAATACGAAATTTTAATCAACGTTATTGATTGAAATTAAACAATCTTTATACGGTTTTTATCGCGTTGTTTATTTTTTTATAAAACTGTGTGTGTCTTCTCGTGACCATATCTGCTGAAAAGCAACCGAAACGTCGGGGAAAGTGTAAAATTAAGTCTAAATAGTTGTATAATTTAAATAGCTTAAGTTGAAGTAAACAATAACCAGCAAAAGTGTTTAACAATAGTAGTTTAAAGTATCAAAATTATGTAATAATAGTGTTTTATAAAAAAATAAACAACGCGATAAAATCCGCATAAAGTTTGTTTAATTTCAATGTATAAAATTCGCGTAAACATAAGACAATATTCTAAAGGGGTCCGAGCGTTCGTATTTTGTACAGGGAGATCGCAAAACGCCTGATCGACGTTTCGAGTGATCAGATGGCTGATCTTTTCTTAGCTTAAAGAATCAGCATTGCCATTCAACGTGGCAATGCTGCCAGTCTTCTGGGCACGTTACCAGTTGACAGCGATGCTGAAGAATTCTACGACGCCTAAACCATTTTTGTAAATATTTAGTATTATAATTATTTGTGTTTTTGTAATTATGTTATCTTTTTTAATACGTTTGTAAATAAAGACAATATTATGTATGTAATGAAGATAATATGAAGCCTTAATAAAATAATCATTGAAATACAATTTATTTCTGTAATAAAGCGCTATCTATTGGTTTGTTTCCGAACGTCAAGTGTTAGTTTGAGTGAGGTCGCCACAGAGCCGATGTGTCAGTTGGAGTGATAGTTATGACTGTCAGTGTCATATTGACGTTATATAAGCACCGGAGAAGCGTGCGCGGCCACATTTGGTGTGACGAACTCTCTGCGTTACCGATCGTATCAGTGTTAATCAAAGACAACCTTTAATGTTTAATTTCTTTTGTATTTGCCTATCATTAGTATACATACGAAGTATAATAGCACGCCGATATATTGTTGCTTCATCATGTTAAAAGCGAATTGCCGTCCAAATCTCCGACATATACATATATATATATTTATGAACAAGATAGCTAATAGATGAAGTCAACATATTCTAAAGTATCAAATAGCGTGGTCAGTGATCTACTTTCCACGTGAATGAAGTCACGAGCAAAAGTTGCCAAGTTATAATTATGAAAGATTGTGATAATATTTTCAACATCAAAATATTTGTTACTCAATCACAAGTTAACAGTCTATTGGATTTGGACGAATTAAGGCACACAGTTTGACCATATATTTTTTTACCTTTTTTATTTTTTAAGTGGTGAATGCTGTTGGACTTCGACGTCTGTGGATCGGCAGAGGGGTATGCTGGTCTTTTAGCGGCTACACCTTCACTGTGTTCCCCTATTTGCCTAAGATCGTGGGGTGAGGGATTGGTCCAACAGTTACTGCATCCACCAGCAAGCTTGACTATATCCTGAATTAACACATGTCATTCGATCGCTCCCGTTGCATTTATACGGGCGAAATCGCAGGCAAAAACTAATTTGTGATCGTTACCTACATAAACTGGCAAAAAAGATGTTATTACCGCCGACGAAACTTTTTCTAAAGTATTAACTAAGACACTCACAACCTTCGAACTACAAAAAAGGCAATCTACCTAGTTTTGCAAACTTTAAGACTTTTGTGACTTAATCCTAGAGCACTCGAGACTCTACAAAGTTTTATTTTTTTTAACGTACTCCTCTACTTTTACTAAACACAATTAGTCTAAGTAATCTTGAAGTTAGGCTTCGAATTAATTATTGTATTATCAAAGAGAGAAAAAAGCCTACAGGTCCTCAAAATTTAATTTAAGGACCATTTTATAATAATAATATTTATTCTGTCAAATGTAACACTAGTAAATACTAAGCTGACAAATTAGTCGTAAAATAAATTAACCATCTTATTCAGCAGCGGTAGCATAGTGGGAGTTTGTTGAATTGCCACGCAGATATCTTGAGTTCAATCCCAAGACAAGCATCGATGAGTTTTCTTTAATATTATGTGAAGTAATATTATGTGATGTCTGCCAACCTGCTCTAGGCCTCCTATTGTGTTAAACATGTGCGCTCCTGACATGGCGCCGATCTTAACGCGACTATTTCGGCTCTCTTACTCTTCCGGCGTAGTCCGACATCATGGAAGTCAGCATTGGTCCACCCGATCCCAAGAAAAGGTGACCGCTCAAATCCGTCAAACCACAGACCGACAGCCATAACCCCTCTTTTGTCGAATATAATGGAATTCATTATAACCTGTCAGCTTTTCCGGTACCTAGAGGGTCATCAGCTGCTTAATGATCAGCAGTACGGCTTCCGTAAGGGTCGGTCGGCTGGTGATCTATTAGTATACCTGACACATCGCGGGGCACAGGCGATCGAGACAAGGGGGAAAGCCTTGGCGGTTAGGTTGGATATAGCGAAGGCCTTTGATCGTGTCTGGCACAAAGCGCTTCTTTCGAAGCTCCCTTCCTATGGGCTTCCCGAGAGATTATGCGAATGGGTCACTAGTTTTTTAGCAGACAGAAGCATTAAGACCGCAGTCGACGGTGAATGCTCTAACTCCATGCCTGTAAATGCTGGTGGGACAAGGCTGTGTGCTATCGCCTACTCTGTTCCTCCTCCATATCAATGACATGTTGCAAATTAGTAACATTCATTGTTATGCGGACGACAGCACGAGCGATGCTCTCTATACCGGCCGTGCTAATATCTCTAGTGAAAACGTCATTAAGAGCCGAAACAAACTTGCGTGTGGAATTGAGACCTCTTTAAAAAATGTCTCGGATTGGGGCAGACTTAATTTGGGCCGATTTAACCCTACAGAGACACAAAACTGCGCGTTCACCGCTAAAAAACTGCCGTTGGTCGTATCTCCTCGTTTTGAGCACATCACCATTACTGCTTCAGCCAATATTGGAATACTTGGTGTCGATATATCGAGTGAAGTCCAGTACCGCGGCCATTTAGAGGGTAAGGCTAAATTAGCTTCAAAAAAGCTTAGTGTGTTCAACAGATTGAGACAGTATTTCACGCCGGCCCACCGCCTACTACTTTACAAGGCGCAGGTTCGGCCTCACATGGAATACTGTTCTCATCTTTGGGCTGGGGCACCCCAGTACCAGCTTTTCCCTCTGGACCGCATTCAGCGGAGAGCGACTCTAATCGTCGACTGCCAGGTTGTTTCAAATCGGCTAGACCCCTTGGCGCTGCGTAGAGGTGTAGCCTCGCTATGCATCTTCTATCGCTTTTACTGTGGGGAGTGCTCCGAGGAATTGTTCGGACTGATCCATGCCGCATCTTTTCGCCATCGTCCTGCACGACAGAATTTCCATCCCCATCATATTCATCATCATATTCCCGGCATATCGCCGGCAGCGCACTTGTATCTCCTCTGGTGTTGCGGGTGTCCATAGGCGGCGGTAATCGCTTACCATCAGGCGATCCATCCGCTCGTTTGCCTCCGATCACATAAAAAAAAGGCCGGCATCATGGACTATGGCCTAACTCTTCACACACTTAGTAAAAGCCCGTGCCATACAGTTTAAATACAGAGTTGAAATTAGAATTATTTCCAAGGAGCAGAAGCGCTTCGATAATTTTAATCTAACGTAGGATGGGACACCTACCGATACACTATCGACATGGCAGGTGTAGGGAACTACTGCTACATATAAAACCTACTAAATCTGAGCTCTTTATACAACAACCGTTTTATTGATAATCATTGACTTTATTTTTTTA
Source organism: Catocala fraxini (assembly GCA_930367265.1). Lineage (NCBI taxonomy): Eukaryota > Metazoa > Arthropoda > Insecta > Lepidoptera > Erebidae > Catocala > Catocala fraxini. The sequence goes on from OV884045.1 coordinate 20,221,841, forward strand.
TGTCTCTGTCTCGAACCAGATGCGTAAATAAAGCTTGCGTAACCGCCAGTCGTGATGCGAACTCGAGAATTATACCGTACGTGCATAGTTGGGTCACATGAGAGGAAAATTACTTGGTAATTATGCTCTCCGTATATAGGACACTATACGGCCTAATTTGAAATTCTAGCTAACTGCTAAACGGCAGTTCGGGGTTATGCAAACATAAACCTCGCTATTACATTTACTTTAGTATTCACAAAAGCCTAACGACTTATTAAGAATGTATATACACAGAGTCACGAATATATTTTAGAGAGGGTAATAGTAAATGTGCTCCAGACCGAATTTCGGTCACGGCGGCCAATCTTAACGGAGACTGGCCATCTGCGTAGGAGATATTATAGTGCAAAAGCGTGTGCGCAAACACAAGTGCACTCTCTATTCCCTAACTCTCATGACCCGATGAGACGGTAATCTGACACGACCGGAGAGAGATCAGGCACAGGACCAACGGCTTTACGTGCTTTCCGAGGCACGGGACTGTCTAACACCGCCAACTTCCTAACTCCGGGCTGCAATTGAGATTTCTTAACAGACAAATCCAATAATATTTTGTTGGCCAGACCCGAGATTCGAACCCGAGACCTCATGCACAGCAGTCGCATTCACTACCGCTGCGCCACGGAGGCAGCAAATACACGTATACATCAGTTATGTATTGATTTCTGCATGGATATACACATACATTTCTTTTTTGGGTAAGATGTTATAATTTTCGATTTCCATTCGAAACACACGGAAAACCACAATTATCTTTCGGCGCAGCGAAGCAGATACAACATTTAAAACACTAAAAAAAACATAATAAATGTTTTATATGTAAAACGGAAAGTTGAAATAAAACCGGTGGCTGCATCAGTATGCCCAAATCTGAATATGAATGGAATTGAGACCCGGAATTGAATTCCGACACACCTCGATTTACATTCAAATGAAGTTATAGATATCACCTTCGTAATTTTGTTTACGTTTCTGTTGGACGTAAAGCCTTTTTGTAGTTCTCGAAGTATACATAAAATGTTTACATCAATGATCATTATTGTTTGATCTTAAACCTAAAGTATTGCTGATAAATTGCATTGTGACGTAAAAATAAACTTATTCTATGTTGACCTAAAACCTAATAAAACAAAACATAAATAAATTAAATAAATATGAAAATTGTATAATTATTTTCTTATATATTATGCTTTTTATAATCAGTAGGTAGGGTATGTATGTATCTTATGTGGGGGCCAGTCAGTGCAGACCGGCGACACTTCAACCCAGTGGGATCTTTTGTGTCGACACTCTCCCAATAATGACTGCCATAGATGTTCATGGCAGCCGGGACCGACGGCTTAACGTGTTCTCCGAAGCACGGAGCAGGCGATAATTGTCAATCAATACGCACATCATTTCGAAAAGTCATATAACTTCCGAAAGTCAGCGCTGCGCGACGTGGGTTCGAACCCGAGACCCTCTGCATTGCAGTCTGTTGGTCTCCCCACTGAGCTATCGCTGCTCTTCAGTAGTTGGCGTACTTCTTTTAAGTACAAATTACCAGGCTTTGTAGACCCCGCTGTTCACATTTCGGTATAATTATAAAAGCGCCACAATAAGTAAGTTTGGATTTAATGTCAAAAATCTTCTTTTCCGACTATTTCATCTTATTAACTGCAAATGTGTTGACAATTCGAACTTATCACTAGAGTAGTAGATATGGAAGAGCACACGTGAAAGAGAAAACTATTATTTAAAAAATTGGAGCCACGTTTTGCTGTTGCTTAGTAACTAATAATATAAATGCGAATGTTAGTTTGTTTGTTTTATTTTCACGCTTTATTTACTAGACCGCTCATCACGAAATTCTACATACACGTTGTCAGGAGAACGTAAAAGAACTAAGGATACCCTTCATCCAAAAAATTTACTGTTCCCGGTAGAAAACTGGCACAATTTACAGTTACGCTAGCGAAGCCGCGATCTAATTAAAAACACTTTTATATTAAACGCTGTGTAAAATTTTCAAGTCAATTCTTTGACTAGTAACTTGACTTTGACTAGACTTTTCGAGATTTCCGGACACAAACATAGGAAAGCTGATATCTATACTAATATTATAAAGCTGAAGAGTTTGTTTGTTTGTTTGAACGCGTTAATCTCAGGAACTACTGGTTCGAATTGGAAAATTCTTTTAGTGTTGGGTAGCCTATTTATCGAGGAAGGCTATAGGCTTTATAACATCACGCTACAACCCACGGGGGCGGCGCAGTAACGATAAACGCGGGTGAAACCGTGGGCACATCTAGTTTTTATGGTATACATAATATAATAACGGAGTGTCCAACAAAATTTCAGACAAACTCTGCTCGGTACAATTTACATTATTTGTATCAACGTGAACACTGTACGGTGCACCAGACCTTGTTAGTGCTTTGAATAAAAACCGTTTGTGCTTGTAGTTCTAAACAAGGCTATATCGTTGTTCATTATACGAGAACAAGTGCTTGTTTTGATTCCAGCTCGTTTATTTGTACAGGATTGTTTGTTTGAATGAAATATAGAACTTAACTTTGCGTAGCAATATTGTGATATTTTATAAGCACATAATATAGCCTTATAATTGTCTTACGATTACGCGAAATGATAAAAACTTTGTATTAAGATTTAATTTTATACTTTTTCTGTCGTTTTGCTTGCTTTTCATCAGCCATGTTCACGGTGAGTCTATGATGGTGGTTGTTTCAATGTACTAAAGTGTAGTTATTAGAAGGGGACAGTGTAAAATTTTATCCAAATAGATGTTTTATAGTTTAAATAGCTTAAATAGAAATAAATAGTAACTAGTAAACATGTTTAACAATAGAAGTTTTAATTTTTCAAACTTCTGTTATAATAGTGTGTTATAAAAAATAAATAATGCGACAAAATTCGTATAAAGTTGTTTAATTTCAACATATAACCTTACTTGTAAAGTTATTCAAATATTTAAGAGGCAGGTAAGATAAATCCTATAAATATTGTCAACGTTGACTATTACTTAAATATAAGTGACAGCGGCAAATCGTTGATCAAAGGTTTATCATATAGAATTGAGAGAAATTCAGATGAGAGGTTGATTTATTCATGATGTTTGTTTATATAAAATAAACAATTTCATTCTGATATTTCATAAGCACTAAAAGTAAATATTTGCCGATATTTAATCAATGAGTAAAACAAAACTCCTATAAATATTATTTAACTTTCAGTGTTACTTTTATAATGGTTAGGTACCAGCGGCAGGACTTTAATCATTAGGTTATACATTGATCATGGACTTGAGAGCTATTCAGTTGAAAAGTAGCAAAGGATTAGTTATTATTTTTATAAGAAAGGCTGATAGTCGGTTGTGCATTTGCTTCAGCATTTCTGAGCCAAGGCCTTACTGGGGTGTTGTCAAATTAATACTGTGTGATCTAGAAATTATTGAACTGAGCCTGGGTGTACTTTGTGTTCGTTAATGTTTAATAATGTTTGTTAAGTCCCCCCGATACAGGGATTTGTCTCTAATACAATAGTAGTCTTTTAAAGATAATATATATAGCGATAGCTCAGTGGGGAGACCAACAGACTGCAATGTAGTGGGTCTCGGGTTCGAACCCACGTCGCGCACCTCTGTTTTTCGGAAGTTATATGACTTATCGAAATTATGTGCGTATTGATTGACAATTATCGCCTGATCTGTGCCTAGGAGAGCACGTTAAGCCGTTGGTCCCGGCTGCCATGAACATCTATGGCAGTCGTTATTGGGAAAGTCAGTACCCTCTAATAGCCTGACACTGGTCCAGCCTTAGGGTATCGTTAGCCTTCGGGTTGCGGAGGTCAGGTGGCAGCCGCTCCGTGTAAAAACTGATATCCAGTCAAATCCGGTTAGACCAGAAAAGCCGACCCCAAGTGACTTGGGAATAATAAAGGCTAAGAGAGAAGAAGATACATAATATATATAATCGGCTTTCTTTAAGTCCAAGTGAAAGACGATTAGCCTGTAGATTCTATTGGAGTTTCTGGCAATTGTAACTTGAACCACAGTTATTTAAAACATTAGTTTGGTTGGGGTTACATCAAGTTGGTCACGGGAGGGTGGCGGTGTAATAATTGATGTTGTTTTAGAATGTTTTGACTTGCAATTAGTCCCCAATGCAAAGTTTTGAAGAGTTTGGGTTGCACATTAAATAATCAGGATTGAATCCCAATAGTTATTTGTTACCGGTGAGATGGACATCCTTAGAGATTGGAGGTATCCAAATGTTTTGGTTAGTTTTTCCAAATTGTCTTATTCATAGCGTAAGATTGAGCGTGATCAGATTGAAAGATTTTAAGACTGCGCCGAGCGTAAGACAGATAATGACAGAGCTCGTACGGCGCATATTCAAATCGGTGCGCGGCCGCCATAGTAAGAAAGAAAGAAAGAAGAAAGAAAATATATTTTTATTTCTAAAAAACACGAAAGCCTTCAAACAATGTTCAGGAAATATGTACCTATATATTATTTCAGAAGATTTAATTAATTAATACAAGTGACGGCTGTCACGCGCGCCACAAATGCCAAGATTCAAACATCAGTACATATTAATAATCTGTGCCTCAGACGTGGCAGGCAACGTGTCATCTACGTGGCGTTCAACACGTGTCAACCGTCAAATGTAAAATTATGTTCAAGACTTATTTATCCTAATATTATATGAATAATTACAATAATACTTAAAGTTATTAGCGAAAGATACGTTCGTGTTTAAGAAATCTGGATGGACACTCAGCATACACTGAGTTGGGCATAACCCCCACCTCAGTACTGATTTTCAGTTCCAACCACGAGTATCGTATTACTTGACGTCGTCGGCGACGTCCACAAATATAAATTACAACAAATGAGACAGATGTAAATAGACAAAGCAGTACAAACTATGGTAAAAAGAAAGGGAAATAAAGGACAGAACAGTGCTACATGATATACTTAACCTATGCAAACCATCATGGTAAGTTTTATTATATTGAATATAATAATATACACACATGTACACATATACATATATATACATATATATATATATATATATATATATATATATATATATATATATATATATATATATATACACACACATACATACATTTATATATATGTCTTTTCAGTTACCTATTCTAATACTTATTACTCTAAAAAAAAGTGGAGGTGTATGGAGGATTTGAAATGGTTTTTTGATAAATATGTATCTTTATTGTCAACCAATAACTTAAATATTTGGGATGGACAAATTGTAATATAACTATTTATGTTTCGTTTAAGCTGTTAAAAAGAACAGATTTCTACTGTTATAATCTAAAATTCACGTAACACGAGCTTACGTTTTTGCATTTCTCGTGCAAATTTACGTATATTTGTAGGCGAAACTTTTAATTATTTTAAGTTATTTACACGGAGTAATTGTAAACACATTCATTATTATGGTAAGTGTATATTTTATATTTGTATTAAACAAAAAGTGTTGATTTTATTCACTTATCTGTGACCGCCTGTTTTGGCACATTCCGCTCGGCGCAGTCTTAAAGGATTACATGAATTACGACTGACATATATTTTTATTTATTTCTTTGTTTTAATTGAAAATCTGCCAGTGTAAAAAAGATATGACACTGGTTTTCGAAAGACGGCTCACACTATCTCAAAGGCTATTAGAGTATTTACTATTAGTTTAGTATTCACGACAAGCAGAATTCTATTTCAAAAGCAAAAAATCATTATTAATTTTAATACAGTTTGTATAGTTAAGCTTATAAATAATGAAAGATCAACATATATTTAATTACATCTCTGCCTACCGTTTCGGGATAGAGATATGAGATTATAATAAGAATAATAATAATAATATTCTATCACATACACACAACACCATTTAACCCAAACTAAGCAGAGCTTCTACTATGGGAACTAGATAATGGATAAACATAGATATATACTTTTTTTTTTGTAAAATGAAAAAAAAAAAAAAAAAAAAATTTCGTATAAACATGATATATATTATATTATGATTGTATATAATTAATTACCATTTATATATACTTTACACCTTACTACGTCTCATAAACAAAACTTTCTCATTCACGTTTGGTCGTTGATATAGAATTTTAACGTTATACGCAGTTTTAAGTCATTTGTTTCAACTAACTTATAAGATTAAATATTAAACTACAGGCATTGTAGTGCCTTTTTGTTTTATGAGACAATTCCCGCACTAGGAATAATTCCTGTATCGCGGGAGACTTTGCAAACATTTAAACAACGGACATAAATTACACCCAGGCTCGCAACAAACATTTGTGGATCACAAAAATTTTTGGCCCTTGGGATCGAACCCACTACACTCGGAGCAGTGGCAGTGGTGAGCCGACCATTTAAAACAGTATGAAAGAAAGAAAAAAAGAAAGAAAGAAAAAATATTTATTTTGGCACACAAGGACACAAGTATATAAAATAAAACAATAATAAAAAAAAAAAAGAAAAAGAAAAAAAAAAATATACACTATAAATTAAAAACTGCTCACTGGCAACACCACACCTTCCGCTTAACCAAACGGAAACTGCCTCCATTCAGTTCAAGGTCACGTCAGTGTGCAGCGGTACAAACAATAATGAAATAAAAACAATAATAAAATAAAAGTATTAAAATTATAGTTCAACACAAATTGAAACAATGAAAAAATGTGTGTCCCATCAGTGCCAAAATTTTGACATCGCTCAGCGTACGTTGCGATTGTAAAATCGCAACACTGGTATTCTGCGAAATCCAATTTGGTGACGCCGGCGCCTAGTGTCTAAACATATAAAATAAAATATACTTAAATAAGTAAATATACGTGTAAATAGGATATAAACATAATTACTAAATATTATAAAAAAGTGTGGAGTAAGATAATATGATATAAACATTTGAGTGTATTTTTTAAAACAAGCGTCAGTGTGATATAGGTACCTATGTCGCATCCGCCCTATTGTACGCGCGATGCCAGCAATTGTGAACAAAACTAATGCGCAGTGACATAAGCAACCAGATCACAGAGCATGTCAACAAAGAAAGGTAATCAGTACAGTCATCTTATTTGAACACTTAACAACTTTGTACATATTTAAATTGTGAATTGATAATATATATGGGTAATAAAAATGCAAGAATTGAAATTAAAAAAAACAAAGAAAAACAATATAAGATAAGTTAAAAGTAGATAATCAAAAACAAACCTGTTTTGTTATAGGACTAAGGAATATAATATAAATACAAAGCAGGACCTCAAGACGCCTGAAGTGTTGAAATACACTGCAATAACACAGACTGGAAACCCTTCCATCCAATACCTGACGGCCAAACCCAAGAAGGTGAGTAGGTGTTTGTGAGGATTAGATATAGAAATTAAGTGTTATAATATTAACGCACTGAACTGAAATAAAATGTTCAGTATCACTAAATAGAATAATAATATTTAGTAATTGGGATGGTGTGATTTTATAAATATTATGTAGCTTTTTGTGTATGTAGCAAAAACTTTTTTAGATGAAAAACAAAGGAATTTTTTGATTTTAGGCTGCGGACTGGTGGTGGAAGGTTATTCCTATAGTATGCCATATAATCTGCAGCTGTATAATATATATAGCCGGTATCATGTCGTCATGTGTTTGCGATGACGCCTGGTTTCAAGCACTTGCCGACAAGAGACAGAAACGTCATTTAGGTGGCTTAGCACCAACCACCGCCGATTTCTCTTGTCAAAGTGTCGCTCTCGCATCGGTTTGTACAGCCACGAAAGAGCTGTTTCACGGACCATCACACGCCATGAATCGTCTGTAATCGACGTATATATATATCATCTATGTATATCATGTCAAACATCACTAAAACTAATTTTTGTCGTACTTACGTCACACATAAGAATAGTGACAACTATCTTCTTCAAATAATAATTAACTTCACAGTTTTCAAGGATCCCTTGAAGCGTTTAATCGTTTGTCGCTACGATAAATACGTCTGGAGACTTGAGAACAATATTAAGAGGCCAGTTCTCGTAATTAAGAGTGATCAAAATAGAATTCTGATTCATTAGTCACAATGGTCATAAATATCGTGAATGGTATTCTCCTTAATTCAAATTAAACTCAAAAGCAAAAATTAATTGCATTTCAATTCATATTTGAGATTTATTTTATGAAGCGAAACTATTTTGCAATATGTTTTACTATGCAAATTGGCATTTCAAAACTCTATCACTTATTTTCTTTTCTTGTGAAATAGTCCGGGGTAGGGATAACTTCTGTGTCAACTGCGGGCGACTTTACAAACATTCAAACAACGGACACAAAGAACACCTAGACACATTCCGTGCAATTTGTGAATCACACAATTTTTTGCCCCCTTGGGGAACGAAGCCATTCGTACAGTCAAATAATCCTTTAAGGTATGACCTAACTCCATCGACCTTAAATTGAGCCGAATGGATTTATCCGTGGGAGAGCCTCGCTTCGGCTCGAATGGGCCGGCTCGACCGGAGTGATACCACGGCTTCACAGAAAACCGGCGTGAAATAGCGATTACGTTGTATTTCGTCCAGTGAGTGAGGGTACTGGAGGCCCAACTCCACTCCCCCTTCTGGGGAGGAGGGTGAAATTTAAAAGGCTGGCAACGCACTTGCGACTCCTCAGGTGTTGCGGGTGTCCATGGGCGGTGGTAATTGCTTACCATCAGGCGATCCATATGCTCGCATGCCGCCGATAACAAAAATAAAAATGGCGGGCTTGAATATTATATACACCAATACAAAATGCTCAGTTGTCTGACACTAACACTTTTTCACCGCTTGTTTTGTAATCAGCTCGCCTGCCAGTCGCGTTGTTATCTTTCAACTTGCAGCAAAGTTTCTACTAGATTTACCTTACGAAGATGCAAACTAAACAACTATCTAACAAGTTCGAGATTTCAGAAAGAGGTTTAATTAAAAAGAATATACTTCCAGGTAGCAAGAAGAAATTAACTTCGAAGATTCTGTGTTACTTAAATTCTATATTAGATGGTGTTGAGGGTAATTTAAAACTCGAGTTATTTTCACAGCAGACTGTGATTTTAATTAAAAGAAAAAATTAAATTCAGCAGGGAATTTAAATTGGCAACTTGAATGACGAAGTAATTTTATCCTACAGAAGACCGTAGCTAAACATGATTGTCTCGTGTTGTTCCATTGATTGCCATGGCGGCGAAACGATAGTCAATGCACCTGCTGTACTCTTGTCTTAGGTGTGATCTTTGGACGGGTTAAGCAAATACCCGGTATAAAGCAATATGCTTACCCTTTACTACGTAGGTACTAAGATCATAGTTGTAAGCAGCGATAGCTCAGTGGGGAGACCAACAGACTGCAATGCAAAGGGTCTCGGGTTCGAACCCACGTCGCGCACCTCTGACTTTCGGAAGTTATATGACTTTTCGAAATAATGTGCGTATTGATTGACAATTATCGCCTGCTCCGTGCCTCGGAGAGCACGTTAAGCCGTCGGTCCCGGCTGCCATGAACATCTATGGCAGTCGTTATTGGGAAGTCAGTGCCCTATAATATCCTGATACTGGTCTAGCCTTAGGGTATCGGTAGCCTTCGGGTTGCGGAGGTCAGGTGACAGCCGCTCCGTGTAAAAACTGATATCCAGTCAAATCCGGTTAGACCAGAAAAGCCGACCCAAGTGACTTGGGCATAATAAAGGCTAAGGAGAAGAAGACTAAGATCATAGTTCAAGAAAGGATCACTCCCACATATTTTATTATATTAATAATTTCTGTTTTGCGGGGTACACCACAAAATTTTAAATAACCGACACGTAGAACACCCAGACTCGGATTAAGCTTTTTTTTTATACAACTAATTTGGCAGACAATCGTACGGCCCACCTGATGGTAAGTGGTCACCGTGGCCTATGGACGCCTGCAACACAAGAGGCGTCACTTGCGCGTTGCCGACCCTTTAGGAAAGGAAGTAGGAAGGAGAAGGAAGCGGGAAGGGGAAAGAGGGTGATTGGACCTCCGGCACTCTCACTCACCGAACAAAACACAACAGGAATACTTCTATTTCACGTCGATATTCTGTGAGAGGGTAGTTCTTCCCCGGTCAAGCCGGCCCATTCTTCCTGAAATTAGCGAGGCTCTACTACTCATGCATTTATGGATCACACAAATTTGGTCCGGTCGGGGATCAAACCCACAACACTCAGCGCGGCGTCAGTGGTAAGGTGACCACTACGCCGTTCGTGCAGTCAAAGTAACTGATGGAATGCAGTTGTAATACTCCTTTACCACAAACCTTAGGGGACATAAGCGTGAAAATATGCATGTGCCTCCATATTTATCTTACTTGTATCATTGGTATACAAATAATATTATTATAACAAGTGAGAAACGGTAATAAATTGCTGTAAATCTTAGAGTTCGAAAAACAATACATGCAAAGGTCACGTGATACCACGTGGTTCTAAAACCATTTGGTAATTGCTTTAAGACTGTAATCGTTTTCAAAATAAATTGTGACTTAACAATTTAAGCAAATGCTTAAAGTTTGGGTTGCTGTGGGCCTAATCAGAAAGCTCAAGGTACTCAGAGGGCGATGGAGAGAGCTATGCTTGGGTTTCCCTGCGGGATCGAATCAGAAATGAGGAGAAGATCCGCAGGAATAACTAAACTAAATAATAAAGTAACCGACATAGCTCTCCGGACTGCCAAGATGAAGTGGCAGTGGACAGGACACATAGCGCGCAGATACGATGGCCGTTGGGGCAGAATGGTTCTGGAGTGGCGGCCACGTACCGGAACACGCATCTGGGGTAGGCCCACAAGGTGAACCGACGACCTGGGTTGCGGGAAGCGGTTGAATGCGGGTGGCCCAAGACCGGTCTGTGTGGGAAACCTTGAGGAAGGCCTATGTCCAGCAGTGGACGTCTTTCGGCTAAGATGATGATAATGATAAAAATTGGTCTCTATGTATTGTCTCAGTACACCATATTCGTTTACAATTAAATAAATCAATTACTTAATATTGTCTTCTATTTACGCGAATATTATTCATTGAAATTAAACTGCTATATACTGATTTTATCGCGCTGTTCATTTGACAATTTATTACAAAATTCTGAAAATTGTTACACTACTACTACTATTAAACTTTACTAATTTTTAAGCTAATTAAATTATTATTAAAACTATTTAGATTTTATTTATTTTTACACTTTCCCCGACGTTTCGGTTGCTTTTCAGCAGCCATGGTCACGGGCAATTTCAATAAATCAATTACTATTAGACTGTGTTCTCAAAGTTTAATCACTACTTCACAAACACTATGAAAACAATCTACTCGTGCTATACATTATTAGACTGATAATAGAAAACTATTAGTCAAATATAGTGCATAATATATAAGAAAAGTGCTGTAGTGAATTATAATTTGTATCCCATCTATTTGTTGTGGCAATAAACACGAGAAAGCAAACATAATGTTACGCATCGCATGCGGTCGACCCATTCAACAGAAACGGATTTCAAACAAAATATTTAAAATGTTATTATAAATAAAAACTAATTAAATCTCTGACTTTTTGAAGTTATGTGCATATTATATAGTTAATTATCGCTCGCTTTAACGGTAAAGAAAAATAACATGAAAACCTGCTTGTCTGTGAGTTCTCCATAATGTCCTCGAAGATGAACTGGGCTAGCGTGGTGGACTATGGCCTAACCCTTCTCACACTGAAAAATGGCCCGTGCCCAGCACCCGAAGGGTTGGTAGAAGTGTTTCACATCCATGCAATTTGCACCAGGTGTGATTTTAGGTCTAACATAACGTGATGAAAGGCAATGCCATTGCCGTCCACCAGACACAGCTCTAAACTCTGTGCTATTACTCAGAATTTTGGATGTGTAAAACCCAATAAAATTTTACCCGATCCGGAAATCGCACACGGGACTTTAACACGGTAGTCCATTCCCTACCAGTGTGGCACCTAGGCTGCCCATAAACACATTTTAAAGCCTTTCAATTTTTACCTAATGTAATTATTTCGATTTTCCTGTGAGAGAATTTGCAGTGCCAATACGAAAGTTAAGGATATCTATTTAACTATTACTGAGGCAGTTGAATTATTACTATGATTATAAGAGTATCAGAACCCAGTATTTTCATGAATAATACTTGTAAACCTGGCTATACAGATTTTACAATGGTGAACGTGTGAGTGGAAACTTACACTGTACTAAATTTACTGCCACGTTTAGCAAAGCAAACGTGTAGGGGTCATGAGAAGAACGGGCAAGAAACTCATGGTCACTCTTTTTAATCGCCAAGTTTTTGTTTACATATCATAAGCGCTGTAAGGTGCTGCAACCATTTCTCCATGAAGTATTACTGAACATACCCAAGCATTTAATAAAATTTGATGGTAGCCTCTAAAGCAGCAGTATGGTAAATAGGAGCATCCACTTACATGTAAATAATAATCAAGACAAGGCATGATTGTAGTCCGTAGTTTAATCTAACTGTTTCTCTGTTGTGAAAGACTTACAAAAAATTTACCAACACATATTATATTTAGACAAAATATGGACTACATAAATTTTTGCTCCGTTTGGACGACTGGTAGTGGTGACTACTTCAAATACTTGTTATACCATAATACTTTTCAAGTCAGGCAGCTAAATAAGCCAACCATATATTCTCGCAATAACCTGGACATGAAAGAATAACTAACCGAGCTGTATACGTAAAAAAGATATACAACGCACATCCAACGACACATTTTTGCTTCCACGCCGTATTTCTTTACGATATACATGTTACCAGCTCGACAAATCTAATAATCTTCGTTGTGCGTGCAAGTTGTATTGGGGGTACTTCGGCGCATGGAAAAACTCTCTTCAACGTGACTGAATAGACAACATACTGCTCGCTTATTCCGCTTTCATGTATTCGACACTTTTTTAGCGGTACTTATTCAGTGAGACTCAAGGCCTCTTTAAACATCATATAAATGAATTTTACACGTCAAATTGTTTTAAAACGCTGCGCCAAATTTTTGGGATTGAGTATGTGTGTACTGTAACGCAGGAGCTCACTCCTGAGGTAGTTAAATGACTATCGCTTTTAACCAGGCTAAATTCCGCGATGTTTTTGCAAAATATACAGCAGGTTTTTTCTGTTTTAACTATTTTCACATAGGCTTTCAACAAATCTGTCGAGTGGTTTCTACTGAAAAAGTAAGGCACAAATTCAATTACTTACACATTTATTAATTACCAGCTATTCCTCATAGACAGTATTTTTTCTGTATGAAATATGCGTTTCTGTATTTCTGACAACATGAATGCGATTTCATAATGATCGGTCAAGTATTTAAAGCGTGAAAATGTAACAAAAAAGCAAATAAACTCACTTTCGCATTCATAAAATTTGTTAGATTTTATTTATCTGATTTTATTTAATTACTGCGTTAGTCACGTGATATAAGTTTGCTATTTGGTTTGTTTGATACAAAATATTCATAAATGTAAAGCCGACCTGCAGTTGAAAAGCGTGAGGCTTATAAATTCAAAAAGTTTGTGTATAGCGTTAGGACATGTTTCGAACTTTTATTTTATTACTTACAACCACCTGCCATTTTAGACGGCTATACTTAAGTACGTAAAATTATTCACTCGTTCTAATTTATCTCTATCCACAATTTTTATAAAATATATTTTCTTTTAGGCTTCTAAGGCTTAGACAATAGGCTTGGGAATCAAAGAAATCATGATTTGTAATATATCTTTTAGCCAAGCCTAACAAAGGTTGTATGTAAAATTACTTAATTAATTTGTTTTCTTTTGCGGATTTTTTCTAGGTTGGAAAATACTCGAGTCTTTAGGAGACTTGGGTGTATGCTACAGCATATAGTAGCCCTTCGAGAGTTTTAATCTAAAGCGGAATTGGACACCTACCGATGCATTAGCCTCAGCAGTCGTAAGAGACTATCGCTATATTCGATCCTAAGGCCCAACGCGTCTCAATCTCTGACTGTTATAACCTCATTATATGCGTATTACCTAATTATGTAGTTAATTATCGCTCGCTTTAACGGTAAAGAAAAAAGCATGTTAAACCTACATGTCTGAGTACATCCATAATGTTCATGTTTATGATTAAGTCTACATACCCGTACTGGGCCAACATGGGGAACTATGGCCTACCTCTCACACACTGAGAACAGCCTCTCACTCGCTCAGTAGTGAGATCCTTACTAATAATATAAATGTGAATGCAAGTTTGTTACGCTTTCACGCTTTAAATACTTGACCGATTATCATGAAAATTTGCATACACTTTGTCAAGGAAACAGAGCAAAGATAGCTTAGCGGGGAGACCAACAGATTGCAAAGCAGAGGGTTTCGGGTTCAAACCCACGTCGCACACCTCTGACTTTCGGAAGTAATATGACTTTACGAAATTATGTGCGTATTGACTGACAATTATCGCCTGCTCCGTGCTTCGGAGAGCACGTTAAACCATCGGTCGCGGCTGCCATGAACATCTATGGCAGTCGTTATTGGGAAAGTCAGTAACCTCTAATATCCTAACACTGGTCTAGCCTTAGGGTATCGTTAGCCTTCGGGTTGCAGAGGTCAGGTGGCAGCCGCTCCGTGTAAAAACTGATATCCAGTGAAATCCGGTTAGACTAGAAAAAGCCGATCCTAAGTGACTTGGGAATAATAAAGGCTATGGAGAAGAAGTTGTCAATGATATAGAAAAGGACAGAGGTTTTGTTTCATCCAGAAAAAGTACAATGACAAAAGAGGAATGAAAAATTGACATACCCTACATTTACGCGAGCAAACCCGCAAAATCTAGTAGTTTATAAACAGGACTGATATTATGTTATTATTTCCTCATTTAATACCAAGTACGGGCCTGTGCTCTCGATTCGTAGTTAAACCATTAAAAGTCGTCGACCTTTAGAAACAATCACGCCATGTTTTGAGGTGATTACATGGCAAGTGCTGATCTCAGATTAGCTTTAATGGGAAGGGGCGGGTTAGCGGTTTAACCCTCTTATAGACGTAGGAAGTTCTTTAAGAAATATATTTAGAAGTCAAATAGTTTTTCAAGAACAACTATTTTAATGTTTTCCTTATTTATGTACTCAAATAGACCAGTTATATAAAAGTCAAGTCAAAGTCATTTATTCACGATTTTTTATCTAAAGGTGACTTTAGTCAACTTGATGTAGAAACCACTTGACTACTAAATCCGAGGGTTCTATTTGTATTTGTAATTGGACTCCCTTTTCCGCATTTGAACTCTAAAGTGGTCCATTATGGTTATGGAGATAGCCAGCCTGTCTGGGCTCTCAGTCCTGGGGTCTTCGCAGGCTTCGCGGTGTGACCTCGGGTTGTTGAGGATTTCCTTACGTTGTGCTTTTACTCCTACACATTCCACATTCGGTCAGACATCCCCTACAGAGTGGGCTGTCTGTTGCTCCGATGTTGAAGAGATGTTTGTTCAGGGGACAGTGCCCTGTTAGGAACCCCACGATGGTTTTATACAATCTAAAATCCGAGGGTTTTAGAGTGTATAAAAACGGTAGGTAATCATTATAAACAGGTAATATTTACATAACTGGTTTAGTCGTATAATTCGTCTACACTATATACATATATATTATTAAATCATAGATGTGCCATCTTAGACCGCACAAATAAGTGTCCACCGAGAAAATGGAACGTACACATTAAACAGAGAATGATAGTGTTCAATTCCAATAAAATGTGCGTGATAATAATATACATATCAAATAATCGAAAAAAATCGAAAGATTCAAGAAGCATTATTCGTATACAGGATGTAGACCTTTTTTTTGCTGATAGCTATTATAACTTAGCCTGTTACCTGATTCCAGCTTGACGTCGACTTCTAGGACAATCTGTTTATTCGTAATTCAGCTATCATGTTAGCATTGTGTGTCAGATGGCAATTTAACGACCCAGAAAGGTAAGCATATTTAAAAGTAGTAAGACGCATCTAGAAATATGAGCTTTGACATTTAGTAAGAAAATCGTCGACTACCATTCGCTTACGCTGCACGCTGGCGGGAAAACAAGTGCCTCAACAAATAAATATCGCAAAAGCTACAGCCAGCTTCTTAAAAACCAAAGCTCATAACAATAGTGTACGGCTGAATGGACGACGTCAAAATATTCACAACATTTTCATTTTTAAATAAGGTCTTTAGTCTAGCCTCATCTCTGGATGAAAAACAGGTAGAAACACAAGATTGGCAGCCATTGTCCCAGTGTCAACTGACTCACAATGGCTGGAGAATGGAGAATAATGCTTTCTTTTTAGTGAAGGCCTATTCAATGCTTAAATGTATCGTGAATTGATGTGTGTTTTAATCTTGAAGATAAATGGAATGGAATTTTCTGGGGATTCTATTTTAATTACACAATTTCTGGAGGCTATATTGGCGCGGGAATTCGTATGTAATTGTATGTAAAATAGAATTCCTAAGATATCTAAGGTTGTTTGTATGTACTTGTATCTAAGATAAGCAAAGCCCATGTTAGATAGCTAGAGGTATACTATACCTAAATTTCGCTATAGTTTTTGATAATATACAGGGTGGTTTTGAAATCGAGTTATTTTGGAGAAATATATGTACGAAGTTTTTTCGTGAAATCATTTCAGTTAGTCATATACTCTAGTCAGAACTCGGAACAACCATTTGTGGATCACACAAAGTTTTGTCCCATATAGGATTCGAACCCGCAGTGGTAGCGGTGACGCGACGTCACTTAATTCACTACGAAATTATAATAATCACACTTTTTCACACTTACTTATAATTATAACACTTTACTTATTACTTAGATCACTGTTACACTTCGTATTTAATATAAACTGCAAATTAAAAAATCAATCGTCAGCCTTTATATACAGAAACTTTGGTAGCGAAGTAGCGGATGTCTAAAATGTAAGTAACATCTTACCTATCGCTCGATAGATGGCGTTGTTTTAAGTTTCTGAATTACGATATGATTTGATTGCCAAAACTAGTGTACATACTGAGTAAAATAAAATTTCTGTTGGTAATTATTAGCAGTGAATAATTAGTACCATGTCTCATTGTATGAATACAAGCGTTTTAGTGAAGCTACTAGGTTTATACTAAATCGTTTTCAACTAGTCTATATCAGCTGTACTTATAATATTACTAGCTGTCCTGCGCAACTTCGCCTGCTTCACATAAGAGAATTTTCCCCGTTTCCGCAACATTTTTCATTTATGCTCTGCTCCTATTGGTCGTAGCGTGATGTTATATGGTCTATAGCCTTCCTCAATAACTGGGCTATCCGAAACTGAAAGATTTTTTCAATTCGAACCAGTAGTTCCTGAGATTAGCGCGTTCAACCATACAAACAAACTCTTCAGCTTTACAATATTAGTATAGATAAAGACGAAAGATTTGATTTTTTGTGTTTGTAAGGATTTAACTCAAAAACTACACAACCGATTTCAAACATTCTTTTATGATCCATTAGAAAACTATATTATCACCGAGTAACATAAGCTTCATTATAATTTAAAAAAATATACTGTTACTAACATAAGCTAACCTACTTTTACGCGAACAAAGCCGCCGGAAAAATCTAGTTCCTAACAAATACTCATAAATATAGGAAAGCACGAAGTGGGGCTAAAACAGCTGTCAAAAAAAAAAATTTGGTTTCCATTATATTAAAATAACAACCTTTTCCAGTAAGATACTAGGAAACCATTTTCTAGGTTTCCATTTAATAGCACTAGTTTATTTCCAAGTTAAAGATACATTTGTGATAAAGCTAGGCTTTTGTTGCGGAGGTAAAGCCGATAACAATAGGATAGAATTTTATAAAAGTAAACTTGACTAGAGAATGAAATAATACGACTAAAGTATAATAATGTTTGAGTCCATTGTATGTGTGAGGCTGTGGAACATTATATTGTATGAGTGCACTCTGATAGGATTAAAAGATATTCAGTTGACGACCTCAGTATGTCATGTTCATTAATATATATATTATAGTGTAGGTCATGGTTTGTAAAGATTCGCTTCTATCATCATAGCTATTGTATGATAAGAAATAAATTTTCTTGGATAAGGTGTTTGTTCCACGATCAGCAAATAAGCGATAAGCGATTTTTGGCATTTAGATATTTATTTCTTTAGCTAGACCAAAGTGGTGGATTAAAAATGAAAATGTAATTAATATTTTGACGTCATCCATTCAGCCACTTAATTTTTAAACTATATGTATATTTTGTTAAATTTTTGTTTGGATATTGTTCCATTGCGACGAAAAATCCAATCCCCGATAGATTATTTTCTGGCAAATATAAAAACATTACGGTCTTATTGACATCTTCGGCATTTAGCCCTATATTGTGGAGATTTTTACAAACGCACAATTAATAATAATAATAATCTTCTACTACATACACACGACACTATCTAGCCCAAAATAAGCAGAGTTTGTACTATGAGTACTAGACGATGGATAAAAATACATATATACTTTTTTTTGTAAATACATACATACTATACATAGAAACACCCAGACCAAGACAAACATGCATGTTCATGCACCAAATATTTGACTTGTGCGAGAATCGAATCCGCGACCTCAGGCGTGGCAGTCATTACATTAACTACTACGCCATCGAGGCTGACAATTGACAGACAAAAAGCACACCAAGACTCAAAACAATAATTTGTTGGTCACATGTATAATTTACCGTATGGGATTCGGATTCGCAGCACTTACGCGCCGCCAGCAGCGCGGTGATCGTGCCCGTATCAATAGTGAAATTTAAAGTAAAATTCCGTAGAGATAAAACGACTACACATCGTATTAATAGTTGATCGCTGATGTTTACTTGGTCGACGAATACTCTTTACTAGTTTGGTGCTATATATATATATATATATATATATATATATATATATAGAGTAAGCACCTGACGCACTCACACAGTTACAAAACAGTCGTACGTACACGCTTCTTGTAATTTGCTAACCCTCACTATAATCCTCATTTTTGCGATTGAGAAGATGTACAGATGTTTGATACTTAATCATGCATAAAATGTTTAACGTATTTCGATAAAGTTCGGCATAGCGATAAACTATATCTTGGACCGTAATTTTTATCCCGGTTTGTGAGTTAAGCAAGTAAAACCGCGACCAGAAACTAGATCGTTAATAGTTTTCAACTCAACTCGCTCTTTGCTAATCGCAGGCGTTAGGACAAGGGCCCAACACTCGTATAGCCGAGTTCCAATACAGAAAGAAAAGTCCAACTAATATTATAAATATGGATGCTTTTTGGTTAGTATTTCATAAACTAAGATGATCATAAGTTACTAACACATATAAATGTAAATTTGACATAAATAAATAGAATAGAAGAGTCGCTTACCCAATCGCGCTTGAACTGATGAGTAGATTGATGATATTCAGCAATGCAATTCAGTAAGTGAAAAAATTCAGCGACGATTTCGTCGTTGAGACAGCTTACAGTTCGTCTTTAATCACAGCGCTATTAAAATTTGTATTTAGTAAGCTCTGAGACTCGTCAGACGATGTCAAGGTTGCGCGTAAGAAGGAAGATCTCTCCGCTGTAAAAAGAGATGTGTCACAAAAAACCAGAAAAAACATGAATTGTGAATTTCTGCGTATTAATATGATTCTTAATTTATGACAAAAAATTGATGAATTGTCAGATGTTGATTAACTTTAAAATGTAAACATAATGATTTTCTTTCTAAAGTTTTATTCTGGCTGTAAAACTGCGTACCCTTTGCTAAAAAAGTTCGAGTAACGAATGACGCCATTTCGTTGTCAGTTAACAACAACAATTTATTTAGTTCTTTATTTCTTGTCTTTCTCTAGAATTTTGTGGAAAATGGATGTATTTTTTTACTATTATATCATTACAAAGTGCATTAACAACTAATTTAATTATTCTTGAAGCAGTTGGCTGTGACATATATGTGTTAATATTTCTACAGAGAGATTTCTGTTAACTTTTACTTTGTTTAAAATTAAACAATGAATGCCAGGGCACAGAGAATCTGAAAATAGGAAGTTAGTTATTATACTCGTTTATAGCAAATTTTATAATAATATAATGGCGCGTATCACTTAACCACACTTAACTATTACTACATATATAGAGATCAATTACTATTTGCAGATGGATAAGTTCAAAGTTTCAAAGGGTTGTATGTAGGCACTTTCTGAATAACATTGAAGATAAAGTTACTTACCATAGTTTGTCTAGAAATCTTATTGCGCCGCAATGCAATCGGTAAAAATGGAGCAAGATCATTTTCCAATATTCTTATAAGATCTTCAATAAGTCGAAACATGTCGATATAGTCTTTGTATGTATTAATAATTTGCATATTACGTATTATTCTACTTTGTTTCCTTTTCGCTTTATAATCATCTTTTAAAGCTTCTTCTTGTAAGAAAAGTAAACAAAGTGTACAAATCGCCATTCTATAGAAATCTAAATCACTAAAAACACAATAAATAGGTAATTTTTTTGTAACTAGGTTTTAATATTATCCATTTATCACATTAATTACTCACATCAGATTATAATTTATGGAGAAATATAAAAAGCAGGCAAGAAAAAGCTTCTAATTCTTAGCTGTGTATTTTGACACATAAAATCGTAGTCGAGGTCTTGAACGAGGCTGTTTTTTGCTTACAAAATACGAATTTTTATCGCTTTTAATAGATTAAATGTCAAACAATTGTCAAATTTAGTTCCTTTCATCACCATCTACAACGTTGAAGCGCTAGTGTTGGACGATAATCAGCGGCGGAATTAGCCGCTGCGACGCTGTTGAGGCTTACTGAATCGCACTCCGAACGCGGGTAGACCTGAAAAATTAAACAGTGAATCGATTCAGAGAATCGAGCTGATGCTATATGTTCAATAGATTGGTTTGGAAAAACAGAGAGTATCGATAGTAAATATTTTTCATCACGAACGAAATTATTATTTTCATGATTATTATATTGTGTTAATAGTCAAGTGGGTATGTATAATATAAAAAAGGCTTGTTAGTGTGTACAAACAAGTAGTTATGGCATTTTGGATCATTCAGGTTTGAGAATTGGTTACAAGTATGACCAGTATTTAGCTCAGACTACAAACTTTTTATAGAATATTACACTTGCTCTAGGTATAAATCCTGAGTCACGGGGTTCTTTATAAGCATTCAACCAATGGATAAAAAGAATACTCAGACTCGGAACAACTATATGTGGCTAACACAAATTTTCGCTCGACGCAGTGGCACCAAGGCTTTAACTTTTACGCCGTCCGTGCAATTTACACTTGAGGCAGAGAGCACCTGTTTAATAGGTACCCTGTCAACGTTTGAAACACAATTGAAAAAGAAAAGCCAATTAAAACAAGTCTTCAAAAATAACTGTCTTATCACAACATATTATAAAACAAAGTCTTCCGTGGCGTTTGTCTAACTGATCGCGATAAACTCAAAAACTACAACACACTTTCATGCGGTTTTTAATCTAAATCAAAATATCTTTATTTATTTAGGATACAAAGTAACACTTATGAACGTTAAGATTACACTATGTATGTATCTTATGTGGGAGCCAGTCAGTGCAGACCGGCGACACTTCGACCCAGTGGGATCTTTTGTGTCGACACTCTCCCAATAACGACTGCCATAGATGTTAATGGCAGCCGGGACCGACAGCTTAATATGCTCTCCGAGGCACGAGCAAGCGATAATTGTCAGTCAATACGCACATAATTTGGAAAAGTCATATAACTTCCGAAAGTCAGAGGTGCGCGACGTGGGTTCGAACCCGAGACCCTCTGCATTGCAGTCTGTTGGTCTCCCCATTGAGCTATCGCTGCTCGTTTTAAGATTACACTAACTAATCAATGATATGAATTTATATTTACATTTACCTGTTGACACGTTCAGATTCACCAATAGAAAGAGTGATTCATGGTTTAGGTATATAATTTGTTAATGTTTCGTACTACCCTTGCAAAGCCGGGGCAGGTCGCTAGTTCAATAATAATACAGCTCGTTTAGTTAGATTGGTTAGTTTAGCTTGGTTTCAATAGCAATAACAGTTCTAAAATAAAGTACATTCCTATAAAGTTGTCCCCAAACTTAAGTGAAAAATATTTTGAATAAAACGATATCATGTACACGTCTCATATACAAGTAAAATGGCGACGGTTTCAAAGGAACATTTTATTTACTGGTGGCAATGTGAATGCAATTTCGTTGCGTCCTAAATTTACATAGCTATATAGTTCTTGTTGTCTCGGAGATTTATAAAACCCTCTTACGTGAAAACAGTTTTATGTGAAACCACATTTCGGTGAAAAATAGTAAAGCGAACACAAAAGTCAGTCCAATCCGCTTGTTTTGAACAAAATATAAGCGGATTATGGCGAATGTTGAAGTAAAAACTAAATTAAAATAAGCTTCTTTTGTATTGAAATAAAGTGTGTATTTTTTAACTAGTGGGTGGGTATTATCATGCATTTTTCTGAAAGGCAAATATAGCTACGAACTATGAATGTTAAAATGAGATCTATCCATCTAACACCCGCGTGCTATTGTTCAGATATTAATTGTTTAGAATTTTGTAACAAATGCCGCACTGTGCTTAATTTTCGTGCCGGTATTTGTAGACTTTACAAATATTAAAACAACCGAAACAATAATAATAATCATTTATTGCGAATATAGGTGGGATACAGAGGTGTTACAGAATACTTATAGTGCTTCTATATTCAGTCATGCAGCATGCAACATTTTTTATTTGGCGTGTAATAAATTATTAATGATAAGTGCTATCATTAAAAAGATAGTATTTAACAGCACAGCAATAAAATACTAATTGCACAGCAAAATATATTTAAAGAGATCAAACTAAGTAGACGAAGCTCCGCTTCGCAGGGCTCCTATTTTTGGGTGGGTTTCAGAAGGAACCTAACATAACTTAACCCTTCCGAGATGGAATGCAGTGATTTGAGGCGTATTGGTGATCGTCATGCTGTGCAATATTTACTGTGCAATTAGTATTTTTGATGGTCATTATATTTAATCCCTCATTAAAATAATAGTTTTATCCCAATGTCAAATTAAATGCTACAGAAATGCTCAGTATTTGTAATGTTTATTAGTAAATGTCAAAAAAGAAAAATATTCATTATTATGTACTAAGGTACTAATTCAATTAATGAGAGCATGTCAGAATTTATAAAATTCATTTGTAATGTCTGAGGCTTAAAAAGAACAACTATTCGCGAATCATGTTTTGACCTATCTTGGAGTCGAAGCCATAATACTAGGCGCACTGGTTCACTACTAACCAACCACATACTACGCTACTATGTCTTATATTTTAATAAATATAAATTATATTTGTATTTATAACTCGTATTAGAATTGAATTGAAGAACTTCTAATCAGACAATATTTTACTACAATAATTAAGTATGTGGCTGCAATTTTTCAGTTATCCAGCCAACTCAACAACATAATATTAATACGTCAACTATGGCCGACATAATTATCTGGCTATATAGCCGGGCTATAGAAAAGAGATCGTTGAGTATGGCAATATTCATATCTTATGCCTGGCAACGTTGCCGGCCTCTAAATTGCAGTCATACATTGCATAGAAAGAATGGACGAGGAAAGACTGACTAAAAAAGTTTATAAGGCTAGTGTGAATGGAACAATCGCAAGAGTAAGACCTAGGCGAACGTTTCTTGATCAAAAGAAGAAGGAGGAGGCGTTTTGGACAAAGGACAGGTTAAGAGCACCTTGAACCGACGGGCGTGTATGGGGAATGTGATGAAAGTGAATGAAGCCAGAGAAGTGTGTCAGGATCGTAGCAAATGGAAATCCGTAGTCTCTGCCTACCCCTCTGGGAAACAGACGTGAATCTATGTATGTATGTATGTACATTGCAAAAAAGCGAGACCAGTTAAAAGCCTCTTTAAGTTACTATTTCTATGAATGATAAATAGCTCTAAAATTAAAAAATTGTAGTTTTCAATACTATTTGAAGTATCTTCTCATTTGCTTAACCCTTGTCTGAACCTAGCAACTAACTTCAATCTGACTTCAGTAAACTTACTAACAATTAAACTTTTACATTCACAAGTATTACTTTGTGACTCAAATGAATAAATGATTTTGACTTTGAAGAAGAATTATTCTTTGCTATGTAGACAGCCGACTATAAATAGCCGATAGGTTGATTTTATACATTTTAATATAATGAGTTGGACACCTATAAGAGCGTCTGGCAGGGTGTATATAAAAATAGAGTGACCTGGAAATGTAAGTGAGATACCTTAGCCCACCAGTGGGACATAACAATAGCCTAGAAAAAAGAAATACATTTAGAACGTACGTGACGGCAAAACTCGTCTATTTAGATATTAACTATGACATTCTCCACTGCGAAGATACATGTACCAACTAAACTGGTGGTATACCTTAAGCATCAAGGCATTGCGCTCGATCACAATTAAGCTCATAACACTAGGAGCGTGAACCCTCACCTAATAGAGACATTGTAGCTTAGTTTTACAGGTTCACAAAATATTAGTATCATATAACGCAAATTGCTTGTAATCTATACTTATAGGTATTGATTATGTTTGTCTGTCTGAGTCTGAAACAGGAATTCCGAATCATCCTCACTATCTAATAAAAAAATTCTATAACAACTGCCGGTTGTCCAAATAAAAAAATAAATCCTAGTCGAAAGATGTCCACTGCTGAACGTAAGCTTCCCCTAAGTTTATATGATATTGTTAAGCCCAGTGCCATCTCTCGCCATTGTGGGGAAGACTCGGCAGTTCCGTCTAATAATTTATTACACCGCCATCTATTGACGTCTTACGGAACTGCGTAGTTCGTCGATACGCGACGCGTGGAGAGAACGCTGGCACATTCTCGAATCTTCATGCTGTTTTGTTTACATACCGGGTATGGCGTTACTAAAATACTCTAGAAACGCTTTACCCGCGTATAAATAGAGCGCACGCGCACCGCCAAGTCAGTTTACAATCGCAAGCGGTCAAGTATACATCGGAGCGAACGGAAGCGAAAATACTACGGAGATTCTTTAATCTCCGCAGATATTTTAGCAGTTACAGTGAAAAAGTGTAGTATAGTGTTGTTGTATTTTAAATTTAATTGTGTGTTTGAATAATTCGTGTTTTAGTCGGTAATATTGTTTACATTCTTATCCGTCGAACCCAGCACGTAACAATATCACGACACGCAGGGTGCGTGTCGTGATATCATTAATGTGGATGAAACCGCGAGAAAGAGGTTAAAAAGTTTAAGGATAGTGAGTAACAGGATGCCTAATATTATCAGCTAGAAGCAAGATTTCTTAGTAATTCCACTACATTTTAGGAACAAGTTTCAAAGATTTATACCATACTTAACTTCTTAATGCACAATACAAATTTCCATTCGTGGCGTTACGGTGCATATGTTTCGTGTTAATACGAGACATCTGCTAGATTGCTTGCTGAAAATACGTTTAATTTAGATTGCAGTGAAGCTAAATGTATTCTTTTAACATTTTGTCCCCTGAAATACAAGCAATTTTGAGATTAAAATGCTTTGATAAAGTATTTGATTTTTAATATACGATGATAGAAACATAGACTCACGCCTGCCAGGTAAAATACTTTTTGAAGAGTGTATGCAATTTGTATTTCGAATTGCTAATATTTTGGTTAACTCTCCAGCTAAGCCTTGCTTGTGTTAGGAATGGGTTCATGTGAGTAGTGTAATGGGTGGGATTCGAACCTTTAAACTCTCACCTGTCCGATCCGAAGTCCGATGCCTTGTTCATTGGGCTACCCTCAATTTCCTCTTGCACCGAGTCTAGCTTGCTTTTCCTTCATTCGCTTTTATAATATTTTTTAATGTGATCGTTTCTAGTGGCAGCTGGCAATGGATGGATGGATGGTAGATGGGCTAGCAAGGGCCTTGGTAGTAAGTGGTAGCTTTACTCTTGGAAAAGCCGTTGCCTAGCAAGGTTTCGTTCATAGGTTTAGGGTACTCTTAACATGTAGGTTTATCATGAAACGCAAATACCTAAGTTTCGGGCCTATTGTTGGTACCATTAGAATCATGAACT
Source organism: Catocala fraxini (assembly GCA_930367265.1). Taxonomy (NCBI): domain Eukaryota; kingdom Metazoa; phylum Arthropoda; class Insecta; order Lepidoptera; family Erebidae; genus Catocala; species Catocala fraxini. Next base: position 20,248,182 of record OV884045.1, read on the forward strand.
ACGTGAAGTAAAGCTTTGATCATTTTAAACACTGAAGTGATCCGAACAACGGAGTAATGTCACTTTAAAAGTAAGAAGTTTATATAGTGGATGTTATTATTACGAATATCGTTATAGCAATAAAAGTAATTAATAATATCACTTAAGTATGAATTTTTTGGTGAGTTACCAGATCGGACAAAGTATTACTAGCTTATTCCTTCAGAAACAGCATAAAGTTTAGAACTGTGCCGTGTTTAGAAGACGACAGCAAGCGCACCATCTCAAATATGGAACACAATCCAATAACTCTCAAAATTTGGACGTAATATTCATCTGCCAACCCTGTTGGGTATGGAACCGTCAGACAATCACTACAAATTATAAAACAAAGTCCCCCGCCGCGTCTGTCTGTCTATTTGCGATTAACCCAAAAACTACTAAACAGATTTTCATGCGATTTTTACTAATACACGGAGTGAATCATGAGGAAGGTCTAAGTGTATAATTTATTGGTGATTTGTACTACCCGTGCGAAGCCGGGGCGGGTTGCTAGTATATGTATAATTATTCCAGCATCATTGTATTCTGCGGAATTATATTATACAATATCACCAAAATGTATGCTAAAATTAAAACTACTCACTGCCGTATATTATCATTTGTAAACATAAAATGTCCCGAATAATTTAGAACTATGAACATTTTGTTTAAGACTGGCAACGTACGGATGATATTGCTAGAACGAGTTCCGTACCATACAATAATAATTTCTACTTATATTTGGGATTCTGCTTTTACTGAAGATCGACTTTGTAATGGTTCTTATACTTTTATGCATCATTTGTTGTGTATAACGTATGCGGCAAATACACTGCATTTTTGCGCCTGTATCGCTCAAGATAGTATCATCTTGAGCCAGCAATATTTTAGAAACCGACGCAGTACAAAAAGAACCATTGCGAAAACGACAGCCAATTGTCAAACTCCATGTCGCTGCTAAGAACTTTTGAACACAATAAGCACAATGACACATAAACCAACTCGTGCGTGAGGCCAGGGATCCCACTCTTGAGTAGTACCATCGAGGTACATGCTTCTAGGTTGTAATAAAAATTCTATTAGTATTTTTCTTTCTTTGTACCAGCATAGTGTTTTCCAGACATCTTGTCACACACACACGTGTTAAATTGACTGCACTGCAGATACCGCTGTCACATTTATGTAAAAAAGTGACATGTGTGCACAATGAACACCAATCTACCTTTGTAGGAATAAGCAGCCGTGAAGCAAAACAATGCTCCTAAAGTTTTCCCATGCGGCACTCTAAAGGTGTTTATAACGCCAATATAAAATTTACTCCTCGGTAACTTTTGGCCAGAATATTTCGTGGTCTAAGTGCATATGCACTTAACTGGCGACGTAAATACCGCTCCGACGAAATTATGGCAGCAGTATAATGTAATAACTGGATCTTTTTGTCCAAAAATACAATTTGGCAAGAAAGTTGAGCTTATTCATAGTGTTAAACTTTGGAACGTATTCTTGGCAATGATACTAACTCATATTTTATTTAAACATATTTAAACATTTTCATATATTATTCAGAACTAATTGTTATTATTTTTAGATTTAAATGATCAGTAACGTATGGTATGATGGCTGGAACACCTTGTTGAAAAGAATTAAACACCTACTAAAACTATATTTAACTAGTTTTTGCCTGCGGCTTTGCTCGCTCCCTTATAATATTAGTTAGGATGGACTCCGTGCCTCGGAGAGCACGTTAAGCGGTCGGTCCCGGCTGCCATGAACATCTATGGCAGTTGTTATTGGGAGAGTGTCGACACAAGAGATCCCACTGGGTCAAAGTGTCGCCGGTCTGCACTAACTGGCCCCTACATAAGATACATAGGATGGACAAGCTATAAGAGTTACCATGACTTTCTTACTGACGTCTTCTCAAAGCCCCAACTCTTTGCAGCAACTAACCCTAATCAATTTAGCTTCGGTTCTTAGTACACTCACTAACTAATAGATGACATTCACAAGTGTTATTACGTGACATACATCAATAAGTAAATTGTTGATTCCGACTAGCTTACTGTATCCTTGATGTCTTGCACACGGATTGTTTACATGGACATCACGCTTAATCACTCATCCCCAATGTCAAATAGCGTGCTTATATTCACACAACACCATCTAGCCCAAACTAAGCAGAGCTTGTACTATGGATACTAGACAATGGATAAACATACATATATACTTTTTTATACATAAATACATACATATTATACATAGAAACACCCAGACCAAGACAAAAATCCATGTCCATGCACACAAATGTTTGACTTGTGCGGGAATCGAACCCTCAGGCTTGGCAGTTGGTTACACTAACCACTACGCCATCGAGGTCACCGAATTAACATTAGCCCTGTATATAAACTGCCCCACTGCTGGGCATGGGTGTGACGATAATCGCCTAGACGCCCGGCGAACGCGGGCGCACGTCACTAGCCACCTCTCGCGACCGGTGGTGCGAGACTATATAAGGACGGACGGCGTCAGTCGCGGCTCCTTGCGGCCTGGCTTCACACTCCCAGCTAAGTGTCCTGATTATACAAGGACCACGAAGCAAGTCTTTAGTGAACCACGCCCTGACTATAGTGATATAAGTAAAGATTGTCTCCTTTATTTGTATCTTAATACATTAAAAGTGTATTTGTTATACCTTCTCTCATTGTACTTCCTAATTATATCTACAGTTCTCTTAAAGTAAACCCTAAAGGTTACATGGGCTACTTCTCAGTGCGAGAAGAATTAGATCTAGAGTTCACAGCTAGTCTGGCAAACTGTGGGTCAGCACACGTCACATATCTTCGAAAATATCAGGGAGAACTTCCCGATATATACGTTTACTCACGATGTTTTCATTCGCCGTAAAAGAATACACACATCGTTTCGAAAAGTAAGTGGTACGTGCCCTGGGATCGAACTCGAAAACTCTGTATGGCAGCTCAGAGGTCGTTCACCGGGCTATTGCTGTTATTTTAGTACTAGATGCTAGCAAGTAACGGACACAAGTACACACACAGAACACATTTGTGCATCGCACAAAAAATTGTCCCGTGTGGGACCCGCTACAACACTTAGCGCAGTACATCGATGATACGACCGCTTAATCATTGCACCCTCTGAGCCTTGATTCAAAAAGTAAACAGTAATACATCGCTACCTATACCTTTGAGGCTATGTTTCACTTTTCACAGGTATTTTCTAACATATTATATTAGGATAACACCTGGCCCTTTGGGAGGCTTACACGGAGACATAAGCCCAACGTGAAAAACCCAAAGGGCCTCTAAATTCTCGAAGGAAAATTTTAACCTAAGGTAGGTACATTTACTGCGATAGTAGCTGCAGCAGGCGAAGGACTATTGCTATGTATCTAATTTATATAAGCTATGAAGATGAGTTTTTGATGGACCGGTATAACGGTAACTATGGATGAAAAACGGCGTCTGCCCTAAATACTATTACAGCATCAAGTCGGATGGTCAGACGATGACTCGACTCGCCAATTCATTAGCTTATTATTATTTTTATTTCAGCCTGTATTGTCGCACTGCAGGGCAAAGGCCTCTCACTTACTTTTCCACATCTCCCCGTTATGCACTAATCTCTCCTATAGGTAGCTGTCTAATTCGTCTTGCCATCGACGCCTCGGTCTACCACGTTGCCGCTTAGCACTATTTTAGATCCACTCTGCGCTTATTTTACCGAAAGCTCCTTCGAAATAAAGAGGAGAAGAAGGATATACAAGCATAAATATGTAACATACTTTAGAAAACGTTGCTTTTGATCTAGTTACTGTCAAACGTCAAAAAAACACAAGTTTTCTACGTAAATTAGATTGAATTCACGGGACGTAAAAAAATACAATCTGGTTTGTCATCGCGGTACCAAAAAAGTGTCCGGAACGTTAGAACGAACACCAATAAAAAGTGTCAAAATAGTTTTTTTTAGTTCGACATCACCAACGTTGACTGGAATAGATTTTTTGTGTTTATTTAACGAATTGGTGGCTGGTTGGATTTGGTGGTGCAGCGCTAGTGTACGCAACTGGAAGTCTCGAGATCGATTCTCCTGGGATTGGAATATTGGGATTTTCTGTCAAGGCATTTTCAATGTACTGTAAGCTGCAAAAATGCATAAACATTTCAAACCTAAAATGGTATAAGCCGGTAGATTTCTTAATAACTCAATTTTGATAAATTTACTTTAAACAATTTTTCATTAACAATAGTTTATTTAAAAAAAGAACACTTTTTAGGGTAAAACAAGAAACAAAGAATTACAAATGAATTTATAAATTTATAGTGGGTAGTTTATTATATAGATACTTTCGATGACTCGCTATTTTGTTCGCACGCAAACATTATTCTGTCCCTGTGTTCGAGTGTCTTTTCTGTTGGGATTATAATATCTTATAAATTTCATAATTTGCTAAAATGAGTACGCGTTGCAATATTGATAAAACAACGCCATCTAGTTCATTCATATTCATTCTAATTCGAGTGTTCACAGGATTTTGGACCTTAAGGTATCTATGCACTATTACAGGTGACTGTACAGTGTCTGGGACTGTAACCACTAGAAGGGGCGTGGCAACAGTGGTTAGTTAATTCGACTTGACATGGATGATTACTACGACATAGTCTTCCTAGACCGAAAATGAAAATAAAGCGACATTAAAAAAAATTGAATTCTAATGTCTTTGGTGATATGGTATGAGGAAGCCAATACCCAACATTCACACCGCACATTAGTTTTATGGCAACTATAATTCTTGTAGTAACTAAACCACAATTCAAAATAAGACCCAAAGAAATAATTTTTAATCCGCTGTTTTCGAGCAGGCGGTCAATATTTTACTTGTGCTAGATCGGGCCGCTCGCTCGAGAGCTTAGCAAGCAGTGCCCGGCGCGCAAACATTAGCTTATGACGCTCCCGTGTTAATATGTGCCGTTGATGTTTTTGTTTCAATCTGATGCGTGGTTCAGCTTAATAGCTGTTGATTCACTACGTCATAAGTGGCCTTAAACTATAGGCATAGGGTACTGTATCGATTTCACAATTAAATACTAAGCCGTCGCCCTGCAACTGACGCAGGTAGCTACATGATAGCATTCGTTCCCCACAGGAGACCAAAAATTGTGTGAACTGTGTGATATTTCTAGAACATTGCTGTGTAGTTTGGGCACCTCAATACAATATGCATCAACTAAGAATTGAGCGAATACAGAAACGTTTTTTGAGACATCTTGCTTTCTCTTGTAAGCTACACAAACGACTGCCTTCGAATAGGAACAAATTGGAAAAGTTCAGGCTATACGCTCTGTTCGCAGGCAGCTACATGATCTGACATTTTTATATAAAATATTAAGAAGTGAAATTGACTATCCATCGCTCTTAAGCTCATTCAAGTTACGTGTTCCTCGTCATGTACCTAGGCGTGCGATTTTCAATGCAGGCCTTTTACATTACCCATGCTAGAACCAAGCTATTACGATTTTCTACCATATCCCGATTGTCGAAAGCATAAAACGTTATTTGTGGAAAGGTGGATGTGTTTGTCGATAAATTGCCAACATTTAAAAAAGTTGTTTTGAGGTTGTTAAGGGAGCAATAAAATTATGTTATGTACGTACTTACTTTGTGTTTGAATTGTTGTCACATATACTGTGTCTGCAATTACTATACTTTTAAAACATTTTCTTTTTCTTACGATAATAATACTAAATCTACTAAATTCAAAACTTGCAAATACTTTTAACTGTTTTTATTTTTTATTTTAATATTTCATCATTTTAAACATGTTTGTATAACTCTAAAGTTACCGTAATATCAGTGTTATCTCACTAAGTCATTAGGCATGTTGTGACACCTAAAATGTTTTGCATTAATACCCTTTTCATAAAATATTTTTATATGTGCACTAATGTAACAACTACTGGTTGTCCTTATAAATAAAATATTACCAGCCCTGTATTAAACTGTCCCACTGCTGGGTACGGGCCTGGGTTGGCAGATCACATATCTTCAAGAACAGAGTGTGATGTGCTTCGGCATATTTCCTTACATACTAACGGTTGCCTAGAGCTCGAAACTCGACCAAAGTTTGCGACAGCGACTTCGACTTCGACAGCGTGTGTCAAATGCATGGTTATGTGCGTGTAGTATTTTTTCATTAATTTAATGTATTTCTAATGCATATTTTATATAAATATAAGGATTCGCCGCTCCTTCTCCATATAAACTTTAATTGTGCCAAATTTCATACTCCTCTGTCCGCGCAATTTTCGTAAAAAAGGGTACAATATTTTTGCTTCACGTATTGATATATAGATAAACCCAACAGGACTTTGTCTGAGTCGGATATCAAGCACTTAAACTCACGGTCGATTATAATCATTAACTTATTATTATGAACATAGATGTTTGTCTTGGTCTGGGTGTTTCTATGTATAATATGTAGGTATTTAAAAAAAAAACAAAAAAGTATGTATGTATGTATGTTTATCCATTGTCTAGTACCCATAGTACAAGCTCTGCTTAGTTTGGGCTAGATGGTGTTGTGTGTATGTGGTAGAATATTATATTATATATTATATTATTATGCTTTGAGACCCAGTATCTGCATATTCTGCAGACTTTTATTATTGTCCTAGTCCAATTGAGATGGGTTCTACCGAAAGTTGTGCTATATCATACTGTTCAAAATAATTACTTACATTCGGAAATATATTTATCAGTTGTAGCTCAAACCATTGTTGGTTTAATAATGTGTGATAACAACGACAAAATATTGAACCAACAAAGAATAAAATAATAATAATAATAATATAATAATAAAGTTATTTATTTTCTCACCACAATACATACATTTCACATAATATGAATTTTTCCACATTTAGTATCTTATTATACTGTGGGAGACTGGTGCCTAAACTAGACTGGCCTGTATTTTAGGACGCCAGGTCTCCTCCTTCGGTGTTTACCTAATAAGTTATAATAACATTTATCTTAGTTATTATAACTTATTAGGTAAGTACTCAGATTCACAATAGATTGTGGTCTAACATTTGATTGCATGCAAGATAATATAAATAAAAAAAATAAAATAAAATGCTTTGTGTGTGTGTGTGCATGTCTGTGTGTGTTTGCGCATGTATGTGTGTGTGTTTGTGTGTTTGTGTATGTGTGTGTGTGTGTGTATGTGTATGTGTATGTATATGCGTTGCGTAGGCGTGTGGGTACGTGTGCGTATGTATAACCCTATATTAAAACAGGAAGCAGTTTTTCGGTGTCGTCATAAGATAAGTAAAATTAATCAAAAGATACATATATATAAATAGAAAAATCGGAAAAGGAATCTTGGTAAATATATTTATATTGTCAGTTTGTATTGATTCTATATAAGCATGATATATATAGAACAATAGAAGACTGAAAAATTTATTGAATAAGAATATGCAATCTATAGTAATATAATATTGTCGGCCTCGATGGTGTAGTGGTTAGTGTAACCGACTGCCACGCCTGAGGTCGCGAGTTCGCTTCCCGCACAAATCAAACATTTGTGTGCATGAATATGGATGTTTGTCTTGGTCTGGGTGTTTCTATATATAATATGTATGTATTTACAAAAAAAAATGTATATATGTATATTTATCCATTGTCTAGTACCCATAGTACAAGCTCTGCTTAGTTTGGGCTAGATGGTGTTGTGTGTATGTGGTAGAATATTATTATTATTATTATATTATAAAGAGAAAAATGTATATTTTTTAAAGTTCTCTTCTTGACCTGAGCTACTTTTAGGCGATCGAATAAATAAAAATAAATTCCTCTGGGGCAGTCGTAGTCTCATCATGACCAACGCGATCTCAGAGGGCATAGTACTTTAGCTTTTAAATTACACCTTTACCTTGTGCTACAATAAAAAATTAATCACAAATTAAACAGCGCACAAACTGCAATGCAGTGTGTGGAAAGCTGAATATGAGTAGTGACACTGCGAACCTGAATACCTAAGAAAGTCGGTTAGAGCTTCGTCCCGGCTTGCCTTTTCTGGTTGGCTGGGGTTCAATTTCAAGAGAGGCCGTAGGACTCTCAACTCTTGCTTGCCTTGGTCGGCTGGTCAGAGGGAAGCCGCTAGAGCTATAATATGCTCGGGAGTGAAAGGTGATGGAGTAAATGAAGCTAGTAGGATCGCAAGTGACATGACATTCCTAACCTGCCTACTCCAAACATCCGTAGATCTAAATATGCACGCTTAAACCATTTCACAAAATGGTCCAGTTTAATTTGTACCAACACATTTGAGGCATTTAATATTTATTATAACATTGAGTTATTACTACATATATGACATCTGTCGCTACAAACATTAACCGGACATATATTCCAGTTAACGTAACAAAACAAACAAAACAAGAGAAATCTCTCGAAGTAGTGCATGATCAATTAATCTGTATGCAGTCTAAAATTGATGGCCTTGAAGATCAGCGCAAACGTCTTTCCTCTCAAATTACCAACATTGAGGACAAATGTGATTTTTTGGAAAGAAGCCTTAAAAAGACAAGCATTGAAATAAAGTATGTTCCCAGGGTGGAACGGGAAAATAAAGATATTCTCTTCAACTACATAACTAACTTATCCAAACATCTGAACATTACATTGCAGCCGGGCGAGGTACGCGATGTATATCGAGTACCTAATAAGAAGGACCCTGCAAAGTCTACGATTATCGCTGAATTATCTGATACCTTATCAAAAAGTAAATTCCTAATTTCGGCGAAGAAGTTTAATAAGAATGGTGAATTAAAAATCTGTCACTTGGGAATACAAAACAATTTATCAACGATGTTTGTATCTGAATCTTTGACCGCAAAATCAAGACGACTACATTTCCTCGCACGGGACTTTGCACGTACGGAAAAATATAAATATTGCTGGACCTCTAATGGTAATGTGTATCTCAAAAAACAAGATGGTTCTGAGTATATACTTGTCAAGGATGAAATGCAATTAAACAATTTGAGGCAAGCAATCTGACTAATATTAATAACTTTATCGGTATTATTTAACTGTCTTAATATTATTATGTTTACTTTACATTATTAACACATCCAACAACTACACAACAATATTCACTTATATACTTTACACTTATACACTTATTATTTCATACAAAATACACTTCCAGTTACATATCTATCAGTAGGAGTTCAAGGCACTTACACATTCAATTGTATTAAAATAAAATCAATAAATTATGTAATGTTAAATACTCTAATAATGTATACCAAAACTTATACATACTATTGCGACAAGTATCTTAATCATTACTACGTATTAATATTTGTGAGTTGGTTCAGATTAGTACTAAAAATAGCACCATATGTTAGAAACTGGTTACTTCTATTTAGTCCCAATGATTAATAATAACGAATTCTTAGAAGATATTGATAATCTGAAATTATGTAATAGTATTGCATTGGGCAACCCTGATAGTTGCTTAAAACATTTGCAATTAAAACAGAATCAACTTACAGTCTTATCGCAGAATATACGAAGCATTAATAAAAATTTTGACTCGCTACTAATATTCTTATATAGATTAAAATTCAAACCAGACCTTATAATACTAACTGAGTGTTGGATCGATGAATCTTTTAATGGGTTATCCCTGGATGGCTATAGCTGTGATTATTCAAAAAAATACTTGAATCAAAATGATGGGATTGTGGTTTTCTCTAGATTACATCTTCAAGTGGTCATAACCGAACCCAGTTTTCGTGATGCAAATTGTCTACGAATTGACATTGACCAAGTTTATACAGTGATTGCTGTTTACCGATCTCCATCAATTTATAACATAGATACATTCTTAAAATCTCTGGAAAACATCCTAAATCAGTGCCAGGCTCAGCATTGCGCTTTAATTGGGGACATTAATCTTGACATTAAAGAAACCACTGCGGATACGCGCGCAGATGATTATCTCAATCTTACTACTCATTACGGGTATATGCCTGGTCATACATTTCCTACACGGGGCGCTAATTGCCTGGACCACTGCATGATTAAGTCTAGGTTACCATCAACTACATTAGTCTGTCATTCGGACATAACAGACCATAGTACTATTATCTGTGGCATGGGGTCTCCCCTACCTAAAACCAAACCTAAAAAAACTTATACTAAAATTGATTATAATAATTTACTCACGGACCTAAAAGAAATTGATTGGACTTACCTGTACAATATCACTGACATCAATGAAGCTACTAAATACTTTATTAAAAGATTTAACTCAGTTATCAACCAAAATAAAACAGTTCGTAGTATATGTAGCTCTGATATTATTTTGCAGCCGTGGATCACCCCAGGGCTGTTAAAGTGTATAAGACGCCGCGATGAACTACATAGCATTGCTAGAAAAAATCCAAATGACCAAGATCTACAGAATAAATATAAACAGTACAGAAACTACTGTATTAACATTACTTACAATCAAAAACAAAATTATAAAAAGAAACTTCTTATCGACAGTAAAAATAATCTTAAGAATACTTGGAATTCCGTTAAAAAAATATGTAATATAAACAAAAAGTATAACAAAAATGAAGATCTTCTTAAAATTAAAAATGAACCCACAGAGTCACTTAATATAGTTAATAAGTATTTTAGTACAGTTGGCGACCAGCTAGCCAGCTCTATGCTAGACACACTAGGCAAAACTGAATCTGACCTTACCCGCGAAATCCATCCTGACATTAATATGCCGCACTCTTTTTTTCTCACTCCAACTAACGAAATAGAAATTATTAAATTAATAGGCACATTAAAGTCCAGTTCAGCAGCAGGGAATGACGAAATTAACAATAACATGTTAAAAGAGACTAAATATTTTGTGGCTAGCCCTCTGACATACATATGCAATCTTAGTTTGTCTACTGGCATAGTCCCCAATCATTTGAAGATGGCTGATGTGGTCCCCATATTGAAGGTAGGTGATACAAAACAACCATCTAACTATCGACCAATTTTTAATACTGAGTGCTGTATCAAAGGTGATGGAAAAAGTCGTGAATGTCAGGTTGTTAAAATATCTCGAAGTTAATAATCTACTGGCTCAAAACCAATTTGGCTTTCGCGCAGAAAGGTCCACGGAAGATGCAGTCACAAGGCTTGTTGATTTTGTCATAGACAAAACTGATGAAGGACAGAGGTGTGCCGGTGTCTTCCTGGACTTTGCCAAAGCCTTTGATACAGTACCCAGACATATACTGATAAGAAAACTGGAGGTAATGGGCATTAGGGGGCTTGCGTTGGATTGGTTTAAGTCCTACCTTCAAGATCGTCAGCAACGAATTCGTGTAGGAGATTTCGTTAGTGATTACATGGGCATTGGTTATGGTGTACCTCAGGGAAGTATCCTTGGTCCGACACTCTTCCTCGTGTACATAAACGACTTGTGCTCATTAAAAATACCTAATGCCAGTATCACCACATTTGCAGATGATACTGCAATAATTTTTCACGCTAAAACCTGGAACCAAGTCGTTTGTGTTGCACGGGAGGGCCTCAGGACCGTATCTCTCTGGCTACAGAATAACCTGCTGACCGTGAATACAGGCAAAACTAAAATCGTCACCTTCAGCGTGTCAAACAAATCAGCACCTAAAGAACCCTTATCAATCAGACTCCATGTTTGTAAACCATCCGTAAATAACAAATCAGTATGCGATTGTAAACCACTTGAGCAAGTTCCCTGTGTTAAATATCTTGGAGTTCTGATTGATGAACGACTGACATGGGACAAACAAATTGATTCGCTTATAAAACGCACCAAAAAACTGTCACACATATTTAAAAAATTAAATGACATAGCTGATACAGATTTAATTAGATCCATATATTTTAGTTTATGCCAATCTGTCTTATCGTATTGTATAACGGTGTGGGGCTCTGCAAATAAAACACTTTTTCTCAGATTGGAGCGGTCACAGCGAGCTATCTTAAAAATAGCATACAGAAAGCCATGGCGTTACTCCACAAATGCTCTATATAATGACTGTAACCACTTGCGTGTGAGACAATTATTTATTCTATCAGCATTACTTCGCTTCCATAAGTACGCTAGAATCTCTGCTCGAATCTCATATAGAGCCTTGAAATGGGATCGGCCAAGAGTACGATCCTCGTTTGCATATAGATCTTTTGCCTTTCTTGGACCCTATCTATACACTAAACTGTACTCTAACAACAAAGAAATTGTAGATATGACTCGAAATAGGTGCAAAAATTATGTGGTGAAATGGTTACTATCTAAAAATTATATTGAAACTGAACAATTGCTACAAACTGGACTATAACTACTACTGATATCAATTTGAACACTCACCCACACACACACACACACACACGTACACGTACACGTACACACACACACACACACACACACACACACACACACACACACACACACACACACACACACAGATACAATCGCTAGAACACATATATAAACTCACGCACACGCATATGCACTACTATAATTATATAATAATACTATTTACTATTGTTATTTGCTATACTTGGAAGGGTCTGAGACCCCACGACACAGGGAATCCTAGTGTGGGGCTCAGAGAACAGAAATTGTTGTTAAGTAGTATGTAACATAGAATAAGATAAAATACTTCTGTACATGTTCTGAAACTCAATAAAATTTATTATATTATTTATTTATTAAAATATTACTGAAGCTGTTAATTTTAATTAATATTAATATTTAAATGATATCCCAATTTATATTTACTTTATTGCCATTGGTATGTACGTTGCTTGTTACGCGTATTACGTGTCAATATTGACTGATGTTATTATTATCTTTAGCGATAGCATAGCGCGTATACTATTACACTTTTCCATTTTCAATACTGTATTACCTCATAGGGAGGCATCGCAAAATCGGTTATTCTTTCAATTGAAAGAGCACAAAGAGCACTCTTAAAAGTAGCTACACATCGACCTTTTCGCTACCCCACATGCCTTTTGTATCAAAATTCTAAAGTACTAACAGTCCGGCAGCTTTTTATAATGCACACTGTACTCAAACAACATACTACTCTTGATTATAACGCGGAACTTACTAACTCTAAACGACGGAAAGATATCGTTTGTAATACTCAGTCTCAATCTAAGTATGTATATTTCTACCAATAGGTTTTTCGCATTTTTATGTTCTTTTCTTTATAATAATATAAACAAAATAACTGCGATTTATGACAAAAATTATGCTAACACTAAACAATTAGTTCAACAATATTTACAAACCTTGAACTACGATCAAACTGAAAATTTGATGACTGTTGTTCAATAAGTGTTACGCAATGCAATAAAATAGCTCTTTAAGTCGTCATAGCAATCACTTAGTTTATAATATAATTCGTAAGTTTTTATATACTATAAATAATGTTTTATAAGTATTGTTTTAGAATTTATATCTATATTATATAGTATAATAATAATAATAATAATTGCCAAGAGCCTCGATCACCATCTAAAGAGGCTCGCGTTAGGTGCTTGGATCAGGGGTTTGATGCAGAAGGCAGTGCTATTAGATACAGCACGCATTGTGAGGAGGTTCCTGTCTCTGGAATCCTAACCACCGGCAGCTTGGACCCTGTTCCCGATGCTGGTGGGGTACCATACATTTTATATTTTAAATGTATATTTTTATATATGTATATTTAAAAATGAATATGTATTGCAAAAATAGAAATAAAGAGTATAATAATAATATAATAATATTCTATCACATACACACAACACCATCTAGCCCAAACTAAGCAAAGCTTGTACTATGGGTACTAGACAATGGATAAACATACATATATACTTTTTTTATACATAGAAACACCCAGACCAAGACAAACATCCATGTTCATGCACACAAATGTTTAACTTGTGCGGGAATCGAACCCGCGACCTCAGGCGTGGAAGTCGGTTACACTAACCACTACGCCATCGAGTATGTGCCCTTAATGCCTGTGGCACAGGTTTACCCTAGTACAGGCACGCCTTATATATTACCATTACAATGTAACCTAAGCTCTATATCAATTTGTACTAATTTAAGTTGAATAAATGATTATTATTATTATTATTATTACTGGCATGCAAAAATGCAAAGTCGAATCCCATGAACATGGAAATGAACTTAAAAATGTTCGGTGTATGTATTAAAGTGCCTTAGTGGCGAAGCGGTATTGTATGTGGCTGCTCTGCATGAATTCTGGAGTGCGATGGCTAGGTGGGGAAAAGTGTTGTCTTGTGTTTACACACTACACTCAGCAATGAAGCTCTGGATATTGCGTGGCGACCACTAAATTCACGCCATCTATATATAGTCGTCTGAAAGGTCATTAAAATATGGTCAAAGAAAGCTGTTAACAGGCACTAGGTCAGCCTAGAGGACTATAGCTGCACACGTCTCATGGATAATCCTTTAAGTAGTCAATTAGCTGTAGTTTTTTAAAAGATGTATGTATGTGTTTGATTACCCTTTATTGTTTATTAAACATGTATTTTTGAAACTACAATTCATCAATATGATTCGCATCAACACGATTGGTCAAAACCACATAGAGAAATCTGCAGCGCTCTTTTCAATGTATCATCAAACTATGATTCGATTACGATTAAGATATGAGCAGCGATAGCTCAGTGGGGAGACCAACAGACTGCAATGCAGAGGGTCTCGGGTTCGAACCCACGTCGCGCACCTCTGACTTTCGGAAGTTATGTGACTTTTCGAAATTATGTGCGTATTAATTATCGCCTGCTCCGTGCCTCGGAGAGCACGTTAAGCCGTCGGTCCCGGCTGCCATGAACATCTATGGCAGTCTTTATTAGGAAAGTCAGTACCCTCTAATATCCTGACACTGGTCTAGCCTTAGGGTATCGTTAGCCTTCGGGTTGCGGAGGTCAGGTGGCAGCCGCTCCGTGTAAAAACTGATATCCAGTCAAATCCGGTTAGACCAGAAAAGCCGACCCCAAGTGACTTGGGAATAATAAAGGCTAAGAGAGAAGAAGACTTTTTATTAATAATCAATTGAGAGGGTGGAGAGTATCGACACAAAAGATCCCACTGGGTTAAAGTGTCACCGGTCTGCACTGACTGGCGCCCACATAAGATACATACATACGATTAAGATAATAATTAGTGACGGCAAATAAATCTATTTTCGAATGTGGAATCATTTTTGAATTAGTCGAAATTTTTTCCTATAGATCGGGCAATGCTTCTGTAACCTATAGTGGCAAAGTAATCACTTTTGAATTGTCACCTACCTGTACTGTCGACGCGGGGAATTGATTCAATACCAATGTTCAAAAACTAGGTCAATAACTGCGATGATCCTATTAACCCAAATATTTTATATCTAATTAATTACCCCAAAACTTAATACATTCGTATAAATAGCTAAAATGTTTACACAGGCAGATTTAATTACTTAGAGTGAAACTGTTGAGTTTTGGAAGGGATAATTCCTCGTTATCTCCGACTTGAAATTCATGCCTTCCTTAAATGGTTGGGTTATACGTAAGAAGAATGGACGTGGCATTTATTAATTATACTGTTATTATAATATTACTAACGTGATTAATTGTGAAAACAGTTTTCATTTATTAGGTATTGCCCTTCTTGAGTTATGTTTTTGTTGGACGAACATTTGGAGTTCTGATTGTGATTTCTTAGCACAATATATATTCTACCACATACACACAACACCATCTAGCCCAAACTAAGCAGAGCTTGTACTATGGGTACTAGACAATGGATAAACATACTTATATACTTTTTTTTTTGTAAATACATACATATTATACATAGAAACACCCAGACCAAGACAAACATCCATGTTCATGCACACAAATATTTGACTTGTGCGGGAATCGAACCCGCGACCTCAAGCGTGGCGTTCGGTTACACTAACCACTACGCCATCGAGGCATATATGTTGGCTGCGTACATCTTAAAGGGAAGGGTTTTAGTAATATGTGTACTGCCAGCAACATAAATAGCTGAACATTAAATACATTTTAGTACCCATAGTACAAGCTTTGCTTAGTTTGGGCTAGATGGTGTTGTGTGTATGTGATAGAATATTATTATTATTATTATTTGTAAAATCGCTTTATAAATTAAAATTTTAATTATGATTCTGTATTTTCAAACTCTGATTGAATCAACTATCTATTAGTTACTAGTTTTTCCCGCGTCCTCGTTCGTGTGAATATAGATTTTGTCAATAAATTTCTATTCCTTGGGAACTTTTTCAGAGTTTACTTTTAAGAGCAGCGATAGCTCAGTGGGGAGACCAATAGACTGCAATGCAGAGGGTCTCGGGTTCGAACCCACGTCGCGCACCTCTGACTTTCGGAAGTTATATGACTTTTCGAAATTATGTGCGTATTGATTGACAATTATCGCCTGCTCCGTGCCTCGGAAAGCACGTTAAGCCGTCGGTCCCGACTGCCATGAACATCTATGGCAGTCGTTATTGGGAGAGAGTCGACACAAAAGATCCCACTGGGTCGAAGTGTCGCCGGTCTGCACTGACTGGCCCCCACATAAGATAAGATAAGATAAGATTCCTAGGGAACAGTACTTCTTTTCTAAATAAAAGGTCTATGGCCTAGGCCCTGTGTCCTTTTCTGTTCTCCTGAGAACGTGTATGCGTAATTTCATGATTATCGGTCGCGAAGATAATACACAAAAGCGTAACAAATAAACAAACTCACATTCGCATGTACAATATAAGTAAGGATATAGTTAGGATTACTGCGTATTATATAAACTAACACTTGTCGTAAATTTGAAAGAACAATGTACTGTCGGCCTCGATGGCGTAGTGGTTACTGTAACCAACTGCCACGCCTGAGGTCGCGGGTTCGATTCCCACACAAGTCAAACATTTGTGTGCATGAACATGGATGTTTGTCTTGGTCTGGGTGTTTCTATGTATAATATGTATGTATTTACAAAAAAAAAGTAAATAAGTATGTTTATCCATTGTCTAGTACCCATAGTACAAGCTCTGCTTAGTTTGGGCTAGATGGTGTTGTGTGTATGTGGTAGAATATTATTATTATTATTGTATGTTATTTGCATAGTGTTGCTTTTATGCGCTATGCAGAAATTGATATAACTTAGTGGATATACCGGGTGATTTTGAAATCGTGTAATTCCTTTAACCACGCCTTCTACTGGCAGTATAGAATAACCCTGACCATATTTTTTATTTATGTTTTTGGAAAAATTAATGTACCATTTTTTTTCGTGAAATGGTTTCAGATAGTCATATGTTAACCACGAGAGGCAATCTTAAATTTTTACTAATTAAAAAAATATATATTTCAATAATTAATGTCGTAAATAATAACGGGCGGTCCTTTTAATTGCCCCTTATCATTTACGACATCAGTTATTGTTATGTTATTTTTTTAAATTAGTAATAATGTTAAGATTTTGTCAAATTTTTGATTGTCATATTATAATTTGTTTACAGTTTCAAATAATTAATTATTGCTGATTAAAGGAAAGGTGTTGACTATAAAATAAATAAAATATGATATAAGGGTAAATTACCCTAATGTAATATTAGGGTAGCATTTTAGACCTCTTCTTTAAAATTCTTATGCAGATTGTAATAAGTTTTTGTAAAAGGTAGTCATGTAGTTTTTTTTATAATATCTAGTTAGTCACCGAGGACAGCAGATTGGTGACCAACGATATAATCTCTTACTCTCCATGTGAACTTAAACTACATATTAACAAGTACAATTCATGATTTAACAAAATCAGCTTCAATCATCCACTTGATTCTTGATTCGCACCTCGTTGTACTGGGGGCGCCTCCCTCAAACTTATTTAATTAGTATTCTGTAAATGAGGAGAGGACGACGACAATCTAAATACAAGCAGTTTAATTTTTCGTTAATCGCCTACAAAGTGTTGAACTTATGCGGCTACACGTTTTAACTTTACGCTGTGTATCATGTTGGGTTATTTCTGGTTTTAATCTATTCCTACGTCTAGGAAATATGCATGCAGTTTTTGGGGACTTTGACGCGTACAAAAGTCTCAATTCGGTGATGCACTGCACTCAAGTTGAATAAACCTGGATGGCGTTATATTTTAGATCTTACTTTTTATTAAGCGATAGCTCAGTGGGGAGACCAACAGACTGCAATGCAGAGGGTCTCGGGTTCGAACCCACGTCGCGCACCTCTGACTTTCGGAAGTTATATGACTTTTCGAAATAATGTGCGTATTGATTGACAATTATCGCCTGCTCCGTGCCTCAGAGAGCACGTTAAGCCGTTGGTCCCGGCTGCCATGAACATCTATGGCAGTCGTTATTGAGAAAATCAGTACCCACTAATATCCTGACACTGGTCTAGCCTTAGGGTATCGTTAGCCTTCGGGTTGCGGAGGTCAGGTGGCAGCCGCTCCGTGTAAAAACTGATATCCAGTCAAATCCGGTTAGACCAGAAAAGCCGACCCCAAGTGACTTGGGAATAATAAAGGCTAAGAGAGAAGAAGACATTTTATTAATAATCAATTCAACTCTGTTATGGGAGATTTTACTAACATACTATTAACGGACACAAATTTGAGCAAAACACCATTCTACAAAAAATAGCAGCCATCTAGCCAACTTATAGATGTGTTGTGCTGTTAATAGGCTACAAATTATATTAGTAGCTTCTATTATCGGCACAGTGTGTTTTCGAAGGTTCTGCAACGTGCAATTGATGTATCTTGTAAAGCAAGTATATGATAATAAATTAGAGTATTCACTATGATTTACCCTATCGGGTAAGAATCTCAACGAATAGGGTGCCCAGTAAGACATAATCCCGTACTGCAAGAGAAACATTTCTAACAGAAAAACCCAATACAATTCTGCTTGATCCAGAAATTCAGGTTTTTATAATTCATCATACTTATGAAGAACGTTATAGTGCCAGTTTTGGCATATCTATACTAACATTATAAAAGGAAATATTAATATTCTTGTTCTTGATGAAAACACTCAAAAATTACTAGGCTGATTTTAATAATTCTTTCACCATTGGGAAGCTAATTTATTCTGGGTAACATAAGCTATATAACATCACGCTACGAACCACGGGAGCGGAGTAGTAATCATAAACGTGAATCAAACCGCTGAAGACAGCTCCGTAATAAAATACCTACAATACTGATTGTACATAATGTCTACCTATCTTACTCCAGCGCTGCAGTTGACGTTACCATCTCGCTTGGCGCAAATTTCACCGGAGTATGATGGACGATCTAAAATATTTCTAGTGTGTCCATAAGCTGACAAAGTATGATTAAAGCTAGGAATTAACTTGAATACGTAGTTAATCACGAGTTTTACATATGACGGACAAGATTAGCAGAATCGCTCGCTGCGAGCTAAATGCATCTCAATGACATACAGGCTTTCTATTCGCTTTAATCATGGCAGCTATTCAGAACTATGTCGGTCGATGAACTTCATTTATTTTAGTCTAGTTTAGGATAGAAAGTTGTTCTATTTTGAATGCCTATCCATGCAATCTAAATAGAATACAGACAATATCATTACTGCGGTCATTTCAAACATAATTCTTTGGATTTTTGACTTTTGACTGCACGGATGACGTAATAGTTTCAATGGTCGCCTCGCCAATGCGCCGAGTGTTGTGGGTTCCAATCCCACACGGGACAAAAATGTGTGTGATCCACAAAATAATTGTTCGAAGTCTGGGTGTTCTTTATGTCCGTTGTTTGAATGTTTGTAAGAGTCAACTTTATTCAATTATTCCTAAAGCGGGACCAGCAAATATTGACGTGTATTCTCTTAACATGGGTGTCATTGCCGATTAGTATTTTGCATTGAAAATAATGCCCGTTTAGAAGGCTATAGTTATATTTTTCTAAAATGTATCGCGTGTGTCATTACAAACATTCAAACAACGGACAAAAAGAATATACTTGTGGCTCATACAAATTTTTGTCCGGTGTAGATCAAACCTACAACAGTAGGCGCCGCGCCGCACTGTGGCAGTGCTAATATCTACATCATGTTTCGCTGAATCTTATTAACCTCTCAAGACTTGGAATGCCAGACATCATTAGAGACCTATTGTTTCTGTCTAGTATGCCGCTACGACTCAATAGGTTAAAACATAGAGACAAGGGTCACAGAGAGCATTGAAATTTAAATACTTTATTCGCATTGACGGCCTCGATGGCGTGGTGGTTAGTATAACCGACTGCTACGTCTAAGGTGTGTGTGCATGAACATGGATGTTTGTCTTGGTCTGGGTGTTTCTATGTATAATATGTATGTATTTACAAAAAAAAATGTATATAAGTATGTTTATCCATTGTCTAGTACCCATAATACAAGCTCTGCTTAGTTTGGACTAGATGGTGTTGTGTGTATGTGATAGAATATTATTATTATTATCATTTTGTCGCGTAGTTTAATTTAAATATACAGGATGTCCGCTAATTAATGGATAACCTTGAAATGCCTTATAGTAGAACTGATGGCCGTTCAGAAAAAAATATAATAAAAATCTATCCTAAATACTACCTGAGATATCATTTTTTTTTAATTACCATAAATTAACTTTCTTGTACACTACGATCATAAATTAATGAATTCCATCGGTTTTTTGTTGTTTTATTATTGAACACTAATTATGCTTATAGATAGATAGTCAAAGGAATAACTAGCTATTGCACTTTTTAAATCGGTAACGGCTATCAGTTCTCCTATAAGAAAATTTCAAGGTTATCTGTTAATTATCGGACAGCCTGTATAACATTCGCGTAAACTTAAAACATCATGACAAGAAGAACATCTAAAATCGCTTCAACAGCCATATCACACAACTTTTAGTTCCATACAAATCTAACACAGTAAACTTTAACTGCACGTATGGTGTTGACGTGCAGTTAAAGTTCAACAGCAACTCAACATGTCGTTTTTGTTGTAAGCTGCACTAAACTCACTTCATTCACAGTTTCAAAGTAATTAAAGTCTCAAGGCGTCTTTATAGGCATTGCCGTCTTAGCAAGTGCTGATGAACGAGGTGCAGGGCCAGTATTACAGCATTGTTATCGCGTATGTGAGAATGAGACGTGGGATAGAGGGCATAGCATTGTCTTGCTCATGTAGTAATAATGTTAGAGATAATTAAAGTACGGACCGACCTTGACTAAATATGCTGTTTTAATAACTATCTTTGCGGCCGCAACAACAGTTAAAGGTACTTATATTTATTCATCTTGTATATGCTAGCAGTGTGTAAAATGGCCATATACGCAGGTGATAATAAAGTGCACAAGTATGTGCGCAAACACAAGTGCACTCTCAATTGCCTAACTCTCATAATCCGATAGCACGGCAATCCGACATGACCGAGTAGAGTTCAGTCGCATGACCAGGGTGTGTGACACCGCCAACTTTTTACCCTCATGCTGCTATTGAGAATTTACCAAATACCCGATAGCTGGTTCGAATCCCAGGATAGTCCAACAAAACAAGCCTTTGGAACTCTAATTCACGGGGTGAAATGAAATAACCGGTTTTTCGTAAGAGGGTGATTGAGACTTCCCCTGGAAAGTCAGCTCCATCGTTACCAAATAGTTGGTAACTGCGATCTCTTCCACTCTAATATACTACTTATTTATTTAGAGTAACTTCCTAATGCGTTAGAAAAATCCAGCCCTTTGGGAGGCTTACACGGAGACATGGGTCCATCATGCAGAGACCCTTCGATAGAGTTTTAGTTTAAAGTGAGACGGGACACTTACTGAGAAACTAGCTACGGTAAATTGTAGAAGACTATTGCTACATATGGAACCTAATAAATCTGGGCTATAAGGATGGGTATTTGATGGGCTGGTATAATTAAAACTATTGATAAAAACGACATCTGCCCGATTTACTGTTTCAGTACAAAGTCGGTATGGCAGTTGGTCTGTTAAGTTATTATTATAATTTCAATTAAATCATAATTCAAGCGTCAGCCGTCGCCCTTGTAAATTAATCAGTGTCCAAGTGCACAGGACATGTCAGATGTCAGTATGCAATATTAACGTTACTTAGAGAGATATAGGATAATAACCGTCCTGTTTGTGAACTGTCCCCCTGCTGGGCACGGACGTCTTCTCAGTGTGAGAGCATTTAAATCAAATAACTTAGGATTTCACACATCTTCGTGAGTATTTTGTCTTGCACAAAATATTCTCGAAGATGTGTGAAGTCTCATACATGCAGAGTTGCCTTACGATGTTTTCCTTCACCGTTGAAGGGAGCGATATTTTGACGTAGAATATCATTCGTAATCCTAACTAATATTAGAAAAGCGAATGTCAGTTTTTTGTTTTTAACTAAACTTTTTCAGGGGTACAGAAAAGGACACAGGGTACCTTTTATCCAGAAAAAAAGTACTATTCCCAAGAGAAAGAAATTTACTGACAAAATCTATATCAACGCGAG
Source organism: Catocala fraxini (assembly GCA_930367265.1). NCBI lineage: Eukaryota > Metazoa > Arthropoda > Insecta > Lepidoptera > Erebidae > Catocala > Catocala fraxini. Next base: position 20,270,813 of record OV884045.1, read on the forward strand.
CGAAGCCGTGAGAAAACTAGTGTTACGGTAGTATATACTATTTTCTGCCCATAGCTTCTCTTGCTTACTTGCCCGATGATTGCATCGGGCAAGTTCTACCAGAATAAAAGGTATCGAAATAAATACTATGTGTTAAGCGACATTGCGGGCGGCTCAGACGAAGATGGAGGGTTGAGCTGGATTCCTTGTATTGTCAGTTCAGAAATTCTTAATTTACAGTAAGCTGTGTGTGGCTTGTAACAACTTGTGGAATGCTATTATCTGTGTTCTACCTTCGCTAAAATCTAAAAGACTTTTCTGAAATCCTTATTGGAAAACCATAGCTAAGAAAATGTGGGTGTTATACGCTTCGCCTTCGGGACTCCTTACTAACATTATAAAGTAAATGTGAGTTTGTTTGTATGTTTGTTACGCTTATAAGCCTTAACTACTTCGCCGATCATCATGAAATTTTGCATACCATTGTCCGGGCTAAAGAAAAGAACATGGGGTACCTTTCATCCAGAAAAAGGAGTGTTCTTGAGCGAGAACAGCTGTGTGCAAAATGTAGTTAAGGCTAATTCAATTTTAGCCCAGAAAATCTTGAAATCCGGAAAAAAAATTGCTAACCATTTTACCACCATAACAAGTATTTTAGCGCAAAACAAAGAAATAAATAATTGAACATAACACTCACTCTAACTTCTAGACCTCTTTAGCAAGCACCTCATAAAGCTTGATCAACTTAAATAAGACTTTACTATCGTACCCCCGGGACAAATTATTTCGTAGGCTAAAGAATACGTACATATAAAACTACTTTTTAGGCTTTAGTTCACGACTAATAGGACTTTGTGAGGCTTTATGGTAATGTTGGAAGTAAATATATTCATTCGGAAAAAGGAGAATTTATGAGGGTCTAAGGGATTCAATCAACAGTTGGTATTTTCGCTGTGGAAGGGCAATATTTATTTGATTTCAATAAAACTAGTTGAGCTGTTTCACCTATATGATTACTGCTCCGATCCCATGGCTCGTAACGTGATGATATATAGGTCTTATCGCAAGAGATGGGCTATCAAATGCCAAAATAATTTTGAAAATCCTACTAGTAGTTTCAGAGATAGGCGAATTCAAACAAACAAACTCTTCAACTTTTTATACTATTTAAGACAAGTGTGAATATTATTTGTATTACAATTAGATTAGACGTTACTGAGCGGGAATCTGTTAACATTATTGCGAAGAAGTACCTTTGAGTTTGTCATAGCAGCGATAGCTCAGTGGAGAGACCAACAGACTGCAATGCACAGGGTCTCGGGTTCGAACCCACGTCGCGCACCTCTGACTTTCGGCAGTTATATGACTTTTTGAAATTATGTGCGTATTGATTGACAATTATCGCCTGCTCCGTGCCTCGGAGAGCACGTTAAGCCGTTGGTCCCGGCTGCCATGAACATCTATGGCAGTCGTTATTGGGAAAGTCAGTACCCACTAATATCCTGACACTGGTCTAGCCTTAGGGTATCGTTAGCCTTCAGGTTGCGGAGGTCAGGAGGCAGCCGCTCAGTGTAAAAACTGATATCCAGTCAAATCCGGTTAGACCAGAAAAGTCGACCCCAAGTGACTTGGGAATAATAAAGGCTAAGAGAGAAGAAGACCTTTGAGTTTGTCATACCAACTAGTGTAATAAAAAAATTTACAATATCGAATTCTTCTAATGATGGATAGCTTTGCCGTAGAAACTGGTCATGCTCCAACATGCAATATTCCACTCCGAGCACAAAATATACCTATCCTCCCAATTATTAGTGTGTCTGAATGTGTCTTTGTCAATTCCCTAATGCTCTAGAGAAAAGTCCAATTAAGAATACTCTACAACAACGACCGTACGTGATGAATGTAATGAAACTAAATGAAGCACGGAACATGTCAGGAATTTAGCAAGTGGCAATCCGCAGTTTCTGCTGTTTGAGTAATAGATGTGACTCTGAGGTGCGCATCAGAATAATATCTTAGAAAGTTTTTATTAAAGTTTCAACTCACTACAAGCTTAGAATATATTTAAAAATATTTATTTTTAACAGATGGAGTATTTCTAATAATAAAATTATTATTGCAATTTTATCAATATTGCAATAATAATTTGTAATAGATAAAATAGTGTTATATATTCAGTAGTCGCGTAATGTTTTCGAAATGATGTAATAAAAGTGTTAATAAACAACGCGATTAAATTTATACAAAGCAGTTTTCCCAAATTAAAATATACGGAGCTATCAACAAAATTCACAAATTTTTAATAGTTTCGTGCTATAGGTTATCGATATGGTACATATAGGACAAACGCGGTCATAGGCGTCTTCTCCCTAGCCTTTATTATTCCCAAGTCATTTGGGGACGGCTTTTCTAGTCTAACCAGATTTGACTGGATATCAGTTTTTACACGGAACGGCTGCCACCTGACCTCCGCAACCCGAAGGCAAACGATACCCTAAGGCTAGACCAGTGTCAGGATATTAGAGGGTACTGACTTTCCCAATAACGACTGCCATAGATGTTCACGGCAACCGGGACCGACGGCTTAACGTGCTCTCCGAGGCACAGAGCAGGCGATAATTGTCAATCAATATGCACATAATTTCTAAAAGTCATATAACTACCTAAAGTCAGAAGTGCGCGACGTGGGTTCGAACCCGAGAACCTCTGCACTGCAGTCTGTTGGTCTCCCCACTGAGCTATCGCTGACGCGGTCATAGGAGTACTTAATGGAAAAGAGAACCACCATCGACAACGTAAACGTAAATAAAAATGTAACCTATTAAACAGACATGTTATCAAGCATATTGTAATCCATATACACAATATATATCAATCATTTCCAGACTTTGTTTTTATTCTTTAACCTCAAAATCCACTCACCAACTAGACCATCTAAATCATAACCAAAGCAGAGTTTACACTTCGAAATAACTTGATGTTGGCCAAACCGGACAAACAATTGTCACAAACAACACAACCGGAACATACTGAAACAGTTGAGTGGCAAAACGATGAAATTGCTAACAGATAAATATGTAAATTAAATATTGCTGAGCACAACTACACTCATTTACATTTGTTTGTGGACACCGACGCACAAATGTAAATTAGAGGCTAGTAATTAGAGTATATATATTATATATGAATATATAGTGAATGTATACGTACATTCGGTATTTTAGATGTTTGCTACTCAATCGAATTGAACCGCAGATTAGATGTTGATGGAGTTGGCACACGACAAAACAGTTTAGAGCTATGCAATTTTAAAAAATTGTGCAACTTTTTCTGTAAAATATATTCATGTATTCACCTTTAATTGTGTTTTAGACGGCGTTGTTGTAGTTTTTCTTTAGGCATTTCAAGACTGGTATTTCTATGGCATACAAAACCGGGTTCCAAATCAAACATCTTTTGCCGGCTAAACCGACTTCATGATCGGATGTTATTCAGTTGTAGATATGCGATACTCAGGAGCGCATTAGGAAATTGAATTTTTTGGTTTTGCAGATCTAGTTATTTTTTTATAATTTATTCGGAATTTAGGCGAATATAGTCGGTAATATAAATGAACAATAGATAATTGAGTGCCGGAGGCCCAATCACCCTCTTTCCCTCTTCCCTCTCCTTCTCTTTTCCACTTCCTCCTTTCCTAAAGGGTGGGCAACGCGCAAGTGATGCGTCTTGTGTTGCAGGCGTCCATAGGCTACGGTACCCACTTACCATCAGATGGGCTGTATGGTTGATTGCCAATATAGTAGTAACATTTTTTTTTAAATATCAGCGTTAAACATAATGAAGCGGTCACAATTTGGGTTTGTAAAGTAGTAATCATAAAAATTGCTGTGAGCTGAAGAAAATTACTTGTAGTCTATTCAAAAAACATATTGTATTCAAATTTGTGTTCAAAGAAGATTCACGGATCGATACAGCACTTTTTATATTTGCATATCAATCTTTCGGACATAAAATCAGTACTCTCTACAATAAATTTCTTAATTCTAAATACCTCGTCTTTCTGACAAAAAATTCACTGCATCAACATTTTAGGTCCATTTAGGTACAAACATTTTAAATATTTTGCCTGTATTAAAAATCTCAAAATGTACTAAAATAAAAAAAATTGAGATTTCTACTGAATTTTTTCATGCGAGCCCCAGGCTACACTATGACGTTATAATAAGACCACACATTATACTATTATTAATTATACGTAATAATTATAATAGTAAGAGAGAGAGAGTAAGTGCAGCAGCGATAGCTCAGTGGGGAGACCAACAGACTGCAATGCAGAGGGTCTCGGGTTCGAACCCACGTCGCGCACGTCTGACTTTCGGAAGTTATATGACTTTTCGAAATTATGTGCGTATTGATTGACAATTATCGCTTGCTCCGTGCCTCGGAGAGCACGTTAAGCCGTCGGTCCCGGCTGCCATGAACATCTATGGCAGTCGTTATTGGGAAAGTCAGTACCCTCTAATATCCTGACACTGGTCTAGCCTTAGGGTATCGTTAGCCTTCGGGTTGCGGAGGTCAGGTGGCAGCCGCTCCGTGTAAAAACTGATATCCAGTCAAATCCGGTTAGACTAGAAAAGCCAACCCCAAGTGACTTGGGAATAATAAAGGTTAAGAGAGAAAAAGAATTATAATAGTAAGACCAACTTAAATGTTTTAAATGTTTTACTCTTAAATGTTTATAAATTTAATTCCACTCTCCACCAATATTTAGACCAAAAATAAAATATTACCTTATTTGACTTTAAGTCCAACAAACGTAATTTTTCAGCCTACCTTGAAACAATTGTACCAACCTATTAGCACCCTATACGTAAATTCTTTCTCCCATCAAATATTACCTTTATTATCGCCGTCTAACCGTTATTCCTGTCCACCTATTTCAACGCAAAAGGCTCAGAATACACGAGAATTTTTCCTCCAGTAGCAAGAAACAATATCTATCAGTGTGTAACGATACCAATTTGAAAGAATGCCAGACGTCTTCATTTAGCCGCCGTGCGAAATTGAATTTATGTGACAACCTGTCTACAGGCAGAAATTCCATTTCCATTCCGTAGAATACGACGGTTTTGGTACAAGATGGGGTGTGCTGTGAGTGTCAGCGGTACTGTATATTGATGTGTTTGAACGAAACCGGACAAGTGCGAAAAAGATTTGCACACTGAAGGTGCCATGCTGTGTTACATTGGCGCAAGTCTATGCGTGGCCGATGTTTATAATTGGTTATTTTGCTTTGGAGTTTACACTGTAATCACCACAAATTTGAAAATTGCGTGAGCTACAGTTTTTATAAGAAAACATTGTAAAGGTAATGTTGCCTATACAAGAACTTTGTTATTGTTTGCTTCTTTTATTGTTAGGATATACGTTACTAGATTTTGCCCGCGATTTTGCCCGCGATTTTGCTCGCGTTAATGTAGCTTGTGTCAATAAATTTTATCCCTCGAAATCAGTACTTTTTCTAGATGAAAGGTATTTCCCTATTTTTTTTCTGTAGTCCTTAACAGAGTGTATGTGAAATTTTATGATGATAGATTGAGTAGTTACGGCGTGAAAGCGAAACAAATAATCAAACTCACATTCACTTTTATAATATTAGTTAGGATTAGGATAACAACATTTTAGTCGGCCACCTCAAATGCAGACCACTTAGTTTTACTAATAGAGTTCCTTTAACACACTGGGGTACAAAAACCTATAAATAGGTTTATAGGATTTTGTATCCCAGTGTGTTAAAGAAAGAATATATTGAAGCAGCTATCGCACCTTATGGACACAACAGTAAAAGTATTAATCGCTCGATTCTTATCCTATACGCTCGTTTAGGTGTCATATGAACTTTGCCTCATATAAATACTCCCCACATAAGTGTCGCAACGGATTAAAGACGCAGACTTGAGTGACGTAAAATTCACAGTTGGCATACAGTTGAAATTTTTTTTTTGACCTTCTTGTCCTGGGTATCTCTTGGTAAGTAACACCTACTGGTCATGAACTTTAACATTGATTTCTTTACAGGCAAACCACTAATAGTACTCTGGTAGTAGTAGTAGTAGTAGTCTCTTTAAATCTCATAGTTTTTTTTTATACCACTTAGATGGCAAACAATCATACCATCATGCCCATCTGATGGTAAGTGGTCACCATAGCCTATGGACGCCTGCAACACCAGAGGACCGGCCCATTCATGCTGAAATCAACGAAGCAACTCCTAGCGCTTAGGAATCACGTACGTGGGAGAAATGATCTCTGAAAGCGCGCCATGTGGAAAGAATGAATCCTGCTACATCAAGTAATATGATAGTATTATTGTGTTGAGCAAATCGCTACATCTTATGACATAAAATAAAAGCGCGCTTCTAGTGTATCGTATGCTACTTTTTTACAAAATTAAATAACTAATTTTATATGTTAGCAAGCACAGACAAACAATATGGCTTACAGTGATAAAATATTATACTGACTGAACTCTTTCTATATTTTAAATTGAAAGAGTCGAGTAGCTTGGTAAATCTCTCGAAGACTGGGATAGAATGTAGAGATGCGCTGTTTTATGGATATATTTTGAGTAATGAACTACTACGAAGATAAGTAACGTTAGTACAGTATGTTTTAGATCGGTGTGTGTCATTAACAAAAGGGTTAGCGCTTTATGTAGACTGTTCGTAAAGCTGATGACATGAATATCTATAAAATTTGCGTTGGTAAATTCAGTGCTATATTATTATTCACTATTTTCATGCCCGTTACATACAATTTTATAGATATTCTATAATAATATAATATTCTATAATATTCTACCACATACACACAACACCGTCTAGCCCAAACTAAGCAAAGCTTGTACTATTGGTACTAGACAATGGATAAACATACATATATACTTTTTTTTTTTTGTAAATACATACATATTATACATAGAAACACCCAGACCAAGACAAACATCCATGTTCATGCACACAAATGTTTGACTTGTGCGGGAATCGAACCCGCGACCTCAGGCGTGGCAGTCGGTTACACTAAACACTACGCCATCGAGGCCGCCGTATTATATAAAATTGTATATTTTATAGATATTATATTGGTTTTTTTTTTTACTGAGCAGCGATAGCTCTGTGTGGAGACCAATAGACTGCAATGCAGAGGGTCTCTGGTTCAAACCCACATCCCGCACCACTGACTTTCGGAAGTTATATGACTTTTCGAAATTATGTGCGTATTGATTGACAATTAGCGCCTGCTCCGTACCTCAGAGAGCATGTTAAGCCCTCGGTCCCGGCTGCCATGAACATCTATGGCAGTCGTTATTGGGAGAGTGTCGACACAAAAGATCCCACTGGGTCGAAGTGTCGCCGGTCTGCACTGACTGGCCCCCGCACATCAGATACAATACAATATACATACAATTTACAATGCAAAATTGTATCGAAGCTGTGTCTATATATAGAAGATTTGTATTAAAGAGAGTTTAGAGGTTTTGTTTGTCTATCCATTATCTATTTATTCCGGCATCATACAAGAACTTTCCAAAAGATTTAATGTTGTCGCAATTTGGTAGCTTATAATTGCTTAAAATCTTAACCAAGTTTTATTTGATATCTTGCAGTGAAACAGACATTACAGTGCACTAGCTTCTGTCGCGGCATTGCACGCATTTATCCTTCAGAAACGCATACCGTGGTTAAATTCGGGCTGTGATATAACTGAGTAATAAATTAAACACCTAACAAATATCCAAAACTACAAAACATCAAATAAACTTTTACATTCATGATATTAAAAACATAATTGTATCTTGTATCTTATGTGGGGGCCAGTCAGTGCAGACCGGCGACACTTCGACCCAGTGGGATCTTTTGTGTCGACACTCTCCCAATAACGACTGCCATAGATGTCCATGGCAGCCGGGACCGAGGGCTTAACATGCTCTCCGAGGCACGGAGCAGGCGATAATTGTCAATCAATACGCACATGATTTCGAAAAGTCATATAACTTCCGAAAGTCAGAGGTGCGCGACGTGGGTTCGAATCCGAGACCCTATGCATTGCAGTCTGTTGTTCTCCCCACTGAGTTATCGCTGCTGCTAAAAACATAATTAGTATTCCACGTAAATGAAAATACAGGCTGTAAAAGCGTCGACCCACGCGAGTAATTCATGGGCAAAATCTTATACATTTTAAAATCACACAAACGATACTCGTCGACGTAAAACATGGAGGTATATTGTTTTCTTTCATTTCTGTGCCATTTCTCCAATAGAAAGCAAGTATTGGTAGCGAATAATTTCATTTAGTGAAATATTATATTTTCTTTCAATGTAGGAAATCGTTTGTCAGAAATTTAATCACTTAAAGTACGCTTTGCCTATGAGAAAATAGTAATGAGTAGATAATTTCATCCCAATATAACTAAGAAGCTAAAATTATATTTAATTCTCAATTAAGTAAAAGCTCTTTTATTTTTCGTCAATTTTGAAACGATACTATTACTCAAGTATTGTGCTCCTGTTATGTAGGCGCCTTAAAAAATGGCTGAATAATTATGATGTACACCTGTACGGTAGACAGCGGTCTAAATAATACATCCCCATTTCGACAGTTTTGGTTTTAAGAACCTATGGTAGGTCACCAGATTTTAACAGGCTCACAGCCTATCACATGAAAGACTATTTCCTAGAAGAAAATTCAATAACACTTCAACTTACTTAGGTGTCGAATTCAAGAGCACCCACAAACTTATAACTCAGCACGAGTGACCGCTTAGATGTTTAGGATAAGTTATTGATACGTTTAGTGTGATTATAAAGGAGTCTGCCCACTACACCGTCTCATACCATGACCGTGCTAGGAACGTATCAGACACGAATAGCAACACAATACGCCCTGCTATAGGAACTGCTGGTCGGTGACGGAACGGTCTAGTGGGCATAGTCTTATACATTTCCTTACAAAGAATATTTTTTTGCCTGACACTTTCCTAGCACGGTCATGGTATGAGACGGGGTAATGGGCAGACACCTTTAGTCTCCGTCATTATTTTTAGTGCTTAATACGTTTATAGCACGGTTATAGTATGGTACGGTATTACGGGCACAATGATTTGTCTATATAAGTACATACTCACATTTCGCTAAAAATATTTAGGTCTCAACTGAGCTGACTATCTTTCAGGCATATTTCCAACCTCCTTATTTCAAAACTTACCTAAAAAAAACTCTTACTTAACCTGGATACCAAACCCAACCAAATTTACCCACAACATCAACGACACAGTAATTTCATCTACACTTCGTAATAATACCTCCCATTTTAATTTGCTCAGCGCGAACCCCATACAATCTAGTACCAACGTAAAACACACCCCATGGCGTTATCCTAAGCAAGTTCGTAAAACATTCTATATCCTCACGACCCTAAATAAAGGGGGATAAGCAAGTAAAATAAACACATTGTATACACGACAGCGTTGTATTTATTATAATGGGACTGAACGAAGCCGTCGTACTGAGTTATATGCTTCTCCAGTTGCCTTGTGTTTTTTGAGAAATTCAGCCATTTTTGTTTTACTTACTTTAGATTACACCGTTTGCTTAGGGTAAAAGTATAAGTATGTATAACGAGTACTAGTAACGTGTATATATATTTATATATACATTTGAAAGTCATATAGTGAAACATATGAGAAAGTAGAACGTAATTTATCTATATATCAATACGTGAAGCAAAAACTTTGTACCTCTGTTTACGAAAATTGCGCAGACGGAGGAGTATGAAATTTCGCGCAGTTTAAGTTTATATGGAGGAGGAGTGGCGAATCCTAATATTTTTATAAAATATGCTTTAGACATACATTAAATTAATGAATTAACACGCACGCACACTACCATGCATTTGACACACGCAGTCGAATCGCGTTCGTAGTATTTCGGTATGGTTCGGTTAATGTCGTATAATTCTTCGTAACTATGGTTACATACATTAAGTACTTATTGCAATTTCGCGGTATATATAATAAAGATCAAATATAAAATTTAAATTAATTATGGTTGAATTTCGACCACTTGGCGACCGCTTGTATATAAATGGACAGTCGATAAATAATTTCTGTAATATCATAAAATATGAAAAGAAAACTATCCTAACTATTACAGTTAGGATAGATTTCTTTCATAATTTTTTCTGAACGGCCATCAGTTCTACTATAAGACATTTCAAGGTTATCCATTAATTACAGGACATCCTGTATATTCTGGATCACATATTGTTTTGTCACGTGTATGATTTGAGTACTGCATTCGGCCAAAGTACATACATATAAAGTATTGTTTGACTACTGTATTCCTGTTAAAATTAAGAAATCGAAAAATTTCTCTCGTAATTACCCCGTATGGTATACACCAGGCATTATAAAAGATATAAAGGCAAAATATAATTTACATAAGCAGTATAAAAAATCTAAGGCGCGTGCTGATTACGATGCGTTTTCTCGATGCCGGGCGAGAGTCAAGTCGGAGACTAAGCTAGCACAAGACCGTTATCGGGACCGAGTGCAAAGTCATCTAGCGTCCGATCCAAAAGCTTTCTGGCAATATGTTAGATCAAAAAGAGGTAACTCTAACAAGCATATATTTATAAAAAATGGATGCACGCTGTCAGATATCGAATGTGCTGCGGAGTTCGCACGATATTTTCGATCTGTATATAGCTCAACGCCAGCAGCGCTAGATGTTGCCACGGTGAGCGCAGCGGTGACGCCGTGCGGTGCGTCGGCGCACCTCGGCCGCCTAGAGTCACTAGATGTGGGGCGCGCGCTCGCCCGACTTCCAGCCAAACGTTCGGTGGGGCCAGATGGCATTCCACCGTTTATACTAAGGGACTGTCGCGTAGTATTAGTAGAACCCTTGTTATATTTATTTAATATGTTTATTACGACCGCTAAGTTTCCAAATCGCTGGAAAATAACGCGAGTAGTACCGGTGCCCAAAGGCAAGGGTGGTAAGGACGCAAGCAATTACAGACCAGTAGCGGTTCTTTGCGCTCCTGCCAAAGTATTTGAGACGGCCATCCATCAATATTTATACACACAAGTTAGCGCACATTTGTCTGATGCACAACACGGCTTCCGACCCGGAAGAGGAACAACGGGCAATCTGTTGCATCAAATGACAATGATGACACCAGCAGTTGATGGTGGACTACAGGTGGATGTCACCTATCTGGACTTCAGGAAGGCATTCGATACGGTTGACAATGATGTTCTTCTTCAGAAACTAGCTTCCATAGGGTTTACGCCCCACACGTTAAAATTCTTTTCCAACTATCTGCGTGATCGGCGTCAGTTTGTTGACTGTGGCGGATGTCTTTCTGAACCCTACTACACATGGTCGGGCGTAAGTCAGGGGAGTAATTTAGGCCCCTTTCTTTTCATAATTATGATCAATGACCTACCGAAAGTTATTGAACAGGCTACATGTCTGCTTTTTGCGGATGATATTAAGCTTAGCATAATAGTTAAAGGCGTTGGAGACCATCTCCTGCTTCAAAAAGATATTAACAATGTTAATAGGTGGAGTAAAGAGAACAAACTATATTTTAACGTAGAAAAGTGTTCATTGATGTCATTCTCTCGAGCGCGCAGCCCAAGTAACTATCCGTACCAGATGGAAGGACAATTGTTGCAGCGAGTTGCGGAGATAAGGGATCTCGGTGTCCGCTTTTGCGCAAACCTAAATTTCCGAAACCATATTGTGGACGTAGGTCAAAGGGCATACCGAAATCTTGGGTTTTTCTTGCGACAGGCGAACGAGTTCACTAATATTGGCGGCATAAAAGCTTTGTATGAAACATTAGTCAAAAGTCACCTTGAATGTAACGCAGCTATTTGGAATCCGCATGAGGCCAAGTATAAAGCAATGTTGGAGAGAATTCAGAATAAATTTGCTAGATTTCTTTACCTCAAGATATATGGAGTTTACCCAGGATTTCCATTAATCTATCCAACATTGTTTTTGCTTGGCATGGTAGGGTATTACAAGCTGGAGGTGAGACGGGAGGTGGCCCTTGCTACGTATCTCTTCAAAGTGTTGCGAGGGAAAATTCACCATCCGACAGTACTGGGTGAGCTTAGGTTTAGCGTTCCGGATGACTACGTGGGACGGCGGCGGCGACCGCGGCTGCTGGCGGTACCGACAGCGCGTACAAACTTACTGCAACAAGCGCCACTGACGCGAGCATTGCGCACACTTAACTACGTAGCTGAGCACATTGGCTTGTTTTCGTGTTCACTAAACGAATTCACAAAGGCCACTTACTGGATAGCTAGTTGTGATCAACATAATAATCTTTAGTTTTAGTATATTAAGTGTGTAATTATGTAACTTCTCTATCGCATTGGTATTTTTATTACTGTAATGATAGATGTAAGTATGTAAGTAAATAAATAAATAAATAAATAAATAAACTCTGCCCTGTCCTTGAAATAATTACCTACAACAGCGCGGTTCGTAGACACGCGTTAGGGCTGCCCGCTTACAGTATTTTAATTTTATCTACCTACTTTCTAATTTAGTGATTGTAAATATTATATGTATATTATATTATAAAAATTAAATTCGTAATAAATGAAATAGAAAGTGTTCAATAAAATCAAATCATCACAAATCGTACGCTTACTGCTTACAAAACAATCACACCGTCCGTTCGTCACTGCGGCGCATTCGCGACTGGTTGCGAACCAAGCGCATACCAACGCTGAGGCGCGTAGATATGACTCGAGTTCCGACCGTTTGTATGAAGATATAATACTGTATATGTATGTACTGTGACTCGGCATAGGTGCAGAGACGAGTTCACCATTGAAACCACAACGTTATCCCTGCAGTATTGACTATAATTATTGTAGGTATAATATTTTAAATATACGCTCAAGCATATGTGAAAACGCTACACTTTTACCCCGCAATAGTATTTCCAGTTACACATATTAATGTTCACACGTATTTATACGGTAAACACACAAGAGTACACAAACTTACGTTGTGGCCTACATTCCGTGCATTTTATAAATATTGTTACAAAAACCGCTGCAATTAAGAGTTTAACACACCAACTGTTTACTGGCGGTACAGTCGTGAAGATAAGCTTTATGAGGATTAAGTAGGTGCGAGTGTAAGCGGAGCGAGATGAGCGAAACTGGTGATGACATTTATTTGGTAGGACTACTTTAATATATATAACAAATTAAACCATAGTGGAAAGTTTGTACCGTGTAGGTATAAAGACTGGTTGATAGCAGTTTATTGTCTTTTAAATTAAACAGTCATAAATATATAGATTTTAAAAATTCTACTAACGTAAATGTTAGCCGATATAATTAATAAGCGTTAATATGAACAAACTATTTAGATAGATCACAGTTTTAAGCTAATAAGCGTCACAATTTCGCTTAATAAGTGTTTTATTTAATTATTTATTATTCCAATTGCAAATACAGGTAAGTACATTATTACATATATGTATAAGCATTCATTTTCTCATGCGGTTTTATGCATAAAACTTGTAATACCTTACTTTCGTTTATTATAAAGGAATATTTTAATGTAGATATTTTTTATATATTTTTTAATTTAGGGACTTTAATTGCTTTAGTGCATACTTATTATAGCGGCAGACTTTTCGTTTATAATATAAAATAGGTAAGAAAATTTATGAAGATAGTTAAAATATTTACAATAGACACGCCTCCCGAAATCCTTGCTAAACCTGTTTATTGTAGGAATACAACATAAGGTCATTTGGATGCGATCTTTCAGCGCAGGAGTACCCTAAAGCTTTGAAAAACCTACTCATCGTAGAAACACAACACATAGTTATCTTTGGCTATGAAATGTTAACGTTGCGAAGCTATACAGCTTCGAAAATAATAAAATTTAGAGAAAATAATAAAATAATAATAATAAAATTTAGAGGTGTAGGGGCACTGTATGTTAATGTGTGCGTAGGAAACAGCGTTGTCAGCGAATGTATTATGCGCTAGTGCGGACCGCGGGGACAGGCGAGCAGTTCACTCCCCGACGCGGCAATACCCGGTACTGTGTATATTATTAGAACATAAGTATACCCATTGTGAAGTAAAATATATACTTCGTTGATTATTCTATATACTATCTTTTATTTACATATCCAAAGTAGGCAATCCCTACAGAGGTATGTCTATTTAAAATATACATTTTAAATAGACATACCTCTAAATTTTTATTCGTTACTAACGACTTTATATCCTCTAAAGAGTAATCAGCGGTATATTTCACCAGCTGGCTTTATTTCACTTGATAAAATATTTCCTTGTCTTAGCAACAATTTATTTAGATAAAACTACAACACGCCAGCCACTTCTTTTAACAACTTCCTCCTATTAGAACAACAATATCATCTTCCATTTCACATATTTCGAAACTAGAAACCTCACTCATCGTACCGTAAGACCTTGCCCTAAATACAAAAGCTAAATATTCGACTTTTTTACGCAACTTACATAGCACGACGGGTTTTAAAATACTCTTAGCGTCATTAAAAATGTAAGCGGGAAGTAAAGTGAAGATGAGGCACTTTACCACTCAAGTGAAGATAAACCCTGCGTTTTTAAAGTACTGTCGAAAGAGGATATATAAGAAGCCTTTTAAAATTTATTATTTTGAAAATGGCAGATTTTTCATGGTGTGTGTGTGTTTTGATTGCAAAAATAGTCGAGGTATGACACAGCGAGTAGCGCTTCGCAACGTTAAAATTTCATAGCTAAATAACTGTGTGTTTTGCAGGGATTTCGGGATGTGTTACGTTGTAACTAGAATAAAGGCTACCTAAATCCTAAAGAAATTTGCAGCCATATAATATACTGGCTGACCCGCGCAACTTTGTCTGCTTCACATAAGAGAATTTTCCCCGTTTTTGCAACATTTTTCATTGCTGCTCCGCTCCTATTGGTCGTAGCGTGATGTTATATAGCCTATAGCCTTCCTCGATAAATGGGCTATCCAACACTAAAAAGATTTTTTAATTCGGATCAGTAGTTTCTGAGATTAGCGCGTTCAAGCAAACAAACAAACAAACTCTTCAGCTTTATAATATTAGTATAGATAAATGTGTGTTTGTACAATATCTAAGTTTTCCAGAGTTTAAAGAAGGCAATACATAGTACAAACTCTGCTTAGTTTGGGCTAGATGGTGTTGTGTGTATGTGGTAGAATATTACTATATTATTATTATTACTATTACACTGTCAGCAGATCAGTGTTTGGTGCTTCTTCCTAATCCTTCAGGTAGTTTACTTTCATAGTAAAATGTTATCCTAATCTGTCAGCTTAATCATGTGAAGACAATGATAAAATCATTATATCTGAGGCCCGTCATCCGTACACCGAAGGACGAACAAAACAAGCATTTTTTGAGACGCTTCTAAAATATATAAAATATCTTTATATTTAAGTCAGCGATAGCTTAGTGGGGAGACCAACAGACTGCAATGCAGACGGTCTCGGGTTCGAACCCACGTCGCGCACCTCTGACTTTCGGAAGTTATATGACTTTTCGAAATTATGTGCGTATTGATTGACAATTATCGCCTGCTCCGTGCCTCGGAGATCACGTTAAGCCGTCGGTCCCGGCTGCCTTGAACATCTATGACAGTCGTTATTGGGAAAGTCAGTACCCTCTAATATCCTGACACTGGTCTAGCCTTAGGGTATCGTTAGCCTTCGGGTTGCGGAGGTCAGGTGGCAGCCGCTCCGTGTAAAAACTGATATCCAGTCAAATCCGGTTAGACTAGAAAAAGCCGACCCCAAGTGACTTGGGAATAATAAAGGCTGTTATACCTGAGGTCTGGGTTTGCTTTTCGCTTAAGTTTAATTAAGCCAGTCTTTCAATGTGTACACCTTTGCCTATTTCTTCAAGGTTATAAAAGTGTAAGTTGATTGTATGATCTTTAATTACACTTTTGCTGTTCAACATATTTGTAAACGAAATTGAAACCTGTTTTCATAGCTCTAAACTGTTGTGTTTCGCGGGTGACATGAAAATCTGTGCAGCAATAACTTCACTGTCCGACGCACAGTTACTGCAGTCGGACCTCACGCGCCTTGATCATTACTGCCACGTTAACAAACTCGACCTTAACCCCGCTAAATGCTCCGTTATAACGTACAGTCGAAAGAAAGATAGCTTAGCGTTTCAATACATAATAAAATGATACCATATCCCTAGAAATGAATCTGTTCGTGACCTGGCCTGGGTGTTATTCATGAGTCAAAATTGCTCTATGACAAGCACATTGATGGCATGGTAACAAATGCCTCTAAGGCTCTTGGTTTTATTAAACGATCATCTGTTTATTTTAAGAATGCTAAATCCTGGAAAATCCTCTATTGCACTTTCGTCAGAAGTATTTTAGAATACGCATCACAGATATGAAATCCGCGTAACAATACGTACGTTATGAGAATTGAGAGAATTCAAATAAAATGTATTAAATACATGTGCTGTCGTCTTCAAATTCCATTTAAAACAAGTCAATATATAAACATTTGTAAGAAGTTTCACCTAGATGACTCTTTCTGATAGAAGAAATATTGCCGACGTTTGTTTTATACTTAAAATTGCCTCAAACAACATAAATTGTCCCGAATTATTAAAAAACTCAATTTCCACCACTCAATTTATTAAGATCTTCAAAACCCTTGCATGTGCCTAGATCTTCTTCTAACTATCGGCAAAATGTCTACCTTAATCGAACGAGCAATAGGTTTAACTCAACTGCTAAAGATCTGAATATGGATTTATTCTGCACTAGTATTCCGATGGCGAGACGACGAATGAGTGAACAGTTCTTTTTTTAAACTGTTATATTGCTAGTTGATATGTATTGTACTTAGGTTGTATGTAATTGTATTCGTGTAATTGATATTCTCTTAGAAACTATGTACGTGCAATTTTTAATGTAATGTCAAATGTGAGAACCTGTAATTGGCTATCGAATACTTATTAAAATATATCGTCAAACTAGGATAAGCTATTGGACTTCCATAAATAAATAAATAAGTAAAGAAAGTTTTAGGTCTCTTCGAATCTATATAACTAATATTTCTACAATCAAATTGTTCTTGTAATAAAAAATATATCAAGAAATGATTTTATCGGCTAAAACTATCCTCTCCGTAACACTTGCCAAGAAATATATTTCTCTTAAGGCATGCTTCCGCAGTCACCTACACATGCGCTATGCCAAGCGAGACTCAAGGGATGCATAAAAACTTGGCTTGTGTGTACTTGCCGAGATTAGTTAACGCAATCTTATTCAAGATAACAAATTTAATGCATGTCTTTTTACCACCTCATTAGTGCCGCTGTATTAAGATAACATTTTATAGTAGTAGAGCCTCGCTGATTTCAGCATGGATGGGCTCGACCGGGAAAGGACTACCCTCTCACAGAATATCGACGTGAAATAACAGTATTCCTACTGTTGTGTTTCGTTTGGTGAGTGAGAGTGCCAGAGGCCCAATCACCTTCTTTCCCCCTTCCCGCTCCTTCTCTTTCCCACTTCCTTTCCTAAAGGGTCGGCGGCGAGCAAGTGATGCCTCTGGTGTTGTAGATGTCCATAGGCTACGGTGACCACTTACCATCAGGTGGGCTGTATGACAGCTTGCCACATAAGATATAGAAAAAAAAATGTATACGATTGTAAGAACTTGGGATCGACTCTGGGGTCGGGCAAAATGCTAGTAGGTCTTACTGTCAGCAAATTCGTAATAGCAGCACGATGTTTGAAAATGTGTACAGTAGATGGCCATCAGTTCGTCCCGTATTACATATCTCGCGATATACGGTTCTGTACACTTTTGCCAACGCTTTCGGGTATAAAACTACTATAAAATTTAATAATTTTAAATCAGTATTTAACTGAAACAGTAAAAACATACATTTTTTTACAAATCTTCTGGAAAACTTTTAAGTAATCGAAGAAGAGTCTATTGTGTACCGAGAATAGTTTTAGACTCCGTGCTATTAAAAATTTCTTGGCGAAAAAGCCAATCAATACTTTGCGAAACATTACCGATGCGCGATCAAGGCAGTTCATTCAAATATATTAACGAAAAACAAATCTAAATTGCAAGTACTTTTTACATAATGACTATTAACCGCACTTCGTAAACGTGGTGAATTTGGAAGTATATATATATATATATGTATATATATGTATATACATATATATATATATATATATATATGTATATACATATATATCTATATAATTCTTTTTTTGCATGTAACATTTAACTAACATAATAGTTGACTTCCAGGGGGCGGCGGCGTATCAAAATGAAGCATACACCAGTTTAAAAGACAGACCTCTAGCAATATAACTTTGAAAACCGGATTCAGTTTCATGCAGTAATTTTTAGGATTATGGGCATACAAACATACAGACTGACAAAAAATAAAATTAATGTTGTTTTTGCTTGAATATCTTTTATAAAGACCCCTCATATTAATTTTCATAAATATCTGATTTATACAATTTTATTACATGTATAAATAAAGGCTTTATATTAACTTGATACCGTACGTAAAGCTAGCATAAGATGTAATACAAATAAATTTGCCGGTACTACAAACACCCTTCAGCAAGTACAACTAAATGAAGTCTAAGTAATAACAAAGTTTGAGGAAGTTTTTGTTGAGTGTTATGGAGTTAATTTTAATTATTCGTGCAAACAATACTCTCAACAAAGATGCTTGAATTAGTTTCTCGATGGTGTATCAATACATTTTTGTTATAATATTAGCAATATGCAATTACTACGAAAAAGCAAATTCGAATATTAGAAAAAATTAATGATCCCGCATTCGAATGATTATATTATCAATTCGTATTCACAGTCGACACTTTATTCGACGAAAATTTGATTCGATTCATTGTCGCTCGATTCTATTGTTTGATTATTGCTATTAAAAATAACTACACCATTCTCTGACTACACTAAGCAGTCGTGTAGTTCACAAGCAGAGCCCTCCACATTGCGTCCTCGCTACAACTGAAGTATGTTTTCTTTGCCCTTAGATGATAGTGATGACCAAGCAACACATCGTGGGATAGGATGCGCTGTGCGGAAAGAGGAAAAACAGGTTAAAATAAGCAATGTGAAAAAAAAGGATTTGTAAAAGGTATTGCAATAAATAAGCTAATTGCAAAAATAAATTAAGTTTTGTAAAAGGTATTAAAATTAAACTACTTTCACTTATTTTTACTATTATTTATATTTAAGCTTACACTTTGCCCGACGTTTCAGTTGCTTTTCAGCTGCTGCGTTTCCTCGTGAACATGGCTGTTGAAAAGCAACCGAAATGTCGGGAAAAATGTAAACTAAAATATAAATAGTTTTAATAATTTAAATACATAGCTTAAATTATAGTAAAGTTCAATAATTATGTAATAAAGATATTTTAAAATAAACAAGGCGACGAGATCCATGTAAAGTAGTTTGATTTTAATGTAGAACATTGGGGTAAACGTAAGACAATATTTTGTAAAAGATGTACTTATAAATTAAAAAAGACATAATAATAATAATATATAATAATAATAATAATATTCTATCACATACACACAACACCATCTAGCCCAAACTAAGCAGAGCTTGTACTATGGGTACTAGACAATGGATAAACATAGGTACATATTATATATCTTTTTTTTGTAAATACATACATATTATACATAGAAACACCCAGACCAAGACAAACATCCATGTTCATGCACACAAATGTTTGACTTGTGCGGGAATTGAACCTTCAACCTCAGGCGTGGCAGTCGGTTACACTATCCACTACGCCATCAAGGCCGACATAGGTAAAAGGTTACTAGTATTTTTAATTAACTCTGTATATACATCAAATAAACATGCTACATGTTCATATGTCCATAATATACGCTTACAAACGTAACAGTAACACAGCTGAGCCTGAACGCACATTCTTTATCCAACAATCCCGCCAAAATCGTCATTAAATCCATTTTAATTGCTTCACTGAAAAGTTCATTGATCTGAATAAAATTGGTGAAACATTCAATTGTCGATGTCAACTCCGACTGGCTGACTGATTGATGCTCCGAACGAATGGACAGAGCGAACACTGTCCAATCTGGAAAACTTTTTTTATAAATGTAAATGTCGTCCAGGCTACCCAACTTTATATGTAGGAATACTACTAGTTAATTCAGAGTTTTTGTTGCCAGATAATATGGGGAGGTATTCCCTGTATTATCCAAAAACTCTAAAAATTTTGATTGAAAATTATCGCCTTTTCCGTGCCTCAGAGAGCACGTTAAGCCGTCGGTCCCGGTTGCCATGAACATCTATGGCACTCGTTATTGGGAAAGTCAGTACCCTCTAATATCCTGACACTGGTCTAGACTTAGGGTATCGTTAACCTTCGGGTTTCGGAGGTCAGGCGGCAGCCACTCCGTGTAAAAACTGATATCAAGTCAAATTCGGTTAGACCAGAAAAGCCGACCCCAAGTGACTTGGGAATAATAAAGGCTAAAAGAGAAGAAGATCCAAAAACTCTCAAAATTGTGTTAAGCGAATGACAAAAAATAGAAGAAAGAAATAAGAACCCTTGAGGATGCCCGAATAACAACACTTTTGAAAAAAGAAACTCATTATTTCGTATCTCTTTGATCGATGTTTTTAGTAATTCGAAAATTGACAAAAATTACGAATATAATTACTGGAAAACTATCCTAACTAAACGCGAAAGTGAGTTTCTTTGTTTGTAACGATATCACGACTTAACTAATCAATCCATAATCATGAAATTTCGCATAAGGTACCTTTGATCCAGAAAAAGTTCTGTTACATTTACGCGAGTGCATCTGAGGGTTAAGTTTTATATCTCTGGATTTCATATCGACGCTATATTTGGGACAACTTGGGTTTTACAATAACATACTTCCAATTTTGAAACCGTAACCGTCTTCACAATTCTGAATGAGATAATCTCTTGCTAGACAAACAAAATATAAATGAGAAACAGACGCCAATGTTAGGTTGAAATTCTAATTCATTTTAACCTTCATCGATCTCTAGTTTTTGTTTTATTGCTTCTGATAGCAAGCTAGCTAGCTAGTTACCTACCTGAAGATAAGCAGTAACCGCCTCTCTCGAACATGGTTATATTTTCTTGGCATCACAATAGCGATTCCAAAGGAACACATATTTTTTTAACTTTTACGCACAGCGTATGTCAATTCCATCGTAACCTAAACATAATGCTAACCACATATATTTTCAAACTATTTTAAAACATGAATTAATGAAAAAGCATGAATTTGAACAGGAAAATAAACACAATCAAGCTGCTTTGTAAACCATATAGGTGTCAAACATGTTTGACTGCACGGATGGTGTAGTAGATTAACTGATCGCCTCGGCTCTATCGCCGCGCCGAATGTTGTGGTTTGATCCTCACACGGGACAAAAATTTATTTGATCCACAAATGGTTTTTCTGAATCAGGGTGTTCTTTGTGTCCCTTGTTTGAATGTTTGTAGAGTTCCCCACGACACACGAATTATATCAAGGACGGGCCACGGACCGCTGCCTCATGGTAAGCACTTTATTTTCACCTTAATAACCTCACAACAGACTTAGTCTAAGATTGGGAGGAGAACAGTAAATGATTTATTCATACAAATATTAAGTCAGATTATGCATATTGTTTATTAAACTGTGTAACATCTGGTGAATAATTATCTCGAGGAAAGGTTTCATTTAGGACGGTGCCAAGCTGTCGACTGTAGAATGTTTAAAATATTACGTAGCTTAATAAAAATATTACGTAACCTTTGCATAGTCACTTTTATCCATTGTCTAGTACCCATAGTACAAGCTCTGCTTAGTTTGGGCTAGATGTTGCTGTGTGTATGTGATATAATATTATATTATAGTATATTATTCGGCTTCGGTTGCGTAGTGGTTAGTGTAACCGGTTGCCACGCCTGAGGTCGCGGGTTCGATTCCCGCACAAGTCAAACATTTGTGTGCATGAACTTGGATGTTTGTCTTGGTCTGGGTGTTTCTATGTATAATATGTATGTATTTACAAAAGAAAAAGTATATATGTATGTTTATCCATTGTCTAGTACCCATAGTACAAGCTCTGCTTAGTTTGGGCTAGATGGTGTTGTGTGTATGTGGTAGAATATTATATTATTAATATTATTATTATTATATAATAATAATATCGTTTAAACACAAACATGCCGAAACATTTACTTTATAATCGCGTCTGCTTTCGACTTAGCTTTCGTGAAAAAAGATCGCAATCCAGAATAAGAAAATATTTTTTTGTTAATTCAGAACGTAGTGTATCTATGTAACAAGATTCATCGAAATCTGTTCAACAGTCTTCGCGTGATTGAATAACAAACATACAAATATCTTAATATTGTCTTACGTTTACGCGAATGTTATGCATTGAAATTAAACAACTTTATACTGATTTCTGTAGTTATTTTTACTTTAAAATAACTACACTTTAGAACATTGAGACAATCACCATCTTAATCTCCCCGTGAACATGGCTGCTGAAAAGCAACCGAAACGTCGCGTTGGGGAAAGTGTAAAATTAAATCTATATAGTTTTTATAATTTAAATAGCTTACATAGAAGTAAATAGTAACTAGTAAAAGTGTTTAACAATAGTAGTTTAATGTTTCAAAATTATGTGAAAATAGTGTTTTATAAAAAATAAAAACGACATAAAAGCCAAATAAAGTTGTTTAATTGCAACATACTAATATCTTCACAAATTTTCTCACTTATATTCAGTTGGATAGATCTCCTTTATAATTACTTACGGTTTGAATACACTCGCAAGATTTCCACTCCGTCATTCCATCCGGAACTAATTCATTGGATGGGCGGTATTCTACAGTAACCGAAAGGCTTAGTCATCTTAATTAAGGGTCAAGTTCAAACAGACAGTGACCTTGACCTTTATAATATAAAGAACTTGTATTGTACAGAATTTCTTTTGAATTTGTCTTTAACAGAAATAATGATATCCTGTTGGTTGTTCAGTAATAGCTATGATATTTCCGTTGAAATTATTCAAATTTCAGATTGGATTTTATCGCGATTTATTTCTTACTAGTGACCCGCCCCGAATTTATTTATAGTTTACAAATTGTACACCTAATCTTTCTCTGTCTATTGGTTAATACCTCATGACAATCCATTTAGTTAGTTAGTTTAGTTACACTAACCACTACGCCATCGAGGCCGACAAATTCCTCTCCCTTCTGTAAATATATTCTACCACATACACACAACACCATCTAGCCCAAACTAAGCAGAGCTTGTACTATGGCTACTAGACAATGGATAAACATACTTAAATACTTTTTTTTTGTAAATACGTACATATTATACATAGAAACACCCAGACCAAGACAAACATCCATGTTTTATACACACAAATGTTTGACTTGTGCGGGAATCGAACCCGCGACCTCAGGCGTGGCAGTCGGTTACACTAACCACTACGCCATCGAGGTCGCGTAAATATTATAAACATAATTATAATGAAATATTGACTACATAATATTGTCTTCTATTTACGCGAATATTATTCATTGAAATTAAACTGTTATATACGGATTTTATCGCGTTGTTTATTTGACACTTTATTACAAAATTTTGAAAATTGTTACACTACTACTACTATTAAACTTTACTAATTTTTAAGCTAATTAAATTATTATTAAACTATTTAGATTTCATTTATTTTTACACTTTCCCCGACGTTTCGGTTGCTTTTCAGCAGCCATGGTCACGGGGAGCTGACTCACAGTACAGTTGACTCACAGCTGGTTAGATATTTAGTCCACTTCCCATGGGCTAAGAGTTTCGAGTTACGCCAACATACGACACAAAAAAATGTGTGATCCATAAATAGTTCAAGATTCAGTGTTCTTTGTGTCTGTCGTTTAAATGTTTTTAAAGTCTCCCGGGACACAGAATTTTATCCCAAAACAGGCGTTGTCTTTTGTAATATAAATAAAACGTAATAATATTCTTTTTGTTCAGAGACGACATGCACATAAGTCGCTGTTACTATTGTTGTGTTACTGATGTGCCACCGATGTAGTTACATCCACCTTCTGCCTAATTTATTTAAGTTACTCTTTTTTTTGTCTTTTGATATTTTGTTTTTAATTGAGTTGTATGTATGTATGTTACTGCCTACATGCACCGAAATCATTCAGGGTCTGCGAGAATACCAGCGTTGTGGATATACTGCAACATTGCTGACGCAGGACCTTATTTGTTCTATATGTACTTTTGGTTGTGTTTTCTGTTACCTTATATAATGAGCGTGGAACAAATAAAATTATTTTCTTTCTTTCTTTCTTTCTTTACACAAAGAAAAATATGTGTGGCGAAATATTAATATGCCCGCCACCGCCGTTAGGAATGACTCCACGCTGTCCAGGCTTAGAGCAGACTTGTAATGCTACATCACCGAATTAGACTGTGACTGCATTAAGTTGCAATGTCCATTGCAGTTAAGATTGCGCCGAGCGTAAGACAAATAATGACAGAGCTTGTGCGGTGCATATTCGAATCGGCGCGCGACCGCCATAGTAAAATTGTATGGAGGCTTTGAAGTGCTTTTTTGATAAATATGTATCTTTATTGTCAACCAATAACTTAAATATTTGGGACGGACAAATTGTGATATAACTAATTATGTTTCGTTTAAACTGTAAAATAGGATAGATTTCTACTGTTATAATCTAAAAATCACGTAACACGAGCTTATGTTTTTGTATTTTTCATGCAAATTTACGTAATTTTGTAGGCGAAAATATTAATTATTTTAAGTTTTTTACACGGAGTAATTGTAAACACATTCATTGTTATGCTAAATGTATATTTTATGTTTGTATTAAACAAAATGTGTTGATTTTATTCACTTAACTGTGACCGCCTGTTTTGGCACAGTTCGCTCGGCGCAATCTTAAGGAAATACCAGTATAAAGTAATATGATCTTTCATCGACGCGGCAGCGCTGTACCGAAAGCTTTATTTTAACGAATAATACGTCAGATCTAGTCCAAGTTTAACTGCACGGATGGCGGTAGTGGTTTAAGTGAACGCCTCGCCACGGCTACTGCGCCGAGTGTTGTGGGTTCGAATCCCACACGGGAGAAAACTTTGTGAGATCCACAAATGGTTGTTCCGTGATCGGTTCGTGTCGGGTGTTCTTTGTGTCCGTTATTTGAATATTTGTAAAGTCCCCCGCGACACAGGATTTATTCCTAGTGCGACAATTAAAATTTTTTAAAAGAAAGATAGCGATAGGTGACCGACTTCTCACCTACAAACCAATTTTCAGTATGAAAAAGTAGCTTACTATTAAATAGCGATTCATCAGGAAATCATTATTATATAGTATTAATTAAAAGGTGTTTAAAAAAAATATTTTTTTTTTGTATAACATCTGCATTGGACACTATTCTTGTGTCGCGGGCGATTTTACAAACTTATATGTAAATAACGGACATCTCCTCACTCTACGACCAGTCCAGTTTATGATATAGCGTTCCCCTACACCAACCTTCAGGTTATAATAGTGGGAGCCGCTGTGCCTTCCAGTGCCCGAGAGCACCTCCCGGGACCAGTTATAGACAGGTCTTGTCCCCAAATCTCGATTTCTCCATTCTAACTCCAGAGATTCGGTTCTCGTAAGCGGGCTACCTCATACCCAAGTGGCACTACCTATTCTCCAGATAGGTGCCGGAGCAATAAAGCCGGTCACCACCCGCAACTCTAGGAGTTGCTAACGAAAACCTCGCTGAAGCCGACGGAGAAGCCGCCTCCCACATCTTCAGTATGGTACCGGAGCTGTATAAGGCACGCTCACTTCCCGACGTACATCCATAC
The DNA here is from genome assembly GCA_930367265.1 of Catocala fraxini. Lineage (NCBI taxonomy): Eukaryota > Metazoa > Arthropoda > Insecta > Lepidoptera > Erebidae > Catocala > Catocala fraxini. Next base: position 20,296,857 of record OV884045.1, read on the forward strand.
GCCTACAAGCCGGGTGTGGCCCGAGTCACTCCAGCTATCACTCTTACTTGCTGAGCAGGCAAGCGCCCGAGATGCATAGTGACAGCGAAACCACGCTGCCACTTCGCTAAAGACAACTCCATGCTTCGTGCGACCGACTGGTTCGCACTAGCCACGCATGAGTCCGACGCTCGAACGCCACGTGTTTGCCGAGCAACGAACATGTCGTCCTCAGTGGCTAACCACATAGCCCCTGCGAGTCCAACCTTAATGTCAGGCACCACGCACTCTAAGTCAGCGGTCGATAGAACATGCCTTTCGAGGCTCAATAGGCTTCCTGACCCCGCAGTATCCTGATCCTAAGGAGGAGACCCGTAGTTCTCTCCTCGAAACCCTATCTACTCGGGTCCTGATGATAGGGAAGGACTTGGAACACACAAATCAATCAACACCCGGTGCTAGGACAGCGGCATCAGTAGTCGACTAGTTATAATAGGCCGTTGATTAAAAGTTAAACATTGTTCAAAAATTTGAGAGCTGTTTAGTTTAGAAGTGACTAAGCTTACAATATTTTTATAAGTATGTCAGTATGTAAAACCGTAGAAAAACTTGTTTGTACATGCGAGCATATTCCAGTTACATTACAAACACGCTCTTGGTAACTTTAAACAAGCCTTTATCGCGACAAAACTTTTCTATTTACAAAACTCGAACACAGAAATTTGCCGCAAAATTTCCCCAATAACATATCGATGTTTGAATAACAGGAACTCTTTATGGAAACTCCCGCTTAATTTTGCATGCACAGTACACTTGCGAAATGTTTAAAGTCTGTCTTTAATAATTCACCTCTTTGACGGGCTTGTAATAAGTAAGCAAATTGAGTTCACCGAGTTCCTAACTTGCGAAGTGTAAATTTAGAAATGTGCGTATTTAAAACGTGATATTAATATTAATTAGTAATACTTTGCAACGATGCTTTGTACTAAAATTAGAGGGTTTGTTTACGAATTGACACGATGGTGGAAATTGTGATCGACCACAAACATATATATGTACTATTTTTTCCCCGCGGTTTCACCCATGTGAGTCCCGTTTCCGTGGGAATATCGGGATAAGTAGCCTATGTGTGAATCCAGGTCTCCAGCTATCTACATGCCAAGTTTCATCGCAATCGGTCCAGTAGTTTTTGCGTGAAAGAGTAACATACATCCATACATTATTTCGCGTCACAAACTTTCGCGTTTATAATATTAGTAAGGATAGGTAACCTTATTTTCATTATTTATATTCTCTACGAGACTCCTAATATGAGATTTAATTATTAAATTATAGCTCAAGGAACAGACACATGAAATATATTTTTGGTAACAAGGTAATATTATATATATAATATAATAATATCAGCCCTGTATTAAACTGACCCACTGCTGGGCACTGGTCTCTTCTCACTATGAGAAGGTTTAGGCCGTAGTCTACCACGCTGGCCCAGTGCGGGTTGGCAGACTGCACATATCTTCAAGAAAATTATGGAGAAATCTCAGACATGCGTATTCCCCACGATGTTTTCCTTCACCGTTAAAGCAAGTGATAATTAACTATTTAATACGCATATAACTTCGAAAAGTCAGAGATGCGCGCCTTGGGTTCGAACTCGAGACCTCTGCGTGGCAGTCTAACGGTTTCCCACTAGGCTATCGCTGCTTTATATTATTAATACTTGCTGTGCCCGCGGTATCACCCGCGTTTATGATTACTGCGCCGCCATCGTGAGTCGTAGCGTGAAACATCACGCTATATAACAATATAGCCTATAGCCTTCCTCGATAAATGAGCTATCCAAAAATAAAAGATTTTTCAATTCAGACCAGTAGTTCCTGAGATTAGCGCGTTCAAACAAACAAACAAACTCTTCAGCTTTATAATATAAGTATAGATTAAATCTAGATTCATTCGAATTCCTTGTTATGAAGATTTGTGTCGCACAGAATTTGACAAGTAATAGAATACAGAATATAATTGAGAGGAATAGTTACGTTTATATACAGATGGCGCAGTGATATAAACTGTTGCCTCGCCATTGGCATTGCTTTGAGTGTTGTGGGTTCGAACGTCACACTGGACACAAAGTTGTTTGATCTACAAATAGTTGTTCAAAATCTGGGTTTGTGTCCGTTGCGTGAAGGTTTGTAAAGCTCCCTGCGACACCGGTATAACTGCTAATGTGTAATGAATACGAATATTGGTGTGCAAATACAAAATCCTATTGTGCAATATCACATAGACAGTCATATCATTCATCATCATTGTATATGATATCATCATTCAAAAACAACAAACACAGTCATCAGTACCTTGAAGGCTATGGCCCCTCTGCCTGGTAGATCATTCCAGTTGTTCCGCTACTTTTCCTTCCTACTTTTTTTTTTTTTTTTTTTAGAGTAATAAGTATTAGAATAGGTAACTGAAAAGACATATATATATATGTATATATGTGTATGTGTGTGTATATATATATATATATATATATATATATATATATATATATATATATATATATATATATATATATATATATATGTGTATGTGTACATGTGTGTATATTATTATATTCAATATAATAAAACTTACCATGATGGTTTGCATAGGTTAAGTATATCATGTAGCACTGTTCTGTCCTTTATTTCCCTTTCTTTTTTATCATAGTTTGTACTGCTTTGTCTATTTACATCTGTCTCATTTGTTGTAATTTATAGTTGTGGACGTCGCCGACGACGTCAAGTGATACGATACTCGTGGTTGGAACTGAAAATCAGTACTGAGGTGGGGGTTATGCCCAACTCAGTGTATGCTGAGTGTCCATCCAGATTTCTTAAACACGAACGGATCTTTCGCTAATAACTTTAAGTATTATTGTAATTATTCATATAATATTAGGATAAATAAGTCTTGAACATAATTTTACATTTGACGGTTGACACGTGTTGAACGCCACGTAGATGACACGTTGCCTGCCACGTCTGAGGCACAGATTATTAATATGTACTGATGTTTGAATCTTGGCATTTGTGGCGCGCGTGACAGCCGTCACTTGTATTAATTAAATCTACTGAAATAATATATAAAAAAAATCCATAAAACGCCTATTTTATATAACATGTAGCCTACAAACATATAATATATTTTCCTCAAGGCAGAATTTCGGTCCTGGCGGCCAATCTTAACGGAGATTGGCCATCTGCGCAGGAGATATTATAGTGCACAATATACATATATGTGCGCAAACACAAATGCACTCTATGTTCCCTAACTCTCATAATCTGATGGGTCGGATAATCTAACACGACCGGAGAGAGATCAGGCGCATCTTTACGTGCTTTCCGAGGCACGGAAGTGTCTAACACCGCCAACTTCCTAACTTCGGGCTCGTATTGATATTTCTTAAGAGAAAAATCGAATAACTTTTTGTTAGCTCGACACGGAATTCGAACCCAAGACCTCATCACAGCAGTCACATTCACTACCGCTGCGCCACATAGGCAGTTCCACATATATTGCCATTGTAACTGTTATATATTGTAAGCGATGACCTCATTAGAGCTAAAATGGCATACGCTTAGCTTTACGACGAACGCACATAGTTCTAGCGCGAATGCATCGGACAGCGTCAGTTTGTGCAGCTGACATTGATTAATGTTCACTCTGCTGACGCCCCGTATTATGAATTAATTGCGCTCTGCTGTACGTGCTTGACGAGTTATTAAGCGTTCTGTTTTTGATGGGATTCTTTGTTAATGGAAAAGATTGAGTAAGACATGAGTGTCTATTTTGGCTAGCAGATAAAAAATTACAGACGATTTAAGTTGCTTATAAACATAGTCCGCTTTTAGCTAGCTATGGTTTTAAGTCTACTAGATACAGGTTTAGACTCCATGCTGCTACTAGTATTGAGAAATTCTTGTCAGAAAAATCTAATTACACTTTGCCTCGCTCGGGTACTAAACTTAATCCTTATCAAGGATTTCCACTTGCCACGATCTCGGTTTAACTCTCTTGCGTCTTCTCTTGATATTCTGCATGCATGCTTGTCGGCTTAGGGTTCTCTACCTTTCTTCACGTCTGCGATGTGATCAAGCAAGTTCGCTTAAGTCTTACACCGTAATAGGCTTAGTGAGTAGGACTTGCAGGTTCCCCAGAAACCAAAACGCTCACCTCTATCTGCGAAGAAGTATGCTATTATGGAATTCTCAACTTAAAAACCAGGTCTTGCAGTATTTGTTAATATTTATTATTTTTAAATTACTTTGTCAATGAAATTAAACTGCTATATACGGATTTTATCCCGTTGTTTATTTGACACTTTATTACAAAATTTTGAAAATTGTTACAATACTACTACTATTAAACTTTACTAATTTTTAAGCTAATTAAATTATTATTAAAACTATTTAGATTTAATTTATTTTTACACTTTCTTCGACGTTTCGGTTGCTTTTCAGCAGCCATGGTCACGGGGAGACTAAGATGGTAGTTGTCTCAATGTTCCAGTGTAGTTATTTCAAAGTACCCGAACATAATTTAATCATTTGTGTTTCTATTTACGCAGAATGAGCTCAAAGTATCATGAAGTCTAGCTGTGGTTTGCTTCTTCTTCGGTTTGACTATAATAATATAAAATAAATATATAATAATATAATTACTTTGTCAATTTAATTATATGCCAATGAAGCTTATAATTTATATATAATATTATATATATTTACTTACTATTAATTTCATTTTTATTTCTTATTATATAATTCATAGTAGTGAAAGCAACAATCATAATTTACAACTTAACTAATATTAACAAAACTAACCACTTATAAATAGAACAAAATGAAGAGTAACAAAATATGGGACTGTAAAAATTAATAATATTATATTATATATATATATATATAATATAGAGAAAATTTCAATTGCAACATGATGTTCCGATATACAAGGATAGGTTGAGATATTCTTTCGTTGGTATATAACGAACAAAAATATGAGTTTCTATATTTTTGTTCATTATATACCATGGTAGTAGCAGCGATAGCTCAGTGGGGAGACCAACAGACTGCAATGCAGAGGGTCTCGGGTTCGAACCCACGTCGCGCACCTCTGACTTTCGGAAGTTATATGACTTTTCGAAATTATGTGCGTATTGATTGACAATTATCGCCTGCTCCGTGCCTCGGAGAGCACGTTAAGCCGTCGGTCCCGGCTGCCATGAACATCTATGGCAGTCGTTATTGAGAAAGTCAGTACCCTCTAATATCCTGACACTGGTCTAGCCTTAGGGTATCGTTAGCCTTCGGGTTGCGGAGGTCAGGTGGCAGCCGCTCCGTGTAAAAACTGATATCCAGTCAAATCCGGTTAGACCAGAAAAGCCGACCCCAAGTGACTTGGGAATAATAAAGGCTAAGAGAGAAGATATACCATGGTAGACAGTAATAGAATGGCTAATTACGTGGAACTTACATCATAATTAACAAAATGTGAGTGTCGTACACCACTGCCTACTCCTTCATGGCTATTACATATTAAACCTTTACGATAGAAATCTCAGCTTAAAAAATATGACATAGGTCCGGCGGCTCTAGGCTCTTATCCTAAAAGAGATTTAATTAACTCTTCTATATAATTAAGTTAACCCTCAATCACGTCCCAAATTCGAGGCTAGCGAAGATAATATCAGATTTTCGCACATACTTATGAAAAATGGACCCTATAATAACACCATTACACTAGACCCTCATGAGGTCATTTGGACCCACATAAATATTGGGGAGTAGCCAAGCGTTTGACCTAAATTTTTAAGTGTGTTTACAGCAAGGGTTTGGACGTGACTTTCTTATCTTTGGCGATATAACCTATAGAGGATTACTTTAAATATATTTGAGGGAAACGTGTTAAAGAGCTTTGGGTCATATTATCGATTTGTAGTTTTATCGATAATTAAAATTACTATCGAAGCCAAACATGGGATATCAGATTTTATCCGAGGCATTGCTCGTTCGGGAACAGTACTTTTTTTAGATGAAATTATCCTATGTCTTTTTGATATCCCTGACAATGTGTGTGCGAAATTTAATGATGATGGGTCAAGAAGTTAAGGCGTGAAAGTGTTACAAACAAACTCACACACACATTTATAATATTAAGTTAGGATAAATGGTATCTTTACAGACAATCGCGATATCTCAGGTTCAATTGGTACTTTTTCTCATAACAATGTCCTTCGTCTGCAGTGCTAAAAAGAAATTTATTATAATTTTTTTATACGCTATTTTATAATCAGTAGTAGGGTATTCCTTAAAAAAACATTACCCGTGTTAACAGACCCCGTAAATGCTGGACTTACTCTTTGACAGTAACTGAGACCGCACAAAATAAACACTGCACACATACAAAAATGTAACATTCACATAAACAAGTAAACTTGCCAATCAATAACCGTCACTTTAAAACAGCAATGTGCGAATGTCAATTAAAGTTAATTTTCGGCTTCGATTCGAATAATGATTAGTAACATCGTTGTCACTCGTTTATCTATCGTTACTACATCAACTCGTGTTAGTCAACTCTTAGATGTAGAATCACATAACTTCTGAATATACGAAGATTTATTTTCATATCCATTCATCAAAAGTAACGATGTTATTGTTACTTTTTTAACTAAAGGAATAAAGATAGTTTAATTTTATTTAATAGGTGATATTTTTTTCTTCTATTCTTTACTAGGGTTTTCTGTAATGACGTTGGCAGAAGCATGTCTAAAATCAATAATGCATACCACATAGGAATGGAACTTATTTTCCATGTTTGTCTTCCCCGATAAGCAAAATGTGGGCGTCATCAAGTGGAAAGTGAATAGATATCTTGCAGGCGAGCGTGCTCTATTGTTGATAAAAATTGCTACGTGAGATTGTGACCTAACGCAAGACTTTTTAGAACAAAATAAGTTCAAGAGCTAAGGCAAAGTAAAAGTCAAAAAATCATTTATTCACTTAGGTCACAAAGTAACACTTATGAACGTCAAAGGGGTTAATGAGTTTATTAAAGTTACTGAATTTACATTTATGTTAGTTGCAAGGTTCAGGCAAAAGGTTGAGCCTACGAGAAGATTCCTATTTTTTTTAATATTCTACCACATACACACAACACCATCTAGCCCAAACTAAGCAGAGCTTGTACTATGGCTACTAGACAATGGATAAACATACTTATATACTTTTTTTTTTGTAAAGACTTACATATTATACATAGAAACACCCAGACCAAGACAAACATCCATGTTCATGCACACAAATGTTTGACTTGTGCGGGGATCGAACACGCAACCTCAGGCGTGGCAGTCGGTTACACTAACCACTACGCCATCGAGGCCGACAATACCTGCGAGAAACTCAAGGCCACTCTTTTTAAATCGCCATCAACTTATTATTTCAGTATTTTATAACCCATTTATGTACCAGGTGTTGCAGTAATTATGCCATATGTCACTGTGCATATAAAACTAAATTCTAAAAATAAAGAAAATGTTAATAATGTTATGTAAGAAGCATTTGAAGTTTAAAATAATATTTATCAGTAGGTAGCCATTTGTAATAGACAGTAGTATGGCATGAGGACGCATACACTTACACTTTGTGACATAAAAAGGTAGTTCGTGACTAAATGTAGCTAAAACAAAATTTACCTTAATACTTATAACGTTTGTTTAAAAGAAAGATACTTTAACATCACAAAATAAACACGAAGTACCTTCACATAACTAAATTGACTTATATAATACATACATTGTTTGAATCCTGTATGAAACAAGCAACTAGTTCCATGAATTTTTATTATTTAAGTAATCATTGATTGAATAATAGCCCTTCTGGATAAGCTGACTTTTAACAGCACTTTTAAATTTGAGCAAAGGTAAATTTATAATATCAATCGGTAGTTTATTAATAAAGCGTATACTGAGTCCCGCAATTGAAATGTGAACTTTATGTAAACGATCATACAGACCTAAAGCCCTGAAAATTACTGAAAAATCACGCTCTAGAAATTATGATACAAGAAATTAGCACCACTAGGAATAATTCCTGTGTCGCGGTGGACTTTACAAACATTGAAACAACAGACACAAAGAACACCCTGGCTCGGAGGAACCATTTGTGGATCACACAAAATTTGTCCCGTGTGGGATTCGAACCCACAACAATCCGCGCAATGGCAACGGCGTGATGACTACTTAAACCAAGTGATTGATGGGTTCATCTCGCCGCTACCATTATGAATGGCGTAGTCGCCATCGGTGCAGTAAAAAAAGTAAAGTTATAATACATATTGGCAATCTCGATGGCGTAGTGGTTAGTATAACCGACTGCCACGCCTGGGGTTGTGGGTTCGATTCCCGCACAAGTCAAACATTTGTGAGCATGGATATGGATGTTTGTCTTGATCTGGGTATTTCTATGTATGATATATATGTATTTAAAAAAAAGTATATATGTATGTTTATCCATGATTGTTTAGTACCTATAGTACAAGCTCTGCTTAGTTTGGATTAGATGGCGTTGAAAAAAGAAATGCATAGTAATGTTCAGAGCTGTTTCCTTAAAGTTTATGATGTCTTACGTAAGTGACATTTAAGTATGTATAGTGGCTACTATACACTTTTTCTAACCCCTAGCAGGTACACAAGTCGTACTCTTAATAAAACAGAGATTTATCTCAGTACTTTGGTTTAAACAAATTTAAAATCAATTGCAATAATTTAACACAAATATAATATTAGAATTTAACATACAAAAACAGAGTTCAAATTGCCTTACTTCCAAATTTAGAGATAAGTCGCTGTTTTATTAAGAGTGCGAAGTGTGAATCTATATAATAATATGATGAATATCTAACCATTATGTATGTATCTTATGTGGGGGCCAGTCAGTGCAGACCGGCGACACTTCGACCCAGTAGGATCTTTTGTGCCGATACTCTCCCAATAACGACTGCCATAGATGTTCATGGCAGCCGGGACCGACGGCTTAACGTGCTCTCCGAGGCGATAATTGTCAATCAATACGCACATAATTTCGAAAAGTCATATAACTTCCGAAAGTCAGAGGTGCGCGACGTGGGTACGAACCCGAGACCCTCTGCATTGCAATCTGTTGGTCTCCCTACTGAGCTATCGCTGCTATCTAACCATTAACTACACGCAATATATTAGCTTTTTCTCGCTCCTGCAGCGATCCAAAGCAATAAAAACGCCATTTTTATTTTTAAATAAATTTCGCAACCGCAATCTATCCTTACATTAACCCAACACAAAAGATTATCGCATTATTCAAGAAAATCTGCCGCATTCCTTTACTAAAGTTGGGCTTAACTTTTCGTCATTAAACGTCGCGGCCCCGTCGATTTACATTATAATCACAGCATGAGATTCCTGGGGCTATGCTTGTGGAACAGAGCATGAAATGTAATGAAATTTAAAATAATTGAACTGTGAATGTATAGCTTGCGGCTGACAATGGAAGCTTCTTTAAAGACAAGGAAGAATACAGACACATAGAATATAGAGAAGAATCATACTCTATATATATTCAAAAAAGGGTAGGCAGAATTGTATTACACTTGATATTTCGCCATGTATGATTTTAGGTTCCCATAGAGGACAAACCTATATTGATGGTTAGCAATCAATATGTTATTAAGTGTTATATATTGTAAATAACTGAGCCTTTTTTATACAACAAAGGTGGAAAATAAGCATAGGTACGGCATGCCTGGTTGTAAGTAACATAACATCATCGTGGCGCAGTGGTAGTGAATGCGACTGCTGTGCATGAGGTCTCGGATTCGAATCCCGGGTCGGGCCAACAAAACGTTATTGGGTTTTTCTGTTTAGAAATCTCAATAGCAGCCCGGAGTTAGGAAGTTGGCAGTGTTAGACACCTCCGTACCTCGAAAAGCACGTAAAACCGTTGGTCCTGCGCCTGATCTCTCTCCGTTCGTGTTGGATTAGCGTCCCGTCGGATCATGAGAGTTAGAGGACAGAGAGCACACTTGTGTTTGCGCACACACTTGTATACTATAATATCTCCTGCGCAGATGACCAGTTTCCGTTAAGATTGGCCGCCGTGACCAAAATCACAAACACGCACACGCACTTTTTATTTTCTGCCTCGCACAACTAAACTGTGGAATGAACTATTGCCTGTGGTATTTCCGGACCAATACGACCTACAAACCCTTAAAGAAAAGAGCGTAATCCTTTTTAAAAGGCAGGCAGCGCACTTGTGACTTCTCTGGTGTTGCGCGTGTCCATGGGTGGCGGTAATCGCTTACCATCAGGCGATCCGTCTGTTCGTTTGCCTTCTAAAATATATTTAAAGAAACTCGCGCACAACTCAGCTCAGTTTCTTATCGTACTATCTTATCAAAAATAAGAATAAAATAACTATGGCATATTAGCTAATATTTTGCCCACACTTTTGACTGGATGAATGTCATAGTGTTTTAAGTGGTCGTCTCGCCACTGCCGCCGCGCCGAGTGTGATGGGTTCGATCCCCACACGGGTCAAAAATGTGTGTTGTCCACATATAATTAATATGCCTAATAAACAATATGCCTAATAAATAATATAATCGTTACAAGTCTGGGTGTTCTTTGTGTCTGTAGTTTGAATGGTTGAAAAGTCCCCCGCGATACAAGAATTATGCCTAGTTGTCTTTTTAAAACAAGATAAAACAAGAAAGCCTTTGCTGCTACAAAGAATATCACAAAAGAATAACTCAGTAATACATTGCTCCATTCAGGATTCGAAGCGAAGATCACTACTAGCCGCAAACGTATACCACATTTATAAGACTTCAATACCATAACCTAATAAGCATTCTGTAAACATTTATTTGGACTTATAAACCCAAATACATTTTAAGTCGAAAATATTCCCAAAACTACCAACGTTGACAGTTTATAGACCATAATAGTATCTTTGGTCCAATTTCAGCTGTAAACGGCTTCGAACCCAATACCATCTAGATAACATTCGAACGTTAATTATAAACATCTGTACCAAATAGTAACCAATAGAAATTAATAGGTCATCTTAAAGCAATTTATCTTAGAGATCGGTTAGTATCTATAATTTCTAACTAAGATCGAATTTAAGGTTCAAGTTAGAAGATTAGGCAGTTTATTATATTTTTACTAATTCTATTATTATTATAAATGTGAAAGTTTGAGGGAATGGATGGATGGATGATTGTTTGTTCCTCTTTCACGCAAAAAGTTTAAAGTAACTGATTTTGATCAAATTTTACAGTTATATTGTTTATACATGGGAATAACATAACAATAACAAGCAGCGATAGCTCAGTGGGGAGACCAACAGACTGCAATGCAGAGGGTCTCGGGTTCGAACCCACGTCGCACACCTCTGACTTTCGGAAGTTATATGAGTTATTGAAATTATGTGCGTATTGATTAACAATTGTCGCCTGCTCCGTACCTCGGAGAGCACGTTAAGCCGTCGGTCCTGGCTGCCATGAACATCTATGGCGGTCGTTATTGGGAAAGTCAGTCCCCTTTAATATCCTGGTACTGGTCTAGCCTTAGGGTATCGTTAACCTTCGGATTGCGGAGGCCAGGTGGCAGCCGCTCCGTGTAAAAACTGATATCCAGTCAAATCCGGTTAGACCAGAAAAGCCGACCCCAAAAGACTTGGGAATAATAAAGGCTAAGGGAGAAGAAGAAGACATGGGAATAAAATAAAGGCGACAAAAAAAATAACTTAATATAAATCTACATTAAAGCGAGTGAAGCCACGGGCAAATTCTAGTATAATAAATGCGAATGTGAGTTTGTTTGTTGGTTTATTAATTACGCTTTCACGTCTGAACTACTCAACCCATTGTCATAAAATTGGTCACACTTTGTCAGGGATAGAGAAATGGACATTGGGTACCATACACCAAGAAAAGCTACCGTTCCGGAGCGAGCGAAGACGTGGTAAAATCTAGTATTCTATACATATACAGAATGTACGGTAATTAATGGATAACCTTGAAATAATAATAATAATATTCTACCACATACACACAACACCATCTAGCCCAAACTAAGCAGAGCTTGTACTATGGGTACTAGACAATGGATAAACATACATATATACTTTTTTTTTGTAAATACATACATATTATACATAGAAACACCCAGACCAAGACAAACATCCATGTTCATGCACACAAATGTTTGACTTGTGCGGGGATCGAACCCGCGACCTCAGGCGTGGCAGTCGGTTACACTAACCACTACGCCATCGAGGCCGACAATCGAAATGTCTTATAATAGAACTGATGGATATTAATAAAAAAAAAAGAAAGAAGTAACAGTCTATCTATTAGCATAATTAGTGTTTCATAATATAACAATAAAATCTGATGGAATTCATTCATTTAAGGTCGTAGTGTACAAGAAGGATAACTATAGTAATTAAAAAAATCATATCTCAGGTAGTAGTTAGGATAGATATTTTTTCATATTTTTTCCTGTCTAATTTTATTTTGCCTAATCTTCGGTACTATCAGTTGGAATTGAAAAATGTTTTTGTATTTGATAACCATATTCTGAAGGTTATAGGCTATATATATATATATATATATATATATATATATATATATATATATATATATATATATAAATTTATTCACGAAGCGTATTATAAAATTATTTACATAAAGAAAGCAACAATCATAATTTACAACTTAACCAATATTAACAAAACTAACCACTTATAAATAGAACAAAATGAAGAGTAACAAAATATGGGACTGTAAAAATTAATAAAATATATATATATATCACGCTACGAGGCATCGGAGGCGTGCAGTAATTATAAATTATTTCACCATTACAAACCTATATTATCATTGAGTGACATATTTTATATTTCATTTAAAAAAGTACTGTTACTAACATAAATTACTTTAACGCGAGTGAAGCCGAGTGCAAAAACTAGTATTAAACAACTCGCTAATAGTTCCACTCAAACACCATACCATATCCTTTAGCCTACAAACTTAAGGTTCAGAACTAGTTGCAATAATTCATCACGAAATGATAAGCGTCTTCTGATGCAAGCATAAGATAAGCGTAGTTTAAATTGAGTTGCGATTCAGTAGATAAGGGCCTTTAAGTGTGATTTAGTGTTCAGTGGGCAAAGGTCATTACCACTGGGGTAATTCAAAATCGTTCTTAGATAATAATAATATCGGACCTGTATACAAACTGTCCCACTGGTGGGCAAGAGCCTCTTATCAGTGCTTGTTAAGATTCTAATAATAATGAATTAGTGTCAATAAATTGATCATTATACGGATGCAGAATCATATTACTTTCGTAAAATAGTATACATCTTAGCCCAATATATAAACTGTCCCACTGCTGGGCAGGAACCTCTTATCAGTGACAGAATAGTTAGGTCATAGTCTACCACGCTTGACCAGTGCGGGTAGGTTGCAAACTTCGCACATCTTCGAGAACATTATAACTCTCAGACATAGAGGTTTCCTCATGATGTTTGCCTTCACCGTTAAGACTGCGCCGAGCGTAAGACACATAATGACAGAGTTCGTGCGGCGCATATTCAAATCAGCGTGCGGCCGCCATAGTAAAATTGTATGGAGGATTTGAAGTGCTTTTTGATAAATATGTATCTTTATTGTCAACCAATAACTTAAATATTTGGGACGGACAAATTCTAATATAACTATTTATGTTTCGTTTAAGCTGTAAAATAGGATAGATTTCTACTGTTACAATCTAAAAATCACGTAACACGAGCTTACGTTTTTGCATTTTTCGTGCAAACTTACGTAATTTTGTAGGCAAAAATATGAATTATTTTAAGTACACGAAGTAATTGTAAACACATTCATTGTTATGGTAAATGTATATTTTATATGTGTATTAAATAAAAATTGTTGATTTTATTCACTTAACTGTGACCGCCTGTTTTGGCACATTTCACTCGGCGCAGCTTAGAGCGTGTGATAAATATATATTTAATACACACATAATATCAAAAGGTCCAAGTTGCGTGCTAGGGATCGAACTGGAGACCTCTGCGTTGCAGTCCAACGGTCTTCCACTAGTTATCGCTGCTGCTATGTGCAAGGTACTCGCGCAAGCTACATGCGAAAGGTATTTGCGAGGACCACACGTGCAAGGTACTCGCGCGAGCCACATCCATAAGCAACTCGCACGAGCTACATGCATAACCTACTCGCGAGCTACTCGTGCGGGATACATACACAAGCTACTTGCGAGAACTACATGCGCAAGCTAGTCGCGCGGACTACGTGAGCGTTTCCACCATGTTTTCATTCCACACAAGTATCATGCACATATTAATTCACGTCGTGTACAAGAGCGAATAAATACATAATCAGCAATCTCTCCATCAAAACACATTTTATCCCGCCCACATTAGATTTAAGCGTAATATATTGCTATTTTTAAAAACATAATTACTTTGGTACAGGATTATTGTGGCTGCCTAAAACCGTGAACGATCAAATTGGATGAAACGATTAGCGTGTAGCGACAGTAAAAAATACTGCATGAATATTTATGCTGTACTATACGTGATTTAAATTTAAGTGTGAAGGGATGGTGGTTGAAGTGGTCTTCTCGCCACTGCCCGTGTAACAAGTATTATATGATCGACACATAGTTGTTTTGTCTGGATTTTGCTATGCAGGTTATGCTTGCCATACACGCTATGTATGCTATGCATGCCATGCACGCTATGCACGCTATGCATGCCATGCATGCTATGCACGCTATGCATGCTATGCACGCTTTGCCTATTACGTGGGATCTGAAAACATACTTAGCAAAATCTTATTAGTTTGGGAATATTGGCGATAGACTGTATGTGTATGTAAGTATGTATGCTCTTTGGGTCTGGAGTCATTCTTAAAACAAAAGTTGTATGCTTTATAAAAAAAATTAAACATGTGTAGTTATAAAGGTCAAGCATAGAAATGTGTACGAGCTGGCCATGAGTCTTTTGCATCTTCATAGATTCTCATCCTTCTCTTGTTCAACATAGCAACTAAATGGCTAGCCTAATGCAGTTTATGAGGCTCAGTTCCAGGCCCCATTCTACTACTGACATTTTCCTTAACAGGAAAACCTAACAACACTGCCCTACCCAGTACTCAAATCTGAGACCTCATGCACAAAACCGCATTCACTACCATTGCGCACCGAGGCAGTGACTTACTAACCTGAAAGGATAAACGATTATTGCTTTCCATCTTGATAACGATCATACAACCCGGATATCGGACAACTGCTTGGAAGCTGGATCGTATTGTGAGAGTCAACCGCTAACTGGAAAGTGTTCTGCCGTCACGGAATAGATAGACAAGTTATTAGATGCAGTATACAGCTATTGAATGCCGGCGGTTCATCATCGATCGCTTTGGAAATTTATGAACCAAGGCTATGTTTAGCATTGGACGTCAAATTAAGAGATAGGTATTGAGATGACTAAATTATTTGACGGGATTTCGGTTATAATGTGAATAGACAAAATTGCTGTCATTGGTGTGTTAATTTGACTATATATCTGTACCAACGAATTTATAGATTTAATATTAAGAATTAAACTGTTTAACAAATATTGATGAAAATATTTTTTCGTTTTTCTTTTGTTTTAAAAATGTACTCCTCCAGTAGAAATAAATCCAGTGTCACGAGAGACTCTACAAACATTTAAACAACTGACACAAATAAAATCCAGAGCAAAGTATCATGAAATTTGCTTGCTGCTTCTAAAATATATACTGTATTTTAAACATGTTTAGTTTAGTCTGTAAGTAGACTATTGGGAGACTGTTAGATAGCCACGCTGAGGTCACGAGCTCGATTATAAGGTCTTACGGTCCACGCACGTGGTGCATGCAGTTCCGTTCACTTACATACTGTTTAGGTATGTCAGTTGTTGCAGAAGGACGTGCGTGCAGCGCGCGGGACGCACGCATGCGGCTCTTGCACCGTTTACGCACGGGGCGTAGATGGCGCGCGAGCGGCGCGCAGACGGCGCAGCAACGGCGCAGCAACGGCGCACGAACCTGAAATGTACGCACGCAGCTCGCGAGCGGCATTTGTGGCGCATTCGCTAGATCTGGACACACTCTAACGTAAAAACAACTCGCACTAGGCATCCAAAAACATTCTAACATTCAGTCTGTCACACTTATCTATTATTAAAATAAAAATTAAAAATAAGCTGGGTACAATATTCAGTAATACCTAGCCTAATTTTAATTTGCTCTACATGTCGTTGAATGTTAATGCCCTTTCATTTCGATGTATGCTTCCATTTTAACATACAGGCTAGACCATTTAAAATTGGATTTATTATTTTAATGCTTTGGCGTGTTTGGCAGTATATGCTGTAATTAATGGTCGTAATAGCATATTTGTATTTACATTTTATAAAATGCCAAGCGATGTTAATGGAGTAAATGTGAAATTTTTGCTAATGACATACTCAAACTGGCGCGGTGAAGTGGCGGTAGTGAATGTCGCTGCTGTAAATAAGGGGTTAAGTTCGATTTTTGAGTCTGGCGTTGAGTAATTAGGTTGTTTTTCAGTCAATGTATGTAACTTATGTAATTGTTCCCCGTAGACCGGCAGATAAACATAGCTGACGAAATTTTGTATAACACACCTCTGCCTCTTTCTTTGCGACGTAGGCGTAAAAAATAGGGTGTATCATATGTTACTATATATACACGCTATATCACACGGCTATATCCCATGATCACTCTAAGAAAAGGCGAAACTTTTCTAACTTCGCTATTGTAATACTAGATTTTGCCTGAGAACAATACTTTTTCTGGATAAAAAGGTACCCTATAATCTTTTCTGTACCCCTGACATGATATACGTTATATGCAACATTTTATGATATGCAAGAAATAGCTTGTGTAAATATAGGAGTAATAATACAGTAACCGGATACCCAATCTGAAGTGCCAGTGGGCAAGGCACATAGCACGCAGAACCGATGGCCACTGGGGAAGAAAGGTTCTGGAGTGGTGGCTAAGAACCGTAAGATGCAGCAGGGGTAGTCCCCACAAGGTGGACCGACGACCTGGTAAGAGTCGCGGGAAGTGATTGGATGCGGGTGGCCCAAGACTGGTCTGCGTGAAAAGCCTTTGGGGAGGCCTATGTCCAGCAGTGTACATCTTTCGGCTGAGATGATGATTACAGTGACACTAATGCTAAGCATGCGACGACCAGACGTGGCCTTATATTCCCAGAACAGCCTATTGTAGCTAAAAGTTTCATGTGGTTAGAAGTCTAAAACGTAAACAAAAAAGGATACCATAAACCATTGCTCAATTATTAATTAATCATTAATTAAAGCATTAAAAATAAATTAACCTCAATATCCAACGAGAGATTCATTGTATTTTTAAAACATTTTGCCCGCTGTTAATTAATCTTATTTGTATAAATTAAACTTTGCAACTGTCTGTACCAAAGTTCTTTTAATGAAAATTAATTACACGTCGGCTGACACTTATTTATTCAATAATGTAATTCTGTATAAGATTTTCGTGATTATAGGTTATTGTGTACACAAGTGATGTGAAATTACCAAGAAAAAATGTCATTCAAATAATGATTCACATTCGAATGTCATAAGTAATGTGAAATCACAACGAAAAATTTCATTCGAATAATTGAAAGCTTTATGTTTCGCATTCGAATGTTGATTGATTCGTTTTCACGTATTATGTTTTATATTAACAGTAATATACGACATAATGGCTGCAACACCTTGTACATAAATGAGTTGTACAATAATGAAAATATGATTTAATGGCGATTTCAAAGTGTGGCTTCTCATAGGCTCAACCCTTTGGCTGAACCTAGCAACGAAAAAACTCAGTAAATTTAGTAAACTTACCAACCCTTTTGACGTTGATATAGAAAAAATATTATGACTATATATTTAATTCGAATTGTTATCGAATATCAAAACTTGATTGCATGACACAATTGAACTAATCTTAATGGATCGTGCTTCGTACGTGGCGGATTACAGTGAAAGCCTTTTTTAGATGGTTCTTACAATAATTCTATGACGTGACCACTTGACCGTCATACATTATTATTTGCGTATTACTAATACGCAATTAAAGACGTTCCTAGCACGGTCATGGTATGAGACGGGGTAGTGGGCAGACTCCTTTAATCGGTAGGCGTACATCATTTATCTGTTCTTTAGAATGCTCCATATAAGAAGCGGTATCTGTCTTTTCAGAGTTTGTTTACACCAAACCTATTACTACTTACAAATTAATAATGTCATCATATGATGACATATACCTTTGAATATTCAAAGGTCCTAGTATCGGCAGATATGGGTAGTGCATTTTATTAATAAGATAGATGCACATACTTTTATTTTTTATGCTTACGTACTGAAGCGTAGATAGCCGTTGCCAACTATTGTATATTTGGTGAAGTGGTTGCGACTGAGTACTGTCAGCTGGGGCAGTACCTTTCTCTAACATAGAAGTAGTATTTAGAAAAAGAGTATGAGACTGCTATTTCGTTTCGCCCAGTAAGTAACGTACTAAAGTTATTACGATGTGGATCATAAGACTGGACTCGCGCGCGCGCGCACACACGCACTCACGTACACACGCACACACGCACACACGCACACACGCACATGCGCACACACACACACACACACAGGATTAAAGATTTCCACTAGCTATGATTCTTACATCTCTTGCTGTAATCACTTTCATTATTTTCCTCTAGTACTCTCGCTCGTAGATTTTGGATACTCTTACCCTGACCGTTCTGCGGAATGTCCTAAAAACATGTTTTTAATCATTTTAATGTTATGGTAATTGGACAATATCTTAACTAATATCAGATACGTGAATGTAGTTTGTTTATTACGCTTCCCAACCTTAATTACTCGACTAATCATCATGAAATTGCGGATACACGTTGCTAGGTATAAACGTTCGCCTAGGTCTTCCTCTTGCGACTGTTCCATTCACACTAGCCTTATAAACTTTCTTAGTCAGTCTTTCCTCGTCCATTCTTACTACATGCCCAAACCAGCTTAACATACCCTTTTCTATTCTTGTCACTATATCCACTTTCATGCCGCATCTCTCTCTAATCACACTATTCCTTATTCTATCTTTCAGACTCACACCACATATATTTCTCAGCGCTCTCATTTCTACAGCATTTATTCTGCTCTCATGCTGGGCAAAGAATTTCTGTCAAATTAATTTTTCAGCTGCTTAAGTCATAAATTGGGCTCGATAGATGGCAAAACACTTAGGATTAGGACCTGGGACCTATAACCATAGCTAGGATAGGCTGGCTAATGGTGTTTTATAGATTTCTAACTAATTTATAATATACGTATAAACGTTAGACTACATAATCAATGAATATCGGTTTAAATTAATTATTCACATTTCGTTGAGGGTAGTTCTTCAATAGAAGCGCTTTAGGTTTATCAGGAGACTTCGCTGAAAGCGTTTTAATATTAACAAAAAAGTTAATATGAATAATGCTTATCGGTTCATACACGATTAAAAAGATTAGTTATTTTGTGAAGGTAATATAATCTATCAATACTAATAATACAGTAATTAGGCTCTGTCTATACATTGGCGAGATTAAAACGTTTAGTTGTCGCTCAAGATAACACACATGTCATGCTGCATTGACAGTGCGTTTAATACTAAAACCAAATGTAGCAATTGCTTTATCCTTGCTTAAATCTTAACTTCTTAACTAATAATGCGAATGTAAGTTTGTTTGTCGCCTTAAGACTGCGCCGAGCGTAAGACAGATAATGACAGAGCTCGTGCGGCGCATATTCAAATCGGCGCGCGGCCGCCATAGTAAAATTGTATGGAGGATTTGAAGTGCTTTTTTGATAAATATGTATCTATAATGTCAACCAATAACTTAAATATTTGGGACGGACAAATTGTAATATGTATATAATAACTATTTATGTTTCGTTTAAGCTTTAAAATAGGATAGATTTCTACTGTTATAATCTAAAAATCACATAACAAGAGCTTACGTTTTTGCATTTTTATTGCAAATTTACGTATTTTTATAGGCGAAAATATTAATTATTTTAAGTTTTTTACACGGAGTAATTGTAAACACATTCATTGTTATGGTTATTTTATGTTGTATATTTTATATTTGTATTAAACAAAAAGTGTTGATTTTATTCACTTAACTGTGACCGCCTGTTTTGGCACATTTCGCTCGGCGCAGTCTTAACTATGCCTTAACTACTCAACCGATCATCATGAAATTTTGTATAAACGTTGTCAGAGGCCTCGAGTTCGATCCCAAGGCACGCATCTCTGACTTTCGAAGTTAAGTGTGTATTAAAAATAGTTAATTATCGCTTGCATTAACGGTAAAGGAAAACATCGTGAGGAAACCTGCATGTCTAAAAGTTCTCCATAATTTTCTCGAAGATATGTAAAGTCTGCCGGCCCGCACCGAGCCAGCGTGGTGGACTATGGCCTAACCCTTCTCACGTTGAGAAGCGGCCCGTGCCCAGCAGTGGGACAGTTTAATACAGGGCTGATATTATTACATATGTTGTCAGGGGAACAGAAAAGGATATAGGGACATACCTTTAATCCACAAAAGTGTTGCTAATCTAATCTAATTTAACCTATACAGGGTGTTTGGCGCATGGACTGACACAATTTTTTGGGGGTTAGGGGAGGGCATATCCTAGTTTTCACCCACAGACCCCAGGTCTTAAGGGTACCTGTACTCGAGATACGATTTTTTAAATATTTTTTCTGTATTATCACATTTAAACCGATATAACTTTTTAGTTTGTAGTCATATTTGCACTAGATAACTTTTATTGGATTCCCTAATGTATTATTATTCTTAAAAAAATATAAATTGTTGGGAATAAATGCTAAAAAAGTACTTGCCGAGCTTCAAAACTCTTAAAAATGAAGTAATGTGTGCAAAACATGAAATTCTAAATTAATTATAAAAAAAACTAAAAGCTCTTTTGAACTTCGATTAGTTATAAAAAAATCTGTACTTAATACCCTTTCTAACGATGTACGACATGGCCTTAAAATCTTTCAAATTTATAAAGGTTAGGTTACATTGCTTAAAAAATAAACATGAAAAGGCCCTAAAGGAGATATGTAATCGTTTAAAACACTTACCTTGAACAGGCGTGTAGTATATATATATGCATGCCTTCCTTCTTGCCGAAGAACTGACCAGACTTTCCAAATCGACAAGTTAAGTCTTTCAGCTACAACTCTAATACTTGTCGTTGGATCCTCATCAAAAGCTTGTAGAATATTTTCATCTACTGCAACATTATGTTGCCTTACATTGACTCGAGGTTCTTGGAAATGTATGCTTCCTGTCTCCCTCAGACGTCGATAGCTTGTAGAAAATGTCTCGTGGTGTGGTACACGTCTGTTAGGATATCTCTCCTGGTAAATTCTATGTGCTTCACGAGCATTACAATTAGCGCAGCCATACGCCAACAACATGTCAGCATACTCTTCGTTACTGAAGTTAGGCATTTTAAAGAGAACGTTCAAGACAAATTCACTAACAGTTTAGTAGAACAGTTCAATAAACAAAACTTCACAAACAGTCCAACAAACAAAACTTAATAAACAGTTCTACAAATAAAAACAAATTTAACAATAAATAACAACGAAGATGTGAAATGCACAAGCACTTCCGATGGCAAAGATAGTCAAATCACGACTAAGCAAGGATCCCGCCACAATACTGACCCAATAATAGACAAAGACAATTCATACGCAAGAAAGAGACTATTTATTTATTATATATTATTACTATTTACCTGTTTACCACTGTTCCCCAAAACGGGTTTTTATGTAGAGTGCGTGTACGTTCCTACTTTGATTTTGATAATTTGATCATTTAAAAATTATTTTAAGGCCATGTCGTACATCGTTAGAAAGGGTATTAAGTACAGATTTTTTTATAAGTAATCGAAGTTCAAAAGAGCTTTTAGTTTTTTTTATAATTAATTTAGAATTTCATATTTTGCACACATTACTTCATTTTTAAGAGTTTTGAAGCTCGACAAGTACTTTTTTAGCATTTATGCCCAACAATTTATATTTTTTTAAGAATAATAATACATTAGGGAATCCAATAAAAGATATCTAGTGCAAATATGACTACAAACTAAAAAGTTATATCGGTTTAAATGAGATAATTCAGAAAAAATTGAAAAAATAATAAAAAATCGTATCTCGAGTACAGGTACACTTAGGACCTGGAGTCTAAGGGTGAAAACTAGGATATGCCCGCCCCTAACCCCCAAAAAATTGTGTCGGTCCATGCGCCAAACACCCTGTATTTACGCAAACAAAATATAGTAATACCATAAATACGAATGTTTACGATCATGCTCGTTACTTACATAATTATGTACCTACCTTTTTAAGAGCTGGAATTTTGACTCAGGTTGCACAGGCTGTAGTCACAAGCAGAAAAGAAAGACAATCAATCCGCTTGTGTCTACGACGTTAAGTCCCGTTTTCAATTATGCTTTTAGTAGAACTGAAGTTATAATACTCTTTTGCCCTCGATTTTGCTCGCTTGGGAACAGTACTTTTTCCTAGATGAAAGGTACCCTATGTATGTATCTTATGTGGGTGCCAGTCAGTGCAGACCGGCGACACTTCGACCCAGTGGGATCTATTATGTCGACACTCTCCCAATAACGACTGCCATAGATGTTCATGGCAGCCGGAACCGACGGCTTAACGTGCTCTCCGAGGTATTAAAGGTACCCTATGTCCATATTTGAAGCCCTGATAACAGGTATTCGGAATTTCATAATGATCGGCCGAGTACTGTAGGCGGGATAGCGTAACAAGCAAACAAGCTCACATTTGAATTCAAAATATTTGTTAGAATTGTGTGATCGATATAAATGCAGACAAACATAATTTACGCAGAAGAAGTTGAGCCCAAACATTATCATATACTTCTTAAATTACAAATTGACATTACACATTGTCCTTTCTTAGTCAGAAGGTGAAATGAGATCGATTGTGATAACAACTCTAAGACTTCGCTGGTGACCGTTCTATGACCGAGTAGATTTGAACAATTCGTAAGCATAAATACAATTCATTTTTACATTTATTTAAGGCACGTCTTTAAGGCTTACACGTAATGAGTTTTTGGATTTCATGACACATTCATAAACGTGTTTATTAAAGGTGAAGTTTTAAATTTAAATCACGGATCGAGATTTTTACCCGAAAAATGGCGAAGTAGAAAATAAAAAATATGGCGCCCTCTAGGAGACATAAAGTCATGAACAACATGTTTTTCTGCTTAAAGCTCTTATGTAAGTGGCATATGGCGGCTATCCACGGCTATCCTCTGAATAGTAGTAAGTATGCGGGTTTTAGTTTTTGAACTTTATTTTTGGGTATATAAATGTTTCTATCAAATTCTATATTCTGTTACGTATAAAATAAAACAAAGAAAACTATCCTATTGTTCACACCGTATCGCGTTATTCGATTACCAAAAAACAACAAAACCAAAAAAAAGCGTTTAATAAATACACATAAAATTCGAATAACCATCAGTTTTGTAAACTTTCAAACGCATTTTATTTTCAAATATACATTATATACACATTATCTAGCCTCCATACTATCGTAAGTGCACTTACGCATAATATATGGAGCACAACTCACTAGATATCGATCTATTAAAAACCCGTTCATAACCCAACACTGTTTTGAATTTCACGAAGGATTTTATCAACACTTACTATCTTTTTCAAATAATGCCATGGGTTTAGATGACTTTGACAGTCAGTAATGGCAGAAGTCAGTACGAGATATTAACAAATATATTACTGCGCACATTTGTGGGTAGTTGGGAGTTTCATAGCTTTTATTCAGAGATAATAAGGTTTAGTTTCACTTGACATGTAGTGAAGTGGTTACGAAGGGAGTGGTTGCTCTAAAGACGTTGGGTGTGGTATCAGTTGGAGCGTGATCGTTTTAGAAAAATATATAAAGAGTCATGCTCAGTATTTGGCCTTTCCTTTGCTGAACATGGCAACAGGTAAATTAAATTTATAGAATATTTAGTTGGTGTAACCTTGCTTTTCATTAGTGTTACATTGCGACCTAAATAAATAAACATATTTTTTGAAATTAAACTACTATATACGGATTTTATCGCGTTTTTTATTTGACACTTTACAACATAATTTTGAAAAACTGTACACTACTACTACTATTAAACTTTACTAATTTTTAAGCTAATTGAATTATTATTAAAACTATTTAGATTTAATTTAATTTTACACTTTCCCCGACGTTTCGGTTGCTTTTCAGCAGCGATAGTCACGGGGAGACCCGTGACCATCGACGACGTTAAAAATTAGTAAAGTTTAATAGTAGTAGTAGTGTAACAGTTATTCAAAATTATGTAATAAAGTGTCAAATAAACAACGCGATAAAATCCGTATATAGTAGTTTAATTTCAATGAATAATATTCGCGTAAACAGAAGACAATATTATGTAAATATATTTTGTTTCTTTTATACACACCTTTCTGAAAAGCTTGACGTTTCGGCAGGGTGCAGTGGTCTGGTCACAAGCATTTTGAAAAGGTTTGTAAATAATGAGCATGATTGCTATAATACCGGCTTTTCGATCAGGCAACACGAAAATCAAAAGTGATTAATGTATAAAGATGTTTCTAAACGAGAAAATAATCAACTGTAACTGTATGCTGTCTGCAATAATAATAATAATATTCTACCATACACGCAACACCATCTAGCCCAAACTAAGCAGAGCTTGTACTATGGGTACTAGACAATGGATTAACATATGTATATATACTTTTTTTTGTAAATACACACATATTATACATAGAAACACCCAGACCAAGACAACCATCCATGTTCACGCACACAAATGTTTGACTTGTGCGGGAATCGAACCCGCGACCTCAGGCGTGGCAGTTGGTTACACTAACCACTACGCCATCGAGGCCGTCAATGTTTTTAGAGTTTGAAAAAACTCTTATACAACAGCTTTGTCCGTCCGTCCGTCGTCTGTCTGTTATACAACTTTCAACTCAATAACCGTAAGAGCTAGAGACTCGCGGTCAACGCCATTTAACTCAGCATAGTCGATATACCCCAGAAATACTATGACCTTTGACCTCTGACCTCAAGGTCACGTGATACCATCTTTCAACTCAATAACCGTAAGAGCTAGAGACTCGCGGTCAACGCTGGTATCACGTGACCTTCGCATATATTGTTTTTCGAACTCTATGATTTACGGCAATTCATTGCCGTTTCTCGCTTGTTTTTTAAAGACTGACTTTCCTCACACTATCAATAAATTACACAGAGAACGCCCAGACTCGTAACAACTATTTGGCGATCACACAAATTTTTGTCCCGTGTAGGGATCGGAACTAGAACATTGCGCGCGGACAGTGGCGAGGTAATCACATAAACCCCTACAGTTATCCGTACAGCAAAAATTGGTTGTAAATAAAGCTCTCTGCCTCTTGGGCCGTACCTCAAAGCCTTCGGAGGGTAAATGACGCCATCGTGCAGCGGAAATTATCAGCTATGCGGCAAATGGCCTCCCGATACCGCTTATCTACCACAAACGGGTTCACACGTACTCGTACTGCGACGGAGTATACTAGCGTCTAAGGACGATTGATTTCAATGTAGATTAAATAAGTGGGAGAAAATAAAGTGTTTATTTGTATGGGTTATTTGCTTGAAGGAATTTAAAAGGGTATATAGTTAATATTGACGACCTCGATGGCGTAGTGGTTAGTGTAACCGACTGCCACGCCTGAGGTCGCGGGTTCGATTCCCGCACAAGTCAAACATTTGTGTGCATGAACATGGATGTTTGTCTTGGTCTGGGTGTTTCTATGTATAATATGTATGTATTTACAAAAAAGAAAAGAAAGTATATATGTATGTTTATCCATTGTCTAGTACCCACAGTACAAGCTCTGCTTAGTTTGGGTTAGATGGTGTTGTGTGTATGTGGTAGAATATTATTATTATTATTATATAAAGTTATTTTTGTTTTGTAAAACACGAGTCTTCTCCCTTAGCCTTTATTATTCCCAAGTCACTTGGGGTCGGCTTTTCTGTTCTAACCGGATTTAACTGGATATTAGTTTTTAGACGGAGCGGCTGCCACCTGACCTCCGCAACCCGAAGACTAACGATACCCTAAGGCTAGACCAGTGTCAGGATATTAGAGGGTACTGACTTTCCCAATAACGACTGCCATAGATGTTCATGGCAGCCGGGAACAACGGCTTAAAGTGCTCTCCGAGGCACGGAGCAGGCGATAATTGTCAATCAATACGCACATAATTTCGAAAAGTCATATAACTTCCGAAAGTCAGAGGTGAGCGACGTGGGTTCGAACCCGAGACCCTCTGCATTGCAGTCTGTTGGTCTCCCCACTGAGCTATCGCTGCTTTTGTAAAACACGAGTAAAGCGATATAAATTGTATGGTCTACATAATATAGTAATGTAACAAGTTTAAGTAAGGGCCAGTAGACTGAATGTAACTTCTTGTAGTTGTAAAATTGTCTCGTAAGTACAAAAATTCTAACTAATAATATAAATGCGAATGTTTGTCTGTTTGTTACGCCTCGACCCCCTTAATTACTAAACCGATCATCATGAAACTTCGCATGCACGTGTTACAGAGATACAGGAAAAGTCTAAGACTCAGAAAATAAATACTGTTCTCGGGGATATACATTTTTTGTGTAGTAGAGCCTCGCTGATTTCAGCATGAATGGGCCGGCTCGACTGGGGAAAGACTACCGTCTCACAGAATATTGACGTGAAATAGCAGTATTCCTACTGTTGTGTTTCGTTCGGTGGCCCAATCACCCTCTTTTCCCCTTCCCGCTCCTTTTCTTTCTCACTTCCTTTCCTAAAGGGTCGGCAACGCGTGTGATGCCTCTGGTGTTGCAGGCGTCCATAGGCTACAGTGACCCCTTACCATCAGGTGGGCCGTAAGTTTGTTTGCCAACGCAGTAGTATAAAAAAAAACAAAATTGTCAAAGTTTACATTAATGCAAGCGAAACCGCGGGCAAAATCTAGTATTTAATAATATTTGTTGAAGGCATTAGTATTAATAATGTCACACAGATTATTGTTGTTTCTGCAATTACATGATACAACATATGATAGATGATTAAATAATGAATAAGGGTTATAGATTTGTCGGCTTCGATGGCGTAGTGGTTAGTGTAACCGACTGCCATGCCTAAGGTCGCGAGTTCGATTCCCGCACAAGTCAAACATTTGTGTGCATGAACATGGATGTTTGTCTTGGTCTGGTGTTTCTATGTATATATGTATGTTTATCCATTGTCTAGTACCCATAGTATAAGCTCTGCTTAGTTTGGGCTAGATGGTGTTGTGTGTATGTGGTAGAATATTATTATTATTATATAGATGTATACGTTTCTGAAGTCGTCTGTTACTCAATCACGCGTAAAATGTTGAACCGTTTTGGATAACACTTGACACACAGGTAGATCATGTCCCGGAATTCGGACTGGACACATATGGTTTTTTTATACAATTTCGTGTTCAAATAAGAAAGTTTATAAGGCTAGTGTGAATGGAACAGTCGCAAGAGGAAGACCTAGGCGAACGTTTCTTGATCAGATCGGAGGCGTTCTGGACAAAGGCCAGGTTAAGAGCACCTTGAACCGACGGGCGTGTATGAGGAATGTGATGAAAGTGAATGAAGCCAGAGAAGTGTGTCAGGATCGTAGCAAATGGAAATGCGTAGTCTCTGCCTACCCCTCTGGGAAACAGGCGTGAGTCTATGTATGTATGTATGTGTTCAAATGGTTTGTAGACAGATCTACGAGTAAAACTAGTCAATTTATAAAACCAGGGTAACACACTCGTAAGAAGGCGAACCTCAAATTTCATTAATCAAACTTATGACATAAAAAGTTTCGTTCGATATGCCATTACTGTAATTAGGTTCGTGCATTCAAACTAATGTGGTTCGGGTCGTTAGAGCGTCGAGCTTTTAGGTGAAACGGCAAATCGATTGAGTGTTTAAGACTCTCTATATAAAAATAAAAAAGTGTCTGAAGCATAAACGCAATTTAGGGGTAAGAGATCGTTAAGACAGACAGTATTTGACGAGACTATTTAGACTTGAGACTGCGCTAAGCGAAATGTGCCAAAACAGGCGGTCACAGTTAAGTGAATAAAAGCAACACTTTTTGTTAAATAAAAATATAAAATATACATTTACCATAAAAATGAACGTGTTTACAATTACTCCTTGTAAAAAACTTAAAATAATTAGTATTTTCGCCTACAGAATTACGTAAATTTGCACGAAAACTGCAAAAACGTAAACTCGTGTTACGTGATTTTTAGATTATAACAGTAGCAATCTATCCTATTTTACAGCTTAAACAAAACATAAATAGTTATATTACAATTGAGCAGCGATAGCTCAGTGGGGAGACCAACAGACTGCAATGCAGAGGGTCTCGGGTTCGAACCCACGTCGCGAACCTCTGACTTTCGGAAGTTATATGAATTTTCGAAATTATGTGCGTATTGATTAACAATTAACGCCTGCTCCGTGCCTCGGAGAGCAAGTTAAGCCGTCGGTCCCGCCTACTATGAACATCTATGGCAGTAATTATTGGGAGAGTGTCGACGTAAAAGATCCCACTGGGTCGAAGTGTCGCCGGTCTGCACTGACTGGCCCCCACATAAGATATAACTGTAGAAATCTATCCTATTTTACAGCTTAAACGAAACATAAATAGTTATATTACAATTTGTCCATCCCAAATATTTAAGTTATTGGTTGACAATAAAGATACATATTTATCAAAAAAGCATTTCAAATCCTCCATACAATTTTACTATGGCGGCCGTGCGCCGATTTGAATATGCGCCGTACGAGCTCTCCCATTATCTGTCTTACGCTCGGCGCAGTCTTAATATGGTTAGGTATTTCGGACTATGAATCTTTTTTATCTTGTTCAATCTCGTGTAAAACTCACTGGCTTAATATCTCCAAGCACAAGCTGTAAGCGTGATATTTGGGTCGTATTTATTTATTTTGGTTTGCTAACAGATGTAACAATAATTCATTTTTGCAATTATATACACATGAGGTTTTAGACAAAAAGTTACAGCCAATTACAAGCAACACCTAAATGCACTAATAATGATACCTGTAATTAATAAAAATGTACAACTAAAACTTATAAACTAGTGTAACTTATAAGCTAGAGAAATATTCAGTACATTACTTTTCTTACAAATTTGCAAAAGTGAGTAAGAGACTCTGCATACATATGTATATGTCGACCAAATCACTACAGAGATTGAGTAGCTTGTACAATCGAGGAATAGGAAAAACAGTGCTAAAAACTATCTGAGTGGGTCTTGAGATGATTTTTCAAATGTAGCAAATTATTTGAATTGACAGACACAAAGCATACTTAGACAATGATTTATACCAAAATGTTGTCTCATGTGAAAAATACATCACTCGAAGCTGTGTTGGCGAGATAAGCACTTAAACTATTGCGCCATCTATATAATCACAGAGAGCACAAGGAACACCCAGTTACAGTGCAACAGCCTACGAATCGTAGCCACAACATTACACATAGTGGCAAACAGGTCACTACAAATACTACAAGTTTGATCCTCTTGACCATCCTTTGACCTCTGACTTTTTGGAGTTATGTGCACATTAAAATGGTTAATTTTCGGCCTGGATGGCGTAGTGGTTAGTTTAACCGACTGTCACACCTGAGGTCGCGGGTTCGATTCCCGTACAAGTCAAACATTTGTGTGCATGAACATGGATGTTTGTCTTGGTCTGGATGTTTCTATGTATAATTTATTTTATTTATTTTTATTTATGGACAACCAACAAAGCATACACTAATTAAAACATCGTGATAAAACATAAATGAAAGCTGCTGGAGTCTCGTCGCAACGTCAACTTCAAGGCGTTCGTGGTGCGAGTACCAACTTGCTTTCTTCATGTATTTATGAAGGAGGACTGTTGGCCGAAGGGTGTGGTGTTCCGTCGCTTCCGCGGACAAATGCCACATGAACGCACAATAACGAAGTACAAGTGAAGCATTACTAACATAGTTAATAAGTTATATAAATACTAACATAAATTGTATGTATGTTAGTCTATAAGGTATTCATCTATGCGTCTATGCCTACGTCTACGCGAAATAAAATCGTTATTATTATTATTATTATTATTATTATTATTATTATTATAAATGCTAAATAGTGCTGCCTTACTTACAGGCTGCCATGGCATGCATTAACCAAATATATATATATGTTTATCTATGCCCGTTTGTGAAGTTACAAAAGTGAGATTACTTACATTAAAAATCATACCAACAAATACTAGCATATGTAAGTATTTACAAAAAAAAAGTATATGTGTATGTTTCTCCATTGTCTAGTAGCCATAGTACAAGCTCTGCTTAGTTTGGGCTAGATAGTACTGTGTGTATGTAGAGCGCAAGATGACCTCCAGCCACCCTGAGGTTTGATCTGGGCGTGGTGGGCTTTGTGGGCCTGCCCGCCATCTGTTCAGCACCAGGTCCGAGAGGCGGCGTTCGTGTTCCCACGCGCGCCACTGTGTCGTGTCCGTCTCCCCTCTAGGGGGAGGACAATAGGGGTTTTAAGTGCGTACTGCCTCAAGGGTAGGTCTTATCGTGTAGTGGCCTGCCGTTTCATATGGCGGGCCGAAACCTCGGCGGGGTCGCGGCCGCATGTGCAAGTGATTCGCGCGGCCCCGTCGATAGTGGTTTTGACGAGGAACACCGTGGCAGGTTTAGTCGTTATTCCGGGAGATCCATTGTCTTTTCTACATCTTTCTTTTACCCCGGTGAGTCCGACATAACCCCTCCGCTCGCAAAGTAAAAAAAAGAGACGTAGAACAAAATTAAAAAAAAAGGTATCCTTCGCTTAAACGGTGAAGGAAACATCGTAACGAAATCTTGCATAACTGAGATTTCTTCATAATGTTCTCGAAGATGTGCAAAGTTTGCTAACCCCACAGAACATCCTTTCATATGTTCTGTGGCCTACCGACACTGAGCCAGCGTGGTGGACTATGGCGTAATCCTCCTCATAATGATCAGAGGCCCGTAACCAACAGCTAACTTTGTATATGGTTTCTAGTCTGGGTGTTCTTTTGTGTCCGTTGTTTGAATGTTTGTCAAGACGCCCGCGACACATGATTTATTCCTTATGCGGTGTAAAGGAGCGACTATCCTGGCAGGGTCGCCATGTAAAGGAGCGACTATTAGAGATGATTGAAACGACTGAATGCTGGATAAAAACTTCGTATATTTGGAAAGAATAACATATTTATAGCAAAGATTACATGCGTCATATCTATAATTATGTACTACATCTCAGCGGGAATTATCTGTTTTAAATAGACAAACAGACAAAATACTAGTAATTTTTTATCGTGTCTTCTTCTAAAATTCTTTTGATTTGTATGATTCAAAGAAAACTCTGCAAATGTAAGTTTTCAATACAAAAACAAGTCTACTCTTCTCCCTAGCCTTTATTATTCCCAAGTCACTTGGGGTCGACTTTTCTGGTCTAACCGGATTTGACTGAAAATCAGTTTTTTTTTTTTACACGAAGCGGCTGCCACCTGACCTCCGCAACCCGAAGGCTAACGATACCCTAAGGCTAGACCAGTGTCAGGATATTAGAGGGTACTGACTTTCCCAATAACGACTGCCATAGATGTTCATGGCAGCCGGGACCGACGGCTTAACGTGCTCTCCGAGGCACGGAGCAGGCGATAATTGTCAGTCAATACGCACATCATTTCGAAAACTCATATAACTTACGAAAGTCAGAGGTGCGCGACGTGGGTTCGAACCTGAGACCCTCTGCATTGCAGTCTGTTGGTCTCCCCACTGAGCTATCGCTGCTCAACAAAAACAAGTCTACTATGCTAATAAATATAAAAGTTACGAACATTAAGCATATTATCAAACTAAAGATATTAAAAACAATCTTCCTCATCTCTGCATTAAGATGGACTTAATTGCCTTCAGAAAAAAATTGGGCTCAGAAGTAGGGATCTTCGTCATTTTAACTTAAGGTCTCGCGCACATTGCGATTTTTACTTATCTCTTTCAATATGACTGAAATTATTTATTGAAATAAAACTGCTATATACGGATTTTATCGCGTTGTTTATTTGACACTTTATTACAACATTTTGAAAATTGTTACACTACTACTACTATTAAACTTTACTAATTTTTAAGCTAATTAAATTATTATTAAAACTATTTAGATTTAATTTAATTTTACACTTACCCCGATGTTTCGGTTGCCTTTCAGCAGCCATCGTCACGGGGAGACTAAGATGGTAGTTGTCTAAAATGATATGACGGTGTTTTCAAAATTATGTAATAAAGTATCAAATAAACAACGCGATAAAATCCGTATATAGTAGTTTAATTTCAATTATTAACATATATTTTCCAAAATAAGTATAATTACATAAGTAGAAGAATACGTAATTATAGTAACTATATGATAATTAGTCTCAAGGTTAGACAATAAGTTCGCTAAATAGATCGTAAGTTTGTATACACGACGTCGACCATCTATTTTTATACGCCTTTTTTTTGAGGCGCTTATAGACAATTGCACTCACTGATCGGTAAACGATTAGCGAGGTTAAGTAACGTTGGGTGCGGTCAGTCTATAGATGGGTGACCACTTAGTAATATTTCATCTGAGCGTCTCCGTGCTTCGAAGGGCACGTAAAAAGTCGGTCCCGGTTGTTGTCAAATTGACAGCAGTCGTTAAGCCATGTCTGAGGCCTACGGGCTTGAACAACTCCTGACAAAAGGTTGGCCACTAATCACACGAAAAAGAAAGAAATAACGACTTTTCTTGTCCTTCTGCACGTCCTAAGGACAATCAGCATTCCTTATAAATTATTATTAAATATTTAAGAGGCCGCAAAGTATTAACTAACGACTAATCAGAAATAAACCTATAATCATTACTCAACGCTGAGTGTTAGTTAAATAATAATTAGCTAGCAGCGAAGGGCCAAAACCTTGATCGATGGTCCGCTGCTGTTACCTATCTATTATTTTCCTTCACACAGGTCAATCAATGATCAAGGACTTGAGAGCCATTCAGTTGAGAGATAACAAATTATTAGTTAGTTATATTTTGATAAGTAAAACACTTCCACAGTTTAGTATTTAGGTGTTTAACATCAAATTTCCCCCTTTGAGCACACTCGATCATAGTCTAGTGTTTTAGTCAAAGTTTAAGCTTTGGAAAATTTAAGGAGTAAAATTACAATGAAGCCTAGTACATTATTTCTAAATGTAACACATTCTAACAAGACTCTTAACTGGTAATAACAATCATGTGATTATTAACTTAGTTTACAAAGTAACATTTGATAGCACGAGGTTTCAAGATCAAAGTTCTATCAGTGTATTTACATCTACAGAAGTGGTAATAAGTTTACTAACTAACTTCTAAAAGGAAAGATGAAATATTTCAACGAAAATAGCTAAAGAGCAAAACGTTACTTAGGTTTAAGAAAATAATAGCTTATTTGTTACCTACCAACTGTTCACCAAGACTATGTTTGAATGTTTAAAATCAATATTTTAGACCAGTAGTTCCCAAAGTGTTCCAGGTGGACCCCTATGGGTCCACCGGAGACTCGACGGGGGTCTACGTTGGCGTGACAAAAAAATGGGAGTACACAATTCGTAAGCGGCGGTCCACGAAAATTTATTTGCTTTCGATAGTGAAGAACTGACTACTGACAACCGACTCGGCAAACGTAGTGTAGGACGCCCTCCGACCAGGTGGGATGACGATCTGCGAAAGACTGCGGGCAGATGCTGGATGCGGCAAGCCGAATATAGGGCGCTATGGCGCTCATTAGGGGAGGGCTATGTTCAGCAGTGGACTATTATAGCCTGATGATGATGATGAGTAAAGAACTAAAATGTTGGCTTAACTTCACCTATAATAACGTCGATCGAAGGATATTTTGAGGAATACCACTCGCCAAAGACCCTACTAAACCCGACTACACTAAAAAAAAAGTCAACCAGCCTACCGTAGTAGGTATAGTCCCGAGAATTTCTAAAAAAAAAAGTCAGTCCCTAGAGATTAGATTTTTTTTTTATTTTAGCCGAAGAATGTGGTAGAAATGTAGCTGCAGGGGGTCGGAACCAGCTAAATTTTGAAAGTGGTATATGTGAAAAATGTCTGGGAACCTCTGTAATTTTGACTATCACCAGTTTTTGGTTCTTATAAATGACAACGCCCGCACTATAAATAATTCATATGCCGCAAGTGACTTAACAAACATTGAAATAACGAACACCTAGTCCCAGAATCTTTTAAGCATGATTGGTCCAATGTAAATAATAATTATAATCAGTGTAACTATTTGAGTTATACAAATAGTTGATCTGTATCTGGGGGTTCTTTTCGTCCGTTATTTCAATGTTTTTGAAGTTGTCTGCGTTACAAGGATCATCGCTAGTGTGCGAGTTCTCTTTAAACAATGTAAAGTGGAACAAATGTTAGTAATTTAGATCTTACAAAGCCTTCTCTAGATATAAACATAATTTATCAAAATACAATAATAGAAGAAATAAATACATTCAATTTATTGGGAATAAATAAAGATACACACATCAACTTGATCTCCGCACAAGTCAAACATTTGTGTGCATGAACATGGATGTTTGTCTTGGTCTGGGTGTTTCTATGTATAATATGTATGTATTTACTAAACAACGAAAAAAAAAATTATATACATGTTCATCTATTGTCTAGTAGCCATAGTACAAGCTCTGCTTAGTTTGGGCTAGATGGTGTTGTGTGTATGTGGTAGAATATTATTATTATTATAATAAAAAGTGAAATGATTATAAAGATATTTAGTAAAAAATCAAGATATTATTTAATAGAAAAATGTTACTACTCGATTACAGATTTTTAGATGACAAAATTAACTTGTAAATATAAAATTGACTTGTATACATTCATATTTATGACAGTACTAATTTCTTAATATACAATAACGTATACCAATTTTAAATTAGTGTATTCATGGGTAGTATATATTATTGTCTGCCCTCAGTATTGTAATGCTTGAATAAGGCACTAAGTTATAAACACTAATCATATCATTGTAACACCGTTTTTATATTTTTTTATTGCTTTCATCGGTGACAGACGAGCCAGCGGCCCACCTGATAGTAAGCGAGCACCGTGGTTCATACACATGGCTGTGTTTTCTTAGCATTACAGAAGCAATGTCAAAAAAAACACAACCAAGTCGCTGCCTACCGAAAGGAAAAGGGAAATGGAGCAGGATGGGGAGGGAAGGGTGATTGGGCCTCCGTCGCTCTCACTCACCGAACGAAACATAACAGATACTGTTATTTTACGTCGATCTTCTGTGAGAGGGTGGTACTTCCTTGATCGAGCCGGCCCATTCATGCTGTAACCAGCGTGGTCCTACCACTCAAAAAATGTACACTTATGTACACTTAGTCGACAATAAATGATTCGATTTGATTTGTTGTACCGAGTCTGTGTGTTTCTTTGCGTCCGTTATTTTATTGTTTCTAAATCCCCCGCGACATAAGATTTATTCCTAGTGGAAGTTCTCTTTATAAAACGAAGTAAAATCAGACAAATAGCTCTTTCGAGTTTGGGTGTTCATGTTTAAATGTTTGTAAAGTCCCCCGCGATAGAGGCCTAAATTTCAAGTGCAGAAGTTAACTTTGAAAGATGAATGATTGTTTATAAAATGCTCCACAACACGGGGATTATCTTTAAGGCGGGAGTAGTATTTTCAAAACAAAACAAAATGAACATTCGTAAGCGTTCACAGAACCTTAAGTACAGGGGTAAATGAGCTCATCGGCCTAAGGAAATGAAGGGCGATCGCACAAACGATCGACCATTAAATAAGTGTCGGTTTGAAACGACTCATTCGAGGATTTTCGATAATATTTTGTCTCAAGATATCCGAGGCTTTTGTTTCAAATAGAATTTGTATAACGACTCGTACAATAGCTTCCATTTATCATTTGTTTTTGTTTTAGGTGATAGATTGATGCTGGCTATGTTTTCGTTTGTTTTGATTATGGTTTCAATTCTGTTGTCTAGTACACTTATTTTTTTTAAATATATGTTACGTATTTTTGTGTGTCCCAGGACATAACGCTCTCTGTCATGTCTCGTAGTTGTAAGAGAGAGCCATGCCATGTTACGCGCCAGTTTGAAGTGCACTCGTTTGAAACGCACCAGGAGTATTCCATTTTTAATGTTTGCGCATCAAGCGGGCGTGTTGTGTGGAATAGTCTTGGTAAGCTTCGAACGAGAGCGCTTCATACTGGTGCGCAACATGGCATGCCTCTTAAGAGAGATGCAACGCCTAGAGGTTATTCTCTACATTTAAGTTAAAATTTCAATGTTAATTCATACGTGTAATTTTGAGTGTACTTGTAACTAGCACTGTTTATTATTTAACAACATCAGTTTTACGAATGTTGGTGTGTAAGTGGGTTTGTAGTAGTACTGTTATTTTATAAGTAATACTAGTAGTTTTCCCGCGGTTTCACTCGCGTAAGTCCCGTTCCCGTGTGAATATCGGGTTTCACTCTTTTCACCCCCTTCAGGGTGGCATTTCCAAAAATCCTCTCTTAGTGCTCCCCTACACTCTCCAAGGAACATATATGCCAAATTTCAGCTTCTTGCGTTTAGTAGTTTCGGCTGTGCGTTGTCTGTCAGTCACTCAGTAACGAAAGAGTTTTATATATATAGATTAAGACAAAAGTTTTAAAGAGTGCAAACCATAAATAAATAAAATCAATTGGCATTTTTTTATCTTTATTTATTTAGAGGCTTTTATTAGAGTAATATGTTAGCCCCATCGTGGCTAATTCTAAGATACTAACTTACTATATAATCAATTGGCATTGTTTGGAAGAGATTATTTTGCATGATATGTAGTTTTATATATAATTTAAAAAGGAATTGTGCAACAATTTCCTTTTGATATAGTGTAATTGAAGGGCTAATCTTTATATCCAAATAATAGATAAAAAATCTTTGTTATAATATAGTTGTTTACTACAGTCCTATTTACTTCTTCTTTATAATATTAACTTGTGAAAACTTTTAATAGGTCATTTTTTGTAACTAGGTTTTTCTTAAATAACTGATCTAGTTGTAAATTTTCCGAAAATATAAAAATGTCCTGGAAATTTTAAGGTTTCCAAATACCATGAAGCCAAGGCATATAATAATGAATTTTTTAAGAAAATCTCAATAGTCGTACAGAGTCTGGAACAGAACAACCTCATTTATTAAAATTCAACTAGAATAATTTGGATGCATTATACCTCTGCCCAGCTCTTTGGGGAAAAAGCGTTATACTATATATTTTATATAAATATAGTTTTCCATATACTAACATACCATTCCATATACTAAAGCAGCGATAGCTCAGTGGGGAGACCAACAGACTGCAATGCAGAGGGTCTCGGGTTCGAACCCACGTCGCGCACCTCTGACTTTCGGAAGTTATATGACTTTTCGAAATTATGTGCGTATTGATTAACAATTATCGGCTGCTCCGTGCCTCGGAGAGCACGTTAAGCCGTCGGTGTCGGCTGTCATGAACATCTACGGCAGTCGTTATTGGGAAAGTCAGTACCCTCTAATATCCTGACACTGGTCTAGCCTTAGGGTATCGTTAGCCTTCGGGTTGCGGAGGTCAGGTGGCAGCCGCTCCGTGTAAAAACTGATATCCAGTCAAATCCGGTTAGACCAGAAAAGCCGACCCCAAGTGACTTGGGAATAATAAAGGCTAAGAGAGAAGATAGTTTTCCATATACTCTCACATGTGGGCACGTGTTTTGTATTCGAACGTCAAAGGATGAAGCTTTATAATAATTATTAAGTATACATTTTACTGGCTATCTAGTCATCTAGGAAGTCAGCTTTCTCGTCTGTCTGTTGACTACCTGGACAGTAATAAATACACCTTTATATATTACATTACAAAACTTTACCATTCCAAAATGAAATCCAAGAAAAGCTGAGAATAATAAATTTATCTGTCACCTTTTTATAATTTTACTTTTACCGAATTCATTTGGACCTTCCATCAGCCTTCTAGATGTTCATTACCGAATATTAATTCGTTCCGGGAAAAGATAATCAAAGTCAGTCACAAGACGAACGCATTAATTCTTTTTGAGAGTTAAAATTATGATATTTCATTAAATTTGATCCGCGAGAATAATTTTTGGTCTGTGAATCTCAAACGTGAAATGGTGCAGAGTTTAATTTTTTACTTATTATACTTGCGTTTGGTTGCGATCTCACCTAATGGTAAGTGACGATGCGGTCGACAATGGAGCACGCTTGCCTAGAAGATACCTATTCACTGTTGACTTGAAGACAACCAGATTGTACTCATCGGGAAACACAGACTTAGATAGTGAGTTCCATTCCTTTGCGGTACGCATTATAAAAGTGGAAGCAAAGTGCTTCGTGCGTAAATGTGGTATATCCACCATGTGTCACAGGGCACTGGTCTGATTGTCTGGTGACGACCAGACAAACAGACCGATCATACGATGGTAGAATAGGAAAAGAGGAACTAAATTATGCAGTTCCTCTGTT
Organism: Catocala fraxini; assembly: GCA_930367265.1. Lineage (NCBI taxonomy): Eukaryota > Metazoa > Arthropoda > Insecta > Lepidoptera > Erebidae > Catocala > Catocala fraxini. The sequence goes on from OV884045.1 coordinate 20,335,805, forward strand.
CACTCTCCGAAATGTATCTGATATAAAACTGAAAGACTGGCAACCTTACGACGATGCTCCTAGCTTTGGAGTCGTGCATTGACCAGTTGGTCATCGCCTATAAGTCTCCTAGTTTCCCGCTCAATTGACTCCAAAGCCTTCAGCTGAGATGAGCCATCCCAGAGGTGAGTACAGTACTCCACGCAGGCTCGAACCTGTGCTTGGTACAAGTTATGGATAGATCAGTCGTTACAGAAAATCGTATGCAATTGTCATCGGCTATTGAAACTTCTTAAGCTGTTTATCAATAGTCAAAATCTATAAGCATAGTGACTTGCTTTCATTTCAGGGTTGGTAATACGTACATGTGTTCACAGGCTACAAATATAATTAACAAAATTTAATTGTTTTATTGTGGATAATATACTGGTCTAAGAGTAATACAAAAATAGTAGAGCATTTCTGTTTTATATTCCGTTAACTTTTAACGCTATTTTATGTAGTAATTGCTTTATTAAAATTGTTTTCAATATATTGCATTTCTTTTTTGTAGGTAACTTGAACTAAACGAATAAAATTTTATTGCAAATTTTAGCTTTCCAAAATATTCACAAAAAATCCACAAAATATAGCACAAAATACGATTTAACCAGTCAAGTCTTGGAGTGCCAGACATAATTAAAAACATATTGTCTCTGGTCGCTGGTGTGCTGCAGCGACTCAATAGACAGAAATCAATTAATTAACGATGGGACAAATGATGATGAGGTAGGTATGTGAGCTGACAATATAACATAGTTCCTGTGTTATATTTACTCTACCGCTGGTCGTCTGTAAGACAATAGTACTTCCCCGGATGGTCTGACTCATTCCTATTGTCACTCTTGTAGGCATTAAGATTTTATTGAAAATATGAAAACACATGTTTGTCATGTGTAATGTTCTTAAATAGGGGGGGGAATTTGAAGTGCTTCCGCATATAATACTTAATATAAAATTATAATTATATTAGCCCTGCAGAAATGTAAAATAAAGACTTCTCCCACTGTTGGACACAAGCCTTTTTTCAGTGTGAGAAGGATTTATTTATTTATTTATAAAAGGTACAGTTACAGAATACAGACCAAGTAGTGATTAGGACTACGTTTACATGAAAACATTTTTAAATCGGCACTCCAATTACATTACACTGCGTTCAGAATTTATACAGCTTCAAATATGTAAGTAAACGTTACAATAAAAAAATAAGTTACAAATAATATAGTTAAGACTAGGAGTCAATACATTAGGTACAAGAGCAGCGATAGCTCAGTGGGGAGACCAACAGACTGCAATGCAGAGGGTCTTGGGTTCGAACCCACGTCGCGCACTCCGACTTTCGGAAGTTATATGACTTTTGGAAATTATGTGCGTTTTGATTGACAATTATCGCCTGCTCCGTGCCTCGGAGAGCACGTTAAGCCGTCGGTCCCGGCTGCCATGAACATCTATGGCAATCGCTATTGGGAGAGTGTCGACACAAAAGATTCCACTGGGTCGAAGTGTCGCCGGTCTGCACTGACTGGCCCCCACATATGATACATACATACATCTATTTACTTGTCTGTATGTAGTACGTAGTAATTATGTGTGGTCATATAAAAATAGATTATCCTTACTTATATTATAAATGCGAATGTGAGTTTCGACAGTCTCCCAATAACGACTGCCATAGATGTTCATGGCAGCCGGGACCGACGGCTTAACGTGCTCTCCGAGGCACGGACTTATTCTAGCTAATATTATAAATGCAAATGTAAATTTGTTTGTTAAGCTTTTATGCCTTAACTACTCCGATCATCACGAAATTTCGCATACTCATTGTCAGGGGAGCAGAAAAGGACACAGAGTACCTTTCTTCCAGAAAAAGTACTGTTACAAACCTATCCTACATAGAAACGAGCGAAGCCGTGGTTAAATCTAGTTATGCTTATCTTCGAAAATTCTCAATGGACTACTTTAGAATATTAGAGACATAGATAAACGACGTTTGACGTTCATAAGTGTTACTTTGTGACCTAAATGAATAAATGATTTTGACTTTGACTTTGAAACTTATAATATCCTTTCTTCTTTCTTCTTATAATATTCAAGTTTAAAGAAATTGTCATGACACCTTGTTTTTATAATATTAAAGATTATTTACGAAAATTTTATTAATTCCATTGACATATCCATTATTATAATATTTTATTGACATTTTTAAGTCCATAATAGTAAATGTTACCTATTTTGTAATAATGTGGAAACACATTTTTATATTTGTTATGTAACACCTTATTTAACCTGTACTTCTCAAATAAATAAATGGAGTATGAATTAGAGTTTTATTAATTTATTCACCGCACAGACAATACATTGAATTTTAGTAAGTAACATTGAATTGAATTTTAGTAAGACACAACACTTTACGCGAATGTTATACATTGAAATTAAAGTACTTTATACGAATTTTATCACGTTTTTTCATTTTAAAACACTATTATTACATTACTTTAAAACTGTTAAGCTTTACTGTTATTTAAATTGTTAAAACACACTTTGACACTTTGCCCGACGTTTCATCTTGTAGGTATATTGGTAGAAATCCAAGCATTGTTTTTTCAATTCAGGTGCGCAATAATACAAGCGAATCCACATCGAATAGCTTCACTTGCAGGGAGGGGGTGGGTTCCAGAAAATATTGCCCCAAGGAGCGACGTGACACGATGCCGTCGAGTGGACATTAGTGATGGGAAATGTACCGATAAAATTAAATGCTATTTTGTCAAAGTTATTTCGAAGTATATTTTTCACAAGCTCTACTTTGATTCGCCGTCACAACGTCTAAAGCCGGGTATCCACTATGTTCGCGAACTAACTGTGCTCCTCGCATTTACAACCGCTCTAAAGGAGACGGTACGCGCATCTCCATAAGAAACATGCATGCTCCACAGTCCCCTTGCGAACATTGAGCGTATATGTCGTCACCATAAGTGGCTAGTGCAGCATATATTTTATTTTATTTTCTTCTCGAAGATTATAGAAGCCCTCCTTGCTTTTGGGAAACTGACATTTACAAGAAAAGACTGAGGATCCCACAGCACATTATAGTTTCGGTACAACTCGATTAGATTTAAACATTTTTCATCCGACCACTACATTTATCTGAGCGCGAAGCACGATACACTACACGTACGCACTAAACGTGGTATTTTGCTCGCGTCCACGAACAGATTGAGATACCCTACGTGTTCGTCCAAAAACCGCCACCGATTGGAGCGCTGAGCGCAGAGCGCGCACCGTTGCACGCTCCAGGAGCGCGAACGTATCCACTATGTGGAGCAGCTGCAGAAGCGCGGAGCGCAAATGGTTCCCGAACATAGTGAATACCCAGCTTTACACGAAAACATAATATAATAAATAATATATTTGCAGCAATATTTGAAGATTTCTTATGGTGAAAATTGACCTATATACCAGTAAGAGATCTAAGTTAAACTTCGTCGAAAATTTTATTAAGACCTGAATAAGTTAAAAAGCAATTATTCTCTTTATAACCGGCAGTATGGTGATAGTTAGACATAGCTGCGTCTTACCTAGCGCGTACGCCTAATGTAATTGGAATAACTATAGGTGAACTCTACAGCTGAGCAACCATATACATATATTATGTAATCTTTCACGTTTATAGTAGAAATATAATAAAATTACGTTGTACTTAACGTTGGGTCTAATAGTGGTCGTTATTACGAATATATATGTATATTATATTATTGTAAAAAAAATAAATGAAAGTTACGTTGATTTTATATAAATATATACATATATTAACGAAAATATGTTAACTCAATATGACTTTTCTATTAGTAACCTTTTGGGTGGAAGATGAAACAAATTATAATAATATATATATTTATAGAAAATTCTTCATCCTAAAATATACTAGCGACCCATGCATATGTAAATTGGATTTTACAAAGCTTAAACAAACTTAACACTCATTTTAATACATTCTATCGATATCGTACTATCGATAGATACAACAACACTATGTTAGAATGCCTGTCTCGGTACTACACGACGTTGTTGCCCAAGAAAATATGTCACACGTAAGATAACTTGAAATTCTTATATTTATCACAAAATCACAATTTGCAAATTTATCTTTCCATGTTTAGAATTTTGGATTGTCTGCAGCATTGCAGGTATGTTTGATATTTTTATTAATAATAATATTCTACCACCTTATTTACAGTAAAATCCAATCATAAAGGTAAACTTATGCGACTAGATCAAGTTGTTAGAGTTCTGCTCTAGTACATATCATCATCATCATTCATCATCATTCTCTTGCCCTGGTCCCAATTTATTTGGAGTCGGCGCAGTATGTCCTTCGCTTCCATACTTCTCTGTCACCCGTCATCTGATCATTTACCCCTTTTCCTTTCATATCCATCCTCACACAGTCCATCCATATTTCCCTTGGCCTTCCTCTCCCTTTTCGTCCCTCTACCCTCATATCCATCACTTGCTTACCTACATATATATCATCTCTTCGCATAACATGTCCATACCAAGCCAAACGATTTCCTTTCACTTTCTCATCTATGGGCACCACTTTCAGATTACCTCTTACGTATTCATTCCTAATTCTGTCCATTCTCGTCACTCCACACATCCATCGCAACATTCTCATCTCTGCTACATGCAATCGTTTCTCATCCATCTTCTTAGTAGCCCATGCTCTAGTACATACATTTATGTATTAATATGGTTATAATTATATTTGATATTATTTTACACATAAAAGCAAATAGAGATCAAAATAGTCTTTTTGTGCAAAATGTATTAAAATTGGAGTAATTCATATTTTTAATTTAGGTATAAGAAAATGTACCATTTCTTGTATATCCAAATTAAAAATATTTATTTTGCTGTATGGATATGTCGCTATCTCTCTTGGACAACTGCATTTACATAGTGGTTACGTCACAGTTTGTATCGTATATCCTTTTTCTCTCATTTGTTTTACAAATCTTGAATAAGGAATGAATAAAGTAACTATTTAACTTAAATAATAAAATAGTATATACCATATTGTTGTAGAGTGTAAGTAAGTTAAATGTAGTATTTGAAAATTATTGCAGTCAAAATTTATCAAATTATTTAATCGATTTTAGAGGATGCACGTCCCTATTATTCATTCGATAGGCAGCAACGCTAACGGTCGTATGTGCTTGTAAAGCATTATTTGCTAAATATTCGAGGAGCAGATAATATTAGAGCTCCGGTTGTAATTTTGCAACCATCATAAGCTTACCATGAAATATCTGTTAGTCGAACATTAACTTCGTGTTATTTCGAAAGTACCCTCATGTCAGATTTTTATTCGGATACACCGCATAATGAAAATATGCCTTTGATATTGATATAGTGAATTATAATAACGATAACTATTTCAATATTTGATTGCATAAATGGAGCATTTAAGTCTTATAATTGTCCCGAACATTAGGTAAGATAAAAAAATGGCTTTATTTAAGTTTAACAAAGTCCGATAAGTATATAAAAATAATTTTATAAAACCCGAATTTTATTAAAGAAAGTTTTGAAAGAAATTTTGCGATGTGCTGGTTCAAACCCGATATACAAACCCTTATATGACAAACTGATATAACCTTGAGTTTCTTTCGCTAATAGTAATATAAAAACTTCTTAACCATTAAATTTTTGGAATGGCTTGGCCGCCGGTTTGCCTTTGGCTAATAAACTGGCTAGGAAATTCTTCTCAGTTTGAGAAGGGTTAGGCCATAGTCCACCATGCTGGCCTAGAGCGAGTTGGAAGACTTTACACATTTTTGAGAACATTTATGTATAATTTTCAGACATGCAGGTTTCCTCACTAAGTTTTCATACACCGTTAAAGCGATAAATACCTATTTAATACATAACTTCAAACAGCCAGAGACCTCTGCATGGCAGTCTGACGATCTAATACCAGTTAGTTAATTATAATTCTATACTCTTATATAATATGCTTGAGTAGCGTTCGCGTTGAACGTAGTTTAGTGCTCAAGAAATGAAGTGAATGTTTGTAAACTCCCTCGCGACACAGGAGTTATTCCTTAGAACGGAAGTATTTTTTAAACAGATGCTAGCAAGTTTTAACCTAAGGTTCAGTGAAAAACTCGACACTAACTTTTTACTACACCACTGCTACACTGAAAACTTGATTAATATCTCAAACGGGTTATACCTTTTCATCATAAAAAATGTCCTGAGAGAACCAATTTATGGATAATCGTAAAAGAATACCAATTCCGGAGGTAAGTAACACTCCATAATTCAAATCTTATAGTCTAAATCAAAAATCCGCCCGCAGCACCGGTAAGCCACACTTTATAGATTACTTAAATAATCATTTTTCTTATCTCGATCATATTAAATTTCCAAACTGTCTTTAAAGGAGACTTTAAAATTAAATTTCTCCGTTTTTTATCGTAACTCTCTTCAGGATCTGTTTCCAATTTGAGGATATTGCTTGAATATTTTTTTAAAGGAAAGGTGTTATTGGATTTAAGATATTTTTGGCATAGGTATTGTGAGATTGAGGTCAATTACTGGAAATTTTACATAAACACTCCGATATGGAGAGACGCATTAGACATTTAAGAAATATGATATATGACTACACGTATCGCGTAGTGGTTTAAGTGGTCATCTCGACGCTGCCACTGCACCGGTAGTTGTGGATTCGAATCCCACACGAGACATAAATTGTGTGATCCACAATAATCGCAGTCACTAGAATGACTACTGTGGGCGAGCTATGGCTTTACTTTCTTACTCGGGCAAACTGTGTTTTATACTTCGTATTAATATTAAAATAAATAAAAGTTTAAAAAACACGCTTAAAAAAATAAAAAATAATATAATTTAATAATTTTAATGTAAAAAAGCGTGGGTGCTTTCTAAGATATTTTGATAACCCTCACCCTGCGCTTTATTACATTAAAATTATTAAATTATATTATTTTTATTTTCTCTAAATGATTGTATTGTCATCGGTTCTCGATAAGTGTGAAAAGTTTCAAATCAATCCGTCGGTTTGAAAGGGGTTAAAATTACGTTCAAAGATTCCGTTACATAAATTCATAGATACATAGATTCATAGATACATAGATTCATAGATACATAGATTCATAGATACATAGATTTATAGATACATAGATTTATACATACATAGATTCGCAGATACATAGATTCATAGATACATACCAAGCTAATAAAAGCGTGTTAAAAAAACCTTTTTCCAGTATTAGCACAGAGTCTAAAACTGTGCCCAGTAGATGGCAACATCTTCCAATGTGGGTGTAATATTACTCAATATTTTTTTATATGAGAAAGATTTCCTTTATTACTGTATAATTTACTAGATTTTGTCTGTAAGTGGTGGAGGCGAATGGTATGCTTATCGGTGGATTAGACCTTGTCACCTTACACTACTACTTGTAAGTAGCAGCGATAGCTCAGTGGGGAGACCAACAGACTGCAATGCAAAGGGTCTCGGGTTGGAACCCACGTCGCGCACCTCTGACTTTCGTAAGTTATATGACTTTTCGAAATTATGTGCGTATTGATTGACAATTATCGCCTGCTCCGTGCCTCGGAGAGCACGTTAAGCCGTTGGTCCCGGCTACCATAAACGTCTATGGCAGTCGTTATTGGGAAAGTCAGTACCCTCTAATATCCTGACACTGGTCTAGCCTTAGGGTATCGTTAGCCTTAGGGTTGCGGAGGTCAGATGGCAGCCGCTCCGTGAAAAACTGATATCCAGTCAAATCCGGTTAGACCAGAAAAGCCGACTCCAAGTGGCTTGGGAATAATAAAGGCTAAGAGAGAAGAAGAAGAACTTACAAGGGACATTAAAGGAAAGTTTGGCGATAAGATCTGAGCAATCAATTTCATTATTTGTGATTTTTAATAATAATAGGCTGTCTGCAATTTCACGGCGTTTTACTAAAGGTAAAATATGAAATTTTCTACATAGACTGAGATAGTTATTTGAATGATAGTGTATCTTTTGATGGTAAGATAAATATTTGACGAACCGTTTCTGTATCATCTCAAAACGATGCATGTATTTATAGTAACAAGGGTTTCAAACTTGCGACGCATACTCAAGAATACTACGAACAAAGGTGCAATATAGAATTTTAAGCGTCATGGCCTCACCAAAACACTTTGACAGCCTCATCACAAAACCTAGAGATCTAGAAGCTTCTTTTATAAGCGAATCTATATAATCGTCAAACAATAGTTTGAAGTCATGGTACATGCCCAGATCTCGCTCAGTGCTGCATCGGGATAATTTTTGGCCACCTACTGTGTAACTCGCGGTTAAAGTGCAACGCTTACGTGTACGTTATAACTGAGCATTTGCTAGGGTTGAGGTCCAGTTTATTATGCATGCAATATCTTTCTAACTGTTGTAAGTCTCTTTGGAGAGATAATATATCTGCTTGTGATGATACGGTAGTATAAATTTTCATGTCGTCTGCAAAGCATAGTAGTTTAGAAGATTTGTAGCACGAATCTATGTCGTTAACGTATACAATGAAAGTAACGAGCCCAGCAACGAACTATGGGGAACACCGCTAGGTACTGTACCTCAACTAGAAATGTAGTTACTCACCACTGTAGCCTGCGATTTGTTATCAATGTAAGAGGAGAACCATCTGAGCAAGTCACCACGTACTCCCACATCTCTGAGCTTTAAAATTAGTAGCCTGTGATCGATACGGTCAAATGCTGTAGTCGGTATATACGACGTCAACCTGGCTACCCTTGTCCATAGCATCTGTAATATACTCATTAAATAGTATACTAGTAACAGTACTTTTTTCTGTACAAACGTTACCTTATGTTCTTTTTTGTACCCTTGATAACGTGTATGCGAAATTTCATGACGATCGTTCGAGTAGTTAAGGCGTGAAAACGTAACAAACACATTCATCACATTCGCATTTATAATACTAGCTTTTGCGCGCAGCTCCGGCCGCGTGGTACCTACATCAATAAAAATTTGCTTATGTACTTCCCCAGGTTTTAAACTATATCTGTACCAAATTTCATCTAAATCGGTTGAGTGGTTTAGCCGTGAAAAGGTAACAGACTGACAGACAGAGTTACTTTCGAATTTATAATATTAAGTAATGATTAGTTGGTATTTATAGTCATTGTGATATATAAATATATTGTTTAAGGATAATTCCAGTAATTATGAATAAACAAGTACGATAATTAATACAGTTAAGTATTAGTCAGCTTGCATAACTATAATTATATCTGAACACTAATATCACAGAATGACTAATATTGCGTATAGCGATATACACAGAATAATATGCTAGCTATGGCGCAATATATAAGTATAATGAAGTAAAAAAATACATTTATTTATATAGGTCGGAAAGTAGCAAATATGAACATCAAAGTTACATTTATCAATGTAAACTTACATTTACTTGTTGAGTTGTTATGAAACGCGTTCAAACGAAGAACCTGTGAGAATAACAAGCGAGAAACTCACTTACTCTGTCACTCTTTTTATTCGCCCAAATTACAATATTATATGTATGTTTCACATATCAGATGTGTAAGAAACTGCAATATTTGCACTACTATCTTTTTATCTTTGTTAAAAATACATATATCGCATAAATATCGCGGGGGACTTTAGAAACATCCAAACAACGAACACAAAGAACATCCAGACTCAGAACAACTATTTGCTAATCACAGTATTTTTTGGCCCGTATGGGGATTGAACCCACAACCCTCGTCGCAGTGGCAGTGGCGAGGCTTCCACTTAAACCATTACACCATCCGTACAATCAATCTAGCCTTACTTATTGAGTCGCAGGGGCACATCGGTGGGCAGACAGATTGTCAATTATGTCTGGCATTCCAACAATTCACATGTTAATACCAATTAAAGAGCAAGTAAAAATAAAAATTAGTAGTATCATAGAATAGGAAATCTACTTATGTGTACACGTAATAAAGATACCGGCCAATAAATTCACAGACCCAGTCGAAAACAGGATTAACAAGATATATAAAAAAATTATTGCCAGAATCTATGAAACCAAGGGACTGCCTTGGTCACAAGTATCACCACAAGTAGCACCTGTTCACGAGTAACACACATGGGCTAGCCATCGTCCTTTTCACCACATTTAGAGGAATGGTCTCTTCGATCCATGACGCCACCACAAGCAATTGACATTCGAATGGGCATAACGATCCTTGACATGTGATTCGGACTAGAAAATAAACCGAAATCTACACAGTGTTTAGGTCGACAACCAAGTGATAAAATTTAACCATTATCATTATTGAAATTTTAAAGAAAACTACGAATTCTCCAATATTTTTTAAATTTGTTCGACAATTGCTACTAAACTTTTTTTTTCTCTCTTAGCCTTTATTATTCCCAAGTCACTTGGGATTGGCTTTTCTGGTCTAACCGGATTTGACTGGATATCTGTTTTTACACGGAGCGGCTGCCACCTGACCTCCGCAACCCGAAGGCTAACGATACCCTAACTAGTCTTAGGGTATCGTTACGGTTACTGGTCTAGACCAGTGTCAGGATATTAGAGGGTACTGACTTTCCCAATAACGACCGCCATAGATGTTCATGGCAGCCGGGACCAACAGCTTAACGTGCTCTCCGAGGCACGGAGCAGGCGATAATTGTCAATCAATACGCACATAATTTCGAAAAGTCATATAACTTCCGAAAGTCAGTGGTGCGCGACGTGGGTTCGAACCCGAGACCCTCTGCATTGCAGTCTGTTGGTCTCCCCACTGAGCTATCGCTGCTATTGCTACTAAACAAAAAAAGGAATTGGTTGATTTTGTCATTCTCTTTGTATATATTATTATAGGTTCTAAATTTTTGGTCAATAGAATTCATAACTACTCATAAGTAAAGTAATAATATTTTTTTCATTACACCAGCCCATAAATCACCCATCCCCATAGCTCATATTGATTAGGTTCCATATATATCCTATACCTGCTGTGGGTAGTATCTCAGTAAGTGCCTCATCCAACTCTAGATATAAACACCCGAAGGGCCTCTGCACGTTGGACCAATGTCCCCGTGTAAACTTCCAAAATGGCCGGATATTTTCCTAACGTATATAATATATAATAATTGAGCAGCGATAGCTCAGTGGGGAGACCAACAGACTGCAATGCAGAGGGTCTCGGATTCGAACCCACGTCGCACACCTATGACTTTCGGAAGTTATATGACTTTTCAAAATTATTTGCGTATTGATTGACAATTATCGCCTGCTCTGTGCCTAGGAGAGCACGTTAAGCCGTCGGTCCCGGCTGCCATGAACATCTATAACTATATATAACTATAACTTATATCGAGAGATATAAGTTCATCACATTCAGACCGATTTAATTTTAGGTATTCCAATATGAGTATATTTATTATGACATATTAACGACAACAGTTGCAACATATGTATATAAATAGATGTAGGATAAATAAATCAATAATTATTTTCTGACAACCTAATTAATATTATAAATGCGAATGTGAGTTTGTTTATTTGTTTGTTACGCTTTTACTACTCAACCGAACATCATGAAATTTCGCATTTAAAACGTTTTCAAGGGTACAAAAAGGAATGTTGGGTACCTTTCATGCAGAAAAAAAACACGTTACCAATTTAACCTAACCTATATTTAGACGAGCGAAAACGCAGGCAAATTCTAATATATTATAGACTGCATTGGTGACGCAGCAGAGGTTTATGCGACTGATGTGTATGAGGTTTCGGTTTTGATTAGAGGGTTGAGCAAAGTATTACTGGGTTCTTCTGGCAAAAAAATCTCTAAGAACTTGATGTTAAAATATATTTTAAGCATCAACTTCGCAAGGTGTTAATCAACAAATTGTATCAAAATATCTAGACGATAAGAATATTCAAATGACACTTGAAAGTCCCAAATACTATCATCCTAAGTATAATAAAATTTTATCCGCGGATCCGCTCGCTTTAATTAATTTTATGTCAGTTTTCTATCCCTAGGAAACAGTACCGGCGCTCATAGCCAGTTGCACTCACTTATCGGTAAACGATTAGCGAGGGTAAGCAATGTTGGGTGCGGTCAGTCTATGGGTGACCGCTTAGTGGTATTTCATCTGAGCATCTCCGTGCTTCGGAGGGCACGTAAAACGTCGGTCCCGGTTGTTGTCAAATTGACAGCAGTCGTTAATCCATGTCAGAGGCTTGAACAACTCTTGACAACAAGTTGGCCACAAACCACACGAGAAAAAAACCGAAAAAAGTACCTTCTTTTATCTGGATAAAAGGTGCCCTATGTAGCCTAAACTGTAACAAACAAAGAAATTAACTCAAAGTCGCATTTAAATTTAGTTAGGATAAATGCCAATGTAAGTTTGTGTTAATCTTTCACGCCTTAACTCCTCGACCGATTATCATGAAATTAGCGCTATGATATGTCCTTCTTCAAACGAGGTTTAAAGAGAGTTCTTCTTTCAGGCAAGAAAGGCAGGCAGCGGCTTTGCTGTGTCCTGACATTGCTGAAGTCCATGAGCAGCGGTTACCACTTTCCATCAGGTGGACCAATTGCTCGTCTGCCACTGAAGGCAATAAAAAAAAAAAAAATAATAATTCGCATATACGTTGTCAGGGATACACAAAATAGCATAGAATGCATTTCATCTAGAAAAGTCTGTTCCAGAAGAATACAAATTAATGTCAAAATCTATTTAAACGTGATCGAGCAGTGGAAACATCTAGCACTATATCTCTAACACTTTTTTTGTGATTTCAATAGCGAAAAGGCTGATAGATGCTTCCCGTGACAGAAAGATGGTTTCAATGTCGCGGAAAGCGCGTTCTCATTCAACGTAGCAATGCTGCCAATCTTTCGGGCACTCTACCAATAACCTGCAATGCAAAGGAGTTCTATGACGGTTCTATAGTGGGTTTTACATGACCTTTTTACTTCTAACTATTTTCCGATATAATTCATATTAATAATTAAGTATTCCTTCAGTTGTATGTAATGATTATTGCCTTTGTACTTAAAATAATACTCGAACAATTAAATCATAAATTTGATTTTTGGTTCCAATTTAGTTTACTTAATAATTTGATGTGATATATTGTTTTTAAATTTATTTAAATAATTGATTTTTGCTTCCTTTAGATTCCGCCAACAGATATCTAATCTAATTTTTCTTTTTGTATACAATTAATGTGGCAAGCAACCATACGGCCCACCTGATGGTAAGTGGTCACCATAGTCTATGGACGCCTGCAATACCAGAGGCATCACTTGCGCGTTGCCGATCCTTTAAGAAAGGAAGTGGAAAGGAAAAGGAGCGGGAATGGGAAAGAAGGTGATTGGGCCTCCGGCACTCTCACTCACCGAACGAAACACAACAGTAAGAATACTGCTATTTCACATCGATATTCTGTGAGAGGGTAGTCGTTCCCCCGTTGAGCCGGCCCATTCATGCTGAAATCTGCGAGGCTCTACTACACACAAAATATTCTTTGTATCCGTTGATTAAATATTTTTAAAGTTCTTTGTGAGTCAAGAATTTATTCCTAGTATAGGAATAGTAGGTATCTTTTAAACAAATAAATGGTGAATTTGAGATGTTCAGAGGCTTTAGCGAATATAAATCTAAGTAAAGCAGTCACTTAAATCTAAAGAAATATATCATGGATAATTTTGTATCCATATTCGCAAATAATTCATTAGTTACTTATAAAAAAAAGAGCAGCAATAGCTCAGTGGGGAGACCAATAGACTACAATGCAGAGGGTCTCGGGTTTGAACCCACGTCGCGCACCTATGACTTTCGGAAGTTATATGACTTTTCGAAATTATGTGCGTATTGATTGCGATGATTATCGCCTGCTCCGTGCCTCGGAGAGCACGTTAAGCCGTCGGTCCCGGCTGCCATGAACATCTATGGCAGTCGTTATTGAAAGAGTGTCGACACAAAAGAACCCACTGGGTCGAAGTGTCGCCGATCTGCACTGACTGGCCTCCACATAAGATACATACATACATACTTATGAAAACAAATAGATACCTACGTATAAGAACTTAAGCCTACGATTAAAAACAAGCTAAATCGGTAAACTACAACAATACAAACTTTATAGGGATTTGTTTAGAATGCTTTCTGTTTTATGTGAACTATCTATAAATAAATAATATTCCGCAGTGTCCTTTAATTAGAGGGCAGGGCTCGGCGCAGTCAGCTATTACAACCATAGCAAATTTGCTATCGTTGTAAAAGCTGACTGCGCCGAGCGTAATATGCGTGCTTAATATGTAAGTGTGATATGTATCTTTATTGTCAACCAATAACTTAAATATTCGGGACGAACAAATTGTAATATAACTATTTATGTGTCGTTTAAGCTGTAAAATAGGATAGATTTCTACTGTTATAATCTAAAAATCACGTGCCACGAGCTTACCTTTTTCGCATTTTTCGTGCATATTTACGTAATTTTGTAGGCAAAAATATTAATTAGGTATTTTAAGTTTTTTACACGGAGTAATTGTAAACACATTCATTCATTGAAATTAAACTACTATATACGGATTTTATCGCGTTGTTTATTTGACACTTTATTACATAATTTTGAAAATTGTCACACAACTACTACTATTAAACTTTACTAACTTTTAAGCTAATTAAATTATTATTAAAACTGTTTAGATTTAATTTAATTTTACACTTTCCTTGACGTTTTGGTTGCTTTTCAGCAGCCATGGTCACGGGGCGACTAAAATTATGTAATAAAGTGTCAAATAAACAACGCGATAAAATCCGTATATAGTAGTTTAATTTCAATGAATAATATTCGCGTAAACAGAAGACAATATTATGTAAGACATTCATTGTTATGGTAAATGTATATTTTATATATGTATTAAACAAGTGTTGATTTTATTCACTTAACTGTGACCGGCTGTTTTGGCACATTTCGCTCGACACAGTCTTAAGCAACTATTATAAAATATTGAAGACCTTAATGCAAACAAAAATGATTTAAATTTAAATTAAATGAATTCATTGAATCTTTTATTGTTATTTAATTCTGCATAAATATACCATCATTATATTTAACCATTAGTGATTATATATACGTATACGCAGTACATAATATATTTACTGTTTTCCTTAACGTTACCGAATGCTTAGTTAGTTCAGTTGGTTTAACTAAGTGACAAGTTACGCTTTCGGTTTTATTAAATAGCATTTTTAATTAATTGTTGTTACAATGAGTTAAGTTTCGTGGTTTAATCATTTTGTTAGTAAAAATGGTGTCACTAATTATGTTTATATTATTGATAAACTCATTTGTGTGTATTGCAAGTGAGTATTTACATAATTATTATTAATTCAAGTAGTATTATCGTCTATATATGATTAGAATAGAATATAAATGTGTTGTGTGAATAGAATATAAGGGGTTTACCTATAAGTAATTGTTACACAATGTTATTTTCTATAATTTTGTATTATGTGTAAGTAATTGTGTATACATTAGTTGGTGAACCAAAAAAACCACATATTATATCTGAGTGGCGCAAGACTGCATATTATGATTACTGTGTATGAAGTCTTAACTCCTGAGTCATCTAAAGTATTATTGCCTATTACTATTAAGAAAATGGACGCGTCAATTAACTAATATATTAACTAGATTTTGCCCGCGGCTTCGCTTTCGTCAATGTAGAGTTTGTCAATAAATTTATAACCGTCAGTACGTTTTCCTGGATAAAAGAAAGCACATCCTATGTCCTTTCGTGTACTCCGGGCTGTAAGTTTGTTTGTTACATTTTCACGCCTCAACTACTCGACCGATCATCATGAAATTTCATGACAATCGGTCTCGTACTTAAGGCGTGAAAGCAAGTAAACTCTACTCAGTGTGAGGAGGATTAGGTCAGCGCCCACCACGCTGGTTCAGCGCAGGTCGGCAGACTTAACATATTCAAAAACATTATAGGATAACTCGCAGACATGCAAGTTTCCTCACCATGTTTTTCTTCGCTGTTAAAGCAAGAGATCCTTAAACTTTCAAGTCTTAGAATACCAGACATAATTAAAAATCTATTGTGCCTGTACTGGTGTGCCCCTGCGATTCCATAGGTTACCTACTCAATACGCACATAAACTTCGAAAAGTCAGAGGTGCGTGTCTTGGGGTTGAACTCCAGACCTGTGCTTGGCAGTCCAACAATCTCCCACTAGTTATGTGTAAAGTTACAAATTGATTTTATGATTTTCTTTCATGTTTCAGACGAGTACAATGACGATAAACTTCAAGAAATTGAATTGTACAACTATCTGGATGGGAAAGAATATGAGATTTATCTTAATAATAGACTGCTTATTAATTTGAAAGATTTTATACATTATTATCCTAACATGAAACTACATAGGTAAGTATATTCCCGATTATTTTATTTAGACACTTTATGCCACAAAATATATTTGTATATACCGTTGCTTACCACTAGGTTGCCAGACTTAGAACAAGTATTCGTGGACCACACAGTCACGGTCTCGAGTTCGATCCCAAGGCGCGCATCTCTGACTTATCGAAGTTATGCGTATTAAATAATTAATTATCGCTTTAACGGTGAAGGAAAACATCGTGAGGAAACCTGGTCTCCCCGTGACCATGGCTGCTGAAAAGCAACGGAAACGTCGGGGAAAGTGTAAAACTAAATTAAATCTAAATAGTTTTAATAATAATTTAATTAGCTTAAAAATTAGTAAAGTTTAATAGTAGTAGTAGTGTAACAATTTTCAAAATTATGTAATAAAGTGTCAAATAAGCAACGCGATAAAATCCGTATATAGTAATTTAATTTCAATGAATAATATTCGCGTAAATAGAAGACAATATTATGTTCTCAAAAATAT
The DNA here is from genome assembly GCA_930367265.1 of Catocala fraxini. NCBI lineage: Eukaryota > Metazoa > Arthropoda > Insecta > Lepidoptera > Erebidae > Catocala > Catocala fraxini. The sequence goes on from OV884045.1 coordinate 20,352,830, forward strand.
GTGAAGTCTGCCAACCCGCACTGGGCCAGCATGGTGGACTATGGCCTAATATTTCTCACACTGAGAAGAGGCCCGTGCCCAGCAGTGGGACAATTTAATACAAGGCTGATATTGTAAACAGTTTTAATTTCGACTGTACGGATGGCGTAGTGATTCAAGTAGTCGCCTCGGCACTTCCGCCATGAGTGTTGTGGGTTCGAATCCCACACGGGACTAAAATTTGTATGATCCACAAATAGTTGTTTCGAGTCTGAGTGTTCTTTGTGTCCGTTGTTTGAATATTTGTAAAGTCCCCCGCGATACGGGAATTATACCAAGTACGAACGATGTCTTTTTAAAAGAATGAAATAAAGATGATTAAAAGTATGAATATGGCGGACATATATATATAATATCACTTAAAGTTTCATTCGGATTTATGACGTCTTATATTATTTTAATATTAAAAATAAATTAAATATAAACCTTGACATATTTTACAAGCTGGCTCGATGCTTTGTACTTCGGTCAAGAGGAGGCTAGGAACATCACGTTAGTACACTTTTATCAGTAAAGTATGATATTGTTTTTGACATTTTATACCGTCATGAAATACGGCATCGATGGGCGTGATAAAGATGCCAGTTGTCACAGGACCCAAGCTATATTTTACGGAGTATAAGGGCTTTACCTCATCGAGAAGCCATGGCGACGTCGCCGGCTATGTCACCGGCTACGGCACCGGCTACGTATCTTTCAGTTCATATTGAAACGTACAGCAGTTATCTCAATTGGCGACGGTTTGGCAACGTAGCCTTGACCCACGGCTCTCTGTTTGGAGTCTGGATACTAGGCGTGCTGGCAACGTCACCAATCAAATGTACACGAGCAAGCTGCATGCTCGTTAAGGGACAAAGTCCGGAACGAGATTATCCGACAAAAAACCAGAGTCACTGACGTAGTTCAGAAGTGTAGTAGGCTGAAGTGGCAGTGGGCTGGTCACATCTGTCGCAGAACCGATGATCGTTGGACGTTGGAGCAGACGGGTTCTCGAGTGGAGACCACGACTCGGCAAGCGTAGTGTAGGACGCCCTCCGGCCAGATGGACCGATGACCTGGAAAAGGTGGCTGGAGGTGACTGGATGGCGAAAATGGGAGATCGGGCCTTGTGGCGCACCCTGGGGGAGGCTTATGTCCAGCAGTGAACTGCAATAGGCTGAAATGATGAAGCTGCATCTCCCTCACTCAGTTTCCGATCAGCTGCCAAGACACGTACACGTGTTTTTATGGAAAACTGAGAGAACTGACTAGCAGATGGTAGCCACTGGCTACTCCTGGCTTCCTCTCCTGGCTACTGAATGTAGCCAAGGGTTACCATGCATATGTAGCCGGCGACGTCGCCATGGCTTCTCGGTGAGGTAGGGCCGTTAGAATAAAATTTTACATATGCTTTTGAGAACTTTAAATAAACTTGTACTGACCAATAGTTCTATGATATTGCTAAACCCTCACACTTCACTCCACGCAGTACCTGTAACCGACACCGAAACGTCAATTACGAATGATTTATCTGTGGTTGGGTGAGTACTCAAGCTTACTCGAACGATGAAGCCGGAGATCTGATGACGATAACCAGAGAGCCAATTTTGGTAAACAGAAGCGGCGCTGTGGGATGAACCAAACTTAGTTTTAAGGCACCTAAAATGCCCATGGGATGCATCCATTGTTTGTTGGACGGGACAGTGGCTAATAAAATTGAAATCTTCCAATATTTTGAAATTAAACTGCTTTATACGGATTTTATCGGGTTGTTTATTTAAAATATAAATTATTATTTTTTATTATTTTTTTAAATTACTTATTTATTGTTCAACTTTACTACTACTATTTATAATTTAAATTATTAAAACTCTTTAAATCTATTCATATATAAGTTTACACATTCCCAACGTTTTGCTTGCTTTTCAGCAGCCATGTTCACGGGGAGACTAGGATATTGGTCGTCTCAATATCTTGAAGTAGGATATTTCAAAATACCTAAACATACTTTATTTATTGGTGTATCTATTTACGCAGAATGAGCGCAAACTATCATGAAGCCCAGCTGTTTTGCTTCTTCTTACTTTTGACTACCTGAGTTACTGGATTCCAAGCTAGTCGTCCATTCCATCGATTTGCTCTCTTGAAATTAAGATGTTTTTCAAATACAAAATAAATTTATTCAGATTAGGTTACAAGGTAACAGTTATGAATGTCAAAGTTACACAATTTTTTTCAGCGAATTTACATTTACTGCCACGTTCAGCAAAGCAAGGGTGTAGGTTTCATGAGAAGAACAGGCAAGAAATTCATGGTCACTCTTTTTAATCGCCAAGTTTTTGTTTACAAACCATAAGAGCTGTAAGGTGCTGCAACCATTTCTCCATGAACTATGACTAAACATACTCAAGCATTTAATAAAATTTGATGGTAGCCTCTAAAGCAGCAGTATGGTAAATAGGAGCATCCACTTACATGTACATTAATAATCAAGACAAGGCATGATTATAGTCCGTAATTTTAATCTAACTGTTTAAATGATGACACTGATGTTTTTTAATTTCATTAGCTGATAGATAATATAATAATAATAATATAATATTCTACCACATACACACAACACCATCTAGCCCAAACTAAGCAGAGCTTGTACTATGGGTATTAGACAATGGATAAACATACTTATATACTTTTTTTTTTGTAAATACATACATATTATACATAGAAACACCCAGACCAAGACAAACATCCATGTTCATGCACACAAATGTTTGACTTGTGCGGGAATCGAACCCGCGACCTCAGGCGTGGCAGTCGGTTACACTAACCACTACGCCATCGAGGTCGTCAAAATATATTGAATTTGTATAATTGATATATTGTATGTGAAAATGTTTATAATTTATTTTCTTTCTAGTTGCAACCAAGGTAGTTTATACAATTTATATGAATCATATTATAATGGGGCTGACTTAATAGTGGAGGTAAGTAAATGAGATCAAATTTGTGTTGTGTCACCTACGGTTTATTGCTTTAATGGTGAAGGAAAACACCGCGAGGAAACCAGCATGTCTGAGAGTTCTCCATAATGTCTCAAATATAATATGTGCGTCTGCCAACCCGCACAGGGCCAGCGTGGTAAGACTATGGTATAACCTATGTTACCTGTAAAGAATGTATTCCTAACAAGAAGCAAGGATCCAAGAGTTTTATGTGGATTTATTTCAAATATTACTTTTTGACTCCGACAGCTCAATGCGTAATGTCATTCTCGATATTTAAATTATATTATCGGTTCACAGGGTCGCCACTTATGGTTTAATAGTTTGGTTTAAAGAATAATGAGGTCAATATCACTATTAGGAAATTACAGTTACTAATACTTACAATATTGATATGGCAATATAGATGTATTATTAATAAGATTAATTATTATATCCATACCGAGAGTAATTAACCTAACACTTGTTAGTGAATTTAAACAGTTGTTAGTTAAAGCTAGCTTTTCGATTACTTTCCGGTCACTATCTATAGGTAAAATTTGCATATTTAATGGAGAGGTAGATTCTCCAAATTACCAGATTTATGGAAAAATTGAAGATGTGCAACATTTGCTGATGGAGTGTGTCAGGGACGAGGTGGAAAGGGTGTCGGTTTTGAGAACGCATGATATCGAGCGGTAGGATCTGATGCTTATTTAGAGTGTGCTAAGTGAGCCTGCATCAAAGTTAGCGCGGGTATTCTATCTATTCGTACCGCAGACCTAGCACTGACCTTCTCTATAGAAATAAGTATATTAAAATAATAATGCTGTGTTAAGCGAATTGCTGTTTTGGATACAATATGTTTCATACTCTCCACATGAAGAAAAACCCTAAATCAAAAATACCCTGTTAGTGAGCGAGAATGAACAATTTAAAACGCACATAACTTCGATAAGTCACAAGACTTCAGCTAGCAGTCTCTAAAAGACAATGGTGTCGCGAATTACTTATTAAAGGTCATATATGTTTTTAGATACCAAAGGTGACTGTTGACATGAATGGTTATTGGCAATGCTTCATAGGAACAAATTATACGTACTATTTTTATTTCAAAATACGCGTCAAAGATCCAAGTGAGTATTTTTCTGTATTTTCACTTAAGATATAATTATATTTAACGCGCTGCAATGATAGTAGCTTAAGTGATCGCCTCGCCGGTACCACTGCGCCGAGTGTAGTGGGTTCGAAACCCACACGGGACAAAAATTTGTGTGATCTACAAATGATTGTTCCGTATCTGGGTGTTCTTTGTGTACGTTGTTTAAATGTTTGCAAAGTCCCCCGCGCCACAGGAATTATTTCTAGTGTTGACAACAGACTGCAATGCAGAGGGTCTCGGGTTCGAACCCACGTCGCGCACCTCTGACTTTCGGAAATTATATGACTTTTCGAAATTATGTGCGTATTGATTGACAATTATCGCCTGCTCCGTGCCTCGGAGAGCACGTTAAGCCTCCGGTCCCGGCTGCCATGAACATCTAAGGCAGTCGTTATTGGGAGAGTGTCGACACAAAAAATCCCACTGGGTCGAAGTGTCGCCGGTCTGTACTGACTGGCCCCCACATAAGATACATAGATATGCTAGTATTAAAAATATCGATATCAACATCCTGGCTCACTGAATTGTATTTTGGATGTAATTATGTATTTTGGATGTTTTGGTTTGTTTTACAGATCCCCTTCAGATGGTTGTTGTTAACCACTTGATCTTAAGTACTCAACAATTGAATGAATATTATATGGCGGAATATTACTATTATAAAGGCGATGAAATGGATGTTTATTGCATTAGTCGAACCGACACATGTACTGTACAAATGAGTTATAGTGACACACAAAATGGTAAGTCAAACTAAATGACATCCACTAAAAACAACATCCAGCTAAAACAACATTCTGTATCAATATAAGATCTATACCCCATAAAAATGACCGCGTTTTATCTGCAAATAACTGGTATAGAAGATATTCCTGTTTTCTTACTGAATGATGACACTGGACAACATTAGTAAAATAAATTAAGATATCATTTATATCTACCACTGTTATTTTCTAAGATTTTTTTACCTTATTTAATCATTATAAGACCTAGGATCCTTCAAGATTTACGGAAGACATCAGCACTTCAAAATGTATGAAAATCGTCGGTATACAGTAGATATAGTTTTTAAACACACAGCAAACAAATTTAGGGACACCAAAGACACAAATATACATTCTAACCAAAATCTTAAATAATTATTAAAATCCGTTGAGTTATCGAGGAGGAAACAGGAATACGATTTCAGAGCTATTATCAATCTAATCTGTATTTATCTCTTTTGCACATTGATATATTATTCGGGCCCAGCGAGCAGCTATAGATCCATTAAAAACATTATTTTATATGTTACTTATCTGACCCAACAGTCGTTGTCCCGTCAATCTATACGAAAATACATTTCACGTAATTGAGTAATTAAATTCAATACCAAAACGTCAATCAATTCTAATTTCATGTAAAATACAATTTAATTTTTTGATATTTCCCGCGTGTTTATCATAAATTCTCTTGCAACAAACCTTGTCTCGACAATAACAAACACAACAACAAAAAAACAGCCAAGTCGGTTGAACCGTTTTTAAGTGATGCTCCGTCATACATGTGGCATTTGATTTTAATTAATATAAATTATTTTCTTTTAATCTCAATATATTTTGTTTTAGCAGAAATAACAGACAAAGCATCGTCCAAATATTTACGACTTACCTCTCAATCCAGCTATTATGCAAATGATATTATTTGCAAATGCTCTTGTCATTATGATTCAGAGACGAAGGTAGTAATTAGGTTTATGCTGAATACGGCTAGAGGTAAGTGCAGTATCGAATTATAATTGTATTTTTTTAATAACCGGGGTATAAATATGAAGTTGCCGCATAAGACTGCGCCGAGCGAAATGTGCCAAAACAGACGCAGAATTCACAGTTAAGTAAATAAAATCAACACTTTTTGTTTAATACAAATATAAAATATACATTTACCATAACAGTGAATGTGTTTACAATTACTCCGTGTTAAAAAACTTAAAATAATTAATATTTTCGCCTACAAAATTACGTAAATTTGTTACGTGATTTTTAGATTATAACAGTAGAAATCTATCCTATTTTACAGCTTAAACGAAACATAAATAGTTATATATACAATTTTACTATGGTGGCCGCGCGCTGATTCGTATATGCGCCGCACGAGCTCTGTCATTATGTCTTACGCTCGGCGCAATTTTAATCGGTTGGTGGCTTTTATACTATTAATTTCATCAATATTGTTTAAATGGCCAATTCGAATTGCACTGATGGCGTAGTGGTTTAAATGGTCACCTTGTCACTGCCACTGCGCCGAGTGCTGTGGGTTCGAATCCCACACGGGACAAAACTTTGTGCGATCCACAAATATTTGTTCCGAGCCTGGGTGTTCTTTGTGTCCGTTGCTTAAATGTTAACTTTATGTTGTTTGTGAAGTCCTCGGCGACACAGGATTTATTCCTAGTACGGGAGTTTTATTGATCTACAGGTAATAATTTTCTATAATTATAATTACATTACAGATATAAAAATGAATATCAATGGGATAAAGGCGGCAGAAATGGATCTTAGTCAACAGAATCTTTACCAAACCATCAACTGCGCATATTTTATGAACGAAAAAGATTTAAATGTTTCATATACCATGCCAAACCAAGAAATTGTTTTGTATAACTCGAACGTGAATCCCATAGTATCAAGTAAGTTCATTACATTATTTTACAAAAATAAAAAAAATTGTTTGAGGCCTCGAGACCACTGTCTCAAGTTCGATCTTATAGATAAACCAGCGACCCGGCTTCGCACGTGTAGTACAAAATCTTAACAAATTATACACCTACACCATACTCATGAATCACTCTGTCTATAGGTAAAAACCACATGAAAATCCGTTCAGTAGTTTCTGAGTTTATTGCGAACAGACAGACAGACGGCGGGAGACTTTGTTTTATAATATGTAGTGATAGTTTATTAATGCTCAATTCATTGGTGACGAAACAAAATTGTGACAAGAACTGGAATCTCTCGAGCTATTGAAGCGTGTTAGTTAAAGATAACATTTAAAACACACATAAGCTATATTGCGCAGCTTGCTTCACCGTGTTGTTACCCTTGACATGCTAAGGATTCGGCTGAGCACTATATCCACCATGCTCTGTTGCCATGTCAGCATTTTTGAGAATAGACGCCTATATTCAGGGCTCTAAAGCCAGTTCGTGCTCGTTCTAAATACAAGTCGTAGCCGCGTTCTTAATTATTCTATACTATTTCTAAACCAAGTGTACCTTGTACCTGTACCTGTTCTATGATAATACATTGTATAGTCTAGAGAGTCGAGGATTTTGAAATAAGAGTTAGCTTGGGATGAGTTGATTGAGTTGACACAAACCTCTGCCGTTTCACACGGCGGGCCGAAACTACGGCGGGGTCGCGATTGCATGTGAAAGCGATTCGCGCGGCCTCGCCGTCTATGGTCATGTCGAGGAACACCGTGGTAGGTTTAGTCGGTATTACCGGGGTATCTTTTCCCCGGTGAGCCCGACATAACCTCTCCGTCGCCCCGCGAAGAGGTATGCGTCAAAGCAATCCATCACGTAAAAAAATAACCTCAGATTTTGCACAGTTTACAGATTATTTCTAAAGTTATATAATGTTTTCCAGACCGAATTCGGTCACGGCGACCACTCTTAACGGAGACTGGCCATCTGCGCAGGAGATATTATAGTACACAAGTGTGTGCTAAAATACAATTGCACTCTCTGTTCCTCTCACGATGTTTTCCTTCGCCGTGAAAGCAAGGGATAATTAACTATTTCAAACGCAATTACTTCGAAATGTCTGAGGTGCGTGCTTTGGAATCGAGCTCTTCATGGCAGTCCTAGAGTCTCCCATTTGTTATCGCTTCTTGTTCTAGAATCTAGTTTGACTAACTAGACAATCTTCTCTCTTAGCCTTTATTATTCCCAAGTCACTTGGGGTCGACTTTTCTGGTCTAACCGGATTTGACTGGATATCAGTTTTTACACGAAGCGGCTGCCACCTGACCTTCGCAACCCGAAGGCTAACGATACCCTAAGGCTAGACCAGTGTCAGGATATTAGAGGGTACTGACTTTCTCAATAACGACTGCCATAGATGTTCATGGCAGCCGGGACCGACGGCTTAACGTGCTCTCCGAGGCACGGAGCAGGCGATAATTGTCAATCAATACGCACATAATTTCGAAAAGTCATATAACTTCCGAAAGTCAGAGGTGCGCGACGTGGGTTCGAACCCGAGACCCTGTGCATTGCAGTCTGTTGGTCTCCCCACTGAGCTATCGCTGCTCTACTGACTAACTAGACAATATTAATCAAATATATGTTTTATGATTTCAGGCAAACGTTTAAATAATGAATTATTGTTGAATGTTAACCCTCGTACTTTAATAAAACTCGATGTCACAATGTACATAAAACTGTATGATTACTATTATTTGGAGATAAAGCTCGAAATAAGGTTTATACCATTAAAATTAAGCGGTGAGTATTTCTTACTTTTGTTTTACAAACGTATAAATCACTAGCTGTTGCCCGCGACTTCGTCCGCGTGGCCTTTAATTTATTACCCAACACCTACTTTTAATTTGTTATCTAATTTTAATATATAAAACTACATCTAAAGAAATTAATAAGTCTAACTACACCTATATATGTGTAGTTAGCTATATATTCAAAAAATACATATGGTATCGCGGACTTTTATGTAGGTATTGATACGTTCTATAATACTGTAGAACATTTTTTTGTTCTATCATCAATAGTTTCCGCAGCGCACGTGATGACAGATTTTTTATGACAAATTTTTTCACACCTTGGGTTATATTATTGCATTTTTATTAAGGAACCCTATTTTTTTTTAAATGTTATATAGCCTATGTCTCTCAGTGAAGATGCAGCTTTCTAATGGTGAAAGAATTTTTGAAATCGATCCAGTAGTTTTTGTGTTAAAACATTACAAACATACAAACAAAAACACAAATGTTTCCTCTTTATAATATTAGTTTAGAAGTTTAGATATATTATAACTTTATTTACAAGAATATGGTCAAGTATACAGGTTGATCGTTTTATAGAAATGTACAGCATATTCTGCCACATGTGACCTGCAAAATACATATACAATAATACATACATACATACATAGATTCACGCCTGTTTCCCAGAGGGGTAGGCAGAGACTACGGATTTCCATTTGCTACGATCCTGACACACTTCTCTGGCTTCATTCACTTTCATCACATTTCTCATACACGCCCGTCGGTTCAAGGTGCTCTTAACCTGGCCTTTGTCCAGAAAGAAACTTGGTCCGATCTGATCGAGAAACGTTCGCATATATACAAGAAATGTTAGTTATATTATTATATGTCTTATATTATACTAGTAGTTTTCCCGCGGTTCCACCCGCGTAAGTCCCGTTCCCGTGTGAATATCGGGTTTCACCCCTTTCACCTCCTTAAGAGTGGAATTTCCGAAAATCCTCTCTTCGTGCTCCCCTACACTCTCCAAGGAACATATATACATGCCAAATTCCAACTACTGTAGTTATGCTACTATAACTACTTTTTACATTTTAAAAGTGGACAAAAGTGCCGACAGTAATCAAACCATATTATTCATACCACTGTATTTATCCTTATCCCATTAAATGATATTTTATTTAAGACCGTTTCAATACCCGTAAAATACATTTTAAATTATTAAAATCGGACATTTCATTCAAAAGATATAATTCTTTAGATATAGTAGGTAGTTTCTAAATATTAGTAGGTACTTTTTAAGTATTAGCTATATAATACATAGCTTACTACACCTATATAGGTGTAGTTAGACTTATTAATTTCTTTAGTTGTAGTTTTATATATTAAAATTAGATAACAAATTAAAAGTAGGTATTGGGTAATAAATTAAAGTCCACGCGGACGAAGTCGCGGGCAACAGCTAGTAATAAATATAAAGGAAGGCCAGTTCGAAGAGTAGATTCGTGAGAAGAATCTGGCTAGAAATTCATTGCCAATCGTGGCAATCGCCAATTAATTCATCATTACAATTATTACATAATATCATATATGGAATATAATTTTATAGACCATTTACTATGTAAATAATATGCATACGTAATGTGCGATTAGACCACGCACCAAGAAGTATAGTCCTCATACCTCTGTCGAACGATCAAGACATGGAATTCTCTGCCAAGGCTTGTAACATTAACAATAATTTCTGTATGTATACATAATTTATGTATGTATGGGGCCAGTCAGTGCAGCCCGGCGACACTTCGACCCAGTGGGATCTTTTGTGTCGACACTCTCCCAATAACGACTGCCATAGATGTTCATGGCAGCTGGGACCGACGGCTTAACATGCTCTCGAGGCACGGAGCAGGTGATAATTGTCAATCAATATGCACATAATTTCGAAAAGTCATGTAATTTCCGAAAGTCAGAGGTGCGCGACGTGGGTTCAAACCCGAGACCCTCTGCATTGCAGTCTGTTGGTCTCCTCACTGAGCTATCGCTGCTCAGCTAATGTTTGTAAGTACTTTATATTTTGGAAGAGCAGAGTGTCCAAGTAATATTCTTTCGTCGATTCAGTCCAGGGTTCAAACCACATAATAATAGCCACTAGTATCAGCTAACAGATTAAAAGGTAGTCGTTTTGTCAATAATAATAATAAAATAATATCAGCCCTGTATTAAACTGTCCCACTGCTGGACACGAGCCTCTCCTCAGCGAGAGAAGGGTTAGGCCATGATCCACCACGCTGGCCTGGTGCGGGTTGGCAGACTTCAATCTTTGAAGTAGGACTATGAATAGCTCAATTGGCAAAACGGTTTATCAAGATCGCAGGTTCAATTCCTCTTTCATCGATTGTTCTTTTCCTTTCTTATAACTTACAAACTTGATATAAATCCAAGGTAATAGGAAATTGGTAAATATAATAATGTATGTTTTTGCAGAGTATACACCTGTAATCACTTCACCGAGCACGCCAGCTTCGAGTGACTCAAATGGTAATACAATCCTAAATTAAATTTTGTTTACAAGTCCGCCATTAGCCATATTTGAAAACGGTACCAAAGATCAGGATCGGCTGGAGAAGTAATTACTAAAACTAAGGTCCTCCTGATCGCATTTCGTTCACGGTGGCCAATCCTAACAGAGACTGGCCATTTGCGCAGGCGATATTATTAATGAAAGAATGAATCAGGTTTATTAATCCAACAAAATTACATTAGTATCTTGCACAAATTAATTATATAATATATAGCATAAAAACTCGCTCCCGGCCGTAGTTCAGGCTATGGTCCGGAGTGAGAGGTCGTGGAACGCCGTCGCCTCCTTCTGTGAGAAAGTGATTTCCATCAAGGAGGCGGCGGAGTGGGCGAGGGAACTATCCGTTCAGCACCAGGCCCGAGAGGCGGCTTGCCTGTTCCCACGCGCGCCTCTGTGTCGAGTCCGTCTTCCCTCTAGGGGGATAGACAGTAGGGTTTGGAGGGAGTTTTGCCTAAAAGGTAGGCTTCTTTGTGTAGTGGCTGCCGTTTCAGTTTCAAACAGCGGGCCGAAACTTCGACGGGGTCACGACCGCATGTGTAAGTGATTCGCGCGGCCCCGTCGATAGTGGTTTTGTCGAGAAACACCGTGGTAGGTTTAGTCGGTATTCCAGGAGGTCCTTTTACATCGTTTCAACATCTTTCTTTTACCCCGGTGAGTTCGACATAAGCCCGCCGCCCGCCCCCTGGTCCCTGGTTCATGGTCACCCCCTGAGATTTGACCTGGGGGTGGTAAGCTTTATGTGCCTGCCCGCCACCCGATCCAAGTAACCCAACAAATTTAAGTTAATGTTAAAAATTATTTATTCCTCTTACTCACAAAGTAACATTTATGAACATCATAGTTTAGTTATTAGTAAATTTAATTTTTATACTGAATTTACATTTATTTAGTTAGTTGCTAGGTTCCGGGTTGAGCCTACGAGATGATACCTGCAGGATACACTCTTTTAAATTATCATTAACTTAAAATTTTATTACTTTACCCACCATTTCACCTGACTACATTTATTAAATAATATTGTCTTCTATTTACGCGAATATTATTCATTGAAATTAAACTGCTATATACGGATTTTATCACGTTATTTATTTGACACTTTATTACAAAATTTTGAAAATTGTTACACTACTACTACTATTAAACTTTACTAATTTTTAAGCTAATTAAATTATTATTAAACTATTTAGATTTAATTTAATTTTACACTTTCCCCGACGTTTCGGTTGCTTTTCAGCAGCCATGGTCACGTTACATTTATTAATTTAAAAATGTAATAAATAAATATGTTGATCGTTTCAGATAAATACAAATAAATAATCCTTTTTGTGCTGTTTTGTGATCCACAAATCGCAGTTCCGAGTCTACGTGTTCTTTTGTTTTAATAATTTTTATTTAATTGCAAATCGTTAAAAAAATATTAAAGGAATGGAAAAAGAGAATAAGGAAAAATGATATATTTACTATTTTATTCGCAGTGTCTCAAAGTGCCGATCCTCCTGTCACAGAGCTGCCAAGTACAAAAAAATACACCAGTGTCGAAGACTCAACTTTTAAAATAGGTAAGGCAAAGCAAATTATGCAGGGTACATAAATTCTTTCGACAACCATTGATAAAATCTGGTAAGTAAAATAATGATTACCTGCCTCAAAGATATGTGTCTTTCAGCTAGCCAGAAATGGTAACGCCACTACCATTTCTCGTCATGTTTCTTACCGCCTCGGTGGTGCAGCAATAGAGAAAGCGACTGCTGTGCATGAGGTCTCGAGTACGAATCACGGATCGGGTCAACATAAGGAAATTAGGTAACACTGCCAAAAAAAAAATTAATAGCTTTGGAGTTAGGCAGTTGGCGGTGATACATAATCCCGTATTTCTGAAAGCACGTAAAGCCGTTGATCCTGCGCCAGATCTCTCTGTAGTCGTATTGGAAGTTTGGGAACAGAGAGTGCACTTGTGCACTATAATCACTCTTGTTGAGCTGGCCAGTCTCCGTTAAGATTAACTGATTTGATGGGAAGATATTTTATTATGTCACGTCATGTTTTTATTATATGTTTTAACACTGCTACATGGCAACAGGCATGTCTTAAGCCTAAAAGTTAGTAGCCAGAAATTACTTTCCTTTATTCGACAAGAAAATATTTTTTAGGCTACTAACTTTTGACAGGCACAGAAGTAAGGTTTATTCCCTACAAGGAACCAAAAATATATGATCCACGAAAAGTTGTTCTAATTCTGGGTGTTTTTAAGTCCATGATATCAATGTTCGTAAAATCCTACGGACGCAAGAACTACGCCAAGGGTAGGCGTAGCATTAAAATAAAATAAAAAAGATGCCTTCTCCCTTAGCCTTTATTATTCCCAAGTCACTTGGGGTCGGCTTTTCTAGTCTAACCAGATTTGACTGGATATCAGTTTTTACAAGGAGTGGCTGCCACCTGACCTCCGCAACCCGAAGGCTAACGATACCCTAAGGCTAGACCTGTGTCAGGATATTAGAGGGTACTGACTTTCCCAATAACGACTGCCATAGATGTTCATGGCAGCCGGGACTGACGGCTTAACGTGCTCTTCGAGGCACGGAGCAGGCGATAATTGTCAATCAATACGCACATAATTTCGAAAAGTCATATAACTTCCGAAAGTCAGAGGTGCGCGACGTGGGTTCGAACTCGAGACCCTCTGCATTGCAGTCTGTTGGTCTTCCCACTGAGCTATCGCTGCTTAAATGCTTAAAATAAAAAAGATGCAATGCTATTTATTAAATTGCATCGATGATCGGTAATATTTATTTATTTATGGACAGCCAACAAAGCATACACTAATTACAAACATTGTGATAACACATTATTGAGGGTACATTACGTAGCGCTGCCTTACTTACAGGCTGCCACGGCATGCATTAACAATAAAAAAAAAATATATTTATGCTCGTTTGATAAATTACGTTATAGTGACATTAAACATTTAACAAAATACAAACTAATAATGGCACTAAAATAAAAATTCAATCATTACAAATTGCATGCATAGTGTTTACATATATATTATATTAAAAAAGGAAATTGATATGACAATAAGTTATTAATTATTAATCATTATAAAACTTGAAAAATAATTTTCAAAATTTTGTAATAAAGTGTCAAATAAACAACGCGATAAAATCCGTATATAGCAGTTTAATTTCATTGAAAAATAATGTTAAATAAAATAAATTAAATTAAATTATTAATGAATTCAATTCTACATAAACTTGTCGACTAATATAGATTTAGGCTTGGGCAAGGAGTCGGGCACGCCACGATCGTGGCGGTAAGTCCCGTGTTTGAGGAGTGGCTGGAGAGGCGCCATGGCGCCCTCACCTTCCGGCTGACACAGGTAATGACTGGCCACGGTTGTTTTGGCCAGTTCCTGTGTCGTATACGCCGGCAAGAGACGCCCGGTTGTCACCACTGCGGCGACTGCCGCGACGTTGTTGAGGACACGGCGCTGCACACTTTGGCGGTTTGCCCCGCCTGGGCATCGCAGCGCCGTGAGTTGATCGCGGCAGTCGGATTGGTTGCCCTCTCGCTCCCGGCCGTAGTTCAGTCTATGGTCCGAAGTGAGAGGTCGTGGAACGCCGTCGCCTCCTTTTGTGAGAAAGTCATTTCCATCAAGGAGGCGGCGGAGCGGGAGAGGGAGCGTTTGAACCCTCTCCCCAACCGCAGAGCCGGGCGCCGGAGGGCGCGAGACGACCTCCAGCCACCCTGAGGATTGACCTGGGGGTGGCGGGCTTTGTGGGCCTGCCCGCCATCCGTTCAGCACCAGGTCCGAGAGGCGGCGTGCGTGTTCCCACGCGCGCCTCTGTGTCGAGTCCGCCTCCCCTCTAGGGGGGACAGTAGGGAGTTTTTAGATGTGCCTATAGGGTAGGTCTTTCGTGTAGTGGCCTGCCGTTTCATACGGCGGGCCGTAACCTCGGCGGGGTCGCGACCGCATGCGAAAGTGATTCGCGCGGCCCCGTCGATAGTGGTTTTGTTGAGGAACACCGTGGTAGGTTTAGTCGGTATTCCGGGAGGTACTTTAACATCTTTACCATCTTTCTTTTACCCCGGCGAGTCCGACATAACCCCTCCGCCCGCCCCCGCGGAGGGGTATGCGTCATGCATTCCCCCACGTAAAAAAAAAAAAAAAAAAAAAAAGGCTTGGGCAAGGAGTTGGATAAATCTATATCCATATCAGGCAGGCATGACAGGCGACTGTATTGCACTTGCATACTGTTGATAGATGAGAAATGCCCTAGATTTGTCCTAGAGGTTTTGGCGTTAAAGGGCTGGTATCTAGACAACCGAGCAAGTTTGTATGGCACATTAATATTTATCTGACCAATTAAATGAGAGCAGTCAATATGGCTATTACATATAATTAGGTAGACCAGTAAACAAGGGAAAAATAACTAAATTAAAGAATTGTGTTAAGTTTTACCTGTATTAGGCAACAAGTCATTGGAATGCAATAAAAAGTCATAACCAAATAAATAATTGGATAACAACTTTTGTCCACAAAGATCGTCTATTGCTTTGCACAAAGTAGGTGTAAAGCTGATAA
This sequence comes from Catocala fraxini, assembly GCA_930367265.1. Classification (NCBI taxonomy): domain Eukaryota; kingdom Metazoa; phylum Arthropoda; class Insecta; order Lepidoptera; family Erebidae; genus Catocala; species Catocala fraxini. The sequence continues at coordinate 20,368,642 of OV884045.1, forward strand.
TTATTTAGAAAATACCAGCCTGTTCAAGTACCAGAATCTATATATTAATACGTGAAGCAAAGTCAAACTCAAAGTCAAAGTCAAAGTCTAAAATCATTTATTCATTTAGATCACAAAGTAACACTTGTGAACGTCAAAATATATAGGTTAGTGAGTTTACTAAGTTACTGAAGCTACATTTAGGTTAGTTGCTAGGTTCAGGCAAAGGGTTGAGCCTATGGGAAGAAACCTGCAAGAAACTCACGGCCACTCTTTTAAATCGCCAAATAAATATAATTTCAGTATTTTAGAACTCAGATTAACAAAGTGTTGTAGCCATTATGCCATATACTACTGACTATAAAAAAATAATAATAAAAAGATAATAACAATAATAACTGGATTTAATATGAAATAATTTGGGCTGAGGTATATGTTGAAATTAAACTACTATATACGGATTTTACGCGTTATTTATTTTACACTTTATTACAAAATTTTGAAACTGTTACACTTCTACTAGATACTATTAAACTTTACTAATTTTTAAGCTAATTAAATTATTAAAACTATTTATATTTAAGTTTACACTTTCCCCGACGTTTCGGTTGCTTTTCAGCAGCCATGGTCATGATCATAAAAGCCGACCACAAGTGACTTGGGAATAATAAAGGCTAGGGAGATGAGTATGGTTACCTATACCTTACTTAGAGACATATATGTAAAAAAGTGAATAATATCGTCAATTAAAGAGTAAAGTCAACTAATAATAATATAATAATAATAATATTCTATTACATACACACAACACCATCTAGCCCAAACTAAGCAGAGCTTGTACTATGGGTACTAGACAATGGATAAACATACATATATACATTTTTTTGTAAATACATACATATTATACATAGAAACACCCGGACCAAGACAAACATCTATATTCATGCACACAAATGTTTGACTTGTGCGGGAATCGAACCCGCGACCTCAGGCGTGGCAGTCGGTTACACAAACCACTACACCATCGAGGCCGACTACTAACTAAATAATAATTTGTATGAAAAAGATAGGTAAATGTAACCTGTATAGCCTTGGCGAAATCTAAACGAAATGTGATTATAAGGGTACCTTAATAATGATCAAAATTAAAATTTAAATCAATTATGTTCGAATTTTAACCTCTAGGCGGCCGCTAGTACCAACTAATTCTTCATATTAACTTGAGGAGGTATAGTTTAACAGTAAATAAATATGTTTCAGTTGCCGATAATCATGACAAACAAGACAAACGAGGTATCATAGTAACAATAGTTATCGTAACTGCAATGTGCTTAATTTGCATCAGTACTTATGTATACACGAAGATGTACAAACGAAGTCGCGCTGTACCTGTGGCAAGCAAGAATACAGTCCGTTTTATGGTAAGGATTACACATATATTGTATTACCTGTCATGGCTTCCTATCTCTACGAAGGGTTAGCTCAGTTCAAGGGACAATGCGCAGACAGCTTTCAAAAAGAGAAAGCGACAATGAATAAATACGTACTTCCAAAATATCGTAGTGCGTGCAATGGGTTTAACTTAGAAGATTTGACGTGAATCAATTTTCCGGAAAAACTTGCGCAATGCTTTACAACCTCGTCGGCCATTACCAGTGCATCCATTACTGTGGATCCGGTCCAGATTCATAACAAAAATTGGTGATTCCTACAGCTAAAGTTGTTATTTTTTTAAATCATAATACATTTCTAAAAGTTTTGCTAAAGTAAATGAACCTTTTTATTTCAGAATGGTCCAGGAGAAAATGTTAACCTACAATATAACAGTAACAGAAAAATACCTATACGAGTACATCCTTCCAAACAAGAACACAATGGTACAGTTCCAATTGTTGACCAAATAAATGATATCTACGACAATGTAGATAGTCTTTATTCAAATGGATGTACAAAAAGCCAAAAAGATGAATCTGAAAATATATATGCAAATAATAATTATGAAATAGACCAAGGCAATAATTCTGATGAAGAAACGCAATCAGGACTTATTTATGCAGATCTTAATCTTTCTGAATGTTTGTATGCTAACCAAATAAGTTCAAAAGGAATTCCATCTGGCTTTAATGTTAATAGTGATAAAGATATGTATGCTCAAATACAGCCTACAAATGTAAGACCTACATAGATTGGGTATTTAGGTTAACAATGCAAATCGTAACTACCTAGAGCCAACTTATCGTGAAGTTGTTTAATTAAAAACATTGAACGAGCAAGCTATTGTTACAAATGTTGAGAAAAACATGTTAAGCCTATAAGTTTGCATTAGTTCACTGCGATACATTTGATTGAGTACAAATTTACTGTCCACTTGCGTTTACGAATAAAAAGTGGCGTGAAAACAGTAAGCCTTGCTCTGCCCACTCAAAGGAGCTATCAAGACCTAGCAGTGACGAAGAAAATGAAAACGGAATTGAATTTTAAGACTAAACCAGATGTCAGAACTTTTTTCGTTTTATTTCGATCTTCATTGGTATTAAAGTCCGATGGCTTTATGTGCTGTCAACGGCACGATAAAATGTGACGTGAATTGGTATATTAACAAAGCGCATAGGATGAATCACATTTCTTGGACAAACTCGCTGTAGATCTATCTCTATTCTCTTATGTGCATATATTATATATTAACAGTTCCACACTGGGCCTCTTCTCAAAGGGTTAGGCCAAAGTCCACCACGCTGGTTCAGTGCGGGTTGGCAACCTTCAGATATCTTCGAGAACGTTATGGCGAGCTCTCAGACATGCAGGTATCATATCACTATGTTTTCCGTCACCGTTGAAGTAAGCGATAAGTAACTATATAATACGCACATCTAAATCAAGTCCCTGGGATAACTGAACGGATTCTAAATATTCTTATTTAAAGCTACGCATACTATGGAGTTATTTTATATTATTATTATGAACTTGTTGGGTACGTGAGAATCAGTAAAATCTTTTTTCAACTGTCAATTCAGTAAATGGTCTATGTGTATTCCGAAATGTTTCCAAGATCCGTATTTTATATATTTTTATGCCAAATTGTGTTCTGATTTATGCGAGCGAAATCCGATAAAAAATACTATTATATAATCAACAATGCATTAAACCGGTTCAATAAATTATAGCCGCTGAATACTTAATAATATCAGCCCTGTGTTAAACTGTCCCACTGCTGGCCACAGGCCTCTTCTCAGTATGAAGCCATAGTCCAACTCGCTGGCCCAGTGCGGGTTCCAACCCGCAAGTATCCACACTTCACATATCTTCGAGAACACTATAAAGAACCCTCAGTCATAGTCTTCCATCATGATGTTTTCCTTCGCCAACTATTTAATGTGTATAAATAACTTCGAAATGTCAAAGATCTGCGCTATTGGATCGAACTTACTTAGGTATATATTATGTTAATTATTATAATTTTATATATATATATATATATATATATATAAAGCAGCGATAGCTCAGTGGGGAGACCAACAGACTGCAACGCAGAGGGTCTCGGGTTCGAACCCACGTCGCGCACCTCTGACTTTCGGAAGTGATATGACTTTTCGAAATTATGTGCGTATTGATTGACAATTATCGCCTGCTCTGTGCCTCGGAGAGCACATTAAGCCGTTGGTCCCGGCTGCCATGAACATCTATGGCAGTCGTTATTGGGAAGTCAGTGCCCTCTAATATCCTGACACTGGCATCCTTAGGGTATCGTTAGCCTTCGGGTTGCGGAGGTCAGGTGACAGCCGCTCCGTGTAAAAACTGATATCCAGTCAAATCCGGTTAGACCAGAAAAGCCGACCCCAAGTGACTTGGGAATAATAAAGGCTAAGAGAGAAGATTGTTATATTTGTAACGTGTAAGCTTTTTGTAAATATAAGTATAGTTTTGTTGGCAGTACCTTAATAAACATAGTAGCACTATTATATTAAGTTGAACCTGTAAAATTGTTAATAATTTTAAGTAAATAAATGATTGTGTAAAAATCTTCATGCTAATGTGTTTACAACAATAAGTACATTATTTTATACTTTCCCGTTGCATAATCACTGCATATCATCTAAACTAATATTATGAAGAGGAAACATTTGTGTTTTTGTATGTATGTTTGTAATGTTTTCACACAAAAACTATTGTACCGATTTCAAAAATTCTTTCAGCATTAGTAAGCTGCCACTTCTCTGAGTGACATAGGCTATATTACATTTTCAAAAAAATTGGGATCCTTAATAAAAATGCAATAATATAACCCAAGGTGTGAAAAATTAGTCATAAAAATCTGTCATCACGTGCGCTGCGGAAACTATTGATGATAGAACAAAAAAATGTTGTACAGTATTATAGAACGTATCAATATCTACAAAAAAGTCCGCTACACCATATGTCCAACTACTGTAGTTATGCTACTATAACTACTTTTTTACATTTTAAATGTTGATACAAGTGCTGACAATAATCGAACCATATTATTCATACCTCTGTATTAATCCTTATCCCATTAAATAATATTTTATTAAAGACCGTTTCAATACCCGTAAAAAACGTTTTAAATTATTAAAATCGGACATTTCATTCAAAAGATATAATTATTTAGATATAGTAGGTAGTTTCTAAATATTAGTAGGTAGTTTTTAAGTATTAGCTATATATATATATATATATATATATATATATATATATATATAGCTAACTACACCTATATAGGTGTAGTTAGACTTATTAATTTCTTTAGTTGTAGTTTTATATATTAAAATTAGATAACAAATTAAAAGTAGGTATTGGGTAATAAATTAAAGTCCACGCGGACGAAGTCGCGGGCAACAGCTATTATCTATAAAACAAAGTGCCCCTCCAAATCTGTCTATCTGTTCACTATAAACTCAAAAACTACTGTGGTACTGGGTGATTCATGAGGAAGGTTTAGGTGTATAATGTTTTAAGGTTTTGTACTACTGTTGCGAAACCGGGGTGGGTCGATTGAATAACGAAAATCTGTTATTAACAAGAGCATGCTTAACAGGTCTACTATTAAAACCACTATCCGAAAATTCGGGCCAACCGAAAATAACTTGATAACTTGCAGTATAGTTTCTTCGGCTTTCTTTAATTCAAAATGGCATGATCCTGATGTTCGGATTACTTCATAAAAGGGCTCAGGACAATCAAGAGGCTACATACCGAAATTCAGGACATATTACGGCCATGAAAAAAAAGGTTTAAATACTGTAGTATTTACTTACTTTTTGTGTAGTTGAAATTAAACTACTATAAGTATACGGATTTTATCGCGTTGTTTATTTGACACATTATTACATAACTTTGAAAATTGTTACACTACTACTACTATTAAACTTTACTAACTTTATTTAGATTTAATTTAATTTTCCAATATCCCCGACGTTTCGGTTGCTTTTCAGCAGCCATAGTCACGGGGAGACTAAGATGGTAGTTGTCTCAATGTTCCAGTGTAGTTATTTCAAAGTATCCGAACATAATTTAATCATTGGTGTTTCTATTTACGCAGAATGAGCTCAAAGTATCATGAAGTCTAGCTGTGGTTTGCTTCTTCTCGGGTTTGACTATTTGTATTACTGGATCCCAAGCTGGTGGTACATTTTTGTATAGTGTTTTTGTGGAGAAAACAAGTATACAGGTGAATTAAGAACATCTATCTCAGAAACGAAAGCCTGACATCGCCGGGCTAGTCTGCTTGTAACCACGACCAGTGCAACCTGGCCTGCCAAATGACTGCACGGATGACGAGTGCTTTGGGTTCGATCCCCACACGGGACAAAAAATTGTGTGATCCACAAATGGTTGTTTCGAGTCTTGGTGCTTTTTGTGTCCGTTGTTTAAATGTTTGTAAAGTCCTCCCCCCCGATACAAGTATATTCCTAGTGCAGGAGTTGCTTTTTTTAACAACGAGATGGGTGTAAATACCCTGGATTTAACCTCTTCGTCTTCATGTGACCTTGTGACCTCTCTATCTCGGGGTTCTTTTGACCCATATTCGAACAGGAACAGGGCCCATATTCGAACTCGACCGAGGTATGACCCCAAGGTGTCTGCACACCAAGTTACAACTCAATATTTTGCCATTTAAAATACATGTGACCTTGTGGCCCCTATATCTCGGGGGTCTTTTGACCCACAGGGCCCATATTCAAATTCGACCGAGGTATGACCCCAAGGTGTCTGCACACCAACAAGTCAGTCGGTCCAGTGGTTCCGGAGTTATGCCTGTCACTAACACCAATCTGTCACTAACACTCAGGCCCACATAGTGTTTTCATTAACCTCTGAAGAAGACTCTGAGGTTAATAATAATGATGTAAATACTGTACATGATCACGTTAATGCCGGTTTATCATGATATAAAAACATTCACAGTCTCACGTCTTCATTCACGAAGATGTAGGTAGAGGTTTATTACACCTACGTTTCGCCGCAACCTACGCTTTAGTTCCTACGTAATAGCTCCATGGCGCAGCGGTAGTGAATGCGACTGCTGTGCATAAGGTCTCGGGTTTGAATCCCGAGTCGGGCCAACAAAAAGTTATTGGATTTTTCTGTTAAGAAATGTCAATACGAGCGTGGAGTTAGGAAGTTGGTGGTGTTAGACACCCCCGTGCCTCGAAAAGCACGTAAAGCCGTTGGTCCTGCGCCTGATCTCTCTCCAGTCGTGTCGAATTATCCGTCTCATCGGATTATGAGAGTTAGGGAACAGAGAGTGCATTTGTGTTTGCGCACATACTTGTGCACTATAATATCTCCTGCACAGATTCTGTTAGGCCAGTCTCTGTTAAGATTGGCCGCCATGACCGAAATTCGGTCTGGAGGACATTACTATTATATATTATTAATAGGGGTTGACCCTATTCCCATCTACTGGGCACAACACGTCACCATTAAGATATTAAGTGCTATGTAGGAGGAGCAATCTCAAGAAAAATCAGTTCTGACACAAAGTAAGAGTGCTCGCTATTGAAGTTTTTCTAGTCTTTTAGTTTTTTAGTCTTTGAGTTAGACGATTACTTGAACGACACGATCAAAATGGGGTAGTAAATTCTTTTTCTCGGATAATTTTATATAAAGACACTGCTTTTAAAAAATTCTGGAATTGAATCCGTATAAAGTAGTTTAATTTTATTCAATGGCTACTACTGAAAATTTCTTGGTTGGAAATCCAAAACCATTAATTAGATTCCAAGTGCGAAATTTGTCAAAAAAGAAAACATTGATTCTTGTAACCCTATTTTTGAAGAGTATACCTACATTCAAAAGTATTTAAATTATAACTCCCTCTGTGCAGCCCCTTATTCTAAATATTCGTCTCATTAGCACTTGACAAAAGCACTGTAATTCTCTCCAAATACATCAGCTTGAAGGCATCACTCGTTTAATATCGTAAATTATGATCCGTCAGGCAAATGAAGCGATTAGGCGTTTGGGATTTCGCGTTCCGTAGCGGTCTGTGTAAGGATCGACTGGTTTTGATGCTTTACAGTCTTCTCCGATATGACTGGCTTTGTAGCGCAGTGGTACCTAGTGAATTTGACTGCGGTAAACAAGGACATGGAAAGGGCAAGCAAAAAAGTGTTGGGTTTTCTACCAAGAAATTATCAATAGCTGATCAGATTTGGACAGTTGGGGGTGTTACAAACCCTTTTCGTGAAAGCGCGTAAAGCCATTGGTCCTATGTCTGATCTATCCCCGGATGTGTCAGATTACCTTCACACCGGATTATGAGAATTAGGGTACTAAGAGTGAGTGAAAGATTTTTGTTTGAGCACACATACATACATACATACAATAGATTCACACCTGTTTTCCAGAGGGGTAGGCAGAAACTACGGATTTCCATTTGCTACGATCCTGACACACTTCTCTGGCTTCATTCACTTTCATCACATTCTTCATACACGCCCGTCGGTTCAAGGTGCTCTTAACCTGGCCTTTGTCCAGAACGCCTCCGATCTGATCAAGAAACGTTCGCCTAGGTCTTCCTCTTGCGACTGTTCCATTCACACTAGCCTTATAAACTTTATTAGTCAGTCTTTCCTCGTCCATTCTTTCTACATGCCCAAACCAGCTTAACATACCCTTTTCTATTCTTGTCACTATATCCACTTTCATGGCGCATCTCTCTCTAATCACACTATTCCTTATTCTATCTTTCAGAGTCTTTATCTTTTGAGCACAAACGTGTGCTTTATAATATCTCCTGTGCATCAGCAGTCATCAGGCCAGCCTCCGTTAAGATTGGACGCTGTGAGCGAATTTCAGCCTAATGACAAGTGGTTTCCTATGCAATGTTTGTTTGGCAAAATCTTATATTTCGATAATTATCAAGGCGAAACGTTGATAGAAACGCGACGTCCTGAAACAGTGGCAGCATATTGTCACAACATGCTGTAAGGATGGTTCCTCCCTCAGTAGTCAGACTTATTTTTGTTATTTGCGGTTTTTAAAACAATTAGACAACGGACACAAATAACAAATCATTAATTTGTGGATCAACAAATAGTTGTCTTATGCGACATATTGTTGTTGTATCATGACGACCTCGATGGCGTAGTGGTTAGTGTAACCGACTGCCACGCCTGAGGTCGCGGGTTCGATTCCCGCACAAGTCAAACATTTGTGTGCATGAACATGGATGTTTGTCTTGGTCTGGCTGTTTCTATGTATAATATGTATGTATTTACAAAAAAAAATGTATATAAGTATGTTTATCCATTGTCTAGTACCCATTGTACAAGCTCTGCTTAGTTTGGGCTAGATGGTATTGTGTGTATGTGATAGAATATTATTATTATTATTATTATTCTAACTCACAATAATAATTCTGGGTGTATTGTGAGTCCGTTGATTGTATGTTTGTAAAGTCCCCACGACACAGGGCTTAAACCCTAAAACCAGCGTCATCCGTTAAAGACAAAATAAACTTATGCTTAGGTCAATTGATATTTAAGTCCTTGTTAAATACTTTGTTTTGATTTTTGTTTTTATTATATCTCACTGTCTAGTACAATATATTTTACTTTCTATTTATTCTTTCATATCAGAGATAATTAAAAATCTATTGTATCTAGGCACCGGAGTGCCGCTATGATGAGCCATAGCGGCACTCCACAAATTAAATGGTTGTAGTTTCTTACATATCTGATTTCTAAAACAAATTATATTGAATAAAATGAGTGGCCGTGAGTTAATCGCGTGTCTTCTCACAGCTTCATGCAATCGAGGCAGACGAAAAGAGAATACTCAATTATAAAGTATCAAGACTGATAATTCTTAGTATATTACAGACTGCAGTGCGCCGCATTTGTCGTGACGTGTGCAGACGTACTAACGGAATTAATTACGGACTTCTAACTCTGTTATGGGAACTGATGACCAGGGCCCATTGGACCTTACCTAACATAATTAACACATATGTAGTCTCATGCTTGTATCCCCGAAAGAGTATTCAGAGGTCTACTACATCCACATTTCGCCTGTTTGAGGTCCCAAAATAGCTTACTGCCGTGCTGTGTGAAATTTGAAACTCCGTGCTGAAACTACAGATAATTTCTTCACAGAAAAATCTAACGTATGCACTAATGGCGTAGTGGTTTAAGTTGTTGCCTCGCCGTTGCAACTGCGTCAAGTATTGTGGGTTCGATGTCTACTCGAGACAAAAAAATATGTTTCTAATCCGCGTGTTCTTTGTGGCCGTAATTTTTTATAAAGTCCTCCTTGACATAGGAATTACAATTACTGCGGGAGTTGACTTCAAAAAATATATATATATTGTAGCCATTTTTGAGAGACGATTTGCTTTCGACTGTTTAGTTGGATCTGGACCCAACTAATGCTTGTCACAATCCTAGTGGAGGCCAATACTCCAATAACTGCTTGAAGATTCTACTTCAAGCAATATATTATGTATGTATTATTAGTATGTATATTATACCACTGTTCCGCCAGCTATATTTTTATAATATACTAGTAGTTTTCCCGCGGTTTCACCCGCGTAAGTCCCGTTCCCGTGTGAATATCGGGTTTCACCCCTTGCACTCCCTTAAGGGTGGAATTTCCAAAAATCCTCTTTCAGTGCTCCCCTACACTCTCTAAGGAACATACATGCCAAATTTCAGCTTCTTGCGTTCAGTAGTTTTGGCTGTGCGTTGTCTGTCAGTCACTCAGTAACGGAAGAGTTTTATATATATAGATAAGTCTATTGCTGTCTACTGGACAGAGTAAATCTAATAATGAAGACGGTACGTTGATACCAATCATATCAGAAGCAAATCTAAATTATCGATTCATCACGGCTATCTTGTCTAGCACAAACTTTTCAATTGATGTTGGTAAGTTGTATAATTAGTCGTCGGGAAAACTTTGATGATAGCGCGATTCTGAAGTTGGCGTAAATGTCATTAGTAAATGCTGCATGCTCAGTGTTTATCAGCTGCCACCGTGGCGCAGCGGTAGTAAATGCGATTGCTATGCATGAGGTTTTAGGTTCGAATCCCGAGTCAGGCCAACAAAAAGTTATTGGGTTTTTCTGATAAGAAATCTCAGTAGCAGCCCGGAGTTAGGAAGTAGGCGATGTGAGACACCTCCGTGCCTCGGAAAGCACATAAAGCTGTTGGTCCTGCGACTGATCTCTCTCCGGTCTTGTCGGATTACCGTCCCATCAGATCATGAGAGTTAGGGAACAGAGAGTGCACTTGTGCACTATAATATCTCCTGCGCAGATGGCCAATCTCTGTTAAGATTGGCCGCCGTGACAGAAATTCGGTCTGGAGGACATTATTTATCAGTTATAAATATTTACCCATAGGATGTGTTTACATACATAGTCTCATTAGCCCCGAAGGGGTAGGCAGATATGCATTGCACCCATATTTCGCCAACTATGACATTAGGTCCCATATACAGCATGTCCGGTAATTAATGGATAACCTTGAAATTACTTATAGTAGAACTGAAGGCTGTTCAGAAAAAAAAGGGGAAACAATAATAGGTGCAATAGCTAGTCATACGTTTGACTGTCTATCTATTAGCATAATTAGTGTTTAATAATAAAATAACAAAAAACCGATGAAATTCATTCATTTTTGGTCTTAGTGTACAAGAAAGTTAAATATGGTAATTAAAAAAAACATATCACAGGTAGTAGTTAGGATAGATTTCTTTTCATATTATTTTCTGAACTGCCATCAGTTCTACTATAAGATATTTCTGGGTTATCCATTAATTACCGAACTTCCTGTATAAAGGAGTCAGGCTAATGCGATACTGAGCAGTCTCAAACTCCGTTCTGTTACCGGGAATTTCTCGACAGAAAAACACATAGACCGATCCGGGTATTGAACCTGAGACTTCATGTACAACAGTTGCATTTACTAGTGTTACGTCTCCAAGGCTTAAATAAAACATGCCTTAAAATGTGTTTAATTGTACTGGCACGGCTTCTCTAATTTAAGAGCGTATCTCTTGCCACTGGAGACATCGCCACATGTGTCTTCTGCTTTCGTTTAACGTCTTGATACGACTTGAGACCACTTTACCCTTTACATACATACATACATATATAGATTCACGCCTGTTTCCCAGAGGGGTAGGCAGAGACTAAGGATTTCCATTTGCTACGATCCTGACACACTTCTCTGGCTTCATTCACTTTCATCACATTCCTCATACACGCCCGTCGGTTCAAGGTGCTCTTAACCTGGCCTTGTCCAGAACGCCTCCGATCTGATCAAGAAACGTTCGCCTTTACTTGTCGGATAAACGAACTGATGAGAACATACAACAATAGCCAAGGCAGCAGCGATAGCTCAGTGGGGAGACCAATAGACTGCAATGCAGAGGGTCTCGGGTTCGAACCCACGTCACGCACCTCTGACTTTCGGAAGTTATATGACTTTTCGAAATTATGTGCGTATTGATTGACAATTATCGCCTGCTCCGTGCCTCGGAGAGTACGTTAAGCCGTCGGTCCCGGCTGCCATGAACATCTATGGCAGTCGTTATTGGGTGGGCGAGTATCGACACAAAAGATCCCACTGGGTCGAAGTATCGCCGGTCTGCACTGACTGGCCCCCACATAAGATACATACAGATACATACAATTGCTATTCTCGTATCGATATTATAGCCATCTTTGCCAATAAGCTATCTCGATGTCGCCAACTACTCTTATTAATCTGCAACGACAAATATTTTTGATTAACATCTTTTTTGTGTATTAAGTGCATCTCACTTTATTGTACATTCAATCATTATAATTGGACTATTCGTCGAGAACAGTTCTTATTTTCTGGACGAACGGTGTCTATGTCCGTTGTTGTACCCTTGATGTGAAATTTCATGATGTTCGCCCGAGTTGTTAAGTATATTACCGCGAGCAAAGCCGCAGATAATAAATACTAAAAAAAAAAGGTACGTCTATGGCTTCTACTCTTTCTATCCCTAGTAATTATTCTTCTTCTAAGATTGTTTTAAGGAAGTATTTTCTGGGTTAACTGAAATACATAAAATACATATATTGTTTACAGAGCCTGGGGAAGCGTATTCATGTCACAGTCTAATTTAAATTTCCGTTTGTCAGTCCTAAGCTCGTGATTTATCGTTTCGTTCAAACACAAATTGGTAAATGTATCTCAATAAGAAATGGCGAATATCCTTCGAAAAGCTTAATTTGATAGAAAATTTGAGTTGGCTGTAACCTCGGCTGATTTATTGGCTTCGTTTCTTTGAAGTCAGTGTAGGAGACCAGGGGTTGGATTCTAAGGTGGAACTATGGTATTGTGGCTTTCTGTAAAGAAATTCTTAGAAGTTGCACGAACTATAGAACTGTGTAAGAAAAGTGGCGATAAGTTCTCTCCTTATTATGTAGAACTCAAAAATAGCTGGCTAAATGTAAGTTAAGCTAAGGATCTGGAAGATATAGGAGTACAACTATTTGTTTTTATAAACAAAGAAATATCTATGTATGGTTTTCTGAAATCGATTAATACAACTCGCTGATTTCAACATGAATGGGCCGGCTCGACCGGGGAAGGACTACCCACTCACAGAATATCGACGTGAAATAGCAGCATTCTTACTGTTGTGTTTCGTTCGGTGAGTGAGAGTGCCGGAGGCCCAATCACCTTCTTTCCCCATTCCCGCTCCTTTTTCTTTCCACTTCCTTTTTTAAAGGGTTGGCAACGCGCAAGTGATGCCTCTGGTGTTGCAGGCGTCTATAGACTACGGTGACCACTTACCATCAGGTGGGCCATATGTTTGTTTGCCAAATTGGATGTATAAAAAAATTACTTACTAATGTTATAACGCGGCAAGATTTATATTATTGTTTGTAATGTATAAACTCAAAAACTACTTGATCAATTTTAGTCATGCTTTCAATATTAGAAAGCTACTTTTCAGATGTAACTTATGCATTAAGCTATGAGAGCGGCAGAGTAACCATAAGCGTGGGTGAAACCGAGGACAGCTACTATAAAATATCTAAACTAGAAAAATATATGACGATCGTAACAAGTGAAAATCCATAGTTGTTGCGTACCCCAATATAATTTATTAGTTATAATTATAAGTTGAATTTTCTTAAAGATATTTTAAAAAGATTACTGTTGCACAATACAAATATCTTTAGTTTGAGACTTTAATAAATTTAAGTAATGAAAATATGAAGATTTCAAATTATTAGTATCTTTGTACATACCTATATGGTTGTTACGAGCCTGAGTATGTATCTTATGTGGGGGCCAGTCAGTGCAGACCGGCGACACTTCGACCCAGTGGGATCTTTTGTGTCGACACTCTCCCAATAGCGACTGCCATAGATGTTCATAGCAGCCGGGACCGACGGCTTAACGTGCTCTCCGAGGCACGGAGAAGGCGATAATTGTCAATCAATACGCACATAATTTCGAAAAGTCATATAACTTCCGAAAGTCAAAGTTGCGCGACTTGGGTTCGTACCCGAGGCTTTCTGCATTGCAGTCTGTTGGTCTCCCCACTGAGCTATCGCTGCTCAGTCTGGGTATTCTTTGTATCCGTTGTTTGAATTTACATGAAGTCCCCTACGCCACAGGAATTATTATTCCTAGAACGGGAATTGTCTTTTTTGCCAACTACAAAAAAAAACAATATCATAAAATTACATAACAAACAATGTTCCCGCAGTAAATACAAAACCACAAACGCCAATAGCCCAACAAACTAACCAACCCTTCTTGTTTCCTTTGCCTCATGATTAAAGGCCCAGCTACAGGATAACCTTTAGCAAATCAAACAAAAACGCAATGTTCCTTTCCGTACATGAGTATTATAAGATAAAAAGAAAAAGTTTTTATCACATATTATCGTGTCGAGTTCAATTCTTTGATCTTTGTAACGAGCTACAAAATATTATGTTAACGGTCTTTAGACTCATTGTTAGATCCCGAGTCTTAGAGAAAATAAAAGTAATAATTGGTCATTAGTGACATCTTTGACAGCTTGCAAAAGCATTGGAAGCCTCGGTGATATGGTCTATTATGTGCCATATTGCATTCATATCGTATAATATAATAATAAGCAGCGATAGCTCAGTGGGGAGACCAACAGACTGCAATGCAGAGGGTCTCGGGTTTGAACCCACGTCGCGCACCTCTGACTTTCGGAAGCTATAGGACTTTTCGAAATTATGTGCGTATTGATTGACAATTATCGCCTGCTCCGTGCCTCGGAGAGCACGTTAAGCCGTCGGTCCCGGCTGCCATGAACATCTATGGCAGTCGTTATTGGGAAAGTCAGTACCCTCTAATATCCTGACACTGGTCTAGCCTTAGGGTATTGTTAGCCTTTGGGTTGAGGAGGTCAGGTGGCAGCCGCTCCGTGTAAAAACTGATATCCAGTCAAATCCGGTTAGACTAGAAAAGCCGACCCAAGTGACTTGGGGATAATAAAGGCTAAGGGAGAAGATTGCATTCATAAAATCCATATGCGCCTGTGTCGCAATAATTGTAAGCCAGCCTAAATTGTTGTTGGTACTGGAACACAAGAGACAGAGGATTTATTACAATTTTGATCCTAAGACTAGACTTATAAATAACGCACGCACACGCACACACACACACACACAAGCGCAAGAGGCTACAGTAGTAAAATAAAATGTTAGCAATTAAGTAGTAGTTTTAAATTTAATTTTTGTTTGTCTATTCTTTTAATAGTATTTTTCATAATTAACACTGTGTTCGTCTTACGAGTACTGCTTACGTAATGTGTTTATAGTCTGCGCGAGATCGCTGGAATCTAAACACAAGTTGAATCTTATTCTGGATACCAGAGTTCATCGTAAATGAAAAACATCGTGTTTGTGACGGTGTTAATATATTTTTGTGACAAATTAAGAAAATAAATCTTATTATTATTATTATTATTATTATTTACGCAACAACGGCTTATGCGTGATTGAATAATTAACATCCTCACAAACTTTCACACTCATTATACGTTACTAGCTTTTGCGCGTGGCTTCGAATGCTAACAGTACGTTTGTATTTCTGGTTGAAAGATAGCTAACGTCCTTTTCTATGCCCCTGACGATGTGTATGCAAAATTTCATGATGATCGGTCAAGTAGTTAAGAAGTGAAAGCGTAACAAACAAACTCACATTTTCTTTTATAATGTTAGTTAGGTTTATTTGGCAGGAGGATGCATAGAGGTTAATTCTTTCTTTGTAAATAGTCAGATGCCCTTATCCACGAAAAGGTAGTAATGCATTAGACCCACAATTCGTCCATCTTGCTTTTAGGTCTCTCATAATTTAGGGTGTTCATATTGCCGTCTACAAAAAAATGTTTGACGTACAATCTTAACGACACTTTACCTGACTCGTAAATCAAACCCGAATACTCATACATACACAGGGTGTCCCAGAATATGTGAATCAAATTATAACGGGAGATTCCTTAGGTAAGGACCTAACAAATGTGCTAAATAAAAAAATTATGACCTTTGTGTAAAATTAAAAAGCAAATGAAGAATATTTTCTTTGGTACAAAAAGCAACACCTAGATAATGCAGCGATTTCAATATAAGGCAATTTAAAAAAAATCGTTTGTGTTTTGACGTATCAATCCTTCATAAATAATAATAGTGGGAAAATGAAAGTTAGCCATAAATGATGCACCTGTAATTGAAAGTCTGACAAAAGATTTTTATTTTTACACATACATCATAATTTATAAACTTTTTTTATTTAGCTCACGATAGGTAGTTACCTAAGGAATCTCCCGTTACAATTTGATTCACATATTCTGGGACACCCTGTATAGCAGTTCAATGGTTAGGGAGTTTGCTAAAGTTACTTACAATTATGTATATATGAGTTTCTAGATTCAGGAAAAGGGTTATGAGTATACACTAAAATGTCTTAATACATGTTCAAATAATTCGGGATTAATGGCTTTTTGTAACCTTTGATAAATATATACTCATCATACCATACCCATCATATGGGTATGATGGGTATGGTATGATGGGTAAATATTTATCAAAGGTTACAAAACATGATGACATAGTCATAGGGTATGATGGGTCATACCCTATGACTTTTCCAATATAACTTTGAAATATGTTATTACAAATTAAATTAATAGAACATTTATCTTATGTTATCAAACGGACCGTATCATTTTAGAAAGGATTACAATTTAATTTACAATATTAATGGTGCTTCTTAATTACTGAATAAATCTTTTGCTGTCAGACAATAAGCTTAACTACATATTTTATTATTTGACTATTTAATTAGATAAGAACGATTTCAGTACATTAGAACTAAAAAAATTAAAAAATTGTAAGATTCGTCTTACATTGTAAAACATTTGCAAAACAAATATCAAAAAGAAAATTCAAAAATATGTTAATAAAATATGATATGAAATTTAAAAAAGAATGACAAAATCCTATTCCCGTACCGGGAATCGAACTCGAGCCTCCTGGGTGAAAGCCAGGTATCCTAGCCACTAGACCAAACGGGAGATGAATGATATATCGAAATTATAGTTATAATTAAGCTACATTTAACAACACGTATATCTTCATTGATGTTATCATTGAAAAACCGATAAGACAAGAAGTTGAATAAATAAAAATAAACAGTTCGCAGAATCTTCGTAATAATAATAAATAACGAAGAGCAAATAATACTATATTTAACACTAATCTATCTAAACTAATATTATAAAGAGGAAACATTTGTGTTATTGTATGTATGTTTGTAATGTTTTCACACAAAAACTAATGGACCGATTTCAAAAATTCTTTTACCATTGGAAAGCTGCATCTTCACTAAGTGACATAGGCGATATTGAATTTAAAAAAAATAAGGGTCCTTAATAAAAATGCAATAATATAACCCAAGGTGTGAAAAAATTAGTCATAAAAAATCTGTCTACGCGTGCGCTGCGGAAACTATTGATGATAGAAAAAAAAAATGTTCTACAGTATTATAGAACGTATCAACCTACATCTATATAGGTGTAGTTAGCTAGACTTATTAATTTCTTAAGTTGTAGTTTTATATATTAAAATTAGGTAACAAATTAAAAGTATAAATTAATTAAAATTAATTATAAATTATAATTAAAAGCTAGTTATATTATAAAAAGGTTAGATTTGTGTTTGTAATAAAAAAACTCGAAAGCAAAAAGAACGATTTTTTAAACTGTTTTAATGAAAGATACACTGTCCTGAAGTAAAATAGGCTATATAATATCACGCTACGAGCTACGGGAGCGGAGCAGTAATAGGGGTCGGCTGGTATATAATAGCTAAGGTATAGAAATATACCACGTACAACCACAAATGAAAATTCATAGTCTTTGCCTACCCTTTCGGGAAATGCCTTCGGCCGTATTTGTAACTACAATCCGCATCTGCCTCGCACAGGTAGTACAAAACTTGAACAAGTTATCACCTAAAGTTTCCTCATTAATCACTCCGTCTTGGTGAAACCGCATCAAAATCCGTTTAGTATTTTTTGAGTTTATCTATAATGTGTAGTGATTGTATGTTCTTTCATTGATTTTTATTTTGAAAAGACTATATCCGCACTAGGAATCACTCCTGTGTCATTGGGGACTTTGCAAACATTCAAACAACGATCACCAAGGAAACCCAGAATCGGAACAGCTATTTGAAGCTATTTTTTTTTTCTTCCATGTGGGGAATTGATCCTACAATACTCGGCACTGTAATAGGAACTGGCGAACATTTAAGCTTTACGCTATCCTACCAAAATCCAATTTAAAGATCTCAGTTAGGGATTTTGAGACTCTAAATCTCAAAGTCAGAACTTTATCATGCTATTTGGAAATTTCTCACAGGGAAACCCAATTACATTAGCTTGCTTCGAATATTCGGGACAGCCTCGGCGAAGCGGCAGAGAATGTGGTTATCGAATTCGACAACGGGTTCGGGAAACGTATTAGTTTATAGTTTATAGCTCATTATCATTAAGAAATTCTTAGAAGTAGAGCAAAATCTGTTAAATGCAAGGTTTTCCACCATGCCCATTTCTAGACAACCTGCTGTAGCTGAGAATTTTCTGACAAGAATATTCCATAACACTTTGCCTAATTCCGGATATATCAACCCTGAGACCTCATTTACAACAACCGCATTCACTACCGCTGCGTCACTAATATTTATTACAGTATTTTTGCTATCTTGCTTGTTATAATATAATGCGCTCATAGCCAGTTGCACTCACTGATCGGTAAACGATTAGCGAGGTTAAGCAATTTTGGGTGCGGTCAATCTATAGATGGGTGAACGCTTAGTGGTATTTCATCTGAGCGTCTCCGTGCTTCGGAGGGCACGTAAAAAGTCAGTCCTCGTTCTTGTCAAATTGACAGCAGTCGTTAAGCCATGTCAGAGGCCTACGAGCGGCTTGAACAACTCTTGACAACAGGTAGGCCACTAACCACACGAAAAAGAAAAAAATGCGAAATAATAATATAACTAGCTTTTGTTCGCAGCTTCGCTTGCGTAAAAGTAGGTTAGGTTATGTTATGTTCCCTGAGGTTTGACCTGGGGGTGGTAGGCTGCGTGGGCCTGCTCGCCACCCGATCAGCACCAGGTCCGAGAGGCGGCGTGCGTGTTCCCACGCGCGGCTCTGAGTCGTGTTTTTGTCGCCTCACAAGGGGACAGTAGAGGAAGTGTGTTATGTAGTGGCCTGCCGATTCACACGACGCCGCGCGCGGCGGACCGAAACCTCGGCGGGGTCGCGATTGCATGTGAAAGCGATTCGCGCGGCCCCGCCGTCTATGGTTATGTCGAGGAACACCGTGGTAGGTTTAGTCGGTATTACCTATATATCTTGCCTCCGGTGAGCCCGTAATAACCTCTCCGTCGCCACGCATCAAAGCATTACATCGGGTAAAAAAAAATGTTATTTATTTCAGTATTTTTTAAAATTAAATATTGCCTATTTTACTCGGTGATCATATAGATTTCTAATGATGAAATACATAATAAATAAAATTGGTTGAGTACTTTTTGAGTTAAATCCTTACAAACAAACAAAAAATCTTATCATTCCTCTTTATAATATCAAGATAGGAATACTTTTACCAAATGCAATAAAATATATTTACATATTTGACTAAGCAAGTAATTTAAAACATCTACCTCAGAATTCCTTGAATCTTTTTTTGGACCTCTGAAAAAGTATGCAATTTCCACACAAATCATGCGAGTGTTGTTATTTTAGGACCCCTGCGGTCTCCGGCACCATTAACACTTGTTTACTTAGGCCCTGAATAGATTACAGCAGAGATTTTATGAAGATTGCACATAACTTGTGCCCCGCTATGGTTTTCGTTTCGCCTTACTTATTATTATGGATATTAGAGTGTTTTTAAAAGGAAATTTTTGCTCTATGGAATTATGTAGGCGTTTCTTTTGCTAGATTAAAGAAGTAAATAAAAAAATGTAAGTTACATTTTTGGATTGTGTTATTTATCTTCTCTTCTCTATGGTTTCACGCTTCGCTCCCGTGGCTTGTAGCGTGATTTTTTATTACCTATTACCTAGCATCCTTAAGATAAATAAATACATAAGCGGTGATATCTCAGTTGGGAGACCAACAGACTGCAATGCAGAGGTTCTTGGGTTCGAACCCACGTCGCGCACCTCAGACTTTCGGCTGACTTTTCGAAATTATGTGCATATTGATTGACAATTGTCGCCTGCTCCGTGCCTCGAAGAGCACGTTAAGCCGTCAGTCCCGGCTGCCATGAACATCTATGGCACACGTTATTGGGAAGTCAGTGCCCTATAATATCCTGACACTGGTCTAGCCTTAGGGTATTGTTAGCCTTCGGGTTGCGGAGGTCAGGTGGCAGCCGCTCTGTGTATAAACTGATATCCAGTTAAATCCAGTTAGACCAGAAAAGCCGATCCAAGTGACTTGGGAATAATAAAGGCTAGAGAGAAGAATCTACCTTCCTGAAGACTTGAGAGATTAAGAGTAAAATAATTTTATAAGGCCTAAACTTAACGCGTTAAAAAAAAGACGTACATTCATATCATCTTTATTATATTAAAATATCAAGGTAGATAGTACAAGATTCCAAAGACTCCAGTTGTGTTTCTGCACAAGTATGATTTCTATAATTCCTATATATAGAAATCATACTTAGTTTACATAGTTCCTTAGTTTGTTTTACGCATTTTTTACAACGTAAATATACTTACATTTATTTTTATCTGAGCCACACCAAAGAAACTTAAGCAATTGTCCCATCTCCTTATATTATCTTGTTTCGGGGGCCAATCAGTGTAGACCGGCGACACTTCGACCCAGTGGGATCTTTCGTTGGCCTCGAGATCTATCCCTGAGCTATCTCTCTATGAATGTACTGCATCAGTCGCAGCGTACACTTCAGAGGGAGAAGCCTGAAGTCTTCAGGGTTCCGATATGCCAATCCCATCAGACCCATCCTTAGTCCAGCCAACGCGTCACATTCACACAGTAGGTGTAATATGGACTCGTCCTGTTCACCGCAGGCTCTGTATTGATAGTATATTGTAATTAGTCTTCTTCTTTTCGTGTGGTTAGAGCCAACCTGTTGTCAAGAGTTGTTCAAGTCGCCCGTAGGCCTCTGACATGGCTTAACGACTGCTGTCAATTTGACAACAACTGGGACCGACTTTTTACGTGCCCTCCGAAGCATGGAGATGCTCAGATGAAATACCACTTAGCGGTCACCCATCTATAAACTGACCGCACCCAACGTTGCTTTACCTCGCTAATCGTTAATCGATCAGTGAGTGCAACTGGCTATGAGCGCCTTTTTTATTTATTTATATTTATTAGTATAATGTAATTCTTTTTAGATTTAATAAGTCAGTAGGTATTATACCATAATATAATGATTGCAATTTATTATGACTTGTAAAAATTGCGATTTAATAGAGAGACTGTAAGTTTCTTCATTGCCTTTTTATAAGCCTGAACCTAGAAACTAACTTAAGTGTAGCTTCAGTATTTTATCTCTAATAAACAATAACATAATTAAATCATTAACATAATATATGCACAGATTACTTACAAGATATATGAACTAAAGAGAAAACTCAAACAACAAAATTAAAAAGCGTCATATCATTCTTCCGCATCGTTGTCAATTGACAACGTGCCCAAAAGACCGGCAGTATTGCCACGTTAAAAGGCAATACCTACTTATTCTTCAGTAACATAATAATAATAATGTCCTCCAGACCGAATTTCGGCCACGGCGGCCAGTCTTAACAAGACTGGCCATCTGCGCAGAAGATATTATAGTGCATAAGTGTGTACGCAAACACAAGTGCACTCTCTGTTCCCTAACTCTCATGATCCGATGGGACGGCAATCCGACACAAACGGAGAGAGATCAGGCGCAGGACCAACGGCTTTACGTGCTTTCCGAGGCACGGGGGTGTCTAACACCGCCAACTTCCTAACTCCGGGCTGCTATTGAGATTTCTTTACAGAAAAAAAACCCAATAACTTTTTCTTGTTCCGACCCGGGTTCGAACCCAAGACCTCATGCACAGCAGTCGCAATCACTACCGCTGCGCCACGGAGGCAGTAACATAAACTTAGTAACTAACAGGCTTCAAGCTTTAACGTTTATGTATACATTTTATTATATATTATACTTTGTGACCTTTACGATTTTTGACTTTGTCCTTAACACAAAAATAATTATAGAATAATAATATATAAATAAGCAATATCTATGTCTGCTGACAAATCAAAACTTTAAAGCAAACGTCGTCCATACTCCGCTTGTTTTAAGCATACAATGCACTCTGTGGTGAAGCCAATATGTTTGTGGATAAGCTAAACACATAAAAAAGATGTCTTAAGGTCGTTAAGACTGCGCCGAGCGTAAGACAGATAATGACAGAGCTCGTGCGGCGCATATTCAAATCGGCGCGCGGCCGCCATAGTAAAATTGTATGGAGGTCTTGAAGTGCTTTTTTGATAAATATGTATCTTTATTGTCAACCAATAACTTAAATATTTGGGACAGACAAATTGTAATATAACTATTTATGTTTCGTTTAAGCTGTAAAATATGATAGATTTCTACTGTTATAATCTAAAAATCACGTAACATCATAATTAACATCAGTGTCTTGAAATGTTTAGCATTTAATACTTTTTATAATTTTGTTTAGTTACGTAGAAATATCGTTACAAGTACTCGATATCTAAATAAATAAAGAAAACCTTAAAGTAGTTGTATGATGCCGAGTGAAGATACTTGCAAGGATTGTTCGACAAGTATTTCGATTTCATGAAAATTGTCATATGTCAAGCAAAAGATTTATTGAAAAGAAAAATCGAGTTGACTAATCACGATCGCAATAATTGAACTTTTCATCAATTCCCACCATGACAATTTTATCACCAGCGACTTTTATTGAATTGTCAAAAGTCGGCCTCGATGGCGTACTGGTTAGTGTAACCGACTGCCACGCCTGAGGTCGCGGGTTCGATTCCCGCACAAGTCAATCATTTGTGTGCATGAACATGGATGTTTGTCTTCGTCTGGGTGTTTCTAATGTACAAAATTTAAGCATTTACAAAAAAAAATTTATATATGTATGTTTATCCATTGTCTAGTAGCCATAGTACAAGCTCTGCTTAGTTTGAGCTAGATGGTGTTGTGTGTATGTGGTAGAATATTATTATTATCTTGGGCATTATATAATATGTTGGATTATCCACTTTATTAAACAAAGGGATTAAATATAATGACCACCAAAAATACTAAGTGCATAGCAAAATATGCTTACTAAAATATATCATAACGAGCACCTATATGCCTCAAATCACTGCATTCCGTCTCGGAAGGGTTAAGTTATGTTAGGTTCCTTCTTAAACCCACCCAAAAATAGGAGCCCCACAAAGCGGGGCTCCGTCGACTTAGTTTGATCTCTTTAAAATATTTTATCAAGCATATTTTGCTGTGCAATTACTATTTTTGGTGAAACAGAGGTAAAAAATTGAGGAACAGATAAATACTACCCTTAAACAAAGACCAGGGGGTCTACCGTGAATCGCGTTATACGCAATTGCGTACGTTCGTTCGTGCTTATTCTTACCATGAAACATCATTCGCGCCGACATTCGTCACGAATATCGTCGTATGACATTTGTACGTCCTAAAAAATCCGAAGTGTTTTCATGGTAGGTATATGCTTATTATTTCGTTCGTAATTCGTTTCGGCACGTCATTGCGTAAAAACATTTTCACGGTAGACCCGCAGGTTGCACTAAATGTGGTAGCAGATCGCAAATGTACTACATTATTTTGGCAACAGCCCAAGTAATCCTTTGACTGCACTAATGGGGTAGTGGTTAAAGTAGTCACCTCGCCAGTGCGCCGAGTTTTGTGGGTTCGAATCCCATACGCGACAAAAAATTGTGTGATCCACAAATAGTTGAACCGAGCCTGGGTGTTCTTTCTGTCTGTTGTTTGGATATTTGTAAAGACCCCCGCGACATAGGATTTATTCCTAGTGCGGTAGTTGTGTGCGAGAAAATAAATAATTAATAGTTTAAATAGGTAAAAACACGCTGTATTAAAAAAAACAAACTAAAAAATAGAAAATAATTTAATAATTTTAATGTGAAAAAGCGTGGGGTCGGTGTTATCAAAATATCTTAGAAAGCACCCCACGCTTTTTTACATTAAAATATTAAATTATTCTCTACTTTTTAGTTTGGTTTTTTTAATTAAGCGTGTTTTTTAGTTTTAAACCATTTTTTTCTAAATTATTGTTTTGTCATCGGTCCTCAATAAGTGTGCAAAGTTTCAAATCAATCCGTCGGTTTGAAAGGGGTGAAAATCACGTTCAAAGATTCCGTTACATAGATTCATAGCTACATATATACCAAGCTAATAAAAGCGTGTTAAAAAATAAAATCCTGCGTTAGTGAAAATACAACCAGAATCCCAATAATTCCGAAATTCCACAATCCCAATCGCAAATTGAGCTGCAATGGTCTTTCAATCACCGAATCTCTGATAAGGTCGGATTTACTAGTGATCCTAAACAACCATAAATTTAGTGCAGCGCCCTCTGTTGGTAGAGTGCAACCTTAGTGAGAGAACACACGGAACAAAGGAATTACTATTACAGCGGATTTACAATACCTGTGTAAGGCACGAGAGTTAGCGACTCAAATGTCCTATACAGCGAGTATCAGAAATTTGTGTGATTTAAATGTCACATAAGCCCATTGGACCGTAATCCCAAAAATCGCCTTTTGTAGTGCGGGCTTAGAAATGAAACTCACATAACCAAGCGAGGACAAATTTTATTGAGTTAGGCTTATATAGTGGCCGCGGAGAATCTTAATAGCGCGGTTCAGCACTTAACAACGCCATCTATCGAGCTTAGGGTTAAACATTTTAATACAAGTTGTTCCGATTGAACACCCATGTACAATGAAAATCGCGACAAATAAATCCGTATGACATTTAAACTAAGTATATCCTACTCTCACTTTCTTTTTTATCAACTTATCAATATCATACATTCTAGTTAAAACAACGAAAAAGAGAAACAACACTAACAACTATATAGAAAGTATATATATGTATGTTTATCCATTGTCTAGTACCCATAGTACAAGCTCTGCTTAGTTTGGGCTAGATGGTGTTGCGTGTATGTGATAGAATATTATTATTATCACCTTTATTCTTCATTAATCAATAAAAATTTCATTTTTATATATATTCATAAACAAAAACATTTAAAAATTATGGAGACGCATCGGCACCGAGACAAAGTCCAAGCTGTCGGTGGTTAGGGGTCAAGAGAGAGGAATCTCCTAACTATGCGTGCCGTATCTAGGAGGACCGCCTTCTGCATCTGACCCCTGACCCAGGCACCTAACGCAAGCCTCTTAAGATGTTGGTCGAGGCACTTGGCTATTAGACCGACATCTTCTATTATTTTATTATTATTATTATTATTATTATTAACTGAATTGGCTGAAAGAAAAAAAAAAGTTTCATATACCCAACCCAACATAAATTTTCTTTTCATATGCATTTAGTTAAAGCTATTTTTTTGACATTTTAATTTATTTTTATTTTTGTATAGAATGCATTTAGTAAACAGTCTTTATTTTGACATTACAAACAGATACCTCAATTTTATTTATTTTTATATATTATATGATGCCCGTGGCTTCGCTCGCGTAAATGTAGGCGATGTCAATTTTCTATTCTTTAGGAATAGTGCTTTTTCCTAGACGAAAGGTACCTAATGTCCTTTTCTGACAATGTCTACACAAAAATGTTTGATGAGGGTCGAGTAGTTAAGGCGTGCAAGCATAACAAACAAACTCATTATCATCATTGCGTAAATAGAAACGGCAATGATTAAATTATGTTCGGGTACTTTGAAATAACTACACTGGAACATTGAGACAACTACCATCTTAGTCTGCCCGTGACCATGGCTGCTGAAAAGCAACCGAAACGTCGGGGAAAATGTAAAATTAAATTAAATCTAAATAGTTTTAATAGTTTTAATAATAATTTAATTAGCTTAAAAATTAGTAAAGATTAATAGTAGTAGTAGTGTAACAGTTTTCAAAATTATGTAATAAAGTGTCAAATAAATAACGCGATAAAATCCGTATATAGTAGTTTAATTTCAATAAACAAACTCACATTCGCATTGTAATATTAGAGACGTTAGGATATTTTTGTACGTGTGTATCTATGTTTCTGACTTCCTTTTAAGCGGCTGAACCGATGTTTTTTGTGTGGGTTTGGGTGGATCTTTGGATGTCTTAGGAATAATCGGAACCGGTGGCGCTGCAATCGGTTCTAGTGGTATATAATATACTAGGATATGCCCGCGGCTTTGCTCGTAAAAAAAGTAGCTTAGGGTAGACTATACCAGTAACAGTCCTTTTTTTAAATAAAATATAACCCTGTTTTTTTTTTGACCCAGGCAATGGGTTTATGGGTTTATGGATTCCCCCTCCCCCGGGGGGGAAAAGTGGTTATGTGAGACACTCCGCCCCTGAAGGGGGTCGGTATACACACTAAAAAACCTGGGGTGAGCAGTCCCTCCGCCGACGGAGTGGAGCGTCGATTTTAAATCAATTGAGTACTTTTTGAGTTAAATCATTACAAATAAACAAACAAGAAATATTTTTTCTGTTTATAATATTAGTATAGATTAAAGCTCTCAACAATGGCACAGTTTTCCGCTGCAGTGTATGGTTTTGACTTAGAACTGTCCAAAGTTTAGTATTCAAAGTTCGGCTTGGTTGTAGTTCAATAGGTTTATCTTAACTACCTGTCGATCTGTTTCACTACCTGACCATTAACAAATCAACGTAAGTCTGTATTTCACATGCAGCCTTGAAAACTACTCGATCAATAGGAATGTTGATTCTTTTTTGTTATTTTGATCTAAGAGTTACCTACGTACGCAAATCCCAACTTCCTAATTCTAATTAATGTTATAAATGCGAATTTACGTAAGTTAGTTTGTTTGATATGTGAAATTTCATGATGATCGGTTTAATATATAAGGTGGAAAGCGAAATAAATGAACAAACTCACATTCGCATTTATAATGTTTATTGTATGTAATATGTTAAGATGTAATAGGTAATTGCCTTGATGGCGTACCGATGGTTAATGCAACTGGGCCGCAATTTTTTCAGTCAAGAAATTTTCAGCATTGGCATAGATCCTTGGAAGTCATGAGATCGTCTATTACTTGGTACCTAAGATATACTTGACGAAATGTAGGTGTAATACATCTCTTCCTGTCTCGTCGAGGATATAGACAGAAAACATAAACATATATTATGTATGTATTAATGATTAATGCACTCAAATAATTACGAGCTTTTTTTTTTATACGACTATGGTGGCAAACAATCATACAGCCCACCTGATGGTAAGTGGTCACCGTAGGCTATGGACGCCTGCAACACCAGAAGCATCACTTGCGCGTTGCCGATCCTTTAGTAAAGGAAGTGGGAAGGAGAAGGAGCGGGAAGGGGGCAAGAGGGTGATTGGGCCCCCGGCACTCTCACTCACCGAACGAAACAACAGTAGGAATACTGCTATTTCACATCGATATTCTGTGAGAGGGTAGTCCTTCCCCGGTCGAGCCGGCCCATTCATGCTGAAATCAGCGAGGCTATAGTACTCATGTTTGTATCGAAATTTCAATTCGCTTGAATACTCGAACATCGATTTTATATCGAAACATACACATACCACATTATAAATCGATTATCACATAATATAAACCACAAGATTGATATCGATCAATAGGATAATAGAGCTGTGCGTTTATCCCTTTGTTAAACGATTACAGTGCCGATCCTTGATATGATATTAAGTCAGTATACTGTAATGCCTGTAATCGCATTACAGGTGATTATTGTGTATTACGTAAACGATAGGACTGAATTATTAGCATTCGCTTAGTGGCTGCCCGGGCTCAAACTTAGTTGATTATTAATTAACTGGGATGGATAGATAAATAATGGCTGATGTGTTATAATAATAATAATAATATTCACACAACACCATCTAGCCCAAACTAAGCAGAGCTTGTACTATGGGTACTAGACAATGGATAAACATACATATTTACTATTTTTTTTGTAAATTCGTATATATTATACATAGAAACACCCAGACCAAGACAAACATCCATGTTCATGCACACAAATGTTTGACTTGTGCGGGAATCGAACCCGCGACCTCAGGCGTAGCAGTCGGTTACACTAACCACTACGCCATCGAGGCCGTTGTTTTTTATAAAATAAATTTGTTATTTTAGTAGACATTCTATCGATTCGTACTAAGTGTTTAAAGTTAAACGTACTGTTTTTGTAATTTATGGGTTAGGAGCGTCATTTTACCTACAATTAGCATAGATACGCAAATCGGTGCCCGACATTTATCACTATGACTACATCACTACATATCTATATATATAAAACTCTTCCGTTACTGAGTGACTGACAGACAACGCTCAGCCGAAACTACTGAACGCAAGAAGCTGAAATTTGGCATGTATGCTCCTTGGAGAGTGTAGGGGAGCACTAAGAGAGGATTTTTTTCAAATTCCACCCCGAAAGGGGTGAAAAACTTTTATATGAAAGTTCTACACCGTTGAAGTCAGTGACTTGAAAATTTGGATTTTCATGCGGGAAAAGCCGCGGGCATAAAGCTAGTGTATTATAAAACAAAGTCCCCCGCCGCGATAAACTCAAAAACTACTGCATACTCACATCAGACGTATCAGTGGACAGTTGTCATAGCCTGCATCAAAATCGATTTAGCAGTCATGCATAATAGATTAACAAACATTGAATATTTTACATTTATATTATACGATTACATTAGGTACATAATATTATATGCGACGAATTATAAATAGAAAAGTCTCGAACTATTGAATAATAAACACACTTGCATTTTAATTTATTTATCCACAGGCAATCTAAAAGAATGTTTATACATTATTATGCTAATTTCTGTCTAATAATAATGTCGTTCAAATCATGTTTCGGTCACGGGGACCTACGAGAACAGCCTTTTATAAGAAAATAATACAGTGTACAAGTATGTGCGCAACCACGTATGCAATATAGCGAACAATTAATTAAGATAAATGATTTATGATAATATAATCAACTAGCTGTCCCGAAAGACGATGTCCTGTAAACACGAAATAAAAAAACCAAATCTAAACCATCCTCGAATCCACATGAACATTCACATTTTTTTTATCAAAATCGTTGCAGCCGTTTAGGAGGAGTTCAGTGACATACACACGTACAGTAGAATTATATATATATAGAGATAGATATTATAAAAAAAACCTCCTGACGCGTCTGTCTATCTGTAAGTCTGACTGTTCGCGATAAATTTAAAAACTACTGAACCGATTTTATGCTGTTTTCACCAATAGACAGAGTGTTTCATGAAGAAGGTTTAGGTGTATAATTAGTTAAGGTTTTGTACTACCCGTGTGAATTTTGATGTGTTGCTAGTAGGCTATATTTAATTAGATTTGTTTTATGACATAGCCACTCTGTTGGTTAAAATTGACCACAAGTAGTTGAATAAAATGGAGTGGTTCAAGTTACAGTACCCATTATTTCTTTTTGCAGATCCCTGATAAAAAGTATTATAAATGGCCGGAAGAATATTTGACTACAAAACTGAAGGGATTGTTCTAAATAAATGCGCAAGATTGCATAAGATTCCAAAAGCCACTTTATAGCGGCATCACGAAACTTGTAACCAAAATCCTTTGCGATAATTGTACTAAGTACTTTTTTTTTGTGGGAGAGCCACGCTTCGGCACGAATGGGCCGGTTCGACCGCAGTGATACCACGGCCTCACAGAAAACCGGCGTGAAATGGCGCTTACGTTGTGTTTCGTCGAGTGAAAGAGGGTACCGGAGGCCCAACTCTCCTCCCCCTTCTGGGGAGGAGGGGGAAATTTAAAAGGCAACGCACTTGCGACTCCTCTGGTGTTGCGGGTGTCCATGGGCGGTGGTAATCGCTTACCATCAGGCGATCCATCCGCTCGTTTGCGGCGTATAACATAAAAATAAGTATGTGAAGAGCTTTAAATATTTAGTAGATTTCTTACTAAGGCTATTATGTTTGCTATGTTTTGTTAAATAATCGTTCTTTTTCACGTTCTATATTAAAGCATGTTCACGGGGAGATTAACCTGTATCCCCGTGTACCAAAATAATAAAAAACGCGGTCAAACCCGTATAAAGTAGTTTAATTTCCCTATTATTTCCATAATTACTTAAGTCTGCCTATCATTTGTTGTATGTTTGTGTTAATTATATGTTTGTAAGGCCCTTCATAACAAAGATGCATAAAATGCGGCAACAATCTTTAAAATGGTTTTATTCCTATTAGAAGAAACATTTAAAAAAATAACTGAATGACGACTGCCTAAAGAAGCTAATAAAGGATTTAGATATTTGTAAATCTTTCATTATTAAGTATATTGTATCAGTATTAAACATAATTATGATTAACTCAAATATCAAGGCAGTTACCCATTCACAAACGGATTGCCTCCAAGTTCAGATCGTTCACGCATCGGAAAACCAATACAATATATTCACAAGTAGAAACATAAGTCAAACTAATTTCCTGCCTCAAGTCACTACCCAATTCGTTATGAACGTATTTGTATTAATATCCTGATAAACGATAACCCACGCTGAGTTAATTATAACTAGAACGTTTGGTTTGGCTTCGGAATCTTCCTAGAAGGATCGAACTTGTGACATGAGATATTTATGGAACATCGAAAATTGAAGCAGTAGATGCGGTGGATAACTGCTAAATTTGTCGGAATCTTGACCATATTTACCACATTTATATAATATACAAACATAGTCTTACGCGTGTATACCCGAAGCGGTAGGCAGAGGATCTAATGCGGTTTAGCAGACACATTGGCAGACTTCGAGCTGCTACTGGGCTTTTCTGGAATTAAAAACTTTACACCAATTTCCACGACACACGATTCTATACACAGCCATTGCTTTCGCTAGATCCGTGACTAGACTCAGGCTCTGGTTCGATTCCAAGTTGTGCCAAGAAAAACTTATTGATGTTCACATTCAAGACATTCTCAATAGCAGCCCGAAGTTAGGAACTTGCTGATGTTGAACACACTCGTACCGCAAAAAACACGTAAAGCCTTGGTTCTGTGCTTAATATTTCTCTGGTTATGTGGTATTAATGTCCCATCAAATTAAATTTTATATTTTCGGAATAGAGAGTGCACCTGTGTTTAATATGTTTATACTTGTACAATATAATATCTTCAGTGCAGAGGGTTAGCCTCGAGTCCGAGATTGGTCTGGAAGATTATAACATTATAGTCTCAAAGTTATGTTTTTAAAGTCCCAAGCTTAGAATTATTATGTATGTACATACATAAGAACTTTTTAATTCCAATTCGGTCGTCAGCACGATTGACCACGACAATCATATCATCATCAAAACAAATTTGTAATATGGGATTGCGATTCGAATTTTATTTGTGACACCTGAATGGATTAACATTTGAATACGGAATCATACAATATACGAATATACGAAATTTTTATCTATGTATTAATACGTGAAGCTAAAGCTTTGTACCCCATTTTACGAAAATTGCGCGGACAGAGGAGAATGAATTTTGGCACAGTTAAAGTTTATATGGAGAAGGAGGAGCGAATCCTAAATATTTTATAAAAAATGCATTGGAAATACATAAAATTAATGAAAAAGCACTACACGCACACAGCCTTGTATTTGACACATGCAGTCGAATCGAGTTTATAGTATTTCGGCATTGTTCGTCTGACGTCGTACAATTCATTGTAACTATGGTTTTGACCAGTAAGCGACCGCTAGTATCGTAATAATTGCACATGGCGCGCTAGAGTAAGCAAGATAGATTTTATTTCAAATACTTTTTTTAAATAACTCACCATTGTATTTGATCAACACATGGGACAAACGTTTATGTAACCCATAAGTAACTATACCGAGACTGGTTGTTCTTTGTGTCCTTTGCTTGTTAAGTTTAACGAGACACATAAATTATTCCTAAGACGAGAGATTTCTATTTATAATTATTTAATAACAAATTGCACATTTAGTCAACCTGATGAATTCCACAACATATACTGAAGCAAAAATAACGGTACTGCTTGATACTGACAATCTTGTCACACAACTGTCTCTACCCTATCTTTTCTACTGCTCTATCTATACTCTATCTCTCTAACTATTACCTAACCAACCGAAAAGCAAGCAGTATTACATCAGTAGAGTCGTAAATCGTTCCCACGTTTACGATCATCGGTAAGTCAGGGATATCACATTACTAGTCATTACCGCGCCAGTAATAACGGCAGCGCTTAGTAACTCTACGTGTGTTCCACGGAGATAACGAGTGTAAACAGACTATTAATTGCGTGTTGCTGGTTACAAAAACGGCCAACTTGTTGGGCAACTTGCAAACAAGCTTTTATTTATGATTGCATGTGGCAAGGATAAAGTTTTGGACTCGATACCTGGATCGTAAAGTGTTAGGTTCTGAGTTTTTCTTTAAAAGCTACTCCTACACTAGGAATTATCCTTGTGTCGCAGGGTTTACATACATTCAAACAACGGACACAAAGAACAACCAGACAAGAAACAACCATTTATGGATCACACAATTTTATGTCCCGTGTGGGATTTGAACCCACAACCACTACGCCTTCCTTGCAGTCCCAGATGCAGATCGTGCAGGTTATTCTGTAAAGAAGTTCTCAGTAGTATGTATGTATGTATCTTATGTGGGGGCCAGTCAGTACAGACCGGCGGCACTTCGACCCAGTGGGATCTTTTGTGTCGACACTTTCCCAATGACGACTGCCATAGATGTTCATGGCAGCCGCGACCGACGGCTTAACGTGCTCTCCGAGGCACAGAGAGGCGATTATTGTCAATCAATACGCACATAATTTCGAAAAGTTATGTAACTTCCGAAAGTTAGAGGTGCGCGACGTGGGTTAGAACCTGAGACCCTTTGCATTGCAGTCTGTTGGTCTCCCCACTGAGCTATTGCTGCTCTTACAGATAGCTAACTATGTCTTTAAGACCCTTGAACTAGGGTACAAGCTTGTTGGATTTTACTGGCACGGTTCCAAGGGCCAAATCTAAACGAATCATAAACGAGGGTGAAATAGCGCAGGACAGGACTTAACGTAACGTATCTAATCGATAAAAAATATATAAGTAATGCTTTTGCCCGCAAGCAGTACTTTTTATATAAATATTATTATAAAACACTAAAATTATAATCGGTTGGATATAATAAATAACAAGGCGTCACAAACAAAACTACATGCTATTTAACACAAAATTGGACGTCATGTTTACACCAAACTTGTTGGCAATTTTCAAAGGTAGTATTACTCCATTATTATAAGGTCCTACACGTACTACGGGAAAATTAATTAGTATAATATATTGCAAACAGCTGCAAAACCTAAGCGCAGCGGGAGATATACAGAGTTTATGATATTTGTTCAACAACTCAATGCCTCAGCAAATCATTATTAAATAAAGTGTTTATGTGTGTCATAAATAAGTTAATATTGTTATATGCCTAAGTTATAAAGAGTCATGAAACACTATGAGATCAGCCCTGTATTAAAATATCCCACTGCTGGGCACGAGCCTGTTCTCAATGTGAGAAGGGTTAGGCCATAGTCCACCACGCTAGCCCAATGCGGATTGGCAGACTTCACATATCCTCGAGAACCTTATTAAACATGCAGGTTTCCTCACGATGTTTTCCTTCACCCTTAAAGCAAGCGATAATTAACTATTTAAGACTGCGCCGAGCAAAATGTGCCAAAACAGGCGGTCACAGTTAAGTGAATAAAATCAACACTTTTTGTTTAATACAAATATAAAATATACATTTACCATAACAATGAATGT
Organism: Catocala fraxini; assembly: GCA_930367265.1. Lineage (NCBI taxonomy): Eukaryota > Metazoa > Arthropoda > Insecta > Lepidoptera > Erebidae > Catocala > Catocala fraxini. The sequence goes on from OV884045.1 coordinate 20,402,737, forward strand.
GTTTACAATTACTCCGTGTAAAAAACTTAAAATAATTAATATTTTCGCCAACAAAATTACGTAAATTTGTCCGAAAAATACAAAAACGTAAGCTCGTGTTACGTGATTTTTAGATTATAACAGTAGAAATCTATCCTATTTTACAGCTTATACGAAACATATTGGTTGACAATAAAGGTACATATTTATCAAAAAAGCACTTCAAATTCTCCATACAATTTTACTATGACGACCGCGCGCCGATTTGAGTATACGCCGCACGAGCTCTGTCATTATCTGTCTTACGTTCGGCGCAGTCTTAATACGCACATAACTTTGAAAAGTCAGAAATGCGCGCCTTGGGATCGAACTCAAGACACTGAATGTTGGAATGACTCTGCCTGTCATTCCAACGGGTTTTCACTAGGCTATCATGGAATGAAACATTGTTGTTTAGTACCTCAGCAGTATAGCATCACAGCTGTGTATGTCGGTGGGTTAGCTTGAGGTGTCTGGCTTCCACGATTCGTCAGCTACGTTTAAGTGCCATAATTATATAGGTATTATTAATACATTCTACTATAAAGTGTTACTATTTGTGTAGTAGAGCCTCGCTGATTTCAGCATGAATGGGCCGGCTCGACCGGGGAAGGACTACTCTCTCACATAATATCGACGTGAAATAGCAGTATTCCTACATTACTGTTGTGTTTCGTTCGGTGAGTGAGAGTGCCGATGGCCCAATCACCCTCTTTTCCCCTTACCGCTCCTTCTCCTTCCCACTTCTTTTCCTAAAGAGTCAGCAACGCGGTAGCGATGCTTCTGGTGTTGCAGGCGTCCATAGGCTACGGTGACCACTTACCATCAGGTGGGCCGAATGCTTGCTTGCATCATAGATGTATAAAAAAAAGTTGAATAGATTTAATAGAGCTTTTGTCCTATGGGAATCGGACGTTTTTTGGATGAGAGATACTCAATGTCCTTTTTTTGCACCCTTGTAAATGTGTACGTGAAATTTCATAATGATCGTTCGAGTAGTTAAGGCGTGAAAGTAAAAGAAACAAACTAACATCCGCATTTATAATATTAGTTAGGATTAGGATTTTCACTTTAATCTCTAGATGCATTTTACTACCGGTTGGCATAGATGAGTAAGTATAGCTATTTTAAAACCTATCATCATCATCTCAGCCGAAAGACGTCCAAGGTATTCCACACAGACTGGTCTTGGGCCGCATCCAACCGCTTCACGTGATTCTTACCAGGTCGTCGGAAACGTATTTACAAATATTAATTTCCAAGCGGCGGCAATACAATGGGTCTTGGACCTTAGAATTAACTTGCGTTCAAGAGATGGTGGGTTCGAATCCCACCCATTATACTACCGATGTAAACCTATTCATGAACACAAGTATAGGAAACTGGCTTTTTCCCGCGGCTTCGCTCGCGTAAAAGTAGGTAATGTTATGTTAGCAATAGTACTTTTTTAAAATAAAATATGGCCTATGTTACGCGGTGAAAATATAGCTTTCTAATGGTGCAAGAATTATAAAATTTGGTTCAGTAGTTTAGATATTATGTTGAAACTAAGTAGGCGTTACTTGGCGGAAGTCCATTGTAATAGAATTATTGGGAAGAGAGGAACCCGCCACGCATCCTCGGATTGCCCACCCAACTATTGCAATAGAGAAAGTCAAGGTCAAAAGTCAAAAGTCAATAATCATTTATTCACTTAGGTCACAAAGTGACACTTATGGACGTCAAAGGGGTTAGTGAGTTTATTACATTTACTAAATTTACATTTATGTTAGTTGCAAGGTTCAGGCAAAAGGTTGAGCTTATGAGAAGATACCTGCAAGAAATTCAAGGCCACTTTTTAAATCGCCATCAACATATAATTTCAGTATTTTACAACTCATTTATGTACCAGGTGTTGCATTCATTATGCCATATGTCACTGTCCATATGAAACCAAATTTTAAAAATAAAGAAAAAGTTAATAATATTATGTAAGAAGCATTTGAGGTTTGAAATAATATTTATCAGTAGGTAGCCATTTGTAATAGACAGTAGTATGGCATGAGGACGCATATACATACACTTTGTGACATGAAAAGGTTGACAATACCGAACTTCTCTGGATAGGGACAGCCACGGCTTGAGACCCGGGCGTACTCCAACTTGCAGTACTTCGTTTCGAGCACAAAATATGTGTCGACCAACAAAAAATCAAATCTTTCCTCTTTATAATATTAACTAGTATTTCACGTGGTTGCGCGGCCCACGAGGGGGGAAGGTCAGACAATACCCGAAGCAAAAAAAGTGAGCCCCGGTTACCTTGAAAATGAATCATCAATCAAGATTTCCTTTTCTGGAAAGATCTCGTCGATCTCTATGACATTTGTTCGAACACACCCCGCCTATCTCTAACCGTTTCGGAGATATTAGAGGTAAAAGTTTGTATGGCGGCCATGTTTTTTTGTATCGAAGCTATGATTTTTTTTCACCCCTCTAAAAGTTCCCAAGGTTTTAGGAAGATTTTATTCGAGAACGACTCCCATAGATATCACCGTTTCTGAGATCCGATGGGGTACCACCACCAAGAGCTGACCTTCTGAAGGTCAGGCATTTTTTTCCGGGCGTTCTGAATAATTTTCTATACGTCTCTATATTTACTTTTTTCCTACGACTCCCTCTTGTATGACTTCTATTTCTCTGAGTGAGTCAGTGAGCGGTAATTTAAGATCACAAAGAGTAAAAAAAAAATTGTAACGGAAATGTTAAGTAATATTTAAACAATAGCGCAGTACCTTTTTAGGTATTACTAACAAGATTGGCAATTACTCAAATGGGCTTTTAATTAAAACATTTTTTTATTTACTTTCGCAATAAAAGTACGTAATGAAGTTTTACTGGCCAGTAGTAATAACGAAAAGCTGTTATTGTGCCAATTAGAGCGGATAATATCTAATTTGTTAAGTGGATACTCGCTCTTATATTACTTATTACTTATAAACTGTCCTATAGTCTCATGGTATAAGGTTGCGATTTGTGGTTGGTCTTGAGGTCTCAGCTTTGATATCCGGGTTGGAAAATGTGTAAGTGAGTTTTCAGCAACACGAAGCCTGGAATCTTATTCGTTTGTAAGGCTCTTACTGACTTGTATATACTGACATTGAACCCACGGTATCCGATGTCTTAGTCTCTGTCCTCCCCTATGGTAATCAAACGTGGGTATAATATGTAAACTGTCGGGATAGTTAATTGTTGTTTTGTTGTTTCACCCGCTTTTAGTTATTGCCTACCTCGTTATTCTAGTGACTAATATATCATAGTGGGTAAAGATCATAGGATTCAGGTTTCGAATCCCCTGTCGGGCTACCAAATTTTATTTGGATTTCTCTGTAAGAAATTCTCAGTAGTAGTCCGGAATTAGTTGGCAGTAATAATAATGACCTCCAGATCGAATTTCGGCCACGGCGGCCAGTGTTAACAGAGACTGGCCATCTGCGCAGGAGATATTATAGTGCACAAGTGCACTCTCTGTTCCCTAACTCTCATGATCCGATGGGACGGCAATCCGACACGACCGGAGAGAGATCAGCCGCAGGACCAACGGCTTTACGTGCTTTCCGAGGCACGGGGGTGTTTAACACCGCCAACTTCCTAACTCCGGGCTGCTATTGACATTTCTTTACAGAAAAACCCAATAACTTTTTGTTGGCTCGACCCGGGATTCGAACCCGAGACCTCATGCACAGCAGTCGCATTCACTACCGCTACGCCATGGAGGCAGTTAGTTGGCAGTAAACCATACCCATGGTTCGACTTGTAATTAAAACCCTTTGTACTGCGCCTGATCTGTCTCTATCATCTGTCGTTACAGATTGAAGAACCTACAAAATTTACATTTATCTTACTTATAAAATAATTGCGATGAGAGAAAGCCGCCACGCACCCTGGGATTGCCCATTCCAACTATTGCAATTGCCAAAAGGTTGACAATACCGAACGCCTCTGGGAAGAGACAGCCACGTTGTGGGATGCGGCTGTTCTCTAACTTCAGCAGTATTCCTGCTTCTTCTTCTCTCTTAGCCTTTATTATTCCCAAGTCACTTGGGGTCGGCTTTTCTGGTCTAACCGGATTTGAATGGATATCAGTTTTTACACGGAGCGGCTGCTACCTGACCTCCGCAACCCGAAGGCTAACGATACCCTAAGGCTAGACCAGTGTCAGGATATTAGAGGGTACTGACTTTTCCAATATCGACTGCCATAGATGTTCATGGCAGCCGGGACCGACGGCTTAACGTGCTCTCCGAGGCACGGAGCAGGCGATAATTGTCAATCAATACGCACATAATTTCGAAAAGTCGTATAACTTCCGAAAGTCAGAGGTGCGCGACGTGGGTTTGAGCCCGAGACCCTCTGCATTGCAGTCTGTTGGTCTCCCCACGGAGCTATCGCTGCTTAGAACACAAAATATGCGTCGACACATTTTTTGCCTTAGGCATCTTCAAGACAGTTTGGCATCGAATGAGCCTTATATCCTAACTATGCAAACTTATATTATAAATTCAAATGTGACTTTGTTTGTTTTTTGGTTACGCTTTCATGCCCTCACTAATCGACCAATTATTATGTGATTTCGCATACCTACATGTTGTCAAAGGAACCGTAAAGGACATAGGGTTCTTTTCATCCCGAAGCAAGTGAGAATCGGCAATGAATTGCCGTAAATCTTAAAGTTCGAAAAATGGTTCAAGTAATATGCAAAGGTCAAAGGTCATAGTCATTTCGGGGGCATATCGACTATGCTGAGTCGAATGGCGTTGACCACGAGTCTCTAGCTCTTACAGTTCTTGAGTTGAAAGTCGTATAACAGACAGTCGGACGGACGGACAAAGCTGTTGTATAAGAGTTTTTTCGAACTCTAAAAATAATGGTTTCGAGGTACAAAGATTTATTGACGAAATCTAAAATAATACTGTTACTAATTGTTTTTTTTTTTTTAACACGGGGAAATGTGCAAATCACATTCCCCATCGCCGGTTTTGGGGCGGGCGATGGGGATATGTCGGGATCCAGCCCATATGTTTGGGCTGAACCGACTAAAACCACCGCGGTGTTTCTCACACCTTTATGGCGGGGTCACACGGATCGCTCTCGCATTCAAATCGCGACCCCGTCAAACGTTTGACCCGCCGATGGACGTGGCGGGTCCCACAAACACAATAAAAATTTACACCCATACTGTTACTAACCTAATCTAACCTACATTTGCGCGAGTGAAGCCGCGGACATAATCTAGTAAATTATATAATAATAAAATTTAATATACATAATAATATATCCTTGAAGAAATCATTTATCTTAGTTACTAGTTCGCTAGATTGCTTACATGTTTGCGCACATACTTGTACACTATATTATTTTCATGTAGAAGACAAGTCTTGTAGGTCCCCGTGACCGAAACAGGATTTGGAGGACATTATTATTAGACAGAAATTAGCATAATAATGTATAGACATTCTTTTAGACTGTCTGAATGAATATAAATAAATTAATTAAAATGCAAGTGTATTATATAAGTTAATAATTATTATATATTATACAAGTCAAACATTTGTGTGCATGAACATGGATGTTTGTCTTGGTCTGGGTGTTTCTATGTATAATATGTATGTATTTACAAAAACAAAAAAGTATATAATATGTATGTTTATCCATTGCCTAGTACCATAGAACAAGCTCTGCTTAGTTTGGGCTAGATGGTGTTGTGTGTATGTGGTAGAATATTATTATTATTTATTATTCATTATATCAAGACTTTTCTATTTATAATTAGTCGCATGTACTATGTACCTAACGAAGTGTATATCGTATTAACAATAACATGCATATAAAACTTTACATGTTTGTTAATCTATTACGCACTAACTGCTGAATCGATTTCGATGCAGTGGCTATACAGGGTGTTAGAGAATTCCAATAATATACGACTCGCCTTAGAATAATTAATACTTTAATACGGATTTACAAAATGTTATTATAATATATTTATGAGCACACAAGACGTCCGTTGCTGACCGAATCTGTAGGCGAGCCGCGCGGAGTGCGGCGGCGGTGAGCCCGATCAGCTGGTGCGCTCCCCCCGCCCGCCGCGTCTCCCACCGCTGTTGTCCACGCGTTCGATGCGTGAACATCCTCCGGCGCATTGAAAGCCTTAGCTTTCAAGATGTAGACGAGGTCGACGAGACGGCTCTCTTTGGTTCGTTGTCATCTTTAGATTCTGAAGTGGGCAGAAGACATAGTTTATTGATAGCCCTTCGTATAATGCCCTTCGAAGTAGTGACGTCAGCCACCCTACTGACGCCATCGGCCCCTGGATAGAGGCGACTCACGCGCCCCATCCGCCATTGTAATGGCGGTAAGTTGTCTTCCTTCAGTACCACCACGTCCCCGCAGGCGAGGCCTTGTTGCCCGGTGCGCCATTTGGTGCGCTGCTGCAACTCGGAGATGTACTCCCGGCGCCATCGCTCCCAGAAGTGTTGCCTTATTTTCTCAATAAGCTCGTATCTGTTTGGTCTAGTAGCAGTGATGGGCTTCGTCGGAATAGACGTAAGTGGTCTCCCAATTAAGAAGTGGCCTGGGGTCAGAGGAGAAGGATCAGTACAATTGGACGAGAGAGGAGTCAGCGGACGTGAATTAAGGATAGCTTCAATTTGCGTAAACAGCGTTGCTAGCTCCTCAAACGTCAAAGCAGCATTTCCAGCTACACGTTTTAAATGGAATTTTGCTGATTTAATTCCAGCTTCAAATATACCACCGAAATGGGGGGAATATGCGGGGCTAAATACAAATTTGATTCCTTCAGAAGTAGCGTAATCACTAACAGACTGACGGCTGGATCTAAGCAACCTACCTAGTTCATTGTTAGCACCCACAAAATTCCTGCCGTTGTCGCAAAAGATCTCATGACATTTTCCCCTACGTGATATGAAACGCCTTAGGCATAAAATAAAAGCTTGAGTACTTAGTTCACTCACTAGTTCTAAATGTATTGCCTTTGTACTGAGGCAAACAAATAAACATAAATAACATTTAGTGATACGGTTACCACGACCTTTCCGGTTACTAATCATGAAAGGTCCAGCAAAGTCAACTCCACACAAGTAGAAAGGAAAACAAGCATTCGTACGCGCTTCAGGTAAATGACCCATTATTGGCTGCATCGTATTCGCTCGTAGGCGAACGCAAACAATACATTGTCTAACTACTTGCCGCGCTAAACATCTTCCGCCAATAGGCCAGTACTTATCACGCACTGACGCTAACAGCAGCTGTTGACCTGCGTGAAACAAACGTATATGTTCATTAATCATTAATAACTTGGTAAAATGATGTTTTGAATCTAGTATTATAGGGTGCTTCTTATCGAAATTATAATTTGAGTTTCCTAAACGACCACCCACACGAACTATATTATTTGAATCTACAAATGGAGTCAACTGCAGCAATTTATTCTTTTGTGGTAATTGTTTTCCTTGCTTGAGTAACCCAATTTCAAATGAAAACGATTGTAATTGACATTTTTTTATAAGTAGCATCACTGAATCATTTATTTCATCTGAGCTTATAGGACCTGAATATTTATGTTTGTTTTTATTGCAATTGTAAACAAAACGTAACACATACGCAAATATTCTACTTAATTTATTGAAACTGGAGTACCTTTTAAAATCTATAAATAAACTATCGTCATTAGAATTGTCTACTGCAATTGTCAACGAATGTACCTTTAACTCAGGTAAGTTTTGAACTACGAAAGAATTCTGTGGCCATTCTAAACGTTCCTTCTTTAGGAAAGAAGGACCTTCCCACCACAAAGAGGAAGACAAAAGGTCCTGGGGTTCGACCCCCCTAGAGGCCAAGTCAGCTGGGTTCATATTCGTAGGTACATGTTTTTGTTCAAACCCACTAGTTAGCTCGTTAATTTCATTAACCCTATTGCAAACAAACATTTTTAGATTTCTTACATCAGTTCTTAACCACCCTAAGACAACTGTCGAATCTGTCCAAATAGTTTTGTAAGTTATGTTAAATCGTAATGACTGTATAATTTTATCACATAATCTAGCTCCCAGCAAAGTACCGAGTAATTCTAATTTTGGTATAGTAATAGGTTTTAAAGGTGCAACTCGTGCCTTTGCGCATAAAAGTCTAACAGTAACCTCATTTTCGTCATTTATTGACCGTAAGTATACACATGCGGCATATGCTTTCTGTGACGCATCGACGAAACAATGCAATTCTATTGACATGGGGTTATCGCAAAGAACATTTCTGTTAATTTTAATATTAGAAATATAGTGTAAATTAGAAATAAATTTTAACCACGTATCTAATAGATTTTGTGGTATGGGGTCGTCCCAATTTAATTTATTGACCCATAATTGCTGTAAAAATATTTTAGTTTTAATAATGCATGCACAAATTAATCCCAATGGATCAAATATTTTACAAATAGTAGCTATTACGGTTTTCTTTGTAACAATTTGCGGTGGCAATTCCACTTTCGAGGGAAATTGAATAATGTCTAGTTTTGGAGAATAATTCAAACCTAGCACGCTGGATTCTTTAGTCAAATCTACCGGGTCGAATACAGTATCATCACAATCAAGCGCCTGCAAACAGTTAGTACGAATTTTTCTTAAGGGAAAGCATGCTGATTCCAAAATTCTCTTAACATTTACATAAATGTGCTGTAATTCGCTTTGACTTTTAGCACCTGTATTAAGGTCATCAATATAAAAATCATTTTTTATTATGTTCGCGATAGTGTCGTCATTACACTCCTTAGCTAATTGTAATAAACATCTGGTGCTCAAAAACGGAGCGCTGGCCAACCCATATGTTACTGTATTTAATTGTAGAATCTTTAAATTATCGTTATTATTTGGTTCCGTACTAACAGGCGAATCCCTCCACAAAATTAACTGAAGGTGACGTTGAGATTCATGCAAGGTCGTTTGTCGGTACATTTTCTCAATATCTCCTAAGAGAACAAACCTGTGACCGCGAAAACGTAACAAAATTGAGAATAAATCAGACTGCACTACTGGACCTACAGCCTGTATGTCATTTAATGACTTCCCAGATGATGTTTTGGCTGAGGCATCAAACACCACTCTCAATTTCGTCGTTTCACTGTTCTCACGAAGTACACAGTGATGCGGAAGGTAATTACCAAACCTTGGGCGATCCACTTCACTTAAGTGACCTAATTCCTTATATTCATCTATAAATCTAGTATATGACTCCTTAAGTTTCGGATTTTTATTTAATTTTAATTCTAAATTTAAGAAACGTTTTTTAGCCATGTAATATGAATCACCAAGACTAGTTTCGGGTTCCCTTAAGGGCATACGGACACAAAACCGACCGTCGGATAAGCGGGTCGTGTTTTCTATAAAGTCAATTTCACAAAACTGCTCCTCTAATGAGTATGTTTTTGTCTTTGTAGGTAATTCTTCAATCTCCCAAAACTTCTTCAGGGAATTATCCATATTCGAAAACTGATTGAAATAACAATAGACCTCAGAGTTGGATTGACTGATACCGAGTGGGCCGGCTATTAACCACCCTAATTGTGATTCTTGTAAAGTAGGTTTATTAGACCCTAGCTTAATTTGATTTGTCCCAATAATGTTCCAAAATACGTCAGCCCCTAACAGCATATCTATAGTGGAAGGCTGGAAGAACCTTGGATCTGCTAGTTGTATACCACACGGAATATCTAATTCGCAAACGTCTATTTCGACGCTGGGTAAAATACCTGTTATCGTTGGCACTAGTAAACTAGAGACTGGAGTACTAAATGTCGATGTACAAGATTTAATCTGGACGACACACTTTCCTAAAATGTTAGTTTTAATATTATTAAGACCGCAAACCTTTAAGGTTTCACTAGAATTCTTATTGAACCCTAATTTCTCTCTCATAGCTTCGGTTAAAAATGACGATTGACTACCAGTGTCCAATAATGCTCGCGCCTTAACCTTTTTATTGTTCAATTCATTAACGATTTCTACCTGCGCCGTACACAACAACGTATGAGTCATCGTCGTAGCTGATAACGTAACCGGTTCATTTTGTTGACTATTTGCATTTTGTTCTGAACAAGTATTAATGTTATCCTTATGAACCAAAGTATTGTGTTTACCTTTACATATCTTGCAAGAACCCTTTAAACGGCACTGATAACTATTATGCCCACTACGTAAGCACTTAGTGCACAATTTTAACCGTTTTACTTCGCACATTCTATCGTCATAGTTCATTTGTTTGAACTTCGGACATTCATAAACAAAATGGTTCTGGCTACAAACTACGCATTGATATTTTCCCGTATTTGCATCCGAAGCAGCCAAAAAAGATTTCACCTGTCTTTTATTTTGAGAGTGCAAAAAATTATTATGTTCCTGTTTATCGGATCTATTATAATGCGTTGTTTCCAAGATGTCTGCTCGGTTACGTAAGAACGAGTAAAATTGATCCAACGATGGTAAATCCGAAAGACTATTTTTATATTCTTCCCATTTTATACAAGTGGTGGAGTCCAACTTTGCTGAAACTATGAATATCAACAAGACATCCCACTGATCAGTAGGAAGCCCTAGAGTGTGCAAAGAACTCAAGTTTTTAGATAAGTGATCAATTAAATATCGCAACGCTTTAAACGATTCCTTCACAATTGGTTCAATACTTAGTAACGACTTAATGTGGTTATTTATTAAGATATTTTTACTATTATAACGGTTACATAAAATTTGCCATGCCTTTTCATAATTGTCAGCGGTAAACTCGATTGATCTAATAACGACAGCGGCACTATTTTCTAAGCTTGATCTGAGATAGTGATATTTATTAATTAATGGAATCAAGTCGTTTTTATTAACGAGGGAATCAAAAGTGTCCCTGAACTCTAGCCATTTCAAATAGTTCCCGTCAAACTTTGGCAAATTTATAGTAGGTAACTTTATAGAATTCATGGAATGCGAACATTGATTGAACATACTTTCGTCATGTAATGATCTCTTCTCTAAATTCGCACATTCAATCAATTCTTTAGCCGTGGAAAGAAGAGAAAAGAATTGTGATTCAATAAAATCCCGCTCAGTTAACTGTTCATCGTCATTTGAAGAGAGTAACTCAATATTTGATTGTATGACGTTAAATTCCGACATTAATTCTTGAAATTTATCAACCCGTAAAGATATTTCTTTGACTTGAATGCTAGTTATCTTTTTCGCACCTACCTGGGTTAAAACATTCACATAATCTTTAAATTTTGTCAGCCTACCTTTGATTATGCTACGCTTTTTGACAAGCTCCTTTAAAGTATCTTTTCCTTCCATGGCTAATTAACAGAAATTGAACAATGAACTAGGCAAGATAATGAAACGGTCAAACCAGTTATAACGGTTCCGTCGCTGTGTGATCCAGCCGCCTTGCCGTAGTTACCACCCGGATGCTTGATGGATTCGCCAACCGCAAGCCAAGCACCACGCAAGAAAATATCTGGAATTTACATAAATGTGTAACGTTAATTTTAGTTGTTGAAAGTTGGTAAATTTATTAGAGGGTAGGCGAACTATAAAAAAAATGACTGGACAAAATTGAATAAATAGCTACGTTTAGCCTTTAAAATATTTAGCTAGGAAGTAAAATAATAGCGTAGGTATTTAACTAGTAATTTAATTTTAAGCCTAAACCATCATCTAATGGGGTTTCTAACTTTATTTAATTGTTTGAAAGAAAAAATAGGAATACTAGGCAAGCTTTCGCAATAGCCGAAGCGTAAATTACAACGAAGAATAGTAATAGTGCACTTGAAATACTATCTTATAACGCTTTCGGAGCGGCAAGCCGTACGCAAAACGAAAAGGAAAAAATGAGAAATAGTGGATAGGATTAAAAGGCCAACTTCCCTTGGGTATCCCGCCAGACGTCCAGCAGTCCTCAGCAAAGTTTTTCACTCCACCAGGGCAGAAGGCAGCATAAGCAGCAATCCAATCCCTTTGTTCCGTAAATTCAACTTCCAGTAACCGTTTTATCCGTCGTTCTTCGATGTTTATCCGAAGATTACAGCTTTGAGTCGCGATTGTTCACGGTCGCCATTAATGTTAGAGAATTCCAATAATATACGACTCGCCTTAGAATAATTAATACTTTAATACGGATTTACAAAATGTTATTATAATATATTTATGAGCACACAAGACGTCCGTTGCTGACCGAATCTGTAGGCGAGCCGCGCGGAGTGCGGCGGCGGTGAGCCCGATCAGCTGGTGCGCTCCCCCCGCCCGCCGCGTCTCCCACCGCTGTTGTCCACGCGTTCGATGCGTGAACACAGGGTGTCCGGTAATTCATAGGTAACCTTGAAATATCTTATAGTATAGAACTGATGGCCGTTCAGGAAAAAATATTAAAAAAATCTATCTTAACTACTACCTGAGACCTTTTTTTTTTTTTTTTTTTTTTACGTGCTGGAATGCATGACTCATACCCCTCCGCGGGGGCGGGCGGAGGGGTTATGTCGGACTCGCCGGGGTAAAATAAGATGTTAAGATGATAAAGTACCTCCCGGAATACCGACTAAACCTACCACGGTGTTCCTCGATAAAACCACTATCGACGGGGCCGCGCGAATCACTTTCGCATGCGGTCGCGACCCCGCCGAGGTTTCGGCCCGCCGTATGAAACGGCAGGCCACTACACGAAAGACCTACCCTAAAGGCACTTCTACCACTCCCTACTGTCCCCCCTAGAGGGGAGACGGACTCAGCACAGAGGCGCGCGTGGGAACACGCACGCCGCCTCTCGGACCTGGTGCTGAACGGATGGCGGGCAGGCCCACAAAGCCCGCCACCCCCAGGTCAAACCTCAGGGTGGCTGGAGGTCGTCCCGCGCCCTCCGGCGCCCGGCTCTGCGGTTGGGGAGAGGGTTCAAACGCTCCCTCTCCCGCTCCGCCGCCTCCTTGATGGAAATGACTTCCTCACAAAAGGAGGCGACGGCGTTCCACGACCTCTCACTCCGGACCATAGACTGAACTACGGCCGGGAGCGAGAGGGCAACCAATCCGACTGCCGCGATCAATTCACGGCGCTGCGATGCCCAGGCGGGGCAAACCGCCAAAGTGTGCAGCGCCGTGTCCTCAACTACGTCGCGGCAGTCGCCGCACTGGTGACAACCGGGCGTCTCTTGCCGGCGTATACGACACAGGAACTGGCCAAAACAACCGTGGCCAGTCATTACCTGTGTCAGCCGGAAGGTGAGGGCGCCATGGCGCCTCTCCAGCCACTCCTCAAACACGGGACTTACCGCCACGATCGTGGCGTGCCCGACTACCTGAGACCTGATTTTTTTTTGATAAACTTATTTATCTGTCTCTTACACTACGACGATTAATGAATGAATTCCATCGGTTTATTGTTATTTTATTATTAAACATTAATTATGCTAATAGATAGACAGTCAAAAGTATGACTAGATATTATTTTATTTTGGTTTATAATATTTATTCTTTTTTTCAGATCGTCATTTCTACTATAAGAGATTTCAAGGTTAGCCATTAATTACCGGACATCCTGTATATTCTATAATGCACGAACTTGATTTCGATGAAGTTGTTATGACAACAGCCCACTGATACGTCTGATGTGATAAAGCATGCTGCTATCAGGCAGATCGTTTTGCCAATTAACTAGTACTAACGATACCCTAAGGCTAGACCAGTGTCAGTATATTATAGGGCACTGACTTCCCAATAACGAATGCGATAGATGTTCATGGCAGCTGGGACCGACGGCTTAACGTGCTCTCCGAGGCACGGAGCAGGCGATAATTGTTAATCAATACGCACATAATTCCGAAAAGTCATATAACTTCCGAAAGTCAGAGGTGCGCGACGTGGGTTCGAACCCGCGACCCTCTGCATTGCAGTCTGTTAGTCTCCCCACTGAGCTATCGCTATAGTAGTTATTATATCTATACTAATATTATAAAGCTGAAGAGTTTGTTTCTTTGAACGCGCTAATCTCAGAAACTACAGGTTCGAATTAAAAAATTCTTTTGGTGTCGGATAGCCTATTTATCGAGAAAGGCTATAGGCTATATAACATCACGCTACGACCCACGAAAGCGGCGCAGTAACTTTAAACGCGAGTGAAACCGCGGGCATATCTACTAATTAATAATAGGGGCGCGAACAGTGATTACTAGGAATCTAATATTGTTCTGTCATTCCTGTCTATGTATGTATGTGTAAATTATCGCATGCTGTGGAATATGATTATGATACATATACTTATTCATAGACTTAGGATATTTTCGCTACTATATTTATGCACATAATCATAGCCCGTATTTGTTGTTTAATGAATAACGTGAATATTGTCAAGGTTTTACGATACCTACATAACAAAATATTTCTATATTGGCACAGGTTTGTGTATCTGATAGGTATTCATTATTAAATAAAATAAATATTATTTGGTGTGTGTTTTATTTGCATTATAAAAAAAATACTTTTAATAAATTCGTAATAGTCTCTTCTAGGATGCAGTTTTCATGTAGAAAATATTATGTAGAAGGTTTCAAGTGCGTTGACGTTGAGGTAATACCAGACTTGTCCTTAAATTCTTCTCTTTCTTCTTAGTTTTTATTGTGTATGTAGACAAGGAGTATTACACCTATATTTTGCTAAGTATGGTTTTAGGTCCCATACTCCACTTCTGAGAGTTTCTTGACAGAAAACCCGATAACGCGTTGCTTCAGCAGTTGCATGCACTCCTGTTGACATCGAGGCAGTTTTTTCTACAGCACAGTTTGTTATGTGTCACCAGTCTTTTATGTTCTGAGTTAGGGTCTCCATTCGATGACTTGTAAAGCCAGGTAGACAGGCAGCCAGGTAGTCTTCAACCAAGTATGGTACTGCAGGCAAATTCTTCTGTGAGTGTTTGTCAACGTGCATGAGTGCGTACAAATATATTATGTCTGCTTTTCTTTTGTCGGTCCTTTGTTGGTAGTGAAGTGGTACCTGGTTCAGGATCCACATCACTGGATAGTTCAGTGTGATGATGATATACCGTTTGAATAAAATTTGTATGTCTATATTTAAATAGTAGGTTAGAAGAATGGATTTTGATCGTAATATTGACTAAAAACACCTATCATTCGTTTCAAATATTATGAACATCTGGTCAATATGCTGAATCATCATTGCAAATATTATGTTTTATGCCGAGCTGTTTATCTAAGACAGATAGGAAACAATATGTGGTCTGATATAGATAATGCTTATCTATGAATTAAATAGAACATAATATCGTGTGCACTGGCGTATACCTATGTTACCATATCTCAATGGCGAAGTGTATATGAACTAATACCACATACATAAACTCATGACTGTATTCGGAAGTGGTAGGCGAGAAGTAAATAAAATATCTGCGATTTATGGCCATCTGTATCGCGGAAGGAGATACAAAATGGAAAATATAACCAGAAGTACGCACAGGTGTAATTCTCACAGGTTTTTAGGTCTTAATTTAAGCTCTAAAGAGTGTTCATCGGCAAATATTATACACAAGTGCTGCCAAGCAAGACCTCTGCTTACAAGTGAATATATAACTATATCACAAAATAATGAAGGGAAGTGGTAAGTAGTGGTGTCAATCACATACGTTTTTTAGATATCGATATAGAGACCTAAAAAGCGTTGTCAGCAAATATTATCTATAGGTTTTGCCAAGACCACTGCCTACCCCTTCAAGTGAATATATAAATATAAACATACGACATCACTTCAAACAGACTGAGGCCTTGTCGGTGCTCTCTCCACAACAATCCTTTGCACTAACACTGTGTCTCCTGTTGCATTTTGATCCTTATTCTTTTCATAGCACGGTCCGTTTTCCTTTCTTCCAGCTTCGTTTTCGTTCGACACTTGATTATTCTTATTTCTTGAACAGCAAGGTCTACTTCTACACTGTTCGCAGTCTCTCGATGGTGAGCCCGGTCTGTCATAAGGTCCAGGTCTCCGATGTCCAAATCTTGCTCCAAAATGGCGATGGGGTGCAAAGCCAGACCAGTCCCTTGGGCAGGGCCCAGAGCCAAAGCGGTAGTGGTCAGGGCCAAAGCCATGATGATCATAATGTCCTTGTCCCGGTGGTCCGCGTCTAGGACTGTGGTCTCGAGGTCCACGGTGACATTCGTAGTCGTGGTCGGGTGGCCCACGTCGACCACATTCTGGTGAACGATGACGGTTATCAGGGCTTCCATGACGACCACATCCACGTGGTCCATAGTGGTGAGAGAGGCCATGGTGACCCCCAGGAGGTCCGCGACACCCACATCTTGAAGGTCTGTGATGGCCTGGAGGACCGTGATGGTCTCTAGAGGGCCCGTGGTGATCAAATCTGGTAGGACCAAAATTATCTTCAGGCGGCCCACGACGCTCGCATCCTGGCGAACGGTGACGGTTTTCAGGGCTTCCATGTCGACCACATTTTAAGGGTCCATGATGTCCTGAAGGACCGTAATGGTCTTTAGGAGGCCCGTGGTGGCCAGATCTGGGTGGGCCAAAATGATCTTCGGGTGGCCCACGACGTCTGCATCCTGACGGTCCATGATGATCATGGTCTGGTCCATGCCGTTGCTCGTGTCCATGGTGACCAGCTTCATGACGCGGTGGGGGAGGAGGCCCATGATGTTCCGCTTCGTGATGAGGAGGACCGCGCCGCTCTGGACTGTGATCGAACCCAGGTCCATGAGGCCTGCAGCCATGCCTATCGAAAGACCAGCCTCGCATACCGAAAGGAGGACCTCTGCTGCTAGGTCCAAAACCGCGGTCCCAAGGCCCAAAATGCGGAGGCATATCGAAAAACTCGTATTCAAAATGGCCTCTCATATTGATATCTTGGTCAGAATCAATAGATGTGCTCTGTATAAAAGCTAATGCTTAACTGTTGATAGTGGGCGCCCGTCATGAGTATATAATAGAGTCGTAGTGACTCAATGTTGTGAAATCGATTGTATTAGGGGTGGGCCTAACTGGAAATTCTTGTTGTTCTCGATAACATTTTATGACTCATCGTTTGTTTTATTTTAGTGATCTTAATTCTTCGATAATGAACGATAGCTGGTCGTTAAAATTACTTTGAATTTATAATTTTATTTTTTAATATTGGCATATATATTATTTAGTATCTAAGAATAACATTGTACTTAATAATATCACACTCATCGACATACAAAACATACACAATAACCTAATAGACAATAGACAAATTACGCAAATACTTCTACTCTTAAGCTGAACAATCTCAACTTCACAAATACTTAATGAATGCAGATAAAAAACTAACCCCCCTTAACCTATTGAATAGAAATGTACAGCCGAAATTATTGAGCAAAGAGCAGAAAATAGTTTTGTGGTCTCAAAAGTCTCTGCACGGGAGACATCTCGCTGATCTCAGCCAAGAACACGTCGACAAAGAAGCGTCGAACGAATGGCTACGGCGCGGAGAGCTATTTCCGGAGACAGAGGCTTTTGTGATCGCTATTCAGGATCAAGTAATAGACACCCGTAATTACCAGAAACACATAACCCGTATACCTAACCTTCCCACTGACTTATGTAGACGTTGCCATAGTAGTTCTGAAACTATTCAACATATAACTGGTTCATGTAAATCCATAGTACAAACTGATTATAAACATTGACACGATCAAGTTGCAGCAATAGTCCATCAGAACCTAGCCCACAAAGATTCCTTTATTGAAAAGAAAACTGCCTATTACAAATATAAGCCCAGTACTGTTTTAGATAATAATTCCTTTAAAATGTACTGGGATAGGACCATTATTACTGACAAAACCATACACTACAATAGACCAGACATAACCATACTAGACAAAACAAAAAAAACTGTTTTCATAATAGACATCGCAGTATGTAACACACATAATCTCCTCACTACGCACGCGGAAAAAATGTCGAAGTATGTTGATTTAGCTACCGAAATAAAAAGGCAATGGCAGGTAGACACCGTTAAAATCATCCCTATTATCATATCTACAACCGGCGTAGTCCCTAAGACACTTCTACATAGCCTGAGCATACTTGACATGCCGAAATCTACAATCACACTCATACAAAAAGCCGTTCTTCTTAACACATGTCGCCTCACACGTAAATTTCTTGCATCATCTACTTCTTAACTTTTTTCCCTCTGGTACACTTGGTTAAGGCCCGTGTGTCAGGTTTTTACCCCTTTGAAATAAAAAGAGACTAAATATAAAACAAATACAATAATAATAATAATAATATTCTATCACATACACACAACACCATCTAGCCCAAGCTAAGCAGAGCTTGTACTATGGGTACTAGACAATTGATAAACATACATAAATACTTCTTTTTGTATATACCTACATATATAAAAAAAAAATTTAAAAAATTTAATTTTAAAAAAAAATATTTTATATGTATAAAACTACATATTATACATATAAACACCCAGACCAAGACAAACATCCATGTTCATGCACACAAATGTTTGACATGTGCGGGAATTGAACCCGCGACCTCAGGCGTAGCAGTCGGTTACACTAACCACAACGCCATCGAGGTCGTCTAAATGTTAATGCGTAATATGAATGCTTCCTTTTTTAATTTGTTTTTATTATTGTGATACAGCCAGATTTGTCAATTAAAGCATACAGACGACCTGTTTAAGACTATTAATATACAAATTATAAATGTTTCTCTGTGTATACTTGTAGTATATACTATCAGGATAGACAGACAGACATAGATCTGCTACCTATATATCTATGAATCGGTTGGCATATATGTATTATATGCATAACACTACATCTGTGTTTGTGGCACGTAATTGAGGCAAGATTATTATGTACCGTTCATGTAACCAAATTCTGTGTTGAGAGAAGAAAAAATCTTAAACTATTGTACGAACCTAAATCGAGCCCCGTACTCCACGATTACATACAAACACAAGCGCAAAATTATACTATGGAATGGTATAGAAATCAAAACTTATAAAAGTTTTTATACTGTCGCCAACTAATTCTTAATGTTAAATGACTATGAAACTCAAACTCAAACTTATTTATTGCGAAAATGTTTAATTCAGATAATATACACGTAAATTGGTATCTCCATAATCCGCCTGCAGGCATGCAATTGTACAGGTTGTCTTTACTGATTGTGCACTATTAATAATCATATACTATTAATAAATTAATTACAACAATAACTGCATTAAAAATAATAAATGTCAGGCAATGTAATTGTGGTACAAGTCAATTAAGAATATATATGTCAATCAATAATTAAAAATTAAAATATGTCATGTCAATAACTTAATTAATACAATTTTTTCTCATTATTAGATTGCATGTCGTTAATAAATTCGTTAACACTGTAATAGGCTTTTTCTACGAGTAATTGTTTAACTTTATATTAATACATTGATGCTTATACTTTTTAATATCAGTGTAGGTAGGTGACTATAAACTCGTGGCGCCATGCAGAATACACTATTTGTCAACAATGCACTTTTGTGTTGAGGACAGTGAACTTTCAAATTGTGGCGTTTGCTTTTATAATTTTCGTACATCGTTATGTTAGATCGTACAAATAACACCAACTCATACATGTACAGACACGCTACTGTTAATATTTTTAATTTTCTGAAGCACGGTCTACCTTTATATATTTGATCGAGCTTGCATATTGACATTATGCATTTTTTTTGTGCTATAAATATTTGATCTTTTCCTGTACAGTTTTCCCAGAACATGATTCCGTATCTTTACATACTTTCAATGTTGCCATAATATGCTGTCATTACTGCGGCCTGGTTAAGTTTTTTTGTAAGCATATACAATGCGTATGATTGAGTACTCAGTCTTTGAGCAAAGGATCTCTGCATGTGCTTTCCAATTTAGGTTACCATCTATATTAAGTGACCTACAGTACTTACATTTGACATTTCTTTTCCTTTAACGTCACCAGACAATTATTATTTTGTAGAATTGTTTACTACCTAGGTGATTACCGATGTCTATAACATTCTAATAACAAGAAGGATATACATATGTATAATACTAAACATATAAAATTCCTTCTCCCTTAGCCTTAATTATTCCCAAGTCACTTGGGTCGGCTGTTCTGGTCTAACCGGATTTGACTGGATATCAGTTTTTACACGGAGCGGCTGCCACCTGACCTCCGCAACCCGAAGGCTAACGATACCCTAAGGCTAGACCAGTGTCAGGATATTAGAGGGTACTGACTTTCCCAATAATGACTGACCGACCGACTGACCGACTGACTGACCGACGGCTTAGCGTGCTCTCCGAGGCACGGAGCAGGTGATAATTGTCAATCAATATGCACATAATTTCATATAAAATTAAACATATGAAATTAAAATTAAATATTCTTTGGTTTCTATTTTGATACATAATTATACGCTGAAAGAGTAGGCAGTCGTGTATTAAGATTATTCATTGAATTAATTATTAATTTCGAGGCGCTCATAGCCAGTTGCACTCACTGATCGGTAAACGATTAGCGAGGTTAAGAAACGTTGGGTGCGGCCAATCTATAGATGGGTGACCGCTTATAGTATTTCATCTGAGCATCGCCATGCTTCGGAGAACACGTAAAAAGTCGGTCCCGGTTGTTGTCAAATTGACAGCAGTCGTTAAGCCATGTCAGAGGCCTACGGGCGGCTTGAACAACTCTTGACAACAGGTTGGCCACTAACCACACGAAAAGAAAAAGAAGAAGTGTATTAAAACTCATATTGCACTAGAAAAGAAAGATAAAATTGAAGCAAGAAAATACAAATCTTCTGGAAGATCTCACGTAATAGGGTCTAGAAGATTCGTATTTTCTTGCTTTAATTTTATCTTTCTTTTTGTACCCCTAACGCACGCATTTAGTTTAGCTGGACGACCCGTCCAGTCCAAATACTTGTATACTAGCTAATGAAAATGCTTGTGTAAGGAGTAGATTTACGTCGATAGCGCAATAGGTGGAAAACAAACCTATAGCATCTCAATCGCAAGTCCAATACCTAATTCATTGATCAAATGCGGCTTCGTCTCCTATCCTAATCAATAAAAGAAATCGGAGTCTAATGAGCAGCATGCAACGTTTTTATGCCTCGAATATGACTATCTGAACCACAGCACGAATCATAAAGTCATTGTCTCGTTAATAGCATGACATGACCTTGTCCGTTTGTTGAACTTTGCACCTTTATAAAGCTACTGTCAGTTATACACCTTTAAGGAGCCGCGTACTTCTATCACGGCATCGTGCTATCGGAATACCTAATTTTAAGCCTATATCTCCGAAGGGGCTGGCAGAAGTATGTAATTATAGATGGTTATTCTATGGTAGATATGTATTTATTTGAAAAACTGAAACTTCACACATTAGCGGGTCTATACATATCGCAGGTGTGTAATTTTGTAAGAGATCATGCTGGTTTATTTAGAAAATATGAAGATGATAGGTGGATTCTAGAGTCAAAAAAAGAGATCCATCAAGACTGATCGTGATGCCTATGAGAAAAACTGCCTTGTCTCACAAAAATTGTTATGTCATGACCGTTAAAATATATAATAGAATCCCAAAATGTATAAGAGAATTGCCAAATGGGAAATTCAAGGAAGCACTAAGTGATTGGTTATTAGAGAAATGTTTTTATAAGGTAGATGAATTGTTACAAATCTTTATTTGAGACACTTTAATGATATTTTACTTGACGTTATATACATTTTTATTTTTATTTTATTTATATGAGTTGTTGACATTGCATTCAAATCTTACTTTGACATGACTTTAAAATGTATGCCTAATATTAGGACCTACGTATCACCGAAAAATTATTGATTTTAAACTTTTGTTGCTACTTATAATTATTATAAATTCTCTGCATGTCGGGTAAACCGGCGAAATTATGAACATTTTTTATTAATGTATAATTTGAACAACTTACTACCATGTTTCATGCAAATAAACAATCATTTCATTTCATTTCAATCATTGAAACTCACATTTTGGTTGTTACGTGATTTCGGGATCACGTAATAGGCGTGCCTATTGCCGTGTCTGCCGAAGTGTTTATATAACTTAAATATATAATATAATATGTTATGTATAATCTATAAGGACTCTCTAACGGAGAGTCGCCCATGTCTATAGCTGCTGAAAAACAACTGAAACGTCGATGATAGTGTGATTAATAATTCAAGAACGTTATAAACATAATAATCAGGGATTAAATTAGAATTCCAATATGAAGCATCAATTAAACGTAAGGCAATACTATTTAGTGCTGCCGCACACTAGGCCACCGCTGGTAGCCACAGTAAAACAACTAGAGGCTGCTATAATATATATATTAGGGTCGAAGTTTTGCATACTTTTTTATGATACTGAAGAATGCGAAGCTTTTGAGAGGCCGTTTCTGAGCCACGAACTGCGAGAGTTGTCATCGCGTTGCTCGAATCCTTGTTTATAAGCATGTCGTCCACGCTCGTTTAACCAAAAAGTTCGGCTTCGACGCCATATGTATATTGAGTAAAAATATAGTTTAGCCACTAATGGCTTCGGCCGGTAATTGCTCATCTTACCCACCGATTGCAGACACTAGTAGCTTAGAGTGCGGTAGCATCTATTATCTTCTTAATCTAGTGGATAGTGTATACGGCTGCATATCATGAGATCCCCGATTACCGAAAATTCGGATTTGTTTTTCTTACAATACATTTTTGTAACACACAAGAGTAAGGTAGCTGGCGGTAATTAATCAATACCAGAAAGCATCTAGCGACGTTGGTCTTACCTGATCTTTTTCCAATCGTGTTTGATTGTCGTGTCATCAGAGTTTTAAAATACAGACAGAGGGAGTATACTTGTATTTGCGTACTCACTAATGCACTATAGTATCGTCTGCGTAGATGGTGAGTCTCCATTAAACTTTGTCATGACTACCATAAACCTGAATTCGATATGGAGGACATTGCTTTAAGGAAGAAATTAGCATAACATATTATAGTCATTCTTGTACACTTTGTGTTTGAAAATAAATTAATTAAAATGCAAGTGTATTTATTATTCACTGTGTTAAGATGTTTTTTATTTATAAGTCGTCTCATTTAATATGTGTATTGAAGGATTAAATATCGTTCAATTAATAATATAAATGAGAAATATTTCGACGCTTTTTAATCGATGCATTTTCTTATTATAACAGTCGAGACATACCTATAACCTATGCCGAGTGAGTAGTATGTATATATAGTAATATATAGACACGATAGAGGAAGGCTTATTACACCCACATTTTACCCGCCACCGTTTTAGGTTCCATCTAAAAAAAGGTTGTTTTATTGTCCGTTCATTGTACCGAGCACAGCTGTTGCAGACTCCATTTTTGTTAGCGACAATAGCTTGACAGAAAACCTTAATAAGTCATTGGTTGACCCGGGATTCAATCCCAAGTTGTCATGCACTGCAGTTGCGGGCACTACCAGTGGGACACCAAAGGACAGGGTTACAAATGATTTATATACATCTTTGTAATTGGTGTGTGTGGAATATGTGTTACTGCAAATATCTTTAAGATTTCTACTGAATTACTTCATTATTCTTAACCTGTCAAGTCTTGGAATGCCAACCATAATTAAAATCTATTTTGCCTGGATGCGGGTGTACCGCTGTACTGTACTGTACTATACTCAATAGGCTAAGAATTTATGATAATTATATTTTTATAACGTTATAAAGAGGTATTAGTTATAAAATAAAAGGAATATATTTTGATGTGCGTTTTATTTGCATTATAAAATAAAAATAACAGTAAATTATTTTTGTATTTCAGTCTCTTCTAGGATGCTGTTTTTACATAGAGAATATGTAGAAGCTTACAGCTGCGTGGACGCCGAAGTGATGACGGCAGTTTCCTTGTCTTTTTCTTTGTAGCTTCTTATCGGATGCAAACATACTAGAAACTATTTTGTAGCGGTCGGAGGCAATCATCAAGTCCTTCTGTATGTAGGTGTTGGGGCAAGCAGGACACGATGTAAAGTAGGACATCGTTATATAGTTTCTCTCTTGTGTCTTCAGTCTCAGGTCTTCTGAGTCAGTATCTGCATTCAATGTCTTGTAAAGCCAGGTAGGTCTTCAACCAAGTATGGTACTGCAGTCAAATTCTTTTGTGCGTGTGTGACAACGTGCATGAGTGCGTACAATTATGTATGTTTTGTTTGCTATTCGTTTGTTAATCCTTTGTCAATAGTGGATTTGTAGCTGTTTCAGGATCCATATCACTGTATAGTTTACCGTGATGATGAAATGCCGTTTGAAGTAATTTTGTATGTGTATATTTAAATGGAGATATTACTAGAATTATTTAGGTCTTTTACAATAGTTTGCTGAGTTAAAGACTTTGATCGTAATTTTGACTATAAATATAGTAAAGGATAAATATATTAGACCAGATATATAAAAAAGTATATATGTATGTTTATCCATTGTCTAGTACCCATAGTACAAGCTCTGCTTAGTTTCAGCTAGATGGTGTTATGTGTATGTGATAGAATATTATTATTATTATATTATTATTATTATAAAACACTTATCGTTCCTTTCAAATATTATGAATATTTTTAATAAACATTGCTAATATTATGTTTTACGCAGAGCTGTTTATCATTGGCAGATTAGAAACATTATGTGGTCTGATATAGATAAGGCTTATCTATATCAGACAGAAAGATGTTACAAAATGGAAAATAGAATCAAATCGATAAATATAAGATATGTGTTAAGGTGCAATCTATATCACAAAATAATGAAGCGAAGTGGTAAGTAGTGGTTAATCACATACGTTTTTTAGATATCGATATGGAGACCTAAAAAGCGTTGTCAGCAAATATTATCTATAGGTTTTGCCAAGACCACTGCCTACCACATCAAGTGAATATATAAATATAAACATACGACATCACTTCAAACAGACTGAGGCCTTGTCGGTGCTCTCTCCACAACAATCCTTTGCACTAACACTGTGTCTCCTGTTGCATTTTGATCCTTATTTTTTTCATAGCACGGTCCGTTTTCCTTTCTTCCAGCTTCGTTTTCGTTCGACACTTGATTATTCTTATTTCTTGAACAGCAAGGTCTACTTCTACACTGTTCGCAGTCTCTCGATGGTGAGCCCGGTCTGTCATAAGGTCCAGGTCTCCGATGTCCAAATCTTGCTCCAAAATGGCGATGGGGTGCAAAGTCAGACCAGTCCCTTGGGCAGGGCCCAGAGTCAAAGCGGTAGTGGTCAGGGCCAAAGCCATGATGATCATAATGTCCTTGTCCCGGTGGTCCGCGTCTAGGACTGTGGTCTCGAGGTCCACGGTGACATTCGTAGTCGTGGTCGGGTGGCCCACGTCGACCACATTCTGGTGAACGATGACGGTTATCAGGGCTTCCATGACGACCACATCCACTGGGTCCATAGTGGTGAGAGTAGCCATAGAGATCTCCAAAAGGTCCACGACACCCACACCGTGAAGGTCCATGATGGTCTCTAGGGGACCCGTGGTGGCCAAATCTGGGAGGACCAAAATTATCTTCAGACGGCCCACGACGCTCGCATCCTGGCGAACGGTGACGGTTTTCAGGGCTTCCATGTCGACCACATCTTGGAGATCCATGATATCCTGGAGGACCGCAATGGTCTCTAGGAGGTCCGTGGTGGCCAAATCTGGGAGGACCAAAATTATCTTCGGGTTGCCCTCGGCGTCCACATCCTGGCGGTCCATGATGATGATGGTCTGGTCCATGGTGACCGCCTTCATGAGGCGGAGGCCCATGATGTTCCGCTTCGTGATGAGGAGGACCGCGCCGCTCTGGACTGTGATCGAATCCAGGTCCATGAGGCCTGCAGCCATGCCTATCGAAAGACCAGCCTCGCATACCGCAAGGAGGACCTCTGCTGCTAGGTCCAAAACCGCGATCACAAGGCCCAAAATGCGGCGGCATATCGAAAAACTCGTATTCAAAATGGCCTCTCATATTGATATCTTGGTCAGAATCAATAGATGTGCTCTGTATAAAAGCTAATGCTTAACTGTTGATAGTGGGCGCCCGTCATGAGTATATAATAGAGTCGTAGTGACTCAATGTTGTGAAATCGATTGTATTAGGGGTGGGCCTAACTGGAAATTCTTGTTGTTCTCGATAATATTTTATGACTCACCGTTTATTTTGTTTTGGTGATCTTAATGACGCGATACTAATCGCTTGTAGTGCATTAAAATTTCTTTGAATTCTTATGTTATGATATCATTATAAATGTTATTTACTAAGAATAACCTTATGCGTAATATGTACCTTAGAAATAAATATAGCGACTATATTTTTCAGTTGGATTACGTTATCGTAATACATATTTATAAAGACGACATGCTTAAAACTTTTATGCAAATTGTGAATATTTCTTTGTTCTTACTTAGCGGATATTATTGGGGTATAAACATATACTAAATATTTATTTTCTTGTATAACAAGACAATTACCGCACTGGGAATGTCTTGTTACGCGGACACTTTTACAAAAATTCAAGGAACTGTCAGATTCGGAACTACTATTTGTGGATCTCACGAATGTAAAAAAACAAAAAGAACAGCGATAGCCTCTTGGGAAACCGTTGGACTGCCACGCAAAGGTCTCGAGTTCGAACCTAAGGCGTGCATCTCTGACCTTTCGAAGTTATATGGGTATTAAATAGTTAATTATCTCTTGCTTTAACGGTGAAGAAAAACATCGTGAGGAGACCTGCATGTCTGAGAGTTCTCCATAATGTTCTCGAAGACATGTGAAGTTTGCCAAACCGCACTAGGCCAGCGTGGTGGACTATGGCCTAACCCTTCTCACAGTGAGAAGAGGCCCGTGCCCAGCAGTGGTACAATTTAATATAGGGCTGATATTATAATATAAACAAACAAAAAAGAAATGTGTTTGGAATTGGGTCTCGATTACTGAGCTGCGAGACGACCAGTTAACTACTACGCCATCTTTACAGACAAATAGGTACCTCTGAAAATAATTACGAATACGAATAAATACGAATTACGAAAACATGATTATTGTCGTCAATCGACACAATACACTACAGTAGATTTTATGCTGTTACTAGAAAAAAGTACCCGAATAATATCTATACAGGCCAGGAATCGAGCTCACGGTCACACGATCATATACATACAAACCTCTGTCAAGAGATCAAAGACAGTTGAACTCAATAATAATAATAACTTCCATACTTTCGGCAACCCTAATTCTAAACGGTCATTCACTGACGCTAATACGTAAATAAATAGTGACCGGAAGAGCACTATTTTTGTGAGGAATCCCAGAGTACTTATACAGTAATTGTAATGACTATTTTTTCCTATGACGTCACCGCCGCCGATTCTAACAATTAATAATAATATAATATTTTATCACATACACACAACACCATCTAGCCCAAACTAAGCAGAGCTTGTACTATGGGTACTAGACAATGGATAAACATACATATATACTTTTTTTTTGTAAATACATACATATTATACATAGAAATATCCAGACCAAGACAAACATCAATGTTCATGCACACAAATGTTTGACTTGTGCGGGAATCGAACCCGCGACCTCAGGCGTGGCAGTTGGTTATACTAACCACTATGCCATCGAGGCCGACAAATTCAAATTCAAATTTATAAAAGTCATCAACGATTATTTCGAAGAATGATTGCGTTTTTTGTTGTAGGTTATAGATGCTTATGCTAAGAATTACTAACTATGGTTAACAGTTGACGATGTGTATAAGGCTCTGATAACACTAGGAATACATAACACCATATTTTGGGGAAACAGCAGCTACAGAGAAAGTGTTTCCAAATCTCAAAAACGTTGCATAAGATCAATTTTCAACTTAAAAGCTACAGATAGCTGTGTACCGGTTTATAAAACTTATAAATTGTTAACCTTTCCCTGCATCTATATACTAGAAATAGCCATATTTGTAAAAGCTAAAAAACAGTTATTCCCAACTATTCAAGAAAATAGAACCCGAACAACGGCTCTAAGAACTCAATATCAGAGTTTACTCTATACAGGTGGTTATAACACTTCACTACTTAAAAAGAGTGTGTTGGGCATGGCGCTTGTCATTTATAATAAAGTGCCGAAAGATATTAAGGAGCAATCTGTTACTCTATTTAAAAAGCGTCTTGAGGCCTTACTGGCCATAAATGTTATTACTCGGTTACAGACTTCTTGAATGATACATTATAATAAATATTGTTACTACCAATTTGCCACTGTTTGTAAAAGTATCTTCAGCAGGTTAACTTTAGTATTTGTTTGCTGCATTTTTTATTTCTTTGTGTATATTATTATGTATGTATGTATCTTATGTGGGTGCCAGTCAGTGCAGACCGGCGACACTTCGACCCAGTGGGATCTTTTGTGTCGACACTCTCCCAATAACGACTGCCATAGATGTTCATGGCAGCCGGGACCGACGGCTTATCGTGCTCTCCGAGGCACGGAGCAGGCTACAATTGTCAATCAATGCGCACATAATTTCGAAAAGTCATATAACTTCCGAAAGTCAGCGGTGCGCGACGTGGGTTCGAACCCGAGACCCTCTGCATTGCAGTCTGTTGGTCTCCCCACTGAGCTATCGCTGCTCAAGTGATGATGTAAAGAACTGTGTATATTAAGAGTATGTAGACAGAGGCATATTTCACCTGCAATTCGCGAACAATAATTTAGGTCTTATGCAATAGAAGGCAATCATTTGTATTGTTGTTAGTGGCTTCAGTGAGAGTGGGTTATAAACGACCTTCGAATCGTACGTCCAATACCTTTTTTCACTGGAGTCTCTTGCGTCACCTGAACATAAAACAGAATACTCAGCATCGAACCATACAAAACAACATTTATAGACCAATACGACTATTTGAATCATTGCCCGAATTACAAAGTATGGCCTTTTGGAACGCATGACATGACCTTGAAAGTTCGTTGAACTTATCACAAATACGCGTACGTATACTCTCGTCACGCCATTGTAAAAGAAAATTTATAGTTTCGTTCCACTGGAAAATGAGGCTTTATTCAAAACATTAAAGTGCGGTTTGTTGTGACCTTGACTTTAGAGTTCATTGTCGGTTCGCATAATTGTAAAACTATTGGTCTTTAGCAATGAGAATGGTGTATTTTCCGTACATACAATTTCGTGATTTGAACCACTTTATATGAAAAGTGGTTGGTTATGGAGAAAATTTATAGCTATTTTGAGAAAATACTATTAAAGTACATATATTAATAATAATCTACATGACTTTGTTTAAATAATGTGTATTACGTTACATCGTTTACTGTCTTTCTGGATTCATTGTTTCAATACGAATGACCAAAAACAGCGACATACGTATGTAGCTGTCTTTGATAATTTGAGAAATTGATATTAACAAACCATACTTTCGACTAAAGGCAAATAACTATTCATACATAATATTAATCGAAATCGGATTTCATATTTGAAACATATGGACATGAATAAAGTACGCAAGGTAACTTCTCGCAGTTATGTGTATTCCATAATGTTCGAAAATATGTGAAGTCTCCCAATCTACACTGGGCCAGCGTGGTGGACTATGGCCTAAACCCTTTATTTTATATGCTCTATATATATATATATAGGTTTTTTTAATGAGGAAACATATTGATTGAGATACATAAAGCCTGTACATACTCAAAGGGCTACATAGAGCCGTGTAACATTACGTCAGAGGGATCTATTTCTGTCTATCATACACGTTTGCAACCTACCACTGAGAATTTTCTAACAAGATAATGGGACCTCATGATCGCACGCAAACGAACGCAAACTTATTTCATTGAAACACTCATTTGAATTATTAAACAATTATTGCTTTAACGCTTAAAAGAATAGGAAGGTGCTGCCAGAAAAAAAATTGTTAGTGTGTTGCCAGTACCACTTATACTGGCAGGACACAATATTTTAGTTTTGAAAACAGCGTTAAGGTCTTTGTTCTTTACTGAAAGTATGTACCTTATTTTCGACTTACTTTTTTACATATAACAGTAATAATTGCCTGCCACCTAGAACAGAAAATATACTCGTTCATATCACATTAAATCCTTCTTTATACTGGCAAATTAAATGATTTTAATATTAAATACGCATAAGCTAATTAACGTAATGCACCGCCGCCATATTGCGCAACACGTGACGTCATTTCCGTTTGATTGCGGTTGCACAATGAGGTGCAAAATGACATTATATGTTGCATGCATATTACTGGGTTCATGAAATATTGTGAAAATTTTAAGGAATATTAATTTCTTGGGAAGTCTATGTTCGGGGTTGGGGTGAGATAAAGATAAACTAATATAAAAGATAATAATATTCGCTATATTTAAAGTCTACAATAAAATAATAAAACTCAAATTAATTAAAGAATAAGGATGAGTGAAAATAATGAAAGGTAAGAGATTCATTTCCATCAAGGAGGCGGCGGAGCGGGAGAGGAAGCGTTAGACCTCCAGCCACCCTGAGGATTGACCTGGGGGTGGCGGGCTTTGTGGGCCTGCCCGCCATCCGTTCAGCACCAGGTCCGAGAGGCGGCGTGCGTGTTCCCACGCGCGCCTCTGTGTCGAGTCCGTCTCCCCTCTAGGGAGGACATTAGGGAGTTTTTAGATGTGCCTATAGGGTAGGTCTTTCGTGTAGTGGCCTGTCGTTTCATACGGCGAGCCGTAACCTCGGCGGGGTCGCGACCGCATGCGAAAGTGATCCGCGCGGCCCCGTCGATAGTGGTTTTGTTGAGGAACACCGTGGTAGGCCGTGATCGTCTAGTGGTTAGGAAGGTAAGAGATTTGAGCCACGCGCGCGATATGACGACTAACGATGAACTAGTTAATTATGGCTGCGTAAAGTGCAATCAAATAAATTATTTAAAATATACACATGTTGTACGGTTATTGACCCGTACAGTCTATGTGAAGTGAGTCATTTGTATGCCGTATTGTTATCGTACAACTGTAAAGGAAATCCATTATTCGTCATAATTGATTGTTGGAAGACAATCATCTATTAGAACACTACAGGATTTATTACCGTAAAAAAATACCAATAATGTATTATGTATTAGAAAATGAAAGATTTGCGTATCTTAGACTCGGAACAAATACACACACCCTCGCACACACACACACACATTATATAGATCTGCGCATTTTTACTTTTACATAGATATAAAATTGCATGTCTTTTACAAATATATTTTTTTAAATTTCATTCACTTACTAATTATAAGTCAAAGGAAGAGCTTGTACAAGCAAATATGTACAAGCAAATTATTGCTTAAAAGGGGGTCCAAGACGATTTAATGTAAACCCCTGTATGTGAAGAAATAAACGGTTTTATTTTATTTATTTATTATTTTTTAGACTCGGTACATTTATTTATGGGTCACACATTTTTTTGTCCACTATGGAAATCGAACCACTCGGCGCAATGGCAGTGGCGGCCAATTATACCACTACTTATTACACTGTGTCGTCAGTGTACACACGGCTACACATCAAGTTAGACGCTCTATAGGTATACGCATAACTACGCTATATACAAAATAGAGAATTGTCGGAGAGGGACAGCGCATAGTGGTGTCGATATAATGGTAAGGATAG
Organism: Catocala fraxini; assembly: GCA_930367265.1. NCBI lineage: Eukaryota > Metazoa > Arthropoda > Insecta > Lepidoptera > Erebidae > Catocala > Catocala fraxini. The sequence goes on from OV884045.1 coordinate 20,434,595, forward strand.
AGCGTAACAAAAATATAACGCACTCTCTCGCACGATTCGCAGCGTTCAACTTCTAAGAGTTCAAAGTCCAAACAGTCTAGGTTGATGTGTCGCTGTGTGTACATTGTAAATGTGTTCACAATAAAAAAATTGGTTATTATTAATCATTGTTTTAATATCATTGATCTATCTTATTTATTACAAATGATATTATAATATTGATGATTTTTAATGACAATTTTAAATTAATTATGGAGTATTGATTTTTAAGCAATTTGAATTTTTAATTATTTTTATTGATTGAAATTAAACGACTATATACGGATTTTATCGCGTTGTTTATTTTACACTTTATTACATAATTTTGAAATTGTTACGCTACTACTAGATACTATTAAACTTTACTAATTTTTAAACTAATTAAATGATTAAAACTATTTATATTTAAGTTTACACTTTCCCCGACGTTTCGGTTGCTTTTCAGCAGCCATGGTCACGGGGAGACTAAGATGGTAGTTGTCTCAATGTTCCAGTGTCGTTATTTCAAAGTACCCGAACATAATTCAATCATTGGTGTTTCTATTTACGCAGAATGAGCTCAGAGTATCATGAAGTCTAGCTGTGGTTTGCTTCTTCTTGGGTTTAATTTGTAATTTGCATATAATTATTAATATAATAATTTCGAAAAGTCATATAACTTCCGAAAGTCAGAGGTGCGCGACGTGGGTTCGAACCCAAGACCCTCTGCATTGCAGTCTGTTGGTCACCCCACTGAGCTATCATTCCTTTTAATTCCACCTATGTTTGACAAATAAAATTCTATTCTATTTTTTTCTATTAGAGACCAATTAGCAAAACAAATTTCGAATTACACTGCAACGTTGACACATTATAAAATAAGGTCATTAGCAAGCCGCAGAATAATATAATAATAATAATAATATTCCATCACATACACACAACACCATCTAGCCCAAACTAAGCAGAGCTTGTACTATGGGTACTAGACAATGGATAAACATACTTATATATTATTATTTTTTTGTAAATACATACATATTATACATAGAAACACCCAGACCAAGACAAACATCCATGTTCATGCACACAAAATGTTTGACTTGTGCGGGAATCGAACCCGCGACCTCAGGCGTGGCAGTCGGTTACACTAACCACTACGCCATCGAGGTCGTCCTCTATAATGAAACTAGATTATATTTTCCTGCATCGAATAATGAGCGGTATCACGGACTGTAGTGAGCTATTAAGACTGCGCCGAGCGAAATGTGCCAAAACAGGCGGTCACAGTTAAGTAAATAATATCAACACTTTTTGTTTAATACAAGTATAAAATATACATTTACCATACCAATGAATGTGTTTACAATAACTCCGTGTAAAAAACTTAAAATAATTAATATTTTTGCCTACAAAATTACGTAAATTTGCACGAAAAATGCTCGTGTTACGTGATTTTTAGATTATAACAGTAGAAATCTATCCTATTTTACAGCTTAAACGAAACATAAATAGTTATATTACAACTTGTCCGTCCCAAATATTTAAGTTATTGGTTGACAATAAAGATACATATTTATAAAAAAAGCACTTCAAACCCGCCATACAATTTCATTATGGCGGCTGCGCGCCGATTTGAATAATCGTCGCACGAGCTCTGTCATTATCTGTCTTACGCTCGGCGCAGTCTTAAGCGCCTTACGCATAAAAATACCAAATCGAATACCAAGGAAAAGTAATTATAATCTATTTGGTATTCCGTTCTCAAAAACCAATCTGGGTCACTACGCTGCCGTACCCAGGCTTTGTAGGCAATACAATACTTTATCAAAGACTCATGATATTGACATAAGTGAATCCTTACCTAAATATAAAAGACATTTACAATTATTTATTTAAGTTTTCAAGAAGTTTTTATTGTTTATTTCTCTTCTTAAAAACATTCCCAATGTGTAGCTCATTTTAATTACGTTATTTAATTAGTCTTATTATGTTTTCAATTTCAGCTTTGTTTTTATATGTGTGTGCATGCTGTGGTCTCCTGTAACTGAAGTACGGAGTACACTATTCAAAACTATGTTTATGTTTGTGCAATTTTGTGTATATTATTTATCGGAGATGCTGAATAAATAAATAAATAAATAAAGATATTAAAATTTATTCTATGGTATTGTTAGCATCCTCATACTATAATAATAATAATATTCTACCACATACACACAAAACCATCTAGCCCAAACTAAGCAGAGCTTGTACTATGGGTTCTAAACAATGGATAAACATACATACATATACATTTTTTTTGTAAATACATACATATTATACATAGAAACACCCAGACCAAGACAAACATCCATGTTCATGCACACAAATGTTTGACTTGTGCGGGAATCGAACCCGCGACCTCGGGCGTGGCAGTCGGTTACAATAACCACTACGCCATCGAGGCCGACATTTATAGCAACATATTATAATCCATTTGCTTAATTGTCGCTATTATTTGCTTCCTTAGAAAATATGGGTCGGTAACATTTTCTCTTGGAACCATACCTGTGTGGCAGGGGACTTAACGAACATTCAGACAATGGAAACAAATACACGCAGACTTTTGAACAATTATTAGTCGATAATGTTTTGTTCCGTGTGGGGATCGAACCCACAACACACAGATTACACACTATTACTAGACACTTGATTATTAATGTACATGTAAGTGGATGCTCCTATTTACCATACTGCTGCTTTAGAGGCTACCATCAAATTTTATTAAATGCTTGAGTATTTTCAGTAGTAGTTCATGGAGAAATGGTTGCAGCACCTTACAGCTCTTATGATTAGTAAACAAAAACTTGGCGATTAAAAGAGAGACCATAAGTTCCTTGCCCGTTCTTCTCATGAGCCCTACACCCTTGCTTTGCTGAACGTGGCAGTAAATGTAAATTCGCAGAAAAAAATAGTGTAACTTTGACGTTCATAAGTGTTACCTTGTAACCTAATCTGAATAAATTTATTTTGAATTTTATTTTGACAGAGCAGTGGCAGATGCAAGGCGGTCACTTAAACTATTAAACCATTCGTGCAGTGGTGTATACACAGCCAAGTTTTAATACAGTTAACTGGTACACAAGTACCGTTTTGTTAAATTTAACTTAAAAATAAACTAGTGTGCAAAATTTGTGAAATTCAGTTAAACTTTTACTTCAGGCATTGAACAGTTTACAAGTTACAAACCGTACAAACTGCTTGAACCGATGTGCTGCTTTCATTTCCTCACAAATTTTCTCTAGTTGCTCCTTTAAAATAAATATTCTAACTGAGAAAGGTATGTACATGCTAAAGTTATAAAAGATCGGTTCTCAAGCATGATGTATAGAGAAGAGAATGTAGTATACGTCATGCTTGGAAACAATGTTTTTTAGTGCCTGCTTGATCTGTATTTAGTGAGTCTTCAGTGATTTATTGGTTGCAATATCTACGAAAAATTGTATGAGTAGAAAAAGGTTTTGGTACACGCAAGGAAGAAAGCTCTGGCTAGATGGACTAATGACCTGAAAAAGGTAGTTGGGTTGGACTAGCTTTGAAAGGCAGAAGACTGGTCGTCGTGGCAGAAGCTTATGTGTGAACTGTGATAGGATGATTGATGGATGTCGTTAAAGTGAGATGTATAATAATAATATAATAATATAAGTTTTTATTCAGACACAGAATTATTCACATAAATAATTTACAACTTATATTGACGATTCTGATGAATCGATGACACCGACAACTTGGTCTGTTTTCCCAACTTTGGCAAAGGCCTTCTCCATTTCCTTCCACTCTGTTCTGTTAATTGCTTTTCTAGTCCATGTTTTCCCTACTATGGCCTTTATTTTGTCATCCCACCTTCGAAACTGTCTACCTAGTTGCCTTTTCTTATTTCTTGGATACCAATATACAATATTTTTGTTCCACTTCTCAATGCCTCTTATCATATGGCCTGTCCATTTCCACTTAATTTTCCTTAATCTTGTTGTTACATTTTCTATTTTCGTACGTTTTCTGATAGCTTTATTACTTTTTTTCTGATATCTTTATATTCAGTAAGCTTCTCTCCATTGCTGTCTAACAGGTTTTCAGTTTTTGTTTTGAATTTTGGTAAGTGCCAAAGTTGGCAGCCATATGTTAGGACTGGTAGTACGCAGGTGTTGTACAACTTTGATTTGACGGCCATCTTGGATTCTGAGTTCTTCATTACTTCATTTAGCCGCCAGTAGCATTTTCATGCATTCCGAATTCTAGCGTCTATTTCCTTTTGCATTATATCTGCGGATGAGATTTGTTAGCCTAAGTAAGTGTACTCTTTGACATACTGAATCGGCTCGCCATTTATGATGATAGTATCTTCGGATGCGTTTGTCACGGCTTTGGTTTTAGAAGCGTTCATCGTTAGACCTACCGTGCGACTTTTTCTTTCCAAGTCTACGAGCATGTTTTGTAGATGTTCTTTTGTTGTGGCAAATATTATGATGTCGTCAGCGAATCGTAGATGGGATAGTTTTTTTTCCAATTATGTTTAGTCCATACGGATTCATTCATTCGGTTCACTATACTCACTTTATTTAGTCCATTATGGACTAAACAAAGTGAGATGTATAATGACATTTAATTTTGTTGCATTGAATTAAGCTCCGTTACCTATGTGTTAGATGTATTATCTGGGTCTCTTGCAAATTAGGTGAAATTTATCAGAGTCATATAAAAACCTTTTATGCCTTTATAAAACCAAGTCGATATCTGAACTAAATATAACCTGTCTACCATACAGTCTTTTACGAACATTGAAACAATGATAATCCTAATAATCTGTATTTTTCTAGATAGATTCTGCACTAGAGTAAAACCATGTATGCGTGTGATTTTACAAAGACTGACACAGAACCACCATGTACGTATTAATGGTATTTCGCATCGAAAATACATGATGATATCAAATAACATGTGATTTAGGCTGTATAAGGCAATTACTAAAGCTCTTAATATACATTTTAAATCGTATAATTGGCAATAAGGCCAATAATATTATTATGTGTTGGGTTTTAAGCTCTCATATAATCTTAATGTATGTACTCATACGTACTATTACTCTAAATATATAAACTCGACTATAAATAGCTGTTCATGAGCATGACTTATGTTATTATGTTACCATCTTAAATCCCTTTTAGTAGTAGTACCAATAAGTATGGCTCACATAGTATTATTTTAATCGTCGGTGGAAACCAATAGGCCTGGCATAGCTCGTTATCGAGTGCCACACACTTAACCACAACGCTTAGGAGTACAGATTATAATATGCGCGAGAAATTATGGTGCAGTGTTTTGTTGAATTTGGTAAGAAATATTTAATAACAAGCAATCCCTCGGCAATAAGGCTTTTTATCAGAATGAAAGATACTTTATGTCCTTCTCTCTATGCTTGACAAGGTGTATGCGATATTTCATGATGATCGGTCGAATAATTAAGGCGTGAAAGCATAACAAACAAATAAACTCACATTTGCATTTATAATATTACTTAGATTAGTATTTTTATGCATGAATCAGAATGTTCATATTTGACATGTATTCAATGAATTATATTCTGAATTAATGCGTAGTTTTGCAATCAGGTAAATAGCAAGTATTTGGTATAAATGACTTCTTTTTGTCATTTTCTTTTAATACTACAGCTAATAATACGTAGTTTATAGTAAAACCGGTAAAGGTGCTTGAACACAAATAAGAAAATCATTTTGTATGTATTAAGTAATGAAAATGTACTCCATCCAGATAATGAACTTCAGTCCCAGCAGCCGATCTTAACGGACTTTGACCATCAGCAGTGCAGAAGGTATATATAGTACTCAAGTGTGTGCACAAACTCAAGCGTACTCTCAATAACTCTCATAATTTTTTGATACTTTAATACATCACGAACGGAGAGAGATCAGGCGCTCCTGCACCTGATTTCTGATGCGTGCGGGTGTCTAACAAAGAAAGTAGGCGGCTTCCTAACATATAGCTGCTATTGAGGTTTTTTTATCAATTTGGGGGTGAACTAGCAGACGGATCGCCTGATGGTAAGCAATTACCGCCACCCGTGGACACCTGCAACACCAGAGGAGTTACAAGTGCGTTGCAAACCTTTTAAAAAGGAGTACGCTCTTTTCTTGAAGTTTTGAAGGCCGTATTGGTCCGGAAAAATGAATTTTCTTGGCAGAAAAACCCATTAACTTTTTGTTGGCCCGACCCTGGATTTTAACCCGAGGTCTCATGCACAGCAGTCACATTCACTATCGCTGCGTTACAAAGGCAGTCTGTTAATTGCTTCCGTAGCGTATATATAACAAATAATATTTAACAGCCACAGAATTGTCCATTTACTTTCTTACATCAACGCATATTTAATGTCTAAAACGAAATAAATACGATGCACCTATTAATGTCGTACATTTAATACAAATCGTCGAGGTAGTTTCGCGCTTCTGTCGCAAGACTGGCACATTGCTGGCTGTCAGTTCGCATTGGGAGCGATATTTGCCTAGGAAAGCAGTCTGGAAATTATCTTGGTGGGATTTGGCTGCCTAATTCTGAGTCTGAATCGAGATTGCTATTGTTTGGTTCTTAGAATTCGGTGAATAGTAGTTGGTGACATAGATACTCGTATTTACTTACCTAATACTTGCTCAAGCTGTATATTTTTAACTTACTACTGGAATCACACAAGGGCTCCACGAGACATCCTGATCTACTGTTCATGAGCAATTTTTTTCTTCTTAATCTACAAATTGTGTTTTAGTAATTTTAATACTCTGTGTACATTCTTGTTTAAGGAAAACTCTGTATATGATTTTAGAAAAATAAATTACTTATAGGTAAAATAAGATAGAAAAAGAAGTCACAGCCTATCAAGCGCTACTTTTTACTAGCAAACCCGTGACCCTCGTGCATGTCAGTTGTATTCACATTTGCAACTGATATGCACGAGGTCGTGGGTACCATTTCTGGGTCGGCGATAGTTAGTTGGTTTTTCTTTCAACTTTTCTCAGTAGCAGCCGGGCGCCTGGAATTGTCTTTTGTCCTGCCCTCTATTATAGACTGTTTTAAACACGAAGTCACATTAGACAGCTGATCGTTGGAGAGCAATAGTAAAGAAATCAATTCAATCAACATAGCACGATATCAAAAATGTCGGCCAGCGCTCATATTTTACAATAAAATATTTGAGCAAAACATTTTAATCCAATTATTTTTAACTGGATTTAATTATTGAAATTAAACTACTATATACAGATTTTATCGCGTTATTTATTTGACACTTTATTACATAATTTTGAAAACTGTTACACTACTACTACTATTAAACTTTACTAATTTTTAAGCTAATTGAATTATTATTAAGACTATTAAAACTATTTAGATTTAATTTAATTTTACACTTTCCCCGATAAAATCCGTATATAGTAGTTTAATTTCAATGAATAATATTCGCGTAAACAGAAGACAATATTATGGATTTAATTAATTACATGTACTTACTTTGCCAAATACCACTACTACTAATGATAATAATAATAATATTCTATCACATGCACACATCACCATCTAGCCCAAACTAAGCAGAGCTTGTACTATGGGTACTAGACAACGGATAAACATACATATATATTATACTTTTTTTGTAAATGCATACATATTATACATAGAAATATCCAGACCAAGACAAACATCCATGTTCATGCACACAAATGTTTGACTTGTGCGGGAATCGAACCCGCGACCTCAAGCGTGGCAGTCGGTTACACTAACCACTACGCCATCGAGGCTGGCTGACTAATAGTAAGCAAATCTATCCATGGACAATATACTGAAAACGATCTTAACAAACCCGTTGAAATTTAATTGTATACGCAACAAAAAGCAAACTCTAAGTGATCTTCATATTTATCTGGACAATCCAATCTTTCATGCTTGTATGATAATACTATAATGCTATCAGATAAGGGTTTTACTCTTTAATAAGAATTATGGAAAACCCATATCAAATATTAAAATAAATATTGTTTTGAGCTGATAATCCAGATTACTAGGAGCGCCCGTTTCGATACTATAAGTACAGAAATTATCTAGAGATCTAGTGAGTGGAACAATGAAGTCTCGTATTAAAATCCTGAGCCGTGCAAATAAAGAATGATAGATTTTTAATCACGAAATTCATTTTCTTTCAGGCTAATTTTACGCTATTTATCAATTTCTGTGTTACGGGGACCTTTTGGAATCTTCTCTCTTAGCCTTTACTATTCCCAAGTCACTTGGGGTCGGCTTTTCTGGTCTAACCGGATTCGACTGGATGTCAGTTTTTACACGGAGCGGCTGCCACCTGACCTCCGCAACCCGAAGGCTAACGATACCCTAAGGCTAGACCAGTGTCAGAATATTAGAGGGTACTGACTTTCCCAATAACGACTGCCATAGATGTTCATGGCAGCCGGGACGGCTGACGGCAAATCAACGGCTTAACGTGCTTTCCGAGGCACGGAGCAGGCGATAATTGTCAATTAATACGCACATAATTTCGAAAAGTCATAACTTCCGAAAGTCAGAGGTGCGCGACGTGGGTTCGAACCCGAGACCCTCTGCATTGCAGTCTGTTGGTCGCCCCACTGAGCTATCGCTGCTACTTTTACAATTTATATATTGTTTAAATGTTTGCAAAGGCTCTGGTGTTTTATAAAATAAAATCATTTTCAGCGAACAAGGTTTTTAAAGAACAGCTAGCAAGTAAGCGATGACTCACCACAAACAAAGATATTAATATTATTACTAGTAATGAAAGTCAGAGGGACGCCGCTAGAGCTATATGCTTGGGGGTGGAAGTGTCATTTTCAAGGGCATAACTACGGGGAAACCCGCTCCGGGTCTCTGTTGTCACGAGACCCGTGATGGTGAAACCGGCCCCGCTCCGCTCGACACCCATAGCCGCTCGCACCGGTGTTGCCATCTGCTGCTGGCGTGTATGCTTATGGTGGCTATTCAGGGGGCCCATCTAGTGAGTTGGTGAGTCACCGTCTGCCCATTGCATTGATGCTATTAGAGTATTCAGGGGGGCCCCGTTTTCATCCATAGTTACCAATATACCAGTTCACCAAACACCCATACCCATAGCCCATATATTAGAATCCATACGTAGCAATAGTCTTTTGCTTGCTGCGGCTAGTGCCGCTGTAGGTGTTCTATCCCACCTTTGATTAAACCTCTCGAAGGGACTCTTCACGTTGGACCCATGTCTCCGTGTAAGCCTCCCAAAGAACCAGGTATTTTCTAATATAATATGTTAGAAAATACCTGTGATAAGAGAAACATAATAATATCAGCCCTGTATTAAATTGTCCCACTGCTGAGCACGGGCCTCTTCACAATGTGAAAAGGGTTATAGTCCACCACGCTGGCCTAGTGCGAGTTGGTAGACTTCACATATCTTCGAGAACATTATGGAGAACTTTCAGACATGCAGGTTTCCTCACGATGTTTTCTTTCACCGTTAAAGTAAGCGATAATTAACTATTTAATACGCATATAACTTCTAAAGTAGTTCTATATAGCAGCATGCAGTCTGTTACTGTACTTGGTAGACGGTAATACGCACGTCCTCTATTACGTTGCATTTCAAATAATTGCTGGAAAAATGTGAGTGTAGAACGGCTCTGCTTACCCCTTCGGAATCGAATAGGAGATCCACAGCAGTTGTATTGAGTACCACCGAGATAGAACCGTTTGCTTTCCTTCTCACTCGCCATAACTATAAAGATCCTACATAGCTTCACGCCTGTTTCCTAGAGGGGTAGGCAGAGACTAAGGATTTCCATTTGCTACGATCCTGACACACTTTACTGGCTTTATTCACTTTCATCACATTCCTTATACACGCTCGCCGGTTTAAGATGCTCTTAACCTGGCCTTTATCCAGAACGTCTCCGAACTGATCAACAAAATAAATATTAGATCAAAAAGGTATTATAAGATGTCAAGATAAACACACAGAATTTTAGGGTATGCTTCTAGAACCTTATCTATACAAATATTATAAAGCTGAAGAGTTTGTTTGTTTGGTTGCACGCGCTAATCCCAGGCACTACTTTTCAGTCCTAATTGAAAAATTATTTTAGTGTTGGATATCCTATTTATCGAGGAAGGCTATAGGCTACATAACAACACGTTACGACTAATAGGAGCGGAGCATCAATGAAAAATGTTGCAAAAACGGGGAAAGCTCTTTTATGTGAAGCAGACGAAGTTGCGCGGGTCAGCTGATAATAGTACAAAAGCCTAGTATTCTACGTTCTAAGGTTACTGTAATCGTTTACCACAAAGCAACGTATATGTTTGTCATCCTGATAGTATCAAAAACCACTGTCACGTTACATACTAAAAATATATTTATCTATTCTTATATAAAAAGTGACACATAGCCTCGAAGCATTTCTATTTCAACAAGCAGAGTCGATGACAAAGGCTAGTCAAATACAAAATTCACTCTAAATTTCACATATAAATTTACAGTCAATATAAGCCTTAATTACAAGCATTAAGGTTCATTTTCGATTGGCATTGACGTAAATAAGAAGTCACGTAGGTCGTTATTTCCGCTAGTTGTCGCTTCAGCTACGGGATACGGGATTTGTGGGGTGACCATGATTCGGGTGTAATTTATAGTTTCCGGGATAACACTTAGAGGTTTTTTGGAAAATATCTGTATGATTTATATTATTTTTGTGTCGCATTTTCTAGGTTAAATGTTATTTTAAGTTAATTGTATGTTTTTAATATTATTTGTATATGTGCACATTTAGTATGTAATTTTGAAATCCTACACAATTTTTTTTTATTGAATAAATGACTATTGACTAAAATTACTAATATTTTACATACAGGTGAGTATTCCAAAAATAAAGCTTGGATTTGTAATGTTATCATTTAGTACGGCACTTTTTCTCAACATACAATCTAATATTACTAACATACAAAAATATTATTTAAACTGTTAATAAGAGTATACCTGCATTCATTGTTTGAATTTTCGAAGGCTTCTCCGTGTGACATAGATTGCCCTTAAAGTAAAAAATTATATAAAATATAAACGCCAAGGTGTTCGTTTTTTTAATTTCCTTTTAATGGAATTACTTGGCAGAGATGGCGTTTATAATAAGCTGCCTTTCACCTCGGGAAATTGTCACTAAAAGGAAAATAAATAATGCGATTAATGACGCTGCGACAACCAGCGTAGTAGCTCGTATTATATTTGTTGCCACTCCTTTTTAATGCTTTGCTACTTGACCTAAATGCTTGGAATATTAAAAATAAAATCATTTAAAATTAGCATATGATACCTATGGATTCTATTCTAATCTAATCTAGAAATGTAAGTAATAACTGAGCTTTCACTAAACTTATTTACAAGATAAATATTTAATATTATAAATAGCAGGTTATGTTTAAAGTATTTTTATAGTTTTATTCTATGTCCAAACGGTAACGGTATACATCATACAAGATTCAAACTTGAAGTAATTTTACTATAAACTCCATATCCATAGGTATCAAATATGATACCTATGGATATGCTAATCTAGAAATGTAAGTAATAACTGAGCCGTCACTAACCTTATTTACAGGATAAATATATAATATTATAAATAGCAGGTTATGTTTAAAGTATTTTTGTACTTTTATTCTATGTCCAAACGGTAACGGTATACATCATACAAGATTCAAACTTCAAGTAATTACATACATAAGCTCTAAAGAAGAATAACAAATAAAGATTTATGAACATGGTGTGTATCGGCATTGTGCCTTTACTATTTACTAAATAGTACACAACTAAAACTCGAGCACTGCTCTCGCTTGGGTTGGAAGTAGTTTATTTAATTTGATACTGTATTGATTGACAATTATCGCCTGCTCCGTGCCTCGGAGAGCACGTTAAGCCGTTGGTCCCGGCTGCCATTCACATCTATGGCAGTCGTTATTGGGAAAGTCAGTACCCTCTAATATCCTGACACTGGTCTAGCCTTAGGGTATTGTTAGCCTTCGGGTTGCGGAGGTCAGGTGGCAGCCGCTCCGTGTAAAAACTGATATCCAGTCAAATCCGGTTAGACCAGAAAAGCCGACCCCAAGTGACTTGGGAATAATAAAGGCTAAGAGAGAAGAGAGAAGACTGTATATAATTTTCTTTTTTTATACACCTAAGTTGGCAAACAAGCATACCACCTGATGGTAAGTAATCACCGTAGCCTATGGACGCCTGCAACACCAGAGGCATCACTTGCGCGTTGCCGACCCTTTAGGAATGGAAGTGGGAAGGAGAAGGAGCGGGAAGGGAGAAAGGTTTAATCTCCTATTCAAATGTGTAGGTACTTGCTGTAGTTAGTGTCAAATAACTATATACGGTTTGGAAGTTTTTTGATTGTGTCCATTTTGACGACGATATTTAAATGATTGGCATATTACTCCGTTGCAATTACAAATTTGCCCACAGCTAAACCTTATTCAAACATATCCAGTAAAACAATGAGAGACTTTCTCTCAGTACAAAGAGACATTTGACAGCTAATCTATACAAATATTATAAAAAGAAAAAAAATTTTGTTTGTTTGGAAGGATTTAATTAAAAACCACTCAACCGATTTTAAAGATTCTTTCACCATGAGAAAGCTATATTATCACCAAGTAACATAGACTATATTTTATTTAATAATAAAACGTACTAACCTTACCCACTTTGACGCGAGCTAAGCCGCGGGCAAAAGCTAGTTACGAATAAAAAAGCATAAGACGTGGAAGTCCCACTTAATAAAACGTCATGCTCACCCTAGAAACACAAACTTACTATCCCAACTTTAAAGTGGTGATTTTCTAACGACTTCAAAATGACGCCATTTTGTAAGTTTATCCCCGCTGAAAAAACTAGCCCGTTTTTGTACTCACTTACTTTATTCGACAAGTTAGTTCTCACTGTATCAAGTTCTCAATGGGACATTAAAAACGGTTTATCTAGATGCAATTCGCTTTGTTATGCTTTTTCATTAGGTTAACGAGATTTTGCCAAGTGGATTGTAGTTCTACGACGACTTTATTTATGTAGCTGATAGAGTGTGCTATATCTTCGGTTCTTCTAAAAGGATGTTGGTGAACCGTGACTTAGATTGTAAGGTGAACCCCAAGGTACTAAATGATGAGAGCAGCGATAGCTCAGTGGAGAGACCAACAGACTGCAATACAGAGGGTCTCGGGTTCGAAACCACGTTGCGCACCTCTGACTTTTGGAAGTTATATGACTTTTCGAAATTATGTGCGTATTTATTGACAATTATCGCCTGCTCCGTGCCTCGGAGAGCACGTGAAGCCGTCGGTCCCGGCTGCCATGAACATCTATGGCAGTCGTTATTGGGAGAGTGTGGACACAAAAGATCCCACTGGGTCGATGTGTCGCCAGTCTGCAGTGACTGGCCCCCACATAAGATACATACATACATACTAACTGATGAAATACTAAATTTTGCCCGCGGCTTCGCTCATTGTTAATCTAGATTTTGTTAACAAATTGCTATCCCTCACAAACAGTACATTTTTTCTGAATAAAAGGTACCTATAGGTACCCTATGTCCTTTTCTGTACCCCTGACAATTCGTATACGAAATTTCATGAATATCGGTCGTGTAGTTAAGGCGTGAAAACGTACCAAAGAAACTAACTCTCATTCGCGTTTATAATATTAGTTACGATGCATCGTTATCCATTCCGCGGTTTTACACAACCAGTCAGAAAGACAGACAAACAAAATGGTATACACTATACACAATTGTTTTTAATTCAAACTTCTCTAAACACAACATCAATATTTTAATATGCGGATACTTTACAATATAAGTAATCAAAAACCTAGGGACGAATCTATATCCTTTTTAAATTCGGTGTTCAATGGTTTGTCAAAACTCAAGTAATGTTTTATCTTCGATTCTTCTAAAAGCATATATATGAAACGCTTAAATTGTGAGATGAACCCCGACCCACTATTAATGCATCGAAGAAATATGCATCGACATTTATTCAGCGGTTTCTAGTTAAAAAGACAGACAAACAAAATAATTTAATTCAATCTTCTCCAATTACAACACCTATTAGATTTAAAATATTTCAATCATGCAGATATGTTATACTACATACTACAATGATGTGATACATTTAAATAGGCATATTAATAATACACGATAGAAATCAATAGCAAATAAAAAGATACAGTAATAATAGACCAATTTAAAAAAAAATATATATATAAAAAATATGTCGTTAAGAGTTATTTAAAAAGTCATAGATTGAATAATAACACTTTTCGACCAGTAGTTTCGTTAATTTATTTTTGAAAATGTATGTTGTGCTATCTTTTATACAGTACGGTATCTTTTTATAGACAAGCGGTGCCGTACGCATTATGTTCTTTCTCAACAATGCCGTGTTAAAACTTTCTGTGTATGATATGTTTTAGTACATACATACATACATAGATTCACGCCTGTTTCCCAGAGTACTATATACTTATAGGTAGGCAGAGACTACGGATTTCCATTTGCTATGATCCTGACACACTTCTCTGACTTCATTCACTTTCATCACATTCCTCATACACGCCCGTCGGTTCAAGGTGCTCTTAACCTGGCCTTTGTCCAGAACGCCTCCGATCTGATCGAGAAACGTTCGCCTAGGTCTTCCTCTTGTGACTGTTCCTTTCACACTAGCCTTATAAACTTTCTTAGTCAGTCTTTCCTCGTCCATTCTTTCTACATGCCCAAACCAGCTTAACATACCTTTTCTATTCTTATTACTATTATATATAAGTATATAATCAAAATCCTAGGGACGTACCTTTTTCAATTCGATGTTCTATACTTTATCAAAACTCAAATAATGTTTGGTCATTGCGTTACTGTTCTCTACAAGCTGTATGTATTTTACATGGGCACCTATGCTTCTCTTGACCTATTGCTCCTCCTAATTCTAGTATGTCTAACTATGAGTACTCATATCCTCTCTTTGATGTTTACAACCAAACGTTACATACATTGATCCCTCTCATGCATTAACTGCTTTACAAATAGCAATTAAATTCCCACAATTGTGCTACCGTCTGACTTATATTGCATTCCACAGTGGTGTACTTTGTTGTTTGTCTGTCACTCATGGACGCAATCGAAAACGATTGTCTGACCGCAGGCTGTTGCAGTTGATATATACTTTAATCATTCTGTAAGCACGAGGATATAGCTTACCATCAGTTGCCACCCGTAGGGCGTAACCATCTTTAAGTATAATATCAAGTTATATACATTGAAAAGACACAAGACACAACACGTGTGCATATTTATTTTTTTATACTGTGCTCTTCTTCTTTTCTTGTGGTTTTTTTTTTTTTTTTAGCACCCGTCATCACATGGTGTTCTTGCTCCTCTGCCAGAGACAGAGCCTACTGTTTACGAAAATGAGGGGCAGCTGTTGCTCCTAATCTTTATTTTATTTATACATGTGCCCTGAAAGGGCTATTATTATATTACTAAAACCTATTCACGCTCTCATTCCAGTCCTCTAGTACCATTCTAGTTCTCGCATTTATGCCTCGTAATTTCATTCTATTCCTTTCATACTTGGGGGATAATAAGGGTTTAGGTAGTTTACATTTTTAAATTATTATTTACATTTCTTACATGCTATTTTCCTTATCCTACCTTATTACTACTTTTCTTTATTTGTACACATTCTCTTATGCTACAACTTATTTACTATTTCTTATATCTAGGGTTCTGGTATCAGCAAATACCTAACTTAGATACTATACTACACCTTATTTCTAATATTTGCAATTCTTACTATTCTATGTGCATATTTAATAAATTGTTTACCATGATCCTTAATTAAGATGGGTAAGTTGACTGTTGTTATTTTGACCCCAGTCTCCACTTCCAATTCCAGCCTATCCTTGTCGTGTATAGGGCAGTCTATCAACAGGTGTTGGACCGTCTCTTCGACGCCCGGCTCACAGGCGCACGATGGGTCCTCCTTACACTTGAAACGAGTCAAGTATCCGGAGAACCCACCATGCCCCGTCAACAGCTGGGTCGTGATGCCGGCGACCTTTATCTTGCGGACGATGCTGTACGCCGCCACCGCGCACGGAAAAAACAGCTTGGTGACGGAGGCGGTCTCGCCCTCTCTGTACCTCTCGTTCCACTCGCCAAGCGAAGCCCGTCGCAGACTTCGCTTCGCGAATGAAACGGGGTACAGACCGTAGTCCGGTGCCTTCTTCAACCTCAGAGCCGCTTCCTTGGCGAGCTCGTCAGCTCGCTCATTTCCCTCCAGTCCTGCGTGGGCCTTGACCCAGAACAAGGATATTTCCTTGCCCTGGGCCATGCCTTGCCGAATGGCTTTTCTGGCCTCTACCGCCAGGGGATGGAGGGCATTACGGTTAATTACCGTCAGGAGAGCGGCTCTGCTGTCGCTGAAGATACCAAACGTGGACGCGCCTCGCCTGAGGATCTCACTGGCCGCTTTGCATATTGCCAGGAGTTCAGCCTGGTAGACGGTACAGTGTGACGACAAAGCAAGTTTGAGGGCCTTGGTTTCGATCCGGTCATTCCACACGGATAACGCGGCACCGACCCGGCCCTCAATCTTGCTCCCGTCTGTGAAGATGCGCACCTCGATGTTGTTGGTGCGCTGAAGTTGTTCCTCGTCTACCAGATTTACGAACTCCAGGTTCGTATGCTCTGCGGGGTGAGGTGCCTCTATAGCCGGAGCCATTCGCTCGATCTCCCAGTCTCCCATCCATGGCTGGGTCACTCCTCTCTTGGCCTCGTATAGCGAGGCCACCTCGCGAACTCTGAGGTCCAGAGGAAGCAGCCCAGCCAGGGTTAGTGCCGAGTGCAGGGAGACCGTGCGATAGCTCTTACACAGCTTTTGGGCGAATCCGCGCTGTACCACGTTCAGCTGTTTTCGGACACCAAGCTTATTTACCGCCACGTACCAGCTACTGGCGCAATACAGCACCGTCGGCTTCACCGCCGCAACGTAGATGGCCCTGACCACCTCGGGGTGTAACCCCCAGCTGATCTTGGCCATCCGCGCCAGCTTGTGGTAGATGCCGATCGCCTTTCTGCATACATTTGTGACGTGTGTATTGAAGGTGAGTTTGTGGTCGATGGTGAGCCCCAGGATTTTGATTTCCGTGGACATTCCAATGTCTATCCCGCCCATGCTGAGGCGCGGGACATCGTACTTCAGCTTCCGCGTGATTATCATCGCACAGGTTTTATGCGGTGCGAATTTCAGCTTCATTCCGATACCCCACTCCCGCACATGTTCGAGAGAGGCATTGGCTTGTCCCTCAATTTCCAGGGCTGTGTCACCATCGAACACCAACACCACATCATCCGCGAATGCCTGCACGTGTACCGCCCTACCTTTTAAACTATGTAGGAGGGGATCTAATAGAAGGTTCCACAGGAGTGGACCGCCTATCGAGCCCTGGACGCAGCCCTTTTCGGTGGAACGTCTGCACTCCTCGCCCGCGTACCTCACCCTCACCTCCCTATCGCTAAGGTAGCTACCGATTACTCGTCTCAAGTTCGCCGGACACCTTTCCTCAGCCAGTCTTACCTTTATTGCCGGCCACCAGGCGCTATCGAAGGCACCCTCTATGTCCAAGGACACCATAAGAACTATTCTCTTCTCATCGAGCTTTGCCCTTATGTGACCCATGAGGTCATAGAGGGCGTCTTCGGTGCTTCTCTGGGGCATAAAGCCGTACTGGCGAGTACTCATCCTCGGCAGCAAATAGAACTTGAGACGAGCAACCAGCATCCTCTCGTACACCTTCCCTAGGACAGGCAATAGCCCAATCGGCCTGTACGACTTAGGGACGGTGTACGAGTCTTTACCTGGCTTCCTCAGTGCCACCACCACGGCCTCCTTCCATATCTTAGGAAAGTAGCCGTGATAGAGGCACCGATTCAGCAGCTCCAGAAAAAGTGATGGGTCGGCCGCTATGGCGTGGGCGCAGACGTCCGGGGTGAAGCCATCCGATCCGGGAGCCTTCTTTGGATTGAATTTGCTGAGGGCATCCTTGAGCTCACCCAGTGTAAAAGGTGGGTCATCGGCATGATGACCCTCGTTTTCTTCAACTTTTACCGCCCTATCGCGCATATTTTTGTGCTCAAAGGTGTCCCCAGCAATCCAATCCATTTGGTAGAAGGTTCGGGCAAGTAATTCTGCCGAACCCCTCGCGTCCAGGGTAGTACCGTTAAGGGTCAGCAGCAGATCTTCCTCTCTCACTGTGGCCCTATTCAATACCCTATATATGCCTTCCCATACTTTTCTTGTGGTTAGTGGCCAACCTGTTGTCAAGAGTTGTTCAAGCCGCCTCTGACATGGCTTAACGACTGCTGTCAATTTCACAACAATCAGGACCGACTTTTTACGTACCCTCCGAAGCAAGGAGACGCTCAGATGAAATACCACTAAGCGGTCACCCATCTATAGACTGACCGCACCCATCGTTGCTTAACCTCGCTAATTGTTTACCGATCAGTGAGTGCAACTGGCTATGAGTATACAGTGGCAAACGAGCATACGGATCGCATGATTGTAAGCGATTACCGCCGCCCATGGACATCCGCAAGACCAGAGGAGTCACAAGTGCGTTGCCAGCTTTTTAAATCCTCCCCTTCTACCCCTAGAAGAGGGGGTATTACTTACGAGTACATACAGAGATATGATGATTGATGACATAATAAATAAAATTGTGTTACTGTCACACGTTAAGTGGTAACCGGCCCCTTTGCTAAGTTGTTATTAAACAACTTGTGATGATCTTATCTTATCTTATGTGGGGGCCAGTCAGTGCAGACCGGCGACACTTCGATCCAGTGGGATCTTTTGTGTCGACACTCTCCCAATAACGACTACCATAGATGTTCATGGCAGCCGGGACCAACGCCTTAACGTGCTCTCCGAGGCACGGAGCAGGCGATAATTGTCAATCAATACGCACATAATTTCAAAAAGTCATATAACTTCCGATAGCTTTAGGTGCGCGACGTGGGTTCGAACCCGAGACCCTCTGCATTGCAGTCTGTTGGTCTTCCCACTAAGCTATCGCTGCTCAACTTATGATGATAAGATGATAATGAAGTGACCAAATTGTGATGTTAGTTCTTCGAGAACTTATTCGATGAAACGCAAATCGAATTTATGTATCATGCCCGATTAATAGTAGGTACTACCAATTTTAAAACGTTTGAATCCTTACTTAACTGAGGACTACCTCGGTCGCAGCGTAATGAATGTGACTGCGTCAGCATGACTCTCGGGTTAAATTCCCAAATTGGACAACGTGTAACGTGTAACGGATTTTTGACAAGAAATTCACAATAGCAGCACAGGGTCTAAAACTATAACCGATTAATAGCATAGGACCCACCCCTATTACCTGAAACCTATAACTATAGTTGACGAAATCTGGTTGTATTATACCCCTGTATAGTACTTCGAACATTATATACTAACATTCCGCAATAGAATGGGACCGTGTTGTGCAGAAATGATCCAAACCACAAAAACATAAATAAAAGTTAGCATGATTTGAAACGTAAGTTCATTTTTATTGTGACTGTTATCCTAATACATCATAATATTGTCTTCTGTTTACGCGAATGTTATTCATTGAAATTAAACTACTATATACGGATTTTATCGCGTTGTTTTAAAAGAACCTCTGGCCCATTTCTGCACAACACGGTCCATTATGATCTGAACGAAAACAGTTACAATGTCTTTTCAGAATTGAATTTGAACCTATTTCGAACAGGTAAATTAAAAAAAACAAATGCACAAGTATAACGCCCAATCAGCGTCGCACATAATAAAATTATCTGTGAGCACCGGCTGGTGGTTGTGTCTTCTTCTCCCTTAGCCTTTATTATTGCCAAGTCAGTTGGGGTCGGCTTTTCTAGTCTAACCGGATTACACTGGATATCAGTTTTTGCACGGAGCGGCTGCCACCTAACCTCCGCAACCCGAAGGCTAACGATACTCTAAGGCTAGACCAGTGTCAGGATATAAGAGGGTACTAACTTTCCCAATAACGACTGGCATAGATGTTCATGGTAGCCGGGACCGACGGCTTAACGTGCTCGCCGAGGCACGGAGCAGGCGATAATTGTCAGTCAATACGCACATCATTTCGAAAAGTCATATAACTTCCGAAAGTCAGAGGTGCGCGACGTGGGTTTGAACCCGAGACCCTCTGTTGGTCTCCCCACTGAGCTATCTCTGGTGGTTGTGTATGTGAAGCAAAAGAACGAAATTGTGTCACAGACTGTGATGGTGGTTGTGTTTTTTAGATTTCGCTCTTATAATAATAATAATAATAATAATAATATTCTACCACATACACACAACACCAT
Source organism: Catocala fraxini (assembly GCA_930367265.1). Taxonomy (NCBI): domain Eukaryota; kingdom Metazoa; phylum Arthropoda; class Insecta; order Lepidoptera; family Erebidae; genus Catocala; species Catocala fraxini. The sequence goes on from OV884045.1 coordinate 20,455,126, forward strand.
CTAGCCCAAACTAAGCAGAGCTTGTACTATGGGTTCTAGACAATGGATAAACATTCATGGATACTTGTTTTTTGTAAATACATACATATTATACATAGAAACACCCAGACCAAGACAAACATCCATGTTCATGCACACAAATGTTTGACTTGTGCGGGAATCGAACCCGCGACCTCAGGCGTGGCAGTCAGTTACACTAACCACTACGCCATCGAGGCCGACTTAGACTTGTGTTTGCAAGTGTGACCGCCATAGTTCAGATCCAGGACATCGGCATGGTCTCTTATAAACTGTATTCAGTCAGCTAATTAAATATTTACAAATAGATTAAATTTTCTAACTCTTTGTGATAGTTGAAAACAGAAAGGAGTACTTAGAAGTGTCTCTGAGTATGAAGCGACGGCGACGAAAACTCGACACGAACATTAAATGCAATAAAAACGGTATTAATATAGCTTTGCACTCATCTACTACTTAAGAGTAAATACTTTTTAATATAATAACTTTTAAACTTTCGCGTTGCATGATATATATATAATATGTAACGGGTATTAACGCGATCATGCATAATGTTTACCTTTTTTATGCTTGACGTTTCGACCAGGTTACACCGGCCGTGGTCACAAGCTGACTCAGCTCTCTCTAACTCAGAGTCAGCTTGTGACCACGGCCGGTGTAACCTGGTCGAAACGTCAAGCATAAAAAAGGTAAACATTATGCATGATCGCGTTAATACTTTTTAATATACTGACTAACCTTATAAATGCGAATGTGTGTTTATTTGTTATGCTTTCACGCCCAAACTAATCAACCGATGAACATGAAATTTCGCATACACATTGTCAGGGGTATAGAAAAAGGACATAGGTTACATTCTATCCGGAAAGAAAGTACTATTTCCAAGCGAAGCAGCTCGCCAAGGCTAGTAATAAAACAATAACACACAATGCTCAATATATCCGGCAACGATATTCGTCCTTACGTTTCGCCGAAAGCCGAACAGAGGTATTCGGCCGACTTTATTGCAACACCGCTAAACGATTTATATCCTGGCTTTCATTCCGAAGGATTGATTTCAATATATTGGCTTAGCAGAGTTAATAGAAAGAGTATTCAATCTTATTCATTCAATGCAGGAAGTCGCTTGTGCGAAATGCTCGGATTGAATGGAAGACGTAAATAGGACTAAGTAAGTACGTAAAGGACTGCTGGGTTTGTGTCTTTGGAATTGGATAACTAATTGGAACTTATGTAAAGTATCATATAAATAGAAGTGAGTAGAGAAATGCTAAGAGGCAATTACCTTTTCAAACCTAATATTTAATAACGATTTTTCCTTTTAAGATTTCCCCTTCTCTGATCTTTTTTTACCGTAGGCAGTGGCACTACTCCTATAATGTTTTGTGGCGTGTCTGTGAATGATGGCAACCGCTACGCACTAGATAGATCGGTAGCTCGTCTGTTACTAATTAGTTACTATTAATTAGAATTAATTTAAAAAATAATATGGCTCTTACCGTATTTAAATAACAAAAAAGGGAGATAACTATACCACGAGTATTAAGCATTAAATTAATATTTCTAATATGTTACTTCGATATGATTTATTATCTGTATTAGATAAATAAATATTTGTTCGTAAAATGTGGTTTTTGTAGTTTCTAATAATATTTATTTCCTTTTTTAATTTCGTCGCTAATCTTTCACATAAATATATATGTTGACTAGTAGTTTTCCCGCGGATTCACCCGCGTAAGTCCCGTTCCCGTGTAAATATCGGGTTTCACCCCTTTCACCCCCTTCGGGGTGGAATTTCCAAAAATCCTCTTGTAGTGCTCCCTTACACTCTCCAAAGAACATACATGCCAAATTTCAGCTTTTTGCGTTCAGTAGTTTCGGCTGTGTGTTGTCTGTCAATCACTCAGTAACGGAAGAGTTTTATATATATAGATAAATGTATCTTATATCTGAATTGTTTACAAATAAAACTGTGGTCTGGTTTGATTTAAAAAGGTATTGACACAGCAGCGGCTTGTGCCCTTGTTTACAAAGACACGATACAGAGATGCACGTGGGAACACGCACGCCGTCATAACAGACAAACAAACAGACAGAGTTACTTTCACATTTATAATATCAGTAGGAATAACATTTCAAAGAAAGCGTTAGTCTCTCGGACCTGGTGCTGATCGGGTGGCGAGCAGGCCCACGCAGCCCACCACCCCCAGATCAAACTTCAAGGTGGCTGGAGGTCATCTCGCGCCCTCCAGCGCCCGGTTTTGCGGTTGGGGAGAGGGTTTAAACGCTCCCTCTCCCGCTCCGCCGCTTCCTTGATGGAAATTACTTCCTCACAGAAGGAGGCGACGGCGTTCCACAATCTCTCACTCCGGACCATAGACTGAACCACGGCCGGGAGTGAGAGGGCAACCAGTCCGACTGCCGCGATCAACTCACGGCGCTGCAATGCCCAGGCGGGGCAATCCGCCAAAGTGTGCAGCGCCGTGTCCACAACAACATCGCAGCAGTCGCCGCAATGATGACATCCGGGCGTCGCCTGCCGACCTATACGACACAGGAACTGGCCAAAACAACCGTGGTCAGTCATTACCTGTGTCAGCCGGAAGGTGAGGGCGCCATGCCTCCTCTCGCCACGATCGTGGCGTGCCCGGCACTGGGGTGCACAAGTCGATTCTTCCATTCTTTCACCAGGACCTGGCGGAGTTCGGACCGTGCCGTCTCTAAAGCGGGAAGACTTGGTCCTTCACCCCGAGCTAGAGCTTCCTGGCGCCAACGATAGAGTGACGCCAAAAGCGCAAAAATCAAAATCCCTGCTCTAAGGTACCCAACTACTAACTTAAGCTGTATAAAATTGCTGGCAAATGCCATGTGTAGTCATGTAGTAAGTTTCAGCTGCTTTACAAGAAAAAGACTACTCATTCATTGCTGATACTACAGCACTGTCGGCAGTATATTGCTATGCCAGCACAGTGACTTGTTTAAAATGAATGCAAGTAGTTTCGCCTGCAAGTCACCACAATAAGCACACATGATAAGCCCCTCGTATTCCTATGTGCCATCTTCAAAGTATAAAAATGTTTTACTCAAAATGCATAACACCGAGCTATGGAGTCAGATCTCTTTATGATAAAAGAAAAGATTCCTCGCTCAGCACACAACAAACACTTTAGGCTAAAAAGGTTGCCGATCTTTTTTCTCGAAAGCTTTTCCAACAAACTGCTTTCACATACATCGAGAAAGGCCAATTTGAGGGCTTGTAAGATACCTTAATTTCCGCCAACACCACGCGCCGTTCTACAATACAGTTTATCAGATTTTCCTTCACTGAATAAATTTAAATACGTATTGAGTTCGAAGCGAGACAAGTTGTTTCGTATTTTACGTTAGAATAGATATCTTAACTGCTTATCGAAGTAATTTGGCAAATATGGTTTGGGAACGCGAATATATTGTAAGTTAGAAGTTCGGGGTTGAAGATGTGTTGTTGTTTTTCGGTTGATGGTAAATGATAAACAAACATATATAGAATATCGCAGGCATACTTGACACAGGAGCTAAGTACATGCCCACTGTGTGGTACGCGCGCATAGCCAGGAGTCTGTATCTTCTGGTGCGAACTAGGAGAAACTACACGTATCCTTTTTTAGGAGGAAGAAGTGCCTTATGCCTACCTCCTCATCAAAGGAGGAGACAAAGAGATTCAGTCGGGCTCCTCTGAGAATTTGGGCTTACCATCTAAAACCACTACAGTATACCAATTCCCTGCTTTGCTGAAGGGTGGATTGATGTTTTTGAGCCTACATCAGCGAAGGCCTTAGCCTTCTACCCTAACCCATCTGAGTTGCGGTGCTCTGAGTCGGGTTGTTCACCCTTGGTAATGATAATATATCATTACCAATATATGTAGCAGCGATAGCTCAGTGGGGAGACCAACAGACTGCAATGCAGTGGGTCTCGAGTTCGAACCCACGTCGCGCACCTCTGACTTTCGGAAGTTATATGACTTTTCGAAATTATGTGCGTATTGATTGGCAATTATCGCCTGCTCCGTGCCTCGGAGAGCACGTTAAGCCGTCGGTCCCGGCTGCCATGAACATCTATGGCAGTCGTTATTGGGAAAGTCAGTGCCCTCTAATATCCTGACACTAGTCTAGCCTTAGAGTATCGTTAGCCTTCGGGTTGCGGAGGTCAGGTGGCAGCCGCTCCGTGTAAAAACTAATATCCAGCCAAATCCGGTTAGACTAGAAAGGCTGACCCCAAGTGTCTTGGGAATAATAAAGACTAAGGGAGAAGACCAATAGATAAGGTAATGGACTTGCAATCATGAATAGGTTCAAATCCCTCCTATCCTATTGCAGTATCGACGTGAACCCACAAGCATTCTAGCTTAGCTTGAGAGGTTCACAAGCATGATTAATATTTATTTTTGTGACTGCACGGATTGCGTAAGCAGTCACGTCGCCATTGCTTGCACTGTACCCGTAAATGGCAAAAATCTCCCTATTACGTTCGACATAAAACATAGTTGACGAAATGTGGATGTAATACATCTTCGCCTACCCCTTTGAGTAGTGCTCATAGCCAGTTGCACTCACTGATCGGTAAACGATTAGCGAGGTTAAGCAACGTCAGTCTATACGTGGGTGACCGCTTAGTGGTATTTCATCTGAGCGTCTCCGTGCTTCGGAGGGCACGTAAAAATGTCGGACCCGGTTGTTGCCAAATTGACAGCAGTCATTAAACCATGTCAGAGGCCTACGGCTTGAACAACTCTTGACAACAGGTTGGCCACTAACCACACGAAAAGAAGAAGACCCATTTGGGGGTATAGGCTTGAGACCATGTATGCATATACCAAAAAATTAACTAAGCTATGTTTGCCCCGCTACCAGTCTTGGAGATATAACCGCATAAATGTATGTTACATGTTTACTTAAGCCTTCGCATATCCCCTGACGTGAATACCCTAACTAATATTAAATTTAAATGCGAATGTGAGTTTGTTTGTATGTTTCGCTTTCGCGCCTTAACTACTCGACCGACCATAAAATTTCACATACACATGTCAAGGGTACAGAAACGGACATAGGGTACCTTTCACCCAGAAAAATGTACGGTTCCCGAGGGAAATGGTTGCAGCACCTTACAGCTCTTATGATTTGTCAACAAAAACTTGGCGATTAAAAGAGTGCCCATGAGTTTGTTGCCCGTTCTTCTCATGAGCCCTACCCCTAGCTTTGCTGAACGTGGCAGTAAATGTAAAGACGAAGAATTCAGTGTAACTTTGACATTCATATGTGTTACCTTGTAACCTAATCTGAATAAAATTATTTTGATTTTAGAATTTTGGATAGAAAATTGACATAATGCGCGAACGTAGCCGCTTGCAAAATATAGTATGATATACAAGGCATAATATTCCTTTTATTTGATACACCCTATTAAAATGTCGGTAAAATTTCAGATAGAACAGGTTGGTGCTCGTTTTTGTTGGCACGCACGCCCGCGGTTTGGGTGATGTCCAAATCGCCAGTGTTTTAGCCTAACTCGCGGTTTTAATTGTAAAGTTATGGAAAATTTAGATTTACCATTACCAAACTGTCTTGCTTTTGTTGCCTGTTTAATTCTATAAACTGATTTTAAATATTACTAGACCGCGACTTCAATTACGTGCAATTTGGAAGTACCTATCTATATATTGAAATTAAACTGCTATATACGGATTTTATCGCGTTGTTTATTTGACACTTTATTACAAAATTTTGAAAATTGTTACACTACTACTACTACTACTACTATTAGTGTTACAATTTTCAAAATTTTGTAATAAAGTGTCAAATAAACAACGCGATAAAATCCGTATATAGCAGTTTAATTTCAATGAATAATATTCGCGTAAATAGAAGACAATACTATCTATATATTTTTTATTTGCAAACAAAGCTGATCTACACAAATAAAACATGCCTATAAATAGATATATTTGTTGGTAACACTTATTTTTATTTTTTATTTTTAGATAGATAGGTATATTATTAACCTAAACTCTTATTCTATTAATAATAATGTATGTATGTATCTTATGTGGGGGCCAGTCAGTGCATACTGGCGACACTTCGACCCAGTGGGATCTTTTGTGTCGACACTCTCCCAATAACAACTGCCATAGATGTTCATGGCAACCGGGACCGACGGCTTAACGTGCTCTCCGAGGCACGAAGCAGGCGATAATTGTCAATCAATACGCACATAATTTCGAAAAGTCATATAACTTACGAAAGTCAGAGGTGCGTGACGTGGGTTCGAACCCGAGACCCTCTGCACTGCAGTCTGTTGGTTTCCCCACTGAGCTATCGCTGCTATTAGTTATTATTTTATTCTAGGACTTGAGTATTATTAATAATACTCAACTCCTAGATGGAACATGCACCTCACAGATTTTAAGTTAGATCTTCAGCAATACAACTATGGCTACGATCGCATTCAATTTGTGCAATGGTTTTTGCGTGATGCTCGTACAAACATAAAGGCAGACAAATGTTCCAAAAATGATTGGATAACATTAAAATCACTTTTATTCCTTAAAAGCTTTAACACATTCTTAATGGCATGCCCAACAAGCCTCTTCAGTAAGTACAATTATATCTATCGTATAGGATATTGCACCAGTCATTCACACACTATAATTTATAGACTGCCTTGATGGTGTAGCGGCATGTATTTCTATCTTACATAAGGTCTCGGGCGTAATTTTTGCAAATATTACCACTTTTGATGTTGGGTTTTTTTAAACTGTGACGGTAGATGGTGATAGACTAGACTAGTTTTAAGTCCCATATCATTAGGCACTCCTGTGACTTAACCTAACCTAAAACTGTACCCTGCGATATGCGGGTACAATTAGGGTTGCCATCCGTTTTTTATAATAAAGTATTGTACGTTATTTTGGGCAAACGTACTTTATAATTTATGAAGGTATTGCCTTCATAAATTATAAAGTTCGTCAAAATACTTTTTGTACCTATGTCGACTTTCACAAGAAACAAAAATGGACTGCTCGCCAAATTTAAGATGCAAAGTTAATTATTTATCTGTCCTAATACTGGCATAGATTCTAAAGTTTTGGTCAAGGCGTTCCTTGAAAATAAATATTCTTTAGATGTTGCTAGAAGTCACAACTAACGTGGTAACAAAATAGAAGAATAAATAATACTTTATTTTCAGATGATGTACTTTATTTTTTACCTTAGCAAGTAAATATACACTATTTCATCAAAATAAAGGTGGCAACCCTAGGTACAATCCACCTCTATCGCCCTTGAGACAAAATTTATTTATTTATTTATTTAAAAGGATCTCTAACAAGAAATATAGATATATTGCAATTAAAAGCTAAGTACAATTGTAGGTCTTATGTTTTCTTACTAATAAGAGATCACAGCATGCGACATAAAATAGTACATACATACATTAAATCAAAATAAAAGTAAAATATTATAATACAAAAGCAGTAACTATGCAATTAAAAATTTATACAAAATAATAAAGAAAAAGAGAAAAGTGATCTACGAGCCATTCCGCAAGTGAGCTGCAGCAGCATTTTTAAATTTCGTCAGTGAATTATTAAGTATATCTATGTCTTCCGAAGCCTGCGACACATCGTTCTAAGAGTAAGATAATCTGACTATCGGTGAATGCCTACCAAGGTTAGTTCTATGTCGTGGCGGTCTAAGTAGCGAGACAGGATGGCGAGGGTCTCTATGTGGTACGTTTATGATATTTTACTAAGAAGTTCAGGCAGTCAAACTAGTTATAGAGCAGCTTATACAAGAATACCTAATCAGAGAGAGTACGACGTGATTCTAGAGGAGTCATCTTGAAATGAGTAAGTCTATCATCTTAAGACCTTAGTTCTCTTGCAGCTCTGTCTCGAAAGGATAAATTACAAACCAGGTTCTTTTGTGTTCGTTCTATTCTAGAAAAAACTGCAGAACTATATAATATGTATAAACAAAATCTACACAAACTTGGAATTTTCTAGAAACAATTTACCAACGCAACATGCAATGCACATGTGAGTGCATTGCAAGCCTTCGAAAGTCTTAGTCGAATTTTACGCATGCCAAGCACTTCGTATTAAAAAGTAAATCCCCAAAGTAAGCATGAGTGACCCCCGGGCATGCCAAACGCGCATTAAACTACAGGACTAGCATGTCCTGTGACTATGTGCCGTGAAATGCATTTCACGCGTCTCGTTACACACGGTAGTAAAGAATAACGAGCAGAATATATTTATAAAATAACTAGATTATGCCTACAGCTTTGCTCGCGTAAATGTAGGTTACGTTAGATTAGTAAAAATACTATAACTTTTTTTCTGGATGAAACGTACCCTATGCCCTTTTCTCTTGCTCTGACAACGTGTATGCAAATTTCATGATGATCTGTTGAATAGCTAAAGCGTAACAAACAAACTCATATGCGCATTTATAATATTATTTAGGATATATATCAGCTCTGTCTTCAACTGTCCCACTGCTGGGTACGGGCCTCTTCTCAATGTGAGAAGGGTTATGTTAGACCACCACGCTGGCCCAGTACGGTTGTGGCAGACTTCACATATCTTCAAAAACATTGTCCCGTGGAATGGCCGTGCCGGTGGCTGTGCGGTGCGGGAGGTGCCGTACCCCTTCCTCGATCCCTCCTTCCGAGCAGCGGTGGCCGACCGCTATATAAGAATACCGAGCCTAGATGCGTGCTCCCGGGAGCCCTCTGCGCTCACCCACAGTCTGCGTAAAGTTGTAGAGGCCATCTGAGGCAAACAACTAACACACAACAATAAAAATAAAAATAAAGATGCGCGCTCTCTCCTGCGGTGCTGATGACGAAGTTTAGTGGTTCTTGATCTCTCAACCAAGACCACGGAACAAGCCTTTCTGAGAACCACGCCCTGATCTTTGTCTAAACGTGTATTCTCGTATAAATTACTGTTTTTGCTGTACTTACTGAGTTTGGTAATTGTAATTAAAAACCTAGTATTTGCGAAGTATATTGTTTAAATTATCTCCGCTTAACTCATTTCCTAGGTCAACCACGCCTCTAAAGCGGGGTAGACTAAATATAGCGTTACAATATTTATATTTTTTTAACTAATATTATAAATTCGAAAGTGTGTTTGTTTTTTTTGTTACGCTTTTACGCCTTAACTACTCGACCGGTCGTCATGTCATTGTATACAGGTAGTCAGAGATACAGAAAAGGGCATAAGTATCTTTCAACTAAGAAAAGTGCTGTTCCTGAGGAAACTAAGCCGAGGGCAAAAGCTAGTGTCTATTAAACATGAACTAGAATGAAATATTAATAGCTGTGACAAACAAATGGCAGGAGAAAGTCGCATAATAAAATTATTTTACTATATTGGTATGATTGAATTAATGTTATTGAAAATTCACTGTAGTATATAATACTAGTATCTGCCTACGTTTTACCCGTGTTACTCATATCCTCTCTTCTCTCTTAGCCTTTATTATTCCCAAGTCACTTGGGGTCGGCTTTTCTGGTCTAACCAGATTTGACTGGATATCAGTTTTACACGGAGCGGCTGCCACCTGACCTCCGCAACCCGAAGGCTAACGATACCCTAAGACTAGACCAGTGTCAGGATATTAGAGGGTACTGACATTCCCAATAACGACTGCCATGTTCATGGCAGCCGGGACCAACGGCTTAACGTGCTCTCCGAGGCACGGAGCAGGCGATAATTGTCAATCAATATGCACATAATTTCGAAAAGTCATATAACTTCCGAAAGGCAGAGGTGCGAGACGTGGGTTCGAACCCGAGACCTTCTGCATTGCAGTCTGTTGGTCTCCCCACTGAACTATCGCTGCTTACTCACATCCTATCCTATATAATATATTATAATCCATGCTAATCAATATAACAGTCGTAAACTGTTTGATGTTTGAGTTACAAATTATAAACACCTACACAGACCTTGACATTTACATATAGGTATGTAAGATTGTCCACGCCGCATCGCGCACCTATTTTCTGCGAGAAAAATAGCCTACATTATATTCTGCACTCCTGAAAATGTGCATACTAAATTTCTTGATGGTCGGTCGAGTATTAAAGGCGTGAAAGCGTAAGAAACAAACAAACATACTCATATTCACATTTATAATATCCTTACTAAAATTATAAAAGCGAATGTGAGTTTGTTTGATTTAAGAAAGTAGGGATAGAAATTAATTGATAAAATCTAGATTAATGTGAGCGAAATTGCGGACAAAATCTAGATATTAATATTATAATAATAATTATTTATTCAACTTAATATATATACATAATAATGTATAAAGTAAAGATTTATGTATAAAGGAAGGAAGTTCTACATCAAATTGTATCACTTACATAGTATGCATACTGGTCTACCCGTTTTTGTGTTAGCCACTTAATCTTTCATTAATTTGAAATACTTTTTTAATATAACTGTAGTGGATTAGATAAACCTAAATAATTTAATACATAAATGAATAAATATATGAAACAACTTTATTTCTCAAGGATAAATAAATCTGTTCTAATGACAAACAAAGAGAACATAGCCGTAGGCGGGCCATAGTTATGAATAATCTAAGTTTCCAAATTACTTAGGCCATTATAGCTGAGACAAAAACTACTTATCTAAATTACCCTGTTAACTGTTCAGTTACTGAAGCATTACTCGAAACTCATTAGATATAGTGAAAAAAAAAAAATGAATAAATTTGCTCTTTAATATAAAATAGGTTTCTATTAAAAATACATTAGCAAAGTATATACGATATGAAAAAGGACTAACTAGGCTTTTTTAATATCAGTAAAGACAATTTGTCAAGGTTGAGAGCAATTCAAAGATTTTTTGTTACGCACGTGACACATTTTTGTCATGTTACTTCACATAAGTGCGATATCCAGTAGAAAATGACGCTATATTTATGACATGTCCAATAATTCTTGTGTCGAAGAAGAATTTACAGACTATACCAGAAAAAAAGACAATTCATGAAGCAGGTCTTTAACCTGCGACCGACGAACCGTGTAAGCACTCTGACAACTGTGATATTCATAACATTATATACGTTAGCATTAGAAATGCTTATAAAATAAATCTAAATATACTGGACCTTACAAAAGCAGCGATAGCTCAGTGGGGAGACCAACAGACTGCAATGCAGAGGGTCTCGGGTTCGAACCCACGTCGCGCACCTATGACTTTCGGAAGTTATATGACTTTTCGAAATTATGTGCGTATTGATTGACAATTATCGCCTGCTCCGTGCCTCGGAGAGCACTTTAAGCCGTTGGTCCCGGCTGCCATGAACATCTATGGCGGTCGTTATTGGGAAAGTCAGTACCCTCTAATATCCTGACACTGGTCTAGCCTTAGGGTATCGTTAGCTTTCGGGTTGCGGAGGTCAGGTGGCAGCCGCTCTGTGTAAAAACTGACATCCAGTCAAATCCGGTTACACCAGAAAAGCCGACCCCAAGTGACTTGGGAATAATAAAGGCTAAGAGAGAAGAGAGAAGAATATACTGGACCTTACAAACATTCAAACAACGAATAAAATGAATACCTAAACTCTAAACAACTATATGTGTAATTGTGTACACACTCGGCGCAGTGGCAATGAGGCTACCAGTTAGAACACTTGGCTTCATTTACGGAGACGTAAGCGCACTCATACAACGCCTTAATATATTGTTACGTGCTGGGTTCAACGGATAAGAATGCAAACAATATTACCGACTAAAACACGTTTTATTCAAACACACAATTAAATTTAAAACACAACAAACACTATACCACACTTTTTCACTGTAACTGCTTCAAACTCCGTAGTATTTTCGCTTCCGTTCGCTTCAATGAACTCTTGACCGCTTACGATTGTAAACTTACTTGGCGGTACGTGTGCGTTCTATTTATACGCGGGTAAAGCGTTTCTAGAGTTTCCTAGTAACGCTATACCCGGTATGTAAACAATACGATGATTCGAAAAAGTACCAACGTTCTCTCTACGACTCTCGTACCCATACTACGTAGTTCCGTAAGATGTCAATAGATGGCGGTGTAATAAATTATTAGACGGAACTGCCGAGTCTTTCCCACAATGCCGAGAGATGTCACTAGGCGTAACAATATGTTTGAATTCAGTGCGGGCCGCGCCGCCACGCGGCGGCAATTCTCGATGAAGCGATGCCCGCGGCGGAACTTTTTATAGGAGTGAATTTTATGTTAAAAAGTGAACTATATAATATAATAAATGCGCCGCAGATATGGCAGCCGCATACGACGCAGCGATAGCCGCCGCGTGCTTTGCTATACGCTTGGCGATTCGCCGCGGGCTCAGCGGCTTGCACCGTAAATGAGGCCTTAGCCATTATTTTTATATAATTTTTTTCATTTACTTACGAGCTAGTTCACAATACATTAATTGAGGTACTCCTTTTAAGAAACAAAAATACTTGTATTAAGAGCCCCCGCTCTACACATTACAAAACAAAATAATTAAAACTGAACACCACATGAATACCAAACAGAATGTTCAACCCAAAAGGTTTGGAAACGTGTCCGTGATATGAGAAACATAAGTACTAATATTTGTTAATATAAATAAATACACTCAAGACTGTATACCAGGAAACCGTAGGCAAAGGTTGTTTTACGCCGACATTTCGTCAGCCGTATTTCAACTCAATTTATAGGAAACGAGCTTATTGACGTCACCCAGATCTTTCTCTACTACTACTAAGAATTTCCTAGAGGCTTCTAAAGGCAGCTTTATTTTATGCAATAGCTGCAAAATACACAACGGCAACTTCTACACAGCGTATTGTACAATACATAGCAATATTATGCGTGCGGCTACAGAGTCAGGTAACTACAGGCAAAGAAATGTTTGGCATAGTTAGCGCATTCAAATGTTATTGAGATGATTGAAGTATAACTAAAATATGGTAGCCACATGTTGCAGGAAAATATTGCTAGATTAGAATCTACTTAACTGAAAATTTATATATCATTGGAATAAGACAAGGCTGGTTTTAAAAGTAAATACTAATAATGTTTGTTATCCTACTAAATTTTTTTTATTGTTGTTGGTGGCAGACGGGCAAGTGGCGCACCTGATGGGAAGTGGTAACCGCTGCTCATAGACTTCAGCAATGTCAGGACACAGCAAAGCCGCTGCATACCGTGGAAAAAGAACTCTCATTAAACCTCGTTTGAAGAAGGACATATTATCATAGTGCTCAGGAAACACCGAAACAGGCAGCTTATTCCAGAGCTTGCACGTACGTGGGAGAAATTATCGTTGAAAGCGTACTGTCTTGGATTTTAACGCTTCCAGGTGATATGGATGTCATAGCGATGGTGTATATGTATGCTATGCATTAAGACTGCGCCGAGCGTAAGACAGATAATGACAGAATTCGTGCGGCGCATATTCAAATCGGCGCGCGGCCGCCATAGTAAAATTGTAAGGAGAATTTGAAGTGCTTTTTTGATAAATATGTATCTTTATTGTAAACCAATAACTTAAATATTTGGAACGGACAAATTGTAATTTAACTATTTATGTTTCGTTTAATCTGTAAAATACGATAGATTTCTACTGTTATAATCTAAAAATCACGTAACACGAGCTTACGTTTTTGCATTTCTCATGCAAACTTAATGCGATGCGAAAATATTAATTATTTTATGTTTTGACACGGACTAATTGTTGTGGTAAATGTATATTTTATATATGCATTAAACAAAAGTGTTGATTTTATTCACTTAACTGTGACCGCCTGTTTTGGCACATTTCGCTCGGCGCAATCTTAAGTATCTTGTTTGGGTCGCGTATTTATATCAAGACATTGTCGGTAGAAGCATTGAGTCTGAAATTGCATGGTTCCTACAATTATAGCTGAGAAAATGTGGGTGTTATAGATGCACTGTTTACAGTTCTGACCTTCCGAGTCTGGGTATTCTTTTATCTGTAATTTCAACACTTGCTATGTACACTGAGATACAGAGGTTATTTCTAGTGTTGTGGTATATAAAGTAATAGGAAATAATATTTGCAAAATGTTTCACATTGTTGAACATTAGTCAAAAAAAATCCATGCTGGTCATCTGAGTACCAAATTTATATCAATTAGCTAAAATACAGTGGTGAAGTGGCCACTTAAATCATTGCGCCAATGGTGCACAATGTATGTTATGTGACAATGTCGAACTTCTTTCATAATATAGTTTAAAAATGTGCAACGATTGCACAACATTGTGCAATCATGTGCAATTGTGCATCTTTTTGTTCGCTGTTGTGCAACAATGTGCAAGATTTTACACAATGTTGTGCAACAATTTTCAAAGTTTTGCTTTATATTGCGCAACTATTTGTAGCTTTTTGCATTTCGTTGTGCAACAAATTGCAACGTTTTGCTTTATGTTGTGCAACTTTTTGCATAACGTTGAGCTACATCTTGCAAAGATTTGTTTATTTATGCTCAATAATGTGCAGTATCATCTTTAATGTTATGCAACAATATGCAACTTCTTGCTTATTCATATGAAAATTTGCAAACATATGTTTAATGTTGCTTAACAATGTGCATGTTTTAAAACTTTTTTTACTATGTTTTATTCTCGGTAAAAGATAAAAGAAGAAGTATTTTAGCTTTACTAACGCAAACATGTCCCCTCGAGACACCGGTAACAGACACAGACATATATTATAATATTAATACTATGGCGTAGTGCACGTTACGTGATTGCAGGGATAGCGTAGTGGGTTAAGTGTCACCTCGCCACTGCCACCGCACTGAGTGTTGTAGGTTCAAAAATTTGTGTGAACCACAAATGGTTGTTCCAAAACTGAGTGCTTTTTGTATCCGTTGTCTGAATGTTTGTAAAGTCCCACTCGACACATGATTTACCCTCACCTATATTAGGGTGAAGCCAGCGTAGCGAGCGTTTTAAAAATTAATTTATATGTAGTATTTAATACGCACATTACTTCGTAAGGTCAGAAATGTGTTCCTTGGGATAAACTCGAGACATCTACATGTCAGTACAGTGGTCTAGTGTTGGGCACTCAGTTGGCATATATTCAAAGTCGTCTGTCCCAAAGCAGTCCCTAAGCTAATCGCTACATACTGCTCACTGCTCATTGCAAGCTCGTGTAAGTGTAACGGTATTCAATGTGGATATACTGAACAAGTATTACGCAACTTACATTTCATGTAGCTCTTAATTAAATGAGCAATATAATATACATGGACTAACGCCTACATATCTCGCATGAGAATGTAAAACATCTACATTTTGGCAACTATATTTGTTTAGGTTCTATGTATGTCCTATGGCGATTTTATTATCATCTATCGGACATGTTTCTAGAGTACATATTGCTCCTAAAAATATACGCAAAGTAGGTACCTAATAACATTTTACCTTAAACAAAGATGGCGGGTCGACGTGGATGCCTTTGAAAGGGAGTGGCAGAGGATATCCACCAACAGAGAAATTCGGAAGTCCTTCTGCTTAGCAGTGGGACATATCAAAAAGCTAAAGAAAAATAAATTTAATCCAGGAACTCATGGTTAACCCTATGCTTATGCCACGACGACTAACATTATAGTCACGTTATATAGTACGAAGTAATTTAATTATAATTAATTCTCAGACAAAAAAACCTAATGACACTGCCCGACCCGAGAATTGAGCCTCACACCCCATTGACTACAGTTCCGCAATCGCAGCAATTCAGATAATTCTTATAAAGTTACTAAGCGATGTGGCTGTTTGTTATACTATGCATGAAAAGTACTATTTTAATGTAGCATGATTGATGATATATGTATGTCATCACCTCATCAGTCGTTATCCATCAGTAATTGATGATACCCATTGTAAAGCTCAGCATTGCTGATGGTCAGATCCGTAGCGCATTTTATGTTGTGCCCCAGTATAATATATGATATCCATTTTGCGCTAATATATCACATACCTTATGGTCGTGACGTACTACTGTCCTTAATCAATGTTACTACAAATGACACCGGCATTTCTCTTTAAATTACATTTTATTTGAAAAGCTGGTTTGGGCATGTGGAAAGAATGGACGAGAAAAGACTGACTAAGAAAGTTTATAAGGCTAGTGTGAATGGAATAGTCGCAAGGGGATGAGCTAGGCGAACGTTTCTTGATCAGATCGAAGACGTTCTGGATAAAGGCCAGGTTAGGAGCACCTTAAACCGGCGAGCGTGTATGAGGAATGTTATGAAAGTGAATGAAGTGTGTCAGGATCGTAGCAAATGGAAATCCTTAGTCTCTGCCTACCCCTCTGGGAAACAGGCGTGAATCTATGTATATATTTATAGTGTGTACAGTTAAGTGTACTAATAATGAACCCATCAACGGTTAACAGAGAAGTAGCAATGTAAAAAAGTATAACGTGTGACTTCGGCTTCCTTTTTCAACTACTTACGTATTACATGCTGGCAACTGGCAGACTTACTTTTCGCTCCTATTGACCATAAAGTGAACGTGACACAACTATTTTTCTAAATTTCTATACCTAAGTATACCCATATTTGTATATGGGTATGCTTATAGATATTTAGAGTATCATATGTATTTGTGAGGCAGCTATAGGCTAATGAGAGACCGTTGCACTGCTACGCAGATGTTTCAAGTACGATCCCAAGCACGCATCCCTGACTTTTTAGAGTGCGGAAAAAGTCTTATACAACAGCTTTGTCTGTCCGTCTGTATGTTATACAATCTTCAACTCAAGAACCGTAAGAGCTAGAGACTCGTGGTCAACGCCATTCGACTCAGCATAGTTGATATACCCCGAAATGACTATGACCTTTGACCTCTGACCTCACCACCTCACCTCAAGGTCACGTATTATCATCTTTCAACTCAAGAACCGTAAGAGCTAAAGACTCGCGGTTAACGTCATTCAACTCAACATAGTCGATATACCTCCAAAAAGACTATGACCTTTGACCTCTGACCTCAAGGTCATGCGATACCATACCAGTCATATTGCTATTAACATCAAATAGATAACTCTCTTAACCAAGAAATAGTCGCAAAAATTTCATTAGTTAAAAATCCGCTCTCAAAAAGAAATCTCAAGACATTCGCCAACATAAAACTTTAGCTCTCATATTCCCGATATTTCAATATCACAAGACCATTTCAAATTAAACTGAGGCCAACGGATATCTCTTAAAAATAATATTTCTCTAAGCAGTCCAATTACGGAGGCTCCGAGTCGAGTAGAGCCTCCATTTTTGCAAGGATTTTTGGGGATCACCCTGAATTAGATTGGAGTGAGCGTCGCCATTTAAATTCTTTAATAATTGGCAGGTGGTGGTACAAAGTTTAAAAGGTATATTATTTTTTCTTCGTTTGGAATAGTCGATGAAAATTTTGCGTTGGCTTACAGTGTCAAGTAATAAGCTTTCAAATTAAACTACTTAATACGGTTTTTATCGCGGTTTATTTAAAACTAGTTCGTAACTATAGGTGCATTCCTCTTCTGTTGAAAATAAACCAAAATGTCGCGGTACGTTTAAATCTGAATAGTTTAATCATTTAAGTAGTTTAATAACTTTTTATTGCGTTACATATGCGTAAACGTAAGTATTAAGCTGTTATACAAAATGGATTGTTGAATTTCAGTTCAAAAATAATGATATTAGACAAAGTTTTTGTAATAATAAGAATGTCTGCCAGACGGTATTTCGACTGGCCATCTAGGCATGAGGTATTATAGTGCACAATTATATGCGCAAACACTAGTGCACTCTATGTTCCCTAACTCTCATATTCATATGGGACGCCATGAGGTGACCAGTGAGAAATCTGACGCAGGACCAACAGCTTTGTGTGCTTTCCGAGGGACGGAGTTATGCTAAAACGGCAACTTTCTAACTCCGAGCTGCTATTCAGAATTTCTTGTCAGAAAACTCAATTACTTTTTAGTGGTCCGACCCGGGATTCGCATCCGAGACCTCATGCACTTCACTAAAGCTGCGCCACCAAGACAGGCAGTCCGGTAAATTTTTTAATTCGTTGCAAATCTAAATAAACCCTTATAATTTATAAAGTTTTGTTTATTTTACATACATGTTGGTTTCGGTTGGTATTCTATTGGTTAACGCCTTTCGTGACACCTTCTAGAGTAGAAAATCAAAGTCAAAAATCATTTATTCATTTAGGTCACAAAGTAACGCTTATGAACGTCAAAATATGCAACATGTCACAGATATAATGCACAACCTCAAACACTCCAATTAGATTATTAAATCGTAATAATAATATAGTCATTAAAATGTTACTTTTATGTACTTAAATATTTTAATTTAAAGAATTAGGCCTCGTTTAGGGAGACGCGGGGCGTTGTGCGGCGCGTCGAGCGTTTTTTCCGTTGACGGAGAAGCGGCGCGTGAAGCGGCGCGTGAAGCGGCTCGTGAAGCGGCAGGCGGGGCCCGCGTCGTTGCACGCACAAAGACAAACATAAGGCAATGTGTAGTTGCGTTTAAGGAAACGCGAGGCGTTGTGCGGCACGTGGTGCGGGGCGGGCGGAATGACGGTGTCCGCCGCAGATGCCGTAGTGGGCACCGCAGCTTCCACTTGAGACAGTCTTCTTTGAACATCTCACAACGCAGACGTGTCGTTACAATGAACTACGATTTCATCGATATATTACTAGAAGATAATTGTTACTTAAGACTGCGCCGAGCGAAATGTGCCAAAACAGGCGGTCACAGTTAAGTGAATAAAATCAACACTTTTTGTTTAATACAAATATAAAATATACATTTACCATAACAATTAATGTGTTTACAATTACTCCGTGTAAAAAACTTAAAATAATTAATAATTTTGCCTACAAAATTATGTAAATTTGCACGAAAAATGCAAAAACGTAAGCTCCTGTTACGTGATTTTAGATTATAACAGTAGAAATCTATCCTATTTTACATCTTAAACGAAACATAAATAGTTATATTACAATTTGTCCGTCCTAAATATTTAAGTTATTGGTTGACAATAAAGATACATATTTATCAAAAAAGCACTTCAAATCCTCCATACAATTTTACTACGGCGGCCGCGCGCCGATTTGAATATGCGCCGCACGAGCTCTGTCATTATCTGTCTTACGCTCGGCGCAGTCTTAAAGCATGAGTGTTTTGTTTACTGCTAGAGGAGAACCAACAAACTAATTGACAGACGAGCTATGCGACGCGGCGTGGCACGCGGCGGGCGACGTGGCGAGCGACGTGCCGGGCGACACGGCGGCGGGTGAAGCGTGAACCGCTGTGAGCAGCGCTCAATATCAAACAAAACGCGCGTGATCACGCTTGTGCCTGAACGCTCTCATATTTGCCCATATGTTTCAATTGCCCGCGCGACGCGACTTCGGACGCGCCGCACAACATCCCGCTTCTCCCTAAACAAAAAAGAAAGAACTGAAGACATTATCATTATTATTATTAGTATTTTTATTGAATGCTGTATAGTTACATCATAGCATTAAATTGGTAGCAGCCCGAAGTCTGTATTTTGATAGACACCACATATTTTTAAACAATACTTTCTAATTAAAGTTATATGCATACACAATATTACGCAGGATTTTAGCATTAATTAATTTATTGATTTGTATACTACTCAGAAATAAAACGGTACTTCATATGATTTTTACGCGTAAATAAGATTGTTAGGTTTAGACTAATTAGCGAGAGCTTCTTCTCCCTAGCCTTTATTATTCCCAAGTCACTTGGGGTCGGCTTTTCTAGTCTAACCGGATTTGACTGAATATCAGCTTTTACACGGAGCGGCTGCCACCTGACCTCCGCAACCCGAAGGCTAACGATACCCTAAGGCTAGACCAGTGTCAGGATATTATAGGGTACCGACTTCCCAATAACGACTGCCATAGATGTTCATGGCAGCCGGGACCGACGGCTTAACGTGCTCTCCGAGGCACGGAGCAGGCGACAATTGTTAATAAATACGCACATAATTTCGAAAAGTCATATAACTTCCAAAAGTCAGAGGTGCGCGACGTGGGTTCGAACCCAAGATCCTCTGCGTTGCCGTCTGCTGGTCTCCCCACTGAGCTGTCGCTGCTACCTAATTAGCGAGAGCAACGGGGCAAATATATGAAACTGTGAGCATATACAACCCGTTGCAGTTATTCACCGTTATTCATCTTTATTCTGTCATATAAATATTCATAATAAGAAATCATATAAGTTTTGAGACGTCTTAGACAACCAATACCATCATCTTAACGCTCAAATCTAGAGCAAACCAATTAAAAAGTATTATATAAGTATTGGAAATCTATAATTTTGCGTTCTATTCATTTTATTTGATATTTAGGCTCCTAGCATTATTATTAACCTCTATTGCTAAACTAGATATCTGACTACCTGACGTCTTCAATGCAAGTCGTCGGCCTCGATAGCGTAGTGGTTGGTGTAACCGCCTGCCACGCCTGAGGTCGCGGGATCGATTCACGCACAAGTCAAACATTTGTGTGCATGGACATGGATGATTGTCTTGGTGTCGGTGTTTCTATGTATAATATGTATGTATTTACAAAAAAAAGTATGTTTATCCATTGTCTAGTACCCATAGTACAAGCTTTGCTTAGTTAGGGCTAGATAATGTTGTGTGTATGTGTAGAATATTATTATTATGTTTCTCTTATCACAGGTACTTTCTAACATATTATATTAGAAAATACCTGGCCCTTTGGGAGGCTTACACGGAGACATGGGTCCAACGTGAAGAGGCCCTTCGAGAGTTTTAATCAAAGGTGGGATGGAACACCTATAGCCGCACTAGCCGCAGCAGGCGTAGGACTATTGCTACATATGGATTTTAATATATGGGCTATGGGTAAGGGTGTCTGGTGGACCGGTATATTGCTAACTATGGATGAAAAACGGCGTCTGCCCTAAATACCCTAATAGCATCAATGCAATGGGCAGACGGTGACTTGCCAACTCACTAGATGGGCCCCCTGAATAGCCACTATAGGCATACACGCCAGCAGCAGAGGGCAACACCGGTGCGAGTGGCTATGGGTGTCGAGCACTGCGGCGCCGGTTTTACCATCACGGGTCTCGTGACAACGGAGACCTGGAGCGGGTTTCCCCGTAGTAATGCCCTTGAAAATGTCACTCACCCCAAGCATATATGTAGCTCTAGCGGCCTCCCTCTGACCGGCCGACCAAGACAAATTAGAGTTGAGAGTCCTACGGGTACTCTTGAAGTTCCACCCCAGCCAACCAGTAACGGCAAGCTGGGGACGAAGCCCTAACCGACTCTCTAATGCATTCAGGACCGCAGTGTCGCCACTCACATTCAGCCTGCCACAAGCTGCCCTGCGGTTTGTGTGCTTTTATTTAACCTGATTAAATTTTTTTGTTTATATCACAAGGCGAAGGTGATAATTTAAAAGCTAGTGTACTGTGCCCTCCGATATCGCGTTAGTCTCATGATGAAGTAACGACTGTCCCAGAGGGCTTTATTATTATTATTATTACGCTTTATTACTAAGTTCTTTATAAATTAAAATAATGTAAAAGGACATCCAATGAGCAATTTCTTTTTATTATACCGTAAGGGCAAAAATAATATATTTTAGAAAATTCGTTAAATTCAGCATATCTCGAAAACGGTTAACTTTCCGCCATACATATGGCGGATTAAATTTATTGCAATTTAGCTTCTCTATCTATTATTGGCAAGGAATACCTCGAGTTACCAGTAACCCTGTATATGTGTAGGTATATATAACTATATTATTCGAAAAATTTCAAGTAATAAAATAAGAATCTAAGTTACTAACATTCGCATGCGCACATAATAAACTGTATTTAGAATTGATTATACCTATCTTCATTGCATTTGAACATCCAAAATAATATATACCTACATTTTTTTTATCCCAGGTGTGATTTATCATCATTCTGTAATAATATGACGATAACTTACTATTATCATATTATCATATATTTTTAAACGCTTTCAGTACATTTCTTAAGCCGTCATGGAAATCAAGAGAAATCATATATTCCAGACAGTAGCGATAAGATGGGTGCTGATTGAAATTCTCTGCGTGGCCCGTTACCTTTGAATACTGAAACATATCACGCATGAGATGTATCGCGAGTTTTATTTGTTTTTTGTTTTATTACACCACTTGGTTTAAGTCGACCTAGTTTTGTAGTCGCATATATCTTCGGGAATTGATTGAAAGGCGCTTGAGGCCATGATCAAATCGATCAAATGCTTAACCAAAATCTACAATGTATACGGGCTAGATTTTAATAATTTTTGGATTTGAAAGTTATCTGGAAGCTTCTGAGTAAACAAAATGACAGATACTTCAGTAATTAATCAATATATTCTTCTTCAAAAATCTTCTCCCGTGCTAGGAATAATTCCTGTGTCGCGGCGGAGTTTAGAAACATTCAAACAATTCACAGTATGCATAAGTTAACTGTAATTTTCCATGCAAAGCAAAAAAAACACAACAATTCATCATGCCCATGGAATTATTAAATAGGTACATACATAGTACAAAAGAGCAGCGATAGCTCAGTGGGGAGACCAACAGACTGCAATGCAGAGGGTCTCGCGTTCGAACCCACGTCGCGCACATCTGCCTTTCGGAAGTTATATGACTTTTCGAAATTATGTGCGTATTGATTGACAATTATCGCCTGCTCCGTGCCTCGGAGAGCACGTTAAGCCGTTGGTCCCGGCTGCCATGAACATCTATGGCAGTCGTTATTGGGAAAGTCAGTACCCTCTAATATCTTGATACTGGTTTAGGGTATCGTTAGCCTTCGGGTTGCGGAGGTCAGGTGGCAGCCGCTCCGTGTAAAAACTGGTATCCAGTCAAATCCGGTTAGACCAGAAAAGCCGACCCCAAGTGACTTGGGAATAATAAAGGCTAAGAGAGAAAAAGACATAGTACAAAAGGACTTATTAATCCTATCACCGACATTTTTTGTTTAAACATTGATATAACGTAATGTACTCTTTAATTAAATCATCAGAATTCACTTTCTTATTCTTCAGTTTAAAATGTTAATTAATTACCATGCATCTACCATAATTTTTGTGCAATCCTAACTAATATTATAAATGCGAATGTGAGTTAGTTTGTTTGTTACGCTTCCACATCTTAACTAATCGGCCGATCATCATGAAATTCCACATACACGTTGTGAGAGGAATAGAATGGGACCGGGTCAAATAAAGACAGCCGAAATAAAAAACTATCATCCCTAAAAAATATAAATTAAAATAAATTGAATGCCTATTTTAATATTAAATCATGTATTCACTTAGATGCTAAAACACATATTCCATTAGTACAAAACCTCTTACTCCCAACACTCAAGTGTATTATTGCAGAATAACGAGCATCAATATAATCGAATCATACAAAAACCAATTCAATACGTTAAAGAAAATACGTGCCGAACTCACGTATTGAAAACTACTTAAGACAAAAAAAGTAACTATTTTCAATATAACTTGTGCAGTTATATTCGCATAAGTTGGTAAAGTATCCCTGACAATACATTTTTCTTCGAACTTCCAGTACAGTTTTGCTAAAGTTTTTTAAAAACGGGCCAATAACCCGTTTTCTACTCTGCGAGTTGCCAATAATCGGGCCACTTCAACTGCCTGGGGGGGTTAAAAAATTTAACCAAACTCTTTCAAGTTATGACTACTGTTCTGGGGATGGTATGGGGTGGATAGTATTTACGTTTTATATATTTACGATTTATTTAACAAGCACCTTCTTGTTAGACTTATTTTCTTTATAATGTAGTCTAATGGGAACCCTGATGGACTGCCACTTAGGGCCTTGAAAAAAACAGCAACGATAGCTCAGTGGGGAGACCAACAGACTGCAATGCAGAGGGTCTCGGGTTCGAACCCACGTCGCGCACCTCTGACTTTCGGAAGTTATATGACTTTTCAAAATTATGTGCGTATTGATTGACAATTATCGCCTGCTCCGCGCCTCGGAGAGCACGTTAAGCCATCGGTCCCAGCTGCCATGAACATCTATGGCAGTCGTTATTAGGAGAGTATCGACACAAAAGATCCCACTGGGTCGAAGTGTCGCTGGTCTGCACTGACTGGCCCCCACATAAGATACAAGATAGGGCCTCGAGGTCAGCAAGCCAGGTCTCGCGTTCTATCTTACGGCATACATGTTTCACTTTTGAAGGTCATGTACCGATTAAAAAGTTAACTTGCGCTTGCTTGAACGGTAAAGGAAATCATCGTGAGGAAACCTCTGTCTGTGACTCGATGATGGGTAAACTAGTGACTCATTTCTGTTGCCTTAGAATGCTTCAGTGATGGCAAGAAAATACAACCGTATACATGAACGGTCATGAACGGTGGTACGTTTACCATCAGCAGGTTCAATCTACCAGCATCAATAAAAACATTCTTCTTCTTTTCGTGTGGTTAGTGGCCAACCTGTTGTCAAGAGTTGTTCAAGCCGCCCGTAGGCCTCTGGCATGTCTTAACGACTGCTGTCAATTCGGCTACATCCTGGACCGACTTTTTACGTGCCCTCCGAAGCACGGAGACGCTCAGATGAAATACCACTAAACTGTCACACATGTATAGACTGACCGCTCCCAACGTTGCTTAACCTCGCTAATCGTTTACCGATCAGTGAGTGCAACTGGCTATGAGCCTTTTAGATATAATAAAAACATTAAGAACTGCTTATGATTATTGACTGGTGTCATAACCTATCTACCTATACTAATATTGTAAAAAAGAAAATATAGATTTTTTGCATTTTTGTTTATCAGGATTTAAATAAAAACTACACAACCGATTTTAAAAATTCCTTCGCCTTTGGGAAGCTATATTATCACCGAGTAACATAGGCTATATTTTATTTTCAAAAGTACTGTAAATAACATAATATAACCTACTTTTCGAGAAAAGCCACGGCCAAAAGCTATCGACTAATAAAAGGTTTAGGCAGTATCTTACTCGCCCTTCTTCCGTGTACGGTTGTTATAAAACAATCGTCAGCAGTCTATAAATTTGCTTCAGAATAGTAAGACAGAGAATTTTGATGCTAATCACTTTTCTCAAACTTGTATATCTAGGAACAAACTTGTTTGGCGCTCGAGATTGATCTAAGGACTTTGAAAGATTTTACATATCTGTCGTCGAATCGTTCCGTCAGCGTTTTCGTATAATTTTATCTCAGCAAGTGATACATGACTCAGCAAAATTTCATTTAGGTCTTCAAGTAAAATGTTACCTTAACTTTAGTGATGTCAATTTCGTTGTTCATGTCACTACATCTATTTTTCGTCTTTACATTTCTTTTTAACAAATACATTTAAGAAAAATAGACCATGTTTAATATCTTTTTGGAAGAAGTAACTCTAGAATTCTTTCTTAATATCATTGAGTCAAAGTTCAAGAAAGATGGCGTCTAATTTAAATTGACAGCAAGCGATTCTAATACCTATTTAATTTATTGAATGTGACGATTCCAAATAGTATGATTTATTGAGTTCTGTAACAATATTTATCTATGTTTACAAATAAAGTACATTCTATGCTATTCTTGATTTTTATAATACTAAAATAGGTCTGCTACAATGGCACAGTTGTAGTAAATGCGACTATTATGGTGCTGTGATAGGTCTTAGATTCAAATCCAGGTAAGGACCAATAAAAGTTATAGGGATTGCTATCAAGAAGTTCTGAA
The DNA here is from genome assembly GCA_930367265.1 of Catocala fraxini. NCBI lineage: Eukaryota > Metazoa > Arthropoda > Insecta > Lepidoptera > Erebidae > Catocala > Catocala fraxini. The sequence goes on from OV884045.1 coordinate 20,480,994, forward strand.
TACCTTCCCTCGCCCTAGACATCGGTAATGTGAAATGTGATTCCAAAGTCAAAACGTAGGCGACTGCCTATCATCAGGCGATATCTGGATGTCGAGGCATGAAAGGAATGAAAGGAAAACATATTTTTCAATACTTTTTAATCGACTTAAAAAAAGGCGGAGTTTCTTAATTCGACTGCATTTTTTTTAATCAGGACATGTTTTGCTGAGTGATTAAAATACAAGTGATATGCTAGTATCGTAACAAGTGGTTTTTTTTTAGATATCTACTTCTCTCTTCAAATCTATTACAACGCAATGAAAAGGCTTAACCTCCTAATCCTAACTAATTTGAATGTGAGTTTATTTGTTTGTTATGGTTTCACGCCTTTCCTACTCGACCAATCATCATAAAATTTTGTATACATGCTGTCAGAGGAACAGACAAGGACATAAGGTACCTTCTATCCAGAAGAAAAGGTATGCATTACCTCATGGGGTGGAACATCGAAAACGATTTTATTGCCACTGGTACTAGCTCAACGGGCTATTCTAAAAGTGGCGACGTTTCGACCTATCATGTTTCCTACCTATGAGTTGTACCAATCCACTAATGTCCTAACTGTTCGCCAATTACTTATTCTGCACACCGTACTTAAACAACATGCACTACTTCCATTCAGACCACTTCTTCCAGACAAGAGACGAAAAGATTTTGTATATGTACTAAGCTTCATGCCAAACATGCCTTTGTAAACAAATTCTTTTTATTCCTAGGACCATTATTATATAATAGATTAAATAGAATTTTAGATATATATAGTCTAAGTTATGAACAATGTAATGTTATTATTACCAAACACCTGCAAACACTGACCTACTCCGATACGGAGAATTTGCTTACAGTTGTAAAATAGCCTTAAGTCATCAGTAATTTGTAATAATATGTAATCTAAGTTATTTTTATTGTATCAATATACATAATTATTTATTTTAAGTTTATGCACATTGACCTAAATCCTAATATTACGTGGCATATATTTTTTTGTAAGTAGAGATTTAGCTTGAAACACAGGTCTAAACCTAGTTCAGGCAATCACTTAACAAAATCTAGAGCTTGAAATTAAATTAGAATGCACAATGTCGGCCGATTAACGTATAAGGAAAACATGTACCAGATTAAGGATAATTATAATTTATTGTAGTATGTATAATATTATTTTAGATTAATAACAAAAATGTATACCCATATATTATTATTGAATAAAATAATAATTATTATTATTATTATGTTAATATGTTCTCGAGGCGTATAAATTTATTGACAAAATCAACATAAACGCGAGTGACGCCGCGGGAAATATCTAGTATATAATATTATAATAATAATAATAATAATAATAATAATAATATTCTACCACATACACACATCTAGCCCAAACTAAGCAGAGCTTGTACTATGGGTACTAGACAATGGATAAACATACATATATACTTTTTTTTTTGTAAATACATACATATTATACATAGAAACACCCAGACCAAGACAAACATCCATGTTCATGCACACAAATGTTTGACTTGTGCGGGAATCGAACTCGCGACCTCAGGCGTGGCAGTCGGTTACACTAACCACTACGCCATCGAGTCGTCAAATATATATAATATCGTATATTAATAACTATGTAGGTACCAAGTATAGCAGTACACCTAAAATCGTTTACCTTCGTTAAGTTTCCATGGCACTCAATGTTCTCCGTTCTCCAATGAATGGGGAATTGATTTTTATATTTTTCGGAGTAAAAATGTAATTACTGATATGAGTGCTTATAACGTGTGTACGTGCGCGCCCTCAGTTGACAACAGACAACACTTTTATATCGATGAAATTTTATTTTGTAACGTGCCCTGATGATATTTAATAAAAAATACTACGCTATGCTTTACTGAGTGTAGTCTTTGTATTCACATTTACAATGTCTGATTAGAAGCTCCTTAAAAATCGACAGCACTGAAATCCTAACTACATACATAGATTCACGCCCGTTTCCCAGAGGAGTAGGCAGAGACTACGGATTTCCATTTGCTACGATCCTGACACACTTCTCTGGCTTCATTCACTATCATCACATTCCTCATACACGCCCGTCGGTTCAAGGTGCTCTTAACCTGGCCTTTGTCCAGAACGCCTCCGATCTGATCAAAAAACGTTCGCCTAGGTCTTCCTCTTGCGACTGTTCCATTCACACTAGCCTTATAAACTTTCTTAGTCAGTCTTTCCTCGTCCATTCTTTCTACATGCCCAAACCAGCTTAACATACCCTTTTCTATTCTTGTCACTATATCAATTTTCATGCCGCATCTCTCTCTAATCACACTATTCCTTATTCTATCTTTCAGAGTCACACCACATATATTTCTCAGCGCTCTCATTTCTACAGCATTTATTCTGCTCTCATGCTTCTTTTGCCATACCCAACTTTCCAAACACAAACAAATCCTAACTAATATTATAAATACGAAAGTGAGTTTGTTTGTTATACATTCACGCCTTAAGACTGCGCCGAGCGTAAGACAGATAATGACAGAGCTCGTGCGGCGCATATTCAAATCGGCGCGCAGCCGCCATAGTAAAATTGTATGGAGGATTTGAAATTGCTTTTTTAATAAATATGTATCTTTATTGTCAACCAATAACTTAAATATTTGGGATGGACTAATTGTAATATAACTATTTATGTTTCGTTTAAGCTGTAAAATAGGATAGATTTCTACTGTTATAATCTAAAAATCACGTAATACGAGCTTACGTTTTTGCATTCTTCGGGCAAATTTACGTAATTTTGTAGGCGAAAATATTAATTATTTTAAGTTTTTTAAACGGAGTAATTGTAAACATATTCATTGTTATGGTAAATGTATATTTTATATATGTATTAAACAAAAAGTGTTGATTTTATTCACTTATTTGTGGCCGCCTGTTTTCGCACATTTCGCTTGGCGCAGTCTTAATTACTCGATCATCATGAAATTTCGCACACACGTTGTCAAGGGTACGGAATCGGACATACGGTAGGTACCTTTTAACCTGAAAAAAGTATTGTTATCAAACTAACCAAACCAAACCTACGCGATTTACGCGAGTGAAGCCTCGAGCATAAATATAAGGCTCTACTATAAATATAAATGTATGTAAAGATATTCTATACAAGTGCCAACGTAATGTATAATGAACCAACCGCTTCTATTCATCGAGACATTAAAGAGCAAACAGTTGGCACAGAGCTCTACCAATAATAATTTTCATTAAAATCCTTGATAGTTAATTACCTGTAGGGTGGTAGAGTTTCACTGGAATTTAAAAAGAACTGGATAAGTTATCTCACGTTTTACCTTTTATTTTATACTAGCTGTCTCCACGGATAATATTACTGCTCTATTCTTGTGGCTCGTAGCGTGATATTATACAGTCTATATTACTTATGGATAGAGTAGCTTCCTGGTAGTGAAAGAATTATCGAAATCAGTTCAATAGTTCAGAGAAACAATCAAACAAATCTTTTGTCTATTTAACATTAGTTTAAGAGCAGCGATAGCTCAGTGGGGAGACCAACAGACTGCAATGCAGAGAGTCTCGGGTTCGAACCCACGTCGCGCACCTATGACCTTCGGAAGTTATATGAATTATCGCCAGCTCCGTGCCTCGGAGAGCACGTTAAGCCGTCGGTCCCGGCTACCATGAACATCTATGGCAGTCGTTATTGGGAGATTGGCGACACAAAAGATAACACTGGGTCGAAGTGTCGCCGGTCTGCACTGAATGGCCCCCACATAAGATACATACATAACATTAGTTTTAAATAGAGAAAAGAAGACTTTTACTTGGCGGAATGCATTGGCGCATACCCCTCCACGAGGGGCGCGCGGGCGGAGTGGTTATGTCGGACTCACCCGGAAAAAGATGGAGATATCCCGGTAATACCGACTAAATCTACCATGGTGTTTCTTTTCACAATCTATGGCTAGGGCGCAGGGATCACTCGCGCATTCACCCTGCAGCCTCGGCAGAAGCATACCCTACCTAGCCCTTCTGGTAATATCCTTCAGGCATGCTTCGGTCCTCCTTCAGGCATTCTTCGGTCAAGGCGGCTACTTATTTAGGTAAACCCAAACTAAAAAGCACTCTCGATTCCTTTAGTGCCATAGTCTGATAGGATGGCAATCAGACACAACGAGAGAAAGAACTGCGTTGTACCAACGGATGTAGGTATGTGCTACCCAAGATATGGAAATTAAATCGATAACTACCTAAGACATTTGCTAAGAATTTGTTGCTAGGAAAATAATAAAAAACGATTTAGAAACCAATTTTTTTTATACTGCTCATGTGGCAAACTTCGACCCACCTGACGGTAATAATGTACATATGTTAAATACAATATTTGTAAAGTTGTCTTATGTGGGAATTGACTTTTCGATAATTTAATAGATAACCTTATGATATAAGCCTAATGTAAACTGATTTTGTAAATTTAGCGCTGAAATAACGCAAATGCTAGTAGGTAGTAAACTCTTTTCGAATAGGTGATCCGCTTTTAAATGGATTGGGTCGTTAGCTGTAGGTGCTCCTGAATGTATAGAGCAGTGCCAATATGTGAGGATGTCATTAATTCAGGGACTAGTAGTATGCAGTACTTTCACATTCGTATTTAGTATGCCGTATATCTGTAGCAAAAATTTGACATCAGTTCTTTTAAAGATTACTTCATATGCAGTACCAATTTGTACTTTAACTTTTCTGTAACATAGTTGTATGTTTTGGTTTCGTTGTTATTGTGAGATTTTTTCTTTTTGTTTGATAGGTACACTACTAAAGTGAACCGATCAAAAAAGAAATTTCGTACATACCAATGAGGTGGTTGTAAAAAAAATATTTAATATTTTGAATTAATTTCTTTTTAAAGTCGATTATGTCGTTAAAATTCTTTTTTTATTAACGGTATCCGGTTACCCAAGTTAATACTTACAATTCTAGATGTATCATGTCCTCTAATTGCTGAATTTTGGTCTCGGCGGCGGTCAATCATGACATAGTATATACATATATTAGTGCTCAAGTGTGTGTGCATACACAAATGCTCTAAATACTTTATTCCGTAACCTTCATGGTACGATAAGACGGCAATCCGACACGACTGTAGAGAGACCAGGAGAAGAATAAACGTCTTGACGAGGCAAGAGGGCGTGCTACATCGCCAACCGCCTGACTCCCGGCTGCTATTAAGAATTTTTTAGCAGTGAAACCTGATGACGAATGATACTTTCCTCGACGAGGCATCTTATTGTAGCAACACGAAATAGTAACAGCGTGCTCCTTTGCTCGTTTTTCAAGCTTCGCGATAAAATCAATCCACAACTCACAGAAAGTTGCCTACAGCTACTTAGGCAGACAGCCTTTGCTGTTGTCTCTTGGGTAATCTAAGGGTGATAATGGCCACGGACACTTTATTTTATTATTATTGCCTGTCAAAATAATTACACTCCGCCTGATGGAAAGCAGTCGTGTAGTCCACGAGCAGTGCACTCCACACCACATTCTCACATGAAATGGTGCCGAGGTCGCTGAGTTGACAGCTTAAGAAGGTGCTTTTTAACGCCCTGCTTGAAGGGCCTAGGAATGAAGGAAGAAGGGAACGCGTGCATCGGTAGAGAATTCCTATTTCTAACAGTTCGGCAAAAATAAGTAGCGCTGTCTTCGTACACGTTATCTTGGTAATCACCTCTACCGTTTAAGGGTGACTCCTAAGCCCAGCACGTATTGTTCTGGATGATCTTATTTTAAACCACATCCAGTAATTCTATTAAACAATACGTCCGAAGATGGCTGGAATTCATTAAATTTTCTCATTTGAAAGCGTCTCACGGCGACACAGTTGCAAATGCATCTCGCTTCATTTAAATTTAATGATGTCGAAATATTTGTAAAATGTGTCACATGAACTTATCTCAGAATAAGACAAACGAATATTCATTTCGTAAATTAAATAAATAGTTTTTCGTATAAATGAAAACCGTTGTCATGCTTACTGCTGCATTAAAAGACATTAAATGATTATTGAAGTGGAAATGCCGCCATTGTTTAATACCTAGAAACATATTTTCTCCGTATTCTTCCTAAATAATGCCACCAGACAAGAAAATAGATATAAGCAACATTTTTTTTTCATAACTTTGTTATTATATGAGCAGCGACAGCTCAGTGGGGAGACCAACAGACTGCAATGCAGAGAGTCTTGGGTTCGAACCCACGTCGCGCACCTCTGACTTTTGGAAGTTATATGAGTTTTCGAAATTATGTGCGTATTGATTGAAAATTATCGCCTGCTCCGTGCCTCGGAGAGCACGTTAAGCCGTCGGTCCCGGTTGCCATGAACATCTGTGGCAGTCGTTATTGGGAGAGTGTCGACACAAAAGATCCCACTGGGTCGAAGTGTCGCTGAACTGAACTGAGTGGCGCCAAGATAAGATATCTATGTATCTATTATATGAACCATTCAAAATCGCTACATTATACTGTTGTTTTAAGACTCCCAGTAAAAAAAGTCAACGAAACTAATTAAATAAAAGGATTAAATATAATGACCACCAAAAATACTAATTGGACAGCAAAATATGCTTACTAAAATATATCATAACGAGCACCTATACGCTAAATCGGTTATGCATTTAGCTTGTAATTTATGTAATGTTTCTGTATCCTTAGAATAACATAATAACTATTGGAAATCCTAAATAAAAAAAGGTCAAGTAAATACACGCTGTTGCGTAAACCACATAGGCGATTTATTGCTTCCTTGCAACACTGAGTCCAGTATAACATAAAGTCCTCGAGACCGAATTTCGGTCACGGGGCCAATCTTAATGGAGGCTGGCCAGGACTGAACAGGAGATAATATAGTGCACAGGTATGTGCGCAAACACAAGTGCAGTCTCTGTTCTCTTACTCTCATAATCCGATGGGACGGTAAGCCGACACGATCTGAAAGATCAGGCGCAGGGCCATGATGCTTTTCGGGGCACGGGGGTGTATTACACCGCCACCTTACAAAGTTCGGGTTGTTACTGAAGATTACTTGTCAGAAAAACCTATTAATCCATAGTTAGCCCGACCAGGGATTCGAACTCCAAGACCTCACTTCCAGTCCCATGCACTACAGCTGCGCTACCGAGGAGTCTACTAGACCTCGCGGGTCGCCGACTCCTTTCTTAAAAGGTCGTCTTGTTCTGGCAGCAAAGCGTCTCAATGAGAAGCCCTAATAATCATAGGACCACAAGCCAAGGTAGCATGCCTGTAATTTTTTATAGAATATATTATGTACTTTCATAGTCAGGTGATTCCAGTTTGAACCAAATGCCAAGTACAAACGAGGATCTCGCCGTGCTTAGCTAGATCATTGGTTGAGCACAGCGCTTATAAAAAATTTACTTTACGGTGGTAGGTAATAGATAAGGCTTTAAACTTCATCGAACATCGACATCGAAAGGTCATGAGCCGCAGCCACGCCCGTTGCATTGCTTACTTTTCCGTTCTCATACATTGACTTTAAATTTACCATCTTCGAACTATTATTGCTGTAAAAAATGAATATACTACGAATGATAGAATCACTCAAAATCTACTTATTCACTGACTGTACTAGTCAACCAAATCAGTGCATCAGGTAGCTAGAGAACTTCTCTCCAAAACTCAAATCAGATGTTTTATTTTTTTATCTTTATTTATTTAGAGCAGCGATAGCTCAGTGGGGAGACCAATAGACTGCAATGCAGAGGGTCTCGGGTTCGAAACCACGTCGCGCACCTCTGACTTTCGGAAGTTATATGACTTTTCGAAATTATGTGCGTATTGATTAACAATTATCGCCTGCTCCGTGCCTCGGAGAGCACGTTAAGCCGTTGGTCCCGGCTGGCATAAACATCTATGGCAGTCGTTATTGGGAAAGTCAGTACCCTCTAATATCCTGACACTGGTCTAGCCTTAAGGTATCGTTAGCCTTCGGGTTGCGGAGGTCAGGTGGCAGCCGCTCCGTGTAAAAACTGATATCCAGTCAAATCCGGTTAGACCAGGAAAGCCGACCCCAAGTGACTTGGGAATAATAAAGGCTAAGAGAGAAGAAGATTTATTTAGAGGCTTTTATTACAGAGTAATATGTTAGCCCCATCGTGGGGTTAGCCCCACCGTCATAATAGGCAACAGAGAAAGTCGTTGTTGTACATATATCTCAAATAGGTCTAACGCCGCATTTGAAGTAGGGTCACTTAGGATATTAATGAAAAGTCCTACATCGTACACGTTAAGGTTATATTTGAACATCAACGAGTTCCTTTGGCGCTGATATTTGACACAATCCATCAGTAAGTGTTGGACATCATCAAGGACTCCGCAAGTATCACAATCAGGCGTATCGACTTTTTTCATGAGATGTCCAAACTTTCTAGATGGATAGTGACCTGAGCGCAGCCTATGCGCTATAACAATAAATTACTATTAATAAACCAGATGATAAAATAACAAACAACAAATGCTTGTTTAATTCTCAACAGCTACCGTGCAAAGTAAGGTAACATAAATTACATGCCATCAATATTCCGTCACTTAATACTATTACAAAGTTTTAAGAATTTCAAAGTATGATGAGTATTTGCATATTCCTTAAGGAGGTCGTCGTGCATGTAAACTTGGGGCTTTTAATTGGAATTTTACCATCGCTCTTCGAGGCGCGAAAGTTTCAGCGCAGACCGGGATCAATTTCCAATTCTGAGTATTCTATTCGCGTTCGCTAGGATCTGTAGGGGTGGGAACCGACGATAAAGTTATATCGATAATTATTTTTAAAATTGAAGTAGTTTAATATTATACGTCGTCATTTAGGCACTTAGAACTCTTATGAACGTAAATTAGCCACTGGCTAGCTTTATTCATGGCGGTAAAATTAACACGATGCAGTGCATGTAGAAAAGCCGACCCCAAGTGACTTGGGAATAATAAAGGCTAGGGAGAAGAGAGTGCATGTAGACCGCGCTAGCTGCTCCACTAGGACTACCACCACTACTTACATGGATGGTTCGCGTCAGTCATTATAAGACGCACGGACCCGTGCGAGCACATCAATATAATATATGTAATAGTAAAACAAGCAAACATGCAAGTAAAACGTCTTTATTACAAATCACGGGTAATAATTCATTTCACTAAAGCACCAGCTCTTCTGACTCCAACAGCAATACCTTGCCAAGTCTCATGGCAGACCTGCTCAATATAGATAGGATCAAGATGGAAACCTCCAAAACCGGATCCGAAACCAGGCAGCTCATAGGTGTAAGAAAGAGGAACTCCAATAGAATGAGCATAGTCTTCCGAAGCGCCTGCTGCACCATATTGAATGACGTGCACGGAATTTCCAACTTCGTAAAGGGGGAAATTGGGCAAAGCTACGGCATGGATAGCATTAGCCATAGCGATACCCACGGTGTGAAGAGCCAGAGCGTTGTGGGAGAGGGTACCGTCATGTCCCCAAGGGTACAAGATCATACTGCCGTAGCTATGCATGGTAAGGTAGAGGGCGATGCGATGCAGATGCTCATGAAGGAGATCTCTGACAGCACGAGTTTCAGATTCAGAGAAGGCTCGGTTCCCGGCGTAAACGTCACTGCAAGGGGTGTTGCTGGTACCCACGGTGTTCCAGAAGAAGTCGAAGTTACGGTTGCCGTCGACTCCGGGGCAGACAGAGCTGAGGGAATGTGTGTCGGTGGAACGAGTCTTACGCCAGAAACGGAACTGAAATTTGAAATGTGGTTTTATTATTATGTATATCAAGATAAAAAAGGTAAATAGTGGGTTCTGTGTTCGCATTTGTGTTTGCAGACGATTGAAAGCTTCTGGGCTATAGAAATACTATGTAAGAAAAATCTCAATAGCAGCACGGTGTTTGAATTTTTGCCCGGTTGCAATAGACTAATCCCCTTATACAGAGGAACTAAATATCTAGTAAGCAGAATGTATAAGTAATGTACTTCTACCTTACGCGTCTTGGATACACAGGGCTTAGTCTATGTGTGTATAACTATCCTCACTTTCTATTCTTTTTTTTGTAGCAGCAGATCGTGTTACTTATACTGATCAGATTATTTGCCTAGACCGAATAATCGCTCTTGGCAAATAATCTGTAGTACATGATTTACAGATAGGAGCGAGGGCTACTAGAAGAAAAAGAACGGTGAGTTTCTATATCGCCTAATCTTTTAATCAACGCTCAGACCTCGGCGTCAAAGCACGGAGTTTTCTTTTGTTATGTCTGGATGCCAAATATTTGACTTAGAAACTATCGACTGCTTTAACGGTGAAGAAACACATCATGGCAAATTTTGCATGTCTAGTTGTTCTCTAAAGTATCTGAAATCTGCTAACCCGCGCTTAACCAAACCAGCGCACTGGATAATGGCCGAAGCTTTCTTATACTCCAAAAAACCAGCAGTGGTACAGATTATAGTTCGGACTGATATTATTATATACTTACAGTGGTAAAAGAATGAACATAACCATCAGGGTTGACAACGGGCATAAGAATCCAATCATAGTTATTCAGAAGGTCGGGCTCAGTGACATCTTCTGTCAACTTCTTGATGGCCCATGTGACAGTGGGAGGGGATATCCATTCTCTCGAGTGAATACCACCGTCGATGAAGATGACTGGCTTGCTTTGGTCCTGGAAGTTGGTTGTGGAGATCTTCAGGTACAAGATAGGACGACCTTCGAAAGAGTTACCAGCGGAGTGCAACGTCGCTACGTTGGGGTATCTGGCCGCAATGTCTCTTACGTAGTCATAGATCTGGAAGCAATTGTAAATATTAATACATTATAGACTTCGATCTCATGGCTCCAAAATCATTTTAGCAGAACTTGATATATTATTATATTATTGATAAAGTTGAAGAGCTTGTTTGTTTGTTTGTTTAGTTTAACGCGCTAATCTCAGGAACTACTAGTTCGAATTGAAAATTATTTTATTGTTGGATAGCCCATTTATCGAGGAAGGCTATAGGCTATATAACATCACGCTACAACCCAAGGGAGCGGCGCAGTAACGATAAACACGGGTGAAACTGCGGGCACATCTAGTATGCAGATATAGAACGTATGCATTTGAGTTGGGTTACTTATAGAACATCATTATTGAAGCTGATTGACTTTTCAGATCGATCTGTCTATTTACAAATGCTTAAAGTACATAGTATTGTTTTTCGTTTACGTGAACATTTTACAGTAAACTTAAACAACTTTATGCGGATTTTATAGCAGCTTATTAAAAAACAGTTTATTTAAATAGCTTTAAAACGACTACTACTATTAAACTATTTAAATTATTACACTATTTAGATTAACATTTTCTCCAACGATTCGGATTTCGGTGATTATAATATATATGGTCATGGGAAACAAAGATGGTGGTAAAATAGTTTAATAGATTATATAATATTTAAATAAAGTGTTTTCTATAAGTATAGATAAACATACATCATTATTTACATAAAGAAAGCAACAATCAAAATTTACAACTTAACTAAAATTAACAAAACTAACCACTTATAAAAAGAACAAAATGAGGAGTAACAAAATATGGGACTGTAAAATTTAATAAAAAGGGATGGCCGGTTTAGGCAGCGTCGTAAAATTCCTCAGCATCGCTGTCGACCGGGAGTGTGCCCAGAAGACTGGCAGCATTGCCACGCTGAATGGCAATGCTGATTCTTTGAGCCAAAAAAGGTGTGTGTGTGTGTGTTTTCTATGAAATCGCGATAAAATCTGTGTAAAGAATTTATTTTCAAGACTTTAAATTAGTCACCTGAACAATATAATATAAAATACAGGCTCATAACTACGACGAGACGATTTTTGACCTCGAACCACGGTAGAAGCTAGTTCTTTATAAACACGAAATTGTTGTTTAATTTAATTTGTTCAGTCGCCTCACCTATCCCTAAGCAAAAGATTGAGTTTATGACTGCGAGCGATCGCGAGTATCTGAATTAATGATATTGATGAGCAGCAATAGCTCAGTGGGAAGACCAACAGACTGCCATGCAGAGGGTCTCGGGTTCGAACCCACGTCGCGCACCTCTGACTTTCGGAAGTTATATGACTTTTCGAAATTATGTGCGTATTGATTGACAATTATCGCCTGCTCCATATTTCGCACTCACATAATTTCGAAAAGTCATATAACTTCCGAAAGTCAGAGGTGCGCGACGTGGGTTCGAACCCGAGACCCTCTGAATTGCAGTCTGTTGGTCTCTCCACTGAGCTATCGCTTTATCTGTAACTGGTTACTACTCATGAATAATTGTTCCAGGTTAGTAACCGTGTGGGTAAGAAAGGAGGTGGTCATTTTGTCATTTTTGATTAGATATTTCATAGTACATCCTTACGTTACCTTGTTAATTACCTTGTCTTAGATAGGAGGAAATTCTTTAAACGATACAATGCGCTTAGCGTTCCAGTTACTCTCCGACTGACACTAGTAACCTGAGATTGCCAATTCAAATTGGAGTCAATGAGCAAACCCAGATCCTTTACAGTTGGACTGAACGGTATAGGTGTCCCATCATAAACAACAGGAGGTAAAGTACTGGAGTCCAACCTGCTTATCAATCGTTGGCTAATAATAATATTGGGTAGGATTGTGTCTGGCCACCGGTGTGCCGCTGCGACTTAATAGTTTACCTATATTATCTAAATTACTAACCACGTCAAGTTCTTGGTAGTTATCGTAAGGCAGCTGTCTTCCGCCGTTTCTGGCAAGGCTCTCCAGCTTCCTGGCAGCGATGAGCTGGTCATCGATGTCAAGCTTGCTAAAAGAGAAATTAATTTTAATATACTAACACATTTTGTTTAAACGAACGATATTGCAATGAAGGCACATATGTGGCGAGTAAGCAGTACACTCGCCCGTTTGAACGCTCCTACAAATCACGTTATTGACCACCGCGAGTACAGACGCACAAAGGACCATCCATTTAAAGATGGCCGCTACTCACCTATTGTTCGAGAGTCGCAAAGCAAGATGGTCGCCTATTCGGCTATTGTTTGAGTTCCCACTCCTGCGCAAAACTACGAGGACCAAACCGTTATTATTATTAACTAGTAAAACTGCCAGGAGCGAACCATTATTATAATTAATTAATAGTGAGTATAAATACCGGTGTTGTTTTTGTATTGTACGCATATTTCACTCCACTTAGATAACTATATCGCATTTATATTGATTTAGTTATATCTAATACAAAGTATTTTTAAATATAACAGTATTTAAGCTTTGCTGGCTCTTTTGCATACCTCCACTATCCGCATCACAGTTCATCTAGGAGCAGTATTGTAAGTGATTAGGTTTAACTATCTAATCCTTCATATATATGTCGGAAACAGTCATTAGTATGGTTACGAAACGCGGCACGTTAGTGAAGATGTGGCAGCACTGTTACGATGACGTCAACAGGCAGCCAACTTCGCATGCAACAGAGTCTACTTAAATGGAGGCGCCCTATATTCGACGGGGAATCATTTTACCGTCGGTGAGTGCGGACTTCCTCGCTAGGAACTGTCATTCGTTTCGCGCAAGACATTCGTGTTAATCTATTGTGAAAACAATAAAAGTGATCAGTGAGCATGTATTGTTTCACTTTGCTCGATCACCCTATTGTACGCCCACATTATGTTTATCGATGGGGTATGTATCTTATGTATCTTATGTGGGGGGGCCGGTCAGTGTAGACCGGCGACACTTCGACCCAGTGGGATCTTTTGTGTCAACAATCTCCCAATAACGACTGCCATAGATGTCCATGGCAGCCGGGACCGAAGACTTAACGTGCTCTCCGAGGCACGAAGCAGGCGATAATTGTCAATCAATACGTACATAATTTCGAAAAGTTATATAACTTCCGAAACTCAGAGGTGCGCGACGCAGGTTCGCACCCGAGACCCTCTGCATTGCAGTCTGTTGGTCACCTCACTGAGCTATCGCTGCTCACGTCGCGCACCGCTGACTTTCGAAAGTTATATGACTTTTCGAAATTATGTGCGTATTGATTGGCAATTATCGCCTGCTCCCTGCCTCGGAGAGCACGTTAAGCCGTCGGTCCCGGCTGCCATGGACATCTGTGGCAGTCGTTATTGGGAGAGTGTCGACACAAAAGATCCCACTGGGTCGAAGTGTCGCCGGTCTGCACTGACTGGCCCTCACATAAGATAAGATAAGATAAGATTAACCGTCATGACCGAAATTTGGTCTGAAGGACCAAATATCATACAGAGGATTTCCTATTTATTGATAAGCTGTTGTTTGGATTAAGAATTAATATCTACAAGCCATAAATCTATCAGTTGATTATTAATTATAATCAATTGATAGTTTTATGGCTTATATCTTTCGCATTATCAATATTCGTTCTTAATTCGTCATTATAGTTGCCCATGACAAATTAATTCGTAATGATTAGAATACCAAGGTTCTATATTGAAGTTTAATCCGTATGGATTATCTTTTCATGATAATATCAGCCCTGTTTTAAACCGTTCCACTGCTGACCACACCTTTCCTCAGTATGATTCAGGTTAAGCAATAGATTGCTACGGATAGTAGGCCTCACGTTACTTCAAAAATATAATGGAGAACACTCAGACATGAAAGTTTCCTCACGACGTTTTCCTTCAGCGTTAGTGTCAGTGACAATTAACTATTTAATACGCACACAGCTACAAAAAGTAGAAGGACACCTCATACCTTTTGAAACTGAATTTCATTTTCTAGAAAATATTATAGTTAGCTTGTTACAAAGTTAGGTTAACTCTTGAGCAGCGATAGCTCAGTGGGGAGACCAACAGACTGCAATGCAGAGGGTCTCGGATTCGAATCCACGTCGCGCACCTCTGACTTTCGGAAGTTATATGACTTTTCGAAATTATGTGCGTATTGATTGACAATTATCGCTTGCTCCGTGTCTCGGAGAGCACGTTAAGCCGTCGGTCCCGGCTGCCATGAACATCTATGGCAGTCGTTATTGGGAGAGTGTCGACACAAAAAATCCCACTGGGTAGAAGTGTCGCCGGTTTGCATTCACTGGCCCTCGCATAAGATAAGTTACATAGGTTAACTCAATGTCTGATAGTTTGTACTTGCAATCGAAAGGTGTATAATTGTAAATCCAAGACCCATTCCCAATACCAGCTTCGCTGAATGGTTATCAATAGGTAAAACTAGTAAGTTGCAACGCCATTTTCAACCAAATATACACCTCACATAGATCGCATTGTATAACACTGCTGCACCAATATATTTTAAAGAATAACACATTACTAACATACAGAGTTAAAAGTCAATGTATAATATACAATTCTAAAGATTTCTGTTCTAATGACTGTTGTAAACGATGAACGGTGACATGCGTTAATTGAAGCATATGCGCGGTTTGTATGGATCATGTAAAGGAATGATGCGAGCTACCTGCGCAAGCGAATAACTTGATGTAAATCACACATGCAACTCGCGCATGAATAACTCACGCACTCAGCCAGTACGAACAATTTACGCATGTAACTGACACGCGTGACTTGCGCATGTAGCTAGCTACTTGCGTCGTGTACAAGCACTCTAGTAAAGTAGATATTTTAAATATTTCTTTTAACAAAAGGCTCAATATAAAAACACGTTGAGGTTTTTATAAAAACACGAAATCTCACGTACTTATGTTTGTCCTCGTTTCACCGAAATAATACAAGATAAAATGTTATGCCGTTCCATTTTGAGATTAAATTTTTGACGCTTGCCATATTCTATTTTCTATTCATATTGTGGTTTCTACGAGATGGCTAAATTTAAGCTTGTGTTTGGTATTCAGTATCACAGGTTAGTACCTATTCTTTGCTAACTTAATTAAATGATATACTAAATATGCTGACAGGAGTATAAGTTGCTGTGCGATCCTAAGGTCTGACACCCGGGACGAACAAAATGAAATTAAATTTTCTATCACAAAATTATCATCAGTATCGCGAAGTATAGAAAACGTCAATACGGTATTTGCCTATGTTTGATTTTGTATACATTATTTTACACAATATTTACAATATTTTTAACAATAAATAACTATCCAAAGAAATGATTTTGTACCAGCAGTATTTAAAATCGGTTGCAAAATAAATAAATAATTAATATTTAAAATATGGATATTAGAAGAATTAGAAGAAATAGGGTCATGGTTGGGATATCTCGCTATTTCAGTCAGTTTGTAGAGTGCATCTTTATTTTCGTCATTTGAAAACTGAAAATTGCTAAATACTAGAAACGTTATATGCTATTTATTTTTGAGTAGAAATAAAAATTGTTTTGTTTTGGAGTTTAGGTATGTAACAATTTGATTAAAAAAATAAAAAATAATTTATGTTAACTAACCTATTGACTGGTGTCCTATAACGTGAAATCTATAAACGTACCTGGCCAAATGTGGATATATTACATTAGGCTATACAAAAGTAAGAATTTCTTAGATTTTTAGCTGTAATTAAGAGCCCTGTCTAGTCTAAAGAATAATAAGCCATGGCTAAAAAAATATTTCATTTTTAACGTAAGTTAAATTAAAAAAGAAAGAGGTTTTTCTCCTTTTATGAATTTAATTAAAACAATACTTACGCCTTAACATCATCGGCATGGATCCTGTAGGCGAGTCCTAAGTTTTGCAACTCTTTAACAAAACCTTCTTGATGTTCAGGCTGGACCAGAACAACACCCTCGCGTCTCTCCGTAATATGGCTCAGGATATCCAGTTCATATTGTGAAGAAAGGTCGTTCAACGATCGTATCTGCTCACCATTTCCAGGTCCTACGAAGTAGGATTTCCAGCTGAAATGAAAACGTAATAAGAATAAGATAAATAAACAAGACAAATGTAAGCGCGATTTGGACAAGAAAAATTCGAATTTTAAATTTGTATTATAAAGCATTCGAATATTAATTGATTCGTTGTTACTAATAATGATTCGAATTATATGTAATCGTATGTTCGAAACTTGATTCGATGATGACACGATTGATTGAGTTATCATCAAATCAAGTTACACAGTGACCACAATGACAATCTTTTCGCTTTGGTCTTTTGCCTAATGTTCCTATACTCCATGTCTGCATAACAATTGACAATGAACTTCTACACGGTGAGCACCAACGAACATATTCTTATACGGTTCAAATGTATTTATTTATAGCACTTACAATATGCAATTTAAACTGTATGAATATAATAAAAAAGTATATAATAACACTTCTTTCTTTCTTTTTTGCGGGGTTAGTGGCCAACCTGTTGTCAAGAGTTATTCAAGCCCGTAGGCCTCTGACATGGCTTAACGACTGCTGTCAATTTGACAACAACCGGGACCGACTTTTTAAGTGCCCTTCGAACCACGGAGACGCTCAGATGAGATACCACTAAGCGGTCACCCATCTATCGACTGACCGCACCCAACGTTGCTTAACCTTGCTAATCGTTTGCTGATTAGTGAGTGCAACCGGCTATGAGCGCCTCAATAATATATATAGATTTAATAACACTTATATTCTGACACAAAACAGTCTTATAAAATAAATAAAAATAATTTAAACATATTTTCAATATAAACTTTCTAAATCTAATTATTTTTTATGAGAGTAAATTTAAAAAGGTACTCACCCTATATAGTGTTCATGCTTAGCATGAGCTAAAGCGAAGAGACTAACCAACACTAGTAACTTCATCTTGTTGAGAGTCAAATGCGTACCGTCGACATATCTTTTATAAGATTTTGATATCGATAATCCGAAATATCTTTAAGTTATCTAACTATTCCAATAGTATCAGATAAAAATTACCCACGGTTTAAAAAAATTAAAACTGTTAATCCGTGCTATATATTTTGTGATTAAAATTAGCTACTGGAATTCATAGCGTGCTACTGGAATTCAATTTTATCGGTATAATACATTATAATCTCATTGATACCCATATAGTATTGAAGTTTATCGATGTAGATAACGTGACGACACCGCTATCTGGATTTAAGCGGTAAAACTGAAAGACTTATGTAAAGTCGTCACCTTAGTAGTAACGGACTGTATGCGCACACAACCTACGGAACCCTGAAGCCCTATCAGCCCTAATACCTTAAGGTACACATATCTATGTGATAAATAAATAGAGAAATAAATTCGGGATGCCTGCACCATGCGTCCTAAGGTAACAGGCAAAGAGTAGACGGGGGGTTCAGGTTATCTTCATTGATAGATAACTCACTGCCAGTCGAGCAGATTCATTGTTGACCGACCGTGCAATAAAGAAATCATACTTTAATGAATTCGTGACTGTTAATTATATATATAATATTATATTTATAATAATATCAGCCCTGCGTATAAATCTCTCGGTCTCTGCTCAGTACGAGAATCATTTGGCCATCTACTGTGCTGGCCTACTGCGGGTTGATAGACTTAATTGTAATATGAAGGTTTCCTCACAATGTTTCGTTCACCGTTAAAGCGAACAATTTCTTCTCCCTAAGCCTTTATTATTCCCAAGTCACTTGGGGTCGGCTTTTCTAGTCTAACCGGAATTGATTGGATATCAGTTTTCACACGGAGCAGCTGCCACCTGACCTCCGCAACCCGAAGGCTAACGATACCCTAAGACTAGACCAGTGTCAGGATATTAGAGGGTACTGACTTTCCCAATAACGACTGCCATAGATGTTCATGGCAGCCGGGACCGACGGCTTAACGTACTCTCCGAGGCACGGAGCAGGCGATAATTGTCAATCAATACGCACATAATTTCGAAATGTCATATAACTTCCGAAAGTCAGAGGTGCGCGACGTGGGTTCGAACCCGAGACCCTCTGCATTGCAGTCTGTTGGTCTCCCATGTGGGTTCGAATCCCACACGGAACTAAAATTTGTGTGATCTACAAATGATTGTTCCGAGTCTGGATGATCTTTATGTCCGTTATTTGAATGTCTGTAAAGTCTCCGCGATACAGGCAATGCTTGTTAATGCTTATGCGGGAACAGTTTAAAATAGCATTTAAAATAAATAATAGATTAAAAAAACTAATAAAACACGCTTTAAAAAGTAGAAAATAATTTAATAAACTTTAATGTAAAAAAGCGTGGGGTAGGGTTTATCAAAATATCTTAGAAAGCATTGATGATGACCTATCGAATAGTTAAAGCGATTTTTGGTTGTTCGTATTGATAAGTGATGTTTATTAGTTTGTTTATTACCCTTTCACGCCTTAACTAATTGTCCGATCAGCAGGGGTACAGAACAAGATATAGGGGATACCTTATAACAGTACTTTTTTTGGGACGAAAGATATTAATTCGTCCCGGGATCCAATTTTATGTATGTATGGGGGCTAGTCAGTGCAGACCAGCGACACTTCGACCCAGTGGGATCTTTTGTGTCGACACACTCCCAATAACGACTGCCATAGATGTTCATGGCAGCCGGGACCGACGGCTTAACGTGCTCTCCAAAGCACTAGGCGATAATTGTCAATCAATACGCACATAATTTCGAAAATTCGTATAACTTCCAAAAGTCAGAGGTGCGCGACGTGGGTTCGAACCCGAGACTCTCTGCATGGGAATCGGGAATCGTACTTTCTGAAAAAAGTACGATTCCCGAGTAAACGAAGCCACAGGCAAAAACTAGTACGAAATAGACTGCATGCCAGCGCGGCACCGTAGACTGGCGAATAAGTAACGTTGGTTACGCGCTCTCTAGTTACTCGTCTATACGAAAGTAATTAGCGAAGTGGCTGTTGTATAGTAGTAGTGCGACAGCAGCGTGGAACACAGCTCTGGGAGTAGCCGGTGAAGCCACGCGCGGTCAATTGGCATTGAGCCAGACTTGTAGTTACACGCACAAATAGTAAGTACCTACAGTCGCCATGTTTGATGTAATTACTTTTTAAGTATTAGTACTAAAGGAATGGATCTATCAGAAAAATAAGGTCCCCATTAGGATCCATATTTAGATATCTTTTTCGCATATCTTTAAACGATATTGCCAACTCAATCGTTTTAAATAGTATTTGCCTGGTCGAGCATCGCTTTGACCCTTTGAATCGTAGCGACACACCGGCGGCCAGATACAATACGCTATTAATTATGTCAGGTATTCTTAGACATGACAGATTAAACGCCGTAAAATAAAGATAGCTACACAAATATTACAGGTCATATATCAAAAGAAAGTCCAAACGTCATTTACATTTGTATGGGAGAATTTGTATCCATCAGGATTCCCCACAAGTTGAACAATCCAGTCAATATTTTTTAGCATATCCTGTTCAGTCACATCGTCGACAAGTTTATGGATAGCCCAGGTAGCAACAGTTATTGATATCCATTCTCTGGAATGAATTCCAGCATCAGTAAAAATTACAGGTTTACTGGTGTCTCGAAAGTTCGTGGTGGAAAATTTCATGTATTTTATAAGGCGTCCTTCAAATGACAGTGTCGTTTCCACAACAGTAGCAACGTCGAGGTATTTGGCACTAATATAATCCATGGATTGGTAAATCTGGAACAAACTTACTTATTTTAATAAGACAATATTATAATATTGTCTTCTGTTTACGCGAATATTATTCATTGAAATTAAACTACTATATACGGATTTTATCGCGTTGTTTATTTGACACTTTATTATATAATTTTGTAAATTGTTACACTACTACTACTATTAAACTTTACTAATTTTTAAGCTAATTAAATTATTATTAAAACTATTTAGATTTAATTTAATTTTACACTTTCCGGGCTCCCGCGACCATGGCTGCTGAAAAGCAACCGAAACGTCGGGGAAAGTGTAAAATTAAATTAAATCTAAATAGTTTTAATAATAATTTAATTAGCTTAAAAATTAGTAAAGTTTAATAGTAGTAGTAGTGTAACAATTTTCAAAATTATGTAATAAAGTGTCAAATAAACAATGCGAAAAAATCCGTATATAGTAGTTTAATTTCAACACGACAATATTATTTTTGATATTAAACTGTCTTTTTCAAAAAACGGCCGTGGTGCATATACATACGTGCTTTGTTACAATGGTCTTTATAAAGTTTGAAACAATGTACAAGAAACAAGAAAGACGAGCTACTATGTAACTTTTGTATAAATCTGTTATGGTTTTACAAAAGACAAAACCATAAACAATATTTATTTAACCCGTACGTGTTTGCAGTACGTTGTAAACTTTATGAATTAGATACATAAGTTTATATAAGTACCGTGATGTATTCTTAGATAATCATACTGAAATAGTAGAACTTATATTATACATCGGAGGTAATCTTTCGTTAGCTAGGCTAAATTTGCGGTTTCATCTCATTCTGCACGATGTTTTCCTTATTCTCTAGTATTATATGTAAAGTCTGCCAGCCCGTACTGGGCCGGCATGATGGACTATGAAGAGGCTCGTGCCCAGTAATGGGACTGTTTAATACAGGGCTGATCTATATGTAAAATTATAAAGAGGAAAGATTGATTTTTATTTGTTTTTTGTACGGGTTTAAAGGGAAAACAACTCAACCGATTTAAAAAAATATTTGACTGTAAAACGCTGTATAATCAACGAGTAACACAGGCTATATTCTATTTTTAAAAAGTACTATTACTAACCAAACCCATCCTACATAAACGCGAGTGAAGTCGCGATAAAAGCTAGTATTATATACATTGGATGTTTCTTTAGGTTTTCTATAGATTTTGTTGCATTAGTCAACATTCATGTTTTTAAAATTAAATTGTTATCATTACTAAAATCAAATTGATATTGCAATTAGTCTTTAATTTCAATATCTTTATGCTGACGCTCGTCATCCCGAATGACATAATGGACCACTACACCAGACACAATGGTTTTTCATTGCATCTGGTTTCAGATTATTCGACTCATTATTGAAGCCTAAATTAAATAAACAACTTACGACTTCAAGTTCTTGATAATAATCGTACGGTAACTGGCTTAGCTAATAACGGTCTTAGCTGTCATGTTTCTTCCATGATTTTCATTAATTTTCTCTTCATAGTCGATTTGCCTGGAAATAGTTTTATCTGTCATAATATTGTTATGCTGCAGAAATTTAAAAATACTTCGTTTTGTTTATCTGTATTAATGATAACTCGATTCTAATTTATTACAAGTTACCACGCCTCAATGGTAGTTAAATTGTCACATGATAGAAACTTAGAACACAACTCTTTATGATTACATAGGTCAATGCCTTCTTTTTTCGTATCAAATCTGTCTATGATACTAATTATTATTTAAATCAGCGAGGCTCTACTACTCGTAGAGCCTCGCTGATTTAAGCATGAATGGGCCAGCATGACCGACTACCCCTCTCACAGAATATCGACGTAAAATAGCAGTATTCCTACTGTTGTGTTTCGTTCGGTGAATGAGAGTGCCGGAGGCCCAATCACCGCCTTTTCCCCTTCCCGCTCCTTCTCCTTCCAACTTCCTTTTCTAAACGGTCGGCAACGCGCAAGTGATGCCTCTGGTGTTGCAGGCGTCCATAGGCTACGGTGACTACTTACCATCAGGTGGGCCGTATGCTTGTTTGCCAACTTAGTTGTATAAAAAAATATTTCTGCTGTAAGTTTTCCTTCTTCTTCTCCTAGCCTTTATTATTCCCTAGTCACTTGGGGTCGGCTTTTCTAGTCTAACCGGGTTTTACTGGATATCCGTTTTTACACGGAGCGGCTGCCACCTGACCTCCGCAACCCGAAGGCTAACGATACCCTAAGGCTAGACCAGTGTCAGGATATTAGAGGGTACTGACTTTCCCAATAACGACTGCCATAGATGTTCATGGCAGCCAGGACCGACGGCTTAACGTGTTATCCGAGGCATGCTGTAAGCTTTCCTAAATTTGTAAAATAAAATAAATTTTAAAAGCGAAATGTAAGCGCAGCAAAATAGCATATCTGGGAACAATACGATTTTGATTAAGAAAGAGCAACAATGCATTCTTCACAATACAACATTATCTTTGTTTTGTATTCTGAACTGAAATTCTGAAATTCGACACTTTCCTGTATAATGTGGTCTTCAAACTTTAGCTTATAAGCTACAGCTAATAGTTCTGCTATAAGCATATTTCTATATTGCACATATCCCTAAAATAAAAATCCAGATAGCTAGTGCACAATATTAATCAATCAGTTACACAATGGCAAACTATTGCTGGTCGTAAACCGCTCATATTTTACGACACAGCATCGAATCCTCCATCAATTACATCCACTACGTTAATATTTTTAAGGTAATTGTAGCGAAAAAGAAAGAATATTCAGGGCTGAGAAATATTGTATCAGATCAATGACTGGCTTGAAATCAGTAGAAAGTTGTGTTCCTATGTATAAATATCTCAAACTTTTAACTTTTCCTGTAAACAACTCGTGTTTAGCTTGCGCCAACGCAAGAACAAAAAGCAAACCCCAAAACTTCATTATAGCAGATTACAACTAAATCTATATTCATTAAAAACGATATACATATCAAGCCGATAATTCATAAATATCTGAATGACATAACCCCGATTTTTGATAGAGCTTAATTCTATACACTTGCGTCGGTTATCCATATCAACATTAACTAGTTATCATTTAATGATGATGAGATGGTAGTTGTCTCAATGTTCCAGTGTCATCATTCAACATGGAACATTGAGACAACTACCATCTTAGTCTCCCCGTGACCATGGCTGCTGAAAAGTAACCGAAACGTCGGGAAAAGTGTAAAATTAAATTAAATCTAAATTGTTTTAATAGTTTTAATAATAATTTAATTTGCTTAAAAATTAGTAAAGTTTAAAAGTAAAAGTAGTGTAACAGTTTTCAAAATTATGTAATAAAGTGTCAAATAAACAACGCGATAAAATCCGTATATAGTAATTTAATTTCAATGAATAATATTCGCGTAAACAGAAGACAATATTATGTAACCTAGAGCAGCCGCACAGCCAAATAATTTTGTTTATTTTTCTACGTTCAATAGAGTTTCGTAGATGTACGTACAATATTAAAGGAATAGCCCGACCGGCTTGCGGTTCCAACAGGTGTAACTAATCATGAGTAAAGCAATCAATTGCAGTAGTATTTAGCGCCTAATACCGCAGTCTATCCGCTTAATCGCTTATTAAGACTGCGCCGAGCGTAAGACAGATAATGACAGAGCTCGTATGGCGCATATCTAAATCGGCGCGCGGTCGCCGTAGTAAAATTGTATGGAGGATTTGAAGTGCTTTTTAATTAATATGTATCTTTATTTTCAACCAATAACTTAAATATTTGGAACGGACAAATTGTAATATAACTATTTATGTTTTGTTTAAGCTGTAAAATAGGATAGATTTCTACTGTTATAATCTAAAAATCACGTAACACGAGCTTACGTTTTTGCATTTTTCTTGCAAATTTACGTAACTTTGTAGACGAAAATATTAATTATTGTTAGTTTTTCCACCGAGTAATTGTAAACACATTCATTGTTATGGTAAATGTATATTTTATATTTGTATTAAACAAAAAGTGTTGATTTTATTCACTTAACTGGGTCCGCCTGTTTTGGCACATTTTGCTCCGCGCAGTCTTAAGCAGTAGGTAACTGCGCTGGTCATGTTAAGCGGAACTAGCTTAGAACAGTGGTATTTAACCGCTTCAGCATTTCTCGGTATGAAAGTGCGCATGCAAGTGACAGCCTCGTTGGCGCAGCGGTAGTCAATGCGAATAGTATGAATGACGTCTCGGGTTCGAATCCCGGATTCGGCCAGCAAAAAGTAATTGGGTTTTGCTGCCAAGAAATTCTCAATGGTAGCTCGGAGCTAGGAAGTCGTTGGTGCATGATCCTCTTCAGTCGTTATAAGATTTCTGTCTCATCAGACTATAAAAGTTAAGGAATAGATGGTGCACTTGTGTTTGCATACACACTAGTTCACTATAGTATCTTCGGTGCAGATGGGTAGTCGCCGTTAAGATTGGCCGCCGTGAGCGAATTTCGGTCTGAAGGACGTGTTTATTATGAAAGAACGGTGATGTATGGATCGTTCAATATTTATTTTTAAGCGAATGAGCTGTAGTACTCGTTTACTACAAGGATTATAGACAGACGAAGGACGCTGCCCCGTCCTTAAAAATCATTTGTTGCGCAAGTTGTTACGTGCTGTCAAGAAAATACCTACACAACTTAGTAGTATATATACAGGCTCACTCAATGAACAGCTCTTTAATATTGGCATCACAAACACCTTATATAGAACCTATTTGGAGAGCAAGAAGACATCAGCTCATCTGTTCTTGCACTGCAAAAGCGTGAGTAACCAACGGATGAGGCTTCTGAACAATCCAGAAATGATGAAGGAACAGCGCCGGTCTAGTGCCATCTTTCTTTAGGTGGTATGAGTAACCGAACACTGTTTGCGTCGGGCACTTACACACAATACCCCATAGGTAGTTGCTGTCTGATTTTGTACATTATTTTATATAAAAGTAAGTTAAGTTCGCTTGATATCTGTTTTCGAAAATATATGGGTATTACCCGTATTAATATCCTTTCCTCTTCGTATCGGGTATAGTAGGAATAGATACGCTTGAATTGCGACGTAAATGTGCCCTGATGGTACATTTCTATTTGTTGTTGCACAATAGGGTTGTCCGTGCCCTGTCCGTGCTCTGTCCGTGCCCTGTCCGTGCCCTGTCCGTGCCCTGTCCGTGCCCTGTCCGTGCCCTGTCCGTGCCCTGTCCGTGCCCTGTCCGTGCCCTGTCCGTGCCCTGTCCGTGCCCTGTCCGTGCCCTGTCCGTGCCCTGTCCGTGCCCTGTCCGTGCCCTGTCCGTGCCCTGTCCGTGCCCTGTCCGTGCCCTGTCCGTGCCCTGTCCGTGCCCTGTCCGTGCCCTGTCCGTGCCCTGTCCGTGCCCTGTCCGTGCCCTGTCCGTGCCCTGTCCGTGCCCTGTCCGTGCCCTGTCCGTGCCCTGTCCCGACCAGTACACGAGACTGCGATCGCTGTAGTATAGTATAGTAGTAGTAGTGTAACAGTTTTTAAAATTATGTAATAAAGTGTCAAATAAACAACGCGATAAAATCCGTATATAATAGTTTAATTTCGATAAATAATATTCGCGTAAACAGAAGACAATATTATAAAAAAACATCACAGTATAAACCTCTAGTTTTTAATATGTGTTATATAAAATTATTGAATATTGAATGCAACTTTAAGATCTCTTGTTCGCTTCCGTCCCGAGTCAGCAGCAGCACGGAGCCTCAAACTGTACCTTGAAGACGGGAATACGCTTGGAATTAATTAGATAGAGATAATAAGAATATAGTATAACTTAATGAAAGTGTATGGCACTCTCACACCCACGGACTTAAACACATACACACACATACACATACACACACACACACGCATGCACGCACGCACGCACGCACGCACGCACGCACGCACGCACGCTCGCATGCACGCAAGCACGCACGCACGCACGCACGCACGCACGCAAGCACGCAGGCACGCACGTACGCACATTATTTTAATCCTTTTCTATGTTGATTTCCTTTAATTATATCATATTGATGTCCTTGTACAAATCTTATTATTGTAAAACTTATATCGATCACTGTCTCTGAAGACACAGGCTAAGCCTAGTTTATGGGACAGAGTTAATATTTTTAGTAAACAGATTTTACAATTACCTTCCTTCATAGTTATAGTTTGTGAGGAAATAAAAATAAATGCATGTCCCATTTGCTATTTACAATTTTAACAAATTTTCACTGTATTATATAAACACTTACTTTCTTCTTCTTCTCCCTAGCCTTTTTATTATTCCCAAGTCACTTGGGGTCGGCTTTTCTGGTCTAACCGGATTTGACTGGATATCAGTTTTTACACGGAGCGGCTGCCACCTGACCTCTGCAACCCGAAGGCTAATTCTTCTTCTCCCTAGCCTTTTTATTATTCCCAAGTCACTTGGGGTCGGCTTTTCTGGTCTAACCGGATTTGACTGGATATCAGTTTTTACACGGAGCGGCTGCCACCTGACCTCTGCAACCCGAAGGCTAATTCTTCTTCTCCCTAGCCTTTTTATTATTCGCAAGTCACTTGGGGTCGGCTTTTCTGGTCTAACCGGATTTGACTGGATATCAGTTTTTACACGGAGCGGCTGCCACCTGACCTCTGCAACCCGAAGGCTAATTCTTCTTCTCCCTAGCCTTTTTATTATTCCCAAATCACTTGGGGTCGGCTTTTCTGGTCTAACCGGATTTGACTGGATATCAGTTTTTACACGGAGCGGCTGCCACCTGACCTCTGCAACCCGAAGGCTAACGATACCCTATGGCTAGACCAGTGTCAGGATATTATAGGGTACTTACGTACGGACTAGACTTCCCAATAACGACTGCCATAGATGTTCATGGCAGCCGGGACCGACGGCTTAACGTGCTCTCCGAGGCACGGAGCAGGCGATAATTTTCAATCAATATGCACATAATTTCGTAAAGTAATATAACTTCCGAAAGTCAGAGGTGCGCGACGTGGGTTCGAACCCGAGACCCTCTGCATTGCAGTCTGTTGGTCTCCCCACTACTTTGTTTTACCAACCATTTAATAATTACACGCATTGTACTCTGTAAGGATTACGTTCAATTATTTAATTGTACTTTAAAAGCGCCTGCAATATTATTTTGGCAATCAGCTTAGTATTTTTTGGTAATTTGAAATTTAAAGGCGTTGCCAACCATTGACGCTAGATAATTATTGTACTATGAATTATTTTGATAACTGACTTTAATAAAATCTTTCTGAAGTAAAGAATAGCGGAAATAGCACTTTAACCTGTGATTTTGCTTAAGACTGCGCCGAGCGTAAGACAGATAATGGCAGAGCTCCGGCGGCGCATATTCAAATCGGCGCGCGGCCGCCTTAGTAAAATTGTATGGAGGATTTGAAGTGCTTTTTTGATAAATATATGTATATCTTTACTGTCAACCAATAACTTAAATATTTGAGCCGGAGAAATTGTAATATAACTATTTATGTTTCGTTTAAGCTGTAAAATAGGATAGATTTCTACTGTTATAATCTAAAAATCACGTAACACGAACAAATTTTGCAAATTTACGTAATTTTGTAGACGAAAATATTAATTATTTTCAGTTTTCCACGGAGTAATTGTAAATACATTCATTGTTATGGTAAATGTATATTTTGTATTTGTATTTAACAAAAATTGTTGATTTTATTCACTTAACTGTGACCGCCTGTTTTGGCACATTTCGCTCGGCGCAGTCTTAAACTGGAACCACTTGACTGTTAAAATATCCATCTTACGAATGATCGCACCCAAATAACCTCATGTTGTATAACTGTGATGAGAAAAGTTTATCAGGTACCATAAAGAGTTTATTTTAAAAGACAATTCCTACATTGGGAATAATTCCTGTATCGCTGGGAATTGACTAACAACGACTACAAAAACACCAAATCGAATCGATTACGAAATTAGAGAAGCACACAATGGCAAGGCGACCTCATAAACACTACTCCGTCGGTGTAGTCTTGAGATCTATCCTTAAGTACTTATGCTAGTTTACCGGTAATACACAATTATTATTTTGAAAGTATTGGTATAAGTGGTAATGGTTTTGATTTCCGCTTGAGACAATAAAAAATGTCTATTGTATTTGTGCATATTAATTAGTAAATGTAAATACGCAGAAAAATTTGCGTAACTTTGACATTCATAAGTGTTACCTTGTATCCTAATCTGAATAAATTTATTTTCTTTGTTTTTCGTGTTCTTCGATGTATATTATATGTATGTGTATGTGTATATATGTGTATGTGTCTATATTTTGTAATTGTTATATGCAGCTGGCTTGACGTCCGTAAGTAACAGTCTTCTCCATTGCAAAATCAGCGTTGCGATATCACGTTAAACAATTATTGCAACAACGATGCTGAATGGAGACCATTTGTTGCCACAATTATGGCTATCTATTCTTTCTTCTTGTATGTTATTTCTTAACGAAGTCAATACAAACTACTTATTTATTTGTGTTTTTAATTTCTAATTTATAATATAGCATATAGCAGCGATAGCTCAGTGGGGAGACCAACAGACTGCAATGCAAAGGGTCTCGGGTTTGAAGCCACGTCGCGCACCTTTGACTTTCGGAAGTTATATGACTTTGCGAAATTATGTGCGTATTGATTGACAATTATCGCCTGATCCGTGCCTCGGAGAGCACGTTAAGCCGTTGGTCCCGGCTGCCATGAACATCTATGGCAGTCGTTATTGGGAAAGTCAGTACCCTCTAATATCCTGACACTGGACTAGCTTTAGGGTATCGTTAGCCTTCGGGTTGCGGAGATCAGGTGGCAGCCGCTCCGTGTAAAAACTGATATCCAGTCAAATCCGGTTAGACAAGAAAAGCCGTCCCCATGTGGACTTGGGAATAATAAAGGCTAAGAGAGAAGAAGAATTAATAATTTATAATAAGAACCTATGTAGTTATCAATAAGTCTTTGTGGCAATAAATAACATTTATTTTTCTTTTTAAAATTATTGTTGTACGTGTGGGTTCGATCCCTACACGAGACAAACAATTGTGTGTTCTACAAAGACATGTTTGTACAAGTAAATGTTTATGTACATGGTTGTACGTAAGGTATATGGTTTGTGTTGCGTTCATATGCTAGGATAATCGCTTATTATGTGATGTAATAATTATAATTGTTTGCTTTTTTATACGATAAAAAATAATATGTAATTTAAGTGCTATGCTAGGATATAGAAGGAATAAAAAAATACATAAGCATTTCCGCGATAACTGTTATGATTGAGAAATATAAATTATAAAGGTTATAACAGGTTCTCTATTCTGTTACCTAACGTTTTTTTTCCATAATCTAAAGTGCCATAACATTTTTTGTCCTAATTATATTTTGTCTTTAACTTGCCCGAACTTAATGTCACATGTCATAAAATTAAAAACACTAAATATGCCCTAAATTTGTTTGTCATAAATATTACAATCAATAATATACAAAAGACTTAAAACGTTTTCAATAAAAGTTATAAGTCCTAAATTCAAATTATATAATGTTTATTTATCCTAATAATAACTTTAAAACTAATTTGTATTACAAAGCTTGGGTTTTTGTCACAGCTCCGGTGCTGCGGGTCTCCGGCGGTCCCACGCATGCTAATCGTCGAAGACGGCTTTCGCTCACCGCCGCGGCTGGGGCTGGCCGAAGCTGCGCTCGCAGCCTCCTGCTCCTCAGCCCGCGGGCCATCTCGCCCCTACGCGCTTACGCGATTCTAAATTACACTCTAAGGGAAGAGCAGACAAGACTGCGTGGCGTCGGATTCACAGCGATTCGTATTTATCACTACAACCTAATTTTTAGCAAATGTTTTAGGACTAACAATTTTATTATAAACTAGTAGTTTTCCCGCGGTTTCACCCGCGTAAGTCCCGTTCCCGTATGAATATCGGGTTGCACGCCTTTCACCCCCTTCGGGGTGGAATTTCCAAAAATCGTCTCTGAGTGCTCCCCTACACTCTCCAAGGAACATACATGCCAAATTTCAGCTTCTTGCGTTCAGTAGTTTCGGCTGTGCGTTGTCTGTCAGTCACTCAGTAACAATAATAATAATAATAATAATAATAATATTCTACCACATACACACAACACCATCTAGCCCAAACTAAGCAGAGCTTGTACTATGGGTTCTAGACAATGGATAAACATACATATATACTTTTTTTTTGTATATACATACATATTATACATAGAAACACCCAGACCAAGACAAACATCCATGTTCATGCATTTGTTGATGTTTGACTTGTGCGGGAATCGAACCCGCGACCTCGGGCGTGGCAGTCGGTTACACTAACCACTACGTCATCGAGGCCGACAAAACGAAAGAGTTTTATATATATAGATAAACATTCGGAATAAAACAGATCATATAATACAATACTTAGAACATATGACTTTATTTCATGCAAAATTAGGAGATTCAATTATTATATTACTCGATATTATGACAGAATAGTTTTAGAAGTAAAAATAATTATTTAAAACAAAATTTCGAATTCTTGAACATTATGGTTACTGAAGTTTATAGCAAACGTGTTATGGATAATTTTCGGACAAACAATTTTAGGAGAAGAAAGGGAGTACCGTTATAACATCGTAATAAAGCAAAATAATAATTAAAAACCTAACAGAACTAATATTTTTACCGTCGCGTTATAGCCCAAAGTATTGCCAATTTGTTGCCATATAAATTGATAAATTGCTAATTAAAATTTACATACTATCGAACCGCAAAATTAAGTAATTTAATGCTCCGATATTAATCAATTAGGATTTACATTAAACTAATGCAGAACACAATATTGCTTTTCAGTCAAAACAGCCGGTAGTAAATAGGTATTTACAATAATAATATCAGCCCTGTTCATGGATTGTCCCACTGCAGAGCATGGGCTTCTTCTCAGTGTGAAAAAGCTTAGCCCATCATTGCCCAGTGCAGGTTGGCAGACTTCACAAATTTTCAAAAACATTACGTAGCACTCTCAAACATGCAAGCTTCCTTACGATGTTTATACTTCGCCATTATAACGAACGATAATTATCTGTTTAATACACATGTAACTTTGAGAATATTTGAGATTGACTTGAATTCGAATTCGAAAACTTTGGGAAGCATTCCAATGGTGCTCAAAAGGCTTTCACTGTATTTTTTACCTCTGAAATAATTATGAACTCAATAAAGGTCTTCTAAAGGTTTTCTAATGTTATATTAAGTACATACCTTTTTAGAGCCTCAGCGAGTTCTTTTTAACCAAGGCATCAAATTGTCCAGCCTTTATTAATGACACGATCAGGAGCTAGTATTTTTTTAGGAATGTAATGAGCTTCTTAGTGACCTCTTTTTAACAAAGGAATTATAAGTTATTACACCTCTTCGTTACTGTAGTAGTAAAGATCTTTAAAGAAATATCACATTAAATGAATAAATAAATTACATGGTCCATATAATTATTAAATTAAGCAAGAAAGGAAAACATAGGAACATGGCAGTGGTAAATGATAATAATATATAATATCAGCCCTGTATAAACTGTCCCACTGTTGGGCACGGATCTCTTCTCTGTGTGAGAAGGGTTAGGATATAGTCCACCACGCTGGCCTAGTGCGGGTTGGCAGACTTCACATATCTTCGAGAACATTATGGAGACCTCTCAGATATGCAGGTTTCCTCACGACGTTTTCCTTCACCGTTAAAGTAAGCGATAATTAACTATTTAATCTTTATATATATATATATAAATCTTCTGTGCGTGTGTTTGTAATTAAACCCTTCCTAAACGGCTGAATCGATTTTGTTGAAATTTTTTGTGTCTGTTCCAGTGGATTCGAGACTGGTTTAGATTTGTTCTTTTATTTCGTTTGGTCAGGACAATGACTGTCGGGACAGCTAGTACGCATATAAATTCGAAAAGTCAGACATGTGCGCCTTGGGATCGAACTCGAGACCTCTGCGTGGCAGTCCAACGCTCTCCCACTAGGCTATCGCTGCCTTTAAATCGATTCGGTAAATGATATCATAATATTTTTTGACTCTAGTGTTAATATTTAGGGAGACACCAAAGAATACGCTTACATGGAATAAACAATGCACGCATTGCATCTTTAGTAAGTTTAAGATAATAAACAATACCGACAATAATTGTAACAGGTAAATATAAGACTTAGGTATTAGAGACTGGTATCGAGAGCATTTGGTAGACATATAACTATGTGGACATAACATATGAAGACACATACTACAGTTATGCAAAGCAGCGATGCTGGACTGTGAATTATTTTGCAATGCGACTTACTGGTAGTTATCTACAAATGAAGAATTTTCTCACATTTCTATTATATAACTAGCTAAACCCGGCCAAGCTTTATTGTAACACAGTCTGCTATACATTTTTAGGTTAGAAAGTATATCCACAAATGTTGACTATGTTTAAGCTTCAAGACTTCCTTGTGTCCCAGCCACTCTATTTATTGGAATCTAGCGCCCAAGACAGTTTTTCTTACCCATAAGAAGAACTGTCTTGGGTGCTACCCCACCCTATGCAAGAATATATAAGGTTATCAATAGCTTTAGTGATAAAATAGACCTGTTGAAATTAAACTACTATATACGGATTTTATCGCGTTGTTTATTTGACACTTTATTACATAATTTTGTAAATGGTTCACTACTACTACTATTAAACTTTACTAATTTTTAAGCTAATTAAATTATTATTAAAACTATTTAGATTTAATTAAATTTTACACTTTCCCCGATGTTTTGGTTGCTTTTCAGCAGCCATGGTCACGGGGAGACTAAGATGGTAGTTGTCTCAATGTTCCAGTGTAGTTATTTCAAAGTACCCGAACATAATTTAATCATTGGTGTTTCTATTTACGCAGAATGAGCTCAAAGTATCATGAAGTCTAGCTGTGGTTTGCTTCTTCTTGGGTTTGACTATTTGTATTACTGGATCCCAAGCTGATGGTACATTCCAACCATCTTCTCTATTAAAATTAGGATGTTTTTTTATTTCAATAGCCAATATATAGTAAATAGGCTATTGAAATCAAAAACATCTTAATTTAATATATAATAAATAATATTCGCGTAAACAGAAGACAATATTATGTAAAATAGACCTGGCTTAAATCTAGTCTGTAACGGAGAACATAACAATAAGGGTACTAAACGAATTGCTCGACTTATGTGATATGTTGTACTGGCGCAGGAAAAAACTGCCTTTATTGACAGAAATTCACAAATCGCTTAAAGACTTGTCTGTTAACTCACAAGTCACTCTTGACGTGTTTACTTTAGAAGCGTGGCTGACTAATTTCGAGTTATCTAATATAGTATGTGATATTCCAGGCGTAAGTTCATCAAAGTAATGTAATAGATAATACATACGGCAATTTTTACAATTTAATTAACCCATTAGGTTCTTTTGCGCTGCCAAATAAATACTTCATTTGTTTTCAGCCAACCGTTTTCCAGACTTTTATTTTCATTTATA
Source organism: Catocala fraxini (assembly GCA_930367265.1). Classification (NCBI taxonomy): domain Eukaryota; kingdom Metazoa; phylum Arthropoda; class Insecta; order Lepidoptera; family Erebidae; genus Catocala; species Catocala fraxini. The sequence continues at coordinate 20,515,233 of OV884045.1, forward strand.
AGCGTAATTTACAATATATTATATTTTTTTTTATAATAATAATAATAATATAATATTCTACCACATACACACAACACCATCTAGCCCAAACTAAGCAGAGCTTGTACTATGGGTACTAGACAGTGGATAAACATACACATATACTTTTTTTTTTTGTCAATACTTACATATTATACATAGAAACACCCAGACCAAGACAAACATCCATGTTCATGCACACAAATCGAATCGGAATCGAACCCGCGACCTGAGGCGTGGCAGTCGATTACACTAACCACTACGCCATCGAGGCCGAATTATAATTACACATTACAATTACAATTACAATAAATACTAGGTATATACCATAAATACTAGATATATACCATAAATACTAGGTATATTGTCTGACTATATGGATGTACCTATGTACATCCATATAGTCAGACAAACAAAAAACAAGATGGCAACGATTTAGGCGTTGACAACATGGCGATTAATGTTATTACCGAAGACATATTATCTAAAATCTTTCACAAAAAATTGGCCATTATTCAAACGGTAATCTAGATTAATTATGCATAGATATCATGTTACATAGATTAGTGCTATTATGTAGTAGAATTTAAGTGAGAATATAATATGTGTTTATATACTGCTACTAGGTTTTGCCCGCGGCTTTGCTCGCACAAATATACGTAATGTAAATTTGTATCCCTCGGGAGCAGTACTTTTCCCTGAATAAAACTCTGTGTCCTTTCCTGTACCCCTGAAAACTTGTGTGCGAAATGTTATGATGATAAAATAAAATAAAATGATCGGTCGAGTAGTTAAGGCGTGGAAGCGTAACAAACAAACAAAATCACATTCGCGTTTATAATATTAGTTAAGAATAGTAACCGGCAGCTTTGTATGCACTCCAAGAAATTCATTGCAAACAGAGCCACGGGCTTCACCCGGAAGCACTGCGAGTACAACAAGGACCAAATACGTCTGCTCACAGGAGCGTTCACTGGCCATTTTGACACCAACGACTTCCTGTGCAGATTGGGATTGGCAAACAATCTGATCTGCAGAGCCTGTGGTGAACAGGACGTGTCCATATCGCACCTACTGTGTGAATGTGACGCGTTGGCTAGATTGAGAATGGGTCTAATGGGATTGGCATATCCAAACCCCGAAGACTTCAGGCTTCTCCCTCTGAAGTGTACACTGCGGTTGATACAGTACGTTAATAAGGGGATAGCTAAAGGATAGATCTTGGGGCCGACATAAAAAATCCCACTGGGTCGAAGTGTCGCCGGTCTGCACTGACTGACCCCTGTTCTTAAGATAAGATAAGATAGGATTAGTTACGACTAGTTAGGATGTAAAATGTGATGTGACTTGTGGTGACTGGTCGACCTTGGTATCGTGGAATTCGATGATTTACTTACTACATTTTTATTTAAACAGTTAATACTTCAATACTTCAATACTTCAATACTTTATTGCTTTTCCATAATGTGGTTACAGGTGGTAGATTTCTTAAACTGGATACAATTATGGACCCTGTTGGGCACAGCACAGTTTATAATAAAATCATTTGTACATAAATAACATTCAATAGATTACATTTTAAAATTAACAAATAGGTCTAAAAACAGGAGAGAGGAATATATTGTATGTATTTCAAAAGCTCACTCTTTAGTTCAATGAATATTTCAATTGGGAGGGTAGCTAACTATTTAAATGTTTAATTGTTTTTATTTAATATAATTAAATTATTTTGTTTTTACTTTTTAATGTTAATACTAAATCAATATGTCAAATATGTAAGTGTAAGTGATATTTCTTTTTTTTTTTTTTTTTAATTAGGTATTGAGCAGGTAGTGGATTAGATTAGTAAGTTTTGATTGTGGTATCATTCATAAAATCTTTAACACTATAATAGGTTTTACTTTGCAGAAATAGTTTTAATTTATTTATAAATGTATTGTTATTAGTTTCCTGTTTTATATTTTCTGGCAGCTTATTGTAGATTTTTATTGACATCACTTGAGGGCTTGTGCAATGCATAGTGAGGTGTGAAGATGGTAATACCAATCTATCTTTATGTCTAAGAGTTATCCTAGATTGTATATCTTCTCTTCTTGTGAAGAAGTCTGGGTGCTTTCGAACAAATTTACTTATTTCTAAAATATAGATGCAAGGTAAGGTTAAAATTTTAAGTTTATGAAAATATGGTTTACATGAGTCTGTTATTTCTATATTAACTAATATTCGTAGTAATTTCTTTTGTAGGATGAATATGGTGGCTGCGTCGGTACTATTTCCCCATAGGATTACTCCATAAGATAACCAAGAGTAGGCGTAGGCATAATAGGTGGAGAGCGCGGTGGTCAAATCGGTGGTCATTTTTATTTCGCGGAGCGCATATGTATATTTTGATAGCTTGCTCCTTAATTTGCTTATATGTTGTTTCCAATTTATTTGGGAGTCTATGGTAATTCCTAGCAGTGTAAATTCTTTGACAACTTCTATGGTTCACCCTTCGTAAGAATAATTTATATTAAGAGGTGTTTTTTGATGGGGGTGGAAACATATTAATTTGGTCTTGGTGAAATTTATTTGGAGATTATGGTTATTCATCCAATCTATAGTTTTGGTGAGTATGGAGTTTAACTTTTCATTGAGGTTTAATTCTGTTTTACATGAGGTGAGTAATGAAATGTCGTCTGCAAACAAAACACATGGGCCTTGGATGGTGTTAGGCAAGTCATTTATATAAATGAGGAATAGTAGGCATCCTAAAACACTGCCTTGAGGTATTGATGTTTTGATGTCTATTGTGTTAGAGTGAATGTTTACTATTTTACTAGATTTTAGGTCGTAATATTCAATTTCTACAAGTTGTTGCCTATTTGTTAAGTATGATGTAAGCCAGTCATAAGGTTTACCTCTTATGCCTATTTTGTACAATTTATTGAGTAATATAGGAAATTGAACTTTATCGTAGGCCTTGGTCATATCTAGTAAGATTCCTAATGTATATTGTTTTTCGTTTATGATGTTAAGCGCTTCTTGTATATATTTAAATACAGCTAGGGAAGTCGATCTGTTTCTGCGAAAACCGTTCTGACAATCGTTAAATAATTTATATTTTTCACAGAAAGAATATATACGATTATACATCGCTTTCTCGAAGATCTTAGAAGCTGTGGGTAGGAGAGCAATGGGGCGATAGTTATTGGGGTCTGATTTTGAGTGTTTTTTATGGATCGGTTTAATTAATGCCTTTTTGAGTTGGTCTGGTACTACTCCTTCTTCAAACGATTGGTTTATTAAATTATAGAAAGGTAACGTGAGTTGATCGGCGCAGAATCTTACTAGGATGGGAGGGATTTCGTCTATTCCGTGACTTCTCTTATTTTTAAGATTTTTTAGTATTGAGTTGACTTCGTACGGTTCTACTGGACTCAGAAACATAGTATTCTCTGTGGTTTGTGGTAAAGGGTTGTTATTTGATTTTGTACTGGCGGAATTAAGAGTATTTACTCCCACGGATGCAAAGAAATGGTTGAAAAGGTTAGCTATGCGCCCAGGTTCGGTATGAAGTTCATTATTTATTAGTAATTTAATATTTTGTTTTTCTTTTGTTATGAGTTTATTAGTTCGCTCTTTAATAATAGTCCACATTGTTTTTACTTTATTTTCAGATGTTAGTATTTTATTCTTATAGTACAGTTTTTTTGCGGTGGCTACGACTTTTTTTAATGTTTTTTCGTAATGTTTATAGTATTTTGAAATTATTGGGTTGTTTGCTTTTTGGGTAAATACTTTTAATAATCTTTTATTTATGAAAGATTTTTGAATTCCTACTGTAAGCCAATGTTTTTTATCTCGAGGTCCTAATTTTATTTTACGGATAGGTATAGACTTGTCTAAGGCGCTGATGAGTATGTTATGAAATAGCGAATAATTTTGGTTTATGTTTCTGTTTGGAGGTAAAATTTTGTTCCAATCATGGTTATTTAATGCCGACCGAAAGTTTGCCATGTTCTTTTGATTAAATATTCTTTTCTTCATGTACCATGTAGTTTGTTTTGATTTTTGAGGGAGTGGTAGATGTATTACCGTACCGCAGTGATCAGAGAGTCCTAATTCTTCTACCGTCGTAATAGCTTTTGTTTCATTAAAGTTTGTGAATATTAGATCTATACATGTTGATGATGTGGATGAAATTCGTGTGGGAGATTTTATGTGTTGGGTGAATTTATGTTGTAACATGAAGTCTATGAATTGGTTACTTTTTGAGTTGCTTTGCAAGATATTTATGTTAAAGTCGCCTCCTATAATTACATTAAACTTTGAATATTTATTATTAATCAATTTTAAAATCAGTTGAAGTTGGACAAAGAATGTATCTTCCTCTCTTCTATTCCAATAAATTGTAACTAATAAAATATTTTGTTTAGGTAAAATACATGCACATACTTCTATAATATATTCAATCGACAAATCTGTAATTTCCTTTATTTCTTTGTGTTCTATTTCTTCTCGTAGCAAGATACAAACGCCGCCTCCTGTTCGGTATGATGATGCGATTGTATATCCAGAAATGTTCACATTTTCTAACTTTTCTGGTGATAACCAGGATTCGGAGATGCATATCGCTTTATATATAGGTATTTCTTCAATAAATGCTTCTATTGTATCTAGTTTGTTAAATAAGCTTTGTATATTCTGGAAGAGGATTTTAAATGGAGGGTACGGTTTTTCGAAAGGAATGGTTATTGTTGTTGAGATTTGAGCTTATATTACTTGTATTGATAAGGCTTATAGTTGTGTTTTTCTGAGGTGTGGTATTTTCTCGTGTTGCATGGAATACGGGTGTTTGTTGGTGGTCAGTTTCATCTTTCATACTAATTTTTTTGCCCTCTATAAACAGTTGATTGTTGCGGATTACTGCATGCTGGCCTTTCTTTCGAGCTTTAATCAATTCTTGTCTTAAGACATATCTTTCTTTTCGTGAGTTATCGTCTAAGAATGCAGATACAGTTAATCTTGTTTCTTGAAAATAGTCGGCGTTCTTTATGATGTATTTAGTCATCTTTTTACTTAGCAGTTCGATTACCAGTGGTCGGTGGTTGTTGGTGCGTCTTCCTATTCTATACATGTCCTCTATATAGCCCGTTAGGTCTACATTGAAGGTATCATAGAATAAGTTTATTAGTCTGTTGTGTAGGTCGTGTTCGTCTTCTTGTTGGTATTCGGCTAACCCATATATGACTAGTTTGTATGAGTTGTTCTTGGAGCAGTTATCTTTGAAGGCCATTATTTTAGTAGATATCTCCTTAATTTCCATTTGTAGTTTTTCATTCTGTATTTTTAATTTCTCTATTTCTACATTTATTTGTCCTATATCATTTTTTCTTTCTCTGTTTTCTTTTGAAAGTAGGTCTGTTTTCAGTTCTATATCTTCTTTAAGTTGCGTTATAGCTTTTTTTATTTCAATCTGTAATGTATTTTTTAATTCCGCTATGATTAATTTATTATTATCTTTTAAGCGTTGAATTATTAATTCATTTAAATTATTTAGCGTAAGTTCTGCTCGTGTTTCTATTTGTGTACTAGTTTGTCTGTTGTCTATATGAATTGTGTCACCTAGAAATAAACTAAGATCATCTGAACAGATGGTATCGTTTTTTGAGTTTATTGTTCTCTTTCTGAAAGTAATATTGTTATCTGGTGGCGTAAGTTTTGTTTGGACGTATTCGTAGCTTTGTGGACGTATTGGTGTGTTTGTATTATCTCCTTTAGGCATTTTGCAGCGACAAGCTTGACAATTCCAGGATTGTTTCAGTTCTTTTGTCATTGCATTATTGAAATTCTCCTTAGATATATTCGCACATTCCAAATCATATGTATTTGTGCATATTGTACATGTTAAATATTCTCCATTTCGTATTGTTTGGTTGCATCCAGCACATTTAGGATCCATTACCTATAGAAATAGTTAAGAATAAGTAGATAGTAGCGCCCTCTCTACGAAAAAGTATGAAGTTCTATATGTTGATCGATACTCTGCGTGGTTTAAGTGTAGTTCATTAGCTCATGACGTAGTTAGCTACATAATCAATAGATGGCGTTGTTACACATAGTGGTTATGGGATGATTTGCAATTTTCGTGAAATTAATTATTTTAGGTGTTTAGCACTATTAGTTCACTATATACGTTCTAAGTTGCGTTTGTTGAACGTTTTCACTTATTTGCTATCCAATTGTCAATAATAACACTTGTTTTCGTTTATGGATGAAATGTTCGTTGGGTTTTTATTTTTGATTTTATATAATATTCACAGTGTTTACACTCTATACTTTATATGATTGGTGTGATTTGTAGTTCTAACATAAGATTAGGACACTTTTTACAACTTTTCACTTGATTAATCTAATTTTAATTCAACTTTAATTACGGACTCGAAGTAAACATAGGCACAGTAGCGCCCTCTCTCTTCTTCTTGTTAGATTAAACTACGGACTACAATCATGCCTTGCCTTGATTAATAATGTACATGTAAGTCGATGCTCCTATTTACCATACTGCTGCTTTAAAGGCTACCAACAAATTTTATTAAATGCTTGAGTATGTTCAGTAACAGTTCATGGAGAAATGGTTGCAGCACCTTACAGCTCTTATGATTTGTAAACAAAAACTTGGCGATTAAAAAGAGTGACCATGAATTTCTTGCCCGTTCTTCTCATGAGCCCTACACCCTTGCTTTGCTGAACGTGGCAGTAAATGTAAATTAGCAGAAAAAAATTGTGTAACTTTGACATTCATAAGTGTTAGCTTGTAACCTAATCTGAATAAATTTATTTTGAATTTGAATTGAATTTTTGTATGTAGGGGTCCCTGACTAATGTCATTCAAGTTGTTTTAGAAAAATACTCCCGGAGAAGGAATAAATCCTGTGTCGAGGCATTTACAATACTTCAAACGGTCACGAAGAATAAACAGTAGTGTTTCAGCCAGAGATGAAATCTTGGATAACTGTTAGTACGTTATGAAGCAAGACTTTGTTATATGATTTAATATATACATATTATGTATATATTAAATCATATAACAAAGCAGCGATAGCTAAGTGGGGAGACCAACAGACTGCATTGCAGAGGGTCTCGGGTTCGAACCCACGTCACGCACCTATGACTTTCGGAAGTTATATGACTTTTCGAAATTATGTGCGTATTGATTGACAATTATCGCCTGCTCCGTGCCTCTTAGAGCACGTTAAGCCGTCGGTCCCGGCTGCCATGAACATGCCATGCCATGAGCACTAGGAATAATTCCTGTATCATGGAGGACTGACTTACTGTCATACCAAAGCTTACCATGTAGAAACGCTTGTGATTCGCTGTGGCTGCGATTAGTGTATAACCTTTGTTTCTTCAAGTTGTCATTCCATAGGTAATTTTATCTCAGAGTCATAAATCTACGTGATAAGAGGTCTCACGTTTGTTACCAGGATTAAACGATTAGGTTGCACTAAGTGCACGTGAGAAATAAATGAGTGTCGATAAAAAGATAAAATGATAATAATGTCCTCCAGACTATATTTTGGTCGCGGTGGCCAATCTCAGTGGACATTGACCATTTACACAGGAGATATTATAGAGCACTAGTGTATGCGTTATATAAGCAGCGATAGCTCAGTGGGGAGACCAACAGACTGCAATGCAGAGGGTGTCGAGTTCGAACCCACGTCGCGCACCTCTGACTTTCAGAAGTTATATGACTTTTCGAAATTATGTGCGTATTGATTGACAATTATCGCCTGCTCCGTGCCTCTTAGAGCACGTTGAGCCGTCGGTCCCGGCTGCCATGAACATCTATGGCAGTCGTTATTAGAAAAGTCAGTACCCTCTAATATCCTGACACTGGTCTAGCCTTAGGGTATCGTTAGCCTTTGTGTTGCGGCGGTCAGGTGGCAGCCGCTCCGTGTAAAAACTGATATCCAGTCAAATCTGGTTAGACTAGAAAAGCCGACTCCAAGTGACTTGGGAATAATAAAGGCTAAGGGAGAAGAAACGTGCCTAACTGACTATACTGCGTAATACGTTTTATTAAGCAATACTCTTAGTTTGGTAAATCCAAATTATAATCCACAACACACATTAGCTACAATCGAATCGGTTATCGTAATCCTATAGATTATATACATAGCTTATGTTAATTATTTTATCAAATACACATTGGCATATAAGCTAAGAATTTTAGTATCCTCAGTAATTTGTGAGGCTAATAGCAACAATGCGGTGCTTTCTCATATTTTGTTTGCTTTTCTATGTGGCATTTGCTAAAAATGAACTGTATGATGGGTAAGAAAATTTTTTGTTTATCTAACCTAATATTATAAAGAGGAAACATTTGTGTTTTTGTATGTATGTTTGTAATGTTTTCAAACAAAAACTACCGGACCGATTTTTTAAAAATTCTTTCACCATTAGAAAGCTGCATCTTCACTGAGTGACATAGGCTATATAACATTATCAAAAAAATAGGGATCCTTCAAAAAAATGCAATAATATAACCCAAGGTGCGAAAAAATATGTCATAAAAAATCTGTCATCGCGTGCGCTGCGGAAACTATTGATGATAGAACAAAAAAATTTTCTACAGTACTATAGAACGTATCAATATCTACAAAAAAGTCCGCAATACCATATGTATTTTTTGAATATATAGCTAACTACACCTGTATAGGTGTAGTTAGACTTATTAATTTCTTTAGTTGTAGTTTTATATATTAAAATTAGATAACAAATTAAAAGTAGGTATTGGGTAATAAATTAAAGTCCAGCTAGTATATATTATAAAAAAAGTGATTTTTCATGAAAGATTGCTATTTCCATTTGCCAAAAAATGCAAGTGAGGTACCTGGCCAGCAAGGTTAAAGTTCGTTCGGTTAAGGCTTGGGATTATTATTCCTGTATCGCGAGAATCTTTACAAACATTGACTAAGGGTACGTAACGTCCCTTGTGGGGATTAAACCCTTAATTCTCGGCGCGGTGGTAGTGGCTTGGCACACACTTATACCTAATGAATTACGTAGTCACCTCGTCACTGTTATTGTTCCGAGTTCAATCAAAACATAATATGACTAACTGTTGCTCGCGGCTTCGTTGTGTTAGTATAACACTTTCTTTTTAATAAAATATAGCCTGTGTTACTCGCTGATAATATGACTTCCTAATGGTCAAGGGATTTTTTAAATCGGTTTATTAATTTTTGACTTAAACCCTTACAAACAAACAAAAAATGTATCTTTCCTCTTTATAATATTAGTATACATGTGCTAGGATAATTATTATATAATTGTACTAAATTTTATTTTACTTCGAATTATCGGTTTACGCGTAATAAGTTGAGTGACATTATTTTACACAAAAGATCAAAATTAAATAGCAATCGAAAGAAATCTTTTTGTGAAAATAATATCAAAATTGATGATTGCAAAATAAATGAGTGATTAATATTTTTTTAGTTAAAAGACAACATTGCAAATTAAGGAAGCAACTTAAACTATACATTTGAAAGTGGGTTCGTAGTGGGGATGTACATCTATATAGGTACCAGGAATGTTGCAAATATTGGCATCCGCAACCACAATTGCGGAGTTTCCGCATCGATTTGGACATCTGCATCCGCATCCGCAATAATTAACGCGGATGTTAATGTGGATCCAGATATAGCGTAGTTTACGATAAGAAAGAAATCAGTTGTTCAGTATTATTTGTTTAATTTATGAACCTTTGCAATACAGCTTTGAACCTGCGAAGGCGGTGATATTAGATAGTTTTTATTTATTTATTTTTAACTTTATGCATAAAATTATACATCGGCGGACTTAATGCCAAGGGCATTCTCTACCAGTCAACCTTAGGGTGATGCAGAGATCAAATAAAGTAGGTGCATAAAGTAGCCTGATGGACACAATATATACATACCAATAAACATATTTAATACACTAAATAAAATATATACTCTAATAAACTAAATAAAATATATACTCACATATATATATATATTCATATAGATATAGATACATGCATACATAAATACATACATACATATCATACGTATTAAATTAATGATGAGAAGAATCTGATAAACGGTCGAGGAGGAGAGCACGTACTTTTAACTTGAAAGTGTAACGGTTTGTGGACATCCTGACTTCATGAGGGAGCGCATTCCACAGTATAACAGACTGGACAAAAACAGAAGAATGAAGGAAAATTTAATTTAATTGCCTAAGATGAATTAATTAAATTTATTGCCTAAGATGAACAATTTTCATCAACATCCGCGTCCGTATCCGCATCCACATCTGCGGATGTCAAAAAAACCTCATCTGCAACATCTCTGCTATATACCACTCACAGCTGCGGTTAAATATCGGTTACGTCATAGTTTGTATCGTGCTTACTTTTTCTGTCATTTGACGATTACTCCTACTACAAGATTTGAAACCCTTGAATCTGGTTCACTTTTAAGTAGATTTCGATAAATATTTATTTTGCATATACAGTTTGATTGATTTAACTGTATGAATTAAATAATAAACAAACTATGAGTCAACTATCCCATTGAATAACAAATAACCAAACATAATCTCAAACTTTAACATTAATAATATTAGACTAGTGTTAAAGCATCAAACTGGCTGATACTTTATTTTTCACGGAACAACACTATTTGTTCTATTTGTGGTCGACTTAGACGTTGGAGTTAAAATAAAACACAACTTGTCGCCTGATCTAATGTAATAAAATTGTTCACATTTGCAAAGTTCATTGAGTATATAATACTAGCCGTGTGCAAACAACGATAGCGACTTCTAATTCGACGCTTACGCCATCTATCGAGCCTATGTTCAACTTTTTGCACATATTGCTTTGAACATAATCCTAATTCGACGCTTACGCCATCTAACGAGCCCATGTTCAACCTTTTGCACATATTGCTTTGAACACTAGAGATTATTACATGATACCCTATATCATGTTTTAAAATTAGTATGACAAATAATAATTGATAGATTAAACATATTATTTGTTGTGCCTAGTAACTGCGTTTCAGCTGCTAAAATTATTTATTGCATTAATTATATTATTAAATTTTCTTTTCAGACATGCGGTGTACGAAGTGAACGTTAAAAATGTAAACGAAATCAAAGTAATCAATGAGCTAGAAAATGAATTGTTCCTAGATGTCTGGTCCCACGCTATTCCAGGCAAATCCGGACAAATTCTTGTACCCAAGGCGAAAAAAGAAGCTTTTGAAAGTGCATTGAATGCTGCTAGTGTAGAATACAAAGTTGCAGTTGAAAATATTAAAGAGTAAGTCTGTAAAGATTGCAATATAACATTTAATATCCAACCCACATATGGGCAGCGTGGAGAACTATTTACTTTGTTTAAGCCAGGGCCAACCCCTTCATTTTACCTGCTGTACTGGTCGCAGATCTAGATTTCGTGCTCTTACTGATCATTTCTTGCCAGAAAAACACTTTTCCTGACCATTGAATACAGAGATCTCATGCACAGATGTGGAATTGACCACCGCTATCCCACCTAGACAATGGGGTTAACTCAGTTATATTTTTTAGGCGTTTATTTGATGTAACCTATTGGCAAATAATAAAGTTATCTTTTATTTTACCTACAGATTCATGGACTTGGAAGACCAAAAGTTAGCGGCAGCTGCCTCTAGAAGCCAGCGCAATAGTTCTCGCATTTCATTTGATACCATTTACACTTACGATGAGGTAAGATTTCTAACTACTGAGATGACACAATGGTAGTGACTAAGACTGCACGAGATCTTGGGTTCCATTCCCGAGTCGTTTTGAATTGTGATTGAGTTTCTCTGTTAAATAAAACGTAGTAACAATAAATAAGTAGTTTTATAATTATAAAATATACAGTAGGTATAGTTATTTATTGTAGTTATGTATTTTTTTTTTCTATCCGTGCCTCGGAGAGCACGTTAAGCCGTCGGTCCCGGCTGCCATGAACATCTATGGCAGTCGTTATTGGGAAAGTCAGTACCTTTTAAACTTTCGCGTTGCATGATATATATATGACATCGCAGCACCAGTCAGCTTGTGACCACGGCCGGTGTAACCTGGTCGAAACGTCAAGCATAAAAAAGGTAAACATTATGCATGATCGCGTTAATACCCGTTACATATTATATATAAAGTCCTCTAATATTCTGACACTGGTCTAGCCTTAGGGTATCGTTAGCCTTCGGGTTGCGGAGGTCAGGTGGCAGCCGCTCCGTGTAAAAACTGATATCCAGTCAAATCCGGTTAGACCAGAAAAGCCGACCCCAAGTGACTTGGGAATAATAAAGGCTAAGAGAGAAGATGTATTTTTTTTCGATGCGGCTTTTACAGATTGGTAACTTAAAGTTTAACTGCAAATGATTCATTTATTTCATTCAGTTCAAAAGAACAAACAGTATCCTGCATTGTGATGCATCCACAAAAAAGTTGTTCACAGACAAAGACGCCTTGATGGGCTAGTATTACATAGATAAATATTACTTACCTTTTTTTATTTTTAGGTCAATGGCTTTATGGAGAACTTGGCTCGTGAATATGCCCATGTGACCGTTGTTAACGGAGGCAGGAGTTTTGAAGGCAGACCTATTAACTACCTCAAGATTTCAACCACAAACTTCCAGGTAACATTTTAACGTCTTTATCTTATTGTGATTAATATTAGTTTGTATATTTATAGCAGCGACAGCCATTTCTGTATATACACTTAATATACAGAAGTGGCTAATCTTAATAATCACCAGTCACATGTGCTTACCACCTATAGGTGCATTACACTTGTGACTGGTGTGGTTGTCCTGACACATGCATTAAGCCTTACTGAAAGGTTGGCCAATACTAATACTTATATTTATAATCCAAATTTACAAAATCTCCTTATGCGCATCATATCGGATATGTGTATTATGCTTTATAGATCCTAGGAATAAGTATAGGACGAAGTGTAATTTAATTTGTCTATAAAGATTTTGTCTGTAGCAGCACGGATTGTGTCCAAACTTCAATAGAACCGCCCTCTTTTAAGCAAAAATAAGCTGAAAGAAAGGAAGTCTAATGCAACTCTGCCTGATCCTTCGGAGATATACAGAACCTAATTTACATGTAGCATGCAATAGGCCTATTATATAGGACTTAACATATGGCTAACGAAACGTTGGTGTCAAACGCCACTGACTTTTGTATATCCCCATATACAGGAGTAAGTAGGTTCATGACAACCATTTTATTTTTCCAGGATACCAGGAAACCCATCGTAATGATGCAATCTCTTCTGCATTCTCGTGAATGGATTGGACTGCCTGTTACTCTCTACGCTATCCACAAACTGGTTATTGATGTGACCGACTCTGACTTGCTCAATAATATTGACTGGATCATCGTCCCAGTCGTCAACCCCGATGGTTACATTTGGACTCATACTAGCAACGTAAGTAAAACGTTGATCTTAATTCCGAAAATATGAAATTGCAAGTTATGGTTAATATGAAAAGACAGTTGTTCCGAACTATTAATAACATGAGAGGAAGATAATACGCCACTTAATACGAAATGACGATTTCTTTAAAACAATCTCAGAAGAAATAATTGATGAAGGAAGAGGAAGGGGACGACCTAGACGTAGGTTAATTTAACAAACGAAAGAAAATGTGGATGTCAAATTGTATCAAAAGGATTTTTGTATCCTTTTAACGCTGCTATTAATAGCAAACGATAAATATATGTGGCAATTTCTCCAGTATAAAAAGAGTTTGTCGGCCTCGATGGCGTAGTGGATAGTGTAACCGACTGCCACGCCTGAGGTCGCGGGTTCGATTCCCGCACAAGTCAAACATTTGTGTGCATGAACATGGATGTTTGTCTTGGTCTGGGTGTTTTTATGTATATATGTAGGTATTTACAAAAAAAAAAGTATATATGTATGTTTATCCATTGTCTAGTACCCATAGTACAAGCTCTGCTTAGTTTGGGCTAGATTGTGTTGTGTGTATGTGGTAGAATATTATTATATTATTATATTAGCTCTTAAATAAAAGTAGAATAAAAATTGAAACGACTCGTGATCGAGAAGTTATGGATTCGAATCTCAGCCATTGCACTATCTACCTATTAGGAGTGCCTAGCACAAGCATATTAGGTTAGCTAACTGGCATACTTATTAAGAACACTAATCAAAAAAGATATTGAAAACACGGTTAAAAAGAAAAGTGACGAGTGCCTTGTTAGTTATTGGTACGTTGAGTAACCATACTTCAATATGTTTGCAGGGACGTTATTGGCGTAAGAATCGCCGCACCGGTCTCATGATCGGAGACTTCTGCTCAGGTGTAGACCTCAACAGGAACTTCGACATACACTGGGGCACTGCCTCTAGCTCCAGTGTATGCTTGGACACTTACCACGGCAGCGGCCCAATGTCTGAACCAGAAACCCAGGTCATCGGTAACATCTTAGCCACTTACAGAAACAGAATGGCCTTGTTCTTCGATATTCATAGTTTCGGCAGTATGATCTTATTTGGATATGGCAACGGTGTTCTTCCTCCAAATGCTTTGATTGTCAATTTAGTTGCTGTCAACATGGCACAAACTATTGACCGCGTAAAATGGTCCTGGAAGCCAAACTATATTGTTGGAAATATTGCTGATGTTTTATATAATGCTTCAGGAGGTGCCAGTGATTATGCCATGAGTGTGGGTGTCCCATTATCTTATACCTATGAACTGCCAGCTTATAATAACGTCAACTGGGCTCTCCAAGGCTTTTTGGTGGACCCTGATTTTATTGAACAGGCTGGTTATGAAACCTGGGAGGGCATCAAGGTTGCTGCCAGATACGTGCTATAAGTTTTCAAACAAGAAGAGATATAGACTGATAACGCATTTATTTGTAAGGAGATACATTATGTTGAATAAAATATAAAAACATTTTAATTTCTTTCATTTTTGCTTTAACCAGCAATTATAGTCACAGACATTTTAAATTTTGCAAGGACTTACAAATACATATTCTTTTAATTTATTTAATTTGGGTTTTCTTTAAAAAGAAGACATATCAAACCCATTGTACAAATTCAAGACCATAACTAATAAAAAAAAAGGCTATTGAGGAAGTCAATGCTAAGTCCGTGGTATTAGCTGGTAAAATGCTGACGTTATTTTATTTTACTTATAAACTTATGACATAATTAGTTTTACGCCCCACACACATATTTTGTTGGCTATGCTTTTAGACCACTCGCAATGGGGGTCAAGCTTATTGCCAATTCGCTGGATACAGATCCAGACTGACAGCACTGTGCTACTGAGAATTCCTTGTCAGAAATACCTTGCCCGGAAATGGGATCCGAGACCTTACGCATAGCAGTCGCATATACTACCGCTACACCGACGAGGTTGTAAAGCTGCACACCCAAAGCAGAAGAAAAATAAAGAGTGAAATGACTGGACTAGCGTTTTATATACAGGACTTACCTTCTAATACAATAATTGGTATCAACTCCTGTTTTGTTCTCTTGTAATCTTTATCTCTTTTAACATAAAGCTATGATCATTTAATCTTTCCTACACGGTCAGCAACCAACTTCTATTTGCTGCATCATCAACGTGTTTTATAAAAATATACAGCTCCCGTACTAGGAATAAATCCTGTGACGCGTGGAACTGACAAACATTCAAATGATGGACACAGTGAAAACCCGGACTCGGAACACACATTTCACACATCAAGCTAGCATTAATTTCGCCAGATGGTAAGCGATTACTGCCGCCCATGGACACCCGCAACACCAGAGGAGAAACAAGTGCGCTGCCGACCTTTTAAAAAGAATTACGCTCTTTTCTTGAAGGTTTGTAGGTCGTATTGATCCGGAAATACTGCAAGCGACAGTTCATTCCACAGTTTAGATGTGCGAGGCAGATTTTTTTTGGGAAAACGCACAGTAGTGGACTGCCAACCATCTAAATGATGGGGATGGAAATTCTGTCGCGTAGAGCGATGGCGAAAAGAGGTGGCAAGGATCAGTTCAAACAATTCCTCAGAGCACTCTCCATAGTGAAAGCGATAGAAGATGCATAGCGAGGCTATATCTTTACACAGCGCCAAGGGGTCTAGCCGATTTGAAACAACCTGGCAGTCGATGACTCGAGTCCCTCTCTGCTGAATCTCTGCTGAATGCGGTCCAGAGGGAGGGAGCTTAATATCCTAACGTTGTCAGGTGAACACAAAAGGACATAGAGTACCTTTCCCCCAAAAAAAGTACTATTACTAACCTAACCTCACTCTAAATCTACGCGAACAAAGCCGCGGGCAAAAACTAGTAAAAATATATTTGAATAGAATTTATCGATAACCCCGTGTCTCAACACTATGGATCTTCAGAGTTTTCAACAACGAATGGTAATAGGGTGTAATCCTAACGTTGGAACTTTTCAATGAATTTAAAATACCGCTGCAGCGGTGCAACTAATATTTTCTTGAACTTTTTGCTGTGAAATTGCTTTTTCTAATAGGTTTCGTCTATAAGCTAGCTTCGGAATACTAGGGATTAAAGGTGTATGGGGATTAATAAAACTACAGCATCTTGGCGTCTCCGTAATTACTTTCTAAGAACAGTAGTTTAGTTAATGAATTGAGTTAATTTTTTACACATGTATACTAAGTCTTTGCCTTATGCCTATATTACCGAAGATATCTGAAGGTGTAGGCAGAGGTATCTAAAACCTATACCTATTCTATCGGCTCTTTTGAGGTACCAAGATTTTTCACGTGGGGAAACACGCTTCGACACGAATGGGGCGGCTCGACCATAGTAATACCACGGCCTCACAGATAACCGGCGTGAAATAGCGCTTGCGCATTTAGTCGAGTGAATGAGGGAACACGAGGCTAACCCCTCCTAGGGCAAATTTAAAAAGCTGGCAACGGACTTGTGACTCCTCTGATGTTGTGGGTGTCTATGGACGGCGGTAATCGCTTACCATCGAGCGAACCGTCTGCTCGTTTGCCTCCTATAACATGAAAACAAGTGAAGCCATCCACCACCCTTTATCAGGCGTATCGTCGAACTCCATGTCGTTACTCAACATTCCAGACCCGAGATATCTTTACCCAGGACAGGAATTTAAGTCAAGTTGCAAGAATGGCGGCTCTCCAGCCGTATATTTAGGGTTCCTCACTTCGTTCACCGTTATAGCGAACGACAATTAACAATTTAATACGCGCATAACATCGAAAAGATCAGAGAACAGAGGTTGAGATCGACATCGCGACCTCTACGTTCTTCTTCTTCTCTCTTAGCCTTTTATTATTCCCAAGTCACTTGGAGTCGGCTTTTCTGGTCTAACCGGATTTGACTGGATATCAGTTTTTACACGGAGTGGCTGCCACCTGACCTCCGCAACCCGAAGGCTAACGATACCCTAAGGCTAAACCAGTGTCAGGATATTAGAGGGTACTGACTTTCCCAATAACGACTGCCATAGATGTTTATGGCAGCCGGGACCAACGGCTTAACGTGCTCTCCGAGGCACGGAGCAGGCGATAATTGTCAATCAATAAAGCAAAACAAAAATGCTATCTACGTTCTTCTATCGCTAAATAAATAAAAAGAAGTAGGTACTGATAATACGGCAGCAGCCCAATGGATAAAACATTGGAGTTGCTATCATAAGGTCGTGGGTTTGAATCCACCACGTTGTTACCGACGTGCAGCAACAATGATCACGCTATCCCTACGTGAATTCTTATCGCTACTGTAACTTTTAAATAAAACTAAGGTTATATTCAATCTAATATATAATTTAAATTAATTAATCTTAAAGTTTAATAAACATTTGGCCCTAAACTTAAATTTTAAATTATCAAATATATTTGTTTATTCTTAAAATATGCTTACTTACAAAGAAGGAACGGTGGTTTAAAATTGAACATAACGTAGACAGCTATAACTGGCTATTAACGTCACAAACTATAACTAAAATTTTTTATCGTATAATTTAGACGATTTTTAGTATGAATGGTTTCACTCGAGACGTATTGAAAGAGCTCTTGATTCTCGTTCTATATATTTAACTAAGTAATATAAGCATGATTAGCAAAATAGAGGCGCTCATAGCCAGTTGCATTCACCGATCGGTAAACGATTAGCGAGGTTAAGCAACTTTGGGTGCGGTCAGTCTATAGATGGGTGACCGCTTAGTGGTAATTCATCTGAGCGTCTCCGTACTTCACGTCGGCGGGCACGGGCACGTCAAAAGTCGGTCCCGGTTGTTGTCAAATTGACAGCAGTCGTTAGCCATGTCAGAGGCCTACGAGCGGCTTGAACAACTCTTGACAACAGGTTGGCCACTAATCACACGAAAAGAAAAGAAGAAAAGAGCAAAATAGAATAAAAAATAAGCGTCTAGCGTCTAACATTACAAAATAAATATTTTCTAAAATCACTTTATGCCCATTTTCCGAAGCAACCTTTTTTTAAAGACTTCTCCCGCGCTTCGAATGATTCCTGCGCAGCGGGGAATTTACAAACATTCAAACAACGGACACAAAAACACGCAGTCTCAGAACAACTATTTATGGATAACACAAATGTTGTGTCGTATGGGAATCGAAACCACAATACTCGACACAGTGGTAGTGTAAGGTGACAGCATAAACCAATTGCTAATAAAATATACATCCCTCTTATTGCAGCATCATAATAACAGCGACACTGGCGGGCTCGGTGGCGTAGTGGTTAGTGTAACCGACTGCCACACCTGAGGTCGCGGGTTCTATTACCGCGCAAGTCAAACATTTGTGTACATGGAAATGGATGTTTGTCTTGGTCTGGGTGTTTCTATGTATAATATGTATGTATTTACCAAAGAAAATGTATATCTATATGTATGTATGTTTATCCATTGTTTAGTACTCATAGTACAAGTTCTGCCTAGTTTGGGCTAGATGGTGTTGCGTGTATGTGATAGAATATTATTATTATTTATTCGAATACCTACACGTCGATGCGTGTAGGTAGTATTCGAATGTTTTAACGTACCGATGTACGTAATTTTATAATCAATACATATACAACACTGTTACAACTACGCATATTGTCGTTGATGGATTCGAATCAGGGATGATGCGAATATTGGCATGCGCATCTGCAATTGCGGAGCTTTCGCATCGATTTGGACATCTGCATCCGCATCCGCATTCGCAATAATCAACGCGGATATAAATGTGGATCCAAATATAGCGTAGGTTACGATAAGAAAGAAATCAGTTGTTCAGTAGTACGTGTTTAATTTATTAACCTTTGCAAAACAGGCTTGAACCTGCGAAGGCGGTGATATTAGATACGTTTTATTAAATAAGATGCACAAATTTCATCAACATCCGCATCCGCAATTGCGGAGCTACCGCATCAATTTGGACATTCGCATCCGTATCCGCATCCGCGGTTGTGAGTCTTCAAATATCCGTATCCGCATCCGCACCCGCGGATGTCAAAAAATCTGCATTCGCAACATCCCTGATTCGAATATATTTCAAATGTATACATACATCTTACGTCTATAGGTATATTACATTTAAATGTCACCAGCTATGGTTTTAGATCCTACATAGGGTGATGGCTCATTAGTGCGTTGCATTGCGTTGCGTGATCGTAGCATTGACGCTGCGTCGTTTTCCATATATTTTTTGTGATATGTCACATTATTGCGTTGCGTCGTCGCACGCGACGTTTTAACGGATCGATCGACGAGAAACGAAGCGGAGGGCAGGGTGATGCACTGCGCTGTCGGAGCTCCGGTGCGTCGACGGACAGTGTTTCGATCCATTGTGGAATGAAGACTGAAATCAGTGCGTCGTCGCAACGCAGATGTGGCATACAATGCTTTAATCCGTTGCGACGACGCAACGCAACGCACTAATGAGGCACCTCCTATAATAGGCAAGCCAAATGCCTGACTTTAAGCTGCTATCAAGAATTTCTTGACAGAAAAATTCAATAACACTATCCGACTCGGCCATCAAATCCGAGATCTCATGCATAGCACTGATAACCGTTACTCCATCGAGACAGTCTTCAAAACTAAATGCCATTTTACGTGTTGTTAGCTTATAGTAACAAAAGCAGTTTTACAAACAGTTTTGCCGAACCTAGTCAGATCCAACATTTACTTTAAAGGCACAATAAGATACCACATAGCGATGGTCGTTGACTACAACCATGGGTAGCCAGGAAATATCCTGGCTAACACTGATACCGTTGACTGTAACTACACGAGCTATGCCTCTAACATCTCTATGTGACAGAATTGTGCAGTTCCATATACCAGCCATGTCAGCAGTGATCTGTGGCACCTGAGAACCAAAAAGAGTAAACGAATCAATGGAGAGACTAGATTTTGGCCGGTTCGCGTAAATGCAGATTAGGTTTGGTTAGGTTAGGTTAGCAACAGTACATTTTTCTGGAACCCTGAGAACGTGTTTTCGAAATTTCATGTCACCGGTCAGCTGAAGTAGTTACGGCGTGTAAGCGTAATAAACAAACTAATTTTCATTGGCATTCGCCAGCTGTGAAGTGTGAAAACATCATCAAAACGTTCAGTGGCTTTTACGTGAAACTCGAAGAAAATCATAAGCTTCCCTAAATTTGTTGATCTTTCTGTCCTCAGCTTCACTTGCGTGAATCCCATGATAACACACACCAAGAGCATTCTATGTGATAACCCAAAATATGTGTGATATCAATGATGTGAAATAATTTCGAGCTGCTGGGCAATTCTGTTAAATCTCACTACCAAACTCACTTCCGAGTCACCTGTTATTCTAAATTAACCACTAACCATGGCACACAAAAAATACCTAGACTTGGTCTGCGTCCATCCCATAGGTACTCACACCAAAAATATTTTATCTGATAAACCAAGACATGATCTACCAAGTTGTGGTATCAGTTATGTGAAATTATTACGAGCTACTCTGCAATTCTGTTAAATCTCACTACCAAATTCGCAGTCGATTCGCCTGATATAGTTTGACTTATTCTAAAGTCGTCCTGTGTCCTGTGTGTCCTGTGTTTGGATCGAGCCCACAGCATTTGGCGCAGTGGCAATGGCAAGCCGGCGACTTCAAACCCTACATCATCTGTGATGATAACACGGCGCCTCCTAAAGAAGCATTTTAGACCCTAGTTACTTAAAACAATGTTGTTTAAATGCCATCATTTGTATGTCCTATGCAAACGAAAAAAAGGTGAGAAATCACGTACCGTAATAATTTTTCTTGATGATTTAACTGAGGGATTCCGTACAAACACGCGACTTGAGTTAAAGTAGTCAGTGCATCTGTAAACAAAATATTTTAAATAGATTTAATAATTATATCTGCTGTGTAAATAAAAAGTCCCGCTACTAGACGGGACAATGAGAAGAGCCATCTTCATTACTATGTTTTCGTCCACCACAGTAATGTTATCTAACAGTATTCTATCTTCATACAAACGGTAGGAACGCGAGTCATACCTACACGCCTCGAGGCCGGTATGCACACTTCGCAACCAGTCGCGAATGCGCGCAGCGATGAACGGACAGTGTGATGGTTTTGTAAGCAGTAAGCGTGACAAGTACTTACATAATAATTATGGCAAAGTATAATTGTAAACAAAAGTATTGTTAATTAAAGTTTTTATCCGAATGCGGATATTTTTTATACTATTAAATTTAACAATAAAGCTTTTCGTACGTCTTAGTCGAGGCGCAAATATTTTCCAGCCTCAAATATATAAGGTAGTTTTTTCATTAAATCTACTAATCCAAAAAACATAACATGATTTTTATTGAACATTTATTATTTCGTTCACAACATATTACATTTTTTAAATAAAATATATAATATTTACAATCACTAAACTAGAAAAAAACTCAAGTAAGTAGATGAAATTAAAATACTGTAGGTGGGCAGCCCTCTCGCATATTCGCAAACCTCGCGCCTGTAGGTAATTATTTCAAGAACAGAGCCGAGTTACAATACTGTTAGATAACATTACCTCCACCGTTAAATCGAGCGATGATTAGTTATTTAATAAGCTCGCCAATATACATATATGCGACTGCTTTTTAAATAACTTAAGTTTGCGCATTATGTTAACCAATCTTCTCCGGATCTAAAAACCGCTAGATGGCGCTACCAAGTGAAGACGTATAAAAATAAGCTCAATGTTATCTTTGTAATTTTAAAATTAGTTAATAGTTTTTAATAAGTTAAATGTGGTTTAATCATTATATAACGGTCTAATAAGTGTGTGCAAACGTTATCAAGACATTTATATAAACTGTGCAAAAGTAATAAGTGAAGAAAAAGTGAGCAATCTAAAAAGCTAAAACTCTAAAAATACAACAGACTCAATAACAAACCTTATACAATAATACTTCCAAATAAAAATCTACATAATAAAAGTGCCAACGTAATAAAATAACTAACTATTATCAAAAAAAGTGAATAACATAAGTGTAACAAAGTGCTGTCACTCGGAAAAAATTCCATTACGATGAATCACTTTAACCGATCATGCTGATTTGAAAGAAAGAAATATTATCTAGTGAAGCCAAAATTCACATATAGCATTAAGTAAATTCGTGGTGGAGCGTGTGTGAGTACGGACAGACTACACGGCGAAGGGGAACACACCCGGTTCGAATCTCAGTGATATTGTTCACTTTTTGAGAATATTGTAAACTTATATTAATTAATTAATAGAAATACACCACACAATAAGTAAAAAGTTTAAGTGTTTGTACCCGAGGCAGTCAACTCGAAAATTTAAAAATAAGCTCTTAATTATCTCAATAGAGGGCGACACCTGAGCAAATAAAAATGGAAAATAACATTACATATCGGAGACCCTGCAGAGCAAACTCATTAGATGATCTCAGTAACTTGACAAATAGCAATAACAGAACTTTGTTAGACTCGACGATGAGGAGTATATAACATAGTAACAGTGATCCTATAAATGAATTGAACGAGCAAGTAAAAACACTTACTATGCAATTAATGAGTGCCCACCAAGAAATTGAGAATTTAAACGTTGAAAACTATCGTTTAAAATGTGACTTGCAAACATCACATAAAACAATCGACACATATAAGAAAATATGTCAGACACCGGAAAGAAAAATTAAAACGCCTTTGTTACGTACACAGAGCATATTTAATCAGAATAATTTGTCGGCCAGTTTAATTCATGATGAACATAATGTACAATCTAACAATGAAGACATGGGAGAAAAAGTGCGCAGCCAAGAAACACAAACCGATGACACTATGATGCAAGTACCGATAAAACAAGTTTTTACTTCGGATAGTGAGAAAATACATAAAAAACAACACACCATTATATCGCAAGAGCAAACACCCCGAAAACATAAGTACAAAATATGCATTTTGAGTAGTGATAACATGAAAGGAAATCTAAACACAATCGATGAAGTCTTCTCGGAATATTTTGATTACTGCCACTTCATAATGCCTAATTGTACAGCAGAACACTTACTGTCTGGTATAGCTAATAAGTTAAAAAACTACACCTTGGAAGACTACTGCATTATACAATTACGATATAATGATTTGAGAATGAACAGTAATTACTTAGAATTGTTAAATACTATTAAAAAATCATTACAAAATATCACGCATACAAATATAATTATATGTACACCTACGTATATAAGAGGAGCAATGATACATAATTATAGAGTAGAAACATTTAACTATCTTCTAAACCTGGACATACAAAATAATGAATACGCCTACTTTTTCGACAGTAATCTCACCTTATCATTTGACATGTTCTCTTACAACACTGGTAAAATCAATAGAATTGGTATGCGAAATATATATAACAGGATCCTCGAAAATATACTTATAGATCTAGACTTAAGCAATGTAACTAGGTCTCAACTGTTGCCTACAGTTGAAATAGATTCACCGAATATTATAACCAAAAATTGTAACATAACTTCAGACCAGTTATTTCGTGTATAATCATATCACTGTATTGCACCAAAATATAAATGGCCTTTTAAATAAGTCAGATATGTTTACTGTTTGTTTGGACGAATTGAGCCGTAAAGGTAAAAATGTCGACGTGCTTTGTATTTGCGAGCATAATATGATAGCTTCAGACATAAATATATTAAATGTCCCTAACTTTAAATTAGCTACCTATTATTCGAGAACATCCAGACATGGAGGTACTTGTATATTGGTAAGAACTGATATTAAATACAAAATTATTGATCGTGTAAAAAGTTTTAGTGTACCTAAGGTTGTTGAGTGTTGTGGTATAGAGTTAACTGGTCATAATATTATAATAATATGTCTTTACAGGATTCCACAAAATATAGATGTAAAAAATAGATTTGCTATATTTTTAAACAGATTAGACAAAATCCTCAATCTATTCTCTTTTAAAGTAAGAAAAAAATGTATTGTTTGTGGCGATTTCAATATTGATTTTATAAAGGATACTACACATTCTCAACAATTTAAACATTTTTTAACAGGCTTTAATATGAAAGTTGAAATTAATATGCCAACTCGCTTGAGCAGCGGCACCTGTATTGACAACTTTTTACATAATATACGCGGATGCAAAAGCGAAATATGTGAACTAGCGGTTTCAGACCACACTGCCCAATTATTGCAATGCCCTGTTTCTAAAACATGCAGATACAATTACTGGTTTACAAAAAGGCGCGATTTGTCTAATGAAAATGTAAATAAGTTTATTAGTTGCATAAACAATCTCAGTTTTTCTGAAGTATATGAAGAAACAGATGCAAATATAGCTTTTAATATATTTCATAACACTTTCTTACTGTTCTATGATTTATGTTTTCCGAACATTAAAGTAAAAATTCCATCCAAAGCTAAATCGAAGTGGATCACTCGTGGCATTAAAGTTTGTTCAAAAAGAAAGCGTGAGTTGTTGTGGAAGTATAGACAACGGCCCACCATAGAAAATAAATTAAATTTTAAATCATTGGCTAGCAGACTCAAGAAAATAATACAACTGACACAAAGGTCACAGAATATAAATTATATAAATTCTGCTAATAACAAAAGTAAAGCCACTTGGAAAATAATAAACAAAAATAAAAATAGGTTACCCGTTAACAATATTGATCAAATAACGATTAATAACCATTCTTTAACACACCCAACCGCAATAGCAGAAGCTTTCAACGATTTCTACGTGGATTTAGTAGAGACGGGTAGCCCACCAACACAAACTAAATCACAAAGCTACGATTTTTGCAAGAAATCTACATCTATGTTTATGGAGCCTACCACACCCCGAGATGTACATCGGATAATAAACATATTAAAAAATACAGCAAGCACCGGCTATGACGACATTAATACTAAAATAGTAAAAATGGTATCGGTACCAATATCACCCGTATTAAGTCAATTAATAAATAACTGCATCGTACAGGGTGTATATCCTGAAAAGCTAAAGATATCTCTAGTTAAGCCACTCTATAAAAAAGATGACAAAGAAAATATGCAATCCTATAGGCCGATTGCCTTAGTACCTATATTCTCTAAGATTTAAGATTTAAGATTTTTATAGCAACTTGAATAACTATTTTGAAAAAAACAACCTATTTAGAGATAATCAGAAAGGATTCAGAAAAAACAAATGCATTGATGTGGCAATTTATGAGTTCTTGGAAATAATTATATCTAGAATGGACAAGAGAATGCCAGTCCAAGCACTTTATATGGACATGACGAAGGCGTTCGATTATGTGAATCACATAATACTCGTCGATAAATTAAACGCCTATGGTATTCGAGGCAATGTATCCAAATTGATAGAATCTTACCTAAGCAATCGACAACAAATTACAGTTATTGATAAAATATGCCTTAAGTCTAAAACTGAAACTCGTTATAAGTCAAAATCAAGAATTATAAGATATGGAGTACCACAGGGTAGTACACTCGGCCCTCTGCTGTTCATTATTTATATTAATGACTTCCCATCTGCTACTAAGTTTCCTATGGTAATGTTTGCTGACGATAGCACCGTCGTATTTAACCATGATAATATACATACCACTAAATCAGTAATCGAAGAAAATATTGTGTCTTTAGTGAGTTGGCTGGACTCACAAAACCTAAAAATTAATTTACGTAAGACATCTATTATGAGTTTTGGACAAAATGAGAACAAAACAAGGGACATAGATATTAAATACAATAATCAACGCATAAGTGACATTAAAATAACAAAATTCTTAGGCTTGCAAATTCAAAGTAATTTGAAGTGGAATTGCCAAATAGAAATGGTGTGTGGTAAAATAAACCAATATGCTTATGCCCTGCACATGTTAAATAAAACTGTAAATCGAGACGCGGTTGTTACTGCTTATCACGGATTAGTTGCAGCCACTTTAAGATATGGCATTATATTTTGGGGCAATGCAACTGGTAAAGAATTAGTTTTTAAGTCTCAAAAACGCTGTATAAGAGCAATATGTAACATTCACTTTACTGATTCATGTAAACCACATTTCATTAATTTAAAAATACTGACAATGCCATCAATTCATATATTTGAAACAGCTTTATTTGTAAAAAAAAACTGGTCAAAATTTTCAGAAGTAACTAGTAACCGTAGATTTGGTAAAATACATATGGTTTGAGCTAAAACTGCCTTATATCACAACAGCATATTCGTAATGGCACCCAAGATATACAATAAGCTGCCTAGATGTATCCAAACTGCTGAAAATTTACAAATGTTTAAAAATACTCTAAAAGAATTTCTTATTAACAAAGCTTATTATTCTGTTGATGAATATCTCGATGATAAAAATATGTAATAATAATAATGCTGTAATTATCATATTGACATAATTATTCCTATTAATATAAAATTAATTTAATTTTAGTGTGACATGTACACTGCCTCAAAGATTTCAAATTGTGACATTATAATTGTTTTCTTTTTACTATTTTGACTGCAAGTATTATTATTTAAACTATTATTTAATTACTATCTGACTTGTAATTATTATATTTTGTAACTTTATTTCTATTGAATATTATTTGTACACCACATAATGTGGTAAGACGTAGTGGTACTTAAAAATAATAACACTAACACATGTATCTAACCTATGTTTCACAAATAAAGGATTATGATTATGATTATGATTATGATCTAATTCATGGTTTAGAAGAATTGTTTTTGGGATGTTCTTTGTGGAAATACTTAGCAATGAGAGCAGAAATGAGCAAAGTCTGCAACCGTTCTCGGTACATGGTGCGTCTCTAGGGTCTAAAATCTAGCTGGCAAAATATAGCTGGAGATGTAATGTTCATACATCTTGCCTACGTATTAATTATAATTTTACAAATATTCTATACCTCATCAGTATTTTGGTGATATATTCAAGTACCACCAAAATAAATAGCTGGACTTATCCCTATGCATGTTGACAATGTACATATTTTATCCATTTTGTCCTTATTATGGTTTTCACTTCATTAACCATAATATTCCTGACATAAAATTTAAAAAAGTCTTTCTTCTCTCTTAGCCTTTATTATTATATATATATTTAAGAAATAAAAAACCTACTTACTGTATGTAATTTACGTATTTATCGAAGTCAACGGCTATATTCAGTTTTCCTTTTTCTGGAATCGTAACTTCGTGTTTATCTATATTTGTTTTATTTTGTTCACAAAATATATAATTGTCATTATAAGAAATTTTTAATTTCATTTCAGCTGCATCTGAAAGGACAAAAAAAAAATTAAGTTAGTGAATATCGAAACATAAGATGTATCTTATCTCAGTCAATATGCTATTTATACAACACAACACATATTAAAAAGAAAGAGGGTCAATAAACTCTAGAATAATTAAAGCCAATCACTAAAGCAACTTGGGTTTTTAAGCCTGACTCATACCTGTTTGACGAACTTTTACACGAAATGCGCAATAAACCGCAATGTAGCGGTACCCATTTACAAACACCGTGGGTGATAGCCCTGAAACCTCTCTTAATGTCAGTATTGTACAGTTCCAATCACCACTCATTTCGTCCACGACTTTTGGAACCTGTTGACAAAGGAATTACTTATTGAATAGCGTAATTAATATGTCCGCAATCTCCAAGTCAGCCGCAGAGTTCGAGGAAGAGACCGCCATTGGTGACAGTACGAATAAATAAAGGGGGTAGGTGTAGTCCTCCGGAAAAACAGCGGACCACTGTGGCACCAATCCTCTGTGCTCGTTCAGCACATACTGGCAAATGAGAGAGTGACTACAATCATAGCATAGAGGAGTATTGATAAGGCGCATATTCCACGTATAAAAAAAGATGGCAACTGTAATGATATCTCTAAAAAATAATTACCATGATTTGTTTATTTGAATACTTCCTGGGATTCCATACTAAAACGCTTGAATTTGAGTTGGCAATACATCTGTAAAAAAGAAGAGTTACTATAGATTAACCGACGATTGCCGCATTGGCCATTTGGCAAAGTGCTACATACGCTTTGGACGATAATACAATATAGGTATGATTACAATGTCTGACAAATATTATCAAATTTTGGTAGAATTATTTTTCGGGTGTGTTGGAGGATTTTACAAAAATTTTAACAACAGACACAAAGAAAACTCAGGCTGAGAATAACTATTTCTGGATCACATATTCGTAATTTTGTTGAAATTAAACACTTTATAGGGATTTTGTCGCGTTGTTTATTTTATTTTAATACACGTTTATTACATAATTTTGAAACTATAGCACTACTATTATTGTGATTATAACTTTACTACTATTTAAGCTATTTAATTTAATTAAAGCTATTTATATTTGAGTGTACACTTTTGCCCCGACGTTTTGGTTGCTTTACAGCAGCCATGTTCACGGGGAGACTAAGATGACATGACATGATAATGAAGACCATATTATGCACATACTCGTAATTTATTGTCCCGTTTGGGGATCGAAACCACAACACTCGGTAACAGTGGCGACGCAACCACTTAAACCACTACGACATCTGTGGAATCTTACAAGCTATTGTCTATCTACCAGCCATAAGCAGGTTTTTGGTTGAGATTTTCACTCAAAATAACATCATGTATTAAATAGATTCTGAAAAGAAGTAAATGCTAAATTTTGAAATAAAAGTAATCTCAAAGCAATATAAATCATATTTTAAATTTCAGTCAGTAAACATAAAGAATTTGATAAAACAAATTTTATCATACGCAATTTCCATAAAGACTCTAAAGGAAAATATTATCATAGTCAGTTCAACTGTCTGAACTAAACAAAGAGCTAGTTTCGTATTAATTATTACTATTAATATAGACATAGTATGAGTATATGGATAAGTAAAGAGTAGCGATAGCTCAGTGGGGAGACCAAAAGACTGCAATGCAGAGGGTCTCGGGTTCGAACCCACGTCGCGCACCTCTGACTTTCGGAAGTTATATGACTTTTCGAAATTATGTGCGTATTGATTGACAATTATCGCCTGCTCCGTGCCTCGGAGAGCACGTTAAGCCGTCGGTCCCGGCTGCCATGAACATCTATGGCAGTCATTATTGGGAGAGTGTCGACACAAAAGATCCCACTGGGTCGAAGTGTCGCCGGTCTGCACTGACTGGCCCCCACATATGATACATACATACATATGGATAAGTAATATTATTATAAATAATAGAAACTTTTCATATAAAGCATCATTTTAATATTAATATTGCAATAATATAATTTATATAAATTCACGGTAAACAACTTTTGTACTTACTGTATATGGTTTATGTAATATCTGAAATCAACTTTTATTCTTAATGGATGTCCATCTTCTACAGTGATTTCATGTTTATTTAGATTTGTTGTATTTTGATCGCAGAATATCTTGTTGCCTCGATCTGAAATTTTAAGGTCTATGCCAACAGCATCTGAAAAAGTAATAATATATTTCAACCATAATAACAGCGACAAACACGTCCCGAAGCTTTATTGAAATAATAGCTTTTCTAAATAATTAATTATTAATTATTAAATATAAAATAATTAATAAATAAAAAACCAATAATTGTCTCAGGGCATGAAGTCACATCACAAATCGATAATATAGTAAATTCATATTTTATGGCTTCATGTCTGCCATGTGATGTACTTAGAATCATAAATAATTTAAAAAGTCAAAACGTGGGCTACGACGGAATATCCGCAAAAGTTATCAAATCAGTTACTGGAGAAATTTGTTCACAATTAAGCCATATTATTAATCTTAGCATCAACATAGGTATTTTCCCCAAAGTACTAAAAACGTCCATAGTTAAACCACTATTTAAAAAAGAAGACAAAGAATTCTTGCAATTCTACCGACCTATTTCCTTAATAAGTATATTCTCAAAGGTATTTGAGAAATACATACATATATATATATAAAGAATGAGAAAGAAGGTATATAAAGAATTATACACATACATTGGAAATAATAAAATACTTGTAAATGAACAGAAATGATTTAGAAATAATAAAACAATAAATATGGCATTGTATGATTTCTTATACAACGTAATAACAAATGTAGATAAAAATATCCCTGATAGCAAAATTGTATGTGACATGACACAGGCGTTTGATTACGTACGTCATGACATTTAATTAAAAAACTAGAGGCATACGGTATTAGAGGTAACGTCGCAAATCTAATCCAGTCATATATTAGTATAAGGAAACAATACACAGAAACAGCAACAATAAATACTAAAAGCAAACGTAAAGAAATACATAGATCATCAGAACGAATTGTAAAATATGGAGTACTTCAGGGAAGTGTCTTAGGCCTTCTCCTTTTTATTTTATATATCAATGACGTTCCTAAAAGCATCGATCAATCAATAACACTATTTGCTGATGATAGCACCATTACAATACCATGCACAAATAGAGATAGTTACAGTAATGACATAAACCATTCCCTAATCTCAAAGATACAGTGGTTGGAAAATAATAACTTAAAGATAAACCTGGGAAAACCTCACATTATGCAATTTAGCTAATGAGATTCTAGAATTGTCAATTTAATAATACAGTATAAAAACATCAAAATGTATACAGTTACCACCACTAAATATCTGGGTATAATTGTTGATAAAAGATTAGATTGGAAAGCACAAATAGAAGCCTTAACAAAAAAAGTAAGCAAATCTACTTACGCAATGTATAAATTAACTTCAGTACTAAATATTGATGCACTACTCACAGCGTACCATGGTCTAGTATCTTCCCACCTTAGGTATGGCATTATTTTCTAGGGTAATTCTACCAATAAGGAATTGGCATTTAAAGTTCAAAAAAGATGGATTAGAACTATGTTTAAGCGACATTTTACTGACTGCTGTGAGCCATACATTAAGAAATATAACATTTTTACTCTTACCTGTTTATATATATTGGAAATTACAATATTTGTAAAAATTAATCCTCATCTATTTGTACAATTATCTAATAGAGTCGATCGTAGTAGACGGGACAATAGTAGACTTTGCCTTCACAATGCAAGGACCACGCTCATCGGGCACGCCACGATCGTGGCGGTAAGTCCCGTGTTTGAGGAGTGGCTGGAGAGGCGGCATGGCGGCCTCACCTTCCGGCTGACACAGGTAATGACTGGCCACGGTTGTTTTGGCCAGTTCCTGTGTCGTATACGCCGGCAAGAGACGCCCGGTTGTCACCACTGCGGCGACTGCCGCGACGTAGTTGAGGACACGGCGCTGCACACTTTGGCGGTTTGCCCCGCCTGGGCATCGCAGCGCCGTGAGTTGATCGCGGCAGTCAGATTGGTTGCCCTCTCGCTCCCGGCCGTAGTTCAGTCTATGGTCCGGAGTGAGAGGTCGTGGAACGCCGTCGCCTCCTTTTGTGAGGAAGTCATTTCCATCAAGGAGGCGGCGGAGCGGGAGAGGGAGCGTTTGAACCCTCTCCCCAACCGCAGAGCCGGGCGCCGGAGGGCGCGAGACGACCTCCAGCCACCCTGAGGTTTGACCTGGGGGTGGCGGGCTTTGTGGGCCTGCCCGCCATCCGTTCAGCACCAGGTCCGAGAGGCGGCGTGCGTGTTCCCACGCGCGCCTCTGTTGTTTCGAGTCCGTCTCCTCTCTAGGGGGGACAGTAGGGAGTGATAGAAGTGCCAATAGGGTAGGTCTTTCGTGTAGTAGCCTGCCGTTTCATACGGCGGGCCGAAACCTCGGCGGGGTCGCGACCGCATGCGAAAGTGATTCGCGCGGCCCCGTCGATAGTGGTTTTGTCGAGGAACACCGTGGTAGGTTTAGTCGGTATTCCGGGAGGTACTTCATCTTTTCAACATCTTTATTTTACCCCGGCGAGTCCGACATAACCCCTCCGCCCGCCCCAGCGGAGGGGTATACGTCATGCATTGCCACACGTAAAAAAAAAAAAAAAAAAAAAAAGGACCACGCTCATGCGCAAAAGTTTATTTTGTATGACTCCAATAATTTACAACAAGATACCCGTGACCATGGCTGCTGAAAAGCAACCGAAACGTCGGGGAAATTGTAAAATTAAATTAAATCTAAATAGTTTTAATTATAATTTTATTAGCTTAAAAATTTGTAAAGTTTAATAGTAGTAGTGTAACAGTTTTCAAAATGATGTAATAAAGTGTCAAATAAACAACGCGATAAAATCCGTATATAGTAGTTTAATTTCAATCAGTAATTATGGATAAGCAGAAAGCTAAATGACTACTGTAATATATAAATATACTATACATAAATATACATTCCTTAATATGTAATTATAAACATATTAATTGACGTAATTTAGAATATGATAATTGAGTAAATAACATGGATTTGTGTCAAGTGCACTATCTTTGTTTCATATCACTAGTTTTAACTAAAGTAGAACAACTGCGTGCAATATTAACATACAATATAAAATTATGTACATATATGCAAGTTTTGGGTTAATAATATATGTATATTGTTTTATCTGCATTTAAGATTACTACTACATTTTTGTGATATATGCAAGGTTAAGGTCAATTTGCATTTGTTTATAAAGATCAACGCGTGATTTTGTTGAGTATATCAAAGCTGTCAAAATATAATATTGTGACACGCTTTTTTAATTTTAAATTATTTTGAGGAACTCTACAACAGACACATATAGTGTGAAATAACTAATATTCACAGTAATGATGCCTAACATATTCAGAAAATATTTATCATATACATGTTTCAAAATATTAAGAAGATATTATTTTTAAAACAAAACTCTCACTGTTTCATTCTACTGCTAATATAAAGCAAAAAATAACATCAAAAGCTTTGACAGCAGACAAGGTCCAGAAAGTTCATACTGAAAAATACTATAAATTTGGAAATTGATCAAATGCAGATAATAAAGTTGTAACTGACCGATGTCTATGATATATTATATTAAAGTAAACAAGTTCTTTATAAGAGCTATACACGCCTAAAATAGATTAGTCTGACTGAATATGCATAAGAAACTGACTGCAGTTTTCACATTTGTATTCAAATCAAATCAAATCAATTTATTTGTGAAACATAGGTATTAACATTTTAGATGGATCTTAAGAACTAAATAGTGCGCTATGTCTTGTCAATTTTGAGATACAAATATTTATAGAAAAAACATGCATGCATGCGTAGTTTTGAAGTTTATATTATAAGAAATTATTAACATATTGGAATTGAATTAAATAATTAGTTTACATTAAATTACAATACTTTAAATCTTCTTTGGTATTCAATTATCATTTAAAAAGTATTGCTAGAGTTATAACTTAAAATCTGGGCATGTTTCACCTTCATACGCAACTAAGTGATAATACATTTTTGATATACTGCCGAAAAGTCATAACAACAACAAAAAAACGCGGCCAATCACTACACAAAACAAGACATTATATACCGTTTTTACAACTCTAGGTGTCTTTCTTGTCTGTAGTTTGATATTGATGATATTTTCATAGACCAACAGACTGCAATGCAGAGGGTCTCGGGTTCGAACTCACGTCGTGCACCTCTGACTTTCGGAAGTTATATTCTTTTCGAAATTATGTGCGTTTTGAATGACAATTATCGCCTGCTCCATGCCTCGGAGAACACGTTAAGCCGTTGGTCCCGGCTGCCATGAACATCTATGGCAGTCGTTATTAGGAGAGTCAGTACCCTCTAATATCCTGACACTGGTCTAGCCTTAGGGTATCGTTAGCCTTCGGGCTGCGGAGGTCAGGTGGCAGCCGCTCCATTTAAAAAACTGATATCCAGTCAAACCCGGTTAGACCAGAAAAGCCGACCCCAAGTGACTTGGGAATAATAAAGGCTAAGAGAGAAGAAAGAGTTTCTTAAAGTTCCATAATGATTCACAAAACATACACATACACAAAACAGCAAAAATATTATTGCAAAATTGTCTTTATAAAATAATTGTAGAATAACGAATTAAATTCTTACCAGCTTCAATATTTAAAACGAATAAATTAGCACACAAGAGCACCACGCGTGGCAACATTTTAACCGGTAATGTGAATTGTCACAAATATTTATTCCCTATTACGTCTGTTCGCTATTTATGTATTCGTGATAAATAAATTTGATATCTACATATTAGTTCATATATAATAATATATACATAGGTGTATATGTACGTAGCAATCGGCTGCGGTCACATTAAATAGGTTACTGAGATAAATATAGCTAAAATTACAAATAGATAAATGGCATTACTATCATTTTATGTTAAGTAGAGGTGCAATGTATCCAAATTACGTCAGCTATGCTTTGAGTCTCACGTTATAGGGGGCAAGTCTTTCGCGGCCCTAGGACACAATTCCAGATTCTGTGTAGGTACTTATATCCTCTATTTTTTCGACTTCAGGCTTCTCCCTCTGAAGTGTACGCTGCGACTGATGCAGTTCATTCATAGGGATAGCTCAGGGATAGATCTCTGGGCCGATACAAAAGATCCCACTGGGTCGAAGTGTCGCCGGTCTACACTGATTGGCCCCCGAAATAAGATAAGATAACATATACCCTCTTTGCCTAAACTGGGAATTGAATACGAGACCATATACACTGCTGTCTCATTCACTACAAATAAAAATGAATTTAAGTACGAGATCGATATGCTTGTTTTAAGACTGCGCCGAGCGTAAGATAGATAATGACAGAACTCGTGTGGCGCATATTCAAATCGACGCGCGGCCGCCATAGTGAAATTGTATGGAGGATTTGAAGTGCTTTTTTCATAAATATGTATCTTTATTGTCAACCAATAACTTAAATATTTGGGACGGACAAATTGTAATATAACTATTTATGTTTCGTTTAAGCTGTAAAATAGGATAGATTTCTACTGTTATAATCTAAAAATCACGTAACACGAGCTTACGTTTTTGCATTTTTCCTGCAAACTTACGTAATTTTGTAGGCGAAAATATTAATTATTTTAAGTTTTTTACACGGAGTAATTGTAAACACATTAATTGTTATGGTAAATGTATATTTTAGTAAGTACTTATTGTAATCACGTGTAAACGTCTAGAATAAAACTGTAATTTTCTCGAGTTACCAGTGCCTGTAGGATATACACAGTTGTGTAAACTACCTACATTGTAAATCTTACGTCACGCTGACCATAGTTTCGGGATGACTATGAAACACATTATTGTCTTTATTTTCCTCAAGTAAGACAAACTGTGTTTATTGTTTCGATTATGTCATTCATATAGAAACACGTATTTACATGTTAAAATATAGAGTATTTTTTTAAATAATTCATTTAACATAACGAATTCGCAAATAAGTGTAATATGTGCAGTGATATCAAGATATCGTCAAAATTTGAAGTTTATAAGTAAATATTATATTTACCTAAACAAAATGTTAAGAACTATATTAATTGTTATGGTGACAAATTCAATCATTATTATGGTACATTCAAAGTCAAGTGAGTATTGTTTTCGAATTTGTAAACAAAAGAAACATGTGAGAAAACCTCCATGTCTAAGAATTCTCCATAGCGTTGTTTGTTCTCGAAGGTAATTAATACTTGCTTTAACGGTGATGGAAAACATCGTGAGTTCTCGAAGATATGTGATGTCTGTCCACGCGCACTGAGTCAGCGTGGTGGACTATGGCCTAACCCTTCTTACACTGAGAAAAGGCCTATGCTCAGTAGTGGGACAGTTTAATACAGGGCCGATATTAGTATATTACCTATGCATTGAATTTTATTGGTCAAAATTATTAAACCAAAGAAGTAATATAACTTAAGTTATATAGCCGAGCTATAGATAATAATAAATATATGGCGGCCCCGATGTCGTAGTGGTTAGTGTAACCGACTGCCACGCCTGACGTCGCGGGTTCGATTCCCGCACAAGTCAAACATTTGTATGCATGGACATGGATTGGATTTGTCTTGATCTGAGTGTAAAATGAAACTATATTTGTATGTTTATCAATTGTCTAGTACCCATAGTACAAGCTCTGCTTAGTTTGGGCTAGATGGTGTTGTGTGTATGTGATGGAATATTATATATACTAATGTAAAATATCCTTTATATTACAGACAGACAAGATACCAACATTAAAAGCAATGAGTTACGTTTTGTTGGCAACGATACGTGGGTCATCGACAACAATGTATATAATATATCAGAAAAATATAATATGATTAAACTACACAAATGGCATACTAGACAAATATCGTAAGTAAAATATAATGTACAGGACTAATTGAAAAATACTTATAATATTTTACCGTGACTTATCTATACTAATATTATAAGAAGGTAAGATTTCATTTTTGTTTGTAAGGATTTAACTCAAAAACTACTAAACCGATTTTTAAAATTATTTCGCTATAGAAAGCTATATTATCACCGAGTTACATGAGCTATCGAGCAGCGGTAACTCAGTGGGGAGACCAACAGATTGCAACGCATAGGGTCTCAGGTTCGAACCCACGTCGCGAAGCTCTGACTTTCGGAAATTATATGACTTTTCGAAATTATGTGCGTATTGATTGACAATTATCGTCTGCTCCGTGTCTCGGAGAGCACGTTAAGCCGTCGGTCCCGGCTGCCATGAACATCTATGGCAGTCATTATTGGGAGAGTGTCGACACAAAAGATCCCACTGGGTCGAAGTGTCGCCGATCTGCACTGACTGGCCCCCATATAACATACATACATGAGCTACCTTTTATTTTTTTCAAAGTACTATTACTAACATAACCTGTCCTACTTCTATGCAAGCAAAGCCGCGGGAAAAGGCTAGTAAATGATAAAAAGAAAAGTTAATATATACTATATTATAAAGCTGAAGAGTTTGTTTGTTTGAACGCGCTAATCTCAGGAACTACTGGTTCGATTTGAAAAATTCTTTTAGTGTTGGGTAGCCTATTTATCGAGGAAGGCTAGGCTATATAACCATGATGAACAGTCGAATAGTTAAGGCGTGGAATCATTAAAAACAGAAATAAAACGCATTTATACATAACATTAGTTAGGATTGGCATGTTTAACCTAAAATATAAATAAATTATTCTCATTTTAACATTTTATTATAAATATTAATAATATAGTTAATTATTTGTTATTATTATGTGCATGTTTTTAATTTTGGATGGAACATGTTTAAACAAACAAGTGAGAATCGACAATGAATTGACGTAAATCTTAGATTTCGAAAAAATGGTTTTAAGTAATATGAAAAGGTCACGTGATACCACGTGACCTTGAGGTCAGAGGTCAAAGGTCATTGTCATTTCGGGGGCATATCGACTATGCTGAGTCGAGTGGCGTTGACCGCGAGTCTCTAGCTCTTACGGTTCTCGAAGAGTTTTTCGAACTTTAAAAACGTAACAAATGCCCACTTGCACATATTATGAGAAAAATAAATGTATCTTTATTCTGGCGTAGTGGTTTAAGTGATCGCCTCGCACTGCTACTGTGCCGGTGTTGTGGGTTCGATCCTCAGACGGGTGAAAATTTATGCGACCCACAAGTAGTTGTTCAGAGTCTAGGTGTTTTTTTGTCGTTGTATGATTGTTTGTATAATCATCCCTTACACAGGCAGTTCACAAGCTGAGAGGTGGCTTTTAAAAAGAAAATAAATCTTCATCTTGCCGACCTCGATGGCGTAGTGGTTAGTGTAACCGACTGCCATGCCTGAGGTCGCGGGTTCGATTTCCGCACAAGTCAAACATTTGTGTGCATGAACATGAATGTTTGTCTTGGTCTGGGTGTTTCTATGTATAATAAGTATGAATTTACAAAAAAAAATGTATATATGTATGTTTATCCATTGTCTAGTACCCATAGTACAAGCTCTGCTTAGTTTGGGCTAGATGGTGTTGTGTGTATGTGGTAGAATATTATTATTATTATTATTATCTACGGATATATTGAATAGCCTGAGTTTTATGCTTAGCCTCTCTATTTCTTTTTGCTTATAATCGTTTGTTGTACATATAATTTAGGTGGTAAATTATTTTTTTAGATGCCGGAGTTTGTATTATCCAGATGAATTTGCTGCAACCTATAAAAAAAAGAACTATGAAACCGAAATCATAGTAAGCAATTTTTTTTTTTTTTATAATATTCTACCCCATACACACAACACCATCTAGCCCAAACTAAGCAGAGCTTGTACTATGGGTACTAGACAATGGATAAACATACATATGTACTTTTTTTTTTGTACATACACACATATTATACATAGAAACACCCAGAACAAGACAAACATCCATGTTCATGCACACAAATGTTTGACTTGTGCGGGAATCGAACCCGCGACCTCAGGCGTGGCAGTCAGTTACACTAACCACTACGCCATCGAGGCCGACCATTTTAATATTATTATTATTACTACTCCACTGCCTTAGCTCGTAGCTTCATGTCATATAGCCAAAACCTTCCTTAAAAAATGGGGCTATCAAACGCAAAAGTATTTGATAGTTCCAAGGTTTTCTGTGTTTTGTGTTCAGACAAAAAACAAACAATCTTTTCAGTATTATAAGCGTATAATAAAAATGTCCTAGAATTTCGGATATGGCGGCAAAACTTAATGGAGACTGGTGATCTGCGCAGGAGATATTATAGTGCACAAGCATGTGCGCAAACACAAGTGCACTCTCTGTTCCATAACTCTCGTGATCCAATAATCGATCCGATAAGCGATACTGCCACGGTAATTCGACACAACCGGACAAAGATCAGGCGCAGGACCAACGGCTTAACGTGCTTGCCGAAGCACGGGAGTGCCTAACCCCGTAACTTCCTAATCCTAGCTCCAGGCTACTTTTGAGATTTAAACTTAAGTTTTTGTTGAAACAAAAATGTTTGTTAGTTTTTTGGGATTTGATTCCTATACCTTATGCACAGCAATCATTTTGTACTGTGGGTTCGATTAACATACGGGAATGTAAGTAGTTATATGACTTTTCGAAATTATGTGCGTATTGATTGACAATTATCGCCTGCTCCGTGCCTCGGAGAGCACGTTAAGCCGTCGGTCCCGGCTGCCATGAACATCTATGGCAGTCGTTATTGGGAGAGTGTCGACACAAAAGATCCCACTGGGTCGAAGTGTCGCCGGTCTGCACTGACTGGCCCCCACATAAGATACATACATACATACCATATGGGACAAAAATTTGTGAGAGATCCACGAAATATAGCTGTTTCCACAGACTAGTTATTTTAAAAGAAAAATGGAAATTGCCCATTTGCTTAAAATTTATACCTTACTCTAGGATTCGAACCCACCACGCACGCATATATTGCCGCAAATTTATGCCGCAGGAGAAAGAGATAAAATAAAATAAATACTAATTTTGACTTACAGGTGCTACAAGTTACTGATGGGATGAGTACTACATGGAATTGTAGCTTAAAACGAAGGAACGGCACATATGCGCATATTTACTTTGATGTCAACGTCGAGGGCGCAAGTAAGTAACATTTACACTATTATTACACATTATTCTAGGCCTCGACGGCGTAGTGATTAGTGTAACCGACTGCCACGCCTAAGGTCGCGGGTTCGATTCCCGCACAAGTCAAACATTTGTGTGCATGAATGATGTTGATGAATGATGTTTGTCTTGCTCTGGATGTTTCTATGTATAATATGTATGTTTACCCATAGTCTAGTGCCCATAGTACAAGCTCTGCTTAGTTTGGTCTAGATGGTATTATTATTATATTATATATTATTTTAGCCCATATTATTTTAGCACTGCTGAATTGCCAGGGAGGTGTGTCAGGATTGTAGAAAATGGAAATAGTAATCTCTGCTTACCCCTCTGGGCAACAGGCGTGAATCTATATATGTATGCTGACTTTTACAACAACTTGAGTGGACTGATAGCTCCACGACCAATACTTATATACCCACTTTGTGCGACTCGGGAATCTTACACGAAACCTCGTAACGCGCGCCAATCTAATTATAAAATTTTGACGAACTTAGTCAGGCAGTATTTTATCCTCATCATGTTGTGCGTTTGATTCCCACGCAGGACTAAAGTTTGTGTGATATAAAATAGTTGTTCCGTGTCTGGATGTTCTTTGTGTTTGTTGTTTGAAAGTTCATAATCGTAAAGTCTACCACGACACAGGATTTATTCCTATTGCGAAAATTAAAAACCTATGGATGCTAGCTAGGTTAAAGTAAGGGAAATTTTGTTTTTGTCAATACTATCTTATCCTTATGCAAAAGAAGCAAGAGAGAAGAATACATGCTGTAGAAATGAGAGCGCTGAGAAATATATGTGGTGTGACTCTGAAAGATAGAATAAGGAATAGTGTGATTAGAGAGAGATGCGGCATGAAAGTGGATATAGTGACAAGAATAGAAAAGGGTATGTTAAGCTGGTTTGGGCATGTAGAAAGAATGGACGAGGAAAGACTGACTAAGAAAGTTTATAAGGATAGTGTGAATGGAACAGTCGCAAGAGGAAAACCTAGGCGAACGTTTCTCGATCAGATCGGGAACGTTCTAGACAAAGGCCAGGTTAAGAGCACCTTGAACCGACGGGCGTGTATGAGGAATGTAATGAAAGTGAATGAAGCCAGAGAAGTGTGTCAGGATCGTAGCAAATGGAAATCCGTAGTCTCTGCCTACCCCTCTGGGAAACAGGCGTGAATCTATGTATCTATGTATCTTATCCTTAAAAAAATCTCTTGCATGGAAGAATAACATTTGTGTATCACAATATGTAAACATATCAAATATTCCAAATATAGGTATGCATTCTATGTACGCTATTCACGCTATGTACGTTATACAAGAGCAGCGATAGCTCAGTAGGGAGACCAACAGACTGCAATGCAGATGGTCTCGGGTTCGAACCCACGTAGCGCACCTCTGACTTTCGGAAGTTATATGACTTTTCGAAATTATGTGTGTATTGATTGACAATTATCGCCTGCTCCGTGCCTCGGAGAGCACGTTAAGCCGTCGGTCTAGGCTGCCATGAACATCTATGGCAGTTGTTATTGGGAGAGTGCCGACACAAAAGATCCCACTGGGTCGAAGTGTCGCCGGTCTGCACTGACTGGCCCCCACATAAGATAAGATAAGATACATCGTTCTCTATCATGTAAACTAATAGGAGTGAGCACAGATTTAATGTGTGAACTCACTCATCTTAAAAATACATTTTCGTGCGGTCTAAGTAGGCACTTAGCCAAAGGCACTTTAACCTATCGTATATTTATATTTTCTTATTATGCCCTTTACCCAAAAAATCCATTTATAGCCAAAAACAATCAGTTTTAAGCGTAATGGTTAATAAAATATAAAAAAAAGGTTTAAAGTGGCGTGGCCCTTGGTGGCTCGTATCCGAACCACTGGTAAACAGAGGTAGACAATGTAGCGGCTCGTATACGAGCCGCTGGCAAAAGACAGTCACCCATTCTCACTAAAAATGACTACTTATTACAGATATGTTTACCGCAAATTCCAATGTGCGTGTCGGTTTCCGCGCTGTATTGAAAACCATCCACAATAACAGCCATATGAAATGTATGTTCATCTGCAGTACCGATTCTTCAATTGAAGTAGTAGTTACATTTTTATTAATGGAGAGACGTGATGGTGAGTCAAATTTCAATTTAATTTTTATTAGCTTTTACCTGCCGAATACTAGCGATAGCTTAAGACTGCGCCGAGCGTAAGACGTGGTTGGACTGAATGACAGAGCTCGAAATTCAAATCAACGCGCCGGCCGCCATAGTAAAATTGTATGAAGGATTTGAAGTGCTTTTTTGATAAATATTTATTTTTATTGTCAACCAATAACTTAAATATTTGGGACGAAAAAATTGTAATATAACTATTTACGTTTTGTTTAAGCTGTAAAATAGTATAGATTTCTACTGTTATGATCTAAAAATCACGTCACACCAGCTTACGTTTTTGCATTTTTCGTGCAAATTTACGTAATCTTGAAGGCGAAAATATTGATTGTTTTAAGTTTTTACACAAAGTAATTGTAAACACATTCATTGTTATGGTAAATGTATATTTTACATTTGTATTAAATAA
The DNA here is from genome assembly GCA_930367265.1 of Catocala fraxini. Classification (NCBI taxonomy): domain Eukaryota; kingdom Metazoa; phylum Arthropoda; class Insecta; order Lepidoptera; family Erebidae; genus Catocala; species Catocala fraxini. The sequence continues at coordinate 20,557,987 of OV884045.1, forward strand.
AAAATGTTGATTTTATCAACTTAACTGTGACCGCCTGTTTTGGCACGTTTCGCTCGGCGCAGTCTTAATGGAAGACCGTTGCACTGCCACGCAGAGGTGCAAGTTACATCCATGGTACATACCACTGACTTTTTTAAGTAATTTGTGTATTCAATAGTTAATTATCGCTTGCTTGAACAATGATGGAAAACATCGTGAGTAAACCTGCATGTCTGAGAGTTCTCTATAATGTTCTCTAACATATGTGAAGTTTGCGAACCTGCACTAGACCAGCGTGGTGGACTATTGGCTTTATCCTTCTCACGCTGAAAAGGAACCCGTGCCCACTAAGACCTTATATACAGACTGATATTATTATACTTTACCTGTGGCTTACCTAACGTCGTTTTAAAGAACTGCCCTAAAAGAACCTGGTAAAAATTCTACGTCACTCTTCGGCGTATAAGCTCTCTCTATCCAAAAAAATATTTTGATCCAATGCTAGAATGTTGCGTGAAACGAAGATGCACCAGCACAGACAAATTTATAGTGCTACTGAGGAAGGTACGAATCTATGTATATAATATATGCTAAGACAAAACAGCGCACTAAAGAAAGAAGAAAGAAAGAAAGAAAATAATTTATTCAGCAAGGTAAAGCACGTATTTTTTTTTTTTTTTTTTTTTTTTTTTTTTTTTTTTTTTTTTTTTTTACACACACAACACCATCTAGCCCAAACTAAGCAGAGCTTGTACTATGGGTTCTAGATAATGGATATACATACATATATACGTTTTTTTTTTGTAAATACATACATATTATACATAGAAACATTTTCATTATTGCTGAAAAGGTTACCAGCTCAGCGTGTTCTAGTCATCCTAGGTCCTTGTCCCTTTGTTTGTCAACCGATTTTCTTTTACTTTTGTTTCTTTTAACTAGAAATTGTCGAGCCTCAGCATAGTCAAAATTATATAAAATTCTATGTTTTCCTCACATTTTCTAATGATTATGGTCCTAATTTCGACCACTGGGCGAACCCTAATTAATACATAATATTGTCTTCTATTCACGCGAATATTATTCATTGAAATTAAACTACTATATACGGATTTTATCGCGTTGTTTATTTGACACTTTATTACAAAATTTTGATAACTGTAACACAATACTACTATTCAACTTTACTAACTTTTAAGCTAATTAAATTATTATTAAAATTATTAAAACTATTAAAACTATTAAAACTATTTAGATTTAATTTAGTTTTACACTTTCCCCGACGTTTCGGTTGCTTTTCAGCAGCCATGGTCACGATAGTAATATTAATAGTAGTATAGTGTAACAGTTTTCAAAATTTTGTAATAAAGTGTCAAATAAACAACGCGATAATATCCGTATATAGTAGTTTAATTTCAATGCCTAATTAATACAATTAAATTTATGGTTATTTCAAATTATATCTATCTGTTGTTGTTTACCTTTATGCAAAAATAATTTGACATAATTCGTATGAAACCTTTGACAAATTTCTATCTCTACTAAGGAAAAACCACAGTTCATTAGAACCATTGTTATTTAGTTTATCCTTAACGAGAACAATGCTTGTATGTATGTGTATGCAACCTTTAAATCTTCTAAGGATCTGGGCTCTTACCTACACAGCACTCTGTAACGCGCTGGGTCTATTTCGCGCATGCAATAACAATATAATGTGCGGTGGTGGTACCTGTTACTGAATTAATATTTCGCATTATAGAAGCTGTAATTTTAAAAATCAACGGCCTCACAGTAAGAGGAACTAATGCTGACGAAAAGGAAGACATTTATTTAAAATATGCATATTTTTAAATAATAAACTCTTAGCTTTTGAATATAAGCTGAATAGAGAAGACATTGTTTTCAACACATTTTGTAATGGATGGGGCTGCGGTAAGTGCAAACAACATACTATATATGGAGTAACATTTCTACAGTCATTAGCAAAGCTTTCCTAAAATACAAACACGAATTTCCAGCCTGGTTAAATAGTTGTAAAATGACACTTTATAGAATACTAGAAGATTGCATCACGATTGTGTCGGTCCGGCATTATATCATGGCTAAACATAAAATAAATTTAAGTGTGCAATTGGTAAGGCTTTATAAAATAAATTAATGTTTACGCAGAGGTCTAGAAATTACCCAATCTAAATTGCATTATTTTCGAATTTGTATTCTGTCTGGCTGCCAGTATGTCGCTGCGTCTCAACAGATTATATTATAGGATAATATTATATTTTTTATATTCAAGGAATGCCTAACAGACGCAGACTGTGAATGTTTTTTTTTTGATGCCATCAGACGCCCCTGAGCAGTCATGAAAATTTATTATTATTCGTCTCATTTTTAATATCTGCAGGTAGGATGAGCAGTACGTAGCAGTAAGCGGTAGAGAAAGAATTCTTGAAATCCACATACCTATTATGAGCTACCAGTCGATGACTAAAATTCGTTATATATTCGTATGCTATTCGAAATATTTGATAAAATTAAAATGCATGACATTTCGATATTAAAATTGATTACCGTATCCAAACACGATCAAACGATCCATATGATCGACCACGACCTACCGGCATACACGACATACTACATTAGAACAGATCATTATTACGTATATATCGAATGTATATATGTATATCGAATATTCGAATTTCCTTTTTTGTAACAATTGCACTTTGCTCTTAACTGCCTCGATTACTATGTGTTTCACAACAAGATATAAACATTAAAACAACGGACACATATTTTGGTTCTGCATGTGCGTAAACCACGGCACGGGCGTGCCGTAAATACGAGATGACCAATAAATCCACTGCACTATGTCAATATTTATAAGTTATTCATAATTTCAGGAAACATAAAAAATAGTAACACAAAACAGTATTATACTAATAATAATAATACTCCTATAAAAGATACTATCAAAATATCAAAATTAGGATACACTGCAATATTTAAAGACAATAATCGTCGGGAGAGTCTACACATTGGTTTCACGACTTTAGATGCAAAATTTATTCGTAAGTATAAAATCATTATTTTTACCTGCTAAGTACCATTTATAAAATTAGAAATCAGTATTATGAGTGACAAGTTTATACTTGTAATAGGCACTTTTAAAACTGACTAACACTATATAGAAGTTTGATAATGGAGCCTTGTAGCAATGTTATTGGCAAGAAATTATATAAGGTGATCTTTGATATTTTTCCTCGAGAAGCATAATTTAGGGCAACATCTTGTTTTAAACTGCCACAGATGAAGCTAAAGTCCTAATGCTTATGGTTCTACTTGCATCTAGATCTTAAAATCAGCTTACGCTACACAAGTCAATGTGAGCAAGAGCGAATCTGTTCTGTTCGTGCTATCAAGTCGTATAATAAATTTAAGAAGCAAATTTGTTTTCTTGGCATCATTGACAATAATTTAACTTCTTATACTCGAGGTATACTCTTAAATATTTAAACGGTCGAACTGTATGTAGTCTAAAATCTTTCGATTTAACCTGTCAGCTTAACCGAGACATAATGCTTAAAGCGTTGTGTCTAGACGCCGGTTTGCTAAATCGGAATTAGGAATTACCATTTGTTCACGATAAAATTTTAATATTGGATTAAATATTATTATTTTGAGCAGCGATAGCTTAGTAGCAGACCGTTAGACTGCTTCGCAGCGGTTTTGAGTTCGATCCCAAGGCACGCATCACTGACTTTTTGAAGTGATGTGCGTATTAAAATAGGTAATTGCTTGTTTTAATGGTGAAGGAATATATAATAAGGACACCAGCATGTCCGAAGGTTCTCCATAATGTTATCTAAGATATTATTATGTGAAGGCTCCCAACGCGCACTGAGCCAGCGAGGTGGTTTATGACCTCTCCTTCTCACGCTGAAGAGAGGCCCGTGCCCTGCAAGGTACAGGCCTCTCTGCACTCTACTGCAGTGTGACAGTTTAATACAGGGGTGATATTTTTATTTTTATAACTTCCATCCGGGGAATAATTCTTGTGTCGCACGGAACTTTACAAGCATTCAATCACCGGGCACAAAAAGGCCAAAACTCGGAACATCTGTATCTGTATCACGCAAAAATTTGTCCCTTGTGGAACCCACAACTCTTGGCGCACTGGCAGTAGCGAGGCGACCATCGGTGTAGTCAGCAGATTAATTTCGGCTGTAAGTGGTCCGCTCGTGCTCAGTTTGCGAAGCTAAGCAATAGCGTATTGATGATATCGCCAGCAGAAATGTATTCTTCAGATTAGCTATTTAATTTAATGGCTACTTTTCATATCGTATTTTAGCTCAACCTTCATTGAACATCAATTTAACGTAAAATAATACACTAATGGAAATATACGAATATCATAAAAAAGTATGGATTTATTATGAGTATAATGACGGTGACAAGCTGTACCTAACATGTTCCAGAGCACGAGTGAATATTCCAACAAGTCTTCATTTCGAAGGATCAAGTATAATTACCGTTTAATAAATTACACTGCATCATTTATCTATACAACAGTAGAAATTTATGATAATGAGTTTAGACGCCTAAGTAGTATTTAGGAAAGTAACAAAATTCGTTGTCAACATTAAATTACAATGATGATGAAACAATAAAAATGTTCTATACGAACCATTTCAAGCATTTGAACTACCGTTGTCATACATTTCTTTTTAAATCAGCTCTCGCACTATGAATAATTCCTATGTCGCAGGGGAATTTACAAACTTTGTGTGATCCACAAATAGTTGTTCCGAGTCTGGGTGTTCTTTGTGTCCGTTCTTTGAATGTTTTTTAAGTCCCTCGCGACACAGGAATTACAACTAGAGCGGGACAAAGACAAAAAAAAACTAATCATTTTTCAAGAATCCATCATTATCATTCCTCCATATCATCAATATCGTTATAAATATTAATTAAAAGAAAATACTCTTTTTTAACACTTCAATTTTACTATTCCAGAATCTAAGGTTCAGAAAGAGCAGGTTACCGTTACCAAACGTTTATCACTGAATACTACGCACAATAATACGACGATTCAATGTAAGGAGGTATATCGTAAACAAGAGTTAGCAGTAACGAATATATTGTTGCATATGAAAGATAAAAATGCCATGACGTCAGTTGCTGTGAATGCAAACATCTCATTGGTCTTAACAACTACTCCAAGTCTATTAACTATATCAAACAATACTTCTTCTGCGGCATCAACTTCAACATCAATTTCAACATCAACTTCCACTTCAACATCAACTTCAACATCAACTTCAACATCAACTTCAACATCAGCTACACTATCATCTGTATTAATAACCTCAACTAGTAAACCTGACACTGGTAAGTTAACGACATTTCCTATAGTGCGGCTTTGAAATGAAAATGAAATGAAAATAGCCTTTATTCTTATATCTAAAAAAACAAAAAAAAAAGATTATATACTTGTACATATTATCAGCAGCTTGGTTCTTGATAGTCAGTCTGTATGGGCGGGTATATATGTATGTATATAGGTGCGGCTTTAATGACCTGCAATACTTCAGCACGGTTTTAAATAGTATATATAAAATCCTAACTAATATTTTAAATGCGACTAAGTTTGTTTGTTACGCTTTTATGCCTTAACTACTCGACCGACCATTATGAAATTTCGCTTACAGGTTGTCAGAGGTACAAAACAGGACATAGGGTACCTTTCATCCAGAAATATATCAGTTCCCAAAAGTTAGCTAGTTTACCATGAACATATAGGTATTCAAACAGAAATATTTCTAATATTTATATAAAGTCTTAAATTTTGGTCAATAAGTATGTACTGTGTAACTCACATCAATCAATCAGTCAATATTATTTAAGATTTTTCGCTTGGTAAAGTTCAAAACGCAAATGTCACGTTTTCGAATCCAAGGCTTTTCGAACTTATATGCGTATTATTTAGTTAATTATCGCTTGCTTTGACAATGATGGAAAACATCGGGAGAAAATCTGCATGAGAATGTCTGCATGTTTTCGAAAATATATTATTGCCAGCCGCATCGGGTCAGCATGGTATATTAGCTTATCCCTCTTCATACTGAGAAAAGGCCCGTGCCCAACAGTAGGGGAGTTACAAAAAACAGGCCTGATAGGGCTGATGCTTCAGAAATGAAAGCGATCATGGCCTTTATTGTATATTTCATTAGAAGGGACAAACTATTGCATGGCTATAATATAAAAGTAAAATAATTCTACTTCTTTTTTTATAGCCTGTTCGAGCCTTTGAAATTGTATTTACGCAGTATTTATTATCATCATCATCATCATCGGGCTATAATAGTCCACTGCTGGACATAGCCCTCCCCTAATGAGCGCCATAGCGCCCTGTCGATGCTTGCCGCATCCAGCATCTGCCTGCAGTCTTTCGCAGATCGTCATCCCATCTGGTCGGAGGGCGTCCGACCAGATGGGATGACGATAAAGATGTCGTCGTTATACTTATAGTAATAATAACTAATCTTAGTAATATTACAGATGACAGTAAAGAAACATTGATGATGATAGTCGTTGTCATTGTGGTAATTATTGCCACAGCCTGTTTTGCCGCTATTATGTATTATGTGAAGAGGAGACGTAATCGTCTTATGCAGGTAAATTACGCTTACTTTTATGTACATATGTAATTCTTGTGTACGTATTTGTGTCACTGATCTCCTCCTAAATAGCTGGACCAATTGTTATAAATCCTTTAGAAGGTCCCTGGATTTAGTTTAGTTTCATAATTAGACCCAGTAGGTGGTGCTACGATCGGTTCGTTTCGGCAGGAACGTATCGGGTCTGTTCGTTAAGTAATAAAATAATTGTAAGCAAGTAATGAAATGCATTTATATACCCTTAACACATATTCCGCTATTTTAACGATTTACGGGTGCCAGTTATCTGACAGTGTATGCTTGTGAAAAGGTGGTTCAGGAATCAAAAGTATCTTTAACGAATTTTTGTACAACGTACAATCTATTCCTCAAACCAAGAGTACTTTTCATAAAACTACATATAAACAGTACTTACCTATTATTATTAATAAGTAAAATAAAACTGAACAATATATCAGGACTATACAATACGACTGCCTCGGAACAGTGAATTATGCAACTTCTGTGCATAAGGAGGACTTAAATTCCGAGTCGGCAGCAAAAAGTAATTGAGTTTTCCTGTCAAGATATTAGTTATAGTTACTGAGAGAGAAAGATGGTAGCACACCTGCCTTGGAAGGTACATAAAGCCGTTGGGTATCCCTGTACAGTGTATACCCTAAAGAAGAATATTTTGCATATCTGCAGTCAATTCTGTTTATATGATTCTTTTTGATACAGCGCTTTAATATTATTACTAGCGTCCCACCCGAGCGCCGCACGGGTAGTACAAAACCTTAAGAAATTACACACCTAAACCTTCCTCAAAATCACTCTGTCTATTAGTGAAAACCGCATGAAAATCCGTTCAGTAGTTTTTGAGTTTATCGCGAACAGACAGACAGACAGACAGACAGACGCGGCAGGGGACTGTGTTTTATAATATGTAAGGATAAGACAATCGTTAGATAGACTTGAGTATATTAATTTTCATTGTACCTTTATTTTGCAGGACGAGGTGGTTGTTCAATTCCACAAAACTCATACTGATGCTGATCCTACTGAATACGATTATGCTGTAGTCGATGTCAAGCAATGCATAATTTCTTCCAACGATGTGAACAAAGATATTTATGCAATACCAACACCAAAAAGGCTGAGACAAGTTAAAAATGCTGAAACACTTTACGCAAATGGAAATATAAGTAATAGTAACCAAAATGATGACAGTCTACAAGAGACGAATACAGAACCAAATAATGATAGTACTTATGTTAACAAACTACTACATACTGATATATATAGCGACGTAATGCCTAAAAGTAAACGTATGCAGACAAATACAAATTGTTCTAATGTCGTGAATAATCCAGACTCAATAGATTTGGAACCTATGTACAGTGAACTTAATGTTAATCAATAAGCAATAATTAAAACAATGAGGTAACTTATACCTAGCAATATAATCGAACATTATTATGATCTTAATTTTGTTGATTTTAAAGCGATGCATAATTCATCATTTCAGCTGTGGCTGGAAGTCGTTCAGTCTACTCTCGAGACGGGTTCGCCGCCGGTTTTTAGAAGCTCAGCTAAATCTGCTTGACTCTTTTCTGATGACAGCTAAGTTACCAAACAAGATGGACTAAACGCAGTGGGTCGCAGTATTATCTCAATCTGTATAGATAAATATGAAGACACACATCTTGTACGTCTTTTTGAAAATAAATTTGTTTGACCTCAAATATTTATTACTCATAAGACACAATTAAGAAAAATGACAATGAAATATTTAATAAATATAAACAAAGGATGAGTATATAACCTTTTTTTTTTTTTTTTTTTTTTTTTTTTTACGTGGGGGAATGCTTTCACGCATACCTCTCCGCGGGGCGACGGAGAGGTTATGTCGGGCTCACCGGGGGAGTAATACCCCGGTAATACCGACTAAACCTACCACGGTGTTCCTCGACATAACCATAGACGGCGGGGCCGCGCGAATCGCTTTCACATGCAATCGCGACCCCGCCGAGGTTTCGGCCCGCCGTGTGAAACGGCAGGCCACTGCATAATAGACCCTCTACTGTCCCCTTGTAGGGAGACAAAAACACGGCTCAGAGGCGCGCGTGGGAACACGCACGCCGCCTCTTGGACCTGGTGCTGATCGGGTGGCGGGCAGGCCCACGAAGCCCACCACCCCCAGGTCAAACCTCAGGGTGGCTGGAGGTCATCTCGCGCCCTCCGGCGCCCGGTTCTGCGGTTGGGGAGAGGGTTTAAGCGCTCCCTCTCCCGCTCCGCCGCCTCCTTGATGGACATGACTTCCTCACAGAAGGAGGCGACGGCGTTCCACGACGTCTCGCTCCGGACCATAGATTGAACCACGGCCGGGAGCGAGAGGGCAACCAAACCGACTGCCGCGATCAACTCACGGCGCTGCGATGCCCAGGCGGGGCAATCCGTCAATGTGTGCAGCGCCGTGTCCTCAACAACGTCGCGGCAGTCGCCACAGTGGTGACAACCGGGCGTCTCTTGCCGACCTATGCGACACAGGAACTGGCCAAAACAACCATGACCAGTCATTACCTGTGTCAGCCGGAAGGTGAGGGCGCCATGCCGCCTCTCCAGCCACTCCTCAAAAACGGGACTTACCGCCACGATTGTGGCGTGCCCAATGAGTATATAACCTAGTGTAAGCTTTAAATAGGAAAAAAGATAATAAACGTATGCCAAAAAAAACAATTTTAATAAATTTTTTTGCGTACGTTTATTATCTTTTTTTTTGTGTATGAAAGAGATGTGAGATATGGCAATAGTAACCTCCCTGCTGGGTGACATTTATTTTTATTTAACATACTACGAGTATAATGTCTATAGTTTTTAGATATGTTCTCGAGACTGATTAAGACAAAGACTGCCCATATACTTACAAATTATAATTTAGACGATTGAATATAATTTGAATTAGCTTAACCCGGCCATGCTTCGCAAAAGATCAGTCTGATATTCTTAATATTTCCTATGACAACTTCGTTATAAAGAAATGCCGATGCCCAATGATAAAGGTGGACATAACACAGGCCATCACTCAAATTCATACTCAGAGAGAAGAATGACTACTTCATACAAAATTTGTGAGGATATTTTTCCTTAGCGTCTTGCGCCATCTATTTGCAGCCCGCACAAAACTATCGTAAATGTCATGTTTGTATTAGCGCGGGCAATTAAAAGTTAACAGAATGTATCCAAACTGATAATCTGAGAGATCACCTAAAAGTTAATTTTAATATTAACGAGAATGATAATGGAGCATTTTTAAGTATCTTGGCTGAACCTATGTCAGACGCAGCAGTTGCCTTATATAAACTTATTTATAAATTAGATAATAGATAATTTGTTGTTAAGTAGTAGGTTCTACTTAACTATGTAGCCAGTAATCTTGGATATTTTAAGTTGTGTGTAGATTTGTAAGCCCGATGGGACTGACATAGTCAAAATGGCTCTAAGTCCCTTAACAATAAAGAGAGAAAAAAAATGTATGGTGTGTAGGTATAAGGTAAGGGTATGTATATCTATTTGCTTGTCATTATTATGGGTTCAAAATTGGAAGCACTGTATTTTTCGAAGAGTTTCTTGAAGTTAATGTGTATGCCGATTTAGATTTGTTATGTTATTGTATAGAAATCTGGTTATTAATAAAATCAGCGTTCACATATTCAAAGAAAAACTTAATCGAAAAACACAGTTTAGAGAATCCAATAAAATAGGTACATAACTTTATTATAAAAGGATTTTTTGTGAATAGAGCAATACATACAAATCTTACTATGAATTCATGTACTCATATTATAAAACAACAAAAACAATGTATGGGAATCAACCCACTTTCTCACAACTTGAGTCTATATCTCACAAAATAACACTTAATTTCATCAAAACACTACAACAGAGGAACAGGGTGCTCAACTCAACGTTTTTAATGCAGGAGAAATCAAAACTAGTTTATTTATCGAGAATAAACCGAAATTACACGATAAACGGTGCGCAAGCGGTGGTAGACATTTTTCTTGTAGTGTTGCCAGTAAATGACACGAAATTAATTGTAAATATTTATATATTGAATTATCTTTTTTATACTGCGATTAAAATACTTTGCTCTATTGTTTAATTATCGAAAATATAATTCATAATTATTGCCAAGTTTTTTACATTGTTTTCTTCTTCTCCTTAGCCTTTATTATTCCCAAGTCCCCTGGGGTCGGCTTTTCTACTCTAACCGGATTTGACTGGATATCAGTTTTTATACGGAGCGGTTGCCACCTGACCTCCGCAACCCGAAGGCTAACGATATCCTATGGCTAGACTAGTGTCAGGATATTAAAGGGTACTGACTTCCCAATAACGACTGCCATAGATGTTCATGGCAGCCGGGACCGACGGCTTAACGTGCTCTCCGAGGCACGGAGCAGGCGATAATTGTCAATCAATACGTACATAATTTCGAAAAGTCATATAACTTCCGAAAGTCAGAGGTGCGCGACGTGGGTTCGAACCCGAGACCCTCTGCATTGCAGTCTGTTGGTCTCCCCACTGAGCTATCGCTGCTCTTGAACATATAGTAACAAACATATACAAAAGAAACACTGATCTACCTACATTCGTTGAATACCCATATTTTCAAATATTACCTATTTTAGATAGTAAAATGCTGCGTATGCGAATTACGATATACTTCTTGCTATTGTACTGTACGGATGGCGTAATAGCCAATCGGTCGCCTACAGCCATTGCACCGAGTATTGTGCAATCGATCCTCATACGGGACAAAAAATTGTGTGATTTAGGTACATTTAATTGTTCAAAGTCTGGGTTATCTTTGCGTCTGTGGTTTGAATGTTCATAAAGTCCTTCGCGACACAGGAATTTATCCTATATCGGGAGTCATAAGTTATAAGTAGAGTTATAAGTAATTATATACGTATATCTGGCAAAATATGAACATATATATTTTGTTATTACTTTTGTTATTGTTATCATATGTTACCCCCATAACATCCAAATATTACTACATAATAATAATGTCCTCCAGACCGAATTTCGGCCACGGCGGCCAATCTTAACGGCGACTGGCCATCTGCGCAGGAGATATTATAGTGCACAAGCGTGTGCGCAAACACAAGTGCACTCTCTGTTCCCTAACCCTCATGATCCGATGGGACGGTAATCCGACTCTACCGGAGAGAGATCGAGAGACGCAGGTATGTTTCATGCTATATTTTCATTTTATACAAAGTACAAACTTAGATTATAGAACATCACGCTACGCGCCACGGGCATTAAGCAGAAGCCATAAACAGGGGACGAGGGACAGTCCTTCTTTTTTTTTAATGTTCTTTTTACATTTTAATTTTATTTTAATTCTATTTTTCTCAACTATATCTTAATTGAAACTAAGAATAAAAAATAATCTAAAATATAAAAATTAAATAAAAAAAAGGAAATGAATAAAAAAATAAAAACTATCCCTCGTCCCATGTTTATAGATACTGCTTAATGCCCGTGGTGCGTAGCGTGATGTTCTATAGTCTATCTTCTTCTTCTTCTGTTCTTGTGGTTAGTGGCCAACCTGTTGTCAAGAGTTGTTCAAACCGCCCGTAGGTCTATGTTACTTCATGATGAAGTAGCTTTCGAAAGGTGAAAGATTTTATTAAATCTACTTATTATTTTGTGGGGATATTCATTACAAACGAAGATATCTCTCTAATATTACTATAAATAATTTTAATAGCTTTAGATCGTGACTTTGTCAGTTTAGCAGCGATAGCTCAGTGGGGAGACCAACAGACTGTAATGCAGAGGGTCTCAGGTTCAAACTCACGTCGCACACCTCTGACTTTCAGAAGTTATATGACTTTTCGAAATTACGTGCGTATTGATTGACAATTATCGTCTGCTCCGTGCCTCGGAGAGCACGTTAAGCCGTCAGTCCCGGCTGCCATGAACATCTATGGCAGTCGTTATTGGGAAAGTCAGTACCCTCTAATATCCTGACACTGGTCTAGCCTTAGGGTATCGTTTGCCTTTGGGTTGCGGAGGTCAGGTGGCAGCCGCTCCGTGTAAAAGCTGATATCCAGTCAAATCCGCTTAGACCAGAAAAGGCGACCCCAAGTGACTTGGGAATAATAAAGCTAAGAGAGAAGAAGAGATCGTGACTTCGTATGTGTGGCATAAACAACGAACATTTAGTAACCAAGATCACTTTTTGCATGAGGCTTAATCTCTTTGTGAAGTCGCATAACCGTCAGTTCAGCCACTACAAAGATTAGACCTACAGAGACAACAATAAAAAATTGACAAAAATGCTATTTAAGTTTTGTATACGCAAACATAGTCCCACCTCTTTTCCTGATAGGGCAGGCAGAGATGTCACCCACGCATATTTCACCAGATTTGAGTTTAGGTTCCACGTAGCAGAAGGCGAGTTTAGTGCCATCTATTGTACTCTGATCTAATGGACGATCTACTGAACGTTAAAAGCAGCGATAGACTAGTGGAATACCGTTAAGAGCAGCGATACCCTCATGAGAGACCGTTGGATTACCACGCAGAGGTAACGTGTCACGAGAAAGGCCACGGAGAGCATCTCTACGACTTTTTAAATTTTATGTGCGTGTTAAATAGTTAATTATCGCTTGCTTTAACGGTGAAGGAAAACATCGTAAGGAAACCTGCATGTCTGAGAGTTCTCCATAATGTTCTTGAAGATATGTGAAGTCTGCCAACCCACACTGGGCCAGTGTGGTAGATGAAACGTATGGCCTAACCCTTCGTATACTGAGAAGTCCGTACCAGCAGTGGCAGCAGTTTAATACAGGTTTGATATTATTACTAGATTCATTTCTAGACTCCGTGCTGCAACCGATTTGTTTTTTGAAAATCCCAGTAATACCATGCCCCACGAGTCTCATGCTCTATCCCCAGAAATGATATATTAATATAACTAAAAGGCTAACCGCAGCCCGTCGATGTTCCTAAAATATATATTATATACTCCATTTTCCTGAATAACTCATAACTATTGTCATTGGGACATTTATTAGTTCAGTTATTCCATCAGAGCATAACTCGTTTATTGTTTATAAAATACAAAAAATGTTATAATTAGTAGGTTTATTTTATAACGTTTAAAATATCCTTTCCAAATATGTAACCGTTTTAATTAGTGACAAAAATGTTTAGTAGCAAAACATTAAATAAAATGTTACGATTAGTACTTTGTGTGACGGTTATGTTTGCATTTGTGTGTTCGGAAACTGGTGAGTATTAATCTTTTGTTTATATAAAACGAGTTTTCTTTATCAAAAAAACAAACAAGTCTAGTAAAGGTGTAGATAAAGAAATTGCTGAAAATAAAAGTGTTATTCGTATACATATTACTCCAGTGGTGTATAGAGAAACTACGGCACTTTATATGAAGTAGTTCCAGGAGATAACTATGGGCAAATCAATTAATCTATCAACTTTTCGCAGTCCATTATTGAACTCGTCCAATATAATCACATATCAACGCGTTACATGATTTATAAAACAGAAAATAGGTATCAATGCGATCATGCTTGGTATTTCCATACCTTTTTAAAAGATATGACGTTTGCGCTGGCCGTGGTCACAAGCAGACATGGCGATGTCAGGCTTTTGGTAGGCGTTTGCTAGGTAGATGTTACTAAATCTAATATCTCACAATCTGCACCACAATTTGCCTTTTACATCCGTTCAAGTCAATTCACTTTCATCAACTAGTCGGTTCCAGTGAGTCTTTTGTTCTAAAGGTTATCACTGCTTTAACAGATGGCTAGAACACTGCCTTTAGCTCGCTTATTCTTGAAGATAATATATTGATCACTTTGATTATTTGTTGGGTAATCATGTTCCGAAATATATCATTAGAAAAAACCCTAAATGTGGCTCGTATTGATACCCGCTGGAAGACATTTAATTTGTAGCCGTGTATCATCTTGTTCATGTTTAAGCACTGTACGTTGAAGAATTTGAATAGAACACCTGAAGCGCTCATAGCCAGTTGCACTCACTGATCGGTAAACGATTGGCGAGGTTAAGCAATGTTGGGTGCGGTCAGTCTATAGATGGGTGACCGCTTATGGTATTTCATCTGAGCGTCTCCGTGCTTCGGAGGGCACGTAAAAAATCGGTCCCGGTTGTTTTCAAATTGACAGCAGTCGTTAAGCCATGTCAGAGGCCTACGGGCGGCTTGAACAACTCTTGACAACAGGTTGGCCACTAACCACACGAAAAGAAGAAGAAGAATAGAACATTTTACATTTACTCATTCTTTGTCTTCTCTCTAGGATTTCGTTGTAGCAACGGTTATCAATCCTTCAGCAGATTAGTCTGGCACGCTGCTACTTTCTTGCTTATTCTTCAAGCTACGTCAATGACGATGATTCTTTGCCAACTACCGCTATCCGAAATTTAACTTTTATGAAACGTCAAGCATAACTTTCATAGTTTATGTGTAACTCATAATTTGTTGACTAGTCCTACTGTTACCCTCCAAGTCTTGGCACTGCTATGTGAATCTAAGGTAGCTTATTAAACGCTCCCTAGCTTGACTGGATTTACCAATTGATTCTTTTGTAGCCAAATAAATGGATAAAATATTTTAAGTGCCTAATAATTCTTATTCAACCGTGGTAACAACGTTGCAAGTCTAACACGACTGTCGATATATAAAACATTACAATTTCAGAAAATGAAAAAATTGAATTGGATCTCCGGAGATATGACTGGGATATCAATGAACCCGTTGCGTGGACTTATATCAACAAAGTGTATAATGTATTACCGAATAAATCTCTTGAGATCGTACTAGTCGATGAGGTTCTTCAAGATGTTCTGTACGTACATTTATATAATTATAATTAGCTATATTTTACTTGTCTTCACACAATTTACTGAATAGTCTTACGACTGCTCTTCCTCGTAAAGATATGAAAACGAAATATACCTATATGTATTACATCCATTTTGCTAGCTATGAATTTTAGGTACCACGTATATATTGGCGAGACTATTGGCGTATTCTTAACACATTTTCAATATACATATGTATGTATTTGATGCGACTAATTTTGCAAGCTATTTCAAACAAGTCTCCCGTGTGTTAATTAAGGACAATATAATCTACCTCTGTATCCAAAACCCAAATTTGTTTAAGTTCTTACGCATGCTTGAGTAGCAAACATCCAGACATCTTCACAAACATGCTTATTTATAATATCTGTTGGATGCTCGGTATTAGCAGTTATTATTCACAAATATCTTTTAACAATTTTGAAACTTTATTTACATATTTAATTTTTAAGCGAAATAATCTAATATACCTATATTTACTAAAGTATTAAAAAAGATAACAATTACAAAAACACAAATAGTTATAATGCTAAATATTTACAAAAATGGTTTAGGCATCGTAGAATTCTTCAGCATCGCGTATGTATGTATCGTATGTGGGGGCCAGTCAGCGCAGACCGGCGACACTTCGACCCAGTGGGATCTTTAGTGTCGACACTCTCCCAATAACGACTGCCATAGATGTTCATGGCAGCCGGGACCTACGGCTTAACGTGCTCTCCGAGGCACGGAGCAGGCGATAATTGTCAATCAATACACACATAATTTCGAAAAGTCATATAACTTCCGAAAGTCAGAGGTGCGCGACGTGGGTTCGAACCCGAGACCCTCTGCATTGCAGTCTGTTGGTCTCCCCACTGAGCTATCGCTGCAACTAATCTTTATTTAATAAATTCATTTTCATCTTCCTTGCGAGTCACAAATCATCTGAAGCTTGCAATTGGACTTTTTGAATACTTGGATGTTCGCTACTGCACGTGCCCAAAGTTTTATTGGTTCGATCCCGTACACGTAACAAAACATTTTGTGATTCACAATTAAGTGTTCCGAGTCTGGGCATTATTAGTGTCCGTTGTTTGAATGATTATAGCAGCGATAGCTCAGTGGGGAGACCAACAGACTGCAATGCAGAGGGTCTCGGATTCGGACCCACATCGCGCACCTCTGACTTTCGGAAGTTATATGACTTTTCGAAATTATGTGCGTATTGATTGACAATTATCGCCTGCTCCGTGCCTCGGAGAGCACGTTAAGCCGTCGGGCCCGGCTGCCATGAACATCTATGGCAGTCGTTATTGGGAAAGTCAGTACCCTCTAATATCCTGACACTGGTCTAGCCTTAGGGTACTGTTAGCCTTTGGGTTGCGGAGGTCAGGTGGCAGCCGCTCCGTGTAAAAACTGATATCCAGTCAAATCCGGTTAGACTAGAAAAGCCGACCACTTGAGGTCGGCTTTTCTTGGGAATAATAAAGGCTAAGGGAGAAGAGTTTGAATGATTATAAAGAACCCGCTGACACAGGAATTATTGCCAGTGCAGCAGTGCAGGTATTTTGATATTAATTAAACAAAAATGTGTGCATTGTGTTATCAATTATATGTGTAATGAATTTCGCCGTCATAACATGCTTTAGTTATCCTGCTTTTATTACGTCATCTTCACACATAATTAATAATATTATGAGTAGAAAACAAAATAATGTGAATGTCCCGACATTATTAAATGAAAATACGCTAACTGTGGGCTATAGAACGTAAATACAAAACAAAACAATCAAAATACCAACATATTGCGTTACGTTTACGCGAATCTTTTACATTGTAATTAAACCACTTTATAAGAATTACAATGCGGTTTATTTAAAAATCACTACTTTTATATCAGTTAATCAAATCCAAATTGTAGTTTCAATCAATCAATCAATCAGCCCAACTAATTTAGTACTTTCAAAATTATTTAAAGTGGGGTTCTTTTCAGATAACCAATGATGAGATAAAGTAGTTTAAGTTCAAAGGCCAACATAAATTTTTAATCAGCTACAAAATAAATCTGTACCAATTTTATGGAGCGGTATAATTTATTTAGCGTCCTCTCTGGAACAATTGAGCCGATTTTAAAATTCATAGGCAAATGAAAATATATATTAATGATATAACCACTTAAACTGTACGATTATAATAGCGCTTGCGTTGTGTTTCGTCAAGTGAGTGGGGAGGGAGGGGGGGGGGGGGGTACCGGAGGCCCAACCGCCCTCCCCTCTTCTGGTGGGGGCAAATTTAAAAAGAACGCATCGCAATTGTGACTCCTCTGGTGTTGCGGGTGTCAATGGGCGGCGGTAATCGCTTACCATCAGGCGAACCGGCTGCTCGTTTGCGTCCTATCCCTTAAAAAAAATTTAATTATACGCCGTATGTAAGATTGCATGTAATTCAGAAGGCCAATTCTCGTAATAAAATATGTTCAAAACGGAACAATATTTAACAGTTTTAGTTATATGTTATGAGAATTGGCTCTCTTATGTTCATTTATTTTTATTCTAGATGCCAGTGCTACTTTTACCGAAATCAATTCGAAACAGTGTTTGAAATTGAAGGCAATAATACTGTGATTAAAGTAAGTTGTGTATATAAACTTAATAAGGTTTCATGTGAAATGACGAATAAATAATATATGTCCCATTTAAGCATTTCATTTTTATCGCGGGAGAGCCATGCTTCGGCACGAATAGGCCGGCTCGACCGGAGTGACACCATGGCCTCACAGAAAACTAGCGTGAAATAGCGATTGCGTTGTGTTTCGTCGAGTGAGTGAGGATACCGGAGGCTCAACCCTCTATCCCCTCCTAGGGGGGGAGGCAATTTTAAAAGGCTGGCAATGCACTTATGACTCTTCTAGTGTTGCGGGTGTCCATGGGCGGTGGTAATCGCTTAATATCAGGCGATCAGTCTGCTCGTTTGTCTCTTGTAAGATAAAAAAAAAAGCAAAATAATAATTTCCCAAAATGTATTTCTTTGTTATATAGAGACAAGATTAGGCGTTTAAGAATGTTAAAAAATTTACTTATTGTTGGACGTTAATTTCCAATTATGAAACGTTGACAAAAATTAAAATATTACTCAAAATTTATTGATTCCCTACTTAATAAGATACAGCGATTTTGTCTATCATAATCTCTAACTATAATATACATTAGCAATGTGACAATATAAATAGGTACCTAAATATTGTTTTAGGTGTTAAACGTGAGAAATGAAATGAGTACTTTATGGCAATGCAGTTTAAAAGAAAGTGATATCTATTTTAAATATCTCTACTTTGAAATATCCGTTGAAAATGCAAGTAAGGTTTTTGTAAATACTTTTGATACTTTAAATAATTCCTGTTGATAAGTTTTGTTGCAGTATATGACGATTTTATAATAAATGTTTCTTCAACAATGTAGCGATGAATACTTCAGCCCAATTGTGTTTATATTGAGATGTGGGCCAAGAATATTTCCTTGCGTACTCTTTTTATTTAATTGTAATTATAATCCTTTCACGCTCATTTATTACAATTTTTTTTATATTTTTATTTACTTTAGATAATAAGTAAATATCTTTGATATGTTTTACAGAACCGATGCAAATGATTCTTGTAAATGGCGTTGTATTACCCACTCAAAAAGAAAGTACGAATCCAGATCTACATATCAAACATTCAGCCACGTACAATTATAGAGAAGGTGATAAGGTAGATGTCGCTTGTATCAATCCAGGCAATGATACATGTAAAGTGCAATTAAGTTATGATTATGCTGAAGCCTTGGACGGTAAGACAATATTGGTTTTATATTTTATAGCTATATAAATAATACTTCACAAAAGTGAAAAATTATTTGAACCTAACAATAACTCTAACAATGATTCAGATATTAAGCATATAATAATAATAATAATAATGTCCTCCAGACCGAATTTTGACCACGGCGACCAATCTTAACAGAGACTGACCCTCTGCGCAAGAGATATTATAGTGCACAAGTAAACACAAGTGCACTCTCTATTCCCTTACCCTCATGATCCGATGGGACGGTGATACGACACGACCGGAGAGAGATCAGGTGCAGGACCAACGACTTTACATGCTTTCTGAAGCACGGGGGTGTCTAACGCTGCCAACTTCCTAACCCCGGGCTGGTATTGAGATTTCTAAACAGAAAAATATATTTTTGTTGGTCCAACACGGGATTCGAACCCGAGACCTCATGCACAGCATTTCACCACCGCTGCGCGCATTCACTGCCGCCGCGTCATGGTGGTAATATGCGTAAGTCACCGTTATTCTCGATCTGATTGTTTAAGATTCGGTACTCCGATTGAAATACCCAATAGCATGTATTGTATAAGGGCGAAGACGTGTTACTGCACTAATGCAACTAAGAAGTTGCAGCTAATGTAAATATTGTTTGTCACTAAAACTTTTCTTGCTACATGATCTTGTCAAGCTGCAAGAATCTGTCTTCATTTATGGAAAATGCTTTTGTTTACAGATATGTTTAAAAGTGCATCATCAAGTTTCCGTGTCGGCTTCCGCACGGCACTACTATCCAAACACAACATGAGTCATATGATCTGCACGTACGTTTGCCCTGAAGAGCCTTCAACTGGAGTTTTAGTTACCTTTGTTCTATTGAATGATTTCAGCGGTGAGTAAAATATTGCCGTTTTAGTTTCTAATTTTGATTATTAAGAATCTACAAAATATTATTTACTAGCTGTTGCCCGCGACTTCAGCCGCGTGGACTTTAATTTATTACCCAATACCTACTTTTAATTTGTTATCTAATTTTAATATATAAAACTACTACTAAAGAAATTAATAAGTCTAACTACACCTATATAGGTGTAGTTAGCTATATATATAGCTAATACTTAAAAAGTACCTACTAATATTTAGAAACTACCTACTATATCTAAAGAATTATATCTTTTGAATGAAATGTCTGATTTTAATAATTTAAAAAGTTTTTACGGGTATTGAAACGGTCTTTAATAAAATATTATTTAATGGGATAAGGATTAATACAGAGGTATGAATAATATGGTTCGATTATTGTCGGCACTTGTATCAACATTTAAAATGTAAAAAAGTAGTTATAGTAGCATAACTACAGTAGTTGGACATATAGTATCACGGACTTTTTTGTAGATATTGATACGTTCTATAATACTGTAGAACTTTTTTTTATTCTATCATCAATAGTTTCCGCAGCGCTCGTGATGACAGATTTTTTATGACTAATTTTTTCACACCACACTCGCCCACACCACACCAATATTGCATTTTTATTAAGGATCCCTATTTTTTTTGAAAATGTAATATAGCCTATGTCACTCAGTGAAGAGGCAGCTTTCTAATGGTAAAAGAAGTTTTGAAATCGGTCTAATAGTTTTTGTGTGAAAACATTACAAACATACATACAAAAACACAAATGTTTCCTCTTTATAATATTAGTTTAGATTACGTAACAAAAATTTGGGTTTCGTTCCCGTGGTGCCAAATTCAATATTAATTAAACTATGAATAATTTTACAACCAATTAAATTTGTTGAAATATAAAAGGTATTTATATCTACAAACTTAATTCTGTGACTCTCTTATCCCTCTGAGATAATGTCGATATTGACTTAACAAAACAAATCCATCTGTAACTTTGATTTGAATTCTACAGTTAATATTCAATGTGGCAAAGTAAAATACCTGCTTATAGGCCTGAAATCTAGGTCATTAACCAAAACTTAACTTTATTAATGCTATTCGAACCTCTTAAAACTTCTTCTCCCTTAGCCTTTATTATTCCCAAGTCACTTGGGATCGGCTTTTCTAGTCTAACCAGATTTGACTGGATATCAGTTTTTATACGGAGATGCTGTCTCCGTAACCCAAAGTAAACTCTAAAAACTAATTTATATAAATAAAATCGGCTCTTCACATATCAAGACAAACATAATTCTTTAACTATTAAGATTGGTAAGAGTCTGTACTTGGTGCTTCTTCCTCGTTACTCAGAATAACCGACAGCAATTTATAATTACCGTATATTTTGACTGTAAATTAACATTCCACGATCATGTAACTGCACTAGCAAAAGAATCTTTTAGACGTTTAGGTTTCATACTGAGGAATTCCCATGACTTTAGTAGCTATCCAGTTATAAAATTGATTTATGGTGCTTTGGTTCGCTGCAAACTAGAGAGTGCTGTGTGTGTGGAACCCGCATGAAAAAAAGTACATTCTTCTGCTTGAGAAAGTACAAAAGGCTTTCCTTAGGTACCTATACATGCGTATCCATGGATACTATCCACTTATGTACCCTACACACTTTCTTCTGGGTAGCCTATGCTATAACTCCTTAGAGGTAAGGCGTGAGATGAACCAACTCACAGTAATGTGTAAAATCCTCAGAGGTAAGATTGATGCACCGGATCTTCATGATGAGTTGTGTCGATTATATGTCCCTAATAATTACCGTCGTAACCGGAAACATGTTTTGTTCGCCGTACCGTCATGTCGCACTGTGGCTCGTGCAAAGTCACCCATACCGCGCACCCAGTCTGCTCTCAACACTCTCCTTAGTGCCAATCCGGACTGTGACTTGTTTGCGGACGGATGGCATGTAATTATGTTGGTGTGTTTGCGATTCTGTGAAAGGAATCGCATACACACTAACTAAACTTATTTTTGTGTATTGATTGTGTTTCGTGTATTGTGTTTTGTTTATACATTATGATTGTTAGTTCTTTTTTTTCTGTGTATGTTTTATTTTTGTTGAATTTATTTGTGTGTTCCATTTTATTATTGTTTTTTCCTCTTTGTTGTTATTTATGTGTGTGTTACCAACTATGGTTTTGTGTTAATTAATGTAATTGGTGTTATACCGTTTTAATTAATTAATTAAATAAATAAATAAATAAATAAATAATTTCATAATTATTTAATAATTATATATTACCATGTTTTTTCCTTCCAAACATAATATAATAATATACCAATGGTTTTTGTGCTATATATTTGAATAGCATTCAAATATTTTAAACTATAAATTTACGAATAAACGGATGTAAATTAATTTTTCAATTAGCCGTTTTAATACTTACTTGTTATTATATGCCATGTCTTGATTGTTCAATGGCTAGCTGCAGTTACAGATTCGAGTCATTGAATCTTATTTTTATAAAACCAATATTGAAATCCTAACTAATATTATAAAAGCGAATATGAGTTATGCTCTCACGCCTTAATTACTCGTCCGATCATTATGAAATTTCGCATGCACGTTGTAAGGGGAACGGAAAAGAATATACCTATATAATTATATACGGGTACGATATATGTACCTTTCACCCAGAACAAGTACTATTACATACCTGACCTAACGTACATACAAACAAAGCTGCGGGCAAAGTCTAGTAATGGATAAAAATAACATCGAAACACAGTCAAATTGTTTGAGTGGTAGGGCCACGCTGGTAACAGTAACACACTCTCACAGAAGATTGACGTAAAATAACAATATCTGTTATGTTTCGTTCGGTGAGTGAGAGCGCCGGAGGCCCAATCACCCCTCCCTTCCCAAACCCCATCATACTCCATTTCCCTTTTCCTTCCGGTAAGCAGCGATTTGGTTGTGTTTTTTTGACATTGCTTCTGTAATGCTAAGAAAACACAACCATGTGTATGTGCCACGGTTCTCGCTTTCTATCAGGTGGGCCGCGGGCTAGTCTGTCACCGATAAAAGCAATAAAAAAAAACATATTTTGGGGAAATAACTGTATAGAATAAAAAGTAACTATATGTATGTATCTTATGTGGGGGCCAGTCAGTGCAGACCGGCGACACTTCGACCCAGTGGGATCTTTTGTGTCGACACTCTCCCAATAACGACTGCCGTAGATGTTCATGGCAGCCGGGACCGACGGCTTAACGTGCTCTCCGAGACACGGAGCAGGCGATAATTGTCAATCAATACGCACATAATTTCGAAAAGTCATATAACTTCCGAAAGTCAGAGGTGCGCAACGTGGGTTCGAACCCGAGACCCTCTGCATTGCAGTCTGTTGGTCTCCCCACTGAGCTATCGCTGCTCTTGTAACTATAAGTAATAGTTTATATGATTTGTATTCCAGATCCAGCAAATCTGAAAATCAATGGTGTTACAGTGAGAGGGACGCAAGTGAAACAAAGCAATGAGTCCACTGTCAATGTGTTCATTAAATACGCATACTTCGGTGATAAAAAACCTTCAGTCCTTGAGTACACTACGAAGAAAGATGATATTGTTTTGAAGTCAAATTGTTCCAGCTGCTGGGATCGTAAGTGAATTTTACTTTTTAAGAAAGTCCTGTTTAAAGTTGCCGGATACATTTGGATGCGGACGACTCAAGATCGGTCCGTGCGGAATACCTTAGGAGAGGTATTTTTCAGCAGTGAACGCCTTTCGGCTGAGATGATGATGATGAAACTTTGTAACCTGTTAAGTCGCAGCGGCCACACTGGCGACCAAATACAATTAGTTTTAAATTATATACGGTACTGTAACTTGCCGATTGTTATAATGCTAGTCTAATAATTGACAGGTTAAGGTACCATATCTAAAAGGTGCCAATAAGACACTATTACCAAAACTTTATCTCTCCTATAATAGAAAGGCTTATAAAATTTTAAAAATTTGATTGTTATATCCGATATATAAATATAAACAAATTAAAAACGCAGTTTCGTTAGAATCGTAAAATTTTAAAGAAATACTCAATTATAAAGCCATGTTTGAAATTAGAACATGTAGTTCTAACTTCAAGCATGGATTAATAATTATACAGGGTCTGTCGTTAATAATGGATAACCTGTTAGCTGGAGGTTAACCAGTTATCAGGCAGTAAGAAAATAATATTTTTATGCCAGGGTTGCCATATCAACCTACACATCCTACACGTGCATGTGACACCTTCTGTGAGGTCATGAAACAAAATAGACCAACACTTTATTAAAAAAAATGTAGACTGCTATTTAAATACACATTCTTCTTATAACAAATCCAACAATAATATAATTGTCATTTCAGCCTGGAACTTTTCAGTTGCATTTTTACTCGACAACACGTGCAATATTTTAACCTTTCAGAACATGTGAATGACAGTTACATCGAACAACGCTTAGCACCTACAACTACATCGAAAGCCTATTATAGTGCAAGTAAAAAAAGCTTAGAGACAAACTACACTCAGTCGGTCGAGATTGGCTTCGTTACTCTAGATCCAGCTTTAGCCGGTAAGTTAAAATGTTTGATAAATCTTTTCCATTATATACATACATAGTCTATATCCTCGAAGAAGAAGGCAAAGGCATATTGTGGAATGAACTCCCTGCCCAAGTTTTCCTATAAGACTACAGTAAGTATGGCGTTCTTCAAAAAGGGTGTTGAAAGGTCGGCAACGCGCAAGTGACGCTGCTGATGTTGCATGCGTCCATAGGCTACGGTGACCACTTACCATCTGGTGGGCCGTAGGCTTATTTGCCATTTTAGTAGCACAAAAAACCCAGCTTAACAGAGATTGAGCGTATGTCCGTTCACCACATATAATGCGTGACCCCATGCTGCTACTAAGTATTTCTGGATATTTTAATATATGGATCGAACTTAAGACCTCATGCACATGCTGTACCGCAGTCACATACATTACTGTTGCGCCACGGGGACAATTCTTCTTTCTACTTAGGTGTAGATAAGGCAGCCTAATGGTAAACGGTAGCCTTAGATCGCTTACTATACAAAAGACAATTACGCGTTGTAATCCCTTGGTATAAGAAATTAAATATGGGATTGGAGACAAGGAATCAACAAAAAATACTAAAACTGGACACTGCATGACTGCGAAAGCCGTGCAGAAGATTGAATATTGCCTCTTACCTGCACCTTTGTCCTCGTTTTTGTTTGAGGCTTCTTGAGAAAACGGTACGCTGTCAGCAGAAAAGCCAGTATGTGCTAGCAACTTGACCTGAGAGGATTGCTATTTGCTTTTAAAGCCTGGAATGCCATAGGCCGCTAACTACATACCATCAGGTGAGCTTCGCCTGTTGCCAACGCGTAAGGCGTTGTTCTTATGATCGAGGTCGTGAGTTCGAATCCATGAAGCATGAATGGCGCACTGGTTTAAATGATCGCCTCGCCGCTACCACTGCGCCGAGTGTTGTGGGTTCGATACCCCTATTTGACAATAAGTTGTGTGATCCAGAAATAGTTGGGCCGAATCTGGGTGTTCTTTGTGTCCGTGGCTCGAATACTCCGCGACACAGGAATTAAGACCAGTGCGAGAGTTGTCTTTTTTAACAAGAACAACAAAAACAGGCTAACCAAAATAATATTCATTTATAATCGATCAATCTTTAAGAAAATAATTTTTTATTAGTAATACAAAGTGACATAAACAATAATATATTTTTAACCAATTCTAGCGCAAAATCTCTTGCAAATTAATTTACCTGCAAGTATCGAGTTATACGAACACAATACGAAGCGATTGATGTATTACGAGTACTATGATGGCGAGATGTTATCATTTAGTTGTACCAAAGTGTCGGAAATAACACCCACATACCTGGATTTCAACGGTACAGGTAAATACATATACATATAGTAATGTCTTTATAACTCTAGAGCAGACAGATATACACAGGGTTAATTAAAATACAAAAAAGATATATGTATCTTATGTGGGGGCCAGTCAGTACAGACCGGCGACACTTCGACTCAGTGGGATCTTTTGTGTCGACACTCTCCCAATAACGACTGCCACAGATGTTCATGGCAGTCGGGACCGACGGCTTAATGTGCTCTCCGAGGCACGGAGCAGGCGATAATTGTCAATCAATACGCACATAATTTCGAAAAGTCATATAACTTCCGAAAGTCAGAGGTGCGCGACGTGGGTTCGAACCCGAGACCCTCTGCATTGCAGTCTGTTGGTCTCCCCACTAAGATATCGCTGCTCTTAAAAAAATATATAGTATGATATCATACCGACTCTTTATAATATTTATTTATTTATTTATTTAAGGATTTCCAACAAAGGAATATACAACAACATACAAGTACATTATAAAGAAATAATTAAATTCTTAGCGTGTATAGTCCCTCAATTATAGGAAACCACAGCTTGCAAATTATAATTACAACTAAACTAACAACTTAGTTAAAGCAATAATTAAAAACAAAATTGTTTAAAAATAATATAATCAAGACATGTAAAAGATGACGTATATGTATTTTTTTTGAAACCCTGTTTAATTATAACATTTCACCAGGTAATTTTCACAGGCCTACACAATGAGAAGCAAGCATATTAACACCGTGGATTTCCAGACTGCGTTCTGCTTTTTAAAAATTCTAATTATACTCCAATTAAACTACCTGTCCTTAGCATTAAACGTTGTCACTAATTAAAGACATCCGATCAGCATAATATACTTAGTGTTATAAAAATATAATATATATACACCTAGGCCACCGATCCTTGTGACTTGTCCTCAATATCATTTTCCGCAATTTTCTTAAAGGTAATTAATAAGTCTGTCAGCCCGCACTAGTCCAGTCGTTAGCCTAACTTTTCTCATACTGCGGATGGCCCGTACGCAGCAGTAATTATCAGCTGATTGATATCAATAAATTAATATATTATTTATAAAAATGTAATTTACAATAATTATATTTTTAGTTTCAGATCGATGGGATGACCGAAGCATTACAGAAACAATGTCTTTACATGTGGCACACAACAATACGCTGATCGAATGTGTTTTAAAACAGCCCAATAACTCTTCTACGGAAGTATCTACCGATGATGCACAATTAGCAGATATTCGTCTCCTACTTCGTATGAAAGATATGGCTAAAATAAACTTCGAAACGACTAAAATTTCTACCAGTAACAAAACCATACCATTAATCGAGACTTCAACTATATTCTCTAATGCAATGGTTTCTAATACAATGTTGCCGTTAAGAGACTCCAACTTGACCACGTCTTCAAACATCAGCACGGAATCAAAATTAACATTGACCACAATGTCAACCCCGACCTTGATCGTAGACGCCACTCACACCTTAAACACGACAAAACACACAGATCTAAGCACAACTGTGATCAAGAACTCTATCCCAACTTTGACTACAGAAATCCCTATAAACTTTCCTACGCCTTCAAACACTACAGATCTAAATACATTTACCACGAGTTCTAGTCCAATCTTGAACATAGACTCCACTGTGATCACACACATGGTCACAGAACCAAGCACAACATT
The DNA here is from genome assembly GCA_930367265.1 of Catocala fraxini. NCBI lineage: Eukaryota > Metazoa > Arthropoda > Insecta > Lepidoptera > Erebidae > Catocala > Catocala fraxini. The sequence goes on from OV884045.1 coordinate 20,585,887, forward strand.
ACCTTTAGCTTTGAAAACAGGCAATACATTACCATTACCCTTCAACACAGATACAAATAAAACTACGACTTCAAACACAACTACGAAATCAAACACAACTACATCATCGTTTCCGACCACAATTACGTCGACTTTGTTACCGCCTACTGATTCAAACACAACATCCGCCACGGGTACAATCACTGACTCAACCACGTCCACAATATCTCCGAACATAACGATAACTCCTATCACATTGTCAAATACCACCTCAACTTCAACATTAGCTTCACCCTTAAACACAGACACAAATAAAACAATGACTTTAAACACAACGACGGCTTCAGATACAATTACGGATTTAAATACAACACCGATCCCCACCACAACTTCTTCAACTCCGTTACCACCTACAAATTCAAATACAACATCGGCCACGGCTGAAACCACTCTCTCGACCACGGCCACAATATCTCCAAATACGACGACTCCAAACACAACGACAACTCCTATGACAGTTTCAAATACCTACTCAACTTCAACATTAGCCACGCCCTTAAACATGGATTCAAAGAAAATTATAGCTTCAAACACAACTATAGATTTAAACACCACATCGATCCCAACCACAACTTCTTCAACTCCGTTACCGCCTACAAATTCAAACACAACATCTGCCGCGGATACAACCGCTCCCTCGACCACGTCCACAATATCTCCAAATACAACGACTCCAAACAAAACAACTCCTCCTGTGATAGGTCCTATGACAGTATTAAATACCTACTTAGCTGCAACATCAGTCACGCCCTCAAGTATAGATTCATTCACCACTATACTAATCCCAACTACAACTGCTTTGACTACGTTATCGCCTACGCATTCAAATGCAACATCGGCCACGGAAGCAACCATTTTCTCGAATACGGCCACAATATCTTCAAATACGACGACTCCAAACACAACAACTCCTCCTATGACAGTGTCAAATACCTCCTCAACTTCAACATTAGCCAGGCTCTTAACTATAGATATTAACGCCGCTACAACATCGATCCTGACTACAGATACTTCGACTTTGTTACCGCCTACAAATTCAAACACAACATCCTCCACAGACGCAGCGACTCTCTCAGCCACGTCCACAATATCATCAAATAAGACGACTCTAAACACAATAATAACTCCTATGATAGCGACAAATACCTCCTCAAGTTCAACATTAGTCACGCCCTCAAGTATAGATTTAAACACCACTACGGTGTCAATCCCAATAACAACTTCTTTGACGTCTTTACCGCCTACTGATTCAAACACGACATCTGCTACCGATGCAACCACTCTCTCGACCACGTCCACAATACCGCCAAATGCGACGACCCCAAACAAAACGATTGCTCCTATGACAGTATCAAATACCTCCTCAACTTCAACATTAGCCACGCCCTTAAGCATAGATATTAACGCCACTACAACATCGATCCTGACTACAGATACTTTGACTGTGTTACCGCCTACAAATTCAAATACAACATCTGCCACAGACGCAGCGACTCTCTCAGCCACGTCCACAATATCATCAAATAAGACGACTCTAAACACAATAATAACTCCTATGATAGCGTCAAATACCTCCTCAAGTTCAACATTAGTCACGCCCTCAAGTATAGATTTAAACACCACTACGGTGTCAATCCCAATAACAACTTCTTTGACGTCTTTACCGCCTACTGATTCAAACACGACATCTGCTACCGATGCAACCACTCTCTCGACCACGTCCACAATACCGCCAAATGCGACGACCCCAAACAAAACGATTGCTCCTATGACAGTATCAAATACCTCCTCAACTTCAACATTAGCCACGCCCTTAAGCATAGATATTAACGCCACTACAACATCGATCCTGACTACAGATACTTTGACTGTGTTACCGCCTACAAATTCAAATACAACATCTGCCACAGACGCAACGTCTCTCTTGACCACGTCCACATTAGCACCAAATACGACGGCTCCAAACACAACGATAACTCCTATGATAGCGTCAAATACCTCCTTAACTTCAACATTAGCCACGCCCTCAAGTATAGATTCAAACACCAGTACCATGTCAAACCCAAAAACAACTTCTTTGAAGCCTTTACCGCCTACTGATTCAAACACGACATCTGCTACTGATGCAACCACTCTCTCGACCACGTCCACAATACCGCCAAATGCGACGACCCCAAACAAAACGATTGCTCCTATGACAGTATCAAATACCTCCTCAACTTCAACATTAGCCACGCCCTTAAGCATAGATATTAACGCCACTACAACATCGATCCTGACTACAGATACTTTGACTGTGTTACCGCCTACAAATTCAAATACAACATCTGCCACAGACGCAGCGACTCTCTCAGCCACGTCCACAATATCATCAAATAAGACGACTCTAAACACAATAATAACTCCTATGATAGCGACAAATACCTCCTCAAGTTCAACATTAGTCACGCCCTCAAGTATAGATTTAAACACCACTACGGTGTCAATCCCAATAACAACTTCTTTGACGTCTTTACCGCCTACTGATTCAAACACGACATCTGCTACCGATGCAACCACTCTCTCGACCACGTCCACAATACCGCCAAATGCGACGACCCCAAACAAAACGATTGCTCCTATGACAGTATCAAATACCTCCTCAACTTCAACATTAGCCACGCCCTTAAGCATAGATATTAACGCCACTACAACATCGATCCTGACTACAGATACTTTGACTGTGTTACCGCCTACAAATTCAAATACAACATCTGCCACAGACGCAGCGACTCTCTCAGCCACGTCCACAATATCATCAAATAAGACGACTCTAAACACAATAATAACTCCTATGATAGCGTCAAATACCTCCTCAAGTTCAACATTAGTCACGCCCTCAAGTATAGATTTAAACACCACTACGGTGTCAATCCCAATAACAACTTCTTTGACGTCTTTACCGCCTACTGATTCAAACACGACATCTGCTACCGATGCAACCACTCTCTCGACCACGTCCACAATACCGCCAAATGCGACGACCCCAAACAAAACGATTGCTCCTATGACAGTATCAAATACCTCCTCAACTTCAACATTAGCCACGCCCTTAAGCATAGATATTAACGCCACTACAACATCGATCCTGACTACAGATACTTTGACTGTGTTACCGCCTACAAATTCAAATACAACATCTGCCACAGACGCAACGTCTCTCTTGACCACGTCCACATTAGCACCAAATACGACGGCTCCAAACACAACGATAACTCCTATGATAGCGTCAAATACCTCCTTAACTTCAACATTAGCCACGCCCTCAAGTATAGATTCAAACACCAGTACCATGTCAAACCCAAAAACAACTTCTTTGAAGCCTTTACCGCCTACTGATTCAAACACGACATCTGCTACCGATGCAACCACTCTCTCGACCACGTCCACAATATCGCCAAATACGACGACTCCAAACACAACGATAACTCCTATGATAGCGTCAAATACCTCCTCAACTTCAACATTAGCCACGCCCTCAAGTATAGATTCAAACACTACTACCATGTCAAACCCAATAATAACTTCTTTGACGCCTTTACCGCCTACTGATTCAAACACGACATCTGCTACCAATGCAACCACTCTCTCGACCACGTCTACAATATCGCCAAATACGACGACTCCAAACACAACGACTGCTCCTATGACAGTGTCAAATACCTCCTCAACTTCAACATTAGCTACGCCCTCAAGTATAGATTCAAACACCACTACGATGTCAATCCCGATAACAACATCTTTGACACCTTTACCGCCTACTGATTCAAACACGACATCTGCTACTGATGCAACCACTCTCTCGACCACGTCCACAATATCTCCAAATACGATGACTCCAAACACAACGACTGCTCCTATGACAGTGTCAAATACCTCCTCAACTTCGATATTAGCCACGTCCTCAAGTATAGATTCAAACACCACTACCATGTCAAACCCAAAAACAACTTCTTTGAAGCCTTTACCGCCTACTGATTCAAACACGACATCTGCTACCGATGCAACCACTCTCTCGACCACGTCCACAATATCGCCAAATACGACGACTCCAAACACAACGATAACTCCTATGATAGCGTCAAATACCTCCTCAACTTCAACATTAGCCACGCCCTCAAGTATAGATTCAAACACTACTACCATGTCAAACCCAATAACAACTTCTTTGACGCCTTTACCGCCTACTGATTCAAACACGACATCTGCTACCAATGCAACCACTCTCTCGACCACGTCTACAATATCGCCAAATACGACGAGTCCAAACACAACGACTGCTCCTATGACAGTGTCAAATACCTCCTCAACTTCAACATTAGCCACGCCCTTATGTATAGATATTAACGCCACTACAACATCGATCCAGACTACAGATACTTCGATTTTGTTACCGCCTACAAATTCAAACACAACATCCTCCACAGACGCAACGACTCTCTCAGCCACGTCCACAATATCATCAAATAAGACGACTCTAAACACAACGATAACTCCTATGATAGCGTCAAATACCTCCTCAAGTTCAACATTAGTCACGCCCTCAAGTATAGATTCAAACACCACTACCATGTCAAACCCAAAAACAACTTCTTTGAAGCCTTTACCGCCTACTGATTCAAACACGACATCTGCTACCGATGCAACCACTCTCTCAACCACGTCCACGATATCACCAAATACGACAACTCCAAACACAACGACTGCCCCTATGACAGTGTCAAATATCTCCTCAACTTCAACATTAGTCACGCTCTCAAGTATAGATTCAAACACTACTACAACATCGATCACGACTAGAACTTCTTCGACTCTGCTACCGCCTACAAAATCAAACACAACATCTGCCATGGATGCAACCACTCTCTCGACCACGGCCACAATATCTCCAAATACGATGACTCCAAACACAACGACTGCTCCTATGACAGTGTCAAATACCTCCTCAACTTCGATATTAGCCACGTCCTCAAGTATAGATTTAAACACCACTATGACGTTGATCTCAACTACAGCTACTTCGACGCTATTACCCCCTACAAATTCAAATACAACATCTTCCACGGATGCAAATACTCTATCGACCACGTCCACATTATCTCCAAATATGTCGAATCCAGACACAACGACAGCTCCTACGACAGCGTCAAATACCTTCTCTACTTCAACATTAGCCACGGATGCAAACTGGCCATTTACTACAACTTTCACACCTACGATCACATTTTTACCACCGTTATCTATTACGCCGTCAACCTCATCATCGACCACAACTTCTTCACCAATGACTGCATCTGTTACCGTACCATCTTTTACTTCTCATAACATAGGTAAGTTTTAACCAGTATAGTTATTTAACAATAATATTTACTAATGTGTATTGTCAGTAATGTAATATAAAATTATCCAAATGCCTTTATTTTTGGCCTTATACTACCTACACGTAATTTGTTGTATAAATATAGACAAGTTTCATAGAAGTGTGTCGTGTGTCGCACAAACAGAATTTCCGGATGCAAAGTCATAATACAATGCAAAGTCATCGAGATTAACTCAAAGTCGGGAAAGGGACTAACGAGTCAATCTCCCATGCGCGAACTTAACATGACGCTAGGCAACGTGGCAAGGCGTTTACCCGCAGTGCTATCCTTGCATTATATAAGGGAAGGAAAGCAACTGTATGGGCTTAAAAGTTCTCAACAAATCAAATGGCTTTAGACTTGTATTATTAAAGACAATCAATCTAAATCTAAGTTCTATCTGAATTACAGACCATTATATACATGAGAACTGATATTGGTATATGCAGTATAAGCATATGACTTCATCAATAGGAACAAAAGTAGACTAAAGGTATATATTTTATTTACCAAGCTTCAATTGTTGCAGACACTGGTACGGCAAATGCAACAGGCAGAGCAAGTAAGTTGTAGTATATTCCTAGTTTATATCATACTTCACTAAAATTTGTGCTACTTTTATCCACCATATATGTATTTATTTGTAAATTCTGATTTTGTTTTATCTAAATCATAATTTAATTTATGTCAATATGACAGACATACCTAGTGGGAGGCATATATCCAGCAGTGGACGTATTTCGGCTGAGATGATGACATATATACAAAAATAATAAGATATGTTTTTTAATTTTACAGTTGATACGGACCAGAACCTAATTCTAATAGTATTGGGCATCGCGATATTCGTCGTCTTGTTTTGCATCATCGTCGTCCTATACAATATGAAGAAACGAAATCGTCTAACAAAGGTAAATAATCCAATGACGGAAGTAAAAAAACTGACACAGACAATTATGAAATATTTTTAATGTCATTAAATAAATTATTTCATGTAGATATTTATATTTTCAACTAATACTAAAAGGTGATCTCAGGAACACCAGGCGTAACACGTAAACGAATGTTAATTTATACCCATTGAAATGGTTGATAGATGTTCTTTCTAGCTCATATTTTATTCACAGTAATTATTTTGTTACGGTATGCTTTTAAAAAGCTTCGCATACCCTACATAAGTGTCGTAATACATAACTAAGTTATTTATACTTAGAAATACATAAATAATCAATCAACATTTTTATTTATGTGTATCGAATACCTAACTAGGTAATCAATTAAAAATAATCGCAAAAGAAATATATGAACGCATGTTTATAATAAAATTTTGAATTTTCAGAGAGATCCAATATGTAATTATGAAAACTTGCCACGGAACCATGGAGACATAACTCCACCAAACCCTGCTCAGTGGGCTTTTGCTTATACAAACTCAGAGCAAAACAATGAGAATAATCAAGACGCACTATATGCGAAGCCTGTACCAAAAAACCTACGACGAACGTTTATATCTGAAAATATATACTCGAATCAAGAGGAAATACAAAGAAGTGCGCCTTCAGAAGATATTGAATTAGATCTTATTTACATACACCCAAAACGAGAGACACAGAATCCAAAAGATGTTGAATGTATGTATGCTAACCAAGCAATGTGTAGTAACACTAATAATACTCCTCATAACAGTAATCAGGCAACTTCTGCGGATCTATACAGTCAAGTATTGCCTAAAAATGAAAGAGTGCAGAAAACGTACGTCAACTTAGATAACGATGAAAGCTATTATTCCAACAATGCAGGCTCTGAATATGTTCAGCCCATTTATGAACAATCTCATTGTAATAAGTAGCTTATAAATATATTATAGAATTTATTAGAAAATAATTAATTAAATATACAGAATAGAAGTGTTGATATTATTTTTATGATATGAATAAATATTAAGATTGTAAATAATTAAATATACTATGCAACCTTTTTTCACGTGGGATAATGCTTTGACGCATACGTCTCCGCGGAGGCGGGTGGAAGGCTTATGTCGGATTCACCCGGGGAGAGATGGTGACATCCCGGTCATACTGACTAAACCTACCACGGTGTTCCCTGACGTTGCCAAAGCCGGCGGGGCCACGTGTGAAACGAAGGGCCCAGGAAAGTACCCTATTCTAACACAGAAGCTGTAAATATGATTCTTATGCTTGGAGGTAAAAGGGAAAACAATCATATTTTCAACTTCTGTGTCCTACCCGACACAGACGACTGAAAACCGCACGAACATGCTGGCCTCCTCTCGGATCTAGAACTGATCGGGTGGAGAGCAAGCAACCTAATCTAACTATAAGTAAATTCTATAATTAAATAAACGTCTATGAGCAATATTTTGAATTAATAATTATGTGATATGCTATAAGTTATTTAAGAAACCATTTAAACCAAAAACAATATACCTTTACAGACCATCCATGTTACATCATACGGCTACTTTATGAAAATTCGGCAAATGAAACCCAATTTGTTTAATTATTATTTAATGATATCATTTGATTTGCAGCAACTGCAACAGCCCTCCATACATCATCAACTATATCACCAACATCTTCTTCAGGAATAATAACACTATCTCTTTGTACAATATCTAAGTTATACGTATAAAGAATACCATTACTCCTTGCATAATCAGTACTTGTGCCTGAGGCTCTATCGAAGATTGTTGACCCAACATCTGTATTGTAATTCTCATTCATAGCCTGAACCATTTCTACACCAAGTAAATGATGCTGTATGAACATTCCACTTGCAGCTCTCTCATAGTTCCAGGGATAAGAAATGAAGCCTCCGTTATTTTGTAAAGATAAATACAATTTGATCCTTGAGCCGAATTCGTTAATAATGCTCTTCACCATTTTTGTTTCAATTTCGGAAAATGGTTCAGTGCCAGCATAAAGATGACTGCAAGGGCTGGAGCTGGCTTCGAAGTTTTGCCAGTCAACGTCAAAGTTGCGATTGATATTGACGCCGGGACAGATGTTGCCCCAGTTACTATTGATACTCCTGGATTTTGTCCAGAGTCGAAGCTGAAATTAATTATAATAAAATAAACACACCACTTTACCAATTAAAATCGGATTATTAATATAATATGACGATAAATTTGTACACGTAATATAATGCTACTAGTCTTACTCACGATTATGTATTTAAAAAGTAATAAATACCTATTGAATGCCCGACGTTTCGACTGACTTGAAACGATCATGGTGACCATCGTTTCAAGTCGGTCGATACGTCGGGCAATCAATAGGTATATATATATTTACCTTTTAATTATATAATCGCGAGTAAGACCCGTTACCTAGTATCATATTAAGAAAGCACTTTATGTACTAACCATACATGAAGTGCTTTCGATATATTATTATGTTTGGCCATTATTTTTTATGTTCTGGCTCTATGGCGCAACGGGCTTAGTTAGGGTTCAATTTCCGGGCCGACAAAAGTGCTATTGGGCTTTTCTGCCAGGATATTCTCAATAGCTTCACAAATTTAGGAACTATGCATAGATATGACAAAAATATTGACATTAAACAATAGCTAATGAGATATAAAAATATATGAGAATAAATGGATGTAAACAAGTAACGTCACGAATCGTCCGATCGAGCAGGTTATAAAACCGCGCTCGGCGCGCAATGTCTCACTTTGACATCGAGCGGCGGATGGAACGGACGTTCTGTATGATCGCTGTTGGGTGATATCAATTATCTCTTACTTTATTTGTTAATGCATTTCTTGTATAATTCAATGATTATTTAAAGGTGAAAGTGCATCTGTTATTTTTTTAAGCTGTTTCACTTGTGATTCCTGAGAGTACAATATTATTTAGTGATTAAAAATAGCCCACAACATACGTATTTCACTGGTCTAAAAAGGATAAGATCAGAGCTTTACCTTGAACTGTAAAGATTAAAATTAACACATATATTTGTGTAAAAAATACTTACATCTGTGTGAGAATATTCATATCCATCAGGATTAACAACAGGCATTATAATCCAATTGAACTGTTGCAAGTAGGTCTGTTCTGCCAAAATCCTTTCTACTACGTTAAGTACGGCCGGTATAGTGATCCATTCTCTTGGATTTATTCCAGCCTCAACTACTATCACATCTTTCTGAACTGTAGGTACCTCTATATTGACACTGGATACTTTTAAGTATACTAGTGGTCTGCCTTCAAAGGTCAACCCATATTCTACTAATACAACTCTAGCAGCTGGCGTGTTATAAGTCTCTGCAAGCGAGCGGAGGTAGTTTAAAATCTGAAATAATATGATAAACAATATAAATATTACATACAGCCTATTTAAAGACTGTCCTGGTCACGGACCCTTTTTGTTTTTATAAAAGTCAACTCCCATACTAGGATCAGGATCTTTACGAACATTCAAACAATGAACACAAAGATCACCCGGAAACGGAACAACTATTCATGGATCACACAAATTTAAGTCCCGTGTGGAGATCGAACCTAAAATTGATAATTAACTATTTAACAATACGCACTTGACTTGGAAAATTTAGAGGTGTGTGCCGTGGGAATTAATCGGAAATCTTTGCGTGACAATGTTAGTTATGAAAACACTCAGATTCAGAACTATTTGTGGATCACACAAATTTTTGTTCCGTGTGGGAATTGAAAATACAACACGCTCCACAGTCTAGCATTGCCATGCAGCTACGACTACACCGAGCGAAATGTGCCAAAACAGGCGGTCACAGTTAAGAGAATAAAATTAACACTTTTTGTTTAATACAAATATAAAATATACATTTACCATAACAATGAATGTGTTTACAATTACTCCGTGTAAAAAACTTAAAATAATTAACATATTTGTGCCTACAAATTACGTAAATTTGCATAAATAGTTATATTATAATTTGTCCGTCCCAAATATTTAAGTTATTGGTTGATAATACAGATACATATTTATCAAAAGAACACTTCAAATCCTTCACACAATTTTACTATGGCGGCCGCGCGCCGATTTGAATATGCGCCGCAAGAGCTCTGTCATTTTCTGCCTTACATTCGGCGCAGTCTTAAACCAGACTGCTATCTGCGTATAAAAAAAATTATAGAGAAGGCTTTTTCATTTAAACTTGAAACTGACAGATCGACGGAGTACAACTATGCAGAAGATTTTTGCCATAAACTTTTGCTGTTTTGCTATCCTATGGACGGAGCCGCACTGTCAGCAAAAGAACTAGTACTTTATGTCCCTTCCGCTGATGGAGCAGCACTATTTTTACAAGTAGCACTGCTGGTCGTTGGACAGGTATTGCTATCATCTCTAGACTAGATCACCGCTTACTATCAGACAAGTATAATGCTGATTACTTTAGAAATACAAACAAATGTTTTACGGTTAGCGAGCCACCGGCCTACGACGGGTACAAATCTGCCGGCTGGTATGCGAGCCGGCGGTATACGACCGGTTAAGATACTTACTTCATCATATCTATGATAACGTCTAATGTCAAATGTGTCTTGTTTCTGGTCGTCCAAAGATCTTCGTCTTCTTTCTGTCTTATCTGACTCTTCAAGTAAATGCCTGTAGAAAGTATTTTTATTCATTTAGGTTTCAGAACTCTTATAGTTATTTTTTTTTTTTAATAATAGTAATAATATTCTATCACATACACGCAACACTGTCTAGCCCAAACTAAGCAGAGCTTGTACTATCGGTACTAGACAATGGATAAACATACATATGTACTTTTTTTTTTGTAAATACATATACATATATTATACATAGAAACACCCAGACCAAGACAAACATCCATGTTCATGCACACAAATGTTTGACTTGTGCGGGAATCGAACCCGCGACCTCAGGCGTGGCAGTCGGTTACACTAACCACTACGCCATCGAGTCGTAATAGACTATATATCTAGACAGACGCCTATCTCGAAGGGGTAGAAGTGCATTTTTATTTTAAAAAGACAACTCTTGCACTAGTAATAATCCTGTATCACAGGGGACTTTACAAACATTCTAACAACGGACTCAAAGGACACCCACTCTCGGAACAACCATTTGTGGATCACACATATTTTTGTCCCGTGTGGGTGTTACAAATTTTTCTGTCAGAAAATTCTCACTAGCTGCCTGAAGTCTGGAATTATGCATGACAGACGGTAATAAGCTAGCTGCTTACTTTGCTGGATTTAAAACCATACCTCTAAGAATATGAGTAGAATAGATTTTTGCCCTTCCCCTTTGGGGATAGAGGAGTGAGACTGTATGTTTATTTAGACATTATAATATATACTAATATAAATCTCTCAAATTACGAGAACCATTTTAAAAATTATTTCACCACTAGGAAGCCACTTTATCCAGAAGTAAAATAGGGATACATGAGCCAAGGGATTTGAAGAGAAATCATGAATAAATGAATTAATAAAAGTGGGTGAAACCTCGAAGGACAGATAGTATTTCTTCTAATTTCTTTTTAGCTCGTCAAAATGAGCACACTCCTCCTGCTGGTAAGCGATCATGTGGTCCAAGAGCAATGGCTTCCACACCATTCTCATAGCTAAGGCGATGTTGAGGTCCCTACTTTAACGGCCTAAGAATTGGTTAAACAGTTTTCAATAATAAGATTAAAACCATATCTCACGCTTGGGTAGAATATAAATTATAAACCAGGAAAAAGACAATGAATAACGTCCTATTACGGCTTGTATTTTTCCTCGTTTATAATTATTGATAATACAGTCTTAAATAATATCTGAAATAACTTACTCATAGACATCCTCAATGAAAACATTTCTAGTAATGTTTAGCTCTACCAATTGTTCTTCAAACCAGTTGAAATGTGATGGAGGAACCATGGCCAGACCAGCCACGCCGTGCTTGAAGCTCGGCTTGATCCAGAAGTCTATCAAGTCACTCTTTAGCTGTGATAAATTGTCATGTTGGGATTCAGTGGTCAGCTCTATCCTGTAGACTTTGTGTCTGGAAAATATTAAAAAATTAATTAGAAAAAGGTTATAAATCATAATATTAGTGCTGTCTTGTCCCTGTGAGAAGAGGCTTGTCCCCAGCAGTGGCATAGGCCTCTTCTCAGTGTAAGATGGGTTAGGTTATGCGCGGGTGCAGGTACGGGTTGACAGACTTTACGTATCTTCGACAACATTACGAAGAACTATTAGATACATGTTCAGGTAAATTAAATAATAATTTGTTTTATTGTATCTACTTATTAAAAGAGCCTTAGATTTTGTATGAAATGAACATTGTGTAACTCACTTTCGATATCAATGTTGTATTTACCTTTAATTAAAAAGCATACTATGATATTATGTATCTTGTGTTATTTGAAGCCAATGTTCTATACGTGTTTTAGTTCGTAAGCCTAAACCTAAATAAACCAATAAATAAAATATAAAGCGAGTGAGTAATATCTAGCAATAAATGACATTAATTATTATAGATCGTATTATATTTCAACAAATGCATTCATAGTTGAGGTGATGTTGTAAAATAAATCGTACCGTAGACACAGTCACATTAGTACTACAATCCATTAACATACTTTTTGGCATTTCGTATTTTTCTGTCAGGTTTCTTTAGCTTCGATTTCTGGTTGAAACAGACTGAGTTTTTCTCGTGAGAAACTCTTAACGTCTCATGACGACATGAGTCAATGTATGTTTCCATAGAAATATATATGTTTAATAATAATATTCTACCACATACAAACATCACCATCTAGCCCAAACTAAGCAGAACTTGTACTATAGATGCTAGACAATGTATAAACATACATACATCCTTTTTTTTGTAAATACGTAAATATTATACTTAAAAACACCCAGACCAAGACAGACATCTATGTTCATGCACACAAATGTTTGACTTGTGCGGGAATCGAACCCGCTACCTCAGGTGTGACAGTCGGTTACACTAACCACTACACCATCGAGGCCGACAAAGTTGTTTGTTTCGCTATCACGCTGGTTATGCTGAACGAATTTTGATAAAACTTAATCCGGAGATAGCTTGAAGTACAAGGGGGACATACACTCAGATAAGGTATTTTTAAAGAAATGCGATCATGACAGCGAGTGCGATGCTGTTTAGGTGTTTATGACTCAATCACGCATAAATCATTTAATATTGTTCGAACTCGTAGGTACATTATAATGAATGCTGCGTAGGCTAATTTGGCGCTGCGTGCGTTATATATTGAGTTCAATATGTAATATTTTTAGTGAACAATAAACACTTGTTACATAAACATAACGCAGCGATAGTTCAGTGGGGAGACCAACAGACTGTAATGCAGAGGGTCTCGGGTTCGAACCCACGTCGCGCACCTCTAATAGATTATGTTTATGTATCTTATCTTATCTTATGTGGGGGCCAGTCAGTGCAGACCGGCGACACTTCGACCCAGTGGGATCTTTTGTGTCGACACTCTCCCAAAAACGACTGCCATAGATGTTCATGGCAGCCGGGACCGACGGCTTAACGTGCTCTCCGAGGCACGGAGCAGGCGATAATTGTCAATCAATACGCACATAATTTCGAAAAGTCATATAACTTCCGAAAGTCAGAGGTGCGCGACGTGGGTTCGAACCCGAGACCCTCTGCATTGCAGTCTGTTGGTATCCACACTGAGCTATCGCTGCTCAATAACACCTTACTCGCCTCGTCTCTAGGGAGCAAGACCGACGACTACTTTACCAGCAAGGCGTATGAGAAGGTCAAGCAGGAGTACAAGGTCATTCTCGAGTTGCTGACGAACTGTCAAGTTGCAAATAGCGAAGAAAAGTGTACCATCTAAGACGGATGAGCTTATGACGCCACAAAGTACAGACTTTAGAGCCTTCATGCGAACCATGAAAAATTATATCATCTGCGATATTCAAGACCAGTGGGAGGTAGAAGATGAGATCAACATGTTGCAGGCTCGCTGGAAGACATTTCGATCAAATTTGGCACACACATAAAACATATCCTGCATTAACACATAGAGCGCCTTTTATCCCGATATGCATTCTTATGAGATTTATACAAGTAGAACCGCAATCAGAAGCTAGTTTTTCATCAATTCCAATAATATTATAAATACAAATGTGTGTTTGTTTATTACAATTTCACGCCTTAACTACTGGACCAGTCATCATGAAATATCGCATACACGTTGTCAGGGGTACAGAAAAGGATATAGAGTATCTTTCATCCAGAAAAAAGCGAGCAAAGCCGCGAGCTTAAGTTAGTACGTAAATAATAATGATTCAAAAAGTTCAATACTCTTTTTAAAACGAGAAAACATTAGTAAGTAGGTTTTCTATCTTAGACTGCTTCACTTATTTTACAGAAAGTACCGAATTGAAACTGAATAGTCCTTTTGAGCCACTTCATTAACTTTCACGACTTGCCAGATAAGCATTTAATGTACTTTATTTTTTTCATTGCCAACCCCAAGTAATAAACGAAAAATATTACGCCTTTGCAGTTTTGAAACACTTTATTTTAAATCTTTGTGGCTGAATAAGGTTTATGATGTTTAGTTTCATTGCACGAGTGGAAAAGTGATTTAAGTGGACACCTTAAGAGGAAACACAAGGCCCGTTTTCCCATACAAGCATAGTCCCCTGTTTCCTCCTTGGATAACGCAAGTAGAACAATTTTTTTTTCTAAAAACTGTTTGGTCGCTATTGGCATGTGCCTATGTTTTCATTTTTTTCACAAATTAATTATTAAGTGAGATGAGCCTTCGAAATCCTTAAAAAATTGGCCAGATTTGCCGCTGTGTTCAAACATCCTGAAAACAAATTTGACTAGATTATATAAAAAAAGGAAGGCACAGGCCAAAGCCTTTTTTTAATTTTAATGAAATATAGTTAAATCTTTCAAGTTTTGGAGAAGGAATCAGAGGACTACGAAACGTTGATTTTATGTACTTTTAATATATATTTTCGGTCCAAGCTGCAGTTGTCTCTATCGCGCTCTGCGGGCACTGCGCGACAGCAATAGATTTTATAAATACCTATTTTTTAATTCTCGCGCCCTTAGTGTTTCCTCTTAAATACAGCAGTAGTGCCGCGTTCGATGATCTTACGAATAGTACAAATATACACACATTAGAATTAACCACGGCTTCGCTCCCGTAAATGTTGGTCAGATTAGTTTAGGTTAGTAACAGTACTTTTTCTGGATGAAAGGTAAACTATGTCTTTTCTGTTCCCCTGACAACGAGTATGCGAAATTTCTGGATAATAAGTCGAGTAGTTAAGCCGTGAAAGCAAGTAGATATTTGTATATATCATAGCCGTTGTTTTTTGTGCATGCGGTGTTAACCTTTAAGTAATTGTTACACTTTTAAAAGTATATTAGCCTATTGTATTATAAGTTAATGTTATGTGTGTAAACAATTGTTGGTTAACCTAAATAAATAAAATAAAATAAAAATATATAAAACAAGTTAAGAAAAATATGATAAAATCAAGGATTGCATCATATATAACTATAAATATGCTCACCTAACACGACATCTAAATCTATACTAATATTGTAAAGCTGAAGAGTTTGTTTGTTTGTTTGAACGCGCTAATTTGCGCGCGTTCAATTTGGAAAAATATTTTAGTGTTGGATAGCCTATTTATCGAGGAAGGATAGGCTATATAACATCACGTTACGACCCACGGGGGCGGTACAGTACCGATAAACGCGGGTGAAACCGCGGGAACATCTAGTTATAAATTAATATAGTGTTATCACGCCCACTTATATCGAAAACTAGCTGTGTCCGCGGTTTCATCCATGTTAATGATTGCTGCGCCGCTCCCATGGATTGTAGCGTGTCGGTGGTCGCCTCGCCTAATACTGCGACGTGTGTTGTGAGTTCGAATCCCACACAGAACAAAACTTTGTGTGATCCACAAATAGTTGTTCCGGGTGTTTGGGTGTTTTTTGTGTCCGTTGTTTGGATGATGGTAAAGTCCTCCGCGACACAGGAATTATTCTTTGAACGGAAATAATAATAATAATAATAATAATATTCTACCACATACACACAACACCGTCTAGCCCAAACTAAGCAGAGCCTGTACTATGGGTTCTAGACAATGGATAAACATACTTATATACTTTTTTTTTTTGTAAATACATACATATTATACATAGAAACACCCAGACCAAGACAAACATCCATGTTCATGCACACAAATGTTTGACTTGTGCGGGAATCGAACCCGCGACCTCAGGCGTGGCAATCGGTTACACTAACCACTACGCCATCGAGGCCGATTCGTTTCTTTCCATATGTAACAATAGCATTTGCAACTGCAAAGGCCCGTACAGTCACCTGTAATAGTGCATGGATATCTTAAGGTCCAAAATCCTGTAAACACTCGCATCAGAATGAATATAAATGGACTAGACGGCGTTGTTTTAGAAAAATTGCAACGCGTACTTATTTTATCAAATAGATGAAATTTATAAGAAATTATAATCTCAACCGAAAAGGCATTCGAACACAAGGACAGAATAATGTTTGGCTACGAACAAAATAGCGAGTCATTGAAAGTATCTATAAATCGATAGAAGCGATAGCTCAGTGGGGAGACCAATAGACTGCAATGCAGAGGGTCTCGGGTTCTAACCCACGTCACGCACCTCAGACTTTCGGAAGTTATATGACTTTTCGAAATTATGTGCGTATTGATTGACAATTATCGCCTGCTCCGTGCCTCGGAGAGCACGTTAAGCCGTCGGTCCCGGCTGCCATGAACATATATGGCAGTCGTTATCGGGAGAGTGTCGACACAAAAGATCCCACTGGGTCGAAGTGTCGCCAGTCTGCACTGACTGGCCCCCACATGAGATACATACATACATCTATAAAATAAACTACCCACTATACATTTATTCTTCTTGTTTTACCCTAAAACGTGTCCTTCTTTTAAATAAATTATTGCGAATTGATTTTTAAAAATTGTTTAGTATAAATTTATCAAAATTGAGTTATTAAGAAATCTACTTATTTTTATTGTATAGTAATGCACCGCCATTTATTACGATATAAATAAACTACTTAACAGTTGCCGCATCAATTCCGTTAGATGGCATCAATTACCAGCGTATACCATTTTAATTTTGAAATGGGTATGTATTTTTACAGGTCACTGTACATCGGTAGATGCTTTTTAAAAAGACTTTACAAACATTGAAAGAACGGACATAAGGAACAGCCAGACCCGTACAAACAATTTGTGGATCACACAAAATTTTGTACCGTGTTGGGATTGAACCCACAACCCTCAGCGCATCAACAGCAGCGAGGTGACTACTTAAACCTCTGTGTTGCGTGAACTTAATGTCACCTTCCAATATGGATCAACATTTTTTGCTTTTTGCGAGCTGAGCTATGCACGTTAGTCCCATGTCCCCATTTCATGTTCTCCAAGTGCCTCAAAAGTCTAAGTATTTACCTAAAGCTAGATGTTAGGGAAATAGCCGTGAAGGTAAAAACATAAGTTTCCATCCATAGTTACCAATATACCGGTCCACCAAACACCCATACCCATAGCCCATATATTAGAATTCATACGTAGCAATAGTCCTACGCCTGCTGCGGCTAGTGCCACTGTCGGTGTTCCTTTGATTAAAACTCTCGAAGGGCCTCTTCACGTTGGACCCATGTCTCCGTGTAAGCCCACAGGGCCAGGTATTTTCTCATATAATATATTAGAAAATACCTGTGATAAGAGAAACATAATAATAATAATAATGTCTTCCAGACCGTATTACGGTCAAGGCGGCCAATCTTAACGGAGACTGGCCATCTGCGCAGGAGATATTATAGTGCAAGCGCAAGCGTGTGCACAAGTGCACTCTTTGCTCCCTAACTCTCAAGATCCAATGGGACGGTAATCCGACACGACCGGAGAGAGATCAGGCGCAGGACCAACGGCTTTACGTGCTTTCTGAGGCACGGGGGTGTCTAACACCGCCAACTTCCTAACTCCGGGCTGCTATTGAGATTTCTTAATTGAATAACCCAATAAGTTTTTGTTGGCCTGACCCGGGATTCGAACCCGAGACCTCATGCACAGCAGTCGCATTCACCACCGCTGCACCACGGAGGTTGTTATCTTTTCTTTTCGAAGATATGATAAAGTAATCAATCGGTAATCTCGTTCCGAGTTTCCATTTATCCGAGACTCGTTACAGTGAAACCGGCGCCGTACCACTGCAATTCGTCATAGAGAGCAGAGAGACTATAGTGTTAATCTCTGCTCTGTATAAGGCTTGTATGCTTAAGGGTAATTCAAGAGTTTTATTTGGAGAGTCTGCGAGCCTACGTGTGTCGATCTAGCTAGGTGCTATTTAAAGTGTTCAGACGCCGTTTTTAATCGATATATACCATTCCATAGCTTCATCAATCGCCTATCCCCATAATAGATGTATCAGATTTCATATGCAACAATACCTGCCGCGGTCTAAGTAGGTGTTTTACCTATCGAGTCGCTAACCGCGGCAGGAATCCCACTTAAGACTGCGCCGAGCATAAGACAGATAATAACAGAGCTCGTGCGGTGCATATTCAAATCGGCGCGCGGCCGCCATAGTAAAATTGTATGGAGGATTTAAAGTGCTTTTTTGATAAATATGTATCTTTATTATCAAACAATAACTTAAATATTTGGGACGCACAAATTGTAATATAACTATTTATGTTTCGTTTAAGCTGTAAAATAGGATATATTTCTACTGTTATAATCTAAAAATCACGTAACATAAGCTTCCGCTTTTGCAAATTTACGTAATTTTGTAGGCGAACATATTAATTATTTTAAGTTTTTTATACGGAGTAATTATAAATACATTCATTGTTATGGTAAATGTATTTTAATTAAACAAAAAATGTTGATTTAATTCACTTAACTGTGACCGCCTGTTTTGGCACATTTCGCTCGGCGCAGTCTTAAGATTATAACTGCCAAAGAACCGAACTCTGACTTTTCGAGCTTATGTGCGTATTAATTAACAAATTATCACTCGCTTTAACATAACCCTTTTTATTCTCAGAAGAGGTCCGTACCCAGCACTGGGACAGCTTATACGAGGCTGATATTACTATCCGTGAAAAGAGGAACATAAAAAATATATTTTAGAAAAATACTTACCCCCTGTATTCTTCATTGGCAGCAACAACACAAGAAATAAATAGATAATAAATAAAGTAAAACATTTTATATTAACGCTATATACTTAAGGAGAGAAACAGTCGTCATGGATTAAACAAAATTAGGGAATGTGTCAAAAATATGTAATCTTATCAAATAAATAATTTATTACAGCTTAATCCGTTGCTTTCGATATCAAATCAGTTGTTTGTATACTGATGATGAAAACGTAAATCATTAAAAGTATTTTATGCATGCACCACTGGCTGTCACCTTATTAATATTTGTATCTTATGTGGGGGCCAGTCAGTGCTGACCGGCGACACTTCGACCCAGTGGGATCTTTTGTGTCGACACTCTCCCAATAGCGACTGCCATAGATGTTCATGGCAGCCGGGACCGACGGCTTAACGTGCTCTCCGAGGCACGGAGCAGGCGATAATTGTCAATCAATACGCACATAATTTCGAAAAGTCATGTAGCTTCCGAAAGTGAGAGGTGCGCGACGTGGGTTCGAACCCGAGACCCTCTGCATTGCAGTCTGTTGGTCTCCCCACTGAGCTATCGCTACTCTTCAAAATATTATTAATATATACTGGGTACCGATATGGGATGGGTTTCAATATTTAATAAATAAATATTGAAACCCATCCCATATTTATTTTAGGTACACAAAACAGAACAAAGTACAAGTTGGTTTGAATATAAATACATATTACAGTTATGTTCTAAACTAAGTTCCTAGCTATGTGTACACTACATGATCATAATGGACTGTGTTGCTAACGACAAAATGACGTTATGAACGTGAATTATCGATATAAAACAAAAAATATGAAAACAAAATGCCGATAAATTGTAATGAAAAGAAAATAAAAATAAAATGGAAATCGTACCAATACCAGTACATAACATGTTTAACATTACTTTTAAATTTTGCGAATCGGCTATTATATATGTCCAAAGTGTTATGATGTTCCGATAATAAATTATTGTACAGGCGACACATCCGTACTATCGGGTTGTAAAATGAGGTGTTATTAATGTGCACATTTAGAATAAAACTTTTAAAGTGGGGATGACGTGATCTAAACCTAGTATTAAAGTTAATAACAGACGACAAATCAGGTCAATCTATTGCAGCATGGATTATTTTGTTAAGACAACAGATCAGTGCTCGCAAGGCGTGATTCCAAAGAAAGTATCTTGAACTTATTTAGTCTTTCCTTATATGTTTGTACCTCGTGGTTAAGATGAAATCTGTAACATAATATCCTAAGGTATTTCTTTTGTATCTGTTCAATTCTGTTTATGTGAACATCATAAAAAGGCGACCATATAGGCGAATTAAATTAAAAAATCGAGTTGATTTAGCTATGGACAATTATGTTTTGACATATTTTTCATACAATTTTTTAAGTCTTTTGTCATGCCGCTCTCCGAGGCAAATGCCTCTCCCTTGGACTGCCAAATTCCTGTTGTTTGATAGCCCTGGCAATCCTTTTCAATAGCGTCCAGGTCCTCCAGCGATCTTCGTTAGGGCTTCCATAAAATATGTGTTAAAACTTAACCATCCGTAGGTAAAACGATTCCTTTTTTGGATGTAATAACAAGCCCTTAATCACCTACAATTCTTACGAGTTGAAATATT
The DNA here is from genome assembly GCA_930367265.1 of Catocala fraxini. Lineage (NCBI taxonomy): Eukaryota > Metazoa > Arthropoda > Insecta > Lepidoptera > Erebidae > Catocala > Catocala fraxini. The sequence continues at coordinate 20,607,185 of OV884045.1, forward strand.
TTACTTCCCTAACGGAACTACGGCTCAAATGAAAAAAATCCTGGATACCGATTGCCAACTACGGCGGTCCAATTGTAAATCTAAGCTATCCAGGGACCCAAATCGTACTAATGTTTAGAAGACATTGGGTGACATACACACGTACAGAGAAATAATATATATATCTCTTAAGATGCGCATAAGTGAAAGCAGCACTCTGTATATAATATATCTTTCAACATCCATACCAATGCAGTTATATCCTTACTGAAAGGAACAGTTACTTCTTTTCGTGTTGGCGCTGCTTTATTTAAAGCATTTGTTCCCAAAGTGGTCCAGGTAGACCCCCACGGGAGACTCGACGGGGATCTACGTTGGCGTGACAAAAAAATGGCAGTCCACAATTCATAAGTCCACGAAAATTTATTTGCTTTCGATAATAAAGAATTAAAATGTCGGCTTGGCTTCACCTATCACTGTAGGCAGATAATGTTTTATGAAGCTCAGCGGCTGTTACTTGTAGAAACTTGCATATTCCGTATTCAGTACCAGTGGTCTCGAACCTACCGATTTGTCGGTAGAGAATACGTAAAAAAAATGCTCGGCTCGCCTTCCGTAGTAGGATCAGCTCGCGGCTGATCCAACTCCGAATTTAAAAAAAAGTCATTCTTCAGTGATATAAATACGAATGCCAAGGAATATGGTAGAAATGTAGCTGCAAGTGGTCCACCGGAACCTGCTAAATTTTGAAAATGGTCTATGAGAAAAAAAGTCTGGTAACCTCTGATTTAAAGTAAAAAACATATCACTCTGTTCACCTTACTTAATAGTAGAGAGCATTAAAACTCATTACTACCTACTATGTTCCAGCTCTGATATTACTGCAGTAGTAAAGATCCGATCACAACAGAACAACACGTCTGTATTTTGAACGCGCTTAGAGTTTTGGAGCTTAGTATCATCACATCGACTTCCTGATCCCATTACATAATGTACTAAGTTGTCTGTAACAACTCGTAGGGTTTTTTTTTACGTGGGGGAATTCATGACGCATACCCCTCCGCGGGGGCGGGCGGAGGGGTTATGTCGGACTCGCCGGGGTAAAAGAAAGATGGTAAAGATGTTAAAGTACCTCCCGGAATACCGACTAAACCTACCACGGTGTTCCTCGACAAAACCACTATCGACGAGGCCGCGCGAATCACTTTCGCATCCGGTCGCGACCCCGCCGAGGTTTCGGCCCGCCGCATGAAACGGCAGGCCACTACACGAAAGACCTACCCTATAGGCGCTTCTAAAACTCCCTACTTTTCCCCCTAGAGGGGAGACGGACTCGACATAGAGGCGCGCGTGGAAACACGCACGCCACCTCTCGGACCTGGTGCTGAACGGATGGCGGGCAGGCCCACAAAGCCCGCCACCCCCAGGTCAAACCTCAGGGTGGCTGGAGGTCGTCCCGCGAAGCGTGTAATACCTGTAGTATTCTAACATAGGTTACAGTAACCGCTTACTATCACATACGCCGTAAGTCGCTCGTTTGTTACTTATGTGGTTTTATTTTTTCTCTGTTGGTAGTTTTCTCTGTTCTACAATAAAACGCTTGATTGAAATGAAAGAGAGTCGTCGGCAAGAGTAGATAGTATTTTAATGGCATTAGTGTTTGCAACTTTTATTTATGCCATCATTTAATTGATTAGCTCATTAGTCGTAAGGCATACGTAATGCTTATATTGGTAGTCAGGTGACAAGGTCTAAGTCTTATTCCAGACAAAGTGCCGTAACAATCTTGTGTCAAGAAACTCCCAGTAGCAGTCCGCAATTAAATATTGTGGCTTCACGTAATGCCTAAAATGTTAATGATAGGCGCTATTCGTATTGGTACTACATGCATTTTTTTTATACAACTATGGTGGCAAACAAGCATACGGCTGCATCTTATGGTAAGTGGTCACCGTAGCCTATAGACGCCTGAGACACCAGAGGCATCACTTGCGCGTTACCGATCCTTTAGGAAAGGAAGTGGGAAGGAGAAGGAGCGGGAAGGGGCATAGAGGGTGATTGGGCCTCCGGCACTCTCACTCATCAAACGAAACACAACAGTAGGAATACTGGTATTTCACGTCGATATTCTGTGAGAGGGTAGTCCTTCCCCGGTCGAGCCGGCTCATTCATGCTGAAATCAGCGAGGCTCTACTACTAACTATCTACTTGATTCAAAATTGCTGTATGCTTTCATTTATATGTGTCTGATCATTATACCAGGCTAACGGCATCAATATTTACGAAAATAATAAAATTATAGATGTGTATACTTATATAAGTCTGTGTTTGTACGATATATTTAAGTCTATACACAAAACGGTTAATGCTTTCTAGTATAAAGTTTATCTAATAGAGTGAGTGCACTAGCATTAACGGTGATAGATTAAACTATAATGGAGCCATCGATTATTCTCGACGTGCATTTAATCGTGTTTAGTTTTATACACAACGTTATATAAACTATGTTTGTAGAGGAAGGAGAAGTGAGAGGCTTGTGTCATTTGCAACCTATACAAAGGCATGGAAACATTTATACCGGGTATCAACGATGACTTAAGAAGCCGAAGCCATGATTCATCTATGCTATTGATCATAATCCTCTTTCGTAGTGGTGGCAGAATTATGTTTTTATTGATATACTACTTAATGCCGGCCCCGACTGAGTTGGTATCGCCATTTTATAGGTCTATCATGAAAATGTCTATCCAAAACTTCGGGACAAACGAAAAAACTTACAATGAATTTTTTGAAAACTGACAGTACTCCATTGTTCCGACAAATTCATAAAAAAGTTTAGGACAATCAAAAGGTTACATATCAAAATTTAGGATGCATTTTGGTATATATGTATCCTGAATTTTAGTTTATGGTACCAACAGTCGGCCCGAAACTTCAGCATTGACGTTTCGTATACTGTTTATATCAGTTGCCGAGTCTTTGCGTTTCAATTGCAAGATTATTTACGTGAGGTATCGAATTAGATGTGATTCCTTGGCATTTTAGAAGCAATACTAAACAAAGAGCCATTTTCATAGGTGGCAATTATTGCTTATCATCAGGTAGCCAGCCTGTTACCAAAGCCGAAGAAAATATTGTCAGTGGCAGTTAAACAGATATTCACATTTATACAACTAGACCACTAGTACAGTATATTCCTGTATTGTTTCCATTTATTGTATGAGGTAAAGCGATTTTTGCGTAATAACACTTTATTTTCCTTATTAATATGTTGATTTATATAAATACACAATCAAGAGTAGAGTTGGCAGGAAACATTATAAATTAGGACAAACTTCAACATACTGCAAAAAAGAACCAACGAATAAAATTTCTAACAATAACCATTTAACTACCTACTATATTGAACTGAAGTCTAGAATATTTAACAACTTGATATCATAGCTTGTGTAAGTGTATTAAATTTACATTTTATTTTTTCTCCTCTAAGTTTTAACGCCTCTGTGCATAATATATCTACACTTTGTATACCATAATAATAATGCACATCCAATTCTAAAGAGAATGATATGTGTATTAAATAGTCCAGATAAAATCTTTTTTAAATTATGAAAGGCATTGGTATAAAAATAATGATAAAATATTTAATAGGTTGAGATATTCAAAATAAATAATGCAAATCAAAAGACAAGAAATCGATTTATCCACACCATAAACCAGTCCATCACATAATATTATTTAAAAGCTGACAAAGCTTACAATTTTATTTCCTGTAGATATCGCGAACATATCTAGCACCCTCCTTAATACCCTCCCAAGTTTCAAAACCAGCCTGCTCAATAAACGCAGGGTCTACCAAGAAACCTAAACCACCAACTCCAAACCTGTATCCAGGCAGCTCATAAGTATAAGAGTAAGGTACACCGATAGATGTAGCATAGTCTCCAGCACTTCCAGAAGCCTGGTACAGCACCAAAGCCACATTGCCGACGATGTAATCAGAGTTCCAGCTCATTTTGACAGCATCGATAGCAGTAGCCATCCTGACTCCAACCATATGAAGAAGTAAGGCATTGTTTGGTAAAATACCAGTGCCATATCCGTATAAAATCATACTGCCAAAGCTATGGATATCCAGGAAGAGTTGCATGCGGTTTCCGTATTGCTTGAAGATGTCTTCGATGACTTGAGTCTCAGGTTCAGAGAAGGGACCGCTGCCATGGAAGGTATCCATGCAAAGGATGTTGCTGGAGTGTTCAGACCAGTTCACGTCAAAGTTCCTGTTCAGGTCAACTCCAGCACAATTGAGAACGCTAAAGTAGTCGGTGTTGCGGTTTTTGCGCCACAAGCGGAACTGAAATAAAATATCGCTGTTTTACTCTTTAAAGATATAAGGTAATTTTTTAATGATAATGCAGAAAGTCGGTGACAAATTCCATACAATCACTTTCTGCAGACATTAATCATAATACAAATCTTAGCCGATGTTGTCTGCTTGTTACATTTTTAGGTCTAAATCTGCTGAGGTAAGTTCTACAATATTTAGTATTCTACCAAATATTGTCAATCTCGTCTGAGTAAGTTATAGCTTACCCTCAGGGAAAAGTATTAAATGCAATAAGATCGAGAATAAATGATAGCTAATAAATAGCAGTATTTTATAAAAAAAAATTGTAATAAAATGTCGCGGTTGTCTTAGAGGAGTGATCACTGATCACAGTTACTTCCAAGATTTAGAGTTATTTGTGTCTATTGTTTCAATATTTCTAAAATCCTTGACTTACGAGTTTTTTATTACTTACATTTCGTTTATTACTTATTAAAAAAATACAATTATAAGAATTTTTTTTTTAAATATTTGCCGAAATGTTTAATGTTATCTATTAACGATGTTAATTAAATGTAAAAGTATAAATTACACATAGTCTTAATTATAAATCGATTCCAAAGTTATCATACAGAAAAATCAGTTTATTCTTGCAAAACGGCAGATATATCCCGCTACGAGTAATCGATTCAGTGGCTCGTATTTTCATTAGCATAATTGCCAATATTTCTCACTAGCGCTTACTTAATTTGGCAATTATATTATTGTCAGGATGTGCGAGCTCACACTCCATGTTCATTTAAGAATAATTTCATAATAATTTGAACTGTTTTTTATTTATTTAACATTTATATTTATTATAGAAAGCAGCGACAGCCTAGTGGGAAACCGTTGCCATGCAAAGGTCTTGAGTTCGATCCTAAAGCGCGCATCTCTGACTTTTTGAAGTTATGTGCGTTCTAATTAGTTAATTATCGCGTGGTTTAACGGTGAAGGAAAACTTTGTGAGGAGGAAATCTCCATGTCTTAGAGTTCTCCATAATGTTCTCGAAGATATGTGAAATCTGCCAACCCGCACTGGGCCAGCGTGCTGGACTACGGCCTGACCCTTCTCACGCTGAGTACAGGCCCGTGACCAACAGTGGGACAGTTTAATACAGGGCTGATATTATTATAATATTTATATCGTTCATGACGATGATATTTATTAGTGTTATTCTATGAAGTCTCAGTACCTTTGACTCATATATAAATTCACGCCTGAGTATCCTTGAATATGGTACTAGGTAGACAGAGATGTATTAAGTCGTATTTATTCTTATAGTAACTCGCTAGTATAAAATCGACAGCTATACGATACAATTAATAAAAAATTAACAATATAATAAGGCCAATGACAAGTATTCATAAACAGCTAAAAATGTATAAATCACTCATAAATAGATATTCTAAAACAACCCAAATCAAATGAAACAAACATATTAAGATTGCGCCGAGCGTAAAACAGATAATGACAGAGCTCGTGTGGCGCATATTCAAATCGGCGCGCGGCCGCCATAGTAAAATTGTGTGGACGATTTGAAGTGCTTTTTTGATAAATATGTATCTTTATTGTTAACCAATGACTTAAATATTTGGGACAGACAAATTGAAATATAACTATTTATGTTTCATTTAAGCTGTAAAATAGGATAGATTTCTACTGTTATAATCTAAAAATCGCGTAACACGAGCTTACGTTTTTACATTTTCCGTTCAAATTTACGTAATTTTGTAAGCGAAAATATTAATTATTTTAAGTTTTTTACACGGAGTAATTGTAAACACATTCATTGTTATGGTAAATGTATATTTTATATTTGCATTAAACAAAAAGCGTTGTTTTTATTCACTTAACTGTGACCGCCTGTTTTGGCACATTTCGTTTGGCGCAGTCGACATTTTTTAGCAAAGAACTTATCACACAATATTTTCTTTAATGTGGTAACTTTGGTGTTAAAAAGATCGATGTCTGCATTCGGCATGTCACGTTGTACGTACGACATGACCTCATTAAATAGGAATTCTGTCTATAATTTGTGCTTACAAACGGTACATGTAGCAGGTTTGAGTTGTGCAATAATGCAGGTGGTACACGGAGGCCAATTTTGCTCACCAACTCTGTTACGTTAATCGAACCATTAACTACATTGAATAAAAACGTCAGCGATTTTGATTCGTTCATGCATTGGTAGTAAATGGAACTTTCTGCAGCGACTTGTGTAATTTGGTAAGTAACACTAGGAACGATACTGAATGTACCTGGTAAACTTCTGAATGCTTTCGATTCGGTTTACGAATGTATCATATTACGGATTCCACACTTGAGAGGCGTATTCAAGATGGCTGCGAACCAAGGAACAGTATAGGATTTTTATAGTCTTTATGCTTTTAAAAACCGATGACATTTGACAAACGAATCTAAGGGCTTTTGCAGCTTTTGAGATAATATCATCAATGTGAATTTCGAAAGTGAGTTTGGAATCAAATGTAACTCCTAATCTTTAATATAGTTTACTCTAGATATGTGTTTTTAAGTCTATAATTGAACGTAATTGGGTTAGGTTTTCGTGTGTAAGAGCATACGTAGCACTTAGACACATTTATGTCGAGGGAATTAAGACTACAGTATACTTCCAAGCATTCTAGATCCTCTTGAAGAAATCGCGTGTCTTCAATACTTTTTATTTGTCGTATAATTTTTAGGTCGTCATCGTACAACAATACTTTAGAGTAATTAAAGCAGAAAATTATATCATTAAAGAAAATATTAAACAAAATGGGTCCCCATAAAGATCCCTGGGCAACACTGGACGGGATCAGAAATGGTCTCGAAGCGTATCCACTCAGCACTACGGTTTGGCACCTGTTTTTAACGTATGACCATCCGTACAGGTTTCCCCTTAAACACATATGCTTACCCAACAGCATTTCATGATGTATTCTGTCGAAACACTCACTGTAGTCTGTATATTATATCTACTTGGGTGCGTTGTGCCATAGCACAACGATTTGATGAACGATGATTTGATGATCAGTCAAATATGTGATGCAAAATAACGAGGTTATCCAAAATCGTTCGAATATAATATTGCGCATTGCCAATCTGGGTTAAGAATTTTAAGGGGATGTGTATAAACATAAGTTTTATCTTAGTTGAGTACTACCGTCCCTATACTTTAATGGTGCATGATGTGACACCATAAAAAGTTATACATTAAGTGTTAGTGTTACTTTTGTTAGAATAAGCATTAATGTAATATATGTATAAATAAGTGAAGCTGTGATGAATGCAGGCATCTAAACCCAAAATAAAATACATATATATTCTTACATCACTGTGAGTGTGAACGTAGCCATCAGGGTTGGCAATGGGCAGTATGACCCAGTCAATGTCTTGAAGCAGGTCCTGTTCAGTGACGTCGATGACCAGCTTGTGGATAGCATAGAGAGTCACAGGGAGAGTGATCCATTCGCGAGCATGTAGGAGCGATTGCATGTAGACCACGGGCTTGCTTGAGTCCTGTAATTTTTATCAAAGCATTAAGGAAGCTATAGCTTAGTGGAAGACCGTTGGACTGCCATGCAGAGGTCTCGAGTTCGATCCCGAAGCACGCATTTCTGACAAAGTTAATTAACTTGCTTTAACGGTGAAAGAAAACATCGTGGAGAAACCTGTATGTCTGAGAGTTCTCCATAGTATTCTTGAAAATATGTGAAGTTTGCCAACCTGCACTTGGCCAGCGTGGTGGACTATGGCTTAACCCTTCTCAAACGGAGTAGAGGCCCGTGCCCAGCAGTGGGCCAGTTTGATATAAGGCTAATATCATTTATTTATTAACGAGATATTCTAATAACTAACGAATGTATTACACAACTTAAATCCCACTTGCTACTTAATCCAATTTCATCTGAAAACAGTTTACTAAATTGTCTTCTTCTTATTTTCGGGTGGTTAGTGGCCAACCTTTTGTCAAGAGTTGTAGTTGTTTACTAGACTGTAAATTAATAGATTATTTGTCAGTCTAGTAAACTGATTCAAATAAAATTTAATTAAGTAGAGAATTAAAAGGCTTCGTCTCTGGCTACAAACGTACGCCCGTTGCCGGATGTTGTGGTGTTATTGGGTTTATAATTGACTTGAATTCTAATTTGCTGTGTCCACAGAAGCAAATGGCGGTAACTGCAGTGTCGTAATAAAGCCCTTAAAAGATTAACGGTGTTCAAAAGTCGCAGTCTATGCAGGAATATAGAATCATGCACACTACTACGTTTAAAAATTGTCAGGTTTGTCATCGGACCATTGCATGTCCGATGACAAACCTGACAATTTTTAAACGTAGTAGTGTGCATGTTTCTATATTCCAGTAAGACATCTGAATTATAAATATCGCATTGCCACGCTCATCTACAGAACTTAGAATGAAGAAAGGCGCTAGCCCATATTGAACATTGCACACTATTGTCCTTTATCCTCAATCTAATTTATGCTCACTGTTCTTAGTGTGAAAACTCTTTCGTGCGATCTAAGTACGGTGATTACACATCTATGATTAAATCTTTAACTATAATAATAATAATAATAATAAATCTTTATTTTCCAAAATGTGTTACAGCTATTCTATCTTAATGTAGCAAGACCTTTCATAATATTAGATTAAGTTACTTATAAAGATAGAGTTAAACGATGGCGTCTGAGCTAGTGAGAACTGTGTTACAGACACCAGCGCCCTCCCCTACTACACTCATCAGTTCAAAATTTTTATATTGTTGTACAAATGATTACATAACTATTTTATGATGTACTTACATAAAAGATTGTTAAATTTAAATTGAATTAATAAGAAAAGAGCAACTAACTAACTAACTGTATTTATATCGACGATAAAATGCATATAATCGTTGGACCAGGAAAATTTTATACCAATTAACGCGTTAATTAACTATAAGCATTAAAATAGTTAGAGAATTTGGTTAATCTGCTTACGGAAAAAATCAAAAGAAATTTAACCGCAAGATATTTGGAGTATTAGCGCCAATTTCGTGCTTTAGATTTCCATACAATTGTACTTTTCGTGGGTTTTGAAACGCTACAAATAAGCCAGTAACGAATTACACTGCGATACTCTTTGGCATTTTAGTTTATTATATTGTACATATGCCTCTGGCACTTTACGCCAGCCTTGTTGTGTTAATACGGGTTCCACGAAACATGCACACCGAGGAAAAACATTATTTTTTTCTTACGTGGGCGAATGCTTTCACGCATACCTCTCCGCGGGGCGACAGAGAGGTTATGTCGGGCTCACCGGGGAAAAGACACCCCGGTAATACCGACTAAATCTATCACGGTGTTCCTCGACATAACCATAGACGGCGAGGCCGCGCGAATCGCTTTCACATGCAATCGCGACCGCGTCGTGGTTTCGGCCCGCCGCGTGAAACGGCATGCTACTGCACAAAGAATATTTTCTCCACCGTCCCCCTGAGGGGGGGGATAAAAACATGATACAAAGGCGCACGTAGGAACACGCACGCCGCCTCTCGGACCTGGTGCTGATTGGGTGGCGAGCAGGCCCACACAACCCACCACCACCAGGTCAAACTTCAAGGTGGCTGGAGGTCATCTCGCGCCCTCTGGCGCCCGGTTCTGCGGTTGGGGAGAGGGTTTAAGCGCTCCCTCTCCCGCTCCACCGCCTCCTTGATGGAAATTACTTCCTCACGGTAGGAGGCGACGGCGTTTCACGATCTCTCACTCCGGACCATAGATTGAACCACAGCCGGGAGTGAGAGGGCAAAGGAAATACACTTGCAACAAGTCACTCAAAGCGCGTCGTCCATTTAATAAAAATGTATGGTTGTGAGAAGCATTACAGCTTATTTTTCATGGCCTTTGGAAGACAGTCGCCGCTTAGAGCATTTGTTTCATGGCCTAATAATATAAACGTCGATTGCAAGCAAAATGATAATTTATGACTACGACAGTCGATATAATAAATAAATAAATAAATAAATAAATAAATAAATAAATTTATTGCCAATAAGTACATAATATACAAGTTCTTATAATAAGTGACAGTTTATCAAAAATTATATATTGTTATTTAAAGAACCTGATTATGTCAGATTTTGCAAAGCGTCCTGCACTAGGCAAAGCCTGTCACGCAGGAAAGCTTTAAATTACAATTTGCCAATACGAATAAATGACAATATTTAAATAATAATACAAACAAATCAGAAAAAGTAAACATGCAACTATTTGAATTTATACAAATAAAAAAGAAAAGGAAAAAGAATAATTAAATACAGCGATATTATCAACAAATTTCATACACAAAAACAAGAAATCAATGCAAAACTATTTAGCAAAAATAACAACAATCAAATTAAAGACTTTAAAAAGCTCTCGGTGTCGTTGTAGGTCCAGGTAAGCAATTTTTTTCTTACAGCTATTTTAGCATCGCGCACCGATAAGTTGGCTAACGGCAATAGCCTGTTCATTTTATTATAAATATACGGCTTCAGAAAGACACAGAACCGCCTAGCAAAAGCAGTATTTGTCTTAATAATAGGTAGTTTAAAAACCCGTTTCCTGATCATGTCCTCGTAGTCACTAGAGGTAAGAACAAACTTATGTGTTAAAAGTGTTATTTTTTGTATAAAAAGCTTTCTAACACTTAGTAATTCAGTTTCTTTATACAGGAGAGTCGTAGGAAAACGGAAAGGCTTTCTCAGCATAGTTTTCAGAACAGCACGCTGGGCTCTTTCCAGATTTATTAGATGGGATGCAGCAGAGCCTCCCCAAGCCGCGATGCAGTAAGTTACGATAGACTCGCAAAGAGCCGTGTACACATTCTTTAGCAAGCACACCGGAGCCACATCACGTAGTATTTTCATAATGTGGATGATTTTTCTGACTCTTGCCGATGTGGCCGCAATGTGCTCCCCAAAAGTGAGTCTCTCGTCTATAATAATGCCTAAATATTTAATTGACTTTACTTTGCTTATGCGCACACATTGACATCTTGGGGAAGTATCTGCATCGGTGGCAGTGGAGCAAGAGTGAGCTATAATTTCCAATCCTGCGGTTGGGGCTGAGGCGGCTGTTTTATGAAAACATACTATATTAGTCTTAGTAGTGTTGAGCGATAGCAGATTATTATTTAACCAGTTTACTATTCTATTAAAACCGTCCTGTGCATATTCAAACACTTTTCCCCATGATCTTTCATTGAATATTATTACTGTGTCATCTGCATAGTTAATAATATTAGCATTCCTAAGGTTAATTTGTTCTGTCAGGTTGTTAATATAAACGAGAAATAGCGTAGGTCCCAATATACTACCCTGTGGTATTCCGAAAGAAACGTTTTGTGCGTTGCTAAAGTAATTGCCAACCTTAACGCACTGTTTTCTGCAAGTGAGATAGCTTTGGAGTAGATTTAAAGGAACTCCTCGAATACCTATTCCTTCTAGCTTCCTCAGCAAGATTGGCGTAGACACAGTATCAAACGCCTTTGCCAGGTCCAAGAATAACCCAAGACACGCCCGGCCCTCATCAAGGTATTTGCTCACGATATCAGTCAATAAAATAACTGCGTCTTCCGTTGATTTTCCTTGTCGAAAACCAAATTGGTGTGCTGATAATATATTGTGCGATTCTAAATATCGTATCAGCTGCGTATTTATGATTTTTTCCAACATTTTGCCAAAAACACTCAGTAGCGAAATAGGTCTATAATTATTAGGGTCATTTGTGGGACCAGTTTTATGTATTGGTACTACTGTGGCGGTTTTCCATATGTCAGGAAATTCACCAGACGAAATCGATAGATTATAGATGTAAGTAAGAGGCTCTATAATGTAATTTCTAATTGCTTTTACAAGGCTGTTTGTGATTTCGTCTGATCCAGGGGCGCTATTATTCTTCAACTGCATGATGAGGCTTTCAACTTCAGCTGAAGTAGTAGGGTGTAAGAACAAAGAATTTAGAGGGGAATTAGAGGTACAAATTTTTGAAGCTAAAGATATTTCTGTCTCGTTTAACTGATTTAGAATTTTGTTTGTTAGTCGATGTCCAGTATTTATAAAGAAATCATTGCACTGATATAAGGATTCAACAGGAGAGGCTTTTGCTTTACAGAGTTGCACTGCATCGGTTCTGTTAGGAACGGCATATGTCATTCTTTTTATGACATTCCATAGATTGCGGGCATTATTAGCATTCTTTTCTATTTACAATAGAAAAGAATGCTAATAATACATAGTATATAGTACAAGCTCTGCTTAGTTTGGGCTAGATGGTGTTGTGTGTATGTGGTAGAATATTATTATTATTATTATTATTATTATTTCTTGTTGGTGATACTGTGCCTTCAATTTTCGAATGAGATCTTGGTAGAAATTTCTGTATCTTTTATATATAAGTGTTTTGACTGGGTCTTTTGGGTATTTACGCATCACCAGATGCAACTTGTCCTTATGTGCAGAGCACTTGATGAGACCAGGCGTCATCCAGGGCTTGAGAGTGACCTTTGAGCGGCGTACGTTCACTGTTTTAGAATGCTTATGTATTACAGAGGACAGTATGTCCATGAATTCCTGAGAGGCATCAGTCGAGTTTGTTTTATTATAGACTGATTGCCACTGGACCCTTTCCAGCTCCGATTTAATAGCCACATGATCAAACCTATGATATGTGCAAACATGACTTGATTGTTTTGAACCTTTCATGTTTACACCAGTCATGATCAGATCATGGTCTGTGATTGAAGAGGCACAAATAAGGGATTCTAACGAAAATTTTGTTCTAACGAAGACATGATCAAGGCACGCGTTACCTCTTGTGGGCTTACTAATGGTAGCTCTGTAACCTAAGTGAGCCATTAAACATAGGTATTCTGAACTGTTTTCGGGATTATTAATATTTATATTAATATCACCAGCAATAATAAGGCAAGGGCTTTTTGTCATGCTATTTGTAATTAATTCGAGAGATTTTAAGTAAACACTGGGATCTCTAACAGAAGGAGATCTATATATACCTAGCAAAGTGATAAAGCCAGGGATATGTACTTGCAAGCAGTTTGCATCAAGAAGGTTGGGTTCACTTACCACAGGGCACCAGCAATTTCTTACATATACCACAACCCCACCCGATTGATTTATAAATTTATTGGAAGCAAACTTAAGATAGCCATCCATTGTAGGAATTAATGTATTAATCCCTATCCAACATTCTGTTAGAACTATTAGGTCAAACTCTAGTCCAGTTCTCTTTATAGTCACTATAAGGCTATCTAAATTGCGTGAGATGCTTCTTATATTAAATGTTAGAATCTTGAAATCACATCGACACAAGTATTTTACACAAAGCTCAACATTATCTATCCTGTGACATGTAGTGTTTAGTGAATTATCCACATCTTCAATTAGTTCCAGTGAAGTCACATTAGATGTTATATTGAAAGACGTATTTATTTGAACCGGTAATCGCAGGATAGATAAAGCTGGGCGTAAGTTCATAACTAAGACTATTATTATTATTTTGCATAAGATTACAATAAGTGTTATAATTTGTGCGGGTATTTTCAATTAAGCAATGTATAAGATTTATCGCAAGACGAACACAAAGAGCAGCAAAAATACAATCAAAATGAGAGTGGCACCTGGCATTAGATGGCATTAGACGTGGTGCGAAATGTATCATTCTTGGAAACGTCGTTAGCAGGACCGATATATTTTTCAATGTCGTCACTTGAACGGATGGCAAAAGCTGGATATTTAACGTCTTTCGTGTTGGATGCTTTCCGTATATAAATCTGTCCATTACGCACCCAACAATAACGAAAATTATGCTGACTGGCACGTCGTCTGGTTTCCCCGAACAGTTTTCGATTTGTTGAAGAGAGCCTTTCGTTAAAATAAAGGACAGATGACGTACCATTTACGATGTCACTAGATGTTAGGCCACGCCTTTTTGAAGCTCCCGACAGCAACTCGTCACGCTTAGCCTTTCGGGATAGTTTCACTACTATTGGCCTAAAGTTCTTTTGTGAACTGGCAGAATCTCTATGTTTGGCACCAACTCGTCGCACCTGATCAATATCCGCCTCTTGTAAATCCACTCCGACTTTTTTGGAAGTGACTTGAATTATGTGAGTGAGATTCTCACCGGGCTGCTCAGGTACGCCTACAATTTCGAGCTCATTCTGCAAGTTGTATTGTTCCTGTGTGCTCACGGCTTCCTGAAGTTCTTTTATAGAGGATTTCAAATAGATTATTTCCATGTCCTTATCGTTGAGCCGGCGCTCATATTCATGAATTTTCTCCGTTAGACTAAGAGATACTGCAGATAATTGGGCTTTCATATCAAGCACATCCTGTCGCAACAATCTGATCTCCTCAATGACATCTGACGTCCCTGTTGATGTCATGTGATCCGGCGTGCAAGATGGTGGTTTGCCACGACTCCCACGTGTCATATTGATGTTGCTGTTTGAGCTAAACTGATTAAGAGAACGAATAGGGGTAGACGTATCACCAACCTTTGGCCTAGAGCATTGACATGTAGGGCAGATCCAGTACTTTCGGTATTCCTCAGTTTGTGTTTCAAAACTTGCAGTTTTGATATTTAAACAATCTGTGTCATATAGATTATTGCACTTTGAGCACTCCATAAAGTATTGGGAGGATATTTTCTTACCGCAAGCATTGCAAGTTGAAGAGGCCATGTTAAGCATCTGCTGAGCACCTTAACGCTAGCGTGATGTTATTGTTGTCCGAAATCCACCGAACCGCTGTTTAAGCAATGCACGGTACACCCAGTTGTTATTCGGCGTGCGGCGACAGGTAACTATGACTCACAGCAGCGAGCCGAGCGCGGGTTGGGATAGGTCAGGGATGCAAAAGTTTATAAAAGTTTTTAAACTTAATATTGCGATGGACTTTTCACTCCGATTGATTTTTGCAAAACGGTTTTGAATAAAAGATAGATTGACACTATTTCTTGACAATAATCGTAAGCAAAACACGAAATAGAAACTTTAAACTATTATTTTACTACAATTTGTGGAGAGTGAAAAAACGCGTCCGTTGCTATTTAAATATCGTCGACGATATGGAACATCGCCACTTTTAAATTTTTATTGAACCTGGCCTCAAGTCCGGGAATGCCAGATATATATAAAAACGTATTGTTTCTTATTTAGGCAATTATCGCTTGCTTTAACAGTAAAAGAAAACATAATGAGGAAACGTGCATGTCTGAGAGTTCTCCATAATGTTCTCGAACATATGTGAATTCTAGCAACCCGCACTGGGCAGTGTGGTGGACCATGACCTAACCCTTCTCACACTACGAGGCCCAGCAGTAGGAAAGTTTATATACAGGGCTGATATTATATATTGTTTCTAGCTGCCCGAGTGCCCCTGCGACTCTGGACGTCGCTATCCTTTTAAACTGCGAAGATCATATCAGTCGTTTCGTAAATCTTTCCATATTAACGCATGTAATCTTTCTAACAAGTAAGTTTAACGCTATCATGTTTCTTAATTAATTAGATTAGCATCACATAAATGGGTAATTTCACAACTTATAAAGTAGATCAATCAATTACACTTATCTACTAAGTACTCGTTAACGTGAGATATGGGAAATTATTATACGTTTCGTAAAAAAAAAACATTGTAGTATGACGACATTATAACTATCACTATTCAATTATCTTATTAAATTCGCACTTGAGATATAACGAGACTTAGTCGGTGACTTAAGATATGAGAAGCCATATATTGTGATTCGATTGGTCAGCGCTTACAGATTTTATTTTGGCAGTGGAAATTTGATATTTATACGGCTCTGATTGGATTACTTTCCAGTAATAAAAATTGGATGAAAGAAGTAATTGAACTAAAGACACCTTAAATGCGTTACAAAACGTAATCTATTTCTTAAACCATTTTGGTTTAAAACTACATTTAGGAAGCTGCCATGTCGAAATGTATTTACCGTCAAAGAACATATTAGACTTCAAAGATCATATAAGACACTTACGATTGGTTTTACATGAGTAAAATCTCAAAAGTAGTAGTTAATATATAGCTAGAGAACGGCCTCGATGGCGTAGTAGTTAGTGTAACCGACTGCCACGCCTGAGGTCGCGGGTTCGATTCCCGCACAAGTCAAACATTTGTGTGCATGAACATGAATGTTTGTCTTGGTCTGGGCGTTACTATGTTTATCCATTGTCTAGTACCCATAGTACAAGCTCTGCTTAGTTTGGGCTAGATGGTGTTGTGTGTATGTGATAGAATATTATATTATTATATTTATATTATTGAGATTTTACTCATATTAAAACCAATCGTAAGTGTCTGTAAGATCTTAAGTATTTAACCTAATCGACGGAGCAGTTGGTTGAAGGAAGATGCTCATTTGAAGCAAAGCCTCTCCTTAGTTTGTAACCGTTTGATAGTACCTACTAATTCTAAGTTCAAGTTTTTAGGTAACCTTACCTGGAAGTTGGTGGTCGAGATTTTGACATATTTGATGTCTCTTCCTTCGAAGCTCTTGCCACCGTTAACCAAAGTTACAGTCTGGGGATATGCCTCTGCCAATTTTTCTAGGAACTCGTCTACCTGTGAAACGTTATCATGGAGTTATCTTAGAAACATTTTCTGTGTTCTGTTTTGAAAGTATTATAAACATTAACTTTGCCTTTTTAGTTTGGGTCATACCTGGGGGTCTACCGTGAAACGCGTTATACGCAATTGCGTACGTTCGTTCGTGCTTATTCTTACCATGAAACATCATTCGCGCCGACATTCGTCACGAATATCGTCGTATGACATTTGTACGTCCTAAAAAATCCGAAGTGTTGTCATGGTAGGTATATGCTTATTATTTCGTTCGTAATTCGTTTCGGCACGTCATTGCGTAAAAACATTTTCACGGTAGACCCGCTGGTGGCAAGCCTTAGTAGAATAATAAATAGGGGAAGAGGATACCGGGCACTTATTTGCCCACACAACTATTGCATTAGTGCAAGGATGTCCTCTAATGACTACAGATAATCACCATAGTATTGTAGATACGTGATCATAATTAAGATCCTCTTAACTGATTTTTGATCACAGCAGCCAATCTTAACAGAGATTGCCCATCTGCGCAGGAAATATTATAGTGCACAAGTTTAGCGTGCGAACACAAGTCTACTCTATATTCACCTAACTCTTCTACATTCGATGGGACGACAATTTGACATGACCAGAGAGAGATCAAGGAGATAAAAAGAGTTCAGTTCTTTATTTAGAATTCGTTTAGTCCAACTGTGTGTACCAAAATCAACAGAGTCTTATGCATAGATTACCTGATCGTAAGTGTAGATCTGGTCGAAGGTTAGAGCATCCAGTCTTGATACATTGCTTCTCCTGGATGCTTCAGACAGTAGTTTGTCTTCTAGGTCTAAAAACCTAGAAATTAATAATATTTTATACCAAAACCTATTTATTCTACATTTGATTAATATTAGTGATTGTGTGAGAAATTACTAGAAGTCTTAGTAATCCCTTTAAACGTTACCTAAATGCTTGTGTCAGAAGTAGGTTCCTATGCGTAGTCCAATAGATGGACACCAAACACACGAATTTAAGATCACAAGTACATTGGACTATTGTCACTTCTAAAGTAGTCAACCACACGGCTTTTATAGCATAGATATAAAAAAGAGAGATTTGCCATTTTAAACAATTTTTGTACGAAAATCAAAGCCGGTATTCAACTTTTCTGATGATAACCGATTAACTGGACTGAAAATATTTTTTTCTCCCTATGTTGACATAAGAATTGATTGCGATGACTTCATATCAAAGGCAAAATACGATGATACATGAATAACTTACTCTTTAATATTATCGGTCTGGATATTGTACTCTATGCCGGCTACAGAAAGCTCATTTTGGAATAGCGCTTTCTTCTCTTTCGGTACCAAGATTTGTCCAGCACGTCCTGGTAATGCATGAGACAATACATCCAGATCAAGACTGACCGTTAAATAGTTGACCAGCTCAATTTGGTCCGTGCCTTTCACCGAGATTTCATAGAGTGCGTGCCTGAAAAGAGGTCATTGTTACTTGGTTACTTATGTGTAATATAGGTTTATGGTAATATATCCCAAAGCATCAACAGCAGTTCACACGTTTTAGACACACTGAATATATTTTAGTTCTCGCGTTAAAAAGGGTGACCATATGCCGTCTACTAATCATATCGGCTTAAATACTTCTAAGAATGAACTTGCTGCATCGTCAGTCCATAGGCGCTTTGGCTCTCCACTCAGAAGATAACGCCTATTGAAGAAAGAAAAAAAAAGCCTTGTCACTACAGAATCACATCACAATAATTTGGATGCTACCTGTTGAATCGTGTACTTTCCGTATCACTTAAAGTCTGTAAACTGATTGGTAGAATTGTATTATGAACTTACCCATCATAAATTTCGTGTTTGGCCAAAGCCAGGCTCAGCAGAACAAACAAAATAACAGCTCTCAACATGACTCCTACACAGACTGTCAATAAATTATTTGGTCTATATTATCCAATAATAATATTATCTTCAATAATCTCTATCAGTTTTAATCAATTGATAATCTAAATCGATCCATCGCTTGCGGTATTTAATGACATTCACTTGACTATAGTTATGTAATGATAACTCCTGGATAAAGGAGATAAGATTAATTTAATTTCGGACTCAGTTCAAATCTGCAGCGGCTCGCCTAATATACCGCCAATCTACAAGGCAAAGACCGTTATTAAGATTCTTGAGCTTGTGCTGTAATGGTGTAAAGGTTTTAGGGAACGCTTTACTGCCAGTAAGATGATAACCCTTTGTTCCTAAAAGTGGAATTACTCCTTTTTATGGATAAGAATAACAGCTCGACCTTAGACCACCTACACTAAAACAAAGGTAGGCAAATATTTTTTGACTATACCGGGCAAACCTGGACCAATCCAACTGATGAAGATCCAAATAATCTAGTATTCCTCCTATGTTATGGGGTTCAAAAGCTTCTTAGCAACACGCTTTTCACCAGCAAGAGAGCCGATGCTCTGCATCTATTCTGGCCAGCGTTTTCAGCCAAACTCAGCTAGACAAACAAAACCTTATGTATGTGATGCTGTGTTGCAAAAATTTTCAAATTGCAGTAACTGCTTTTTATCAGGGCTTTGCTTATGTGCCTATCTATACAGAAAATCAATTAATATTAATTACGCAGTTATTATATTATCAATGTCTGTGCTTCAGTTACTAGGTACCAGTACGAAGACATTCTGTATCTGTACGTTCCTTATCAAGTAATATTAATTCTAATATGTAAAATGTATTGATTTTTAAAGATAAGATTTTCATACTCATAAAATACTCAATAAATAATTTTATATAATGAATTATTTTCGTTTTCTGTCTCACCAAATCTAAAGAAACTTTTAATTGTATTCAACAATGTTTTTATGTGACCTCTGGCTTCTGTTAAATATGATGGATTAGTTGAAACCGTTGAATACGCAACCATCTTAGTTTTAAGATAAATAGCAAAAAGCTCCATAAAAATTCACATTTATGCGAATAGTTGTAAATTTAGGTAATTTTTATTTATGTAATAAAGGGAGGGATTTAAATATATTAACACATTTGTAGGCTAATAATAGTCTGTTTATGTTCACAACAAAAATACCAGTATCTGAAGATACAAGCGAAAAAAGTAAAATATGAGTAGAATGTTTTATTTACTCCATAAATGAGACGGAAAATTATATAAAATCGATGTAATCGTACCTACAAAGGAACAAAAATTGTAAGTCAAATATATTTATTTGCACACAAAACAGAATTCTATCAAACAAACAACAAGCTCATGAACAATTATGATTTTGGTTTTGAACAAGACAATTACAACAAGACAATATTACAACAACACAGGGTAAACAGCATGCAAAATTTTTAAAATTTTATTTTATTTTATTTTATTTTAAATTTGCAATGCAATTCACTTTAGGATCTACAACAGTGTACAATATTTCTTATACATTAAAAACAAACAAACAATACATAAAAACTAAACAATGCAAAACTAAATAATTTGTATAAGTGTTATTTACCTTAAATTACAAAGTTAAATAGTTATATGATCAATTATTAATAAAATCCAAGTTATTGCAAGTAAAGATAAATTATTATCATTTAATACCCTAAAATCATAGATCCTCTGTCTTTTACACGACAGCATGAACAATAATATCTATATATATATTATATTTTGTGCTCATGTATGTACATGAATGTTTACTCGTCATCCGGAAAAAATGTATTTATTTCGTATTATTTATTATATTTCTTGTATCATCACCTCTACTTCCTGTAAATATCGCGAACATATCTGGCACCCTCTTTAATACCCTCCCAAGTTTCGAAAGCAGCCTGCTCAATAAATGCAGGATCTACCAAGAAACCAAGAGCGCCAACACCAAACCTGTACCCTGGCAGCTCATGAGTATACGAATAAGGTACACCGATAAATGAGCCATAATCACTAGCACTGCCAGAATATTTGAACAACAGCACTAAAGCTGCATTACCAACTATAAAATCAGGGTTCCATGTCATTTTGACAGCATCTATAGCAGTAGCCATCCTGACCTTGGGGTTAACGCTTTACTTCTTCATATGGTTGGCCATATGAAGAAGTAAAGCGTTGCTCGATAAAATGCATATAAGACTATATTGCCGTAGCTGTGGATGTCCAGGAAGAGTTGGATGCGATTGCCAAAATCCTTGAAGATATTGTTGATGATTTACGTTTCTGGTTCGGAGAAAGGGCCGCTGCCGTGGAAGGTGTCCATGCAAACGAGGTTGCTGGAGTGTTCAGACCAGTTCAAATTTCAAATTTCAAATTTCTGTTGAGGTCCACGCCAGCATATTGGACGAGGCTAGTGTAGTCGGTGTTGCGGTTCTTAATTAGAATTCTTGATTTCAAAGTAACTAGGTATTATCTGCGTGTTACGTGTCTTATTGCTAAACTTGTTCATGTGATTTAAACACAACAGCTATATATATATACCTATATTTACGCTATGATACTAAATAAGTGTTCTTACATCACTGTGAGTATGAACGTAGCCATCAGGGTTGGCGATGGGCAGTATAACCCAGTCGATATCTTGAAGCAGATCCTGTTCAGTGACGTCGTTGACCAGCTTGTTGATGGCGAAGAGAGTCACAGGGAGAGTGATCCTCTCGCGAGCATGGAGGAGGGATTGCATGAAGACCACAGGCTTGCTTGTGTCCTGTAAGTAACGAAAACGTTTTCTCGTCCACGTAAAAGTTTTCTACTACGCGGCACTGGTTATTTATGTAAAGAATACTTTCACGCGAGGATGTTTTACGTTTCTAAATAGCGACCAAATTCAAAAATACAATCACAATATACATCGAATGGCGTTCGAAGACAAGCTCTTCTTCTTCTCCCTAGCCTTTTATTATTCCCAAGTCACTTGTGGTCGGCTTTTCTGGTCTAACCGGATTTGACTGGATATCAGTTTTTACACGGAGCGGCTGCCACCTGACCTCCGCAACCCGAAGGCTAACGATACCCTACGGCTAGACCAGTGTCAGGATATTATAGGGCACTGACTTCCCAATAACGACTGCCATAGACGTTCATGGCAGCCGGGACCGACGGCTTAACGTGCTCTCCGAGGAACATTCGCCTTAGGCATAATTTACGTATCTTAGACTACTAGTTGTTCTTAGTCTAAGATACGTAAATTATGCCTTAGGCGAATGCGACATGATATTACAGTTTAATGACATGATGACTACACCTATGGCGCAGCGGACAAGCAGACAGCTTACTGCTGCCGCCTAGGCTCGTCGGCCTCGATGGTGTAGTGGTTAGTATAACCAAATGCCACGCCTGAGGTCGCGGGTTCGATTCCCACACAAGTCAAACATTTGTGTGCATGAACATGGATGTTTGTCTTGGTCTGGGTGTTTCTATGTATAATTTGTATGTACTTACAAAAAAAAAAATTATATGTATGTTTATCCATTGTCTAGTACCCATAGTACAAGCTCTGCTTAGTTTGGGCTAGATGGTGTTGTGTGTATGTGGTAGAATATTAAAAAAAAAAATATTAATACACAGGACATAATTATATGTGTGATCTACAAATTGTGTGTCGTATTGTATCCGAATTGCATGTTTATTAATTAACTAGTAGTTTTCCCGCGGTTTCACCCGCGTAAGTCCCGTTCCCGTGTGAATATCGGGTTTCACCCCTTTCACTCCCTTTCGGGGTGAAATTAACAAAAATCCTCTCTTAGTGCTCCCATACACTCTCCAAGGAACATACATGCCAAATTTCAGCTTCTTGCGTTCAGTAGTTTCGGCTGTGCGTTGTCTGTCAGTCACTCAGTAACGGAAGAGTTTTATATATATAGATAAACAGGTTATCATAGAATATAAACTTACATACTTACCCTGTTCTATAGAGAGTCAGAATGATAACAAATGAAAGGATACGTGCCAAGGGTATACCCAATAATGGCAGTACCTCAATCATCCTTACGATTACATCAATTTACTTTCGTGTAAGACAAGCGGAACCCGTATTTGAGAGCGGTTTACAACGGTAAGGGTATGGTGATAATTATCTCTAAGCTGCATTTAATCAAGGCTTTTACCTCGAAGTTAGTAGTGGAAATTTTGACATACTTGATGTCCCTTCCTTCGAAACTCTTGCCAGCGTTGACCAAGGTCACTGTTCGAGGATATTCTTCTGCTTGTCTAGGAACGTGTCTACCTGCAAATATGTCTCGAATATAGTCATAGTTAGTCATAATAACGACAAACAGTATACTTGACTATCTTTAATATCGTACTTAGAATATCTTTTGTAAAACCACAAGAATACTTTGTTTAAGTTTTTGCCATATTTATACTGTGCTTAAGCCATAAGGCAAAACGACTGCTCACTTGCATTCAGTTCACATTAGTTAAGGAATCAGCGAATTCACACTTTTGGAAACATTCATAATATATCTATAAACGATTATATCATATTTATTATTATAATAAGTCCTTCTCTCTTAGCCTTTATTATTTCCAATTTACTTGGGGTCGACTTTTCTGGTCTAACCGGATTTGACTGGATATCAGTTTTTACACAGAGCGGCTGCCACCTGACCTCCGCAACCCGAAAGCTAAAGATACCCTAAGGCTAGACCAGTGTCAGGATATTAGAGGGTACTGACTTTCCCAATAACGACTGTCATAGATGTTCATGGCAGCTGGGACCAACGGCTTAACGTGCTCTCCGAGGCACGGAGCAGGTGATAATTGTCAATCAATACGCACATAATTTCGAAAATTCATATAACTTCTGAAAGTCAGAGGTGCGTGACGTGGGTTCGAACCCGAGACCCTCTGCATTGCAGTCTGTTGGTCTCCCCACTGAGCTATCGCTGCTACTTATTATTATAACTATAACTTTAAAACTAAGCTTGCCTCGCCAACTCATTTGGAAATAATAATTCTATTCTATTACATACACACAACACCATCCAGCCATTAAGAGAAAGCACAGAGCTTGTACTATGGGTACTAGACAATGGATAAACATAATTATAATATATATACTTTTTTTTGTAAATATATACATATTATACATAGAAACTCCCAGACCAAGACAAACATCTATGTCCATGCACACAAATGTTTGACTTGTGCGGGAATCGAACCCGCGATCTCAGGCGTGGCAGTCGGTTACACTAACCACTACGCCGTCGAGGTCGTCAATTCTTTGAATTATGATTTTAACAGTTATATTACCTGATCGTAAGTACAAACCTGGTCGAAGGATAGAGCATCCAATCTTGATGCATTGTTCCTCCTTGACGCTTCATTTAGTAGTTTGTCTTTGAGGTCCAAAAACCTAGAAATTTCCGTTTGCTTAATAAAATATATATCCATTTTAATCTAAAAACAGATTAAAAATCTATTATAAAACTGTAAACTGTGTATTAAATATATTTTAAATTAATTAGTCTCAAATATTTAACAGACTTTGGATCCTTAACAATAAGTTTGATATTTTTTTTATAATGATATCATTTATGATAGCTACATATGTTATTACGTTAAAATTATCAAACGCATTTAAAATCGTATTTTCATTTTCATTTTGCGTAGCCTTTTTTGCAACTTCGTACGCTTTTTCAAATACATAAGTCGCACTATGCATCACATCTCCGGTTCTACTGAATAAAATCAGACGAAATCTAGCTTGAATTTTAAAACAAATTTAAAAAAGATATGAAGGTCTCATTTGAAGTTATTTAAATAGTTTTTGTGTGATGCACACACGCATAGTTAAAAGCAACAGACACGTCTAGTTAAAAGCGGTTATTGATCATCCTCTACCTAAGCGCCACATTTTTTTTGTAACTCCAATGTATAAATGCAGCCTTGTTACAATTTAATTGCAATATAGAATTTATAACTATAGATTCTATAGTCAATCAATCAGATTTATAAAATAATTCAGAAAATTGCAGAGTAGAGAAGGGTAGAGAAGGTAATTGTAAAATACAGTCGACTCTCGATAATTTGAAACTCAAGGGACCAGAGATAAATTTCAAATTACCAAGAGTTCAAAATAACAAGCGTTTAAATAACCACGAGGGGAAAGGGGGAACCCAAGTAAATAAGATTTTGATCAAAATTCGTGATTTATTATTTCCATATTATTATTATGTATTAACAATTAAATACAATACCTAATACAATTATTCACAAATTTTCATTTCGAAAAGAAGTCCGTAATCTTTTTTTGAGTGAGCTACTTCAGTCTATCATTGTCCAAAAAATTTTAGATGGTGGTGAGAGCTACGATGTATTCGTCATTATGTAAACAATCAACAGGTCTGTACATGTATGTAAACAAACGACAGGTCTGTGCATGATAAATTCTTCAAATTATAAAGAGTAGGGAAGCCCGGACTTCAAATTATCGCATGTTGGCGAGCAAGATACTATTTCTTCAACTTCAAATTACCGAGCGTACCAATTAACATTGATTTTATTCAATTTATTTAGTATTTTTCAAGGGACCGGAATAAAATTCAAATTATCAAGAGATTCAAATTAACGACTGTCAAATTATCGAGAGTCGACTGCATCAACAAGTCAAATACCGTTTGGATTCGATATTCAATAATATTATCGACATTATGTCAATCATGGTTACAGAAAGTCAAATTATATTAAATATTTCCGATATTTGTGATAAACTTGTAACTTACTCTTCAATGTTATCCGTTAAAATTTTGAACTCTATGCCGACAGCAGAGAGTTCATTTTGGACCAACGCCTTCTTCTCTTTTGGCACAAGGATTTATCCAGCGCGTCGTGGTAATGCATGAGACAAGACATCGAGATCTAGACTGATTGTCTAATAAATGACATAATGCTAAGAAAACATAGCCATGTGTATGAGACACGGTTCTCGCTTACTATCAGGTGGGCCGCTGACCTGTCTGTCACGGATGAAAGCAATAATAAAAAAAATTTGGCAGAGGTCTATGACAGCCACATTTCACCAGCTATATAGTTTTAAGTCCTACGTATTAGTCAGCGATATTATTGCAGTTTATCTGGCACCACATCAGACTCCGTACTGTTAACGCACATGCAAATATAGTCACACATATAACCCCGAAGGGCTTATTCCCGTACGCTCCAAATCTATTATTGTCTAAAATTCATTTTTCCATACATTAGTTACCAGGAGCTCCAAAGATTTTTATATGAAAATAATAAATAAAGGCACATTTACCAATTTCATTCCCTACAGCTCCAAAACATTCTCTAGGTACTTTGAGATTTTATTTTTTATCAAGAACTAATATTATAATATTAAATTTTTTAATTCTGCTAACCATACAGTTTGTTTTGGAGCTGTCGGGAACACACCAGTAAGTAGGTCTTTATTTAATTATTTGTAATATAAATTGGAGCTTCTAGGAATAAATACATGGAGATCAGAGGATTTCAAGAAATAATTTTTCATAAGCTTTTGGATCCCTTGGGAACGATTTTACAAGATAATAATTAATTATATTTTATTTTAGTCTTGGAGCGCTTGTGAGCAAAATACCGGAGCAGACGGAAATAAGCCCCCCGAAGGCGTAGATAGAAATTAAGTTTTTGTTCCCACATTTGTTACACAGTTGTTCCCACATTTCGTTACATATAATTTTAAATTCCATCTAATACAGTCTACCGTGCACAGTGCACAGACTCTGAGTCACTACTAAGAATATCTACACAGAATATATAATCCAGTATCACTATGCCCGAGCAGTGATAGCTCAGTGGGGAGACCAACAGACTGCAATGCAGAGGGTCTCGGGTTCGACAACCCACGTCGCGCACCTCTGACTTTCGGAAGTTATATGACTTTTCGAAATTATGTGCGTATTGATTGACAATTATCGCGTGCTCCGTGCCTCGGAGAGCACGTTAAGCCGTCGGTTCCGGCTGCCATGAACATCTATGGCAGTCGTTATTGGGAGAGTGTCGACACAAAAGATCCCGCTGGGTCGAAGTGTCGCCGGTCTGCACTGACTGGCTCCCACATAAGATACATACATACATCACTATGCCCGACACAGAAAATAAACCAAAGACCTTATGCAAAGCAGTCGCATTTATTAATGCTGCTCTTTGTTCTTCTTTTCGTGTGGTTAGTGGCCAACCTGTTGTCGCCCGTAGGCCTCTGACATGGCTTAACGACTGCTGTCAATTTGACAACAACCGAGACCGACTTTATACGTGCCCTCGGAAGCACAACGAGGGTCAGACGAAATACAAAAAAAAAATCGCTCGTTCAGTCTATAGATGGGTGACCGCATACAACGTTGCTTAACCTCGTTAATCATTTACCGATCAGTGAGTGTAACTGGCTATGATGCTGCACCACACAGTCTTACCAAGGCAGCTCTCTCTTACCTGCTCAAACTATAGCAACCATAACGAAATTTGGAACTTGTACAGTACCGCCTACCCTCTGTCTGATATACAAGCAAGAGATTGACTGTTAATCAAACAAATCAAAACTGTGGAATGAGCTGTCGCCTGCGGTATTTCCGGACCAATACGACCTTCAAACCTTTAAGAAAAGAGCGTACTCCTTTTTAAAAGGCTGCCAACGCAGTTGTACCTCCTCTGGTGTTGTGGGTGTTCATGGGCGGCGGTAATCGCTTACTATCAGGCGATCCGTCTGCTTCGACGGACGGTTTGCCTCCCATATCACAAAAAAAAAGGAATAAAACATTGTGAACTGAGGCAATCGATCTTTTCTATCTAGTTAATTAGTCAAATAAATTAAAACCATAAATAAAGCAGCACAAATCTTTCCGTGCTTATTTTAATAAGAGGCAAATATTAATATTAAATATAATAAAACATAAATAAATGGAGCCAAGAGTATGGAATGACAACATAATTAAAAACTTTACGAGGATGGCGCTACGTTCTTGTAAAGCAGTTCGTGCAAACAGCTGCAAAAATAAATAATGGCGGACTTCATAGTTACAATTAATGTACGACTGGATTGCAATTTATTTGCGAATACAGCTAAAAGATATAACGAGGTATCTTCATACATAAATTCACGGATATAATTCTTTGAAGGGGTAGGCAGATGGATTGGACACATATTTCGCAAGCTGTGTTTTAAATACTCCGTATGACGTGAGCCTATTGCCGATTCCAGATGCCGTGCTCTTACTTATTTTAACTTACAGAAAAACTGAATAGCACTTTGTCCGATCCAGAAATGCAGACTTAAATTTAACGATCGGTCACAAACATAAAGGCAGACTTTGACTGAAATAGTCAGCCGGCACCGTTGTTAATTCTTCTTCTTTTCGTGTGGTTAGTGGCCAACCTGTTGTCAAGAGTTGTTCAAGCCGCCCGTAGGCCTCTGACATGGCTTAACGACTGCTGTCAATTTGAAAACAACCGGGACCGACTTTTTACGTGCCCTCCGAAGCACGGAGACGCTCCGATGAAATACCACTAAGAGGTCGATCATCTATAGACTGACCGCACCCAACGTTGCTTAACCTTGCTAATCGTTTACCGATCAGTCAGTGCAACTGGCTATGAGCGTATTGTCAGGTTGTCAATTATTTGATAGCGATATGAATAAATCTTCTTGTTCAGGGAAGTACCACCGTATTATTAGAAGCAGGTTTAAGAGTAATAAAATTATAACTGCATTTCGCCTGGCAGGTAAGATTGCCGGGTTCTAACAAACCTTTTATACATACCATTCCTTTCTTTGCATCTCATCTTTAATTCCTTATCCTAGAGCCAGCAACACTTTAGTGATACCCCTAGTATGGGAAGCGACCATCATACGGTAATAACTTACCATCAGATGGGTCGTATGATTGTTTACCAATTTGTTGTATAAAAAGGAGCAGTGCATAACAACCGCATTTCACGACGCCATGTTCATGTAGCCTCGCCTCTTAAGAGGCGATAGGCTATAGATTTCAGCCAGACTTAGTGTTGCTGCAGATCATATCCTCACAGAAAACCTTTAATAACACTGTACCAGGTCTACAATAAACCTAGAATGCAACGCAAGACATGAGTACAAACATAAGCGAAAACTCATACCATGGTTCGAATTTAACAGTTTGATAACTCCGAAAACCTTACAGATTCACCCACGTTTGAGATAACTGCTTCCATGGCTCGTAAAGTGATGTTATGTAGCCTATGTTACTCCCAGTTAAAATAGTCTTCTAATGGTAAAAGAATATTTAAAATCGGTCTAGCCATTTTTGAGTTATTCACTAAAAACAACTGTACAAAATCACACTTCATGCCTTTTTATAATATTGGATATTAACATATAGAACAGCAACGATAGCTCAGTGGGGAGACCAACAGACTGCAATGCAGAGGGTCTCGGGTTCGAACCCACGTCGCGCATCTCTGACTTTCGGAAGTTATATGACTTTCCGAAATTATGTGCGTATTGATTGACAATTATCGCCTACTCCGTGCCTCGGAGAGCACGTTAAGCCGTCGGTCCCGGCTGCCATGAACATCTATGGCAGTCGTTATTGGGAAAGTCAGTACCCTCTAATATCCTGACACTCGTCTAGCCTTAGGGTATCGTTAGCCTTTGGGTTGCGGAGGTGAGGTGGCAGCCGCTCCATGTAAATACTGATATCCAGTCAAATCCGGTTAGACTAGAAAAGCCGACCCCAAGTGACTTGGGAATAATAAAGGCTAAGGGAGAGTTTAACATATAGAATGCAAGATTTTTAAGACTGGTAGTTTCAGAAATAACATCATTCTAACAAAAAAACAAACAAAATTCAGCTTTATTATATTAGTATACATAGTTGGCTCCATTTTGGGACCATGTTATACTGCAGTGCTAGCTAATATGTGATTTCTAACGAAGCTGTTCCTGTGATTGTTACCTGTATATTATTAAATAACTGCTTATTATAACGTAAATAATAACGGACTGTTACATTAATATGTAACAGTCCGCTATTATTTACGTTATGTATAATATAACGCTATAATTACATTTTGTAATATAATTATTAAGCTGGTATTAGTTAGAAACTGTTATGTGAGAAATGTAATTTAATTGTTAAGGAATTATATACGGGGGTATTTTTATTGTGTTAGTTTTGCCGAGTGTAGAATGTAAAGTGTATGTGTAATTATGTTATGAAAACGAATTCATGTGTTTCATATAATAATAATTTAGTTTTTCGTGAGGTTTTAATAAAAATATTATAATAACTCTATTCTATCACATACACATAACACCATCTAGCCCAAACTAAGCAGAGCTTGTACTATGGGTACTAGACAATGGATAAACAAACATATATACTTTTTTTTTGTATGTATATATTATACATAGAAACATCCAGACCAAGACAAACATCCATGTCTATGCACACAAATGTTTGACTTGAGCGGCAATCAAACCCGCGACCTCAGGCGTGACAGTCGGTTACACTAACCACTGTGTTTTATGAGTATGTAGTATTTGTATGCAAGATTGCATTGCAATCAGTGTAGACATACATACATGGTCTTACGCCTATATCGCGAATGGGTTGGCAGAGATACATTATACCTACATTTCACTAGTTATATCTTTCGGTCTCGCATAACACGGGTCGAGCCTACTACCGTCTTCTACTTCCCGTACTGCGAGTAAGTATTTCTAACCAGGAAAACAATAACACTTACAGCCTTACCCGGCTCGAAAGGCCAAGCCAAGACTTCATACACAGCGTTAGCAATCATTACTGCACGACAGACGCAGTCTAATAATGAATGAAACAAAACCATATCAATTTTTAATAATTACCTAAACGTAATGCTCATACACATTTATCGCTCATTAATAAAGCAAACGAAAATAATGATCCAATAGATTTTTCCGCGCAAAGAAGAATGATATTATTAAAAAAAGAAACCTCTTTTGATTGATGAAAGAGAGCAGTCATAGCTCCGTGGGGAGACCAACAGACTACAATGCAGAGGGTCTCGGGTTCGAACCCACGTCGTGTACCTCTGACTTTCGTAAGTTATATGACTTTTCGTAATTATCGCACTCTTAATAAAACAGCGACTTAACTTGAAATTTGAAAGTAAGGCAATTTGAACTCTAATTGTATATGTTAAATTCTAATATTATATTTGTGTTAAATCTTTGCAATAGAGTTCAAATTTGTTTAATCCAAAATACTGAGATAAGTCTCTGTTTTATTAAGGATGCGTTATGTGCGTATTGATTGACAATTATTGCCTGCTCCGTGCCTCGGAGAGCACGTTACGCCGTCGGTCCCGGCTGCCATGAACATCTATGGCAGTCGTTATTGGGAGAGTGTCGACACAAAAGATCCCACTGGGTCGAAGTGTCGCCGGTCTGCACTGACTGGCCCCCACATAAGATAAGATAATTGATGAAAAATTTATCCTTTTCTGTACCCCTGACATGCATGTCTATGCATGCAATATTTCTTGATGATCGATTGACTACTCAACCGATCATCATGAAATTTCGCATAAGCTACGTAAGGCGTGAAAGTTTAACAAACAAACAAACAAACTTACTTTCGCATTTATAATATTAGTTAGAATTTTCTTTTTTAAAAGTACAACTCCTGTACTATTAACAATTCCTGTGTCACTGAGGACTTAACAGACATTCAAAAAACAGATAAAAATAACACACAGGCTCGAAACAATAATTTATAGATCACACATTTTTGCTCCGTGTGGTATTCGAACCCGGTCGGCATAGTAACAGTGGCAAGGTAAACACTTAAACCGTAGTGGGTGGCAATCATTATAAATACAATTATAATAACACGGAAAGGTCATCACAATGTTCTTGCGACAAAATTGTCCTCCATTAACCAAATGATGTGTGTAATATGGCGACATTCACCACAGATTGTTGAATCTATGTTAATATGGGGCGGAAACAATTTGGGGTCTAATGCCTATGTAATGTCTCAATGTTATGGTCGATTAATAGGGCAACTTGGACTTAAAATGTTTAAGAACATTCTGGAATACCGGTGTGGGTTTTGGAAGAATAATTTTAAAGCAGTAGGTTGATTAAAGTCGGCTTTGAAACTGATAGCTGCGTTCGATTTTGACTTAGTATGAAAATACAGGTGATTTTGAAATCGTATAATTCCTTTTAACCACGCATCCTACTGGTGGTATAGAATAACCCTGACCATATTTTATTTTATTTGAATTATTTTTTTGGAAAAATTAATGTACCGTTTGTTTTCGTGAAATGGTTTCAAATAGTCATATGTTAACCACCCGAAGCAATTTAAATTTTTTACCTATTAAAAAATATATCAATAATTAATGTCGTAAATAATAACGGGCAGTCGTTTTTATTGGCCCTTATTATTTACGACATCAGTTATTGTTAAGTCATTTTTTTTTAATTAGTAAAATATAAATATTATGTCAGGTGGTTAACATATGACAAACTGAAATCATTTCACGAGAAAAAATTCTTACATTAATTTCTCCAAAAACATAATTCGAATAAAAAAAGATATGATCAGGGTTATTCTATATCACCAATAGAATGCGTGGTTAAAAGGAATTACACGATTTCAAAATCACCCTGTATATATTACTGTCGACACAATAGTTCATGTATTCAATTGTCATTCCTGTAGTATCGACGTAGACCTATTTCTAACACAAGAGCTTTTGCTTTTCTGGAGAGATAGGTAAGAATAAATCTTACGACTATATCTACTAAGTAAATTATAGAGTTATAAATACTTTCTATGCCTATAACTTGCTGGATTTTGCTTAAACTGATTTGAATGTATGTTTGCATCCGTAACTGTCAAAGTATCTCTGTGTTACAGAAAATAGCAGCAAAAATACTAACTGTTGTGTTTTAGCGGTAACTTGGATTGCCAAGTTTCGGAGACGGTGTGATGTCAACCAGGTGAAAAGAGGAGCCAGTGTGATTTCTGCCCCATATAATAATAATGTCCTCCAGACTGATTTCGGTCACGGCGGCTAATCTTAACGAAGACTGCGCAGGAGATATTATAGTGCACAAGCGTGTGCGCAAACACAAGTGCACTCTCTGTTCCCTAACTGTCATGATCCGATGGGACGGTAATCCGACACGACCGGAGAAAGATCAGGCGCAGGATCAACAGCTTTACGTGCTTTCCGAGGCACGGGGCTGTCCAACACCGCCAACTTCCTAACTCCGGGCTGTTATTGAGATTTCTTAACAGAAAATCCTAATAAGTTTTTGTTAGCCTGACCCGGGATTCGAACCCGAGACCTCATGCACAGCAGTCGCATTCACTACCGCTGCGCCACGGAGGCAGTACCTAGTAAAACCCCATATACTGCCAACACCAACACAGCGACCAGTTTTGCACAGTTAAAAATGAGTAAGTAACACTCAAGAGCATCCAAAGTGCCAGTACGCTACGAGAACCGCTTTACATCTGGTGGACCGAAATCAAAACCAAGACCTCATGTCCATCGTCGCATTCACTACCGCTGCGCCAGCGAGATAGGTTGCAGATTGAATCCGAGGAGATTCCTATGTAAAAAACATGACACAGTTTATATTTAAGCGAAATATATTGCAGTAAAAAGCATATAGAAGCAACAAAGAGGCCAACAGATTAGGCTATTAACGCGGAACAAGTTTTGCAGTTTCAAAGAAAACAATATTCCACGGTGCAACTACATTCAGCCGCGTATTACACCAAATTGTAACATGACATACCTTCGCATCATAAGTGCACAAAACCTGCAAATACCACTTATTTCAAACAAAGACAGTTTTAATCAAATAATTTGCAAATACTAATTTGCAACAACTACAAGAACATACCAATCGTCGCCGCAGCAAAGTTGATCAATTTCATCTGGAAGCGTTTCCGTCTAGCACGGCTCGTATTTAGAAATCCGTCATCACACGTACGGCAGTGTTTCCTAAGCGGCGCTTTGACGTCCTTCTATAAGTGTGCATTAACGAAAGTAATACTATTGCGATAGACAGTAGTTTGGTTGTGTGTACCATTGATATTGCCGAAATCCATGAGCAGCGGTTGACACTAACCCACAGAAGGGCCGCTAGATCATCAGCCATTGAGTATTGAAAAAAGAAATTGTCATAATATAGCAAAGGTCAGTCAATTTTATTTCTTATTTATTAATTTATTAAGCAATACAAAACTTACAGTGGTGTCACCAAATCGTTTGCATGCATATGTTTACAAAAATTTTATTATGTATAATTTTTTATTTTTTTTTGTCTTGGGGGAATGCATGACGCATACCTCTCCGCGGGGGCGGGCGGAGGGGTTATGTCGGACTCGCCGGGGTAAAAGAAAGATGGAATAAGAATAATGTACCTCCCGGAATACCGACTAAACCTACCACGGTGTTCCTCGACAAAACCACTATTGACGGGGCCGCGCGAAACACATGCGCATGCAGTCGCGACCCCGCCGAGGTTTCGGCCCGCCGTATGAAACGGCAGGCCACTACCCGATAAGACCTACCCTATAGGCACTTCGCAAAAATAATCCCTACTGTCCCCCCTAGAGGGGAGACGGACTCGACACAGAGGCGCGCGTGGGAACACGCACGCCGCCTCTCGGACCTGGTGCTGAACGGATGGCGGGCAGGCCCACAAAGCCCAAGTGGGGAGACCAACAGACTGCAATGCAGAGGGTCTCGGGTTCGAGCCTACGTCGCGCACCTCTAACTCTCGGAGGTTATATGACTTTTCGAAATTATATGCGTATTGATTGACAAGTATCGCCTGCTCCGTGCCTCGGAGAGCACGTTAAGCCGTCGGTCCCGGCTGCTATGAACATCTATGGCAGTCGTTATTGGAAGAGTATCGACACAAAAGATCCTCCGGGTCGAAGTGTCGCCGGTCTGCACTGACTGGCCCCCACATAAGATAAAGGAAAAAATAAAAATCTAAGACGTCAAAATGGCAGATTAACTCTCTGATATTTTAACACCTAAATCAAATGGTAACAATTACCTACAGAAAACACAATGACACCATGTCTAATACTAGAATTGAAGTCACGACACAAACAAGACAGCCTCTTAAAATTTATCTTCAACTGACCATAACGGTGTAACGTCCACCGATTATTCAAAAGCCTGGCACTTGGTTCAAACGACATATTCATATTTAAATTTATGACTGAACTTTTAATAGTTACGGCCTGGCTATGCAATATAAGTTACTTTCATTGTTCCTTAACAACGAGAGGCCATATTGGCTCTGGCTAGATTGTTAATAATAAAATTGTATTGTGTTTTAGCTGTAAGAATATTCAAGCCGCAATTTTGTACTAGCAAGGGCTATTAAGACTGCGCCGAGCGTAAGACGCTGTTGAACTGAATGACAGAGCTCGATATTCAAATCGGCGCGCAGCCGCCATAGTAAAATTGTATGGAGGATTTGAAGTGCTTTTTTGATAAATATGTGTCTTTATTGTCAACCAATAACGTAAATATTTGGGACGGACAAATTGTAATATAACTATTTATGTTTCGTGTAAGCTGTAAAATGGGATAGATTTCTACTGTTATAATCTAAAAATCACGTAACACGAGCTTACGTTTTTACATTTTTCGTGCAAATTTACATAACTTTGTAGGCAAAATAATTAATTATTTTAAGTTTTATACACGGAGTAATTGTAAACACATTCATTTTTATGGTAAATGTATATTTTATATTTGTATTAAACAAAAATTGTTGAATTTATCAACTTAACTGTGACCGCTGTTTTGGCACATTTCGCTCGGCGCAGTCTTACTCGTTAGCAAGTACTTAACGATAAATAACCATGATTATAACCTGCCAGTGAGCCACAATCTAATCTAACTAATATTAGAAATGCTAGTGTAAGTTTATTTGTAACGCTTTTACATCTAATCTACTCGACCGATCATCAAGAAATGACGCATACAAGGTAAACTATGTCCTTTTCTGTACCTGACATTGTCAAGGTACACAGAAAAGAACATAGGGTACCTTTCATCCAGAAAAACAAGTCTAGCGAAAACTAGCATCATAATATTATAAAGAAACTAGCGACCCGCCCCGGCTTCACACGGGTAGTACCAAATCTTAACAAATTATACACATAAACCTCACCCATGAATCTCTCTGTCTATTGGCGAAAACTGCATGAAAATCCGTTCAGTAGTTTTTGAGTTTATCGCGAACAGA
Organism: Catocala fraxini; assembly: GCA_930367265.1. NCBI lineage: Eukaryota > Metazoa > Arthropoda > Insecta > Lepidoptera > Erebidae > Catocala > Catocala fraxini. The sequence goes on from OV884045.1 coordinate 20,643,430, forward strand.
TGCGGCGGGGGACTGTTTTATAATATGTAGTGATAATATACGGATTTTATCGCGTTGTTTATTTGACACTTTATTACATAATTTTGAAAACTGTTACACTACTTTTACTTTTAAACTTTACTAATTTTAAAGCTAATTAAATTATTATTATAGCTATTTAGATTTAAAATTAAATTAAATCTAAATAGTTTTAATAATAATTTAATTAGCTATATTTAAAATTAAATTAAATCTAAATAGTTTTAATAATAATTTAATTAGCTTAAAAATTAGTAAAGTTTAAAAGTTAAATTAGTGTAACAGTTTTCAAAATTATGTAATAAAGTGTCAAATAAACAACGCGATAAAATCCGTATATAGTAGTTTAATTTCAATGAATAATATTTACGTAAACAGAAGACATTGTTATGTAGTGATAATACGAATTCTGTGAGATGTTTATGTAGAGGGTACTAACCATTTCCATATCTATTGTACTACTTAATATTTAAAATTAAAAAGATATTGTTATTTGTAATTAAACTACTTTATACGGATTTTATCGCGTTGTTCTTTTTACAATACTTTTTTTTTTTAAACTATTAAAATCTATTGTTAAACTTTCCTACTCCTTCTCCCTAGCCTTTATTATTCCCAAGTCACTCGGGGTCGGCTTTTCTGGTCTAACCGGATTTGACTGGATATCAGTTTTTACACGGAGCGGCTGCCACCTGACCTCCGCAACCTGTAGGCTAACGATACCCTAAGGCTAGACCAGTGTCAGGATATTAGAGGGTACTGACTTTCCCAATAACGACTGCCATAGATGTTCATGGCAGCCGGGACCGACGGCTTAACGTGCTCTCCGAGGCACGGAGCAGGCGATAATTGTCAATCAATACGCACATACATAATTTCGAAAAGTCATATAACTTCCGAAAGTCAGAGGTGCGCGACGTGGGTTCGAACCCGAGACCCTCTGCATTGCAGTCTGTTGGTCTCCCCACTGAGCTATCGCTGCTTTCCTACTATTAAAAACTATTTATGTAGAATTAGGGTTACACTTTCTCTACGTAAAGGTTGCTTTTCAGCAGCCATGATCTAATTACTATCACTATATATTATAAAAAAAAGTCTTCCGCCCCGTCTGTCAGTCTGTTCGCAATAAACTCAAAATCTACTGAACGGATTTTCATGCGGTTTCCACCAATAGATAGAATGATTCATTAAAAAGGTTTAGGTGTATAATTTGTTGAGGTTTTATACTACACTACCAGGGATCAAACCCCACAAAGAAACTGTAATATAACTATAATGACAAACATATCAATGTTGAAACGTAACTAAAACAGTAAACAAAATATAAAATCATAACTTCTAAAATGAAACTCCAAAAAGTGCACTTGATGTTCTTACTCTGTTATGAATAGCATTTCGTTTAGAACTCTACTCTTAAAGAATTTCTTGCATCTTCGCTAATGTGTTGGACCAAGGCATAAGCAACGTATTCGTAAACAAAGTCAACATTTATCTTAAGGTAGCAAATGACCGCCAATGACTTTGATATATGCGATCTCTATCGATTCTTGTGGGCGTAAAAGAGATGAGATGACTTGGGGGATTAGCTATTTATTTTTCACTAGCCTTGGCCCGCGATATCGTTTGCATAAAAGTAGGTTATAATAGTGACAGTACCTTTTTTGAATAAAATATAGCCTTTTTTTTTTTTTTTGTTATCGTGGGGAAATGCTCCTTATGCATACCCTCTCGCCAAAAGGGGAAGCGAGAGGGCTATGTCGGGCTCTCTCGAAACTTCGGGCCTACCGACTAAAACCCCACGGTCTGCCAACGTGCTGGTTTGTATGATGGGTGGGTAGCTGGAACTTAAACTGCATCAGCTACTCACCCAGCAGTGCCCAATACAGACAGAAGGTCTGCGGGCGACGACTCCTGAGCGACGCCCCGACAAGACTAAGGGCGTCGCTCCAACTCAATACCTGCCGGGCGGGAGATCCCCGTTCTCCCGCCCGCGGTCTTCGCTACGGCGGCATAAGGCGAGCATAAGTGCGCCTGCGCCGCCCGGTTCGCCGGCGGCGGCACGGATCCACCAGGATACTTTCCTCACGGATCCGCTCCGCCGCCTCCTTCTGCGAGATGACGTCCTCGCAGAAGGATGCAACCGCTACCCACTTCCTCTCGCTGTCGACCATGGCTTTGATCACGGCCGGCAGCGAGAGGTCTTCACCCACAACGTCCTGGAGTACACGGCGCTGCACCGCCCAAGCAGGACATTGCTCAAGCGTGTGCTGCGCCGTATCCTCCTCAAACTCACAGTGGTGGCAGATGGGACTCGGTTCCCTCCTAGCGACCTTGTGCAGGTATTTGCCAAAGCAGCCGTGCCCTGACAACACCTGCACCAGCCGGAAGGAAAGGGTCCCATGCTGCCGCCCTGCCCACCGCTTCAACACCGGCTGGAGGGCCCCAACGGTTCTGAAACCGGCCAGGGGCGCCTCCAGCCGCGCCTTCCACTTTCCCATCATGCCCTGGTGGGCTCGATCACGCGCGTGCTTAATCACTGCTGGGAGGGGACGACAACCTGTCTCCTCACGCACCTCTTCACTCACTGCGAACACTTCGGCGAGCACTTCAGCCTCTAAATCCCACGGGGGTGTCCCGGCCAGCGCGCAAGCTGCGTCGGCCGACACCGTGCGGTATCCTCGTATGACCCTGACCGCTATGACTCTCTGCGGTCTCCGCAAGAGAGTCCTGCACGTAGCGGTCAGGGAATCCGCCCACACCGGTGCGCCGTAAAGCGCCATTGACCGGATAACCCCCGTGTAGAGTCGCCGGCAACCAACACTGGGCCCGCCCAAGTTTGGTAATAGCCTCCCAAGGGCGGACGCAGTGCCGAGAAGCTTTGGGGCAAGCTGTCTGAAAAAAATATAGTCTCGGTTAAGTAGTTTTCGAGTTAAATCCTTACAAACAAAAAATCATATCTTTCTTCTTTATAATATTAGTAAAGATTACTTAGATCATTCTATAGACAGAGCAGCGATAGCTCAGTGGGAAGACCAACAGACTGCAATGCAGAGGGTCTCGGGTTCGAACCCACGCCACGCACCTCTGACTTTCAGAAGTTATATGACTTTTCGAAATTATGTGCGTATTGATTGACAATTATCGCCTGCTCCGTGCCTCGGAGAGCACGTTAAACCGTTGGTCCCGGCTGCCATGAACATCTATGTAAGTCGTTATTGGGAAAGTCAGTACCCTCTAATATCCTGACACTGGTCTAGCCTTAGGGTATCGTAAGCCTTCGGGTTGCGGAGGTCAGGTGGCAGCCGCTCTGTGTAAAAACTGATATCCAGTCAAATCCGGTTAGACTAGAAAAGCCGACCCCAAGTGACTTGGGAATAATAAAGGCTAAGGAAGAAGACTTAGATCATTCTATAGACACATAGAGTTACAATCTGACTTTCTACTTTATTATATTTATTACTTATTTCGTTAGCTAAATAAATGACACTGTGTGTGTGTGTGTGTGTGTGTGTGCGTGCGTGTGTGCGTGTGTGCGTGTGTGCGTGTGTGCGTGTGTGCGTGTGTGCGTGTGTGCGTGTGTGCGTGTGTGCGGGTGTGCGGGTGTGCGTGTGTGCGTGTGTGCGTGTGTGCGTGTGTGCGTGTGTGCGTGTGTGCGTGTGTGCGTGTGTGCGTGTGCGCGTGTGCGCGTGTGCGCGTGTGCGCGTGAGCGCGTGAGCGCGTGTGCGCGTGTGCGCGTGTGCGCGTGTGCGCGTGTGCGCGTGTGCGCGTGTGCGCGTGTGCGCGTGTGCGCGTGTGCGCGTGTGCGCGTGTGCGCGTGTGTGCGTGTGTGTGTGTGTGTGCGTGTACTATGTGCGTAACATAATATATTTTTGGAACGCTTGCCCTTTCGCCCAGGTTGCACTAGTCGTGGTCACAAACAGACTCGCGAGGCAGGCATGCGGAGAGGTTAGGCATGCGGTTAATGTTGTACAAACAAAATCGAAATATCTTTAATATTGTCTTCTGTTTACGCGAATATTATTCATTGAAATTAAATAATCAACGAAATATCTTTATTTATTTAGGTTACAAAGTAACACTTATGGACGTGAAGGTTACACTAACTAAACGAAATAGGTCTTGAAAATATTGCATGTGCTGAAACTAACCAACACTACATCTATATTATATGACTCAGAAGTACACTGAATATATAAATAAAATAACATACAATCCCAAAAATAAAAACACTGTCCTTTTTATTAGCATAAAAAGCACATCACATTCATTTTACTGATACACATCAATAAGTCATAGCACAGTACATATATATACAGTATTGTAACTCAGCCCTGTCCTTGAAATAATTACCTACACCAGCGCGGTTCTTAGACACGCGTTAGGACTGCCCGCCTACAATATTTTAATTTTATCTACCTACTTGAGTTTCTTACTAGTTTAGTGATTGTAAATATTATATGTATATTATATTATAAAAAATGAAATTCGTAATGAATGAAATAGAAAGTGTTCAATAAAATCAAATCATCGCAAATCGTACGCTTACTGCTTACAAAACAATCACACCGTCCGTTCGTCACTGCGGCGCATTGGCGACTGGTTGCGAACCAAGCGCATACCAACGCCGAGGCGCGTCGATATGACTCGAGTTCCGACCGTTTGTATGAAGATAGAGTACTGTATATGTATGTACTGTGGTCATAGGTCTTAATAAACATGCACTGTTTTCTGCTCGAGCACTTTTTAAGTTACAACATTACTACCTGATACATTTTAAACATTAATTACAACTATCTTACTAACCACGCTAATTGGCTTTCATAATTATTTTTGTTTACTATTGTATTTTTACTCTAAGTGATTATTGTAATCTTTTGAGAAAATAAATGTCTTTAACAGTAACTGTACAGGTCACTAGATTGGTATATAAGTGAAACACCGAGTTGAGTACAACGCACTTATTCGCACGGCCGTCCGATGCAGAGAGAGCGGCAAGCGATGCGCTCACCACGCTCCCCGCCACCGGCACCGGTCGCCCTACCAATATGTGGCTATATTTCTATACATTACACATACATTTACCTGTAGCCACGTGCAACAATCATCAACCATCACAATTAGATTTACTATGTAAACTTAATTTATTTAAAATTAAACTACTAAACGTAAGATAGGACGCCTCCCGACCAGGTGGACCGATAACCTGAAAAAGGTAGCTGGGCGTAGCGTATGTGGCGCAAAATGGGAGACGCCCATGTCCAGCACTGGACTGCGGTGGACTGAATGATTGATTGAAACTACTGCTAGGTTTTATAGCAGTTTATTTTATCCAAACATCATTTAGTTATTTTGAAACTATTTATAATATCCCTGACGATTTGGTTGCTTTTTAACAGTCATGGTCTCAGGGCCTTCTATTTTTGAGAATATTTTTTACATCATACATAACAAGGCAACTTGCAGCCTGTCTGATAATGACTAGTTACGTAGCCTATGACTGTTTATAATACCAAATATATAACTTGCTCCTATGAAAAAGGAATTAAATACAGAATGAAAGGATAGACAGCAATATCAGCCTCCGGAACTCCTATTAAGCTGACTAGCTATACATCTTAGACAATTGAACGAAAAACCCTTCAAATACATACGTAAGTACCTATAAATCGCGTTCATCTTAACCCTTGGATACTTCCCGCCCTAACTCAAGTCGGCGACAGGAAGTGAGAGTTGGGGAAAAATGGCCGCGTTTCCGTTGTGTAATGACGCCACTATACGGTGCCAGACCCGCCCGAGGAATCGACTGTATAGTTTTACCTTTCGCTATGTGTAAGAGAAAGAAAATAAGGTTGGAAATTCTACGTCTGAAGTATTGGATTTTGATAGAATGTAATGGAAGATGAGTCTGGAAAACAAATGCAATGTTTGGCGAGAAAGAGTTACAATTCATTTTGTTTTACAAATACGTCGTGTGTTAATAAACTTTGAAACGACAAAGAACGTAAATCAACTGTTTGTAGATAATATTGTCTTCTATTTACGCGAATATTATTCATTGAAATTAAACTGCTATATACGGATTTTATCGCGTTGTTTATTTGACACTTTATTACAAAATTTTGAAAATTGTTACACTACTACTACTATTAAACTTTACTAATTTTTAAGCTAATTAAATTATTATTAAACTATTTAGATTTAATTTATTTTTACACTTTCCCCGACGTTTCGGTTGCTTTTCAGCAGCCATGGTCACGGGGAGACTAAGATGGCAGTTGTCTCAATGTTCCAGTCTCACTGGAACATTGAGACAACTGCCATCTTAGTCTAGGCAACTTAGGCAACCGAAACGTCGGGTAAAGTGTAAAAATAAATTAAATCTAAATAGTTTAATAATAATTTAATTAGCTTAAAAATTAGTAAAGTTTAATAGTAGTAGTAGTGTAACAATTTTCAAAATTTTGTAATAAAGTGTCAAATAAACAACGCGATAAAATCCGTATATAGCAGTTTAATTTCAATTAACTGTTTGTAGATTACTTAAACGTTTGTACTGTGTGGGGATCGAAGAAACGATCAGGGCATGGAATTCTCTGAGAAGGCACGTGTATCCTTCTTCCTTCAATCCTGGGTCCTTTAAGTGGGGCGTGAAAAAGCACATTCTCAGGTCACCAAAGTAGAGACTTCAACATCGTCTCAGCTGCTATAAGGACGGTGTGGCGGCCACTGCTCTTAGACCACATGACCTCTTACAATCAGTAAGAGAGCGGTCATTTTGACGAGCAAAATAAAAAAAAAGAAGACCGTGCGATTGCAGTGGAGAAGTGAATAATTCCACCACTAAGCAAGTTGAGCCAACATAATATATTAAATCTATAGAGAACTTGAATGTTGAGGACACGGCGCTGCACACTTTGGCGGTTTGCCCCGCCTGGGCATCGCAGCGCCGTGAATTGATCGCGGCAGTCGGATTGGTTGCCCTCTCGCTCCCGGCCGTAGTTCAGTCTATGGTCCGGAGTGAGAGGTCGTGGAACGCCGTCGCCTCCTTTTGTGAGAAAGTAATTTCCATCAAGGAGGTGGCAGAGCGGGAGAGGGAGCGTTTAAACCCTCTCTCCAACCGCAGAGTCGGGCGCCGGAGGGCGCGAGACGACCTCCAGCCACCCTGAGGTTTGACCTGGGGGTGGCGGGCTTTGTGGGCCTGCCCGCCATTCGTTCAGCACCAGGTCCGAGAGGCGGCGTGCGTGTTCCCACGCGCGCCTCTATGTCGAGTCCGTCTCCCCTCTAGGGGGGACAGTAGGGATAATTTGTTAGAAGTGCCTATTGGGTAGGTCTTTCGCGTAGTGGCCTGCCGTTTCATACGGCGGGCCGAAACCTCGGCGGGGTCACGACCGCATGCGTAAGTGATTCGCGCGGCCCCGTCGATAGTGGTTTTGTCGAGGAACACTGTGGTAGGTTTAGTCGGTATTCCGGGAGGTACATTTTCTTCTTAACATCTTTCTTTTACCCCGGCGAGTCCGACATAACCCCTCCGCCCGCCCCCGCGGAGGGGTATGCGTCATGCATTACCCAACGTAAAAAAAAAAAAAAAAAAAAATTGAGTACTTGAATGCTATTATTTGTCATTCTATAACAATCTCGATTAGACTATTCCGTTGGTTCAATTAAGGGAAGTGTGACCCACGGTTAACTCCCAACTAACGCAATGTTACTGAAATTTTCTTATCGAAAATTCTCAGAGGCAACACGTCTATAAAAACTAATTATTTTAATAACAAGAGCCTAAAAGCCACTGTTTTGTTAGCACATTTGCATGAGTTGCCGTTTGATTGTTACGTTCGGGTTTAATTTAAGTAAATTCTCAATAACAACATGGAGTCTGGCAATGTGCTCAATAAATGCCTCCAATAACATTGTAGTGGCTATGCTGACACATCAAATTGTATAGTGTGAAGTTCTTATAACTCGTCACGCCAGTCGTTCCGTACCGCGCACTACCGATACACGCGACATACGCGATTTTTGTATTATTGTAACTACTTAATGTAATATGTACATTCTCAGTCAATCGACTTTGTGACTTTAATTTATCTCCCAGCACACAACCCTGGACACTCGAACACGCATAAACATATAGTTTCAACAAATAACAGCCAGCTACAATAACATTAGACTAAAAACATAGCTAGAAGTATGAGTGCGTTTTTATTTTTAATTATACCCCTGTTTACCCCTACTGCAATATATAAGCGTGAGGCCTAGTATGCACCAAAGCGAAGCGCGAAGAGGAGACGAGAGTAGATGTGTTTTGAATAAACAAATCAGATTTCGTTATTTCCACATCTCCTCTTCGCTTAGCTTCGGTGGACATGGATCGAGCGGTGTGGAGAGGAGATATCTCATTTTCTATAGAATTTTGTGCCGCGAGCAAGCGCTGGCAGAACGGAGATGTGTGTAGCCAAGCGGCTCGTTCCCCACTGCCTTCTTCCCGCGCCTCGCACACTTAAAAGCGCTATTCAATCTCCTCTCCACTACGCATCTACGCTTTGGTGGAAATAACCTGCCAGCTCCGCAGCTTTTCTCCTCTCGTCTCCTCTCCTCTCTGCTTTGGTGGATACTGGACCTTAGTCTATGTTTGTAAACTCGCACTCTATTACAGTCTGCATTGTTGACGTAGTAATTTAAGTGGTCGGCTCTCCACTGCCACTGAGCCAAGTATCGTAAGTTCGATCCCCACATAGGACAACAATTGGTGTTGCCCATTTATATGTAATGTCCTCCAGACCGATTACGGTCACGGCGGCCAATCTTAACGGAGACCGGCCTCATGGCCAGTCAGCGCAGGAGATATAGTGCCCAAGTGTGTGCGCAAACACAAGTGCACTTTCTGATCCCTAACTATCATGCTCCGATGGGATGGTAATCCGACACGACCGGAGAGAGATCAGGCGCAAGACCAACGACTTTACGTGCTTTCCGAAGCGCAGGGGTGTCCAACACCGCCAACTTCCTAACTCCGGGCTGTTTGAGATTTCTTTATAGAAAACCCAAGAACTATTTGTGGGCCCGACCCGGAATTCGAACCCGAGACCCCGTGCACAGCAATCGCATTCACTATCGCTGCGCCACGGAGGCAGTCCATATATAATGGTTAAGAGTCTGGGTGTGTTTTCAGTTTGTTGTTTGAATGCTTGTAATGTCCCCCGACACAGAGAAATTACACCAAGTGCGGGAAAAAGTGCCGTTCAAAAAAATATATTTGTAATACACATCTATTTTGACGACTCGATGGCGTAGTGGTTAGTGTAACTGACTGCCACGCCTGAGGTCGCGGGTTCGATTCCCGTACAAGTCAAACATTTGTGTGCATGAACATGGATGTTTGTCATGGTCTGGGTGTTTCTATGTATAATAAATATGTATTTACTAAAAAAAAAAAAAAAGGGAAAAAGGGTATATGTATGTTTATCTATTGTCTAGTACCCATAGTACAAGCTCTGCTTAGTTTGGGCTAGATGGTGTTGTGTGTATGTGATAGAATATTATTATTATTTACTTTTAGGTACAACAATAAGATTATTTATACAATACACCCTTCTACATTCAAACAAGCGAACGATTAAAGAAATTTAATAACAGCTAATTATATTCAACCAGTCTCAAGTGAACTCGAGTGCACTAAAACAGGGAAAGGCGCGTAACACAGTCAAAGAGTTACAAAAGCGAGTTCTCTTCGTTTGGCTAAAAATACAAATGACAATAACATCCATACAATTTGCTTACTCTCGCCACTTTAATTAGGACGCAGTGAGCTTCCACTTTGATTACTTGGTACACGAATAGTTGATTTTTTTACAAAGAGATCGTAGTTTCCATTAATTAATTTGCTTTTCTTTGATTTTGTGCATTAATTTATACGCAAAAGCTTTACAATATCCCTTTGTGCTTTTCTTTTTGTAAAGACTACTCTCGCACTAGGAATAATTCCTATGTCGCGGGGCACTTTATCAAAATTGTGTTTCTATGTATAATATGTATGTATTTACAAAAATAAATAGTATATATGTATGTTTATCCATTGTCTAGTATCCATAGTACAAGCTCTGCTTAGTTTGGGCTAGATGGTGTTGTGTGTATGTGGTAGAATATTATTATTATTATTATTTAAACAACGGACACAAGGTACACCCACACTCGGAACAACCAATTGTTGATCACACAAATTTTTGTCCCGTGTGGGATTCGAACCCACAACACTCGGTGTAGTGGCAGCGGCGAGATGAACACTTACACCACTACACTATCCGTGCAGTTAAATCTATACTAATATTATAAAGCTGAAGAGTTTGTTTGTTTGAACGCGCTAATCTCAGGAACAACTGATTCGAATTGAAAAATTATTTTAGTGTTGGATAGCCTATTTATTGAGGCAGGCTATATAACATCGCGACTTCGCTGAGGTTTTGGCCCGCCGCGCCGTATGAAACGGCAGGTCTCTACACAAATAGACCTGCCATTTGTGCCTTTGGGCACCAATAATTGTATCCCTACTGTCCCCCTGAGGGTGCAGTGACACGATGTCTGAACATACCCAGTATAAAATAACAGACTGGCCATCTGTTACGTGAGACTTCAAGGATAGCGCAAAATGGCTAGTAATATCATTCAAAGAAAATATAATATTGTCTTTTCGCATTCTTAATAAAACAGCGACTTAACTCGAAATTTGAAAGTAAGCCAATTTGAACTCTAATTGTATATGTTAAATTCTAATATTATATTTGTGTTAAATCTTTTCAATAGACTTCAAATTCGTTTAATCAAAAATACTGAGATAAGTCTCTGTTTTATTAAGGATGCGTTTTGTTTACGCGAATGATATTAATTGAAATTAAACTGCTTTAGACGAGTTTTTAACCTATAATACTATTTCTTCTATTTAAACTTATTAATACTACATAGATTTAAATTTACACTTTCTCGAACGTTTCGGTTGCATATCAGCAGGTATGTTTGCGGGGAGTCTCCCCGAAAATAGTAAGTATCTACTATAAGTTTATTATAAGTGTAATAAAAAAAGCAGCGATAGCTCAGTGGGGTGACCAACAGACTGCAATGCAGAGGGTCTCGGGTTCGAACCCACGCCGCGCACATCTGTCTTTCTTAAGTTATATGACTTTTCGAAATTATGTGCGTATTGATTGACAACAATCGCCTGCTCCGTGCCTTGGAGAGCACGTTAAGGCGTCGGTCCCGACTGCCATGAATATTATCTATGGCAGTCGTTATTGGGAGAGTGTCGACACAAAAGATCCCACTGGGTCGAAGTGTCGCCGGTCTGCACTGACTGGCCCCCACATAAGACACATAAGTGTAATATTTTCAAAATTATCTTAGAAAAGTATCGTATAAAGCAATTTAATTTCAATAAAAGAAAATTATAACATAGTGGCCTAAACTTGTGACTCGCAGATCGCGAACATCAAAGCGTAGGAAAGAATAGTACTGACTCGGTGACGCCACAAGTGAGTTGTTGCTTTGTCTCGCGGTCAAGCTCTACTTATGTGATACTCGTGCTGACGCGGCGCGACAAAACCATTCGATTGTACACCATATTTTCTTTAAGACTGCGCCGAGTGAAATCTGCCAAAACAGACGGTCACAGTTAAGTGAATAAAATCAACAATTTTTGTTTAATACAAATATAAAATATACATTTACCATAACAATGAATGTGTTTACAACAACTCCGTGTAAAAACTTAAAATAATTAATATTTTCGCCTACAAAATTACGTAAATTTGCACGAAAAATGAAATAAATGTAAGCTCATCTTACGTGATTTTTAAATTATAACAGTAGAAATCTATCCTATTTTACAGCTTAAACGAAACATAAATAGTTATATTACAATTTGTCCGTCCCAAATATTCAAGTTATTGGTTGACAATAAAGATACATATTTATCAAAAAAGCACTTCAAATCCTCCATACAATTTCACTATGGCGGCCGCGCGCCGATTTGAATATGCGCCGTACGAACTCTGTCATTATCTGCCTTACGCTCGGTGCAGTCTTAAGGACTGCCTTCGTAGCGCAGCGGTGCGATTGCTATGTGAGGACTTGTGTTCGATTTCTGGTGTGGAAAAGTATTGTTGGGCTTTTCTGTTCAGATATTCTTAGTAGTAGCAAAAGATTTGCTTTTTTAAAACAGTCAACTCACTAGGAATACACCCTGCGTCGCGTGACTCTTTACAATTATTCAAACAACGGATGCCAAGAACAGCCAGACGCAGAACAACTATTTGTGGATTACACATGTTTTGTCCCGTGTGGGGCCACTCACATCGAACCCACTACACTTGGCGCTGTAGGAATGGCGAGGCACTTAAGTCACTCCTCTATCTGTACATCCAAGTCTGGAACTATACCGGTTGACGACTATAGGCTCGACAAACTCAACCCTCCTTTCTTTATTTTAAGAACCACCTGTGCGACAGCTGCCCTTGAGGACTCTACTACGATTGACAAGTATGGCAATATTTTTTTTTAAGAGCAGCGATATCTCAGTTGGGATACCAACAGACTGCAATGCAGAGGGCCTCGGGTTCGAACCTACGTCACGCACCTCTGACTTTCGGAAGTTATATGACTTTTCGAAATTATGTGCGTATTGATTGACAATGATCGCCTGCTCCGTGCCTCGGAGAGCACGTTAAGCCGTCGGTCCCGGCTGACATGAACATCTATGGCAGTCGTTATTGGGAGAGTGTTGACACAAAAGATCCCACTAGGTCGAAGTGTCGCGGGTCTACACTGACTGGCCCCCACATAAGATACATGGCAGTATTTTTGGGTCTTGCTTTAGAAAATCTCTCAGTAGAAGCATGGAGTGTGGAGAGATTGTCCCCCAGAGGGCGGCGCGTCGTGTTCCGCACGCCTCTTCATGAATGAAGTATAATAAAAATGCGACGAAGCCGCCATGACCAAATGGTAGCCCAAATCTGGCGGGGCTGCAGGATGAATGCGCGAGTGATCTCCGCGCCCCGGCCATAGATTATGAGAAGGAACACCGTGGTAGGTTTAGTCGGTATTACCTAAATGTCTCCATCTTTTCCCGGGTGAGTCCGACATAACCCCTCCGCCTGCCCCTACGAAGGGATACGAGTCAAAGCATTCACCCATGTTTAAAAAAAACATGCAGTAAGTACACCTTTGGAGATAAAGGCGTGAAACTACGTACTTATGTATGTTACATTTTTGATGTAGTGTGATTGTTCTAACCAAGTTCCATAACTCTCTGTATTTTACAACGGCGAGTCTCCGAGCTAAAGCATCTTACGCGGTTTAATATGAACGGGCGGTTATTGCAAATTAATTAATATGAACATGACCGCGTGCCTTACCAAATGTTAATCAATATATAAACATTAAATCAGACCAAGACATCAAGAGAAAAACACATGAATGTCTGACGATAATTTCAATAGCTGTGAGGCGTTTCACAGCTACAGCAAACCTTATAAAAACTGTCACTGCATTCTTCTCCGTGTTAGTAGGGATTGTCCATAGTCCACTATGCGGGTTGCTGACGACTCGGACACAATATATTCGGACACAGAGTATTTTTAACAGACAATTCGGACATCATCAAATTTTTAAGGTTATTTAGTATAGTCAGATAAAATGCGATATGAAAAAAGCGATATGGAAACTAACCTTGACATTATAACCATGTTTTGTACTAACTTAACGTAACTATACGCACAAAATTGTAGGACAAAATAGGAATAATTCAAAATGAGGAGCGAATGAGGAACATTTTTGAACGTAGGACGTACCGTAGGAGAAAATGCGGACCAAACCCAAATTTCTACAATTAAGGTATCGTTGGAAGTTTTTTATCTGACTGTACAAACAGCTTTTTATTGGTGTCCGAACAATCAGTAAAAAATACTGAATTTAAAAAATGTTAATTCGGACACCGTGTCCGAATATATTGTGTCCGAGTCGTCAGCAACTTCACTACGCTGGCCCTGTATACATTATGTAGAAAGTTCAGACATCCAGGTTTCGTCGCGAGGTCTTTTTTCTACCATTAAATGTATATAATAAAAGCCGTACATAGTAGTTGAATTTCAATGTATAACGATCAGTTACGTTCCGTTACCTTGTATAAAATAAATTTGAGAATGAATATCTAACATCCAACATCCTATCGGTAGCGGTCTTATCCTCACTAATCTAATATTATGAATAAGAATTAGTTTAACTAAACCTTTGTACCAAATATATCTGAGTACCAATATCCAACATCCAAAATCCAATTGGTAGCAGTCTTATCCTCACTAACCTTATCTAAAATATTGGAAGTAGTTTATCTTAAACCTTTGTACCAAATATATCTGAGTACCAACATCCAACATCCAATCGTGAACAGTCTTATCCTCACTAAGGTAATCAAAAATATTAGAATTAATTTGTCTTAAACGTTTGTAACAAATATATCTGAGTACCAATAAGCAACATCCAACATCCAATCGTGAGCAGTCTTATCCTCACTAATCTAATCTAACATATTCCACCAAGTAATTTATCAAAGTCAGGGTTCCGTCGTCCGTTAATTACCGTGTATCGGATCACTCATCGGCGTATAGGCGGTACGACGGTCGATAAACCGTACGACAACTTTACATACCCCAGGGGGGTAGGCAGTGATGTAGAGTAGTGTATTACACAACCACATCTGGCAATTTATGTTTTAAGTTTTATTGTAACAGGATAAATATATTGAATCAAAGTAGACGTTACTTGGCGGAAGTTCATTGTAATAAAATTATTGGGAAGAGTAAAACCCGCCACGCACCCTCGGATTGCCCACCCCAACTATTGTAATAGAAAAAGGTTGACAATAGCGAACTCCTCTGTATAGGGACAACCACGATGTGGGACCTGGGCGTGCTCCAACCTGCAGTATTCCGCTTCGAACACAAAATATACGTCAACACGTGTTTCGCCTTAGCGCGAGGCACCTTAAGAACCGAGGTAATAATTTTTTTTTTTTTAAATCATAATTATATTTTACCACATACACACAACAACATCTAGCCCAAACTAAGCAGAGCTTGTACTATGGGTACTAGACAATGGATAAACATACTTAAATACTTTTTTTTTGTAAATACATACATATTATACATAGAAACACCCAGACCAAGACAAACATCCATGTTTATGCACACAAATGTTTGACTTGTGCGGGAATCGAACCCGCGACCTCAGGCGTGGCAGTCGGTTATACTAACCACTACGCCATCGAGGTCGTCAAAGAGGTAGCTGTCAACGGAGCATATTTTAAGACTGTATGCTTAAAAGATACAATAAAACTGCTCGAGCTCGGTTTTGTACTCCAGATCTTTTGATTGGCCATATACATAATCGTTAATTTACGCCATGGAACCAACGACGTAGTCATATTACTTACGAACTTGTTTTGATGGTAACGCACCTACTTCTTTTTCTTTATGAATAGTGCCAACTCTAGTGTTAGAATATCTCAAGCTGGTTAAGGAATTGCTTTAAACTAAAGATGTTAATACGCCGTATTAACTGCCACCAGTGTGATTAGTTCACCGACATAAGCTTGTACCAATGCAAGCAGTTTGAAGGTTCAATTTTAAGTGTTAAGCACACATATCAACTCGGAAACAGATCATCACCGTATCAACTCGAGCCGTGCAGTATTCTTTTTGTGAAACTCCCTACTGCAACGCATACTAATCGTAATCGTAACGTAATCACCTCGCCTCGGGACAAGCTTGCAGTCCTCGCGTTTACGGCTCGTCGTCCCCGCGCTTACGTCTCTCCGTGCACTACTGTTGCCAAACGTGCTGTCATTCACAAGACAACTAACAGTCGTGTTGCGCGCGTATTTTATTTAATTTGTAGGTTAGATTTCAAACTAAAAATAACGATGAAAAGGGATCATTGAAGAAGTGAGAAAATATGCATATTATGATTTAGGTGTGCGTGGCGTAAGCGCGGCGTCGCCTAGCCGTAGCCGAGTCGACGTTCCGGAGCTGTTGATCCGCTTTGGTTACGATAGGTTGACGCCTGTTTGACGACGAGGCGAAAGGCGATACGGTGACGATCCCTTTCCGAGTTGATATATGTGCTATATACCTTTACTTGTTTTTTTAACAGTTAGCTCTAAGTAGCAACACGGCTTCGGAACATCTCTTACGAAATGTATCCTCTGACATGTAACAAGAATTCTGTTGCTATCTATTGACTGCACGGATGGTGTAGTGGTTTGAGTGGTCGCCTCACCGTTGTCACTGTGCCGAGAGTTGTGGGTTCAAAGCCCATACAGCACAAATATTTGTGGCATCCACAAATGGTTGTTCCAAGTCTGGATGTTCTTTGTGCCCGTTGTTTGAATGTTTGTTAAGACCTTCGCGATACAAGAATCATTCCTAGAGCTGGGTTGTCTTTTTAAAGAAAAAAGAAGAAGTGACTTACTTCTAAGTACTGAAGTTCTTCTGACAGAATGTCCCAATAACTCTTTGCTTGACCTAAATATCTATCTGGTTCTGAATTCTCATGAATCTATAGGGTAAAGAGACGTTTCTAGTTGAAAGTTTTCTGTTCCAGGCTTCAGCCAAATATTTGATTTGAGCGGCGATTCAATTATTTTCATTGACGATAATTAAGATATTATCTACACTAATATAATAAAGCTAAAGAGAAAGAGTTCGTTTGTTATTTGTTTGAACGCTGATCTCTTAAACAAACGGATTTGTAATTAATTTTTGCATTTGTTGACCCAACATTTGAAGAAGATTACAAGCTATATAGTATTCCACTACGATCCTCAGAAGCGGCGCAGTAATCCTAAACGTGACTGAAACCGCAGGATACAATAGTGTCTGACCTAGCGTTACCTACATATCTTTAAGGTGCCTTGGTAAGTCCAATTTGCGACTAGCATCATAAATATACTGGTAAATTTTTGAACAAAGAGTGAACAAAATGGATTTCACTATTAAAATAGTTATATCTGGCTCGCCTTACTCCAAAATCTTAGACACGATAGTCTGCATGGTCGGTAACCCTATACCATTAGGCAGGCTAAACTTTTTTACTTGATGGTTTAAAAATTATGCTGCTTGGAATTATGTTGCATTGATCAAAAAGTAAAAAAATTCCTTGATATACTTAATATTACCCGTTGAACACCCTGAACTTCTTCCACGGAAACTCAAAATAAAATATATCTACTTATTCATTTTCCGCAATGTATTAATATTCCATTTCCGTACTGAAGAAAATCAAATATAAATCAGCCAACAATACTGACATCTCAACTTATGTATAGCAAATTTAAAAGTAAAATGGGGAGGTCTACTTACATTAGATATTGCGTGAAAGTGATGTAGATCCTGTGTAAATTGGGCCGTACGTTTACAAGGCTGTACCTTGAACAAATCGTATTGGTTTGGTCGAATCAATAACAACATTGCTTATAACGTTCGCGCTTTTTTCTTTGTTAGCCTAGTACTTCAGAATCCCGATGATCTCTCACCTTGGGCACTGCAGCTGACGCAGGATGCTTTCATCAAGAACATGAATCATACCACAGTAAAGCTAATAAGTTTGTGATTTTCTGTGAGGGAGAGTAAGGAATAGCGAGAACTCCACTTAAGCATGGAATTTCGCTCAAACTAGTGACCAACCCGCACTGGGTTAGCTAGACGGATTATGGCCTAGCCCTCGCCATACCCGTTCCCGTGAGACAGTCAACAGGGGTAGTTAAGCTATAAGCAGTGCTAATATTACTATAGGGTAAGTCAACCCGCAGTAAGGCTGCCAACAGCAGCAACCGGCAGTCTGACTGGATAATTACGTGAAAAGATCGTAGTCAAACAATCTTGTCCAGTGGTCATGCGGTTTTCTAGACTCCCTAAGAACAGTGACCTGTCAGCAAGTTGCCAATATGAGTTCTTTCGATGTCCTTCTTTCGTATGCTGGCAGCACAGCATATCCCTGGTGTTACAAATATTCATAAGCCGTTTAAAGTCGTTTAGAGTCACACGGTCCGTATGCTGTTTTTCTTTTTCTTTCTTTTTATGTAGCTATGCTGGCAAACAAGCATACTGCCTTGCCCACCTGATGGTAAGTGGTCACCGTAGCCTACAGACGGCTGCAACACCAAAGGCATCACTTGCGCGCAACCCTTTAGGAAAAGGAGTGGGAAGGAGAAGAAGTGGGAAGGGGGAAAAAGGGTGATTGGGCCTCCGGCACTTTCACTCACCGAACAAAACACAACAATAGGAATACTTAGTCCTTACCCGATCGAGCCGGCCATACATGCTGAAATCAGCGAAACTCTACTACTCAAAACCCACCTTCCCACCTTCGTAGTATAAAAAGTCAGTCAATTCTCAAACAATCAGATAATCTCATTATAGTAGTAACCCTGAAGATTGAACGTATTATCTAGGCATTTTAGGACTATTAGCAAGCCGCCAAATTGGGCTGAACAAACCCAAGATAAAAAAAAGCAAATCCATAATCTTGGTCTACGTCCGTATTATCAAACTGGCAATTCTCTTGACGTAATTATATACAGCTTTCAAACAACTGGCACAAAGAACCTAAACAGCTATATATAAATCACAAAAACAGTACCGAGTTGAGGCAGGATTATGAAGTGTTTCGGGAGCGAGGAGGAGGCGATTTGCCCGCCTTCTCGCTCCTGTATAGTGGGGTCACTGGTACAGAGTCGGAGGACTCTCTACCGGCTTGCATGGCCCCACACGTTGGGTTTCCGGTCGGCCTTGGTGAGCAAGGCCACCCTTCCACAGGTGCTGAGGCCCGGTCACCATCAGCCGAGCCAACCGCCGGGGCGGTATGGTGATTGCTAACGCGACCCCATCCCGCCCCAACCCGTCGGCGGAGCGACTGCTCACCCCAGGTTTTTAGTGTGTATACCGACCCCCTTCAGGGGCGGAGAGTCTCACATAACCACCCTCCCCCCTCTGGGGGACGGGGTACCCATAAAGGATTCTCCTGAGTTAAAAAAAATGGATTATGAAGTGAGATCCAATTGGAACCCCACTTGCTTGCTTCTAAATCTGCTTTTTTATCACCGAGGTGCGAAGGCGTCCTCAGACTTGGCGCCTGAAATTGCCACTCCATTCACCGTCTGGTAGGGCTGACATAGTACACATATTTTTGTTATATTTGGGTATACATATATCTCACTAGCCTTTGCTCACGGCTTCGCACGCGTAAAAGAAGGCTATGTTAGTAACAGTATATATTTTTTATAAAATGTAGCCTGTATTACTCGCTGATAATACAGCTTTCTATAGGTGAAAGACTTTTTAAAATCGGTTGAACAGTTTTTGTTATAAACCCTTACAAACAAACAAAAATCAAACCTTTCCTCTTTATAATGTTATAGTATGCACAGTTTGTATACACACGTACTATAGATATCATTGCTTTAATAAAATGGCGTAGGTCTTGGCATCATAATCTACTAAGCAGACCAGTAAAAATATGATTAAGTCTTTAATTAAGTGTAAAACATATCACAAAGCAAAAGTCATCCGTCTGCAAAGTTCCCGCGGTAGTCGGGCACAGCGCCGGCAATTTAATGTGGTATATAAATCAAAAGCACGACGGAGGGTCCAAAAATTTATCGGAGTGCCTCCGTTAAGTGCCCCACCGTCGGAAGTGTTAACAGATGTAGGTGCGTACTGAGTTTGGGAATAGAATCATACATACCCATGACAGTATCTTCCCGAAGAGGTAAGCAGAGATACATTTCTGCTACAATTATACATATGACCCACGTTTCGCTAACTGTTTTGCTTCGTAATACGGAGCTAGCCTTATAATGTCTAATGGGAACAAATCCAGAAAGCATGCTGCCATTGAAAGTTTTGTAACCCCTATGTCCTAGTCTGTACCCCTGACTATAAGTATGCGAAATTTCATGGTTATCGATCAAGTTGTTAAGGCGTAAGAGCATACAAATAAACCAACTCATTCACATTCAAGAAAGAAAGAAAGAAAGAAAGAAAGCAATCATTCTTTATTGCCACAAAGAAATATGATTACATATTTTTCTTACAAAATATTGACAAAATAAAAAAGACAATTAAATAAATAGTTCTTAAGTAAAAAATAGATACATATTATGTTACAAGTAAGGGTTTGAACGTTAAAAATTATTTTGAGGTTATACAGTAAAGATTTTGTTATCTTTAAGTCTCTTCATTGTTAAGTTAAATACTTACATAATATTATATATAAACGATTACCTTACAACAAATGTAAATGTTTAAACAACAAACATGAATTCTTACAATTGATTTTATCAAAATAAATGTGCATGACTAATATGACGTCATAATCAGATCAAATACACGTTTTTTTAATCATTATATGTAAATAAACACAAATAAATTAAGTTCTAACCACATTTCTCGGCAAAAACTTAACCGAGCGAGTGCAGCAGCGTCCCGACCGAGATTAGGGCGGCAGTCTGGTATTGGCATTCCTCATTAATTTGATAGATGGCGCACGTTGCCTCTTGTTTACGCGCCAAATTAAGTTTGTCTTTTAAAGATGGCTGACTGGCTCGTAATGGCAGGAAATTTTTCGTTGACAAATTTTTTTTATTAGGAGTTTGGGAATTATGTTTTGTTTGGAATGAGAATGTGGAGAAAGGAAATTATAATGCAACCTATTTAAACCGAGACTTCAAATGTCTTATTTGAGACATGTTTAGGATTCAATCCACCTGTACATGAAAATTGTTTCCATAATTTAGATGGAAAAAGTAATTAACTCTCTCAAATTAAAATTAATATAGATTAATTGTAACTATGATTTTGTTTAGAATGCTTTCGAATTCGACTACAAGCCTGAGCATCTTCGTACAGGAATCCAACCAATGCCATGCCAAATTTCATAACAATCAATTTAGTGGTTGAGTTTGAAGACCAAGCATATTAATCCTTTGCATCACGCAAGTATCTAAACATCCCACATTTTATCATAATTGATTTAGAAGCTGAACTTTAAACACAAATCATACAGAGCAATTCACCTTGCATCACGCAAGTTATTTTCCTAAACGATAAATCAAACCCTCTACGCATTGATAAGACATAATATCTTCTCATTACACAACCTTTACAAGCAAATAATAATAATAATATTCTACCACATACACACAACACTATCTAGCCCAAACTAAGCAGAGCTTGTACTATGGGTACTAGATAATGGATAAACATACATATAATTATTTTTTTTGTAAGTACATACAAATTATACATAGAAACACCCAGACCAAGACAAACATCCATGTTCATGCACACAAATGTTTGACTTGTGCGGGAATCGAACCCGCGACCTCAGGCGTGGCAGTCGGTTACACTAACCACTACGCCATCGAGGCCGACAGCAAAACATGGTAATAATTAAAATAACTAAAGCTTCCCTTTACACGTTCTAGTTATGAGCTTTGAGCTCGTTTTGATTTTTTCACGCATTTCTGTAATAAGGAAGTTATACTACATAAATATAGGTGTGTGTGTGTGTGTGTGTGTGCAGAATTAGAGCTAACAATGTCAATTCCAGTGCGCTGCCAGGCTCGTCGTATCTCCGACCTTAACAGAGTATGTGGGCTTCCAATCCAATTGTATGGAGTTGTTAACACCTCCTACTTTCAGGAATTCCACATCCCACACTCAAAAATACCTTCAGTAGGAGGTTACTTTTTACATTATCGACCACACCTGCTTTTTTTTTAAATGGCCTGTAATTACCACTTTCAACAATTACTTGTGTTACCAATGGAACTCTGTATTATTTGAATAAATAATATTATCGATTATAAACTATTTTAATGATTAGATTATTTTAGCTTTAGAAACTGATACAGCTGAGCTGAAGAGAAACTAGATCACAGTATAATACTGTTGTGTAGGTATTCTTGTTGTAAGTTTTCAGGCTCCAAGGAGATACTCTGACGTGATGATCTGTTATCTTTCGCACTTGGACTATCAGAACAGTAAATTATCTGTTAGGGGTGCTAACGCGCCAGTTAGACCTTGTCGGAATCTTGTTTTCAAATTTAATTAGGACACAAATATTTTTGAGACCCTAAAGTACAATCCTATACAAATAATATAATTGTAAACAGATTATTTTTCAAATGTCTGGCCACTCTTGCGCCTTAAACTTCGCAACAGTGACAAACATACTGCAAGTAGAAGATTTAAATAGTATTACTATTCGGTCAAATTTGTTTTGAACCGGAGATCTGTGTTCTTAACTCTGTCCTATCTCTTTGAACCTACCATGCTTCTCTTTATTGCTCTTTGGCAATTTAAATTGATCGATGTTCTAACAAGAATAGACCAACAAAAGTGGAGGTGGACAGGCCACATGATGCGAGACGCTAAATGCAAGTGGAGTAAGGTAGTGACAGAATGGTATCCAAGAGACGGCAAAATAAATCGGAGAAAGCCTGCCCGCTGGAAGGATGAAATAAAGCTGACAGCAGTTCCAAACTGGAGGAGAGTACCTCACGACAGACGTCAATAGAAATTGTTATACGAGGCACACCGAAATTCGAGACATCTTGTGATTTTTTTTAACCATTATTGTTAGTGTAATTGTCTGGTTTCGGAATAAAAGACTTTATTATTATTATATAGGTTATAAATATAGCGATAGCTCAGTGGGAAGACCAACAGACTGCAATGCAGAAGGTCTCGGGTTCGAACCCACGTCGCGCACCTCTGACTTTCGGAAGTTATATGACTTTTCGAAATTATGTGCGTATTGATTGACAATTATCGCCTGCTCCGTGCTTCGGAGAGCACTCCCGGCTGCTATGAACATCTATGGCAGTCGTTATTGGGAAAGTCAGTACCCTCTAATATCCTGACACTGGTCTAGCCTTAGGGTGTCGTTAGCCTTCGGGTTGCCGAGGTCAGGTGGCAGCCGCTCCGTGTAAAAACTGATATCCAGTCAAATAAGGTTAGACCAGAAAAGCCGACCCCAAGTGACTTGGGAATAATAAAGGCTAAGAGAGGAGAAAGATATACGTTATAAAATATTTCAATTCTCAGCTTCGATACTGGTGGGTGCGCACCTGTCACGGGCTTATGCCAAGTGGGTCGGTTCATTGTGTATTGTTGTAGGTGTCTGAGTAGTGGATGTTAGAAATCGCCGGACTATAGAGCAAGTATCGATGATAACGGATTTCTGTAGTTTTATATATGAATTTTTATGTTTATAAGTCTAATTCTTTTAATGATGTATGTAGTCACTTTGGAATGAGTCCTGTAGATGAAATTATGATTGGAATAATTTTAACTGTATGTATTATTATTATTATTATTATAACTGACCTATACATGCAGTGACCAAATCTTCTATAATAATATCAGTCCTGCATTAAACTGTCCCACTGTTGGGCACCATCCTCTTCTCACTGTGAGAAGGGTAAGGCCATGGTCCACCACGCTGGCCCAGTGCGGGTTGGCAGACTTCACATATCTTTGAGAACATTATGGAGAACTCTCAGACATGCAGGTTTCCTCACGATGTTTTCCTTCACCGTTAAAGCAAGCGATAATTAACTATTTAATATGCATATAACTTCGAAAAGTCAGAGATGCGCGCCTTGGGTTCAAACTCGAGACCTCTGCGTGGCAGTCCAACGGTTTCCCACTAGGCTATCACTGCTATAAATCTTCTAAGAGATCTTCAAATTATTTCCTATGATATACTATACATCGACCCTGCACAAATTTTTTTTTTTTCGCTTTTAAGAAGACTGTAACGTGTACAGAAGATATTTTTCTAAATCGCCGTATATTAAAAGATATGTATTAACAGCTCTACGTAAATACTCGGTGGTCTGGCATGTAAGCTCGATATAACGCATATCTAGCAATTACATACAAAGCCATTGTTATTGTTCATCGATGACAGATTATTCAATTACGAATCATTTACCGGAGGGGTTATAGCGTCATCATCACTCACGGAACAGGAATAACCTAATTAAGTTATTATTATTTCCACAGCAGCAGCTACAGCAACGATAGCCTAGTGGGAAACCATTGGACTGCCACGCAGATGTCTCGAGTTCGATCCCAAGGCGCGTACCTCTGACTTTTCGAAATTATGTGCGTATTAAATAGTTCATTATCGCTTGCTTTAACGGTGAAGGAAAACATCAAGATGGAACCTACATACTTTAGAGTTCTCCATAATGTTCTCGAAGATATGTGAAGTCTGCCAACCCACACTGGGCTAGCGTGGTCAACTTTGGCTTTCTCACACAGAGAAGACGCCCGTGTTCAGCAGTGGGACAGTTAAATACAGGGCTGATATTATTATTACTCCTGCCGAAAGAAGAGCGGAGCCAAATAATCCTGTGTTGTGTTTATATGGAGACTCAAGTTGCTAGAGGTAAATAAGTCAATTCTGTCTGTGTATTCTTTGTGTCCAGTAGAAAAAGTCCGGTTCTTGGTAACAGTATTTCTACGCCGCCGATTATCTGTAAGAGACTGGTTTATTTTGACACAGAGAATTATTTAGCCCGCGGTTGTCTTTTATTTTGTGACGACACATGAGCCATCTTATCCAAAGAAACCACTCTCTTACAGGTAGAAGGCGTGAGAGTAGGAATACTGTTAGCAAAGACCGCATTCCTTTCCTTGCATCTCGTAATACCTTTTCGCTACAGTCAACAAAGCGCGGGTAAGGTTTCTTGTACTGCAAATGGTCACAGACTATACCAACCTATTACCATCAGGCGGGTCGTGGGCTTATTAATCTCCTACGGTGTATAAAAAAAAATTATTCGCATAGGGAACTAAAGAATTTGGTCCTTTGCATGGCCACATACTGACTTCTTTTTTGCAATTCCTTTAAGTCCTCGTGGGGTATGGTGAACGCTTATTACACTTACTTCTAAGATACAGGTTATACCTAGGTTATGAGTCAGGTGTTCATAAAACTTACTTCTAAGCCTTGTTATAATATATATTTCATTTAAACCATTTACCATTTAAACCATTTATTTTCGTTACACATACATATATACAAAAATTTCACATACAAAATAAGTATAAACTGGCATAGATACATGCATAACAAAGGGCTCCAGCTCAGTATTTGCTGCGCACATGCACAGCACTGGTTTTCAGCTGGGCCCTGACTATTGAATTAATATTAATAGCACATAAATGTACACAAAGAAGGCAAAAGGTTACAAAACATCAAAAACATAATTTAAAAGGACCCTAACACATGTATAAATAAAATAAAAAAAGTAAAAGCAATATATACATAAACATATAGATAATATATATATAAATATGGCTGACACAACATGTACGACACGACACACAATAACAAGTACACCTAATGGTTACTATACTGCTATCATATTAAATCTTTTTTTGTAAATTCAATAATTCTGTGCGCAAGTGCGCTTTTAAAGTTTGTTGGGACATACTTTTACGCAGCGGCGGGGGTAAGTCGTTCCAAATTTTGGTGGCAGAATACTACAATTTTATGCCTATAACCTTGAAACTAACAAGTGGGATAAGCTCTGTTTCCTCGGAGAGAGGTTGTTATATAGTTCAGGAGAGAGGTACTCTGTTTCCTGAACTAAGTTACTTTATTGTGTGTACTTTAAGTTTTGGTTGGTAATAAACATTATTATTATTATAAGAAGAGCCGCGTGCCAGTATACCTTCTTAAAATACAAAAAATAACTGTTAAAGCCTTTAATTTACGAAGTTAGCTACAAATTAAATAGTACTCCTCTTCCTCGCCGTGACGGCTGTATGATTGTATAAACAGACAAAATTAAGAGCTGTCAGTAATAATATAATTATGAAGGTGGCTCACACAGGGTACATCATTTACAAAGGATATGGACGGTGTTTATTAAAAGCATTATTCACTGTTGCGTGTATTCATTATAACTAAAATAGAATCAGAAAATTTTAAGAGTCTACCATTGCCGAGTATTTATTTACATAAAATCTGACGGATGTTTTGAGTTTATTTCAAACAGTATGTGATACTGATACCCCATTGGGTGTCTAGCTCTTCTCGGGGAGTTACATTAACTTCTGACATGAGATAATGATGTTTGATATGTTCCCGAGCCAATACTGTGCCCTTAGTGCAGTTAAAAATTTGATACTGATAGCCTAGTAGGAAACCGTTGGACTGCCACGCAAAGGTCTCCAGTTTTATGTTAAGGCACGCACTTCTGACATTTTGAAGTTATGTGCGTATTAAATAGTTAATTATAGCTCGCTTTAACGGTGAAGATTTCCCGTTAAAGCGAGCGATAAGTATGTGCGGAAACCTGCATGTCCAAGAGTTGGTGTGTAATATAATGTTCTCAAAGATGTGTGAAGTGTGACCGACTATGGCCTAACACTTCTCATACTGGGAAGAGGCTCGTGCCCATCAGTAGGATAGTTTAACTTAGCCCTGTTTCAAAACACATGTGTTCTGATGATTTACGTAGCTACCTCTCACTTTTCTTTTATTCCATGGTAAATGACTAATCCCTGGTTGGTTGGACAGATTCCATCAATATTGTACGCAATTATAGGCTACATATAAAATATGTTAACATGTGTACTATATGTTTTTAGTACGAGGACCTGCCTAAATTTCTTTTTTTTTATTATATCGAGTAGATTGATCTGGCAGGCGATATCAAAAAGGAGAGAGATTCGGCAATCTAAGAGACCTGGCTACTGACTGGTCTATGCTCAGTAAGATATACCAAAAGTGTAAAGAAAATTATGGACAATCACTCAATCATGGAAAATTTTGCTGTAATACGGTATTTAAGATAGAACCCTTTACAGATTGGATAGATACACAGCGCTAGCTAAGAATAGGGATCCGATTGGAATTGGATGGGAAACTCCACAAAAACAATTAATTTTCAAATTTCTTTATTATAACGCTGACTCATTTGATATATAGTCATCATCCCATTCGGTTGTTTCATATATTATAGACTTAGGTACCTTTTGCATATCGAAGCAACCTTCCAACTCTTTGATACAGCATTGATCAAAATGTGCGATAGCTCTTACTCTATCCCCCTGAGCCTTGTTTTGCTCACATGCAAACGGTTTTACACAACCTCTAGGTAAATTATTACCGAATATTGTACATATTTTTTTCAAAAACCATGCGTCTTCCACGCCAAAAACTGTGCTACCAGTAGATATTTCTATGATCGGTGTGCGCTCGACTCGTAATTGATAAAATTTGGCTGTAGCCAGACTGCTCAAACTCCCACCGGTAGCTACGCATTGCTTGAATTCCTCGCGGTCGATCCCTGTTTCGCAGAGGCAGTATTCGCTTAGGTTACCTAAAAATTTAGCTCTGGTTAGCCGATGCTTGTCATATTATATATTTAAACAAAAATATGTGTGAAGTATCAATATCCAAAAACTAACATTTTAGCAATTTTCCCTTTATTGCATAATCTATCTACGTTTATATTTGATTGAAATCATTAACACCATCACAAGCGATTCCTACTATTTTCCAAACATTAGTATTTTACTTTTTTAAATTAAAAAATCTATTGTAGTTATTAGATATTAATACTAAGCCGTCGATATACACATATAACCTCTTTAGGTTATGTGTGTATTCAACTCTCAACTGAAAAAAAAAAAAATTGGGTGACCGCTTAGTGGTATTTCATCTGAGCGTCTTCGTGCTTCGGAGGTCACGTAAAAAGTCGGTCCCGGTTGTTGTCAAATTGACAGCAGTCTTTAAGCCATGTCAGAGGCCTACGGGCGGCTTGAACAACTCTTGACAACAGGTTGGCCACTAACCACACGAAAAAGAAAGAAGAACTGAAAATAAAATCTTATGTTGAGTGACAGCGGTAAAAATGATAATAATAATTCACAATAATTCACGCAAATCTTGTCCACATGTGGGATGTGGACTTGGTAATTCGATCCAAATACGGCCCATAGTCATAACGGTGAATAGCTTAACCACCAAGAGCCTCAACCAGCATCTTAAGAGGCTCGCGTTAGGTGCTTGAGTCAAGGGTTTCATACAGAAGATTGTGCTGCTTGACACCGCTCGTATTGTGACAAGGTTCCTGTCTCTAGAGTCCTAACCCGGCCTAAACCCTGTTCCCAATAGCGATACGTATTCATACTAATACTAAGCTAGCGCATAACAGTGATATGTTGAAAAGGAAAAGAGATTTAGCCCTGCAGTACCGTACAATACCTACATAAGATTAGTACCGAAGTGATAGTGAATACGACTGATGTACATGTGCAGAGTCTTACTGGGTATTTCTGTCAATTAATTCTCAGAAAAGAAAAGCCTGGAAGAGTCTGGAACCCTGGAGACAGCAAACTCTGTAAGCATGGAGTCTGGACCTATGCCCGATATGGCATGGCCCGAATGGCACTACATACATCTGCTATTGCATAGGACCTAAGTTAGCTGGCGAAATATGGACGTGATACACCAACCTACTCCTTCAGGGATGTCTATACCTGTATCTGTATATCAGTATTAAAAAGAGGAAAGATTAGCTTTGTTTGTTTGTAAGGATTTAAGCCAAAAATAGCTCAACCGATTTTAAAAATTCTTTTATCACTATGTATCAATATTATCACCGAGTTGCATAGGCTATATATTTTATTTTAAGTACTGTTACTATCATAACCTAACCTACTACTTTTACTTGAGCAAAGCCGTAGGCAAAAGCTAGTAGATGTAATATAAATGGTTCTCTTACCTTCAGCTTCGCATTTCAAATACTGCGCCTGCAAATACGTATTCAAATTCAATTGCTGTAGCGCACACATCTGTGGGACAGCATACCGCCCACTGCCCACCAAGTAGAAATCCACCATTATCTCTCCACCTATGTTATCTATTATCCAAGGAAGAGTTCTGATGAAGAACGTGCTATCTTCGTAAACATCTCCGTAAACTGAAATCGTGTGTCCTTGACTTGATACTTGCGCGAAAAATATTGGTAAAAGTATGAATAACATTTTTCTTTACTTTTTTAAGTGAGGTACTGTTTATTGTTTAAGTTTTTCGTTTAATAGGTAAACGGTGTCTTTTATATAAAACATGTTAGCATTAATATGTGTGTTATTTTAAGTACTTTTCTTTTATGATATTTTAATATGAACATGTAAAATATTTTAATGTTTCTGTTAAAGTAAATATGCTAAGTATGTGTTGATATTAGAAATGCTTCTAAAACGTATATTATTATGTAAGTAAGAATTTTATCATAATGCGTTGTTTGATGTTTTTAATAAAAATACATTAGATAAGACAGTTTCACAGACTTGACGGCGCAGCGGTTGTCAATGCGACTAAAATAATAATAATATTTTTTTTATTCAGGCAACGTAAACCCGTACAGAAATGTTAGTTACATGTATTCTTAAGACTGCGCCGAGCGTAAGACGCGGTTGGACTGAATGACAGAGCTTGAAATTCAAATTGTATGAAGGATTTGAAGTGCTTTTTTGATAAATATGTATCTTTATTGTCAACCAATAACTTAAATATTTGGGACGGTCAAATTGTAATATAACTATTTATGTTTCGTTTAAGCTGTAAAATATATATAGATTTCTACTGTTATAATCTAAAAATCACGTAACACGAGCTTACGTTTACGAAGCAAATTTACGTAATTTTGTAGGTGAAAATATTAATTAATATAAGATTTTTACACGGACTAATTGTAAACACATTCATTGTTATGGTAAATGTATATTTTATATTTGTATTAAACAAAAAGTGTTGATTTTATTCACTTAACTGTAACCGCCTGTTTTGGCACATTTTGGCGCAGTCTTAATAAATCAATGTTAGTACACTTAAAACTAAAGATAGTAAACAGTACCTACTATTACTATTATTCACTATTCACTTTTATTACTATATATTATATAAAATACTATTTCTAATTTTCATTTAGTTTAAGTTTACTTTTAATATTGCCTATATAATGTGAACGCTGTGTACACTTTTAATAAGCAAACATATACACCCATGGTTATATCCATAATGTAAGTACTTATTTTTGTAACATTTGTATGTAATTTGTTTATTTTTTACGTGGGAGAATGCTTTGAAGCATTCCTCTCCGCGGGGCGACGGAGAGGTTATGTCGGGCTCACCGGGGAGAGATACCCCGGTAATACCGACTAACGGCCGTTCCCAATAATCTATCTATCGTCACTTTTAGCCTACTAAAGATAGTAAAACGTATCTATCATCGGTTGTAATGTCCCAATAACCTACTACAGGATAGGATGATTTACCGCCCAACGCTATCTATCGACGGGAGGTTCTATCGCCTACTAACGATGGATTTTTGTATTAAAATACGTCACTGAGCGTCCCAATATTGCGTTGACAGTTATCTGTCAGTAAATATCAATACTAAAGTTAATGATATTGTATATCCGTCGAAAAGCAGCGATAAGTAGTCGTCTATCTATGTGTATTTATATATAAAGTATCTGTGATTTATATAAATAAAACAAGTCGAGAGTTTCTGTTGTTTGCTTAGTGTCTAGTCTTTAGTCTAGTGAAAGTCATTTGTCAATGTTAATGGATTTATCCGATTAGGATAGTGATTGTGAAGACGAATTTCATAAAACATATTTTTCAAATACAATTCACTTATTTAACCATTCATGAAACGTACGAACACGATGTAAATAAACAACAATACAAGGTCGATGCGTCCGAGCCGAGCGTCAGTCTTCTCGATTGAAGTGACATTTGCGAGCGTTTTGTTCTTCCAAATATGCGCGCCAAAATGCGATTGGCAACATATTATTATCAATAAGGTATTTCAAACTTTAACTAAAAACAATTTATTTAATATTAACATATTGCTAGTTCTACTGATTAATCAATTTTAATTGTTTCCGGAAAATATGTGAAAATGATCGTTTTTACATTTTATAATTTTTTGTAGGTTTTGATGTTACGAAACGCAAGGGAGGACCAGATAGCTAAACCTACCTATCGATGTCGATGAATAGATAGCCATTACCGCTACTTGTGGGACGCAAACTAACGATAGTTAGAAATATACTGTTTAACATTGATAGCAAGATATCTTTTACTGAGGATAGGTTATTGGGAACGGCCCTTAACCTACCACGGTGTTCCTCGACATAACCATAGACGGCGGGGCCGCGCGAATCGCTTTCACATGCAATCGCGACCCAACATTTGTATGTCCTGCTCTAAGTGTACCTTATTTTAAATAAATAAATAAACATTTGCTGCATGTTTCTCGCTAGATGATTCTGGGAGCAATGATTAATGTCAAGAGAATCAAGCCTATAAGCAATTAATGCCAAGACGCGATTGGGGCTGGCCCACACTCTGCAGAGCAAGGATGCGCATCTTTTACGGATGGTTATATACTATGAATAAGGTTGCAGGATATATTCTAGGTCGGGCAAAGAGGGTAAGCTTTTGCGTCAAGAAATTTTCCGTAGCAGCACGGAGTTAGGAACTGTGATCGGTAGACGGTAGCTTTTTACGTGTGACCTATAATCAATGCTAGGGCAATGTAAGGTGTAGTACACACCTCTGCCTACCCGTTTGGGAATATAAGCGTGAATGTATAAATTCGCAATAGATAGGTTCCATTTATTTTACGAAATCAAAAGCCATCTGAACGCCTCATTGGTTCCGAGTTTTGCATCGGAATCGACCCCTTCTTCTCCCTAGCATTTATTATTCCCAAGTCACTTAGGGTCATCTTTTCTAGTCTAACATATTCATCATCTCTGGATATCAGTTTTTACACGGAGCGGCTGCCACCTGACCTCCGCAACCCGAAGGCTAACAATACCCTAAGGCTAGACCAGTGTCAGTATATTAGAGGGTACTGACTTTCCCAATAACGACTGCCATAGATGTTCATGGCAGCCGGGTCCGACGGCTTAACGTGCTCTCCGAGGCACGGAACAGGCGATAATTGTTAATCAATACGCACATAATTTCGAAAAGTCATATAATTTCCGAAAGTCAGGTTCGAACCCGAGATCCTCTGCATTGCAGTCTGTTGGTCTCCCCACTGATCTATCGCTGCTATTCGCATCGGAATCGACCAAAAGATCTAATTTATGATCTCACGATCAGCCACCAAATTCAGCCTTACAACCAATATAACTAAACTATACCAATATATATTGTATTCTTTTGAGAAATAAATATCTTAAACCATATAACTACTACTGCACTAGGAATTTAATCTAGAACGAAAATTGTCTGTTTAAGAATTTCTTTTACGATATTTTAAGATAAGATCTTTAGATGTTTTACTTGATGACACGTAAATCATGACACAGATATGAATGCAATATGGCACAACGATGGACATGATCAATGTCCTGGAATAACACATAGGAGACTTTTCATCCCAGTGTATGTACGTTGCCGTAGGATTAAGGGAAGCAAATCCGCGGGTAGTATCTAATAAATATGTGCGTATTGATTGACAATTATCGCCTGGTCCCTGCCTCGGAAAGCACGTTAAGCCGTCGGTCCCGGCTGACATGAACATCTATGGCAGTCGTTATTGGGAGAGTGTCGACACAAAAGATCCCACTGGGACGAAGTGACGCCGGTCTGCACTGACTGGCCCCCACATAAGATACATACAAACATCTAATAAATATCAGTCTTGCTAGAAAACTGTCTCACTGCTGCGAGCCTTCACTCTCAGCCGATACACAAGCACAATATTATGTTCGACATATTTTAAATAAAAAAACTACAAAACGCCACAACTATGTTTAAAATAAACAAAAAAGTAAATCAAAACCAGTAATACGGATATTGCATTAGGCTGTTTGCACGTGTTACGCGTGTCAAGGTTTAAAAAAACAAACCAAAAACAACATTTGGTATCGAAAAATAGTGCAAAATGAGTGTAGCGCACTCACCGATTAACCATGTTGACTACTCTAGTGATGTGCTAAAACAGATGTGTATCGATAGTCGATTTTTGTTAACATTTTTTATTGTCCTACTTGACTTGCGATAACCGTTGGACTGCCACAAAGAGGTTTCGAGTTGACCCCAAGGCGCACATGTCTGACTTTTCGAAGTTATGTGCGTATCAAATAGTTAATTACCGCTGGTTTTGACGGTGACGGAAAACATAATTAGCAAACCTGCATGTCTGAGAGTTCTCATAATGTCCTCGAAGATATATGAAGTCTGCTAATCCGCATTAAATCCGATCCTCTGACTGACTATGACCCTTATCACAATAAAAAGAGACCCGTGCCCGTGGGATAGTTTAATAAAGGTCTGATATTATTATATTATATTATTGACTTGTTGGCATAAGATTTAGTTTATTTTTACGTGAGATTATAACGTTATTCTCAGTAGCACCACGTAGTTTGACATTGTAGTCAATAGATGACAGTAATCTCACTTCCTATAACGTGGGTGGCATCTAAAAAATAGCTGACATGCTGACCTGCGCAACTTCGTCTGTTTCACAAACATATAATTTTCCCCGTTTATGCAACATTTTTCATTGATACTCCGCTCCTATTGGTAGTAGCGTGATGGTATATAGCCTATAGCCTTCCTCGATGAATGGGATATCCAACACTAAAATAATTTTTCAATTCGAACCAGTAGTTCCTGAGATTAGCGCGTTCAACCAACCAAACAAACTCTTCAGCTTTATAATATTAGTATATATGAGATGTATATATAGTATTAAACTGAATCCTCTTGATCGTATGTAAACATAAACACACCCTTATGCCAAGGAACCAACGTGGCGTTTAACCTTTTGAATCGCAGTGGCACACAGGCGACCAGACACAATAGATATTTAATTATGACTAGTATTCTTAGACTTGACAGATTAATCAAACACTTTAAATATAGAGAATAATAAAATATAGATTAAATTTTTTTTTAATAATGATAAAATCTATTAATAATAATAATAATATCAGCCCTGTATTAAACTGTCCCACTGCTGGACACGGGCCTCTTCTCAGTGTGAGAAGGGTTAGGCCACAGTCCATCACGCTGGCCCAGTGCGGGTTGGCAGATTTCACATATCTTTGAGAACATTATGGGGAATTCTCAGAGATGCAGGATTCGTCACGATGTTTTCCTTCACCGTTAAAGCGAACAATAATTAACTATTTAATACGCATATAACTTCGAAAAGTCAGAGATGCGCGCCTTGGGTTCGAACTTGAGACCTCTGCGTGGCAGTCCAACGGTTTCCTATTAGGCTATCGCTGCTAAGGTTAAATCCAAACAGTAACATTAACGTCAACCTCGTTATACCGTACTACATTATGCAAAAAAACAGCTCTACGCATCGATCAATATCCGAAGCACTTACTTAGATACGAGCCAAATATGCAAATATCGATACCAAAAAATGCTGTAACATCACTATTTTACGTGAAAGAGCGTTCGGCATTTGACCCAATCCCGATGAGAATAATAATTTACATGCACCGCGGGGGTTGCACCAACCCCCAACACTCCCCTTCAACACCCCTTAACCCCAAACTGCTAGCGCGAAATTTCGCCACACTAAAAATGAATTTATATTACAAAACATAATAAAGTTTATGAAGGACTAGGCATGTTCGCAATTTCATAAGCGTATATGATGAGATTTATTGCAAAGGTACCTACTTATTTATGCTAGCCTAGTTGGTACATATATTAAAGTCGCCGTACGTTTAAAATTGTAAACATACATACACTAGCAATTCCGACAGAAATCTGCCTGCACGAAAGTTGTCGTAAAATTAAAATTAATCCAAGAAATTCCAATTGTGAACCTAAACCATCCAGACACCCTACTCAAACAGCCGTTTAGAAGAAGTTCAGTGACAAACATACTATCGACTTGAGCGACGGATGACCACTCCTAAGGTTAAAATCGCATAGCAGGCCAACACTTGGTCGGGCTGAGGGCGGAGTCACTTAAAGTCAACATGTGCAAGCGAAATTTTTTCTGTAATGGTCAACCGTCGCTCAAGTCGATAGTACATAATTCGCACCCTTTATAAAACAGAGACTTATCTCAGTATTTTGGATTAATCAAATTTGAACTCTATTGCAAAGATTTATCACAAATATAATATTAGTATTTAACATATACAATTAGAGTTCAAATTGCCTTACTTTCAAATTTCGAGTTAAGTCGCTGTTTTATTAAGAGTGCGATATGTAGTGATTTAATTCTATTTGCCGGTAATTGGTAACGAGTGATACATGTGGTATTGCAAGCGAATTTTTTCCTGAAATGGTCAACCGTCGCTCAAGTCGATAGTACGTGCAGAAAAGTTATATATATAAATATAGTCGTCTACGCCTATATTTTCCGAAGAGGTATGGGAGGTATATTACACCTATATGTTCATTAGAACCTTGCTGGTTTTAGCATGAATGAGCTGGGTCGATAGGCGAAACACCACCTTGTCAAAGATTTCGATATGAAGAACTACTACAACATTACGTTCGGTGAGTGAGATTGCTTGAGACCTGATAACCCTCAGTCAGAACTGCTCCTTCTTTCCTTTCTTATCTTATGTGGGGGCCAGTCAGTGCAGACCGGCGACACTTCGACCCAGTGGGATCTTTTGTGTCGACACTCTCCCAATAACGACTGCCATAGATGTTCATGGTAGCCGGGACCGACGGCTTAAGACTGCGCCGAGCGAAATGTGCCAAAACAGGCGGTCACAGATAAAGTGAATAAAATCGTCAGTTTTTGTTTAATACAAATATAAAATATATGTAGGAATATCCTCCATAATTAAAAGAAGTCGGTACTTTTAAATTCTCTTTTATTAATAATTAAATAACTTAATTAACTACGACAAGTAGTTGTAATTTAATTAAAGGTTACACGGACAAAAACAGTGATCCGTGCAGCGAGCGAGCTCAACAACAACTGTGCCTCGGCGCCGGGCGGACCGGCTTATATAGCGTAGTGGTGGGGCGCGTTCGGTGAGTCACGCGCAGCTCGGCCGCTCGATGCACGTTCCACTGACGTTTAGCACGTGGTTTTTCTCCGTGTACCCCCTTGTAGCTAGGCACGATGACGACGCCGACATATACATACATTTACCATAACATGAATGTATTTACAATTACTCCGTGGAAAAACTTAAAATAATTAATATTGTCGTCTACAAAATTACGTAAATTTGCACGAAAAATGCAAAAACGTAAGCTCGTGTTACGTGATTTTTAGATTATAGCAGTAGAAATCTATCCTATTTTACAGCTTAAACGAAACATAAATAGTTATATTACAATTTGTCCGTCCCAAATATTTAAGTTATTGGTTGACAATAAACATACATATATATTAAAATAGCACTTCAAATCCTCCATACAATTTCACTATGGCGGCCGCGCGCCGATTTAGATATGCGCCGTACGAGTTCTGTCGTTATCTGTCTTACGCTCGGCGCAGTCTTAACGTGCTCTCCGAGGCACGGAGCAGGCGATAATTGTCAATCAATACGCACATAATTATGAAAAGTAACTTTCAAAAGTTAGAGGTGCGCGACGTGGGTTCGAACCGGAGACCCTCTGCATTGCAGTCTGTTGGTCTTTCCCTTACTGTTCCTACATAGACCAAGGAAAGCGATTACCATCGAGCGAAATTACTCCAATAAAAATATAATATATCATCTAAATTCAATCACAATTTTCACACATGTGTATGACAGTCATCATATTACGTGTAGCAATTTTGATACAGTGTAATGTATGTTATTAATTCTTAAAATTAAAATTATTCATTCTACTTTAAACTAATTTAATTGCAGGTATTTCTGACAAATAACACCTTTGCCTATTTTAGAAACTATTAAAATTCAGCGATAGTTTATTGGGACACTGTCGAAGTGTCGCAGAGGACTCGTGTTCGATCCCAAGGCACGCATCTGTGACTTTTCAATGTGCGTATTTTATTTTTTTTACTTTTTTTTCGGGAATACAAACAATTGTACATTGTGTCTTACTGGCTAGGTACACAACAAAATAAATTAATGTACAATCCACGGCGTTTCCACTTATTACCTTAAAGAGTACAGTTAAACCTAATTGAAGCTTAGAGCTAGTATCTACTTAAATCTAAGTCTAAGTGCTTATACAAATGTTGACAAATGTTTATACTATTGTTGATGACGAAGCGTATGTACCTACTATATTATTTTTAATTTGGTTACGAGTAGAGGCAAAAGTATCTATAATAACGAACAATTTATTAAAAATTTTGACTATTCTATAGAGGGGCGCTCGCTCACTCGCATTCGTACGACTAGCAGTCGTAGCAAATACCGGGTAGGCGCGCGACTCTCGTCTTATTACAGATCTGGGTACAATATAATATAAAGCGTTCATAAGTTCGGTACAATCATACTTATTGCTAATAAGGTCATAGAGCATCATAGCCTGAAGTAACAGTCATCTCGAGGGTAGGGTAAGCAAGTTAAATTTTTGCAGAGACTCATTGTATGTGGGACGCCCTAGAC
The DNA here is from genome assembly GCA_930367265.1 of Catocala fraxini. Lineage (NCBI taxonomy): Eukaryota > Metazoa > Arthropoda > Insecta > Lepidoptera > Erebidae > Catocala > Catocala fraxini. The sequence goes on from OV884045.1 coordinate 20,681,118, forward strand.
GACATTTAAACTGAGTTGCTCGCAGAAACTTACGCTGCACTCTTTCAATTGCATGGTCGTACTTTACGTAGTAGGGATTCCAAAGCATGCTGGCATATTCTACCTGTGGTCGTACAAGACAACTTAAAAGGTATAGGTATGTAGTTGGGCTCTTAAAGTCTACAGAAGATCTCATCACTAAGTTATACATTTTAAAAGTAGTTACATATTAACTATTAACATATTGAATGGCAACGGATCATCGGTGGTCAGACACAATAAGTTTACATTTATGTTAAATAGTTAATTATCGCTCGCTTTATCGGTGATGGCAAATATTTTAAGGATGTCTGCATGTTTGAGAGTTCTCCATAAATTTCTCATAGAGATGTAAAGTGTACCGACCAGCACTGAGCCAGTGTAGTGGATAATGACCCCACTCTTCTCACACTGTGAAGAGGCCCGTGCCCAGCAGTTGGTTAGTTATTAACGTAAGACAATATTATTCTTAGAAAGTAAATGTTTATAGTGATGGATTCAGGTAATATTGATGTTGCCTATAGATAAATTAGTACCTAATCTTAGGACGAAATCTCACAAAGTGTTACTTTACGACGAAATAAATAGATGAGCATTGCTTAGTTGCCTTTTGGTCAGACAATAATATTATAATAATAATAATATATAATAATAATAATAATATTCTATCACATACACACAACACCGTCTAGCCCAAACTAAGTGTTCTACTACGGGTTCTAGACAATAGATAAACATACATATATACTTTTTTTTGTTGTAAATACTTGCATAGTATACATAGAAACACTCAGACTAAGCAAGACAAACATCCATGTTCATGCACACAAATATTTGACTTGTGCGGGAATTGAACCCGCGACCTCGGACGTGGCAGTCGGTTACACTAACCACTACGCCATCGAGGCCGACAATGGTTGGTTTACCTATAAATAATTGATTTGACTTGCTCTGAAATAACTTGAAATCATGACGTGGTTAGCACTATACAGTACAAGTGTACATACGAAATGTCGAAATAAGTAAGTACTGATAAAAGATTTTATATAAAATAACCTGCATACAAACACCGCAAACTGCAGTGTATATTTGCAAAAACATAAAAAATACAAATTAAAAGCCTTAACGCAAAACAAATTATCCTTAAATCCACGTATTCAAATGTATAATAATCATTGAGCAAGACATCTGCAAAATACTCCTAACGACATCTATGTATAAAACTCACAATTAATTTTGTTTTCCAACAATATTTATCATAGTAGGTAACAACTCATCCTTCAATTAAGTATGTCCTTAAACAAAATTATTTATAAGACTACTAACGCCATCTATTATGTAAACAATGAACAATAGTTATTGAGTGTGGCCAATAGATGGCGCTGACGCCTGTAATTTTATGATTGTTTAATTAATCAAGCGTTGTTTACACCAGGTACGATATTGTGGTTTGGATAGGAGCTCTGATCAGAAATTATCGGGCGACTGTGTAATCACAGTTTATAGGAGATGGGTCAGTCACGTGCGAAAAGTTTATCTATAATTTACATGATGCTCCGTTTAGTTTCACTTGCTAATGGACTTGCGAAAATGCGCCCAACATTTGACAATAGTGAACATTTCTATTTCTATGTGAATTATTGCATTCCTTAGGGGTCAATCCCTGAAATTAATTATTATGATGAAAATAGAATTCAGATCTAATATAATTAACGTCAAATGGGAACGAAAATAGAATTGATGTTAATTTTACATTTATTTTAATTTAGAAAAATACCATTTGTAGTACTTATGACGTTGAGATTAGATATCATCACTCAGGTTTTAATCACGATTTTATTACGAGAATTAACCCTCGGGTTATAAACTTTATTTCTAAATCTTACGTCGTTGGATTTGTATTTGTCTTTGTGGTCTGTTTTTGAAAAATAAAAAACTTATTCTACTAGAAAGAAGAAAGAAAGAAAGAAAGACTACTTATCAAAGTTTTAACAAAACCTATGCATTGAAATTAAATTTATTTTAAAACACTTTTATTACATAATTTTGAAACTCTAACATGACTACTATTATTGAACTTTACTGAATTTAATGCATTAAAATTAATAAAAACTATTTATATTTAAGTTTATACTTTGCCCCGACGTTTCGATTGTACAGCAGCCATGTTCACTGGGAGGCTAAGATGGTAGTTGACCTATGCAGTAGGTCACACTTCATACCAGTTACCTTGTTCAGGTCATTAGTCCATCTGGTCACATTTCCTTCTTTAGTATATACCCAAGAACCCCACTAATTACAGAAACATAATACAGGTTGTCTAGTTGCAATCTTCTGGTAGGCTACGTACAGGACCTACTGAAGTTTACCAAAGAGCGTGAATCCTACAGTGCCCTCACATATAATACCATTTAACGTCACGTTACACAAATGTCGTTTCAGACGTAAAATCAAAGGTGTATTTATGCGTGCAATTTTTCTTTTACTGAAAAATCTATTACTCGCCAAATAAAGTAAGTAAAACAAACAGATGCATTTTCTCAGTTTTAACATTAATAAAAATAAACGCTTTTGCTTTCACGTGAATATAGAATTAAAATCTACTTTTTACGGTTTACATCGTGATTTGTTTTGTTTCTATCTTTTAATTAAGTGAATATTCGATCAGCGTTGCGTCGATATAAAAGTATCCCCTATTTTCTACCTGAATTTATTATAACACTACAGTAAAATAGTAAATTGTGATCTATTACTACCATATTTCTATATTTTACTTTTTCTAAATTTAAAAAAAAATTCGCCTAGTATTACTGCTGTTTTTAGACATTAAAACTGCAGTCATAGCCATAACCCTTTCCATATCATTTATAAAAAATAAAAAATCGTTAGTTTTGTTTTTTTATTTTTAGTTTTTTTATTATTCTTTTGCACATTGATATTCTGTACCGACCCAACGTGACATTTTCTATAAATGTTTTGATGACCTAATTTCCTTTCAATATAAAATATGTATTTGTAATGTGTGACGCGCCATTCCTAATAAGTATATATATACCATAATACATCATTGTATTGAAGGCACAGGTTGGGAGCAGTCTGCGCTCACTCACAGTCAGCGTAAAGTTGTCAAGGCCATCTGAACCCCACAACGAACATACATAAAAAAAATGCTGGGTAGTTTTTGGGGACTGCCGATAGAAGTTAAAACTAAGTAACTTGTGAATTGTATCGTCGAGCTATTAGATTATTTTTGAATTTTGAATGCGTTCGGTGACGATGACGCGAGTAGTTCCATGATTTTTGTTCACCCAAAAAATGCCCAACGCGCCTAAGGAAGTTTTCACTTCAAAAATTTGTATTGAAAGCATTATAGCTATGGCTTTAGATCTTTTATTTCGGAACCCAACGCTCAACATTGCATATTCTTATGTACAAGTACTTAAGTCTTTTTATGATAAAAACGAATTATCGAGTGAACTTTAGTTTAAAGCAGAGGTTCCCAGCCTTTTTTCCCATAGACCACTTTCAAAATTAAGCAAGTTCCGGTGGACCCCCTGCATCTACATTTCTACCATATTCCTTGGCATTATATTTATTTTTGATCAAAACTCGACGGGCTGATCTTTTTTTTTCTTTAAATAAATTTTAGTGGGACCCCTCGTACGAATTGTGGACCTACGCTTTTTTTATCACGCCAACGTAGACTCCCGTTGAGTCTCCCGTGGACCCCTGGGGGACAACCTGGACCACTGTGGGTGCTAATGGTTTAAGTAACTAAAACTAATATTTACGGTAGGAAAGTCTACTCTCCCATTCCAACGCAGCACAGTCCTTGAGCGAGCAATATAACTCCTGACTCCAGCTATCTCTTTCGTTCAATTCCGCTGGAAATTACAAATTGCTTCTTAGGATGTTCCCGGCGATTACATTTGAAACTTAAGGCTATTTCAAACAATTTATGACGGCTCTGACTTTCGAAAGTCGATTTGGGAACTTCTCAAAATAATCGCGCAGATTTGTCGGCAGTTTTAATGTGGAGGGTCAACGGAACTAGGGTGGGTGCTGACTGACGGATATTATTCGTATCGTTTGATCTACAAATAGATGTTCCTAGTTAAAGTGTCCTTTGTGTCCGTTGTTTGAATGTTTGCAAAAGTCTCCCGTGCTATAGAAATGATTTCTAGTGCGGGAGTTGTCTTTTTCAAAGAAAAAGGAATTGAAGAATCCAATTATCATTATGTCATTACGATTACGAGATCTGCTAAGGTATTTAAGTTTTGAAAATTCTTACTACCAATACTAAGTTTGAAAATGTGCTAGGTAGACGTTAGTAGTATAGCCCATATAATGTGAAATCAAAAATACAAGTGGTGAAATGTTTTGGAATAAATTACACAATGGTGTAAACCATTAGTTCCCAAAGTGGTCCAGGTGGACCCCCAGGGGTCCACGGGCGACTCGACGGGGGTCTACATTGGTGGGACAAAAAAATAGGGATCCACGAAAATTTATCTGCTTTCGATAATGAAGAACTAAAATGTTGGCTTGACTTCACCTATCAATGTAGACAGATAATATTTTAAGAAGCTCAGCGACTGTTACTTGTAAAAACTTGCATATTTCATATTCAGTACCAGTGGTCTCAAACCTACCGATTCTTCGGTACAGAATTCCTAAAAAAAAACTATGAGAAAATACTTTGGGGACCTCTGGTGTACACAAATACCTGCAGCGGCACACCGGTGGCCAGACACAATAGATTTTCAGTTATGTCTGATATTCAAAGTATAGACAAGAAAATAAATAAAAACAGCTGTTTCACATACCTAATCTAATACTTTCATTCCTTACAGAAGCGCAGCACGACGTATTCCGTGTTTAGCGATACCATGGCATAACTTCACGCTTATATTCGCGCGATCTGACTATCGATCCCGTAGCCTCACATTTAGCAGCAATAACTACAAAGTAAAACAAAAAAAAGTGTTTTAACGCTGTAAATAGCGGCACAGCCTTACCGACCAACCATTTAAACATTTTCTTGGAAGATGAACGTTCCACCAAATTGATGGTCGGGTAAAATTGACCTTCCAAATTGTTTTTGTAGATGTTAAAGAAATGTTAAACGAGGAAAGACTGACTAAGGAACAGTCGCAAGAGGAAAACCTAGGCGAACGTTTCTTGATCAGATCAGAGGCGTTCTGGACAAAGTCCAGGTTAAGAGCACCTTGAACCGACGGGCGTGTATGAGGAATGTGATGAAAGTGAATGAAGCCAGAGAAGTGTGTCAGGATCGTAGTGAATGGAAATCCGTAGTCTCTGCCTACCCCTCTGGGAAACAGGCATGAATCTATGTATGTAAAGAAATGTTAAGGTTTGCCATTATTAACCTCTGAGTCTTCTTCGAAGAGGTTAATGAAAACACTATGTGGGACTATGTGTCTGTCTGTTAGTGAAAGGCATAGCTCCGGTACCACTGGACCGATTGACTTGTAACTTGGTATGCAGACACCTTGGGATCAACCCTCGGTCGAGTTTGAATATGGGCCCTGTGGGTCAATAAACGATATATAGGCACAAGTCTATACATATTTAATATCTTTTTTTTAGCACAGCTGCTGCAATAGAAAACTCCGTTACAAAGATAAGCTCAATCCGGAAATTGAACCACGACCAGACGTAAATGTAAAAAACTTATGTCACTGAATAATAATGACAATAATGTCCTCCAAACTGATTTTTTGTCACGATGGCCAATCTTAACGGTGACTAGTAATATACTAATATTCGCAGGCGATATTACAGTGCACAAGTGTGTGCGAAAACACAAGTCCACTCTCTGTTCCCTAACTTTCATGATCCGATGGGACGGTAATCCGACACGACCGGAAAGAGATCAGCCGCAGGACCAACCGCTTTACGTGCTTTCCTAAGCACAGGGTTGTCTAACACCGCCAAGTTCCTAACTCTGGGCTTGTCTTGAGATTATTTAACAGAAAACCCCAACAATATATTGTTGGCCTGACCCGGGATCTGAATCTAAGATCTCATGCACAGCAGTCGCATTCAGTATCGCTGCGCAACGGAGGCAGTGTCACAGAATTAGTAAAGCAATCAAGATAATAAATGGCATAGCAAATAAAGAAATAGTTTAATTTTGTAGCAAGTACATACCCAGCCAGCCAAGTATATGCCCAGTAAAACACACACGGTACTAGTGCCATGCCCCGGTTCCACCCGCATGCTTTGAACTCCTTTGTGCATTGCGCAGTGGTAAAGATCAACGGATACACAAAGAAATCAAAATATTTTTTTATTTTATTAAGTATTTTTCTAGCTTGACTTTTGAGAGGAGTTAAAAGGAGGAATGCTGGTAATTCTGGTTTTTTATATACAATGCAGGAGGCTTACATTCATACGGCTTACCTAAAAATAATTAATAACCATAGCTTGCAATACAGGGTATATGTATGTATGTATCTTATGTGGGGCCAGTCAGTGCAGGCCGGCGACACTTCGACCCAGTGGGATCTTTTGTGTCGACACTCTCCTTTAACGACTGCCATAGATGTTCATGCCAGCCGGGACCGACGGCTTAACGTGCTCTCTGAGGCACGGAGCAGACGATAATTGTCAATCAATACGCACATAATTTCGAAAAGTTATATAACTTCCGAAAGTCAGCGGTGCGCGACGTGGGTTCGAACCCGAGACCCTCTGCATTGCAGTCTATTGGTGTCCCCACTGAGCTATCGCTGCTCTATACAGTATATATCCTGTATATACTCGCGTCTTCAGAACCCTACAGAAAAGGAGTTAAAGAGGGGATAAAATAAAATGATTGAAGTTCATTCGTTCATTAAGTGGCAGTCTATTAATACATGGGGTAGGCAGAGATGTATTTTACTCATATTTCGCAAGCTTTACTTTAAGGTCTTACGTAATGGGATGCTGATATTGTTAATTGCCGTTACTAGGCACAGTTTCAGACTCAGTACTGCTATTGTCGGCTTCGGTGGCGTAGTGGTTAGTGTAACCGACTGCCACGCCTGAGGTCGCGGGTTTCGATTCCCGCACAAGTCAAACATTTTCTGTACATGAACATGAATGTTTGTCTTGGTCTGGGTGTTTCTATGAATAATATGTATGTATTTACAAAAAAAAAAGTACATATGTATGTTTATCCATTGTCTAGTACGCATAGTACAAGCTCTGCTTAGTTTGGGCTAGACAGTGTTGCGTGAATGTGATAGAATATTATTATTATTATTTAAAAAAAAACTATAAGAGTTCCGAAACCTAAATAAATAAAAATACTTTCTACAGGCATTTACTTGAAGAGTCAGATAAGACAGAAAGAAGACGAAGATCTTTGGACGACCAGAAACAAGACACATTTGACATTAGACGTTATCATAGATATGATGAAGTAAGTTGCTTATAGATGGGGGATAGAACTTAATGGGAGACACAAAGTTATAGGGTATGCTCATGACCTAGCAATCCTAGGGCAGTGTGAGATGGAAGTAATGAGCATGGCTAAGGTATTGGAAGAGGAAAGCAAGTAAGTGGGTCTCAGAATCAATCTCCATATGAAGAGATACAAGGAACATAGAGCAAATAGAAGAGATCTTATTGTCAAAGGCGCAACCTATAGAGGCGTCAACAAATTTAAGTATCTCGGGTACACGATCACGGATACAAATCAAAGGGAGGATGAAATAACCATCCGCATCGTCAACGCGCTAAGGTGTACCGCAGCCCTTCATAAAGTGTGTAGCAAATGGAAATCCGTAGTCTCTGCCTACCCCTCTGGGAAACAGGCGTGAATCTATGTATGTATGTATGTACTAATCTAACCTTAGCTTTACTTGCGCGAGCAAAGCCGTGGTCAAAATCTAGTGATATATAACTTAAACTGGCATATTCCAGTGTACGTTTACCCTATAGCGCCGTGGTTAGTAAAGCACACAGCTCACACGCTTTGTCCCACTAAAGCGACGAGAACACTCACGCCATTCACATTACAATATAAAGGTTCACGCCCGAACACTTCACCTATGTTCTTATATGAACCTCTGAATCAAAAAGACTGGCGTAGTGTTTAGCGGATGTCTCGTCGCTGCCATTGCGCCGAGTCTTGTGGGTTCAAATCCACATACGAAGCTTTTAAATTTTTTTGCTCATCAAAATGACTACACTCTGCCTGATGGTAAGCAATCGTGTGGTATAAGAGCAGTGGCCTCCACACCGTCCTCATAGCAGCCGAGGCGATGTTGAGGTCTCTACTTTGTCGGCCTGAAAAGGTGCGTTTTCACGCCCCGCTTAAATGACCCAGGATTGAAGGAAGAAGGAAACACGTGCCTTGGCAGAGAATTCCATGCCTCGATCGTTCGGCAGAGGCATGAGGGCCCAAACTTGTTGGTACGCGCTCTAGTCGACTCTACCGTGTAAGGATGGAATCTGAGCCAGCACGCGTTGTTCTGGATAGGAAAGGGAGAGCGGCATAAGGTGGACTAACTCTGAATCAAAATTATAGTGTAGTGGTTTAAACGGTCGTATCGCCGCTGCCACTGCGCCGAGAGTTGTGGGTTCGAATCCTACACGGGACAAAAAGTTTATGTGATCTACAAACGGTTGTTCCGAGTATGGGTGTTCTTTGTGTCCGTTGTTTGAATGTTTGTAAAGTCCTCCGCAACAGATATTATTCCTAGTGCGTGAGTTGTCTTTTTTAAACTAAAAAGAAAATAATTTTAAAAGTCTTGAACCTATCTATATACATACATATATAAAAAAAGTAGCGATAGCTCAGTGGGGAGACCAACAGACTGCAATGCAGAGGGTCTCGGCTTCGAACCCACGTCACGCAACTCTGACTTTCGGAAGTTATATGACTTTTCGAAATTATGTGCGTATTGATTGACAATTATTGCCTGCTCCGTGCCTCGGAGAGCACGTTAAGCCGTCGGTCCCGGCTGCCATGAACATCTATGGCAGTTGTTATTGGGAGAGTGTCGACACAAAAGATCCCACTGGGTCGAAGTGTCGCCGGTCTGCACTGACTGGCCCCCACATATGATACATGAGTAATGTTTATAGGTTTATTCTAATTTGTTACTAGATAAAAGCTGACTCTTAAATATTTAAGATTGGTTTATAAGTAAAGGAGTCTGCCTACTACACCGTCTCATACCATGACCGTGCTAGGAACGTATCAGACACGAAAAGCAACACGATACGTCCTGCTATAGGAACTGCTGGTCGGTGACGGAACGGTCTTGTGGGCATAGTCTTATACATTTCCTTACAACGAATATTTTTTTGCCTGACACGTTCCTAGCACGGTCATAGTATGAGACGGGGTAGTGGGCAGAGTCCTTAAGGCTGTGTATTTATAAATACGCACATAATTACGAAAAGTCATATAGCTTCCGAAAGTCAGAGATGCGCGACGTCGGTTCGAACCCGAGACCCTCCGCATTGCAGTCTGTTGGTCTCCCCACTGAGCTATCGCTGCTCAACGTTACTCATAGTTGACTGTTAGTTGAGTAGCAAAATAATAGCGCCAGACCGCAGATCAAAGAACTTGAGAGCTATGTTCTACGGTTGAGAGGTGGCTGAGTATATCGCACTCTTAATAAAACAGCGACTTAACTCGAAATTTGGAAGTAAGGCAATTTGAACTCTTATTGTATATCTTAAATTCTAATATTATATTTGTGTTAAATCTTTGCAATAGAGTTCAAATTTTTTTAATCCAAAATACTGAGATAAGTCTCTGTTTTATTAAGGATGCGAATTATGTTAGCGATATTTTTATAAGTAGTAAGGGCTATAATTATAAGCTCCTAACTAGTACTGTTATTATTGTAATAAAGAGAAGAAAATGACCGAGCACAGCTGTTCTGATACTCGTTTCATGCATAGGTATAATAACTAAATTTAACGTGTATTTCTCAGTATAAGTGAATCATTGTAATCTGTTTTAAGAAAATAAACGTCCCAAATCAGTTATGTTCGCGATGGTGTGATTGACCCGTGAAAATAAAGAGTATTATATCATATATAAAGCATTTTAATCAAATTTTCAAGCTCAAAGCAAACTCTAGCTTTTAATAAACAAACTAATGAGTCGACGAGCTCGATAGATAGTGTTGTAGCATAATCGATATTAATTCAGGCGACACCGCCCTAGCGTCGATTTAATAGAGTCTGCACCGCTGCACGCCCGTAAATAGGGAGATTGCCTTACAAAGGTGAATAAGGATGCGAAATGATTTATCGATATGATTATTTTATGATATCAAAGCGACTCCCCCGTGCACATGAGACTTTTAAAATTAGTAACGTGAAACTTACAGTGCCTAAGTTAGGAACTGTTATTAGTAAAGATAATTCATAACGTACAACCACATCTTGCTAAGGGGTACCTACACATTGTTTCTGGTATAATCTGTAAGACAGAGGCAGCAGAAGTATCACAATTTAACAAAAGAGTTTGTAACTAACTAACTTGGCTGTCTTTATGGGTAAATTGTTATTATAATTTTCAAAACGTTAGACTGAGATGTCATTATATACAAATGTCATTGGATATGTTTATGTTACGCTATGTTTATGCTGCTATTGGTAGATTTAATATCCAGATTCTTATTATGCAATAATTACATATATATATCGTAACAGAAAATTAAAATAATATTTTGTTCAAGCCGGTACCTGAATGCCCAAAATCAAACATAAAGCGCATGTGCAATATCACGCTATTACACCAATGAGGAAAAACAATTATTTTTAAACTTAATAACAGTCACTAAATTTAACTATAACATAGAGGCGATATACAGGTGTGTATCCCCGAAAAGGTATTTAGGCATGAGTATATTAAACACATTGCACCAGCGAATTTTTTAGGTCTCACCTATTACCATCTATCGAAATGTTTTCCGTACAAAAATCTCACTGCTCCTAAGATTTTTTTAATAGAAAGATCCTAGTAACACACACAGGTATCAAAACTCGGGAAGCAAAACTTCGCAAGTAGACAGCGTAGATTTATACCCGAGAACTATTATATTCACAATCTATTTCTTCACCCTAGCCTTTATTGTTCCCAAGTCACTTGGGGTCGGCTTTTATGGTCTAACTGGATTTTGACTGGATATCAGTTTTTACACGGAGCGGCTGCCACCTGACCTCCGCAACCCAAAGGCTAACGATACCCTAAGGCTAGACCAGTTTCAGGATATTAGAGGGCACTGACTTCCTAATAACGACTGCCATAGATGGTCATAGCAGCCGGGACCGACGGCTTAACGTGCTCTCCGAGGCACGGAGCAGGCGATAATTGTCACTCAATACGCACATAATTTCGAAAAGTCATATAACTTCCGAAAGTCTGAGGTACGTGACGTGGGTTCGAACCCGAAATCCTCTGCATTGCAGTCTGTTGGCCTCCGCACTGACTATTTAATATCGATAAAAAAAACATTATCTACAAACGTTGTCCCATCACTAAATCCAACTTGTGGGAATCGGGCCAACGTAATGCCGGTATATTGAAGGAAAATATATCTTCGTGTTCGAGCGGCGACACCGGCGTGCTATCGAAAATATCCACATACTGATACTCTGTATTCAAAACTGTATTCTGTTCCTGCACTACTACACATCTATGAGAATATTTTGTATCGAATTTTATCAGGTCCTTATATATCAGTCATTTTGATATTTATTATCGACTAGATTTTGTCCGCGGAATCGCTCACCTTAATGTAGGTCATGTCAAGACTGTCTCTCGTATACAATACTTTTTGTACTTAAAGGGTAATAATCTATATCCTTTTCTGTAGCTCTGACAAGGTATATGCAAAATTGGTGATGATCGGTTGAGTCGTTAAGGCGTGTAGTGTAACAAACAACCAACCTCTATGGCGTAGTGGTTAGTGTAACAGACTGCCACGCCTGAGGTCGCGAGGTTCGATTCCCGCACAAGTCAAAAATTTGTGTGCATGAACATGGATTCTTGTCTTGGTCTGGGTGTTTCTATGTATAATATGTATTTATTCACAAAAAAAGTATATAAGTATGTTTATCCATTGTCTAGTACCCACAGTACAAGTTCTGCTTAGTTTGGGCTAGATGGTGTTGTGTGTATGTGATAGAATATTATTATATTATTATATATTATTAAACTTACATTCACATTTCTAATGTTAGTTAGGACAAGTATGTGTAGTATGCGTTGAGGATTAAATGGTAATCACCTTGTATACTTGCCTCTTTGATACTGTGGCATAAGTTAGAGATATATTTGCGTGTGGTGGGGAGGTTCCATTTCCAGGCTAGGTAATTAAATTTCAATTTTGTTTAAGTTCAAACTTTCTGAGTAACAGCACAGGGTTTGAAAATTGGTGCCTGGGAAATGAAAACAGGTTTGCCCTCTATTAGAGTGTATTTACTTGACACGAATATATTCGTATGCGAAAATTCTCGCGTCGTATAATTGCAGTCTTACGTGAAAATTATATAACATACACCCAAACTCAAAACTAACTTCTGAAACATCCATGACTGCTACCATGGAGTCAAGAAAATCTTTGGTATTTTTTTCGCGACTCTTTTGACTCCGCTGTAGTCATGGACGTTTCAAAGGCTAATATTTGTGGTTCAATTTTTCTTCATAAAACATACAACTATAATACACATTAGATGTACACGATCATTATTCGAGTGGTGGACATTTCGGCTAGATTACACTAGTTGTAATCACAATTGGTCTTGACTACGTAAATTATAGCAAAGGAAAAATTAAGTCTATGAAGCAGGTTTTGAACCTACGACCTTGACCAACCATGTCATCGCTCTACCAACGGAGCTATTCATGGTCACGTCAAGGATTAAATTTATTTTCTGTATTTTGCATCTAAGACGAAGTATTATGACATCTATCGTATATTTATAGAACTATGCGATCAATAAGTACAAATAACGAATGTAACAATTGCCATTATTTATTGTCAAACAACAAAATATTGTATAATAATAATATCAGCCCTGTATTAAACTGTCCCACTGCTGGGCGCGGGCCTCTCCTCAGTGTGAGAAAGGTTAGGCCATAGTCCACCACGCTGGCCCAGTGCGAGTTGGCAGACTTCACATATCTTCGAGAACAGTATGGAGGACTCTCAGACATGCAGGTTTCCTCACGATGTTTTCCTTCACCGTTGAATCAAGCGATAATTAATTATTTAATACGCATATAACTTCGAAAAGTCAGAGTTGTGCGCCCTGGGTTCGAACTCGAAACCTCTACGTGGCAGTCCAACGGTTTCCCACTAAGCTATCGCTGCTATATTGTATAGTGTAATATTGTATAGTGTACAATTATTATGAATCTATGACATTCTTCGCACTAAACCAAGCCTGTCTCGCAGGACTGCTGTAAAAGATTAATACTATCCAATATCCAGTATTATTTGACAGGACCGATAGCTTCGTTGTTTAACATCGACTCGCCACTGCCATTGTGCAAAGTGCTTGTTTCGATTCCCACAGAAGACAAAAATAATTAGTTGTTTTGAATCTGAGTGTTCGTTGTTTATATGTTAAAGCCCCTGCGACACAGGATTAATTCCTATTGAGTAAGAGGCAGAAAAAGTATACCTATTAAGATTTGTTTTATAAGCATTTCCTATGCTCAGGTAAAGTGTAAATTATAACAAAGGATGAAGAATGATCTTGACTACTTTTGCTTTTGATTGAAGTCACACTTAAGTGGCATTGTTATTATTATTATTCTTATTGGCATCAAGAGCAGCGATAGCTCAGTGGAGAGACCAACAGACTGCAATGGAAAGGGTCTCAGGTTCGAACCCACGTCGCGTACCTCTGACTTTCGGAAGTTATATCACTTTTCGAAATTATGTGCGTATTGATTGACAATTATCGCCTGCTCCGTGCCTCGGAGAGCACGTTAAGCCGTCGGTCCCGGCTGCCATGAACATCTATGGCAGTCGTTATTAGGAGAGTGTCGACACAAAAGATCCCACTGTGGCGAAGTGTCGCCGGTGTGCACTGATTGGCTCCCACATAAGATAAGATAAGTGGCATCGGCTAAAAAACCTACTGCACTACACTAACTGTGCCATCAGCGTCGTTGCCACATGCGACTGTAAATGCTAAACAAGAGCTCTATCGTTTTTTCCCTCATACAAAACTATTTAGAGATTATTCAGGCAGTTCCCTGCACCGTGCACCTGAGCACCTTTCCACTTATTGCGCTCGCCAATGCAGCACCGAACCGTTCATGAGCACATTTTGTTGGAACGAAGTTATGCAATTTTCCAAATCGTCACTATTCAAATAGGAATATCTAAAATTAGGTTATGGTTTAATGACATAGCATACTACTAAAACATTTATTTAGCGCATTTTGTTTTTTAATTTACGGTGTGCGCAAAATAGTCTTATATTAGTACTGAACAGTTTTGTGTTAATGACAGAAAATGATGAATATTATTTGAGTACCTTATTGATGCTTTACCTTTATTTTTAAAATTTAGTTTTAATTGGACAGTAACATATGGCATAACGACTGCGATACCTGGTACATAAATGAGTTGTAAAATATTTAAATTATAAGTTGATGGATTTAAAAGAATTGCCTTGAGTTTCTTGCATGTATCTTCTCATAGGCTTAACCTTTTGCCTGGACCTTGCAACTAACATAATTGTAAAGTCAGTAAATATAATAAACTCATTAATCTCTTTGACGTTTATAAGTGTTACATTGTAACCTAAATGAGTTTTGACGTAGATTTTGATAACATGTTTTTGGCAATTTATTGTTGCAAGATAGTGATCCTATGTTTACTCGAAAATAACACATTAAAGAGATTTTTTTAAACCAGTAAATTACTCTAAACTGCGAAATAATCCTTATAGTCAACTTTGTTTAAATATACCACAATCGCGCAAATACCTAACAAACCTACAATTAATTGCCATAGAGCTCCCAAAGATTCGATTAATAAACGAGCGTACTAACAAAAAATGTAAAAATTAAAAGTGCAATATCCAGTTAGAAATAAATAATACTACAATCTCTGAGCCCAACTAGTTGCAAACACTTTTAATAGCTTTTTCGCGTCTATCGGGCAGGGGAGCTGCCATTTAGGAAATGATACATCCCGCGGTACAAATGTTATCACACCTACCGAAAACACCATGTTCCTTCGACCAGCAGACCCTCAAGAAGTATACAACCTGACTAAAAACTTAAAAATAAAAAGAGCTACGGCATTGATGAACTACCACCATTTCTAATCAAACAGTGTGCAGACGTACTGACACACACAGTGGAAATTGAATTTTTTAATAACAATACCAAAAAAATCGAAAGTATTCGTTCTGACAAGGAAATTATCAACGCCTCCATCCCACAGGGTAGCGTCATCGGATGTCTACTATTCCTGCTGTATATTAATGACTTGCCAAAAAATACACACGGTCCCTGCGTTTTATTCGCGGACGACATCTCCCTATTGGTATCATGCCGGAACAATATAAATTTAAATAACCAACTCGATACTCTCCTAAACAATATAAAATCCTGGATGAACCTACATAACTTAGAAATAAACTATTCCAAAACCAAATTGATAACTTTCCATCCGCCTCAAAAAGCGCCATTAAATATAAATTTTGCGTTCCAAGATCAAGATCAAGATCAAGTTAGAAGTAGTTAGCAACTTTACCTTATTAGGCTTAAACATAGACACCCATATAAATTGGAAATCTCATATAAATAAAATTAAATCAAAATTAGCTAAGTTTTCATATGCTCTCCGCGAAGTAAAAAAAATCCACAGATATCCAAACCGCACTCGTCACCTATTACACCTACGCTTAGGCTTGGCTCAGCTATGGCATTATCCTATGGGGAAACAGCACAGAGGCGCCATCACTTTTTACCCTTCAAAAGAAACTTATACGAATACTTGTACACATGGAAGATACTGATAGCTGTAAGCCACACTTTATAGAACACAAAATATTAACGCTACCTAGCCTATACATTTTAGAAATATGTAAGTTTGTTAGAAGTCACCAAAGTTTCTATACAACACGAGAAGACAAAAACCAGAGACTAAGACATAAAAATAGATTAAACCTACCAAGCTCCCGTCTTAAAATGCACTCATCTAGTCCACGTGTCAATAAAAATATATAATAAGCAAATAAAAAATGAAATTAAAGACAGTATATTTATAAAAAAATTAAAACACTTTCTATTAACTAAATGTTACTACCATATAAATGAAAACCTAAATGATAAATGTATATGAAACATAATAAATGGAAATTTAAATAATTACTTATAATAATATACCTAATAATAACATAAATACAAATAAATACATAATATATAAACAAACATGACATACATTTATAATAATAATATCTGGGACATTTAATTCCATTTCTTTTTTACAAACTTTGATAATAATGATAATCTACAATAATATATAATTAATAAAAATATTAAAACATATAAATAAAATAATATAATAATAATTATACAATAGAATACCATATAATAAAAATAATTATAGTAATATATCTATCTAACTATAGTAAGCGCACCTTAATAAAATGTCCTATATATTATAATAGTCAATAAATATCAATCATAAGTAAAATATGTAAATAATAAAATATGTAAAACTTCCTCCTCTCTCCTACATCTTGCCGTGCCGACAAGGCCCACACATGTTTCTTATATTATACCATTGTAACATCTATTTAACTTGTGGAGTGCAATAAATGTATCGAGTATTGAGTATTGAGTATTGAGTATTAATTCAGATCCAAAATTTGCAGATTATACAAATAATAATTATCATTTTATTTCAAATTGTAGCTTGGCACACTTCGGCATAAAGTTATCCATTCAAAAAGAAATTGTTATTTGTTTAGATGTTGAACCGAAATTCATTCAATTTCGTTTGAACGTATCAAGTATAACCATTTTGTTCGGTGTCAGCCATAGCAGCCGTAAATGTGTAATGGCATCGAAGAAACACCAGATTTTCTTACAAACTTTGATTGGTTAACTTGTGAAGTTGGAGTGTTCTTTTGTCGTAGAACTCGCATTTTCTTTTAAGGTCTACAGTCTAAGGTGTTCGAGTGTATTATACCGGTAATAACAAAGAAATGAACTGCTGGTATTATGTTTTTTTGGGTGTTTTTAAACATCTTTGCGGAGGGAATTAATCGGTGGTTGGGGAATTTCAGTTTGCTTATGGTTGCGGAAACGTTCGTGGGGAACGGTAATCGCTCACCAGGATGGCAAAATTGTTTGCTAAGCTCAGAACTGGCTTGCCAAGCCAGTGTGTGATGGTGTAGAGACACTACAACATCGCTGCCTTTTAAATTACAAAACCTTGCAAAGGCATAGGCTTGTCTTAAAACTACGCTATTGCTAACCAATTGACGTTAATGCCAGCTATCGGATCCCAATACGAGACGTTGGTTTACGGTTTTGAGAAAACAAACATAGAGCAATTTGATAATAATAGAGGTCATATTCACACTGGTAAAAACATGGTGTGACATAAATCATTTATAAGTTACACGATCACAAATATCGAATCAAACCAGATCTTCTCTCTTAGCCTTTATTATTCCCAAGTCACTTGGGGTCGGCTTTTCTGGTCTAACCGGATTTGACTGGATATCAGTTTTTACACGGAGCGGCTGCCACCTGACCACCGCAACCCGAAGGCTAACGATACCCTAAGGCTAGACCAGTGTCAGGATATTAGAGGGTACTGACTTTCCCAATAACGACTGCCATAGATGTTTATGGCAGCCGGGACCAACGGCTTAACGTGCTCTCCGAGGCACGGAGCAGGCGATAATTGTCAATCAATACGCACATAATTTCGAAAAGTCATATAACTTCCGAAAGTCAGAGGTGCGCGACGTGGGTTCGAACCCGAGACCCTCTGCATTGCAGTCTATTGGCCTCCCCACTGAGCTATCGCTGCTCGAATCTAACCAGATATGTTACCATAAATCAATAGATTTCGGATAATTATTACAAAAAGAAAAGTGGTAAATCTCTGTCGTGTTATTATTTAAAATATCGTCTTAAACAAAATTTTATTTATTTATTTATTTCACATACACAACACTTTCATTACAAGGAACCTTAATGCCATAGTCAAAAACCATCCTAATTTCAATAGAGAAGATGGTTGGAATGTACCACCAGCTTGGGATCCATTCATGCAAATAGTCAAACCCAAGAAGAAGCAAACCATAGCTAGACTTCATGATACTCTGAGCTCATTCTGCGTAAATAGAAACACCAATGATTAAATTATGTTCGGGTACTTTGAAATAACGACACTGGAACATTGAGACAACTACCATCTTAGTTTCCCCGTGACCATGGCTGCTGAAAAGCAACCGAAACGTCAGGGAAAGTGTAAACTTAAATATAAATAGTTTTAATAGTTTTAATAATTTAATTAGCTTAAAATTAGTAAAGTTTAATAGTATCTAGTAGTAGTGTAACAGTTTCAAAATTTTGTAATAAAGTGTAAAATAAATAACGCGCTAAAATCCGTATATAGTAGTTTAATTTCAATGAATTACATTCGCGTAAACAGAAGACAATATAATGTTACATTATTTATGTTTTATCCACAACAAGGATTTAAATGATATAAATTTAACACAGAGTAAGATTTCTTTAATTTCCCCAAAGGCCAAGAATAATAGCATGTACATATTTGTATCATAGAATATTCATTTCTTGTATTCACTTATCAAAACGGATATTACAGAAAACATTACATTATGAAACTCTTTATTCTATTTGCAAGTTATTCTTGGTTATTCCATTTTCTTGGTCCCTAAGGACGTGGTTATATGGCGAGCTGAACATTGAATTGTATTATTATAAACATTGGCGATTGAAAAGAGTGGCCATGAGTTTCTTGTCTTGCTTCACCTCATGAAAGCTCTACTCCTCGAACAGGCTTTTTCAATGCAACATTTTATTTCCTTCTGTTTATTATTATTATTATTATTATTATTAATCTCTTCTCTTCTCTCTTAGCCTTTATTATTCCCAAGTCACTTGGGGTCGGCTTTTCTGGTCTAACCGGATTTGACTAGATATCAATTTTTATACGGAGCGGCTGCCACATGACCTCCGCAACCCGAAGGCTAACGATACCCTAAGGCTAGACCAGTATCAGTTTAGTATATATTAGAGAGTTGACTGACTTTCCCAATAACGACTGCCATAGATGTTCATGGCAGCCGGGACCAACGGCTTAACGTGCTCTCCGAGGCACGGAGCAGGCGATAACTGTCAATCAATACGCACATACTTTCGAAAAGTCCTATAACTTCCGAAAGTCAGAGGTGCGCGACGTGGGTTCGAAACTAAGACCCTCTGCATTGCAGTCTGTTGGTCTCCCCACTGAGCTATCGCTGCTGTCAAATCTTAGAATACCAGACACAATTAAAAATCTATTGCATCTGGCCATCGGTATACCGCTGCAAATTCAATAGGTTAATACGCACATAACTTCTAAATGTCATGCGAGCCTTGAGATTGAATTCTAGCGAGGCCTCTGCTAGCCTAACAGTTTTTCACTAGACTATCCCTCGTACTTAATACCTCCTAGCCCATTTTACTTTTTAATTTGCAATAATAATAATAATAATAATAATAATATGCTACCACATACACACAACACCATCTAGCCCAAACTAAGCAGAGCTTGTACTATGGGTTCTATATACAAACAAAAGCTTTTGTTCTCCTTTCATACATGTAATGAGCGCCACAATTAGCTATCTAAGACAGTATTGTTCTCAGATATTAAAAGTCTTTCTTTTCTATTAAAACTCTTGGTAATATCTAGTATATTGGAGGCTCTGGTTTGAAAATATTCTTTAATCATCTCTTATGTCGGCCTCGATGGTCTAGTGGTTAGTGTAACCGACTGCCACGCCTAAGGTCGCGGTTTCGATTCCCGCACAAGTCAAACATTTGTGTGCATGTATTTGGATGTTTGTCTTGGTCTGGATGTTTCTATGTATTATATGTATGTATTTACAAAAATAAGTATATATGTATATTTATCCATTGTCTAGTAGCTATAGTACAAGCTCTGCTTAGTTTGGGCTAGATGGTGTTGTGTGTATGTGATAGAATATTATTATTATTATTATGAGAAGTAAGTCAGAAACATATAGTATACAAGATTTTGCTCGCGGCTTCGCTTACATTAACATCTACTTCTCTCTTAGCCTTTATTATTCCCAAGTCACTTGGGGTCGGCTTTTCTGGTCTAACCGGATTTGACTGGATATCAGTTTTTACACGGAGCGGCTGCTACCTGACCTCCGCAACCCGAAGGCTAACGATACCCTAAGGCTAGACCAGTGTCAGGATATTAGAGGGTACTGACTTTCCCAATAACGACTGCCATAGATGTTCATGGCAGCCGGGACTGACGGCTTAACGTGCTCTCCGAGGCAATCAATACGCACATAATTTCGAAAAGTCATATAACTTCCGAAAGTCAGAGGTGCGCGAAGTGGGTTCGAACTCGAGACCCTCTGCATTGCAGTCTGTTGGTCTTCCCACTAAGCTATCGCTGCTTGCAAAAGCTGAACTATATAACCTAATAAAATCACATATGTAGCCTATAGCAGCCTCCTTTATTAGCAGTAATTTAGAGTATGGGATAGATTTATCCCAGTTAAGATTAGGAGTACATCTTAAATTACATTTGACTCGGTCTAGACTAAAACTCATTAATTATGTATGTCGAACAAGAGAACGCAATTCGTTCTCCATATTATACAAGTTTGAGCTTGTCGCTTAGGCAACCTTATAGAATTTTGTACTTCGTCAATATATCTATTGATATCATAAAGAGCAGAGATTTTTGTCTGTCTATACTTAATATTACAAAGAGGAATAATTTGATGTCTCGTTTGTTTGGTTGCAAGGCTGTCAAAACGAATCAAAGAATTTTAAAAAATATTTCTCCATTCGCTATATTATTACCGAGTAACATAGGGTATATTTTATTTAAAATAAGTACTTACTAGTACTTATTACTAATATAAACTAGCCTTTACGCAAGCGAAGCCGCGGGCAAAAGATAGTAATGTATAAACTCAAAAACAACGGGACTCATTTTAATAATTCACCGTTTTTGTTATAAAAAGACTACGCTCGCACTAGGAATTAATCCAGTGTTACGGTTCAAACAGCGGACACAAATGTAAAGAAACTCCAGAATCAGTTCTCAGGCATTTATTTTCTTTTATAATTGTAACATAATTAGAATTTATATTAATAGTTTCCATAGTTATACAATAGGTATGCATACCTTATTTAATTCAATCTAATATCCGCCACATAATACATTTTTACTTCACAAACTTAATATTGTCTTCTGTTTACGCGAATATTATTCATTGAAATTAAATTACTATATACGGATTTTATCGCGTTGTTCATTTGACACTTTATTACATAATTTGGAAAATTGTTACACTACTATTACTATTAAACTTTACTAATTTTTAAGCTAATTAACTTATTATTAAACTATTTAGATTTAATTTAATTTTAAACTTTCCCTGACGTTTCGGTTGCTTTTCAGCAGCCATGGTCACGGGCAGACTAAGATGGTAGTTGTCTCAATGTTCCAGTGTAGTTATTTCAAAGTACCCGAACATAATTTAATCATTGGTGTTTCTATTTACGCAGAATGAGCTCAAAGTATCACAAACTTATCCGAATTCCGATCGCCACACAATGCACGACTGCCCGTTATCGTTCCGCGCGTTAGTTTTTATACTATCAAGCGTAGTGGGGCAATCGAGCAAAATCAGTGTTGCCAACAGAAAATAACGGGTACAATTTAAACATATTCAAATAATGCTTATATATCGCTACACTTTATTAAATATTCCTATAAAATAATTATATTCTACCTATAATCGCTAACACAAAGCAAATCCAGACCCAAAACACCATTTGTGGATTACATAAATTTTTGTCACGTGTGCGGATCGAATCCTGCCAGCGACCTCTTGAACCACCTCATCAGTGCAGACGGTTAGAAAGCTACTTTATCCAGAACTTGCATAGGTTATATAGCATCATACTGCGAGCCACGAGAGCAGAGCAGTAATCATAAACATGGGTGAAACCGCTGGTGAGAATACTAGTATTACTTATAAAATTATATTTATAGCCTATTATGACGCATCAATATTAAAGCATTTTGTCGGAGTATTGGTATGTCAACCAGATGTATATTACTAACCATAGTTTTAAGTCTTACTAACAGGTGGATCGCTGTTATCTTTAAATCTTCTCTCTTAGCCTTTATTATTCCCAAGTCACTTGGAGTCGGCTTTTCTAGGCTAACCGAATTTGACTAGATATCAGTTTTTTACACGGAGCGGCTGCCACTTGACCTCCACAACCCAAATGCTAACGATACCCTAAGGCTAGACCAGTGTCAGGATATTAGAGCGTACTGACTTTCCCAATAACGACTGCCATAGATGTTCATGGCAGCCGGAACCAACGGCTTAACGTGCTCTCCGAGGCGTGGAGCAGGCGATAATTGTCAATCAATACGCACATAATTTCGAAAGTCATATAACTTCCGAAAGTCAGAGGTGCACGACGTGAGTTCGAACCCGAGACCCTCTGCATTGCAGTCTGTTGGTCTCCCCACTGAGCTATCGCTGTTGTCTTTAAATAAATAAAAGTTATTATTATTATATTATACTAGATGTGCTCGCAGTTTCACCCGCGTTTATGATAACTGCGCCGCCCCTGTGGGTCGTAGCGTGATGTTATATAGCCTATAGCCTTCCCGATAAATGTGCTATACAAAACTAAAATAATTTTTCAATTCGGACCAGTAGTTCCTGAGATTAGCGCGTTCAACCAAACAAACAAACGAACTCTTCAGCTTTTAATTAATATTCTAATATTCTACACACACAACACCATCTAGCCCAAACTAAGCAGAGCTTGTACTATGGGTACTAGACAATGGATAAACATACATATACAGATATACTAATCTTAAGCGAAATTAATATAAAAGGGAAGAAATAAATTCAAAATCAAATAGCCGCATATGCTGCCAATTAATCACAATCGTAACATTAGTTTTTAACTGCTATTGGTAATGTATTGTTTCTTTTAATTTCAAACAGGTTACTCGTTTCGTTTCGCTTTTAATATTTTTTGTAAACGGGAGTCAAAGGTTTAAGCTGAAAACCAGCGCTTGGTAATTCTCCGGGATCCAAGCATAAGCTGACGCTTAAACCTTTTGCTTTCGGTGTTATAGTTTATTCTGTAATTAATACAAAATTGCTGTAATACTGAAACCAATAAACTTCTATTCTATTCTAAAAAAAAAAAAAAAGTTTTACCAAATAAAGGGATATAATACTTACATATTGACTAGAGAAATAAGCAAAGGAGGTGGTATACTAATATACGCCAAGAAGGTACTTATTATAGAAGCCCAAGAACGGAATACAGGCTCCATAGAAATACTGCATAGTCAGCTAACAATTGGCAAAACAAGGAACACACATATAATAGCTCTATACAGACCGCCGCACAAAAATAAAATAATTTTATACATGAACTGGAGACAATCATAAAAAGTATATCAAGCACTGCAAATGTTATCGTGATCGGCGATACTAGCATAAACATATTAAATGGAATAATAAATCCTATCACGATGAAATACAAAGGCACCCTGTGTGAATACGGCCTACAAAAAATTCGAATTCATACATATTATACATAGAAACACCAAGACAAACATCCATGTTCATGCACACAAATGTTTGACTTGTGCGGGAATCGAACCCGCGACCTCAGGCGTGGCAGTCGGTTACACTAACTACTACGCCATCGAAGCCGACATATATAGACGTGATGTTTTTGTGTCGAATGTGTGTGTGTGTGTGTAAGACACACATATTATTATGCCCTGTGTCGTGGGATCTAGTCTCTTTCAATCCGTAGAGTACATACAAAAATAGAGCGTGTATGTGTGGTCGAGTGTGTGTGTACGTGTGTGTGTGTGTGTGTGTGTGTGTGTGTGCGTGTGTGTGTGTGTGTGTGTGTGTGTGTGTGTGATGTGTACGCGGCGTGCGTGTGTGTACAAGTTTACTTTGAGTGGACCTTCAACGCTTATTACTGAACGATTTTTAACATATCTTAATGCAATAATCACGCAATTTTCGTCAGAGTACAAAGTAATATTAGTAGAAACTCATGTTCTGAAATGGTACAATGAATACAGCATGAACTCGATAGAATCTTAAACGAGTTATATTTTGGTTTGCGTATTTGTTGAACCTGTACCGAGCATACAAACTTCTATTCAGATTGGAAGCTTACATATTAGTAAGCGTAGCGAGTAAGATATTTCACTATATACGAATACAACAAAATGAATTGCAAATATGAATACACAGAATTCTTTAAAAAGGTAATCAGTTTTCTTCTAAGCAAAATTTTAACAGATTAGAAAAAAACAAAAACCGACGTCAAAAGTGTATCTAAATGTAAAAATTTAAACTAAATAATCCTATAAGCACTAAAAAGTTAAAAATAATACTAAATCTAATAAATCAAAAATGTTAAGTAATTAACCTATATAACCTAAACTATCTTTAACCTATAATAAAATTTTACAATTTTGGAGTCGGTGCCAAGCCCTAACACGATAGATTACTATAATATACAAACTACTAAACACAACAAAAATAAAATAACATAAAACTAACAGCCTATAAATATTATTAGGTCACATAAGAGAATAAAAAAATGTTTAAGACCCAAATTATGAGTTAAACTTGCAACAAAGAAAATTATATTAACACAAGAAAGTATTTGTTTAAATTTAAAATCAAAACAGACAGAATGCAACACAAGGAAGCTAGAAGTTCGTTAGCACAAATAAAAAATTGAATACCGTAGTCACGTGATTAACTATGAGTACTAAAAAAAATATTTAAAAAAAAAAATCCTCTTCCTTTTTGATGTCGGTTAAAAAGACAACCGACTTCAAAAAATTATATTCTAAATTATATTTTACAAACCAAATACAAGCAATTATACATGGGAAAAACATAGATTTGGAAACGGTTTTCTTTTCCCTAGCCTTTATTATTCCCAAGTCACTTGGAGTCGACTTTTCTAGTCTAACTGGATTTGACTAGATATCAGTAATTTTTACACGGAGCGGCTGCCACCTGACCCCCGCAACCCAAAGGCTAACGATACCCTAAGGCTAGACCAGTGTGAGGATATTAGAGGGTACTGACTTTCCCAAAAACGACTGCCATAGATGTTCATGGCAGCCGGGACCGACGGCTTTACGTGCTCGCCGAGGCACGGAGCAGGCGATAATTGTCAATCAATATGCACATAATTTCGTAAAGTCATATAACTTCCGAAAGTCAGAGGTGCGCGACGTGGGTTCAAACCCGAGACCCTCTGCATTGCAGACTGTTGGCCTCCCCACTGAGCTATCGCTGCTAAACACATGCTTAATATGATTTCGAAACGGCTATTTCAAAAAAATGTTAATTAGATAATATGAAAACCACAACGTTATGGATTTTCTTCGTACAAAGTGGCAAAACTTTATATTTGAACCCCTATTATTAGTAGGATACGTAGAGATTGCAAACCAGCAACAAGGTAAAAAGTACGTATTAAGGGAAAACCCGCGGTAGGTACCAGGTAATAGATAAGCGAAATTCCCCTTATCTAAAACTGAGATTTTCCTAAAAACTGAAGTCACGAAGAGGAAATACCCGGTGCCTGACGGTTTGGTGACGATACGAATGAGCCATAAGAATCGTAAAACTATTACTCCATTTCGTCGTAAATAGTTGTGCCGAAGATATCCTCGGTTGCATTCTTCTTCATTCTATCTGTTGTATTCATTTCTATTCTTGTTATTGTACCATCATAAAATCGCGAAAAAAAGAAAAGCGTTCATGGCCAGTTGCAATCACTTACTGGTAAACGATTAGCGAGGTTAAGCAACGTTGGGTGCGGTCAGTCTGTAGATGGGTGACCGCTTAGTGGTATTGCATCTGAACGTCACGTAAAAAGTTGGTCCCGGTTGTTGTCAAATTGACAGCTGTCGTTAAGCCATGTCAGAGGCCTACGGGCGGCTTGAGCAACTCTTGACAAGAGGTTGGCCACTAACCACACGAAAAGAAAAAGAAGAAGAAGGCCATAATTTTTTTTTCTAGAAACAGCAACACCTGAATGATACCCCTGTTATAAAAAGCGATTGTGGGCTGCGGTGATCGCTTACTGTCGTGCAGATCATATATCTAATAATCAACTTTGATTTATAAAAAATAACTGGAGCTATCAACAGAGGAACTAGTGATCTTTGTTTCTTGCATTGGTTCTTGCATCATCTTTTTTGCAACTTTAACTATATAAAGATAAGCACTCAGGCCTAACTGAGGCTGATACGTTTGTTTTTTGTAGCACCAAAAACAATCGAGAACGGTTGAGTGACAGGTCAATTTTGGCGTCGACAAATGAGACAGTGGGCCAGATAAACGAACAAATTATGTCAAATGTTGAGAAGGATGTTGTCGTGTACCTCTCAGTAGACAACGTTATACTAAACAAGTAAAATCGTACCCTATAGAGTTTCTCAACTCTTTAGAGTTAGGAGGAGTGCCTTCCCATATGTTAAGGCTGAAAGTTGGTATTCCAGTCCTGTTAATGAGAAATCTTGACGTACCAAGGCTATGTGATGGTACACGGCAACAAATTACTCATCTAGGACGATATATTATGAAAGCTATAATCTTGACTAGAATGGCAACAGAAGAAAATGTTTTAATTATCCCCGTATTCTGATAATTCCGACTGATTTGCTATTTCACTTTAAAATAGTGCAAATTCTCCTAAAAGCAGCATTTACGATAATAATAAACAAAACAGTTAAAAATGCTGGCCAAAGTAACTATTCCACACGGACGAAGTCGCGGGCAAAAGCTAGTAGGTACTTAATATATTTCTGTGTGAACACTGACCAACGTAGAAAGAAACCACAAATTAAAAACCAATACCCATCTCCCGCTTGAGTTCAGTCCGCACCCGAAACCCACTGTGTTTTCCAATTTGTTCAGAAGGCGTAACCTAGTTATAGAAAGTTTAAAGTAAACAACGACTGGAACCGGGGGGCTTAACTAGCAAGCAAAGCTCTGTTTCGCATGCATTTGATATGATCTGCATGTTCAGTGAACTTCTATGTAGTATATTGTATACTGTGCCAGAATCAGTTAATACCGGTTAGCTACTTAAGTGTATTGTGTTGGGTTTTCTATGAAATGCTAGAAAACGGGTGTTGGTTTTTTATTAGATATGTATGTATGTATGTATCTTATGTGGGGGCCAGTCAGTGCAGACCGGCGACACTTCGACCCAGTGGGATCTTTTGTGTCGACACTCTCCCAATAACGACTGCCATAGATGATTATGGCAGCCGGGACCGACGGCTTAACATGCTCTCCGAGGCACAGAGCAGGCGATAATTGTCAATCAATACGCACATAATTTCAAAAAGTCATATAACTTCTGAAAGTCAGAGTTGCGTGACGTGGGTTCGAATCCGAAACCCTCTGCATTGCAGTCTGTTGGTCTCAAAAACTCTTAAAAACTTAAACTTATCCTAACTATAATATTATAAATGCGAATGTGAGTTTGTTTGTTATGCTTTCACGCCTTAACTACTCGACTGATTATCATGAAATTTCCCATACACGTTGTCAGGGGTACAGGAAAGGACATAGGGTACTTCCGTCCATAAAAAAGTAGTGTTACTAATATACTTCTTTTGTTTCTAAACTAGTCTGATGCGTAAATGTAGGTTAACATTTACGCGAGCGAAAGGGCAAATTCTAGTTTTGTATAATAGGAAATATTGGATTGCTTTATGCTTTACGCTTGAACATTGAGTAGCAGCGATAGCTCAGTGGGGAGACCAACAGACTGCAATGCAGAGGGTCTCGGGTTCGAACCCACGTCGCGCACCTCTGACTTTCGGAAGTTATATGACTTTTCGAAATTATGTGCGTATTGATTGACAATTATCGCCTGCTCCGTGCCTCGGAGAGCACGTTAAGCCGTCGGTCCCGGCTGCCATGAACATCTATGGCAGTCGTTATTAGGAAAGTCAGTACCCTCTAATATCCTGACACTGGTGTAGCCTTAGGGTATCGTTAGCCTTCGGGTTTCGGAGGTCTGGTGGCAGCCGCTCTGTGTAAAAACTGATATCCAGTCAAATCCGGTTAGACCAGAAAAGCCGGCCCCAAGTGACTTGGGAATAATAAAGG
This sequence comes from Catocala fraxini, assembly GCA_930367265.1. NCBI lineage: Eukaryota > Metazoa > Arthropoda > Insecta > Lepidoptera > Erebidae > Catocala > Catocala fraxini. Next base: position 20,709,606 of record OV884045.1, read on the forward strand.
CTAAGAGAGAAGAAGAAGGAGCTTGAACCTGGATGTTTCTATGTACAATTATGTATGTTTACAAAAAAAAGTAGGTATATACATATGTATATTTGGATGCATATCAACATGGATGTTTGTCTTGGTCTGGGTGTTTCTATGTATAATATGTATGTATTTACAAAAAAAAAAAGCATATAATAATATGTATGTTTATCCATTGTCTAGAACCCATAGTACAAGCTCTGCTTAGTTTGGGCTAGATGGTGTTGTGTGTACGTGGTAGAATATTATTATTATTATTTATTATATTAATCCATTGTCTAGTACCCACAGTACAAACTGCTTAGTTTGGGCTAGATGGTGTTGTGTGTATATGATAGAATATTATTATTATTATATTAAATTCATACAATAAAAATAAGACGGTTGTATATCATACTATCAAAAATATGTAGCGGCTCTGCCGTGCACCGTAGGCTCGCCACAACGTAGAATAAAAAAAAAACAAACAAAGCCTGTTCCAATTGAAATAGTTTCTTTTAACAACGAGCTGTGGAGTGTGACAGATATGAAAAAGGCTACAAATCGTACCTCGCAGTGAGCGGTGGTAGCTACTGACGCGGTAACACAGCTGTAGCTTCGACGAGCGAGCTACGAAGCTACGTAGTGGACATGCCATATGACGTTACTAACGTGAAACGTTAAAGTTAGTGACGTCATGTGGCAATGTGGCAGTAAGTTTTCGGATTAAGTCAAAAAAGAAGAAGAAGATATAAGTTACTGTATGAAAAATGTTTAGGCGTCAGGTTGGCAGTCGGTTCGTCACCAAGATCGGTCTGTATTGGTTCCATCGTAAATAATCACACTATACTTTTAGTAAACGCATATAATCCATCTCACTACGTCTGACACACCATCTGCTAAACCTACTAAAATTGGACCTTCAGACCATCGTGGGGAACATCGGAGCAACAGACAGCCTACTCTGTAGGGGATGTCTGACTGAAGAAGAATCTGCTTCCCATGTAGTCCTGGAATATGTGAGAGTAACAGCACAACGTAAGTAAGGTAATCCTCAACAATCCGAGGTCACTCCGCGAAGCCTGCGAAGACCCCAGGAATCTTCTGTGCTTCTGGGCGGAGCTAGGCTGGCTATCTCCATAACCGGCCGACTCTCACGCATAATGGACCAACTTGGAGTTCAAATGCGAAAAAGGGAGTCCAATTACAATTACAATTTGTATATAATATATATCTTTTTACCAAACCCACCACGACTATATCTCATATGAGTATGACACAACGTCACGGCGTTTTTAAGGAGGAGGTTCTCAATTCGACTGTATGTTTTTTCTTTGTTACGCATTTACTCCGCCAATTATGAATTAATATTGATGACTTATTTTTGTATGGTAGTCATACTTCAGAGGTAGTTAATGGATAACGTTGAAATGTCTTACAGCAGAAAAGACGGCCATTCAGAAAAAAAATGAAGAATAATCGATCCTAATTACTATCTGAGATATGTTTTTTTTAAATGTCTAATATTTTTACTTTATTTAACTGTCTTGTACACTACGACCATAAATGAATGAATTCCATCGGTTTTTTGTTGTTTTATTATTAAACACTAATTATGATAATAGATAGACAGTCAAAGGGATGACTAGCAACAGTACTTCAAAACAAAAAAAAAATATCTGTCTATTTTTTTTTAACAAAATGTTTATTTATTCAAAGTTTAAACATCTTGGGTATATAAAAAGTATGAATACATGAGTGACCAAAATTTTTATCAAAATGTCGATTTCAAGTAGATTTTTTAATGGTATTATTCATAATTGTATCTACTGTAAATAGACAGTTATTGCTATTCATGTAGGAAAGGAGCAAATATGGCTAAAAAAACCAAATGTGTAATATAGGATTTTTTTTTTATTAAATTGTATCTGGCCAATTGGGATTAATAAAAACAACATTTGACATTAACATAATGATGAAAAGATAGAAGAAGACCCACAATTTACAATGAAATTCTGTGGAGCGATGAATCAACACTCAAAAGAGATGGGTTCTTAAATCTTCACAACTTACATAGTTGGCAACAGGAAAATCCTCATCATATGCGTGAAGACAGATCCCAATATCAATTTAAAATAAATAATTGAACCGGGATATTAAATGGAAAAATAATTGGGCCATTTGAATTACCGGGGAATCTATCGATATCTAACTTTATATTGGTATAAATAGTTTTTGAGTCGAGATGAAAGTTACATCATTATATAGCGTATAATAAATACTTTAAAGAAAAATAAATATGATTTACGATAAACTCCGAGATTTGTAGAATTTTTTTTTTAAAGTACAGTTACCCTTACTTTTAACTATATCTTACATGTTAAAAAATCATCAGTATATAATCATATAATCATCAAATATGACTATATGATTATATACTTTACACAAAACAAAAGTCATATTTTTAATACCACTGTACATTTAAGAGCACGGACTTGCAAACCTGAGTTATATTTCACAACATTATAAGTTAATAAAACTACCAAATCAAGTTTCCACGAGTCCAAAGTCATAATATAGGGATTGATATGTTTGTTTTACTATTTTAATTATCTTAAACCCGGAAATTTGTTGTTGCCGTTGTTGCCATATTAAGAACATAAATATATCGATTTTAGAAAATATATATTAACCGCCGTCTTCATTTTATATAATTGTTTTGCAAATAATTAATAAGACGATAGTTGGTATTATAAACTATAATTAGGTATATTTCCTGCAATTATAATACGTTCCTAATACTTGTGAGTGGGATATTTAAATAACGATGTCTTTATTCCTGGTAACCCTTATAATCCTTCGCGACTGTTTTAAAAACAGTTGTGAAGTCAAAATAAAATCTTATGCATTGTTTCAAACATTAAATAAAAAAAAATTATTTTTTATAAATTATCTCTGCAGGACAAATCATGAACAATTTAAAAATGAACGTGGGTTTTCGGAACATAGGTACACAATGCCTAGTTCTATTTCAAGGGTGATATTACGATTGCCCATTCTCCTTCACCCGCGTTTATGATTACTGCGCCGCCCCTGAGGGTCGTAGCGTGATATTATATAGCCTATAGCCTTCCTCGATAAATGAGCTACCCAACACTAAAAGAATTTTTCAATTCAGAGCAGTAGTTTCTGCGATTAGCGCGTTCAAACAAACAAACAAACGAACTCTTCAGCTTTATAATCTTTATATATATAATTCTACTGTACGTGTGTATGTCACTGAACTAAGAAAGATATGATGCTACGGCGTGCTTTATAATCTTCGTAACTGAATGTATATTTTATACGCGTCCAACTACTGAATTATTCAGCTGTGAATATCCAGATACTGAACCAAATACGAGTACCGACGATATTCAATCGATTGATGTTTAGTTACCGGTACCTGATTTTAATTAACTATACTGCGGTGCACTCTCCCACTGGGTGTAATGAAACAAAAATGTTGCCAGCCATATGTACCGGACCGTAATGTGATGGCATATTATTTTAGGACTTTTAATGTGGTTGGCAAATGGCATGTTACATTACGCCTTTAGTTTAAAAAGGGAGAGGCAGAGATGTGTCATAATTTTTTTATGTGAATGAACATGGATGTTTGTCTTGGTCTGGGTGTTTCTATGTATAATATGTATGTAATTACAAAAAATAAAAGTATATATGTATGTTTATCCATTGTCTAGAACCCATAGTACAAGCTCTGCTTAGTTTGGGCTAGATGGTGTTGTGTGTATGTGGTAGAATATTATTATTATTATACAAACAAATTAGTAGCAGCGATAGCTCAGTGGGGAGACCAATAGACTGCAATGCAGAGGGTCTCGGGTTCGAACCCACGTCGCGCACATCTGACTTTCGGAAGTTATATGACTTTTCGAAATTATGTGCGTATTGATTGACAATTATCGCCTGCTCCGTGCCTCGGAGAGCACGTTAAGCCGTTGGTCCCGGCTGCCATAAACATCTATGGCAGTCGTTATTGGGAAAGTCAGTACCCTCTAATATCCTGACACTGGTCTAGCCTTAGGGTATCGTTAGCCTTCGGGTTGCGGAGGTCAGGTGGCAGCCGCTCCGTGTAAAAACTGATATCCAGTCAAATACGGTTAGACCAGATAAGCCGACCCCAAGTGACTTGGGAATAATAAAGGCTAAGAGAGAAGATGATACAAACAAATTAGTAGTAATGTAACACAGGATATGGTCTATCGGTGTCTGATGTTTCGTCCAAATCCGCTCAACAATTTAACAATGAGTATTTATTTGATATTAAGTAACAAAACAACAAAGTTAAATAATAATTAATATAATAAAGCTAGAGACATTTTGTTTGTTGTTTGAACACGTTAATCTCTTGAACACCTGGAACAATTTAAAATACATTTTATAGTCCGACTAGTATTTGTAAATTCTTTACGCCCGATTCTTAAGAAATCTTACAGGCTGTATAACATCGCGCTTTGAGCTACGGGGGCGGAGCAGTAATCATAAACATGGATGAAACCGCTAGGGACTACAACTATCTTTATAAAAATGTACATCTATATTTTTTTTTTTTGTTTTTTTTTTTTTTTTTATGGATAAACATACACATATACTTTTTTTTTGTAAATACATACATATTATACATATAAACATCCAGACCAAGACAAACATCCATGTTCATGCACACAAATGTTTGACTTGTGCGGGAATCGAACCCGCGACCTCAGGCGTGGCAGTCGGTTACACTAACCACTACGCCATCGAGGTCGTCATGTCATACTAATATTATAAATGCGAATGTGAGTTTATTTGTTTGTTACGCTTTGACGCCTTAACTACTCGACCGATCATCGTGAAATTTCGCATACACGTTGTCAGGAGTACAGAATAGTAAAGAGAGTACCTTTCATTAAGAATAAAAACACTGTTTCTAATTTCGAATAGAAATTCACACAATATCAAAATCAACGCGAAAAATCTTGTACCTACTAACTACTAAAAAAAACTGAGGTTCATATAATTATATTCTCCAGGTAGGTTTTTTCGTTTAAGGCAGCCAATTTTGTCAGAATGGTGATAAACTTCTACTGACCCTGTCAATATGTAAGCGTCAGACTATACATAAACGTTGATTATAATATAATATACAAAATATCTATATAGTTTTTCAGAGGATAAGATTTCCTTTTCCTCCGAACACAATACAGTTATTTTTCATTGTGTAACATTTCAGGGTCAGCCATGGCTAATGGTGAAATATAAAAATCATAGAATTTTCATTGTTCGGTCATGTATATCTCATAAACATAAAAAAATTTAATGACAGTGACTTAAGAATACTACAAAAGGAAAAATGTCAATCTATACCTATCAATACATATTATAAAATTGTAATTAGTTCATGCCTGTAAATAATAAAAACATAAAAAAAATTTGAGAAACTATATTGGAGCTAACAACAAATCGTTGGGTCGTCTGAGAGAGATACATAACCTATTTTTACTTTATTTCTTCTGAAAAATAAATATTAAGGCTTGAGATTTTGGATTGGATAAGTGCCGCTACTCATTAACAGATGTCACTTTAAGATTAAAATATATAATATTGTCTTCTATTTACGCAAATATTATTCATTGAAATTAAACTGCTATATACGGATTTTATCGCGTTGTTTATTTGACACTTTATTACAAAATTTTGAAAATTGTTACACTACTACTACTATTAAACTTTACTAATTTTTAAGCTAATTAAATTATTATTAAAATTATTTAGATTTAATTTATTTTTACACTTTCCCCGACATTTCGGTTGCTTTTCAGCAGCCATGGTCACGGGGAGACTCAGTCTAATTTCAGTTTAATTTCAATGATTAAAATATATACCTACCTAATGACAATCTTTTTTCTAACGTGGGGGAATGCCATTTATGCCTTCATCTCCGCAGGAGAAGGAGGACGCAGAGGATATTTCAGGCTCACCCGGGGAAAGATGGAAAGTCCCAGATCCTACCGACTAAACCTACCAAGGTGTGCCATCTCGCTGCCTTGAATAGTCGGTGAGTTGGTGAAACTAGAACTACTTTAGCAATCACCTAATGATTACCTACCTGACAGCAGGCAGTATTAATAATAATGTCCTCCAGACCGAATTCCCGAAGCCATCTACGCAGAAGATATTATAGTGCACAAGTGTGTGCGCAAACATAAGTGCACTCTTTGTTCCCTAACTCTTATGATCCGATAGGAAAGTAATCCGACACGACCAGAAAGAGATCAGGCGCATAACCAAAGGCTTTTAGTGCTTTCCGAGGCACGGGGGTGTCCACACCGCCAACTTCCGAACTCCGGGCTGCTATTGAGATTTCTTAACAGAAAACCCAATAACTTTTTGCTGGCCTGACCCGGGATTCGAACCCGAGACCTCGTACACAGCAGACGCATTCACTACCGCTGCGTCACGGACGCAGTACTGCCGAACGAAATTGCGGGCAAAATCTAATATATAATGAAACTGTATAGATATCCTATACCTTTACGTATTTTACATATCAGACTGGTAATTTCAGAGATAAACGAGTCCATTTAAAACCCCATAATTACGGCTTTATATTATATTATATATTAATAAAAACTTACAAAAGAATCAAGCAACTGGCCAAGGTCAAAACAATTTATCGTCCAATACATTAATATTATATAAAACAAAACCACGTGGCAATTTTACATAACATCCTAACTAATATTATAAATGCGAATGTGATTTTGTTTAGTACGCTTCCACGCCTTAACTACTCGACCGATCATCTTCAATCTTCGTATACGTTGTCAGGGCAACAGAAAAAGATATATGAAAATAATAAAATGAAAAAAAATTGTGTAAATGTTTACTTTACTTTACTATATAGAGTACCTTTTGTCCAGAAAAATATACTTTTACTGATATAACCAAACCTACTTTTATGCGACCGAAACCGCGGAAAAAATCTGGTATTATATACATATATTATATTTGGCCTCTAACCTGAGTAGATAATAATATCTTAACATTGAAACTTAATAATATAACTTTAATTTACTGACGATTTTCCTTACTCTTTGATGCGCAGAGTTAGTGAACGCGACTGCTGTGTATGAAGTCTTGGGTTCAAATCCAGGGTCGGGCCGACAAAAAGTTACTGGATTTTCCTGCCAGAAAATCTTAATTCAGTACGGAGTTAGTAAGTTGGCGTTAGACACCCCGTACCTCAGAAAGCACGTAAAGTCCTGCGCCTGATCTATCTCTGGTTGTGTAGGGAACAGAGAGTGCACTCGTGTTTGCGAACATTCTTGTGCTGTGTAGATGACCAGTCCGGTCTGGAGGACATTATTATAGTTATCTCGATTTGATCCTATTCGGTACGTTTCGACAACCGCATTAGAGATCAAACACAATGTCTCGAGAGATTTTACAAACATAGAATTATCGGACACTATGTAGACCCAGAATTAGAACAATTATAAGTAATGGTTCTTTTTAAAAATACAACTTTCACAGTAATTCCTGTATCGAGGAGGACTTGATAAACATTCAAACAACGGTCACAATAACGGACACAAAGAACACTAAGACTCGGAGCAACTATATGTGTATCCCAGAATTTATTGTCCCGTGTAGGGTTCGAACCCACAACACTCGGTGCAGTGGCAGTGGCGAGACGACCATTTAAACCACTACACCATCCGTGCATACGTGTATCAACACGGTTATCATTTCAGTTCAGTTCATTTCGACAACCGCATTAGAGTCAGCGCTCACCAAGAGCAGAGGAGAGAAGAGCATTTTCTGAGACTACTGAAAAATGAATCTTATGACAATTCCATACATTGCAAAATTAAATACACGTCCAAACTTGATGATCGACCATGCTCGAGCTTGCAAGATGCGTGTTCGAGTATGCGTTATACATACACGCATGCCTCATGATATACCTCCGTGGCGCAGTGGTAGTGAATGCGACTGCTGTGCATGAGGTATCGGGTTCGAATCCCGGGTCGGGCCAACAAAAAGCTATTGGGTTTTTCTGTAAAAAAATCTCAATAGCAGCCCGGAGTTAGGAAGTTGGGGGTGCTAGACACCCCGTGCCTCGGAAAGCACGTAAAGCCGTTGGTCCTGCGCCTGATCTCTCTCCGGTCATGTCGGATTGCCGTCCCATCGGATCATGAGAGTTAGGGAACAGAGAGTGCACTTGTGTTTGCGCACACACTTGTGCACTATAATATCTCCTGCGCAGATGGCCAGTCTCTGTTAAGACTGGCCGCCGTAGCCGAAATTCGGTCTGGAGGACATTATTATTATTATACTCTTTATTTCTATTTTTGCAATACATTTCGATTTGTAAATATACATATATAATAATATACATTTGAAAATATAAAATGTATGGTACCCCACCGGCATCGGGAACAGGGTCCAAGCTGCCGGTGGTTAGGATTCCAGAGACAGGAACCTCCTCACAATGCGTGCTGTTTCTTCTAATAGCACTGCCTTCTGCATCAAACCCCTGATCCAAGCACCTAACGCGAGCCTCTTCAGATGGTGATCGAGGCTCTTGGCAATTAGACCATTGACAGATATGACTATCAGCACAATGATTGCCGAATCCACATTATTATTATTATTATTATTATACATACACGAGCGCGCTTGAGCCGCCGCGCCGCGCGCCGCCCGCGCTCAGTACTGCCACAACGAGAAAACTGTCTGGACGCGTGTTTATTACTACCTACCGCGCGGCTAGCGTCAGTTAGAAATCATGGATCATCATGTCTTATTTTATTTACATATTTTCCATGTTCCTCTTCCTCTGCAAAAAGGACGATGTTTACTCAACGAAGTCCCAATCAACCATATTGAACACGTCTGCCAACGTCGGATTTTGGTATCAAACTGGTTATGCACGCCCGCCTGGCAACCCAGAGCATTTTCAACGGAGCTTGCTCACGGAGGGGCGAGCATGCCGTCTGCATGGTCGAGCAGTCAAAATCTCGCTCAACCATGCGCGAGCATTTTGCAGTTCGGTGTACGCTGACACTTAGGGATCAAGAAGTGTTCAAATCGGCTATATTAAGATAGCACGCTACGGACTAGAGACTATATTTTTCTAGCGCGCTATTTTAGACGCTATGTTATAACGCGCTGCGCAAGGGCGCTAGTAGCGTCACAGAATATGGTAGCGTGGAGCCGTGGAGAATATAACCTTGAAATGTGCTACTTTAACGGTGGCGCCTGTAAAAATATATAATCTAATAAGTAATAGTCAGCCTCGATGGCGTAGTGGTTAGTGTAACTGACGCCACGCCTGCGGTCGCGGGTTCGATTCCCGCACAAGTCAAACATTTGTGTGCATGAACATGGATGTTTGTCTTGGTCTGGGTGTTTCTATGTATAATATGTATGACTTTACACAAAAAAAAGTATATATGTATGTTTATCCATTGTCTAGTACCCATAGTACATGCTCTGCTTAGTTTGGCTAGATGGTGTTGTGTTTATGTGGTAGAATATTATTATTATTATAGGCAAAATAAATTCAATGAACTCTCCTTCATACTTTCAAGGCTTAGGACTGTCTATAATTGATTGACTGTGACTACTGAATAATAATAATGATAGGTTCTATAATAATAAACTAATTATAGTCGTATTTAAAAGTTAATTAATACGTATGTATGTATGTATCTTATGTGGAGGCCAGTCAGTGCAGACCGGCGACACTTCGACCCAGTGGGATCTTTTGTGTCGACACTCTCCCAATAACGACTGCCATAGATGTTCATGGCAGCCGGGACCGACGGCTTAACGTGCTCTCCGAGGCACGGAGCAGGCGATAATTGGCAATCAATACGCACATAATTTCGAAAAGTCATATAACTTCCGAAAGTCAGAGGTGCGCGACGTGGGTTCGAACCCGAGACCCTCTGCATTGCAGTCTGTTGGTCTTCCCACTGAGCTATCGCTGCTCTAATTAATACGTAACTCGCATGAGCCGGCCTGAATAACATAGTAACGTAAACAACGATAATACGTCATACAGCGAGCGGTAGCACGCCGGCACGCGGCGACTGACTAGCGTATCTAGTAGTGATGTAACGAATATTCGCATTCGCATTCGCATTCGCGAATATTCGCATATTTCCTGACATTCGCATTCGCAAATCTTATGCGAATGTTTTGCGAATATGAACGTCCGAAAAAATAAATATTATGTCAATAACAAAAAGGTAAATCAAACAAAGAAATATTAATTTCTTATAATATTTATTTTATTTATTTTATTATTATTTAGCTTTTGCGTAATCATTTTTTCTCCGTATCGTAATTTATGCTTTTATCAATCTAAACTAATAAGATTCTTTATGTATTCTTTTTAGAATTCTAATAATATTAACGTATTTATAAGTAATAATTTGTAATATAATATTATAAAATATATCAAGAAATATGAATAATTTGACTTTTTGGATTTGATTTGAGTCAAATTATTCATATTATAATACAAAAAACGCACCCTTGACGCGCAGTTTGACACGCTGTTTTCATTTTGTTTTGTCTAAGGATGATATATGTGCTATACATTATTAGAAAGGTATAGTTTTCTACTTATAGAAAAAATATAACTAATAGATAATTGTATTATTTCTAGATATATAAAACGAAGAGAATAATACCGGTGATTTTGTTATGATTATTTGCCTATTTTAATAAAATGCCTTTTTAGATAGTGTGTCAGGATCGTAGCAAATGGAAATCCGTAGTCTCTGCCTACCCCTCTGGGAAACAGGCGTGAATCTATGTATGTAGATAGAATAATAAGCTGTATTTCTTTATTTATTTATTTGATTACCATAATTAGGTAGATTTTATACAATAACATCCTAAAATTAACTATATAACGTAGGCGGGATCGGCTCGACAATGCTCGGAATGATATGCAAATGATGACAAATGTGTGCGTGTGACTCGCATGCCGAGTAAGCTGTCAAAATAAAGCCATAGATAAATGGCGCCAAATTCAAAAGTGAATAATTCGCATTCTCATTCGCATTCGCGAATATCAAGGGCAGGTATTCGCATCCGCATTCGCGTTCGCGAATGGCTCAAAATTTAAATTCGTTACATCACTAGTATCTAGTATCCATTGTCTAGTACCCATAGTACAAGCTCTGCTTAGTTTGGGCTAGATGGTGTTGTGTGTATGTGGTAGAATATTATTATTATTATTATTATTGATTGACAATTATCGCCTGCTCCGAGCTTCGGAGAGCACGTTAAGCCGTCGTCGGTCCGGCTGCCATGAACATCTATGGCAGTCGTTATTGGGAGAGTGTCGCCGGTTTGCACGGACTGCCCCCACATAAGATACATACATACATACCGCGGGCGTAATCTTAAAAAAATAAAACATTATAAAATTGTGCCGAGGCAAACGTTTGCCTGCTTTGCCATCCAAGCAGTCGTCTGTAAAATCAAAATCACAATCAAAGTATTTTTTTTTATTTAGTTTATAAATTAACACTTATGAACGTCAAGGTTACACTAACTAAACAATAATATTGAGAGATAGGTTATATCGTGACAGCATCCTGTATTAGGTTGAGTTTTAATTTATTTTACAATATGAGAAACATTACAACTTGTAGACAAAAATAAATAAAGTTGATAACACAAATACGACCAATTAAAGTGTTTACAGATAAGCAGATACTTATATATATAAATAGGCAAAGACTAAACGGTTCAGAACATATTTCACCTCTGTTTGTCAAAAAAAGTAAGTAGTAGATAGTAGCAGCGATAGCTCAGTGGGGAGTCCAACAGACTGCAACGCAGACGGTCTCGTTTTCGAACCCACGTCGCGCACCTCTGACTTTCAGAAGTTATATGACTTTTCGAAATTATGTGCGTATTGATTGACAATTATCGCCTGCTCCGTGCCTCGGAAAGCACGTTAAGCCGTTGGTCCCAGCTGCCATGAACATCTATGGCAGTCGTTATTGGGAAGTCAGTACCCTCTAATATCCTGACACTGGTCTAGCCTTAGGGTATCGTTAGCCTTCGGGTTGCGGAGGTCAGGTGGCAGCCGCTCCGTGTAAAAACTGATATCCAGTCAAATCCGGTTAGACCAGAAAAGCCGACCCCAAGTGACTTGGGAATAATAAAGGCTAAGAGAGAAGAGTCTATTATTTTTTGTTTAGTACCTATTGACAGCGATAGCCTACGGCAATAGTCGGCAACCTTGTCGTCCAAAAGAGCAAAATGTAGACAATTCACAAGTGAAATCTTTTCAAACAGCCATTTTTTTATCTTACGCTTGGCTTGAGCAGGGCGCATTATTACGGGAAAAAATAGATTTAAAAGTACACTCTGGAGGTTGTTTTGCTTTTTTCTTTCTTTGTCACATAAGTCTTAGTTCAACGAGCATACTTATAAGGCAAAATAATAAGGAATATTCCGTGCCTGCACTAAACATTTCGTGGGAGAGCCGCAGCCGAGGAGCCAAATAGCCGCATGCGGCTCGCGAGCCGCGGGTTTCCGACCACTGTCCTAGAGGGAAACCGTTAGACTGCCACGCAGAGGTCTAAAGTTGGACCCTAAGGCGCATCTCTGACTTTTCAAGCAAGCTATAATTAACTATTGAATACGCAAATAATTTCGAAAAGTCATAGGTCTTGGCATTGAACTCAAGACCTCAGCGTAGCAGTCCAATGGTTTCCCACTAGGTTAAGTCGAAGAAAAAGATTTACACTTTCTAATATATTAATGAATGTCAACTTAATCCGGCCAAATCATATGCCCTGATATGTTTCGTATCAGCATTCTGTCAATTTCAAACACTAAGCAGATCTGCGTTTCAATCGAAGAGCACATCAATTCAAATTGAGGTCACATCGTAACACGTATGAAGTTACACTAATTAAATTATACTGTGAATTTAAATTTACCCTAAGCAACGCAAAGACGTATACCCAATGAGAAGAAAGAAGGAGAAGAAAAATCTCTCGGCGTTTATTTACACAGTAAAAGAAAGCCTTATTTATCACCTATATTTTGCTGTTTATGCTGCATCCAACAATATTACTTGCATACATATGTATATATGTTTCACATCTATAGGCTTGGGCCTTTGGCGTACTAAGCGGTGTTATACACCCACATTTCAGCCCCTATGATTTTAAGTGTCTTATCATATAGGACGAGTCTATTTCCCTCAACTAATTCTAGACTCCATGATGCTTCATTTTAAATTTTATTATTTTCCGTCGAAATGACTGCACTCCGCCTGACGGTAATCCGTCGTGTAGTACACAAGCAGAGTCTTCTACACCAGTGGTACCGAAGTAACTACTTTGACAGCCGGAATAAGTATTTGTCACGCCCGCTTAAAGGACCCAGGATCGAAGGTAGAAGGAATCACGTGCCTCGGCAGAGAATTTATACTACTACATAGCATCAGTTACTGGTACTAATAATAATTATGTTCATAGTAAAATCAATAGGACTTAGCCCAACCTGAACCTAATACCACACGTTCGCACACAAACCTCAGCCACGGTTCCAATAAAACAGCCGTAGTTCCAAGCCCACATCCCACACAAAAAGTAAACTAAACCGGCAAAATCTCGGTGTGAACTCTGTATATCTTATCTAAATATACACACGTAATCAAAACTAATATTATAATTACCCGAACGAGAGTTTGTTTATTTGTTACGATTTCACGCCTTAACTACTCGACCGATCATCATGAAATTTCGCATACACGTTATTAGGGAAACAGAACAGGACATAGGGTACCTTTTTATTTAGAAAAAGGTACTGTTACTTACCTAAGCTAACCTACATTTACGTGAGTGAAGCTGCGGACAAAATCGAGTCGTATATAATAAGACAATTGCGATCACGTCAAACGAACAATCTTATCATCTGATTGTCTGGTATACATAGACGCCGGCGCGTGCGCAGCCGTCAGTGCGCACACGACACCCGTTAAGTCCACATTGTAGTTTAAGTTTATAAGTGCAAAAAATTGTAGGTGAGTCGTTCTTTATTTTATAAAGAGGATTTTGGCGGATCGTTGTGTAGTTTTTTTCTTACTTTATGTAAAGGGCCGTTATTTTTTATTGTGATTGTTGAATTGTATTTCGTTTGGTGGCAAATATTACAGAAACGTGTTCCTGAAAAGAATTATGAATTAAAATGAAAACCGTTATTTATTTTTAAAGTATATAATAACTTTGTCATGTGTATTTAAATTACATCAGAATAAATTCTTTAAAATTAAGTTATTTTCAAGGTTAATTGTTAGTAGCGTGAGTAGAACGTTCACAAATATTTTTTGCTATTTCATTTACAAAAAGCATTTACAACATAAAATTAAATGTAACATAAATTGTAAATAAACCCTAAAGCAATAATTAGTACCTATTAAAAAAAATATTCTTTATAGGCAATAACTTAATTACATTCGTAATTAAAATAAAATCAGTGTTAAAATAATATTACGTGCATTTGAAAAAAAAGTTAACAGTTATAGGTTAAAAATCAATTCATGACGATAATTAACACACGCATAAATCCTACGCATTCCCAGCAATTGAAGATTTAAAACACGTTGTCTTTTTAAACACGAAGTTTATATAATTTTGAAACGAAGGAGCAAATATTTTAATTAATCAATTAAACAAATTTTATTAGATTTTAGAATAGATTAAAATACAGTTTCGATTTAGTCTCAGTGTCATAAATATTACAAATTGTATTTTCTTAAATTAAAATAAATATAAAATGTGCACATAACCATTTCAATTCACTTTTGACGTATATTAGACTGGATCGGCACCCTATTTTAAACAGTATTTATTGAAGTCATGCTGTGTTTTGCCTCTGTTTGCGTTTTAGTAAATGAATTACTGGATGCCACGATGGAAGTACATTTCAACAATCTCCCCCAAAGCAATTATGGTGTTTTTTATTTTAATTGCCTGTCGGAGAGTCCTTGGTATGTGTTTTCTTTTGGAAGTGTAGTTGTTTTGTTAAATTTCAAATAATGATTGATCCCTGTTACATTTGTTCAAACAAATACACGCGATAGAATCGGTAATAAATGGTTTACTTTAAATATGTAATCATTCGCGTAAACGTAAAACATTAAACAGCTGGTGTTGTTCTAACGTAAAATGATTAGACTGTTGATAAATTTAAGCGCGTATCCAAATGAATGGTAGACTTTTAACTGTTTCTCTACGCATCGCTACACTGACATACAGTATGGAGTCTGCATAGTAAATACATATGTTTAATACATTTAAACAAATTGTTTCTTATCATTATTTGAGAATATTTTAGCATAATTACAATTACAATCTAAATTCCGTTATATTGTCTTCTATTTACGCGAATATTATTCATTGAAATTAAACTGCTATATACGGATTTTATCGCGTTGTTTATTTGACACTTTATTACAATATTTTGAAAATTGTTACTCTACTACTACTATTAAACTTTACTAGGTAATTTTTAAGCTTATTAAATTATTGTTAAGCTATTTAGATTTAATTTATTTTTACACTTTACCCGACGTTTCGGTTGCTTTTCAGCAGCCATGGTCACGGGGAGACTAAGATGGCAGTTGTCTCAATGTTCCAGTGTAGTTATTTCAAAGTACCCGAACATAATTTAATCATTGGTGTTTCTATTTACGCAGAATGAGCTCAAAGTATCATGAAATTTGACACTTTATTACAAAAAGTGTCAAATAAACAACGCGATAAAATCCGTATATAGCAGTTTAATTTCAATAAATTCCGTTAGTGTATAAATATAAAATATTGTCAGAAAACTAATCTGTTACAGTCATGTCTTCCTATAAATATAGAAATACATCGAAACTTGTATTGTTTTAACTAAACCATGTAAGGTATGCTTTCTCTTGGTGACCATTGAGCAATAAGATTTTAATCAAAATCTTTTAGAATATTAATATATTTGCGTTCTAATACTTCCTTCAGTTCAGTAGTGTTATACATAATCCTATTTGAATGATATTCTAATACAGTTTCGTGAACGCGGTGCCTGCTTTGTATAGTGAAGGACACCTACATATATACGGTTTGATGAACACATTCGTATACAATCATTTTCTAAAAATACAACTCGTACGTTATCTTTAGGGATAAATCCTGTGTCGCGGGAGACTTAACAAACATTTAAACAACGGACGCAATGAACACATAGAATTGAAACAGCTGTATGTGGATCACATTTTTGTCTCGAACCGGGACAAAATTGTGATTGAACCCACAGCACTCAGCACAATGGCCGCGGTAAAGCGACTTCTTGAACTACTAGGTACGTCATCCGTGCAGTCAAAATTTCGAATGCAATCGTGCACATGCTAACGCTATCAATATAGTTTTCCTTGTATGAAGGTTAATGTATGCAAAACTGCAGTTTTTGCTTATTCTTTGTTGTTACCTGCAGTTTTGTATTTGAGAGGCACATACGTGCCAAATTTTTCTTTTATTAGGAGGTAGCTAACCGATCAACTAAGTCACTTATAATGCTAGGATTATATTTATTTACCTAATTTTGTTTGTAACCACTAACAAGGTAAAACCTGTACCATTATTTCTTAATCTACTTATTCACTTTGGCAATATTTTTAATTTATTTTAGTTATTTACCCATAACACAATAATATATTTGAATCGAAATTAGCTAACTTTCGTTATTTTTTATTTAATAACACTTTATTTATGGAACACACAATTTTTTGTCTCGTGAAGTATTTGAAGCCACACTAAGCGTAGTGGCGAGTCAACCAGTTAGACCACTACGCCATCTGTCCCGTTCTTTGTCAATAGGTCAACTTACTCTAGGTATACCTAGAGTAAGTTGACCTATTGACACGATAGTCTGCACTGACTGGCCCCCCACATAAGATAATAATAATAATAATAATTGTGTTTTTGTCTGGGCTGTGTCATTGTGTTGGTTTTTCAATGGTCGTAAAGAGCCTTGCATTCGAAAATTATGCCTAGAGTATGTATCTTATGTGGGGGCCAGTCAGTGCAGACCGGCGACACTTCAACCCAGTGGGATCTTCTGTGTCGACACTCTCCCAATAACGACTGCCATAGATGTTCATGGCAGCCGGGACCGACGGCTTAACGTGCTCTCCGAGGCAAGGAACAGGCGATAATTGTCAATCAATACGCACATAATTTCGAAAAGTCATATTACTTCCGAAAGTCAGAGGTGCGCGACGTGGGTTCGAACCCGAGACCCTCTGCATTGCAGTCTGTTGGTCTCCCCACTGAGCTATCGCTGCTTAAAACACAATTAACTTATTAAAATCATTTTAGTTGCTATGTAGCTCTCCACCACTTTCCTAATTTGATGAACCGGACAGAGTCCACAATGATCTAATATATATCATAATCAAAATTGAGTATTAAAAATATTCTTTTTGTCCTATAATGGCGCGCTGTAATGACCTCTTAAACCATAGCACGTCAGCATTATCAGTTTAAATAATTAATATTAAAACAATCTTTGGCCTCTTTGATTTAATTAACTAGATACCTACAAGGATATACATATAAGTACAAGTATATACAAGTATATATATATAAATAGCACAACGTTTGGTTTACTTTCTTACCCCGACATCCGGGTTCAAACAGATTATACCGTTTGAATCACTGGTAAAAATACATCACTTATTTTAACCAATATTTGTAACGGTTCTACAATTATTTGTTGGGCCAACAAAAACCGATTAGGTATTTCTGTCAAAAAATTCGGCTCGATTACGAAGTTGACGGTGTTGCACACCCCCGTGCTTTGGCATCACGTAAATCCGTTAATCTTGCGTCAGATCTCTCACTGGTCGTGTCGGTTTGCCGTCCCATCGAATTATGAGATTGAGAGAATTCTCTATTCTATTGTTTATGCACATACTTGTACACTAAAATATCTCCTGCACAAGAATGATGGTCTTTGAAATTAGGTCCATAATTATTCGTTAACGAAATCTAATCCGTACTCATATCATAACATTTATTTAACAGCAGTCAGTTACGTTTTAATGACTCAACCGCTATATATATTTTAATGACATTTAATATGGGGATAGCTTGAATCCTATGGCAGTAGTAATATAGTAAATGATTGCGTAGTAAAGCCTCGCTGATTTCAGCATGAATGGGCCGGCTCGACCGGGGAAGTACTTCTCTCTAACAGAATATCGACGTGAAATAGCAGTATTCTTACTGTTGTGTTTCGTTTGGTGAGTCAGAGTGCCGGAGGCCCGATCACCCTCATTCCCCCTCCCACTCTTTCTCCTTCCCACTTCCATTTTTTTCCTAAAGGGTCGGCAACGCGCAAGTGATGCCTCTGGTGTTGCAGGCGTTCATAGTCTACGGTGATTACTTACCATCAGGTGGCCGTACGCTTGTTTGCTAACTTAGAGGTATAAAAAAAAGGATATGCTAACTAAATTGCGAGTGACATGTGGTTGACACTTATAGGTGCTTAATTAAGTTAAATGATAGCAACTATAAATCATAATATTGTTAGGTAGCGTAATTCGTTTTTGAAAGACTGCGTTGGCATTAGGTTACTTTATTAACTTACGTTACTTAATAAACGTACAAGTAATGGATACAAAATTCACATAGAGTAATAATATTATTTTCTTTATAAAAAAGACAAACCGACGCTAGGAATAGATCCTGTGTCACGGAGAACTTCGTTGAAACGGCCTATTGCCATGATAACATCTCCCGCAGATTTCGCGAGGGACTGAGCCGCCACGGTGTCGCCGCGCCGTCATACCGACCGAGATGCTACTAAAATTACTTTAAGTAAAAATGTCAATTAATACTTTATTAATAACATCGGAAATTATTTTGTAATTATGTTTTCAATAGTCCCGGATAATTGAATTCTGCTCTACGCAGATACTATTAGTTCGTCAGTAGACACTATTACTATATAACTGTTCGATACGGTATCTATTAAGATCAGCTACGCAGACCGGTCGTTATTCTTGCATCGAGCTTAATATTTTAACAGAAATAATTTATTGTTTGTCGGGAGCAGTGGCGATGACATAAGAAGAGCATATAACTATGTGAACCTATAGCATTTATATTATTGAATTTATTAAACATTTATCAATCGTATCAATCGAACGCATCACCGCTTAGCCATACGCAGTTATTTGTGGATCACAAATATATTTGATCCACAAACCTTTACATCTGGCTATTCAATTTACTGCTTTTTTACACAACTACAAAGTAAAATCAGGATACAAGACACCTCGACCGCGTGACCCGGTCACTGTGCACGGAAGTAAAAAAGAGTTGACTTTGGTATTTAAAAATGTCAGAGGTAAAAATCGATTTATACGAAATCTAAAATATTATAAATGCAATAGTTTGTGAGAATGGTTGGTTGATTCTTACTCAATCGTGTGAACCTTTTTTAGATCACTAGGCCAAATCCCTGTGTCGTAGAGCACTTTTCAAACATTCGAAGAGCACTCAGACATGAAACAACTATTTGTAGACCACACAAATTAATTATTGTCCTTGTGGAACTCGAAATTACAACACTTTATTTATTAGTAATTTTATTATGGTTTTATTTTCACATGCCAAATTATACATACATATATTATATTATAATTAATGAATTTAAATGAAGTTTGGAACACAGGTAGGCCATGCTCTAGAATAACATAAATATATGATACTTTTACATATCACGGTTATGTCACTTCGACATTAAGATATCGTGTTATATTCTGGGGCAATGCCGTGAATAATGACGATGCATTGATTGCCCAAAAAAATGCATACGAGCCATCTGCAAACTCAAACGAACGGACACGTGTAAGCCACATTTTCAAAAATTGAAACTTTTAACTTTACTCTCCTTATTATATCTGAAGTATGCGTCTTTGTTAAAAATAATCTAAAACTATATAAGTCTACTAGCTGTCCCGACAGACGTTATCCTATACAAAAGAAAAATCCAAATCTAAACCATCCTCGAATCGAAATCGAATCCACATGAACACACACAATTTTTTTTATTAAAATCGGTCCAGCCGTTTAAGAAGAGTTCAGTGACATACACACGTACAGTAGAATTATATATATAAAGATAGAAAGTCAGCGTCGTTCTGATAAACTACACATGTTGCCAACTAAAACAAAGATTTTACATAGAAGTATATACGCAATGGCACCTAAACTCTACAATAAATTACCAAAGGCCATAAAAATTAATAAAATATTTAACGTATATAAACATAAACTAGCCAACATGATAAAGCTTATTACTTAGTCTTCTTCTTCTTCTTCTTCTCCTTGACACAAAGAAGAAGAAGACTCTGTAAATGAGTTTATTAACGAGCTCTAATTTATTATTATTAATGTTACTAACATATTGACTATTTTAATCTGACATTCTCTTAATTATAATTGTATTTTTTATTAATTTCACTATGTATTCGAATGATTCTTTTTTTATGTTTATCTTCTTCTCCCTAGCCTTTATTATTCCCAAGTCACTTAGGGTCGGCTTTTCTGGTCTTACCGGATTTGACTGATATCAGTTTTTACACGGAGCGGCTGCCACCTGACCTCCGCAACCCGAAGGCTAACGATACCCTAAGGCTAGACCAGTGTCAGGATATTATAGGGCACTGACTTCCCAATAACGACTGCCATAGATGTTCATGGCAGCCGGGACCGACGTCTTAACGTGCTCTCCGAGGCACAGAGCAGGCGATAATTGTCAATCAATACCCACATAATTTCAAAAAGTCATATAACTTCCGAAAGTCAGAGGTGCGCGACGTAAGCTCGAACCCGAGACCCTCTGCATTGCAGTCTGTTGGTCTCCCCACTGAGCTATCGCTGCTTATTTCTCCTTTTTTATGTTTGTATTGTATTTTAGTTTTAATGTGTAATTTTATAATATTTACCATTGATTTATAATTAATATTTTGTATGCCTTTCGGCGGGACATAGATGGTTACTATATTTTTATAACATAACACCTTGTAAAACCTATTGACACAAAATAAAGAATTTGAACTTTGCATATTGTTAAGGGATTCCAGCAAGTAAAGCTGCCGCTAAAAACTAGTTCTTATAATATGTGACATTCCACGGGAAAAGGGACTTTATGGTCATACTCATAAGGTCTCTTAACTCGTGGAACGTCATATATACGAGTACATAAAATCACTTCTGTAAATCCCTCAAGTAGTAGACAGATATCAAACCTACACTCGCGAGTTAATAATAAGAAAAAATTATATTGGAAAATTGCATAATCCCGCGTCCGAATGTTAATTTCAATCGTCAGTTGCGCATGCACTTACACCACTGAACTGAGGAGACAGTCACGTGTATTATACATTAGTTGTACATAAAAACCGCTGAATAATCTAAGTGCAATGTACGTCAGATAATTGCAATGACATTAAAAGTTTACTAGATAATTGCGTCAATCGTTAAAGCATCATGCAAGGCACGATATGTGGAATAAGTAAAATTATGACACTATTTTATGGTCTATGGTACAGATGGTTCACAGTGGTTTTAATAGTCGCTATTATATATTGCCGCGTGTTCTATTCCCGCATATAACATTTTTCTATAGATCATTGTTCCGAAAGATTCTGGAAGTTTCTGAAACTGTACAAGTCTATAATGATGTCTAATGTAGAGGAAAGTATTTAGGATTCACTTAATCTAGTCTCTCGTATATATCTCCTGCAGTGAAGCGAAAGTAGTGAATGCAACTGCTTGGTATGGGGTTCCGGGTTCGATACTCGAGTCATGCAAAATTTTATTGTATTTTCTGCAATGATATTATTAGTAGCAGCTTGAAGTCTGGACCTTAGCCCGATGACGGCTATAAGCTCCACTACGCCTTCGGGGAAATACGCGTGAGACCATGTATGTATACAATCTATCTTATCTTATGTGGGGCCCAGTCAGTACAGACCGGTGACACTTCGACCCAGTGGGATCTTTTGTGTCGACACTCTCCCAATAACGACTGCCATAGATGTTCATGGCAGCCGGGACTGACGGCTTAACGTACTCTCCGAGGCACGGAGCAGGCGATAATTGTCAATCAATACGCACATAATTTCGAAAAGTCATATAACTTCCGAAAGTCAGAAGTGGGCGACGTGAGTTCGAACCCGAAACCCTCTGCATTGCAGTCTGTTGGTCTCCCCACTGAACTATCGCTGCTCTTTATATAATCTATACAAATATTATAAAGCTGAAAAGTTTGTTAGTTTATTTGTTTGGTTGAACGCGCTAATCTCAGTAACTACTGGTTCGAATTGAAAAGTTTTAGCATTAGATAGCCTAGCTATCGAAGAAACATAACATCACGTTTCGACCAATAGGAGCGGAGAATTAATTAAAAATGTTGCAAAAACGGGAAAATATCTCTTATTTGTAGCAGATGAAGTTGCGCGGGTCAGCTAATTGCATATAAAATTACAGGTCGCCATAAAATGGCGAAATACAATTTACTAATCTATACTGATATAATACGCTATAAAAAAACTAAAATAAAGCATAATTATTATTTTTGTTTAAACGCGATAATCTTGAGAACTACAAGTCGGATATCAGTATATTTTCCCATTTGATAGCCCAATTCTTCGAAAATCAAAATTATAATCCTTATAACATCACGCCCCAAGCCACAGGAGTAAAGCAATACTCATTAACGTACGTGAAACCGTAGGGCACAGCTAGTCCAGTAATAAAATTAAATGTTAAGCCTAATGACTAGTTCTACCATTATATATAAAACATTCGTATCTCATGGCGTACATAAAACCGCTTGTGACATAATTAATACATGTTACTTTGTATTTATTTAAATAACTTATCGGTCTACGACAGAGGTTCCCAGACTTTTTCCCTCATAGACCCCTTTCAAAATTTTGCAGGCTGGTGGACCCCCTGCAGCTACATTTCTACAATATTCATTGGCATTTGTATTTATATTTGATAAAATCTCTACGGATGACCGTTTTCCTTTGTTTTTTTAATTCTCCGTTCTGACCCTGCCGCGGTAGGCGGGCTGACCATTTTTTTTTTGACCTCTGGTACCTGTATAGGGAATATGCAAGTTTTTACAAGTAACAGTCGCTGAGCTTCTTAAAATATTATCAGCCTACATTGATAGGGCCGAAGACAAGCCAACATTTTAGTTCTTCACTATCGAAAGCAAATAAAATTTCGTGGACCCCGGCTTACGAATTGTGGACCCCCATTTTCTTGTCACGCCAAAGTAGACCCCCGTTGAGTCTCCCGTGGACCCCTGGGGGTCCACCTGGACCACTTTGGGAACTAATAGTCTAAGGCTTGTTTAGCATAAATTAATCTAATGTTGGCCTGGTAAAATAAATTAAAGTGTCTAAATTAATATAGTCTCTCCGTTACCATGGTTGCTGAAAAGCAACCGAAACGTCGGGGAAAGTGTTAACTTAAATATAAATGGTTTTATTAGTAATGTTTAATAGTAGTAGTAGTGTAACAGTTTCTAAATTATGTAATACAGTGTTAAATAAACAACGCGATAAAATCCGCATATAGTAGTTTAATTTTAATGTAAGTACTAAAATTTTCTAATAATTACCTAATTTCGTGATTGCAGAGTTTAATAATACATCTTTATTTTCTTTTTCTTTTTAAAGACTCCCTCTCTAGAGTTCGTATCCTACGTCCTAGTAACTTTACAAACATATTTACAATTAATTAATCCAAAGTATACCTAAATTCAGAATAATCATTTGACTTTGATGTATGGAAGTGAAAGTTGGGTATGGCAAAACAAGCATGAGAGCAGAATAAATGCTGTAGAAATGAGAGCGCTGAGAAATATATGTGGTGTGACTCTGAAACATAGAATAAGGAATAGTGTGATTAGAGAGAGATGCGGCATGAAAGTGGATATAGTGACAAGAATAGAAAAGCGTATGTTTTAGCTGGTTTGGGCATGTAGAAAGAATGGACGAGGAAAGACTGACTAAGAAAGTTTATAAGGCTAGTGTGAATGGAACAGTCGCAAGATGAAGACCTAGGCGAACGTTTCTTGATCAGATCGGAGACGTTCTGAACAAAGGCCAGGTTAAGAGCACCTTGAACCGACGGGCGTGTATGAGGAATGTGATGAAAGTGAATGAAGCCAGAGAAGTGTGTCAAGATCGTAGCAAATGCAAATCCGTAGTCGCTGCCTACCCCTCTGGGAAACAGGCGTGAATCTATGTATGTATGTATCATTTGACTTTTGATGACTTCGGTATTCACAACATTCAGTGCGCAGCCGTCCGCTTGCCCGCATAACTGCATGGATAATGCAGTCAAATTTATTATGTGCAGTGTAATGGTGGTTAATATAGCATATAGCATCATAACATAGCACGCTATATTTACTCAACGCATAGCGCGTGCTACATTGTTTCAATCTCGACGCTAGAAATAGCGTAGCGCTATAAATGGCTGGTCTGTTATGCATAGCGTGGTATAACGACTAGCGCCAAACGCGCTGCGCGATTACAAGCCTACGCAAGCGGCGAGCGACGTCTATTGCGCTAGATAGTAGATACACTACTCAGTCGCCGCGTGCTACCGCTCGCTGTATGACGTATTATCGTTGTTTACGTTACTATGTTATTCAGGCCGGCTCATGCGAGTTACGTATTAATGAACTTTTAAATACGACTATAATTACATTATTATTATAGAACCTATTATTATTATTATTCAGTAGTTACAGTCAATCAATTATAGACAGTCCTAAGCCTCGAAAGTATGAAGGAGAGTTCATTGAATTTATTTCTGTTACTTATCAGATTATATATTTTTACACGCGCCACCGTTAAATTATGTAGAGCATTTCAAGGTTATATTATCGACGGCTTCACGCTACCATATTCTGTGACGCTACTAGCGTCCCCGCGCAGCGAGTTACATAGCGTCTAAAATAACGCGCTAGAAAAATATAGTTCTTAGTCCGTAGCGTGTTATCTATAGCGGATGTGATCACTACTGGTGCACTGGCGTAGCGTAGTGGGGGCGGCAGAGGCGGCCTACCACGGGCGGCACTTTTAGGGAGCGGCAAAATTTCACAATTATTAATAATAATATCTTGAAAATATTTCAACCATTTCATAACGAACGAGAGGAATAGGTGGATGTACAATACATATTAATGACGACAATTCTTGCCGAAACTTAACAAACAGGATACATTTAATCCTAGCATTCGTTTCCAAAGGCCTTACGCGCCCAAAACCACCGATAGAAACTAAAATGCTTTGAAATGTCAATTTAAATGTTATCTGATATAACACTAAAAGGTAATAGTGACGTCGATTAATTATTATTAATGGCCTAAAACATTATCTAAACCATTAATATTTATGGTTGCACGATTCCGAAGTACATCGTAATGTCAATGCAGTGACCTCAATTTTTCAACTAATAACTTGGACCTTGGACAAGAGGAGTTAATGCCACCACAATTGAACATTAGCACGCTATGTCACATAGAACGTGTCAGTACAAACTTACAAAGCCTTAGTCGCAATATATAATTAGTTAATTGGATAAATCCTTACTATATATCAATACTAGATCCCGCGGTTTCACCCGCGTTTATCGTTACTGCGCCGCTTCCCGTGGGTCATAGCGTGATGTTATATAGCCTATAGCCTTCCTCGATAAATAGACTAGCCAACACTAAAAGAATTTTTCAAATCGAACCAGTAGTTCCTG
Source organism: Catocala fraxini (assembly GCA_930367265.1). NCBI lineage: Eukaryota > Metazoa > Arthropoda > Insecta > Lepidoptera > Erebidae > Catocala > Catocala fraxini. Next base: position 20,735,531 of record OV884045.1, read on the forward strand.
AGATTAGCGCGTTCAAACAAACCGACTCTTCGTCTTTATAATATTAGTATTATTAGTATAGATCATTAGTTCCCAAAGTGGTCCAGGTGGACCCCCAAGGGTCCACGGGAGACTTGACGGGGGTCTACGTTAGCGTGACAAAAAATGGGAGTCCACAATTTGTAAGCCCCCCGCTTACAAATTGCTTACACGAAAATGTATTTGCTTTCGGTAGTGAAGAATTAAATGTTGGCTTGACTTCACCTATCAATGTAGTGTTACTTGTAAAAACTACCGAGTTTACGGTAGAGAATAACTAAAAAACAAAAATAGTTCATCCCGCCTACCGTGTGACAGGTTCAGCCCCGACAATTAATTTAATAAAAAAGCCCGTTGAAATGCCAAGGAATATGGCAGAAATGTAGCTGCAAGGGCAGTCCACCGGAAACTACTAAATTTTGAAAGTAGTCTATGAGAAAAAATGTCTGGGTACCTCCGGTATAGATTATAAATTCGAAAGTAACTCTGTCTTTCTGTCTGTCTACCTTTCGTTACCTTTTCACGGCTAAACCACTCAACCGATTTAGATGAAATTTGGTACAGATATAGTTTAAAACCTGGGGAAAGACATAGGTTACTTTTTATTGATGTAGGTACCACGCGGGCGGAGCCGCGCGCAAAAGCTAGTATAAATTATAAATGCTAAAGTGAGTTTGTTTGTTTGTTACGCTTTCACGGCCCGAATACTTGACCGATCATCATGAAATTATGTATACATGTTATCAGAAGGACAGAAAAGGACATAGGATGCCTTTCATCCAGAAAAAAAGGAGGTACTGTTCCCGAAGGGGATCACTATCATGACATGCATCATTAATTAATATTAAAATGTGGGTACAACAAAAATAAATTAAGTAATTAAAAATATAAAAAATCTTTAAAAACAATTAAAATGTTTATGTGCAGATGCACGTCCCACCTGACGGCATAAAAACAACAGCAGCAGATAGCAGATGTACAGCACGGTCTACTTCGGTGGCGCAGTGTTAGTGTATGCGACTGCTTGTGTATGAGATCTGGGGTTCGTGATCTTTGTTAAGAGAATGAGGATTCCACTCGCGATGTAAATAAAAAATCTGTTTGTGCTTTACGTACATAATCCTATGTGTGAATCCCCTATGGAAGTTAGGCCACATGTCACCAGCAATGGTCCCACATAATAGGAGGTGACCGCACCAGCTACGACGAATGTATTCCTAGGCAAACCTAATAACAATTTGCCTGTCCCGGGAATCCAACCTGAAACTTTATGCACAGCAATCGCATTCACCGCTGCTTTTACACCGAAGCAAAGGATTCAGACGACAATTTTTAAATATATATGCACCAAAAAACTAATCTGACTGACTTGGTTTCTTGTCAAAGAATCTATTAAATTCTATTTACATCATCATCTCAACCGAAAGACGTCCACTGCTGGACATAGGCTTCCCCAAGGTTTTTCACACAGACCGGTCTTGGGCCACCCGCATCCAACCGCTTCCCGCGACCCTTACCAGGTCGTCGGTCCACCTTGTGGGGGGTCTACCCCTGCTGCGTGGCCGCCACTGTAGAACCTTTCCGCCCCAACGGCCATCGGTTCTGCGTGCTATGTGCCCTGCCCCCTGCCACTTCATCTTGGCTATCCGGAGAGCTATTTACATACCTGACGAAAATAATAAAAAATCATAGGTGTCGTACGTCCCTACATATATAAGGTGAGTATAAAGAATTATACTCACGTGAATTATATCACTGAACAGTGATAGCTCAGTGGGGAGACCAACAGACTGCAATGCAGAGGGTCCCGGGTTCGAACCCACGTCGCGCACCTCTGACTTTCGGAAATTTCATGACTTTTCGAAATTATGTGCGTATTGATTGACAATTATCGCGTGCTCCGTGCCTCGGAGAGCACGTTAAGCCGTACGCGTCGGTCCCGGCTGCCATGAACATCTATGGCAGTCGTTATTGGGAGAATGTCGACACAAAAGATCCCACTGGGTCGAAGTGTCGCCGGTCTGCACTGACTGGCTCCCACATAAGATACATACATACATAAAGAATTATTTAGGAAGTTTAAAAATTATAATTTGTTCAATCAACGTGGGCCACGTTATACAAAAAACGTTAATAATTATGAAAAAATTAACATCACAAATTATTAATATAATTGGCTTATTTTATTGCCTCGTAATTGCAGAGCAATAGGTACGTTGTAAAACTGGTCTGATAACTAATCGGTGGCATAATTAACTGTTAAAATATTGTCGTATGTTCAATATATACGATGGGCACGATACATGTTTTATTTAAAAACATATTCCTATAAAATTCCTCTTTTTTATAAATGGCATTTACTACACTGGAAATAAATCCTGTGTCGCGTTGGTCTTCACAAATATTTAAGCAACAGATCCAAAAAATACCTTAACCCAAATTAAATATTTCTAGATCACACATTTTTTTATCCCGTATGGTGATCGAACCCACAACACTAAGCACTGTGACAGTGGAATGGCGACCATTTTTGACAAGCGCTTCAGAATTTAAGAATAAAATCACTTCTTTATCTTCACTTGGCAAGCCTTTTAAAGACCCAAGTTAATCGGTGAGAAGGTAGAGCATCTTTTCATAGGCTCAATCAGCCTAATCAGCAGCTTATCTAAATCTAACTTTAGTAACTTATATAATATGAAGTTTATAAAATTATAAATGTTTCGTGACATAAATAAATAATTACTGATTTTTGTCAAAAAAATAAGTCAAAAATCAGTAATAATTTATTAATTCGATAGTCCGACACTGCTCTGCAAAACGTTTGTTGAATTACCGTCTACTGTATTTGTAAATCACATAAACTTGACTCCATACTCCGTATAAAATCACACATGCCTCCGTGCACGCAATATGTTTAAAAAAAGGGTGCAAATTTTTATCTTCAAGTATTCATTCTAAAATAACAGTAAACGTGATCTTAGACGATTATGTAGGTATGTATGTAAGTTTCCTTAATACGTATATATAGTGGTTTAAAAAAACCTAATCTATTTATAATTGTTTACTTTGCAGATGATAATTGCTGTATTAAAATAAAAATATGTGAAGACATATAAATATGTCGTATTAGATGCCTTTTATGTTCACATACCTAATTAATTGTTTAGCTATAATTGTCAAAAAGAAACTCAAAAATCGGTAATTATTTATTAATTTATGTCACAAAACAGTCACACGTAGGCAAAACTTAAAAATGGCTACCAGTACAAGTGGCAATTTTTACACTGTATTCCCTAGTGACAGATACAGCTACCGCTGTAGACCTTGGAAAGAGAAATACTTAGAGTAATACTTCGGTTATATAATACTATTTTTCGTCCGCGGCTTCGCCCGTATAAATGTAGGTTGGGTTAGTAACAGCACTTTTATCTGGAAGATGGGTACCCTATGTCCTTTTCTGTTCTTCTAACAACGTGTAGGTATGCTAAATTTCATGATGATCGGTCGAGTAGTTAAGGCGTGAAAGCGTACCAAACACAAAAACAAACTCACATTCGCACTTAATATATTAGTTAGGATGCTTGCGAACAAACAAACAATCAATTAAGGAAGGAGAAGACAATTTTCTCAAAAAAAAATCTTAAAAAACTTAACTAATTTGTGTACTCAAGCTGACAGCTGTATAAAAAGATAATAGCGCGACATTTTTGTAAGTCTTAACTTTTTTGTTTAGTACTTATAAAGGAGGTTCAATGGCAGCCAAGTCAAAGGAATCATAGCTAACGAATTCAAAACACAATTTATCACAAAACTCTTGACAAAATAAAGTAAAAATGTGTGATTTTATACGGAGTATGGAGTCAAGCTTATATGATTTCCAAAAAGCTGTTCTGTGTTGGAGTGTTCTTTGTGTCTGTTATCTAAATGTTTGTAAAGTAGTGACTGCATGGATGGCATAATGGTTTAAGTAGTCGCCTCGCCGCCACGTCGAGCGTCGTGGGTTCATCCCGGAACGGGCAAACATTCTGTGAGTGCTGATGTTTTTAATATCCTCTATGATACAGGGGCGATAATCAGTACAAAAGACGTCTATAAAAAAAAATTATTACACATTCTAACCTTCATGACGTCTGAGATTAGTTCGTTAGTAGTATCACAAGTTGTGAACATAGGTATCGCACACTCAGTCACTTTAACCGATAGTGATTATGTTCCTCTCAATGTCAGTTTAGCTTATCTTTGTTAACCTGTATTTTTGTATTAATTATAATTATAAACAGTCTATTTTACTGGCTAAAGGTTCTACTTTATTTTTATACATACAAACATGTGGTTCATTTTTTATTACCCACCTATTTTATTTGGTAACTAACTTTTGCCCGTGGCTTCGCTTGCGTAAAAGTCGAACTAGGTTAGGTAATGTTAGTAACATTACTTTTTTTTAAATAAATTATTGCCTATTTTATTCGGTGATAATATAGTAGGAAAAATTTAAACATTTTTTAAAATCGGTTATTTTCTTTTTGAATCAAATCCTTAGCCACTTTATAATGTTAGGTATAGATACATTTTAAAAGCATTATTTTTAATCATTATTTGATAATATTTTGACACAATTACAAATCGAACATATGGTTATAACATATATAATTGTTTCTATTTTGAAACATACATTTATAGTCTTGATTGTTTGATTGGTTGAGTGCACAAATGACGTAGTGGTTTTTATTGGTTGCTCGTAATTGCCAGTGCGCCAAGTGTTCTGAATTCAATTCCCACACGGAAAAAAATGTGTATTTAATACTGTTACAGCCAATGCCATCTATCGGCACTGTGGGGGAAGACTCGGCAGTTTCTTGTAATAATTTATTATAGCGGCATCTATTGACGTCTTACTGAACTACGTAGCTTGTCGGTACGTGAAGAGTAGAACAAGCGCTGGAACTTTCTCGAATCTTCGTACTGTTTACATACTGAATAAGGCGTTTCTAGAAATCTCCAGAAACGCTTTAACTGTGTATAAAAGGGCAAGGCCAACGGTCGCCGAGTCAGTTTACAATCGTAAGCAGTCAAGTATACATCGAAGCTTGATGTTGTTTGAAGCAATTACAGTGGAAAAGTGTAGTATGGTGTGATGTGTTTTTGAATAAAACGTGTTTTTAATATTGTTTGCATTCTTATCCCTTGAACCCAGCACGTAACAATACATAAATAGTTGTTCCGGGTCTGGGTGCTCTTTGTGTCCGTTATTTGAGTGTTTGTAAAGATACCTGCGACACAACAATTATTTATAGTGCGAAGTTGACATTCAAGAATCTACCGTCATAGGTCTCACTTTAGATCTCACGAAATACAGGGTGAAGTTATTGCCATCGAACATACACCAATCCAGACTCCGAGTTGTTAATAAGAACTGATTTGCAATAACAATTTCCCCTATACATACATAGATTCACGCCTGTTTCCCAGAGGGGTAGGCAGAGACTAGGATTTCCATTTGCTACGATCCTCACACGCTTCTCTGGCTTCATTCACTTTCATCACATTACTCATACACGCTCGGCGGTTTAAGGTGTGCTTAACCTGGCCTTTGTCCAGAATGTATCTGATCTCATCGAGAAACGTTCGCCTAGATCTTTCTCTTGCTACTGTTCCATCCACACTAGCCTTATAAACTCTCTTAGTCAGTCTTTCCTCGTTCTCTTTCTACATGCCCAAACCAGCTTACCATACCTTTTTTATTCTTGTATACCCACTTTTATGCTGCATCTCTCTCTAATCACACTATTCCTTATTCTATCTTTCAGTTCTAATTTCGCCTATAAGGATGTCAAACCTGTGACCTCCAACATAGCCATCCCATTTGCCACCGCTGCGCCATCGTATACTTCATCAAAAATGTCCATCATTCACATTATGCGCTACTGTTTACAAATTACCTTGTTGGATAATGATACCAAGTATCCTCTTTGTAAATAACAAATAATCAATATACCTACTGCATCCGTCACTTGGTTTTCATTTATTTATCATGCGTAAATACTTCAAATCTATCTATAAGAGCAACGATAGATCAGTGGGGAGACCAACAGACTGCAATACAGAGGGTCTCGGGTTCGAACCCACGTCGCGCATCTCTGACTTTCGGAAGTTATATGACTTTTCGAAATTATGTGCGTATTGATTGACAATTATCGCCTGCTCCGTGCCTCGGAGAGCACGTTAAGCCGTTGGTCCCGGCTGCCATAAACATCTATGGCAGTCGTTATTAGGAAAGTCAGTACCCTCTAATATCCTGACACTGGTCTAGCCTTAGGGTATCGTTAGCCTTCGGGTTGCGGAGGTCAGATGGCAGCCGCTCCGTGTAAAATCTGATATCCAGTCAAATCCGGTTAGACCAGAAAAGCCGACCCCAAGTGACTTGGGAATAATAAAGACTAAGAGAGAAGAAGAAATACTTCAAATCTATACAATAATATTATAAAGCTAAAGAGTCTGTTTGTTTGGTTAGACGCGCTAATCTCAGGAACTATAGGTTAGAATTTATTTACTTATTTATCGAGGAAGGCTATAGGCTATATAATATCACGCTACGATCCACGGGACTAGCGCAGTAACTATAAACTGACAAACAAACAGACCCGGTTAATCAGCACTTACAATACCAGTGATGGATTTTTTTAAGTGGGCGCCTCGCTATGATCACTGCCCTGAGTGTTTGGGGTTCGATTCAAAAACATGTGTGATCCACAAACAGTTGTTCTGAGTCTAAGAGTTTTTTATGTTAGTGTTTTAGTGATTGGAAAGTCCCCCGTGAAACCGAATATGAATATGCATTGACCCATACGGTATACATGGGTTATGTCGGACTCACCGGGATAAAAGAAAGATGTTGATACGATGAAAATGGACCTCCCGGAATACCGACTAAACCTACAATGGTGTTCCTTGACAAAACCGCTATCGACGGGGCCGCGCGAATCACTTGCACATGCGGTCGCGACCCCGCCGAGGTTTCGGCCCGCTGTATGAAACGGCAGGCCACTACGCGAAGAGACCTATCCATTGGCACTTGTCACTCACAAACCCTACTGTCCCCCCCTAGAGGGGAGACGGACTCGACACAGAGGCGCGTGGGAACACGCACGCCGCCTCCTATCAACCTCTCTAAGAAATATTTATGAGTCGTAACTCGTTCGTTAACAATATTTTTATTATTATCACGTGTACAATTATTAAAATAATAAGAAAAATAAAATTATTATGTTTCTTAAGAAAGATAACTCATCATTTGTTTGCCACAGACACAAACACAGAACAAAAACAAAATTTAAAAAAACATAATATAACAGAGAAAATACAAAAAAAATAAACAGTCTTATACATTTTTGCTATATTGCTGTATTGTGGTCCATAGGGACCCACGATAGAGCGCTGTTTTTCAGTGCGGACCTTTGATGTCGCACGGACGCGCGACGTAAGGAGTCACCACAAAATTAAACATTAAACAGATATGTAACAAGTTTCAAATACATAGTAATCCAAATAAAATATTACAAGGTCATAATAGGCACGTGAGCAGCACGCTATGTATGAACGCGGTTTAGTTTACATAATGTATACCTATATAGAGCGGGCGTTCTATTTCTTAAAGAAAATTGAAATGACGTTACGAATGGGATGATTCGCCCAGACAACTAACTACTTTTTTAATCTTACGGTTTAAACTACTTAAAAATCTTTATTTCTCTAAGATTACAAATCACCAAAAAGAAGAAATAAATATATTTTATTTATTTAGGATATCCAACAAAGAATAATCACTGCAATTTACAAAGAATTTTTACATAAGTATTATGAATGTGTACTCCTTCAAGTATAGGAGACACAGCATGCAGTAAAAGGCAAATTCACAACTAAGAAAAGTTAAAACAATTTAAAATATAATGTGGTTCATAACCAAAACAGATATAAAGTGCAAAACATATTTGAACAAACTTCTTCTCCCAAGCCTTTATTATTCCCATGTCACTTGGGGTCGGCTTTTTCTGGTCTAACCGGATTTGACTGATATCAGTTTTTACACGGAGCGGCTGCCACCTGACCTCCGCAACCCGAAGGCTAACGATACCCTAAGGCTAGACCAGTGTCAGGATATTACAGCGCACTGACTTCTCAATAACGACTGCCATAGATGTTCATGGCAGCCGGGACCGACGGCTTAACGTGCTCTCCGAGGCACGGAGCAGGCGATAATTGTCAATCAATACGCACATAATTTCTAAAAGTCATATAACTTCCGAAAGTCAGAGGTGCGTCGAAACCCTCTGCATTGCAATCTGTTGGTCTCCCCACTGAGCTACCGCTGCCTATCATACTACATATATGAACAAATAAATAAAACATTTTAAGACCAGATAATTAAAGATATTCATTTAACTGTAATTGATTAATGAATTATAAATCAATATACAAAATTATTAGAGATTAATGCGCATACTTTTGACGGTATTCTTAAAAATATATTAAATATTGCCAGACAGGTATGTAATCTAAACACTTTTGTGATCTTCGTTAATAACGAGTTGTTTGCTTATTACAGTTGAGCGAATATAGGGACCGGTTTACATCTTTAAACTGATTGATTGCAAAACTGGGCATAGTCGATGTGGTATTCAATATAATTTTATACGCCGTATAATACTGCTTAGTAACTCAGTTACTGCTCATCAACCGGTAGGAATCCTGAAGACCTGTTGCGATTTAACAATTATATAAATAAAAAATACCCAGACTCGTCACATCATCATCACAAACGAAAAACTTGCTACTCTCGGTCATTAACAATAGCAATGTGACTGCTTAAATCACTGCGCCATAAGTGTAGGCATATATCTAATTAAGAAGCATTTGCCCGCAACTTCGTTTGAAAACAGTTCTTTGACTTTGGATAACATAACAGGTAACGTTTTTCCTTTTCTGTACCCCAGGGGCCCAAGTCTGCTGTTACAATAGTGGCAGAATGGTCGATCATTGATTTCATAATTGTTGATTTTGACAAGTTTGGTAATCTACTAATATAATGGCGTCATTATGACTTTTCGATGGTCAACCACTGACCCTCCATTGAAAAAATGGCATAGAATGGCAATTTCGTACATAATGACAAATTAATGACTGACGTATGCGATAATCTGCTATTTTGACAGTTCCTTTGATCAAATTGCTTTTAACACTGATAAATAATATGTAAAAATATATATATAAACGAAATCTGGCATGAATAAACGTTCAAATTTAGTAGTAGTTTTCAAAAATCACTTCTAATAACGGGTTTTATAATAATGGCAAAACAACATGTCGTTCTACCATAATTCTATTACGGATAATATCGGACCAATGATCGGCCATTATGAATTTAGCAGATTACGAACTTTTAACAAAATGACAATGGAATTGCAGTTACGTCGTGTCGGAATGACAAATTTATAAAAATAGCAGGATTGGGCCCCTGACAACGTGTATACGAAATTTCAAGATGATCGGTCAAATAGTTAAAGACGTGAAAGCAAATCGAACAAATGCACATTTGCATTTATAATATTAAGTTAAGATATCCGATCACGTTTTTGATTCTGATATTATTAAACAAACTAAATAAGTCATCTGACGACCTTAATGCCACTCTAAAGTGACTGGCAACACTGAAAACACAAATAAAAATAAAAGTTAAGTTGCACAACCTCTTTTGAGAGATACAACCGATTATGCATACGTTGAATGCAACGAATGCACAGATTTACGTCACACGATATAGAATGTCAATAGGTAAGGCTTGTAAAGGCAGATTTACATCAGTCTATATTGCAAAACGTTTTACAATCAGAAATTTGTCAATATATAGATATACGTTATTGATTTTATCGAGATGTTTATTTTAAAACTCTATTATTACATAATTTTGTAAATCTTACTTACATCTAAACAGATTTAATAATTTTAATAGCATAAATAGAAGAAAACGGTAACTATATTCCATTTGGTTAAGTACTTAACTAAAGGTAAACAATCTTGATGTGACTTTTTACACAAACACATATTAACCAAATAAACTACTGCTTAAACTAACGGTTCAATTGATTTAGTGATCGTTATTGTTGTATTTACATTGATCTTTAGCAGCATTTTATTTTTAAACTGAGCTTTTAGAGAAAAATACACATCAAATTTTTTAACTTTAGTTAAGTACCTAACCAAATGGAGTATAGTAACATTGTTTAACAGTAATAGTTTAAAAGTTTCAAAATTACCTTTACACAATACAAGGAAATTATTGCTTAAAATGGGGTCAAAGGCGATTTAATGTATAACCATATGTATGTGAAAAAAAAATACATATTATAGAATAATATGTTTTAAAAAAATGAACAATGCTCTAAAATCGTATAGATTAGTTTAATTTTAATGTATAACACTCGCGTAGACGTAATAGAATATTAGATATAAGTTACTTAAGACTGCGCCGAACAAAATGTGCCAAAACAGGCCGTCATGGTTAAGTGAATAAAATCAACACTTTTTGTTTAATACAAATATAAAATATACATTTACCATAACAATGAATGTGTTTACAATTACTCCGTGTAAAAAACTTAGAATAATTAATATTTTTGACTACAAAATTACGTAAATTTGCATGGAAAATGCAAAAACGTAAGCTCGTGTTACGTGATTTTTAGGTTATAACAGTAGAAATCTATCCTATTTTACAGCTTAAACGAAGGATAAATTGATATATTACAATTTGTCCATCCCAAATATTTAAGTTATTGGTTGACAATAAAGATACATATTTATCAAAAAAGCACTTTAAATCCTTGATCATCCATGGGCATATGGTGATATAAGTGGGATAAATGACAGATGATAATCTGGTCAGTCGACAGTTTCAGGGCTATCTATTATTTACGCTACAAGCTGTATATGCATATAAGGCGGCTCCAGGCTTAAGAGAATTTCCATTCGGGACACAGGAATAGATTTCAGGAGCTCATGCATAGCAGTCACGTTATTTATTTTATGCTACCGAGGCACCAATACTATAAAAATATTATTATAATCTAGGCAGAAGCCTGTGGGAAACCCAAAGGAAGGCAGAATAGTCTAAATTCATACTACATATAGTAACATACACACAACACCATCTAGCCCAAACTAAGCAGAGCTTGTACTATGGGTACTAGACAATGGATAAACATACATATATACTTTTTTTTGTAAATACATACATATTATACATAGGAACACCCAGACTAAGACAAACATCCATGTTCATGCACACAAATGTTTGACTTGTGCGGGAATCGAACCCGCGACCTATGTATCATATATGTATGTCAATCCAGGTCATGATCTATCAATGTGCTAAGTTTCTTCCAAATCCGTTCAACAGTTAACATATAATTGAGTAACAAATATCCAAACAGTAGCGAATTGGTTTAAATAGTCGTCTTACCACACTGCCGCCGCGCCAAGTGTTGTGGGTTCGATCCCCAGACAAGACAAAAATTGTGTGATCCACAAATTTATTTATTTATTTGGACAACCAACAAGAACATACACCTTAAAAGCTAAGTTACAAAGTCAGTGGTATACAAGTATTGGTGCTGCCTTAATTACAGGTTGCCACGGAAAGCAAAATACAAACGATAGTTGGGAGCATAAGGCTTTCCAGAACTAAAAAATTAAAACTTAAATTAACAATTTCTTACATAATTAGTATAATCTAAAAGAACAAAACTTTATACTACTGTGTTATTGAATCTCAGCATAGTGATAATATTTTCTTTTTAAAAATTGGTTAACTTAGACTAAATATATCAATATCCTTATTTTTACTAATAGAATTAAATGCCGCTTGGAGCCTATTTATAGGAGAGAAAAAGCCTAGGTTAGTTTTGGATCGCTTGAGGATAAGGAGTATCTAGACAGCCGTGGATGTTTATGAGTGATTGTTATATTAAGTTTCTGTACCAGATGAGGACAATTTATATTACCATTGACTAATTTATGTAAAAACGATAAATTTAATTATAATTGTTCTGAGGCTGGGTGATCTTTGTGTCTATCTTGTTTGAATGTTTGTAAAGGTCCCCGCGACATACGAAATATTCTGTTATCCCTGTAATAAAAAAAATATATATGTTCGAACAGTTAGAGTTACATCCCGTGGGATCGAACTCAACACCTCTGCATAGCAGCCCACTTTTACTGCTTTATGCATGTACCTACATACAATTGTACCCTCTTTGCTTGATATAAATAAAAGAGACAAATTTTGTTATCATAGTGATACGTTGCAAACTTTTTACGTATTCCAGTCAGCGTAGAGACGTCCCACTCAATTTAACCAAACTGACTTACTGCAGATTTTGAAGCGATTGTGATGTGATGTCATAAGTTTAGGAAACTTGTAGATTTATTGAATGTTGGCATAAGCTGATGCTTTTATTTGCTTACGTTCAGTCGTGCAGTCCTAGGTACGATATTCTATAGAGAATTCGGTGATTGCTTGCCGTCAGGCGATCCGTCTGCTCGTTTGCCTCCTATCCCATAAAAAAAGTCGAAAATACATCAGACTTACGGCAGTAGGCTTTTCTCCTTTTACGTAGAACCTAAAAAAAGAGCGAAATGTTGATAATATAATGCACCCCTGCTTACCGAAGATATAGGTTCCCTATACAACTGTCTTTATATAAAACAAAATTCAAATATTTTACATGCATATTTTACGTTTTTATTACTATCTATATTTTTTTTCGCGGAAAGGACCAGCCAGCTGCAATTTCAATGTCTTAATTTTTATTTTACAAAATCTAATACAATAACAATAGCAATACGATCTCTGGAAACACATAAAGCTTACAGCAGTAGGTTCGCCTCCTATCACGTAGGACCTAGAAATAGAGCCTACGTGTCTACGTGGGACCTAAAAACTGAGTTGCCGAAAGGTCGATAATGATAATACATCTGCTTACCCTGCCTACAAAACTACTACTACCTACAAAATTCAAATAAAGAACGCATTATTTTACGTTTTTTACCTATACTTTTTTTCGCGGAACAAACCAGCCAGCGTCATTACAATGTCTTAATTTTTCAACCGAATCTAATGCGAGAATGACAGCCGCGTCTAAATGTACGAAGTCCTTTACCAATCGCGTATTGTGTTTCGGTGCAGACAAGTTTCTGGTATTGAAAACGATACTCGTTGTGATATATTATTACACGATATAATGTTGGTGATCTCATGTTATTTTACATCGGGAATTGGTTACGCTTGCGTGCGTTGCGCAACTAATTATGTGGTCATACTTACTTAATATGAACGTGTGCGGTATTATATTCGCGAAGAGGTAGGCAAACATGAATTTAGTATAATTTGTGGTGGAAGACCGCTGGACGGTAGTCGAGACCTCGGTCTAGGTTTCGAGTTCGATCCCAAGGCGCGCATCTCTGACTGTTAGAAGTTATCTACGTATTAAATAGTTTTGTATCTTATGTGGGGGCCAGTCAGTGTAGACCGGCGACACTTCGACCCAGTGGAATCTTTTGTGTCGACACTCTCCCAAAAAAGACTGCCATAGATGTTCATGGCAGCCGGGACCGACGGCTTAACGTGCTCTCCGAGGCACGGAGCAGGCGACAATTGTCAATCAATACGCACATAATTTCGAAAAGTCATATAACTTCCGAAAGTCAGAGGTGCGCGACGTAGGTTCGAACCCGAGACCCTCTGCATTGCAGTCTGTTGGTCTCCCCACTGAGCTATCGCTGCTCTTTATATTAAATAGTTATTTTTATTAGATAGTTAATTATTTATCGTTCGCTTTAACAGTGAAGGAAAACATCGTAAATAAATGTGCATGTCTCTTTAATGTTATACAAGATATGTGAAGTCTGCCAACCCGCAGTGGGCTAGTTTGGTGGCCTATGGCCTCGCCCTTCTCACACTATGAAGAAGCCCGTGTCCAGCAGTGGAACAGTTCAAAACAAGACTGTTATTATTGAAATTAAACTACTATATACGGATTTTATCGCGTTGTTGATTTGACACTTTATTACATAATTTTGAAAATTGTTACACTACTACTACTATTAAACTTTACTAATTTTTAAGCTAATTAAATTATTATTAAAACTATTTTTAATTTAATTGTACACTTTCCCCGACGTTTCGGTTGCTTCCCCCCTCCCCCCTTGTCTCCCCGTGACCATGGCTGCTGAAAAGCTACCGAAACGTCGGGGAAAGTGTAAAATTAAATTAAATCTAAATAGTTTTAATAATTATTTAATTAGCTTAAAAATTAGTAAAGTTTAATAGTAGGAGTAGGGTAACAATTTTCAAAATTATGTAATAAAGTGTCAAATAGACAACGCGATAAAATCCGTATATAGTAGTTTAATTTCAATGAATAATATTCGCGTAAACAGAAGACAATATTAAGACTGTAATTATACATGAAAAAGAGGCTTGTGCCCTTAATAGTGACAGTAAAATAGGCTGTTAATAATTATAAATATTACAAAAATAGAGGTCAACAATGATAAGCTAAACTGACATTGAGAGGAACATAATCACTATCGGTTAAAGTGAGTGAGTATGCGATACCTATGTTCACAACTTGCGATACTACAAGATCGAATTTTGGACATCATTCGCATATAGATTAGAATATGCTCTTTCATTCCTATTAAAAAGATGTCTGTAACTTTAGGAATAATGCCTTTGTCGCGGCGAATCACATAAATTTTTGCCCCGTGTGGAGATCGAACCAACAAAAACTTTATGCGCATTAGGTGACGTGACCTCTGAAACCAATGCACCAATTAACGAGTACAACTTGGTCCAAACAAAAATATTTTCATTTCAAGCGGTGATTGAACCCTTTAATTGTATAAACATAAATTGTTTACTAAACAAACTTAAACATACTACGTAATTATAACAAAGACGTATTAAAACATATGTGTTTATTTGAGTCAGACATATAACATACTTAACTATAAAAATAAATATATACTTACAGTATCTACTGTTATTTCTTATATCAAACCAATTATTTTAATGGGACGTTTTATAAAAAAGTAATTGCCTCGATGGCGTAGTGGTTAGTGTAACCGACTCCCACGCCTGAGATCGCGGGTTCGATTCCCGCACGAGTCAAACATTTGTGTGCATGAACATGGATGTTTGTCTTGGTCTGGGTGTTTCTATGTATAATATGTATGTATTTACAAAAAAAAACAGTATATATGTATGTTTATCCATTGTCTAGTACCCATAGTACAAGCTCTGCTTAGTTTGGGCTAGATGGTGTTGTGTGTATGTGATAGAATATTATTATTATTATTATTAATTAAAGGTCTTAGGGACTCTACACTCGAAGTTGATGAACAGTATTTACACTTAGACAAACGATCCAATTATGTAGGTCCAACTTCGAGAAAGAGGTCAATTATCGAATCCAACTCGGCTCGGCAGACTAGAAGGCATAGGCCTTATAGTCTATATACACTTTGTCCAACAAGGGAATTGAACACGAGACACGCATTCCCTACAGCAGTACTACCAAGACATTTCACCCAAACCAATATTTCTGAATACTTTCTCCACAAACCTACTATTAACCTCTACACAAGACTTCGTAAACCACACGTGATCTATTTCCTGACACAGTATTAAAACTAACACAAACAAAAATTGGACTTTAGTAATCCGCGGTATCTTTTAGCTTAAAACCCACTAATATAAAAGAGGTCAGCTGAGGTCCAACAATAACACGTGCTCGTTATCTGTGCTATTATTTTTGAGCCGTGATAAATAATAGGAACGCACAAGACAATCTAAAGTTCAATAATGCTCCTTCCTACATCGATCACGAGACTATGGAGTGATTTTGATTAAGCTAGAATAATAATAATGAATAATATCAGCCCTGTATGTAACTGTCCCACTGATAGCAGCGATAGCTCAGTGGGGAGACCAACAGACTGCAATGCAGAGGGTCTCGGGTCCGAACCCACGTCGCGCACCTCTGACTTTCGGAAGTTATATGACTTTTCGAAATTATGTGCGTATTGATTGACAATTATCGCCTGCTCCGTGCCTCGGAGAGCACGTTAAGCCGTCGGTCCCGGTTGCCATGAACATCTATGGCAGTCGTTATTGGGAAAGTCAGTACCCTCTAATATCCTGACACTGGTCTAGCCTTAGGGTATATTTGGCTTCCGGTTTCGGAGGTCAGGTGGCAGCCGCTCCGTGTAAAAACTGATATCCAGTCAAATCCGGTTAGACCAGAAAAAGCCTACCCCAAGTGACTTGGGAATAATAAAGGCTAATAGAGAAGAATAGAGAAGAAAGATGTAACTGTCCCACTGTTGGGCACGGACCTCTTCTCTGTGAGAGTATGGTTAAGCCATAGTCCACCACGCTGGCTCAGTGCGAGTTGGCAGATTTTACATATCTTCAAGAACCTTTTGAAGAACTCTCAGACATGCAGGTTTCCTGTTTTGTGTGTTTCCCTTCACTTCGCGTTAAATAAGCGATAGATAGCTTCTTAATACGCACAGAACTACATATATTATTCATATATCCATTTCCTTTGTATAAGTTTTAGATTTGTATAGTCAGTAATGAGCACATGAGCAGCGATAGCCTAGTGGGAAACCGTTGGACTGCCACGCAGAGATATCGAGTTCGATCCCAAGGCGCGCACTTCTGACTTTTCGAAGTTATGTGCGTATTAAATAATTAATTATCGCTTGCTTTAACGGTGAAGGAAAACATTGTGAGGAAACCTGCATGTGTAAGAGTACTCAACAATGTTCTCGAAGATATGTGAAGTCTGCTAACCCGCACTGGGCCAGCGTGGTGGAATATAGCCTTACCCTTCTCACAATGAGAAGAGGCCCGTGCCCAGCAGTGGGACAATTTAATACAGGGCTGATATTATTATTATTATAGTCAGTAATATATGATATAACGGCTGCAACACCTTCTTGTATATGAGTTGTAAAATACTGAAATAATATTTAGTTGGCGATTTAAAAGAGTAGCCATGAGTTTCTTGCAGGTTTCTTCTCATAGGCTCAACCCTTTGCCTGAACCTAGCAACTAACCTAAATGTAGCTTCAGTAACTTAGTAAACTCACTAACCTATATATTTTGACGTTCATAAGTGTTACTTTGTGACCAAAATGAATAAATGATTTTGACTTTGACTGTGACTATACCTCTGCGTGACAGTCTAACAGTAATTATTTATCTTATCTATGTGGGGGCCAGTCAGTGCAGACCGGCGACACTTCGACCCAGTGGGATCTTTTCTGTCGACACTCTCCCAATAACGACTGCCATAGATGTTCATGGCAGCCGGGACCGACGGCTTAACGTGCTCTCCGAGGCACGGAGCAGGCGATAATTGACAATCAATACGCACATAATTTCGAAAATTCATATAACTTCCGAAAGTCAGAGGTGCGCGACGTGGGTTCGAAACCGAGACCCTCTGCATTGCAGTCTGTTGGTCTCCCCACTGAGCTATCGCTGCTCTAGTCATTATTTATATTAAATATATTGATTTATCGTGATTACGCATCACAAAACTAGATTTTGCCCGCGGTTTCGGTCGCGTTAACCTAACCTAAATTTGTGGTTTAGGTTAGTAACAGTAGTTTTTTGATTAAAGGTACCCTATGTCCTTTTCTGTTCTCCTAACAATGTGTGTGCAAAATTTTATGATGATCAGTCGAGTAGTGAAAGCGTAACAAATTTTCAAATTAATAAAGAAGCTCACATTCGCATTGATAATATGATCAAATGGATACAAGGCTCTAAGCCTTGTATCCATTTGAATACGCTTAGGCAAATGAGCGGCTCATTTGACTGAGCCGCTCAAGTGTAGACGCCTGAGCCCGCTCGGCCCAAGCAATTCCGAGCGCGCTCATGGCGAGCCCACACTTAGACAGTTTTTGTCCGCGCTCAAAGGCGATCAGTAGTCGCTCAGCGCTCAGTGTGGACGGTTGTTTCTGTGTTTGAAAGGCTCGGCGAATGACGACCGCGTCGAGTTCTTGATGTATCTTTATTTTTAATTTGCAGTCCGATCAATGAAAGTAAATGTTCAAAATCAATCCTTGACATTCTTGTAAAGTTTAGAAATGGTTCATTATCTCCTCCGAAAGTCAATTCACGAATCATATTAGCCGAGTTGCTTCTTCGAAGACGATACTTTTGTGTCATCCACCACGTTGGTGGTTTTCTCTTCTTCTTTATGGTACTGTGAATGATTACATAGGCTGCAGCACGTGAAGACATGATGGGCCCGAGCATACTATAGTGAGCAGTCTGAGCACAGCTTTTTCGATGATGAGGCTCGTTCAACCAAAATTTTCATTTTGTTCCTCTGAGCACGCTCAAGCGAATGAGCGGCTTATTCGCCTAAGCGTGCTCAAGCGGATACAAGGCTTTAGGTAGGAAGTTAGCATACATAATTTTTTTTTTTTTTATATTTACACTATTTCCGAGACGTTTCGGTTGCTTTTCAGCAGCCATGGTCACGGAGAGATAGTCGTCTCATTATACAAGTGTACTTATTTTTAAGTATATACATACATTATTTAGTTTCTGGTATAAAAATACCGGAAATAGTAGCTTAATTTCAATGTCTAACATTCGCGTAAACATAAGATAATATTATAGTACTTATACTGTTATGAGTAACTAGTAGTTTTCCCGCGGTTTCACCCGCGTAAGTCCCGTTCCCGTGTGAATATCGGGTTTCACCCCTTTCACCCCCTTCAGGGTGGAATTGCCAAAAATCCTCTCTTAGTGCTCCTCTGCACTCTCCAAGGAACATACATGCCAAATTTCAGCTTCTTGCGTTTAGTAGTTTCGGCTGTGCGTTGTCTGTCAGTCACTCAGTAACGGAAGAGTTTTATATATATAGATACATGGCGTTTAGAATAGTTTAAAGATTATAACTATCGTTTGATTCTATTACATGACTTTCCAGCTGAGAACAAGTGAAAACTAAATTGAAAAATAAACTTAATAAAAATAAAAATTATTTTAAATAAAAGCCACGATGATATTTAGTAATGCACATAATTGCAATCGACTTGACTATGCGTCAAGAACGCAACGCACGCAATACTATATATAATTGTATAGTATTGTCAATATATTCGAATGCAATCGTAGATATTGCTAGCCAAAGATATTATTTTTATCCGTGACATTTCTTTTAGCAAATGTCAGTGTGATATTAAATGTCATTCAGATAATAGGTACTAATATCTTAAAGTTGCTGTCACGGATTTTTCTATTTATAAGTAATGTGTGTTTGCTTTGTTGTTGCAAAACTAAAAACTGATTCATCATCATTTTTAACTTGATTAGGTTATTATAGTAAGCGATATACATTGATACAAATTTCGACATCAATTTATTGTTGAATCATTATACATACCTACACAGTCTTCTATCAGTCTTTATAACCGAAGTTAACGATTAGCGAGGTTAAGCAACGTTGAGTGCGGTCAGTCTATAGATGGGTGACCGCTTAATGGTATTTCATCTGAGCGTCTCCGTGCTTCGGAGGGCACGTAAAAAGTTGGTCCCGGTTGTTGTCAAATTGACAGCAGTCGTTAAGCCATGTCAGAGGCCTACGGGCGGCTTGAACAACTCTTGACAACAGGTTGGCCAATAACCAAATGAAAAAAAAGAGGACTCGAAGAGGTAAGCTGAGATGTTATAAACTCACATTTCGCTGGCTACAGTTTTGGTCTCATGTAATAGGAGCCGAACTTATTGCTATTTACCGAACGCAGGTCCAGAGGCTGAGGATACTATTTAGAATTTCTTGACAGTAGCTCTATAACACTACATTTAACCCGAGTATTAAACCTGAGACCTCATGCCGAACAATCGCAATCTTATATTATCTTATGTGGGGGCCAGTCAGTGCAGACCGGCGACACTTCGACCCAGTGGGATCTTTTGTGTCAACATTCTCCCAATAACGACTGCCATAGATGTTCATGGTAGCCGGCACCGACGGCTTAACGTGCTCTCCGAGGCACGGAGCAGGCGATAATTGTCAATCAATACGCAAATAATTTCGAAAAGTCATATAACTTACAAAAGTCAGATATGCGCGACGTGGGTTCGAACCCGAGACCCTTTGCATTACAGTCTGTTGGTCTCCCCACTGAGCTATCGCTGCTCTTCAGCAATCGCAATACTTACCGCTTCGACAACGAGACAGCTAAACGCTACTCTCCAGGAATGATCAACCCAAAACATTAAATCATTTGTTTCGGTTTTAAAAAAAGACAAGTCCCGTATTAGGAATAATTCCTGTGTTGCAAACATTCAAACAACGGACACAAAGAACACCTAGACACGGCACAACCACATTTTTTTTATACAACTAATTTGGCAAACAAGTGTGCGGCCCACCTGATGGTAAGTGGTCTACGTAGCCTACGGACGCCTACAACACCAGAGGCATCACTTGCACGTTGCCAACCCTTTAGGAAAGGAAGTGGGAAGGAGCGGGAAACGAGAAAGAGAGTGATTGGGCCTCTGGTACTCTCACTCACCGAACGAAACACAACAGTAGGAACTAGGAATACTGCTATTTCACGTCAATATTCTGTGAGAGGGTAGTCCTTCCCCGGTCGAGCCGGCCCATTCATGCTGAAATCAGCGAGGCTCTACAACTCATAAAATTTGTCGTTCACACAAGTTTTTGTCCCGTGTGGGATTCGAACCCACAACACTCGGTGCAGTGGCAGCGGCGAGGCGACCACTTAAACATCTACGCCATCCGTGCAGTCAGATTTGACTGCCAAGGTTAACTTACATAAATTACACCACAACCACAACACACATAACAGTACCCGGTACCCATAACAGTATGTGAGCGTCAGTTTGTCGGCCTCGATGGCGAAGTGGTTAGTGTAACCGACTACCACGCCAGAGGTTGCGGGTTCGATTCCCGCACAAGTCGAACATTTGTGTGCATGAACATGGATGTTTGTTTTGGTCTGGGTGTTTCTATGTATAATATGTATGTATTTGCAAAAAATAAAGTATATACGCATGTATGTTTACCCATTGTGTAGTATCCATAGTACAAGCTTTGCTTAGTTTGGGCTAGATGGTGTTGTGTGTATGTCATAGAAAATTATATTATTATTAGTATGATTTAACCTTGATTGTGAATATAACTGACAATCTATAGATACCAAATTACATTACAAAAATCAATACAAGGCCAACCTATTCCCGGATACCGACTTTTAAATGTTATCTTTTTATGT
Organism: Catocala fraxini; assembly: GCA_930367265.1. NCBI lineage: Eukaryota > Metazoa > Arthropoda > Insecta > Lepidoptera > Erebidae > Catocala > Catocala fraxini. Next base: position 20,756,936 of record OV884045.1, read on the forward strand.
TCACTAAAAGAAATAAAATAATCGCATTATTATATCAGTACTTTAATAACATTATACTGATTAAACGTGTTGCCAGCGCACATAATTCTAGTCAGTATAAATTATTACAACAACTCTGAACTCTTATCTAAGTAAAACACGGTGAATTGGGTATTCACGGTTGTTAAAATAAATAACAAATGTTAAATAATATTATAGATATTATAATGTGCTAATATATCCGAATGCAATGTTTCGGTTTTCATAAGATAAGGGGAGTAAAAAAATTGTTTTGTTAGTTCAAAGGCTATCTGGAGTCTACTGTAATAATTTTAGGAGCATAGACACGTAGTGTGCTTTTTTTTTTCTTTTTTCTTAAATATTTTTTTTTTTTTAAATATACATTTATTTGTTAAACATAGGTAAATATTAAGGTGTTACATTTGTTTTAGTACTTCTATGTTTTGTCTTCAGGACATACAAACATTTGATAAATAAAATAAAATTGTTAGTGATATTAAATTAATTGAATAATTTTGAAAGCTTGAAAGAGAGGTTATGTAATAACTTATTATATAGGTACCTACAAGACTAGCTGGTCCCCTTGCGTTTATGAATCCTGCTCCGCTCCCGTAGCTCGTTTTAGAGTAGTAGAGCAGCAGCATCAGCATGAATGGGCCAGCTCGACCGGGGAAGGACTACCCTCTCAGATAATATCGACGTGAAATACCAGTATTCCTACTGTTGTGTTTCGTTCGGTGAGTGAGACTTTGCCCCTTCCCGCTCCTTCTCCTTCCCACTTCCTTTCCTAACGGGTCGGTAACGCGCAAGTGATGCCTCTGGTGTTGCAAGCGTCCATAGACTACGGTGACCAATTACCATCAGGTGAGCCGTATGCTTGTTTACCACCTTAGTTAAATAAAAAAAGTTGGCTGCGTGGTTTTACATAGCTTATAACCTTTTTCAAGAGTTAGACTATTAAATGCAAATACTGCACAGATGGCGTAGTGGTTTAAGCGGTCGCTTCGCCACTGCTACTGAACCGAGTGTGGAAGGTTCGAATCCCACCGGGAACAAAAAAAATTGTGACCCACAAGTGGTTGTTCTGTGTCTTTGTGTCCGTTGTTTGAATGTTTGTAAAGTCCCCCGCGACACAGGAATTATTTCTAGTGTGGGAGTAACATTTAAAAATTAGTGAGAATCGGCAATGAATTGCCGTAAATATTAGAGTTCGAAAAAATGTTTCAAGTAATATGCAAAGGTCACAAAATACCACGTGACCTTGAGGTCAGAGGTCGAAGGTCATAGTCATTTCGGGGTATATCGACTATGATGAGTCGAATGACGTTGACCGCGAGTCTCTAGCTCTTACGGTTTTTGAGTTGAAAGTTGTATAACAGACAGACAGACGGTCGGACGAACGGACAAAGCTGGTGCATAAGAGTTTTTTCGAACTCTAAAAAAATATTTACATACACTGCCTGATTAGCTGCTCTCCGTATTTATACTCACGTTCAAGATTACTGCTTCGTTCCCATAGGTCGCGATGTTTTATAACCTAGAACCTCAAAATTTTTAAAGCTGACTGGTAATTCTACAGATTAACGCGCGGCATTGACTGGCTATTCTGTTACCCTGATAGCTGACATGACCACCGCTATAGGCGGTTACTGCTTACTTTCAGACGGATCACTACCTCGTCTGCCAATAAAAGCCATATTTAGAATATTCACATACTTATTGTAATAAACAATCAGCAAGCTTATTTGAAGTGGACAATAATAACATGTGACTTGCGCCAATTACACTATTTAATAATCAAATATAAATTAGAAATTTAGCATTCACGCATTCTGCTCACAGTAGCTCATACATTCTAATAATAATACTTTCCATTCATCCGCAAAAATATCAACTTCTGGGTTAAAGCCCAAGAGCAGCTTAACGCTCGCTGCTTTAGTGACCGAGGTATGGGTGAGTTACAGCGTGCCACAGTACGGCACGCTGGAACCGCCAGCAATCGGTGCTTTCTACCACGACAATAGTTGTTAGGAACAAACAATCTGCAACATTTGTCGTGAAGAATCGGTGCCTCAATCATACCCTTTAAAACTTTGCAGGTTCAACCATCTGATCTTATGATCGCCTCGTCTCTAATAAGTTCAAACATAAACAACCCAACAAAAATTTTGTAGGATACAGATAGGGTAAATACCAAGAACTACTATTAGGTAGGTTCTTAGATACTAAGAACTAACCACTAATATTTGGTCTCTTTGTTACAGAAAAATGTTGCGGTATCTAGTCCTAGCATGCCTGGTTATGCTGTCCAGCATATCCTGCGGGAACCCTATAGAGAACGACCTCGTTGACGACCAGGAACTAATGTTCGCTATGGTTGTAAGTGCTTTTTCTTTTTCTTTTTTTTACGGCCATGTTTTGCCTGCAACAAAATTATCTAAATATTTTTGATGCAGGTATCCAAATAGCTTGCATGTTTTCCTATATATTAAAATTAACAATACATTCATACATTTAGGTTTAATTCAGACCAAATGGAAACTTCAACGCGCAAAAATGCGCGATGTTATTGAATAAAGAACTCTCTCAGCAAGCCCACCCGAATGTTACCAGGCCGCGAAAGCATTCTTTAATGTTTATGATCTGCAGTGCGCCGCCTTTTGAAGCGCATTTTTGCTCGTGGTGTGAATTGTAATTAAGACCACGCTTAAACATGCGCGACGTTAGCGACAGTAGTCGTTAAGCCATGTCAGAGGCCTACGGGCGGCTTCAACAACTCTTGACAACAGGTTGGCCACTAACCACACGAAAAGAAGAAGAAGAAGAACATGCGCGAGATTTTCCCTTTTGGTTTGAATACAGCTCTACGGATTTCTAAAATCGGTTTACTGATGCGTTTTTAAATAAAACCATATGCGGCTAATTACGTGAAAACGGAAAGCAGAAAACATGCTATATAAATGAACTGGACAAAAAGCCGTATACAATTACTTTCATTTTTAGCAGAAATTTGATCGTATTGTGCTTGGAAATTATACTGTGTCACGGGGCACTGTATAAAAATTTAAACCACGGACACAACAACCACCTAGACTAAGAACAACTATTTATGGATCAAAAGAAAAACCCACAACAATCGGAGCAGTTAAGAGAACACTTAAGCCACTATGCTATAAGTGCAAACAATTAATGTCAATATCCAACATTCCTGTAAACGTAAGTCAATACCAGCAACGACGCTACTGAAATACATGTATGTATGTATCTTATGTGGGGGCCAGTCAGTGCAGACCGGCGACACTTCGACCCAGTGGGATCTTTTGTGTCGACAATCTCCCAATAACGACTGCCATAGATGGTCATGGCAGCCGGGACCGACGGCTTAACGTGTTCTCCGAGGCACGGAGCAGGCGATAATTGTCAATCAATACACACATAATTTCGAAAAGTCATATAACTTCCGAAAGTCAGAGGTGCGCGCCGTGGGTTCGAACCCGAGATCCTTTGCATTGCAGTCTGTTGGTCTCCCCACTGAGCTATCGCTGCTCAAAAATAAATACGTGTAAATGACTTATCTCTGAGGAATTAGATAAATCTAGTACACAAGGTTCTTGACTTAAGTCCTAATAGATAAGCTATCTGTTTGTAAACCAATTGCGTTATTTCCGGATATAACTATGGCGAGGGTTGTGGCATGTGGGTGATAACTGTAACCAGAGTAGTAGAGCCTCGCTGATTTCAGCATGAATGGGCCGGCTCGACCGGGGAAGGACTACCCTCTCTCAGGATATCGACGTGAAATAAGAGTATTACTACTATTGTGTTTCGTTCGGTGAGTGAGAGTGCCGGAGGCCTAATCACCTTCTTTCCCCCTTTACACTCCTTCTCCTCCCACTTCCATTTCTAAAGGGTTGGCAAGGCGCAGGTGATGCCTCTGGTGTTGCAAGCGTCCATAGGCTACGGTGACAACTTACCATCAGGTGGGCCGTATGCTTGTTTGTCAACTTAGTTGTACAAAAAAATAAAAGAACTATACGCCACTTCCGGTGTTCACAACTTTGCCTTAACCACACCCTTACATTTAGACAAAGTTTCTAAAAACTCTTAGAGATTTGTATAATATTTTGAATTTTATTATTATACGTTTTTTATTTTATTACTTTCATAACATAGCTGATGGAGATTACTTGTATGTACATATGTAGGAACACCTATTCAGGTAGAACATGTCGGACGATAAAAAAGGTGAACATTACTGCTAGCTGCTTAATATTGTCTTCTATTTACGCGAATATTATTCATTGAAATTAAACTGCTATATACGGATTTTATCGCGTTGTTTATTTGACACTTTATTACAAAATTTTGAAAATTGTTACACTACTACTACTATTAAACTTTATTAATTTTTAAGCTAATTAAATTATTATCAAAACTATTTAGATTTAATTTATTTTTATACTTTTCCCGACGTTTCGGTTGCTTTTCAGCAGCCATGGTCACGGGGAGACTAAGATGGCAGTTGTCTCAATATTCCAGTGTAGTTATTTCAAAGTACCCGAACGTAATTTAATCATTGGTGTTTCTATTTACGCAGAATGATGCTAGCTGCTTTTTAAGATTGTATGATGTAATATTTCCATTTTCATTAGCAAGATCTAAAACATACATACATCTTTACACCTATTACCTGGCGGGGTAGGCAGAGACCACAGATTCCCACTTGCGATAGTCCTGCGATTTCTGTGAATATTCATGTGCAAGATTACGAGACTGTTCCGTTTTCGATTCCCTGGTTGGCCAAATTGTTAGTGTGATTTCTTTCGAGTAATTCTCAGTAGTAGCACGGAGTCTGGAACTGTTTTCCTTAGAGTGCAATAGGCTCCTCCTCTGGTCTCATAACATAGGACCTAAGGCCATAGCTGGCAAGATGCATTTCAGCATATCCCAAAAAGTCTATACGCTTAAAGATATAAGCTGATGATTGATTGAACCACTGGCATCGAACGATTGTAAAACGCGTCCATGATTAGAAGAACAAGACTGTCCTCTTGTCACATAACGTCCATACGCCAAAAGCTATAGCTGGCAAGATACATTTCAGCATATCCCTAGGGAAATGAATATACGCTTAAAGATTTATGCTTATTGATTGAACTGTTGACATCAAACGGTCGTAAATCGCGTCCTAGATTAGTACAACTTTTCTTCACGGATCAATCACAGTGCGATGTTTATAATAGTTTTACAATGTCCATTGTTTTAAACTTACGATATTTGCCTTGTATTTACATAACTTGCTTGAGTATACACGTTGTAAATTTGTTATCGGTCCGACAGGGTCACGGAACGAGTTGCTTGTTAGTTAGTAATTATAGACTTAGGATTTGTGCAGACTTGCCTTCTTTTAAATGGTTTATTATGGTATGGCATTAACTCAGAACTGAGGCTCTCCGTCAAAGAATCAAAGTTACCGACATAGCTCGCAAAATAGCAAGCTGAAGTGGCAATGGGCTGGCCATACCTGTCGAAGGACCGATGGCTGTTGGAGTAAACGGGTCTTGGACCACCTCAACATCCTTGGATCGCGACTTGGTTAACATAGGGTAGGACGCTCCTCGACCAGGTGACCGTTAGACTGGAGAAGGTAACTGGGTTAGACGGGATACAGAAGGCAGCAGATCGGATGTTGTGGTGTAAAATGGGAGAGGCCTATGTTCAACAATGGACTGCAACGGGTTGATTGATAATAATTATTGCATGATACCCCTGGTACTGAAAGCGATCAAAAGCTACGAAAACCACTTAATATCAGATATACCACTGGTTTGCTACCTTTGCTCTTATAATAGACCATTCATCATCATCAGATAAAAATGCATTGGTTCTGTATCAAGCCTTCTAGTTGACTTAAGCATTTCGAAGCATAACAGTCCAGTACTAAATCAACCGATCTTTTTAGACTAATACGAAGCTTTTAACAGTAAAACAGATTATCATTTCGTTTCTTTGTTTATACTCAGCAATTGCACAATACATATATGGTTCTAATTTACATAATATTGTCTTCTATTTACGCGAATATTATTCATTGAAATTAAACTGCTATATACGGATTTTACGGACGGGGAAAGTGTAAAAATAAATTAAATCTAAATAGTTTAATAATAATTTAATTAGCTTAAAAATTAGTAAAGTTTAATAGTAGTAGTAATGTAACAATTTTCAAAATTTTATAATAAAGTGTTAAATAAACAACGCGATAAAATCCGTATATAGCATAGTCATATGATGTCTTGCCTTAAAGATTTCCACATCGGCTGAAGCCATGCTACGGACAACAAGGTCATCTATATATCATAATCTGATATTATTACATATCTATTTCTCACATCCTAGTAAATTACAGTTATCTTTAATAAAATCACGCTGTCTTAATTATACTCTTAGTCTTCTCCTTTAGCCTTTATTATTCCCAAGTCACTTGGGGTCGGCTTTTCTGGTCTAAACGGATTTGACTGGATATCAGTTTTTACACGGAGTGGCTGCCACCTGACCTCCGCAACCCGAAGGCTAACGATACCCTAAGGCTAGACCAGTGTCAGGATATTAGAGGGTACTGACTTTCCCAATAACGACTGCCATAGATGTTTATGGCAGCCGGGACCAACGGCTTAACGTGCTCTCCGAGGCACGGAGCAGCCGATAATTGTCAATCAATACGCACATAATATCGAAAAGTCATGTAACTTCCGAAAGTCAGAGGTGCGCGACGTAGGTTCGAACCCGAGACCCTCTGCATTGCAGTCTATTGGTCTCCCCTCTGAGCTATCGCGCTCTTAGTATTGATCGCTAATAAAGTATATTTTCTAAGTAAAAAACGCCACTGAACCAGCGCCTGATTAATAACAGCTTAGAGTTCGGAAATTAGCGGTGTTGCACACCCTGTGTCTTGACCTTAAGATACGATTTCAATAGGTACCGTTTCATTTTTTAAATACTACCTAAAATTTTATTCTTATACTGGCCACCAGGTCTGTATAGACCATATAACTTCCGAGTATAGGGTATCCTAAGGAAACATCTCCGACCTCCTCCAAATAAAAATCATGTATTGAATTTTTGTGGTAAGGATTTCTAACAATCCTTTAAAAGGCCCTGTGCTAATATCCGAGAAGTCAGTATTCTGTATTTCACGGTAATTACAACGGCACTGTTATAAAGGCCCAAAAGTCTGGCCTTCATTAGAAAAAGACTCGATCTAGATAATATCTCTCTAGTGCTAGAATATCTTCAATATGCATTGAAGAGCTTAAACATTGAAGAGCTCATACATTCAATTGAAATTAAAGATTAATTAGGGGAAACTAAATGGATTTCATTTTATTTACTGCTTAAAAGACATATATCGGTCTTGCCTAATTCTGAAACCTTGATCAGACGATTCATATGTTTGCCTGATTAATTAAGTATATTAGCCCTATATTAAACTGGATACGAGCCTCTTATTGGTGAGAGAAAGGTTAGACCATAGCGCAGTGCGGGTTGGCAGTTTTCACATATCTTCGAGAACATTATTTTAGTGTAGTAGAGCCTCGCTGATTTCAGCATGAATGGGCCGGCTCAACCGGGCTAGGACTACCCTCTCACAGAATATCGACGTAAAATAGCAGTATTCCTACTGTTGTGTTTCGTTCGGTAAGTGAGAGTGCCGAAGGCCCAATCACCCTCTTTACCCCTTCCCGCTCCTTCTCCTTCCCACTTCCTTTTATTCGTAAAGGGTCGGCAAAGCGCAAGTGATGCCTCTGGTGTTGCAGGCGTCTATAGGCTACGGTGACCACTTACCATCAGGTATCGTATGTTAGTTTGCCAACTTAGTGGTAAAAAAAAAACGTTATGAAGAACTCACAAACATGCGAGTTGGCTTAAGATATTATCCTTCGTCATTTGTTGACCTGTGTAGTAGTATAAAATACCTTCTGTTAGATATTCCTTTGTCTGTCGTATCTTTAATTCAGTTACAAAACGTTCTTTATGATTTATTGAGGTAAAACGCATTAATGCCTCTAGTGAATAGTCTACTTCGATTAATCGTTCTGTGCACTGCAGGATTTCCAAGCACGCTTAGACCGAGTGATATAGGTCATGTTTAAGATAGTAATATAAATATTTTGAACCAAATAGCTCGCTATCACTTTGCTCCGGGAGTAATGGTCCGTCTTCGTGTCTGATCTTGTTTCTCTTAACATCTTTCTTGAAGCTGTGAAGGTTGGACATTGAACTATTCAGGGTAAATCTTTCTCTGGGAATAATGACACCAATTCTGGTTATAGCTGTTAAAGTCAGAAATCATTTATTCATTTAGGTTACAAAGTAACGGTTATGAACGTCAAAGGGATTAGTGAGTTTACTATAGTTCATTAACATTTATGTTAGTTTCTAGGTTCAGGCCTATGAAAAGAAAAGCCTGTGTTTTGTGTGCCCTAGATTAGGTTAGGTCCTAGGTTCTGTAACAGTAACTCAGGAAAATGCTCATTGAAAATGGAGTTATGACAAAAACAATATCAAATCTAAAGAAGTCAAAGGCAAACAGTCGTTGACCCACTTCTAATACTAGTTGCGTGTACAAAAATACAGTCAGCAGCATAAGTAGCTGAACATTAAATAATGCCGTTCATATGTGTTACCTTAGCCGCGATAGCTCAGTGGGGAGACCAACAGACTGCAATGCAGAGAGTCTCGTGTTCGAACCCACGTCGCGCACCTCTGACTTTCGGAAGTTATATGACTTTTCGAAATTATGTGCGTATTGATTGACAATTATCGCCTGCTCCGTGCCTCGGAGAGCACGTTAAGCCGTTGGTCCCGGCTGCCATGAACATCTATGGCCGTCGTTATTGGGAAAGTCAGTACCCTCTAATATCCTGACACTGGTCTAGCCTTAGGGTATCGTTAGCCTTCAGGTTTCGGGGGTCAGGTGGCAGCCGCTCCGTGTAAAAACTGATATCCAGTCAAATCCAGTTAGACCAGAAAAGCCGACCCTAAGTGACTTCGGAATAATAAAGGCTAAGAGAGAAGAAGATATGTGTTACCTTGTGATCTGAATTAATAAATTATTCTTTTTGACTTTGACTAAAGAAATATGTTAGAGTATTGAATGAATCATAAATCCTAATTATTATTTTATATTTTGGAAGTGTTATTAAATCAGCTATCTTTAAACTATTAACTACTTTGAACACAACCATTGTTATAACTTAAAATAAAAGATCTGGTATCTATCAATATCGACGTATGTTGCTGACTGTACTTTAACCCTAATATGGCGTGAACACATGGGTGTAAATAAAATTTTCGGACCTTGAATGTTGATAGAATACAGGAATATAATTAAGAAATGCACGTCTATCATATCATACTGGCATGACATTTTTGCTAGTTTAATTTCTATGCCGATGGAGTGGAGTCATATCATAATTTAAACATTGTCTTGCTTAAAATGTGTACTATGATGAAGGATGAAGGCAGTATATATAACCTATTGTGGTATCTTGATGGGAAAACACAGTGTTACACAAGTGAATAATAAAACCTGTATCTATTTTCCACAGGTAAACAGACATGGAGAAAGAGCGCCTGATTCTGATGAGCTGTCGCTATCAGACCAGCAAGAACTGATCCTCAACCTAACCTACCTTGAAGGCCCTGAGGGACTTACTAATGTAAGTAATTTAATTATTCTGATTGAACAAGCGTAATTGAAAACCTATTATGCCCGGCCACTGGTGTGCCGCTGCCAATTAATAGTTTAAAGCCTGAAGGGACACCGCTGAGCCGGTATACCCTATAAGAAAAAAAGATCTCCCAATAACGACTGCCATAGATGTTCATGGCAGGGGGGACCGACAGCTTAACGTGCTCTCCGAGACACGGAGCAGGCGATAATTGTAAATCAATACGCACATAATTTCGAAAAGTCGTATAACATCCGAAAGTCAGAGGTGCGCGATGTGAGTTCGAACCCGAGACCCTCTGCATTGCAGTCTGTTGGTCTCCCCACTGAGCTATCGCTGCTCTGAGAGTTACATTTACAGATGAAATTTGAGTGAAAACAAAATTGGAAAAAAGGTATTTATTAAATAGAGATTATAATATTTCATTATAAAATTTGTTTGTTTTTATTAAGGACACGTTTGATTACATAATTTAAATATTCTAAATATGCTTTTATGTGTATTGCAGTACATTAATCCTAAGTCCTTGTTATCATTAAACTATTATAATAATAGTACTATTATTATAAAGAACAATCAACGTTTTATATTTATTTTCATAATTACTTGTATAGGTACACATTCTTGTTATTTTTCCAGCAAGTATCGTAACGCTATGACATATATGACATTAGGTCACAATTGTTTATATACTTAAGATGGCGCGAGGACGTCTAGAAAATAGTGTCAAGTTTACACCATTTTCATCAAGATCATTTTCATCAGGATCATTTTCTTTTACTCATTGACAAAAATTAACTTTAGATTCTTTTTTATTAAAATTTGCTTCTGTTTTTGTGGTCTGTTATAGTAAATAACGGTTTTACAATCGAGTAGTTTCGAGTTCGATTACTTGATAGGGTATAATTAGGTTTTTCTGTCGAGAAATTCTCAATAATAATAATATAATAATATTCTACCACATACACACAACACCATCTAGCCCAAACTAAGCAGAGCTTGTACTATGGGTACTAGACAATGAATAAACATACATATATACTTTCTTTTTGTAAATACATACATATTATACATAGAAACACCCAGACCAAGACAAACATTTATGTTCATGCACACAAATGTTTGACTTTTGCGGAAATCGAACCCGCCATCTCAGGCGTGGCAGTCGGTTACACTAACCACTACGCCATCGAGGCCAACAATAGCAGTACTGAGTCTGAAACTGTGCCTAGTAACGGCAATTAACAATATCAGCATCCCATTACGTAAGACCTTAAAGTAAAGCTAGCGAAATATGAGTAAAATACATCTCTGCCTACCCCATGTATTAATAGACTGCCTCCGTGGCGCAGCGGTAGTGAATTGGACTGCTGTGCATGAGGTCACGGGTTCGAATCCTGGGTCGGGCCAACAAAAAGTTATTGGGTTTTTCTGTTATGAAATCTCAATACGAGGAAGTTGGCGGTGTTAGACATCCTCTGTGCCTCGGAAAGCACGTAAAGTCGTTGGTCCTGCGCCCGATCTCTCTCCGGTCGTGTCGGATTATCCGTCCCATTAGATCATGTGAGTTAGGGTACACTTGTGTTTGCGCATACACTTGTGCACTATAATATCTCCTGCGCACCTGGCCAGTCTCCAAAAGATTGGCCGCCGTGACCGAAATTCGGTCAGGAGGACATTATTATTATTATTAGTAGATAAAAATTAGTAGTTATACTACTTAGTCTAACTACTAATTTTTTAGTGTTCAGGGTTCATTATACGCACTTCCGTATCATGTTTTCCATCCCTGACATTGCCGTCAGATAGGTTTATGGCCGTGTAAGCATCACGTCATCGCTTCTTGTAATACATGAACATTTATTTCTGAGCAACCACGACTTACGGTCCCATAGAGCAGCGATAGCTCAGTGGGGAGACCAACAGACTGCAATGCAGAGGGTCTCGGGTTCGAACCCACGTCACGCACCTCCGACTTTCGTAAATTATATGACTTTTCGAAATTATGTCCGTATTCATTGACAATTATCGTCTGCTCTGTGCCTCGGAGAGCACGTTAAGCCGTCGGTCCCGGCTGCCATGAACATCTATGGCAGTCGTTATTGGGAGAGTGTTGACACAAAAGATCCCACTGGGTCAAAGTGTTGCCAGTCTGCACTGACTGGCCCCCACATAAGATACATAAACATATAACTTCCGAAAGTCAGAGGTGCGCGACGTGGGTTCGAACCCGAGACCCTCTGCATTGCAGTCTGTTGGTCTCCCCACTGTGCTATCGCTGCTCGACGTTAACAAGCATCTTGTTTCTTAATATGATTATTATTGAAGAATGTAAATCCACAACCGCATTTAGACACGGACTGCCTTTGCATAGTCACAAAGTGTAAGTGCATCATGCCATCCTACTGTCTATTTTAGATTTATATTAAAACATACCTTAGCCCAAATTATTTCATCTCTATAATATTATTAAGTTATTATTGTTATTATCTTTTTATTATGAGTTTTTTATAGTCAGTAGTATATGGCATTATGGCTGCAACACCTTGTTAATCTGAGTTGTAAAATACTGAAATTATATTTAATTGGCGATTTAAAAGAGTGGCCGTGAGTTTCTTGCAGGTTTCTTCTCATAGGCTTAACCCTTTGCCTGAACCTAGCAACTAACCTAAATGTAGCTTCAGTAACTTAGTAAACTCACTAACGTATATATTTTGACGTTCATAATTGTTATTTTGTGACCTAAATGAATAAATGATTTTTGACTTTGACTTGACTTTGACCTCACGCACAACAGTTACATTCACAGCCACTGCGCCACCGACGCATGATCCTAAAAAATAAATCCCGCATAATAAACCAGGCTTCCTCTAAGGGCTCTGTTTCACAAAATTGTAGTTAATACCAAAATAAAGCCAGCTGTAAATCTAACTGTCATAATACTTCGCTTGCCATTTACGATACCGCCGAGGCCTCCCTGATCTCAAAGTAATTTCAGTAGGAAAGAAAATACCGCTTTTATATCTCCTTATCTTACTTTAAAGTTTATCTGTAACCCACTGTTTAGGATCCAGTTTGTGTACTTTCAAATGCTTAGACGATGGCGAGATTAGCCAGACTCCTTTAGACAACTCACACGCAGCAGCTCATATAAGAAAACGAAGTAAATGAATTGATTTGTATTGCTAAGAAACGTTTTAGCAACATTTGGTGATGGAAAAGAGTGCCTATGAGTTTCATGCCTGCTTCTTTTCATAAGAACTACTCCGCGAACAGGCTTTTTCAAATACGGTTAAATACGGTTATAGTACAACTAGACCCAAAACAATCAGTTGTGGACCACTCAAATAATTGTTCCGTGCGGAATATGAATCTATAACACTTAGGGCAGCGGTAGTAGGGAGGCGATTGTTTACCTACTATGCTTTATATTCACCATTACATAGTCTTACGCCTGTACCCCCTAAATAGACAAAACGTGGGAGAGCCGTGCTTCGCCACGAATGGGCCGGCTCGACTGGAGTGATACCACGGCCTCATAGAAAACCGGCGTGAAATAGCGCTTGCGTTGTGTTTCGTCGAGTAAGTGAGGGTACCGGAGGCCCAACCACCCCTCCCTCCTAGGGGAGAGGACAAATTTAAAAGGCTGGCAACGCGCTTGTGACTCTCAGGTGTTGCGGGTGTCCATGGGCGGCGGTAATCGCTTATCATCAGGCGATGCGTCTGCTCGTTTGCCTCCTAAACAATTTTAAAAAAAATTACATTCTTTACATTTTCCGAATCAATCTTTATTCGTTTATTCTTCCTACACGCAATGATTTTAGTATTCAGTTTTTATTAGGTTAGCTTACAGCATTATAATATGTAACATTTTAGTGAAAATTTTGTTGATAGTTTTTTAATATACATGCAACTTACAGCTAACACAGCATTCATGGTTGAGACAACAAAATTATGTTAAGTGTTTACAAATAAAAAACAATTTTCATAAAAAATCTTCTCTCTTAGCCTTTATTATTCCCAAGTCACTTGGGGTCGGCTTTTCTAGTCTAACCGGATTTGACTGGATATCAGTTTTTACACGGAGCGGCTGCCACCTGACCTCCGCAACCCGAAGGCTAACGATACCCTAAGGCTAGACCAGTGTCAGGATATTAGAGGGTACTGACTTTCCCAATAACGACTGCCATAGATGTTCATGACAGCCGGGACCGACGGCTTAACGTGCTCTCCAAAGCACGGAGCAGGCGATAATTGTCTATCAATACGCACATTATTTTGAAAAGTCATATAACTTCCGAAAGTCAGAGGTGCGCGACGTGGGTTCGAACCCGAGACCCTCTGCATTGCAGTCTGTTAGTCTCCCCACTGAGCTATCGCTGCTGCTGCATTTTCATAAAAAATGTAAACCTTAAATACCTATAAATAAACAATGACTTGCGTTTTAAATTTTAAACACAATTACAATAACATAGAAGATAGTAAACAAACATAACACTACTCATTCTACTTATATGTTTTTGAAGCGATAAGTACTTATTAATATCAATATCAATTCTATATTAACTGTTTTTATTTTTCCAGGTTGGTAAGAAGAGGGCCTATCAACTGGGCAAGTTCTACCGCCAACGTTACGGAGCTCAGGGTTACAAGCTGATCTCCAACTTGTACCTTCGTGACGAGATCAAGATCAGAAGTACTGATAAGGAACGAACTAAGATGACGATACAAGTGGCTATGGCCGCTGTCTACCCTCCAGAAACTGAACAGCAATGGGATGAAGGTTTAGGAAAAGTTTGGCAGCCGGTTCCTTACAGCGCTGTGCCGTTGACTGAAGATTATGTAAGTATCTTTGCATTTAACTTTTTTTTTAACAGGTTCTAGTACAGTGTTACAAATGTTCACAGTATACTTGTTAACCCATTCAGCTAAGCTAATATGCGTGTTTAATACAAGATGACAAACCTTATGCGATTAAGTATTTAAAGGTAATAAATGCCTATTGATTGCCCGACGTTTCGACCGACTTGCATCGATCATGGTCACGGGTTGACTGGTGTGAGCTCAGCGGCACCTTCGCAAAGTGTGAGTTACGCCAATTACCTTTATTTGGTCATAATTATTTATATTAGCACTGTCGATATTTCGACACACAACACTTACAACGTCTACACACTGACAAAGTCACTGCGACGAAAGTTTAAAAATGCGTATGTCTAAAAACCATTAGTACGCGTGTCAGGAGTGGTTTAACGTCGGTAGTGCAATGGATGACATTCAAACCGACGACCTTTCAATTGCATATTCGATGCCTTATCCATTGGGCTAACGCCACTATAATCTTCCAAACTTTAGAGTAATTGTATGACTGCTTTTAAAGTGGTCACTTTAAAAGCGGCGATGTACTACTAAATTAGGAAAAAAATATATGATGCACTCACAGATGAACAAATAATTGCTCCGAAACAGGCTGTTAAGTATGTGAATGTCGCGTTTTTTTATAATACCTCTTCTCAACCTGGGATAAATATTACCGTGATATGTTCTCTGTGTACGTTGCTTATAAATTCCCTTGTGGTTTAAGAACAATTCTAGCACTAGAGTCGTCCTACAGAAACGAAAAAGGATATTATTCTAGTGCGGGTAGAAAACTTTTTACTAAAAATAGACAAGTCTCGCTATACCTCTTCTGTCACGGAGGACTTTACAAACATTCAAACAAAGGATACAATGAACACCCAGACTCGAAACAACCATTTGTGAATCACAAATACCTACTCGATGCCTTAGACAAACTGCAGCGTCATGCCGTACGTATAAACGAAAGCGAGGAGGTTACGAAGACTTCGAACCGCTACAACTTCGTAGAGACATTGCGTCTCTTAGCGTATTCTATGGCCTCTTTTATAGCGAATGCTCCAAAAAGTTATTTGACCTCATCCCACCTTCCCCCTTCCTTTTGAGAACCACACGTGCCGGTCTTCGTAACCACGGATGGACGGTTAGCACAATCCCGTCCCGCACCAAAAGGTTCAGCAATTCCTTCTTATGCCGTACCATACAACGTTGGAATGGTCTTCCGGCACATGTGTTCCCTCCCGTCTATGACATTGGGTCCTTCAAACGTAGTGTGAAGAAGCATCTGGTCGGACCAGCTTGACACTGGCGATGGCTAGAGGACATCTATCTTCTCCTCGTCGTCACTGTCTCTGGACTGTAATTGGGCTTTCTATCAGGTCCAATACAATTACCTTGCTGTGTCAAAATAAAAAAATATAATACACACAACTTTTGTTGCTTGTGGGGTCGAACCCTCTACACTTGGCACAGAGGCAGTGGCGAAACTTAAACCACTACGCAATCTGTGCAGTCATCTGCCAGTCATCGTAGTGCTGCAATCATTGCAAGCCAGGCAACCGCAATATGATTTACTTGCGCGAGCAAATTGCGTCAATCTTTTCCTTGTTTGAGGACATGTAGTTTGTTGTGATACATTATTTATATGCATCAGATTATGAAGTTAACTTCCGTTTTCTCTTGACCGCGATAACAAAGCCAAGGGCTTTGTAATACATTCAATTTCATAATACGGCATTTGTGTACATCCTAACTAATATTTTTGAGTAGTAGAGCCTCGCTGATTTCAGCATGAATGGGCCGGCTCGACTGGAGAAGAACTACCCTCTCACAGAATATCGACGTGAAATAGCAGTATTCCTACTGTTGTGTTTCGTTCGGTGAGTGAGAGTGCCGGAAGCCCACTTACCCTCTTTCCCCCTTCCCACTCCTTCTCCTTCCAACTTCCTCCTTTCCTAAAGAGTATGTTGAGAGAGTGTTGCAGGCGTCCATAGGCTACCGTAACCACTTACCATCAGGTGGGCCGTATGCTTGTTTGTCACTACAGTTGTAGAAAATTAAAATAAAATATAAATTCGAATTTGAGTTTGTTTGTTACGCTTTCACGCCTACCAACTATTTTACCAATCATCATGAAATTTCGCATAGACGTTGTCAACAGTACAGAATTAAACATAGGGTACTCTAAACTAGGAGAAAGTACAAAAGTTAGACTAACGCGTGCGAAACCGCGAACAAACTCTTGTATTATTATATCCTTAACAGTTTTTACAGGAATCAACTCTTTAAAATTAAACTACTTTATACGAAATTTATAACGGTGTCATTTTAAGATTTTAGGTACATGACACAAAATTTATAAAAATACACGGGGACAAATTTAAAAGGCCAGCAACGCACTTGCGATTCCTCTGATGTTGCAGGTGTCCATGGGCGGCGGTAATCGCTTAACATCAGGCGTACCGTCTGCTCGTTTGTCTACTATCAAAAAAAATAATTAAAGAAAACTTAGAAATCAAACTTGACCCCTCACCGTCGCTAATAATAATGTCCTCCAAACCGAATTTCGGTTACGGCTGCCTAACAGTTTTACGTGCTTTTCGAGGCACGGGGGTGTCTAACACCGCTAACTTCCTAACTCCGGACTCGTATTGAGATTTATTAACAGAAAAACCCAATAACTACATATTTGTTGGCCCGACCCGGGATTCGCACCCGAGACCTCATGCACAGCAGTCACATTCACTACCGCTGCGCTATGGAGGCAGTTACCGTCAATAACTTACATAACCGCAAACTTATTCTACAACATCAAAAAGATTTTCGTATAAACATTCGAAGTCTATTAGTCCAATCAGTCAATCACATAAACGAGGATTGAAACCTCAGCCAAGTGCAAGTTTGACTTTCATCCTATTTATCTCTGCATCGTATAAAGACCTTAAGAAGATAGGAGTACATTTAGCTACAGATTAAAGTTCAAGTTCAATAATATATGTATAACAATATATAATCTATACTAATATTATAAAACTGAAGAGTTTGTTTGTGTGTTTATTTGTTCGGTAGAACGCGCCAATCTCAGCCACTACTGGTTCAAATTAAAAATTATTTTAGTGTTGGATAGCCCATTTATCGAGAATGACTATCGGTTAACAACACGCTAAAACCAATAGAAGCGGAGCATCAATGAAAAATGTTGCAAAAACGGGCAAAATTCTCGTATGTGAAGCAGACGAAGTTGCGCGGGTCAGCTAGTGAAACAATATTTAAAAAGAAAACAAAATTTGACTTGACCTTAAAATCAAATCTGACACCTGACTGTCGATAACTAACATAACTGCAAAATTATTCTACAAAATCAAAAAGATTTTCGTATAAACATTCGAAGTATATTAGTCCAATCAGTCAATCACATAAACGAGGATTGTAACCTCTGCCAAGTAGGTAGGTACAAGAATTTGACTTTGATAATATTTATCTCTGCATCGTATAAAGACCTTGAGATGATAGGAGTACATTTAGCTACAGATTAAAGTTCAAGTTCAATAATATAATATGTATAATAATATATAGTAATAGTTATATAACTGATTTTATTATTCAAGATTGACAAATATAAAGATTGCGATAATTGAATATATAATTGTTTTATTTGTAACGATTTAAAGCTACCAAACTAATGAAATCAAAAACTCGTTCAGTGATTTTGAAAACATTAAGGCCCGGTTCGTATATTCAAAAAACTAATCATGATACCTACAGGCAGTCAATTTTCGCACATACATGTACTATAAACAAATATAAAATTTTACCGTACATAGCTAAATCGACTTATTTCTCAATTATAAGAACTACCTTAAGTAAAGATATATTTTCTGTTATGTCTACATCGTGTTATAACTTATAAACGACAAAAATTTAACTTTATAACTGAGAATACAAGTATTTTATCTTTAAACACCACAACAACGTGATCTAAACCAGAACCCGAGGTAGAAATTACATTCCCCAGCTTCCAGAATATCAGATCCAATTAGATTAACTGAGATTTATCGCAACCCGTAAAGGTTTACTTACAAAGTCGGAATTCAATTTAACAGACAACTCGGAAATTTCCTTACTTACAATTGATTGCTTTCTTCTGTAAATAGTCATTGATCATATTGAGTGCGTTTTTGGCCTAAGGCAGAACTGCAAATTGTGAGGTTTAATGACCTGGTTGTTTGAGATTTTCTGTAAGGAGATATTCAATAGTGGAATAGAATCGGAAACGATGATAGCTTAAAGACATATTCCCTATGGTATGTTGAGGTGGTTATAGACTAATAATATATAGATAACAATACACAACTGGCTTTAGGACATTTATATACGCAAATGTATGTATAAAGTTGTTTATCTAACACCGCAGTGTTCCAAACATCAGCATGTCTTTTTTTTTATCCAACTAATGTGGCAAACAAGCATACGGCCCACCTGATGGTAAGTGGTCACCGTAGCCTATGAACACCTGCAACACCAGAAGTATCACTTGCGCGTTGCCGACCCTTTAGGAAAGGAAGTGGGAAGGAGAAGGCGCGGTAATGGGAGAAAGGGGGTGATTGGGCCTCCGGCACTCTCACTCACCGAATGAAACACAACAGAAGGAATACTGGTATTTCACGTCGATATTCTGTGAGGGTAGTCCTTCCCCAGTCGAGCCGGCCTATTCATGCTGAAATCAGCGAGGCGAGCTCTGTGCCCTTTAAGATTAGTACCAGAATTTAAAATGCATCTTCTTTCTTCCAGCTCCGCTACTACTCCAACTGCGAACGCTTCCAGACCCTGATGACAGAAGCCAAGACTGAATCCTTGGAGAACGAGTTCGCGCCATACTTGGACCTCGTCCCACTTCTGTACGAGAAGACTGGACAGAACTTCACCGAGAATCCGCTCATGTTTGAGACGTTGTTTGACCTTTTCAGGAGCTTGGTAAGTTGTTATTATTATTAAAACTATAGTGTGTATCACTCATGTGTTCCAAGGTTCGCTATGCACTGCGGTACACTGGTAATATAGCACACTGCGCATCTTTAAGGAAAGACTTGTAATCAAAGGAGTACAATTCAAAGTTGCTTGTTTGCGAACTTCTGTAAAGTGGAAGAATTTGTCCAATTGAATTGTTTCAATTTGAGCGAAATGCCAAGTAGACAGCGGCAGACACGTTGTGCTCTATCCCTCTAAGAAAGATTTAAATACAGAACACGAAACACACTAGTTTCTCCCTAGAGGTGCCCACTAGACATATTTTATGAAACCCAAGCGTATCAGTGACAATTACACAGTTCCTTACTGACTAACTGGCTCGTCACGAATTACATTAGTACGCTCAAGTGTGCAATTCTGTAAAATCTCACTACCAGACTACTGTCGAGAGACCATACAGTAACCAGAGTAATAATAGATGGTTAGTATGGCTATTGGTGAAGTGACCATAGACTTCGAAATGTATTTATCTACAGAATAGTAGCGCGGTATTTGGTGCTTTGTTAGTTTGAGTTATGAATTATATTAAGTATCTTTGTATTCAGATTGATTGCTTAACTATTGACTTTATTATATACAGACACTGTACATTTTTTTCGTGATATCATTGTCGCCTTTCTATCACCTTGACTGCGAAATTAATATTTGGTGTTTACTTTCAAAATGTCAAGGTAACCAACCTTTTTGCAGGTTGGTCTGGGTCTCGACATTCCCGAGTGGGCTAAACCGTTGCTCCCTAAACTGGGTGAGGCTGCCAGACTCGCATACAGACTGTACTTCAGAAACGATGAGATGAAGAAAATTGGTGGAGGTAAGTTTGTAATAATATACTTATTAAATTCGTTCATAGTTTCGTATTTTAAAAATGATAATGAAGATTCGATGCTGCAGAACTTAAAGCTTAAATTCTTATCACTGCAACTTTTAATATATGTAAATCTAAAATTACAAGCCTATGGTCGTGGATTCAATATCCACCAATTGCATTACGGGCTTAAAGCTATTCCATACATTAGCAGACAAGTCTCCTGACTTGTCTGCTAATGTATGGAATAGCTTTTAAATTATTATTAAATTGGCTGCCAAATTACTAGTATACTCATATAACGCCTTCCTATGCGTTATATGTGTATACTTGTAATTTGGCTGCCAATTTTCTTTTGCTTTTATACAATTCGAGAGACCAGCATACATGCTGCATCGTTAGCTATTTAAAATGCTTAGCCACTAGTGCTGTGTAGTTTTAAAGAGTATGCAAGAAGTGTCG
The DNA here is from genome assembly GCA_930367265.1 of Catocala fraxini. Taxonomy (NCBI): domain Eukaryota; kingdom Metazoa; phylum Arthropoda; class Insecta; order Lepidoptera; family Erebidae; genus Catocala; species Catocala fraxini. The sequence continues at coordinate 20,777,822 of OV884045.1, forward strand.
CCGGTCTGCACTGACTGGCCCCCACATAAGATACATACATACATCATGAAGACTACTACATAGACCATAAGCTTCAATATTGAAAAGAAAAAGAAATATGGATCGCGAGTCTCAACCAATGGGTTGATAATTATTAACTTACGTACATAATAAGTACTAGAGGAGACAAATCAACTACATTGTTTGTAACAAGCGTAAACGACAAGTTTAACTTCGTAATTAATTAAGCAATACACATGAACGCAATTTTGAATATTGAAACTATGCCTCCTCTATTAGTAATCTCCTTTAGTACGCAGTTCAAATTAACTCAAATACCCCAGCACTGAATCTTATACAAATACTCGGCAATTTTCCTAAAGCCAATATTTTCCTCAGGCGTCCTTCTCAACGAGTTCACTCAAGCTGCTGACGATATCATAACTGGCAAGCAAGTGACGCAACGGCTGCGGTTGTTCTCAAGCCACGACTTCAACATCGGCGCTCTGATGGACGTCGCCCACGTTAAGAACAACCGCAGCATACCTGAGTATGGATCTGCTTTTGCATTGGAACTATATAGAAGCAAGAGTACTGGAATCTATAGTGTCCTGGTGAGTATTATTATCTTTTTTAAGGTGGCAAAGTTGCTTGTATCTCCCATACCCATGGAGTGCCGGAGGCCCAATCACCCTCTTTCCCCCTTCCCGCTCCTTCTCCTGCCCACTTCCTTGCCTAAAGGGTCGGCAACGCGCAAGTGATGCCTCTGGTGTTGCAGGCATCCATAGGCTACGATGACCACTTACCATCAGGTGGGCCGTATGCTTGTTTGTCACCTTAGCTGTATAAATATAAAACAAAAAGATATTGCAAAGCTTCTTCAAAAAATTCTTGAAGGTATGTGATGTCTATTAACAATGGACAAGCGTGATGGACTGTGGCCTTCCTCTTTTGAGACTGCCAAGAGGCTCATGACTAATAGTAGGAGTAGTGATGACTAGTTTTTCTACGAGTAGTATAAAAAAGTCAACAATACCCATTCCTCCCAGTAATTAGTATGGCTTGTGACTCTACGATCAAGAAACCTCTGATCTCCTTCTCCCTAGCCTTTATTATTCCCAAGTTACTTGGGGTCGGCTTTTCTAGTCTAACCGGATTTGACTGGATATCAGTTTTTACACGGAGCGGCTGCCACCTGACCTCCACAACCCGAAGGCTAACGATACCCTAAGGCTAGACCAGTGTCAGGATATTAGAGGGTACTGACTTGCCCAATAACAACTGCCATAGATGTTCATGGCAGCCGGGACCGACGGCTTAACGTGCTCTCCAAAGCACGGAGCAGGCGATAATTGTCTATCAATACGCACATAATTTTGAAAAGTCATATAACTTCCGAAAGTCTGAGGTGCGCGACGGGGGTTCGAACCCGAGACTCTCGGCATTGCAGTCTGTTGGTTTCCCCACTGAGCTATCGCTGAGAAACCTCTGATATAGCAAGTAATTTTAAAGCGTCCCATTAGTTTACGTAGGCTCAGGTGACAACGTTGTCGTTCCAGAGACATAAGTTAGGAGGCTTATAAAATCCCCATTTAAGTTAGCTTTGTTTTTGGGTCACATGTGGCAGAAGGCTCTCGTACACAAACTAGTACTGCTACTGAAATTATCTGAAATAAATACCCAATAACACTTCACCAGACCCGACTATTGACAGCGCTATTTCCCCAAATGTTGGCTCAAACTAGCAAGGACCAACGAGTCTGAATCAAACAAACCTAATTGTTATTTTTCTTTCCAGCCTGTCTTTTTGCCGCAAGCAGGCGAATCAAGTCCCCGGATATTAAGAATCAAAGGCTGTGAATCATCTTGTCACTGTGACTTCTCCAAGTTCAAGGAGTTGACCAAAAACTTCCTGCTGCCAGAGCGGGAATTCTACCCACTATGTAACATCAAGACCGAGTTATAGTAGTGTAGTACATAGTATAGTATAGAGCTTACTTAAGAGATTGTTACTATTGATGTATATGTTTGTTTCTGTCTAAAGTTTTGTTGGTCTGTAACATATTTGATGCAATGTAACATATTGTGATGTATGTATATAACATGGAAGGCGTAGTGGTTTAAGTGGATGCTTCGCCACTGCCGCCTCGCTGAGTGATATGGGTTCGATCCCTACACGGGAAAAAATTGTGTGATCTACAAATGGTTGTCGCGAATCTGGATGTTCTTTGCGTCTGTGTTTGAATGTTTGTGAAGTACCCCGCGCCGCAGGAATTATTCCTAGACCAGGAGTAGTCTTATATAAAAAAATATATAAAAAAGAGAAGTAAAGAGTAAGGTGCAATGTTTCTCATATTTTGCTAGTTTTGCCTGACGAAATGTGTATTAAATATTTTTCACTAATATTATAAGAAACAAGTATGATGGTCAACAATAACGCATGAACGCTAGACAACATCGTTGTATGTCCTGCATGGAAACGTTGGCAGTGTTGATAATACAATAAGTGTTTATACGTAAGCAAAGGGACCAGATCAGTGTGTTCTGTATAGACCAGTTTGACATCCCTGCTTATTACATAGCGTCTTATCAAGGAGTTTCAGAAATCGTACTTACTTAGGAACAAAATAAAAATGATTGGTCATTTTTCTCTTCATAAAGGTACATAATTTTCTTAGACGAAGCTTTGTGACTGTAATAGGTATTTAAATGGCTGTGAACTTTCGTAGGATATACATGAATCGATATTCAGTAGTACGATGAGACAAACTGTGCGCTGCTCCAATAAATACTTCGTAATGTTACACGAAGATGTTACAGATCAACATATACAGAGTGTCCCAGAATATGTGAATCAAATTGTAACCAGAGATTCCTTAGGTAAGGACCATTCAAACGTGCTAAAAAATGATTACATTTTTAGAGTTTTAACTACAGGTACTTCGTTTATGACTAATTTTCCTTTTTTCCACACTAATTATTTGTGAATGATTGATTCGTCAAACTAAAAGCGATATTTTAAAAAAACTGACGGAGATTTGAATTCGCAGCATTATTTTGGTGTATTTTTTTTTGCACCAAATCTTAGATTTTTTTACATATAACTTAATATTTTTACACAAATGCCATAATTTTCTAATTTTTTTGTTTTCCATATTTGAAACCTCCTTATCTAAGGAATCTTTCGTTACAATTCAATTCACATATGTTGGGATATCCTGTATATATTTATGCGGCTTTTGTGATAGAGTGTAACATCCAATTTAACATTTAAGTTTTAAACTGGTGATACTTAGCAAAGGCTAACCACAAGATCAGAATAGACCACATTTTATAGATCACTAACTTTTGCCCGCGGCTTCGATCGCGTAAATTGGAGTTAGGTTATATTAGTAACAGTAATTATATTTCAAATAAAATATACCCTATATAACTCAGTGATAATATTTCTAATGAAGAAACAATTTTTAAAATCGGTTGTGCTGTTTTTGATATGAAACCTGACAAACAAAAAAAAACAAGTCTTTCCTTTTCACAATATTAGTGTAGATAAAAGCTATGAAAATGTGCATGGCATAATGTTTCATAAGGCGCCACTGGCGGCACCCTAAGTAAATTGAAAAGTTTACTTAGGTTAGAACTTACTTTATTATTACAAACTCGCTGAATCCGACCTGTGACAGACTCATATTTTAAATTTCGTGTTTTTTTAGCACTTCACAATAAACAGTATATTATAACAACAGTTTTGAATACAAATGCAATTCTGTGTAAAAATTTAAAGTCAATCTATCGACTACTTTTCGAGATTTATTTACACAAAGATACGGTAGATGAACTTTTATGAAATGAAAATTATTGTATTACAGTGATTATTGCCAACACAATAGTGAAAGACGATCTAAGGACATTTAAAAATAACACTCAAATATCCAACAATTTTGATATCCTGAACCACTTTTGTAATATCCTCGCATATCACAGAGATGATCACGTGGTTTAATAAAAATTAATTTGCTGACTGTCCAGTTATCGACAACTATCTTGTAAAATTTTACTTCTCATGTAATACAAGTGTCAGAGAGCAAGACAACCTTCACTTTTAGCTAAACATGTTGCGCAGCCGGAATAAGGATGAGATGTATAAAATAACGATGAAAGTCTAAACGTTGCTTACTCTATCAGAAATGAAGCTTATTATTGTATAATTTAATTAAATAATTTATCTTTCTTATAATATTCAAAATGGTTATTCATAATCAAATTAAAACACATAAAGAGAAACCCATGTCAAACATTTGTACTTCTATCGAAATGTGTTGTCTAAAGAATTTAGTGAAGACATCTTTTGAGATTTTAAAGATACAGCTCATAGCTGATATGTCTACTTAACCAATCTACTTAAAATAACATAGTTATAATACATAAATTTACACAAGCAACACCAACCCACTCTGTCGCATTTCTTACAAACTTCTATATCAAAGTGCTTGAAGTAGCTCTATTTATTGATAATAGATGGCGTGGTTACCAAAATATGTCTACTCACTAGGTTTACAGAACAAAAACTTAGTAAACGGGTCTGTTTACCCTCTTCAAGGATTTTCTTGAAGATTTAAATAACTCGACTGTGATATTATCGAATATATGGCTTGTGCGTACAAATAAATACTGTAAGCTTTCTGTGCGAGTTTTATTTTGTGTTGAAAGAACAATTTTATATAGACGTGATATTTGAGATATCAACATTTGTGTAACATACAAAACCTTTACTTAATTGTAATAAATAGAAGTAACTATGTAGCTGTCCTGAAAGACGTTGTCCTGTACACACGAAAAAAAAACCCAATTCTAAACCATCTTCGGATGGAAATCACATGAACACACAATTTTTTTATCAAAATCAGTCCAGCCGTTTAGGCGGAGTTCAGTGACATACACACGTACAGTAGAATTATATATATAAAGATTAAGTGTTATATTTAATACTAGTAGTTTTCCCGCGGTTTCACCCGCGTAAGTCCCGTTCCCATGTGAATAACGGGTTTCACCCCTTTCAAACCCTTCAGAGTGGAATTTTCAAAAATCCTCTCTTAGTGCTCCCCTACATTCTCCAAGGAACATACATGCCAAAATTCAGCTGCTTGCGTTCAGTAGTTTCGGCTGTGCGTTGTCTGTCAGTCACTCAGTAACGAAAGAGTTTTATATATATAGATACATGGCGTTTAGAAGAGTTTAAAGATTATAACTATCGTGTGATTCTATTATATTCCAGCTGAGAACAAGACAAAACTAATTTGAAAAATAAACTCTGCTCTTTGTTTCACTACCAACACAATGTCTCCTAAAGCATCAGGAGATCTGATAAACCCCGCTTCACTGAAAAGTATCTGACAATATTATTTGGGAACGATTTCTCTGGGGTGAAATATTTCTTCTGCGTTGGCCTGCTTCACGTTTATGCGGCAAACTTTTATGCAGAACATTGTCCAGTAAAATTTCCTGTTAACGCTTTTTATTAATACAATTACTAATGCCTTCGTGGCGCAGCAGTAGTAAATGCGACTGCTGTGCACGAGGTCTCGGCTTCACTGCCAGAGTCGGACAAAGTGCTCCTTAATTCTTCTTAAAATGTCTCAATAATATAATATTTTACACATACACACAACATCATCTAGCCCAAACTAAGCAGAGCTTGTACTATGGGTACTAGACAATGGATAAACATACATATATACTTTGTTTAGTTTTTAAATACATACATATTATACATAGAAACACCCAGACCAAGTCAAACATCTATGTTCATGCACACAAATGTTTGACTTGTACGGGAATCGAACCCGCGACCTCAGGCGTGGCAGTCGGTTACACTAACCACTACACCATCGACCTGCGCCGCCCTCGTGGGTCGTAGCGTGATGTTATATAGCCTATAGCCTTCCTCAATAAATAGGTTATCCAACACTAAAAAAAATTTCGTTTATGAAATAGTTCGCTATAACGGTGAATAAAAACATCGTGACGTAACCTGCATGTCTGCGAGTTCTCCATAACATTCTCATAAGTATTTGAAGTGTACCAACCCGCACTGGGTCAGCATGGTGGACTATGGCGTAACCCTTTCCACAATTAGAAAAGGCACGTGCCCAGCAGTGGGATAGTTTATGTATAGGGCTGATAATATTATAATTAGGTATATATACATACCAGTGATGTTGCGAATATTCGCATCTGCATCCGCAATAATCAGTTGTTCAGTAGTACGTGTTTATTTTTTGAACCTTTGCAAAACAGGCTGGAACCTGCGAAGGTGGTGATATTAGATACTTTTTATTAAATAAGATGAACAATTTTCATCAACATCCGCATCCGCAATTGCGAAGCTTCCGCATCGATTTGGACATCCGCATCCGCGGATGTGAGATTTCAAATATCCTTGTCCGCATCTGCGGATATAAAAAAATCTGCATTCACAACATCCCAGATACATACGCGCTGCGGCAATGAGGCCGTCGTCCTTATAATATGAAGAATTATAAGTTAAGTACAATTAGGCCTAACAACCGATGGTTGTAAGAGGCTTTTCATCTGATGCACGGCTCGTCATCAAGTTATATCGTTAAAGTTGCACATAAACTTGATCTCCCTAATTAATTCCCATAAACTTTCCCTTACGACATCTGTGTTCAATTCTCGGATAGTTCGCTGCAAAGTCCATCTTTGATACCCCGGTCGGACATTGTTATTAAGTTTATCGCTGTGCTTAAGTATTAGAAGAACTTCGTGTAGGTACTTATCGACCGAAATCCAGGTTTAGTTACTCATTATTTGAGGTGCTTTCGATAAACATCGTGGCTCAGCATTGGAACAGGATTAAATTGTAACAAATAAAAATATCCTGAAAACTAACATCGAAACATGCACAGTTTATTAATTATTCTGTAACAAAAATGCAAAAGTCTGCAGGATTACACGTATTACGCAGGAAACTCGGTGTTTTTAAAGATGAAAGCTTTTTTTTTACAATACTCTCTCTCTCTCTCTCTCCTTCTCCCTGACCCTTTCAACTATTTGTCGGCCTCCATGGCGTAGTGGTTAGTGTAACCGATTGCCACGCCTGCGGTCGCGGGTTCGATTCCCGCACAAGTCAAACATTTGTGTGCATGTACATGGATGTTTGTCTTGGTCTGGGTGTTTCTATGTATAATATGTATGTATTTACAAAAAAAAAAGTATATATGCATGTTTATCCATTGTCTAGTACCCATAGTATAAGCTCTGCTTAGTTTGGGCTAGATGGTGTTGTGTGTATGTGGTAGAATATTATTATTATTATTATACTATTATTACTAATACCAATTTTTAAATCTACTGATTTATTGTTCTAGATTTACCTGTTAAAACAGTGAATGTTAAAGGCCTTCTAAATATGCATTTTTTTCTGCAGTATGTTTATATAGCTGTTGAGATGTTTTCAAATTTATACTAGCAAGTTCAAAAACATCTAAATGCATCGGTCTTTCCAAGCATATTTTCTTAAGATAGCCATAAGCAACAACAACGTCTGTGTATTGGCTAAAAATCCAATCACTATGAAGTTTGATTGGATTAGTTGTAAGTGAGCTTCCGAAACTACAAACAGTGTTACTAACCTTATGTCGTTACCCGCAAGAGGGTAATGCTAACTGTACAGATGGCGTAATGATTACAACATTCGGTTCAATGGCATAGGCGATGCCACTGAACCGATTGTTAAACCCAATGTTGTGGTTTCGATTCCCACACGTCACAAAAATTTCTATCCTCTTGTTATCCCGAGTCTGTGAGTTCTTTGTGTCCGTTTTTTGGATGTTTAGTACAGCCCCTCGCGACACAGGACACACCCCTAAAGCGCGAGATGACATTTAAAAAAAAAGAGACTTTCACAGGCGAAATAGCTCATTACTACAATCACCAAATAGTTAGGCTCTTTCACTCGAATCTGCAATATGTACAGTCGGTCGGAGATGTCGTTATAAAACTAACAGACATCTCCACACATCATCCACATACAAAATAAATTCAGAACTGACCGAATGTTGACACAAGATTTGGAAAAGCTTTTCAGTGTCAGACCGACGACCCCACAAGGCTTCAGCTCCTAATTTCAACACATCTATTCATGAAACAGCCATTACGCTAACCAATTCAATAAGCCGTACATATAAGAGGCATTACCCTTCGGCCGTTGACTTTGCACAGAATGAATTAACACGTACATAGCTGGGTAGTTATATAACCAAGTGATGAATGTGGCTTAAAGAATTCAGTGATTGATCTCTTAGAGATTATGGCACTTCGACTATGATTTGGCTAGTTTTGACCGTGTCAGGCATTTCGACGTGGATTTCGAACTTGCATAGAACAAAAATATTACTAATCCGACAACTTTATGAATGTTTGTATCTTCGCTGAATCACGCATAAACCCGATTCGGATGCAAATTGGCGTACAAATGGACCATATTCTTGATTTGCTTACAAAAAAATATCAAAGGTACAGGAAAAAAAACTTTGTGACGAAACCTGTCCTAGAGTTCTCCAAAGTGTTCTCGAGGCGAGCTCGAGCGTAGTGATTTATAACCCTTTTTGATTTTTAGCCCTTTTTACAGTAAAAAGAGGCTCACGTCCAGCAGTAAGACAATTCATATACAGGGCTGATATTTTTATTATCATAATATGTTCCAGTGGGATAATAATTCTAAAACTATTTAACTCTGAGTTTATTAATAAATGGCGTTGCCTAACTGAAAATTAATAAGACACATTACAAAAATGTAAGCGAGTCACAAAAATATAATATAAAAATATAATATAATGAAGTACCGAAACTGAATGTTCTTTACCTTTGTAATCTGTCAAGGAATTAAAACAACAGGATTTCTCTTTTAAAATACCACCTTTAAATCTGTTTGAAACATTCACAAGAGGCACTAGGGGTTACCCTTCAGCCGTTGACTGAACACATAACACGTACACTAACATGTATAGTTACATAGACGAGTGACGAATGTGGCTGCGAAACCCGAAGAATCCTGTGATTGATCCTTGGGGAATCCGGGAGAGACCACGGTATCTGAAAACAGGCGATTTTAAAAAAACACACCTCATATGCTTATATAATTTTTATTAGGTTTTAAACGTATGTCTGTGAATTGAGCACGATTTTGAACGCAAGGTCATTGTAAGTCATGGTATGTGGTGTGATGATTGTAAGTCATAGTATGCGGTGTGATGAAGCTCACACAGACTGGACATATCTGTTCTAGTACTTAGTTTTAGTTTAGTATAAAACAGGTAGTCTAATATTTTTCGTGGTTATTATAGTCGATTTAAATCAAATCAGATCAAAAATATTTTTATACGAAATAGGTGGTACAGAGTGTTAATAAAATATTATAAGGTCACTATGCAAAGCCTTTTAGGCATACAAATCAGGAGCAATTTTCTATTGTATTTAATTATTAACCTCCGAGTCTTCTTCGAAGAGGTCAATGAATACACTTTGTGGGTCTGTATCTGTCTTGGCAGTTTGTTAGTGTCAGGCATAGCTCTGGAATGACTGGACCGATTGACTTGTAACTTGGTGTGCAGACATCTTGGGGTCATCCCTCGGTCAAGTTTGAATATGGGCCCTGGAGATCAAAAAACCCTCGAGATACAGGGGCCACATATTTTAAATGGAAAATATTGACTTGTAACTTGGTGTGCACTACCTTGGGGTCATACCTTGCTCGAGTTTGAATATGAGCCCTGTGGGTCAAAAGATCCCGGAGATATAGGGGTCACGAGGTCACACGTATTTTAAATGCTTTTAAATTTAAGACGAAGATGTGGAATCCTGGGTTTTTACACCCATCTCGTTACAATGTGTAAATAATTTTAAAGTTTAAATCATTCGCGTTGTAATTGTTTGCGCCGGTTTACCCATTATATCGGCATTCAACGAAGAAACGGTCTCACTGGGTCCCATGGACATATAATAGAGCTATACATTAATTCGCTATGTCAATCTAGGACATTTATAATAATAATAATATATACACACAACACCATCTAGCCCAAACTAAGTAGAGGTTGTACTATAGGTACTAGACAATGGATAAACAAACATATATACTTTTTTTTTTGTAAATACATACGTATTATATTATATAGAAACACACAGACCAAGACAAACATCCATGTTCATGCACACAAATGTTTGACTTGTGCGGGAATCGAACCCGCGACCTCAGGCGTGGCAGTCGGTTACACTAACCACTACGGCATCGAGGCCGACAATATGGTCAATCTGTGTTTTGTTTCATCCAAATTGGTCCAACGTTTTACACAAATGAATAACAAACACCAGAACCTCCAAACACCTTCACATCCTAATCCTAACTAATATTACAAATGCGAATGTAAGTTTGTATGTTACGCTGACACGCCTTTACTGCTACTACTTCGTCAGAGGTACAGAAAAGGATATAGGATAGGAGGACCTTTCATTCAGAAAAAATATTGTTCCCGAGGGATTTTGTTTGTTTATTTTTTTTTGTTTTTCTTTGGTTAGTGACCAACCTGTTGTCAAGAGTTGTTCAAGCCACCCGTAGGCCTCTGACATGGCTTAACGACTGCTGTTAATTTAACAGGGGCCGACTTTTTTACCTGGGGGAATGCATGACGCATACCCCTCCGCGGGGGCGGGCGGAGGGGTTATGTCGGACTCGCCGGGGTAAAATAAGATGTTGAAAAGATAAAGGACCTCCCGGAATACCGACTAAAGCCACCACGGTGTTCCTCGACAAAACCACTATCGACGGGGCCGCGCGAATCACTTTCGCATGCGGTCGCGACCCCGCCGAGGTTTCGGCCCGCCGTATAAAACGGCAGGCCCCTACACGAAGAGGCCTACCTTTTAGGTAAAACCCCCTCCCAAACCCTACTGTCCTCCCCCCCTAGAGGGGAGACGGACTCGACACAGAGGCACGCGTGGGAACACGCACGCCGCCTCTCGGACCTGGTGCTGAACGGATGGCGGGCAGGCCCACAAAGCCCACCACCCAGGTCAATCCTCAGGGCGGCTGGAGGTAATCTCGCGCCCTCCGGCGCCCGGTTCTGCGGTTTGGGAGAGGGTTTAAACGCTCCCTCTCCCGCTCCGCCGCCTCCTTGATGGAAATGACTTCCTAACAAAAGGAGGAGACGGCGTTCCAGGACCTCTCACTCCGGACCATAGACTGAACTACGGCCGGGAGCGAAAGGGCAACCAATCCGACTGCCGCGATCAACTCACGGCGCTGCGATGCCTAGGCGGGGCAAACCGCCAAAGTGTGCAGTGCCGTGTCCTTAACAACGTCGCGGCAGTCGCCACAGTGGTGACAACCGGGCGTCTCTTGCCGGCGTATACGACACAGGAACTGGCCAAAACAACCATGGCCAGTCATTACCTGTGTCAGCCGGAAGGTGAGGGCGCCATGCCGCCTCTCCAGCCACTCCTCAAACACGGGACTTACCGCCACGATCGTGGCGTGCCCGACCCATCTATAGACTGACCGCACCCAACGTTGCTTAAAATGCTGCTTAGTGCAACTGGCTATGAGCGCCTTATATCCTATCCTGAGTGATAAAATAATTACATTACCTACATTTATTTTAATTTAATTTTAAATCTAGTTCATAATATTACAAAGGCACAAAGAAACTCACAGTCTTCACCTCTGAAACTGTACCGCATTAATTATTCTTTATTCGGTAGTACTTACTGCTATCGTAAATGCAGACTGCAAACGAAATAAATAAGAAATGAACAATCTCCTTCGCACCCCATCCTTCTGAAGGCTTTGTTGAGGAACGGTGTTTTAATTAAGGGGAAAGAGGTCGACCCATTATTATTTCAATGCAGTAAGAACAAAAGTTGAAGTAGTATCTATATCTTTGTGAGAAATCGACTGAAATGCAGTCCGATCAGACCGTCTTTAAGTTTTGATATAAAGTACATGCTTATGTTGAACTGCACAGTTAGATTCCACCGTCTTTTAAGTTTCATATGAAGTATATTTAAGTGATGAATAACTACGGTTAGGCTAGATATAGTTAGGAGCACCCCGGCCTGCCACGAGTGTGGGGCGCCGGAAGACACGGCGCTCCACACGCTGGAGGCGTGTGCCGCGTGGGGGCCGCAGCGGCACACACTTTCGGCCATAATAGGCGGAGATCTCTCCCTGCCGAGCGTGATCAACGCCATGCTCGGCGGCGAGAGGTCGTGGCAGGCAGTGGTCTCCTTCTGCGAAGCTATCATGGCGCAGAAGGAGACCGCGGAGAGGGTCAGGGAGAATAACCTCCTCGCTGACCCTCTCCGGCGCAGACGGACGGGAGCGAGAAGGAGGCGATTTGCCCGCCTTTTCGCTCCTGTATAGTGGGGCCACTGGTACAAAGTCGGGGGACTCTCTACCGGCTTGCACGGCCCCACACGTCTGGGGGATGGCCTTGGTGAGCAAGGCCTTCCCTCCACAGGTGCTGAGGCCCGGTCACCATCAGCCGGGCCAACCGCCGGGGCGGGATAGTGATTGCTAACGAGACCCCATCCCGCCCCACTCCGTTGGCGGAGGGACTGCTCACCCCAGGTTTTTAGTGTGTATACCGACCCACTTCAGGGGCGGAGAGTCTCACATAACCACCCTTCCCCCCCCCGGGGGAGGGGGTATCCATAAAAGATTTTCCTGGGACAAAAAAAATTATTTTCATGTTCTAATAGGCTTGCGTTTGACCACGGTCTCACCTGATCTTAAGTGAAGATGCAGTCGACGATGGAGCACGCTTGCCTAGAAGATACCTATTCACTCGCGACTTGAAGACACCCAGATTGTACTCATCGGGAAACACAGACTTAGGTAGCGAATTCCACTCCTTAGCGGTACGCATTATAAAAGTGGAAGCAAAGCGCTTCGTGCGTAAACGTGGTATATCCACCATGTACCTGTGTCGCTGGCCTGATTGTCTGGTTGTCCGATGGTAGAATGGGGAAGGAGGAATCAAATTATGCAGTTCCTCTGCACTCTCCGAAATGTATCCGATAGAAAACCGAGAGACTGGCAACCTTACGACGATGCTCCAAGTTTTGGAGTCGCGTGTTGACCAGTTGGTCATCGCCGATAAGTCTCCTGGCCTTCCGCTTAAGTAACACCAAAGCCTCCAGCTGATATTTTGCAGAGCCATCCCAGAGGTGAGAACAGTACTCCATGGAAGAACAAACTGGTGCTTGCGTTCAGCTCTTGGATTAATATCACTGGAGTCCTCTGTGGAGACATCTCTTCGTTACTGCAGCCCATATAGAACTGAAGTTTATGTAATCCTCCACCAAATACCTATATTTAAACACACCAAATTTATATTATTAAATATAATTGTCATAAAATCGTTAACGAATATAAAAATCGCTTTCTTTTCCAACATATCCACACCAGAACTAAGTCCCAAGGGTCAAATTCGACCGTACTTTACGTAACGTAACGGAAAATGTAGATTTTTCGCATAATTTATGCCTTTGTCTTGGTAAATATTTTAAAAACAAACAAACGGTTCAGTTCTCATTACTTTAATAACTGTGACGGCGTTTCTGCCACTAGTTATAATGAGGATCGTTGTAATCCAGCTTGGCACAAAGGAATAAAACGAAAATGGGGACACCACTGTGTCTTATTTAGTCGGAACGTCGAAAGAGTATTACTAAATCCTTTTTAATTAAGCTTCTGCTTATCCTCTGATGACAGACTGGTGTGATACCACATTGCTGGTCTGGTAGTATACGTTTGAACTATGTTTGCCGCTTATTGTGAGTTAAATATGGTGAGTTGAGAGGGTAGTATGTTGAAAAGATTTCAGTTAGGAAATTCACTGTTACTGAAAGAAATCAAGAAATGTGTTCAATAGGTAGCTTACATTTCGCCTCTTGACTTGTTATACAGTGCTGCCTACCTCAGCCTCTCTATATATATACCACTAGCTGCCCGGACAGACTTTGTTCTGTCAAAAGTAATTCTTCTTTTTTTTATGATAATTTATCACTATGGGGTATGAAAAATAAATAGTAGCCGATTCTCAGACCTACTAAATATGCATATAAAATTTCATAAAAATCGGTCAAGCCGTTTCGGAGGAGTACATTGTGACACGAGAATTTTATATATAAGGTATACACGTTATATTATGTTTATATGATCATTTATCTAAGACTGCCTTGTTAATTCTGCAGCAAAGTTTGCTCCATGTTTACAGCCGATTGTGTGGTCCTGGGCCGCGCCAAATATTTCAGATTTTGGAAAGGCAATTATATCCGAATATAATCTTACGCATCATTAACAATTTATTAAATAATAGCTTTCTCCAGTGCTCGCTGGATATAAGTACTTTTTCTGGATAAAAGGTACCCTATGACCTTTTCTTTATCCCTGACAACGTCTATGCGAAGTTCCATGATCATCGGTAGACTATTAAAGCGTGAAAGCGTAACAAACAAACAGACACATTTGCATTTATAATCTAAGTTAGTATAGTTAGGATTTACCTATAATTGCAACTAAGATCTTAACAGCAATAAGCGCAAGAGAGTTTGTATATCTTTAATACCCATTAATGTTATTACATAAGCAGCGATAGCTCAGTGGGGAGACCAACAGACTACAATGCAGAGGGTCTCGGGTTCGAACTCACGTCGCGCACCTCTGACTTTCGGAAGTTATATGACTTTTCGAAACTATGTGCGTATTGATTGACAATTATCGCCTGCTCCGTGCCTCGGAGAGCACGTTAAGTCGTTGGTCCCGGCTGGTCGGCCCGGAGGTCAGGTGGCAGCCGCTCCGTGTAAAAACTGATATCCAGTCAAATCCGGTTAGACTAGAAAAGCCGACCCCAAGTGACTTGGGAATAATAAAGGCTAAGAGAGAAGAATGTAATTACATCTAAATGGATAAATTTATTTTAATTTTGTGATCTTCAGGATCGGCGGGCTGAATAAAGCGAAACAGATACACTTAAACAGACCATATCGACAAAACTATTCAAAAATATGTCACGAAACTGCCTGAAAGCAATAAATTCAAGCACATGCCAAATGTACATTATTATAGGTTTATTTGGAACTAGAAACGTTGAAACTGCATTGTGAACCATTTTTATGTCTGTTCTCTGTCAACTAATACAGCTTGAACAGCACCGGATTTTATTTATAAGCGAGATTCATTTTGAAAAATGGTAGCGTTCAAATATAATAAATGTTTTGTTGCAATGTTATAAAGCGTTATTACATTACATAATATACGTTATTATATATTACGTTTCTTGATCAGATCGGAGGCGTTCTGGACAAAGGCCAGGTTAAGAGCACCTTGAACCGACGGGCGTGTATGAGGAATGTGATGAAAGTGAATGAAGCCAGAGAAGTGTGTCAGGATCGTAGCAAATGGAAATCCGTAGTCTCTGCCTACCCCTCTGGGAAACAGGCGTGAATCTATGTATGTATGTACGTTACATAAACTTAAATAGTACGTTTTTCCTTGTTGATAATTAATGAAAATGAAATGAAGTCATTGCTTTTTTATTATTTATTTGCATGAAACATCGTTGTAAAGTTGTTAAAAACATTTCATATAATAAATCAGTTCACTTATTTTGCCGGTTTACCCGAAAGGCATTTCTTTTTTATTATAAGTACGTTAAGATAAACTGTCGTTAGCAATATAACTACTATGCAATAATCTTATCTTATATGGGGGCCAGTCAGTGCAGACCGGCGACACTTCGACCCAGTGAGATCTTTAGAAGCAGGCGATAATTGTCAATCAATACGCACATAATTTCGAAAAGTCATATAACTTTCGAAAGTCAGAGGTGCGCGACGTGAGTTCGATCCTCGACCCTCTGCATTGCAGTCTGTTGGTCTCCCCACTGAGTTATCGCTGCTCTAATTATATTATCACTTGCCATTATTTTAATACTTCCAGATAAGATTTAAGCTTCTTAGAGCTGAGTAAAGAACTTTAACCCAAATTGGATATAGTTTTTTAGAGTTCGATAAAACTCTTATACAACAGCTTTGTCCATCCGTCTGTTATACAACTTTCAACTCAAGAAACGTAAGGGCTAGAAACTCGCGGTCAACGCCATTCGACTTAGCATAGTTGATATACCCCGAAATGACTATGACTTTTGACCTCTGACCTCAAAGTCACGTGATACCATTTTTTGAACTCTGAGATTTACGAAATTTCATTGCCGTTTCTCACTTGTTTATTTATATTATTCATACCCTAATTAGGAGTAAGTAGGCACTTTTAAGTTTTAACATAAGCACTCAGAATCGGCAGTGCAGATAATATCTCTACAATGCAATCTCAGCTGTTTCTAATACATTAAACAAAGTAAAAAAAATGCTTCTTCATTCAATTCAATATTTTACTCAATTTTAAACCTTTTCTTGAATCGTAAATCACTTTTCTCATTCACAAAACGTTGGGCTGCTATTTTGCACGAGACGTGAATTTAAAGTCTTGTTTTACATTCCAATGCCGTTTTTTTATTGTAGCAATCTCATCAATTTCAATGATGACAAGGGAATGTAAAGGAAATATAGAATAAATCAGTTTTATAGTTCGCCAGTTGTAAAATTCGAGAGGAGATGTAATATATTATGTAACCTTTCTAACAAGAAGTGTTATGAGAATTAGTTTATATAAAGAGGTTCTTCGAGTATGATCGATTTTTGGGAAAACCATCTTACTTTGCCTTTTTTAACGTGGTGGGATGCTATTTACGATTGCCTTTTCTTGGGAAAAGAGGGAGGCAAGAGGGTACGCCAGCCTCTTGGGGAAAGATAGGAGTCCCTACCTACTGAACCTCCGCCAAAATATAAGTATCAACAATGCTAAATTTTCATAAATTACCTATTAAATTTATATTATATTATCACGTCCTGTCAAGAGCTGCGGTAGCTCAGTGGGGAGACCAACAGACTGCAATGCAGAGGGTCTCGGATTCGAAACCACGTCGCGCACCTCAGACTTTCGGAAGTTATATGACTTTTCGAAATTATGTGCGTATTGATTGACAATTATCGCCTGCTCCGTGCCTCGGAGAGCACGTTAAGCCGTCGGTCCCGGCTGCCATGAACATCTATGGCAGTCGTTATTGGGAGAGTGTCGACACAAAAGATCCCACTGGGTCGAAGTGTCGCCGGTCTGCACTGACTGGCCCCTACATAAGATACATCCATCACGTCCTGTCACGTCACATTCACGTACTAAACAAGACACCATATTGGCAAATCTAATTGATAATATTTTATTGCAAAGAACAATGGCAGAATTTTGTTTAGTGTTTTTTAACGTCCGTAGAATTCATTTATAGCAAAGAAATTAAATTAATTTACTAAGATTTATCAAACATTCATTCATTTTTCTAAAAGCCGTAAAGCTTATTTATGTTAATAAAAGTATTTTAATTGATCTATGTACGAATTACGAATTACCTTCAAAATGTCAACCATACAAATAGGGGTGTAAGTACATGTTATATAGTTATCTGTATCGATTAAATTAAACGAATGCTCGATACGGATTAATTGACTTTATTCGAATCTTTATTAATATGCACTGTAATTCTTCTATTTTTGATTAAACTGATGGTAAAAAATGTTTGTTTGATTATTACGACAATTGTTATAATAATAATAATAATATAATAATATTCTATCACATACACACAACACCATCTAGCCCAAACTAAGCAGAGCTTGTACTATGGGTACTAGACAATGGATAAACATACATATGTGTTTTTTTTTTGTAAATACATACATATTATACATAGAAACACCCAGACCAAGACAAACAACCATGTTCATGCACACAAATGTTTGATTTGTGCGGGAATCGAACCCGCGACCTCAGGCGTGGCAGTCGGTTACACTAACTACAACGCCATCGAAGCCGTCAAATGTTATATTCGTACACAGTTCGTAACCTAAACCATTCAAACCACAATACCTATTTTTTTAGGCTTTCCCAAGTAAAAATAGTTTCACTTATAGAGTGGAACTAACGCCGAATCTTTTGACATATTTTTCATGACAGAACGCTGTCATTTAATCCCAGACATTTTTTAGTATAGAGACCTGCCATTGTTCTTTATACTATTAATGCGAACAATTTATTCCGCCTTACAACTGACCATGGAGCAATGGGAGCTGGCCCGCAAAAATTATGACATACGGATACTTTTTTCGCTATCACTTTTCCACTCCAGTAGTGTATACTTAATCTAGATTTCTCGATTTAACTCTTCATTGGTCTTTGCGCGTAGCGAAAATATTCTAATTCTATGGCTCCCATTACCTGAAGATCAGACACGTCATAATTTTTTATTACAAGATTGAGCTCTCAGAGATAAACGTCGTCCAAATCTCGCTAAAATCCAAAGACCGCAGAAGGGTATTAAAATATACAAAGTAATTATATAAGACTCATCAATTACAGTAAAAACGTTGGTTGGAAAAGGTTGGCAAGCAAAAAAGTTTTAATGTAGGCGAGAGCACGGGCCTTCTCTGTGTAGGCGGGAACGGCGCCACGATACTCACGGCCTTACAAAACAAAATAGGCACTAGGTTTTCCTTTTTATTATCAAAAATAAGATGACCGCATTATTCAATAGTTCTTCGACACCAATAAAAACCGAGGAAAAACAACAAAGCCTGGAGTATTACGTAAGTACCATTGTGAGAAATGTCAAGTAAATCCTAAACATACTATAATAATAAGCTGTTTTAGAATTCTATAGGTATTGTTACAATTTTAGAAACAGTTGTAACTAGTTCGGCTTTGTTCCTGGTAAAAGCCAGTCAGTACAAACAACAATAAAGTGACATACTGCAGCTTTAACGTGAACCACATAAATGGCTTTCATATAACATATATAGACATATAACTTTGCCTTACTTGCTGTATCGTGGAGAACTTGTACCCGTTGTTCGAATGTTACAAACATTTACACGCAACAATTAATACAAAAAACACCCAGACTCGGAACAGCCATTTGTGGATCACACAGCTTTTTTTCCCCGTGTGGGATTCGAACCTATAGCACTCAGCGCAATAGCCGTGGCGAGGCGACCATTTAAACCACTCAGAAACTAATGCATTTGGATTTCATATAAAGAGTACGTCAAATAAAGATTAAACAATACCTTGAATATATTAATCAATCAATCAAAATCAATATATTCTACAAATCACGTATAAACGCCCTACAGTATTGAGTCTTCATTTTCTAAAAGACAGATTGCTCAAAATTTACAACCAGGCGCTTTTGCTCTAAGACTTTTACTCAATAAAGATCAATCAGAGTTTACCTTCTGATAGTTATACGACAGGCAGATTTGTAACTTTAATTATAGATTGAAATTAAACTACTATATACGGATTTTATCGCGTTATTTATTTTACATTTTATTATAAATAATGTAAATAGATACACCAATGATTAAATTATGTTCGGGTACTTTGAAATAACGACACTGGAACATTGAGACAACTACCATCTTAGTCTCCCCGTGACTATGGCTGCTGAAAAGCAACCAAAACGTCGGGGAAAGTGAAAACTTAAATATAAATAGCTTTAATAATTTTAATAAATTAATTATCTTAAAATTAGTAATGTTCAATAGTATCTAGTAGTAGTGTGACAGTTTCAAAATTTTGTAATAAAGTTTCATCATTCGCGTAAACAGAAGACAATATTATTTAATTATAGAAACAAATTCAATCATCATAAACAAACAAAAGCAATAGTAGTCTATTTGGAGACCGGTGGACTGCCAAGCACAGGTCTCGAGTTCGATCCCAAGGCATGCATGTCTGACTTTTCGAAGTCATGTGCGTATTAAATAGGTAATTATCGGTCGCTTTACCGGTGAGGAAAACATCGTGTGGAAACTTGCATTTCTGAGACTTCTCCATAATGATCTCGAAGATATGTGAAGTTTGCCAATCCGCACTGGACCAGCATGGTGGACTATGGCCTAACCCTTCTCACATTAAGAAGAGGCCCGTACCCAGCAGTGGGACAGTTTAATACAGGGCTGATATTATATAAACAATATGTTATACAAATAAACGCTGGCCCAATGATAACAAAATTAGTCATACTTAATCTTATACGTATAGACTTATTTAGTAGATTACTAAATAAGTCTATACATTTGTGAAATAGATATCTTTATTATGGGAATACCATTGATTCATTGGTTGCACAGAGTTGAAATAATACACATATTAGACATACGATACGATAAGTCGTGGTGACGGTAATATTCAAATTAAGCAGTTTCTCTGCACACTCTCCGAAATGTAACTAACGTCGTAAAGAGTTGAAGGCGCTGCGAAATAACTCGAAATCGTTTGTGTAATAAACACACTAGCCGTGCGTCGCTTGCTTCTTACTGAACTTAGCACTACATGCATATACTGTTGTGTGCCTTAATTTCAGCGGAGATCCCCATTAATGCCTTTTAGGGCATTATTTAGTAAACGGCAATATCAACCTTCTTTTAGATTTGACACAAAACCATAGCTATGAATGTGTGAATGTAACATCTCTGCTTGCCCTTCAAGGATTAAGGGTTGATACTTATTATAACCCTTGAAGTTATTCACAATAAAAACTCGAGCGCGCTTCTGATAGTATCATTTGACGAGGCGCTCAGCTCGTTATGAACTTGCTGCCGGTAATCCAATAAGTTTCCCCCATAACCGTGTGCCATTCATCATAAGCCGTTCATTTGCAAACAAGTTGACTAATTAGGGTTACGTGTGTTGTGACGTGCGTAAACCTTTAGCTTTAGTTTACGTTCGGGAATGTGACTAACGTATTTGGTTCTCCCTGCTTTATGTAAAATGGCTGGTCGATGGAGAATAAAAAAATGGTTGGGTTAAAATGTGAGGGAGTGAAGTTTAAGTTGTCTGTAGCATCAGTGGCGCAGCGATAGACGTTGCGACTACGTTGCACAAGGTTTCGGGCTCGATGCCGATATTATTTATTATTTTTGTTAGGAAATTCGACTGGAACTGTACCCAGTGTACTATCTACTGGCAGAGTTTACCTTCTCTTATGTAGAAACTATACATATAATACGTGGTGCGAGATTATATATATGTATGCTTACATAACTCAAAAGATACTTTTAATATAATTAAACTAATGACATAAATAAGCAGCGATATCCTCGGCCGTTGGATTGCCACGCAGAGGTCTCTAATTCGATCCCAAGACACGCATCTCTGAATTTTCGAAGTAACGTGTGTATTATCGCTCGCTTTAACGGTGAAGGTATGATGTATCAGATGGTAACGAAACATATCATATTTGAGAGATCTTCATCATCAAACGCCCTTTTTTTTTTTTTTGGATCTATGAAAATCCTTTATGGACACCCCCTCCCCTGGGGGGGAAGGGCGGGTGGTTATGTGAGACTCTCCGCCCCTGAAGGGGGACGGTATACACACTAAAAACCTGGGGTGAGCAGTCCCTCAGCCGACGGAGTGGGGCGGGATGGGGTCGCGTTAGCAATCACTATCCCGCCCCGGTGGTTGGCCCGGCTGATGGTGACCGGGCCTCAGCACCTGCGGAGGGCAGGCCTTGCTCCCCAAGGCCATCCCTCAGACGTGTGGGGCCGTGCAAGCCGGTAGAGAGTCCCCCGACTCTGTACCAGTGACCCCACTACACAGGAGCGAAAAGGCGGGCAAATCGCCTCCTTCTCGCTCCCGTCCGACTGCGCCGGAGAGGGTCAGCGAGGAGGTTGTTCTCCCTGACCCTCTCCGCGGTCTCCTTCTGCGCCATGATAGCTTCGCAGAAGGAGACTACTGCCTACCACGACCTCTCGCCGCCGAGCATGGCGTTGATCACGCTCGGCAGGGAGAGATCTCCGCCTACTGCCAAACCGCCCTAGATCAGCGTGGTGGAGTATGGCCTAACCCTTCTGACACTGAAAAAAGGGGGACTCGTGTATAGCAATGCGACAGTTTTGTACAGGGCTGTTAATTTTTTCATCAGGTTTTTTATATGTCTCACTGCTGGGCTTGACATTTAGAATCTGTACAAGAAGATAAGTTTATTTCTTTTCATTATACTTAATTAATTATGTAACAACTACATTCTCTTCAATCTCTTGTATTAACCCGACCAATTAACTACATAATATAATATATACGAAAGTAAATTCGTTTGTTGCGCTTTCACGCCTAACTTACTCGACCCATGCGTATACGGGTCGGTACCTTTCATCCAGAAAAACGAGCAAAGCTGCGGCAAAAACTTGCCTTAAATTATGAATGCATTTTTCCGTGTTAAAGTGAAATCCACAACAGTCATGGCAATAGTAACCACGATTAGGCATGTCAATTCACTCTGCTCCAATTATACTTCGTTTGGACTGAAATCGAGGGGAAAAGAATCGATTCTCGATTAAATCGTGCATAGGAAGATCGATTTACGATTTATCGAATCGAATTGAGGATCGATTCATGCGTACAAATAAAAAAATGAGATGTGCGAGCCTAAACTCAACTAAACATCATCACATTTTATATTTTGGTTTGTTTGCTTAGGTTTATTATAAAAAAACACACCGTACACGAGCATTTCCATACACAGTTAAGATCGACCCACCTTCGTGAGATAGAATAACTGTTTCGACACCAACCTTTTTTATACGCGATAATGTAAATTGATCTGATTTGACTATGACCAATTCATTATTTCAGATCGATGTAGATTTATCGATTTGTCAACTAATCGATATTATTCACAATTATTATACGTCACTAACCTTACTTCTACACGATAATGTGAAATCGAGCTGATTTGGAAAGTGATCTAATCGATTCATTAAATCGATGCAAAATTTCAAATCGTTGTCGGAAGGAATCGATTCTTAGATTAATTGATATTTATAATCTCGATTTTTATACGTATTTTTTTGTATATATTTATGTAATGTGTGTTTCTAAGTTTATATATCCGTAAGCTTATTTACTGAACCTGGTCGTGCCATGACTAGTGCTTACTGCGCTCGGATTAGTGGCAGCACAAACTGCACGAGGTAATTACTATAAGCTGGATAATCCTTAAGATAACACCTGTAATAAATTTACAGTCACTGGTTATATTTTTAGAACCAGTATAAGTGGCTACCGTTTTCCACATATCGCACACGGCACACCCAATGCAATAAAGGCGTGAGTACAATTATTTTCGTTGTGATTTGACAAAAAATAAAGGCTTTATACCAAAAAATCATTTGTTGAGTCGTAATAAATTTGATATTTTATTATTTTGTAAAATACACCGAAACTCACGTTGTCTTTGATTCACTAAATTAAACAAAAGATTATAAAATTACTTTCTATAATAAATATATCAGTTCAAACAGTTTTTGCTCTCCTCTAAAGTTAGCTAATTCTTCTTACGCCTTTATTCCACTGGGGATGCGATGCGATAATACCTAAATTATTATACATAGAAATATTTAGGTATTGTTACTAATATTATAAATGCGAAAGTGATACTCTGAGCTCATTCTGCGTAAATAGAAACACCAATGATTAAATTATGTTCGGGTACTTTGAAATAACGACACTGGAACATTGAGACAATTACCATCTTAGTCTGCCCGTGACCATGGCTGCTGAAAAGCAACCGAAACGTCGGGAAAAGTGTAAAATTAAATGAAATCTAAATAGTTTTAATAATAATTTAATTAGATTAAAAATTAGTAAAGTTGAAAAGTAAAAGTAGTGTAAGTGTAAAATAAACAACGCGATAAAATCCGTATATAGTAGTTTAACTTTAATGAATAATATTCGCGTAAACAGAAGACAATATTATGCGAAAGTGAGTTTGTTTGTTACGCTTTCACGCCTTAACTACTGGACCGATGGAAATTTTGCTAACACGTTATTAGGGGAACACGTGGGCAACTTTTATCCAGAAAAAGTAATGTTCCTGAAGTTCTACAAGTTTGATGGCGTAGTGGTTTGAGTAGTCACCTCGCTGCTGCCATTGCGAACACCGAGTGTTATGGGTTCATATCCCACACGGGACAAAAATTTGTGTGGTCCATAAACTGTTATGCCGAGTCTAAGTGTTATTTGTGTCCGTTGTATGAATGTTTACAAAGACCCCCGCGACACGGGAATTATTCAAAGGATGACCGTAGACACCATAAAAAAAATATAGCCAAAATATAAATAATCGCGAGGGAAGCCGCGGGTAAAATTTAGTAAGTAGGTACATACGTATACGATGAACTTTACAATCAAACTTAATGTGACATTATCTGGAAATTGATCTAATCCATTTACCATGAGCTTTGGTAATCCCTCATTAGTGACAATTACATAATATTACAAGCAGCGATAGCTCAGTGGGGAGACCAACAATCTGCAATGCAGAGGGTCTCGGGTTCGAACCCACGTCGCGCACCTGTGACTTTCGGAAGTTATATGACTTTTCGAAATTATGTGCGTATTGATTGACAATTATCGCCTGCTCCGTGCCTCGGAGAGCACGTTAAGCCGTCGGTCCCGGCTGCCATGGACATCTACGGCAGTCGTTATTGGGAGAGCGTCGACACAAAAGATCCCACTGGGTCGAAGTGTCGCCGGTCTGCACTGACTGGCCCCCACATAAGATAAGTAAAGTAGTATTTTTCAATTAGCCCTCTATAACTTAAAACTTACCGCAATCATGCTCTGCAAAGGTATGTTTACGAAATACTGAGCATGATGGCAATAATTCTTGTTTTCAGTTGTATACGCCATGCAAAAGTATAAGAAAAATTAAAAAACGAGGTTCACAATTTGATGTTTTCCAGGCGATTGCCGCGCTGTGCTTAATTTTGACGAAATAATATGTCTCGCGGTGACTTTGCTGACATTCAATCACCCAAACTCCGAACAATTATTTGTAAATCACACAATGTTTGTCCCGTATGGGGATCGAACCTACATTACTCAACACATTGGCAGCAGCGAGGCACTTTAAGCACTTTATGTTCGTTACAATCGAAAATAATTCGGGTACCAAAAATTAATAGGTGGTATGTTTCTTTTTTTGTTGGCTGTACTGTCGCAGTAGGTTTCTCCGGTAAATATTTAAAAAAATTTTTGTTATCAGATTCCATTTTCCATCATTTTCCAGTAGACTTTTATTGTTTTTTATTTAGTTAGTTGGTTTTTAGTTTAATAAAAGTGAACAATATTGTGAGTTCCAGCTAGTCCTAACTCTGAAAGGATAAATAGCAGATATTGTTTTGCTGTACTCGATCGGGGACAGCAGCGCGAAATGGGTTAAATTACAAAGTGCATTTAAAATAAATTACATATGTGACAATTAATGTAATGATTGTTACAATTAAAATGTAATTATGGTTTTTTACTTGTTGTGGCCTGTTATGCGTGTAATTATGTAGACTTGAATTACACTATGGTAACCATTATATTATATATTTTTTTATAGACATCTCCCGCGCTTAGCGCATTTTCTGTGTCGCGGAGGACTTAACAAAGAACACCCATACTCGGCACAAATATTTGTGGATCACATAAATTTTTGTCCCATGTGGGGATTGAACCTACAGCACTTGGAGCGGCAGCAGTGGCTTGGCAACCACTTAAGTCACTGCACCATCTGTGCAGTCACAATGCAAGTTCTAAATAATTTTATTATGCCTTTTTTCTTTTTTCATCAGATCAGTCAAGGACTGATTAGGGATCAGTCGTAGACGTAGACGTTGTCTTTTAAAGTTTAGTTTACAAATATAATAATAATAATAATAAATTTTTATTGATAATAAAAGTACAGTACATAAGAACAAATTGAAACCCTGACTCCTGAGCTAGGCCGAGGCCTGTGTTACAGGAGACAGTGTCTTCCCCAGGAAAAACATAATTACATAATTATCAATAAAATAATATAATAGTGCATGCTGTTGTACGTGTATGTGTATGTGTATGTGTGTGTGTTGTATGTGTTGTGTGCATGTATGTGTGGTGTGTGTGTATAAGCGTCTGAGTGTGTATGTGGTTTAAGTAACATGTGTGCCCTGCCAATCTTAAATGATGAGTAAATGGCTGTTACTAATAATTTAAAGTAAAATATTTTCTGTTTGTGTGTAATCTAGTGATAAAAGCCATTTCTTAATCTTCTTTTGTGCTTCCTTTCTAGTTATTGGGTTAATCCTAAGGATTTTATTCACTTTATTATAAATATAAGTGGCCAGGTAGCCATTTTGATGTCTAGCTGCTGAGGTCCTACATTTTACGGGTGTGCAAACTTTAGTAGCAGTTCGTTTCGTTAAGTTTGCATGGTCAATCAGAGTGACACGATGTTTTTTAGATATTATATTAAATAGATACAATTGTCTAACCGTTAAGACGCCACAATTTTCATAAAGGCTTTTAGTTGAGAATCGGTATGGTTTAAATGTCATGACTTTCAGCAGTGATCTTTGGGCTCTCTCTAGCTGGATGATGGTGGTTTTGCAGGCACCACCCCAAATAGTGATGCAGTAATTTATGATAGATTGGGCTAGGGCGTAATATATTGATCGTAGAAGCTGGTATTCGGCTACATGTCGAAGTCTCTTAAAAGCCCATATAAGCTTTCTAACGCGCGAGGTAGTGAGGTTTATATGGGGGCGCCAAGTAAGGTGTTCATCTAGAATGATACCCAAGTATTTTACTGTCGCTTGTCTACAGTAAATACTACATGTATACAAATATACATAAAGTACACTCAGACACAGAATTATTTGCGGATTACACAAATAATTGTCTCGTATATGATATATATAGATCCATAGAGGACTATTAGTGCCCACACTTATGTATGGAAGTGAAAG
The DNA here is from genome assembly GCA_930367265.1 of Catocala fraxini. NCBI lineage: Eukaryota > Metazoa > Arthropoda > Insecta > Lepidoptera > Erebidae > Catocala > Catocala fraxini. Next base: position 20,804,774 of record OV884045.1, read on the forward strand.
TTGGGTATGGCAAAAGAAGCATGAGAGCAGAATAAATGCTGTAGAAATGAGAGCGCTGAGAATTATATGTGGTGTGACTCTGAAAGATAGAATAAGGAATAGTGTGATTAGAGAGAGATGCGGCATGAAAGTGGATATAGTGACAAGAATAGAAAAAGGTATGTTAAGCTGGTTTGGGCATGTAGAAAGAATGGACGAGGAAAGACTGACTAAGAAAATTTATAAGGCTAGTGTGAATGAAACAGTCGCAAGAGGAAGACCTAGGCGAACGTTTCTTGATCAGATCGGAGGCGTTCTGGACAAAGGCCAGGTTAAGAGCACCTTGAACCGACGGGCGTGTATGAGGAATGTGATGAAAGTGAATGAAGCCAGAGAAGTGTGTCAGGATCGTAGCAAATGGAAATCCGTAGTCTCTGCCTACCCCTCTGGGAAACAGGCGTGAATCTATGTATGTATGTATGTATGATATAAACCCACAACACTAAAAGGGTTGACCTCCTGTACTGTTGTCTCCTGTCGAAGCACAACTTTTGATTGGTCTAGTTTTAGGTCACTCTCGCTCTTTGGCCATACCTTCACACACTGAGAAGAGCCCCGTGTCTGCAGTGGGACAGTTTATATACAGAGCTGATATAATTATTTTTTAAATAAATCTTTGCTTCACCCGCGATACAGGATTGTTTTATCCCTATATAGGATGGATGAGTTTACAAACATTCAAGTAACGGATCCAAGGAACACCCGGACTGGAATATATAAAGTGACTATATTTTTAAAGTGTGTTTCTGAGTTTATATGTATACACGTAAGCTTAATTACTGAACCTGGTCGTGCCATAACTAGTGCTTACTGCGGCTCGGATTAGTGGCAGCGCAAACTGCACGAGGTAATTACTATAAGCTGGATAATCCTTAAGATAACACCTGTAATATATTTACTGGTTATATTTTTAGAACCAGTATTATTAGCTACCCGTTTTAGATTTACGACGAGTAACAGAAAGATGTAAAAGAGCAGCGATAGCTCAGTGGGGAGACCAACAGACTGCAATGCAGAGGGTCTCGGGTTCGAGCCCACGTCGCGCACCTCTGACTTTCGTAAGATATATGACATTTCGAAATTATGTGCGTATTGATTGACAATTATCGCCTACTCCGTGCCTCGGAGAGCACGTTAAGCCGTCGGTCCCGGCTGCCATAAACATCTATGGCAGTCGTTATTGGTAGAGTATCGACACAAAAGATCCCACTGGGTCGAAGTGTCGCCGGTCTGCACTGACTGGCCCCCACATAAGATTAGATAACAGAAAGATGTGGTTATATTTTAGTGTTGTAATAAAAACAGTTGTATATCTAATAAATAACGTGAGTGAACTAATTCAGAGTCAAAAAGAAATTGTCTGTGTTTTCTTTGTGTCCTTTGTTTGAATCATCGTTAAGTGCCCGGCGACAGAGGCATTATACCTAACGCGGGTGTCCTTAAAAACATATAAATACTTAGGTACTTCTACGTAGGTATTCAACCCCACTATTATTTTTTGGATTTTATTTCGTTTGACCGAGGGCTGTGTCATTGGTACGGTAGCATAAAATTACGATTGGTTGCGTACGATGGTAACATCTCGTTAGATTACATTCCCAGTTTGAAAATAATTTTGTAAAAAATTTGTGTGAGGATGTCCTCAGATCATCGATAAGATTTGAACATAAGCCGATCCCACGCCACGACGTCCGATTCCGGTTTAGCAGCATGGCGTCTGTAATTGGTTAGTAAACGGTGATAGACGGTCAGATGCTACTTACTCGTTCGAGGATATACATCCAAACTACGTATGTACTTACAGCGTGTAACAGAATAGTGTGGTCATATTTTAATGTCATGTATAACATATCCGTATACATTATTTTCACTGAGATATAGCATTTTCATGTATATTAACTTATAAATATGAGCACTTTCTAGTCGATACTTAAACAACACTAACAGCTGCCTTAAGTGACCACTGAGACCACGAAAGTGACGAAGCGCAATTTTGATAGTGATACAATGTGTTTGTTTCGATGTTTAAAAATAAATATATAAAATGTTTGAAATTTTTATAAGATTTATAATAATTTGTTTTTATCCTCGTTTGACGCACATATTATGTTATTATTCAGTCTCAAAATATGACCACATCTTTCTGTTATACGATATATATAGGTGTGCATTTTATTTTATTCGTTTATTAAGGCATTCTAGTTGACAGCAGCGATAGCTCAGTCGGGCGACTAACAGACTGCAATGCAGAGGGTCTCGGGTTCGAACCCACGTCGCGCACCTCTGACTTTCGGAAGTTATAGGACTTTTCGAAATTATGTGCGTATTGATTGACAATTATCGCCTGCTCCGTGCCTCGGAGAGCACGTTAAGCCGTCGGTCCCGGCTGCCATGAACATCTATGGCAGTCGTTATTGGGAAAGTCAGTACCCTCTAATAACCTGACACTGGTCTAGCCTTAGGGTATCGTTAGCCTTCGGGTTGCGGAGATCAGGTGGCAGCCGCTCCGTGTAAAAACTGATATCCAGTCAAATCCGGTTAGACCAGAAGAGCCGACCCCAAGTGACTTGGGAATAATAAAGGCTAAGAGAGAAGAAGAAGGCATTCTAGTTGACATCAATAGGGAACCTATAACTGCAGAAAGTAGGTCGAGCTTCGTTCTACTGCTAAGAATATCACTATGAAAAAAGCCCAATAATCCTTAGTCCATCCCGGGAATCAAACCCGAGACCGCATGCACAGCAGTTACATTTACTACCGCTGTAAATACATACATAATACAATAAAGTTTAGATACCTAATTACAATATAACTTAATGCGTACATTATCTGGAAATTGATCTAATCCATTTACCATGAGCTTTGGTGCATTAATAATTTTTGGGGTGTATTAATAATTTTTTTTTTTTTTTTGCAGTCGGGTTTTTTATTTTTTTATTTCTTTTTTATTTGAGGTTTTTCAGTTATGCTAATTATAACGTGTTGCATATGACGTTCGTGTATAGCTTTCTGGAATCCTTACTGATATAAGGATTTCAAAAAAGTACCCATGGTTGCAGTTTTTATTATTTAAAAATAAATAAATGTGGTTTTAATTATTATTATTTTAATAATACAGGGATGTTATACCTTTTTGGAATCCTTGTTATGAGCCCTTTGTTATTGATACCCATATTGCAAGAAAAGAAGATTAAAAAAATCACTTTAAATAATGAAATTACCTAATTAAGAACACTTGGACTAATGCGACGAATCTAACGATACCTTAATTAAAAAATCCATCGAGTCGTTTGGAAGATATGAGGGAATAAAGAATATTACAAACAAAGATAGGCGCGAAAAACATAACCTTTTTCGCAGTCGGGTAAAAAGAACAGAAAACAGGTAGGGTAATATAAAGTGCGTACCTAATTTCGAGTCTCAATTAATTCATCAAGGGGTAATGCAACGCTATCACCGCTTCCTAATATAATTACTTGTCAATATAGATTACGCAGAGCTGAACTAACTATTAATTATCTTGACTTAATTGCAATCGACAATTACTACACGACCCCGTAATGACAGTATCGTTATAATATTAATGACATTTGCTACAAACAAGCATACAACATTTATGACAAATGAACTAATTTGATTGTTCAGGAGGAGTTATACAGGGTCAAATGAAAAATACTAATAAAATATTTTAGCCGTGTCTTCTTTATATCATATTAGCTGCGCTACGCTACCCACGGCTTCGCTCGCGTAAAAGCAGGTTAGATTATGTTAGTAATCTCCCGGCCGTAGTTCAGTCTATGGTCCGGAGTGAGAGGTCGTGGAGCCGTCGTCTCCTTTTGTGAGGAAGTCATTTCCATCAAGGAGGCGGCGGCGCGGGAGAGGGAGCGTTTAAACCCTCTCCCCAACCGCAAAGCCAGGCGCCGGAGAGTGCGAGATGACCTCCAGCCACCCTGAGGTTTGACCTAGGGGTGGTGGGCTTTGTGGGCCTGCCCACCATCCGTTCAGCACCAGGTCCGAGAGGCGGCGTGCATGTTCCCACGTGCGCCTCTGTGTCGAGTCCGTCTCCCCTCTAGGGGGGAAACAGTAGGGTTTGGGGGGAGTTTTGCCTAATAGGTAGGCCTCTTCGTGTAGTGGCCTGCCGTTTCGTACGGCGGGCCGAAACCTCAGCGGGGTCGCGACCGCATGTGCAAGTGATTCGCACGGCCCCGTCGATAGTGGTTTTGTCGAGGAACACCGTGGTAGGTTTACTCGGTATTCCGGGAGGTCCATTAGCATCTTTAGCATCTTTCTTTTACCCCGGCGAGTCCGACATAACCCCTCTGCCCGCCCCCGCGGAAGGGTATGCGTCAATGCATTCCCCTAGATAAAAAAAATTATTAATAGTACTTTAAAAACATATAAGCCTATTGCCTATGTTACTCGGTGATAATATAGCTTACTAAAGGTAAAATAATTTTAAAAATCGGTTTAGTACCAAACAAATTATCAAATCTTTCCTTTTTATAATAATAATACAGATTAACAGTTTTTGTCCTAGCACTTTTTACAAAAACATCTTTAGACTTTCGAAAATTTGTACACATAGATATGTACTTAATATAATACTGAACGGGAACTTACAGCTAATTACGTGTATAAAGATAATAAATACCGATTGATTGCCCAACGCTTCGACCGACTTGCATCGATCGTGGTTACACGTTGACTTTATGTGTTTTACAAAGTTCAATATTTTTCCAAATACCATATTAATAATTGAAATTAAACTACTAGGTATATAGGATTTTATCGCGTTGTTTATTTGACACTTTTTTACATAATTTAGAAACTACTACTATTAAACTTTACTAATTTTTAAGCTAATTAAATTATTAAAGACAAAGGCAAAGACAAAGACGTCTATTGCTTAAACTGTGTAGGTACATGAAATGTGTTCTTAAAATTAGATTTCGTTTCGACAGTCTACCCTGTCGGGCATTGCAATAGTATAAATTAAAAGTAAATTTTAGCAGTATGGACATAATAACAAAAATATAAAATTTTACAAAAGTGTGGCATTTTCCATTGGATCACTTGAAAGCAAAATACGCTTGCATATCGTGGAATACAGATTTGATTAACCATTTCTTTAAGACACTTTTAAACAATTTGCCTTCCAATTTTTTTATATCTACAGGTAGATGGTTGAATACCCTAATCGCTGCTATATATGCGCTTTTATAATAAGTTATGTTTTTTATATTCGGCAAATTTAAATTATACTTATATTTACTGCGTACATTGGGTTGCGAATTACACTTAAGTTCAAAAAACGTGATGTTATTTTTTACAATTAGACAAAGCTGCAAAATATAAATACCTGTGAGCGTAAGGAAACCCCTATCACCAAAAACAGTTCTAAGCGATTCAATATTGTACATGTTATAGATAATGCGTAAACATCTTTTTTGCAAGACAAATGTAGAATGGATTTCACATGAATTGCCATGTAAGTTAACAGAGGATAAACGTAACTATAGTAAGCTGTTTTAGCAATATTTGGGGAAGCTGTTTTAACAAGTATGGACAAAGTGTAACAGTAAGATGATAATTTTTTATTAACTTTCTCTATATGACCTTTCCAATTTAAGTGGTGGTCTATAGTGACCCCAAGAAAGTGTATTTGTTCTACTTCTTCAATCGAGGTATTCGAATGATGTATATTTAATATTGGTGGTTTAAAATATAAACCACCAATATTAAATATACATCATTCGATTGGTGGGTGCATTGTAATTGTAATTGGACTCCCTTTTCCGCATTTGAACTCTAAGTTGGTCCATTATGCGTGAGAGTCGGCCGGTTACGGAGATAGCCAGCCCAACTCCGCCCAGAAGCACAGAAGTTTCCTGGGGTCTTCGCAGGCTTCGCGGAGTGACCTCGGGTTGTTGAGGATTTCCTTACGTTGTTACTCCCACACATTCCAGGACTACATGGGCAGCAGATTCTTCTTCGGTCAGACATCCCCTACAGAGTGGGCTGTCTGTTGCTCCGATGTTGTAAAGATGTTTGTTCAGGGGACAGTGTCCTGTTAGGATCCCCACGATGGTCCGAAGGTCCAATCTTTGTAGGTTGAGCAGGCGGTGTGTCAGACGTGGTGAGATGGCCGGTAGGGCTGCTCTCGACTGTCTACAGTCCGTTGTCCGTGCCCAGCGTTTATTATGTTGGCTCTGAGTGCGAAGTCGCATCCATGTTTTTAGTTGTGAGAATGGTAGAGGGAGAAATGGAGATGGACCTTCCGTGGTGGTTCCCGACCCTCTTCTAGCCAACTCATCTGCAGCATCATTGCCCAGCGATTCACTATGCCCCTTTACCCATTGTAAGGTCACTGTGTTTTTTATGGATATTCTTTCGAGAGCAAGGTGGCATTTGTAAACGAGCCTGGAGTTGCAGCTATTGCTCTCTAGGGCTCTAAGTATAGCTGTGCTGTCGGAGAGGATTCGTATCCTGTAGCCTTCAATCCGTCTCCTATCGATCGCGGTGGCGGCCTCCGTGATGGCCACACATTCGCATTGGAAGATGGAACTGTGTGATCCTAGTGTCATAGATGTGTTAATATTGAGATCTTGGTAGGTGCATATTTTAAAACTATTAAATCTATTTATTTTTAAGTTTACACTTTCCCCGACGTTTCGGTTGCTTTTCAACAAGTAAGCTAGCCATAGTCGAGCGCCAGCCTGCTATACTGCCTTATGTAAGGGGTGTCACTGACAAGATTGGCTACATCTTGAAGCAAGCTTCAATCAACACATACTTCAAGCCGGCAACGAAGATAAGTCAATTTACACTCAACACTCAACAACTCGATAAAATCCGTATATAGCAATTTAATTTCAATAAATAACATTCGCGTAAACAGAAGACAATACCATATTAATAAGTTTAAAATTACACGAGCCCGCCTCCCACACAACGCCTCCTACGCCGCGGTGTGTTGTTTAGTTAAGCCGCGTTTGCGAACACGTGTAGTCTGAAGTCTTTGTCGTGCGTCAAGAATAGCATATTTGAATATATGTTTTTTTGTAGAAATAATCATATTATTAATTATGAAAAGAGGTAGAACAAAAATTGAGGTGTAAAGTATAAATAAAATCGAGGTTAAGAGGCTATTAGTATTTTCCAATTAACTCTGTACTATTGAAAACGGTACCTTTGCGAAATACCGTTATTAAGAGAAAAATAAAAAGGGTATTAATGCATGGGCATTAATACCTCTCCTCAGCTATTTAAATCATGCAACGTAAAAGTATAAAAGTTATTATAGGAGTTTATCAATTTGGTTTTATATGTTTTTAAGGTAATTAATTCTCTTTTGCTGCGCCTTGCTTAATTTTCCCGAATTAATCTGTGTTGCGGATTTTACAAACATTCATATATGAGAGACAAAGAATACACCAAACTCGGCACAACTATTTCTAGATAAGATAGAAGATAAAAATCGAACCCACATTACTCAACGCTTTGGCAGCAGCGAGGCACTTTAAGCACTTTGCCATTATTACAGTTAAAATAATTGAAACCAAATGTTTTTAATTTTATCCGATTTCATTTTTCGGCATTTTCCAGCAGACTTTTATTGGTTTTTTATTTAGTTGGTTGGTTTTTACTTTAATAAAAGTGAACAATATTGCGAGTTCCAGCTAGTCCTAACTCTGAAAGGAAAAATAGCAGATATTGTTTTGCTGTACTCGATCGGGGACAGCGCCGCGAAATGGGTTAAATTACAAAGTACATTTAAAATAAATTACATATGTGACAGTTAATGTAATGATTGTTACAATTAAAATGTAATTATGGTTTTTTACTTGTTGTGGCCTGTTATGTGTGTTATTATGTAGACTTGAATTACACTATGGTAACCATTCTATATATTATTTTAAAGACAAATCCCGGTTTTTGTTTACTTTCTGTGTCACGAGGGACTTAAGAAATATTCAAAGAACAGACACAAAGACAGATACCAACTATTTGTAGTTAACAAAAATTTTCATCCCGTGTGGGAATCGAACCAACACTCGGCGTGGCGGCAGTGGCGGGGAGTCATAATGCAAATTTTAGATAAATTCGTCATATTTATTGTTCTAATTAAAAGATGACGCCCACGTTAGGGACACGTACTTTACAAACATAGGTACAACTAATGGATACAAAGTAGACCAGACTTAGAAATATTATTTTTGGATGTGTATATAATAATGTATGTATATAAGAGCAGCGATAGCTCAGTGGGGAGACCAACAGACTGCAATGCAGAGGGTCTCGGGTTCGAACCACGTCGCGCACCTCTGACTATCGGAAGTTATATGACTTTTCGAAATTATGTGCGTATGGATTGACAATTATCGCCTGCTCCGTGCCTCGGAGAGCACGTTAAGCCGTCGGTCCCGGCTGCCGTGAACATCTATGGCAGTTGTTATTGGGCAAATCAGTACCCTCTAATATCCTGACACTGGTCTAGCCTTAGGGTATCGTTAGCCTTCGGGTTGCGAAGGTGAGGTGGCAGCCGCTCCGTGTAAAAACTGATATCCAGTCAAATCCGGTTAGACTAGAAAAGCCGACCCCAAGTGACTTGGGAATAATGAAGGCTAGGGAGAAGATATAATTATTTATGTGTGGATACCAAAATAATCTGTCTAGTGTGGGATTCGAACCTACAACACTCAGTGGGGCGACCGCCTGCACTGCTGTCTGCTGGCGAAGCACCACTTTTGATGTTTCTATTTTTCAGCGGTAACTCTCGTTCTTCACCCGCGATACAGGCATTATTCATTCCAGTATTGTCGATAAATTTACAAACATTCAAATAACGGATTCAAAGAATACTCCAGGTCTTCTTTATTATTGATCGTTATTATTTATCGAAACCAATATTCATTTGAGTAGTAGAGCCTCGCTGATTTCAGCATGAATGGGCCGGCTCGACTGGGGAAAGACTACCCTCTCACAGAATATCGACGTGAAATAGCAGTAATCCTACTGTTGTGTTTCGTTCGGTGAGTGAGAGTACCGGAGGCTCAATCACCCTCTTTCCCCTTCCCACTTCCCTTTTTTCCTCTTTCTTTACTAAAGTGTCGGCAACGCGCGGTTCTCTGGTGTTGCAGGCGTCCATAGGCTACGGTGATCACTTACCACCAGGTGGGCCGTAGGCTTGTTTGCCACCTTAGATGTATAAAAAATAAAAATGGATTCCCCAATTGTTATCTGGTCCGGGATAGAACCGACAACACTCGGTGCTCTAATCTTCTTTTTTTCGTGTGGTTAGTGGCCAACCTGTTGTCAAGAGTTGTTCAAGCCGCCCTTAGGCCTCTGACATGGCTTAACGACTGCTGTCAATTTGACAACAACCGGGATCGACTTTTTACGTGCCCTCCGAAGCACGGAGACGCTCGGATGAAATACTACTAAGCGGTCACCCATCTATAGACTGACCGCTTAACCTCGCTAATCGTTTACCGATCAGTGCAAAATTTAGAATTGTGTTCAATTTCGCGTAGTGAACAACAATTCTAGATTTTGTGCTACTATTCAGAATTTCTTAACAGAAGAACATAGTATACACGAAACTCACGATTGATCTGACGTAAGTGTAAGTACAAACATATGCCACAAGACCACCATGTCAGTTTTGAATTCACAGAAACCGGTATGAAGTTTTTGTATATCTGCGAACTCAAAACAAAAGGTTGTTTCTAAGAAAATGAGCATTTAGCATTTCATGCTAAATAATATGAAATAGCATTAATTATTTATATAGTACTAGCTGACCCGGTGTACTTCGAATCACCTATCCAAACTAATTTTTCTATATTTTCTCACCGTTTAAACCTTCCCTGGACTACGACAAACATTTCAAAACCAAAATGAGCTAAATCGGCCCAGCCGTTCTCGAGTTTTAGCGAGACAAACGAACAGCCATTGATTTTTATATATATAGATAATATAATTATAGTATATGTGATGTATACGCTGTATCGTAAAAGAACATCATCGATAGTAAAATAACAACTGGGCACGAGCCTTTCCTCTTCAGTGTGAGAAGGGTAAGGCCATAGTCCACCACGCTGGCTCACTGTGGGTTGGCAGGCTTGACATATCTTCAAGAACATTATGGAGAACTCTTCGACATGCAGGTTTCCTCACAATGGTTTGTTTTATATTAGTGATAAGAATTGAGTAACATTTACTTACTAATTGAAATTAACCTCTGGTATGCCGGAACGTGGATCTGCGCGAGACACAATGCTTTTTCTATTATGTCTGGTATTCCGGCATACAAGAGGTTAAACTACTTACAGTTTACGGATTTTGTTGCGGTATAATTAAGTACTGAGAAACCTCCGGGAGTGGACTGGAGTTGCGAGTGCTGCCCAACCATTTCGCCTCGCGAGGGATCGGAGGAAATATGCGGAGCTGATTGCCAACCTTCGTTAGTCGGAGAGGCACTTGAAGAAAAAGAATAATAATTAAGTAAAACACTTCTTTTAGATAAATACTTTAAACTATTTAAATTCACACTTTCTCTGTCGTTTCGGTTGCTTTTCAGCAGCCATGGTCATGGGGAGACTAAGATAATTGTCGTCTTATTGCCTTGAAGTGTAGTTATTTCAAATTACCTGAACATAATTTAATTATGTTCGTGTGTTCCTATTTACGCAGGATGAGATCAAAGTATCACGAAGTCTAGCTTCTTGAGTTTGCCTAATTGAATCACTGAATCTCAAGCTGGTAGTACATTCGAACGTTTACCAAGTTGGTTTGAGATTGTGGAAAGATCTTCTTCTCTCTTAGCCTTTATTATTCCCAAATCACTTGGGGTCGGCTTTTCTGGTCTAACCGGATTTGACTGGATATCAGTTTTTACACGGAGCGGCTGCCACCTGACCTCCGCAACCCGAAGGCTAACGATACCCTAAGGCTAGACCAGTGTCAGGATATTAGAGGGTACTGACTTTCCCAATAACGACTGCCATAGATGTTTATGGCAGCCGGGACCAACGGCTTAACGTGCTCTCCGAGGCACGGAGCAGGCGATGATTGTCAATCAATACGCACATAATTTCGAAGTCATATAACTTCCGAAAGTCAGAGGTGCGCGACGTGGGTTCGAACCCGAGACCCTCTGCATTGCAGTCTATTGGTCTCCCCACTGAGCTATCGCTGCTCTTGTGGAAAGATGGGAGACAAAATATCGATCAAGAAAAATACAAATGAAAGGGGCATGGGCGCCCTCAGTATTACTTTCTGGGAGGTACATCTGCATCTACACATTGTACTATTCATCATCATCATCAGGCTATAACAGTCCACTGCTGGACATAGCCTTCCCCTAATGAGCGCCATAGCGCCCTGTCTTCAGCTTGCCGCATCCAGCATCTGCCTGCAGTCTTTCGCAGATCGTTATCCCACCTGGTTTGAGGGCGTCCTACACTACGTTACTATTATTGTACTATTAAACTGATATAAATTATAGAATTATTCATGTATATTATATAGATAAATGTAATGCTTAATTCAAATCGCGCGGGTATTTGATTGAATATATTCGGCACATCGAAGAAAAAAATAATCGTTTCTATATATATTTACTTTCCTGACAGGGCAGTGCACTTGTCAGGAAAGATACTTAATATATAAACCCGCTGCCGGCGCTCATGGAAAAAGCCAATCATAATTATATGTGATAAAAAAAGCTTTGAAGACAGAAATACTAGCCGGTGTAATGCTATCCTGCTTTAAAAGCACGGATGAAGTCGCCTGAAGCAACTAGTTTCGTTATGAATTAATCAATTCGCTCTGCTAAAATCATTCGACCTATAATAAATAAGACTATGTTTTTTAATTTCATTTGAGACTGATAGCGGTGCTGTGTTAGTGAATGCGATTGTAGTGCCTATGGTCCGAGTTCATTGCGCCGATCGGGCTTAGTGTGGTTTTTTGTCAAACATTCCAAATACTATTTAGCTTCTTGCCATCTTTTGGCAACTTACGAGGCTCTGTACTGCTACTAAAAGTTCGGCGGACTTGTGGATCCAACTCGGAATCTCATGCTTACACGTGAATGTATAAATACAAACTTATGCCATTATATCTACTGTTTTTTTTTCTATTAACGTGTGGGAATGCATGACGCATACCCCTCCGCGGGGGCGGGCGGGCAGAGGGGTTATGTCAGACTCGCCGGGGTAAAAAAAGATGGAATGAAAATAATGTACCTCCCGGAATACCGATTAAACCTACCACGGAGTTCCTCGACAAAACCACTATCGACGGGGCCGCGCGAATCATTTGCACATGTGGTCGCGACCCCGCCGAGGTTTCGGCCCGCCGTATGAAACAGCAGGCCACTACACGAACAGACCTACCCAAAGGCACTTCTCACAAATTATCCCTACTGTCCCCCCTAGAGGGGAGACGGACTCGACACAGAGGCGCGCGTGGTAACACGCACGCCGCCTCTCGGACCTGGTGCTGAACGGATGGCGGGCAGGCCCACAAATCCCACCACCCCTAGGTCAATCCTCAGGGTGGCTGGAGGGCATCTCGCGCCCTCCGGCGCCCGGTTCTGCGGTTGGGGACAGGGTTTAAACGCTCCCTCTCCCGCTCCGCCGCCTCCTTGATGGAAATGACTTCCTCACAAAAGGAGGTGACGGCGTTCTACGACCTCTCACTCCGAACCATAGACTGAACTACGGCCGGGAGCGAGAGGGCAACCAATCCGACTGCCGCGATCAACTCACGGCGCTGCGATGCCCAGGCGGGGCAAACCGCCAAAGTGTGCAGCGCTGTGTCCTCAACAACGTCGCGGCAGTCGCCGCAGTGGTGACAACCGGGCGTCTCTTAACTTATAACGACACAGGAGCCATTATATCTAATTAGATTATCTAAAACAATTTTATGTAATGAGTATCATCCTGTCAGCGTTGTATTTAATTTATTACATAATTATGAATTTTAATGTAATTACAAATGCGTAATTATCCACTATTTTATTTCTATAGCATATTATAGGCATAATAAACCAATGCCATGACATGGTATCTCCTAAATAAAAGAATCGTATGTAATCTACGCCCTTTTATAAAATCCCCCATTGCTTTCATGCATTAGGGCAAGAACTGCACTAGAATTATTAGTGATGGGCATGCATGTGAACGGTTGAATAGAATCGGTTTTTGTATAGCTTAAATAAATATAATTAACATAATGACTGTGCTATATCTCGTAAGATAAAATATCTTTATGTTCAAATATTAGTGTACTTTAGATAAACTTATTTTAAGTGAAAATAAAACAATTGTAATACTATGTTTCAAAATATATTTAAAATAAAATATGTATTGGTTCCCTTAATATCAATTCCCATATACTTAAATAAATAAAGGCAGTGCATGTAATATTATTATATCAATAAAAGGCTGGTAGTGTCTTTGAAAAGGCATTTAAGTTGCACGTGGCCTTAAAATTTTTAAATAGCGCTTTTGTATATAATAGCAATTAGTATTTATTGTTACTTAGAAAAAGTGCTCGTATCAATAGCTGTACCCAAAACGAGTTGTATTTTGTAAATTTAAATCGACTAAAAATCTAAATAATCATTTGAAACCCATTTATTTATTTATGGACAACCAACAAAGCATACACTAACTAAAATCCATCCATCGCATTATATAATTAAATTTGCAGACTCAACGTCTAAAATTGTGTAAATTATGAATGTGTGATAACAGGATAATAAATGCGTAGCATTTATAAATAATTAAGACAAACACGCAGAATAAAAATTGAAATTATTACAAGAAGGATAAAATACAGAGCGTTCGACGTCACATTGTGAAGATAGGTTGATAAATAGGATGAATATAAAACAATACCTATCTTATATGTAAATAGATAACAATGTTATGATAATCAGAAAACAAACATTGATTACTTTCGGTCCGTTTAATTAATAGTATAAGTCTGTTTAATAAATAATATAACTAATAAATAGTATATTATAATTTATAACAGTATAATACCTACGATAAATTATTGGTACTATAATTGTATGGTAAACTGTTAAATTATTATTTCAATCTACATAAATGCCAACTTAGCTTGAACTTGTAAAACATAGACTTATCAGCTGCCGCTTCAACTTTATTGTTGTACAAAGATCACGGTTAATTTTTTGTTAAAAAAAAACTCTTCAATAAACCGGTTGCGCAGGTAAGTGTCCCCTCTCTAGCGCACATCATGAAGTTAGTCAAACTTTCTGTGCGCGCTGCAAAGCGAATGGCGATCAGCGCCAACTTCACGAACGTCGCGGAGCGCCGCGGCTAGCGAACGCGCTGTTCGTGACTTTTAACAAAAACAAACCATTTATTGACGTACGAAACCAAGTTTTAACACGCACAGCATCGTATTTTAACAACAAAACCCAAAACAAACGTACTAACAGTGAATTGTAACGTTACAACAACTTCAGGACGCAAAGTTTTTGACTTTTGTTTATAGTAATCGCGGCGTAACCTGGCCGAGTTCGGGAGAGCAACAGTTGTTACTCGTTTACACGCTCGTGGACTCCTTCGATTTTGTTAGGTTATACTTCTATGTCAGTCGTGCAGTTAAAGACTGGGTGTTACGTCGCGTCGCTGTCTCGCGCGCTGTTATCGTCGAAAACTTTTATCTTGTGTCGAATATTGTAGATAAATAACACGAAATCGATCCGAAATACGAATTTAAATCGAATAAGTGATGGTTAAAGTGTAGAAGTGATTTGTTGTGTCAGTTTTTGTGTGATATCGAGTGCATTCTTCGGTGATTCATCTCGTGACAAGAAATTGTGTACTGTGTCGCATTGTGGATGTATTGGTAAAATTATGTGTGGCGAGTACGAGTGAACTTTGATTTTGTTCCGTCAAGTTAGCATGCAAAGGAATTATTTTATTTGAGGCCGATTAAATAAGGTAAGATTTTCATTATTGGAATCGTTATCGCATTTATGACTTTTCTTTTGTACACTGTTTTATTGTTTGCACTCTAAATACTTGGAAATATCTAGTTCATTACGAAGTTATGTTCTTTTTAGTTCCGGTTGATAATACAACATGGTTGTTTATAATAATTATGCGTAATTAGTGGAATATTTGCTTATTTAAAACGGTCCGAAGACTCGGCACACCGAGTCACAAAAAAGCAAATTAGTCTGAAATGCCCAGCCGTTGCCAGTAATTGCTCTATAAAACTTTTAATTAAAAAAAATGTGAATCTGACTTCCTTCAGAGGCCAGGTTAAGTGTAAACAAGGCAGTAAATGTTCATTAAAATACTTTAGTTGCGTTATCTATTTATTCGCAGAATGTAAGTAATCCACGATGGGTATTTTATATTTCGTAGCGTGTTAAATGATATATCCGTCTACTTGGTCAGTATCAAGTTATTAGACAATCGTGTATAGGCACAATAACCCGTTTCCTTCGACTGGCGACTGAGTCATGTTAGGCACTTATTCATAGAATTCTTTTTAAACCAGATTCGTTTTTAAAATAAAACGGCTTTAAATAGTTTAAACGTTTGCGGGATGTTTTATAAGTTAGTGTCTAATTAATAAAAAATTAAAAATACTGCTAGCGAAGAATAATCATTAATGAATATGCTTATTACAAGATGTAAATACATAAAGTGTAAACACCTACCTATTTACATTGACAAGTAGGCTCGTAACTAATATGTCCTCGAACTGCCCTATTTCTAGATTTAGCGGCTCAGCTTGGACGTTGATCTCTGTCATTCTGCTTCATAGATATCTAGATATACCTCCCTACATAATAGTTAAAACATTTGTATTATAGTTTAGGTATGTAAGAATTAAAATATTAATATTAAGGGTATAACCAAAGAGCACGGAACACGCTAACTTTTACCTACCTATGCCGTGCTTTGTGTATATAGCATAACTTAGTTTATATAGGTACCTACCTACCTAATAGCTTTACTTATATATTTACATAGGTACTTAAACTCTATACATAATGATACTAAAGGTAAATTTCTATTTTATTACGGACCTGTGCATGGATATATTATTTAGGTACCTAGCTAGGTTGGTATTACCTATTATCTAACGCCTGTTATGTATACAAACGTAATTTACATTAAAATGACTTACTTATTTTATATATAAAATTCTCGTGTCACAATGTTAGTTACCATACTCCTCCGAAACGGCTTGACCGATTTTTATGTTTTTTTTTTAAATTTCATTAATTCGTCATCAAATATGTCTATGTCTACCGCGATTGTGGCCATGCTATTATAATATTGCCTCGACAGTCTTGCAATGGGTGAGTATTTACCAAGATTCGTACGATGACGAGGAATATTGAAAAGAGAGCTAGGATGACGCGGGACTCTTTATGGTACGTTGATGGAAAAATTTCTCAGATGATTCGGACAGTCAATTTTATTGTTAAGTAGCTTATGTAGAAACATTGTCATTGTCATTGTCAAACATTGTCTATAACACATTACAACACTGCCGTTATATAGATACCTACTTACATACCTATCTGCAGTTGATGTAAACAATATACCTAGGCTGTGACACTTGTGTGACAAAAGGGCAGTGTGGTAAAACCTATTTAATAAGGCTATAGGTATCTTATTTTATCTTATTTCGGGGGCCAATCAGTGTAGACCGGCGATATTTCGACCCAGTGGGATCTTTTGTGTCGAAGGCCATAGGTACCTACGGTAGGTATGTATATAAATATATTTATTAAATTAGTAGGTACGAAAGTATATTTACTTAGTTGCTGATTATTTGATCTACTTACTGTTTTTGTTATCAAAACAAATATAATAGGTAGGTATAACGAATCGGAATGATTCTGATTTGGCTGAAGTAGCTAAGTTTGGCATACAAATTATAAAATGGCTTCAATTTACACTTCATATAGAGCGTAATACATATTTACGCTTATATGTTCGAAGATTAGCTATACTAATATTATAAAGCTGAAGAGTTTGTTTGTTTGTTGGTTTGAACGCGCTAATCTCAGAAACTACTGGTCCGAATTGAAAAATCTTTTTAGTGTTGGATAGCCCATTTATCGAGGAAGGCTATAGGCTATATAACATCACGCTACGACCAACAGGAGCGGCGCAGCAATGAAAAATGTTGCAAAAACGGAGAAAATTCTCTTATGTGAAGCAGACAAAGTTGTTGCGCGGGTCAGCTAGTTACTTATATTAAATAAGTGTCTTTAATAAGTACTAAGTATCTTTATATACATTTTCTTTAAAGCATAACGCCCGCTGTTACGTCTACTGCTACTTGTATACAAACAAAAAAAACCACCTAGACTCAAAAGAAAGTAACTCAAAAAAATTGTGTGTTCCACAAGATCACACAATTTTTATCGTGTGGTGATCGAATCCACTAAATTCAACATGGAGGCAGCGACGAGGCAATCAATCGAAATACTACGCCATGCTATGAATTAGTTACAAAATAAAAAAAAATATCACAGTAATCTCTCCATTGTTCTAAGTACAATGGTTTCAAACCCAAATTTCGTGAATAATCTATATACTCCATAGTTTCCACGAAATCGGAAGCCATATTGTTTATTACGAATACAAAAATTAAAGAAGTGGACACAAAATTCCTAACAAATAAATTTCCGGAAAGCGATAAAAATATAACCGGCGTTTTATTTAAAAACGAACTAAGTACATGAGTCCAATATCGTAACTAATATTAATGCGAATTTCAGTTTGTTCGTTACGCTTTTACGCTTTAAATACTTGACCGATTAGGTATCATGAAACTTATTACACGTTGTCAGAGAAACATAAAAAGGACATAGGGTATCCTTCATCCAGGAAAAACTACTGTTATTTCTTCTACCTAGCCTTTATTATTCCCAAGTCACTTGGGGTAGGCTTTTCTGGTCTAACCAGATTTGACTGGATATCAGTTTTTACACGGAGCGGCTGCCACCTGACCTCCGCAACCTAAAGGCTAACGATACCCTAAGGCTAGACCAGTGTCAGGATATTAGAGGGTACTGACTTTCCCAATAACGACTGCCATAGATGTTCATGGCAGCCTGGACCGACGGCTTAACGTGCTCTCCGAGGCACGGAGCAGGCGATAATTGTCAATCAATACGCACATAATTTCGAAAAGTCATATAACTTCCGAAAGTCAGAGGTGCGCGATGTGGGTTCGAACCCGAGACCCTCTGCATTGCGGTCTGTTGGTTTCCCCACTGAGCTATCGCTGCTTGTAAAAAAATACTGTTACTAACTTAACTTAAATCTAAATCTAGTTGTAACTTGTAAATAAACATTGTTGTTTAAAATGCGTTTTTATTTCGAGGAATATTATGAATATCAATATTATTTATTTGCCTGTGGAATGAAGGTATACAGAGATGTATAAGGACATTTACACTTCATATTAAATCCTCCTTATTCTACCAGTGCATAATTATATTATTAACAATCTAAATCAAAAATTTTTCATTGAATTTGTTTTTTATGTTAAATTGTTGTGTTCCCAGTTTAATCTATATTTATACTAATATTATATAGAGGAAAGCTTTGATATTTTGTTAGTTTTTAAGGATTCGAATCAAAAACTCCTTAAACGATTTTGAAATTTTTTCCACCATCCTAAAGCTATATTATCAGTGAGTAACATAGGCTATATTTTATTTTAAAAAAGCAAGTGAGAATCGGCAATAAATTGCCGTAAATCTTAGAGTACGAAAATATGGTTCAAGTAATATGCAAAGGTCACGTGATACCACGTGACCTTGAGGTCAGAGCTCATAGTCATTTCGGGGTATATCGACTATGCTGAGTCGTATGGCGTTGAATACGAGTCTCTAGTTCTTACGGTTCTTGAGTTAAAAGTTGTATAACAAACAGACGGACGAACGGAAGGACGGACAAAGCTGTTGTATAAGAGATTTTTCGAACTCAAAAAGTATTGTTACTAATACCTATAACTTAACGCACTTTTACGCGAGCAAAGCCGTGAACATAAGCTAGTTCATCCAATTTCATGATTGCTGTATTGGATTATTAACGAGACCCTGAAATGCGTCTTATAGCTGGCGAAAGTCTATCCTTATTACGTGTGACCTAAAGCGTAACAGGCCACGCGTGGGCTTAAAATACCTCTGACCTTTAGAAATATATTGGCACATAAAAGCAAATCAAAATAGTACGATTATTGTTTAAAAGTGTACGTGAGATAGTCGCTCGTATAATGTCCTCCAGACCGAATTTTAGTCACGTCGGCCATTCTTAAAGGAGACGAGCCATCTGTGCTGGCGATATTATAGTGTACAAGTGTGTACGCAAACATAAATGCACTACATTGCCTCACTCTCACCCATACTTATAATATAAAGAGGAAAGATTTAATTCTTTGTTTGTATGTTTGTTTGTAACAGCAGTGATAGCTAAGTGGGGAGCCCAACAGACTGCAATGCAGAGGGTCTCGGTTCGTACCCACGTTGCGCACCTCTGACTTTCGGAAGTTATATGACTTTTCGAAATTATGTGCGTATTGATTGACAATTATCGCCTGCTCCGTGCCTCGGAGAGCACGTTAAGCCGTCGGTCCCGGCTGTCATGAACATCCATGGCAGTCGTTATTGGGAAGTCAGTACTCTATAATATCCTGACACTGGTCTAGCCTTAGGGTATCATTAGCCTTCGGGTTGCGGAGGTCAGGTGGCAGGCGCTCCGTGTCAAAACTGATATCCAGTCAAATCCGGTTAGACTAGAAAAGCCGACCCCAAGTGACTTGGGAATAAAAAAGGCTAGGGAGACGAAGATGTTTGTTTGTAAGGGTCTAACGCAAAAACTACTCAGCCGATTTTCAAAATTCTTTAACAATTTGTAAGCTATATTATCACCGATTGACATAGGCTATATCAACATTACGCGAGCGCAGCCGCGTGCAAAAGCTAGCATTCTAATAGAATGCTAATCCAACATGACTGGAGAGAGATCAGGCACAGAACTTACATGCTATCCAAGACACAGGGATGAAACGTCGTCATTTTCCTAACTCCGGGCTGTTACAGTTCTTGCAACTCACAAAGGCGAGCGGGCATTACTTGTAGTTGAACGTGTACATGCACAATGCGGTAGTGTGCGTGTTTGACAGAGCGGTCAGTTGCGAGCGACACGTACACACACACACACACACACACACACACACACACACACACACACACACACACAATAAAGCCCTCTCGCCTTCGTGAGTTGCAAGAACTGTACTGAGAATTTATTTTTATTTATTACTAGCCTTTGCCCGTCGTTTCGCTCGCGTAATTGTAGATTAGGTTGGACTAGTAATAGTACTTTTTAATATGCTATCCAAGATAAAGAGATGAAACATCGCCATCTTCCTAGATGACACATCGTCATCTTCGTAGATGAAACATCGCCATTTTCTTAACTCCGAGCTGCTACTGAGCATTTCATTTTAATTATTACTAGATTTTGTCCGCGGCTTTACTTGCGTAAATGTAGGTTAGGTTAGATTACCAACAGTATTTTTTCCTGGAAGAAAGTAACCTATGTTCTTTTCAATACCTCTGACGTGTACGCAAAATTTTATGATTATTGGTCAAGGAGTTAAGGCGTGAAAGCGTAACTAAGAAACTCACATTCCCATTTATAATATTAGTTAGGATTTTGCCCGCGGCTTCACTTGCATAATTGTTGATTAGGTTAGATTAGGCACTTTTACTGGATAAAAGGTACTGTATGTTCTTTTCTGTACCACTGATAACGTGTATGCGGTTTTTCATGATGATCGGTCTAATAGTTATTTTGTAAATATTTTTATGCATCTATGGTAAGTGGTCACCGTAGCCTATGGACGCCTGCAACACCAGAGGTATCACTTGCGCGTTGCCGACCTTTTAGGAAAGGAAGTGGGAAGGAGAAGGAGCGGAAAGGGAGAAAGAGGGTAATTGGGCCATCGGTACTCTCACTCACCGAACGAAACAACAGTAGGAATACTGGTATTTCACGTCGATATTCTGTGAGAGGGTAGTTCTGCCCCGATCGAGCCGCTCAATTATGCTGAAATCAGCGAGGCTTAGGTTCAGGCTTGGTTATGTCGAGTAGTTAAGGCCTGAAAGCGTAACAAAGAAAAAAACTCACATTCGCGTTCACTATATTATTTATTTAACCTGTGGTATGCCGGAACGTGGATCTACGCGAGACACAATGCTTTTTCTATTATGTCTGGTATTCGGGCATACAAGAGGTTAAAAGGATCTCTAACAAGAAATACACATACATTGCAATTAAAAGCTAAGTACAATTGTAGGTCTTATGTTTTCTTACTAATAAGAGATCACAGCATGCGACATGAAATAGTACATACAAACATTAAATCAAAATTAAAGTAAAATATTATAATACAAAAGCAGTAACTATGCAATTAAAAATTAGTACAAAATAATAAAGAAAAAGAGAAAAGTGATCTACGAGCCATTCCGCAAGTGAGCTGCAGCAGCATTTTTAAATTTCGTCAGAGAATTAATAAGTATATCTATGTCTTCCGAAGCCTGCGACACATCGTTGTAAGAGTAAGATAATCTGACTACCGGTGAATGCCTACCAAGGTTAGTTCTATGTCATTATTGATATAATATATATATAAACTAATTGCTGTTGGTTTTCCAAATCCTAACTAGTTGATCAAATATATTGATGATTATTTAATAATATACTTACGTAAGTAAATGGTAGTAACGAATAACAGGTTTCCACTTAAAATGTTTGTTATTATAAAATACATGGACGGGTCATTAACCTACAAATACATAATTAAACTTATAAAGAAATAAATGTTGTAATGTGTCATCATATATAGTGATATACTTAATCTAAAAATAGAAATGCAATTAATAATCTTTCCATTTAAATAAGGCTTTATACAGTGACACTGCTACCTTATACAAAAGCATAAATATAATACTTAATAATAATAATATACTTAATATATTCTATAACATAAATTTTTTTTTTTTTAAATTAAGCTGCTATATACGGTTGCTGCTATATTTAATCATTGGTGTTTCTATTTACGCAGAATTTTATTTATGTTCGGGTACTTTGAAATAACTACACTGGAACATTGAGACAACTGCCATCTTAGTCTCCCCGTGACCATGGCTGCTGAAAAGCAACCGAAACGTCGGGGAAAGTGTAAAAATAAATTAAATCTAAATAGTTTAATAATAATTTAATTAGCTTAAAAATTAGTAAAGTTTAATAGTAGCAGTAGTGTAACAATTTTCAAAATTTTGTAATATAGTTTCAAATAAACAACGCGATAAAATCCGTATATAGCAGTTTAATTTCAATGAATAATAATCGCGTAAATAGAAGACAACATTTTTTTTTTCTTGAGATTTTCTTTGACGCATACACCTCCTCGGGGGCGGGCGGAGGGGTTATGTCGGACTCCCGGGGTAAATGAGAAAGATGGAATAAGAATAATGTACCTCCCTGAATACCGACTAAACCTACCACGGTGTTCCTCGACAAAACCGCTATCGACGGGGCCGCGCGAATCACTTGCACATGCGGTCGCGACCCCGCCGAGGTTTCAGCCCGCCGTATGAAACGGCAGGCCACTACGCAAAGAGACCTACCCAAAGGCACTCACTCACTTATAAACCCTACTGTCTCCCCCCTAGAAGGGAGACGGACTCGAAACAGAGGTGCGCGTGGGAACACGCTCCGCCTCTCAGACCTGGTGCTGAACGGATGGCGGGCAGGCCCCCTAAGCCCACCACAACATCACATATACACAACACCATCTGGCCCAAACTAAGCAGAGCTTGTACTATGGGTACTAGACAATGGATAAACATACATATATGTTTTTTTTGTAAATACCTATAGCAAGAAAGGAGTCGTTTTGCTAACCGCACAATGTTGCCGCTCTATCTATGTAGGTGTATTTCCCTTAGAAAATGGTACTGTTGGAGGTATAAAGCGTTTGTAACTTCGCTTTACCCCTTGAGGTCAGTTTCGTGTAAGTTTTAATAGTCGTGATTATAGCTAGACATCTGTCAGGCTAACGAATGGTCAAGTCTTTTGTGACTTTGTGCCTTTTATGTATTAAAATTACTACATTAATTCATTTTAAATTTAAGCCTTATTTCTTTGTTTGCCTTGGCGTTTCGTAGTTCTAAAGTTATCCCTATATTAATACGTGTAGAGAAAACTTTGTACCTTTTTTAACGCATTGTGTGTATACGAAGGATTGTGCGATTTGCCATAATTAAAGTTTATATGAGGAAGAAGAGCAGAAAGCTGAAATTAATAAAAAAGATAATATTATGAAAAATTTCTAATTTTGACTACTAGACCACCGTTACTATGAATTTAATTAGGTCTAAAGCTGATTCTATTGAAATTAAACTACTAGGTATATACGGATTTTATCGCGTTATTTATTTTACACTTTATTACGAAATTTTGAAACTGTCACACTACTACTAGATACTATTGAACTTTACTAATTTTTAAGCTAATTAATTTATTAAAACTATTAAGACTATTTATATTTAAGTTTACACTTTCACCGACGTTTCGGTTGCTTTTCAGCAGCCATGGTCACGGGGAGACTAAGATGGTAGTTGTCTCAATGTTCCATTCTATGTTCAGAATTTTCCTTTTGTCTCTCCTGCACTACGAAAAATTTATGTATCGCGGGGCACAAACATTTTAACGACGGATGCATATAACACCGGAGTGTAATATGCATCCGTAACGAAAATTATGATCAAACTGTTGTTCGGAGAACAACAGTTTGTGGAACCGTAATTTTTATTTCCGTGTGGGATTCGAACCCACAACACCATAAAATGGCAGTGACAAAGCAACCATTTCAATCATTACGCAATCAATGTAGTAAAAACATTTAATACAGCAACCGCGTGCGAAGTACGTGCTAACATTTAAAACTGCGCCGAGCGAAATGTGCCAAAACAGGCGGTCACAGTTAAGTCGAAAAAATCAACAATTTTGGTTTAATACATATATAAAATATACATTTACCAAAACAATGAATGTGTTTACAATTACTCCGTATAAAAAACTTAATATAATTAATATTTTCGCCTAGAGAATTACGTAAATTTGCACGAAGAATGCAAAAACGTAAGCTCGTGTTCGTGATTTTTATATTATAACAGTAGAAATCTATATCCTTACATATTTTACAGCCTAAACGAAACAAATAGTTATATTACAATTTGTCCGTCCCAAATATTTAAGTTATTGGTTGACAATAAAGATACATATTTATCAAAAAAGCACTTCAAATCCTCCATACAATTTTACTATGGCGGCCGCGCGCCGATTTGAATATCGAGCTTTGTCATTCAGTCCAATCGCGTCGTACGCTCGGCCCAGTCTTAAATACATTCAATTTTTTTTGGAATACGGCTTTTGTACATAGCTACACATGTTAAAGATAGGCGTATGTACGTACTTACTATTGTAAATATATTCGAATATATTTCGAAGGAAATCGTGCAGATCGCTAACTAAACGCTTTACTCACATATGCAAATGTCAATAGCAGCGATCGAATCGGTTTACAGTCTACAGAAGTTCACAACGAGTGAATGGGCGGGCAATGGCCAAAACGTAATGTATAATCGATGCACTCGATTTTGATATCGTGATCGATTGTGAAGTATTATTAAAGCTTCATTGCGTGTTTGACTCGATGTAGGATTAACACAAGTGATGTGAGTTAAATGCGATGTGGCTTCATTGCAATGGCAGGATCACAAAAAGCTAGAAATACAGAAGTGAGTAAGATGTTGTCTCATGTTTATAACTATAAGTCAGCCTCGAATGCAGTAAATTTAATAAACTCACTAACCCTTTTGACGTTCATAAGTGTAACTTGGAAACATGGATATTTGTCTTGGTCTGGGTGTTTCTATGTATAATATGTAGGTATTTACAAAAAAAAAAGTATATTTATATGTATGTTTATCCATTGTCTATTACTCATAGTACAAGCTCTGCTTAGTTTGGGCTAGCTAGATGGTGTTGTGTGTATGTGACAGATATAAAAAATAACTCCGAAGGTGTTGGATGTGTATTACATCCAGTTTTTGCCAGATATGGTCGGTATTATGTGATAGGAAGTCTGTTACCGAGCGAAGGACGGCAGTTTCTCAGAATTTCTGACAGTAGTTAACCCTTTGGAAACCGATGTCAAGACCTCCATGCACAGCAACGAGTTCGTTGTAAGCACGTGTGTATATGTGAGTATGTCTGTCTTTTTACGTTTACAACACATTGAGTCAGCTATCATTATTGCATGGTTTGGGCATGTAGAAAGAATGGACGAGAAAAGATTAACTAAGAAAGTTTATAAGGCTAGTGTGAATAGAACAGTCGCAAGAGGCAGATCTAGGCGAACGTTTCTTGATCAGATCGGAGACGTTCTGGACAAGGGCCAGGTTAAGAGCACCCGAAACCGGCGAGCGTGTATGAGGAATGTGATGAAAGTGAATGAAGCCAGAGAAGTGTGTTAGGATCTTAGCAAATGGAAATCCGTAGTCTCCGCCTACCATTCTGAGAAACGGGCATGAATCTATGAATATATCATTATTGCAACACTGGCGTATTATCAATAACAGAGCAGGATTTGAGTCCTTATTGAAATAATATTGTCTTCTGTTTACGCGAATGTTATTCATTGAAATTAAACTACTATATACGGATTTTATCGCGTTATTTATTTTACACTTTATTACGAAATTTTGAAACTGTCACACTACTACTAGATACTATTGAACTTTACTAATTTTTAAGCTAATTAATTTATTAAAACTATTAAAACTATTTATATTTAAGTTTACACTTTCCCCGTCGTTTCGGTTGCTTTTCAGCAGCCATGGTCACGGGGAGACTAAGATGGTAGTTGTCTCAATGTTCCAATGTTGTTATTTCAAAGTACCCGAACATAATTTAATCATTGGTGTTTCTATTTACGTTATTTATAATAAAGTGTAAAATAAATAACGCGATAAAATAATAATAATAATAATATAATATTCTACCACATACACACAACACCATCTAGCCCAAACTAAGCAGAGCTTGTACTATGGGTACTAGACAATGGATACACATACATATATACTTTTTTTTTTGTAAATACATACATATTATATATAGAAACACCCAGACCAAGACAAACATCCATGTTCATGCACACAAATGTTTGACTTGTGCGGGAATCGAACCCGCGACCTCAAGCGTGGCAGTCGGTTACACTAACCACTACGTCATCGAGGTCGTCAAATCCGTATATATAGTAGTTTAATTCCTTATTGAAAATTAGAAATCAGCGTTAAAACTTCAATCAATATTGTGCGAGTCTCATAAAGTCGCTCTGTTTATTCAGCTGTGCGATTCTGTAAAATGTCTTTATTAAACTCACTTATGAATTCGCTGTGAAAATATTCCATAGTAATAATAGATGATGGCTATGGTTACTGTCGAATTGGTATTTGAATTTTAGATGAAACCGGCTGTTGTGAAATTGTGTTTACAATAGCACCTAAGCTAAATCTGCACCCGGAATTTGAAATTATAATAGTCATGCGTGCTATTGGTATAATTTCGAAAGAACTAAACTGATTTTGATTAGATTTTGTATGGAGATAACTTAGACTACTAATAAGAAATTGAACGCAGTTGCAGGGAAAACTTAGTATGTATATTTGCAAAATCTTTATACATATAATTATATTACTCAGAGTTAGTACTAAGAGATATTACTTTCACTACATATTATAAATCTAAGTCCCCTGCCGCGTCCGTACGCGATAAACTCGAAAACTACTGAACGGATTTTCATGCGGTTTTCACTAATCGACAGACTGATTAATGAGGAAGGCTTAGGTGTATAATTTGTTAAGGTTTTGTACTACCTGTGCGAAGCCGGGTCGGTAGATTTCTAATAATTTCTTCGCCCTTTTCCTAAGTGTTTTGTAGGGCTCCGTGTGAAACTCATTGGCAATTTTTACACGACTCGGCCAGCCCTCTATTCCCTTGAATATTGCACAAGTAAACTAAGGGATTACCCAAGGGATGGGTTACTGTCTACCTGAGTTATGTTAAGTGCTTGCCCAACCGTGGTTATGTCAGCTTTGTGTACTCCAATGCTCAGGAGTGGACTCTTTGTGTTAATAACTGTTGTGATAGTAGACAATTTATTGTATAAATAAAATTGTAGAACGAAATCAAATCGAAAAATAATGTGTAATATCGTCTTA
This sequence comes from Catocala fraxini, assembly GCA_930367265.1. Classification (NCBI taxonomy): domain Eukaryota; kingdom Metazoa; phylum Arthropoda; class Insecta; order Lepidoptera; family Erebidae; genus Catocala; species Catocala fraxini. The sequence goes on from OV884045.1 coordinate 20,832,198, forward strand.
CGTTAACACGATAAATATGTCATATTTTTTTGTGATTGGACACTAGTTAGTAGTAAAAACGAAAAAGATATTGACTATCAAACATACGAGTCAATATATTTTTATTAGATAGAGTAACTAAAGCCGATCGGTAGTTTTATATCCACAGATGGTTAATGTTGTCTCCACAACCCTGCTATTTTCTGTTGTAGGTCTAATGCCTTCACGGCACTAACAATTTTTAGTTTCACATACATGGATTAAGGAATATACAGCGAGATCAGGCTATATAAAAAACCAAATCTCTCATCTAAACATTTTACTACATTACTTTGAAAGCCGATGGTAATGAAATTGAGAGATTCTGTAGAAAACAATGTTCCGTTCCGTATTTGTATTGAACCGCACAGTGCTAATTTACTTCAGAAAACTAATTGTCGTTACCATTCAGACGTCTAGTCATCTTAAAATAATTGCATTTCATTGAAATTAAACTGCTATATACAGATTTTATCGCGTTGTTTATTTGACACTTTATTACAAAATTTTGAAAATTTTACACTACTACTTACTACTATTAAACTTTACTAATTTTTAAGCTAATTAAATTATTATTAAAACTATTTACTTAGATTTAATTTATTTTTACACTTTCCCCGACGTTTCGGTTGCTTTTCAGCAGCCACGGTCATGGGGAGACTAAGATGGCAGTTGTCGCAATGTTCCAGTGTAGTTATTTCAAAGTACCCGAACATAATTTAATCATTGGTGTTTCTATTTACGCAGAATGAGCTCGTATATAGCAGTTTAATTTCAATGAATAATATTCGCGTAAATAAATGACAATATTATAATTGCATTTCTACGATAGGTGCCAACTAAATTAGTAAAGATGTCATCACAATCTCCATATTATTATTCTACAGTTTTTCTAGTTCAATTTCATGTAGCTAGAAAATTAAATGGTAGCTCATTATCTAGCAGACAAGGTATTTTAGGGATCGTCGCTCCCCCTCCCTCCTCCCTTTTCCTTTGTAGCTAACACCTCATGCAATATGTGTATTATGATATATTGTACTACTAACTTGGATGCCAAAGTGGCGTACAACGGTAGGGAGTGTATACGACCGCTGAGCGTAAAGACGCTGCTGAGGATTCTGATTGTCGATTCGCTGCAAAGTGCCTTTAGCTACTATTTTGCTAGGAGGCTCGTGTCCTGCAAGATTCTGCATGGCCCTGACACCAACCTAGATCAGCTCGGTTTCGACCAGTACCCCAAGTGACGTTGGGGCACCATTTATATTAATCTCTTGGCAACGACATCAAATTTACTGCTTATATGTCTTAATAACGCACGAGTTATGACCATAAGATGGCGATCTTCTGCGGTCACGCACTTTTTTCCTGAAGGCTAACAATTAACATAAAAATATACATACATACATAGATTCACGCCTGTTTCCCAGAGGGGTAGGCAGAGACTACGGATTTCCATTAGCTACGATCCTGACACACTTCTCTGGCTTCATCCACTTTCATCATATTCCTCATACACGCCCGTCGGTTCAAGGTGCTCTTAACCTGGCCTTTATCCAGAACGCCTCCGATCTGATCAAGAAACGTTCGCCTAGGTCTTCCTCCTGCGACTGTTCCATTCACACTAGCCTTATAAACTTTCTTAGTCAGTCTTTCCTCGTCCATTCTTTCTACATGCCCAAACCAGCTTATCATACCCTTTTCTATCCTTGTCACTATATCCATTTTCATGCCGCATCTCTCTCTAATCACACTATTTCTTATTCTATCTTTCAGAGTCACACCACATATATTTCTCAGCGCTCTCATTCCTACAGCATTTATTCTGCTCTCATGCTTCTTTTGCCATACCCAACTTTCACTTCCATACATAAGTGTGGGTACTAATAGTCTTCTATGAACAGTCAAACGTGTAAAATGTATTTGAATCATAGTCGTATACAGCCTTGCACAACGCTATACCAACCTGACTAAGATCGCAAAGCCTATGTCATTTCACCACAGTTAAATTGACATAGTTCTGGTTAACAACGTCTACAAACTTATATTTTTAAATTAATTACTCGATTCGTTCGGTTCGCTAACAAATACATTAGCTAGCTTAAGCTAAATTATTTAAGTACAAAGTTTGAACTTTTCTTATGATATAACTTAGCCTACATTGTAGTTGTGAGAAACAATTTAATACAGTTTTTTTGGGTGACTATATAATGCCTATTTGTAAGCAGCTGACATATGGAATCGAAAAGCTAAGCAGGTAAGAAAAAGGCTATACTTGTAAACTATACGTATACATTTTTTAACTATAGATTTAGTGTAAAAATCAGCTGTGCTGGGCGTAGGTCTGGAATTTTATGACAATTATTCTCTTATTTGATTTAGGACGCAGTGAAGGTTCTTTTCAAAGCGTCATTCGAGTGTATTCAATACTAACTATGCAGAACAACGGTACTTTTTTCTGTATGAAAGGTACCCAATGTCATATGTTACGAAATTTCTTGATGATCGGTCGAGTAGTTAAGGTGTGACATCGTAACAAACTTACATTCGCATTTATAATATCCGTTAGGAGTTCACATCGCTACTTGTGTTCCTACTATTACCCTTGCTATTACATAAACCTGTATACCATCCTATATATATATATATTAAAAGCGTTAGTTATATAGATGGCATGTCTAAAAACACAAAAAGAAATGAGCGCGATAATCAAGTTACTACAGGTCTGCAGTTCTCGGTCGCGTCGCTCGAAAATTTCCACTAGCAAATAAAATAAAGGAAGAAAGTATAGGTAACGTAATAATGTTAATTTGACGATAATAATCGAATAGTGGGTTAAACTCCTTTGAGAATCGATAATTAATGTCATAGGCAATTTGTAGGCACGATCCCAGGGGACTATCCAGAGAAAGAGTGCCATTATTTTTTACTTCTTATAAACGAAATAAAGAATATATTCGGAAGATAGATAGTCCTTCATAGATTAACATGAATTTCTTTATACCGACAGCTCAATTGTTATCAATTTGTGATAACAATTGTGCTGTCGGAAATTTATGTAATGTTCAAATGATATGTGAAGGTCATAGCTAAATCTAGACGTTATAACGATTGGCGACTACAATGAGATGCGTCATTAATTTATGTTTGTTTAGTTTATGAATGGAAAAGCCGATTGTTTGATTACTTGGTGACGGCACAAATAAGGCGAATTACTTTGGGCATTACCTATCTGCTACCCTCATACAGGATGTGATGGTGGCAGGATATGACGTAAGCGTAGTAAAACGGTAACTGCGTTCCGGCTATCTTCAGTTGCTTTCCTCGGGCCGGCCACCCGCTGGATGGGAAAAGGGGCAGAAAGGGTTACAGTGTGATGGCTTTCTTAGTTCCTCATCTTTCCTTATTTACCAGAGGAAACGCAACAGTAGGTATTCTGATGCCTTTCCTCGGTATACTGTGAGAGGGTTGTAGTAGTAGCAGCTATAGCTCAGTGGGGAAAACAACAGACTGCAATGCAACCCACGTCGCGCACCTCTGACTTTCGGAAGTTATATGACTTTCCGAAATGATGTGCGTATTAATTGACAATTATCGCCTGCTCCGTGCCTCGGAGAGCACGTTAAGCCGTCGGTCCCGGCTGCCATGGACATCTATGGCAGTCGTTATTGGGAGAGTGTCGACACAAAAGATCCCACTGGGTCGAAGTGTCGCCGGTCTGCACTGACTGGCCCCCACATAAGATACATAGATGTTATAGATAGCCGAGAGACGACTGCTGTGCGTTAGGGCTCTGAAGTTAGGAAGTGTTTTTGGGTTATTCTGATGACTAATCAGTAGCAGCAACGAATCTGGAACATATGGTAGTAGTAGTAGGTCTTTTTATTACGAGGTAGCTGAAATCATAGTTTGGGCAATGTGTTTGATAATCTTGCGTAATCTTTCGGAGATTGAGTTGTTAGACTATGTGTCCATGTAAGGACTGCATGGGTGGTGTAGTGGTATAATTGGACGCCTCGCCGCTGCCATTGGACCAATAGTCGTTTTGATGTCTTTGTGTTCTGTTGTTTGAATGTTTGTGAAGTCCCCGCATGACACAGAAACGATACCTAGTGCAAAAATAAATCAAAAAGAGAAAATGTCTGTAGGTATATCATCCTTGACTGATTTCGACCATGGCGACATCATCAACCCCTTGAAATTTGATGTCAGTGTCCTTGCTTGAGGTTTACTTACCCGATCTTATTAATACTAATATTATAAAGCTGTAGAGTTTGTTTATTTGGATAGCTCATTTATCGAGGAAGGCTATAGGCTATATAACATCACCTTTCATCATTCCTACCGTGGGAGAGCCATGCTTCTGCACAAATGGGCCGGCTCGACCGGAGTGATACCACGGCCTCACAGAAAACCGGCGTAAAATAGCGCTTGCGTTTTATTTCGTCGAGTGACTGAGGATATCGGAGGCTCAACCCCCGCTCCCCCTCCTGGAAGGGAAGGGAGGCAATTTTAAACGGCTGGCAAATCACTTGTTACTCGTCTAGTGTTGCGGGTGTCCATGGGCGGCGGTAATCGCTTACCATCAGGCGATCCGTCTGTTCGTTTGCCTCCTATGCAATAAAAAACAAAATCACGCTACGATCCACGGGGGCGGCGCAGTTATCATAAACACGGGTGAAACCGCGGGCACATCTGGTTTTTAAATATCCGCACCCTTTGCTATGATATTCTAATAAACCGGCTTCGAGCCGGCAATTCACACCTGACCAGTAAAATGTTTTAAAGAAATTGTTGCCAACCACGAATCCGGACCCATTGACCAGAAAACCAATACGGCAGGCAACAAGCAAAACTAGAAAATGGTTGCCAAAATCCGTCACGCGTATTTTCACCTAGTAGCTCTTAATTCTAATGTCAAGGCTTCCTCACTTTGCACTTCGATCCATCATGAGAAGCTAAGTGATGTGAAAATAAGTGAGGAAAGTGTCTACACAAGTACTTAAGGAAATGGCCGCACAGCCATGCTCTCGTCTTCCACTTAGTTACCTTACACCCGGCGACACAAGACGTAATACGTATAGGCAGGCATACATATTGTATATACTAAGCTTAAATATGTCGCTTCGTTGCTTTGCTTTTAAAACTAATGATTTATACAGCAGAAAACACCATTCTGTTTTCTAGTATTTTTCATTGATGAGCTCCTTTAGAGATTTTGGTAACATCGATCCATCGTTTTAGTCAGTAAAAAAGTAATTTTCATTGAAACACACATGAAATGAACAAAGCTCGTATACTCAAACTGTAAAACGTTATTGTACGGTTCGCAATGTTTACTGTCTATAAACTATACGTATTTATAAAAATACTAGCTTTGTTGGTTTTGCTCGCTCGGGAACCGGAATTGGGTACGCTATGTCCTTATTTGTGCTCCGGTCACAAAAATTGCATACTGATAGTTAAAAAGTATGAAAGCGTAACAAACAAACAAACGCACATTCGCATTTTTAATATTATATTAGTAAGAGTACTACTTCTAAGGATGTACAGGAGCTTGACCACCATCTCGTAAAGCATTGCATACGCAAGAACGAGACAAAGTTATACACTCTCTTACGAGCTATTCCATCCTCGTGCAAGCAATTACAATGCTGAAAGCCCTGAGTGTCAGTATACATGTATATTTTTGCGTGTCAAAACAGGGGGTCTACCGTGAAACGCGTTATACGCAATTGCGTACGTTCGTTCGTGCTTATTCTTACCATGAAACATCATTCGCGCCGACATTCGTCACGAATATCGTCGTATGACATTTGTACGTCCAAAAATTCCGAAGTGTTTTCATGGTAGGTATATGCTTATTATTTCGTTCGTAATTCGTTTCGGCACGTCATTGCGTAAAAACATTTTCACGGTAGACCCGCTGCTTACCTATTATGTAGAAGTTTTGACACAGAATACTGTATAAGGGATAACCGACCTTGTAAGTATTGTTTTACTTCTTCGGATGACAGATAATATGTATTTCGCAGAAATGATAGTTTAGTCGTAATAGAGCTAAGTTCTACTCATAATAAAGCTGAATTGGTATCACTCATGCTATTTAGTTAGGTTATTGGCTTTCTCTGACTCATATAACTTTGTCAGTTCTTTAGTTTTTATGTCAATATCGAGCACCATTAGGTGATCAGTGTGTCATTATTAGGCTCAACATCTATACTAATACTAGCTGCCCGGACAGACTTCGTTCTGTCAAAAGTAATTTTCTTTTTTTTATGTTTACTTTATCACTAAGGGGTATGAAAAATAGATAGTAGCCGATTCTCAGACCTACTAAATATGCATATAAAATTTCATAAAAATCGGTCAAGCCGTTTCGTTGTTTGTTTGGTTAAACTCGAAATCGAAATCTTTCAGCGTTGGATAGCCTATTTATCGAGGAAGACTATAGGTTATATAACATCACGCTACGACTAATAGGAGCTGAGCATAAATGAAAATGTTGCATAAACGGGGAAAATTATTTTATGTGAAGCAGACGAAGTTGCGCGGTTCAGTGTGTGGGTAGTTGGTTTAGTGCTTAGTGTATACGTTTGTAGATCATTATCTGCCGAACTCGAAAGATGAGTCGGAAAAAAAATTAGGTTTTCATTACGAAATTCTCGATCAGTCTTTATTTCCATAAAAACATTTAAACAGTACCAACCTACAGTTAGTAATTCAGATCTTTTATTCTGTACGTTATTAGCTGTTTTGGTTTTGTGACGCTAGGATATCCGTGGTTTTGCAAGCGTCCGTTCCAGACATATCGTAACTTGCTTGCGTTCTTACATGGGCTCTTCAAAACCGATCTGTCTATGACTATATGAGTGCTTTGACTTTATTTGTACAGCCTTTACGTCTAATTTATATTTCTAATACGGAAAACGAAATGGATCCGATATTGGGAACTGCCGTTAATAGTATCAAAACATACTGCAGGATTAAAATTATACAGGATCTCTAATACGTATGTCCTTGAAGGCTCTACTAGTCAATCACTCTTATGCCAATACCTTCTTCAGATGTATTCAGGGCTTACGTATACAAACTTCATTAAATATATATATTCTTCAATCAAAGCTTACTCGAATATATTGTAGAAAATTGATCGCTCGTCGAATTCATCGAACAAAATTAGATTTACATAGAAAACTTTTACTTAATGTACAATAATATCTGTGATATATTATATATACTTTATTTACCTAATTTAATTAAATTAGTCGCGTTCTTGAATTAAAGCTAATAAAACCATTACGAAATGTTGTTTGTATTCTTTTGAATAGGTACCTTAATACGGAGACATTTTTAATCTTCGATAGTCTTACTTACTTTATAGGAAACGTTGATATTAGTTCTTGGTATAAAAATTTCTAAGAAGTCAGGTTCAATAATTGGATGTAGAATTTTCTCCCAATTATTAAGATGGGATTATTGATAAAATTATACAAGAGCGCCTAATTTTCTAGCTACGTTTTCATCTATACTTACTCGTATTTTATAAAGTTGAAGAGTTTGTTTGTTTGGTTGAACGCGCTAAAATCAGGAACTACAGGTTCTAATTTGAATAATTATTTTAGTGTTGGATAGCCTATTTATCGAGGCAGCCTATGGGCTATATAACATCACGCTAAGATCAATAGGAACGGTGCATCAGTGGAAAATGTTGCCAAAAAGGGGAAAATTCTGGTATGTGAAGCAGACAGCTATTTCTAGGCAAGAATACTGAGTTGTGGAGGATGGGTAGGTAGGTCTTCTGAGTACTATTAGGCTGGTTTTATGATGGGAATAGACTCAACGTACTTTGAAGTATTATTTTATGAGTATCTACCGGGATCAGTATGGGCAGATGCCCATACTGATCCTGTAGTGCTTTTTTGATAAATATGTATCTTTATTGTCAACCAATAACTTAAATATTTGGGACGGACAAATTGTAAAATAACTATTTATGTTTCGTTTAAGCTGTAAAATAGGATAGATTTCTACTGTTAGGATCAAAAAATCACGTAACGCGAGCTTACGTTTTTGCATTTTTCGTGCATATTTACGTAATTTTGTACAAAAAAATATTAATTATTTTATGTTTTTTACACAAAGTAATTGTAAGCACATTCATTGTTATGGTAAATGTATATTTTATTTTTATATTAAACAAAAAGTGTTGATTTTATTCACTTAACTGTGACCGCCTGTTTTAGCACATTTCGCTCGGCGCAGTCTTAATGCTAATTTACATTTGCGTGTGACTATTTTTAGCAATACAACATAAGATATAATATAAGTATAAATACTGTGAAGATTGTTAAATATGATTAATTATAATTAAATCGGCTTCCTACTAGTTAATAAACTCTGTAAAATGAGGACATCATTATTATTTTTTAAATAAATCCAGATCACTCAATATTTTCCCCGTTGCGCGTCGATCGTTGAAACAGTAACAAATGACCTCTTAAATGCCCTCCATACAGCAAAGTATTTACATAACTTGCGTCTGGTGTTACCATACTTGTTTGCCTAAAATATCCACCCTAACTAGATACGAACTAAATAAGGCGTACGGCTGTCTATTTATCTAGTAATCTATCAACAAGAGCCAACTATTTTCGGAGCCCTACGAGTAACGCTGAGTCCTTTTTTCTCATGTCGGTTTTGCGGTGGGAATGGACTACATGTCTTGAAAGAGCGACTAATGTATTTATTATGGTAGGAGTAGGGTACTATTTTGGGCAATATGGTAGTAGTAAGAAGGTATTTTGTGTACAAGTGAGTTGGCAAACATGCATACAACCGGTCAGCCCACGTATTGAGTAGCGGTTTTAGCAATCCATTGACGATTTGAATAGCGAAGGCGTAAGACTAGCATTGCTGATCATTCAGAGGAAGTGTCGATGTGCCTCTTATCACTTAGGATCCATAAGGTCTCTTTGAGTTCTTCTTATATAAATATTCAGAGTCCATATACTTTTGTTGGTACATCTCTAAACGCATTCAATATACCTATTGATTTGAAAGTGTTTTTATTTAATTTCTGCCGAGCTTCTTACAATAAATTTAAATCTAATCTATACTAATATTATAAAGCTGAAGAGTTTTTGTTTGTTGTTTGGTTGAACGCGCTAATCTCAGGAACTACTGGTTGGAGCAGGAGGGCGCGAGATGACCTCAAGCCAATTTTTTTTTTGTGTTTCTGAGTTTGTGTTATTGTTGTGTGGGACCCGCCACGTTTATCGGCGGCTCAAACCTTTGACGGGGTCGTGATTTGAATGCGAGAGCGATCCGCGCGACCCCGCCATAAAGGTGTGAGGAACACCGCGGTGGTTTTAGTCTGTTCAGCCCAAATTTCCATCTTATGGGCTGGATCCCGACATATCCCCATCGCCCGCCCCAAAACCGGCGATGGGGAAAGTGACTTGCAAATTTCCACGCGTTAAAAAAAAAAGCAAAATGAAGGAACCACTGGTTCGAATTGAAAAATTCTTTTAGTGTTAGGTAGCCTATTTATCAAGGAAGGTTATAGGCTATATAACATTACGCTACGACCCACAGGAGCGGCGCAGTAATCATAAACGCGCGTGAAACCGCGGGCACATCTAGTTAAATTATAATCAGACAAAGCCATAACGAAGCGTGGCCAGGTACAGCAGTTTAATTTTTTATTATCTTACTAGATAATCGAAACGTAAAACGCTGTTTTTTACAAAAATGCAGACAACACTACAAATAGTGAATAGGCACGTGCCTATGGGCTGTTCATTCTTTTGTTCTATTGTTTCCCATTGATAAGCGGAATCGGTATTTCCTACAGTTGATACTCGAATGCCATGTTGGCCCCATGGCATGGTGAGTCCGACATAACTCCGCCGCCCACCCCAGCGGAGGCCCCATGCGTCAATGCATTAGCCCACATACAAAAAAAAGGTAGCCATTAAGTCGTGTATCTACCAAAGCCTTTAACCTGTCGAACTTAACCATATCAAGACGTAATTATTAAGCATTGTGTCAGGGGCCCAAGTATGCTATTTTTGTAAATTCGTCATTCCGACACGACGTAACTGCAATTCCATTGACAATTTGCTAAAAGTTCGTAATCTGCTAAATTCATAATGGTCGATCATTGGTTGGTCAATGGTCTCGTAAAAGGATTATGGTAGAATGACATTTTACCATTATTATAAAACCCGCTACAGAAGTGATTTTTGAAAAAACTACTACTAAATTCGAACATTTATTCATGCCAGATTTCGTTTATATATATTTTTACTTATTATTTATTAGTGTTAAAAGCAATTTGATCAAAGGAACTGTCAAAATAGCAGATTACCGCATATGTCAATTTATATGTCATTGTATACGAGATTACCATTCTATGCCATTTTTTCAATGGTGACCATCGGAAAGTCATAATGACGCCATTATATTAGTAGATTACCAAACTTGTCAAAATCAACAATTATGAAATCAATGATAGATCATTCTGACACTATTGTAATAGCAGACTTTGGCCCCTGGACTCTGAATGCCGACGTTCGCATGATGGTTAATGAGTTGAAGATAACTTATGCGTTAGCTGCTATCCATGACTCTGATGGATAGCATGGATGCATGATGGAACTTTAAAAATTTACCAAACACGTACACAAAACATCAAACAACGTACCAAAAGCAGCCAGATTCAGAGACTTAATAACTGTGTCAGTCATACACGTTTTTGTCTTATACATACTATACAGAGTGATTTTAAAATCGTGTAATTCCTTTTAACCACGCATTCTACTGGTGATATAAAATAACCCTCACCATATTTTATTTTATTGGAATTATGTTTTTGGAGCAATTACTTAATGTATGAATTTTTTTCGTGGAATGGTTTCAGATTGTCGTATGTTAACCACCCGACACAATCTTAAAATAACAGCATTTACTGATGTCGTAAATAATAAGGGGCCATAAAAAGGACCGCCCGTTATTATTTACTACATTATTTATTTTATTTTTTTTATTAGTAAAAATTAAGATTTGCCTCGGATGGTTAACATATGACTATCTGAAACCATTTCACGAAAAAATTACGTACATTAATTTCTCCATAAACATAAATCTAATTAAAAATGAATATGGTCAGGGTTATTTTATATCACCAGTAGAATGCGTGGTTAAAAGGAATATCACGATTTTAAAATCACCTGTATGCACAAAATACTAAGACTTGTAACAACAATTTGTCAGTCACACATTTTTGTACCGGTCATACATTTTTATCCCTTCTGTCTCGAATGCACACCACTGCGCGGTGGCGAAGTGACCATTTATACCAACTGCCATCCGTGCAATCCAATTTATTTACTACTTAAGACTAAGGTCTTTGTACTCGGCTATAACTCAATTCTGAGAGAAAGAGGCCTAATGAACAGACAGACGGACAACAAAGGGACGAACAATAATCAAGTCTACGTAGCTAAGCCGTAGAATAACAGCGTTACCTGTTTTTCTTTAAAATAAAACACAAAGGCTTGCCTTCTTCTTTGCTTTTTCTTCTTTTCGTGTGGTTAGTGGCTAACCTGTTGTCAAGAGTTGTTCAAGCCGCCCGTAGGCCTCTGACATGGCTTAACGACTACTGTCAATTTGACAACAACCGGGACCGACATTTTGCGTGCCCTCCGAAGCATGGAGACGCTCAGACGAAATACCACTAAGCGGTCACCCATCTATAGGCTGACCCTACTCAACGTTGCTTTATCTCGCTAATCGTTTACCGATCAGTGAGTGCAACTGGCTATGAGCGCCTCTTGCTTCTTGAGGCTTGCCAAATCCATTGTTATGTAGATTATATATTATTTTAAACTATAATGCCGTCGATAATCTTAGTATGTATTGCCCCTAATAGATCATATCTAATATTATTTTTCTTTTCTTTCTTAGTAAAAAAGACATGACAATAACAGGCCTTGAATGTTTGTAACATTCAAACAACGGGCACAAAGAATATTTGTGGATCACACAAATGTTTGTTTCTTGTGGCGATCGAACCCACAGCACTCGGCGCAGTGGCAGTAGAGACCACATAAACCACCGTTCGAGCAGTCAACCATAAATAGAGAAGTGGTAAATTCCCCAAGAACTCTAATGTAAATCTTGGAGTTCGAAAAAATGCTATCACGTGACCGGTCAGATGTCAAAGGTGATTTCGGGGTATATCGATTTTGCTGAGTCGAATGGCGTTGACCGCGAGTCTCTAGCTCTTACGGTTCTTGAGTTGAAAGTTGTATAACAGACAGACGGACGGACGGACAAAGCTGTTGTATAAGTTTTTTCGAACTCTAAAACTAAAACCTCCTATGCTGCTGATGCGTAAATAATATGACTGCAAGGTTGGCACAATGATTACCTACCTCGCCACTGTATGCCCCGAGTGTTGTGTGTTCGACACCCACGCGTGATACAAGTTAGTGTGATCTATAATCGCTTGGTGTCTGGATGTCCTTCGTGTCAGTTCCTATTTTTAATCTTCACCAGCAAAAATAATAGCTATATTAAGTATTATCTCTATTTATCGTTTCTCTATACTTAATATTATAAAGCTGAAGAGTTTGTTTGTTTGTTTGAACGCGCTAATCTCAGGAACTACTGGTCGGAATTGAAAAATGCTTCTAGTGTTGGATAGCTCATTTATCGAAGAAGGCTATAGGCTATATAACATCACGCTACGACCCACAGGGGCGGTGCAATAATCATAAACGTGGGTGAAACCGCAGGCACATCTATATCAATTAAAAATGAAAAATATAAGCCCTAAATTAAACTGTCCCACTGCTGGGCACGGGCCTCTTCTCAGTGTGAGAAGGGTTAGGCCATAAAAAATAATGTTAATAAAAACTGAAATTTTATTTACAATAAAAGTAAATGAGTACTTACTTATAAATTAATATATATAATATAATATAATGTTACTTATGTCGGCCTCGATGGCGTAGTGGTTAGTGTAACCGACTGCCACGCCTGAGGTCGCGGGTTCGATTCCCGCACAAGTCAAACATTTGTGTGCATGAACATGGATGTTTGTCTTGGTCTGGGTGTTTCTATGTATAATAAGCATATATTTACAAAAAAAAAGTATATATGTATGTTTATCCATTGTCTAGTAGCCATAATACAAGCTCTGCTTAGTTTGGGCTAGATGGTGTTGTGTGTATGTGGTAGAATATTGTTAATTATAAATATTACAATATAATAATAATATATTAAAAAAAAAAAAAATATATAATGTACGTAGCTTTGTAGAAGTGGCGGGGCATATCATTAGTCTAATTAAGTAGTAACTAATTAGGTTATTCATTACTCACTTCATTTGTTCAATATTAGCAAAGCTCTCCCGATACAGAAAATAATTTTACAGTAGTATATGCTCTTATAAAACTATGTCTTGATGATAAATGGAGGGTTTGATGGTGACGTAAATTTAAAGAAATAAATATTTAATTCAGTAACTTTTTTAGTTTTTTTGTGTTTCTTTTAAGAATCTCCATTTGAGCATAATGGTTTGCTTGTGATTGAAGATTCTGATATACATAATTTTATAGACATATGCATGTTTATCCCTATACAGCCACAGTCTGACAGCAATGATTTGGTCCTACGTGATACAGGCGAGCCAGTATATTCCGGTATAGTTACAGATCCGGAAAGAATCCGTACAAAACAGACATGACTAAGGATTGTGGTGGATCTCGTACTAATCTCAGGCTTACTTCATTTCAACGTCAATTTATTTTATCAATGTTAGTAATCAGTATCACACAAGTGAGTAATTCCTTAAGCTTAAAATATTACACTTGGTTTTACGGTTTAATGATAATCGATAACGTTATTCATTACAATTGTATAAGAAAACTGTCTTCTTGGGTATTTCTGCCCAGATATTCTCTAAATTGCCCGGTAAAAGGCAATAGGTTTGCCTCCTGTTAGATGTTAGGCGAGACCTAGGGATAAGCCACACACAATGCAGCGAGCTAGCACACCGTGGTGCCTCTCCCCTCTCCCTCTCCCCTCCCTCTCCCCTCCCTCTCCCTCCCTCCCTCTTGCCTCCTCTTGTAGCGAAGAGGTATGCGTCAGGATCATTTCCCCACGTTAAAAAAGGTTAGCCACATAGAGATGGTGTTTGGCTCTGGCGTGATATATTTCCGCTATAGCATGTCATGTCACGTCTATCACGTATATTTTATTCGAAATAAGAAAGGGACGACGCCATTTTTCTGACGCTTGCGCCTTAAAACTATTGCTGGCGAAATATAGGTGTAATGCACTTCTGCCTACCTCTTAGAGGATATAAGTATAATCTTACTTTCTTTCTTTTCGTGTGGTTAAGTCGCCAACCTGTTGTCAAGAGTTGTTCAAGCCGCCCGTAGGCCGCTGACAGGGCTTAACGACTGCTGTCAATTTGACAACAACTGGGACCGACTTTTTACGTGTCCTCCGAAGCACGGAGTCGCTCAGATGAAATACCACTAAGCGGCCACCCATCTATAGACTGACCGCACCTAACGTTGCTTAACTTCGCTAATCGTTTACCGATCAGTGAGTGCAACTGGGTATGAGCGCCTCGAATTAAGTATAATAATATTAGCCCTGTATTAAACTGTTCCACCGCTGGGCACGGGCCTCTTCTCAGTGTGAGAAGGGCTAGGCCATAGTCCACCACGCTGGCCTAGTGCGAGTTGGCAGACTTCACATATCTTCGAGAACATTATGGAAAACTCTCAGACATGCAGGTTTCCTCACGATGTTTTCCTTTACCGTTAAAGCGAGCGATAATTAACTATTTAATACACACATAACTTCGAAAAGTCAGAGATGCACGTCTTGGGCTCGAATTCGAGACCTCTGCGTGGCAGTCCAACGGTTTCTTACTAGGCTATCCCTGCTATAGTAAGGTATAGCATAAATATGATACTATAATATATGTATACAACATGTCACAGATATAACGCACAATCCCAAACACCACAATTAGATCTTTTTCAATTAGTATTGAGTAGTCGAGCCTCGCTGATTTCAGCATGAATGGGCCGGCTCGACGAGGGAAGGACTCCCTCTCACAGAATATCGACGTGAAATACCAGTATTCCTACTGTTGTGTTTTGTTCGGTGAGCAAGAGTGCCGGAGGCCCAATTACCTTATCTTTTCCCCCCTTCCCGCTCCTTGTCCTTCCCACTTCCTTTCCTAAAGGGTCGGCAACGCGCATGTGACGCTTCTGGTATTGGAGGCGTCCATAGGCTACGGTGACACTTACCATCAGGTGGTTGTTTGCCACCTTAGTTGCATAAAAAAAATGATTATTATATCGTAATAATAATATAATCATTAAAATCTTAATGTACTTAAATATTTTAATTTAACGGAATTGTCCTCTTTATTGTGCGCGGATAGTATAGTATATAGATAGTATAAATACAATAAATCCAACATCATTGCCTTTATTGCATCAAAAACCTTATAGCATTGAATTATGATACATTTTCGTTTATTTCAGCTATTTAATAAATGGGTGAATATAATTTAATTAGTTTTAATTATTATAGAGATAAAAATTACCTTTATTAAAAATTGCTGGAATTGATTCAGTAGCCGATTGAACAAACTACTTTCAGGATGTGCGTTTATTACGTTACATGTTGTATATCATCGAACTATATATTGCCACTGTACCATCAAGGTCAGTTCTTAAATAATAATGATAATTCAATACACTACATATGCAAATCTCCATAGGTAATACAAACATTACATATGCAAAATGGTACGGCATGTAATTCGATTATAATGTACAACACAAAAGAATCTATGCAACATGATACAATAATTATACCTACTGCCTGCATTATTATTGTTTCATTCCTGTTTGACATCATATGGCGATATGACTGCAAATTGAATGAATAATACTTGTAGTATTACAATGATAAGCAGTATTGTTTATTGTGTCATTAGGTACTAACGCGAGAAACTTGTTTTGTACCTATTTTGTATGCGGCATGAAAGTGGATATAGTGACAAGAATAGAAAAGGGTACGTTAAGCTGGTTTGGGCATGTAGAAAGAATGGACGAGGAAAGACTGACTAAGAAAGTTTATAAGGCTAGTGTGAATGGAACAGTCGCAAGAGGAAGACCTAGTCGAAGGTTTCTTGATCAGATCGGATGCGTTCTGGATAAAGGCCAGGTTAAGAGCACATTGAACCGACGGGCGTGTTTGAGGAATGTGATGAAAGTGAATGAAGCCAAAAAAGTGTGTCAGTATCGTAGCAAATGGAAATCCGTAGTCTCTGCTTATCCCTCTGGGAAACAGGCGTGAATCTATGTTATGTTTGTATGTATGCTTTAAGAAGGAGAATACATTTTTATGTCAAACTAACATACACACAGGCGAGACGTATGCTGGCCACCTTCGTGGTATAAAATAATATGTACATACTTTTCTAATTGAGCCTGCTCTTTTTACAGGTTACAGAGCATATCGCACTCTTAATAAAACAGCGACTTAACTCGAAATTTGAAAGTAAGGCAATTTGAACTCTAATTGTATATGTTAAATTCTAATATTATATTTGTGTTAAATCTTTGCAATAGAGTTCAAATTTGTTTAATCCAAAATACTGAGATAAGTCTCTGTTTTATTAAGGATGCGATTATGTCGCTTTAAAAAAATATATTATGAATGGGAATCTTTGTTAGGAAATTTACTGTAGCTTCACAAAAATTGACGTATAGACAATTAATTATAACGGGCGAAATAAACATGCTCCACACTGTTCTTCACCCTGTCTTATCTGTATGAAGTACTAGCTGTGCCTGCGGTTTCATCCGCGTTTATAGTTACTGCGCCGCCCCCTAGGGTTTTGGCGTGATGTTATATAAAAAAGTTACTGAATTAAATATTTATTTCTTTAAATTTACGTCACCATCAAACCCTCCATTTATCATCAAGACATAGTTTTATAAGAGCATATACTACTGTATAATTATTTTCTGTATCGAGAGAGCTTTGCTAATATTGAACAAATAAAGTGAGTAATGAATAACCTAATTACTTAGTTACTACTTAATTAGACTAATGATATGCCCCGCCACTTTTACAAAGCTACGTACATTATAATTTATAAGTACTCATTTACTTTTATTGTAAATAAAATTTCAGTTTTTATTAACATTATTTTTTATGGCCTAACCCTTCTCACACTGAGAAGAGGCCCGTGCCCAGCAGTGGGACAGTTTAATTTAGGGCTTATATTTTTCATTTTTAATTGATATAGATGTGCCTGCGGTTTCACCCACGTTTATGATTATTGCACCGCCCCTGTGGGTCGTAGCGTGATGTTATATAGCCTATAGCCTTCCTTGATAAATAGGCTATCTAACACTAAAATAATTTTTCGATTCGAACCAGTAGTTCCTGAGATTAGCGCGTTCAACCAAACAAACAAACTCTTCAGCTTTATCATATTAATATAGATTTAGTAAGTTATATATTATAATATGTATTTATTTTACTATAAATATCTAATGGAAAAGGTAAGGCCGTATTCCACTGGAAGTTGTACTCTGCTGGCGAAGCGTAATCAATGTTCCTACCAGGATGTCGGTTGTTGTTAAGTGAGTGGTACTTTTCCAGACGAGAACGCCATCTCTACCACTCGTAATATTTCGTTTACATGTTTCCGACGTTCTGACATTCTGACTCGGTGGTATGTTCGATTGCACCGAGCAATTCGTGACTTTTGCGACATACCACACGTGTGCTGATAACAGCAGTATTCGTATTACAACACCAATTACAATAAAACGAAACCTTTGTGATTGCAATTTAAGTATGTCGTTATAACTTGTAAGTAATCCATCAGATTATTTGAAGAATTGTTTCTATTTATTTAAAGAGGCGGGACATTACCAAACGGTACAGATGAGTCTTCGTTTATTTAGTATCTTGGTTAAATTGTTGTCAACTGGAGAAATAAAACCACCCTACAGGAGAATATAATATATAATAATAATATCAGTCCTGTATTAAACTGTCCCACTGCTGGGCACGGGCCTCTTCTCAATGTGAGAAGGGTTAGGCCATAGTCCACCACACTGGCCCAGTGCGGGTTGGCAGAAGTAGTCAAAAATCTTTGTGCCGTCATAAGGCTGTGCTGTCAGTAGGGAATCAGAATTTTTCCCTTGCGCTGGCAGCACAACGACTCTCTTTGCAGGCTTCTTAGCGTACGGTTGATACCTCTGATGTTGTATAGGTTACCGTAGCAGCTAAGTATTAGCAAGTTAAATGGTTACTTGGTACCTTGGTCGTAAAATAGAATTCTCAACGAATATTCAAAAATCCAGTGTATTTATCTCGCTACTGTTCGGAAACCACAAAAGATAAAACAAGCTACATCTGTTCGGATTGAGTCTAAGTTTTTTTAATCTTTTTTTATTTATGGACAACCACTAACTAAAGCATACACTAACTAAAACATTGTAAATAACGTAAATACGGATACATTACATAGTGCTGCCTTACAGTTTACAGGCTGCCATGGCATGCAATAACAAAAAAACAAAAAAAAATGTATCTATACTCGTTTGTGTAATTACGAAAAAGTGAGATTAATTACATTAAATAAATATACAGACATACTGGTATTGGAATAAAAAAACGAGTAATAATCATAACGAAAATTATATAAAAAAAGAAATGGAAATGACAATTACTAACAATAATAACTAAAAAAAAATTAAGAATCTTGAAATGCTGACACTGTAATTTTTATTAAATGATGTTAAAATATAATAATAATAAAATATTTAGTTACAGTATCCTACATAGCAACAGAGAAACCAACTCTATAGCATCACGTATTTGAACTAGAATGCAACCCTTTTCATTTATTCATTCAAGCATACCATTATAGATCCATGCAGCGTCCCAGATCTTGCTGATAAACCATAGGCTTCGACAATGACGTGTGTATTATTATGGTGCCAAATTGGCAGTGCCACTATTTTGGCACGGCCTGCGCATAAGAAGTTTTAATAAACATAAGTATGTGCTAGATAAGTCATGCGGTTTGCTCAGAAAATATGGATTTGGAATAAAGTTACTGCTGTTAGCTTAGAAGAGTTGTTGAAATGCGCTAGGAATAGGTTTGTTAACATATTGAGTCGCAGGGGCACACCGGTGGCAATACACAATAGATTTTGAATTATTTCTGGTATTCTTAGACTTTCCACTTTAAAGATAGTGTAGGCCATAGTTCAATTTACAGAGTTAAAATTATTAAAATACTTAAAACCGTTTACCTGTGTCTTCTTTCGATCATACTTAACTATTTTTTTAAACATAGATTTATCCCTGTTTTTCAGAGGGGTAGGCAGAGACTACGAATTTCTATTTATAGAAATCAATAATTTTCCCAAAATACTTTAAATTTTCTTCTTCTTCTCTCTTAGCCTTTATTATTCCCAAGTCACTTGGGGTCGGCTTTTCTGGTCTAACCGGATTTGACTGGATATCAGTTTTTACACGGAGCGGCTGCCACCTGACTCCGCAACCCGAAGGCTAACGATACCCTAAGGCTAGACCAGTGTCAGGATATTAGAGGGTACTGACTTTCCCAATAAGGACTGCCATAGATGTTCATGGCAGCCGGGACCAACGGCTTAACGTGCTCTCCGAGGCACGGAGCAGGCGATAATTGTCAATCAATATGCACATAATTTCGAAAAGTCATATAACTTCCGAAAGTCAGAGGTGCGCGACGTGGGTTCGAACCCAAGACCCTCTGCATTGCAGTCTGTTGGTCTCACCACTGAGCTATCGCTGCTACAAAAAATACTTTAAATTTTCTAGAAATATGAAATGGCATTCGCCTTGACGCACAACGCCCTTCTCCCAGCGATTTGCTGTTTGGTTACGTCGCTGCTTCTTTTTGTGACTTAGTGTTTCTTTAAGTCTTAGTCTTACGATTAGAGCAAAAAAATTCGATGTTTGTATTTTTGTATGAAAAAGTCAATCTAATCTAAACTAATATTATAAAGAGGAAACATTTGTGTTTTTGTATGTATGTTTGTAATGTTTTCACACAAAAACTACTGGACCGATTTCAGAAATTCTTTAACTATTAGAAAGACGGTCTTCACTGAGTGACATATGCTAAATAACATTTTCAAAAAAAATAGGGATCCTTAATAAAAATCCAATAATATAACCCAAGGTGTGAAAAATTTGTCATATAAAATCTGTCTTCGCGTGCGCTGCGGCAATTATTCATGATACAACAAAAAATAATTCTACAGTATTATAGAACGTATCAATATCTACAAAAAAGTCCGCAATACCATATGTATTTCTTGAATAAATTGCTAACTACACCTATATAGGTGTAGTTAGACTTATTATTTTTTTTAATTGTAGTTTTGTATATTAAAATTAGATAACAAATTAAAAGTAGGTATTGGGTAATAAATTAAAGTCCACGCGGACGAAGTCGTGGGCAACAGCTAGTTAATTAATAAAGAAAGTTGGTTGAACAAAAGTTGTGAAGTTAGTCAAAAATATTAGTATTTTCTAATTAGTCTTGTATATAAGCAATGAGTGGGCTGACTTTACGTATCATAATATGTATCATTACCGAAAACTGTCAGATTCTATATGAAAGCGTCATTGTTTTCTTTCATCGTTTTCTTTTACATTTTACATTTACATTCTTCGCAGATTCTTTTGCTCGGAGGGTTATGCCGAGATTATGAATGTTTACTTGCGATTCTGGCATAGCGCTCTTATTTTATTAACTCATATAACTTTTTTATGCACACTATCATCACACAGTTTATTATTATCAACAGACACTTCTTTATGCAATTTCAAGTCGATGAAGGTGTGCTCATTGTACTTAAAATTGTCTTAATCCGGCTGTTCCTCAGAATGTCTACGATCTGGTCAGATAAATTCACATTTCGACAGTCTCCTTCAATTTAGGTTTAGTGACCTAAGTCAGCGTCCGATTGGAAGGTCCTGTGTAGGTCAATCTTTATTAAAATGTTAAAAATGCAGGTACATTTTAAGCTCCGGGCTACTATTAAGATTATCTTTTCTCTAGACGTCAAAAGACTTGCCTTCTAATTATGTGAGACCTGAAATATATTTGGCGAAATCTAAGTGCTATATATATTATTGTTACGCCCAGTGACATCTCTCGGCATTGTGGGAAAGACTCGGCAGTTCCGTCTAATAATTTACACCGCCATCTATTGACATCTTACGGAACTACGTAGTAGGTATGCTTACGAGAATCATAGAGAAGATGCTGGTACTTTCTCGAATCATCGTACTGTTTGCATACCGGGAGCGGCGTTGCTAGAAAGCTCTAGAAGCGCTTTAGCCGCGTATAAATAGGGCGCACGCGCACCGCCAAGTCAGTTTTACAATCGTAAGCGATCAAATGTTCATCGAAGCGAACGGAAGCGGAAATACTACGGAGTTTGAAGCAGTACAGTGAAAAAGTGTGGTATAGTGTTTGTAGTGTTTTAAATTTAATTGTGTGTTTGAATAAAACGTGTTTTTGTCGGTAATATTGTTTATATTCTTATCTGTCGAACCCAGCACGTAACATTATATAATATCATTGCCTTTCTCTTCGATGATATATAGATGTGAGTCTATGTGTGTAAACAGGTAGTGATATGTGGGTATGTTAGACCCTGTTTGAGTCTATGAGACCTTATTCATACAACTTAAAAATAAATCAAACATATTTTAATTTTATACACAAAGCCTTCTCTGCGCACACGTAGCTCTACGTTCATTTGCAACCATTGCTGGATTTATTTGAAAACATGTATGTTATTATTTTCCTTACCAAGCAATAGCAACGTTAATTTGGGAAACAGCTGTATTTCACGAATTTCTAACAACAGTTTGCATTAAATAACAAGGCACATGCATGTAGAGCGTATTTCATTTTTACGAGTATTATATTAAAAGGAAATTTTTTGTGTTTCAGCTTGTATTTTCTACTTTCGTCGTGTTCTTTCTTTTGTTGGACTGAGATTATTTGATTACAAAATCTTTTGTGATTATTAGATAAATATTATGTAGGTACGGTACTAAAACATGGGCTCGCGCGTTTTTTCTGAAGAATTAAGCAGATACTGAAACTTTCTAAAAGGATAATCAACGTCGAATCAAAACAAACTCATGTCAAGTGATTTAATTGACTAATCAAGTTGACATGCCTTTGACGGATTAACCAGAGATTAAAACCCAACTTTAAAGGATATTCAACGATGTAGTGAAATGAATCTCATGTCATGTCATGTTGACATACCTTTGACCGTTGTTTAACAAATTTTTATATTGGAGCGAGGTTAAGTTTTTACAGTTGCTACGATTCTGACGAATATGTTTTGTCTTAATCTTTGTCATATTATTTATTAAAAAAATTTTAAAGGGTTTTTTCCTGTATTGATCTTGTCGCCTCGTAATGCTAACTATATAATATTATTAATGCGAATGTGAGTTCGTTTGGTTGTTACACTTTCACGCCTTAACGACTCAACCGATTATCATGAAATTTCGCATACATGTTGTCAGGGCACAGAAACGACATTGAGTACATTTAATGCATTGCATTTATAGTATTAGTTAAGATATTCTTTATGTACGCTTGTCGTATACGGAACGTAGAACCTGGCCAGTCTCTGCTCTTGTCAGAGAACGTATTACATATCCCAGTTAGGTATTCTTCTTCTGTTTGCCCGTTCACATAGTACATGTAATGTATAAAACGGTTGAACTCACATAGTTCAGAGATTTGCGACTCGTTCGGCACATTAATCCGTCGCGCTAAGACGCCGTACTCATGAGTAAGAATCCTGAGGGTTCGTAATTATCCCAACAAAGCTGAATAAAACGGGTGAGTTCAAGGGTTTTATATATTACTAGTTCTTGCTCGCGGCTTCGCTGGTATGAAAGGTAACCTATGTCCTCTTGTGTTTCACTGACAACGTGTATGCGAAATTTCATGATGATCGGTCGTATAGTTGAGGCGTGGAAGTTTAACAAATAAACTTACACTCGCATTTATAATATAAGTTAGGATGGTCTTCGCTTTTGCAAGACTTGTGCGCTGTAAAGACTATTAAGAGCATGATAGCCGTTTCTTCACCTTTTAGGCAGTTATGGTTTCTTGGCATTATTTTGCAAAACCAAGAAGATACAGCCATGTTAGGTTATCCCTTACCATCAGGTATACCGCTGTCTCGAATACTAACGACAGCAAGATCATTGTTCTAATGTGTTACTAACTCTCTCTGCGCGGTTTAAACACCGTTTGTGATTATTGCTCCACTCCTGTGGCTCGTAGCGTGACGTTATATAGCTTATGTAACTTCTGAAGAAAGGAGCTTTCTAATTGTGAAAGATTTATTCAAATCGGTTTTGTGGTTTTTAAGTTAATTCATTACAAACAAAACTGCAAACATACAAATCTTTCTTATTTATAATATTTGTATCGCCAATACACGCTTCTGATAAAGAAAGAATAATTATGTAAATAATCTTACTAATTTAATAGCTTTCTGTAATAATAACAATTGACCCCTGACTTGACCTTCGATTTTAAAGCACTTGTAATCTGTTACCAACTAACCAAATTTGACTTTAACTGATCATCAAACAAAACCAATTCGAATTGACGAACGAATATTCATCTTAATTTATCAGCTAACAGATCGATCAAATCGAATTATTTGATTAGGCTTTCAGAAACACAAATATATTTGATTGGCTCATAGCCAGTTGCACTCACTGATCGGTAAACGATTAGCGAGGTTAAGAAACGTTGGGTGCGGTCAGTCTATAGATGGATGACCGCTTAGTGGTATTTCATCTGAGCGTCTCCGTTCTTCGGAGGGCACGTAATAAGTCGGTTCCGGTTGTTGCCAAATTGACACTCAGTCGTTAAGCCATGTCAGAGGCCTACGGGCAGCTTGAACAACTCTTGACAACCGGTTGGCCACTAACCACACAAAAAGAAAGAAGATATAATTTGGCAGCTAATTTGTTAATATTTCTTAAGCTGGATTCTGATGACATTGACAATCCCTTGGTAAACAAGACCGCTCATTCGAAGACAGTATATCTTCGAATTCAGTGACGGGACCGATGTATTAAATCTATATTCACAAACTTTGTTTTAAGGTTACACTTATTATGAGCTAAGATTATCTACCAGGTTCGTTACTACACTTCATGTTAGTACTGTAAAATTCCTGACAGAACAACCCTATTCAGTTTACTTACTCAACAATTCTTTTTCTTTCTTAAAAGGACATCTGCTCTAGGAATAATTCCTGTGTCGCGGGGGACTTTACAAACATTCAAACAACGGACACAAAGAACACCTAGATTCGGGACAACTATTTGGGATCACACAAAAAATTTTTGCTCGATCCCCAATCGAACCTACAACACACGGCGCGGCGGCAGTGACGAGGTGATCACTTCAACAACTACCCCATCCGTACAGCCTAATTTTAATTTGCTGTACTTGTCACTATAACCAATAAAGTTTCCTGTACGTAGGGAGCCCAATCGAAAAGGAACACACGTCCCTACCTGTTTATAATAAAGATGTTAGGGCCAATGTTACCCACCACGCTCCTTGGATCAACCTAGACAATGTGGTATTTACATAATATTGTCTTCTATTTACGCGAATATTATTCATTGAAATTAAACTGCTATATACGGATTTTATCGCGTTGTTTATTTGACACTTTATTACAAAATTTTGAAAATTGTTACACTTCTACTACTATGAAACTTTACTAATTTTTAAGCTAATTAAATTATTATTAAACTATTTAGATTTAATTTATTTTTACACTTTCCCCGACGTTTCGGTTGCTTTTCAGCAGCCATGGTCACGGGGAGACTCCCCATTCATTCCCATTCCCATTTTAATAGTTTAATAATAATTTAATTAGCTTAAAAATTAGTAAAGTTTAATAGTAGTAGAAGTGTAACAATTTTCAAAATTTTGTAATGAAGTGTCAAATAAACAACGCGATAAAATCCGTATATAGCAGTTTAATTTCAATGTGGTATTTTTTTTCTATCTTTTTATTATAGATATGTCTTTATTTACAATATATTTACATTGTTAATTTAAAAACGAAATAATTATATTTACAAAAGTATTGAAAAAGATAACACAATTACAAAAATACAAATAATAATATAATAATCCTAACTAATATTATAAATGCGAATGTGAGTTTGTTTGTCTGTTTGTTACGCTTTCACAACTTAACTACTCGACGGATCATCATGAAATTTCGCATGTACGTAGTCCGGGGAACAGAAAAGAGTATAGGACACCTTTTATCCAGAAAAAGTACTGTAACCAACCTAGCGTAAATTTACGCAAGCGAAGCCACGGGCAAAATCTAGTATTAATAAAGTGTATGTGTACTAGTAGCGGAAGTCTACTTACAGTTATATTATTTTAAAATATTAGGACACAGACTTGTAGAACTAGACTCATACGTTATATACAGTGTGTCTTTATAATGTGTACATATCGAAATGAGGTAATTTATGTTTAATATTATCGAAGAAAAAAATATTTAAATAAATCTAAATATTATTTTTATACTTGTCATGGAATTTTTAAAATTTTGTTCGCTTCTGTCACTTTTTTGTAAACGAAACGGTGTAGCATGATAAGATTGAGTTAAAAACATGCGATTTTTGCCATTAGGTGGCTAATACGATGAAGAATAACTTAAAATAATAAAAAAGGTAGGTACGCAATGGGGCGTCTTATTGAGAAATTTTATGATTATGGTAAAAAATGATAAAATAGCATATTCTTGCTAAAAAAACATGTTTATTTTCAATTGAGGGTAGTTTTGTCCACTATGTTCATTTTCTGAGGACGCCTAATTACTTCCAATCATTATGGAGTTTGTCTCATTGCGATAGATTATTTAGTTTAAAAGTTACACCGTTTTGTTTACACTGAGGTCACAGCAGCGAATAAAAATTACGTAAAAAAAATATTTAGATTTTTTTAAATATTTTTTCCATCGATAAAATTAAGCATAAATTACCTCATTTCTATATGTGCACATTATAAAGACTCACAGTGTATATACAGTTATACACGTATCTCCGTCTTATGAATGTACGGTACGAAGAAATGTTGGTTTGGACAACGAAGTAGGTATATTTTGAATGTAAAATCAACATCCCAAACTTTTGCTGAACTTGATTAAAAACGCCATGAATATGTATAACGTATGAATGAAATTTGTGTTTGCTTTAATAACTAATGCATTTGTAAAGTCTGTCTGCCAACAGTTGTGGTGAATACTGGATAGTCATGGAAAATTGCCGACTAATGAGGTCGCGAGTTTCGCAACATTTACTTTAAATGATGTCTGGATATTGTATAGTCAAAAAAGAACAAAATAGTTAAAATTATCAAATGTATAACATTGTCTTCTGTTTACGCGAATGTTATTCATAGAAATTAAACTACTATATAAGGATTTTATCGCGTTGTTTATTTGACACTTTATTACATAATTTCGAAAATTGTTACAGTCGGTTGCTTTTCAGCAGCCATGGTCACGGGGAGACTCCCTGTGACCATGGCTGCTGAAAAGCAACCGAAACGTCGGGGAAAGTGTAACATTAAATTAATCTAAATAGCTTTAACAATAATTTAATTAGTTTAAAAATTTGTAAAGTTAGATAGTAGTAGTAGTGTAACAATTTTCAAAGTTATGTAATAAAGTGTCAAATAAACAACGCGATAAAATCCGTATATATAGTAGTTTAATTTCAATTATCAAATGTACCTAAGAGTACCAAAGAGCAGTTCTCATAACTATAATAAAATGTATTTTCGGATGGAAAATTAATGAACATACTTAGACTCACACCAGATGTTCAAATTTACATAGGTTTTGTCAAAGTCGCAGTCAAAATTCATTTATTAATTTAGTACACAAAGTAACACTTATGAACGTCAAAATATATGGGTTACTGAGTTTACTTTTTTAAACCACGATGGCAGCAAACAAGCATACAGCTTGCCTGAGTGCCAGCGGTTACAGTAACCTATGGACGCATGCAACAGCAGAAGAGACCCAAGTGTGGTGCCGACTCTTTAAAATCCTATTATTGTACTACTTGCTATACTATACTTATATATTCTGCTTGTATGCTATGTCAGTAAATGAAGCTTATTAATGTTAGTCACTGTTATTCCTAACAATAGGAAGTATAGTAAAATTTTGAACGTTCGTGTTAGCGTTTCTAGCTAGTAGGAAATTCGACGTACACAAGGAAATATGTCGGTGAAACACTCAACTATTTCTGGTAAAATTCCTCAAGTAAGCTTTTAGCGGGTTAAAAATTTTATACGAAAATTCTTATTTATCTAAGCAAGGCGTCCGTGACTGCCGTACTAAGGAAGATTTAAAGGTGCAACTTAACACTGAAATGGATTATCGTTGTAAACGCCCGGGGTAATGAGGGTAGACGCATTTTAAAGTACCCTCGGTAATGTTGCGACAAAAATAACCGCGGCGTTTGAGTCGATCAATCAAACCCGGGTAGTAATCCATCCCTGTTTGTCATTCTAATTTACTGCCGCTGTAAAAATAGAATTCCTGGTTGCGTAAGAGAAACTGAGACTTTAAAGACATAGATATTTTGTGTTTTGATCTGCCAAGTCTTAAAATAACAGACATAATTAAAAATCTATTGTGTCTATCCGCCGGTGCGCCTCTGCACCTCAGTAGGTTAATTGGACAAATAAAATAAGATCTGCCATGTGTAATTAAACTAATAATCTAGAACCATAATATATGTCATAAATGAAACCATGATTAGACCTTAATTTAAACACAAGTGTAAGCTCCTTCTCTTGTTATAAATGCAGGAGAGGGGATTCTTTGCATTGATAACGTTATTATTGTCATTTCAGAATTAGAGAAAAGTAACTTGATTTTTAAATGGCACTAGGATCTTACAACATAATTATATATATCATTTTTATATATCATTATTTGTATTTCATTATTTGTATTCCGTTATTTGTATTTCAGTATTTCATTATTTGCATTTAAGTACTTGTAATTCATTATTTTTAATTAATTATTAGTAATTTACTATTTGTAACTTTGTCCAACTTTGCCAACTGTATGTACGTTTTTACTTTGCATGCTGTGGCCTACTGTAAGTGAGGGTGCACACTTAATCTATCGACCTAACACTTTTGTATTTAGTATTTAAGTTGTGTGTATCTTTGTAGATGGTCCTATAAATAAATAAATTAATAAAAACAAGATTCTGTATATACAGGCAAGAATTTGTCGTTGCTTAAAATATTTTCCTTAAGTAATTTATAGACTCGTGTCATATATTTGGGGTGCCAGAGTTCCAGTAGCCGAATAATGACTGAACGTACTATATAACGGCTCGGAATTTTCTGCTATTTGGCAGTCGATTTTCAGTTAGCAGAAATTTTCACTCGCTACGTAATCTTTTAATCGCCTCCAGCGAAAGCAGACGGATTTACTCTCTAGTTGGAGTTGCAAACAAAATGAACGAACTATAAACGTATTATAGGTATGTATGCTATATAACTTCATCGATAAATCTAATTAAACGGTTGGACAGAGAGATGATATACGTGTGTTTAGATAACAAAGATCCATCGATAATTTGATGATTCAAAATAACAAGCGGATGGTTTCTGCAATATATATGTAGATACCTACTTCTTTAAAAATCACATGGCCTAAACGTCAAGCCTAAATACTGAGCATGATCGCGTAACTAGCCGATTTACATGATATAATTATTTCATTAATCCTGTGATTAATAAATTCATAAGTGTTACTTTGTGTAATATTGTCTTCTATTTACGCGAATATTATTCATTGAAATTAAACTGCTATATACGGCTTTTATCGCGTTGTTTATTTGACACTTAATTATAAAATTTTGAAAATTGTTACACTACTACTACTATTAACCTTTATTAATTTTTAAGCTAATTAAATTATTATCAAAACTATTTAGATTTAATTTATTTTTACACTTTCCCCGACGTTCGGTTGCTTTTCAGCAGCCATGGTCACGGGGAGACTAAGATGGCAGTTGTCTCAATATTCCAGTGTAGTTATTTCAAAGTACCCGAACATAATTTAATCATTGGTGTTTCTATTTACGCAGAATGAGCTCAAAGTATCATGAAGTCAAACCACAGCTAGACTTTATTTCAATCAATTTTATTTCAATGTTACTTTGTGATCTTAATGAATAAATGATTTTTGACTTTGACTTTGATTATTTCATAACATAGCATGGATTTAAGCTCGTGTACCCCTAAAGCGGTAGGCAGAAGTTTATTGACAGAAGATAGACAATTATTTATTATACTAATGATTAACTAAGAGAGTTTATAAGGCTAGTGTGAATGGAACAGTCGCAAGAGGAAGACCTAGGCGAATGTTTCTTGATCAGATCGGAGGCGTTCTGGACAAAGGCCAGGTTAAGAGCACCTTGAACCGACGGGCGTGTATGAGGAATGTGATGAAAGTGAATGAAGCCAGGGAAGTGTGTCAGGATCGTAGCAAATGGAAATCCGTAGTCTCTGCCTACCCCTCTGGGAAACAGGCGTGAATCTATATACTAATGATTCACAACGCCATTTTGCCGGCTATATTTATGGCTAAATGTAAAAGTGCTGAGCCTTTTGTCGTCTTTGGCGCACATGACAGAAAATCCAATGAAACTGCATGACCTGGAAATCGAATTGTCACGATCGACTGTAAATGTAAATTTAAAGCTATGACATATAACGAACGAAGAAATACGTGTAGAACGAGAGACGAGAACGAAAAACGTTGCAAATAAGTATCATATTCAAAAGATTTTAAATTTAATTATTTGTAGAAATGGTCCTTTTCTATATAAATATTAGGACGAAGTTTTGTAATTTTTGATACATAATGCACATGGTAAAAGGACTACAATTATAATTATATTTCGTCTTTGATACCATTTACCACGCCATCAAACAAACACACACGCACACGCACACACACGCACACGCACACACACGCACACGCACACGCACACGCGCACACACACCCACACGCACACGCACACACTCACTCCGTTGATATTGTCAAGCCAATTGGTCCCATTTTTGAAAATTCTGAAAATTGTAATACCTATAAACCCTTTCCCGGACGAATGGGTGACCCCTATAACACAGGATTTTCCTAGCATCGGGGTCACTATTCACATTAGTATGTATTCAAACTAATATGTAACCACATTATAATGTCATACGCTATGTACTTTCTTGGCTAATAAAAATTATTATTATTATTATTTTAGTTTAGGTTACAGAGTTATTTAGAATATTTTGAAAAGAAAGTCCAAATAAATGAATTACGTTTTATAATATGTGACATATTATGAGGTTTGAGATTAGGAGCTAACGTTGCCGTTACACAAGGCATCATCATCATTATCAGGCTATAATAGTCCACTGCTGGACATAGCCCTCCCCTAATGAGCGCCATAGCGCCCTGTCTACACAAGACAT
This sequence comes from Catocala fraxini, assembly GCA_930367265.1. NCBI lineage: Eukaryota > Metazoa > Arthropoda > Insecta > Lepidoptera > Erebidae > Catocala > Catocala fraxini. The sequence continues at coordinate 20,862,934 of OV884045.1, forward strand.
AAACGCTCTTAATAGATACGCATATTTACTTTCACATGATAAATGTAAAAGTAAATATGTCTATTAATATATAAATGAGTTACTTATCTGTTAACTAGTGTTAATGACCTTTAGTGCACTCATTCGCTTATACTTTCAGTAATAATATTCATTTCTTTCCGCCGAAGATGTCACGATAGGTATCTATTTTTCATTCTACTATCCCTGCTGAACGAATCATATCTTTCCGTTACTCCTTTTCGACATAACAAACGGGTTTGCATTATTTATTAACTAAAGTTATATTAATAATAGTGTTAAACTTAGACGTTAAATGTTATATAACATAATATTATAAAGCTTGTTTGTTTGTTTGTTTGTTTGAACGCGCTAATCTCAGGAAGTACTGGTCCGAATTGGAAAATTCTTTTAGCGTTGCATAGCTCATTTATCGAGCAAGGCTTTAGGCTATATAACATCACGCTACGACCCACGGGGGCGGTGCAGTAATCATAAACGCGGGTGAAACCGCGGGCACATCTAGTGTTATATAATATAACATGACAGAAAAGAAAATTAAGAAAGAAGAAGTAAAAGACGCGGGTTTTACCTCTTATTGACGTCATAGTATTCCTCCATATCATAGTCGTGGTAGTGTGCCTAGGAGGCTGATATCATTATTACTTTATTACTAGTACAGCTACCTGCTGCCTACCCCTCTGCGAAACAGGCGTGAATCTATGTATGTATGTATGTATGTACTAGTACACAGCATGAAACTGTAAGACTGCTGACTCTAAGTACTGTAAGTATAGTCACATTTAGAGGTCGTATAATAGACCCTATGGTAAACAAGCTCCCTATATTTGATAAAAGTTCTTGGTTTTTATTAAAAAACAATATTTTGAAATTGAGCACATGTATAATGCCTATAGGTACTATAAATTTCTCATCAGATAGCTATTTTGAAAAATCTGTGATTTCCAAGTAAAATATTTACTAGCTAAATTGTTTTCCTTGAAGTAAAATCGTAATAAATTGTGGTTACAATTGTATAATTATAAATTTTTTTAACAAAGAATTGGTTATACAGAAAATCTTCTTCTCTCTTAGCCTTTATTATTCCCTAGTCACTTGGGGTCGGCTTTTCTGGTCTAACCGGATTTGACTGGATATCAGTTTTTACACGGAGCGGCTGCCACCTGACCTCCGCAACCCGAAGGCTAACGATACCCTAAGGCTAGACCAGTGTCAGGATATTAGAGGGTACTGACTTTTCCCAATAACGACTGCCATAGATGTTCATGGCAGCCGGGACCGACGGCTTAACGTGCTCTCCGAGGCACGGAGCAGGCGATAATTGTCAATCAATACGCACATAATATCGAAAAGTCATATAACTTCCGAAAGTCAGAGGTGCGCGACGTGGGTTCGAACCAGAGACCCTCTGCATTGCAGTCTGTTGGTCTCCCCACTGAGCTATCGCTGCTCTATATATCTAGCTCTATCTATATAGCTATCGCTGGTTATACAGAAAATATTAGTGATGAAAATATTAGATAGGTTTTCCTCGGTTTTTCTAGAGGAAAACCTATCCAATATTTTCTTCACCGATATTTTATTTTCCTAAAATATAACCATATCCCACTGATACTCTCTGTATATTATCCTTATCTGTTCAAAGTATTATCTTTTCATTTTACAGCAACTTAATCAATGTATCCGCGCGATCGGGTGTGTGATTTATAGGGACATTAATAACTTATTTTACCTTTTACCCTTTTAATTAATGTTGTATTATTTTATATAGAGAGAGCTTGCTTTGTATTAAAACCCATCGGATGGGATTACTGTCACAAAATGTAAATAAAGCACGCCAAAAATCAAAAATTCCGAAAAAACGTGGGGTACGTCAATGTTTTTTATTACGTATTTCGTCAACACCAACATCAACACCGCTATATATGGCGCCGCTATTTAAAAACAAAGACGCACTGCAGCTATCTATACTAATATTATAAAGCTGAAGAGTTTGTTTGTTTGTTTGTTTGCTTGAACGCGCTAATCTCAGAAACTACTGGTCCGAATTGAAAAATCGTTTTAGTGTTGGATAGCCCATTTATCCAGCAAGGCTATAGGCTATATAATATCATGCTACGACCAATAGGAGCGGAGCAGCAAAGAAGAATGTTGCAAAAACGGGGAAAATTCTCTCATGTGAAGCAGACAAAGTTGCGCGGGTCAGCTAGTTATATATAAAGCTGAACTGTTTCACGGATCTCCGATCATTTAATTATATTATCCAGTTGCATTATTAAGCGTTCGAGCTATTTGTAATCTCGTTTAAAAGCTTTTACAATCGACAAATTGCATCTAAACTAATTACAGATTCTATCTTATAGTGTACGTACAAAATACAAAGGGATTCAATCAAGATTTTAAATTAATTAAGTTACAGTAGTTTCTTGTTGGATCGTTGGGTAGCTAAAAAGCTTGGGTAATTCGTTTTGAGACAGATTTTTACGGTCAATGATACAGACAGAAGGAAATGTATCTAAAAACAACCTAGACACACGCCTCTAAGGGTTTGAAATTATGTGCGTATTAAAAAGTTGATGATTGCTAAGTTTAACGGCTTAAAGCAAATAACTATGCTTGAAATCCGTCTAGACTCCCGCGAACCTCTATCACTCCACTGTCCTCCGCTTAGGCGAACAGTTCTAGGCACTGATTCACCATATGCCAGACTTTGTAAAGTTATAAATGGCTGCAGCGATCGAATTAACCTACACCATGACTGTTGCATATCAAAAATCTAAGATCCTCAAATGTTTGGCGCATACTTAATAGTTTTATCTTTATCGAATTAGTCGAAATTATTGTCGTCATCCTTGTCATTTTGAACATGTAATAAAGTTCGATATTGACATTTTTAATACTCAACTGGATGCAGTGAAGCGCATGCTCAGTCTTGATTTTTTTACAAGGCATAATGCTGATTAATCTTACTTTACTTGTTATATTTTAGATGTTTAATTGATAAAATAATTACTGTCCACGCATTGTTATTTAAGAATTAGTCGTGGAGACCTATCATTGGGTCTCTGTTGCATATTTTTTTACACTACTATGTATTTTAAAGCTGTTGGTCTCCCTAATAAATAAATAAATAAATAATCTAAAATTACAACAAGCTGGCTTCTTGTATCTTTATATCTTTCCTTATCTATCTATCTTTGTATCTTTCTTTGTTATTTTTGTATATTTGATTTTACCATGCTTAGATTTTCTTATTCTAAAATTAGCAACCGTGTTTAGATTATAACTTTAAATCTTCTCTATTAGCCTTTATTATTCCCAAGTCACTTGGGTCGGCTTTTCTGGTCTAACCGGATATGACTGGATATCAGTTTTTACACGGAGCGGCTGCCACCTGACCTCCGCAACCCTAAGGCTAACGATACCCTAAGGCTAGACCAGTGTCAGGATATTAGAGGGTACTGACTTTCCCAATAACGACTGCCATAGATGTTCATGGCAGCCGGGACCGACGGCTTAACGTGCTCTCCGAGGCACGGAGCAGGCGATAATTGTCAATCAATACGCACATAATTTCGAATAGTCATATAACTTCCGAAAGTCAGAGGTGCGCGACGTGGGTTCGAACCCGAGACCCTCTGCATTGCAGTCTGTTGGTCTCCCCACTGAGCTATCGCTGCTACTTAGCTTAGATTATAACTTTAAATGTTAACATTTAAATAACTCATGTGGTGTTTACCTATAAGTAATTGTTACACAATGTTATCTTTATATATATAATTATACTGTACGTGTGTATGTCACTGAACTTCGCCTAAACGGCTGGACCGATTTTGATAAAAATGTTGTGTGTGTTCATGTGGATTTGAGGATGGTTTAGAGTTTTCTTCTTCTTCTTCTCTTCTTTTCTCGTGTGTACAGGGCAACGTCTGTCTGTCGGGACAGCTAGTTTTCTATAAATTTGTATTAGGTGTAAGCAATTGTGTACCTATACAATTGTTGGTAAACCAAATAAATAAAATAAAATAATATCATAACTAATATTATAAATGCGAATGTGAGTTTGTTTTTTACGCTTTCACGCCTGCACTACTCGATCGATTATCATGAAATTTCATATATGTACACATTGTCAGGTGTACACATAGGGTGCCTTTCATCCAGACAGCAGAACTTTTCCCGAAGGATATAAATTTATAGGTAAAATCTAGATTAACGCAAGCGGATCGGCTGACAAAATCGTTAATATTATAAATGCGAGTATGAGTTTGTTTGTTACGCTTTCACGCCTTAACTACTCGACCGTGCATGATGAAATTTCGCATATATCGCACTCAGCGACTTAACTCGAAATTTGAAAGTAAGGCAATTTGGACTCTAATTGTATATGTTAAATTGTAATATTATATTTGTGTTAAATCTTTGCAATAGAGTTCATATTTGTTTAATCCAAAATACTGAGATAAGTCTCTGTTTTATTAAGGGTGCGATATATTGTCAGGGGTACAAACAAGCACAGGGATAAAAGGACATACAGTCCGTTCAAGTATTACCTACGTAACCAGTATTTTGACCTTTTTTAACCCACCACCAGCCCAGCAGCCCTAGCCAGCAAAAGCAAGCATCTAAAATAAGCATATCAAAGACCCTCTTACCTTCATTGGTGCTTACGTAAAACATGAACAACTGCAAATCTTTCATCTAGAAAACCGAGCGAAACGGCGGGCAAAAACTAGTTCCTATATAAAGTATCCGAAGATGTGCAATGTCTACTAGCACATATACGCGTGGTAATAAATCTGAGGATATGTCCGTGCTTACCAGTGAGACAGTTCATGAAACGGAATAATTAATACTTCAGCGTAAATCCTAACACGCGAGCGGAGAGTATTCTGTCGTGGCGTGGTTACGTCAGAATGCAAGCACACGCGAATTCTAGTAATTGTCGCCAACTTTAATTTCATTGCGTCCACTGTTTGGTTAACTAAGTTAATGATTCAAAAAGTAAAGCGTAATGAATATCAAACCAAACAAAAACTACGCGAAATCGTATTTTTAGAGTTCGAAAATCTCTTATACAACAGCTTTGTCCGTCCGTCTGTTATACAACTTTCAACTCAAGAACCGTAAGAGCTAGAGACTCGCGGTCAACGCCATTTGACTCAGCATAGTCGATAGACCCCCGAAATGACTATGACCTTTGACCGCTGACCTCAAGGTCACGTGATACCATTTTTCGAACTCTAAGATTTACGGCAATTCATTGCCGTTTCTCACTTGTTTAAATTTGGAATCCTCGATCTCAACCTTTAAGGACTAACGACGCAGAGATCAAAATTATACCGTATTCCATTAAATTAAAAAATGTTATCTGTTATATTGTCTTACGTTTACGCGAATATTATAATTGAAAATATATGTTTAATTTAATAGTAGTTTAAAAGTATAAAAAATTTAATATCTAAGAATAATGCTTTTAAATAAAAACTGCGTCAAAACCCATTAATTAAGAGAAATTTAATATTATGACGCCTTTAAACTTTGTTTTTTCTGTCGTTTGGTAAATTTTCTTGTAAATAATTTGCTTGCACATATTATGTTAATCAATTTATTGATGTATTTGGTTATTGGAAATTAAAATAAAAAACAATAGCTTCTAGAATTTAGTTTCCAACACTTATTTTCCATATAAACTTTAACTATACCAAATTTAATACTTCTCCGATCATGCAAATGGGTTCAAAGTATTCCCTTCATATTAACCGCCTCGCCCTCAGATTTGCCTGTCGTCACTTAAGATATGTGGCCAACACAGAACAAAATACAGAAATGGTAGCAAATATGAATTACTCTTTAACAAAATGACAACGACTAAATATACTACGGCACGTCGCTACAAATACTTGCCTTATATCGTAAGGCTTGTCTATGAAGCTCTGAGGTAATACGCCTTTTGAGGTCGAAATTCATATTGCAATAAACTGTCAAGTCTTTACTTGACAGTTTAATGGCTGAAGGAGATACACTTCTGGCTAATTCTACAATACAAGCATTGTATCCTTGCTGTGTATTTTATAACAATCACAATCCTAACATAATACTATAAATGCGAATGTGAGTCTGTTTGATAAGCTTTCACGCCTTAACTACTTGACCGATCATCATTGAATTACGTACACTCGTTGTCAGGAGAACAGAAAACAGTACTAGGGACTTTTATCCAGAAAATAAGTATCTGAGGTAAAATCTAGAACATAATAAAATTAAGGAAATTTTATTCAAATTGTTGGCAACCCTAATTTTAACTTGCCTATTCTCCATAATATAATAGGTCTATATTAAATATCATGATCACATGTTAGTTAGTAACTAATCTATAGTTGAGCTTATATAATTAATGGGCTGACAAGCTCATCTAGCCGGGCTACGTTCGATAATCAATATAGCTCATTGACTCCCGATTGTTCTCTGGGATGCTAGTCGTAACTCTACCTATATTTGGTGGAAATTTTAGCATATAAACATTTTGTGAATATATTGAAATAACCTGTGTCTAGTAATGGGATAGTTTCAGCTGATATTCTCCTAATTAGTTATGCTGGCAGATGTTGTTTTGCACTTGCTGAAAATTTGTTAATATCTGAGTAACTTGGTAATGCTGGTGGTGAACGCAGTGGTTATGCAGGAGGTCTCGGTTTTGATTTCCTAACCGGGCTCTCTGTAATTGTGTTTTTCTGTCCAGAAATTCTGCTGTACAGAATCTGGTTCTGAGGCATAAGGCTCTTTGTGACATGAGTCCTAAAAAGCTAGGTGGCGAAGTGTAGGTGTAACACATCTCGCCATCAGTTTCAAAGATAGAGGCGTAAAACTACGTACCTATGTGTGTTATTAATATCTCGACCACAGCAACACTATTGTTTCAGACCTCTCTGAATAGTTGATCGCAGTTGTATAACAATATGAGCCCTGTGTATGAGCCGTCCAACTGCAAGCAGTGCACAAGCACGGCCTTCGGCTGAGAAGGATAAGGCCATTATCTACCACGCTGTCGAAGTGCGGTTTGGCAGACACGTATCTACAAGAAATTTATAAGTGACTCACAGATACATAATATGTAGGTTTCTTCGCATCTTTTCTTTCACCGTTCAAGCAAGCTATAATTAACTATTTAAAAACGCACATAAGTTCGAAAAGTCTTGGAATCGCACTCGAGACCTCTGCAAGGCGGTACAACGCTCTCCTATTAGACTATGGCAGATAGATATCCAAAATATCTATAAAGTACAGATAGTCTTGTTACAATTTTATAGCAGTAGATAGATATTAAATAATTAACACCTATTAAATATAACTAATTTTCAGCGCCATGTTTAAATTTCAACACTTGCTTTTATTACTAAATTAAATATCCATTTCATTTTCGATCACATAATATGAAAAATGAAATTTAAATCTTGTAAAAATAGCATACAAAATATTTAAAAAAAGCATCCAGTTATAAAATAAATATATTCAAGAGGAAAAGCGAGACTAAATTACCTGTTTCAATGAAAACATTCATACCTGCGAGGGTTCGCGCCACACAAGAGTAAGAAAAAGGATGTGGCATGCATGGGCATGCCAAAAAGCTGGTCATATGACCTTAGTAAATTATTGACTTCATGCAAATAGAAACTTCGTTATCTTTTTATCGCTAAAGCTATGTTTATATCAGTAAAAGAGTTTCTATCGGGCCGAAACTAAATAAAACAACTATAAAATCTAAATAGCTTTAATAATAATTTAATTAGCTTAAAAATTTGTAAAGTTTAATTGTAGTAGTAGTGTAACAATTTTCAAAATTATGTTATAATGTGTCAAATAAACAACGCGATAAAATCCGTATATAGTAGTTTAATTTCAATGAATAACCATTATATATTTGCCGTCGCCACAATGCGTCAAAATCCCTTTCCGCCATTCCTAAATCTTTTAATATAACTCTGTATGTGATAATATATTCTTAGTAAAGACATCACGGCAAAGTTTCGACAAATAACTCGTATTTACGCCCCCACTGTATCGAGCACTAAGATTAATGTCCTTTATCTACACGTATTTTTCTTTCTTACATCTCGAAATCTGATCTAATAGAATCTTTGTAAGATATGTTTATTTATTTTGTTGACATGAATTTAGAATCTCTTTTTTATACAAGATAACTGACGCACTAGGGATTTTAGAGATTCTGACAATGAACGTAAAAAAAACTCAGACTCAGTACAAATTTTTTTTTTTTACATTTGTGCAGTTTGAGTCCACACCACTTGGCGCACTGGCACTGTAAGGCAAACAGCTTTTTAAAACATTGTGACATCTGTGCAGGTGATTTAAGATCTAATCTAAGAAATTCTTTAATAGAAGATAGATGTCTTCTTTTGTACCCGCGACATCGTTCCGATTTACCTATTCTTTTCGTAGGTCAAGTTATCCCAACCAAACAAAAATATCATCAGAAACAACATAAAACGTATTCAGCTACTCGAATCACTGACCGGATTTTATACTTTGTGATTGTAGGCAATAAAATTCAACTATATTTGTCGATTTATCTCAGTTTATTTTGTTTAAACTTCTATCTACGTTTTTCACGATGATTCGGATAGTTTTCAGCATCAGTGGTGGCGAGGCAATCAAAATAAACAGACCAGAAATTGGTAAAGTTGGAACGAAAAATGTTACGTATTGAATTAGTTTCAGTTTGCAGTATGTTGTGCATTGCCCCGGTCATACCGAAGCATAATTTTGCCACTATCCTCGTGACCGATAAACGATCCTGAATTGGACAAAGTTTTATATATAAGACCCAGTTATTGTTAAAGAACTCTGAGTGCGGGATTGCGACCGGGAGAAGGGTACTTCTCCAGTCCTGCATCCTGATCCACTTATTATTCGCAGACATGGACATGGGTCCTGGCAACCAGAGCTGATGGAAAGTGCATGTTATACACTCCTACCTCAGGGATAGCCTTAGGGTACAGATGGACACGATGTAAGTAAAATACATACATCAATATTTTAAAATTACAAATTAGTAAATACTATTTTGTAACTGTATCCTACTAAATATCTATGTATTCAATAATTATATATTCCCTAAATCTGATTATTTATTACTGTTCATCATTTAACTGAAGCTCTGTTATCATATTTGTGAACGATGTGTATAGTTTTAAGTGGACTACAGATTTGAAGCTTTACTATGTTCAATTTATTACTATGTGATTACTGATCTGGTGTCTGTAACTATACCTATTATGTAAAAAAAAAAAAAAAAAAAAAAAAAAATATATATATATATATATATATATATATATATATGTATATAAAGGATCAAGAGCCTTTAGCCGACGTGAGATGTAACTGTAGAGATATATTATGTATAATGCACCCTGCCTATAGTGTATTTAGTGATATAGGTACGAGCGTGTGCACGTATCTATGTGTTTGTTGCCTCCGTACGGTATCTAAGGCTAAACCAGCTGAGTCAATAAATGTATACTCTCGACACGTAGATGTCTTTCGATACCCCACAATGTTGTGCCTAAAATCAATATGCTGTGCCCAAAAATGGTGCCCACACAGTTTACCTTAAGTTTAGCTTAGTCTTAGATCTGAAGGGCATTACATTATTGCCTATCTTAGCAAATGGGTGCTTAACAAGTGATTAACATAAGTGTATGATCACCGCATCTTACCAACGTATGCTTACCGAGTCAGGATGTCTTAAGTTTAGCTATTCAAGTAATATTCTATTAATATTAGTGGATAGTGAAGTGATCCTAATCCTAGTATCATAATCCTAACTAAAATTATTAACGCGAAAGTAAGTAAGTTTTTTATGTAACGCTTTCACGGTTAGGTTATTAAAGCGCCTATCATGAAATTTCGCATTTACCTTTTCGGCGGTTCGTAAAAGGACCAAGTAGGTAAGGTACCTTTTATCAGAAAAAGTACTGTTCGCGTGGGATGAAATTGATTGACAAAATCTAGATTAACGCAATCGAAGCCGCGGGCAAAGCTTCTAATATTATAAATGTGAAAGTTTATGAAGATCAATTTGCAAGATGTTGGATGTTTCTCACTCAATCACGCGTAAACTGTCAAACGGATTTACGTAAAACTTGGTACGCAGATAGACCATATCCTGGATTATCACGCAGTATACTTTTTTATATTTTTATTAACATTAGGTTAGTCCTTATCTTCTATTTAGTGGCAATACGACTTTTCCAAACAGACTTGATAATTAATCCAAATAGAATTATATTAGAGATATCAACTTGTAAGTAGTAACCAATCTATACATACGTCAAGAGAGCATGTCTTTTTTTACTAAATCTCTTAGTATAATTAGTATAAATCGTAATCCGTACATTGACATCAACATTAAAAAGCAAATCCATAGCTAAAACTAAAGGAGTCATTCATAATGGCTGTTTAAAAGATCATTAATTTATTACAATCAGCTAGCTATGCGGACAAAAAAAAGAGCAATATGTTTCAAGTGCTCCTAAATTCGCCGCAAGCTGCCAAGCTTGGCGCCAGCCAGTCTATCATATTTCATAGGCTCGAAAACCTCAAGAGCCCTCAACACGACGTGCTCAAGTACCGATATGGTGCCTCAAACGTCCCCAGGTACCCCTTCCTTATCCAAAAAACTTGACTTAATTTCGATTCACAGACTAAAATTTACATTTTAGGTAGCTAACTTCACAATTGCCTTCTAAAGAGAATATACATAAAAAATCGCCGTTTCAACATCATGAATCTTGAATATCACTTTTTGGATCCGTGAATGAGATTGGAATTAAATGAAGTGTTAAAAATGGAGCGAAATGATTTTTTTAAGTTAAAACGGAGTCTATTTGTGATGGTCATCTTCACAAATAGACTCCGTTTTAACTTACTTAACTTACTTTAGCGAAAAATAACTAAAGTTCAATCAAATAACATTGGATTGTGTTTGTACGTATTTTGAGCTGGTAATGTGTTCAATTTTGAAATGCTTATTTTTTATCGGATAATAATTAGATCGTTTTGAAGCGATATTTATTTTCTAAGAATTTTGATATTTTTTATATAAATTAAGTAAAAACTAAGTGATTGTCTGTGAATGCCATTGCTAAGCACAAGCTCATCTCGTGTCGGGAAAATTGTTTTTGGATTTCACTTAAAAAATTCTCATTAGAGTTTGAAGTCTGGATTCTGTATCTGGTAGATGGCCATACCTTACTAAATATGGTGACAAAGCAGCGATATCAATGCAGGTCTCGGGTTCGAACTCACGTCGCGCACCTCCGATTTACGGAAGTTATATGACTTTTCGAAATGATGTGCGTATTGATTGACAATTATCGCCTGCTCCGTGCCTCGGAGAGCCCGCTAAGCCGTCGGTCCAGGCTGCCATGAACATCTATGGCAGTCGTTATTGGGGGAGTGTCGACATAAAAGATCCCAATGGGTCGAAGTGTCGCCGGTCTGCACTGACTGGCCCCACATAAGATAACATAAGATAAGATAAATATGGTGACAAGACACCTCTTCTCCTTCAGACATATAGGCGTAAGACCATTATACGTGCAAAAAATGTACACGTGTCACTTTTAGAGTTCGCATGGAATTTATACAGCAGTCTAGACAAGTAACGACGGCAATAGATCATCGTAAACTGTCCTTTTCGGGTTATAAAAGGTGGTATAACATTTCTATCGCAAGACCTTCCATTTCGAACAGAGCTGAGAAAGGTACGGGTTATTGAATCCGACGGGTGTATCTTTTTTATGGACGTTGTAATACGTTTGACGTTTGAATAGGTCTATGGTACGCGTATCTGCAGATAATGTTCCGGTACCTATGTCTTAAAGATGTGACCTTTCTGTTGTAAACGTTTAAATGCGTAAGTCAATTTAGTTTTTAACAGTTATGAATTTAGATTGATACGTTGGCATGGCGGTGCTGAATGCGACTGCTGTGCGTTGTATCTAGGTTTCAATTTTTGGATCGGACAGTGTTTCTGGATTTGTGAGTCAATAAATTTTCAATGGCAGCTCGGAGTCTGGAGCTGCGTCCGGCCTTTTATGACGGTAATTTAACCATAACTGGCGTAATTCATATAATAATAACGTTTATTTGGAACAAGTTAAGTTTACATTAATTTTACTATGGAATAATATATTAAAGCATAAAAATATTCTTTGCTATAAGTACCGTATATACTTTCATATGCATTTAGTAAAAAGCTGTTATTTTGACATTTAAACAGGTACTTCAATTATATTTATTGGTATAGATTCAATTAAAATACAGTACGTCATACTAAACGTTACGGAAAATGAACTTAATCTTACGTTGTGCCCGCCATCATGAAGTGGAGACTTGGGACAGCAGTGCTCGAACATAGTTTACGCTAATTAAATTTACTTGAGTGAAACACATATGGACATGCCATGCATAATACGCTCAAGTTAATCCGTATCCCCTAACATTGTATCACGCATGTTACTCGCCTATGGGATAGACTGTTGTAAAAACTCGATAATATATATAATATTGTCTTACATTTACGCGAATGTTATACATTGAAAATAAACAGCTAGATTAAACTACGGACTACAATCATGCCTTGTCTTGATTATTAATGTACATGTAAGTGGATGCTCCTATTTAACATACTGCTGCTTTAGAGGCTACCATCAAATTTTATTAAATGCTTGAGTATGTTCAGTAATAGTTCATGGAGAAATGGTTGCAGCACCTTACAGCTCTTATGATTTGTAAACAAAAACTTGGCGATTAAAAAGAGTGACCATGAGTTTCTTGCTCGTTTTTCTCATGAGCCCTACACCCTTGCTTTGCGGAACGTGGCAGTAAATGTAAATTTGCAGGAAAAATTTGTGTAACTTTGACATTCATAAGTGTTACCTTGTAATCTAATCTGAATTAATTTATTTTCAATTTGAATTTGATTTAAAAATAACTAATTATACAGATTTTTAATTTTAAAAGTTTTAGTGATGTCATAGTTTCAAATTATGTATGTAATAAAAGTATTATTACATATTTTGAAACTATTTTTTTATTTTATTTTTTGTTTTCGGAATACCAACAGCTTAGAATACAAAGGATAAAAACTTAAACAAATAAAATCATAGCTGTTGACAGGTGTTCGCAAATAGAATGACACTGACACGACTATTATTAAAAATTTAAGGTATCTAAATTGTTAAAACTATTTATATTTAAGTTTACACTTTCTCCGACGTTTCGGTCGCTTTTCAGCAACCATGTGTGTCCACGGGGAGACTAAGATGGTGGTTTCATCATATAGTCATAGATTCAAAATTATGTAATAAAAGTATTTTAAAATAAATGACACGTTAGAATCCTTATAAAGTAGTTTAATTTTAACTATAGTATACATTTTGTCATAAATGTTTTTTTTTGAATTTTGTTCATTATAAATTGTCCTGCTAAGTATTTATAACATGGCTCGCTCATTTCTGTGCCGTAATATCTCTTTGCGGTTTGGCAACGTATAGTGCACCGGTGGCGCTATTTCGTTTCATGGAGGTAAACATGGACCTAAGAGTAAAATAAATTATTATTTTATGAATTTAAAATAGGACGTCAACATACGGAGTAGTCCTTTTAATTATACGAATTATAACTTTGGCTTTGAGTTATTTTATATGTTTACAGCAGTAATATAAATAAATATTGCATCCTTTAGAGACTATTGGAGCTTATATGTAAAACATGACTGATCGACATTAATAATTTTTTACTTTATAATGCCGTTCGCTCAAGAAAAGTACTTTTATCCTGGATGAAGAGAGGTACCTACCGTATGTAATTTTATGTAATCCTGCTAACGTGCATGCGTAATTTCATGATGAAATGTGCCAAAACAGGCGGTCACAGTTAAATGAATAATATCAACACTTTTTGTTTAATACAAATATAAAATATACATTTACCATAACAATGAATGTGTTTACAATTACTCCATATAAAAAACTTAAAATAATTAATATTTTCGCCTACAAAATTAAGTAAAGTTACGTGATTTTAGATTATAACAGTAGAAATCTATCTTATTTTACAGCTTAAACGAAACATAAATAGTTATATTACAGTTTGTCCGTACCAAATATTTAAGTTATTGCTTGACAGTAAAGATACATATTTATCAAAAAAGCACTTCAAATCCTCCATACAATTTTACTATGGCGGCCGCGCGATTTGAAAATGGCGCCGCACGAGCTCTGTCATTATCTGTCTTACGCTCGGCGCAGTCTTAATTAGGATGATATTTTTAGGTACTATGATATAAGTGTTTGCATTGATACGGTATAGTTTTACATACGACGAAAAGTCATCTTAAAATAAAATATGCCATTAGTAGGTGTAAAGGCTAAATTATTATCTACTACATTATTCACGCAGATTTGCCCGCAGTTTAACTCTGGTTTAAAAATTAGTAGGTTCTGTTATCGGCGCATATTTTGTATTCATAAGCATTTTTAAATACAGGTTTATGATATTTTAAATGACCTACTTGTATTGTGGTCCCGTATTGAGTATAGGGATTGATTCAACATGAATTAGATTTCATTGAGACCTTAGTGAAAACTATTAAATTAAAATGTAAATTATTTTTTGCGTTGCACTTTTTTTGAAGGCGAGTTTTTTGTTTTTATTTAAATATAAATATGAATTGAGTAACGTCTACGTTGCCAGTTAAGGTGTTTAAACGAAATCCCTGTGTAAAACTCTATCAACTGCAATAAAAGTTAAAGCACTCTATATGATCAATTATACAAACATTTAAATGCGTATTACGAAACTTTAAAGTCGGGGACTGTTGGTGACTGCTGCAAACTTGACTTGTACGTCTCGAAGTCACGTGTAAATCCTTCGAAGTCAAAGTTTGATGCGACTTTTGCTGGAGCGACTTTGAGCTCACTTATCCGACATTTAATTGAACTAACTTGTACCCACACTGTTAGCAAATACGACCTAAAGTGCATTTTGAGAACTAGTAAATTTAATTAATCTTATTTCTTTTACTCTAGACGATTGCTTTCTCTGTTTGCGCGAATCGGATTTGTCTTCAACTGTATACTCAGAATGTAGTACTTTTTTCGTTCATATCGTCATGCTCGTTTATGTCTGAAAGGTTAATCAGAGTACAAGATAATGAAACGTGACTTAATATCGGATTGCAGCAATATGTGCGAAGTGGTTTTTGCGTCGTGTCGAAACAGACAGATTGATAGACATTAAATCTAAAACCATTGTTATGGTGTCTGCCCTCTCAAAATAGTAGAGGTCATGTTTTGTACGGTTAATAATGATACTAGAATTTGTCTACGGCTTTGCTTGGGAACAAAATTTTCGCGCAGAAAGGTACATATTGTCCTTCTCTGTACCCTTGACCGTCGAGTAACTAAAGCGTGAGAGTGTATCAAACAAAATAAATCACATTCGCATTTTTAAAATTAGCTAGGTCTAAATAAGTATATTTATTTTTAATAGTAGAGTCTCGCTGATTTTAGCATGAATGGGCCGGCTCGACCGGGGAAGGACTACCCTCTCACAGAATATCGACGTGAAATAGCAGTATCCCTACTCTTGTGTTTCGATCGGTGAGTGAGAGTGCCGGAGACCCAATCACCCTCTTTCCCATTTTCCGCTCCTTCTCCTTTCCACTTCCTTTTATTCCTAAAGGGTGCTGGCCCTTTAGGAATAAAAGTGGTGCCTCTGGTGTTGCAGGCGTCCATGGGCTACGGTGACCACTTACCATCAGGTGGGCCGTATGCTTGTTTGCGAACTTAGCAGTATAAATAAAAATACGAAAGACGTTGTCCCGCCTGATCACAGCGCTAACTACCGAGTCCAATTGCGAATCTAAACAAACCCACTTAAACACACACATAAATTATCATGCATTTCGGTCCGTTTATATAAATTGTAGTAAACTCGAAATGTATATTTTACTTAACAATATGATTGAAATTAAACTGCTATATACGGATTTTATCGCGTTGTTTATTTGACACTATTACAAAATTCTGAAAATTGAAAAAAAAAAGTTTATTAGTTGTAGTAGTGTATACTACTACTATTAAACTTTACTAATTTTTAAGCTAATTAAATTATTATTAAAACTATTTAGATTTAATTTATTTTTACACTTTCCCCGACGTTTCGGTTGCTTTTCAGCAGCCATGGTCACGGGGAGACTAAGATGGCAGTTCTTGCAATCCGTATATAGCAGTTTAATTTCAATGAATAATATTCGCGTAAATAGAAGACAATATTAACAATATGAGTTGCTGGTTGTTAATATTCCTCCTTTCCACTTCATCTGTATTAATTGTGTTTGAACTAAAACTTCTCATCATTACTTTAGTTCGACCACAATATCGGGAACCTACCGCTCCAATTATTGAGCTACAGATGAATGCTCGTTATTGTATTCGAATAATTAATTATCGAGCGTTGTTGATACATTCGAATATTGATTGCGTGTTGTGGGTTCGACGAATGCGACATGGGACAAAAATTGTGTGATTGGAAAATTAATATTTGGTGTCTAGGTGTTATTTGTGTCGATTGTTTTGATGTTTGTAATATCCTCCGCGATACAGAAATGATTCATAGTGCGTTAGTTGTAATTAAATAAATAGGGAATATAATTCTTATGCGATTATGGTCATTGTGTTTTAATATTTCAGAATGTGATGTAGTACTCACTTCTATGTGTATTATTTTCATAAAGAGCTAGAAGCCGACCGCAACTGGCGTAGTATGATGGTGATATGATCATTAACATAATAATAATAATAATGTCCTCCAGACCGAATTTCGGTCACGGCGGCTAATCTTAATGGAGACTGGCCATCTGCGCAGGAGATATTATAGTGCACAAGTGTGTGCGCGAACTCAAGTGCACTCTCTGTTCCCTCACTCTCATGATCCGATGGGACGGATAATCCGACACGACCGGAGAGAGATCAGGCGTAGGACCAACGGCTTCACGTGCTTTCCGAGGCACGGGGGTGTCTAACACCGCCAACTTCCTAACTCCGGGCTGCTACTCAGATTTCTTAACAGAAAAATCCCTGTAACGTTTTGTTGGCCCGACCCGGGATTCGAACCCGAGACCTCATGCACAGCAGTCGCATTCACTACCGCTGCGCCACGGAGGCAGTTAATCATTAACATATAGCATATGTTACTCAGTGCTGGTGTGGTGAAATGGTTTTTAGAATCGATTTAGTAATACCAAAAATAACCCTTTACATACAAATAATCAAATACTTCTTTATAATATTAGTGTAGCTTATAGCCACACAAGACCATGTCAGCTTTAGCATACCTTAACATTGCTCATATTATACCTTAAGCAAACGTTATCTATTTACTTTTAAACTAAAAAAACCACATAAAATACTTATGAAGGCTGCGTCATACAAATTTTTACAGTTTTCATCATAATATCTCTTAACGCCGGGATTTTGACGCACTCAACTAACAGGTGATGATAGATGATTTGTGATATAATTCATTACAATAAATACATGCACAATAAAAAATGCCATCACCCGTACTAAAAGGACGTAACACTGAGCTTAAAATTTCGCCATAACAGTTCTGAACAATAGCGTATCATTATGTGCGTTAGACGTGCAGCAGATAATAGCCACAATCACGGGACCGGCACGTTATTGACTCGTACCTGTAACGGTAAAAACGGAGCCCTTATAGGATCGCTTTATTTGTCAGTCTGTCCATTGACCTTTTTCTTTGGAATGGTGAAACGTACCAAGATAAAAGAAATATTATTGCCTCAAAAATCTAAAATTATGTTTTTTTGTTTCCAGGTAATTGCTTGCTTTCGTCATTTGATAACGGAATCTGTCAACTGTAACGAGAATGTCATAAGGTATGTAGGGTAGTTAACGAAAACTGTATAGTGATGTCACATGATTTATTTTAGTAGAAGGTAGAATGTTTTTGTAGCTAGACGTGAAACAGTCATATACATATAGTGATTACTATTGTAATTAACTCTGCAGTAAAAAATAAATGTGATTTTGAAATTTTATTTCACAACCTATCACCTAATTTAAACAAAAAATATTTTAAATGTACTTCAAATAAAAAACAGAGAAAGCTAGAAATTTTAAAGCTTTCAAACTACAGAAAAAGGCTGCACGACACGCATTGTGACGTAACCGTCATTTAAATGCAGGTGTACAAGGGAGATATCTCTACAGCGTCCCACATTACGCCATACGTAAATTTTAATATTACTTAATTGCTTCCTCATTTTGCAACCAGTTTTATGTTGTTTTCACAAAAAACGGCTCTTTAATATTATATTTACTGTTGCGTATACAATAAGAAACAAACGTAGGAAAACCTTTTTTGCTAAATTTGCTCGGAGAATAAAGTTGGATTATTTATTATTATAACACATTGAATACCATGTAGCAGTTACAATAGAAAAAGTATTGTTCGGGGTCATTTATGACCGGCATGGCATTCAATGTGTTGGGTGGAAGCGAGTTCTTTGCAGGTATTTTCCATAGACTAACCCAGGTTCATGCTTTAGGAACCATACTTCTGTAACTACACTTACAACAAACCTTTGACATTCTCATATTATAGTTCGTTTATCTTAGTTATTTCGGTGGATTAATTTAGGTATTTACCGTCAAAAATACCTACCTATAATTTTCTATTAAAGTTTTAGTTTACTTATAGTTTCAGGTCTAGTCTAATGATATATTATTAAGTCTAACTCAAACGAATATAAATAGCACTATAAATTATAAAACTACCCTAAATAATAACAAGCTGAAATTTTGTTCGTGTTGCCAACAAACAATTTGATAGAAGGTGAAATTAAAGCGGGACATACACGTGTGTTTTATCATTAAAGTTGCGGGTAACTTTGGCCTATGTTGGTTAAACAATGCCGTTACAGTCCCTTCGTGGGTGATTTATCATAACGATGTTGTACTTTTGGGATCAGCAGAGCAATAAGAATGCGACACTTTTGGTGGTTATGTACAATAAAAAAGTTTTGTAATGACAGCCAGGTCGAATCTGGTTCACTTTCAGACTCGCATTTAAATTTTTTGAAGGTTTACCACTTTTTGCTTAGAGCGCTGAATATTGCGTAGTTACTTTAAATATGGCGCTCACCAATGTGAGATACAAAAACGACTGGTTATTCATCATTTACAGGTAAAAGACAATGGATTGATTGATATATATATCTTGATAACTTAAAATAATAACATAATTTAAATCTTCTCGATAGGAAACTTCATTCAATTTAGAAAGCATAATACGTCATACAATAATTTAATTGTTAAACATGGCTTTCCAGATTATATTTAATATTCGAGAAGTATTTATTGAATGAATTTAAGAATATTTCTTATTAATAAACAATGGAACATTTGCACTTTCAATTGGGGCAATAAAGAAATACGTGCTTTTAATTCTACAAGGCGCTTTCAAATTAAAATAAAGTTTATCATATATGAATTTCCTATTTCTACGATATGTAGGTGTGGAAAAGCACGTCAAATAATTTCAGCTGATAATAATTTTGTTAGACGCCCTTCATTCATCAACGGTTATTAAATTACTTCTCCGACTGCTGCCTTCGATCGACGGGTGTCTGAAATACTTCCTACAGCTTGCTCTTTAGAACCACGATTTATTTTTAATAATAAGGTGTCTGCTAATGTTTTGTTACCAAAGAACTATGAACGCTTGCATATTATATGTGCGTTGGCGGTCCTGTATTAATTTCTTCCAGCACTGCAAGGGCTAAGGACGAAGACAATTAAATAGTCTGCTAATAGTTCAGCTACATAAAAAAAAACATAAAAAAAACTGCGCGGATGTTGTAGTGGTTTAATTGGCGGTCTCGTCCACTGGCGGCTTTGCCGAGTGTTGTGGGATCGACCATATTTAACAAAAAATGTCTGCTCCACATATAGTCGTGCCGAGTCTAGATATTTTTGTGTCCGTTATTTAAATCTTAGTAAGTCCCCCACGACACAAGAACTACTCTGACTGCGGGAGCAGTCTTCTTTAAGGAAATATAAATAAGAAGTTATTCTTCTGCTAATAGTTCAGCGATTTAAATACACTGCAGGACCCTGTCATAAGATTATTTGCTAGCGATCTTCTGTGACATGTGATGCGTATGATGCGTAGCGGTTAACTAAAGCGCGTATGAGCCAGAGCAGCGTATTGTATTTGTGGCGACTGGTGAGTTTGACATTTCTTATGACCCTATCGGCAATGAGTAATACCGAGAGACCCCGACCAGTTAATATATTAGTTAATTGACATGTCAACACATTTTTATGGCAATAAAGATTTTTAACTTTGACTTGACTACTACTAAGCTTGGCTTTTTCAGGTCGAGGTTTCAGCCACAGCACCTCGCCCTTTCATAAATTATTTATTAACTTATCGGCAGTTCTGATTGTTAGTAAGTTATAGGCATAGAATTAATATATACAACAGTTATCGCAAAGTTCGTAAGAGGTCACGGCCATGTCCTTTGTGTCGTTACAATGTTAAAATTTGCGATAGTCTACTAATTATATAGGTGCTATGCCAACAACAGTACATTAACTGACATTATTAGTCAATCAAAATTTTAGTAATTTAGCATCTTGCATGCTGAAAGCATCACGTAACTTGGGTGTAAGTCACTAATTGTTTTTATAAATTTTAAACTTGATTTGCTTTCCTGTACACATACATCGAGAGACACATACACCTTGATGTATTTAACATACATAGCCTAACCTGTGTCAGAGGTGTATTAAAATAAAATTTCTTTGTCGATGGGTTTCTGTCCCACGTAATAGGAGGCGAGTCTATCGCCAGAAACTGGATACAGCATCCGGAACCTGGCATAGACTGGGTACAGTTCCATATTGCTGGTCCTAAGAATTTATTAACAGGAAATCACTATGACATTCTGGTAAATACGGTAATCGAACTTGACCACGTGGACAGTAATCGAATTCACTTCCTCTGTGCAACCAAGGTTGTCTATAGTTATTTTAGTCTTTATACAATCTCGATGGTTTAACATATGCAACAAATATCCAACCGACGCCGTCACGCAACAATAGCTTATCCGAAACGATATAAAACAAAAATATCACGATCTGGAAGCTGTTTCTTTTATACAATTCACACGAATTCTAATTACACCAGTAATTCGATACTGGGAAACAGTGGGTACTGAATTATCACCAAATTTTTACTTGGAATCGGAAATCGATATGGAACCAGAGGCGTTTGCCGGCGTATTAAATTGCCAATAAATTTGATACAGCACTAACGGACTGGCTTATATACCTATCGATGGGCGAGGATTTAGAGGTAAAATTAAAGTATCAAACCGTTTCTTTTGTAAGTGAACTTGGTATAATGTTTAAGTGGGTAAGTTAATTATAACGTCCAACTCGTCGAATAAGGTGGATTGTATTGCGTTTAGAAACTTAATAGTTTCTGGTCTCATCGTATATTGGAATCAGTTTTCTGGTCTCATCGTAGAGCCTAACTCTGTAGGTCTATCATGAAACGTAAATAACGATGTTTGGGTCGATGGTTAGTGCTATTCGTATCTTGAAACTCATGAACGGTTTTATCATCCCATACCCTACGATGAAGTAGTCCAAGCAACGGAGTAATGTCAATATGAAAGAAAATAAAATTTGAAAAACTTCATCAAAGTATCGGGACACCAATTTCATTGTATGCACCGGTCTGTAAAGAAAATGAGATCAAAGATCCATTTTTAAACTGCTTCCTTAATCCGGTGGCATAAGCTTGCCAAAGTAAAGCATTGTTATCAAGTTCAACTAGGAAAATCTTAGGAAAACCGTGCTTTTTTGTAAATATGTATGTATATCATTTCAAACTCACCAGTATCTAATCACCATCAGTAGTCATCTATTACTACCATGACTACTATAGAAAACACTACAATTTTACAAATTTGCTCATTAACATAAAGTGTGACATGTGTTTAGTAGGTACGATACCTAGACGTAACTGTCAATATTTTAGCTTAAAGTATTTTTCGTCTGCTAGTATACTTGTATCTTATGTGGGGGCCAGTCAGTGCAGACCGGCGACACTTTGACCCAGTGGGATCTTTTGTGTCGACACTCTCCCAATAACAACGGCTTAACGTGCTCTCCGAGGCACGGAGCAGGCGATAATTGTCAATCAATACACACATAATTTCGAAAAGTCATATAACTTCTGAAAGTCAGATGTGCGCGACGTGGGTTCGAACCCGAGACCCTCTGCATTGCAGTCTGTTGGTCTCCCCACTGAGCTATCGCTGCTCTTTGCTAGTATACTTTTTAATTCATCATTTATTTTTGTGCCTCAATGTTTATTGTTATATATTTAGCGTAAATACAAAATATAGTCGATATCCAGACATTAGTTAATAATAATAATAATAATAATATTCTACCACATACACACAACACCATCTAGCCCAAACTAAGCAGAGCTTGTACTATGGGTACTAGACAATGGATAAACATACATATATACTTTTTTTTTGTAAATACATACAAATTATACATAGAAACACCCAGACCAAGACAAACATCCATATTCATGCATACAAATGTTTGACTTGTGCGGGAATCGAAACCGCGACCTCAGGCGTGGCAGTCGGTTATACTAACCACTACACCATCGAGGCCGAGTTGTCAGGTTGTATGAGATTCTTCAACTTAAATGAACGGGAAGGAGCATTGGCCTCTGTATTGGACAGACAGCACGATATCCTTTAATGCCTCAATGACTTGCAGAGCATGCTTAGACCATCGCTAGACAACTGAATCCTGTCAGCCGTCTTTGTACCTAATCCATGACAATTGTAACAGCTAGCTAAAAGCCTGCATAATTCAGTCTCGATTCGTATCTTCATTTAAATTATTCATATATGTACGTCACATTGTTACACATATGAACTCTACCATTTCAGGTGCATTCTTGAATTGCGATCAAGTGCAGATACATGGTCGCATGTCAAGTCAGGCACTAGTCTAGTGGAGACCGTTGGACTGCGTAGAGGTCTCGAGATCGATTCCAAGGCACGCACCTCTGACTTTCCGA
Source organism: Catocala fraxini (assembly GCA_930367265.1). Classification (NCBI taxonomy): domain Eukaryota; kingdom Metazoa; phylum Arthropoda; class Insecta; order Lepidoptera; family Erebidae; genus Catocala; species Catocala fraxini. The sequence goes on from OV884045.1 coordinate 20,886,190, forward strand.
AGTTATGTGCGTATTAAATAGTTAATTATTGCTCGCTTTAATGAAATCATCGAAAGGAAACCTGCATATCTGAGAGTGAGAGTTCTCCATAATATTCTCGAAGATGTGTGAACTCTGCCTACCCGCACTGGGCCAGAGTGGTGACTACGGAGTTATAGCCACAAAATCTGTGTATTGCCCTTTGTGCTCAAGAGACAAGCGTCCAAAAAATTTGTATAGTGTATCAGACGGCTTTCTTTAACAAAATGAAGAGGAATATTTTTGTGAAAAGCTCTTAAAGATAGGTGTGACTAGTTGTGCGCGCGGTTTGTTTGACGTTAATAAGTGTTACTTTGTGACATTAATGGTTTAATGATTTTATATATATACAGGATGTCCGGTAATTAATGGTAAAACTATTTAGATTTAATTTAATTTTACACTTTAGCCATGGTTTCCCCGTGACCATGGCTGCTGAAAAGCTACCGAAACGTCGGGGAAAGTGTAAAATTAAATTAAATTTAAATAGTTTTAATAATAATTTAATTAGCTTAAAAATTAGTAAAGTTTAATAGTAGTAGTAGTGTAACAATTTTCAAAATTATGTAATAAAGTGTCAAATAAACAACGCGATAAAATCCGTATATAGTAGTTTAATTTCAATTAATAATATTCGCGTAAACAGGAGACAATATTTTGTCCGTTTGTTTATAATGCCATATTACAGGCATATAAACTGTCAGATCCTCGGCACTACTTCAACTTTAAAGAGGACCTGGTGTGGGGGACTTTTGTCGTGGACTAAACGACTGCTTACTATCACGCGGAGGGTAGTCAAATTGACTGGCTACAATATAAGAGAAAAAATAGTAGGCTGTTATTTTAGTCTATACTAATATTATAAAGAGTAAAGAATTGATTTTAGTTTGTTTGTAAGGGTTGAACGCAAAAATGACTTAACCGAATTAAAAAATTCTGCTACTTCTTTTTCTTCCATACTTCTAAGTTATCTTTTCTTTTGTACTCTAATAGGCTTGCGTTTGACTGCGATCTCACCTGATCTTAAGTGAAGATGCAGTCGACAATGGAGCACGCTTGCCTAGAAGATACCTATTCACTCGCGACTTGAAGACACCCAGATTGTACTCACCGGGAAACACAGACTTAGGTAACGAATTCCATTCCTTAGCGGTACGCATTATAAAATTGGAAGCAAATCGCTTCGTGCGTAAATGTGGTATATCCACCATGTACCTATTGGCAAACAAGCATACGGCCCACTTAATGGTAAGTGGTCACCGTAGCCTATGGGCTCCTGCAACATCAGAGGCATCACTTGCGCGTTGCCGACTCTAGGAAAGGAAATGCGAAGGAGAAAGAGCGTGAAGGGGGAAAGAGGGTGATCGGGCCTCCGACACTCTCGCTTACCGAACGAAACACAACAGTAGGAATACTGCTATTTCACGTCGATATTCTGTGAGAGGGTAGTCCTACTCCGGTCGAGCCGGCCCATTCATGCTGAAATCAGAGAGTCTCTACTACACAAAATTTACTATTATAAAGCTATATGATCGTCAAGTAACATAAGCGATACTTTATTTAAAACTAAAATACTGTCACTAACCTAACTTACTTTTACGCGAACGGAGCCGCGGGCAAAAGCTAGTCATAGATATATTGCAGTAGTGCTACCGTGATGCCAAGTTTATAATATTGGTAGCTTGTTGACTACTACACTATTTTTTCCCACGTCGATATCGACGATATATATATATATATCGATAGTCATATGACTTTTCGAAATTATGTGCGTATTGATTGACAATTATCGCGTGCTCCGTGCCTCGGAGAGCACGTTAAGCCGTCGGTCCCGGCTGCCTTGAACATCTATGGCAGTCGTTATTGGGAGAGTGTCGACACAAAAGATCCTACTGGGTCGAAGTGTCGCCGGTCTGCACTGACTGGCCCCCACATAAGATACATACATACATAGGGTAACTAATATTGTTTTATTTATTTTCATTTAAAAAGGCAACTCCTGCACTAGGATTTATTTTTATGTCCCGGGGAGTCTTTACAAATTTTCAAACAACGGACAAAAAGAACTTCCAGACTCGGAACAACCACTCGTGGATCACACAAAGGAACATTTAATAAAATTTCCTAGGGTATCTAAAATGTTGCCATTATGAACACTAAGTTATCAGAGCCTTTAGTGCAACATTTTAGGTACCCCTAAAGTCACTGTGAATAATTAGACCAAAACAAATATGTAACTTGAGGATCACACGAGTTTGTTTATATAAACAATAACGAACAAATTATCCATCCCAAAAGTTAGCCAAACAACTAAAATCAAAAATCCAAAGTCAATATTAAATAACTTTTCTGTCGCGGGGTTGGGTACCCACCGGTAGTATATAATCTATGTGTAATCTTTAGTACGGTCAAAGTCAAAATCAAACATAATTTATTCATATAGACCACAAAGTCACACTTATGAACGTCAAAGTTTAGTATTGAATTGATTAAATGACAGTACTTTTCCTATATGAAAGTTAACTTATATCCTTTTCTATTGCCCTGACAATGTGTATGCGATTATAATATTACTTAAGATTTAATTTGGAGATTAAATTCCAGGTCATGTTATAGAGGCGTAAGCTCAGCTAAAAGCAACATAACTAAAACAGTCCTCGTTTCGCTTTACCATATCGTAACATTGATCCAGGCTCGATCCCTACACGGGACAAAAGTATGAGATGCTAATTGTAGACAGCACGATAATTTTATTGAAAACGGCTTTCTCCATCCCACTTGCAAGTCATCCTTAAGCCGGGTTTCCACCGCGAAAGGGTACCTAATGAGTGGGAAATGGCTGAGCGGAACGGACTCCTTTTAAATAAAATAGTTTTACATTCCCACCAACACAGAGTTTTGTCTGTTGATTTTTACTGAAAAAGGGAAATGATCAGCAGAGCGAGCTGAACGGAAAATGAGAAATGGAAAATGAACAGTCTGTTTCCACAGAGAGCGAGTTCAGTTGAAGTTATGAACTGGTTGCGTGCGGTAGTGTTTTATTGCGAATTTGCGATGCTGTTGAGTGACACGGAATCAAGTGAAGACAGTGCAGATTATGTATACAGAAAAAAAAGTACATATTATATAGAAAAAAACGTGCAAAACGGAGACTGGTTATGCCGGCACATTCGACAAAGAACATTGAAAGAGGAATATAGGCTATACTACGATTTAGACCATGAAAAATTTCAGAACTATTACAGGGTTAACAAAGAACAATTTCAAGAACTTTTGTGTTTTGCGAGGAAAGCAGTGCGGTGTGTGGAAACAGCAAGCGAGTCTGTTTCAAACTAGTCGGCGAGACCTTGCCGTAGCGTACTCGTTTCAACCACTTTTTACGCGTTCGATCCGCCCCGCTCAGCACTTTTTGTGTGGAAACGCTACTATGTAATTTGTCATTGCGAGTTGAACGGACTCCGTAATAACTCCGCTCTGCTCCCTAGAACTGAGCGAGTTCATTTTAACTCTTTCTGGTCGCTCAGTCTTTTCCGCTCAACTATTTGTTGGTGAGAATACAAGTATGCAGTTTACTCTTGCGAGTTATAGGGAGTCCTTAATGGGTCCGTTCCGCTCGCGGTGGAAACCCGGATTACAACATTTTTTTTTCAAAATCGATTTATCAGTAGAACATGGTAACGTACAGGGAAGACATATTTGTGTTTATAGAATATTGATCAATGTCCCTTGTGGGATTCGAACCTTCAGTGCGACAGCAGCAACGTGGCAAAGTATTACTACTAAAATATATTCTGTTAATTTGCTTCTACATATATCCGTACTCTAGAAATGTCATTTCGCTCTCGGTCAGTGTGCACCTTAACACAAAATATATAGCCAGTCATTAATAAAATTAAAAAAGTTTATTTTGCGAGGGTCAGGTAATGCAAACACGGTCGACCTCAAAAATGTCCGTAAAAGAATATTTATTTTGTGATCCTGACCCTAAAAACGGCATGGTTCTGTAATTAGATTAAGTACACAGAACTAATTATATAATTCTTTTGTGATAATTATGTGGGCTATTTGCGAAAGCAGTCCCTCAAATCTGGTGCGTTTGTAAATAACAGAGTCTCGTTTTTATGCTACTTACATATTTGGCGAACAAATTTTCGGCTTGATGGTATACGGTAGCAATGTGCGATTATCGATTTAGATTTTGAATCAATCGAATTTTCATCTTATTCGAATGTGTTGTAATATCGATACTTACTTAATAATCCGAATGTCTAAATCATTTATGTCAATACCCGATCTCACTATGCCGAGATTGTGATTGAATAATTATTTAATTATGTATTGGTGACAAAGAAATGAAAAGCATATAACCAATTATATATTATCATCGACCAATTATCAACGTATCGTCATTAAGTTGTATTTCAAATATTCGGTTAAGGTTTTGTTTCGAAAAGATATCAATGACAAGAGATTGGCCGATATTCGGACGTAGGACCACAAAATTTTAGAATAGACGAAAACGTTTCCTGGTCCAATGGCACATAACATGGATTCAGTTACCGTAGCATACAGACGCTTGCAATACAAGAGTTATACTTCGCGCGTTGCTCTCGTTAGAATAATTGGAGTCTGTGCTAATAGTGCAAGTCGCCTCCAATCGGCACTTACATGGAAGCTGGAGACTAAAATATTTGGTAGTTGCACTTTACTCAGTGTATATAGCCCACTTAATTAAATAGCGATAAACCAGTAAGCTATAGGTGATCTTAGAAACATTCGAACAACAGACATCAAGAACATTTAGAATCGGAACAACTATGTGAGGATCCTTTTTTTTCCTCGTGTGTTCTTAAACCAGTTCGTGCACTTGATAGTTAAATTATGGCTTAAGTAATTCTAGCCATAATGGTTGTCAACTAAGCTACACTATCAAAAATCAGTACAGCAGAAAAATAATGATTAAACAACATTCAAAGTTACTTTGTTGGTTGCAAATTTTGAGACATACATATTTGATTTATGCGAAGGTAGAATTATCCGAGATCGTGTTTGTATATGTAATAAGGAAGTTAATTACCAGTTCTATCACATCAAAAGGAGAATGACTTAAATATGTACACCATGTATATTACTTTGTGACGTACATATGTCATATACGGAATGATTATATTATATTTTAATAATTATTCTATTGACGTCACAGTGGTTTAAGCGGTTAAGCGTCAAATTTTGTTGACATTCTCAACAGCTAAAATGGCATTATTCATGGAGAGATAGGTAAGTTTTTCGAAAAACTAACGTCATATGAATAAATACTGATTAGTTTCATCAGGAATCATCAAGATATACTCACTTAATTCACGCCTATATCTCGAAGAGGTAGGCAAAGAGCTAAGAAAAGAGATGTATTGACGTTTTTCAGGCACAGGGGGTCTACCGTGAAACGCGTTATACGCAATTGCGTACGTTCGTTCGTGCTTATTCTTCCATGAAACATCATTCGCGCCGACATTCGTCACGAATATCGTCGTATGACATTTGTACGTCCTAAAAATTCCGAAGTGTTTTCATGGTAGGTATATGCTTATTATTTCGTTCGTCATTCGTTTCGGCACGTCATTGCGTAAAAACATTTTCACGGTAGACCCGCTGTTCACACTACGAAATTTCATGACAGAAAATCCTAATTATATTGCCCAACTCGAGATACAATACCGCAATCTTATGCACAGCAGACACAAACACAACCACTGCACCACTGAGCAATGCAGTATCCTAACATACGCTATATTTTAATGACTTATTGCACAAAAGAAGCTACAGACAGAAGCTGGTTATTTATCTTAAACGTATACCATAAAAGCATCCTACACCACAGACTACGTGGTTCAAAAGAATAACTGGAATTCAAACTCATTCTGTACCTATATATGTATATATACCTATTGATGATACGTGACGACTCAGTGTGTATATGTTACATGAAATTAACATTTGATAAGCAAGATGTTTCGCTGGAATTAGGTATCGGAAATGTGTATCATCTTTTGAATATATTTCTTTTGCTATAAGCTTGGAATAATCTTAAGCTAGCTTTCCACCATGGTGTAACTAAGCTACAGATGTAACCTACCAATCGCATTGCTTGTTTTATAGCTTACCTTAGCTCTGATGGTGGGTTAAACAAAATGTTACTGCGCAGATGGTGTAGTGGTTTTTTAAAGTTGTCGCTGCAACACTGCTGTTATGTCAAGTCTTGTGGGCTCGATCCTTACACGGGACAAAAATTTGTGTATTCCACTAACATTTGTGCCGAGTCAGGGTTTTTTTGTGTGCGATCTACACGACACAAAAAAATCCCACATAATCACCCATAAATATACCCACCCAGAATAGTGTTTGTGCCTACGAGAACTACCTGCTAGCGAGAAAGTTGCATATATAAAAGAAATTGCTTCGCAAAATGTTTGTAACGTTGGATTAGAACTATGGCGAGCAGAGTTGACAAGATAACTAATTCTTCCTCGCAAAGCTTACTAGCACAAAACGCATCTTTATAGCACATCTCCGCTCTGCTACACTCTTTAGCTTTTGTGAATATACAGCCGTTATCAGAAAACCTGATTAACGACCTGTCAATGTCAAACTCATATCAAGTGATTTAATTGGCTTTTTGCAATTCAATCGGCCAATTACAGTACTTGACATGCGTTTGACTGTTTGTTACGTTGTATTGATTTGCTTTACTAAACACTGTGTCTTCGTTGACTTAAGCACATAGTACAGACGCGACACCGGATTCATACCAAGTGAAGGAGTTCTCTTCTAAAAAATGAAAAATGTAATTTAGTTTTAAGCTCGTTCACTGCTAGCCTACATATTTAGTGGGCAGGCAGCCTTAGTCTTTCTAGGATGATAGTTGTTTGTTCATTTAGGTCTAATATTTTGTTAGTTTAGGTAGCCCTTCAGATTTTTTAAGAAATCTGTTAAACAAAGATATTTTTTGCCAGGCGGTATTGTGGTAAAGGTGTTAAACGATATACTACCTTAAGCTGGTTGATATGGCGGTTAACATAAACAAAAACCTATTTTCGGAGAAATTAAGAAATATTTCTTTCAAACTTAATAAATAAAATGAAATTAGACACAAATTGGAACACGCTGCTTAAGGTCTTTGACACCTAAGTACAGCTATCTCTGTATTACATGATGTTCTAAAATTTCTAAATTATGAAAACAAAAATATGTCCTGTGGCTAAACTACTGAATACATTTGGTTCATAATTTGTAAATCGTCAAAGAATACCATGTAGTATATGTGATATCAATTAATGTGATAACATTTGCGCCATTTTGTATACGTAGTGTATATGCTCAAAGAGATAGGCAAATATGAATTATGCTCATATATAAAAAGAAAAGTATATATGTATGTTTATCCATTGTGTAGTACCCATAGTGCAAGCTCTGCTTAGTTCGGGCTAGATGGTGTTGCGTGTATGTGATAGAATATTATTATTATTATTTCGCTATATTCTGATTCCAAGTAATCCCAGAAAGTCTTATTATAGCCATCTATTTCCAGATTCTTCATATTTCTATTGTTAATTTCATAACATATAAATACAATTACACATGCCCAGTCTGGTACCCAGAACTCCACGATTGCACGCTGTCATAAACAGCTCGCTACCATAGAGGCAGCTTATGTAGTCACGACACGTAGATCTTTCTCTTTTCTTTTTACTGAACCGGATGACTGTTATCGGGCAGCCTTTAAATCGACCATGCGGTCGGTCGTCCCTCAGCATCTGGTAATTTTTTTGTCAGACGCAAAACTATCCTCAAATCAATCAAAATCAAAATATGTTTATTTATATAGGTCACAAAGTTACACTTCTATACGACAAAGTTACACTTATTAACGTGAATTTACATTTACATACACACTCACCTGTTGCCATGATCAGCAAAGCAAGAACGTAGAACCAATGAGAAGAACAGTAACTGGCAAGAAGCTCAAGGTCACTATTTTTTAATCGCCACGTTTACAAGATTATTTATTTTACAAATCTATTCTGTAAGCTGCTGCAACTATTAAACAGAAGCCGTAATTAGGTCCTCGGGGTTCAAAGTTAAGTCTGACTGCTAGTTCTCATTGCAAGTTAACAAATTACTAAAGATTTGCTGCAGTCAAACGCTGCTTAGGATTATCTTTGACCAAAATAATGTTCCACGAAAATATTTGTGATAATGTTATCGTCCTTGTTTCGTCATGTTCTGTAATATTAGATAACATGTCATTCATTAGTGGGTCGACATCGCAGATACATTGCGTATCGGAGACTTACATACCTACCTACATAATTGTTTATATCTATTGATAGTAGTTTTCTACCTGCCTCGTTATTCCTATTGCATATGTCTGCAGGCCGTATTGAGGTCCAGGATTGGGCAAACTATTATTGGATTTTTATATTAAAATTACAACTGCCAGTTTATTTTACGAAGATGCATGAGTGATGTCATAAAGAGATCAGTATTCATTTTTTTAATGGAACAGTCGCAAGAGGATTTCTAGGCGAACGTTTATCGATCAGATCGAAGGCGTTTTGGACAAAGGCCAGGTTAAGAGCACCTTGAACCGATGGGCGTGTATGAGGAATGTGATGAAAGTGAATGAAGCCAGAGAAGTGTGTCAGGATCGTACCAAATGGAAATCCGTAGTCTCTGCCTACCCCTCTGGGAAACATTCGTGAATCTATGTATGTATGTACGTATTCATTTTTTTTTAGCGTTTTCAGCACTTTGAGGACATTCTTGTAGCGTCAGCAATACTTGTGTCAGAGTAGAATGCTGTTTTGTAGGGCCAGCAATGCGGGAGATATACTCATAGTGTTATAACAATCGTCTATAGGCAACTCATACAATTTGAGTGCAGGGATGGCGGGAAACCCTTGCCGCTGCCGCCGAGATGAGTGTCGTAGGTTCGAAAACCACAGCGGAAATTATCTCCATGATCCATAAATTATTGTTCTGTGTATCCGTATCAATTGGATATGAATACAAAGTAAACCCCATCCTTAGTAACCGGTAAATGTTCGTTTGAAGACTCCCATGACATAGGGCTAGCGACCAAATACAGACCTTGTCTTTTAAAAAAAACAAATATTGATAGTAACTTATTTACCAAAAATCTAATTAACTCTTTCTTTCCGAAACAGTAAAACAACAGGTGGATTAAAATTCGGTGTTCATCTAAAAAGAAATGTCAGGTTCAGTTTATTACTAACTTCGAGCGCTAGAGCGTTAAAGCTTCAGCGCTTTTTAAAAATAAATGCTCATGTAATATTTTAAAGCTGTTTGATATATACTCCATTATTAATGCCGGTATAATATTTTAATATAAAACTTAACGAATTTTAGTCCGACTACGTATGTTTAACATATTTAAACACTATTCTACCGATACGTCGGTCTCGATGGCGTAGTGGTTAGTGTAACCGAGTGCCACGCCTGAGGTCGCGGGTTCGATTCCCGCACAAGTCAAACATTTGTGTGCATGAACATGGATGTTTGTCTTGGTCTGGGTGTTTCTATGTATAATATGTACGTATTTACAAAAAAAAAGTATATTCATGTATGTTTATTTTCTATTGTCTAGTACCTACCCATAGTACAAGCTCTGCTTAGTTTGGGCTAGATGGTGTTGTGTGTATGTGGTAGAATATTATTATTATTATTATTTATAATCTTAATGAATACTTTCGTTTAAGTACTGCGATTTAATTACAAATATATATTATACATACTGAATATCGGGCTAATAGCTTACGTATACGTTGATATGCCAATCTTGAGGTCTTGGGTTTGTTGCCTGGGTTCAGTAGTCTTCCTTTTTGTTGATAGCATCCCTACAAGTTAGAGGTTGCGCTTCATAGGCGGTAAAGCCTGTCTTTTTTACATGAGACCGACAGATAAAGAATTGTGGTTACTTTATACGTCTATCTAACAAAACTAAAAAACGAAGGTTATCCCGTTTGTTCGCCTATCTTCACAATTCTTACTAATATTATAAATGCGGATATGTTTGTTTGCTTGTTACGCCTTCACACCTTATGTATCTAATGTTGGGTCCAGTCAGTGCAGACCGGCGTCACTTCGACCCAGTGGGATCTTTTGTGTCGACACTCTCCGAATAACGACTGCCATAGATGTTCATGGCATCCGGGACCGATGGCTTAACGTTCTCTCTGAAGCACGGAGCAGGCGATAATTGTCAATCAATACACACATAATTTCGAAAAGGCATATAACTTCCGAAAGTTAGAGGTGCGTGACGTGGGTTCGAACCCGAGACCTTCTGCATTGCAGTCTGTTAGTCCCCCCACTGAGCTATCACACCTTAACTACTCCACCGACCGTCATGAAATTGCGCATACACTGTCAGGGGTACAGATAAAGAGGTAGAGTACCTTTCATCCAGCAAAAGTAGCTTATGAAATATAATATAATGTCGTAACTTAGGTATTGCAATAGATAAATTACATCGTAATACAACATTTTCTGACTTAGGGTCTTCTTTCAAATATTATTCCAGACACCGTGCTGTACTTTTACCGCCTCAAATCGATTCCGGGTTGCAGTTCGCCTGTTATATGAGAAGCAGATGGCACAAACTTTTATAATATTTGTCAAACCATCGGATCTGAAACCAATTTGTAAGAAGGATTCAACAAGTTTTGAATTGTAATCTTATTATTCGCCTTCCAGATCTTCTGACAATGAACGAAACCAGTCGATAGTCACACAGATTACATTAATCTTTTTGTTGGGTAGACTTTAAAGCTGGTTTTAAATATAGTCTCTTTAAACTTGTTCATTCGCGTAAAGTCTTTAAACAATAGCTGATAAGGTGGTCAAGGAATGCTTGTGGCGGTTTAATATGTCTTTAATGAGGTGGTGTGATTGTCTGCGATTTGGTGAGAAAGTGCTAGTTCTTTTTTTTATAAGGGACAACATCCGTACTAGTAATAAATCCTGCGTCGCAGGGGTGTTTACAAACATTCAAACAACGTACACAAATAACGTGCAGACTCGTAACAACTAATTGTAATTGTAATAATTTTAACCAGTCCGCATCGCGTCGCATTGCGAGCATACGCGATTATATAGACAACCAGACAACCCATTTGTATGTGACAGCCCAGTAGGAGACAGTTGTACTGCCACACAAGCTTAGGTCCGATCTCAAGGCGCGCCATTCTGAGTTTTCAAAGTTATGTGCATATTAAATATATAATTATCGCTCGAGTATGAGAGTTCTCCATAAAGTTCTCGAAGATATGTCTGCCAGCCCACACGGTGCCAGCGTGGTGGACTATGGCTTAACCGTTCTCATACTGAGAAGAGGTCCATGCCCAGCAGTGTATTGTATTTTTTTTAAAGACAGCTATCGTACTTAGAACTATTCCTGTATCGCGGGTGACTTTACAAACTTTCAAACAATGGACACAAAGAACATCCAGATTATTCGTGGATCAAACAAAGTTTTGTCCCGTGTGGGATTCGAACCCACAACACTCACCACAGTGGTAGTGGCGAGGCAACCACTTAAACCACTACGCCAGCCGAGCACTCAAATCCATATTATTACAATAATGTGTAAAATATTCACACAACTCGTCACGTTGTCGTGTTGGTCGCGCGATATAAATTATTTCATATAATATTAGTGTTAGAGATAAAGTTTACATCGACACTGTTAGAGAAATACCTTCCATTTAGGTCTTAAATAAATTTCACATACTTTGGCTCAAGCGTTGGAGAAGCTCACTGAAAAATTGACCCAGATCGTTGAAGGAGCCGTGGTCCAACAATAGGACGATAAGAGAGATGTCACTTTTATAAATTACTTCTATTCTAGTTTTAAGTTTACCACTAGAAATCAGTCTAGAAGGTAGAACTTACAAAACGTCGTATTGTTGTTTGTTCATCTAAATTTTGCAAGCTAGTGATATTCAAAGAGTTAATAAATTCATAGACATGTTCATTGAAATTAAACTTCTATATATGGATTTTATCGCGTTGTTTATTTGACACTTTTTTACATAATTTAGAAACTACTACTATTATTAAACTTTACTAATTTTAAGCTAATAAAATTTATTTATATTTAAGTTTACACATTCCCCGACGTTTCGGTTGCTTTTCAGCAGCCATGGTCACGGGGAGACTAAGATGGTAGTTGTCTCAATGTTCCAGTGTAGTTAATTCAAAGTACCCGAACATAATTTAATAATTGGTGTTTCTATGTAAACCCCTAAGGATTAGCTTTATTTTTCTTCATAATTTCTCAAGTAGCTGACCAGTTAAGTTATAAACTTAATCCAACACTCAATTTAGGTACTCGGTCCGCCCTAAATTATAATTAAGCAAAATATCAGGTGATTATACTTATAAGAGCTTACTTTAAGGTAATGTAGGCAATGATCCTGTTGTTTCAGAGGTCAAAGTAGCCAATTAAAACCGGTAAGAGCGATAACGCGCCTTTAATGTTTGATAAAAGGCTTTGTTTTTATGAACTCAAGGCCTTTAGTTACGTTTGTGAAATTATATTGTGGCCGTAAAAGATCAAGTAATTTGGGTTACTACTGAATTTGCGAGCCTACTTTTCAATGATATCGATAAAAGTAATCCATGATGTGTAAAATTTTATTTTTTATGTTTTATCAATGTTGTTTGTATTTGATAACATGATAAGATAGGACCTACCTAAATAGAGTGAACCAATAGAAGCTGTTTTTTTTTTGATAATTTTACGTATTTTTATATCTAAAATAGGCAAAAATTTGGCTCCTATAAACATACAACTCCCGTACCAGCGCCTGGCAACAAATATTGGATAAAATCCTTTCTGATATTGCATTAAAATACATACATACATTAGTCCTATTTCCCGGAATGCCCGACAGGGACTACTTTTATACGATACTCTTAAAGTAAAGACTAGTTTTGCCTGCTTCGCTCGTGTGACAGTAGGAAAGGTTATGTTGGTGACAGTCCTTTTAAAAAATAAGATATGCCTATGTTACTTGGTGATAATTTAGCTATCAAGTGATTAAAGAATTTTTAAAATTGGTTGAGTAGTTTTTGTGTTAAATCCTTACAAACAAACAAACAACAAAATCAAATCTTTCCTCTTCATAATATTAGTAGGTATAGATATTGTATCTTACTAAATGTCGTAAAATCGGTGAAAATAATTTCTGTCACATACAGAATCGAATTGGTAACATTGGCTACTTTAATAATGACTACGTGCATACTTAAAACACTAAAGCACCATTATACAGCCTTTAACGAGAACGACTTTATAAAAATCTCGTCCAAATTATAAAGAACCACAGTTACTTTAATGTTAATACCCTTCCGCCATCAAAACAGTGTCCGTTTAAAATTCTGCTCATCCAACAAAGCCGTGAAAGCGTGAAGATAAACAAGGTGTTCAGATAAGCTCGTCCCAACTTTCCGTCTCAGCGAATGAATTAATTACATTTTAAACTTAAATGGTAAATTTGTGAGTCAAGCAGTTACATTTTCATGAACAGAAGGAGATAAAGGCGTTAAAATATGCGGCGGCGGTGCTGTTCAGTTGTAACTCATATTTCTTAGTCTAAACCAGAGGTTCCCAGACTTTTGTTCTCGAAGACCACATTCAAAATTTAGCATATTCCGGTGGACCCCTGTAGCAACATTTCTACCATACTCCTTGGCATTCATATTTATATTAGTAAGGGCTGACTTTTCTTTTTCTTTGTTTTTAAATGAATTATCTGTTCTGAGCTTACCAAAGTAGGCTGGCTGACCTTTTTTTTTAGGCCGTCTGTACCGAATGAAGTCAAGCCAACATTTTAGAAAGCAAATCATTTTTCGTGGACCCCCGCTTACGAATTGTTAACCACCATTGTTTTGTTACGCAAACTTAGACCCCCGTCGAGTCTCCCGTAGATCCCCGTCGAGTCGCCCGTGGACCCCTGGAGGTCTAAGTAGACCACTTTGGGAACTAATGGTCTAAATGCTAATCAGACTTATTGTCACGCAACTTTTTGTCACGTTATACTGCTGGGTTTAATATGCACTGCACTGTAGTGACAAAAAAGTATTTATGTCATCACTGTGTTGCAATTTGTCACGTCTGTGTCACGAAATTTCGATGTTTTCATATAAAATGTGGAACAGATTTCTGACATCGTCGACCGAATTTTTCGAAATTAAGTTTTTTGCCATTTTAAGACGATTTTTTTTGATCTCCCTCCGTATTTGAAGGACTAGACGCAATCATTCCTATAGGCCAGTGGTCGGCAACCTTGTCTAAAAGAGCTAAATATAGACAATACACAATTTAAATCTATTCAAAGAACTATAATTTTAAGTTAAGCTTTGTCTTAGCACGAGACATTCTTACGGAAATAATTAGAATTAAAAGTACACTCTCGAGCTTGCCTTTGTAAAATAAGTCTTAGTTCAAATAACAGTAAATTAAATAAAATTTGGTATCATACTTATAAGGCATATACTTATAAAAGCAGCGATAGCTCAGTGGGGAGACCATCAGACTGCAATGCAGAGGGTCTCGGGTTCGAACCCACCTCGTGCACCTCTGACTTTCGGAAGTTATATGGCTTTTCGAAATGATGTGCGTATTGATTGACAATTATCGCCTGCTCCGTGCCTCGGAGAGCACGTTAAGCCGTTGGTCCCGGCTGCCATGAACATCTATGGCGGTCGTTATTGGGAAAGTCAGTACCCTCTAATATCCTGACACTGGTCTAGCCTTAGGGTATCGTTAGCCTTCGGCTTGCGGAGGTCAGGTGGCAGCCGCTCCGTGTAAAAACTGATATCCAGTCAAATCCGGTTAGACCAGAAAAGCCGACCCCAAGTGACTTGGGAATAATAAACGTTAACAGAGAAGAAGAGTTATAAGGCAAGATAATAGGTAATATTCCGTGCCTGCACTAAACATTTCGCGGAAGAGCTGCATCCGAGGATTTAAAGAGCCGCATGCGGCTCGCGAGCCGCGGGTTGCCGACCACTGATATAGGTGATAAGGGAACATGTAAAACGATAATATTAATTGCATTAAGATTTCAGTTAGTAACTAGGTAGGAGTGGCAGAAGGTTGACCGTATGAAACTGATTTGGTACTCTTAGACTGAAATAGTATAAAAAAAAAATCTTTAGTAAACCCATTCAATACCATCAGACCAACTGAAACTGTAATACCAAGCGTGAATGAAAACACATCAGCCGATTGTTAAAGATTCTCGGGTCAGGAAAAGGGATATTGGTCTTTCCTGTTATGAAACTTACAAACGAGAACAAACGGGACGCAGTTCAGAAGGCTCCATGCTCTGACAAGCGTGTAACGTCGCCCGGTTGTCATGAACATTAAAGATGTTATGACAAACAATATGGGTCGAATATCTATTAACCCTTCTAGCGATTAATTGGTAGTAATTATAATTGATTTGAAGTTGTCAATTATTTGGTAACTGTAGGAATGTGCCGGCTTGCCCTTTATACAGGCTGTCCCAGAATATGTGAATCTAATTGTAACGGGAGATTCCTTAGATAAGGACTATTCAAATGTGCTGAATAAAAAAAAGTATAAGTTTTTAAAAAGTTCGACTTTTCAGACTTTAACTACAGGTGCTTCGTTTATGGCTAATTTTTTTTTTTCCCACTATTATTATTTATGAACGATTGATTCGTCAAACTACAAACGTTTTTTTTAAACTGACGTATTTTGTAATCGCTTCATTAAAGACAAAAGAAAATCTTGTTTGTTTGCTTTTTTATTTTTACACAAAAGTCATAAGTAATTGTTAAAAAAATATTTAGCACATTGCTGCATGGTCCTTACCTAAGGAATCTCTCGTTACAATTTGATTCAGATATTCTGGGACATTCTGTATAAGCATAGATTAAGCTCGCGGCTTGTAGGTTAGGTTAGTAACAGTACTTTTTCCTGGATGAAATATCCTTTCTATCCTTTTCTGTTCCCCTAATCTACTGATTTCGCATACACCAAATAAAACAACAATTTCATCATGATCGGTCGAGTAGATAAGGCGTGAAATCTTAACAAACAAACTCATCTTTGCATTTATAATATTAGTTAGGATAACTGGCGAAATTTGAGTGTAAGACACCACTTTTTTCATGTTTAATTCTTTAAGAATATACAGTCATGCTACTAAACATGCTATGTTTGTTCCTTCTACTCTCGCGTGGCTTGTGCATCTGGTATTAACCAATCTCAGTACCGCATTACATCATAATTAGTTTAGCAGTTATGCAGAAATAACGTTTTTGGATGCTGTCCTTCAGGATACTGGTACTATACCTAGTGTGGGAGTTCTTGTTTAAAGTAGGGAAGCCTAAACCGCGCCCACCAAGTGAGCGTCGAGCGTCAAATACAAATGTATGATAACGCCTCGAGCTGAGCGTTTTCGCTTCGAGCGTCTTTCGTGGCCCTTGGGTTAGAGCTTCTGTCATGGATGACTGGATAACCTTATTAGCGAACCAAGACTTTTTTATATTATGTCGCAGGTAAATAAACAAAATAATATTAATGATATCAGCCCTATATTAAACTGTCCCGCTGCTGGGCACGGGCAGAGGCCCGTGCCCAGCAGCGAATTCAGAAGAGTCTGAATGTGGGATGGATTAGACCATAAGCCGAAGGTATAACACCTAATTAAATACACCCACGGCTGTATAGAACTATGCCATGTATTGATGGGGTCGCCATCTTTCGTTCATACGCAGCGTATCCTGAAGTGGAATTTTTATGACATCCAATCGCTTGAAATGTTGCCTCTTCCGTCCTCAGACCCTTTGGCTATACACACGTAGAATGTTACAGAAAATGTATGGGGAAAATGTTTCACAGAAATACAAACATCCTACAATATTAGAAATGTGCTTGTTTGTTTTTTTTATTTTTTTCCTCATCATAATGACCACACTCCGACTAATGGTAAGCGATCATGTGGTCTAAGAGCAGTGGCCTCCACACCATCCTCCTAGCAGCTGAGGCGATGTTGAGGTCCTTACCTTGACGGCCTAAGAAGGTGCTTTTTTACGCTCCACTTAAAGAACTCAGGATTGAAGGAAAAAGAAAACACGTGCCTTGGAGATTGTGAGGATGGATGGATGGACGTTTGTTACTCTTTTACACAAACACTACTGAACTGATTATGATAAAACTATACAGTATTATTGTTTATATCAGAATAACATAGGCTAGAAAAAATCTATCTTAACAAGATCTAGTATATCATGAAACACAAAATTGTTCGACTAAAGAAATATCCTGTGGTCAAAAAATGGTTTATAATTTGTGTTAATGGGCAGCGATAGTGGTCGAGGGGCTTCAAAATATGTAATTAAATGAATACGTTTAAATTAAATTAAACATAATATTTCATACCTTTACCAAGAAATCAATGCTAAATGATAAGCGGATTGAACAAGGGGAATTAACATGTTAATTAATGTTAAAATGTGTAAGCTACTTAATTATTCTCCTTGTTCAAGCCGCTTATCACTCAGCATTGATTTCTTGGTAAATGTATATATGTTGACCATTGGTTTCTCCTTTAGTTGACTAATATTGAATTTCCGTTTTCCAGCTTTTCCTTGGTCTCCGTTTTGCAGTTTTCCTTGATGATGTTGCCGTGAACAGCCTTATTGTACTATTACCATGTTACAAATAGCAACACGTGTTTTTTTCTTAATTGTCTCATAAGGAATAACGAGAGAGAATCGGCAAAGAATTGCCGTAAATCTCAGAGTTAAAAAAAATGGTTCAATTAATATGCAAAGGTCACGTGATACCACGTGAGCTTGAGGTTAGAGGTCATGAGTCATAATCATTTCGGGGGTATATCGACTATGCCGAGTCGAATGGCGTTGACCGCGAGTCTCTAGCTCTTACGGTTCTTGAGTTGAAAGTTATATAACAGACAGACGGACGGACGGACGGACAAAGCTGTTGTATAAGAGTTATTTCGAACCCTAAAATAATCTAAAACTGCGCGGATGGCGTATTGGTTTAAGTGGTGGTCTCGCCATTGCGCCGAGTGTTGTGGGTTCATATCCCACACGGGACAAAACTTTGTGTGATCCACAAATGGTTGTTCCGAGTCTAGGTGTTCATTCTATCCGTTGTTTGAATGTTTGTAAAGTCCTCCGCGATACAGGATTTATTCAGGATTTATTCCCAGTGCGAGAGTTATCTTTTTTGATAAAGATAAGCAAGTTGATTTTTACTTTTACACGTCTATTGATTATTATACAGTTAGACATTATAGCGCCTCATTACTTTAGACTTAATTATGTTTATTTTTCATAATACCACGTTGAAGAATAAAAATATACAAGGTTACTATGATCCATGGACATTAAAATGGACAGAGTATTCCATATGGGCTCAGTGTTAATTCGAAACGCTTAAAAACTCGATAAAGATAAAAATAGAAATTCACTTTTTTCAAACAAATTAAATCAATTTAATTCGCAAACACCATATTTTATAAACCATATTTTTTTGTGTTTTATTGTTGTCCTGGGTTTATTTATTACTTCCTTGTATTTGTTACAAACTAATGGTGTAAACTAGCGGTGAAAACACAAGCATAACATATGCTTGTGTTTTCGTTCTTATAGCGCTAAGATTAAGACTCACTTTGGCGTGATTATTGGCTAGTGTAATAATGTATACTAAGTATCAGAGCGGCAACGTCTCCTACATTTTTGTCGCTTTAAGGTGCATGTCCTTAGATACCTATGCTTAGACTCGGTCAGCTGTTAGGACAGATACAACCTGTTGTAGTTTAGCAAAAATAAAAAATCTTTCCTATGGCTAAACTACTGCTCCTATTGAACTAAAATTTGGTGTAGAGCTTGTATGTGGTGCATACTATATGTAGATAGAAATAAAACCTCACTGTTTAATCAACCTTGTATAATATTGGGGAAGGCTATGTCCAGCAGTGGACTATTATAGCCTGATGATGATGTATAATATTGTCTTCTGTTTACGCGAATGTTATTCATTGAAATTAAACTACTATATACGGATTTTATCGCGTTGTTTATTTTACACTTTATTACATAATTTAGAATCTACTACTATTGTAAGGTTATAATATTTTATTGGGCGAAAGTATTTTAATAATCGATTTTGGTATAAAATGAGTAACGGACGGCGGAAGGGGGCATTCTCGTCGGAGCTGTTGAGCCGAGCGGTTGTGTAAACGGATACGGCGTGTGAACTGTGTGGTCTGTAGGATAAAGGATAACAAATGGAGGCGAATGAATAATTATACTGAAGAATAATAAAAAAAATATAAGTTTTATTACACTATTAAACTATACTAATTTTTAAACTAATTAAAATATTAAAACTATTAAAACTTTTTATATTTATGTTTACATTTTTCCCGACGTTTCGGTTGCTTTTCAGCCTTGTATAGTATATTTCGACATATCTTCAACTCAAATCCATGTTCTTTTTATTAATAAGACAAGTTTTAAAGATCAATTAATTCGCTGAACATTTGTTTACTCAATAGGGTACTCTTGTTGTCTATTAAATATCTCAAAAATGTTTAAAGACAGAATATTGGAAAACATAATTCGTTTTGTAGTCTGCCAAAGTGCCAATAATAATGAAATTACTCTACTTAGGAGTCATCTCAACGTTTGTTATACAAATAGAAATACTTATTCTATTAGTATTATTACAGTGCTTATTTTCTTTTGTATATGTTAGTGTTAATATAACACAATTTGTGTCAGTTTTAGTTACGTATTTCTATTTCGTAGACTTCACCGAATACTTAACGTTGGGAAATGCATTGCGGCATACCCCTCCGCGAGGCGGGCGGAAGGGTTATGTCGGTCTCACCCGGGAAAAGATGAAGATATCCTGGTAATATCGACTAAACCTACCACGGAACACCGTGGTAGGTTTAGTCGGTATTACCAGGTTATCTCCATCTTTGTGATGATCTGATTGTGAGAAGGAACACCTTCTCACAATCTATGGCTGGGGCGCAGGGATCAACCTCGCATTCATCCTGCAGCACCGAATAAACCTAGACTTACGGAAAAATAGAATTGGCGCTTGATCTTGTATCTATAAACATAGTCAAACGATTCTCGGGTCTCATAGTTACACTTGGTTTTGTACAACATCTTATGACATCTTTTTGTGGTAAACCGTCATAACCTAGACTGACTAATCTGAATCTGAATAACTCAGGAAATAAACTACATAAAAATAGAAACTAGGGTGTTTTTAGACCCTGGGGTCTTACACAATACTTACCTAGTTTCTATTTTTAGGAATGCTCGAGTAATTCAATATGAAAATGCGCATTTAGTGACAAACGCGCTGGCCTTCAACTCAGTTGCAATTACTAGCAAATTTAATTAAAGCATCGAGCATAAGAGCTCCTAATGATATCCCCGTCAGTGTGCCGAATATTGTGGAGTACTGTTACCTAGACAAGTTTAATAAAATATAGGTATAAATCTTGACATAAAAGTGACGTTATTTTAAACCTAGATATTTGTGCCTAGGTTGGGCTATAACAGTAAAAAATAGCGGCGTATTAAAATTACGTGCAGGCGACACCACTATGCATTGAAAGTACGATGCGTTTATTAAAAATACTTCAGCCTTTGACGGCGCAAATTGCAAAGAAGAATGGTGACTCGAACATTCCTTTCCTTTTTACTTTTATTATAAGATGTATTGGAGAAAGTCATTATTGTTGCAAAGCTAACAGTACATTTAGTTTTTGTATAGGTACTCAGACTCATAGCCTACTTAGTTACCTACAAAAGCGTAATAACACAAAAGTTCAATACAGTTTTAGTAGATAATTGAATTCGCGAACGCTGTAGACGATATAGTCAGTTTTTATTTGACATTGAATTGTACTTTAGAGTGAGTGACTTTTAAGAGAGGGCATGTAATCTACTTTAACTGGCACAATCCGGGACAGTTGGTATGGGTAATTCAATCTTACAGAAGATCCGAGTTAAATAGTAGTAGAGTGTAATGTGAGCAGCGATAGCTCAGTGGGGAGACCAACAGACTGCAATGCAGAGGGTCTCGGGTTCGAACCCACGTCGCGCACCTCTGACTTTCGGAAGTTATATGACTTTTCGAAATTATGTGCGTATTGATTGACAATTATCGCCTGCTCCGTGCCTCGGAGAGCACGTTAAGCCGTCGGTCCCGGCTGCCATGAACATCTATGGCAGTCGTTATTGGGAGAGTGTCGACACAAAAGATCCCACTGGTTCGAAGTGTCGCCGGTCTGCACTGACTGGCCTCCACATAAGATACATACATACATACATACATAAATAGTAGTAGCGAGAAGGATTTTTTAGACACCTTAAATAGACTGTGCGCTATTTAGAGAGGCACCAGTGCGATCTTTACTCCACTTGCGTTAGCAGTAAAATAAGTATATTTTCGACTGGTTCTTCCTTTTTCAAAGACATCTACTTTACTAGGAACAATTCCTGTGTCCATCTCCGACGATATTTCCAAACATTCAAATAACTGACACAAAGAATACCCAGACTAGCAACAATTATTTGTGGCTCACGCAATTTTTTTTACCGTGTGTGTATGGGACCCACAGCACTGGACTCGCGATCACTTGAGCCCTTACGCCATCCATGCGGTTATTCGACTGCACCTGCGTGACCTGATTGCAATCGATTTCGACTGCTCACAAAGCGGTCTCGATACTTGCTTGCTAACTTAGTAACTTAAAAATAAATATAGATCACCAACTGGTAAATGTATATTGAAACGGGCAACTTGTTTGTGTTTCCACCAATAAATGGAGCGATAGGTCTAAGCAGTCGAAAGTTTAAGCACCTATTTCACAGTCCTGCAACATTCCACCTCATATATTATTATCAGAACGTTATGATTCATGTTATTATAAGAATGGCCGCTTAATTATGATTTATTGCTCACAAACAAAGTCTTGGTCGGTGCTGGAATAACTGAGACTTCACAAGGAACGACTTAACAACCACTAAGTAATTCACTAAAGCTCTGATTTTAATGAAAAGCTGTTTGAGGTTTATTTAGTTAATTTGCTTGTTTTTAACATAGTTTCTTACTTCTGATTTAAACCATTTCGGTTAACTCGCATAGAGTTAGCTGATTATATAGACTATAGTTATCCAGTGGTCTTAATTCAGTCGTAATAAGTTTTTTTTAACTATTTAGGCTTCTCCACTCCCCAATTTAAAGTCTCTAATTTGTGTTTATACATTTGTAGTGTAAACCTACAGCAATGTCTTACAGGCAAACTTTGGTCGAATTTCGAGCACTAGGCGACAGCTAGTTATTATTATTACTACTTTTAATTTTAAATTTTGTGCACTTTCACTAATGTTTATTCTCTACGATTCATTTTTCTTTTTGTTTGTACGTACTTTTGTAATTGAGGAAATATGAGACCTTACTTTAATTATCAAGATGTTTTAATTTAAATTGTATGTTGGAATGTATCACCAGCTTGGGATCCAGTAATTCAAATAGTCAAACCCAAGAAGAAGCAAACCACAGCTAGACTTCATGATACTCTGAGCTCATTCTGCGTAAATAGAAACACCAATGATAAAATTATGTTCGGGTACTTTGAAATAACGACACTGGAACATTGAGACAACTACCATCTTAGTCTCCCCGTGACCATGGCTGCTGAAAAGCAACCGAAACGTCGGGGAAAGTGTAAACTTATATATAAATAGTTTTAATAAATTAATTAGCTTAAATATTAGTTAAGTTTAATAGTATCTAGTAGTAGTAACAGTTTAAAAAAAAAATTTGTAATAAAGTGTAAAATAAATAACGCGATAAAATCCGTATATAGTAGTTTAATCACAATGAATAATATTCGCGTAAACAGAAGACAATATTAGTTAAATTGTATTTCTTGTGAGAGATTCTAAATAAAATATATTTTAAGGACATCTCCCGTACTAGGAATGATTCCCGTCTTGCGTAGGACAACAAACAACGGACACAAATAAACCTTCACCATGAGAAAGACCACACTCGTCGTGAAGTATGCTTAACAAACTTATAAAATCCTCTCTTCACGTATGCTATACAGAACCGTTTCAAAGAATATATGAAAAGTATTGATCTATTTTTACAGTTAGTACAGCACCGTATCATGAAGATAAACACTGATAACTGTGATAACAGTGTGTACTCTGTGGGAGCGGCCTTATCGCCTCGCCGATGCAAAAGGGGACAGGATAGCGCTTTATGCTATTGACTTAACTGCTGCGTGGACTTGGGTCATTGATACCAGGTTCCAGGTTTCAGGTTTCATGAACGTATTGTGACAAAAGTAATTATCTTAAAGTACCTTTTATACATAAATAGACGCATGATTTAAACTGATCTTTCAGGAAACCGCCCTAAGAATATTCTATATTTTGCCGGATAAGTATATTTTTCACTGGCCTATACCTAGTTCTAGTACCAATCATATCTTATGTGGGGGCCAGTCAGTGCAGACCGGCAACACTTCGACCCAGTGGGTTCTTTTGTGTCGACACTCTCCCAATAACGACTGCCATAGATGTTCATGGCTGACGGGACAGACGGCTTAACGTGCTCTCCGAGGCACGTAGCAGGCGATAATTGTCAATCAATACGCACATAATTTAGAAAAGTCATATAACTTCCGAAAGTCAGAGGTGCGCGACGTGGGTTCGAACCCGAGACCCTCTGCATTGCAGTCTGTTGGTCTCCCCACTGAGCTATCGCTGCTCGTGTTCTAGTACCAATACCTTCAGTTCTATTATTAAACACGTTTTTGAGTGACTCTTCCTTAATTATTTAATTATGGATAGCGTAGTGGGAGACCTTTGGACCGCCACGCAGAGGTCTCGAGTTCGATCCCAGGGCACGCATCTCTGACTTTTAGAAGTAATGTGCGTATTAAATAGTTGCTTTAACGGTGAGGGAAAACTTCGTGAGGAAACCTGCATGTTTGAGAGTTCTCCTTAATATTCAAAGATATGTGACATGTGAAGTTTGCCAACCCGCACCGGGCTGGCGTGGTGGACTAAGGATCATCACGCTGAAAAGAGGCCCGTGCCCAGCAGTGGGACAGTTTTAAACAGGGCTGATATTATTTATAAGAATTGCAAGCAAGTTTAGTCTAGATCAGGAGTTCCTAAACTTTAAAAAAAACGGAACACTCACCAAATACCATCTATTCTATGGAACCCCATATCAAATGATTACAAATCAAAGACACTGTTATTTAAATAAAAACAAACATTTTACTTCTCATTTCATATTTTGCGCTATTTCTAAATAATATTTGTACTTAGCTGTCGTATTATTTAACAGCCAAAAATAAATGATTTCGCGGAACCCTAGTGACTTTCCTACGGAACCCCTAGGTTCCGCAAAACTCACTTTAGGAATCGCTGGTCTAGATAACCATTTACTACCATGTAGGTAACTTTGTGGTATTAACAAAATAAAACTATTTATATAGGTATGAGACACATATATGTATGGTCCTATAGCATTTATATGGATTTGGACATCAAAACTGGAACCACATGGCTAAAAACGTGAACACAAGCTTATACCACGGTAAACTAGAGTCTTACAGTTATATATCCCATGTATAAATAACTAGAAAGCTAAAATAACTTGGTCCAAAATTAGTCTCATTAACTATTAAAATTACTTTGCTGCATTTATTGACAAATAAAATTAAACCATATATAAATCAGTATAGAATTCATTATTGCAAATCGTTATGACTAAAACCGGGCTGTATATAATAATGTTATTTTGATTAAAATGTGAGTATTGTGTTTGGATATGTGTGGTGTGTTTGATAACAAAATCTAATGTATGCGAATCACAATGTTTCGGTTTTGTCGAGTTTCCATGGTTTTCGACGCACTTCGATGCGTTGATGGCGATAATATGGCTGCTGCCTTGTTGGTGGCAGAATGCGACTATAGTGCTTGAGTTCTCGGGTTCAATGCCATGGTCGGAAAAGTTGCTTTCTGGTTTTTCTGACGTGTCATTCTGAATAGCAGTATGAATCTGAACCTGTGTCCGGCACAGCAATAGGCTGCTGCCTGGGACCTAAAATCATAGTGTGTGAAAGAAGAGACTGCAGATTTTCGATGTTCTCTTTCATGTTTTTATAAACAATTACTAAATATTTGGATTAGGTTACTGGTATTCCTGTTAACCAGTCCAAGTAACCTTAATGAACTATTTTTTGTGTTAGGCGTGGGTCCACATCGATAGATATCGAAGTCATGAAACCCACGATATCTCGATCGCTGTTTGGTTACCTTAACCATTACACTACCGCCATTTCTTCCGATTAGGGTATTTATATAAAACAGGCTTACTATAAAATTCACTTATTATATGAAAATGTTTAATTTAAATTATTATTGTAATTAAACTACTATATACGGATTTATTCGCGTTATTTATTTAACAATTTATTACAAAATTTTGAAACTGTCACACTACTACTAGATACTAATGAACTTTACTAATTTTTAAGCTAATTAATTTATTAAAACTATTTAAACTATTTATATTTAAGTTTACACTTTCCCTAACGTTTCGGTTGCTTTTCAGCAGCCATGGTCACGGGGAGACTAAGTTGGTAGTTGTCTCAATGTTCCAGTGTCGTTATTTCAAAGTACCCGAACATAATTTAATCATTGGTGTTTCTATTTACTCAGAATGAGCTCAGAGTATCATGAAATTATTATGTGAATTATTATACGGAAATGACTGCTTTTTATAATTATGGACTTGAATGAATTATTTCAATACTGTCTACCAATAGCTGTTGTAAAATAATGTTTTCCAAATGTTTGTCTTGAGGGTATAAACATCTATGCAAAGAAAATGAAATTGTTTGCCCCTTTATTTTGTATACATTTCTATGAAAGCCATCCGCACCATTCCTTAAAAGGGGTTCCAACATCCCCTTTTGTCAAAGAGGTGAAAGCCGTGGTTGATTGTTAGTTCTTATATGTGTTCGTCCGTCTGTCACATCAAAGACTCGAAACTGTTTTCGTCGAAAATTTAATAACAGTTGTTTTCCTTATGTGTGGTTTCTTTGATAAACGTTTTGGGATCACGGATGTAAATCGAATAACTTTTATACATACAAATATTACAGTAAATAGGTGTGTTATACCAACATTTTGCTCTCTTTAGTTTAGGTCCCTCTGCATTACGCATTGTTGGTTTAGGGGTACCTATCTTAACTTGGCTTTTATTTGGAACCCGTTTGATCTGTTCAGAGAACACGAATGTGATTGCACCGAGAGCGCAATAGGCAAGTGGCCGCTTCAAACACCACAGGGTTCGAATCCCACACGACACAAAGTGTGCTCTGTAAGTTACTGTTCGAGTTCGAGTCTGGGTGAACTTTATCCGTTAATTGTATGTTTGCAAATTCCCCGCGACATAAGACTTGATCCCTAGTACAAGAGGCGTCTTTTTTGTAATAGAAAGAAAAAGAAATCCGCCTTAAATTGCTCTGTCTGTTACTATCTCATGTGTTATGCCGTAAAAGCAATAATTAAAAAAAAAAGTCATTCGACGCAAAAGCACAACTTTATCCAGTTCTCTAAAATAGCGCAAACATCCTGCAAAAATTATACAGTGTAATAAAATATTGTACATTCCTATTTTTAAATTTCCCTGCGTTTAAGGAATGAAGTATTTATTGAAATTAAACTGCTATATACGGATTTTATCGCGTTGTTTATTTGACACTTTATTACAAAATATTGAAAATTTTTACACTACTACTACTATTAAACTTTACAAATTTTTATAAATAAATTAAATCTAAATAGTTTAATAATAATTTAATTAGCTTTTTTTCAATTTCAAAATTTTGTAATAAAGTGTCAAATAAACAACGCGATAAAATCCGTATATAGCAGTTTAATTTCAATGAATAATATTCGCTTAAATAGAAGACAATATAATGAAGTATTTTTTAAATTCACTGCAGGCTAAGTAATTTCATTTCACACTAGCTGTTATTTACATAAAATTTGCAATGAAAACTACTACACAAAATTTTCGCGCTCTGCCGTAATTCAGTGTTTTCCACACTGTGATTTCCAACATTGCTCGTTTTATCTTCATCTTGTTGGCGAGTCTAGGTTTGTGAATTGTGTTTGTTTGTTTCTATGTTTTTTAGACACTTGTGATACTAATTATACCCAAGAGTTGGCTGCACGAATGGTGATTGCACCATGCACCCAATATAACCATTGGGTTATATTGGTCGTCTTGACACTGACGTGGTTCCGTGTGTTGTGGATTGGAATCTCATACGGGCAAAGAAGGTGTGAGGTCCACAAATGGTTGTCTGATTGTAGGTGTTCTTAGGAGTTGGCTGCACAGATATCGTAGTGGATTAACTGATCGTCTTGCCACTGCTGTTTCTCTGAGTGATGTGAACGGGATTCCCACACGGATGACGGTGTGTGATTTACAGATGGTTATTTTCGAGTCTATGTTCTTTACATGCGTTGTTTAAATTTCACGTTTGTTGTAAAGTACAAGATTACATTAGTATGTATGTATGATTTAGGGTTGTTATAAAGGCAACTCTCGCAACACCAGTTTTAAAATACCCATAAGCTTTGATCACTGGAACTACAAAAGCCCAAGGATCTACCTATTTGTAGGTCACAAAATATTTGCTCCAAAAATGTAATCAAACCCTATACTACCAGTGACTGCATAAATCAATACGCCATCGGCATAATCTGACATAAATTCTACACGTTATTATTCCTAGCTTCCAAGTGTCGTACGAAACTGATGCATTGTTTGCATCACGTTTCGATAAAGCAATTTGAACAGATAGCAAACCTGATGTATTTCGCCCGTCGCCTACCAACGAACCGTTTTCTCCTAATTGGAGCAGATTATCGTTTTATGAAAAGCACACGCATAAAACCCATATCCCACTCTGAGAGTGATAACACTAAACACAATGAGTACATCTGAAAATCACTGAACCGTTACAAAGACCCTCGGTACCTCGTTATCGTATTAAGGTTCTTGAGGAAAAATGTAACGGGTAACCATTAGAACAAAATCGTGCGAGGCAAACGGTGCCAATTTACCTTCAAGGTATTGGTGCGATTTGCAGTACGTGTGTGGACTTTGCTGAAACATTCGTATGTGCCTATGTGTTCTACTTCCCTGAAGAATTAGGGGAAAAATAACCTACAGCCGTTATTTTTCAAGAGTTCTTTCCTTAGCAGA
Source organism: Catocala fraxini (assembly GCA_930367265.1). NCBI lineage: Eukaryota > Metazoa > Arthropoda > Insecta > Lepidoptera > Erebidae > Catocala > Catocala fraxini. The sequence continues at coordinate 20,914,634 of OV884045.1, forward strand.
AATAACTATGGCACGTTTATAATATTGTTTTATTAATGAATAACTTATTTATTAACCGGTCATACGAAATTAAGATTCTATTTCTACAATTTTGCCTTTTTTGTAATAATCATCCGATTGTTATTACTGCGATTAGTAGGTACATGATTTTTTATTTCTTGCTATGTGTCGTTTTAACGTAGTTAAGTTACACAAAATTATTTATATTTATCTGCGACAGTGTAGAACAGCGATTATTCGAATGACAATTTGAATTATGCCGATTTTTTCGAATAGCGCCGTCTCAAAATTTATGAGGTCATCGCTACCACGCATTGTATGTTTTTAATTCTAATAGGTTCTGTTTCCGATTGTATCGATTCTCTTTTCGAAAACAATTACATATCCCTGGTGTATTATGTTATCAGTCTAGTAATCTCAAAGCGGGATTCAGAGAAGTCCTTTAATAATATCTAGATATTACTTTATACATAGCTTGTCAAATCTTATTGAAATTAATTCTAAAGTTTGAATTCGCGACCTGTCTTTAGGAATATTATGTTAATTAGTTCAGTAGCAAGTTTCTAGGATCTAGTAATTAAGAAATTTACTTGACTTATAACACTTAGTTTAATGCAAAAGTACCGAAGTTCCCTTATTACTTCTACCTGTAATACTAAATGTAAACCTAACTTAAATCATGAAAATCTGTATGTGTGCATCTCGATTCATAATGAATTACTAATAAATGTTAACACATGAGTAATGTAAATTTTTTATTACTTTTTTAGAGTTCGAAAAACCTCTTATACAACAGCTTTGTACGTCCGTCTGTCTGTTATACAACTTTCAACTCAAGAACCGTAAGAGCTAGAGACTCGCGGTCAACGCCATTCGACTCAGCATAGTCGATATACCCCCGAAATGACTATGACCTTTAACCTCTGACCTCAAGGCATCACGTGACCTTTGCATATTACTTAAACCATTTTTTGAACTCCAAGATTTACGGCAATTCATTGCCATTTCTCTCTTGTTGTTAATTTAAACCTGTTTCACAGAGGTCTTTCAAGGACCTTTAAACGACTGACACATAAAACATCGGGTTGTGGGTGATATTTTTGTGTTGAGTCCACAATATTTGGCACAGAGGCAATGTCGTGGTGTCCACGTACACCACTACGTAATCCAAACTGACAACATTTTTCAACTCTTGACTCTTAATTACAACTACCCTTTTTATTTTGGACTAGTTCTTACCCGCAGTTTCGCTCTCGTGCATTCCATTGGCTAATCGGAATAAAACCTTTTAATTTAGGACATGGTCTATCTGTGTGTTAAGTTTCATCCAAATCCGTGATGTAGTACCCAACATCTTCATAAACTTCACATCCTAACTAATGTTATAAATGCGATGTGTTTATTTGGTTGTTTATTACACTTTCACGCCTTAACTACTCGACTGATAATTATGAAGTTTTGCACACGTTGTTAGGGGTACAGAAAAGGATTATAGGCTGCCTTTAATGAAGAAGAAAGAACAGTTCCTTAAGGATAAACCAAAGTCTATCCCTCAGGAACTGTTCTTTAACAAAAAAAATCAAATTAAAACCAAAAAAAATTAAGAAGACAAAAAAAAAATTACGATCTAGTTCACAATACATTAATTGAGGTACTACTTTTAAGTAACAAAAACACTTGTGTTAGGAGCCCCCGATCATAAAGTAACAAAAAAAAAACACAACATATTATAACTTTAAGGGACAAGTCCTACCACCTCCAGATAGCATTTACCTATAAGATAAAAGTCTTTCTTTTTCCATCTCTCTTTTTTAACCTAACATGAGTGAGACCGCATGCGATTTATCTTTCGGATAACTTTTACTTTAGAGATACATTTATTGAAGGAATCTACATTAACGCGAGCGTAGTAGGATTCGTAGGCAAACTAAAACTTTACTTGAAGCTTTTTATAACCGCCTGATATATCCCGACATATTTGATCATCGGTATATCTTTCTGTACATTTCGTAAATTCTCGTTAAAAGCACTTTTAGAAAATATTTGGAAAGACTTGCCAAGTCGACGTTCAAACGCATCGAGGATTTTGATAACTGTAAAAGCTCATGTCAGGCCTTTAGGCGAGCGAGGTTAGTCTAGACTAGATGCAAATCTATGGACACCATTACAAAGATAAGCTGGAGTATTGACGTAAAGCATGCGATAATATTTCGATACGTTTTCGTTTAATTAAAATCTAATTATAAATATATGTGTTTGTGAATATTTTTCAATGTTTAAATGTTTGTCACTAAATTACACGTAAGCCGTTGAACAGTTTTCAATGAAACTTAGCACAGATAGACTTGCATTAGCATATATAGACTTTTTAACTCGATAATACGTTCCTCTGGAATAATATGTGGTTTCAAAGACACGTAACTTACCTAATACACTAGAACATTGACATTTTGCTTGGAAAAATGGCAATGTTCTACAACGTTCGACAATCTTCACCAATTTTTAAATTCATATTTCTGTCGTTAGATTCGTATGCCTCCTTTTTCGGACCGGATCGTTTCGCTCTCGAATTATATCAATGTGTGCGAATCGACACCTTAAAAAATACATACATACATACATAGATTCACGCCTGTTTCCCAGAGGGGTAGGCAGAGACTACGGATTTCCATTTGCTACGATCCTGACACACTTCTCTGGCTTCATTCACTTTCATCACATTCCTCATACACGCCCGTCGGTTCAAGGTGCTCTTAACCTGGCCTTTGTCCAGAACGCCTCGGATCTGATCAAGAAACGTTCGCCTAGGTCTTCCTCTTGCGACTGTTCCATTCACACTAGCCTTATAAACTTTCTTAGTCAGTCTTTCCTCGTCCATTCTTTCTTTCTTTTTATGGTAAATGTATATTTCATATTTACGTTTTCAATTCAGTTCAGCCAGGCAAAAGGAATATTTCTTTGAAACAACATTTTATACTTAAAAAATATTATTTTATAAAGTGTCGTTTTGCGCAATGCCTTCGAAAGGAACACTAAGTCATGCTAGGCCGTGAGCACTATAAAGAAATAAATTATATATTGCTACACTAACTTAAAGATTTACAACCTAGCATAAAAATACTTTACTAAAACAGTAATAGTACTGAGTGTAGAATGAAAAACATAAAAAAATCTATTGCATGTGTTGTAGTTGCGTTCATAAAATTCTATTTTCATTGTGTACTTTTCCGTACTATGTAGTTTCTTTTATTCTGTGTTCTTACTAAATACGTACATATAATAGTCTTATATTGTAATAGAAGATTCCTTTTATCCTTCAAATATTTTAAAGAGGTATGCAAGATTGTAAAAAGGTTTTTAACGACCATTATTTTTACAGAAATATTTGGTATCTGCAACGTTGAAACCATTTAACACACGTACTGTGCAATGCATGGTAAAATGATACGTATATTTCGGTTAATATAGCCTGACAATATTGTTTAGCATGAACGATTTAAAAGTCTTGAGATGGCCGGTCCATAGTAAAAACAATGCAGCCAAATATTGCAGTAAGCATATTATCCGTTTAGAAAACCTTTACTCAGTCACGCGAAGACCGTTAATCGGATCCAAAAAAAATTCGCATACAGATAGAGTATATCCTGTCACCACATAGTCTAGTTAGTACTTTTCATCCCAGTATGCATTCCCGTAGGATTCACGTAGGAAAAGCTGTAAGCATAAAATGTTGTTTCTTTTCAAAGAAATATTCCTTTTGCCTGGCTCAACTGAACTGAAAACGCGAAGATATTAGACTATTGAAATTAAACTGCTATATACGGATTTTATCGCGTTGTTTATTTGACACTTTATTACAAAATTTTGAAAATTTTTACACTACTACTACTATTAAACTTTACTAGGTAATTTTTAAGCTTATTAAATTATTATTAAACTATTTAGATTTAATTTATTTTTACACTTTCCCCGACGTTTCGGTTGCTTTTCAGCAGCCATGGTCACGGGGAGACTGAGATGGCAGTTGTCAAAATTGTTGGCAAAATTTTGTAATAAAGTGTCAAATAAACAACGCGATAAAATCCGTATATAGCAGTTTAATTTCAATGAATAATATTCGCGTAAACAGAAGACAATATTAGACTATATTCGATCAACCTCTTCATCGCGGGGTAGTTTACACACATAATATTAACTTACACAAACTCCTATTGGACTTAATTTATCTGTGGATCACACAAACAATTGTACCGTGTGGGATTTAAACCCACAGAACTTAGCTTGTGGCCAGGTGATTGCATCTATCCGTGCAATCGAATATTATCGACAGCCTTAAGACTGCGCCGAGCGAAATGTGCCAAAACAGGCGGTCACAGTTAAGTGAATAAAATCAACATTTTTAGTTTAATACAAATATAAAATATACATTTACCATAACAATGAATGTGTTTACAATTACTTCGTGTAAAAAACTTAGAATAATTAATATTTTCACCTGCAAAATTACGTAAATTTGCACTTAAAATGCAAAAACGTAAGCTCGTGTTACGTGATTTTTAGATTATAACAATTACGTTTACAGGGAGACTAATAGTATTAAAGATTCAGAAATAGAGTAATATTTTTAAAATCCGTAACAACAACGTGTAAGGAAACTCCAGAATCAGTTCTCAGGCATTTATTTCCTTTAATAATTGTAACATAATTAGAATCTATATTAATAGTTTACATAGTTATACAATATGCATACCTTATTTAATTCAATGCAATATCCGCCACTTAATACATTTTTACTTCACAAACTTATCCGATCGCCACTCAATGCACGACTGCCCGTTATCGTTCCGCGCGTTAGTTTTTATACTATCAAGCGTAGTGGGGCAGTCGAGCAAAATCAGTGTTGCCAACAGAAAATAACTTGTACAATTAAACATATTCAAATAATGCCTATACGTCGCTACACTTTATTAAATACTAGTAGTTTTCTCGCGGTTTCACTCGCGTAAGTCCCGTTCCCGTGTGAATATCGGGTTGCACCCCTTTCATCCCCTTCAGGGTGGAATTTCCAAAAATCCTCTCTTAGTGCTTCCCCTACACTCTCCAAGGAACATACATGTCAAATTTCAGCTTCTTGCGTTAAGTAGTTTCGGCTGTGCGTTGTCTGTCAGTCATTTAGTAACGGAAGAGTTTTATATACATATATAGATTTCTATAAAATAATTATATTCTGCCTATAATCGCTAACAAACGCGATAAAATCCGTATTAAGCAGTCTAATTTCAATCTCAACAATACCGGTTTAATTCTATCTTACAACGGGCCCTTGTAAAACAAACATACCCCGTAGATGTTCTCGCATATCACATATCCATAGCTAGACTATGAAAATAGAAAATTATATACGAAAACAATTCGTCGTATGCTCGCCTTTTGCTTACTCTGTGTAATCAGTTCGGGGTAATGTGAGTGTATGTTGATTATGTTAGCTTAATAAATTTCCTCACATGTATGTACATACGTATGTTATGACGAGATGCTTAGGAATAATAATAATAATATTCTATCACAATTACACACAACACCATCTAGCCCAAACTAGGCAGAGCTTGTACTATGGGTACTAGACAATGGGTAAACATATATATAAATACATATTATACATAGAAACTAAGATACGTTGATTTACAACGTTTCGCCCGCGGCTTTTTGTTAGCAACACGATTCCCTAATGTGATGCGTGTTATTTTAATTATGTATTTGTTTTTATTGAGTCAGTTTGATGTCGTAGTTTATTAAGATGTTACAACAATATCAGCCTTGTATATAAACTGACTGACTGCTGGGCAAGGGCCTCTTCTCAGCATGAGTAGGCTGTAGTCCGCCACGCTGGCCCAGTGAGGCTTGACAGACTAAACCATGTTCGAGAATATTATGGACAAATCTCAGTCATGAAGGCTTCCACGCGATGTTTTCCTTCATCATTAAAGTAAGCGATTATTTACTAGTTAATAATTCGAAAAGTCAGAGGTGTATGCCTTGGGATCGAACACGAGATTTCTGCGTGGCGGTCCAAAGATCTGCAACTGGGCTGTCACTGATTGGAAATGAAACAATGCTTAGCATTAGTTTGGAGTTTCAGAATGTGCTTCATACTTTAGATCTAAAATGTATACGTAAATGTTATCTATGATTTTTGATCTAACACTTATGTGATACGTATTCCAACCTGTCAAGTCTTGGAATACCAGACATAAATAAAAATCTATTGTGTACGGCCACCGGTCTTTCTTTCTTTTTCTTTTCGTGTGTTTAGTAGCCAAACTGTTGTCAAGAGTACCACTAAGCGGTCACCCATCTATAGACTGACCGCTTAACGCTTAACCTCGCTAATCGTTTACCGATCAGTGAGTGCAACCGGCTATGAGCGCACCACCGGTGTGCCGCTGCGACTCAATAGCTAAGTTATTGATTAAATTTGAAAAGCCTGTCTAGGGCAATATCTCCAAAAGAAGTCAGCGAAATATCACGAAAGGGAAAATAACAATAATCTTTGCCTCTTGCGCTGGTATAAGAGTCAATTCTTTATAAAGACACGACAATGCGCGACTGATAAGCTGGCATTTACAAGCTATAATAAGCGCTTACCATCCAGCTAATTGTAAGCATGTTGACGGCCTCGATGGCGTAGTGGTTAGTGTAACCGACTGCCACGCCTGAGGTCGCGGGTTCGATTCCCGCACAAGTCAAACATTTGTGTGCATGAACATGGATGTTTGTCTTGGTCTGGGTGTTTTATGTATGCATGTACAACAAAAAAAATGTATGTATGTATGTTTATCCATTGTCTAGTAACCATAGCACAAGCTCTGCTTAGTTTGGGCTAGATGGTGTTGTGTGTATGTGGTAGAATATTATATGTTACCCACCTTGGTATAAACAAATCCCTCCCAGTTTCCGCGTAGATATACAACACAGTATAATGATTATACAAACAATATCAGTTTAAGGAACATGACAAAGCTAACATAATTAATTAAACTTTGTTATTAAAAATAACAAGAACTCCAAGGCTTACGTACCTCGAGGTGTTCTCTTATATATTGTAAATTTTCTAACATCAACCTACTAGCTACGTAGCTAAGTATTTCATTTGGAAGTTTGTTGGAGTAGGGCGTCTTATTTCGGCAATAAAGTGAAACTTTTAGGTTTTACTGGCAAAGTTTATAGTGCACATAAACAGATTTAGCTACCGTTGGGGTTTGGAAACAAAGAATGCTTGTGTTATTGAAGGGTGCCTTTTTATGTGTCATCGAAACAACAATATTCTATTACGTATTATATAATGTCCTCCAGACCGAATTTCGGCCACGGCGGCCAGTCTTAACAGAGACTGGCCATCTGCGCAGGAGATATTATAGTGCACAAGTGTGTGCGCAAACACAAGTGCACTCTCTGTTCCCTAACTCTCATGATCCGATGGGACGGCAATCCGACACGACCGGAGAGAGATCAGGCGCAGGACCAACGGCTTTACGTGCTTTCCGAGGCACGGGGGTGTCTAACACCGCCAACTTCCTAACTCCGGGCTGCTATTGAGATTTCTTTACAGGAAAACCCAATAGCTTTTTGTTGGCCCGACCCGGGATTCGAACCCGAGACCTCATGCACAGCAGTCGCATTCACTACCGCTGCGCCACGGTTCATGTAGAAAGAATGGACGAGGAAAGACTGACTAAGAAAGTTTATAAGGCTAGTGTGAATGGAACAGTCGCAAGAGGAAGACCTAGGCGAACGTTTCTTGATCAGATCGGAGCACCTTGAACCGACGGGCGTGTATGAGATGTATACGTGTATGTGATGAAAGTGAATGAAGCCAGACAAGTGTGTCAGGATCGTAGCAAATGGAAATCCGTAGTCTCTGCCTACCCCTCTGGGAAGCAGGCGTGAATGTATGTATGTATTATTTCAAGAGCTTCGTGTTTTTAGATGTATAGGTTCGCATGTGTATAGGTGCGGTAAGACAACAATGTTCACGTTAGATATTATTATTTAAAAGACTAAGGCTTTGTTATTTCAATGATCCTAAAATTAAATTAATCGGTTAAATTTGATTAAGGACTCAATTTTGTCCACAGCTACGCTTGTGTTAATACCTATCGATTTTGTCAATAATTTTCTATCCCTTGGGGACCGGAACTTACTTCTTTCCTGGATGAAAGGTACACTAAGTACTTTTCTGTACTCCTGACAACATGTATGCGAAATTTCATGATGATCAGTCGAGTAGTTAAGGCGTGAAAGACAAACAAACAAACTCACATTCACATTTATAATATTAGTACGGATTAATACCTATAAATATAGCTAAAAGGCATTGTGACATAACATTACCTGAAGCTTGTATTCCCGAATGTGTAAGCAAAAATGTATTACAGCCATACTTCGCGAAATATGTTATAGATTCCACGTATAACCTTTCCAGACTCCGAAATACCTTTGCGCGTTATAACATCTTAACAAACAACAACATCAAAAATATTACAGCATACTTACTCAACAGTTGATCTTTAACAACGCAATACTTAACAATATAAATAACCTCATATTTTCCGTAACTAATTAACCAAGGAAAATCGATTCAGTTTCTCAAACATTCAGCTTACTTGTTTTGCATTTCATTTGGCCGAGGTCAGCTGACAGCCGTCAAAGTGGATATAATTGTTGCTCACGAATTTCGAAGTCTTGTTTGTCAACCTCTAAGGTATATGTACTTCGAAAGGTAAAAACGGCACCATTATAGGATTATTTTGTTTTTCGTTTCTTTTTCTGAAGAATACGGAACGGTTGGAAAATGCGTAAGTATTGAGAATATTGTTGTTTCAAATACCTCTTTCAGTCTATTTAAGTTCCGAGGGCATAGTTCCTGATTACTCGATATTGCTAAGGATTGGTTGACTGTCATTTGAAGAATTTAGAAGATGGCAATTGTCTATTTCGCTTGGTATTTGTGCATGATTCAGTCAGTCGATGACAGACAATTCTTCTTTACAAAAATTTAGTTTTTTGTAGAATAGGGTCGTGTGCCTTCAAAATACTGACTTCCGAATCTGATAATCATACACGTGTGATGTCTGATTATTATTACACTCAGAAATACTGTTTGAGAACTAAATAAAGATCTTACAAATTGTATCATTGAAGTTTTCTGTTGAAGTAAGTTTTCTAATCAAGGTTAGGATGGGACCGATGGTCCAACGATGTAGTTGTGCGTTTCCGAAATCGTAACTATATATGAGATCAAAATCGAATAGATCACTCGGAGAACCACGACAGTGTTAAACATATTTCCAATTGAATGATATTCGAATATATCGTTGTCCAGGATGCGATTACTACTTTACATGGTCTAGGATGCAGCGCAGATACTTATGTATCATGTCGTTAATATAGTCAAATTTTATTCGAGCGCTTTCGTGAACATCGAAAAGCGATGGCCAGTTACATATTGCGATGCGACACATGACACGATACACAATATATAAAAAAGTAATAAGTGGAATGCCTCCTCTTTTTTTTGGTAGAGTATGCGTTAGGCGATACACGTGTTATAGGAGGTTTTGTAAGGCAATTCTCAGTAGCAGATTGATATTAGGAGCTATGTCCAGCATACGGTATTTATCCTAAAGGATCACAAATATGTTAGTTATTTTAACAAGTATCGGCTCAAGTGTATATTAAAATTAACGGTAAAGGGTTTTGCTATTGACCCTTAGACTTACTAATGACCATATAAATTGTAAGTACTGCAGCAAACTCCTTTATAATAGCTGTGATAACCAATAACATTAAAACGAGTAACTATATTCAGTTTAAATACTTCTCTAATAGTCCATAAGCGCTTCTAACTATGAACTGCCCCAGGAAGTACCATTATCTCAAATTGTCTTTTAAAACTTGTATAATTAAGGCGGACTCATGTTTTTCTTCAATTCCCTGAGATCAGCAAGTCCTAAAATTAAACAAGAGTTGGTTTCTTAGGATGTAGTTAACACAGAATAATTACTTCGTGTTTTACATTTGAAAGGTCAGTTGTTTATATCTTGGCTATTTATTTAATAGATCTTTGGTACTGTAAAGGTTGTGTGGTAATTTTGCGGGTTTTAAATTACGCAACGGATTCTTTTGCAGTATTGATGAAGTTAAGATTTTCAGATCTGATTTCGACATCAGCTCTCAACCAGTCCAGGGATTCTTTTGAAGTAGTTGGTTTCATATGATCAAATTTTACAACTTGCTTGCTATGCTTAATAAGGACAAATTATGATCAATAAAAATGTAAGCCCAGATTATGGTCATTAAACACAAAATAATAAAGCGATAGCTCAGTGGGGAGACCAACAGACTGCAATGCAGAGGGTATCGGGTTCGAACCCACGTCGCGCACCTCTGAGTTTCGGAAGTTATATGACTTTTCGAAATTATGTGCGTATTGATTGACAATTATCGCCTGCCCCGTGCCTCGGAGAGCACGTTAAGCCGTCGGTCCCGGCTGCCATGAACATCTATGGCAGTCGTTATTGGGAAAGTCAATACCCTCTAATATCCTGACACTGGTCTAGCCTTAGGGTATCGTTAGCCTTCGGGTTGCGGAGGTCAGGTGGCAGCCGCTCCGTGTAAAAACTGATATCCAGTCAAATCCGGTTAGACCAGAAAAGTCGACCCCAAGTGACTTGGGAATAATAAAGGCTAAGAGAGAAGAAACACTAAATAAAATAAATCCATATTGTTTTTTCTATATTCTTCAATGTGCTTGCATTTTGTAGATAAGTTCTGTAATTATTATATATTCGGCTTCGAACATACTAATAAGGCAAGCTGGTTATGATGATTAATTGTCATTTCGGTGATCTGTGGCTTCATATCCTTCTTCATCATGAACTGGTCTATTATAACCTAACAATGCCAACTTAATTTCGATCCCACATTTTGCAGAGTCGTAGTGAGTGGTTTTGTGTAGTATGTATGTATCTTATGTGGGAGCCAGTCAGTGCAGACCGGCGACACTTCGACCCAGTGGGGTCTTTTGTGTCGACACTCTCCCAATAACGACTGCCATAGATGTTCATGGCAGCCGGGACCGACGGCTTAACGTGCTCTCCGAGGCACATAATTTTGAAAAGTCATATAACTTCCGAAAGTCAGTGGGTTCGAACTCGAGACCCTCTGCATTGCAGTCTGTTGGTCTCCCCACTGAACTATCGCTAAATAATTTGTGTAGTAACTCAGGCATTGTTTATCCAATCACCATCCATTTTATTCAACTTAGATTAACGCTACAATATGCATTAGAAAATTAGGCCGCTTGCCATGTGTAGCAGAGCTGATTCGTGCCAAACCTGGATCATAATATAAATGAATATTTACTGTTTGCGCGATCAATAAAACACCACACAAACTGTTGTATCGTGTTCCCATTTTGGTCATTGTGCCTAATTACTCGACTTAATCGTGTGTAATTCGGCAGCTGCTAATAGATAGAAATTTAATCGTGCGTGCGCGTTCTAATTTCACGTTGTTCAGGGCTTGAAGCCATTAAGTGATGGTTGTATTCCCGTCACTAAAAGTGAAGCAGTGATTGCAAATTCAACTGATTTTACTGCAGAAAAGAGATATAATCAATTACCTACCCGTCAAGCTAGTCGAGTAATTCTACTGTCTTCTAAAGTCATTTTTTTCCACAATTATATCTTGTAGGTTTCAATAATTGTCTTGCTTTAGAGGACATGTGGCAATCTCGTTTTGATTTGTCTTAAAATAGCAGCCAGAGATTAATTGCCGTAAAAGCTGTTTTCTCAGAAAACTCGTGATAAAATTATTGCGCTATATTAGGAGAAGGTTAATACTATAGTAACCAACCAAAGTTACCTTCGATGCCTTTGTCTTTCTTACGTGTAATTTATTAGAGTACTGGGTTGTCGGTACTCAACCCGAACGTGAACGTAGCAACTAACCTAAATGTAGCTTTAGTAACTAGTAAAGTAAACTTACTAACCAATAGAGTTTCAAGTTCATAAGTGTAAGTAACTTTAAAAATTAAATGATTTTGACATAATACGTCGTGCTCTTGTCACTGCTGGCGTTCCAGCTGTACTTGAACCCAATGGCTTGGTACGTGACGATGGGAAGAGACCGGACGGAATGTCATTGTTGCCTTGGAAGATGGGCAGGCCTTTGGTGTGGGACGCAACATGCGTTGACACCCTTGCGCCATCACATCTTCCAAGTACTGCGGCATGTGCCGGCGCTGCTGCTGCAACCGCGGAAACCCTCAAACGGCGCAAATATAGTAATTTAGTTGGAAATTACATTATTGAGCCGTTTGGGGTGGAAACTCTAGGTTCATGGGGTCCGAGCGCTCGTATTTTGTACAGGGAGATCGCAAAACGCCTGATCGACGTTTCGCGTGATCAGAAGGCTGGTCTTTTCTTAGCCCAAAGAATCAGCATTGCCATTCAACGTGGCAATGCTGCCAGTCTTCTGGGCACGTTACCAGTTGACAGCGATGCTGAAGAATTCTACGATGCCTAAACCATTTTTGTAAATATTTAGTATTATAATTATTTGTGTTTTTGTAATTATGTTAATTATGTTATCATTTTAGGACATTTGTAAATATAGGTTACATGCATATTGTATATAAAAGCAATAAAATTGTATCAAAACTGTGTAATGATTTTTGATCTAGACTTTGACGCTTAAGACTCATTATTCTTAATCGTTTTTTACCACTGTAGGCAAAGTATTTGTCAGCAAACTGATAATCTTTATACACTATTGATCTCTTCGTACTCTACGAGTCAGGATTCAGAGAAATCACCTTCTAGATAAGTCACCAAGACACGAGAATATCTAAAAACATTACCTGAGTACTCATTATCGATAGTCGCCCTTTCATTGTGTGTATTTCATTCACCTCTAATAACCGATATCAAACTGATCGAATACCATATAGTCTGAGAAGAAACAACGTGTCGATACAAAGGAGAAGCATAGTTAATATAAAAAGTTCAGTTAATTCAAAATACATCACCGGATAGCCTTTATAAACTCAAGGAAAATAAGTTGTTGTCTTTTAACCATTGTAAAGTTTCAAAGTCTCAGGTGTTCAGGAGTTGGCCAAGTATAATGCCCAATGGGAGGCATTGTAATTTGTAATCTTATTAATACGCCACTCTTGGGAATGAACAGTTAAGCTTTTTATACTTCGAGAGTTATGTTAGTCGTGAATTGTAAGTGTTGTTCTGGGACTTGGATAGCTTTTTGGTTTCGACGGTGATGTTTTTGTCAATTATTTATCATATGTTTTAGAATATTTGTTATATAAATTGACTGCACGTAGTGCGTTGTGGTTTAAGTGGTCGCGTGGCAATTGCTACCGCCGTGTGCTATAGCTTCGATCCCCATAACCCGTATATATAAAGAATGTGTTATCCACAAATAGTTGTGCCGCCCCGCGACGTAGGATTTATTCCTAGTGCGTTAGTTGTCTTAAAAATAGAGGTGTTATCTGATTCGAATACAAAAGTGCATACAGCTATAATAGTGCACAGTCAATTTGTCAATAATACCTACTAAAAAGATTGCGTTTACAATATACGCACAGAACTCAAAGCTATGTAAGTACATATATGTTGGTAAGCTTACTGTTTTGCAAGAGCACAGATGCAAATCAAAATTATTCAAAAATGATCAAAGTACAATTTGAACAAAAGTTATTATATTTTACTGTGATTATACAAAGCGGCTTTCGGAAATAAATTACTATAAGATATAATATGTAAGCAACACGCGTCGCGTGTACCGAAGTTCCTCATTGGTTTCTTGGCAGTTTGCGCTTATGTATATGATTGTGAATTCCCGGGCCCCGGGTTCGATTCGCAGATCGTTTGTGGATTTTAGTTGAGAAATGTTCAGTTGCAGCACATAGTCTGGGAATGTGGTACAGTGCTGGTATGCTCACGTGGAATGACATGGAACCTCAAACTATAGTATCTTATCTTATCTTATCTTGGGGCCAGTCAGTGCAGACCGGCGACACTTCGACCCAGTGGGCTCTTTTGTGTCGACACTCCCCCAATAACGACTGCCATAGATGTTCATGGCAACCGGGTCCGACGACTTAACGTGCTCTCCGAAGCACGGAGCAGGCGATAATTGTCAATCAATACGCACATAATTTCGAAAAGTCATAACTTCCGAAAGTCAGAGGTGCGGGAGGTGGGTTCGAACCCGAGACCCTTTGCATTGTAGACTGTTGGTCTCCCCACTGAGCTATCGCTGCTCTTCAAACTAAAGTAACTAAATTTGATTGTACTACACCTTTCAGGAATATACAAACTTAGGCAACGTCTACTATCTTTAGTTGCTTCGTTATTTTCTTACATCGAAGTCATACCAAGTCCCATAACAGGTTTAAATATTTTTGAAAACTACTATACTGTTTTTACATATTATACAAACTGATTTTGAAAAACAGAAGTATCCTACACCAAGTATAAAAAAAGATTAAAAGAATGTACTTCGCTGATCGGAAATTGAAAAAAAAAACCTCGATTAAGTATAAAGCAGAAGTCGTAGACAGATAAGCCTTACAGGTCGTAAACTGAACTTGTGAAGGAGCGACTGTTGCAAAAGGACGATGACTTCGCTACCTTGGAAATATTGCGTATAGCAGTACACTGACTCGTTGTTCAGTAATCTACATGTATCCAGTTTATACTGATAACGTGTAATGTTGCAAAATATGAACTGGATTAATAGTACTTATTAAATGCTTGCAATTTGTTTCAGTTTCATATTTTATACCTACGTAATATTGTCTTACGTTAATATCAACGTATTTTATGTCTGCGTGAATAGCAAACCCAGTAATTAAATGATGTCTAGGCAGTTTAAAATAACTACAGTCCTAGATATTGAGACATCTACCATTTTATTTTAGCCTCCCCGTGAACATGGCTCCCGAAAAGCAACCGAAACGATATCTCTATCATTGTAAGTGTCAATTTAAATACAATTAGTTTTAATAATTTAAATAGTTGTAACTGTCACTAAAATTAATCTCGCGATGAAATTCGTATAAAATTATTTAGATTTACGTAGTAAATGCGAACTAGAATCTGTTGAATATTTTTTCGCAAGACAATTGAAAATAAATGGATAACGATATTTATAACGCATCGAATTATTAATGGAGCCAATGTCAAATTATTAGATAGGTAAATACCTAATGTTGCTTAACGTCATGGAAGTAATCAATTCATTTATTTAATATCTACGCCTTATAATGTGTTGCTAATTATGCACACTATACTCAGAATAGTCCTAGACAGATTATTACATCGATTAAAAATTGCAAAGAGGAAAGCTAGATAACTCTGGCGACCCAAAATCGAATCTGGTATCTCTCGATAGTGACGGACTACAGGGTTCTAAAACGTCACCCACAAATTCGAAGCGCGACTATAAAATTAGTTACTAAAACACTTTATATGTCCATTAATCGTAGGTCCCCACTTCACTTACTGTTCAAAACTAACTTAAATGGATGCCCGACGCGGGACTAGTTTTACTTGTTGGCTGTTCACCAAAAGAAATAAATTGCAGTGGTTCAATTCAACTTTGAGCTTTGAACCCTTAGACCACTTTAAATGTTTCCTTTCAATACATTTGACGACCAATTGCAACGAAACTTTATGTTGAAGTTTTAAGAGGGCGGAATAAAGTCATAACTAGCGAATCCTTTTATGGCAACGGACAAGATAGCTTTAACTCGTGTGTTGCCAACCTTACATAAACGATGAAGGTTTTCAGACTTTCGCAATTTGTACACATACTTACCTAATACCTACATTATAAGGTAACGGACCTTTTCGCGATGAAGTATTAAAAAAGTATAAATACCTAATGATTGCCTGACGTTTCGACCGACTTGCATCGATTGTGGTTACGGGTTGCCTGATTCACATAAACGTGTGTTGCGTTATCTTAGGAAAGTAATAGAAACTTAACTATACTAAAATCTTAATTTTATCTGTACCTACTAATATGCGAGTGAGAGAGTCCGTTGGACAGCCATGCAGAGATTTCAAGTATGATCCTACGGCATAGCAGCGATAGCTCAGTGGGGAGACCAACAGACTGCAATGCAGAGGGTCTCGGGTTCGAACCTACATCGCGCACCTCTGACTTTCGGAAGTTATATAACTTTTCGACATCTTGTGCGTATTGATTGACAATTATCGCCTGCTCCGTGCCTCGGAGAGCACGTTAAGCCGTCGGTCCCGGCTGCCATATCAAGCTGTATCTTATGGCCCCCACATAAGATACATACATACATGATCCTACGGCACATACCTATGACGTTTCGTAGTTATGTGCATATTAAATTGTTAAATATCGCTCGCTTTAACGGCAAAGAAAAATATTATGAGGAAACCTGTATATCTTAGAGTTCTCCATAATGTTCTTGAAGATGTGTGAAGTTTACTAACCATACCATGTGACATCTGTTAAAATGCCCAAATTGTCCCTGTAGGTGCACCATGAAGGACATGGACACAACTGCTGATGCGATTGCCATGGTTACACATTGGGCAGGATATATTTTAAATAATTGTACCATCGACTTGAGAAGAACTCGCATTATACCAACGTAGAGGGTTATAATCTAGCCCTTCTCAAAACTCAGTAGTAGCCCATGCTTAGCAATGGAGCACAGTATGTACACAATATACACAGTGCTGATAGCATTCATATTATCATATGTGACATAATTATACCTAGTATTGACATACTTGTGTTTCCATTTTTATTATTAAATAATCGACAATTAGATACAATTACAAAGAAATTGTTCGAAAACTTTTGATAGCTTATAAAGCGAAAAGTAATGACAAGTTAATTAAAGTATGTGATATTAAATACGACTGTGTGCCTTAATTAAGATATTCCTTTGAATATTGATTGTATTAAAGGAAAATTTAATACCAAGACTGAGGATGTCTCGTTGGCAGTGTTTCATGATGCTTTATAATAACCTAGTTTCTTCTATGTAATTATGTTTTGATTACATCTTGACGGAAGCGGGGAAGCTTTGCAGAATTTTCTCTTTAACGTGGATTAACTTATCCCGAGTATAATATTAAGCTGTGGTAATACTTGAAGACCGTAAATGAGCTTATGAATAGAGAATCAGTGGAAATTATAGGATAATTCAGAATTTTTGTACAAGCTAACGATGTACATGATGGTGGTTTGAATGTCCTAAGAGCACATGCTAATGTATCAAAAAATAGAGCAGCGATAGCTCAGTGAGGAGCCCAACAGACTGCAATGCAGAGGGTCTCGGGTTCGAACCCACGTCGCGCACCTCTGACTTTGGGAAGTTATATGAATTTTCGAAATTATGTGCGTATTGATTGACAATTATCGCCTTCTCCGTGCCTCGGAGAGCACGTTTAACCGTCGGTCCCGGCTGCCATGAACATCTATGGCAGTCGTTATTGGGAGAGATCCCACTAGGACGAAGTGTCGCCGGTCTGCACTGACTGGCCCCCACATAAGATAAGGTAAGATACTCATGTTGCTAGTCGCTATGCAGCCAGCGCAAAGGACCTCGCTAGGCTCTATAATAACAGCTTGAGGAGCCTGAAAACCCTACTCAATGCAGGAACACAATATAAAGCTACCTCATACATACCACATACACACATCACCATCTAGCCCAAACTAAGCAGAGCTTGTACTATGGGTACTAGACAATGGATAAACATACATATATACTTTTTTTAAAGCTGTTTGTTAACTAGAGATAACGCTGTGCTCGATCTATTCAACTCTTTTACTGATTGACAATATAGACATGAAATTCAATAGCAAAAATGTATTTAATTAGAATTCTATTTCGTTCTGTTCATTTCATATATTCCTATGTTGAGCTCCAATAATGCAAATGATTCCTCTGGTATCACAGACGATCATATGGCACTATAACCGCAAACGTAGGTAGGCATTTAACATGTACATACATGTATATTGCTTGCACGTATGTGACGTTGGAAGTATTGAAAACAAAAATTCCATCCTCATCTTTCAACTAGTGACCTTTAATCACTCATATAATCCAATACTACTGAAACTTCATACATATCATATCCACCTCTGACATATCAAAAACATTTACGCGCGGTCATTTCTCAAGTTAACATCAACGCAACCAAACTGGCTTGTACGGTGTACCAAGCCGACCTTTTATGGAAAATTATTACCCGAAGCCGATTTCTCACTGCCTTTTATAAAACTATGTCGAATCCATTTACATACTTATTGGCAAATATTCATTATGTTACATAACTCACCAAAGTTCATATCGTGTGAGTGTTACAAATACCGTTTCTAGGTAAAGGAGGGTTACAAAGGACCCTCCGCATTTAAGTCCATATGTCTATTTCATCTTTTATGTTTGGATTATCCCAACTTACTATTATAATTGTGAATGTCAGTTGAAATAATATATATATTCTATCACATACACACAACACCATCTAGCCCAAACTAAGCAGAGCTTGTACTATGAAACTAGACAATGGATAAACATA
Organism: Catocala fraxini; assembly: GCA_930367265.1. Taxonomy (NCBI): domain Eukaryota; kingdom Metazoa; phylum Arthropoda; class Insecta; order Lepidoptera; family Erebidae; genus Catocala; species Catocala fraxini. The sequence goes on from OV884045.1 coordinate 20,933,293, forward strand.
CATATATACATATTTTTTTTTTTAAATACATACATATTATACATAGGAACACCCAGACAAAGACAAACATCCATGTTCACGCACACAAATGTTTGACTTGTGCGGGAATCGAACCCGCGACCTTAGGCGTGGCAGTCGGTTACACTAACCACTACGCCATCGAGTCGTCATAAAGAAAGAAAGAAAGAAAATACATTTATTTTGATAGAAAAACACACAACACATACTGCAGACAGCATAAACGTAGTATACAGTTAGACAGGAAAAAAGACAATGGGATACAAGGACAAAAGTAAATGACAATTTAAAATACAATAATATTATAAATACATATATGGCATCATCAATAAGGGAAAAAAACTATTAGGTACATCAAGCGACCATGAAAAAACTGAAAGCAAAAAAAAAATTATAAAAATTAAAAAAAAGATAAACACAAATAGGAAATAAAAAACAAATTTATAAAATATCAGCTCTGTATTAAACCTTCCACTGCTGGGCACGGGTCTCTTCTCAGTGTGAGGAGGGTTAGGCCATAGTCCACCACGCTGGCCCAGTGCGGGTTGGTAGACTTCACATATCTTCGAGAACATTATTGAGAACTCTCAGACATGCAGGTTTCCTCACGATGTTTTCCTTCACCGTTAAAGCAAGCGATAATTAACTATTTAATACGCATATAACTTCGAAAAGTCAGAGATGCGCGCCTTGGGATCGAACTCGAGACCTCTGCGTGGCAGTCCAACGGTTTCCCACTAGGATATCGCTGCCTTTTAAGCAAAATACCAATATGAAAATAAACAAATAAAAAAATATATATTAAACCTTTGGCTCGATCCATTCAGTAAATATATAACCTAGCGTATGCAGTGAGCGTCGAAGTGTCTGTCAAAAAAAAATGGTTTGTTTGTTATGCTTGCACGCCATAAAAAGTTCACCGATCATCATGCAATTTCGCAAACACGTTGTCAGAGATACATAAAAGGATTCCTTTTATCCAGAAAAACACACAGTTCCCGAGCGAAGGCAGAAGCTACAATATGTATATTATAATGCTCCACATGTCTGCCGAGCACATTCCCAAACTCCAAAATGCAACTAAGAATTACAAAACACAGTGCTAAACCTATGATACGGGCTTTAATTAGAAATGATGAAAGCAAGAAAGCAATTACTAGAAAAGTAATTAAAATTAATTCTACAAACAGACGTCAGTACCGATATTTAAAAACACGATTAATACGACAAGACTATGAGCATTGATACCGACTTAAAAGCTTTAGTAAACTTTTTGCAGTTCCGTTTAATGGCCTGAAGATTGACATTCGCAATCGCATAAAATTAGTTACAAGCACATCCAGTTTTTTCCTTTTTAAATATGAGAACTCTCGCATTAGAAATTATTATTCCTGTATCGCGGGGCACTTTACAAACATTCAAACAACCGACACAACCAACATACGGACTCGGGACAACCGTTTATGGAGCACACAATTTTTTGTCTCGTGTGGGATTTGAACCCACAACACTCGGCGCAGTGGCAGTAGCGAGGCGACCACTTTAACCATACGTACAGTCAAGTCGTTCAGAATGCATAGATATATTTATCGAGCAAACAGACGCTTGCTAATGTGCAGTGTTGCGATTTAATAATCGCAACGTAACTGAGCGATGTCCATATTTTGGCACTGATGGATAACTTTCACATTACTTTTTAAACTTATGTTATACTTAAACTAGTAGTTTTCCCGCGGTTTCATCCGCGTATGTCCCGTTCCCGTGTGAATATCGGGTTTCACCCCTTTCAGGGTGGAATTTCCAAAAATCCTCTCTTAGTGCTCTCCTACACTCTCCAAGGAACATACATGCCAAATTTCAGCTTCTTGCGTTCTGTAGTTTCGGATGTGCGTTGTCTGTCAGTCACTCAGTAACGGAAGAGTTTTATATATATAGATGTATGTATCATATGTGGGGGCCAGTCAGTGCAGACCGGCGACACTTCGACCCAGTGGGATCTTTTGTGTCGACACTCTCCCAATAACGACTTCCATAGATGTTCATGGCAGCCGGGATCGACGGCTTAACGTGCTCTCCGAGGCACGGAGCAGGCGATAATTATTGTCAATCAATACGCACATAATTTCGATAAGTCATATAACTTCCGAAAGTCAGAGGTGCGCGACGTGGCTTCGAACCCGAGACCCTCTGCATTGCAGTCTGTTGGTCTCCCCACTGAGCTATCGCTGCTCAGTGGGGAGACATATATTCAGATAATTTAATATTATATTATTGTTTGTATCGCTGCGCACTGGCAATACTAGCCTTCACCTGAATGGAGGCTGTTTCCATTTAGTTAAGCGGAAGGTGTGGTGTTGCTAGTAAGCAGAAATTAAATTATACTGTTAGTATTTGTTTTATATTTCTGGTTTTATTATGGTTCTGTTTTTTTTTAATTTTGTATACCTTTGTGTTTTTTTTTTATTTCTTCATTTGTTGCGTGTGCACTTGTGTGCCAAAATAAATATTTCTTCTTCCTTTCTTTTCTTTCTTTCTGCATTCGCTAAAGAAGACACCAACTGACCATACGATTAGCAAAGGCCCATCGGCGAAGTTTTAAACCCCTATTTGTAAGCTCAGAACCAACTACATTTATGTAAATACTAGGTCGCACACATAATCAGCTCCAATCTCCTAGAATACGGTCCCAATACACTTAGAAAAAGGCAAGATTTCCAGCTATACATGTATACTAAAACTTAGGAACGAGTATCCCCATTTATCAGACAGGCCCAATAAGATAAAACTGAGAATTTTTCAAATTGAAAATGTCCAATTACAGTTCTGTCGGTCAAACTTAGTACTAGGATTTCAACTGTACGAAGAAGTACTTAAGATTTAGGTATTGCGTATTAAAGTGGGTCTTGTGATTGAGACTATCAAATAACTTACATACATACATAGATTCACGCCTGTTTCCCAGAGGGGTAGGCAGAGACTACGGACTACTACTACTATCAAATAAATGTTTTTTTTTATGTGTTTGTCATAGAACGGATCTGATGGTATCAAAAATATAAGTTTGAAAAATTGTCCGTATGGATGTCGCTCTCTGCCTTACTTTAGAAACATGCAATTATCAGATACAGAATACACTCAGATTTTAACAATCTTTGTCGATCACACGAATAATATCTAATGTTCAAACGGTGTACAGGTGGGCCCTTAACATGGCGGTACTTAATATAATACAAGCATAATATTGTCTTCTGTTTACGCGAATATTATTCATTGAAATTAAACTATTATATAGACACCCGCATAAAAGAACACATAGCTGATGTAAAACACCAACGCTCGTCGAAGTCTGCTGTGTGTGAACATGTGCAACAGGGGACCAACCACTACCTGAGATTTGACAAACCACAGATTCTCGCTAAAGAACACCGATTCCTACCAAGGATACTTCGCGAGGCTATTGAAATCAAAAAACATTCTAATTTTAATAGAGAAGATGGTTGGAATGTACCACCAGCTTGGGATCCAGTAATACAAATAGTCAAACCCAAGAAGAAGAAAACCACAGCTAGACTTCATGATATTTTGAGCTCATTCTGCGTAAATAGAAACACCAATAATTAAATTATGTTCGGGTACTTTGAAATAACTACACTGGAACATTGAGACAACTACCATCTTAGTTTCCCCGTGACCATGGCTGCTGAAAAGCAACCGAAACGTTGGGGAAAGTGTAAAATTTAATTAAATCTAAATAGTTTTAATAATAATTTAATCAGCTTAAAAATTAGTAAAGTTTAATAGTTATAGTAGTGTTACAGTTTTAAAAATCATGTAATAAAGTGTTAAATAAATAACGCGATAAAATCCGTATATAGTAGTTTAATTTCAATGAATAATACAAGCACTTAACTTCGCAATCACTCACTGAAAAAAGAGTCGCTGAAAATTAAACAACCTTTCTAAGTCTTAATAACTACACTCCTAAACAGAAGTATCTAAATAGGTACCTATTGGTAGGTCATTTTTGAACTAACGATTTTATTATACGAACATCGGATTCCTAAGAATTAGTGGGAGAAGAAAAGACACCCTTTATTTATGCAATACAGGACAGTCCATTACATTGATTTTTATGCCATCCTTCACCAAAATAAAAATGTCATATCTATGCCAGTCAATTACAATAAATTATACCTGAATAATTATTTTACATGTGACATAATTGACCTGTGTTTCATATTCTCGGGGCTTATTATAATTATAGCATAATTAGTGTTAGATTGCCAGTCATTTGTAGTACAGAATAGATAGTATTTATTTATGCTTTGTTTGTAATATAGGAAAATGTATGTAATTAACAATAAATTGCGTTATGAACATTTAATGTAAATTCGGTGAATAAGTAGCCATATTAGATGGTTTCAACGTAATTTTCTATATAGTCAGTCCCATCATTACATTTTTGCATTGTAATTTTGACCCCTACGATGTTAGTGATGGCCTAAAATTAATGGTGGTTATACCCTAAGTTGGCTATTGAACCTAAGTACATACATATATTAAAATCTGATTACGTAATCTACTCGTATTCTAAAGATATAATAAAGTGAATCAGACTAGTGGTTCTCTAGTTATAAAAGTTCAAATGACATACATGCAGAAAGACTTTGTTTCATAATAATTGAAGATGATACTGGTATAGAAATATATTCATGTTAACATGTCCAACGTCAGCACCTTATGTTGACTGCGATCATGACAGTAGTGTAATGTGTAAGATCCTCTAATAATGTTTTAGAGGTCAATGTATCTTAACTTAGCCCTGAGTGTACATACTAACTCAACTTTTAGTCACGTAAACTTTTTTAAAAGTCTATTTACTTAGTTCAGCTGATATCTAACACGGCCTTTGTCCCACAAAGTTATCCAAGATTTAATCTTGAATTATTGCACAATAATTTACGCAATAAATCACCAAAAAAAATCCAAAACATTCACATACAAAAACACTCGAATGTCGCATATTTTTATGAGAGCGACCAGACAAAAGATATTAGAGTAGGCAACTGAGTTATTGGTCCAATATCAGTACAACAAAAGGCGAGTACAATGACCGTGTACTACAATGGATAATAAATAGATGGAGGGAAAAATGCTGAGTCCTCCCCAAATTGTGTCGGTTTGTATACCGTTATTGTGGCTTATGGCGACAATTATAACGAGATGGTGTCGAGGAAAAATTGTCCTCAGTTGTTTGGAAAAATACTGCAGCAAGGAGACAACATTTGTGATGTACTAGCTGCCCCCTGTGGCTCTGCTTACGTGGTGTACCGTAAATTGGATTAAAAACGTGCACTATAATTTATTGTCACATTAATTATCTAGTTAGGTAGGATGCATCGGTTGCTATTAAACTTGATGCAACTTCACTGGGGAAGTCTCTTAATCAGAAATCCTGTTTTGGATTTACAAAGAGCCTTAATAAGATGCGATGCTGTCTGCAAGGAAATCAGTCTTTTTCCTTGTCATGGCAGTGACTGTCGAATGATATCCTCAATATCGCAAGACTCCATAGACAGCTGCTAAGCATCAGACTAAAAGGTTAATTAAGAGTGTCATATAAAAAAGGACATCGTTGCGGGGCTTGAAATAAACTGCACTATTTGGACTGGGTCCCTATTATACATAAATAATCTTAGTCATTGTATATACACATACAGAAATATATTGTTGTTCATGAAGTACTTAAGAATTGGCAGAGTAAATTTAAGTTGCGCTTGGCACTTACTGAACGATTACCTTACTGTACTTAATCTGGGAAAGCCCGTATTGAACAACTAACTCAAGTTCATACAATCAAAGAGCCATTTCAAATATTCTTACTAATATTATAAATTCGAATGTCAGTTTGTTTGTTTGTTATGCTTTAACGCCTTAACTACTCGATCGACCATTATGAAATTTCGGATATACGTTGTCAGTAACATAACATATTATATATTTATTCATATGAGGCTTATCAAATTATGTCATAAGATCAAATATGGTTCTAAATAAATATTAATATTGTGCACATCATGTATAATCGCTCTTTAATTTAATTTAATTTAGTAATTACGTGGAAGGGCACTGGTACCCATAACAGAAGTTAAATTTTACCATCGGTACCAGAGTTCAACATAACACTTTTTAGTTCATGTAATTCATTTTATTATTTAAGGATACAGTGTACATAACCAAAGTGTAAATATTGTAAAATCTTTGGCAAATAAACATTAATATTATTATTAGGGGAGGACATAAACATCTTTCATTCAGAAAAAAGTACCTTTAGTAACCTAATCCTTACAGGAGTTAAGCTCCGAATAAAATCCAGTAAGTTATTTATCAGAAAATTGGGCATTCTGCAGTCTCTTGCCTCTCCGCGAACAGGCATGAGGTTGTGTTTGATGAAAAAATAGAACCCTGTTTGGATAGGACGTGCCATAAAACGCATAACATTTTCTGTAAGTGTTTTTTTACATTCGTATTGTAAATATCGTATTTCGAATGGATAAAAAAATAATGGAGATGAGTATGACGATGTGTCAACGGCCTGAAAGGTTTTGTGACTGAAACACCATTATTTTTTAAGTGTGTGTGCAACATATAATGTGTTTGTAGAACGGCCATATGTAAATATATTATATAGCAAATAATTGTACGGTAGCGTATTTTTAATGCAGCTTTTTCATTAATCTACTAGTAGAACAGCATCTCACCAAATCTTTATGTGTGAATATTTTTCTAATAAATGCTTTATTTTTTACAGGTAAACTACTTGTTATGATTGTATGAAAATTAATATCAATAACTGCTGCACAAATAGAATAAGGTATGTAGAAAGTCGGAGATTTCATTATTATTTTGATGTCATTAGTACATACATACATACATACATAGATTCACGCCTGTTTCCCAGAGGGGTAGGCAGAGACTACGGATTTCCATTTGCTACGATCCTGACACACTTCTCTGGCTTCATTAATTTTCATCACATTCCTCACACAGGCCCGTCGGTTCAAGGCGCCCTTAACCTGGCCATTGTCCAGAACGCCTCCGATCTGATCGAGAAACGTTCGCCTAGGTCTTCCTCTTGCGACTGTTCCACTTACGTCATTAATCTACAGAAAAATATAGTTCTGTTTTGCTATCAATCCGCTCCGATTGGTGAAGTTAAGGATTATTCGATTTTCCTCCAATAATATTCCGGTGCCTAATGAGTAAATCTTTAGATCCAAGCAAGTGAAGCTGTGTGCAGATGCTAGTAGTTTTAACAAAACTGAGAAGCTGCCAAGATTCTTACTTAATGTATATTTTAAATAACATAGTTAATTTATCTTTATGGATGAAGACGGAAACCACTGCAATTAAGCGATGTAGGTAATCGGACAAAACATCGGGATGTTTTGCTCGACTTCATAGTTCGTGCCCAAGCGGTTAATTCATGAGTCGGCATCCCGGCGCCACGAAGTCAGCTCCAAACTTTCAGCTGTGAATTGTGGATGTCTCGAAAAGTGAGGCTAACTGTTTTACATTATGAATACAACTCTTGAAAGACTCTGTCTTAACTTGACACTTTTTCTTTATTTATTGCTTTAGGTCCCATGGCATAAGTTTACGTCAGTGTTGAGTTCCGTTGTTCGATTACCAGGCAAGGACATTTAGAAATTTTTTGGAAGTAATTTTCCAGTACCAGGTTCAAACCTTAAAATAGGTAGCAACGTTTAAATATATTTGGCAAAGTGTAGATGACACAAATACATACAGAGTCACGTGCCTAAATTCTCGAAGGGCTTGGCAGAGACGCGCCTATTGCCTTATCGTAAGCACAGTTCCATACTTTGTGCTGCTGTTGAGAATTGTCATAAAAACCCAATAACACGTCGTCCAAACTGGCAATCAAACCCGAGCCTTCATGCACAGCAGTCGCAAAGACAATACGAACTACACCCTTACTTACTCCTTCGGCATTATACCAACGTAATTCAACGTATGTACATATTTTCTTATCTTTTATTACTTCCGTAAACAAATTTTACATTATATACAGCGATAATAACACGTAAATACTGCTTACAAAATTTAAAACAAAGAACAACTCACGATAACCTAAATATGATCTAAGAGATTAAACTCCACGATGGCCATATTTCTGAAAACCTGTTTATTAAAACCAAAATGTTGTATAATTTTATAAAAGACTAGCTTTCCCTGCGACTTTGTAGGTGTGGGATTTGGAAGTAGGTATTTTTATGTAGATATAAAACAAGATAAAAACAGCTTATGTCTCTTCCTCGGACCCTCCAACTATTTCTTGATATTTCTTTCAGGCAGCGTGTCGAATATTACTTTTAAATTATACTTGACTTCTAGGCTATCAAAATGAATCATACACCAGATTTAATGTTAGACTTACAGCTATATGTCAGCGATAGCTCAGTGGGGAGACCAACAGACTGCAATGCAGAGGGTCTTGGGTTCGAACCCACGTCACGCACCTCTGACTTTCGTAAGTTATATGACTTTTCGAAATTATATGCGTATTGATTGACAATTATCGCTTGCTCCGTGCCTCGGAGAGCACGCTAAGCCGTCGGTCCCGGCTGCCATGAACATCTATGGCAGTCGTTATTGGGAGAGTGTCGACACAAAAGATCCCACTGGGTCGAAGTGTCGCTGGTCTGCACTGACTGGCCCCCACATAAGATACATACATACAGCTATATGTACAACTGTGAAAATCCCATTCAATTTTGTGTTTCTGCGTGATGTGCGTACAAACATACATACGAAAGAATAATTATGTTGTCTTCTATAGCTTTATAAAGATACCTTAACATTAATTATTCTTAAATATCTCCTATGCACGGTCCAGTTACAATTATATTATATGTATCGAGTAGGCTTTGCCAGCGGCTACGCTCGAGTAAATGTAGGTCGGGTTCGTAACAGTACTTTTTTCTGGATGCAAGGAACTCTATATACTTTTCTGGTCCCCTGACAACATGTATGCGAATTTCATGATGATCGGTTGAGCAGCTAAGGCGTGAAAGCGTAACAAACAAACTTACATTCGCATTTATAATCTTAGTTAGGATTACTTCAGTTGCTGACAGAGCTGATAGCCTTTATTTAACTACCGACTGGATATTAAGGCATTAGAAAATTTTAAGAAAAATTTCCTTACCTATCTTAGTGATATAATCAGAAAAAATATACCCCGCGCAATGTCCTTTTTGCTTTCAGTAGATTGTAAGAAAATTAGGGAAATGGGTTTTTGTTTATAATAAAATGTTCTTGTAACAAGGACAACAGCATTTTATTATACTCTAGTTTTTGCTCTCGACTTCGCTTGCATAAAAGTAGGTTAGCTTACATAGCAGTAGTTTAAAAAAATGGCCACTGTTACTCTGTGATAATATAGCTTTTCGACGGACAAAGAATTTTTTTAAACGGTCTATTAGTGTTTTAGGCACTATAAACAATAAAAAAAAAGAAATCTTTCCTCATTATAATATTAGTATAGACAAAAGGTTATAGTGTTTTAAATAGTGTCCAATTGAGTGCGAATAGATGCGGGTGGCCCATGACCGGTCTCTATGGCAATTCTTGTAAGAGCCTATATCCAGCAGTTGAAGTATTTCAGCTGAGATGATGATGAGTGTTGTTTGTTAACATCAGTTTAATATCACGCTGGTACTGTCTCGGTGACACAGATATTGCTAAGTTTATTTTTTGTTACTTTAGATCCGTGTTTGCTTGGTTGGTGATGTTGACAGTGATAAGTTTAACATAAAATTATAAGTTTACCCACTTTATCTAACCTAAAGAGGAAACATTTGTGTTTTTGTATGTATGTTTGTAATGTTTTCACACAAAAACTATTGGACCGATTTCAAAAATTCTTTCACCATTAGAAAGCTGCATATTCACTGAGTGACAAAGGCTATATTACATTTTCAAAAAACATAGGGCTCCTTAATAAAAATGCAATAATATAACCCAAGGTGTGAAAAAATTAGTCATAAAAAACTGTCATCACGTGCGCTTCGGAAACTATTGATGATAGAACAAAAAAATGTTCTACAGTATTATAGAACGTATCAATATCTACAAAAAAGTATGCGATACCATATGTCCAACTACTGTAGTTATGCTACTATAACTACTTTTTTACATTTTAAAAATTGATAAAAGTGCCGACAATAGTCAAACCATATTATTCATACCTCTGTATTAATTCTATCCCATTAAATGATATTTTATTAAAGACCGTTTCAATACCCGTAAAATACATTTTAAATTATTAAAATCGGACATTTCATTCAAAAGATATAATTCTTCAGATATAGTAGGTAGTTTATAAGTATTAGCTATATATATAGCTAACTACACTTATATAGGTGTAGTTAGACTTATTAATTTCTTTAGTTGTAGTTTTATATATTAAAATTAGATAACAAATTAAGAGTAGGTATTGGGTAATAAATTATAGTCCACGCGGACGAAGTCGCGGGCAACAGCTAGTGTTTATATAAAGTTTAACTTTCGTCTATTTTTCTGTACGCTCATTTATTGTAAAATGGATTCTCAGTAAGTGAATTATTGTAATTCTTATGAGAATAAAGTTCTTAAACCAGAAGTTTTGCAGGAGATTTTCGGATTCGATTTGCGGATTGAAAAAAATATTATTGTTAGTTTTATTTAGAAATTCTTGATAGGTACCTGTCTTAAACTATTCCCGTTAGGGCCTACGACCTAAGATCATAGTTGGCCAAATGATAGTGTAATACTCGTCTGCCTTTAATATGCGAGTCAGATAGAGAGAGTTGCCCGAGCGCTATGATATGTCGTTCTTCAAACGAGGTTTAAATAGAGTTCTTCTTTCACGGTAGGCAGCGGCTTTGCTGTGTCCTGACATTGCTGAAGGCCATGAACAGCGGTAACCACTTTCCATAAGGAGAGCACTTGATCATCAGCCACCAATAGCAATAAAAAAAAAACAGAATTATAATGAGTCTAATTTTATAATGCGTACCGCTAAGGAGTGGAATTCGCTACCTAAGTCTGTGTTTCCCGATGAGTACAATCTGGGTGTCTTCAAGTCGCGAGTGATTAGGTATCTTCTAGGCAATCGTGCTTCATCGTCGACTGCATCTTCACTTAAGATCAGGTGAGATCGCGGTCAAACGCAAGTCTATCAGAGTATAAAAAAAATGTCTATGTCGATATTTCTTCATTAAAAAATCTGTTAATCAAGCCCAATAAAAGATAAACGACTTTCTAAGGATCTTTAATCTAAATACAGTACTACTGCACTGAAGTAGTATTCTTTTAAAATTGAATTTAGTATTATGAACCAAAGGCAGTGTTTTATCCCAATATCTGACTGAGGTAAAAGTGCAGTTAACTCTGGACTTAGCTAAATATAATACAGATTGAAACGCTTTTACCGTAACGATCCAACGGGAATTGAACTCACGACTTTGCCCGGTAAAGTAACGGAAAACTCTCTGTTATTCACAAAACATTTAAAAGAGACGTACTTACCTATACATATATACACGCATGCATACATACATGCAGTCCAACCGTGTCTTACGCTCGGTGCAGTCTTAATCATAACTGGCAACGTCTAGTTTTTTAGCTTACATACACACAAACACAAGATATGTAAAGACAGATAAGTAGCTGAGAGTGTTTGTCACACACAAGAAATACTTATAGTACCTACGCAGCCTCCCTGAGGTTATTCATTGCCTATATTTCTTCCAATATTTCTAGTATTCGATTTTATAAAGGGTTCTCCGTATTTTTAACTTAACAGGTTCACCGTCCGAGTCACATACATATAATACATAACAATGGTGTAGTGGTTAGTGTAACCGACTGCCACGCCTGAGGTCGCGGGTTCGATTCCCGCACAAGTCAAACATTTGTGTGCATGAATATGGATGTTTGTCTTGGTCTGGGCGTTTCCATGTATAATATGTATGTATTTACAAAAAAAAAATGTATATATGTATGTTTATCCATTGTCTAGTACCCATAGTACAAGCTCTGCTTAGTTTGGGCTAGATGGTGTTGTGTGTATGTGGTAGAATATTATTATTATTATTATTATTATTACATTCTATTGTTATTATTAGTTATTATTATATGGGTTAATGCTTAGTTTAGTTGCGTTAGTAGATGGTTGTAAAATATGGCATAGATATAATAGTTGTTTGGTAGGGAGTTTTTAATAGCAGCACGATGTCTGTAAATGACAATATGACCTTTTTAAGGGAGATCTAAAAATAAAACTGGCGATAAGTGGGTTTAATATGCCTCTGCTTATTCTCTTTGGGAGTATATAGGCATAAGTTTATGGATGTGTGCATGTAACGGTGATGCCTCATTAGTGCGTTGCGTTGCGTCGTCGCAGCGTATCAACGCATTGTAAGGCAGACCTGCGTTGCGACGACACACGACGTCACAGCGCAAGAAGACGACGCACGTCCTCAGTCCGTAGATTACCTCCCTCTAGCAGTGGAACACTGTTCGTCGTCGCACCGGAGCTCCGACAACGCAGCGCATCACCCTTCCCTCGCTACGTCTCTCGTCAGTCTATCCGCTGAAACGTCGCGTGCGACGACGCAACGCATTAATGTGGCATGTCACAAAAAATATATGGAAAACGACGCAGCGTCGACGCTGCGACGACGCAACTCAACGCACTAAAGGGGCAGAGCTCTTATTTAAAATTTTAAATTTATCTTTAAAGTAGTTGATTCTTTAGAAATTGGTGTGATATACTCTCATAGTACAAACACATGACCTCACCTCACGCCTCCATCCCCGAAGGTCTAAAGGTGTTTTACTCCCACATTTTATGATTTAAGGTTCCACAAAATATGAGGCAAGCCTATTGACGTCTATCATTCAAAGTTCTAAACTCTGTGCTGTTTCTGAGAACATTTTAACATGAAATTCTGACCTTGTAATTAAACTCCAGACCTCACACACAGCAAACACTGCCACTGCGCTACTAAAGCAGATATTTCAATTATATAGATTTTAATTTTAACATTGTTGCAAGTACACACATCAAGGTCTTACGCGTTCCCTCGGTGCATTTTCTGAGCGTACATAATTCAAGTACGTTAGATATATCTATCTGTAGTTCAATCGACAGGCAATGATGTATTTTTAATCAAGTACGTAGTCTTAAAGCATCGGATGAAACAGCTGGGTTTTATGCAACATTCTTGCATAAATGCTTTGAACCATCGACGTGGCAACTAGAACATCGGATACCGCCTCTATATCTATTGGTTTTTTCTTCGCCACAGACCGCGATAAAGCACGTTCTGCTTGCCGGAGATTCACCAGATATCTCTCAGCATCGTTACAAACCTATCATATTGAGCACGCTCCCAAGTACTCCCAAGTAAAAATAAGGAAAATTTGTGTGATCAAAAACTAATTATGCTGTGTCCTCGGTCGGCTTTTTACGTCGATAGAATGAACAGCTAAATTGATTCTGAAAAGGAAAGGATAGCGAGACGGGTTTCAATTTTGTTCAATTTTTCCTTATGTTCCAGATTGCTATGTCGTTGTTGTTAAAGGTGACAAAATGTTAAGGAAACGTGGCTCAAATTTTTTTTGATGTTCATTTGAGGAGAGTACTCCTTTTTGGAGATACCTAGGTCTTGCCCGCGGTGCTCGCGTTAAGGTAGATTGTGTCAATAAATGACTATCTCCAGGGGTCAGTAAAACTTTTGCCTGGAAAAACGTACCCTATGTCCTTTTCTGTACCCGTATTTTATCTTATCTTAATAGACTGCAATGCAGAGGGTCTCGAGTTTGAACCCACGCCGCGCACCTCTGACTTTCGGAATTTATATGACTTCGAAATTATATGCGTATTGATTGATAATTATCGCCTGCTCTGTGCCTTGGAGAGCACGTTAAGTCGTCGGTCCCGGTTGCCATGAACATCTATGTCAGTCGTTATTGGGAAGTCAGTGCCCTATAATATCCTGACACTGGTCTAGCCTTAAGGTATCGTTAGCCTTCGAGTTGCGGAGGTCAGGTGGCAGCCTTCGAGTTGCGGAGGTCAGGTGGCAGCCGCTTTGTGTAAAAACTGATATCCAGTCAAATCCGGCTAGACCAGAAAAGTTGACCCTAAGTGACTTGGGAATAATAAAAGCTAGGGAGAAGACATACATATATAGATTCACGCCTGTTTCCCCAGAGGGGTAGGCAGAGACTACGGATTTCCATTTGCTATGATCCTGACACACTTCTCTGGCTTCTTCACTTCATATTTAAACAACACAAAGAACACCCAGACTCGAAACTACGATTTGTGGATCACATAAAGTGTCTGTACCGTGCGGGAATCGAACTCGCAACACGGCGCAGCAGTGGCGAGCTGAGCTACTACTTAAACCACTACACTACTGGTAGACGGATTGAAAGAGTAATATTTGGCCAACTATGTTTTAAGGTCCCACGTTATTACGTGACGTAGACGGATAGCACAGCTCCAGACTTGGAGCTGTTACTGAGAGTTCAGACCCTGGAATCGAACCCGAGACCTCATGCTCCGCAGTCACATAGACTACCGCTGCTCCACCGAGTTATGTACTATCAAATATTCAAGAGATTTGATCTATATAGGTCATTGAAATTAAACTACTATATACGGATTTTATCGCGTTGTTTATTTGACACTTTATTACAAAATTTTGAAAACTGTTACACTATACTACTATTAAACTTTACTAACTTTTAAGCTAATTAAATTATTATTAAAACTATTACTACTACTATACTACTATACTATAACGTCGGGGAAAGTGTAAAATAAAATAAAATCTAAATAGTTTTAATAATAATTTAATTAGCTTAAAAGTTAGTAAAGTTTAATAGTAGTATAGCGTAACAGTTTTTAAAATTTTGTAATAAAGTGTCAAATAAACAACGCGATAAAATCCGTATATAGTAGTTTAATTTCAATGAATAATATTCGCGTAAACAGAAGACAATATTATATATAGATCATTCCCAGCAAATAGTGTGTACTGTACATGGGTACCAAAAATTGGCATTTATGTTCCTAATTTTATCGAGAGCACGTACCATAGAGGTCAAGGTTAATGGTCTAGGTACTCGCTATGGCTTTTTCACTTACAACCCTCCTTGAACTTCAAGTCTTGGATCAGAATATATGGAGGACGGAACTCGTAAATGTCTTATACAGAAGTTTAACAACGGAGTCACGTGTGTTTTTTGTTTAATGAGATTGAGTTCGTTTTTATATCGCTGTCCAGTCTATATTTATGTTATTATTGTGGAAAATAAGGATATAGCTTATGTAATGGTAAGAGGTTAACTTAATATATAATAGCGTATCTATTAATTAATTATTAAGATTCACCAACGGTTACTACAATGTCACATACACATAAGATAAACATTTTGAGTCTAACCAATTGTACCTATAAAAGTAAATCTAACATGCATTACATTTTAAATATTACATAATAATATGACATAAGAAACAAAGATAATAACAATAATAATAATAATAATTTATTTGCCTTAAGTGTAGTGTACATTGTAGGTCTTAAAATAAATATAAGGTCTAACACTTAGTCAAATGCAAATATCTTACACCTAAACAATAAAATTATGTAATTTCGATAACACATATAAAACTCTGGGTATGACTAGACTATGTGGATCTCTAGTATTTCTTGGATATACATCACTGGTTTTTTTAAATAGATAGCTTTTTGCCAATAAAAATTGGCACATTCCAAGATATTAAAAGTGAAGAAATATCAATATAAAAGTTAAATTTAAAATTAAATTATATCAATATTCGGTAAATATTATTTGTCTTACAGTCACATAAATTTGTTTAAATTACTTTAAATAATAAATTCTAATTACATTAACAATCAAATTATAATATAAAATTAATAATGTAAATATATTGTAAATGTTAGATTACATCAAACTATTATTTTCATTTAAAATCTAATTTAGAGTTTTCTTAAATCTGCTCAAAAATTAATAGAAGCAGACGACAAGACATCCCCCTATCAAGTGAGGTGTAAAACGATAATTGTAGCCGTAAATAGTCCCACACTGATTCACCACTGCTTTCTCCTTTAAGTATATAGTCATGAATGTAAGATACCTACATGATGCTAGTTATAACCTGCACATTTGAGAGATCTTCATAACGTTCTCGAAGACATGCGACGCCTGCTTACCCGCGCTGGGTCAGCGCCAGTAGACAAATGACATGACTCTTCTCACACTGAGAAAAGCTCATTGCACAGCAGTGGGACAGTTAATATACACGGCTGATATTATTTAGGTTGCGCTGAATCAAAATCGCTTGTGTCCAACCTTCCACTGAGGTCGTTTATCAGCTGCTATAAACCCAGAATGTTGTGAATTAAAAAGTTAATCTAACCACTTATAAATAGAACAAAATGAAGAGTAACAAAATATGGGACTGTAAAAATTAATAAAAAGGATGGCCGGTTTAGGCAGCGTCGTAAAATTCCTCAACATCGCTGTCGACCGGGAGTGTGCCCAGAAGACTGGCAGCATTGCCACGCTGCATGGCAATGCTGATTCTTTGAGCCAAAAAAAGTCCAGCCTTCTGGTCACGCGAAGCGTCGATTAGCCGCTTAGATATATCTCTAAAAAGCGCACGAGCGCCCGGACCCCATGAACCCAGCGTCTCTACCCCAAACGGCTCGAAAACGTAATTACCAATTAAATTACTGTATTTACGCCGTTTGAGGTTTTCCGCCGCTACAGCAGCAGCACTGGCACAGCTCACCGTGCTCGGAAAAAAAAGTAAATATATAACGCTGCCCGCAGTTTACAGATCAAGTGTCTAGCACTTGATCTGTAAACTCATAATAATTACGTCAATGTATCAGCAACTTAATAAATAATCAATTAATTTGTATAAATATCGACAGTGTACTTACAATTAAGAATATAATTTGTCGCAGTTAATATCGATAAATGGAATGATATTTGTAGTGTCTGTTTGACATAAGATAATATTAATGGAAATTCAATATTTGAGGCACCGTTTATATTTAAGTTAATAATTACGAGTACTTTAATTAAATCGAACAGGTACATAAATGTATTTATTTATTGATTATACAGATAGCCTAGTGGTTCAATTGGACAACTCGCTACTGCCACTTCGTCGAGAGTTGCGGGTGTCCCACACAGGTCAAAAAATTGTGTGACCCACAAATTGATGTTCCGATTCTGGGTGTTCTTTGTGTCCGTTGTTTGAATGTTTGTAAAATCTCCTGTGACACAGGAATGATTCCTAATGCTGGAATTACCTTTCAAAAGAAAATACTCTGGTTATAACTTATATTTTCGCTTTATATACAAATAAAGTTCAGTATACTCTTGACCCAACTTTACAATTGGGTCAAAACCTCTGGGCGAGGAAGTAAGTCACTATTTTTATATTTTGTGATGGATTATTCTTATAGGCTCATAACATAACACCGCGCCTGTTATGCCGAAGGATAAGGAACAAGTACACATTATGCCACCTATATTTTCGGACGTAATAGAATGCGAACCTGCTGGTCTACCATGAAAATGTTTTTACGCAATGACGTGCCGAAACGAATTACGAACGAAATAATAAGCATATACCTACCATGAAAACACTTCGGATTTTTTAGGACGTACAAATGTCATACGACGATATTCGTGACGAATGATGTTTCATGGTAAGAATAAGCACGAACGAACGTACGCAATTGCGTATAACGCGTTTCACGGTAGACCCCCTGGTTTACTGGTTACAGATCTAAAAGTAATAGAACTGAGAGTGCGTCTCGCCGTTAAACAATTACGTTTGGCGAGTTTAAAACTTGTAATAAGTTACCACTGTAACTTATTACAAGCAGCGACAGCTCAGTGGGGAGACCAACAGACTGCAATACAGTGGGTCTCGGGTTCGAACCCATGTCGCGCACCTCTGACTTTCGGTAGTTATATGACTTTTCGAAATTATGTGCGTATTGATTGACAATTATCGCCTGCTCCGTGCCTCGGAGAGCACGTTAAGCCGTCGGTCCCGGCTGCCATGAACATCTATGGCAGTCGTTATTGGGAGAGTGTCGACACAAAAGATCCTACTGGGTTGAAGTGTCGCCGGTCTGCACTGACTGGCTCCTACATAAGATACATACATACATACCACTGTAAAGTAAATAAATTATATAAAGACAATATTTTTCAAAAAACTTGTATTGAACTGGCGACCCCACGATAAAGTAAGTTGCGCAACAGCTCACATAAGCCACTTGACACATACGACAGTTATTAAAGATCTATCACATAATTATGACAAACAACTTGACCGCTGGAAAAATCCGCGGTATTTTATTTATTTATATTTTTATGAAATAAGTAATGTAACAGACAATAGATATAAAATAAAAATATCACAAGTCTGGAAAGGGTTTTTTTATTAGATGTTAATTATTACCAAGACAAAGAAAATTCTTTGTCTTGGTAATTAACATCTAGTATAGCTGCTATGAACAAAAGAAATGTTGAATCTTTTGAAGTCATTTCGTGAAGACCTTTAAGTTCTTGGAAATAGTAGGCTCAACTAGATATAAACGCCCACTATAAAAATAAGACGCAAATTGTCTTTTTTGTGAGTTTAAATGTATATAACGTTTCTCGATCAGATCGGAGGCGTTCTGGCCAAAGGCCAGGTTAAGAGCACCTTGAACCGACGGGCTTGTATGAGGAATGTGATGAAAGTGAATGAAGCCAGAGAAGTGTGTCAGGATCGTAGCAAATGGTAATCCGTAGTCTCTGCCTACCGCTCTTGGAAACAGGCGTGAATCAATGTATGTATGTATGTTAAATGTATATGTCTAGATTAAGATTCGTTTGTGCAATTTCTTATTATGTACCTGTGTGAGAGAGAAACAATAAACTATTATTCATGTTTTGTTTCGTATATGATACTACATTTATTTTAAGAGTTATTGATACCAGCTAAAGCTTAGTATGAGATCGTTGGACTGCCACGCAGATGAGCCAAGATCGATCCCAATGCACGCCCTTCTACCTTTTTCTAGTTATGCCCGTTTTCAATTACACTTAACTAGCGACCCGCTCTGGCTTTGCACGGGTAGTACAAAACCTTAACAAATTATACACCTAAACTTGCCTCATGAATCACGCTGTGCTCACTTTGTTTTGTAATATGTAGCTATCGCTTGCTTTTATGATGAATGAAAACATCGTGAAGAGACCTGCATGTCAGAGAGTTCTCCACATGTTCTCGAAGATGTGTGAAGTCTGCTAACCCATACTAAGCCAGCCTGATGGACTATTGGTGAACCCTTCTAAAACTAAAAAAGAGATCCGTATCAAGTATTAAGACGGTTAAATATAGGATTTTATTTCTTTTTAGTTCTATTAATTATTAGCCTTAGACGGCCTTGACAACTTTACGCGGACTATGGGTGAACGCTGAAGGCTCCCAACCCGAGTTAAATATAGGCCTGATATGTTATTTTATATATTAATTAAGATTACTGATGTCGTACTACTGGTTAAACAAGTTATCTGTTAATACTGTTTCTTTTTAATAAATTATTTATTATATGCCAAAGTTAGCGTGTGCGTAGGGATTGCATCCGGCCTCATGTTTGCATGAGGCCGGATATAATTGCTCTGTATGTAAACTGGTTCACCTTGATTTGCTTAAATTTGTTACATACACAAACTGTGTCACGTGACCCAGAGCTGACGCCTTAAGCATGCACACCTCCGACACTTCATGCAAGTGAATTGATTTCATTAAATACATCTATCTGAATAAAAATCGTATTGCTGAACTTATCATGCGGACAACATAAGGACAACTCTATATGTTACCTATAAGTACTTTTCGTTCGCGTGTTGGCGACAACCCAATGGCGCGGACACTGCAGTGCTGTCAGTCATGCTGCTAAAATTTAATATATATATATTTAATAGTTAATATTTACTGACTTAAGATACAAAAGCAATCTCTGTAACCAAAACCTCGCGACATGGCGTCGTAAAATTGTTAAAATATGACATCAAGCCAGGCCTCGCCCATAAATCGTCCTTATCATTCACAATTCACACGTACTGACCCTAAAGATTCGGACACGTCTTCGATTCCAAGTTTACCAGTCAGCGGTGGATTGAGGGGCCTTAATTCTGCGTCACAAACCCTCAAGTTTACGGCCTACCCTACCCCGATCATTGGAATTGCTCTGTTTTTTTTATAACTATCCACAGGTGTGAACTCTTTTATTATTTGACAAGGTTGGGAAGAGTGCTTACATATTGTTTTAAGTGAGCGATGGATAGCGATGCTCTGACGTATTTTACGTTCAAATCAAATAGCATCAGATGGTCGTTGATATAACGCTGTGAAAAGTACGCACATACGCATAGATAGACGTATGGGTTCTGGAACAAGTGAGGTTATTTTCAGCCGCTTAGACGCAGTTGTTTGCCCAATGTTTCAATATGGCAGGATCGATGCGTTTTGAATAGTAAATGTAATATTATCTAACTCGTTCCTTCTTTACTCTATAACTATTTATCATGAGTTATTCCACCTTATCCCGCCCTCCCCTTTCCTATCCAGAACAACGCGTGCTGGCTCAGATTCCATCCTTACACGGTAGAGTCGACTAGAGCGCGTACCAACAAGTTTGGGTCCTCATACTTCAGCCGAACGATCAAGGCATGGAATTCTCTGCCAAGGCACGTGTTTCCTTCTTCCTTCAATCCTTGGTCTTTTAAGGTCCGCGTGAGAAAGCACCTTCTCAGGCCGTCAAAGTAGAGACCTTAACATTGCCTCGGCTGCTACTAGGACGGTGTGGAGGCCACTGCTCTTAGACCACACATGGCCATTTCGACAAGCAAAAAAAAACTTCTTGAAGCTTGCTTAGCTGCACCTCCGCAATGCTAGTGTCTATTGCTCTGCTTGCTAAGCGACATAACAACTACAATACGCATAAGTATAAAATACCATTAGACATCTCCATATAGTAGCTACCACATTATAAAAGAGAGACATGAGCTATTTTACCTTATTATATGTGTTGACGTGTGTGTGTGTAACGGTGAAGGAAAACATCGTGAGGAAACCTGCATGTCTGAGAGTTCTCCATAATGTTCTCGAAGATATGTGAAGTCTGCCAACCCGCACTAGGCCAGCGTGGTGGACTACGGCCTAACCCTTCTCACAATGAGAAGAGGCCTGTGCCCAGCAGTGGGACAGTTTAATACAGGGCTGATATTATTTATTATATATATATATGTGTAGATCAACATCTTCTAAAGAAAAATATAGGTAAGTACCTACTCCCAAATTTCTTGCGTACGTAGTAGCAGGTAAAAGCTAATATTCTATGACAATGTGTACGATCGCTACCGCCAGCCGCGTTTCGGATCGCTCCGCTTCGCACAGCCACCAACAAGAAACCGTTGTCTGTCATCCACACCTGTTCCGGTGTTCTTTGTTTATGTTTCGTAAATAAATATTTGTTTAACAAACCTTGTTTTATGGACGTGTGATTTTTCTGTTTGTGTATTTGTTTTTATAGCGTATGTTTAGCTGTTAATGTTTGTTTGTGTACAATGAGACGGTGTTTTGTTTGTTGAAAGTTAATGAAATTGTCGTAATATGGGGACTTGGTATTGGATAATATTTTTTTTTATTGGCTGGCCAATATATTTACGACATGGTACCTATCAATAGCGATATGTTGTTGGTCCTACGACACAAGTTAGCGACGTTCTGGGGATTCTGTGTTTGATTATCGGATTGAGCAATGTGTTATTGGATTTTTCGATTAAAAGGTTTTAAAAAATCATGGACTTTTGATAAGTGGTCAGAAGACGCCCATAATATATGGCTATATTTTTCTAGTTTGGACTTCGGCTACCCATCCATTTACTAACTGTGCAAGGTTACTTAACATCTAACCAACTATTATTTATAAAACTGTAAGCGCATTTCCGTCTGCAACATGTCCGGATGCACTGTTATATCTCGATATACGTAATAGTGTACACCGAGCGGGGTCGAACCCCTACACCGTGCAGACTGATCGATCCACTATTGAACAAGGCACCCCAATATAACACCCTATTCTCAGTTTTTGGTTATCACGCATACCCCTGTTGTAGGTACATGACGTGTATTCTGTTATACTTATTTTGGCTTGAGAAATAATGTGGTTGGTTGTACCTATGATGTGAATTGCGTTTTTTTTATAGCCGACATCTCTCTTACCTGAATTATTGAGAGCAGCAATAGCTCAGTGGGGAGACCAACAGACTGCAATGCAGAGGGTCTCGGGTTCGAACCCACGTCGCGGACCTCTGACTTTCGGAAGTTATATGACTTTTCAAAATTATGTGCGTATTGATTGACAATTATCGCCTGCTCCGTGCCACGGAGAGCACGTTAAGCCGTCGGTCCCGGCTGCCATGAACATCTATGGCAGTCGTTATTGGGAAAGTCAGTACCCTCTAATATCCTGACACTGGTCTAGCCTTAGGGTATCGTTAGCCTTCGGGTTGCGGAGGTCAGGTGGCAGCCGCTCCGTGTAAAAACTGATATCCAGTCAAATCCGGTTAGACCAGAAAAGCCGACCCCAAGTGACTTGGGAATAATAAAGGCTAAGAGAGAAGAGGCAAAGTTATATTATTCATGTCATTCACATTTCGCCAGCTATCTATGGATTTAAGTTCCACGTTATAGGGAGTCTATTGCCGTTTCCCGAGCACAGTATTTACAATACTCGTGCTGTTATCGAGGATGACTTGACAGATTTACCCAGTACACTTAACCAGGGAAAACTTTCCCTGGTTAAGTGTACTGGGTTAATCCAACAACACTTTACTCGACCAGGGAATAAAACGCGAAACCGCACAGGTATTGAACGTGACGTTTGCCACCAATGTACCTACGGCCTAGATCGCCCATCAAAACACTTATCCGCAGCTACGTTCCTTAACCTCTTACACCAGTCCAGTTACAACTAAAAACTATATTTATTATCAACTCACATTCACATTTGAAATCTGGCGCATTGGTGCAGCTAATGCGAAATGCTTGCGAATAACTTCACATGAACAAATGAATGGTATTCCGCATGATCGCTTATCGATATGTACTGAATTTTCTGCATATACCTTGTTAAGTTAGCCATTAGTGATTAGTGTAGCGCATAATTAGCTTGGTTATATGGTCGATCGAGTATTACTGGAAAAAAAAAGACATTCGTTCTTCTTTTTAAACCGACTTAATTAAGTAATGCGATTTTTTCTTCTAAATAAAGACAACACCTACACACATTATAACTATGTTGCGGGGTAATTTTAAACATCCAAACAACGACCACCAAAATCACCTAGACTTTGCACGTTTTATCCCATGTAAAGCACCATATTTTCTCAATTTTTCCAGTAACGATTACTTTTTAGAGTTCGAAAAAACTCTTATACACCAGCTTTGTCCGTCCGTCTGTTATACAACCTTTAAGTCAAGAACCGTAAGAGCTAGAGACTCGCGATCAACGCCATTCGACTCAGCATAGTCGATATACTCCGAAATGACTATGACCTTCGACCTCAGACCTCAGACCTCTGATCACGTGATACCATTTTTTTCGAACTCTGAGATTTTCGGCAAGTTATTGCCATTTCTCACTTGTTCTAAACAAAGTCAACTCCAGGACTAGGAACATTTTTTAACGTGGAGGACTTTTCTTGCTAAGAACTCTCAGACTTGGAACAATAATTTGGATGACACAATTTTCGTTCTTCGTGGAATTCAAAACCACGACATTCAGGATAGTGGAAATGGTGAGTCGACCACTTCAAACTGTAACGCTAATTGTGAAATCTATTAGGTTATTAATGAGATGGATGTAAAAATCCAGGATTCAACCTCTAAATGTAAAAGTAATGATAAGAAATTACCCCTATATCACGGGGGTCTTTTGACCCACAGGGCTCATATTCAAACTCGACCGAGGTATGACTCCAAGGTATCTGCATACCAAGTTTCAAGTCAATCGGTCTAGTGGTTCCGGAGCTATGCCTGTCACTAATAAACTGTCACTAACAGACACACAGACCCACATAGTGTTTTCATTAACCTCTTCGAAGAAGACTCAGATGTGAATAAATATTAGCTTTGTTAAAAACACAGCAACAACTATCAAAATGGGATAAAAACGACGGACACATGTATTATACACACCCAATATACCTAACTCCAAAAACATGTGGTGGACAGAAACGCCTAACCGCGCTTCATACAATTCGTAGCCCTTGACGCTATCTGAGTGAAGAGACTGTTAACTCAAGAGTTCCACCACCACGGCTTCAAAACCTTTCCCACATACCAACTAATTACAAAAATCTCACTAACAAACAAAGCCGCTTTATGAAATGGGCATTCATTTATAATAGATGATATTGATACTTCTTACTTTGTACCTATTGTATCAAAATGCCGACGCGTCTCCAATAATTATCTTTGTAATAATAAATAACGAGTTTCTCAGAACCGACAGTTAATGATCAACTAGTATTTAAGATATTTCGCCATTCTAATATTAATATTTTAGACGTAAACTGGTAACTTAACGCTATTGTAGACACTGAGAGGAAAGTTCTATGTTATTAAAAAGCTGGTTCATGATTTTCTAATACTGAATAATATTTTACGAGAATAATATGCTTGTTAGAGCTTTTTGTTTATGCTTTCAACGTTTATAGGTATAAAGTACTTAAATTAAGATGGAACTTTTAATTATATAGTACGTAGATTGCTCAATAACGATACAAAACGTTGGCATCTGACCTAAATTTTTTTTTTATTATGACTCGACAGTCTTTGTTTTGGACCTGATGGAAAGCCCAATTACAGTCCTGAGACAGTGACGACAAGGAGAAGATAGATGTCCTCTAGCCGTCGCCAGTGTCAAGCCGGTCCTACTAGATGCTTCTTCACACTACGTTTGAAGAACCCGATGTCATAGAAGCGAGGGAACACATGTAATTGTTGTTACTAAAAGTAAATATGGTCTGATTCAATATTATTGATAAACGGATGGCGTTGCGGTTAACAGGTCGCCGCTGCCACTGCGCCGAGTGTTGTGGGTTCGATTCTCTAAGGACAAAAAATTGTGTGATTCATATGTATTTGTTTTGAGTCTGGATGATCTGATGTCCGTTCTTTGTAAACTCCATGCGACAGAGGAAAAAATTGCTTATGCAGGATTTATCTTTTCTAAAGAAGCAACGGAAAAGTCCTCGTGTCAGTCTGCTAAGTGATAGGTACCTACATAGTTTTCTTTTGGATTTTATTTTTTTAATTCAATGCTTTCTTTACTTCTTAGAGTCTACTGTCCTTTCTTTCCTGTCCTTTATACTGTTAAGATGGCTAAGAAGTCTATTACCGTCGGTTACCGTAGGTTATCGTCGTTTACAACACGAAAGGTATAAATCACACGTTTGCCTTAGCAGAAGTGGTTGTCGCTGCGCTAACAAAGACTCGAGCTCGCTCGGCTGGTAACACACCACCTTATGGAGCTTACCAGATCGCTATAATAAGGCGTTGGCCTTATCGTTGGTGTTGGTTTATCCTATTTGATCTCTCCCTGGAACAGCTTTGGAAATATCTCCATGGCAGCATGCTTTGGAAGGCAGGATGTTCCAAGATCATGATCTTTTTAATATTAATAACACTTAGTCTTGCAACTTACTAGTGTTCACGCTAATCCCTCAAAGATACCTAAATGAAAATGCTTAAAAAATAAAATATTTTATTTAAAAAATATAAAATAAATAATAGTTAAAAAATGGATAAACATACATATATACTTTTTTTTTTGTAAATACATTCATATTATATATAGAAACACCCAGACCAAGACAAACATCCATGTTCATGGACACAAATGTTTGACATGTGCGGGAATCGAACCCGCGACCACAGGCGTGGCAGTCGGTTACACTAACCACTACACCATCGAGGCCGACTATTAATATATTATATATATTAATACGAATTCTTATGAGAATAAAGTTCTTAAACCAGAAAACTTGAAAAATACTTACATATATTATCTACACTCTTCCTAAGCCATACTAGTAATAATAATATATCTAACCATGTGCGTCTGCAGCGATGCTGTGTAACTATATGGAAAATACGGTAAAATGTTGGCTTTGAGAAGGGTCGATCATTTAAGGAAGATATCCCCTTGTGTGGGCGAGATAGGCTATTTTAATAGAGAAATACGCAATGCAAAGTAACATACACTGTTAGGTGTATCTTCATGTTTCATTTTAGAGGTTTCGTTGCATTTTTTTGGTACAACTACTCTGGCAAATACGTATACAGTCTAGTTGAATGTAAATCGCATCTACAACAGCAGAGGATTAGAGTAATTATATTTTCACAAGCAGCGATAGCTCAGTGAGGAGACCAACAGACTGCAATGCAGAGGGTCTCAGGTTGGAACCCACGTCGCGCACCTCTGACTTTCGGAAGTTATATGACTTTTCGAAATTATGTGCGTATTGATTGACAATTATCGCCTGCTCCGTGCCTCGGAGAGCACGTTAAGCTGTCGGTCCCGGCTGCCATGAACATCTATGGCAGTCGTTATTGGGAGAGTGTCGACACAAAGGATCCCACTGGGTCGAAGTGTCGCCGGTCTGCACTGCCTGGCCCCCACATAAGATACATACATACAATTGTATTTTCTCCTGTTGAAACAAACCTTATGGCGATAAAATATAAGTATAAAAATTACTATGCAACCTACCTATTAAATATAGTCGGTTTCAAATACGAAGTCCCATTTGACAGTTGATCGCTTGGCAGCAATAGTAAGGACACCGTTTCAATCGACACAGCACGAAATCGATTACCGATTAACTTTATAAATAAAATGTAATCGTGGGCTTAGAATCAAAACAGAATAACAAAAAGTTGTCAAACCAAGTTTGACGTATCGAAAGAATAGTTACATCAATGTTATTCATACCGTGTTTATTTGTAAATCTATGAGATATTTAAACTATAAGTGGAATATCGCTTTAAATCCATTTTATGATAAAGAAAATATAGTAAGGGGTTGCTGAATGGGATTTAAGGTACGTTGCAATCTTATAATAAATAATACCAAATACAATTTTACAAAAGTATTACTCGGAAAATTGTTTTTAGCTCGAGTTGATCGATTTTATCCGATTAATATTGTCGCGTCATTATGACTGAAAGTAAAAAGCATACCATAGTACGTAACCATGGTGTTGTAGTAAAATGTTATTTTATTTTGATGTTTAAATTATTTGAGACCAATATCAATGGAAATTAATAGTTCATTATGTTCGTGAAACAATTATGTAATGTTTTGAATTGATTCTAATTATTTTTAAATAGTCTTTAGTACCATAATTAAAGTAGCAGCGATAGCTCAGTGGAGAGACCAACAGACTGCAATGCAGAGGGTCTCGGGTTCGAACCCACGTCGCGCACCTCTGACTTTCGGAAGTTATATGACTTTTCGAAATTATGTGCTTATTGATTGACAATTATCGCCTGCTCCGTGCCTCGGAAAGCACGTTAAGCCGTCGGTCCCGACTGCCATGAATATCTATGGCAGTCGTTATTGGAAAAGTCAGTACCCTCTAATATCCTGATACTGATCTAGCCTTAGGGTATCGTTAGCCTTCGGGTTGCGGAGGTCAGGTGGCAGCCGCTCCGTGTAAAAATTGATATTCAGTCAAATCCGGTTAGACCAGAAAAGCCGACCCCAAGTGACTTGGGAATAATAAAGGCTAAGAGAGAATAAGAAAAGTCTTTAGTACCATAAGTAATCATTGTTGATTTCAGCAAATTATATGAAATGTGCGGAGTTACGTGCTATGAAGTGTCAAAAGGAACTTCGTATTTGAAACAGACTATAGTTAATTACCGCTTACTTTAAAAAGTGAAGTAGAGCATCAAAGGAAACTTATGTATCTGTTTTTTCATAATGTTATCAAAGATGTGTGAAGTCTGTCAATACACACTGAGCCAGCGTAATAGGTTATGAACAGACCCGTACCCAGCAGTGGGGTGATTTATATGCAGAGTAAAAAAATACTAGGCAATAATTTTCATGATTTGAATTCTTAGATTGCGTTCAGGACTTTTATTAAATAAATATATACAAACATATACTCATGCCTATATAATAGAAAAACTTGGAAATCTCATGCCTCATACACTACCGCTGCACCTGCGTATTTATATTTTTTGAGAATGGGCAAATCGAAAGAGATCTGTTGATGCGAAAGTTCTCTGGAACTGGAAGACGACCTGGAGGAAGGCCAGGTTAATAGTACCCTAAGCCGACAAGAGTAAATTGTTATTGTGAGCTCCATTAAAACTAACTCGATTTAAACTAAATCAATACACCTAAGAGAGAAACAAATGAAAGAGCTAGCCGTTGTATATTATTGGATGATGGTATCAATGCGGGTTTTCTCTGGAAACATAACACCCTCCTACAGAAAACCAGCGTTACAGTTATAGTGATTCTTTTACTGCGTTTTGCCCATTGAGAAAGAGTTACACAGGCGTCTTCGTCTTTTAATTTCCTTTCATCCTCTTGAAAGGAAGAGGATCTTTTATGCCTTTTTACACTATAATGTACTAAAGAAGCTTACCATCAGGCGGTCTAGTTGTTTACAAAGAAACTACATGTTGGTGTGGAATGTTTCTGAGAAGTAGCCTGTGATCTTTAGTTGAAAAATTATGAAATCATAATATTTTCCAATATTGCGGACAAAAGGACATAGGGTTTCTTTCATGCTGAAAAAGTACTGTTACTAATCTAACGTTATCTAACCTACATTTACGAGAGCGAGGTCGTGGTCAAAATCTAATGCTTAATATAATATTAGACAAAATGTGTTATTCGCGTTATAATTATTTAAAGGAAATAAATAACTATTTATTTTCCGCCGTTTCGACAGACTTGCATCTATCACAATATATTTTATTGATGGCAAACAAGCATATGGCCCACCTGATGGTAAGTGGTCACCGCAGCCTATGGACGCCTGCAACACCAGAGGCATCACTTGCGCGTTGCCGACCCTTTAGGAAAGGAAGTGGGAAGGATAAGAACGGGGAAAGGGGGTGACTGGGCCTCCGGCACTCTTACACACCAAACGAAACACAACCGTAGGAATACTGCTATTTCACGTCGATATTCTGTGAGAGGGTAGTCCTTCCCCGTTCGAGCCGGCCCATTCATGCTGAAATCAGCGAGAGAATCAAAACGAATAAGACCCTTTGGCCCTGTATATTAAGTAGATGAATGTGTGAACAAATTCATGTAATAGATAATAACAAATAACAGAGACTGGATTTCGCAGAATACCAGTGTTGCAATTTAAAAATCACAACGCACGCTGAGCGATTTCCAAATTTTGGCACTGAAGGCACACACACATTCTCATTACTTTTTAAACTTAAGTTAAACATATGTCTGCTTCCGTTTAGTTAAGCAGGAGGTGTGGTGTTATCAGTGAGCAGAAAATAAAATGAAAGAATTCTTTTTTCTTAGTCATATACGTTATATGGTAGTATTAGTTTTTATATTACTAGTTTTTATTATTGTTCTGCTTTTTCTTCTTTTTTGTTCTTTTTCTGCCAAAAAATAATTTTCTTTCTTTTTCTTTTCTTTCAGACCTTAGCACCATCTCTCAAATCATTGTGATTACTTGTGGGAATACGAGATATAACTACTCTGTAACGCGCTATTTCATTGTCGCGTATGCAATGACAATGTTTGAAGAGATAGTGATGCCTCAATGAACAATTATTGATGGTTCACTGAATACAGGCCTAAAATTTGTGTTGTTACTGAGAATTCCCTAACAGAAACTGAACATCACTTTATCTGGACCGGGAGTTAGACTATGCCAGTCAGCGGCGGATACGAACGCCAGGAGACTGATTAAGTATTATTTTATATTTCATGTTTGTTGAATTAATTTTGGGTTTATATTGAAATTCACAATTCAAAAACAACAAAGATAAACCAATAAATGATCATTGATATTTGTTTATTTATTACAAGTAAAGCGTTACTGACTCTTTTTTATCTGTCCGTTATTTATTGTTTGGCTATAAACGATCGTATTTCACCCTCTACTAATATTTTATCTGTGCGCCACTACCAAGAACTTAATTGCTTCACACGACCAACTTTCTTGGCTCTGCTTCAAAGCCAACTTATTTGGAAACTTCGTCAATTCCATACATATCACCCAATTTTGTTCCGCGAGGATTCTATCCGGGACGCCATTGTTCCCTGGCACAAAAGAGCCCTTAAAATATGGTGTCTGATATTTTATGGCCGGTCGAAGTTTCGCCTAAGAATTGAGTAATTAAGTACGAGTTATAAATTAATTTCCAATAAATTAGTGTACCTTCCCATTATTCGTTTGTCAATTTGTTTAGCACAGTGACTTTCCGAACAGTTTGAAAGACTTATTTCTAAAGAATGTAGGTACTACTTTCTATTTCTTCGATCATATTTCGTTATTCAGGCTGATTATGACTGATCGTGTGTCCCTGGGCTCCATTGCCGGATTGGCTAAACTGTTGATTTTTCACAACACCAAGTTTAGTAGTTTTTCCACTAGGTGACATTACTGTCCTTATATCCTCTATTATAGGAGACCTACAGCATAGCATATGTAAGTACAACACATATCTGCCTACTCTACTTTTACCGCAAGCGTCAAATTATTCTTCAAATCATCTTCTTTTTCGAGGCCCGTAAATATTTTTGAACCTTTTACCGATATGCAGATATATAAATCTTTTAGTAGACATTCCCTTTGCGCTTTTAGTACATGCTCCACTCACTCATACTCAATATTGTATGCAACTTACAACTATGAATACATTGTGTTTGTACAGTATTATATATTGCATACTGCAGATGCACTATTTTATACCCGTCGCTCGCTAAAAGTTAGCTAGAAAATACGTTTGACATTTTGATAGATGCTCAATACATAATTACTCTGAAAGCTTGTATGAAAAATTGCGGTATACGATGCTTAGTGCATTATTCACACGTATCAAAACGTGTTAACAGGTGTTGTTATATATTAAGCTGTGCCGCTGACCATTATTGTAATGTTTTAAGCCTATAAGCATACTAGCGACGTCATCAGTCAAATCAGTGAGTTTGATACCTCTCCCGAAATACGATATTGTTAACTTTTACTACTAAAAGAAGTGATACTAACGCACGCAGTAGTACAGCTGGCAGTACTGCAGTGGCGGCGTTATTCAGTTGTCACTGCTCGCATACGAACCAGACGTACTTATATGTTGCTTACGTATAGGGTGCCCTTGCTGCGCTCGATGAACTCGGCCCTAAAATTATTAGCTTGGTGCATCCGTAACATTAGTAGGTGATTTCGTAATAAAACATCAGGGGTGTGTTATTGGGCCCGATCTGCAACTCTCATTTGCCAACTGCAGCTAGCTATTTTGTGCATAACATCTCTAACTGAATAAATTATTATTGTAATATATTGTTCGTAACCTTTAAATAGAATTTGTATAAATAAATTTATTTCACCAATAATAAACCAATGGGATTCAAATTTCAAAGCTAGTGTATTTCAAAGGCACCCAAAATTGGACACTATACACTTATTATTAGCACTAAATTGATCTGAAGCTATAATTTGTAAATAACCTCTATTTACAATGAGAACTGCTTTCAGATATAAAAAGGGATTAATTCGAGTCTTTTCGAATTTCAACAATGATCTTAACTAAAGTGGCCGTTTCTGTAAGCATTTACTAAAAGCGCTCCTAAAATTTTGGTGGAATTTTCTGGAAAGTGCCTTTAAAAGTAATCTGGATTATAGCTCTCTTACAATTTTAAAGCCTACCAGACTTACTTGTAATCGTTCAGTTTGTATCTTGGCTGTTATTTTTCTATATTTATGTGCAGATCGAGTAAACGAAACTTGCTTATCACTCTAGTTATCTAGTTTTGGTGAATTGCTCCAATTATCTGGAAAGATTTGGCGAATCAACATTAAGTTTATTAATCCTGTTGTACATGTTTAAGTACCCTGTCGGTTTTATTTCTCTTAAAGGTCTTATAACAAAATAATAAGTTCAACAGTTATTGTAATAAGAATAAATACTTTGAACTCTGCCTCCTTCGACAATAAAAGACATAATTATGGGTAAACTAAGGCTGCTTACTACTTTCGTAATCAAGAAATTTCTGGCGATGATTATTGATTTGATTGGGTGTTGCTCTGTTAGTTTTAATGCAATTCTCTAGGCATACATGTTAGATCATACAAATATTTAGCTAATTATATGTATTTGAGTACTGTCTGTTTAAGTAAACCTAAGTCTGTTTGATACTGATAATTTTTTGCACATAACTTTTTCTTGATTAAAGATACTTATATGATACTAGCGGACCCGAAAGACGATGTCCTAGAAACACGAAAAAAAATAATTAAAATAAATCTAAACAACGCTCGAATCCACTCGAACACACACAAATGAAATTTTTTCATCAAAATCGGTCCAGCCGTTAAGGAGGAGATTAATTACAAACACACGCACAGAAGATTTATATATATAAAGATTATACTACCTATACATTTTTCTTTAAAATTCAAAATTCAAAATAAATTTATTCATATTAGGTTACAAGGTTATATATGCGTATTAAATAGTTAATTATCGCTTGCTTTAACGGTGAAGGAAAACATCGTGAGGAAACCTGCATGTCTGAGAGTTCTCCATAATGTTCTCGAAGATACGTGAAGTCTGCCAACCCGCACTGGGCCAGCGTGGTGGACTATGGCCTAACCCTTCTCACAGTGAGAAGAGGTCCGTGCCCAGCAGTGGGACAGTTTAATACAGGGCTGATATTATTATATTATTATATATAGGTTACAAGGCAACACTTATGAATATCAAAGTTACACAATTTTTTTTGCGAATTTACATTTCCTGCCATACTTTGTCGTAATAAACAGACTCACATTAGCAGTTATAATATTAGCATTCCTGGGCAATGCGCGAGTGATTATCCTGGTATTGGATATTATACATCGTTTGTATCATCTTAGGCTGTGCATCTTAGGCTAATTAGCAAGTACTACTTATACGCCACCTGCGTTGAACAAAAACAATATTATCGTACCTGGTATTCGTATATGGATTATTCAAATAACAAGAAATTATGAATATGGACATGTAAATGTCGCTTGTAGGATCTCCTATCATAAAGGGAACTTAATATCATGTAAACATCGCCTAATTGACTGTCAATGTATCATTAATTGACCCTTAATTATAGGAGACCCTTACATATTATTATCGAGTCCAATATGGCTTCCACTTGTGCGAGTAAGGTATGTGGAGGTTATCACGATGTCAATTTGCGTGAGTTATAAAATGAGATGGAAACAACACCGTTGATATATGCTTATATATTTTATGGATATATTTTCTCCAACAGTCTGGTATTTAGTACGATTGTTGTGCGTAGTCTCGGGTTCAATTCCCGAGTCATCAGAGTTATTGGATTTTACTGACATTAAGTTCTTGTGGGTACTTGTGGTCTAGAATTATGCTAGTTAGGCAATAACTTTGCCCTCTATTACGTGGGTTCATATAGCAGGGATAGCCGTGAGAGACGGTTAGACTGCCACACAGAGGTTTTGAGTTCGATCCTAAGCACCTATGATTTTAGAAGTTTTGTTCGTTATTAAAAGTTAATTGTGGGCATTGTGGTTCGCTTTAACGATGAAGGTAATGAGTTGTACATATTGTTCTTGAAGATATGTGAAGTTTTCCAACCCGCACTGTGCCAGCATGGTGGACTAGAGCCTAACCTTTCTCACATGAAAAAGAGGCCCGTGCTTCAGCAGTGGAATTGTTTATTATAGTGGGCTTTTATATATATTTATTATACGTGGACCGTAAAAGCATACCCGAGAAAATATGAACGGGCATAATACACATCCACGGAAATAGCATATGTAAAAACAAAGTTATCTTAAACAATTTAAAGAAGTATTAAGATAAGCATACAGGTACCCAAAAATAAAAGCCAACGATTACTTTTCAATTGAGAAATAATCTTAACTTACTAACTTACTCCACAAATAGACTGATAAGTTCAAAACGTTGTAGTTATTTTTCGCTATGCAGAGCACTCGTTGGACCGACTGGACAGACACTGGTCGCACCGGTTTCTACGACCGTCTGTTTAAAAGGACATAACTAACACAACAACTAAAGTAAAACCAACCATACATCTTGGAGACAAAGTCATATTTTGTTTGAATTTTCGTGTATTGTTACCACCAAGTCATGGCTAAAACGTAACATAGGATTTTATGATTAATGCTAAAAGATTTAAGGCTGCATTTAGAATGAAAGGATTACGTGCAGTCTGGTTGATTGCTGCCCGTAGGCAGTTTCCCAGTGCGGTATACCACTATTTGGATGAAGCAAAAACTTCATATAAATAGATAGATAGCTTGCAAATGAAGCCTTTAGTTTTGTAAATGTATTATCTTGTTATCCACCGACTGGTGGTGGTCAATTTTGTTATTAAGTAGAGGAAAGTTTGTCGAATGATTTTGGAAGAATGTAGGTATTGATACTTATTCTTTTAGCTCCGAGACCTAAATTATCTCTTGTCTGCTGATAGTTAGCTGTAAAATTACATTATAGGAGGCAGCCTTAAAATAAACATATTGAACAATGGAATTATACTACTTCATCCGAAATTAATAACGATTTATTTTAAATGAATCTAATAGTACTGAGGTAGTCCTTGATACTGTTTTTAAACTGTTAAACCTATATATACTTTCACTGATGTTTCCGTTGCCTTTCGGCAGCCATGGTCACGGGAAGACGAAGATGGTGGTCGTCTTATTGTCCCACTGTACCTATTTCAAATATCTTCTTCAACTTAAAGACAGCGAGATTTCAAAATCTAACGACATTTTAAATCTAAGTTTTAATATAATATGAAGGTAATTATCGAAAATTATGTTTACAAGTATTTTATTCTATATTGAAGATAGAGATTTAAATTGCTATTAAAATATTGTAGATAATAAGCAAAAAAGAAATTCTATATTTTTCCCTTATATAAATTTTAGCTTAATATTTTATTATTTATATATAAATAAATTGACGGTTTTTTATTTATATATAAATCATACAATATTATTACTATTTACCGTGCTCGCAACATACCTACTTCGCTGCCATCATCGCATTCAATATTAAAAGAGATTATAATTTGCTTAAAGCAATATAATTGTACTGAATTATTAGGTCAAAGAGTCGACCGCCTCATTTCATGTGAAATATGCCTATTCAGCCATTTGCCTTTGTGCATTCAGGTATGGCAGTAAACAGTATACAGATATGTCTGTGCGATCGCTTTCTGTATCTATGTTTGAGGGAACATGGTCTAAAGTTTACTACGGGGCATTTAAATTCACTCTAGTGCAGCACATTGGTTTGAAACTTGCAGGTAACTAACTGAATCAACACGATTGGGTATTGCATGTACCTTTTCGAACTATTACCTTTGTATCAAAGCTTTATTGACGGTTGTGAGATAACAAATTAACATACAGTCAAGCCTCGATACAAAGTCTCGATGGCGTAGTGGTTAGTGTAACCGACTGTCACGCCTGAGGTCGCGGGTTTAATTCCCGCACAAGTCAAACATTTGTGTGCATGAACATGGATGTTTGTCTTGGTCTGGGTGTTTCTATGTATAATATGTATAATTTACAAAAAAAAATCAGTATATATGTATGTTTATCCATTGTCTAGTACCTATAGTACAAGCTCTGCTTAGTTTGGGCTAGATGGTGTTGTGTGTATGTGATAGAATATTATTATTATTATAACAGCTTTAAATAAACTAAATGCTAGACTATATAACTTTTTCCTTTGAGCCAATTCTACAAGTAGCCACTGAATTAATTACGAATCTTCTTACATAGGTTTACAGAACAGTTTACTGGGCAAACGGCGTTATCCAAAACATAAGTGCAATTCTACTACAATAAAAGTATTTAAACTACCTATCATAATTACGTGGGTTTTTAAGACATTATCCTTACAAATACAATAAATACGAATGTGAGTTTCTTTGTTAAATTTTCACGCATTAACTACTCGACCATAAAGAATTAATAATAACAAGAATAAGTTACATTAGTCAGATTAGGGAAAAGTTAGGTGTCATGTCGTACAGAGAAATGCAAGAAATGACACTAGACAGACAGATATGGAGAGACAAGCTACACCGACAAGTCACTTAGACTTAAATAAGAAGAAGAATTATTCGACCGATCATCATGAAAAATCGCATATACGTTATCAGGGTTACAGGAAAAAACATGAGAGTACCTTTCTCCCAGAAATAAGTACTGTGTCCGAGGGATAGAAGTGTATTTACAAAATCTACGTCAAAGCGAGTGAAGCCGCGGGCAAAACTATGTATTAGTATAACGCTTGTCTGCAAAATCCGGTGACTTCATCCATATTTCCCTCAAGTTTGTCCAGCACTACCCCCACGCTGCTACGCAAAGTTTCCTTGCATAAAATCCAATAATCACCTTTCCCAACTTAGAAATCGAACTCTACAAACTAAGACTGTAGCAACGAGGCACTTATGTAAACTGATATATGTAATTTCCAAATTTCATGCGAACATCGGCGCTTATAACTAATTCTTTGAATAGGGTAGTTGTCTATACAATACTAGGTTTTGCCCACGGCTTCCGTCGCGTAAATGTAGTTTAGGTCAGCAACAGTACTTTTTTCTAGATGAAAGGTATTTCCTTTTCTGTAGCCCTGACTGTATATGCAAAATTTCATGATAATCGGTGGAGTCATTAAGGCTTGAAAGCGTAACAAACAAACAAACTCACATTTGCATTTATAATATTTGTAAGGAGGTAATAATGCATCATGATCATTATCTGTGTTTCCCGATGAATACAATCTGGGTGTCTTCAAGTCGCGAGTGAATAGGTATCTTCTAGGCAAGCGTGCTCCATTGTCGACTGCATCTTCACTTAAGATCAGGTGAGATCGCGGTCAAACGCAAGCCTATTAGAGTATAAAAAAATGCATAATGTTTACCTTTTGATGTTTGTACCCGTTACAATTATATATGTATATATCATGCAACGGGAAAGTTTGAAAGCTGTAAGGTAGTTATCTGTTTGATTTAGTGCTTATTTTATACCCAACAAACAGAATTTAAAAAAAATGTTGTTTTTTAAAGCATCAAAATTATTTCAAATTAAATATAATATATAATAGATTCACGCCTGTTTCCCAGAGGGGTAGGCAGAGACTACGGATTTCCATTTGCTACGATCCTGACACACTTCTCTGGCTTCATTCACATTCCTCATACACGCCCGTCGGTTCAAGGTGCTCTTAACCTGGCCTTTGTCCAGAACGCCTCCAATCTGATCAAGAAACGTTCGCCTAGGTCTACCTCTTGCGACTGTTCCATTCACACTAGCCTTATAAACTTTCTTAGTCAGTCTTTCCTCGTCCATTCTTTCGACATGCCCAAACCAGCTTAACATACCCTTTTCTATTCTTGTCACTATGTCCACTTTCATGCCGCATCTCTCTCTAATCACACTATTCCTTATTCTATCTTTCAGAGTCACACCACATATATTTCTCAGCGCTCTCATTTCTACAGCATTTATTCTGCTCTCATGCTTCTTTTGCCATACCCAACTTTCACTTCCATACATAAGTGTAGGCACTAATAGTCCTCTATGAACAGAACAAAATAAAGTAGCTTTTCATATTTTAAATATGGGTATGAGAAAAAGTGAAGCGGTCCCAGGTCATCTAACTATCTCCATCGCACACCTGCACTTTAATAGCGGTTACGTCACAATGTGTATCGCGAATACTTTTTCTGTCATTGGTCAATTATTTCCACTGTCAGATTTAATAAGCATATTTATTTATTTCGTGTTATAAAATAAATAAGATAGGAGTAACAAATTTCGTAAAAAAAAATGTTAGTATATTACACACCTGCAGTAGATTAAAAAACGTATTTAGTACACATCTGCACTAGATTTAAAAATATATTTATGTTTTAGATTTGAGTAACGTAACTTTTTTAATAAAAATGTAGGCCACTTGTCTGTTAAACAGAAATTTAATTTTGAACAGAGTAAGTAAGTTTAAAACTCAATATCAAAATGGAGAAATATTCAATCGATCTGGATTGTTTTAACCTCGATAGCTGGCGTTATCAGTTGACCTGAATTGAACACTAAACGGGGACTAAAGACGCTAGAAAAGTTAATGTTTTAACATTAAAAACGGTCCTATATAATATTCTAAAGGACTTTTTGCTATTTACGTAATGTGTTTAATATTTTTTATAAACTGCCTGTTTGGTGCCTGTAATTTAAGTTTAAAGAGTTCGAAGAACAGAAAATTAAATACTTTTAGTAAGACGATTCTCAATAGTAACACGTATCTAGAATTTTTCGGTTATACAGTGATATTTTATTATTTTATAATTTTAGATAATACCACGCCCCTATCGCAAGAAGTCAGACAGAGGTCCTTAGAACACGTTAATTTTGCACAAAATTATTTTAGGTCCAATGGGGAAAGCCTTTTGCCTTCAACCGGAACCTCTGCTGCTCTCTTGACATAAAAAAGTAATAACACTTTTGCCTGCCCTAAGAATCGGATCCAATGTATAATCCAATCCTGCACAACAATCACATTTACCAAAAGCATTGTAGCATGAAGTTTTGCGTCTATAGAAGTGGTATTATTAACCGCAGTGCACAGTGCAGTTCTTTCAATTCGGTTTGAAGAACTAAATACTAAATGATATGATATTCTAAATTCCATGTAGGAACATACTATTTACTCCTGTCGGTTTCTCTCTCCGTGTGTGTTACTCTAAGCACCCATAGCACGGATGTCGCGTTGGTTTAATTAGTCACGTCCCCACGTTCCTAGCTCGATATCAACACAGTGTAAAAATTGTGTGATCCTTGTAATTACTGTGAATCTGCGTATTTATAATTTCTGTGTTACGTGCTATGCATTACAATAACGAGGCAGTTTTCTTTAAAATTCCAGTCGTAATTTATTTCTTAGTGTATATTAAATTGTACATCCTTCTTATATTATGAATGTATCTTTGTGTCTCTCGGAATCGTCTTCTACTTTTTGTACTATCATGGTGTCAAACACGCATATGACCTACCTGATTGGTGGCTTACGGTAGCTTATAATCGTCTGCAATGTCACGCTATCAATTAAAGGTGGAATGAAGAGAAACGAACGGGAATCTCAAAAACTCTTCGGATGAAACACACCAAGTATTTCTACTCTTACGCTGGTTTCTATTGGTAGTGTTAGAATTAGAGGTTGACCATAAATTATATGCTGGTACTGTCCGTATTTGTTTACACGTAGGATGTTATTTTAATTTATTTATGCTTATTTAAATCTATTCCATATTTTAATCTATGGAATTAATAATTGAAACAAGTAGTAGTAGTCAAATTACATGAACTTGACTACAATTCTAAAAGTGAAGTTAAATAATGTATGTTTAAGAATTGTAAAAGTGTTCTAAATTCATATGGAAAATATTGCACTATTTACTTCGTATTTATTTACATTAGCTTAGCTTAGCTTGTTTTTCTTACAAATAAGTACTGATAGCAAATTGTTATAAATAAGTTGGGTAAGCGCCGCAGGGGCATTCTTGTTCGGACCGTTGAACAAGACGGACGCTTCACTAAACTATAATTGTAAGTGAAAATATTTAAAATAAAAACTGAAGCCTACCTACAAATTGTTTTAATCTGCCACCCTGATTTTATAGTAGTAACCCAGGCGCACTGGCTCATCCGCACCATATAATTTACTATAATGAACTCTACCATTCGTAATAATTTAGCGCAGATGAAAGGGCATCTAGTGTTTATACAA
The DNA here is from genome assembly GCA_930367265.1 of Catocala fraxini. Taxonomy (NCBI): domain Eukaryota; kingdom Metazoa; phylum Arthropoda; class Insecta; order Lepidoptera; family Erebidae; genus Catocala; species Catocala fraxini. Next base: position 20,973,554 of record OV884045.1, read on the forward strand.
AGACTCTTAGCTAAATAAACAAGTGGTACATTGTCGGCAGCATCTAATAGCTGATTGAATTGATACTTATCAGTGGCTCGCGTCCTTCACTTGACTTTTCAATTTGCGATGCGATAAGCCAATATGAAACATACAACATATTGATTGTTTGTAGTTTATATCTAGATTGATTGTTGGTATATCGTCATGCCTGTTATCCGTGAAGAGGTAGGCAGGTGTAGCTCACTGATTGCAGGGATAGAGCAGTGGTATAAGCGGTCACATCGCTATTGTCAGTGTGTAAGTCATAATGATTCAAACCCAAGACAAATATAATTGTGGGATTCAAAAATTGCTGTTTTAACTTGGATTGTCATTGGTTTCCAATGATTGTAAAGTCCTTAAAAGATCAAACTTAAGTCAATAAAATAACTGTGGTTCAGATATTGCTGTTTCAACTTGGGGTGTTATTGGTGTCCAATGATTGTAGTCCTTAAAGGTCGAACTCAAGTCAATAAAATAACTGTGGTTCAGAAATTGCTGTTTTAACTTGGGTTAAAAGTTTCCAATGTATGCAAAATCTTTGAAAGATCGCTTTTGCACTCGAAAAAGTATAGAACCGTGGCGAATAAGTACTTTTCTTGGAAACGGGAGACAATTTTAAAAATAAAATAACTGTGCACTGAAACTTGATAACAACAAAGTGAGTTAATTTATAACATTTTCTTTACATAAACGAGTCGAACGGCGAGTCGAATCGCCTAAAGAAAGGAGTTTAGGCGATTCGACTCGCCCACCTATTGCCGTCCATCTAGCTAAATTGTATGTTTCAAGTTGCTAGCAAGAATGATGTGCCTTTAAGTTGTAAACATGAGCACGTTATAGGCCCATCAAAACTGTACTTTTTACCATTAACATGTCAAGTCTTACGAAACCAGACATAATACGACTACGCGCTATACGACTTATTACTATAATTGCCAATGACGTTGATATTTATCGCTGTAGCCTGCCGAAATTCAAAGAAGTTGCGGAAAAATGCATAGTATTCAATGTGTAATTTTTTTATTTTCCTTATTTATACTATATAATGTATATTTAGCTTATAATATCGTTTTAGGATATCCTGTAAAGATATTATAAATGTGTTTAAATAAATAAATAATTAACAGTCTTTTGTGTTTGGTCGCAGATGTGCCTCTGCGACTCAATAGGTTTAAGCAAACTTAACCTATGGAGTCGCAGCGACACACCGGTTATCCGTCTCCCCTCTAGAGGGGACAGTAGGGATAATTTGTGAGAAGTGCCTTTGGGTAGGTCTGTTCGTGTAGTGGCCTGCCGTTTCATACGGCGGGCCGAAACCTCGGCGGGGTCGCGACCGCATGTGCAAGTGATTCGCGCGGCCCCGTCGATAGTGGTTTTGTCGAGGAACACCGTGGTAGGTTTAGTCGGTATTCCGGGAGGTACATTATCTTCTTAACATCTTTCTGTTTCCCCGGCGAGTCCGACATAACCCCTCCGCCCGCCCCCGCGGAGGGGTATGCTACAAGCAATCCCCCAAGTAAAAAAAAAAAAAAAAAGCGACACACCGGTTCGGAGGGCGCGAGACGACCTCCAGCCACCCTGAGGATTGACCTGGGGGTGGCGGGCTTTGTGGGCCTGCCCGCCATCCGTTCAGCACCAGGTCCGAGAGGCGGCGTGCGTGTTCCCACGCGCGCCTCTGTGTCGAGTCCGTCTCCCCTCTAGGGGGGACAGTAGGGCGTTTTTAGATGTGCCTATAGGGTAGGTCTTTCGTGTAGTGGCCTGCCGTTTCATACGGCGGGCCGAAACCTCGGCAGGGTCGCGACCGCATGCGAAAGTGATTCGCGCGGCCCCGTCGATAGTGGTTTTGTCGAGGAACACCGTGGTAGGTTTAGTCGGTATTCCGGGAGGTACATTTTCTTCTTAACATCTTTCTTTTACCCCGGCGAGTCCGACATAACCCCTTCGCCCGCCCCCGCGGAGGGGTATGCGTCATGCATTCCCCCACGTAAAAAATAAAAATAAAATAAAAAATAAAGCGACACACCGGTGGTTAAACACAATAGGCTTTTAAATATTTCTGGCAGTCCAACAATTGGCTAAAGTTGTATGTCCTTATAGTTTTAGTTGATATCTTACTGCTCTAAAGTGTAAAATGTAAACCTTAAAAAATCACACACACTTACTTACACATAATATCTACCGGTACACGATGCTCATATTTCAAAGATTAAGACCAAATTTAGATATTGCGGTACCTTTACTACCGTAGTCCCACAGGACTTAAAGTTATCAAGGGAAATTAATTGTACACGGCCAAGACCTAGATACAATATTTGTGGCTTATAATCTTTATAATAACATAAATGTATTAAAACCAACATTATTTTGTTGTAATACTAAACTATCAAAGAAAAGTTTAATTAAAGTGCCTACTATTTTTACCCTTGGTTCGCCGACTAATTTGCTAGTAATAACTGCAGGAAATTTTCTACCAGGCTTTTAAAAGTTTGTAGCCTTTGGAAGACGAATTAATAGGGCAACACTGAATACGAGATGAAAAAGTTGCCAGACAGTAAAATCCCGCCAGGGCAAATTTGAGGTAGCACCAAATTAATCCACATCTCAAATTGCGGTCAACGTTGTCTGCTTGACATGTGAAAAGCCTGACATTAACTAAATACAACAAAAAATCTCCGCAGACTTTAATATACGTTACGAGACGGAGAAAACATTTCGCTCAAGCTAGATAATTGTCAAGTATGAAACATACAAAGCCTCAATATGTTTACAAATTGCCTAAATGAGCGAGAATTTTTCAAGCCTAATAGCCACCGTTCAAAACCATTCCTTGCTGCATTCGGAATAAAGTTCAAATTGTCATAAAAACAGGTTTCTATTCGTGAAACAAAAATTTAAGAAATTTCATTCTGCCCGCAGAAAATTGCTCGGAAATAAAAAGTGTACATCACGGACAAATTACTTGTGAAAATACCATCTGAATCCTCTATTATTCAACTCTAATGCAAGCTATAAAGGATTTTAATAAGCGACCTGGGCGAGAATAAAATTAAGTGGCTGTTAAACTTTTAGTACAATCCGTATATCAAAACTAGTGAAAATAAAAATGGTTTATATTTTATGTGAGGTCGATCGCATTGTCGAGAACGTTCTAATGCACCTCGTGTTCGTGGGTTGAAGGTAATCCTTATTGACAACAACAATAGTACCTACTACGCACGGTGTAGCATAAGTTTCTTAGAGAATGCCTCAGGGAACAGTAATATGTACTGAGTGACGTGGGTTCACGGTAATCCCTGTATAGAATAATGGTATAAAGTGCGTTCGAATAGCAAGCAGAGTTCTTAGATTCCCGATAGATTGATTTAGTCGACTAGCAAGCATTGCGCCACGACCAAAAAAGGCAACTCACCGCTCAAAATTGAATTCAAATGCCGATTCTTATTCGAATGCGATGACGAACAATTCTATATTCGAATGCGGGAATGTACATTTGATTTTCGCCGGTGTTTATAGCTAATGCATATTCATTCAGCATTTAAGAACTTCACAGGTGTTAAAAAGAACTAGTGATTGAAACGTTAGGGGGTCACGTGCGCTGCGGAAACTATTTATGATAGAACAAAAAAATTTTCTACAGTATTATAGAACGTATCAATATCTACAAAAAAATCCGCGATACTATATGTCTAACTACTGTAGTTATGCTACTATAACTACTATTTTACATTTTAAAAATTGATAAAGTTGCCGACAATAATCAAGCCATATTCATAGCTCTGTATTAATCCTTATCCCGTTAAATGATATTTTATTAAAGACCGTTTCAATACCCGTAAAATACTTTTTAAATTATTAAAATCGGACAATTCATTCAAAAGATATAATTCCTTAGATATAGTAGGTAGTTTCTAAATATTAGTAGGTAGTTTTTAAGTATTAGCTATATATATAGCTAACTACACTTATATAGGTGTAGTTAGACTTATTAATTTCTTTAGTTGTAGTTTTATATATTAAAATTTGATAAATTAAAAGTAGGTATTGGGTAATACATTAAAGTCCACGCGGACGAAGTCGCGGGCAACAGCTATATAATATATATTCGCTAGAGTGCCAAAAGAATTTAGAATAGACATTGTAAAATATTTTAATTTAAAACCGGGATATATTCCCAGGAGATGCATTATTGAATTGTTTTGAATAGCAATGGCTTCTACGGCCGGAGTGTTCCATTTCTTTTTAAGGTTTTTTACCTCAATAAGGCAGTACTATTCTTCTCAGTTTCTTTTATATTTGCGTTGTGTAGCGTTAATGCTTCAGAAATTCGTGCTAAGAGTTGTTTTAAATTGTTCGTAAGTAGTTGGTCTATGCGAAGAGGGATGTAGGATTTGAGGGCTTTTCGATGAAAGTTTTCTACGCTAGATTGTTGTTTATTTTTAGTTGATGTTATGATGCTAGCGAAGTTTTGTTAGCCTATGGAGAAATGAAGAAGTTATTGCATCGGATTTTGTAAAGAATGGTTCTTTGGTAAGTTAATGGGCAGAAGAGCAAAGTTTTAGATTTTATTATATCGATTTTAATGGTGTTTGAATCCCATAGTACGAGATGTGTTTTTGAATTTGCTGTGGGTAAATTCTCAATTGGAGCAGTGCAATAATCGGCTTGCCGCTTTTATGTAAACTGTTTACACTATACATAACAAGCTGTAAGCCGATTACGGCGCTGTATGTATATAGCCAGGAGATAAAATATAGCCAACATTCATAACTGCCTCGTCGGTTACATGGCATACGTTTATGTGCTGTCACAAGATGGCAAATTCGATATCCGGCCCGTGCAAAAAGGAATTACGTTTCTCTGTGGACTTTTTCGGTAGCTTGGCATCTGGAATCGTTGCATTATGTTCTCTTTAATGTTCTCGAAGATATGTGCAGTCTGTCAGCCCGCCCTGGGCCAGCGTTGTGGACTATGACCTAACCCTTCTCACACTGAGAAGAGGCCCGTGCCCAACAGTGGGATAGTTTCATACAAAGCTATTGATATTATTTTATAACTAGATTTTGCCCGCGGCTTCGCTCGCGTAAATAGAATTTAGATTAGGTTAGGTCAGTAACAAAACCTTAATTTGGATAAAAGGTACTCTATGTCCTTTTCTGTACCCCTAAAAACGTGTATACGAAATTTCGTGATGATAGGTTGAGAATTTAAGGCAAACAAACAAACTCACATTCGCATTTATAGTATTAGTTAGGACTAGCTGTTACCCGCGACTTTGCCCGCTTGGAATATTTCATTTGCGGAAACATATGTTTTCTAAAATAAAAGTAGCCTTAGTTACTCCTTATAACATCAGTTATCTGTCAGTGAAAGTCCCGTAAAAATCGGTCCAGCTATTTCAAAGATTAGCCGGAACAAATATAAAGAAATATTATTCATTGAAATTAAACTGCTATATACGGATTTTATCGCGTTGTTTATTTGACACTTTATTACAATATTTTGAAAATTGTTACACTTCTACTACTATTAAACTTTACTAATTTTTAAGCTAATTAAATTATTATTAAACTATTTAGATTTAATTTATTTTTACACTTTCCCCGACGTTTCGGTTGCTTTTCAGCAGCCATGGTCACGGGGAGACTAAGATGGCAGTTGTCTCAATGTTCCAGTGTAGTTATTTCAAAGTACCCGAACATAATTTAATCATTGGTGTTTCTATTTACGCAGAATGAGCTCAAAGTATCATGAAGTCTAGCTGTGGTTTGCTTCTTCTTGGGTTTGACTATTTTTATTACTGGATCCCAAGCTGGTGGTACATTCCAACCATCTTCTCTATTAAAATTAGGATGTTTTTTGATTTCAATAGCCTCGCGAAGCATCCTTGGTAGGAATCGGTGTTCTTTAGCGAAAATCTGTGGTTTGTCAAATCTCAGGTAGTGGTTGGTCCCCTGTTGCACATGTTCACACACAGCAGACTTCAACGAGCGTTGGTGTTTTACATCAGCTATGTGTTCTTTTATGCGGGTGCCTATGTTTCTCTTGGTTTGACCAATGTATGAGAGACCGCAGTCACAATCTATTTTATAGACCCCTGCATCTTGTAAAGGTAGTTGGCACTTGACGGATGGTAAAAATTGACTTATCTTCGTTGGCGGCTTGAAGTATGTGTTAATTGAAGCTCGCTTCAAGATGTAGCCAATCTTGTCAGTGACACCCCTTACATAAGGCAGTATAGCAGGCTGGCGCTCGACTGTGGCTGGCTTTTCTCGGGATCTGTGACAGCGGCGCGGTTGTTGGAGCTTGTTGTCTTGCAGTACTTGCTTGACATGTTGAAGCTCGGCGTCCAGGTGTTTCTTGTCACAGATCCCATGGGCTCTCTGAAACAAAGACATTCCCACGGTAGCTAACTGTTTAGGATGGTGGTGAGATTCACCGTTTAAGTACCTATTTGTATGGGTCTTTTTTCTATATACAGTGTGGCTCAAAGTATGATCAGGATTCCTGATGACAAGTACATCTAAGAAAGCTAATGAATTATTTGCCTCTAATTCCATAGTAAATTGGATGTTATTATTAATGGAATTAAGATGTTCTAGGAATACACTTGCACATTCTGCGTAAATAGAAACACCAATGATTAAATTATGTTCGGGTACTTTGAAATAACTACACTGGAACATTGAGACAACTGCCATCTTAGTCTCCCCGTGACCATGGCTGCTGAAAAGCAACCGAAACGTCGGGGAAAGTGTAAAAATAAATTAAATATAAATAGTTTAATAATAATTTAATTAGCTTAAAAATTAGTAAAGTTTAATAGTAGTAGAAGTGTAACAATTTTCAAAATTTTGTAATAAAGTGTCAAATAAACAACGCGATAAAATCCGTATATAGCAGTTTAATTTCAATGAATAATATTCGCGTAAATAGAAGACAATAGTAAGAAATATTATTTTTTTCGGTAGTTTTGATTTTTTTTTTAAATTTTATTTATTTGTGTAGATTATTATTAGACGGCATTTATCTCATCCCTACTACGTAGGAATTGAAACAGATGGCGAAATGTAGATCTAATACCTCAGCGTTCACCTTTGGGGATATTCAGACCTACGCTACACATCTGTCGATCCCTTAGAGAAAATACAAGCGTGATGCAATATTGTTACCATACAAAGTCAAGTTATAATGGACATTATGTATGCGTGGTTTCAATAAACGCTACCTTGTCGATTGCCTTTAGAGCCGACTGGGGAATTAAGGTATCTAGCCATTGGTATATGTGTTGGTTAAAAGCACTCGACTGCTAGCTATTTGGATATAAGCATACAGGATTTGTATAATTTAAATTGTGGATGCGACTGGGTTGCGTGAGGTTTTGAGTTCGGTTTGGTTTTACTGTTAAGAGATTTCAGCAGAAACACGGAGGTAGGTAGGTAGGCAATAGGACTCGCAGATTTCAGGATGAATGGGCCGGCTCGACCGGGGAAGTACAACCCTCTCACAGAATATCGAAGTGAAATAGCAGTAGTGTGTACTGTTGTGTTTAGTTTGGTGAGTGAGAGTGCCGGAGGCCCAATCACCCTCTTTCCCCCTTTCCGCTCCTTCTCCTTCCCACTTCCTTTCCTAAAGGGTCGGCAACGCGCAAGTAATGCCTCTGGTATTGCAGACCACCACTTACCATCAGGTGGGCCGTATGATTGTTTGCCACCTGATTTGTATAAAAAAAACTTGTGTCTGTACTTGGTCGACAGCAATATATTTTTAAATGTATCTCCAATTTATAAACTAACTTCATTACTGATTTGTAATTGTACATACTTATCTTATATATTAGACAATTTGGTTACCAGCTTTCACTATCACATCACATTGCTTCAAAATTTTACATACGAAATATTAGTAAGGTATGGATTGTTAAATACAATGAAGCTTCCTTTCACTATTTGACGGTGCGATAACAACTAAATGGTATCTTTTATACACAAAATTGTTGTTCATACAAAAAGGGTTTGCGATGGGCGCTTTCGTATACATATGACTAAGAAATTTATATTCAGCAACATTACAAATAGTGCACTCACACAAAAAGCTGTTTTATATTCAAATATTCAATATTCGTATAGATTTCTTTACTTTGTGTAATTAATTATGTTAGTGAATATGCGTTTACAGAAGCACCGATTTTATGGTTACTGTTCCCTTATTCTGATTACATGCATTGTGCCTATACTAAGCGTAAATATAATTATTCTGGTTATTGTGGTGCGATAGCTCAGTGGGGAGACCAACAGACTGCAATGCAAAGGGTCTCGGGTTCGAACCCACGTCGCGCACCTCTAACTTTCGGAAGTTATATAACTTTTCGATATTATGTGCGTATTGATTGACAATTATCGCCTGCTCCGTGCCTAGGAGAGCATGTTAAGCCGTTGGTCCCGGCCGCCATGAACATCTATGGCAGTTGTTATTGGGAAGTCAGTGCCCTATAATATCCTGGCACTGGTCTAGCCTTCGGGTTGCGGAGCTCAGGTGGCAGCCGCTTCGTGAAAAAACTTATATCCAGTCAAATCCGGTTAGACTAGAAAAACCGACCCAAGTGACTTGGGAATAATAAAGGCTAGGGAGAAGAAGATTGTGGTGACGATTGGGTTTCTTGAAATTTGCTTGCCAAAGTTCATAGGCCTTTGTATCAAGTAGTGAATGCAACTGCTGAGCATGATGAGATCTCGGATTAGATTCTCGGGTCGAGCAAGATGTTATTTGGATTTCGTTTAGGAAATTCTTATTAATTACAGAGCACATACATTTGCATGTCTGACCAGACAGATCATGTTGAGACGAAAAAATATCTGTAACACCTGATTGTACACATGTTGAGTCAAATAAATTTATTTTTATCTTGGTAGCACTGCGGTGTCTGGTATTGTGCTCGGTAAATGCCTTTATTACAACCTGGCTAAAAAATAATAAGATAAAATACACAAGGAACTCTGAAATTTAGTAAAACTGCCTTCAAATCGCAAACAAGATAGCTCTAAACGAAGATCGTTACAAATCCAGTAGTATGTATGTATCTTATGTGGAGGCCAGTCAGTGCAGACCAGCGACACGTCGACCCAGTGGGATCTTTTGTGTCGACACTCTCCCAATAACGACTGCCATAGATGTTCATGGCAGCCGGGACCGACGGCTTAACGTGCTCTCCGAGGCACGGAGCAGGCGATAATTGTCAATCAATACGCACATAATTTCGAAAAGTCATATAACTTCCGAAAGTCAGAGGTGCGCGACGTGGGTTCGAACCCGAGACCCTCTGAATTGCAGTCTGTTGGTCTCTCCACTGAGCTATCGCTGCTTAGTAATAAGTATAATATAGTAATCGAGTAGTAAGCTCCAGGTCGAACCGCTACATAAAAATGACCTCCGGCGATTGAAACCGCAACAAAGCACATAATCTACCGCTTTACCCCTGCGTTATCCGTTCTTGTCATAATATAAACGTCAATCGACAAAACAACTTTAATCTCATTCAACCACAGGCTAAATTGTGTACCATTAAACATCTTGATAGGTTTAGTAAAGCGATTCCTACCACGTCTATTCCTTGTCACTTCTGTGGTCATCCATCATCTCGATGTTATTCCCATCTATCCGGTTTCGGGGATATGACCTTACCTAGGCCATTTCCCGGTCACAGTGTTATGCGAATAGAAATTGTATAGCTGCATAGAATCTGTTGTGGGTGTAATTCTGGGCAGTCTTTGTGAATATGTTGTGTCCTATGTATTATGCTTTTTCTTTAGAAGAAGGCACTTAGGCAGTATTGTATCTATTGTCGGACTAATACACGTGAACGTGAAGCGTTCAGATTTTGACTACTGTAAAGGTTATTGAAATAATTGTTTCCTTTTCGAAACATAAATTATTATAACAGTTGCAACAGCTCAGAAATAGACTTAAACATTAAACGTCCTTATATGTCAAATTTTTAAATTTAATTTGATGGTACGGGTATATACAAAATATCTATCTATTCGAATAATAATATATTGATTTATAGTGCGTCGCACTTTAAATACAAAGCTCGCCCTTGATTCGAACTTGGCACATTACGATCAGCAGTCGCCATAACTTTCTAAAACTATTAATTATTAACTATTATTATTATAGGACATAGGTAGAAACCACTTGACTTTTCTATCTCCATTATTATAATTCATATTGCCAGTTATTAATTACTTATAGTAATTAATAACTATGTAATATAATAACATATAATAAATAGTCAAATTTTGTAATAACATTGTGCAATAATAAATGGAATAGACATAAATTATCAATAAATATTATTATAAATATGTATCATATATTATTGTCTTCTGTTTACGCGAGTGTTATTCATTGAAATTAAACTACTATATACGGATTTTATCGCGTTATTTTTTTACACTTTATTACAAAATTTTGTAATAAAGTGTAAAATAAATAACGCGATAAAATCCGTATATAGTAGTTTAATTTCGATGTATCATATATTCTGAAATTTAAATTTTAATATTAAGTTTATTTATTTATTCATCTTTTTAATTTCTCATGATTCTGTTAAATACTAATTTATCTTAACTAGATTCAAAAGCTGATAAAATTTTGTCAAAACTATACTTTTAAAAATAGCATGTCGAAACAAATCCTCCTCTCTCCTAATAGTGATGTGCCCGATAGGCTTCATAATTTGTTACTTATTTTCTTACTACCACCTGTAAATGTACATTATGGAATACAATAAATTGAATTTGAATATAACACTACGGCGTGTCCTTATTTTTTAAATATACAATACAAAACCAAACAAACTATGTATCACACTTTCGTATTTATAATATTAGCTTGCATAACATTTATTATCCAAGCAAAATATTAAGTCATACAAAAAGTTTATCTATATACGATCAGATAGGTACCCGGTTAAATTACGTGCGAACCAATCCATACCCCGTCACCGAACCAATCCATACCCCGTCACTTTTCATTCAGCACTCCATCCAGCTTTTGGCAACAGTTACCATGACAAATAGATGGAGGCATTTATCTCATAAATATGAAAGGGAGCCATTTTCATGGGAGAATACATTCGTTTGGGAAGTGTTAGGTCAAAAACACACTGGTAATTTCTGTCATCAAATGGTTGATTAAAAGATAACAGAGGCGTGTGTAGCGTACCAGCCAAGTCAAAACACATCAGTAAAATTGATTAAACAAATTGTCATTACTACAATATTTATTCCCGTAATTCTAATTTCTACTTACATATATACACCGACAATTTCTAACTACAAAAAGTCACCAACGAACAACCGTAACCTATAATTTACATCGATTTAACTATGAGTGTGGAGGTTTTCGCATCATGGCGACAAACTATTATCAAATCCTAATAGTGACGAAATGAAAATATGTGGTCGCTGTGCTTCCATTAATTTCACACCAACTCGAATGGGAGTGCAGATTTCTAACAAACTCTTTTGTTGATTAAACTTGGCTCTCTTTTTCACACTGATGGTATATTAGGCATAATTTAGTACACTACAAAAATTTAACATCTGGGCAATATTCACGACAATGAATATTTCGAGTGTAGGTATAAAAAATATTTTACAAAAATAATTAGGTAATTAATTGTTGATTAATGTTTTTTACATAATGCACACAATGGCGTAAATGTTAGTTTAAGGTATTATATGACATATTTTATTTAAATAGATACATACATATATCAATGTTTCGAAAATATGCAATCGATTCGGCTACTTGTTCTTCAGCATAATTATTTTGTGAAACAAACAACTTCTATATATTAAAATATTCAACAACGCCTCTTTAAAGAAGGAAAGTCGTTTACAATATTAACTTCACACAAAAACAAAAACAGTATTTTCAATCATATAACTTCGAGCAGCCTTTAATATTTCTCACACATACTCATCTTTACAAATCGTAAGCGCTTAGTCTTTTTGTATAGTAACACACACACACGCACACACTGAAAAGCTTTATTATAGTATTTAATCTACACATGTTTATGTGTGCGTGAACCAACGGAAACGAATATTTAAAACTCGAACTAAATTACATTTTTGTTGCAACACATTGATGCCTAAACACACACACACACACACACACATACACACGTACGCACCATTGTAATAACTACAGTAAATAATGTTTAGCGCGGTGTCAATACCGCGTGTGTACTACGAGCCTTAAGAGAAACTAGGGATGTGCTTGCGATTAATTTATATTATCATCGTGTATTCTTTGTAGATACTCTGTGTCAGTACTGAATTCATGATATCTGGGTCAATATCGGCAGAACCTCTTGTGAGCGGAATCGTTGATGCAGGGCAAATGGTTTAATATATTGTGATACTCACATTTATTATATAGCTGTGGCCGCGGTTTCAACCGCGTTTATGATTACTGCTCTGCTCCCGTAGGTCGTAGCGTGATGTTATATAGGTACCCTATAGCCTTACTCGGTAAATGGGCTATGCAACGCTAAAATACTTTTTCAATTCGAACCAGTTGTTCGTGAGATTAGCGCGTTCAACCAAACAAACTCTTCAACTTTATATTATTAGTATAAATTTCATATTTATTTGCGACTAGATTTTGACCACGGCTTTGCTTGCGTTAAAAGGCTATGTTTGTAAATTATGACAATAAACCTCTATCCCTCAGGAACGGTACCTTTTATTTGAATGAAAGGTACCCTATGTCCTTTTCTGTACCCCTAATAACGTGTATGCAAAAATGCATGATGATCGCTCGAGTAGTTAAGGCGTGAAAGCGTAACAAACAAACTCACATTCACATTTATAATATTAGTTCGGATCTGCAATTAAAACTTAGGCAAAATTGTAATAAGTAATTTCTTAATTTAGTAGCTTCAGTTAACGCTTACGTTGACTCTCGATCGTTGCGTCTTATAAAAGATTTTAATTGACTTTTCTGCAAGTTAATTTACATAAGCGGCAGAGAAACTAGAACTATACCAGTTGCACGATTATAGGAAAAATAATCGCACTATATTGCGTAATGACGACGTAACTAGCACTTTTAGAAATCTCTGGCATATCTTGTTTCTACTTGGATAAAGAACATATGTATCTTATGTGGGGGCCAGTCAATGCAGACCTGCGACACTTCGACCCAGTGGGATCTTTTGTGTCGACACTCTCCCAATAACGACTGCCATATATGTTCAAGGCAGCCGGGACCGACGGCTTAACGTGCTCTCCGAGGCACGAAGCAGGCGATAATTGTCAATCAATACGCACATAATTTCGAAAAGTCATCTAACTTCCGAAAGTCAGAGGTGCGCGACGTGGGTTCGAACCCGAGACCCTCTGCATTGCAGTATAAAGAACATAAGTACACACACGTTGACACACACACACTCGTACGCACATGCTTTAATTTACCAAACAAATTACAACAAAAGTGACTGAATCTGAAAAGGCTTATTTTACACATCTTCGTCGTATGACAATAATAATACGTTAAAAATCCTACTACAACGGTTGTCAAGGATTCGACTCAATCGCATCGTTTTCTCAAACGACGTCGTCGTCTCGAGATTCTGATTAAAGTTGTCACACGACTCGAGAGCAACAAGATTAGGCTCCGTACCCGTTTGAAACTTGTAATCAAATCTATCACTACATATTATAAAACAAAGTCTCCCCTCTGTCTGTTTGCGATAAACTCAAAAACTACTGCATGTGTTTTCATGCGGTTTTCACTAATAAACAAAATGATGCACGAGGTAGGTTTAGGTGTATAATTTGGTAAGGGTTTGTATTACCCGTGCGAAGCCGGCGTGGATCGCTGGTACTATTTCCATTCTAATATTGTAAAGCTGAAGAGTTTGTTTGTTTGGTTGAACGCGCTAATCTCAGTAACTATTGGTTCGAATTGAAAAATCTTTTAGTGTTGGATAGTCCATTTATCGAGAAAGGCTATAACCTATATAACATCACGCTACGACTAATAGGAGCGGAGCATCAATGAAAAATGTTGCAAAAACGGAGAAAATTCACTTTTATGACGCAGATGAAGTTGCGCGGGGCAGCTAATACTTAACATTTGTTTACTACTGTACTACTACAAATCTATAGACGTATTTATGCTACAACTGACGTTTAAGGGATTGAATGACAATGATATATATATTTCTGGGTGAAAGTAAAGGATATAATATTATTTTGTTCTTAGTCTAAGATCTAGTGTAAATCTATGCTGTGTTACAATTAAGCTGTGGTTTATCATTTTGAAACTGGATATGCAAACATTTGAAGAAAGGATGCAAAGGACACTCAATCTCGGAACAACCATTTGTGGATCACACAATGTTTTGTCCCGGGTGGGATTCAAACCCACAACACTCGCCGTAGTGACAGTGGCGAGGCGAATACTTAAACCTTTACGCCATCGGTGTAGTTATAACATATTTATATATAAATCATCCAGCACCTAATATGAAATCTTTTCACGATTCATTAGCGACTATTACTATCGGCATTCCCACACATTGCGGTCGTTATCGTTCTATGCACGTGTTTCATGGTGCGGGTAGAAATATTAAAGCTTATATATACAACTAGTAGTTCTCCCGCGGTTTCACTCGCGTAAGTCTCGTTCCCGTGTGAATATTGGGTTTCACCACTTTCACTCTCTTCAGGGTGCAATTTCCAAAAATTCTCTCTTAGTGCTCCCCTACACTCTCCAAGGAACATACATGCCAAATTTCAGCTTCTTGCGTTCAGTAGTTACGGCTGTGCGTTGTCTGTCAGTCACTCAGTAATGGAGTTTTATATATATAGATAAAATGAAACACTAACGTCGTAATGCCGGGAGCCCTTTCAAAAGGATTATATTTTTATTAATTTAGCGATCTAAACATTTGAAAATAACGCTACGGTTTAACCTCGGATGTGAATCCAAATAAACCAAAGCTTCACCATAGATTTTGTCTAGTTAAAAAATATAAAACCGTAGTGGTTAGTGTAACCGACTACCAAGCCTGAGGCCGCGGCGGGTTCGATTTCCACACAAGTCAAACATTTGTGTGTCATGCACACAAATGTTTGACTCGTGCGGGAATCGATGTTTGTCTTGGTCTGGGTGTTTCAAAAAGTATATATATATATTATATTCATTGTTCATCCATTGTCTAGTATCCATAGATAGTGATAGAAAAAATGAATATTTTCAAATAAATACTTGCTCTTAAAATAACTTTGTACAAAATACCTAAAGTAGCTATTGACAATCGCCACCGATATTGATGGACAAAAGGGAATCGTAAATAATCCTTTTGACACATGTACGTTGACACAAAAACCTCAATATATTTCAGTGTCCGAATAATACAACAAAATTGTCAAAGCTCGTTGGTGTCCAATTCCATTTCGCTTCACCTTTGCAATATCGACGTATACTGTGGGTCTCGCATGTCCCGTTTTATGTCACATCGACTCCCTTTGCTACACACCTGCTTTTACTCCAGTAAATATTTCATGGCGGATCAAAACATGTTTATTTTGCCCATTTCTCAGATGTAAGTATCACTGACGTGTTATTACAATTGAAAGCATAATGCGATCGCATATAATGGTCAATTTCAAGTGTTAAGTGCCCATTTAGAACGAAATTATATCTAGACAAGATGTAGACCATAAACTTATATCCGTTTTATATACGATGGTTTCAAATACAAAATAGTGTTAAGAGCAGCAAAATTGCCACGATAATATGTCCAGAAATTGCCTTTGTTATTTTAAAGAGCCAAGTTTTTTAATTCTTTTTATACAAATATGCATCTAGTCTTTGGCCACGACTTCATATACGTAGAATTTGGAAGTTAAAGAAGGTAATAGGTATCTATCAATACTTTTCTTGCTTTGCATGTATAAAGCTCATCCACACACATAATGATCAGCTTCTAGGCGATGTATCAAAATTATACATGCACAAGATTTTAAGTTAGAGCTCCATCAATACAATTGTAAAAACCGCATGAAATTTTATGCATTAGTATTTGCGAGATGCGCGAAAAACAAACACACAACCAAAAAGAAATCTCTGTACTTGTTTCGGGCATTAATAGTTGTAACAAACACCCCTTTTATTTACGTCACATAAGTTATCTAATATATCTGCTATGTACACAAATTAAAGTTTCCCTGCCGCTTATGTAAATTTACTTGCAGAAAACTCATTTAAAATTTATTCACCACAAGACCCAACGATCGGGAGTGAACAGCCGTCATAAGAAAGCAAATCAAGTTATTAATTTTGCCAAAGTTTTAATTGCAGGTATTATATACTTTGAAGTAAAATTTATAGTCATAGTTTTAAAGACTAATGTTTACAAGTCTTGCTATTTTTGTTCTACATTTAATTTCGTGGTTTCTGTACAAAATACAATAATTATTTTAGAAGTTCATTTGTTTTTCGATAATAGATCACATACATTATTAATCTTCTTCTGCCTAGCCTTTATTATTCCCAAGTCACTTGGGATCGGCTTTTCTAGTCTAACCAGATTTGACTGGATATCAGTTTCTACACGGAGCGGCTGCCACCTGATCTCCGCAACCCGAAGGCTAACGATACCCTAAGGCTGGACCAGTGTCAGGATATTAGAGGGCACTGACTTCTCAATAACGACTGCCATAGATGTTCATGGCAGCCGGGACCGACGGCTTAATGCAAGATTTATGCAATATGTAAACAACCGATGCCAGACATCCCAGTAAGTAGCCCTTGGACGTAACCTGCGCTTTGAAAAATTCTATAGCTATTTGATTACATGCCTTAAATTGCTATTAAAAATACATTCTTTGTTTAACCTATCAATTGCTGGTATGCCAGACAAAATTGAAAACCTATGTTGTCCGGTCGCAAGCAGGCCGCTACGCTCAATAGCGCAAATAAAACAGTCTAATCATCAGATTCTCGAATACTGTAATTCTCTAACGTCTGTACATACCTACAGACGGATACCTGTATTATTAACGAACGAAATGTGGTCGCAATACGTCGTACTGAGACCTCCAGGGAATACAACCTGTCATCTCTTCAAGATTTCATTCAATATCGCTTCAAGCTTTTAGTAGTCTAGACATTACGTCATTACCTCATACAAACAAACAAGGCACGGTATCTAAAAGTTTTTTAATAGTGCAACTAGATTTTACCCGCAGCTAGCCCGTTAGCAACAATACCTTTTCTCAATGAAAGGTACACTATGTCCTTTTCTGTCCCTCTGGTAATGTGAATGCGAAATTTCATAATGATCGGTCGAGTAGTTAAGGCGTGAAAGCGTAATAAACAAACAAAGGTAAGACGTTCTATCCAATAATAATTTTCTTTCTGCATCTCCTGAATATTACCAACACATCACATCAACTTAACGACCGAAGGTTATTTTAAAAGGACTTGTCAAACAAATTTTCATGACTAAAGAATTCTTAGGAAATTCGGTATTATTCATGTTTTAAGACTCAAGACAACTTTATTATTAAATTGAATGGAAGCATTGTACTTCTTTTGTAGATACTTACCAGTTGGATTTTCGTTTCGAGTTGTTTTAAGTTCAGTTCAATCAATGCTATGGATTATCCATTCAGAACTTGTCGTTGAATATTATTAAACCTCACTAAAACGTTATTGGAATTCAGGGAAAACCGAAATCCAAAGCTATTAATCCAGCATTATGTTGATCGATCTATTGGAGATTAAAGTTCAAGGGTACCTTCATAGTAGTTATGCCAGATATGTATCTCCGGCAAGTGAAATAATCGGCAGATAAATTATTTATATGACAATTCTAGAAGACCGAGTAAATACATTTCTGGACCTTCACCCCTTGAGGAATATGTCGTATTCCAAAATCCTGAAATTTCTACTTACCACAGGAATATAACACAAGCCTGTTTGGACGCGATCTTCTGTAGTGTATGTCATATTCTCATTGAGTTGCTTCAGAGAGAGACCGGTTAATAGTGATGGTTGGTTTCTACGTCTTCTGTAGAGGCTACGTGTGTATAATGCTAGTACTTCAGTATGAAGTGCTTATGCTCTATATTATATAATAATATCGGCCCTGTATTAAACTGTCCCACAGCCGGACATGGGCCTCTTCTCACTGTGAGAAGGGTTAGGCCATAGTCCACCACGCTGGCCTAGTGCGGGTTGGCAGACTTCACATATCTTCGAGAACACTATCGTCGGCCTCGATGGCGTAGTGGTTAGTGTAACCGACTGCCACGCCTGAGGTCGCGGGTTCGATTCCCGCACAAGTCAAACATTTGTGTGCTGTTTGTGATGTTTGTCTTGGTCTGGGTGTTTCTATGTATAATATGTATGTATTTACAAAAAAAAGTATATATGTCTATATATATATGTGTATGTTTATCCATTGTCTAGTAGGTACCCATAGTACAAGCTCTGCTTAGTTTGATATCCAGTCAAATCCGGTTAGACTAGAAAAGCCGACCCCAAGTGACTTGGGAATAATAAAGGCTAAGGGAGAAGGTGTCAGTTGTACAGGAAAGGACTAGAAAGGTACCTTTCATCCAGAACAAAGTACCGATCCCAGGGGATAGTTAGAACCAATATAAATATTCGAGTAGACGGATTCGGTTGATAGCTTCCTATTCGTATTGTAGACCTTAACATGCATATCTGGATAAGCTTGTATAATTATACACAGACGTACCTACATGTTATGTAATTCTTCGTTACAGTTCATTGGAGCAGATATATCGGCGTAATAAATATGAACGTCGCTCGACCAATTAGATAACCATAAATTATAAGCTTTCTTATTTCAATTAATCTCAAGGTCAAGGACAATACTGGCACTATAAGAATTATTTTCTTAGTCTGAATCTGGCTGGTAAAAACTTCTATTAAACGCAGGCCTAAGCTATAATACAAATGCTCTAAAAGAATTTATTTTGCCAGCTTGGAGCAAGCAAAAACTAACAGCTTTTACTTAAACGTCAAGCGGAAGCTTTTAGGCAATTGCTTAAATGGTTTCGTCACTGCTATGCTTTGTAAAGAAATGTTGGGTTAAAGTTATCTCTATTAAATGTCATATGATTTGATGGTGAATAACCGAACTTTGACAACATAGTTTATTTTTTTCTTTTAAAGACAACTCCCTCTCTATGAATGAATCCTGTTTCATGTGGAACTTTACAAACAACGGACATAAAGGACACCCAGACTCTGGACAATATTTGTGGATCATACAAATGATTTTCCCGTGTGGGAATCGAACCCACAACACTCGGCGCGGTGGCAGTGGCGAGACGAACACTTAACCACTACGCCATCGGTGCAGTCATAGTCACTAATCGCAATGTGATCCTACTTACTAACTCTGCGGGATTTTAGATTTATATCTAACAAGATGTGCCCGCGGTTTCACCCGCGTTTATCGTTACTGCGCCGTCCCCGTGGGTCGTACCATAATGTTATATAGCCTTTAGTCTTTCACGATAAATAGGCTATCCAACACTAAAATAATTTTTCAAATCGAACCAATAGTTTCTGAGATTAGCGCGGTCAAACAAACAAACTCTTTAGCTTTATAATATTAGTATAGATTATGAACTGAATCATCATCATCATCATCTCAGCCGAAAGACGTCCACTGCTGGACATAGGCCTCCCCCAAGGTTTTCCACACAGACCGGTCTTGGGCCACCCGGGCCGATGGCCGTTGGGGCGGAAAGGTTCTACAGTGGCGGCCACACACCGGAACACGCAGCAGTGGTAGACCCCACACAAGGTGGACCGACGACCTGGTAAGGGTCGCAGGAAGCGGTTGGATGAACTGAATGTTATTATGTAAATTAATTTAAAACGGAACTCAATTAATGTCTTATTTATATACATATTATATTGTTAGCTTGTCAATTATTTATTGGAAAATACATAATGCGAGAATGCCGGCGGTTTGCTGTAGTTCAATAGGTTAATATAAAAATCTTCTTATACGACATCATGTGGCATTTAAACAATTAGTTTTTATCAATCTTTTGCCTTGTTACTTGTTTTAATAGAATACTACCATCGTTATTCTAAACTAATATTATAAAGAGGAAACATTTGTGTTTTTGTATGTATGTTTGTAATGTTGTCACACAAAAACTATTGGACCGATTTCAAAAATTCTTTCTCCATTAGAAAGCTGCATCTTCACTGGGTGACATAGACTATATAACATTAAAAAAAAATAGGGATCCGTGATAAAAATGCAATAATATAACCCAAGAAAAATTAGTCATAAAAAATCTGTCATCACGTGCCCTGCGGAAACTATTGATAATAGAACAAAAAAATGTTCTACAGTATTATAGAACGTATCAATATCTACAAAAAAGTCTGCGATACCATATGTCCAACTACTGTAGTTACGCTACTATAACTACTTTTTTACATTTTAAATGTTGATAAAAGTGCCGACAATAATCAAACCATATTATTCATACCTCTGTAATAATCCTCATTCCATTAAATGATATTTTATTAAAGACCGTTTCAATACCCATAAAATACTTTTTAAATTATTAAAATCGGACATTTCATTCAAAAGATATAATTCCTTAGATATAGTAGGTAGTTTCTAAATATTAGTAGGTAGTTTTTAAGTATTAGCTATATATATAGCTAACTACACCTATATAGGTGTAGTTAGACTTATTAATTTCTTTAGTTGTAGTTTTATATATTTAAATTAGATAACAAATTAAAAGTAGGTATTGGGTAATAAACTAAAGTCCACGCGGACGAAGTCGCGGGCAACAGCTAGTGATATTATAAATGCGAATATGAGGTTGTTTGTTTGTGACACTTTGACGCCTTAACTACGCGACCGATCAACATGAAATTTTGCATACACGTTGTCGGGGGTACAAAATAGGACATAGAGTAACTTTCATCCAGAAAAAAATACTGTTCGAATCCTAACCTAATATAAATTTACACGAGCGAGGCCGCTGGCAAAATCTAGTCTATCTATAATTCTGAGAGGAGGCCCGAGTTAAAACACTACATGCCGCACTCTTAATGAAACAGCGAGTTAACTCTAAATTTGAAAGAAAGGCAATTTGAACTCTAATTGTATATGTTAAATTCTAATAATATATTTGTGTTACATCTTTGCAATAGAGTTCAAATTTGTTTAATCCAAAATACTGAGATAAGTCTCTGTTTTATTAAGGGTGCGATGTGTTCAAAGAAAGTAAAGATAACTTTTAGATAATCGCACCCTTAATAAAACAGAGACTTATCTCAGTATTTTGGATTAAACAAATTTGAACTCTATTGAAAAGATTTAACACAAATATAATATTAGAATTTTACATTTACAATTAGAGTTCAAATTGCCTTACTTTCAAATTTAGAGTTAAGTCGCTGTTTTATTAAGAGTGCGATATGTCTTGGGAGACATAATTATTGAGAAAAAATTGTATGGTTTGACTTGGGAACAATTGACAAAAGCTCCATAGATTGATTTAGAATCTGTACACATCAGATTAACTGATATTGTAATATATGGTTTCTCGAGCTGCGCATAGTTGTCTCTTACAGAGCGGCGACCAAGTAATTAAAAATAATTCATTTGTGACGTCAGTCGCTTCGATTAAAATAAGTACCTTTAGGTGAAGGTTAAAATAACTTATGGAATAACTTTATGTAGTTAGTTATTACTATACTTTTAATCGCTACTGGCTATACTTGTTAGAGAACAAAACTCAGGTATGACGTTGGTCGTTAATTCTTAGTTATTATGTCTGTCTTATTTTACTACATTAAAAACGACCTTCTAACCCTATTAATCTAGTTTTAGTGTGGAATTTATTCTTGACTAGCTGTTCGCCGTAGTTTCACCCACGTTTATGGTTACTGCTGCCCTCTCGTGGTTCGCCGCGTGATGTTATATAGCTTATGATAATCAGTGATAAAATAACATTCTACTGGTGAAAGAAGTAATTAAAATCGGTTTAGTCGTTTTTCAGTTTATTCATTACAATAAAAAAAGCGTTGTTTTTTTTTCGTTATAATATTAGTGTTGATTTACAATGTTTCCTGACTTATAACCAACTAGATGTATAAACAATAATACCTACTGTAAAGTTTCATCAAAATCTGTTCAGTAGTTTTTGCGTAAAAGAGTAACAAACATACATCCTCGATGTATAACGACCTCGATGGCGTAGTGGTTAGTGTAACGAACTGCCGCACCTGAGGTCGTGGTTTCGATTCCCGCACAAGTCAAACATTTGTGTGCATGACATGAATGTTTGTCTTGGTCTGGGTGTTTCTATGTATAATATGTGTGTATTTACAAAAAAAAAGTATATATGTATGTTTATCCATTGTCTAGTACCCATAGTACAAGCTCTGCTTAGTTTGGGCTAGATGGTGTTGTGTGTATGTGGTAGAATATTATTATTATTATTATGATCGATTTTTTGTTTTTCTCAGCATTTTAGGAATGCCGGTAGTCTAATGAAACCACGGGCCTAGGCCAAGTGAGATTCATTTAGGGGGTTTGGTTCAATATTTGCATCTTCTTGTAAAAATTTGCGAACTATTCTACACGTGTTTAGTATGGCGGCTTTTTGCATGGTTATGTATGTATTTGTTGGCAATTCAAGTTGTTGTAGGTAATGAAGAAGGTGTGTCGGTATTATACCGGTGCTAGAAAGCACCAGAGGCACAATATATACTTTGTCCATCTTCCAGATTCTATTATTATTATTATTATTATTATTATTATTATTAGTATCCTCACAAACTTTCACATTTTATAATATTAGTAGGATAATAAAATATTGTAAATTATGGGACTATCGGCACTTTGTTATGTCTGAAACTGTAATGGTTTTAATATCCACCGCGACACAAAGATAAACTCTAGTCTGAAAGAAGTGTTTCAAACAATCTCGAGTACTGAAGTAGCCCGAAGTGCTACTATTTATCCACTTAAATTACTGCTAATGAATTGGGAAACAAAAACCTACCTAGTATCAAACGCAGACTAAAGATTGATAACACGAATGTTCTAGAAATATTTCTTTTGCTTGCTCGAAACATATAGCAAAAAGAAACTTTGATTTAAACGTCGAGCAGACTAGCGTATTGTATATAGGCATCGTCCTAATAGAACGCGAATGCGCGATCATCGTAGATTCGCGCGAATTTTACTCGTACGAACGCGCGATCAATCATATTGCAATCGAATAGGTGTCCTAATTGAAATTCGCGCGATAATTGCGTGGCGGGGCACCGCGCCTGCGCCCCTCTCGCCTTGCCATCTAAACCTGCACAATAAGTCATCCAAATATTTCCCGACAGCAAAAATTGAGCGTCTCTGACGTCCATGGTTGTTGGTTTCGACCGTGCCACTGCACTAGTCCACGGTCGCTCGCTCGCTCGCGTCACAATTCGCGCGATGATAGGACACCCAGTTTTTGCCATCGCGCGTACACGCGATGGTCGCATCGCTTACTCGCGCGATGATCGCGCATTCGCGTTCTGTTAGGACGATGCCTTATATGTATTGTTTATGTTTGTTATTTATTTTTAAATGTTCGATTCCTAGGCAAAATGTTAATAAGTTTTCAAGCAATTTGTAGCAGCAGCAAGGAAACTGGAATTATGTCTGATAAACGATTCCTTTAGAACGATTGAAAGGTCTAAAACAATACTTGGCGAAATGTGAGTTTAATTCACCTGTGTCTACGTATCCGGTGTTTTACTTTTAAGTTTAATAGACATTTTGGCTGGAATTGCGGTTTTGGTCGGTAAAGCAACGGGTAGAAATCGAACAAGCGGCCTCTCGATCGCAAGTCAAATACCTTGATCATTGGGCTAGCGGCGCTTCCAGAATACCTAACAATATATATATATACATAGTCTAAAGGCTATGACTATGATGTATGTATGTATCTTATGTGGGGGCCAGTCAGTGCAGACCGGCGACACTTCGACCCAGTGGGATCTTTTGTGTCGACACTCTCCCAATAACGACTGCCATAGATGTTCATGGCAGCCGGGACCGACGGCTTAACGTGCTCTCCGAGGCACAGATCAAATCAAATCAAATCAATTTATTATTGCAAATATGGGTACATTTTTAGATGATACATGTGTATGTGCCGTCTGCCTCGGTGGCGTAGTGGTTAGTGTAACCGACTGCCACGCCTGAGGTCGCGGGTTCGATTCCCGCACAAGTCAAACATTTGTGTGCATGAACATGGATGTTTGTCTTGGTCTGGGTGTTTCTATGTATAATATGTATGTATTTACAAAAAAAAAGTATATATGTATGTTTATCCATTGTCTAGTACCTATAGTACAAGCTCTGCTTAGTTTGGGCTAGATGGTGTTGTGTGAATGTGATAGAATATTATTATTATTATTATTATATAGTTGCTTATGCCATATTTTACCATTGTGGTGTGCAAAGTTGTTTTAAAAATTGACTAAATGTCACACAAATTTATAAATGTCATGAAATTACATAATGGTATCAAAATAAAATAATAAATGTCAGATATAAGAAATATAAATACAAATAAAAAAAAGACAGAGCAGGCGATAATTGTCAATCAATACGCACATAATTTCGAAAAGTCATATAACTTCCGAAAGTCAGAGGTGCGCGACGTGGTTTCGAACCCGAGACCCTCTGCATTGCAGTCTGTTGGTCTCCCCACTGAGCTATCGCTGCTGCTATGGCTATGATAATATAATAACATATCACACTAATAAAGCCACGTACAACAGCTAGTTACGAATATATTCGTAAATCTAGACGTCGGAAACTAAAGTTATAATATAAAATGGATTATATTTGAGTTTACTATTTTGCAGTAAACCCGTAGTTACAGTCGGTATCATAAATTCGTAGTTCACTTGACTAACACCGCTTTGGAACGCAGCGAATGTTGTTCAAGCATTCAATAAGTTGGCTCGAAAATGGCGAGACTCGTTTAAATTTAAATAGAAGGAATATTTCTATTGAAATTTTCTTCTTTTATTACTGCTGCTGGGACTGGACTACATACATACATACATAGATTCACGCCTGTTTCCCAGAGGGGTAGGCAGAGACTACGGATTTCCATTTGCTACGATCCTGACACACTTCTCTGGCTTCATTCACTTTCATCACATTCCTCATACACGCCCGTCGGTTCAAGGTGCTTTTAACCTGGCCTTTGTCCAGAACGCCTCCGATCTGATCAAGAATCGTTCGCCTAGGTCTTCCTCTTGCGACTGTTCCATTCACATTCACTGGTCTACTTGCTGGTAAAAGTGCAAATAGACGATCAAACACCATGTGTCGCACCATGTATATCTGTGGATCTGTACTTGACGATCGTTTATAAAAGTTCTTAATGGGGATAACGATGATTGGTACTTAATCACTGGATGATAATGTCCTCGGTTAATATTAAGGACAACTTGATACCGGTATGCGTTCTCCTGGGATTCACACGGAGGGAATAGTAGGTGTGATAGTGTGATATAAAGAGATAGGTCAGAAAGATTACAAACGCGTTATCCACATAGCACGCCTCAAATCTAATGACGTCATAAGATCACTCCTTAAAATCTTCAAAAACATGTGCAGCCTTTTAAATTTAAATTTCTGTTATATATCCACATATGAAAGAAACTCAACAGAATACGCTATAATGTTTTCCTTCGAAATGCAATAAGAAAAAGGTTGAACAAAACGGTAGGCAGATTGAATACAATTTAACAAGAGCGCCGTCCCTGGAGCTTCGTAGAAATTGCTTTCCTTTTCTGTTATAAGACTGTTGTTCGTTGACTAAGCCTCGATGCAAGCCTGCTATGATATTTTTTAACAAGTAATCGGATTGCAACGTTTTGGTGTATTGAAATGCATTTTTAAAATGCCGTCAATTGAGCCGGTTATTAAAGTTAGAATTAGAATATTTTTTTAAAATTCTGTGGGTAGTTTTATTCGAACAAGGCTAAAAAGGACTTTTTAAACATGAGTATTAACTAAATTGGCATTTATTTTGTAAGTTTCTGTGGGTAGTTTTATTCGGACAAGGTTAAGAAGGTTGTTCTTAACAAGAATATCAACTAAATTGGAATTTATTTTTAAGTTTGTGTGAAATAGTTTGCTTTGCACCCAACTTAAAATATTGTATTTGTTCTGGATTTTCTTTTATAAAAGTTGGCAACGAAGCCATCTTGCAACTGCCTGCTATCATGAAGTTTAAGCATATGATCGTTTAATAATTAATTAATACCAGGGTAAAGAAACATTGAAATAAAATTACAGAAATGAGAGAGGTAAATATCTGGGCTGGTGAGAGAAAGAGAGAAAGCGAATAAAGCAACAGTATTATTCTTATGCTGTTTAATGCAGGACACGGAGATACTTTAACGGACGTGTTCGCTCATTCGTATCTAAAACTCGTTCAAAATATCCGAATATTTGAAGTACTCACTTTCCATATCTACTGTTATAAAACCTCTATATATGTATATAAGACCGAAGCCATATAGCTCTGTGAGTGACATTTAAAGATAACCACAGTATTCAGTAACTAACTTATATTATATGATTAAGTTATGCCATTTTTCTATCCCTCGTCTAAAAAAAAAAAGGTACTCTATTTCATTTTCTGTACTTCTGACAACGTGTATGTAAAATTTTATGATGATCAGTCAAAAGTAGTTACGGTGTGAAAATGTAACAAACAAAGAATCCGTTTTTTCGTGGAAGAGCCACGCTTCGGGACTAATGGACCGGCTCGACCGGAGTGATACCACGGCCTCACAGAAAACCGGTGTGAAATAGCGAGAGTTGTGTTTCGTCGAGTGAGTGAGGATACCGAAGGCCCAACCCTCTCTCCCTTCTAGGGGGAGAGGGAGAAAATTTAAAAAGCCGACATCGCACTTGTGTCTCCTCTGGTATTGCGGGTGTCCATGGGCGGCAGTAATCGCTTACCATTAGGCGATTCGTTTGCTCGTTTGCCACCTAAACCTACAATAAAATAAAAATAAAAAAGAAACAAATAAACTCACATTCGCATTTATAATAAGTTTTAAGAATTTACTTTGCAAAGTACCACTTTAACCTTATTTAAACATTGCGTCTAAAGGAAATAGGCACCTTAATCAATTCTTGGTAAAGCAGTTTCTATTAAATGTGTCTTCTGCAGACGTTTTACACAATAGCTTACTTTATAAATCCTTGGTCTATTACTTGATGCAGTTGTAAGACATATTTGTACTGAGTGGAACTTTTGCGGCTCACTGTTTGCTGATATTTAGTAATGAGTAATAATGTAGTACATTGTTGGGGTATCACTATACGATTTATTAAAGACTTGCTGCTGAAGATAACTTTGTGATTCCGTAGCGTCGTCTAGAATAATTATGAAGGGTATCCACTTACAACGTAGTTCACACTATCAGGTGGTTAAAATATTTGAATGAAAGGAGACTAACCGGGTCTGGCCCAAGTGTTGCCCAAAAATGGGAATACTTATATAATTTTAATTTTTTTTAGTAATAGTCAAAAAAAAATTTCAAATAAAATGTTCGCTCCCGTGGTTACCTGGAAGTTACAAGTCTTATTTTTAAGTTTGTATTACATAATTTTCTTGTTTTTTTGAGATATTTACATACAAGAACAACAAAATTGACAACATTTATATGGGGTATATGTCTGTTTCTCGCATGTTGCTCGTCTATACCTACGTTGCGCACGCGCCGCTGTTTTGCATCGCACTTCGCGCAGTCTAACATCACTCGTGACGTGAACCATTGTATACTGTGCGCTTTTCTGTTTCATATTTCTTAACCACTCGGCATTTCTTCTGGCAAGTCTGTAATTATGCCATGAACCACTTTTTTTACAGACCTCAGAATCGCTGCAGCTCTGACAAATGCTTTCCACGTTGATACTCTAGATAGCCCTTATGGCCTCGAATTCATTAATATAGACCTCCCTGTCTATATTAATGAATTCGAGGCCGTCTTAATGTTGCCAATCACTTGGCAGATTAAGTAGATCGAAGAAGGCTAAACCAAAGTAGAGCCAACTTCGAAAGTGTTTCAGTAGTGGATGATAATGTTGCTGCATTTCCTGTGTTAACATCGAAGAAGTTTACTCTATTCGCTGTAGGAACCTACCAAATCAAACTGGCGCCAAACTATTACAGCGAACATGTCATTGTACGCATCACTGTGTTATTAATTATACAAAAATATAACAGCCGGCTTAATGACCTCTTAGATTTTTCGATGCCTTCCAATAATGTCCAACTTATATGAGCGCACATAAAGAGTACAGTTATAACATTTGAAAGACATCTGCGTCATTCATGTAACTTCTATAGTAATGATACGCAGATTTTTATTCGAAATGATTTCCAATCAGCAGCAATACTTCGCGTTCATCTTGAGCAATGTTGTTAATATATTCAAATATAAGAAGAAAGCAGTTCTGAGGCAGCCTATAGTCGCTCTTGCAAAATTGCCTCTGTTCACTAAATGCAAACTGTCGGCCAAAAACAGTTCGCCTTGTACAAAGCCATCTTAAACCCAGTCTGTCGTATGATTCTTCCTGTAATAGATATAAAAATACTAGCACAAAGGTTATGTGCCTTTGTGATGTTATTTTTATCTTTAGTTTCTCTTAAGTGTTCAAAGTCAAGCTTTGTTTTATTCACAAAGACGTAAAAAGCTCTCTCGCTTTGACTAGAATATTTCCGTTTTGGACTGTAGCTAGCGGCTTCAATGTATACTCAGAGAAATACTATTTTCTCTTTTTATTATGGAATATACTGTATACATGGTCTCTTTTTAACTGCGTTGTTTGTCCTTGTTATTAGTTTGCGCTTCTGTATGAGGTTGATCATAAAGTTCCGGATGTGGTTCTCAGTATAAGCGAGATCATATTTGATTTTTCTGTTGGGATAGCACCATGTAGTCTTGTAATTTGCCTAGTAAATAGCGATAAGCTCGCCTCGTATTGCGTGAGACTTAAAATAGAGCAAACTTAATGTGTCTTTAATAATTTCAGCCTAACCCCTTACCCCAGTAATAAGAATATTTCTGAAAGGTGTAATTAACACCTTTCAGAAATATTCTTATTTCTGTCTTTTTTATCGCCACATACTACTAAATAAAACATGGACAGAACATGTTTTATTTAGTCAAGACGCTACTGTATACATTTCATTTCTCCCGTTGATATTTGTATTAATTATAATTTTCTTTACTTCCAGGTATGTTATTGTAAGAAGAATTAACCATTTCAGTATAAGATCGGTAAGACAATTTAAAATTATATACTTTTATATTCTCTAATACAAAATCCTTTCATCCTCCATTAAAAACAATGCCTTTCACTTTATCCAATATTATAAAATGTGAGTTTGTTTCTTAGTTTATTGGTTTGCTACGCTTTCACGCCTTAACTACTCGACCGATTATCAGGAAATTACGCAAACACGTTGTCAGGGGAACAAAAGAGGACATAAGATACCTTTTATCCAGGAATAAGTACTGATACAATTTCTTTTTTACTTGTGTTATGCTTTAACGCATACTCCTGCGTGGGGGCGTGCGGAGGGGCTATGTCGGACTCCCGGGGTAAAAGAGAAAGATGGAATAAGAATAATGTACCTCCCGGAATACTGACACCTACCACGGTGTTCCTCGACAAAACCGCTATCGACGGGGCCGCGCGAATCACTTGCACATGCGGTCGCGACCCTCTGTTTCTAACCGAACCCAACCTACATTTACGCGAGCGATGCCGCGGTCAAAAAGTAGTTTCTGATTAGTGCTTATAGCTATTGCTTCAAATTTTTAGGCTGGAATGGTCGACTCTTAATTCTATTATTAGAGCCAAGTACTGTACTTCAGACTTCAAACTCTAATTAGCCAGCCTACCGACTTCCAACTAAATATATGCAATGTTTACTATACCTATCATTCACTCATACAAAACAGCCTTAACCTATCCTTTACACCCTTAACTCTAAGTACATCCTTTATCCTACAAGCCCTAGTGATTAGTAACCCATATCCTTCTTACTTTAAGGGCTTGGGCTCTTCAAAGCGATCGGATCAATTATTCTCAATGGCTGATGCATGATCAAGTATCTACGTACGTAAGATAATAATACTTCACTTTTTTATTTTGCAAATTGTGTACTCAATTATCATGGCAAAAAAAAACTCAGTTCGCTGTTAAGTGGGCAGATTAGTCATCGCCTAGGGAGGAGACCATTGAACTGCCATGCATCTATTTCGAGATAGATCCCACGGCAGGCATGGCGATTTATATAAAGTTATGTGCATATATTTTCTATTTATATATTATTTATATTTACGTATTAGTAACAGGGTATGTATTTATTTTGATCGTACGTCGGTACCTAATATGTAAGAATCTTTGATAATCTGCCGGTCAAAATAAACTATTTTGAAGAATATCATAACAGGCAATCTTAATAACACTGCCATAAACAGGACCTCGCGAGTGTTTATAAACGCCAACTTATAACGCACCACCAACATAAAAACCACCAAAAAATACAAAATGTACTTTCTTTTCCCCTAGCCTTCATTATTTCTGGTCTAACCGGATTTGACTGGATACCAGTTTTTACACAGAGCGGCTGCCACCTGACCTCCGCAACCCGAAGGCTAACGATACCCTAATGCTAGACCAGTGTCAGAATATTATAGGGCACTGACTTCTCAATAACAACTGCCATAGATGTTCATGGTAGCCGGGACCGACGGCTTAACGTGCTCTCCGAGGCACGGAGCAGGCGATAATATTTGATAATATTAGATAATAATTGTCAATCAATACGCACATAATTTCGAAAAGTCATATCACCTCCGAAAATCTGAGTTGCGCGACGTTGGTTCGGATCCGAGACCCTCTGCATTGCAGTCTGTTGGTCTCCCAACTGAGCTATGAATGCTATTTAAAAAAAAATACAAAATGTACCACGATAATATTTCTGATGTTAAAAAGCAAGTAGGTACTCCGAACGTCACCTTCAATTAATTAAGACTAACTACTGTGCCATTTAAGTTCATTAACCCACATTTCATTCCGGCTACGAATTGTGACTCATTAACTGTATTCATTCATCAAAATTTAGCTATCTACGTTTATTTTGTTAGTAGCTTTCGACACTACGCTGGTGTAGTGAGTGTGCGAATTAACTGAAGTACGCTAAGAGTATACCCAAACAGCGCTCGTATTCAAATATGGACCTCAAACATCTAAACACAATAACATTCTAATATATCTAGCTAGCTATAGCTAATGCGGGAGGCGTTTATGATTGCTGCTCCGCTCCCATGGCCAGTAGTGTGATGTTATATAGAATATTTTTCATATCAGATAGTTCCAAAAATCAGCTCGTTAAAACAAATTCTTCAGCTTTATAATATTAGTATATATAAATAGTCACAAAAGTGCAGTGACGAGAATGGACAAAATTAGGACTGAATACGTAAGAGGTAGTCTGGGCACCACGCCCATAGACAAGAAGGTGAAAGGAAATCGTTTGGTTTGGTATGGACATGTAATGCGAAGAGATGATACGTATGTAGGTAAGCAAGTGATGGATATGAAGGTAGAGGGACGAAAAGGGAGAGGAAGACCAAGGAAAAGATGGATGGACTGTGTGAGGATGGATATGAAAGGAAAAGGGGTAAATGATCAGATGACGGGTAACAGAGAAGTATGGAAGCGAAGGATATACTGCGCCGACCCCAAATACATTGGGACTAGGGCAAGAGGATGACATAGCCACAAAATCTATTTATTTCCATATGTTTCTAAGAGACAAGAGTGCAAACATGCATAAACATATTAAATAATCTCACTCATATATCCCTGAAAAGGTACCTAAGCAGAGGGCAAAAAACTAATATCTAACAGCTAGGTCCTTCATAATAAGAAGCGCAACTATCGCCGCCTTCCGCCCAAAGATTTAGACTTCATACTGCTTATGAGAATGCTCTATCAGGCAAGCTCAATAAACTTTACCCGATATCTCAACATCAGCTTAAGTCAACGAGGTTATCCTAACATTAAAACAAAAAGCATGGTGCTCTTGTAACTATCGATACCTTGGTCGAATAATTCTAATAAGTAGATACACGCTTTTGCCTGCCATTATTCCAAAAGCAACATAAACCTAATAATTGTGAAGAGATATTCCCGCTAACTATCAGGTAATTGGCGGCTTTATATCAAAATCATCACTAGAAACACAATTTTGAGTATTTCCGTTTCCTGTGATTCTCAGTTCAGATAAAGTATTATTAATTTTCTCCATGGATAACTACCCATAGCAACGCGTAGCTCAAAACTGTTATACGGCTCTAGTTTTTGTCTAATTAAGGAATCATACGTACTGAATATGGCAACACTGTTATTTTTTATTTAAAAAAATTTCTCTCTCTCGGGACAGCTATGGATTGAAGATACCCTATGTCCTTTTTCCTGACAACGTGTACGCTAAATTTCATGATGATTGGTCGAGTAGTTAAGACTGCGCCGAGCGTAAGACAGATAATGACAGAGCTCGTGCGGCGCATATTCAAATCGGCGCGCGGCCGCCATAGTAAAATTGTATGGAGGATTTGAAGTGCTATTTTGATAAATATGTATCTTTGTTGTCAACCAATAACTTAAATATTTGGGACGGACAAATTGTAATATAACTATTTATGTTTCGTTTAAGCTGTAAAATAGGATATATTTTTACTGTTATAATCTAAAATCACATAACATAAGCTTACGTTTTTGCATTATTCGTGCATATTTACGTAATTTTGTAGGCGAAAATATTAATTATTTTAAGTTTTTTACACGGAGTAATTATAAACACATTCATTGTTATGGTAAATGCATATTTTATATTTGTATTAAACAAAAAGTGTTGATTTTATTCACTTAACTGTAACCGCTTTTTTTGGCACATTTCGCTCGGCGCAGTCTTAAGGTTTAAAAGCGTAACAAACAAACTCGCATTCGCATTTATTATACTAGATTTAGCCCGCGGCTGCGCTCATGGAAATGTGTGTTACAGTACTTTTTCTGAATTTTATGGTAGGTACCCTATGTCCTTTTCTGTATCTCTGACAACGAGTATGCGAAATTCCATGATGATTCGTCGAGTAGTTAAGGTGTAAAAGCGTCATAAACAAACAAACTCACATCAGCATTTATTATATTAGCTAGGATATCGTTTTGAAATATGTAACATGTTTTAACAAACATATACTTTATTTAAGTATTCTTTCGAAAACATGATTAATAAAAACTTTGCTCCATGAATTCGCTATAAAGAAATTTTATTAAAAACACTGTTACTGCTTTATTTTACGGTATAAAAATTTATAACCTGCCACAAAATACCTGATTATTATATAAATAACAGAAAAATATTTTATGAAATGCCTTATGAATGACGGAATAATGATTTGTCGCTTACGACCTTAATTCTGAACACGACAATATCATACTAGACTTATCGCGACGCCTAGCGGCTAAGTACATAAAATTCTACGTTAGCGCTTAAGTGATACTTACATACTTAGTTCTAGCAAGAAGTTTGCTACATCTCTGACTATCCTTAAAAATAGACATGCAAGCAGAACCGCAATTTATTTTATCTTACACTAAATGATATAGATCTTGCAACTCACGAAGACGAGCGGGCTTTACTTGTAGTTGAACGTGTTCATGCACAGTACGGTAGTATGCGTGTTTGACAGAGCGGTCAGTTGCCTTTACCACAAATGAAGACCGCTCGCCTTCGTGAGTAACAAGACCTATACCTGCCGCACTATAAAATATATCATATATTGCTGGCGTTCTATAAACTTTTAAACAACGGACACAAAGAAAACCCAGACTCAGAACAACTATTTGTAGATCACACAAATTTTGTCCCGTGTGGAATTCAAACCCATAAAACTCTATTGTCACTAGCGACGCGACTAAAACCACTATCACTTTAGTATCGTCTATCCTCATTCATAATATTAACTTGGTATAAGACACAAATGTCCCTTGCAGGACGCAATATATTACGACATAAGCCTCTCATACGATATTACGCAATGCCCGCCTATCACACAACTTTTATGAAGTTCAAAAGAAACTTGTTTAAAAGACACAGGGATGTATACAGCGCATCATTTAACTGATCTGTTTAGGAATTGTTATTTTAAACCACAAAGGAAAGTCGGTCAAAGATTTCTGTATATCCGCCTTATACTAACTTGGTATAAAACGGTTACCAACTTGAAGAAAGGGAACGATAAGGAGATTTACTTTTTACAAAATGAATTACTTTAATAAACTCTCGGTATAGGTATAGGCAGCGATAACTCAGTGGGGAGACCAACAGACTGCAATGCAGAGGGTCTCGGGTTCGAACCCACGTCGCGCACCTCTGACTTTCGGAAGTTATATGACTTTTCGAAATTATGTGCGTATTGATTGACAATTATCGCCTGCTTTGTACCTCGGAGAGCACGTTAAGTCGTTGGTCCTGGCTGCCATGAACATCTATGGCAGTCGTTATTGGGAAGTCAATGCCCTATAATATCCTGACACTGGTCTATCCTTAGGGTATCGTTAGCCTTCAGGTTGCGGAGGTCAGGTGGCAGCCGCTCCGTGTAAAAACTGATATCAGTCAAATCCGGTTAGACCAGAAAAAGCCGACCCCAAGTGACTTGGGAATAATAAAGGTTAGAGGGAAGATTAATAAACTCTCGGTGGTATATGCTGAGCTGCAAGTTAGAGGTGTGTAAGCCCACATTTTGCCAGGTTCTGTTGTAAATCCCAACCCACTATTAGGGACAGTTCCAGGTTATGTGCTACAAAAAAAAACTTGGCTGTAAAACCCAATATTTGTCTAACCCAGCAAGCGAACCTGAGGCCTCAAGTCACAGCAGTTAGATTCACTGTCGCTGTGCAACCAATCAAGTCAGTCTGAAGTTTTAAAATATTTGTCAAAGCACGGTTAGATGTGACATAATACCTAAGGACCTTGAGTAAGGTTAATATTTAAACTAATAAACCGAAATGATTGAGATTCGATTCGATTAGATTTGAGTAATTTCGGTAAAAATTTCAGCTATCATAAAATATTATTAAGGCTATGACAGGGGTCTAAACGCCGAAGTTTGCTATAATGAGTACTACACGAACTCAAGTATTAATAACTTAAAATGTTTATCTATATTATTTAAAACTCTTCCGTTACTGAGTGACTGACAGACAACGCACAGCCGAAACTACTAAACGCAAGAAGCTGAAATTTGGCATGTATGTTCCTTGGAGAGTGTAGGGGAGCACTAAGAGAGGATTTTTGGAAATTCCACCCCGAAAGTGGTGAAAGGGGTGAAACCCGATATTCACACGGGAACGGTACTTACGCGGGTGAAACCGCGGGAAAACTACTAGTTGATTATATAACGTTAAGTTTATATAATATGGCGTACTAATCTGCCTCGTTGGTGCAGCGGTAGTGAACGCCATTGCTGTAATGTGGTCTTGGGTTCAAACCTAATCGGAATCGATCTCGAATCAGGGAAAGTGTTAATGAGTTCATCTGTGAATTTTCACGGTGTCTGAAATTTGCAATAGGCTTGTCAACTCTTATGGGGATCTAAAATCATAGTTGGCAAAACAAAGGTGTAAGGCTGCCTGTCTATTGAAGCGGAGCGAGACCGCGGAACGAAGAAACGGAGAAATATTAACCAATAGGATTGCATAAAATCTCCGCTCCGCTCAAGTATGCAATCCTATTGGTTCATATTTTTTCGTTTCTTCGCTCCGCAACCTCGCTTCGCTGCAATGGACAGGCAGCGTAATACCTACACCTCTGCCGAGTCGAATGAATGAATGAATAAGTTTATGTATGTCTTAGATCACCCACAGTAAACAGTAATAGTTCGATAACTACGCTAACGGTCTATCGAATTGACAT
The DNA here is from genome assembly GCA_930367265.1 of Catocala fraxini. Classification (NCBI taxonomy): domain Eukaryota; kingdom Metazoa; phylum Arthropoda; class Insecta; order Lepidoptera; family Erebidae; genus Catocala; species Catocala fraxini. The sequence goes on from OV884045.1 coordinate 21,009,703, forward strand.
TACGATATTATCGATTTTATCGATGTACCTTTTTAAGAACTGAAAGTTATGAAGCTCTTTTGCTAAAGCAGTTTTTGTGTCGCAAAGAGCTTTACAAGTATACAAACAACGGGCACAAAAATCTTTTAGACAAGCGAAATCCATTTGTAATTCACGATAATATTTATCTGATGTACTCGTATCACCACACTCACCCACAGCACCCGGCGCAGTGTCAGCGGCGGGGTAACCACATAAACCAGTGCATCCTTTTAATCCATCTGTATCCGCCATCGTATATTTATGCGGCATTTTCAGAATGTGTTTTCTGGCAGAAATTTCCTAGAAACAACCTTAATTACTTGCTAGTAACTCTATAGCCTGCGTCTATATAGCGACTTCATAAAAATATTGGCGCGATTAAGATCTTTGTACATTTAAACTTAACTGTAGTCAGTTAAGTTTAAATGTTCAGTTTAAATGGCGTTCATAGCCAGATGCACTCACTGATCGGTGAACGATTAGCGAGGTTAAGCAACGTTGGGTGCGGTCAGTCTATAGATGGGTGACTGCTTAGTGGTATTTCATCTAAGCGTCTCCGTGCTTTGAAGGGCACGTAAAAAGTCGGTCCCGGTTGTCGCCAAATTGACAGCAGTCGTTAAGCCATGTCAGAGGCCTACGGGCGGCTTGAACAACTCTTGACAACAGGTTGGCCACTAACCACACGACAAGAAGAAGAAGTTTAAATGTTTAGAGTAGTAGAGCCTTGCTGATTTCAGCATGAATGGGCCGGCTTGACCGGGGAAGGACCTCACAGAATATCGATGTAAAATAGCAGTTTTCCTTCTGTTGTGTTTCGTTCGGTGAGTGAGAGTAGAGGCTTAATCACCCTCTTTCCCCCTTCCCGATCCTTATCCTTCACACTTCCTTTTCTAAAGGGTCGGCAACGCGCAAGTGATGCCTCTGATGTTGCAGGCGTCCATAGGCTACGGTGATCACTTACCATCAGTTGGGCCATAAGTTTGTTGGCCACCTAAGTAGAAAAAAAATGTACAGAGACCGCGCCATATTTTTTAGCTTTTGCAGCGATTTCGCTCGCTCAGTAACAGATTTTTTTCTGGATTCTTGGTACCCTACGTCGTTTTTTGTACCCCTGACAACGTGTATGCAAAATTTCATGGTGATCAGTCGAGTAGTTACGACGTGAAAGCATAAGGAACTAACAATTGATATTAGTTAGGCGATTATAACACTTTCTTAATCCTAAGTGCGAGAAACGTCGTAACCATAATGCTCCATGGAATAGTAAACAGAATCTGATGAATATAGTTGTTTATAGTTAATGCCTATTGAGCAGAGACATAGGATAAGGTATTGGCAGCTCAGTCCTACCGATAGTGCCATTGAGGGGGTCTTGGGCACTTGACGCCGACTCTGTAAGGGCTGGGGTGTGGGCACCCCAGGCCTATTACCTCTATTGAAATGGTACCCCTATTTCCAAAAGTATTTCGAGTGTGATGCCTATATAATCTGTAATAGGTAGTAACCTATTACAGATTATACAGTTACAGTCATTACACTGTGTGTGTTTCAATTAGGATTAAGAATTTCTTGTGATATTTTACTCTACTCGCTGTATACATCGTGCCAAGCCGCAGAGAAAATCTTGTTTAAACAATAAACCTACAAAGCAACAACGATTGCCCAGCGGTTAGGGCGTAGCCTGGCAATTTTAAGGTCAAGAGGTCAGATTCCCTTTTAAATGATGTAGGTATATTGTGGTGAAAGTGTTTCTAAATTGTTAAGCAGAAAGTTAACGGGAAGAAGTAGGAAGGTACAATCACTGTTACTTTGCTCTCTTTCTTAGTAGCAATGCAGATGTTTTTTAAAGGATTCTCGTGTATTTGTCTGTAAATAAACACAAACACAGGCACAAAGAACACCTAGACGCGTAGTTACCTTTTGTAGATCACACAATTTTTCTTGCTCATACGATTTAATACCACCACATTCGATGTAATGGCCACTTAAATCCTAACGCTATCCGTGCAATCTTCAAAATCAACTAAGTAACGTTTTGGTATGTCTCAATAAATTCATAAATTAATTGTTGGTGTACTTATCGTGTAAATTAATCCTAAAAACATTGTTCAAAGCTCTGCTGCTTGAAATACTACATTGACTTGATCGTCCACCTAACTTGGACTTGCCAGGTCTGCCTGTCATTACCTCATGCGACTGCTGTGTCTGATGTTTAGATTGCCAGGTCAGGCTAGGAGTTATTGGTAATATGTCTTTATATCTCTGAGAGGTATAAGCATGGGTCTATGTATGTCAAGATTAGTATTTGGTGTTATATTTTTTCGAGCTTTAGTCAACATGAATATTGTGTTTACCTAGGGTATAAAACAAAAGTACACGTTTCATTTCTCATCGACGCTTCTTGTGACCAGAGGACTGGTATTTTCTTTGCATAAAGAATAAGTATTGTCATTCAACGTGGCAATGCTGCCAGTCTTCTGGGCATGTTGCCAATTGACGAAGATGCGGAGGAATATTATGACGCTTTTTAATTATGAAGTTCTATTTTTCTCTTTAAGTTATTGTAAATAATTTGTGTATAATAATAATAATAATAGCATTTATTTAACAATCTTTCTTATAATTTAGTTACAATAATCTTATTTAATTGTTTGACACCGGTACGTGAAGACTGTCTTGCTGTCCAGCGTAGGCCTTCCCTAGAGTTCGCCATCGAATGCGATTCTGCGCTTGTCTTTTCCACATTTGTGTATATATTACGTTAATTATTTAAATACGGAATGTTCTGACCCGTTTAGAAAAAAAAAACATACTTAATACTTACACGTTTCCAAAATTTCAAAGTCGGTTAATATTACAGTACACTATTTTGAATTATTGATAAATTTTCTTTAGCTACACATTTGGTACAATGATTAGACTGCAAAAATAAAATTTAAATTTACATTTTCAAATGTCAAGAGAATTTTACTTGAATAATTTGACACTTACGCAGACAGAAAAGTAACAAAGTAATTTTAAAACAACCGTTTTTACTCGAAGCTTCTGCGATAGTTTAAAAAAGTGGTTCTGGTTTCATTTTTAAAAGCAAGTACAGGACAATAGATTTTAGTAACAAACAATTGATTTTAGCACTCGCGATATCACAGTACGTGACTGTACATAAAAACATTATGCTCACTACTTTATTACGTCACTCGATCTTCGATATTTAGCTACCCTCAAATATTTCAATAATAATTCGGTACAAAAATGAACCTAGTGTACGTTCTCTTAAATGTCGTTTATTCGATTTGCTCTTTTCATTTATGTGGAATGGCAATATGACTGACTACTTATTTATTTTTAAAGACAATGTCTGTTGACGGTAGAGTTGCCAACTTTTTATACGAGAAATAAAGTATATTAAGATGGCGAAGGCAAAAAAAGAGTTTAGTAAAATAAACAGGATTTAAATTATTTTTAAGATTTTTAATACATGTTTCGTTTTTATTAATGACTAGTAGTTTTTCCGCGGTTTCACACGCGTAAGTCCCGTTCCCGTGTGAATATCGGGTTTCATACATACATCATACATGCCAAATTTTAGCTTCTTGCGTTTAGTAGTTTCGGCTGTGCGTTGTCTGTCAGTCACTCAGTAACGAAAGAGTTTTATATACATATATAGATAGCAGTAGTATTTCCATTATAAAAATAGTATATTGTATTTGTATACTATATTTTTATATAGTGGTACACAGTATTTTAGAACGTAATAAAGAAAATAAATGATATGATTTTTAATAATATGGTTGATAAGTTGATAACCCTATTATTAACCAGAATATTAGGTATAAGTTAGAACTAGCAATGGCAAAAAGTTTATAATTACAAACTCTCACGCTCCCTCTCATATCATTGCTCTGCTATCATCAATATTGTCGATTCTAATTATTGTTCTTTGTGTTCGTTTCTTTAATATTTGTAAAGCGCCTTGTCTCTTATATTATCCTTAGTAACATGCACAGTATCCCAACAAAAATATTCTGTCCTGTTCTATTAGTCGCTATTGAAAAAGTATAACCAATACTCAACTCATCTACATCGTCATAAACACTTCCCCTTTTATAACAGGGGAACAAAATATAACTCAATGTTTGGTCATTTGGTATAAATTCGATACTTTAGTTGTACGCCAGGTGTTGGCCACCATCTGTCGGGAAAGTGATACGTCAAAAACGGAGCATGCGCATAAGCGACATTGTTATAATAATAATAATAATAATATTCTATCACATACACACAACACCGTCTAGCCCAAACTAAGCAGAACTTGTACTATGGGTACTAGACAATGGATAAACATACTTATATACTTTTTTTTTTTGTAAATACATACATATTATACATAGAAACACCCAGAGCAAGACAAACATCCATGTTCATGCACACAAATGTTTGACTTGTGCGGGAATCGAACCCGCGACCTCAGGCGTGGCAGTCGGTTACACTAACCACTACGCCATCGAGGTCGTCAGGTCAGGTCGTTATTAAAATGACTTTTATTATTATAATAGTTGAAGATCATAAGTTTTTGTTATTACAGCCGACTTAGGTTGCGATCGCTTTGAAAATATCAATAATTATATTTTAGAAAGGAAAGACGTGTGAACTGAAAACTACAAGACTGTTTTTATCATAACAAATATACTTTTATCTGAATTACCTAACATAGGCTGTATAATATCGCGTTACTACTAGCTACGGGAGCGGCACAGTAATCACTAACAAGGATGAAGCCGCAGGGGTTAGCTGGTTATAAATACACAGAAGACATCCAAATTGAATAAGTAATTTGCGTAATATGTTTTTGACTTACTTTGGCCCTGACATGATGACTACTTATATAGCAATTATATTATCTGTTGGTTTCCCCACTGAGCAGCGATAGCTCAATGGGCAGACCAACAGACTGCAATGCAGAGGGTCTCGGGTTCGAACCCACGTCGCGCACCTCTGACTTTCGGAAGTTATATGACTTTTTAAAATTATGTGCTTATTGATTGACAATTATCGCCTGCTCCGTGCCTCGGAGAGCACGTTAAGCCGTCGGTCCGGCTGCCATGAACATCTACGGCAGTCGTTATTGGGAGAGTGTCGACACAAAAAAATCCCACTGGGTCGAAGTGTCGCCGGTCTGCACTGCCTGGCCCCCACATAAAATAAGATATTATATAGCAATTATAAATTTTCATTGCTTATGACTTAACGAGTTATCGCGCCAAGCAAAAAATCAAAAGCAAAGTGCAAAAGGGAACACAACACAGGAAACTATTGCATTATCCTAAGTAGACATTACTTTGGCCTTTCTTTTTCAGCGTAGACTCTAGATAGATAAAATAATGTACTGTACACCAAACAAATCTTATCACAATAATAATAATAATATTCTACCACATACACAACACCATCTCACAGTCAGTCTCAGTCACTTGGGGTCGGCTTTTTTGGTCTAACCGGATTTGACTGGATATCAGTTTTTACACGGAGCGGCTGCCACCTGACCTCCGAAACCCGAAGGCTAACGATACCCTAAGGCTAGACCAGTGTCAGGATATTAGAGGGTACTGACTTTCCCAATAACGACTGCCATAGATGTTCATGGCAGCCGGGACCGACGTGCTCTCCGAGGAACGGAGCAGGCGATAATTATCAATCAATACGCACATAATTTCGAAAAGTCATATAACTTCCGAAAGTCAGAGGTGCGCGACGTTTGTTCGAACCCAAGTCCCTCTGCATTGCAGTCTGTTGGTCTCCCCACTGAGCTATCGCTGCTCTTAGCTCTACACATAATACTCTAAAATATATTAAACGATAATTTGCTTCATAAAGCAATATTCTCCACTCAAACCCATGAATAACGTAACCGCTTCTCTACATCTTCCGCGGTCCTGATTTGCCGAAATCTTAAGCTTTTGTTTACTTGTTGAACAGACATGATTTATGTTCCGTTATCTCGGTCGGCGGGTACACTGCAGCATCGCGGCTGTGGCTTCGAAGGTAGCGGGTTTACGTAAAAACTGCTATTAATCTTTTAGCGCAAAATGTACCTACGCTATGTCCAGTTAAGTAAGATTTAGTATCGGGAATCTTGTAGTATAAGCTAGAAGAAATAAACGCACACTATTTCGGTTGGGCGATTTGAACGCGATATAACGTTCGTTCGTTTTTTATAGGAGTATTGCTTTAAAAGAAGCTAAAATTTATGTGATTAATGAGTTATCAAAACAGAGCAGAGAACCAAATTCATATTCCTTACTTTCCTTACTATTTCCTTACTAATATTATAAATTAAAAAGTATGTATGTATCTTATGTGGAGGCCAGTCAGTGCAGACCAGCGACACTTCGACCCAGTGGGATCTTTTGTGTCGACACTCTCCCAATAACGGCTGCCATAGATGTTCATGGCAGCCGGGACCGACGGCTTAAAGTGCTCTCCGAGGCACGGAGCAGGCGATAATTGTCAATCAATACGCATATAATTTCGAAAAGTCATATAACTTCCGAAAGTCAGAGATGCGCGACGTGGGTGCGAACACGAGAATCTCTGCATTGCAGTCTGAGGGTCTCCCCACTGAGCTATCGCTGCTTAAATTAAAAAGTAACTCTGTCTGTCTGTTACTTATTCATGGCTAAACCACTCAAACGCTTTAGATGAAATTTTATGTTTGATTTAAAACCTGGGAAAGGACATACGCTAATTTTTATTGATATAGGTACCACGCGGGCGGAGCCACGCGCAAAAGCTAGTAAAACATATATCTCTCTGCCCCGCAACTACCTACAAAAAATTGTCGGCTTGTCTGTCTGTTCCTTCTTCTCATCTACATGATGCCTATTTTGATTTAAGATGGAACAGCACTGAATGCGTTTACTACAACCAAGCCAGAACTGTAAATTCTTAGGTCTCAAGTGTATTTCTTAACGAAACTGCATTTGCTAGCGATCTTTCCTTAGCAATATGGTATTTGGTATAATTATGTACACCAAATACTAATAATGAAAGGTATTTGGTAATTATATTATCAAAATACAGCAGCTTTCTTCCTTGTATCATTATAATGAGATCAGTTACCTTTTCCAGACATTCTTAAGTATCTCTATATTCATTACTGCAGGTAAATTTTAACACACGGTGCTGTAACGAAGTCGGTTATCTTCTTCCCTTTTCCAGGTATGTGCCAATCAAACAGATATCAGGCGACTCAGTAGATTGGTAAGACACTTACATTTTTCTATAATTATGAAGAATGAATCAGATGTAGCGCGGAATCTCCTAAATATATCAACAGAGCAGCCTTATATCCCTAACAACCTTTTATTGTGTTATTTCTATCAGTCTTCCGAGCTCTTATATATTTTTGCTGATCTTTTATGCTGTCAACAGCAGCAGGATTTTGTCTACTGATCTCTTAGCATAGCGTCTCCTTTCCTAATAGTTGGCACTCGCCAGTACACTCATCGAAGTGGCAAGCGTCTAAAATACTACAATAATACCTTACCACCATCTTAACATCGAGAAACTTCGATTAAGCCTTGTCTGCTCTTACTTTGCATGCACACAACACGTCTAAGGTGTTTCCTCTAGTTAGATCAACTTGCGTTACCTATTCAAGCTCAATATTTAGTCTGTTCAGCGATCTATCTAATCTTTATTGTTTTCTTGCTCACACTTTAGTGCCTGATGTCGAGACACGAGTAATACCGACAACGTAGAGCAGATGTTACTAATTGGAGTTAATTCTTGCCTTCGATTAAACGAGAGATAAACTAATTCTGCTGAGACGTATAGAATCAAGTTCAGTTGATGAAGATTTTTAATATGTTATGGTACTAGCTTGTGTGTTGGCGACTTGCGAGTATCGATTAAGTATTCGAATCATTCGATTGTGCAAGTGATTTGAATGTATTTAAGATATTGTTAATAAATTGAATGCGTTCGTTGGTTTATTATATGTTAACAATACTTAAATTAATTTAGTCTGTGACACATCAGTGGCGCTGCAATAGTGAAGGTGACTGATCCAAATTAGGCCCGGGTCGGGCAAAGTGGTATCAGGTTTTTCGAGCCCGAATTCGTCAATAGTTGCACGAAGTCTGGAACTATGGCCGGTAAATGGCACCCGACCCTTTTACGTGGGTCCTAAATCTATAATTGCCGAAATGTGGATTTTGGGTGTTTCTATGTATAATATGTACGTATTTACAAAAAAAAGTATATATGTATGTATGTTAATCCATTGTCTAATACCCATAGTACAAGCTCTGCTTAGTTTGGGCTGGATAGGTGTTGTGTGTATGTGATAGAATATTATTATTATTGTTTTATTGTATGGCCGGTCTTTTAGGTTCGGTTGCCAGGTCGCGCAGTATATAATTTACGTAGGTTTCTAATCTTCCTGCCAAAAACCAAGAACACATACAAGAACATATATTATATGAAGCAATTTTAACAAGTCTTGTATACGAATTTCAAGTTTATATTCTCAAAACTGAAATGTTCTTTTTCTTTAATTTTGTTTATATAATTTTGTGTATATCTGTTTTATTTGCGCAGCTCCCTTATAAACATGATAAAATTAACAAGATGATGAAATACACACAAGATTTCTCCTTTCCTTTTAACATTAACAAGGTTTCCTAGAATAGCAATACCGTTTTCAAGCCCTTTGTTGTTTAAGTAATTAGAATGTAATAAGTAATTAAAAATGTATCTATGTAATTAATATATTTCCCAAGAAACTAAATGTAATCGTAGATACAGATAGCAGAGTAAATTACGATCGTTCAATAATATGAAAAATAAAAGAGTTCTAATTAATTCCACGATAAAATAAGTGAAATGAACCTAAGTAAAGAACCCTTAAACGTTGAGTTATAATCAAATTAATAAAAAGTAATATTCACGCGGTTCAGTTAAACATTTCAGTTAAACATTTCAGTTAAACATTTCAGTTAAACATTTCAGTTAAACATTTTCTTTGCTAAAGGGTCGGGGTCCGTTGTAATACTTACCAAATTAGATTATTCGAAACCGCCTTATTTTTATTCCTCGTAATTCGTAGTAATCCGTCGATATTATGTTTTGGACACAAGTCGGTACCGATGAGAATAGCAGATACGTATCAAAAGATTCATGTCCATTATATTGATATTGATATAAATAGAGAGCCGATCTGGTTTCGCACGGGTAGCACAAAATCTTAAGACTGCGCCGAGCGAAATGTGCCAAAACAGGCGGTCACAGTTAAATGAATAAAATCAACAGTTTTTGTTTAATACAAATATAAAATATACATTTACCATAACAATGAATGTGTGTACAATTACTCCGTGTACAAACTTGAAATAATTAATATTTTCGCCTACAAAATTACGTAAATTGGCACGAAAAATGAAAAAACCTAAGCTCGTGTTACGTGATTTTTAGATTATAACAGTAAAAATCTATCCTATTTTACAGCTTAAATGAAACATAAATAGTTATATTACAATTTGTCCGTCCCAAATATTTAAGTTATTGGTTGACAATAAAGATAAAATTTATCAAAAAAGCACTTCAAGTCCTCCATACAATTTGACTATGGCGGCCGCGCGCCGATATGAATATGCGCCGCACGAGCTCTGTCATTATCTGTCTTACGCTCGGCGCAGTCTTTACAAGTAATACACCTAAACCTGCCTCATGAATCACTGTCTGTTGGTTAAAACTCATGAAAATCTGTTCAGTAGTTTTTGAGTTTATTAGCTGTTTTATTATTATATAGCTGTTTTATGTTTTATTATTATATACTATTATAAGAGCAGCGATAGCTCAGTGGGGAGACCAACAGACTGCAATGCAGAGGGTCTCGGGTTCAAACCCACGTCGCGCACCTCTGGCTTTCGGGAGTTATATGACTTTTCGAAATTATGTGCGTATTGATTGACAATTATCGCCTGCTCCGTGCCTCGGAGAGCACGTTAAGCCGTCGGTCCCGGCTGCCATGAACATCTATGGCAGTCGTTATTGGGAAAGTCAGTACCCTCTAATATTCTGACACTGGTCTAGCCTTAGGGTATCGTTAGCCTTCGGGTTGCGGAGGTCAGGTGGCAGCCGCTCCGTGTAAAAACTGATATCCAGTCAAATCCGGTTAAACCAGAAAAGCCGACCCCAAGTGACTTGGGAATAATAAAGGCTAAGAGAGAAGAAGCTGTTTTATTATTATAAAACATATTAATACGAAATATTTTTCGTAATTTGTTAAATCAAATACAAGATGTTTACTTGATGTATAACAGATGGTATAATTTAAAAACCACACTATCAATAAATTAACTAAAATACAAAGATACTAGCCAACATTTTGTTGTTTCTTTCGTTTCGATTCATCAAATTAATGGCTGTATTTTTTATATATGAAGAATCTAAACATTATTTCTATTCAAACTTATCGATGATATCTTGTAGTAACGTATTAGAGATGCGGTCCCAGTAGGCCGGCCCATTGAAATCCCAGATATGAATGGTTTTCGCTATCGGTCCGGTATGTTCAACTTCTCATTGTGCACCCTTAATAAGTGTTAAATAAACAGTTTTTTTTATTTTATTTATTTATATAATCATCACTAACAACTATTGTTACAGGCAAACCCAATGCAATAGTGAAGCAAACCTAATATATAAGAACAACTTATATTCTTAAACTTATTATATATTATGTTATCCTTGTGTATGAGGAATGTGATAAAAGTGAATGAAGCCAGAGAAGTGTGTCAGGATCGTAGCAAATGGAAATCCGAAGTCTCTGCCTACCCCTCTGGGAAACAGGTGTGAATCTATGTATGTATGTATCCTTGTGAATTCACTCAGTGTACAAGCAAAAATGTCCGTCTCCTCTGCTACAAGGTTAAGAGCGCGAAGCGCTGGCGTCAGGGGCGCCTCATTCAACAGATTAGTGCGGCCACGAGGTACAGCGAGCAGCTGAGGCCGACGTCGCCGCCACACATATCTGTCCGGCACACTCAAATACACTAACTCTAATATGTTGGCGTTATGTATCTTACCTCTAATTAATTTAAATAAATATGAGACAAGTGCGAACTCACGCGTAACTCTCAGCTCGTTATATCCAACCATGCCTAATATAAACAAGGTTAGATACATAAGTGGGTAAAAAGGATATACTCCATAGAGCCTGAAATAAAAAGATCTAACAAATTTATTTTGTATTCGCTCCAACATGAGACTATATTTAGTCTCATGTGGGGCCCAGATAACTGCATTATATTCTAATTGGATTCTCACCAAAGTGTTATATAAAGCGATAATCGCCGTAATATTTGTGAAACCACGAACGGTACGAATCATAAACCCTAAATTTCTGTAGGCGTTTTTACAGCACTTTACTATATATGTTACGCTTGCTAGTGTACACAACTAATACAATTCCGTTTTTAATAACATAGGCGACGCTGGCTGGTCTTAGACACACTTACCTACTGATAATTATCAGTGTGTCTAAGACCAGAACTATTATAATGATTTTTATTACATTTCTCTATGAACGTTATATCAGTAATCGAACTACTAAGCTATATTTCACTTCTCATTACTGTATCGATATTATTCTACTATAATAATACCGGATAATAGCCGAACCGCTGGCAGAGGAAACCTCCGAGGTGGTAATTTATGTTCTCAGCAATTATCGTGGGACACAACCCACATTTTTATTAAATCACGAATAAATATGGTTACGACTGCAAAAATGGGACGGCGGCAAGCATTTCATTACCATACACTGGGGCCTATGTCCAAGTTTTTTACACCCAGTGTGAATTGCAAATGAGAATTTGTTTTCTCTGAAGAAATATTTTATTGCCGTTCATATGTAGTTTTCATTATATTAAGTCGTAAAATATTCCATTGTGAAACATACCCTCTGCATTACGACTTGTATTATACTAAGCTTTGTCTGTGGTTCTGGCTGTGTGGCTTGGGATTATTTTTCACTAGATTTTGCCCGTTGCTTCGCTCGCGTAAATGTTTTTAGAAATGACAATCTTAATATTCTTTCCCTCGGGAACAATACTTTTTTTCTGGATGAAAAGTCACGTCCTTTTCAGCTGTACCCCTAATAAAGTGTATGCGAAATTTTATGCAGATCGGTCTAATAATTAAGGCGTGATAGTGTAACAAACAAACTCACAATCGCATTTATATTATTAAGTATAAGTAGGCTAGAAGAGAATCGGTAACCACCACGGAAGATCCACCTCCATTCCTCCATCTACCATTCTCACAACTAAGAATATGGATGCGGCTTCGCACTCAGAGCCAACATAACAAACGCTGGGCACGGACGACGGACTGCAGACAGTCGAGAGCCACCCTACCGGCCATCTCACCACGTCCGACACACCGCCTGCTCAACCTACAAAGATTGGTCCTTCGGACCATCGTGGGGACCCTAACAGGACACTGTCCCCTGTAAAAACATCTGTACAACATCGGAGCAACAGACAGCCCACTCTGTAGGGAATATCTGACCGATGAAGAATCTGCTGCCCACGTAGTCCTGGAATGTGTGTGAGTAACAGCACAGCGTAAGGAAATCCTCAACAACCCGAGGTCACTCCGGGAAGCCTGCGAAGACCCCAGGAAACTTCTTTGCTTCTGGGCGGAGTTGAGCTGGCTCTCACGCATAATGGACCAAATTAGAGTTCAAATGCGGAAAAGGGAGTCCAATTACATTACATTACGTTACAAGTATGGATAGCAAAAGGGTATTTCAACCTGTTTTTAGAGCTAGAATTTAAGGTTCCTTATGTGTAACCTAACACTTAAAGCTTAGGTCATATAAGTTATCTTTTCTCAGGAATAAGCTACTCGAAGACCTATAAGTTTCTGGAAGCTGCGAGAACCTGTATGAACGAGTTACGTTTAAGTTATGAAGCTTAGATATTCATAATAGTTGAAAGTATAGATTTAAGGTGACTTTATATCGGCTGCCATACAAATGCATAAAAATTAAGTTGGTCTTTTTATACATTTAGGGATGCATGCGCTCTTCCCTACTTTAATTCCTCGTAAGTAAAGACTGCCTATAGAAAAGCTTTATTTCTGTTTTAATAATATAAATAGGCGAGGCGAGGAGGAGGCGTTCTGGACAAAGGCCAGCTTAAGAGCACCTTGAACCGACGGGCGTGTATGAGGAATGTGATGAAAGTGAATGAAGCCAGAGAAGTGTGTCAGGATCGTAGCAAATGGAAATCCGTAGTCTCTGCCTACCCCTCTGGGAAACAGGCGTGAATCTATGTATGTATGTATGTAATATAAATATATATAAATGATAGGCTGCGAAGACGATAACGAGACAACTAAACGATTATATTTAGGAGTGATTCTGTATTCAATAATATAGAGCAGTTACACAATTATAGCAGTCATATGGGGAAAAGGAGTAGGTGCTTACTCTGTTTTGGGTAAATACAAGAGCATATATCAATTAATCAATAATCAAATTATATCTGAAAAGTTAAAGAGATATAAAATGTAGTGTGACTTTGCCATGAGTGCTCTTGTTCTTATAATTTTGTTACGTATTGATCTGTTTAGGTGGCGCAGACGTAGTGTACGTGACTGTTTTGCACGAGGTCTCGGCTTGATTCCTGGGTAGTGCAAAGTACTATTGGGTATTCTTCCAGGAAATTCTCAGCGGCAGCACGGAGTTGGGAAATTAAGCGCCATGAACGGCAATAAGGTAGCGCCCTATAACGTCCGAAAACACATAATCGGCGAAATATAGTTCAAATACACCTTTGCCTTCTTCTTCGAGGATTTAGGCGTGAGACTATAAAATATATGTATATTAACATCTTTTCTATAAAGATAATAATATGGATCTTATCTGGGGGCCAGTCAGTGCAGACCGGCGACATTTCGACCCAGTGGGATCTTTTGTGTTGACACTCTCCCAATAACGACTGCCATAGATGTTCATGGCAGCCGGGACCGACGGCTTTGTCAATCAATACGCACATAATTTCGAAAAGTCATATAACTTCCGAAAGTCAGAGGAGCGCGACGTGGGTTCGAACCCGAGATCCTCTGCATTGCAGTCTGTTGATCTCACCACTGAGCTATCGCTGCTCTTATTTTACACCTGATGGTAAGTGGTCACCGTAGCCTATGGACGTCCGCAACACCAGAAGCATCACTTGCGCGTTGCCGACCCTGTAAAAACCTGTAAACACAATCATAGATTACACCTGTTGTCACAGGTATAGTAAGATAGAATAACACAGGACAGGTGATTACTTGAATGAAATAATTGTGTTAGGACTGCCTCCCACGTAGGTCTGGCTTCATATCATTGATTACCCAAACTTAAGGTCAATTCGTTCAATTTGTAAAGAGCGATTAATTCTCTTCTTTCGTTAATGACTAAGCGTAATTATATAATTTACTGCGTGGATAGTGTAGCGGTTAAAGTGGCCGTCTTCCCACATGCCACGCGCTCAGTGTTATGAGTTTGATACTTACGTGCGACAAAAATATGTGCGATCCAAAAATTTTTTTTTTTAGTCTGGGTCTTCTCTATGACTGTTGCATGAGTGCTTTTTTAAGACTGCGCCGAGCGAAATGTGCCAAAAGAGGCGGTCACAGTTAAGTGCATAAAATCAACACTTTTTGTTTAATACGAATATAAAATATACATTTACCATAACAATGAATGTGTTTACAATTATTCCCTGTAAACAACTTAAAATAATTAATATTTTCGCCTGCAAAATTACGTAAATTTGCACGAAAAATGCAAAAACGTAAGCTCGTGTTACGTGATTTTTAGATTATTACAGTAGAAATCTATCTTATTTTACAGCACTAACGAAACATAAATAGTTACATTACAATTTGTCCGTCCCAAATATTTAAGTTATTGGTTGAAAATAAAGATACATATTTATCAAAAAACCACTTCAAATCCTCCAACAATTTTACTATGGCGGCCGCGCGCCGTTTCGAATATGCGCCGCACAAGCTCTGTCATTATCTGTCTTCTGCTCGGCGCAGTCCTAAGGTCTCTGTAACACGGCGACTAGTTAGTGTCTAGGAGTTGCATAAAAAATGTATAAGACCAAGTAAATCTTTTCAATATTTCATAGCCTCGAAATAAAGCATGAACCCAAAATAGTGGAATCATTATAAAATGATGGGAAACAGATAAATGCGAGCGACATTTTGGATACTGTTCCGTAAAGGCGCCGTGCCAACATCTGCAAAAAATTTTAATGCTAAATAGGTGAACTACATTCATAAATGATAAACTTTATGTCATTTAAAAAGACTTGGAGTTTTCCGAAACATGTTATTGTGGAAGTAACTTGACCAAAACAGTGCAAAGAAACCGCTCCCATAATTTTAATGATAGGAATTTCATTTATTCCTTAACTAGATTTTACCCGCGGTTTTGCTCGCTTAAATGTAGATTAGGCTAGTACAATACCGACTTTAAAAAAAAAAAGACTGGGTAAAAGGTTCTCTATGTTCTTTTCTGTTCTCCTGATAACGTGTATGCGAAGTTTCATAATTATCGGTCTAGTAGTTAAAACGTGAAAGCTTAACAAAAACCAAAATTACATTCGCATTCATGATACTACACTTTGCCCGCGGCTTCGTTCGCAGAAATGTAGGTTATTCGATGGTTATGTTATGGCAATAGTACTTTTGCTGGAGGAAAGGTACCTGTATCCTTTACCGCTGATGCAAAGCGAAATTTTATGATGATTCGTCGAGTATTTAAGGCGTAAAAGCGTAACAAGCAAACTGACATACGCACTTATAATATTAGTCATCACTTATAGAAAACACACTTATTTTTATACTTTATTTTTTTATTAAATTAATCTACTGTTTATACTCCACTGTTGTACAGTTCTGTGTAGATGTTGTATCTCTTTCACACGTACACTAGTCGAAAGAGAGCTCTATGTTAAAGGTCATCGGCAGCCTTGAGAGCCTTCACTAATGTTGAAAGAAGTTCTTCCTCAAGTTTCTTAGCTTAATCCTTCGAAGCTTCAAGTTTCATTCTATGACGTGTGTATTTTAGTACAGTGTGCGACATAAGACGATAATCATTTCCTTAATTTTGAAGTGCTCTATCATAGATATCATATCTATCAAGTGAATGGCTCTCTACGCACTTTTATGAACTAGAGACTCGCGGTCAACGCCATCTGACTCAGCATAGTCGATATACCTCCGAAATGACTATGATCTCTGACCTCTGATTAATTTCATAATTTTGTAACTGTAAACTGCTATTGTTAAACACTACTGATCTAAATTATAAAAAATATTAAGTTTTAATTTTAAACTTTCCCTGACGTTTTGGTTGCTTTTCAGCAGCCATGTTCACGGGAAGACTAAGATGTTGGTTGTCTCAATATTTTGAAGTTTAATATCAATGTAATTGAGACTGCACTGAGCGAAATGGGCTAAAATAGGCGGTCACAGTTAAGTGAATAAAATCAACACTTTTTGTTTAATACAAATTTAAAATACACATTTACCATAACAATGAATGTGTTTACAATTACTCCGTGTAAAAAACTTAAAATAATTAATAGTTTCGCCTACAAAATTACGTAAATTTGCACGAGAAATGCAAAAGCGTAAGCTCGTGTTACGTGAGTTTTAGATTATAACAGTAGAAATCTATCCTATTTTACAGCTTAAACGAAACATAAATAGTTGTATTACAATTTGTCCGTCCCAAATATTTAAGTTATTGGTTGACAATAAAGATACATATTTATCAAAAAAGCACTTCAAATTCTCCATACAATTTTACTATGGCGGCCGCGCGCCGATTTGCATATGCGCCGCACGAGCTCTGTCATTATCTGTCTTACGCTCAATGCAGTCTTAAGTAATTTCAGTATAACAATCGCGTAAATAAGGCAATATTACAATAATTGGTATATTTTGATCCATAAAATAATGTTACAAATTTGTTAAATGTTCAGTTACTTATGACGCTGGCTGTACATTCACGCTCCTGTCTCTCTCGCCATTAAAGTCTTTGTGTTCCCGAAGGGGTAGGTAGATAAAGGTGGATTTTATATTCTTCAGTTCCAAGTAATAAGATTAATTTACACTTCCGACCAGGTTTTAAAAACTGTGCTGTTTCTAAAAATTTTCTTTCAGTTGTTCTTACAGTTTCACGCCCTAACTACTCAACTGATCATCATGAAATTACTCTTTATTTTAATTTTTCGCAATAACGTACCTTTCACTCAGGAAAACTACAGTTACCTACTTTTATTTTTACAAGTCAAACATTGTGTGCATGAACATGGATGTTGTAATATATGGTTTCTCGAGCTGCGCATATTTTTCTCTTACAGAACGGCAACCAAGTTATTAAAAATAATACATTTGTGACGTCAGTCGCTTCGATTAAAATAAGTACCTATAGGTGAAGGTTAAAATAACTTATGGAATAACTTTATGTAGTTAGCTATTACTATACTTTTAATTGCTACTGGCTAAACTTGTTAGAGAACAAAACTCAGATATGACGTTGAAAGAAGAAAGAAAGAAAGAAAATAATTTTATTTGTTCCACGTTCATAATATAAGGTAACAGAAAATACAACCAAAATTACATATAGAACAAATAAGGTCCTGCGTCAGCAATGATGCAGTATATCCACAACGCTGGTATTCTCGCAGACCCTGAATGATTTCGGTGCATGTAGGCAGTAACATACATACATACAAATCAATTAAAAACAAAATATCAAAAAACAAAAAGAGTAACTTAAATAAATTAGGCAGAAGGTGGATGGCAGAAAGTAATTTCATACTAAATAATAATATTGGTGTAAATATAATATAATACTTATATGTATACATACATATAGAATTAAAAGTACCTTGAAAATAATAAAAAACAGATAATATAAGATAAATAATACATAATAAAGACATTGTATCAATAAAAACGTTATATACAACGCAGCATATAATGATGTGTTACATTTCCGAACGACCCCCGGCTCTTGTCCACAAAACATGACACTGATTGTCATCGATGTCATGTGGGTAGTAATAATTCTAAATATCAATTGCAAAATAAAATAAGCATCCAGCTGCGTCTGCGCAATGAGAAAAAGAGGCTAGGATGATATTTTTAATAGGTTATATTTATACTTATCATGTATCAACATAAACAGACATTAGGTCGTTAATTTTTAGTTATTATGTCTGACTAATTTTACTACATTAAAAACGACTTTCTAACCCTATTAATTTAGTTTTAGTGTGGAATTTATTCTTTACTAGCTGTTCGCCGTAGTTTCACCCACGTTTATGGTTACTGCTGCCCTCTCGTGGTTCGCCGCGTGATGTTATAAAGCTTATGACAATCAGTGATAATATAGCATTCTACTGCTGAAATAAGTTATTAAATACGGTTGAGTCGTTTTTCAGTTTATTCATTACAATCAGAAAAGCGTTTTCTTTTTTCGTTATAATATTAGTGTTGATTTACAATGTTTCTTGGCTTATAACCAACTAGACTTTGCACGCGTGATCGCTCGCTTTAATGTAGATTTATATTAAGATAGGTTTTAATAGCCTATATGATAGTCTGATGTATAAACAATAATACTGTAAAGTTTCATCAAAATCCGTTCAGTAGTTTTTGCGTAAAAGAGTAACAAAAATACATCCTCGATCCATAACGACCTCAATGGCGTAGTGGTTAGTGTCAAGTCAAACATTTTTGTGCATGAACATGAATGTTTGTTTTGGTCTGGGTGTTTCTATGTATAGTATGTATGTATTTACAAAAAGTATATATGTATGTTTATCCATTGTCTAGTACCCATAGTACAAGCTCTGCTTAGTTTCGGCTAGATGGTGTTGTGTGTATGTGATAGAATATTATTATTATTATTTTTACGTGGGGTATGCACGCATACCGCTCCGCAAGGCGACGAAGAGGATATGTCAGCCTCACCGGGGGAAACGTCTAAAACTACAACAGTGTTCCTTGACATAACCACAATCGGCGGGGTCGCGCGTTGCTTTTACTAACCTAACTTTCTGTCTTTCTTTTCGTGCGGTTAGTGGCCAACCTGTTGTCAAGAGTTGTTCAAGCCGCCCGTAGGCCTCTGACATGGCTTAACGACTGCTGTCAATTTGACAACAACCGGGACCGACTTTTTCACGTGCTCTGCGAAGCACGGAGACGCTCAGATGAAATACCACTAAGCGGTCACCCATCTATAGACTGACCGCACCCAACGTTGCTTAACTTCGTTCACCGATCAGTGAGTGCAACTGGAACCTAACCTAACTTAACTTATATTTATGCGAACAAAGCCGCAGGAGAAATCTAGTATAATATACTCCCGTATGTTGCCAGTGAAGCCTTTGTATTCCCAAAGGGGTAAGTAAAAATAGATTTTATATTTTTATGTAATAGTTTTATTTCATACTACTGACCACGATTTTAGAAATTGTACTGCTTCAAAGAATTTTCTTTCAGAGTAACTAAACTTTATTACATACGACAAACTCCCGTCTCTCGTCATTGAAGCCTTTATTTTCTCATAGGGTAGGTACAGGCGGATTGTATATTTATAAGTTCTAAATAAATGCTTGAAGAGAAGTTGGCAAAAATGACTACAGACTGGGCACCAAATAACAAACGGCCCCGCGGCAAGACCAGAATGAGATGGCGGGATGAATGGGTGTCTATGGGCGGCGGTAATCGCTTACCATCAGGCGATCCGTACGCTCGTTTGCGTCGTATACAACAAAAAGAAAAAAAAATGGATGCGTTCAACCGGGATTAGAGACAATCGGCGCTGGATATAAAGGAGTGCAAAAAGATCGAAGAGAGGCCTTTATTCTGCAGTGGAACGGTACAGGCTAAAATAAATAATGTATGTATGTATCTTATGTGGGGGCCAGTCAGTGCAGACCAGCGACACTTCGACTCAGTGGGATCTTTTGTGTCGACACTCTCCCAATAACGACTGCCATAGATGTTCATGGCATCCGGGACCGACAGTTTAACGTGCTCTCCGAGGCACGGAGCAGGCGATAATTGTCAATCAATGCGCACATAATTTCGAAAAGTCATATAACTTCCGAAAGTCAGAGGTGCGCGACGTGGGTACGAACCCGAGACCCTCTGGATTGCAGTCTGTTGGTCTCCCCACTGAGCTATCGCTGCTCAACAAAAACAACTGTATCTGAACCACACAAATTCCCGTCGCAAGTGAAAATCAAACCCACGGCACTCGATGCAGTGGCAATGGAGAGGCGGCTACTTAACCACTACCTCAACCACGCAGTTTTCTCGGTACAGAATTATCTTCTGTTAACTCAGATCTTAGGTATATTTGTGTGATTTGAAGCTTTTTAACACGCTTTTATTAGCTTGGTATGTATGTATCTATGAATCTATGTAACGGAATCTTTGAACGTCATTTTCACCCCTTTCAAACTGATGGATTGATTTGAAACTTTGCACACTTATCGAGCACCGATGACTATACCATAATTTAAACAAAATAAAAAAAAAACTAGAAGCCACGCTTTATTAAAAAACCAAACTTAAAAGTAAAAATAATTGTTGCTTTCTAAAATATTTTGACATCATATTTATTAAATTATTTTCTGTTGTGTTGATGTTTTTTTAGTTTTTTTAACTATTATTTATTATAGAAATACATACATACTTTCTTACACAATTTGCAGTTGATCTTGTTTGTAAAAATTTATATGATAAGTAAGTCTCGGGTTCGAACCCACGTCGCACACCTCTAACTTTCGGAAGTTATACGACTTTTTGAAATTATTTGCGTATTGATTGACAATTATCGCGTGCTCCGTGCCTCGGAGAGTACGTTAAGCCGTCGGTCCCGGCTGCCATGAACATCTATGGCAGTCGTTATTGGGAGAGCGTTGACACAAAAGATCCCACTGGGTCGAAGTGTCCCGGTCTGCACTGACTGGCTCCCACATAAGATATATACATACAGTTGTTTCGAGATTTCTTCTCATAGGCTCAACCCTTCGTCTGAACCTAGCAACTAACCTAAATGTAGCTTCAGTAACTTAGTAAACTCACTAACCTATATATTTTGACGTTCATAAGTGTTACTTTGTGACCTAAATAAATAAATGATTTTTGACTTTGACCTTGACTTAGATCCCGTATTATATGTGTACGTTGTTTAAATGTTTGTAAAGTCAAATCAAATAAGTTTCCGGAGTACTTATTAAAAAGAAAATGAAACAGAATATATATATATAGTCGGCCTCGATGGCGTAGTGGTTAGTGTAACCGACTGCCACGCCCGAGGTCGCGGGTTCGATTCCCGCACAAGTCAAACATTTGTGTGCATTAACATGGATGTTTGTCTTGGTCTGGGTGTTTCTATGTATAATATGTACGTATTTACAAAAAAAAAAAAAACGTATATATGTATGTTTATCCATTGTCTAGAACCCATAGTACAAGCTCTGCTTAGTTTGGGCTAGATGGTGTTGTGTGTATGTGATAGAATATTATTATTATTATTATACTAAAAAGAAGTGTCAAAGGCGCAACAAAATAAGTTGGAAGCAGAAGAGAGTATATAATGCAGATCTGAATAGATCCGACGTTTTCTGAGCCAACTAAAGTGGTTTTGGACAAAGTCCTGGCTTAAAATAACCGATACCGACAAGCGTGCTTGATAAACGTAGTGAGACTTACAACAATAAGGAAGGCGTGCCAAGAGTGCAAGTGGAAATCCATCGCCTCTGCTTAACTCTATGACCATATTCAATCTATAAGATTATTATGAAACTAAAACTATGAAAAAATTGTGTGTATTTATTTTCACATTTATAATATAATTATATTTATGAGGCGCTCATAGCCAGTTGCAATCACTAACCGGTAAACGATTAGCGAGGTTAAGTGACGTTGGGTGCGGTCAGTCTGTAGATGGGTGACCGCTTATAGGTATTTCATCTGAGCGTCTCCGTGCTTCGGAGGGCACGTAAGAAGTCGGTCCCGGTTGTTGTCAAATTGACAGCAGTCGTTAAGCCATGTCAGAGGCCTACGGGCGGCTTGAACAACTCTTGACAACAGGTTGACCACTAACCACACGAAAAGAAGAAGTAAGCACTAAAATTATTTATTGTTGTTAATTATCGCACGCTTAAATGATCAGGGAAAACATCACGAGGAAACCTGCATGAAGTCTGTCAAACCACACGGGCCAGAGTGGTGGACTATGGCCTAACCCTTCTCACACTGAGAAGAGGCCTGTGCGCAACAGTGGAACAGTTCATATGCAGGGCTGATATTATTATACTAAAATATACTTCTTACATTCGTACACCTGAATTTACTTACGACAGATTTTTACTTAACATATTCAGTCCATACAAAGTTTAAATGATTCGATAAACTGTTTGTCGAGCCAAAAACATTCAGCTGAACATATTAGCGTAATGCCCACTTGATCAATACACTGCACCATCCGTACCAAACTGACTACACTGTACCACGAGCTCACAAAGTAACGAAATAAATCAGGATAAACATAGTACAAGAAAATACCGCAATACAAAAACCGTAATTTGTACACGTTACCTTGTAGCTGCATCAGAGTTCAAAGTACGGTCTTTGGCATCGTATGGCATACCTCCTTAACGGCAAAACGGTACCTCACTTAAATAAATCCACTCCGATATGATCTAAGTAACCGGGTTGAGATGCTCGTGACTTCAGTGCAACACAACCATCTTACCAAGACACCTTGCAAGCTTACCTTCTAACAAGTACAACCTTATTTCAAAACTATTCGGTGAAATGGAGAGCTCTAGCTAGACTGTTCGTATCGTGCAGCTTTTGAAACGTGTCCAGTGTTTTAAGTTTATAAATATGTTTTTCATATTCATAGTTGGTTTCTATTCGTGATATAACAATATGGTGTCGTGTGTAATTGTTGTTGAAATGTCGTGACACGGGTTATTATATTATTATTTTTGTTGTCCATAAAGCTTCTGTTAATGTTTTATTGGAGTGTACTATAATTTACTTATTTAAGTGGTAAAGTACGGTTCGTGTGATATTTTCTTAATGGTTATTTTGATTGACATAAAAACCATTCGTTATGCTTGTAGAACGATGTTCATGGAATATGTCCAGACCTGTGAATTTCGATGTTATTTCGTGTCATTGATTTAACTGTCTAGTGCGAGATTTTTATACGTTAACGTAAACGACACGTTTATGACGTTTGGCGCTTCGATTGGCCCGCTCCACGCTCTTGACCAATCAGAGAGCCAAACGCGGTAAACGTTTCGGTCGAGTTAACGTAAGAACAACTCGTACTAGGCACCCTGACTAGATAACTTGTAGCTTAGTAGTCGTATTATTATAATTGCGTTTACTTTTATATATCATTACATTTTTGAGTTTCATCAAAGATGGCTCTCCTTCCTTATAGATCAGACTACCTGAATAAAAAAAGAGGCTATATGTACAATTTAAACAAATACAAGTGAGAAACGGCAATGAATTGCCGTAAATCTTAAAGTTCGAAAAAACGGTTCAATTAATATGCAAAAGTCACGTGATACCACGTGACCTTGAGCTCAAAATTCAAAGGTTATAGTCATTTCGGGGGTATAACGACTATACAGAGTCGAATGGCGTTGACCACGAGTCTCTAGCGCTTACGGTTCTTGAGTTGAAAGTTGTATAACAAACAGACGGACGGACGGACAAAGCTGTTGTATAAGGGATTTTTCGAACTCTAAAAACGACAGTGACCAGTTTTTTTATGGCGGCTAGTTATAAACAAAAAAAGCTATAATTAAAAATTATGTTTATGTAAATTTTTGCAAAATCTTCAGATTACTTTTATTATGTACCTACTAGTTTTTGGCCGCGGCTTCGCTCGCGTAAATGTAGGTTTGCTAAATGGTTAAGGCGTGAAAGCGTAACAAACAAAGAAACTCACATTCGCATTTGTAATATTAAGTAAGGATTTACTTCTTCGTGCCTCGTAGATTTATTATTTTAGTGCCAGGCTGTCATAGACATGTCATACATATCATATATAACATCATACTCGTATATGATGATGTAAATTTGGATTTTCAAGTTTGGTTTATCTTAAATTGTTGTGAAATGTTAATTATTAATAAAAAATATATTTTGGAAAGCTATGTGCCTGTAGCACATTTCCTATTTTGGTAACATAATCATAATTCCATCTTTGGCCTAGATACCTACAGAGTAATCGATATTTATATTTTGTAACCAATTCATGTCTCGCATTAATAAATATAGCAGAATTTACTTCGGCATTTTTTTATTCAAGAGCCTAAAGTTAGAGCCATTCGTGATTTTAAAACTGTCAACACCAGGTTAGTTGCTAACAAAAATATACACCATTTTCATTCGGTAAAATTTAGTTTGATATACGTAAGCCTGACCAAATCCGACGATTTCTACGTAACAACATAAGCTGGTGTTCAAATGGCCTTAGCTCAAAGCAATCCATTCGCGTAAATGAACAGCCCAGCCGTGTGAGTGCAGTCAAATCTCATGTGATTGACGTTTGTTTACATACTGAAACTAACCCATGTTTCAAAGTAACGGTATCGTCAGTCAGTCCGTCATTCAGAGGTTTAAAACAAAACTTTTTCGGATTTTAGTGCCAACAGCAGAAAAATAATTAACATTGACTGTCGGTCGTTTCGTATTATTAAGCTGCTATGTGAAGTGATTCTTAATAGTTCAGAGAATGCGCCTAAATGGATGATCTTTTATATCTTGGATATAGCACAGATATAATCGCTGTAAACAAGATTTTATCTTCTTTCGTCCGAAATACTTGTCATGATTGCGTACCACAATTGACGCTGGTCGATTATTCGACTGTTTTCCAATAGCACGGAGCGTCTTAGAATATTTCAGCTAATTCAACTTACTATTTCGTACACCACAAACACACACGGCACAAAACGCATTAGCAGAATACAGGTTATTCATAGTAAGTAACACATAATTTCCAAATCTCAATAAAAATACAAATAAAAATATACATTTTTAATTAATTGATTCCTTAGTCCCTAAGCTGGGAGCTAGGACATTTATACAAATGGAAGCAATGGAACCAAATAGATATCGTCAAACATACCAACGGTTTATAGATAAGATAGCATGAGATTGAAAAAGTGCCACAATCAAGAGACCTATGGCTAACAGTTAGCAGAAACCAGTAGATACGATACAAACAGATGTATAGAATGAATGTCAACCTATTTCCTGGTTCGGGGACGAAAACAAAATATTTGACTTTGCCAACACGCGGCTAAAGGCGAACTCGACAGTCAGATGCATTCCTGATTCAACATATTTTGATACAATTGCTACGCAGTAGCGAAATACTGGACCGAATTCCGGCCGGTCGACATGCCTACCCCGTTTGGAAGATTCGCAAAACAGTTCAGCTCAGTACCATTGTTTGGTGCCGACATAACAAATCTATGTGAGTCAAATATGTTCAAAATTTCATTCTCGTTTTGTTATGTGCCTTACAACGTAAAATATTAACAACTAAATTTTGCCCGCGGCTTTGCTTACGTATGATACTATGACTTTGTATGATAATAATAATAATAATATTCTATCTCATACACACAACACCATCTAGCCCAAACTAAGCAGAGCTTGTACTATGGGTACTAGACAATGGATAAATACTTTTTTTTGTAAATACATACATATTACACATAGAAACACCGAATAGGTTAGTAAATGTACTTTTTTCTGGATGAAATGTACACTATGTCCAATTCTGTACCCCTGACAATGCGTATTTGAAACTTCATGACGATCGGTCCAGTAGTTAAGGCGTGAAAGCGTAACAAACAAACTCAGTTTCGCATTTATAATATTAGTTAGGATGTATGTATGTTTCATTTCTGCTAAAACTATCGTGTGTTATTTTACAGTATAAACATATTTGAGGCAATATATTTTATATTCCAGTAATCCATTATAATTTACTTATAAAGATCATAAAAAGTTTGTCTAAAACTCTTAAAGAAATTTTCCCGTAAATGTTCAAGCCATCGAATTTAGCATCAGCTATTTGCAGTTTCAATACGTTTTAGCCTCGAGATTCCGGACTTAATTTTCCGCATCGCCGTCAAGTAAGTCTGAACGTACACGTAACTGTAATATGTAGTGCGTTTCTAAGGGATAAGAAAATATACGACGGCCGCAAATGTGCAACGCAATCGGTAAACTTAGGCGCCGGCACTAAAACGGGGCTTACGTTCAGGGAGTTAATGGTGACTGTTGGGTGAGCCAACGATGGTGTAATTCACCACAGCTTCGTTAGATACATAGCCTCATGTATTTACTTGGACATCGTATATGTAGCTAGATGTTCGAAGTACATTGGTGTCCGAAGTATAATATGTTGTAACGACAATCTATTCGAGGTTGTAATACTTCTTTCTGTTTTCAATTTAGATTTCTTCGTGCGGGATGTGATGTCTTTTTATTTGAATGTGAGGTACAATACATTTCGCTTTATTAGGTATAGGATGGTGACCTTTACTGTAAAGCCCTGCGTATTATTAGGTGGAATTAAATTATGTTAGCATAAATAATGTATAAGTAGTACTTCGAAGCTGCATTCAACAAAATGTTAAAATAATGTTAGTCAAGAATTTAAAATTTTGTCTTTGTTTTGATTGGTATAAAATATCATTGCCTCGGTTAAAAGATCTTTTAACCTTTTTTTTTAGAGGAGGTGCTCATAGCCAGTTGCCTTTACTGATTGGTAAACGAATAGCGAGGTTAAGCAACGTTGAGTGCGGTCAGTCTATAGATGGATGATCGCTTAGTGGTATTTCATCTGAGCGTCTCCGTGCTTCGAAGGGCACGTAAAAAAGTAGGTCCCGGTTGTCGTCAAATTGACAGCAGTCCATAAGCCATGTCAGTGGCATACGGGCGGATTGAACAACTCTTGACAACAGGTTGGCCACTAACCACACGAAAAGAAGAAGAAAGATCTTTTGTTGTAATTCTGGCTGAATCTCCAGAAAAGACAACGATCACGGCCTTATGGCAAAAATGTCTAAACATAGCAATCTAATCATCACTGTTAGTGTCTAACTTTTGAAAGAAACTGACTATTAACATAGACTACAACGACATACCTCATCTGACCTACTTAAGCCTACTCTGCACGCCTGCAAGGTTACATAAGATTGGATTATATAGGATCACAATTCATTTATTCAAGATAACGTCTTCTTAAAGACGGAAGCTTTCTGGTAATCCGGATTTGAAGTATCCAATAGTTGAGTTGAAGGAAAATAAAAGGAGATGACGTCATTTCTGTTGTTAAAATTGCTGCTACATTGTTGATGGGCTGAAGCTCTTGACTTCGTACAAAAGCAATACCTCGTACCATTGTGAGTGCTTCGTAATGGAAACAGCAAGCGATGGTGCATTGTCTCCTCAATTGCTCGCTCCTCTTGACCGGTAACGAATTTATTTGAGATGAAATGCGGCTCGAATTGTTGGTTCTATTTTCAGTTATCTGTTCGATTCATTTTATACTTTTATTTTTTATAAGCTGATATATCAATTGCAACCCTTCAAAAACTGTTGTTATTTTATGCGTAACTTGTATTCAATGAAACTATTGTTTGTATTTTGATCCTGTCGTGGTTTTTCGAATATATGTTTTGTTTTGGCGCGCTCTTTAGTCTAAACGGTTTACAGACTGAATATTTTTTTTATATTAATTAAAGGCGATATAGATATAGTGTTTAGTATTTTCGGCAAAAATAAAATGGCTATTGCCAGCAATAGGTACTGCCGCGCCCGCGGTTAATTCTATAAATGTTTTTCTAGACTACGTTTTTAAGGCACTTTTTAAAGATATACTTGTATACTAATATTAGGGGAAACCAACAGACTGCAATGCAGAGGGTCTCGGGTTCGAACCCACGTCGCGCACCTGAGACTTTCGGAAGTTATATGACTTTTCGAAATTATGTGCGTATTGATTGACAATTATCGCCTGCTCCGTGCCTCGGAGAGCACGTTAAGCTGTCGGTCCCGGCTGCCATGAACATCTATGGCAGTCGTTATTGGGAGAGTGTCGACACAAAAGATCCCACTGGGTCGAAGTGTCGCCGGTCTGTACTGACTGGCTCCCACATAAAATACCTTCGTTCGCATTCTTAGAGTACTTTATTCCCACTCAGGGTTTAGGTAATCCTCATATCGAATTTAACCAAATTCCATTAAAACGTAGCAAATAGGCAAAATGCCAGGTTTACTTCCTCATACAAAAGCACGGATGGCGCCATCAAAGAAATCCGTCTAGTATAACATATTTGCACTCGACTCAGGAAGCATTGATGCAATGTTTTTCTGTTACGTCATTTCCTGGACTTGAACCATCGCTGTGATGCACTTATTTTTATAACCAAATGAAATTTAATTTATTATATTTACTCGGCGTTGCGTTAAAGCTCACGCAAGCTAACACGATGAAAATAAAAAATTATACTGGCTTACTCTTTTAGTATACCATTTTAAAATGTATTTATTTAAGTAACAGGCAGGTGTTTACTCATACTAGCTTCTACCGTGGCTTTGACTGCATAAATCCTCAGAATCGACCATGACATAAAGCCAGAATAGCACTATCGAAGTTTGACTTGCGTAAACAACATCTCACCATAAATCATAGCTGGAGTCCCAATAAAATAGTCGATGGCACTTTCTTTTGTGTCAAAATAAACACAATCTCTTTTCTTTCACATGAGCTATGGTGTCTCCAACGTTTTTAGTAAGATCACTTAGTTTTAGGATGGATAAACAGTTTCGGGAACCACAAGTAATGTAATCTCCGTTTTAGAAAATCGTCTAGGGATCATCCAAATTGCTGATATTGGCATGCTTTGTCATGGGGTGAGCTTATCCCTATTTGATACAATCAGATCATAGGTATCTTTTGGCCACTGGTTTTCTACTGACCGTGGCTTGTGCATCCAATCAGCGATCAATCTTATTTGATCCCATAGTCTGCGTCTATGGGATCAATCTTATTTGATCCCATAGTCTGCGTCTATGGTGCGGGCAATGTGAAAGATACTGTCTTCTATTTTCGTTATGTCGAATTTTCGAAAATCTTGTGATAGGAAAATCGCCATATGTAAATATAATAATACCAGTCATCATGTATCATTAATAATTAAAACAATAATAAACATTGAAAAATTTACATGCTCTCAAATTTCCATTCTTATTAGGTCTGTCTTTTACTTTTTAGATATGTCAAGTAGTACTAAATGAAAAATAGACTAGATAATGTATTTCTTATACTTGCTTTTAGTTCACGTTATTTAAATAACTTCCCGTATCTTACCACTCTGGCAACAATCTAGAAATATTTTAATTCTTAAATATTATCCTCATTCTTTTAATGCCAAACATACAAATATGTTATTTTCCTTGTCCTACTGCTGGCCTCTCCCTTGGAAGTAAATAATCTGTTCGAAGACATTCCCTGCCAGTTCCTTTCGAAGACTTCCAAGTCATCTCGCCATCTCCGTTTAGGTCTGCCTCGTCGCCGTCGACGACGATGTTATTATTACTTAAATAAAAATGGAGTTATCGAACACTGAATTATCTATGTGCTGCATTATCGACTTAGTAAGCACCTATTTAAAAATTCATACGCGTAGAACTTAGCTTCCTCCCTTTTGAAACAAACTTTAATACACTTTCCACTGAATGTTTTAACACTTCACTTAGGCATACCTTTAGAGAATACAATCTCCATTCGTTTTCCCCTTCAACATCGATCATCTCTCGCGACTCTGTCAGCTAAACAAGTTTTTCCGTCTACATATTAGCTAGGGCTGTCAATCCTTCGAATTGGTCAAGAGTCTTTGAGTTTGAACGGCACACTTCCAATTCTCCAACATTTTGACATCTACAGTAAGAATAACCCCACCATTTATATAACTGAAAAAGGGGTATGAACGTCATCACGATCATCTTATAACAGTGGTCACAAGCAAATATACCAAGCATGATCGCATAAATACTCGTTTTCACTTCAATCATGCAACGTGGAAATATAAAACTGTCATGATTTATGCCGACTGCCAGTCATTCTTATGTGGTAGTGGCATACGGGTTTGGGTTCACATATCGGTCAAAATAACGCAGAGTTGGTGGTAAAAGATTGAAAGAACAAGTTCCAATATGACTTACCTACAATTTTAAAATGGGGCTTAAGAAGTCATGCTTTGTGAAATGTGGGTATAATACACTGACTATAACTTATATAGTCTTGAAACTTTGTACCTATATATGTATGAAAGAAGTGAGCCTTGACGTTACCGATTTTAAAAAAATGGTTCATTTCATTTCACCTTCCAACGGTATACTAACAAATTTTATCAAAATCGATTTGACAGCTTAGTGTTGCTAGCGTGGTCAACAGACAAAATCACTTTGACCGATTATCATATGAGTATGAAAGTTTGGATATACTGGAGAACCCTATGGATGTGTCAACGAATTCATTCAGTATCTCTTCTATTTGTCTCAGATCTTCAGATTAATAATTTTTATGTTGGTAACCCTAGTAACACGTAATCTTAAGTGGCACATAAATACGTACGTATCGCCGATAAATTTGAATCTACCCTACGTTTTGTACCCCCACTTAGGGTACGATAGGGTAACGCACAATAAGTCAAGTCCTAAACAAAGTTGGGGTGCCATCCCCTCATATTTTCCACATATAAAGTGATATGAAATGGAGTTATAGGAAATAAAATATTTTTATTTGTTCCAAAATGTTCAATTTCAATGCTGATTGTGTTATATTTGAAGGGGATGTCGTAGATATGGGATGTGCCAATTGTTTCCTTTTTCAAGTTTGAATAGAGTTGATACTAGTTTGCCTTTGATTTTATATACCACAAATAACAATATAGTCATAAAGAATTTCGTAACTGAATCATTTAATAATACCTTTCGGAATGCCACAAATAACAATTCCGACTATCTTTCAAGCTTCAGCTACACGACTAATCATTATGAAATTTCGCATATACGTTTTCAGCGAGACAGAAAAGGACATAGGGTATCCTTTATCCAGAAAGAGACCAGTTCGTTTTTTTTTACGTGGCGGAATGCATTGACTCTTGCCTCTCCGCGGGGCGACGGAGAGGTTATGTCGGACTCATCGGAGAAAGATGGTGAGCGACATCCCGGTTATACCGACTAAACCCACCACGGTGTTCCTCGACATAACCGCAATCGGCGGGGCCGCGCGGATCACTTTCACATGCAATAGCGACCCCGCCGAGATCTCAGCCCACCGTATAAAACGGCAGGCCACTAGGAAAAGATCTAACCTATTGTCACTTCTAACTGTTCCTAACCTAACCTACATTTACGCGAACAAAGCCGCGGGCAAAATGTAGTATACTCATCAAGAATTTCATAACAGTATCACTCAATAATACTTTTCCGGACCCTGACATCAAATCCGAGACCAGTCGCACACAATGCTAAAAATACTAAATTTATTTAATAATAATAATATTCTACCACATACACACAACACCATCTAGTCCAAACTAAGCAGAGCTTGTACTATGGGTACTAGACAATGGATAAACATACATATATACTTTCTTTTGTAAATACATACATATTATACATAGAAACACCCAGACCAAGACAAACATCCATATTCATGCACAAAAATGTTTGACTTGTGCGGGAATCGAACCCGCGACCTCAGGCGTGGCAGTCGGTTACACTAACTACTACGCCATCGAGGCCGACAATAATTAGTAATACTAATAATATATATACCAATAATACTAAGCAGCAATAGCTCAGTGGGGACACCAACAGACTGCAATGCAGAGAGTTTTTGGTTCGAACCCACGTCACGCACCTCTGACTTTCGGAAGTTATATGACTTTTCAAAATTATCTGCGTATTGATTGGCAATTATCGCCTGATCTGTGCCTTGGAGAGCACGTTAAGCCGTCGGTCCCGGCTGCCATGAACATCTATGGCAGTCGTTATTGGGAAAGTCAGTACCCTATAATATCCTGACTCTGGTCTAGCCTTAGGGTATCGTTAGCCTTCGGGTTGCGGTCCTCAGGTGGCAGCCGCTCCGTGTAAAAACTGATATCCAGTCAAATCCGGTTAGACTAGGAAAAAGGCGACCCCAAGTGACTTGGGAATAATAAAGGCTAGGGAGAAGAAGATATCATAGTAATACTGAAGTCAATTGCATTCTTTGAAGCTATCGATTCTACGAACGGCAGACATAATTGAAAACCATTGTGTCTGGTCGCGGTTTGCCGTTCGACTCAATAAGTTAATAAAATGGTAGTCTCACTAGAACTAAAATTACCTTGGTTTCGATTTTATTAACTACTAGTTTTTACCTGCGGCTTCGCTAGCGTAAATGTAGGTTAAATTAGTAACAGTACTTTTTTCTGGATTAAAGAACTAACGTCCAAAAAAAATCGTCGTCGTAGATTCGTTGAGTAATTAAGGCTTGAAAGTGTAATAAAGAAGCAAACAAACTTACATTTGTATTCATAATATTTATTTATTTATTTTTTATTTATTTATTTATTTGGGAAAACAAACAATTACACATTAAGAATAACATAAAAAAATAATATACAGAAATAATACAAATGTGAAATCAACCACGTTTTCCACAGATACTCAATGAGACAATTTGGTAAATTTTAACACTAGCGATATAAACACTAATAAAAAAGAAAGAGGAACACAACATAAAAATAAAACAAATACTCATATAAACAAAGCATCAAACTGCCACAGCGCCACATAATAAGTGTAAATACTATGTTACATTAATTTTTCAAAATGTTAAGTAAACTTTGTCGAAACTTTCTGTGTGGTAAAGCAAACAGATCCAAACTACAGAAATTCCTATTAAAATTGCTAGTAATGCGACGAAGAGGCGCACGCAAGCCGGCATTTGTACGACTGGAAGTAGTGGCAAATACAGGTCGCGTGCGCACCTCGCGTCCCTGGCATGTTCTGGGAACTATATAACACAACTTGTTACAAATAGTCAAACAATCATACGAGTTATTACATAAGTCATACAAAAATGTAGCTTCAAGAAAAGTACGCCTTGAACTCAAGGAAAGCAGGTTGTATTTTTTTAGTAATTCACTATAAGAGAGATAACAACTTTTTAAACAACGATAATGCATAGACTTCAGAAATTTACGTTGTATGCTTTCTATACACTCAATATATTTATTGTAGAAGGGGTTCCACACAGGAACTGCATATTCTAATTGAGACCTAACTAGTGATCGATAGAGATATAAATATGTACTAGGGTGTTTAAACTCCGTGGATGATCTCATCACAAAGCCGTACATGCGATAAGCATTATTTACAATTTTATTAACATGTGCTTCTAAGTGCAGTTTATCATCTAGTAATATTCCTAGGTCGCGGATCATACTCTCTCTTGTCAGAGTTTCACTGTGTATTGTATAGGAATATTTAAATATATTTTTATTTTTAGTGAAGCTAATACAATAACACTTGGAAATACTCAGTTGGAGTTTGTTCCTAGTGCAATAGTCTGCCAGGCGATTGAGGTCCTGTTGAAGCAGCTGACAGTCAAGAATAGTTTTGATGGGTCTAAAGACTTTCAGATCATCTGCGTAAAGTAAGAATTTTGAATTATGAAAGCACATGTCAATATCATTGATAAACATTATAAACAACAAAGGGCCTAATATCGAGCCTTGAGGTACCCCTGATGAAACAGTGATGGATTTGGAATGGAAGCCATTTAATACGACTTTTTGCGTTCTATTTGTAATATAGGAAGAGAACCAACGGAACAGATCCCCACGAATACCATTAAAAGCTATTTTGCCTAGAAGTAATTCATGATCGACCTTGTCAAAGGCTTTACGGAAATCAGTATAAATAGAGTCTACCTGTATACGTGTGTCTAAATTATTGAATAAGTAATCAGCATATTCAATCAAATTAGTAGTTGTAGATCTTTTCTTGACAAACCCATGCTGTTGCTTAATAATCTGATCATGAATAATCGGATAAAGCTGATCATGGACCAGTCTTTCGAAAAGCTTTGACAAGATCGATAGAATGGAAATAGGGCGGTAGTTCTCAATTTCTTGTTTTGGACCAGATTTATGTACAGGGGTAATGTTTGCTCGTTTCCACACTTCTGGGAAAGTTCCTTGGTTCAAACAATCATTATAAATAATACATAGTGGGAGACTTAGAATGTCAGCGGTATTTTTAAAGAAGAATGGCGGGATACCATCAGGCCCTGGACCCTTAGAACAATCCACGGATACCAAAGCACTATGCACATCTTTAATATTAATCACAACATTGCTAACAAGTCGACTATTCTCCGCTTCGTTCAAGGTCTGCTGCTGCATATTGTTGAGAGTGGAAGGCTCATAAACAGAATGGAAAAAGTTTAAAAAGAGATCGCAGATTTCCTCTGGACTGTTTGACGACTGTCCCTGGTAATGCATTGTTGAAGGAATGGAAGCTGTCGATTTACGGTTAGATACAAAAGTCCAAAAATATTTGGTATTAACTCTAATGCTATCTTCGACTGACTCTATGTATTGGCGATAACAAGTTGCAGATTCAGAATGAAATCTCGACCTGTATAATGAAAATTGTTCATAATCTGATAGATTATGATACATCTTCCACTTACACCACGCCTTAGTTTTATTTTTAAACATGTGTATCAATGAAGGTGAAAACCAAACCGGATATTTAGAAGACTTTACGGATGTTAAAGGGACATGATCTCTAATAACTTTGAAAACAACTTCATAAAATATGTTTACTGCATCTTCTGCAGACAGCCCATGTAATAAATCGACCCAGTCAACCTTGTCCAAATCGCTATTAATTTCTTTGTAATTAGCCTTATAGTAATTGTACCTCTGTGTAGATTTACGTGCCATGCCTCGGTTACCCAAATTGAAAGAAGCCAATATACATAAGGGTGGGTGATAGGGGTCTGGGGTTAATAGTGTATCAGTGGGTGTTATAACAGAACACTCATTGCTGCTGATTACCAAGTCCAAAATCTTACCAGTCGAATTTTTTATGCGATTATGCTGGAAGGCATTAAAAATGGACATAAAGATTCTCAAGTGTCTACAAATTGAAGAGCTACTATTTAAATCTTGTATGGTAGAACACGAGCCCCCAGTATCTAACCAGTCAATGTCGGGGAGATTGTAATCACCCAGCAAATAGACATTCCGAACACTTCCACTCTCAGCAACCGCTTGCAAAAGCTCCAAATATGCCACGTAAACACTTTCGGGTGTTTTTGGTGGAATATATGCTGAACAGATGATATCATACTTTCCTCTAGTCGCGCTCGGAATACGCAGAATAACATGCTCAATGTATTGGTTTAGTAAGATAGTGGACTCAACCGTGGCGGATCCCAATCCCTTCAGCATAGCTATAAGGGTGCCACCACCATCCTTCTTTTGAGTAGCCTTGCGATCCCGATCACATCTATATACGGAATACCTTTGATCAATAAACTCAGAGTCGAGTATTTCAGGGGTTAACCAAGTTTCAGTGAGTATTATGATATCGTAGCAGTTGGATAATATATTCATAAATAGAACACGCAATTTAGTGCGAAGCCCTCTACAGTTTTGATAGTAAATTGTTAATTTATCAGCCATAATCGTAGGTGTATAATCGAAACAGCAATATTAAATTAGTCTGGGCCAGTATAATGTAAGCACCTCTTATCAGATAGTGACAAATATATAACTTTGAAATGTACAACTTGAAGTCAAGTATCAATAAAATTATTAATATAGATAGATTGTTAAAACTCGCTTTCACTTGGATTAGCAAATATAGAAGCTGCACGTACAGTATAATATTAAAAAAGTAAAGATAAGTTACGGAAAGCATTAAAGTAATATTATGTAAAACAACATTTATAAAAACATTTGGTGAACAGAATATCACCACGTTATAAATAATCAATATAAATACGAAAATGTTCATAAGAATAAACAATACCACATGGGGTGCGTTATTCATCCCTAGTGATAGAATCAGTGGCAGCAGCCCCTGGCTTGATTTTACCAAGATCCTGGTGTGACCGAATGGCGAACGACTTCGATTGTTCTTTTTCACGGACGAGTATAGTGCCATGCTTAACCCACACAAATTTGTAGTTATGCAGTGTAGCGATATTCTTACATTCACGAAATAATTGCTTCCTTTTCAACGTGATATGTTCATGCATGTATATGCGAAATGATGTTCCTGAGATATCCAGTTGGTCAGACGTCAGGCCCTTGCACAAACGAAAGGCGCTGAGAAGGTTGTCACGTAATATCCGTGAGCCCAACTTTACGACAATGTTCTTCGGTGTGTTACTATTCTGGTGTGCATGAGGGACACGATGTATTGAAATAATGTCCTTGGTGTTTATGTTAAAATTGACTTTAGTGCCTACTTTTTCCAATATTGACAGCAGGTTTTCATGGCGTCTTTCAGGCACATTACACAGCTCCAAGTTGCATTGCCTAGCGTTTTGGTCCAAGTAGTCTATTTTTAACAGAAGATCATTAATTAAGCTCTTTGTGTCGTCCTCCTGGCTATCAATACGTTTTTTTAAATCAGTCTGCTCATCAGACAACCATTGGACATTACTCTGCACAGCAGCCAAGTCATTTGATAAGCAGTCGTACTTTCCATCAAGCTCCGTTAGGTGATTTGCAAGCCGAGATTGCTCAGAGCGAATAGACGAAATTTCGTTTCTAATCTCCGATGTCACCACGGTAATACCAGCAATCTCACCTTTAATATTTAGGACGTTATCAGAAATGGTACTCATTCGTGCATCAAGCTCCTTGCGCCACTCTGACAGAGTGTTTTTGAAATCTAGTGACAACATATTAAGCGCCTGCGTAAAATCACATTCCGGTTGCTTGCGCTTGCTGCGCACAGACACATTTTGTTCGCAACTGGATTCAAGTGCCTTACATAAGTCGAGATCAGAATAAGAGAATTTGCTGTCAGTGGGATTCATTCTTAACGGGTGTTGTAAGTACCAATGCTAAACAAATTTAAACAAGTTAAAAAAGTTCCACAACTTGCGGGGTTTGATCCGGCGACCACGACGTGCGACGCAGTGTAGCGACTTAAACCACTCCGCCACGGATGCTTAATATTAGTTAGGATATTTAATAAGCAGCGATAGCTCAGTGGGGAAACCAACAGACTGCAATGCAGAGGGTCTCGGGTTCGAACCCACGTCGCGCACCTCTGACTTTCGGAAGTTATATGACTTTTCGAAATTATGTGCGTATTGATTGACAATTATCGCCTGCTCCGTGCCTCGGAAAACACGTTAAGCCGTCGGTCCCGGCTGCCATGAACATCTATGGCAGTCGTTATTGGGAGAGTGTCGACACAAAAGATCCCACTGGGTCGAAGTGTCGCCGGTCTTCACTGACTGGCCCCCACATAACAAAGTTAGATAGATAGATATGATATTTAAGAATAGTTAGTAGTTTTTGCAGATGCGCAAATATATTAACTAATTCTTATGTTGTAATAAAATAGGTACACAAATGGAAATTAAATCGTTTCAAATCTTCTGGTATTGTAAACTTAAGCGTACCCTTACCGGTTTTACTAAACGGTTTAATCATGTAACTTTTATAGTAAAAGTAGCTGTAACCCGTGACTTCGTCTGCCTGGAATTTAACAAAAAAGTGTAAGTTCAGTTCGCAAAGATGTTTTTCAATAATAAAAGTAGCCTAAGGTATTCCTTATTACATCAGTTCTCGGCCAGTAAAAGACCTGTTAAAATCGGTCTAACCGTTACAGAGGTTAGCCCGAACAAATATATATACAACAGACAAAAATTGTAAATTTCTTTTTATTTAAGTCACGTATATACTCTCGTATGCATTTAGTAAAAAGCTATTATTTTAAAGATTTGTTATTTATTGCATATTGCATTCATAGCTTTACGCAAATGTTTTGCTCATTAATAATACTAAAGAAATACCACTATGAAATCTGTTAACAGGATTTTATCGCAGTTATTTTAATTACGAAGTATGATTATTGAATTCAAGCTTTTATTTTTCATATCTGTATAAAATACTTTATTTTTATGTGTACTGCATTCAATTTTTGCGAATAAGTGTGAACAGTACGCGTATGATTCCATACTGTATACTAAAAACCATAGTATCTTCGTAGAACCGTAAAGTCGTAACTGCAGTGTATGCTTATTCTTTCATACACTTCTGATCAAATTACTTTTTTAATACTAAACGATACCTATTAACCCACGTCAATATAAAACTCAAAATTTCAAAGAGAGAAACAATATTATATATATTCCTAAACAAATTTTGAAATAATATAGACTTACATACATAGTGTGATGCCTGAAAATTTGTCCGAATAAGGTATATCATTGCCATCTTTTGCACACATTTCCAGTCACCTACTGAGAATTGTCTACAGAAATACCTTCATCAATACAGGCATTTAACCAATGCAACATGACCGAGTCAGTTTTAATAAAAATAATGTAATTCTCGCTAATGTATCAAAAGACGCTTTCCAGCAAAACTAACAGGGAAATATATAAATGTGTCCGAATAGCACTTATAATTGCAAGAATTCGCCAAATACCTCGGTAGCGTGTTATTTTTACCGAGAAATATTTAGTTCGAGTTCGTAAGGGAGAAATCGATGTTTTTTAACCAAAGGCCGTAACAAAATACACCCTGGTGCTAACTTTTCTAATTAAAACAAAATTGTGAGCCGAAAAGTTTTGTTTTTAATTTTTAATCGTATGAAATTGTGTCCGTGGGCGTAATTAGAGGTCTTGGCCCAAAAGTGACGTGAATCAGATGTATTGTGTGACAGTGTGACAGTACTGTATGTGTTTTGACTACAACACTACATTGTATGACATTTACAAGGGTTTTATTAGTAAATAAAGCTATAAACGAAACCCTATCAAATCAAATAAAACTTTGTCAGACTGAAAAACTCACTCTGAAACTTTACAACATATACTTGTACACTAACGCTGTTAGATCAACTCCTCACAATGCAGCCCTATCGTATTAGAGTCAAAATACATAAACTGCTAATTGGACAATATGAGCTGTAAAATGTATAAGAGGACATATGAAAAGGCACATCTAAATAAACTCGAAACTTGTCGACCGTATTCGTTGCTTAAATACAAACCTAACGTTAGCAAAAGACATCATTTGGGTTACAAATACCTAACATTTTTGTTAAGACTGCGCCGAGCGTAAGACGCGGTTGCACCGAATGACAGAGCTCGATATTCAAATCGGCGCGCGGCCGCCATAGTAAAATTGTATGGAGGATTTGAAGTGCTTTTTTGATAAATATGTATCTTTATTGTCAACCAATAACTTAAATATTTGGGACGGATACATTGTAATATAAGTATTGTTTTAGCTGTTCGTGTGTGCTGTTTTGTTATGTGTTGTGTGTTTGTTGTGTTGTTGTTGTGTTTGTTTGTGTTGTTTGTGTTGTAATAAGATATAGACTCTAGTCTACATCTAATTCATGAGTCTTTATAAATCTCTAACTTCATAATTTATTTATGTACTTGCTAAGTTAGGATAGGTTACGTCAGTAACAGTAACTTTAATTAAAAATATAGCCTATGTTACTCGGTGATAATATAGCTTTCTAAATGTGAATTTCTTAAATCGGTTGAGTCGTTTTTGAGTTAAATCGTCACAAACAAACAAAAAATCAAATCTTGCCTTTTTATAATATTAGCATAAAGAGGTAAGCGACTAAAGTTCACAACATGGTAGTTAGTAGTAAGGTAGGTTAGTATTCAAACAAGTTTGTTTCGAATGAAGGCAGAATAACCGCTACTTCTCTTCTTCTTCTTACTTTAGGTAGCTTCTGGTCTCTATTTTACTATGTATTGCTGTCTGGTCTGCAATGCCAAAGAATAATTGCTATTACTACCCAAAGAACCGACGGTCATTCACGTAGCAGTACGAATGGCAGTACTTTATTGCCGGCGTTATTCGGATGTCACCTTTATTATTTAATAGATTTTGCCCGCGGCCTCGCTTTCCTAAATATAGTTTAGGTTAGATAAGTAACAATACTTTTTCTGGATAAAAGGTCAATGTCCTTTTCTATCCCTCTGACAAAGGGTATGCGAAATTTTATGATGATCTA
Source organism: Catocala fraxini (assembly GCA_930367265.1). Lineage (NCBI taxonomy): Eukaryota > Metazoa > Arthropoda > Insecta > Lepidoptera > Erebidae > Catocala > Catocala fraxini. The sequence continues at coordinate 21,050,173 of OV884045.1, forward strand.
TCGATTACTTAACGCGTGAAAGCGTAACAAACAAACTTACATTCGTATTATAATATTAGTTTTTTTAGCACCCTTCATCACAGGGTGTTCTGGCTCCTCTGTCAGAGACAGAGCCTACTCTGTACAAAAGTGGGGCAGTTATCTCTTCGAAGGGGCAGCTGTTCTTCCTACTCTACGTCTACATTTTATTGACGACTCGATGGCGTAGTGGTTAGTGTAACCGACTGCCACGCCTGAGGTCGTGGGTTCGATTCCCGCACAAGTCAAACATTTGTGTGCATGAACATGGATGTTTGTCTTGGTCTGGGTGTTTCTTTGTATAATATGTATGTATTTACAAAAAAAAGTATATATGTATGTTTACCCATTGTCTAGTACCCATAGTACAAGCTCTGCTTAGTTTGGGCTAGATGGTGTTGTGTGTATGTGATAGAATATTATATTATTATATTATTTACATGTGCCCTGAAAGAATATAATATTAGTTAGGATAGGGTTTTCCTTCTGCTCGATGAGCTCAGTCCACGATAGCTCAGTGCTTCTGTACTAGTAGTAAGCGTAAGTAATGAAGTATCGGGATGTAGCAATGCCAAGATATCCTGATGCAAAAATATTCTCAAAAAGCAAACATTATACGAACAAATGGACAAAGGCCAGGTAAGAGCACCTTGAACCGACGGGCGTGTATGAGGAATGTGATGAAATTGAATGAAGCCAGAGAAGTGTGTCAGGATTGTAGCAAATGGAAATCCGTAGTCTCTGCCTACCCCTCTGGGAAACAGGCGTGAATCTATGTATGTATGTATGTATACGAACAAAGTAACAAATACATTCAAACCCGAAATCTCTAAGCTGATAGACTAATAGGCTTCCTTAGTTATTTGAATAGAACGTCGGCCCAACAAAAATCCTATTACCAGCAATCATATCCGATATCATGCAAAAATCTTGTTTACCCAAAAGGAAGTGCGTCCCAACAAATTCCGATGCGATCAAATATTAGCAGGCCCGGCATTGAACCCACTATCCCTAAACATTAGCATTCTTATGTTCCGAGGAACTCTTTCATCAGTTCCATCGCACGTAATAATCATTGCATTCGTTCGGGGCCGAGTAAATGGCTCCGGTTGGGGAGAGGCCATTGTGACAGCGCTAGCGGGATAAAGTGCGGAAGCGTATGTACATGTTTTCCCTTTCACTCTCGTGGTGAATATATTTGTGTGAAAGAGATATAAAGCAGCAACAATGTCTTAAGCACTATGATGTCCTTCTTTAAACGATGTTTAAACACAGTATTGCTGTCACGGTAAGCTGAAGTTTCGCTTTATGCGCCTTTAACGGTCGACTGACGAAAAACTCTTCAAATTATGGTCACTTGTGCTATCTTAATACGTACATACATAATAGTTTCCAAAAGAAAATCTTAGCTTCAATGTTTTATAAATTGCAGACGATTAAACAGGTTGCAGATTTAAATTTGTATTGCAATATGTTTGTTTGAATTTTATCTTAAAATATCCATTTTAAACTTATCATTGTAACATGAATAAACCATATTACTCTAAAAGTTGGCAAATTATTGGCATCTCTGATAACAAAATATAGACAGTACATAGACATTTAAAATTCCCTTTAATTGGCTAATCCACGTATGTATTAAAGCCTCATTTTCCATCAACACCACATAAAATTTACTTACACATACTTGCTCCCGCTGCCTCTTATCACCGTGTCTGTCCATAAGGGTCCCTATAGATACATATCGTAGGCTCTTTATAGTTCCTTTGTGAGATAGAATCCTTCTGAGGGTAGGTCCACGGTATACTATAATGTGTATTTTATTGATAGCAGTTGCGGATTTCAATGTTGATAGATTTCGCCTTTGATGTATTGAGATAGAACATTTTATAATATTTATTCCTCTTTTTGGTGTATTGTGGATTTTCCTATTTCTGTAATGGAATGTATTATGCGATTTGTTTTTACCCGACTGCATTGGAACGAGGGAAATTATTTTCGGATGTGTGTACGTCTCGAATGCTCTGTATTTTAAATGGCTTGATTGGTTTTAAGATGCCTCTTATTAGTGAAAATGAAACAGCGTATGTTTTTTCTTTGTAAAACATTATACTAGCCATTTTCTGAATTATTTTTTATTGCGACAGCAATAATTTCGTAAAGTTTTTTGCAGTAAGTAGTAGTCTTCTTTTTGTAATTCATATCTATAATTCATGTTGAAATTAACACTACTTTATATGGTATTTACCGCAGTTAATTTTTGTAAAATTAACAAGAGTTTTACTTTTGCATCAAGTTTCCAAATAGATTATCTAATCTCAGTAACTATGAACGATATTAAGAGTAACAAAAAATGTTCGCCAATCTCTCTATCACACACAGAGATTGGTAACAAACAATCGCCCAACTTACGGTCACAGCTGAGAGAGAATAACTTATAATCAAAACAACTCCTTTAAGACATTGCTGCAGACCCAAGTCAGTTCCCCTAAGCCTACTCCGTCATCATTCCGACGTAAGATGTCGAGTCACCCTTATTTAGATGACATTCCACCCTAACACACATACGCAGAAAACGTAGAACCACTAAGTGAATCTTATAGCCAGCGTTTCTATAGCATAAGTGAAACTCACGGCGTCTCTGTTTCTCGTTAGGTATATCTGGCTGTCTTCAAAACTCGACTGAATATGTTACAAAATTGTATTGTATAAAATTGCAAAGAATTTTGTATAAAATTGCTCGTCATTATGTGGCAATAAGTATTTTCTTTTTAGGTGTAGGATATGAGGGTAGAGGGATGAAAAGGGAGAGGAAGGCCAAGGAAAATATGGATGAACCGTGTGAAGACGGATATGAAAGAAAAAGGAGTAAATGATCAGATGGCAGGTGACAGAGAAGTATGGAAGCGAAGGACATACTGCGCCGACCCCAAATAAATTGGGACCAGGGCAAGAGGATGATGATGAGCTTACTATGCTCTATCATTGACTGGAGCATGTCTTAACATCTGAAGTAGTCAAAAAGACGCTTCTATCGTATGCTTACACTACCTAATTATTAGATCTATGTCTATATCTAGGTTTTAATATTAACTCATAGAAAAGACTATAGATTACCGAATTAATAAAGAAAACTATTTGTCATAAACCTCGCTTTAGATAGCAAGTGTCGATTCTATAACACACAATTCAAAGATTCGAGCATTGAGTAGCAATAGTAATGTAGTAACATGTAACACAGTGTTTTACTAACATAAAACATTGTGGTTCGATAATTTATGTTAACGAGTGCATAAACATTGATAGGTGAGATTGGTTAAATCATATTTTCTAGCTATAACTAGGCATAGCATTCGCACTTTACTTTAAAAATATTTTAACAAATTTAAGCGGTTTATCTATAAAAGTATACTTGGCCAACTTTCTACCACCAGTGATAACGATAACTCTATCTACGCCTTCTCTCACCCTTCCATGAACGTGAAGAATGTTGAAAAGTATCCAAACCGATAAAAAGTTTTAAACAAAACAAATCGCTAATAATAATAATAATAATATTCTATCACATACACACAACACCATCTATCCCAAACTAAGCAGAGCTTGTACTATGGGTACTAGACAATGGATAAACATACATATATACTTTTTTTTTGTAAATACATACATATTATACATAGAAACACCCAGACCAAGACAAACATCCATGTTCATGCACACAAATGTTTGACTTGTGCGGGAATCGAACCCGCGACCTCAGGGCGTGGCAGTCGGTTACACTAACCACTACGCCACCGAGGCCGACAGAAATAAATCCGATGTAAGTTGTTTACAAATCAACTTTCGTTAGTGTTCCAAGAAGCTATTATTTACGTGGCAAAGTATTATGAACAGTTATGACTTAAGACTGCGCCGAGCGTAAGACAGATAATGACAGAACTCGTGCGGCGCATATTCAAATCGGCGCGCGGCCGCCATAGTAAAATTGTATGAAGGATTTGAAGTGCTTTTTTGATAAATATGTATCTTTATTGTCAACCAATAACTTAAATATTTGGACGGACAAATTGTAATATAACTATTTATGTTTCGTTAAAGCTGTAAAATAGAATAGATTTCTACTGTTATAATCTAAAAATCACGTAACACGAGCTTACGTTTTTGCATTTTTCGTGCAAATTTACGTAATTTTGTAGGCGAAAATGTTAATTATTTTAAGTTTTTTACACAAAGTTATTGAGAACACATTCATTGTTATGGTAAATGTATATTTTGTATTTGTATTAAACAAAAAGTATTGATATAATTCACTTAACGGTGACCGCCTGTTTTGGCACATTTCGCTCGGCGCAGTCTTAAGATATTAACAATAGTTATCTTTTCCCATTATTCACGGTGCAATTACATTCACAACATTGTTGAGTTCGCTGGCTGACAGGAAAATGCACGAAAAAGAGCCACAATTTATACTTCATTTTAATTTGCACAATCTTAACGTGAACTTGAATGGGTTTTGATGGTTGCAGCAGTTAGTAGGAGTAATTTTAACATTTTTTTTAATTACCTAAGTGAAGAATAATTTATGTTAATTATTTTATTGCTTGCCATTTTCATTTAACGGTGAAAGAAAAAATCGTGAGGAAATCAGCATATCTGAGAGTTCTCCATAATGTTCTCGAAGAAGTGTGAAGTCTGCCAACCCGCATTTGGCCAGCGTGCTGGACCATGGTCTAACCCTTTTCACATTGAAAATAGGCCCGTGCCCAGCAGTGGGACAGTTTAATACAGGCTGATATATTATTATTATTATTTCCATAATGTTTTATAAAGGCACTCTGAAGAAATTAAATCATTATGAACCCTGACACAAAATAGGAGAAAAGAAGAGTTATATACATACATATATATCGAGAGAAATTAATCTAATAACAACATAGCCCATGTTTTATCTAGATTATTTTCCTATATAAATAAATATTACGACAATACGTATAATGGTAGATTATATATGTTATTTTTGTATATTATGTATTTATAATCAAGCTAGTAATTCTCCATTAAATATTGTTACTTACAGACAAGATGGCAAACAACCATATAATTCGCCTAGTAAATAGTTACTGTCGTATACAGGGTGTCCGGTAATTAATGGATAACCTTGAAATGTCTTATAGTAGAACAGATGGCCGTTCAGAAAAAGAAAAGTGCAATAGCTAGTCATACTTTCGACTGTCTATCTATTAGCATAATCAGTGTTTAATAACAAAACAACAAAAAACCGATAGAATTAATTCATTTATGGTCGTAGTGTACAAGAAAGTTAAATATGGTAATTAAAAAAAATCATATCTCAGGTAGTAGTTAGGATAGTTTTATTTTCATATTTTTTGGTGTCTCCTTGATGTTATTCTATCGTAATTACTCATTTTATTAAAATAAACCATAGTAACAATTACACACAGCAGTTGATATAAGAAAAAGAATATAAAATTAAATTGTATTGTTAAAACCATTTGGCGATTGAAAAGAGTGGCCATGAGTTTTGTTAACATTTTATTCCGTTTCTTATATATTATATATCTTCTTCTCTTCATTTTTCTTTTCTTCTTTCTTTCTTCTTCTTATATATTATATTTCTTATATATTATATTCTTATATCTTATATATTAGATAAATTATTATATCTATATATTATTACGTGAAGCAGAAACTTTGTATCCATTTTTAGGAAAATTGCGCGGACGGAGGAGTATGAAATTTGGCACAGTTGAAATTTATATGGAAAAAGAGGAGCGAATCATAATATTTTTTATAAAATATGCATAAGAAATACATTAAATTAATGAGAAAACACTACACGCACACAGCCATGCATTTGACACACGCAGTCGAAGCGAGTAACCATGGTTACATCTATCAATATATAATGACATATATCAGCAATATCTTACAGGCAAACTTTGGTCGAATTTCGAGCACTAGGCGACCGCTAGTTTTAATTAATATATCAGTTAATTGATGTGTCCAAGAATTGTTTTTACATATTATGGAAATAAAGCTTTTTGATTTTGACTTTGACTTCAGAAACATGGTAACTTACTGCAAGAACACAACATAAGATTGCTTGGCTGCGATTTTCTCTATTATATTGGTAGTTTCCTATGACAAATTTTCATTAGGAAAGGATTCTATTGCCATCCATTCTAGATTATATGAGCTTCTTTCTATCACGCATTCAGATCATGTTATCGCAGCCATATCAAATAAAATATACTGCGATAAACAACCATTGCATCGGCTATAGAAGAATATATAAGAAAAGATAATAAGTTATTAAGATAATCATAAAGTAAGCCAGTTATTACGTACTTATGACCGACCTTAGATATAATGCATCGTTATGTCAAGCTTCAGTGAATTTGTATATACTTGATATAATAATGTCAGTTCAAAGGCCACGCCACTGTTTGTAATTATAGTTGCACTAATGATGCTGTGGTTTAGTATAACAATGTGCTAACGTGTGAATGACTTTGTTAGTTAGTTTAAAAAGACAACGCCCGCATTAGTAATAATTCCTGTGTCGCGGGGTACTTTACAAACATTCAAACAACGGACACAAAGAACACCTAGACTTGGTACAATCACTTGTGGATCACGCAGATTTTTGTCTCGTATGGGGATAGCTCAGTGGGGAGACCAACAGACTGCAATGCAGAGGGTCTCGGGTTCGAACCCACGTCGTGCACCTCTGACTTTCGGAAGTTATATGACTTTTCGAAATTATGTGCGTATTGATTGACAATTATCGCCTGCTCCGTGCCTCGGAGAGCACGTTAAGCCGTCGGTCCCGGCTGCTATGAACATCTATGGCAGTCGTTATTGGGAAAGCCAGTACCCTCTAATATTCTGACACTGGTCTAGCCTTAGGGTATCGTTAGCCTTCGGGTTGCGGAGGTCAGGTGGCAGCCGCTCCGTGTAAAAACTGATATCCAGTCAAATCCGGTTAGACCAGAAAAGCCGACCCCAAGTGACTTGGGAATAATAAAGGCTAAGAGAGAAGAAGATGACAGATATGTGTACATGCGTGTATGTGCACAGTGGCAGTGGGGGTAACACCCCCATTTCCCCAAAATGTTGTAGGTAGTATCATTAGCAAGGCAAACTTTAGGCATCAAACTTCAGCTCTTCTTGAGTTTAGTTGAGTATTTTTCCTGTATAAACGGTGCTGTATATCCTTTTCTGTACCCCGCACAACGTGTGTGCTATGAAATTTCATGATAATCGTTCGAGTAGTTAAGGCGTGAAAGCGTAACAAACAAACTCACATTAGCATTTATAATATTAGTTCGAAGGTACTTACCTTCATTGTAAAGTAGACAATAACAAATTAGTCACGATAAATGCAGTGTTATGATTACGTTAAAATGACGTTGCATGCATACACAATACCCGTATACAGACAGACAGTTTCCTGTAGACTCGTGGTAGGAACGCTTGTACTGTGACATCCTTACTCGGATAGATTTACTTATTTGTTTATTCGTTCAGTTTACAATGTTGTTTAGCTAAACGGTTAAATAAAACTTGACATACATAATTCGGCCTAATCGGCCTTCGCTTTCTGTATCTATGTTTGAGGGAACATGGTGTAAAGTTTACTACGGGGCATTTAAATTCACTCTAGTGCAGCACATTGGTTTGAAACTTGCAGGTAACTAACTGAATCAACACGATTGGGTATTGCATGTACCTTTTCGAACTATTACCTTTGTATCTAGGCTTTATTGACGGTTGTGAGATAACAAATTAACATACAGTCAAGCCTCGACACAAAGTCTCGATGGCGTAGTGGTTAGTGTAACCGAATGCCACGCCTGTCGCGGGTCCGATTCCCGCACAAGTCAAACATTTATGCATGAACATGGATGTTTGTCTTGGTCTGGGTGTTTCTATGTATAATATGTATGTATTTACAAAAAAAAGTATATAAGTATGTTTATCCATCGTCTAGTACCCATAGTACAAGCTCTGCTTAGTTTGGGCTAGATGGTGTTATGTGTATGTGGTAGAATATTATTATTATTAATATCATGCCTATATTTAGGCAGACGCCTAAGGTTTTAGGTTTCACATAGCGAGCGAGCCTGTTGACATTCATCGGGCTTAATTCCAGATTCCATGCTGGTACGAAGATTTCCTTACCAGAAAATCCTGGTAATATTTGTCCAATTCTGGAATCGAAACTGAGAACTTATAATATATATTAGCAGTCCTATTTAAAACCACTACGAGCGCAGGATAAAGATACAGTATAAACTTTTAACTTGTCAAATCTAGAATAACTAAATTATTTTGCCTTGTACAAGAATAATGATGCCTAAAACCAAATATTATTTTTATATAGGTCTATAATAATATAAATGATAATAATATAAGCTCTGTAAATAAAGTACTGCCTCTTCTCAGTGTGAGAAGTGTTAGGTCGTAGTACCCCACGCTGGGTAGGCAGACTTCACATATCATCGAGAACATCACGAAGGACTCTCAGACACGCTAGATTCCTAACGATAATTTCCTCTCTTCCACTGGTAAGGCGAGCGATAATTAACTGCTTAACAGGCATATATGTAACTTTGAAAAGTCAGAGGTTTACCCTTGGGATCGAACTCAATACCTCAACGTGCTTCGTCGAAAGAACTAAGCTAGCACTGTTATAAAAAAATATGTAACACTAAAATACAAATATGTAGAAACATTGTTTACGCATAGTAACATTTTATACAACATTCATATTTTATACTAAAGGTACCTAAACCTTCATTAAACGTTACGAAACTGTCGTGTGTAAACATATTTCATACAGAATAACTACTTTATCTACCCGCGTAACAAAATAGTTCCGAATTTATTTCCCTACACAAAGTGAGCCAAGTGGCTGATAGCCCTTTGACGATGCCTTGACAAAACTGCTTTACCGGGAATATTATAAAAGCTTACAAAACAATATGTTACATACAGTATGTTATAATGATAGCGCAGCACTTGTAGCACAAGGTTACGCATATATATAATAAACTGTCCCACTGCTGCACGGGCCTCTTCTCACTGTGAGAAGGGTTAGGCCATAGTCCACCACGCTGGCCCAGTGCGGGTTGGCAGACTTCACATGTCTTCTAGAACATTACGGAGAACTCTCAAACATGCAGGATTCCTCACGATGTTATCCTTCACTGTTAAAGCAAGCGATAATAAACTATTTAGTACGCATATAACTTCGAAAAGCCAGAGATGCGCGCCTTGGGTTCGAACTCGAGACCTCTGCGTGGCAGTCTAACGGTTTCCCACTAGGCTATCGCTGTAATACGCTTTTTATCACTGCATTTTATAGAACAAAGTCCCTCGCCGCGTCTGTCTTTCTGTTCGCGATAAACTCAAAAATTATTAAACGGATTTGCATGCAGCTTACACCAACAAACATATTGATTCATGGGGAAGGCATAGGTGTATGATTAGTTAAGGTTTTGTTGTACCCGTGCTAAGCCGGGACGGATCGCTCGAACTACCTATATTTAAGTAAAATGTTGCCATAAGCACAATAAATAAGGCAGTATATGCTTCAGCTTTAAATATACTAAAAAATGTAATTTGTACCTAATACTTTCATACGTTTACGCGAATGGTATACATTGAAATTTATTAATTAACTTACGCTGGGATGCTGGCGTTCAGACAAAATGCTTTTATCATTGTCTCTATATACTTAAGCATAGGTTTAACTATTATAAATACGGAAAGTCACAAAGAGCCAATACATAGCTATCTACAAAAAGCCAATGTAGAACTAATACTTTGAGCTTTTTCTGCGTAAAGGGAAACATTAATAATTACCTAATTAAAGTGTCTGTGTTAGGGAACTTTAAAATAACTCCATAAGTCAAAGACACACGCACACCAACTAAGTCTCACCAACTAGATAGCTCAGTGGGGAGACCAACAGACTGCAATGCAGAGGGTCTCGGGTTCGAACCCACGTCGCACACCTCTGACTTTCGGAAGTTATATGACTTTTCGAAATTATGTGCGTATTGATTGACAATTATCGCCTGCTCCGTGCCTCGGAGAGCACGTTAAGCCGTCGGTCCCGGCTGCCATGAACATCTATGGCAGTCGTTATTGGGAGTGTCGACACAAAAGATCCCACTGGGTCGAAGTGTCGCCGGTCTGCACTGGCCTCCACATAAGATACATACATACATACATACCCTTATTCATATAAATGTAAGTGGATGCGTCCATTACACCATTATATTTATTATCTTTATTGTGTGTTACGAGTATTTTGTGTGACAGATGCACTACGTACGTTATAGAAACGATTTATAACCTGAAATTTTTTGTACGTAACTTCGATAAGTGACTGACTCGTTTGCACAGCGGTAGTGCCTATATTCAACTTTTTGAGTGCACGGATGCCCTGGTGGTTTTAGTGGTCGCCTCGTTACTGCCACTGCGCGGAGTGTTATGGGTTCGTATCCCACACGGGACAAAACTTTGTGTGATCCACAAATGGTTATTCAAAGGCTGGGTGTTCTTTGTGTGTTTGAATGTTTGTGAAGCCCCCGCGACACAGTAATTATTCCTAGCGCGGGAGTTGTCTTTTAAGTAGTTCATACTAACTTTTTATTTTACGTATTTACGTTTACTGCCACGTTCAGTAAAGTAAGGGTGTGGGGCTCATGAGAAGAACGGGCAAGAAACTCATGGTCACTCTTTTTAAATCGCCAAGTTTTTGTTTACAAATCATAAGAGCTGTAAGGTGCTGCAACCATTTCTCCATGAACTATTACTAAACATACTCAAGCATTTAATAAAATTTGATGGTAGCCTCTAAAGCAGCAGTATGGTAAATAGGAGCATCCACTTATATGTACATTAATAATCAAGGCAAGGCATGATTGTAGTCCGTAGGTTAATCTAACTGTTTGAATAAAAATGGAGTAAGTAAATCATCGAATTCCACGATACCAAGGTCAACCAGTCACCACAAGTAGCACCCGTTCACGAGTAAGACGCATGGTACGGTATTATTTGTAACCGTTCTTGAATGGTTGTACAGTTGCCCGCAATATAGGAATTATTCATAGTGCGAGATTTGTCTTTTTGTACTTAAAACAAGTGAGAAACTGCTATCAATTGCCGTAAATCTCAGAGTTCGAAAATATTGTATCACGTTACCTTGAGGTCAGAGGTCAAAGGTCATAGTCATTAGGGGGGTATATCGACTATGCTGAATCGAACGGCGTTGACCGCGAGTCTCTAGCTCTTACGGTTCTTGAGTTGAAAGTTGTATAACAGATGGACGGACCAAGCTGCTGTATAAGAGTTTTTTCGAACTCTAAAAAAGAAATAAAAGAAAATCTAGCAAAGCTGTAGAATTTAGAAATATTATTTGTCAGTTTACACCCATTTTCTTTCTCGTCATTTCTTAAAGTTCAGGAAATACCTATCCATTTCTCATAAATTAAATGTTCTGCAAACTTATTATTACAATTGAAGAAGTCTTTTATCTGCGAAATTTGAACAAAGCGAACCATTATCCTAAAGGACTATCTACACCTACAGACATTATTTCAAGTAGACAAATCATTCTTTGATAATAGTTTTACTTTCCAATATCCATTTTTGCCCATTGCGCAACTACCACATCTATGGGAGCGACGCCGTGCGAAGCTAACTCCTAGAGTAATTGCAATACCTAGTTCATTAAAATAATAATAACAATACATTTTCTCCTCTTCTTCTTCTCCCTAGTCTTTATTATTCCCAAGTTACTTGGGGTCGGCTTTTTTAGTCTAATCGGATTTGACTGGATAGCTCCAGACCGAAGTCTGGACCATGTCCAGTGGGCTTTTGAAATTAACAAAGCACGAATGCTTTGTTAATTTCTTAAAATAAACCCCATACCAAAAGTCTTAGAAATCAATTCAATTTACCACTGGGCTTACTGGTCTTGAAGAATGATGGATGAATAACAAACACGACCATCTTTAAGAATAAAGCTACAAAGAATAATAAAATATTACGCCATCGCCCACACGTATTCGAAAAAAGGTCTCTTAACACATAATTAAAAAGCAATTAAGTAAACAACGGGGCATTGATCCGCTCAAATTAATAGTCTAATAGAAGCTTTTTGCGTAATTGAGTTCTGTGCCTTAGTGTTGTTAACTGTGTTAGCTGAATGTTACGCACCGATTACTATAAAGGTGTTTTTGTTGGTTGTGTGATTTTCAACTACATGTCAGTCGTTTACAGACAGTATGGCTAAGTCTTATCCTTGGTTTTTACTATATTGTAAGCTAACTGGCAGATCTTGTGACCTGGTGACGCCCAAAGGTGTCGAAGATCGTTGACAGCGACACTACTGCTTGACATTATTGTGTTTATCATCTAGTCCTTGACTTGCTTTAAACGTTAACATGTGCTAGTAACCAGTAATGTTGAACTCTGCTTTGTATAAAACATCATACTAAAGAGGGTTCAAGTGATATGTCAAATACTACACATCAGATTTATTTAAACATATGTACATCTTTAATGCCCTGTGATATAAATTATTCTTGTATTACTTTTGCGAGCATAGCAAGCGTAATTTACATTCATATGATATTAATCGACAGATGTTATCTTATCTTATATGGGGGCCAGTCAATGCAGACCTGCGACACTTCGACCCAGTGGGATCTTTGGTGTCGTCACTTTCCCAATAACGACTGCCATAGATGTTCATGGCAGTCAGGACCGACGGCTTAACGTGCTCTCCAAGGCACGGAACAGGCGATAATTGTCAATCAATACGCACATAATTTCGAAAAGTCATATAACTTCCGAAAGTCAGAGGTGCGCGACGTGGTTTCGAGCCTGAGACCCTCTGCATTGCAGTCTGTTGGTCTCCCCATTGAGCTATCGCTGCTAAAAGTAGATAGATACTAATATATATGTTGAGATAAACAATAGAAGCGCTTACGTAAATTGCTTTTAAATTGTCTTAGCTTCCAACCTCATTCCATAAGCAGCTACAAAGGTATTAAGCTAAACAGTTCGTTGCCCCCGTATTTGTATAGAACTTCCATAATTTATGGCTCCACTTGTACCTATTCAGCTGTAAGATACCATATAAGAACAATAATCCGGCTACATTGTGAGCCGTTGACCGAAAGGTTGAGTTCAGGAGATCAAGTAACCATTGAATGAACGTTTTGTGAGAATTGTTGAATAGCTGTGCTTGCCATGTCGTTGGCGTGAACTTTAGATTTATTGTTACACCTTGAACACATAGTCTCACGACCATATCATAGAAGGGATCTTCTCCCTTAGCCTTTATTATTCCCAAGTCACTTGGGGTCGGCATTTCTAGTCTAACCGGATTTGACTGGATATCAGTTTTTACACGGAGCGGCTGCCACCTGACCTCCGCAACCCAAAGGCTAACGATACCCTTAGGCTAGACCAGTGTCAGGATATTAGAGGGTACTGACTTTCCCAACAACGACTGCCATAGGTGTTCATGGCAGCCGGGACCGACGTCTTAACGTGCTCTCCGAGGCACGGAGCAGGCGATAATTGTCAATCAATACGCACATAATTTCGAAAAGTCATATAACTTCCGAAAGTCAGAGGTGCGCGACGTGTTTTCGAACCCGAGACCCTCTGCATTGCAGTCTGTTGGTCTCCCCACTGAGCTATCGCTGCTTCATCGAAGGGATATCAAAAGTATTCTAGAACAGCCTACATAACATAACTATATCATGGATGTTTTCCAAAAGCCTGAAGTCAAAGTAAGTAACTTAAATTAATTAATAAAAATATGCCTTTTGACTTCTTCTTCTTCTTCTTCAGGTAACAAATTAAACAATTATGAAACAATATACATTAAGCTATGGTACACCTATTCGTAGATCATAAATATCGTATTTATATGAGTATCACACACGATATACACGCAAAATTGAGTGACACTCGGCACCACCCTTAAACAACTGAGTACCATAATTTTGTCAACCTTTTTTCATTGCAATAGAGGGTCTACACTACAAAACCGACCTTTTCAAAGATTACTTTTTACAAAGATTTTTCTTAAACCAAAAATCAAATATTAAATTCCATCCACAAAGAGTATGCCCATCTCTATACATCACGGTCGACATACAAAAGTATCCACACAATTTGGACAGAACGTAATCCTTTAAACCCGTCCTTACAAAGAGTTTAGGGTAAAAAGGTCAATTAAATTTTTAGCCTTTACCCTACCCCCTCGGTCAAACTTCTAAAACATTTGTTTGTTCTAATTAAAACATTAAAATAAAAGCTTTTACACAAATAAGATTATTTCTTGGTTTGTCGAGTGTGTTGCATTGGATGAGTGCTTTGCCTCGTTCGTGTACATTTTAAGCGCTGGTTAAATGTTTTAACGTTAGTCTGTCAGGAATTTCTCTACAGCAGCGTGGAATTTAGAAATACACGGCAGTCTAACGTGTCCTTACAGCGTAAAAACTGAACATAACTTATTTAATGAGGGTATGATACACGTCTGGCTAGCCTCTCGAGGATTGAAACGCGAGCTGTTATAAACACACATATTATTTTATTGTCTAGTTTTCGCTTAGTTTAAATACAAACCTTTATGTAGAGTATTGTAATTAAAGGTTAGTCATTGAAATTAAACTTCTCTATACGGATTAGAGCCAGCAGCCATGTGCACGGGGTGTGACTCCCCGTGAACATGGCTGGTGAAATCTACTGAAACGTCGGAGAAAGTGTAAAATTAAATCCAAATAGGATTTATAATTTTAAAAATAGATGTTAACTGTAATTATTGTTCACAGTGCTTAGAAATAGAATATTAAATTTTAAAATATATGTTATTATAATAGTATTTAAAAATAAAAAGCACGGTAAAATCCGTATACAGTAGTATAATTTCAATGTATAACACTCGCGTAAACGTAAGACAATATTTCTAGTATCAGTTAATTTGAATGTCATCTAAGCAGTTACTAAGAATGCCTTGGTGTAATGCTATTTCAACTTTAGCCTTAACTTGAATCGAGCTTAGTCCTTTGTAATCCGCAGCTGTGAACACTAGCTACTAAACCAACGATGCAATCATCCGTAAAGTTCGCTAGACTTTTTATTTGTCAACCGCAATCGACCGACCGCATCGGGCTTACTGCAAGTGATTGCATGTTGATTTTTACCACAAGCGCAACCTAACGGCGGCTGCAAAAATTGCTTTCCTATCTTCTCGGTTACTTTGTTGCATTATTTTAGACATATAAAGTGGCAAGGTCTCATTTATTGATAAGTGGTTAGCTTAGCCTTTGCTGAGCAGCGATAGCTCAGTGGGGAGACCAACAGACTGCAATGCAGTGGGTCTCGGGTTCGAACCCACGTCGCGCACCTCTGACTTTCGGAAGTTATATGACTTTTCGGAATTATGTGCGTATTGATTGACAATTATCGCCTGCTCCGTGCTTCGGAGAGCACGTTAAGCCGTCGGTCCCGGCTGCCATGAACATCTATTGCAGTCGTTATTGGGAAAGTCAGTACCCTCTAATATCCTGACACTGGTCTAGCCTTAGGATATCGTTAGCCTTCGGGTTGCGGAGGTCAGGTGGCAGCCGCTCCGTGTAAAAACTGATATCCAGTCAAATCCGGTTAGACTAGAAAAGCCGACCCCAAGTGATCTAAGAATAATAAAGGCTAAGGGAGAAAAGGTTAGCTTGGCCTTTGAAATCTATAACTCAAGGTATTGCAGAATATGCGTTTACTCATTACTATAGAAAAACTGAATAACTATTAGGTTAGGCTAATGCCTATTCTCTGAAATCCAATAGAGTTGGCTAATGCCTACTCTAGAGATTATTCTAGGATTATTGGAGAAATTCAAACATTTATTCATTTACGTTCCGAAGTAATATGAATTAACGTTAACGTTTAAAAATAGTGAATTATATTAAGTTCCATACATTTGATACGTTCAAGCAAAAACAATAGGTTCAAGCTAGGACTCAAATGTTTATGAAACTTCCATCGGCATTCTTTAAAATGCGAGCAGTTATGCTAGTAGCCAGCGATGCTTTTTCCTTGAGCTGGCAACACAGCACCTTCTTTCTCATCATCCCCCATAACTGCATTTTATAAGGTTGGCAACCAGCTAATCTATATACTCGGCGGTTGTAGGCTTAAATAGCCATATGCCTTTTAATAATCTAGTTCTATAAAACAATATGTATTTTTGTTGGTAATCCGAATACCTTAACTATGTGATTGCACGGACAGCGTAGTGTTTTAAACAGTCACATTGTCGCTGTCTCTGCAACGAGTGTTGTAGGTTCGATCCCATAAGTAAATTTGTTTCCATACGAGATAATAAAATATGCCTACTAATTTTTCTGGATCATGCGGTACAAAAAATTTAGAAAATCATATGTTTTGTTTTTTGTATGCGTTTTGCGAATGCTTATAAAGCTTTCCGGGATAAACACAATGGCACAACGGCAGTTGTCTGTATAAAAACGCTGTAGTCTACTTTAAATAGTTATCAAGCAGTCTCAAACTGAACTTGAACCTACAAGTTCAAGTTTGGTTTAAGTATGTCTGTCTATCTTATCTTATCTTATGTGGGGACCAGTCAGTGCAGACCGGCGACACTTCGACCCAGTGGGATCTTTTGTGTCGACACTCTCCCAATAACGACTGCCATAGATGTTCATGGCAGCCGGGACCGACGGCTTAACGTGCTCTCCGAGGCACGGAGCAGGCGATAATTGTCAATCAATACGCACATAATTTCGAAAAGTCATATAACTGTCATGTCTGTCTAAATAAGATTCATTACCAGATAAAAAGAGAAAACAAATAATCGAATGTAAGTAGGATACTCATGATCGTTCCATATAAAGACCGGACGTCAAAATAACACAAAATAAGTTGTAAAATGTACACGAATTTACAACGTTCGTCTGAAATAACATCGTTATAAGAGGAACATAAATTTAAGCTTTACGTCTCGTCTGTAGCCATCATTTCAATGTTCCAACGTTAAAGTACATTTCTTTCACTCCAATATCTTAAGAGTTGTTTGTTGCAAAATGTAGTAGTGTTATGTAAATTATATTTGCAACTTCGTCTCATAAACTGCAGCCGAAATTGTTGTTTTACAACTTCTGTTCTTTGTATTATTGTTTGTTTGTTTGTTTGTTTGCTAGTGTCAAGAATAATCGAGTAGTGGGTTCTAAGTACTAGGAAGCACAGTGAAGTGAAGCCTCAGAGGGGACTATTAATTGATGTGTGACACTATATATGATCCTGTGTAATATTGTAACACTAATATCGACTTGCACGTGCCTGTTTAAGTCGCATCATATCGCCTCGTTATCAGATTCAGAGCATTACGCAGACTTGTTTATCCGAGTGAGTCAACACTCATGTTCTGGGATATCAATGAAGCGGTAAATGCTGACTGTTACGAGTAAATATTACACACCAATATTAGCCTCTGACACATGTGTTACCGTCCGAATCAATTTAGACAAAATAGATTCAGTCGTTTAGACAAAGCGAAGGAGCACGTGTGTTTTATTCAAACGTTGTTATGTAAATTTCTATCGGCTTTTTGTAATCAAGGGTACTGTCGTTGTTATTAGAGTTTATTAACTTAATTAATAACGAGGCTAATAACTGGCATAATGTGGCTGTAGTAAACCTATGTCTTCGGCGAAATAGGCGAGTGACTGCGATGATTCTATGCAGCATTTTCTTTCTTTATATGCAATAATAAAAGAGTGATCAACGGTAACTTAGTGGAATTGTCTTTGGACTTCCGATTCACAGATCTCTGGTTGGAATATATCATTGATTTTTACAAATAATATCCATAATTATTTTAACAATTAGGTACTGCATTATTAAATGTTTACCAGTTAATTACCAGCAAAAGCTTTGTGTTGATTTTGTTGGAATTAACTTTATAAGTCTGGGGTTAAAATCAATGAAGGAAAACTTTTCTATATGATGTAGACTGTCACATATTCAATTCAATATTTTTTTTGATTATAAATTTTATTATATTTAGATATCAAGCTAAGTGCACAGTTTCTTTACAACAAAAATATAGTTTAAATTAAGCTAACAAAAAAATTTAACCCACCTGATGTTAAACAGTCATTGCGTAATGCAACACCAACTTCGCTGTATTCTTCCTTTCAATGTGACAAATTGACACACCCATATAAATAATATTAGGATTACTCAGTTATATCAGCTCTACTTCTAAATATGTACGTAAATATGTACAACAAATGGTTACTCAACTGATATGTCCTTCTCAATCGTGACTAAACGTTCGCCTTATACGGCGCTCGGCTTATCCTACTTTACTCTATGACTAAACCTGGAAAACGTGATCTGACAGCTGACAGACGGCGTACTACGACTTACTTGTACATGAAACTTGGGTATATGAATAGCACATAATTGTGGCATACCTATCTATAAAATGTTTATGAACAGATAGACATAGGCAGCCGGTTTTATTGCCTTTGGTGGCAGGCAAGACACTGACCTACCTGATGGTAAACGGTAATTATCCGTATAATTCATCCTCTTAGACATAATAACACAGGTGTATAACACATGTGTATAAACTTACCTACTGCTGGCCAAAGGCCTCTTCTCAGTAAGAGAAGAGTGAGCGATTGGCAAGTGGGGAGACCAACAGACTGCAATGCAGAGGGTCTCGGGTTCGAACTTACGTCGCGCACCTCTGACTTTCGGAAGTTATATGACTTTTCGAAATTATGTGCGTATTGATTGACAATTATCACCTGCTCCGTGCCTCGGAGAGCACGTTAAGTCGTCGGTCCCGGCTGCCATGAACATCTATGGCAGTCGTTATTGGGAAAGTCAGTACCCTCTAATATCCTAACACTGGTCTAGCCTTAGGGTATCGTTAGCCTTCGGGCTGCGGAGGTCAGATGGCAGCCGTTCCATGTAAAAACTGATATCCTGTCAAATCCGGTTAGACTAGAAAAGCCGACCCCAAGTAACTTGGGAATAATAAAGGCTAAGGGAGAAGATAACCATTTTAATAAAAGTAATAAATATACAGTTTAAGGAAGAGGTAGAAGAATGAAAGGACCGAGAAGGTAATGCCACCAGCGCACTCGCTCACCCAACAAAAGCTACTACACGTCGATAAGTTGCGAGTGCTGAACTGAAAAGAATCAATGACAGATCAAGCCAACCTATGTATTCTGAAAAACAGCAAGGGCCTATTACCTCTCAGTATGAAAAGGGAGTCGATACCACGCCAGTGGCCAGTGGCCCAGTGTGGGTTTTAGTTCATTACTTTGGAACAAAAATTCTTTAATAATTATTTCAAACAACTTTGTGGGTACCCACAAAATTGTCCAAGAAAAAACAAAAATAAGTTATAAGGGCAGACCTAGCATCCAAAAACTTTACATTATTCCTCTAGATCAACAAGTCAGTAGCAGAAAATATAATAAAATACTTTTTACTGTACGCCAATTACAATCTGTTTACAAAATAAACAATCTTATATCGATATATTGTGTACAAAGGACGGCCTTCTAGCTGAAAGCAATTTCTTACAGTAACCTCAAGATGTACTTAAAGATAACTTTGAAAATACAGCCAGTAATAGGTAGAAGTACTAATGCTAGAAAATCTCAGTATATTCTAGTTTCTACAGAATGTTGGTAAAAGCTCACGGCCCTAATAAATGAATAATAATATCTGTTTATTTTAACTAATTTATTCTTAAAAGCAATGTCTGGAAAATTCGGGTTTAGAGTGTTTTGGTTTACTCGAATCACACGCAGTACAACTATTTGTGTGATACATTATTGATAGTTCTGAGTTTGGGTATACTTAGTACCCAATCCAAAAGTGTAAATTAAGTTTCCTGTGACGAAGGGCTTGAAACGTAGTGTTAGAGTTATTGTTAAAAATGTTTTCAATACAGTTTTGGAAGTGAGTGCTATAATGAAAGCCACAGTTAAAAAATATTTATTATTTTCGGTCAGAAAGTAACACTTATGAACGTCAAAGTTTATGAGATATAAAGTTTAGTGAGTTTCAGAATTATTTTTTAGAAAAACATCACCCGCATATTAATAATCCTGTGTCGCGGGGGACTTTATTACTACTATTTATGGTTCACACAAATTTGTCGCGTGTGGGGATCGAACCCACAAAACTCAGCGCGGTGGCTAATGGTGAGGCGACTCCTTAAACCACTAAGCCATCCGTGCAGTCAACTTAGCAGCTAACCTCAATGAATTTACATTTAGGTTAGTCGATAGGTTCGGAATCGGAGATCTTACAGAACACTGGTAACTCAACGACGCTCTTACACACGATGCAAGTAAGGCGCAAGTTAAGCTACTTCCTTAGGTTGTATATTGACTAATGCAAGCTATCCATGCAAGAAATCTGTATGATATGTAGCCCTCGTGAAAACTAGCATTGTACAAACACCTTTATACAATATCCTTATAGCATAATACATTTGTATAGAATAGGTCTCCAGTTTCATTTAGATTCTAGACACAATAATTTGAATCAAGTTTAGTTATGATAATATTGTTACTAGATCGTTGTTTGCATAATCGGGATTGAAACGTCATATTCTAGATTAAAATATTTCTATGTCAGGGGCAAAGTTAAAATATATTTATGTTTTAGCTATGCTTACGGCAGCTTTTCGTGTAGTTATTGGCACAGTAGCGCAGCTGTGGTTAATGCGACTGCTGTGTGTGAGGTCTTGGTTTAGATCCTCAGGTTTGGCAAAGTATTAATGGGATTTTCTGTTAATAAAAGTTCAACAGCACAGAGGTTGATACTGAGTTCGTAGGAAGCAATTGGCTTACCCTCTATCACATGGCACCTTAAATCAGAGCTGGTAAAATGAGGATATAATTTTAGAGGCCTTAACCTGTCAATTGTTGGAATGCCAGACAATTGAAAGCATATTGTCAGGCTGCCGGTGTGCCGATTTCACTCAATAAGTTAATTCTAATTACCTTTTAATTCAATCTCGTTCAACCGAACTAGATTGAATTAAAAGATAATTTGAGTTAACTTATAACCTAACCAGCTTCTGCACAATATTTTACTACGTCATTCAAAACACATTACACATTTGTGTGCATGAACATGGATGTTTGTCTTGGTCTGGGTGTTTCTATGTATAATATGTAAGTATTTACAAAAAAAAAAGTATATATGTATGTTTATCCATTGTTTAGTACCCATAGTACAAGCTCTGCTTAGTTTGGGCTAGATGGTGTTGTGTGTATGTGGTAGAATATTATATTATATTAAGTATATTATATTACACACACGACCTCAAAAGTCAAACTTTAATATATAACAATAAAAACTTTTTTAAAGCCGTACATCAAGCAACCGTATTTAAAGCAAAAATAAAAAAAAATAAAATCAGGCTAAAGGTGGAAAACGTTCTGAATTCAAAATGATTCCATCAGAGAGTATGCAGGACGAGCTCACGGTGAGTTGTCACCCCATAGCGGCACTTATTCGCCATCCGGCTTTGCATAATTTAACTTGCTAAAAGACGCAGCGCGATATAGCACACGGGCGACTTTGCGACATATTTGAGCCTAAGGCCGTATTCATGTTTGACGTGAAAGTATAGTTTTAAAGGTAAGGGCACTGTTCTAATTTTAAAATAAGTTGATTCAGAGGCGGTGTGAACGGTAGTTCTATAGATAAAGTCATTGGACGATCGCAAAATCGTGAGTTTGATCGCCAACCATTATCCTAACGACGTGAACCCAATCCTAATATTTAGTGAGCAATATTTAATATGACTGCACTTAAAGCGTAGTGGTTTAAGTTGTTGCCTCGCCATTGCCACTGTGCGGAGTGTTGTGGGTTCGATCTCCACACAGGACAATAATTTGTGTAATCCAAAAATAGTTGCTCCAATTCTAGATGTTCTTTGTGCCCGTTCTTGTTTGCATGTTGAATTAATCCTAGCGAGAGAGTCGTCTTTGAAAAAAATTGTAATATTTATATTGTAATAGCTATATAATAACGTGCTTAAATCTCGATGTGGGGTTTTGCAGACCTCATTTTACATATGTATATGCTTCAATCAATAATGATGTTTTTGTATTTCAGGTATTTTGGTGTTTGAAATATTTTCATAATATTTACATTTGGTAAGTGATCAAACTGCTAATCTATATATATAAAACTCTTCCGTTACTGACTGATTGATAGACAACGCACAGCCGAAACTACTGAACGCAAGATGCTGAAATTTGGCATGTGTGTTCCTTGGAGAGTGTAGGGGAGCACTAAGAGAGAATTTTCGGAAATTCCACCCCGAAGGGGGTGAAAGGGGTGAAACCCGATATTCACACGGGAACAGGACTTACGCGGGTGAAACCGCGGGAAAACTACTAGTATAATATAGAACAAATCAAGTGTTTGATTTAGAAGAGTATTTTTGTTTTCCCGATGTTGAGTAGTTAGTATTTCGAACGTTCTTGACCATGGTGAACTCTAGACTGCAAAGAATAGCGAAACGGGAAATAATTTAGGAAAGATTGTATGACAAGGTAGAACTATTACTACCATTATGTGCCCCGGTTGTTCTACACTGCAAAGCGCAGAACCAACGCCGGCACACGGGCGCCTCTTCGTCGCCTTGTTGCAACGAAACACACAAAAAACTTAAATATATTTGCACTCCCGTATTCTAAATTTCGTAAACAAGGTATTGAATTGTTAAAATAATTATTGCTAGATTTTTCCTTTCTCAATTATCGCGCGTCTTTATTTTATTTCATTCCTATTTTTTAATATTAATTTACAGACATTGGGGTGGTTATACATATCAACTTTTTTCTTAACATATATAAAATGTTTGCATTACATTTAATGTGTAACTGTTTTGTGTCCCATTAAAGTAAATTATAATTTCGAATGTGAGTTTGTTTGCTTGTTTGTTACGCTTTCACGCCTTAACTACTTAACTGATCATCATAAAATTTTGCATACAGCGAAATAATTGAAAGTTTATATAGGGATAACGTAAAACCTGTGAAATATACATAAACTATACTTTTTTTTTAGTTTTGTGTATCTATATCCAAGGTTATGTTAAAATATACGCTGAAATGAAAAAAATAAGTATATATTGGCATGCATCAAATCAAATTATTAATACAGGTATTGATGGATCCAATTATAGCCGTGATTTATTAATTTACACGCTATTATTAGCTTGGTATGTATCTATGAATCTATGTAACGGAATCTTTGAACGTGATTTTCACCCCTTTCAAACCGACGGACTGATTTGAAACTTATCGAGTTTGAATTTGCACACTTATCGAGGACCGATGACAATACAATAATATAGGAAAATAATAAAAAAGCGTGGGGTGGGGGTTATCAAAATATCTTAGAAAGCACCCCACGCTTTTTTACATTAAAATTATTAAATTACTTTTTAAAGAGTGTTTTTTATTTTTTTTAAACTATTATTTATTTTGTTCAAAGACCAGCAAAAATTTAATTTATAACATAATATTCAATATCGAACACGTCGGTCCCAAATATGATACTCACCTTAATAAAAAAATATTTTCTTATAATATTTGTTGAAATTAACCTACTATATACGGATTATATCGCGTTGTTTATTTTACACTTTATTACTTAATTTAGAAATTGTTACACTACTACTACTAGATACTATTAAACTTTACTAATTTTTAAGCTAATTAATTTATTAAAACTATTAAAGATATTTATATTTAAGTTTACACTTTCTCCGATGTTTCGGTTGTTTTTCAGCAGCCATGGTCTCACGGGGAGACTGTATATACATATATACATATATATATATATATATATATATATATATATATATATATATATATATATATATATATATATATACATGTATATTCTTCTCTCTTAGCCTTTATTATTCCCAAGTCACTTGGGGTCGGCTTTTCTAGTCTAACCGATTTTGACTAGATATCAGTTTTTACACGGAGCGGCTGCCATCTGACCTCCGCAACCCGAAGGCTAACGATACCCTAAGGCTAGACCAGTGTCAGGATATTAGAGGGTACTGACTTTCCCAATAACGACTGCCATAGATGTTCATGGCAGCCGGGACCGACGGCTTAACGTGCTCTCAGAGGCACGGAGCAGCCGAAAATTGTCAATCGATACACACATAATTTCGAAAAGTCATATAACTTCCGAAAGTCAGAGGTGCGCGACGTGGGTTCGAACCTGAGACCCTCTGCATTGAAGTCTGTTGGTCTCCCCACTCAGCTATCGCTGCTCGCTTATCAGTACCTACTTACTCATGTAAATATTTAAACCCATTGCTTAGTATAAATAAAGTATTATAATCAAATACAAAAAATAAAGTTATATTAATTACACAGATTAATTCCTCCATTGTTGATTTACCGTAATACTCGTCTGAATATTCTTCTATAATAAATATTATTTGCCTATTTCAATTATACGCTTTTAAAATGAATGATCGTATCGGTATATACCCGATATAACAAACACAATTTCAATGTAGTGTTAATTAAAACATGATGTCCTAATTACTCCATTCGCTTTTGAGATTCATTAATTCAACCGGTTTGATAATAAGCTTCCAATTGGCAATTCGTTTCCATTGTATTTCATAAATATTAGAATGGTTATTTAAATGTCGATAAACATTATTTAAATGCGTAGGTATTTTAAAAGAAAAATATCTTTACTTACATTGAAAAAAGGAAAGTTTTAAAATTGTAAGCGTTTTGTTTTTTAAATTTCCCATTTTTTTAAGGATGGGATGATTTTTGTTGTTTTTAAATGGTCAATATCCTTTTTTTAAGGATTGGATGAATATTGATGTTTTTTTAAATAGGCTTTATCCTTTTTCAGGATCCAAACTATGTAGATATTAATAATAATAATAATAATAATATTCTACCACATACACACAACACCATCTAGCCCAAACTAAGCAGAGCTTGTACTATGGGTTCTAGACAATGGATAAACATACATAGATATATTTTTTTTGTAAATCCATACATATTATACATAGAAACACCCAGACCAAGACAAATATCCATGTTCATGCACACAAATGTTTGACTTGCGCGGGAATCGAACCCGTGACCTCAGGCGTGGCAGTCAGTTACACTAACCACTACGTCTATATATTACTATATTATATTATAGATAGAAGAAATGTATTACACCCACATTGCGTCAGCTATGTTTAGGTCTCACGTAATATTGCTGTATACCAGGCATACTCCTGGACTTCGTGCTGCTTTATTTAAAAGGAAACCCCAGAAATACTTAACCCGACCTTAAAATCGAACTCATGATCTCATACACATCAGTCACATACAATGCCGCTCTTAATCTATTTACTTATACTTAACTGCCTCCGTGGTGCAGCGGTAGTGAATGCGTTTGCTGTGCATGAGGTCTCGGGTTCGAATCCTGAGTCGGGCCAACTAAAAGTGTTAAAAATAATCTCAACTATAATAAATAAACCAGCCCGGAGTTTGGAAGTTGACGGTGTTAGACACCCACGTGCGTCGGAAAGCACGAAAAGCCGTTGGTCCTGCGCCTGATCTCTCTCCGCTCGTGTCGGATTACCGTCCCGTCGGATCATGAGAGTGAGGGAACAGAGAGTGCACTTACGTTTACGCACACACTTGTGCAGTATAGTATCTCGTGCGCAGACGGCCAGTCTCCGTTAAGATTGATCGCCGTGACCGAAATTCGGCCGGAGACTATTATATTTCCTTATAAAATTTTTTAGTAATGGATCCTGCCATTTATCCTTGCAGATGTAAAAAACACTCACCGAGTTGATAGTACGGTATTGTTTTTGGTGGTTTCCAGTCGAAATGATTACACCCCAGTTGATGCAGTCAACCCAATCACTACCATTATGAAAGTGGCATAGTAATTCTTACTTCAACGTTTAAATGAGTAAATTTTTTACTCCGTGTATCCTTCCAGAAAATACCTTTTACTTATCACTATGGTAATTAAGGCAATCAAAAACATCAGAAGAGTAGACAATATATTGAACACTAGATGTTCCCGCAGTTTCACCCGCGATTATCGTTACTGCGCCGCCCCTGTGGGTCGTAGCGTGATGTTATATAGCCTATAGCCTTCCTCGATAAATAGGCTACCCAACATTAAAATAATTTTCAAATCGATCGAGTAGTTCCTGAGATTAGTGCGTTCAAACATACAAACTCTTCAGTTTTATTATATTCGTATAGATGACATATTTTTGTTATATAATTTTATATGATATTAGTTTCAGCCCACGATTTTCGCTCGTGTTAATCCCACAGGAATAAATACCGAAATAATAAGTAAGCTATGTCCTTCCCATGGATACAATCTATCTCCTTGCCAAATTTTATTATGTTCCGTTCAGCCGTTTTGTCGTACAGTCTGACAAACAAACAGACTTTCGCATTTATTATATTGATAAGTATGGATTCTCCTCATTTCATATTATCCCTTCGGCCGCCCACGAAGCCAACGTTACGTAACCGGTATTATTATGTAAATAATGTCGCCGTGAGACAAAACCACAATTGTTTTTACAAATAATCTTATTAACCACACTCTGAGTACCTAATAATATTGTACATAACTGAACAATGAGTAAACTAATAGTATGATTATAAAAACATGTTCTATTTAAATTGACTTATTACAATAGTGCCTATCATGTAACCGTTATTTGGGTTCACTTTATTAATCCTAATAAAGTGAACCTAAATATATATGTATATAAATATAAATAAATCCTCCGTGGTGCAGCGGTAGTGAATGCGACTGCTGTGTATGAGGTCTCGGGTTCGGGTCCCGGATCGGGCCAACAAAAAGTTATTGGGTTTTTCTGATAAGAAATATTAATGCGAGCCCAGAGTTAGAAAGCTGGCGGTGTTAGACACCCCCGTGCCTCGGAAAGCACGTAAAGCCGTTGGTCCTGCGCCTGATATCTCTCCGGTCGTCTCGGATTATCCGTCCCATCGGATCATGAGAGTTAGGGAACAGAGAGTGCGCTTGTGTTTGCGCACATACTTGTGCACTATAATATCTCCTGCGCAGATGGCCAGTCTCCGTTAAGATTGGCCACCATGACCGAAATTCGGTCTCGAGGACATTATTTATTATTTTTAATATTAATCCTAACTAATATTATATATATGCGAATGTCAGTTTGTTTATTACGCTTTCACGCCTTAACAACTCGACCGATCATCATTCAATTTCGCATACACGGTGTCAGAGGAACAGAAAAAGACATAGGATAGGATGGCATTCAACCAAAAAAAAATGCTTCTAATCTAAGATAAACTAAATTTACGCGAGTGAAGCCGCGGGCTAAATCTTGTTTTAGTATAATTCGTGTCCTACATACAAGACTAACGCTAGGGGTAAATTTCATACATGTTCTGCTAGCAATGTTTTGAGGTCCCCCGTTAAAAAGTCCATCAACATCTACCAGGCTCTGATCCAGGCTGGTTCTGTTACTGAAAATTTCGCATAGAAAACCCAGTGATTCTTTTACCGAGGTGGGAATCAAATCCAGGATGATGTCCTGGATTTGATACCCGTTCGCACACAAACACAAGTAAATAAAACAATCAAACAAAAAGAAAGTTTTTTTCATAAGGTCTGTTTGTTGGAGGTTGACTCAAAAAAGATTGAACGGATTTTTGAAATACTCTTCGCAGTTAGACAGCTTTTAATTCAACTCGAAATCTGATCCTTTTATCTAATTCTATATGGTAGAATCGGCATATTAGTATATGTATGTATGTATGTATCTTATGTGGGAGCCAGTCAGTGCAGACCGGCGACACTTCAACCCAGTGGGATCATTTGTATCGACACTCTCCCAATAACGACTGCCATAGATGTTCATGGCAGCCGGGACCGACGGCTTAACGTGTTCTCCGAGGCACGGAGCAGGCGATAATTGTCAATCAATACGCACATAATTTCGAAAAGTCATATAACTTTCGAAAGTCAGAGGTGCGCGACGTGGGTTCGAACTCGAGACCCTCTGCATTGCCGTCTGTTGGTCTCCCCACTGAGCTATCACTGCTATATATTATATTAGTATATAGTGTCATTCGTGTAAAATATGCGCAGAAGAAGCCACAAGTATACTC
The DNA here is from genome assembly GCA_930367265.1 of Catocala fraxini. NCBI lineage: Eukaryota > Metazoa > Arthropoda > Insecta > Lepidoptera > Erebidae > Catocala > Catocala fraxini. The sequence goes on from OV884045.1 coordinate 21,078,507, forward strand.
TAGTTTAGCACACAAAATAGAATGTAAACCAATAAACTAAATTAATGTTTCGTATAAAGCGGATGAAATACTCTGTTAATAATTTCACGGAACGGTTGGTTTAATGAATCACCTCGCTACGATACAATAATTATTTATACTTTGTTCTGTTATAAACTAAATACGGACTGGTCAAATATAAAGTTAAAACTGTTTCTAAATAATATGTATTGGTGAGGCAGGAGTACCATACAACAGTACAAATATAAATATTTATTTGCATAGAAAGTTTATAAGGCTAGTGTGAATGGGACAGTCGCAGGAGAAAGACCTAGGCAAACGTTTCTTGATCAGATCGGAGACGTTCTGGACAAAGGCCAGAGCACCTTCAGAGAGAGAGTCAGATTATCTTACTCTTACAACGATGTGTCGCAGGCTTCGGAAGACATAGATATACTTAATAATTCTCTGACGAAATTTAAAAATGCTGCTGCAGCTCACTCGCGGAATGGCTCGTAGATCACTTTTCTCTTTTTCTTTATTATTTTGTACTAATTTTTAATTGCATAGTTACTGCTTTTGTATTATAATATTTTACTTTTATTTTGATTTAATGTATGTATGTACTATTTTATGTCGCATGCTGTGATCTCTTATTAGTAAGAAAACATATGACCTACAATTGTACTTAGCTTTTAATTGCAATATATGTGTATTTCTTGTTAGAGATCCTTTTAAATAAATAAATAAATAAACCGGTCAGCGTGTATGAGGAATGTGATGACAGTGAATGAAGCCAGACAAGTGTGTCAGGATCGTAGCAAATGAAAATCCGTAGTCTTTGTATACCCCGCTGGGAAACAGGCGTGAAGATTCACGCCTGTTTCCCAGAGCAGTAGGTCTTGTATGTATGTGGAATGTAGGTTTAGTTTACAGTTTATCGGAATCCTTACACATTCTACTATACGGTATGCAAAAAATAATTCAGTGATATAAATACAAAGAGAGATAATAATTAACATAAAGTAAAAATGCAGATGCCTGTTTGCAAGGGTCATCACGAATCGTCTCGAGAGTAGGCTAGACGACTTCCAGCATCCCGAACAAGCCGGTTTCCGCAAAGGTTACAGTACCATAGACCAAATACATACGCTGCGGCAGGTTATCCAAAAATCTGAAGAATATAACCAGCCCTTGTGCGTGGCGTTTGTGGACTATGAGAAAGCCTTTGATTCGATTGAAACCTGGGCAGTGCTGCAGTCTCTCCAAAGGTGCCAGATTGACTACCGGTATGTCGAAGTGCTGAAGTGTTTGTATGAAAACGCCACCATGCTAGTCCGTCTCCAAGACCAGAGCTCGAAACCAATAAAACTACAGCGAGGGGTGAGACAGGGAGATGTTATATCTCCGAAACTGTTCACCGCCGCGTTGGAAGATGTTTTCAAGCTCTTGGATTGGAAAGGACTCGGCATCAACATCAACGGCGAGTACATCACTCACCTTCGATTTGCCGACGATATCGTGGTCATGGCTGAGACCATGGAAGACCTCGTCATAATGCTCAATGACCTCTGTAGAGTTTCCCGACAAGTAGGTCTTAAAATGAACATGGACAAGACGAAAATCATGTCCAACGTCCATGTAACACCTACTCCTATTAAGGTTGGGAAAACTACTCTCGAAGTTGTCGACAAGTATGTATACCTGGAACAAACGATCCAGTTAGGTAGGTCCAACTTCGAGAAAGAGGTCAATCGTCGAATCCAACTCGGCTGGGCAGCGTTCGGGAAGCTACGACATATCTTCTCGTCCAATATACCGCAGTGTCTCAAGACGAAAGTCTTTGACCAGTGTGTGTTGCCAGTGATGACTTACGGCTCAGAAACGTGGTCGCTCACTATGGGCCTTATCAGAAGGCTCAAGGTCACGCAAAGGGCGATGGAGAGAGCTATGCTCGGGGTTTCCCTGCGGGATCGAATCAGAAATGAGGAGATCCGCAGGAAAACTAAAGTTGCCGACATAGCTCTCCGGATAGCCAAGATGAAGTGGCAGTGGGCAGGACACATAGCACGCAGAACCGATGGCCGTTGGGGCGGAAAGGTTCTGCAGTGGCGGCCACGCACCGGAACACGCAGCAGGGGTAGACCCCCCACAAGGTGGACCGACGACCTGGTAAGGGCCGCGGGAAGCGGTTGGATGCGGGTGGCCCAAGACCGGTCTGTGTGGAAAACCTTGGGGGAGGCCTATGTCCAGCAGTGGACGTCTTTCGGCTGAGATGATGATGATGAAAAATGCAGAAACTAAATACAACCTAAAATAAATAGTAAAGTTATCCTAATAAAGATGGTTGGATGCGGGTGGCCCAAGACCAGTCCGGTGTGAAAAACCTTGGAGGAGGTCTATGTCCAGCAGTAGACGTCTTTCGGCTTAGATGATGATAATCCTAATAAAGATACTTTTACAAACACTGGCAAATTTATAGTAGTATAATAATATCAGCCCTGTATTAAACTGTCTTACTGCTGAGCACGGGCTTCTTCTCAGTGTGAGAAGGGTTAGGCCATAGTCCACCTCGCTGGCCCAGTGCGGGTTGGCAGACCTCACATATATTTGAGAACTCTTAGACATGCAGGTTTCACTGTTAAAGCAAGCGATAATTAACTATTTCATACAGATGAAAAGTCAGAGGTGCGCGCCTTGGGATCGAACTCGAGACCTCTGCGTGGCAGTCCAACGGTTTCCCACTAGCCTATCATATTATAATGTATCATTATTATAACTAACCTTAGGTTCGTGTTTAGGGTCCTGCAGGATAGGGACACACGTTTTACTGTTGATGGAATAAATGTCCAAATTTCGTGTGGCTACTAAAAATAGGCTTAAATAATAAAGAAACTGTTATATATTAATTTGCTTTATTCCAATACTACACCGATTGCAATATGCAATAATACCCAACTACCGCCGAAATTTAAGTCACCATAGATATTGTGCAGAATCAGAATACGCTTTAACGCAGACTGATTTTTGAAAACATATGACTCTGTAAGTCTATAAGATTTATTTTAAGCATTAAGACCAAAAATCTGTCGCATAATCGCGCGTTTATAAATCGCTAGTCTGCACTTTCAATAAACTCATCTGCCTTATTTAAGCGCAACTGCAGCTGGAGAGTCCCTCCCTCAGGAATTTCAATTCTATTCAAAGAGAAATGGCGGCGACAGCTCTTTATTTTATTAATATCTATCTTCTGTCAGGTGTAATGACTCGGAAATGTAACGTAAATATACCTTGTAGCTGTGATGACGTCATAAACTGTTTTGCGAAAATGTTTTGCCTACCCTCCAATGCGAGTAATAAAATTATTTTCCATTTTTGGCAGCTTCGAGGAAAAGGTTTTAAATGTGCATGTTTTTTAAATATAACGTAATGGAAGGACCCTTGTTTACTTTATGATGCTATTATAAATGCACGGACAAAGGCAACAAAGAAAAATAACTAAGGGATAAAAAATATATAACCCGGTAGTGGTTATTTTTAGTTTATAGACTAATGCATTAGAGTACCACTTGTGAATTGCCAGGCCTTTTCTGGACAGATCTAGTTTATTAAGTCAGTAATCATAAGTATATCCTAATTTTACCAAATACCCGAAATTTATATTATTAAATAATTATTGTTATTCGTTTTAGATATCTAGTCCTTCTGTCTTAACCTTTATTATTCCCAAGTCACTTGGGGTCGGCTTTTCTGGTCTAACCGGATTTGACTGGATATCAGTTTTTACACGGAGCGGCTGCCACCTGACCTCCGCAACCCGAAGGCTAACGATACCCTAAGGCTAGACCAGTGTCATATATGGATATTAGAGGGTACTGACTTTTCCCAATAACGACTGCCATAGATGTTCATGGCAGTCGGGACCGACGGCTTAACGTGCTCTCCGAGGCACGGAGCAGGCGATAATTGCCAATCAATACGCACATAATTTCGAAAAGTCATATAACTTCTGAAAGTCAGAGGTGCGCGACGTGGGTCCGAACCCGAGACCCTCTGCATTGCAGTCTGTTGGTCTCCCCACTGAGCTATCGCTGCTTGTTGTTTTATATATCTAGTTATGTATGGTATTCATGGTTGCAACATCTTGTATATGAGTTGTAAAATACCGAAATTATATTTAATTGGCGATTTAAAAGAGTAGCTTACGGCAGATTTTTAAAGCGTGAGTTACTTGCTCGTATCCAATCATAAGCTGATATCCAGTCAAATCCGGTTTAACTAGAAAAGCCGACCCCAAGTGACTTGGGAATAATAAAGGCTAGGGAGAAGAAGATCCGATCATAAGCTCATCCCTTTGTCTGAACCTAGCAACTAACCTAAATGTAGCTTCAGTAACTTAGTAAACCCACCAATCAACATACTTTGACGTTCATAAGTGTTACTTTGTTACTAAATGCTGTTAAAATGAGAGCGCTGAGAAATATATGTGGTGTGACGCTGAAAGATAGAATAAGGAATAGTGTGATTAGAGAGAGATGCGGCATGAAAGTGGATATAGTGACAAGAATAGAAAAGGGCATGTTAAGCTGGTTTGGGCATGTAGAAAGAATGGACGAGAAAAGACTGACTAAGAAAGTTTATAAGGCTAGTGTGAATGGAACAGTCGCAAGAGGAATGTGAATGGAACAGTCGGAGGCGTTCTGGACAAAGGCCAGGTTAAGAGCACCTTGAATCGACGGGCGTGTATGAGGAATGTGATGAAAGTGAATGAAGCCAGAGAAGTGTGTCAGGATCGTAGCAAATGGAAATCCGTAGTCACTGCCTACCCCTCTGGGAAACAGGCGTGAATCTATGTATGTATGTACTCTGTGACATGATTTTTTACTTTAACTTTGACTTTGATGGAATCGCATTCAAGAAGCACTGATGAACCACGCGTTCGCTTATTTGCTTTTATTTACTTACGGCGAATTTGCATCGACGAATTTGTGTTTGCTCTAAAACTAAACTACTTTATACGAATTTTGATGCGGTAATTTCCATTTTAAATATCTATTACTATATTCAAATAAAATGTTCAATTTCTCTGTCATAGCGGTTGCTTTTGAGCAGCCATGACCACGGGTAAGCCATGATGGTGGTCGTTTTAATATCTCAAGTAGTTTTAAGTCTCAAGTATTTCAAAGTACTTGACTGCACGGATGCCGTAGTGGTTTAAGTGGTCGCCTCGCCACTTCTTCTACGCCAAGTGTTGGGTACGAATCCCACGCGGGACAAAATTTTGTGTGATCCACAAATGGTTGTTCCGAGTCTGGATGTTCTTTGTGTCCGCTGTTTGGATGTTTGTAAAGCCTCTCGTGACAAATTCTGTGGGATTTATTTGTGTATTTTTAATGCAGAATGAGTCCAAAATATATAGGATTGCTGTGTTTTGTACCTTCTTAGTATTGACTAATTAATTTGTTTTGTAACGCGCAACCCTACTGGATAGTATGCGCCGCACACGCACATCTCTATCTCGCTAGCCGCCGAGCGACGCGTGAGTCCCCCCCCGCTCCTCAGTCAGTCGTCGTCACGCCACAGACCGGGAACCGCACGCGCCTGGCGCATGCGTACCTACTATTTATCTTTCCGTATACGGCAGAGCCCCAAATTACCCGAAATCTAATGTATAGTGTTAAGTTCGTAACATGTAAACTGCATTTATGTGTGTTGATAAATAAAGAACATTTTACCACTAAAGTTTTGATTAATTATCACTGCATTCCAAGCTGGTGCTTCAATATTGTTTTGCTATTGATAATGAGGTAACAGGTTCCCTGTTAACAAATTCCTGGCATAGCTCAGTGACTGGTTATAGGCCCGAGACTGCACAAGCACTCATTATGTGGATACAAAAACTAGCTCTGCCCTGCGGCTTCACTCGCGTCTATAATTAGTGCTCCGCTGAGCTCGTAGCGTGATTTTATATAGCTTGTGTTATATCTGGATAAAATAACTTTCTAATGGGGAAAGATTTTTTTTTTCTTTTTTGGCGCCGCCCGCATCTCGTTTAATTCCTGCATCGCAGTAACTTTACAAACGTTCAAACCACAGACACAAAGAACACCTAGATTCGTAACAACTATTTGTGAATTACACAAATGTTTGTCTCGTGTGGGAATCGAACCCAATTCACTCAGCGCAGCGGCAGTGGCGCGACGACTTAAACCACTACCAACTCACCACTAATTATAATTTGTTTTCGAATCATTACAAAAATACAAATCTTTTCTCGTTATAATCCTTATCTTATCTTATGTGGGGGCAAGTCAGTGCAGACCGGCGACACTTCGACCCAGTGGGATCTTTTGTGTCGACACTCTCCCAATAACGACTGCCATAGATGTTCATGGCAGCCGGGACCGACGGCTTCACGTGCTCTCCGAGGCACGGAGCAGCCGATAATTGTTAATCAATACGCACATAATTTCAAAAAGTCATATAACTTCCGAAAGTTAGAGGTGCGCCACGTGGGTTCGAACCCGAGACCCTCTGAATTGCAGTCTGTTGGTGTCCCCACTGAGCTATCGCTGCTTATATGTGATACAGCTGTAAAGTAATTATGCGAAAAACCGATTAACACTTTGCCCGAGAATCGATCCCGATGCCTTATGTATGCACCGCAGTCACATTCACTTCCACTACGACACTGAGGCAGTCACCAGTTACTACAGGTCCTTACAAGATGACCATGGCTAACTGTCACATGATGTATGCAATGAAACAGCTCCTTGTATTGATATGTCGGTTAAGTATATGCGAAATCGTGGCTACAAGTAATAATAAATGTACATATTTATTATTACTTGTATACTATACATTCTAAGTCAAATTCAGTAACACACCAATTAAGAGTCGTTTGTTTGTTAATTAATGGGTTTAGTTAAATGCTTGTTTAGGAACTACAGTATCAAAAAACTATTTCTTAACAATTTATTATTGACTAATCATCTCGATGGCGCTGGCTTAGCGGTTTGATTGACGAGTCAGGCAAAATGATTTGGGGTTTTCTGTCAAAGAAATCTCAGTAGCGTCTCAGAGTCTTAAGCTGTGCCAGGTAGACGGCAATTGGCTCGCATCCTATTACGTGGGACATAAAGTCACAGCTGCCAAATTTCCAGATTTCGCACACGACACATTTCCAGACTGACAAACAGTTTAACTAAAACCCAATAGCTTTGCTCGACTTGAGAATCAAATCCGAAACATCATACACAACAATCGCATTAACTACCGCTGCGCCATCGAAGCAATCAGTAAGGTTTATGAACCTAGACCTTGAAAAATAATATATTTCAACAAAGTAAAACAAAAAAAAACTCCATTTAAAAAAACTATCTACGCTCCTCTACTACTTAGGGCGTCTGCTGCGTTAAGCTGGTGCACGGAGCGGGCGCCCGCGCGGCGTGCTGTTTTCTATTATCATGGGTCTCGCGCCGCGTGCGACGGGGCCCGCCCCGCGGACACCGTGTCTGCGCGACGGAGCACGCGAGCGGAGCTGTTTCTAGGAAATCAGTGAGCGCTGCTTCGTTACTGCCGGCGCTGCGAGAGGCGGGAGTGCCTTCGCGCCGTGCTCCGTCACGGCCTCACGGGCGCCCGCGACGGTGCACGGCGCGGAACTCCGCGGCGGGCGCCCGTTCCGTGCACCCGCTTAACGCAGCGGACGGCCTTATAACTGATGCGAAAGCATGTATTCGTACTCATCGGCATAATCCGTTTAAAACCTGTCCGTAATGTCAAATTAACAAGGTTTATGAACCTTACTGATTGCTTCGATGGCGCAGCGGTAGTTAATGCGACTGCTGTGTATGATGTTTCGGATTTGATTCTCAAGTCGAGCAAAGCTATTGGGTTTTTAGTCAAACCGTTTGTCAGTCGGAAATGTGTTGTGTGAGCAATCTGGAATCAAGAACCGTATGCGGTTCTTGATTCCCTTCTCACGGTCTAACGTTTTATTATCACGGGAATATTGTTTATTAGGCAGATAGTTATAGCAACTCCCTCGTGTTTGTTGTAGCGATAAATGGTGCGAGTTTATGATCCATAAAGGATTAATAACTGAAACGCAAATGCTACCGAAGCCTTAGAACATAGCACTTAACATTAATATGATTTGGAATGATTAACTCACTATGAATAAAGGTTATAGTGTTTATAGTATCGGTAAATATAGATGAAGGAATATCATTCTATACTAGAATTGCCTGCGACTTCGCTCGCGTAAATACGCAAAACTCTGCAAAATATAGGTACATTTTTAGGTTATGTCAACAAAAACAACCTACATTTGTAGGTTATGTCATTTTTAGTACCTTTTTTCTGGATAAAACGTACTCCATGTCCATTTCTGTTTCACTGACAACGTGTATGCGAAATTTCATGATAATCGGTCGATTAGTTAAGACGTGAAAGCCTAACAAGAAACTTCCATTTGCATTTAAAATATTAGTTAGGATTAGCGTTTGCCGTAGCTTCGCCAGCCCGTGTATCGCATGAGATAAAGAACACAAAAACACATTACATTTAACCAGGACATTGCCTATCTGTGTGGCAAACTTCAACCAAATCTATTTATCGGTTTACGAGTTAAATAATAAACATTTTTTTAAGTTTTTGGACTCGAGCCATGTTGAGGCACTTTGCGAAGTTACGTGCGTATTAAAATTGTTAATAATAGCTCACTCGAACGGCAGAGAAACAACATGTTGATGAAACCTGCATGTCAGAAAACCATAATGTACACGAAGTTTTGGCAATTAATCAATCAGCCCGTTATAGTCTTCTGTTGGATATATACCTCTCCCATCTAACGTCACAACATCCAGTTCTCGATATGGTCTGAAGTCGACTATTTCGCATTTGATCAGCGTAGTGGACTATAATGTAACCCTTCTCATATTGGGCAGAGTTCCTTGCCTAGCAGTGGCATAGCTTATAAATAGCCCAGATAATATAGAATTATGATCAACGAATCCAAATTGGCAATCGAACCTGAAGAAAATAGTCGATAGATCGCAAAGTTACTATCGAGTCACGAGCAGCGATAGCTCAGTGGGGAGACCAACAGACTACTATGCAGAGGGTCTCGAGTTCGAACCCACGTCGCGCACCTCTGACTTTCGGAAGTTATATGACTTTTCGAAATTATGTGCGCATTGATTGACAATTATCGCCTGCTCCGTGCCTCGGAGAGCACGTTAAGCCGTCGGCCCCGGCTGCCATGAACATCTATGGCAGTCGTTATTGGGAGAGTGTCGACACAAAAGATCCCACTGGTTCGAAGTGTCGCCGGTCTGCACTGACTGGCCCCCACATAAGATACATACATACTAACGAGTCACTTAATAATTTCTTCGTGACATTTGTAACACACAAATATCATTTTGTCAATTCAGCAGCTAGAGTAGGTAATCAACGAACAGCGCTTTGAAAACCCCGCTCATATCTCCATGGTGTTCCATTATTATGGCTTTTCACCTTTTGTAAAAAATGGTTCCGGGATATCCACGGCGCATTTAAGCCCATTTTTCACGCACAATAACTTACGATTCACAGGTATAAGTCATTTTACATGTTGACCCGAGGCTATGGGTTTCGGAAACCACTCATCATCCGCCGGCCGCTCCTGACCCATAAACTATATCAGAACACGTCGTAAATTTCACTAAAAATGCTATTTACTACGTGCTTTTTGGTTTTGTGTGAAGGATTGTTCGATTTTCGTGTCAAAGAAAATTGCACTTATATAACTACAGACTATTACGTCGTTTAAAGAATATAACTAGTACTATTATTTGGTAGTCTGTCAAGTCTTTGAATACCAGCCTTCATTATCTATTGTGTCTGACCTCTGGTGTGCTGCCACGGATTGAAAGGTTAATTGAATTGAATTGAATTGTATTTATTTCAGAAAATGACCCGTACATTTGTTAGTATCACTTAAAAACTATGTTAGTAAAAATATAAACATATAACTAACTAACTACATTCTTCTTCGTAGGAAGGCATTGGGAGTTTTTGTCAAATGTCTTCCGCATAGGTGCTCAATAAAATGGCCTTCAGTGTTGCTGGCAACAACCGTGAGGAGACTGTTGACGCTGCCACGCACGCGCTGCAGTAGGGATGCGGATCTCTTGCGTATGACTGCTAAGTCATCAGTATGCACTCCCGCAAACATAGCTGATGCACTACAAAAACGTGGCAGCGACAACAATATCCTTAACGTGTTGTTGTATTGCACTAGAAGGGCATTGTACGTTTTTTGTGTGTATCTTGTCCACAGGCTGCAGCTATAAAAGGACTGGCAATATGCCTTAAATAACGTTATTATCACTGTCGCATTTCGCAAACCTGCGGGCCAGCATGTTACACCTCACGGCCAATGCCCTTCGCTCCCTCTCAATGTTACAATCATCTGTGCTGTCCTCCGTAACCCAGTGACCAAGGTGCTAAAACTTCTTTACTCTACCCAGCGTTATACCACCAAGCGAGACCGATGGTACTACCTCGTAGGTTTTATTTTGTGCCTTAAAGACTAGCATCTCGCTTTTAATTTAATATGTTAACTATTTTCTGTTACATACAAAATTCAGGCCTATATTTCCTAAATCGGTAATAAAGATGGTTCTAAGTTCCAAACGGACATGACTTTTACCCAAATGTTTGGTTGCAATACCAAACTCTCTAAGTGGACATACGTATGTACTTTTTTCAGTCTCTAAATCATAATTAATATTTGTAACTCTTCGGTTTCTACTTAAGAATCCCCATGGACATCCTGTGACAGTCAGGACAGGAGGAAGAGAAGTAAATCAAAGTCGAATGAGTGTTAACTGCTAGTATACATATGTTTCACAATAACTAGAGAATTCAAACCTGGTTTAGTACCACCAGTTGTTGCACGCACTAGAAAGAGGCAACGTCTTATAGAATGCATATCTTTGTTTCGTTTTTGCACCTGCAAAAACAATGCTTTAAGAAATGGTGGTGAGGCTCCTAGTTAGTACTTCATGATGGTCAGTCTAACGGTGCGATTCCCAGCCCTAAGTATGAATGGTTAAAAGCATAGCGATGTTTGCACGGTAGTATTTCGTCGAAAACATGTAAGCAACACTCTGACATTTAACAATCGGAGGCTTTCCTTACGATTCTATCTCAAGGCTAACGTTACGGAAGCGAGAAACATCATAAACGACATTACCCTAAAAAGCTTTTACTTAATCTGAAAAACACGCACTTCAGAGGTGATGGTACCTCAAGATACGTTGAGAGTACCTCTATGTGGAGAAATAACAGTAACTTAACTGTGGCGTGTCCTCGGTATTAATCGTTGGATAGTACCATACGTCACGGAACGATTCAGAGCTTAACGACCGAGTGAACGGATATAACATATTGCCGAGGTGTATACTGTCTGTTCAAATCTATTGTTGGAACTTCTGGAGAATGTTTTATTAATAGAACTCAATTGGTTGTATTTTCGGAATGATAGATCGGAATGTCGTGTGGCATGTGACGAAGATTTGATGTGTTAGGCGATATTACTATATTAGTAACAGATATTTACACGCCTCTATTACCGAAGGAGTAAGCAGAGGTCCATTACACCAAAAAAATTCCAGTTATGATTTTAGGGCTCACGTAAGGTATTTTCGTCTACCAAGCACTGTTCATAACTCTGTGCTATAACAATTTCATTTCGTACATGTCTGAGAGTTCTACATAATGTTCTCGGGATGTGTAAAATCTGTCAACTCGCACTGGGCCAGCGTGGTGGACTATGGCTGGCTATGATTATTCTTCTCACACTAAGATGAGGCCCGTGCCCAGCAGTGAGTTTATAGAAAGCTGGTATTATTTACTTATTTTCTCTTTTGTTGTATAAAAATCTACTTATTTCTAATTTGCAATGTTTCATTATGCTCTGTTTAGCAACGTGAAGACCATCAGTATATATTTTGTTTCGTGACGAGAAGCAATAAAAGGAATTAGGGGAGCGAGGGGATAGTTTATGAAAAGGGTAGTTGACAACAAAGTATTTTATAATATACTAGCTGTCCCCGCGGTTTCACCCACGTTTATAATTACTGCCAGCTTCCGTGGCTCGTAGCGTAATTATATGTAGCCTATATTACTTCTGGAAAAGTAGCCTTCGGTGAAAGAATTATTAACGTCGGTTTAGTGATTTCAGAATTTATCATTACAAAAAAACAATCATCTTTTTCAGTATAGATTACAACACTGCCAATAATTACAAATTTACTTTTAATTATTTTTTTCGTATATTATTTAGGAATCCATACTTTTTGATAATCATACACTCCTGGCGTGATATTCATGGTCATGGATTGTCTGAAAGATTGGTTGCGGCTATTGTGAGACTTCTCCATATCCCCCTATTTGTGGCATTACGCATACATTACTACACCACACTTAGACTTACAATATACCTAAAATATTCTATATCCCCATCCTCCATTAATTTCTGTATAAAATTTGTAAAACGTTAATTGTCAGACGTGGAACTAAAGTTCTTAGTTTTAATGATAAGAGCTAAGAGCTTCCTTCTAATTTACAATTAACCTGAAATACTAAGTAGGTACATAACGGCAGAGTCTTTGTTCGCTCGCTTGACAAAAATAATTTTCGTCCTTCTTAAGCTTCTTAGTAAAATGGTTGAAATCAGGTGTAATGACATTATTTTTAGGCTTATCTTATCTTATGTGGGGGCCAGTCAGTGCAAACCGGGGACACTTCGACCCAGTGGGATCTTTTGTGTCGACACTCTCCCAATAACGACTGCCATAGATGTTCATGGCAGCCGGGACCGACGGCTTAACGTGCTCTCCGAGGCACGGAGCAGGCGATAATTGTCAATCAATACGCACATAATTTCGAAAAGTCATATAACTTCCGAAAGTCAGCGGTGCGCGACGTGGGTTCGAACCCGAGACCCTCTGCATTGCAGTCTGTTGGTCTCCCCACTGAGCTATCGCTACTCTTGTGATTTTTAGGCTTACAAGTAATTATCATTATGCTATAGTAATCACAGACTTTGAGATCAAATTACTAAGCGATTGTATTCTTATAAAGTTAAATCAAGTATATATTTTATAATAACATCTAACTTATATTATAACAATGTATGTTTTATACATGTAATGAAATTGTAGATAGTCGATGTCTGTATAAAAGATATATCGCACCCCCAGTGCAACAAAGGCGTAATTTTGTATGTCTGTATGTTTGTACGCGCATCACGCAAAAACTACTGCACGAAATCGAATGCGGTTGTGTTGCTAGAGGTGTGACTTAAAATATGGTGCATGTTTCATTATAAATACATACGTATAGGAATAAATTTTCATATGCCGCCGTACTGTAACTAAGTAATGAAACAGTAAGAGTGAGTGCTATGTTCAAAGTCATCGATTACATTCAGCGTTTTAATGTCAGCCTTAGAAGTGTATTATTAACTAAAATAACATCAGCAAAAACAACCCATCCATACCCTGACCTTGTCTATAATTGCTTAACCTCGTGGCAGATCAATTCCAGCTATAGTCCTTATACGTATTTGCTATTTGGCGCCATTGTGTGACGTAATGATCGCTCAATTCAATGAATGCGTTCTCATACATTTTATTTTTGTATGAATGAAACTGTTTTTGCTTTGAATTATGAATGTCACGTCTCTTACAATGGCTGACTCATGCTGAACATTTGTATGTGTCTCTCGTTATATTCTTGTATCTGTTGTAAATATATTTTTAACAAGAAACATGTTGAGTTTCGATTATCGAAATTCTAATTAATTGTAAACTAGCTTTTGCATGTGGCTTCGCTCGCGTAATAGAAGGTTAGCTTACGTTAGGAAAAGTAATATAAACAAGTGAGAAACGGCCATAAATTGCCGTAAATCTTGGAGTTCGAAAAAATGGTATCACGTGACCTTAAGGTCAGAGGTCAAAGGTCATAGTCATTTCGGGGTATATCGACTATGCTGAGTCGAATGGCGTTGACCGCAAGTCTCTAGCTCTTACGGTTCTTGAGTTGAAAGATGATATCTCGTGACCTTGAGGTCAGAGGTCAAATGTCATAGTCATAGTCATTTCGGGGGTATACCAACTATGCTAAGTCGAATGGCGGTGACCGCAAGTCTCTTGCTAAAGTTGTATAACAGACAGGCGTACGGACGGACGGACAGACAAAGCTGTTGTATAAGAGTTATTACGAACTCTAAAAAAATTAAAATAACCTATGTGTCTCGGTGATAATATAGCTTTCCAATGGTGATATTTCTTTTAATCGGTTGATTTGTGTTTGAGTTAAATCCTTACAAAGAAACAAACAAACAAAAATCAAATCTTTTCTCTTTATAATATTATTTAAGTTGTAAATAAGTATCGGTATGCGACAGCCTAGTGGAAGACCGTTGGAATGCTACGCAGAGGTCTTGAGGTCTAACCCAAGGACCTCTGACTTTTCGAAGTTAGGTGCGTATTAAATAGGTACTTATCGCTTGCTTTAAGGTGAAGCAAAACATCGTGAGAAAAAAGCCGCCATTTTATTATTTTTTGGTGCAATGTTGCCATTTTATTAATTCTTAGGTGCAATGTTGCCATTTTAAAATCAATTAATTATTAATTGATATCGCCCAATGTCGTTAAACTGGGTTACTGAAGCTGTGAGCATTGCCACATCTAAAAAATACCGTCTCTAAATTTGAGGGAGGTACTGTATTTTTATTTTCATTTATTACCCGCTGGTACTTGTAGCAGGTCTATTAACATTTTTTTTAATTCTGTACTCTTGCCTAATTTCGCTACGTGCTATTAATAAAAGTCATAAGGTTAATGCATTTTCTACGTAATGTTTTCGCAATTAAGTTATTATTATGACGCCTATAAGCCGTACAATGGAGTTATTAGTACTAATATTATTGTTCAAGTTAATAGCATTATTGTGTATTCATATTTTAGAAGATAAAAGGGTTTAATACAATAAACGCCCGTTCTTTTGGGACTTAAAACTCAATTATAGTTTGCAATGATATGCCTCTATCTAGTTCATTTCGATCGTTAGGCTTTATAATACTTTGTAGATATGATTAGTGACTATTTCAAATAATAAACGTTTTAACCAGATAAAGATACTACGGCGCTGTAATGGCCACTATAGTCACACTGTAAGGTAGGTACTTATATCACGAACTAAACTCTTATATTATTTAAATTAAAATACTTAAAGCAGAACATTGTTTTACGTTTTCGTAATTGTTACACATTGACATCAAACTAACTTCTACGGTTTTAATCACAGTTCATTTAAAACCCTCCTTTTTAGCTATTGGTGTCAACTGAAAATATTTGTGTTACGCAGAAGAAACTCAAGGTATCTTATCTATCTATCTTATGTAGGGCCCAGTTAGTGCAGACCGGCGACACTTCGACCCAGTGGGATCTTTTGTGTCGACACTCTCCCAATAACGACTGCCATAGATGTGCATGGCAGCCGGGACCGACGGCTTAACGTGCTCTCCGAGGCACGGAGCAGGCGATAATTGTCAATCAATACGCACATAATTTCGAAAAGTCATATTACTTCCGAAAGTCAGAGGTGCGCGATGTGAGTTCGAACCCGAGACTCTCTGCATTGTAGTCTGTTGGTCTTGGCCTTAGTCTGTGTGTTGAGTCTTTTTGGGTCTGACTTAATAATGTACTGGAACCAAAACCAATCTGTACATTTACATACATCGGGTATCAAATAGCAGTTTAATATCAATATGTTTTTATCTTTGTACAAATCAATTTTCAGTATCGATACTTATTAATTATTGTTGTTATAAGAAATGTATTTCATTTAAAAAAGTAAATACGTACCAAATTAGGACAGACGAATGGATGCCACTCACAACACAGGAGCATTTTCCTAGCATGGGGGTCATAGTTCAATTAATATCTACCTTTAAATATTGTAAAACAATATTTGTGTGTGTCAAGTGCAGCACTGTTGCATCGCAGTTTTATTTAACCCTTATATAATATTAACAAATAAAGATTATTATTAATATAATATTTTAATTCAAGATTATAGAAAACAATTAAATATGCTGGCTTCTTTGGACATTATTTATTAATCTCCCTGATATGCTTTACCATTAAATATTAACCTTACTATGAACTCGCAACTCCTGACTCAACAATCCAACGATCACCTCACAGTACCATCGCATGGCAACTCCTAATAAACGTAACATAACCCAAATATATGGCAACACTCACCCACTTAATTATGTAAAAGGAGTCGTACAAATCGTCCAAGAATGTGTTACTTCCCATCTATTCGTTTAGGAATGCCTCGTCTTCTAATGATGTAGTTAAATGTGATGTTAGTACGGACGGCTCACGAATTGAGTTCTGTTCAATTCCGTGTGAGTTATAGAGGTAAGAAGTTCAGCCTTTCACTTGGAATGTCACAATTTAGTTCTTGCCAGTTATCGTAAATTAGCTTCGAGGATGAGACATGAAGATGTGGTCTTAAGTAAGGAGGAAGTAATGCTCGCTTTTTGAAGAAGTGTGTCTTCTTTGTCACCATAAAAAATACACGGAATGATATTCAGCTTGGTTATGAGCTTATTGTTGTCAATCGAAACAAACGATCTATTTTAGTGATTTAGTAAGGAGTACTTAGTATATCATACAGACATTTAATAATAATTCTGCCGTCCCTTAACTAAAATGCTGTTAACCCACAATTTTTTTAATTAATAGTAAAGTAGTTTTGAATTGTCTATTTATAATTTTACTAGAATTTAAAACTATTTATCTATTTAATTATCTATCTCTATCTATATTCTAGTATGGCATTCAAAACTATATTACTTTTCATTAAAAAGTCATAATCGCGCGCTTGTGGGTTAACGGCATTTTAGTTAAAGGACGGTAGAATTAGAATACAGACACAGCGACTCACGCCCTTACATCTCTCAAGGGCGGTGGAGATGTTCTTCACCCACATTTTAAATCAATATTTATAGTCCCTCGTGATAAAAGGCGGGACAATGGCAGGCAGGCCTTATAATCAGACTCCGTGCTGAGCCATTCTTGACAGAAAATTCTGATAAAAATTAGCCTGAGCCGGAAGTTGAAACCGAGACCTTTCGCGCAACAGTCGTACTCACTACCGCGCCGCCATTCTTCATTCTACAAATATTATATTTACGGTTTCATATCACCTTATAATGGTAATTCATGTTAAGTAGTAAGTTATTGCCCTGAAATGGGCAATCCTAAAAATAGTTTAGCTTATAATCAAGTATTCTGAAAGCAGTGTAGGATGTTATTAATAGCGGTTCTTGTGGGTTCCATTTATATAGCTGCGTCATTTTGTAAACAAGGTCCTAATAATGTGTGTTGAGTCAGATTTATCTTGACAAATATATTTAGTATATTATATCAAATTGTATGTAAAGGATCAGGTTTGAATACTTCTAACTTTTAAGTAACACGGTGTAGTATGAAATTAGGCATAGATTTTTAAAAGACAGTTTTGGCAGTGGCGATTCGATCACTTGAATTACTACCATTATATTATAGTATTAACAGCGATAGCTCAATGGGGAGACCAACAGACTGCAATTCAGAGGGTCTCGGGTTCGAACCCACGTCACGCACCTCTGACTTTCGGAAGTTATATGACTTTTCGAAATTATGTGCGTATTGATTGACAATTATCGCCTGCTCCGTGCCTTGGAGAGCACGTTAAGCCGTCGGTCCCGGCTGCCATGAACATCTATGGCAGTCGTTATTGGGAAAGTCAGTACCCTCTAATATCCTGACACTGGTCTAGCCTTAGGGTATCGTTAGCATTCGGGTTGCGGAGGTCAGGTAGCAGCCGCTCCGTGTAAAAACTGATATCCAGTCAAATCCGGTTAGACAAGAAAAGCCGACCCCAAGTGACTTGGGAATAATAAAGGATAGGGTGAAAAAAATATATTATAATATTATACTATGTACATTTTGTTTTACAGTCTCCTGTATCACTAGGAATAAAGTGCTTGTCGCAGGGATGCGCGTACAAACATACAGACAGACAACAATTCTAAAATAATTGTTTTGACTTCTATAGCGCTTATAAAAACCGCTCGCACAATTTTTCTTAAATTTATCCTATGAACAGTTACAGTTTTCTTAAATTAATATTTATTAGATTAATCTTTAGTACCAACTGATATTCGAATTGTTTTCAATGACAACGAATTAATCGACATTCGAATACTTACAAATACTAATATTCAAATTACTTACAATTGCACGTGGCTAATCGTCTAACACTTCTATTGGACTACTAAGCGATAAATTACGAACAAACTTAGCTCAAACTGCCATACATATAGATATTTCAACGTTTCCCATAGAAGATGCGTTCTCACTTGATTGAATGTGCACATCTGTTGTTAATGAGATTGTGTTCTAAGATTATCATTCCACGAGATACTCGTTGTGTTTTTGTTGTAACATATGATATTTACAAAGGCCAATGTCCGTTACTTATTTAGAAGGCGATCGTAGATTGCATTTATAGGCAATTTGAGTATCAATATTACCCTACATAAAATTAAAATTATAATAATGTACGGACATTAGCTTTTGTAAATATATACATACGTTTATTATTTGATTTATTTCACATCACATACAACTTTTATTAAGATCTGTAATTTGTTAATTAAATAAGTAAAGGAGCGGAGCCACCTATCACAAGCATATTGTTTTGCTTAACAGATGACGCCAATTACCTAAATTGTAAAAATGTACTTTTTGTAAGTGAAAAAAAAATTTTTTATTATTATTTATTATTATTATTATTACAGGCGTATTACCTGATACAATAACAATATAATGCAATACCTACGAGACATTCGAATATTCGACAAAATTAATATGATCCAAATATTGATCAATTCGTTGTTACTGATTTTTAATTCGTATCGTAATCGAATATCTAAATCTTAATTTATTGATGGCATGATTGATAAATCGGTCGTGTTTGGTCGGTCGGTGGCCTCATTCCGCGTAAATCAACGTTTGTATATGCGTAGTCCTAATATGTAATCAATATTAAAGTTCCATGCATTAGAATATTTGACAGTTTCAAGTATTTCGATCTACTTGAAGGTTTGAATAATTCAATTTTGATCGATAATTGCTCATCGCTAATCAAGACGTGTTTGAGGCATTGTCCTAGATCGTACTGCATAAGACGTTTGCTTATTACGGCAATCTCCCGTGACGATAGCTTTTGAAATGCAATCGAAACGTCGGCAAAAGTGTAAATATAAATAATTTGAATTAATAATGAAAAATAGTAAAATAGTTGTAATTAAAATATATCATGATAATATCCGTCTAAAGTAGTGTTAATATCCGCAGACCGCATAAACGTAAGACAAAATCCATAATTTGTTTTCCGTGACTGATATATTAATAATAGAATCATTCTATGGTACCTACGGTGTAATATGCAGAATTCTTTATTACTAAAAAAACTTGTCTTTGCAGAACAAACAGAATAAAGACACTGTCTTATTAGCCGGCGTTTACTCAATGACAATCAGAGCTTAAATAGTATGCATCCCAAATGCGTCGTCCAGTAATCGAAGCCAGTTATAAATACCGCATGCTAATGAGTAACATCCTGCGGCCAGCGCAAGGATGAATCATGGCCGTATATCGAGCACAGAGTACGGTGCACGGGGCCAGATGCACTGGGAATTGGATAAGCGGGCAGAAAAGTTTTAACTACTTACGTTTAAAGTATTGTATATTTTATTATTTTAAAAGACAACTCTCGTACTATGAATAATGTTATTGCGGACTTTGCAAATATTAATACAACGGACAAAAAGAATATTCAGATTCGGCATAGCTATTCGAGAATTACATTACTTGTTACACCTCATGGATTGAACCACAACACTCGGTGCACCGGTTGTATTGAGGTAACTACTTCAACTATTGCGCTGCCGATCCGTATATGTTACTAGCTTTTGCCCGCGGCTTGGCTCGCGTAAAAGTAGGTTAGGTAATGTCAGTAACAAAATATTTTTTAAATAAAATTTAGTCTATATTACTCGGTGATAATATAGATTACTAAAGGTGAAACAATTTTTAAAATCGGTTGAGCAGTTTTTGATTTAAATCCTTACAAACAAAGAAACAAAAATCAAATCTTGCCATTTTATAATATTAGTAGCTATAGATAATAGCCGCATGTGCAGTTTGTGCGATTGATTTAAAAAACATACGCAGAACAGTTATATATTGTCCCGTGTGGGATTTCAGTCACTTAACGTGTTGATCAACTTGAAAAATGTTTGACGTCTGCGCCACCCGTGCGGTTGATTATAAATATATTGCTATTGATATAAATTTGTCTGTATTTTATTAAACTGTAAGGAAAAGGTCTATTTATATCCTTCTTTTTTCGAAAGAATATCTAAACAAACGGCCTACTTTATACGGGCATTATCGCAGTTTATTGCGCTTACAACAATTCATCTTTATTTGTCTCGATCTTTCGCCTACTTTTCCGCAGTCAGGACTACCGAGGAGACTGTTTTGTAACTAAGTTAACAGACTAATCAAAGGCTGGGTCAGTATAAGTAATCCAAGAAAATAGACGTACTATCACATTAACGCGAACGTTTAGTGATCTCGGATCAAGTTGGTTGAGTGCGTAATCTCTTTGCCCACTTAATTCCTTTTGCCCAAATTTAATTTATCTTTATTCCAACGATGATAGGTATATTGTAACTATTAACTGGATGCCTTATGCTTGATAGCCACCTTTATCAAATACTAATTTCAATATATAAAAGTACAACTAAAGAAATTAATAAGTCTAACTACACCTATATAGGTGTAGTTAGCTATATATTTTAAAATTACGTATGGTATCGCGGACTTTTTTGTAGATATTGATATGTTCTATAATACTGTAGAACATTTTTTTGTTCTATCATGAATAGTTGCCGCAGCGCACGCGAAGACAGATTTTTCATGACAAATTTTTCACACCTTGGGTTATATTAGTGCATTTTTATTAAGGATCCCTATTTTTTAGAAAATCTAATATTGCCTATGTCACTCAGTGAAGACGCAGCTTTCTAATGGTGAAATAATTTTTGAAATCGGTCCAGTAGTTTTTGTGTGAAAACATTACAAACATACATACAAAAACACAAATGTTTCCTCTTTATAATATTAGTTTAGATAATTTTAGTTACACCTATCTAAGTAATTGGTCTTGAGCTGCAATTTCACTAATTTAATTACTGTTCTGTATAAAAGAAATATTGTTCTGTTCTTCATACAATCTATTTCTTCAATGGTTTGTAATGATTACGTTACTATTTCACATATATCATATATGTGATGCTTGATTTTAGGCTAAGTAAAATTTGTCTTAGATAAATAAATATATAATT